>CM057758.1:7595000-10095000 GCA_030064425.1 Trapa bicornis | reverse complement strand
CAGCGTTGGGTTTGCACCAGTCGCTCACACTCATGAGCCACATTGATTACTGCCGCCAGGTCCATGGGGGCATTCTAGTACTCTCCTACAGTCTCGTATGTCCATGTTGAGACCATCCACAAACTGCTGGCATATATCTATTGGCCCAACTAGTTCAGGAGCAAAGGGTCTTAACTCGTTGAATTTCATTTCATGCTTTGATATGGAGTTAAGCCCTTGCCGAAGTCAGATGAATTCCTGTTTTTTATCCTTAATCAAATGAGGAGCCAGGTGCTCCTCTTTGTACGTCTCCTAAAATTGCTCCTGGGTGGAGGTGGAGGTATGCAGTTTTTGGACATTGTCCCACCACCTTTTGGAACTTTCCTCCATGAAGAATTCTGTTAGGATCACCATGTCCTTTGGTGGTATCCTGATGATTCCCATCAGCTTCTTTACATTTGACAGCCAATCCATGGTGACACTAGTATCTTTCTCTCCGAGGAAATGCTTACACCCCAATTGACGGAGAGTCTTGAGATTTTTGGTAATGTCTACTGGAGGGGGACGGCTAATAGGAGGAGGATGAGATTGTACTTCCTCTAGTTCAACCTGAGAATTGGTGCCTGCCTCAGGGACGTGATTAGGTTGACCAAATACATGGGTGAACTTCTCATACAACCTCTGGTGTTCCAAGCTAAGTCCAAGAGGGGTTGTCTAGGCTCCTCGGTGAGTTTCCACAGGTAGGGGTGGTTAAGTAGTGTTGGTGACTACAACTCTAGTTCTCTTGGTTCCTTTCTTGGAAGCCATTTTGAAAAATTTAAAACCATTCCTATTAGTTACTATGTTCTCTAGTCTTGATAATGTATTCGAGGAAATACGCTTTGATACGACTCAAGTTGTCATGCCCTGACCTAGTTTGGTCGGATCCCTGTGAGCAACCAGCCACTCTCTCGGTTTATTAAGGATTTCCTCCTCCTTTAAAAATTAATTTCCACAATCGGTGTGCTTAACAATAAACACACACCCTTCATCATGAAGGGATCACACATTCATAGGACAGCTCCTCCACTATACTCACTTGTGGCGTCGGAGTGACTTTACCGGCCACCTAGATAAAAGCCCGCCCACTTCTACCTTGTGAATGTGTAAACCCCACCCATTGGAGTTAAGGAAAACCGGGGAAAGAACTAGTCAAACTGAGTGAGAAAACTGAACTGGTTCACAAACCACAATCACCAGAGAATAGGAAAATTGGGAAATTTACAACTCCCGAGTGAACTAAAGAGTCATAAAAACCTTGGAAAGGGACCTTAGGACAATTTGAAAGTGAGGACCAGATTGGTTCAAGTTTACCGGATCGAACCGGTTTGAACCACTATTGAACCAGTTTCTAAATTCATTTTTCTTGGTAGCTTATAAAATTCAAATTGGAGAATTGAGGCCACCATTTGATAGAGGATGAGTTTAGATGAATTTACAAATTTTTAATTTTGAAAAACTTGGTCGAATCGAGCCTGAACTGGTCGGTTTAAGCATTGAACCCAATTTGGACCTGTCCGGTTCAGAACAATGTTGTCTTTTTCCTTCAGATAAGAACATTGTTCACTCAATGAAAAATTTAGCAGCGCCGGTGAAGATGAAAAGTCTCTAGCTAGGGAGTTTCAGGCAATGAATGACCACCATTATGGTGCCAATCAGGCGACCAAGAAGTCCCCGAGCTTCCTATATAAAGAGCCCCTCTCCATTCATCCTCCACACACCTAAAAGCCTCACTCTCTCTTAGCTACTCAGTTTTCTGATGTAGCTCGAACTAGTGCTCCGACATAGGGTCTTTTCTGAGCAAAAGGAGAAGTGGTTGGGTTCTTTAGACTTAGGAAGAAGTTAGCTACCCGACGGTGCTCTCCAATTGCTCCGATGATTGTCGGAGAAGCGCTGGCGTGATCGAACAGTGAAGTAGCTCCAATGGACCGAAGCTACCCTGTTTCTATCGAGCTAAAATTAGCCAATTCAAGCCCTTCTCAGGCCAAACCAAGCTCTCCCAACACTCCCTTAGCCCTCCTACAACCGAATTAGGGCAGAAAAGTAAGCCAATTTGGCCCCCCTCTATGGAATTCTGATTAGTGTTAGAGAGAGAACTGACGAATTTTTACTGATCGAATTCTCCCTCAATTCGACATGAATTGAGGCGATTCTTGGTTCTAGGAGGAACCTCTAGACGAGAGCTATCTGTGTAGATCAAAAGCTCAGACCGCCGCACCCCCAATAGTAAGCTTTCGAACCTTTCTCTCTATAACCAGTTTTTTGGCGAAGCTCCATTTGAGCTCATCCTAGGGTCAATTCATGCGATTCAAAGTGTAATTGAATCGTATGGATGTGTAAGAACTCAAATCCACCTTCAATTTCAACAATTAACCTCGATTATTCGGTCAATTTGATGAAATCAAATTTAGCCTGGTTGAAAAGGGGAAATTGGGGGAAATTTTGGGGAAATTTTAGGGATTTAAAAAATTCGAGGGACTAAAGTTCAATTTTCCAAAAACTGAGGGCCAAATGGCTATGGAAAATATGTTGGAGGACCAATTGGTCAATATTTGGGGTGAAATTTACCATTTTTGCAAAAGTAGGGGCAAAATGATAAATTTGGAAAAGTTGGGGACCTAATTGGGTATTTGGGAAACTTGAACCGCTTTTTTCCATTTTGAATAAATTGAGGTAATTAGGTAAATTTTTGAAGTTCCAAAACTCAATTTGAGGAAAAATCGGCATTAGGGACCTAATGTTAAAGAAAATGAACTTTAGGGACTTAATTACAATTAATTGAAAAGTCTGGGTATTTTTTCATTCGTGATGAATGAAGGGTATCAAGCCAAATGATAATGAACAAGGATGTTTGTAAACCCCGCACATTTGAGTTAAGGAAAACTGGGAAAAGAACCGGTCAAATCGAATAAGAAAACCAAACCGGTTTACATTTGGGAATAAGCAATATGAAAATTTACAACTTTCGATTGATCCAAAGGATTTATTAAACCTTGGAAAAGGAACTTAAGACAAACTAGAAAACAAAAACCAAATTGGTTCAGGTGAACTAAATTCCATAAGAAATTCAAAGTTAAGTCTGCTTACCTGAGAGTAGTGTGAGGATGGGTGACCGGTCAAAAATTTTTATGCGAAGTACGACTTATCATAAATAGCCATCAATTAATATATATTTAATTATTGAAATTAATACCAATAATTTAATACCTAAATTAAATTATTGGAATTAATACAAATAATTTAATACCGAAATTAAATTATTGGAATTAATACCAATAATTTATGGCAATATTAATAATAGTAATAAATCTTGCCCATTTAAATACACGGGTTTTACGACTATATAAAGAGATCATCCCCATTTCATTCTTCTCACACCTAAACACTTCTCTCTCTCTCTCTACTGCTCCATTTCTCGGTAAAGCTCGAACCAGAGCTTCGACTTGAACAAAGGTCGGGCTCTTTAGAACCGGGGAGAAGACAGCTATCTGATAGCAAACTCCAGTCAATCCGAGAATCGTTGGAGAAGCGCCGACATGATGGAATAGTGAAGCAACTCCGGCGGACCGAAGCTGCCCTATTTCGGCCAAGCTGAAATCGGCCATTTCAAGCCCTCCTCATGCCAAACCAAGCCCTCCCAATACTTCCTCAGCCTTTCCACGGCCGAATTAGGACCGAAAGGTAAGCCAATTCGGCTCCCCTTTATAATTTTTGATCGGTGCTAGAGAGAGAGTCGACCGAATTTCAATGAAAAAATTCTAATCCAATTTCACATCAATTGATACAATACTTGATTTTAGGATGAACCTCAGGACGAGACCTATCTGCCCAGATCGAAAGCTCAGACTGTCGTGCTTTATCGGTGAGTAATCGAAGCTTTCTTTCTCTATAGTCTGTTCTCTAGCAAAGCTCCGTTTAAGCTCGTTCCGACGTTAAAATCTGCGATTCAAAGTTTCTTAGAATCGTATGAATATACAGGAACTCAATTTCAACTGTAATTTCAATAATTATAAGTGTTTGATCGGTTAATTTGATAAAATCAAATTTGGTAGTGTTGAAGAGTTGAAATTGGGGGAAAATTTGGGGATTTTCGAAGTTCAAAGGGGCCAAAATACAATTTTATGAAATTGGGTCAATTGGGCATGAAAATAATGTTGGAGGACCAATTGAGGAATTTTTGGAAATTTTGGGGAAAAACTTACCATTTTTGTGAAAGAAGGGCAAAATGGTAATTTTGGAAAAATTGGGGAAGCAAATTGGAAATTTGGAAAATTAAACCCCTTTTTGGTGAAATTAAATAAATTGAGGTCCCATGATAAATTTTTAAAGTTACGGGACTCAATTTGAGGAAAAACCGACATCATACCCGGGACCTAATTACAAATAACTAAAAGTTTGGGTTTTCTCATTCATTAATGAATGAAGGCTGTTATGCCGAGTAATAATGAACAAGGTTGTTCATATCGTGTAGGAACGTTAAATACCGGGAACACCAGCAAGGACAAGCTCGCGTTAATACAAAGAACCAGTCTAGTGGAATTCACGGCATTAACGGGTGAGTGAGTTTACTAACATCATACCCGGTTGGGATGATGAGCGTAACTTAAAGATAAAAACCACTTACCGGCTGTGAGTGGAAATTTTATATCATACCCGATAGGGGATGATAAGTACCTCGGTATAAAAACCCACTATTTAGTGGTATTTTAATCATCACCATTTAGAGAAAGTGATGTGAAAATTATGCAAAAAAAAAACTACTTACCGGTTGTACGTAGATCATACCCGGTTGGTATGATGAGACTTCCTCGAAGGAAGTTGAAAACCCGTTCATCGGTTATGAATGGAGATGTCCTTATACCGGTCGGTATGATGAACAGTAAAAACCTATTTTTGTTAGAAGTGCTCTCCCCTCACTGTGTGCTAATGCTTAAACAATTTGGGAGACCTTCTCGACGGGAGCTCGAATAGCTTTAATAGGCCAGGGGCCTCGATTTTGGAACTTGGGGGCTAAATGCCCGATTTAAAAAATCTTGTATAGTGGGCCCAAGGCCAGTTGGCACGAGCAGGAGCTCGTAAATAAACATGATATATGTGCCATAAAACTTAATAAGTGAATTGTTTGGCCATGGTACCAAGATAGGACCGATATGCTCAGTCAACTAGCGGCAGTGCGACATGATAGGTCGACGGACTAGTCAAGACAAACAGCTGCGGGTTGAGTTGAGAGTCGGGGCCGTTGGACTAGTGGCACCACAAATTACATGGCAATATAAGAAAACATTGTTTGTGCATGCACTGTGAGTACGGGATCATCAAGACGCCCATGAGGGGTAGTGATGCGTCCTAAGGGCACTGGACGACCTGGTGGCTATAAGGGCAGTTTGTCGTTCCAGGTGTCTGTGCCAAATCTGGAGTAGCACGAAGCGCATGAGACTAGGGTGGGGACATGATGAGGTCTCTGTCCTCATACGAACATGAAGAAGTGATTTCGGGATTATGGGTAGGATGTCACGTACATCCACTCATTCCCAGGGTAGAAGTGGTCGTACTTCTATCCGGGTGGCAGGAAAAGTCGCTCCGAAGCCACTAGCGGGTTTAGTAGTGATACTGACTTGCGAATGTGTGTAACCTTCATGATGAAGGATGTGTGTTGGGTGATGACACACTGTGGTAACTAAGAAATAATGGAAAAATCTAAATTTTTAAATGATGGGATTTTTGAAAACAAAGGAGTCTGGCACCCTCCATATAAATATTTTTCTTAAAAGTCAAAAGCTTTTAAAAACCCATTCACTGAGTAGTCGTACTCACCCCCTCCCTTATATCCCTTTCAGGAAATCCCGGAAAGCCTCCCATTAAAGACCGTCAACTAAGATGCTTGTAAGATAGGTAGGTAAAGTTTTAAATTTCATACAGTTTTGATTATGCTATTCCAGGAAAAAGGTGCAAGTTAAAGGACGCCTTACTCTTTACGGTTTACGATAAGGGGAAACCCTTTAATAAATCGGGAGAGTTGCGGGTTGATCACGGGGATCCGACCAAACAGGGTCGGGGCGTGACAATGTTCATATCATGTAGGGACATGAAATACCGAGTATGCCAGCCGAGACAAGCTCGTGTGGAGACAAAAATCCGGTTAAGAGTAATTCACTCCATTTACGGTTGAGTGGGAATTTTCACATCATACCCGGTTGTTATGATAAGTAAATTAGAAACTAAAACCCACTATTATGTGGAATTTTTAACATCACACTAGGATGGGGTGATGTGGAATTACCCGGAGAAAACTACTTATCAGTTGTAAGTAGATCATACCTCGTTGGTATGATGGACTTCCTCGAAGGAAGTGGAAATCTTGTTTACCAGTTGTAAGCTGAGATGTCATCACACCCAGTTGGTGTGATAAACGAATGTAAAGATTATTTTTGTTAGAAGTGCTCTCCCCTGACTATGTGCCACTACTTAAACTTTTTGGGAGACCTTTTTGATGGGAGCTCGAATAGCGCAGATAGGTCGGAGGTCTTAGTTTTGGAACTTGGGGGCTAAAATGCCCGATTTTAAAAATCTCGTACAATGGGCTCAAGCTCGTAAACAAACATGAGATTAAGTCATGAAAACTTTAATGAATGATATGTTTGGGCATGGTACCAAGACATGACCGACATACTCGATGGACTGGCAGTAATGCAACAAGACAAGTCGACGGACCAGTCGTGACAAACAATTGTAGGTCAAGTTGAGGGTCGGGGCCTTGACTAGTGGCATTAATGATTAAATGGATTATGAGGAAAACTATTGTTTTGTGCATGCACTGAGGTTCTGAACCATCAAGACACCCAAGACAGATAGTGATGCATCCTAGGGTCTACTAGATGACATGGTGAAGATTAGGGAGGTTTGTCATGCCAACAGTCAGGGAAGCTTGACGTAGCTTCATGCGCATAAGAGTAGGGTGGGGTCGGGATGAGGTCTCTTTCCTCATATGGACACAGAGTTTCGTTTCAGGTTTGAGGGTCGGATGTCACGTACATCCACTTATTCTCAGGGTAGAAGTGGATGGGCTTCTATCTAGGTGGCTAGTAAAGTCCCTCCGACGCCACAAGTGGGTGTAGTGGATAGGCTGCCTTGCGAATGTGTGATCCTTTCATGATGAAGGACGCGTGTTGATTGTTAAATACAACGATGCGGTTAATGAGGGTTTTGAAAACTGAGAAATTTAGGAAAATATTTTAAGAAATTAAGGAGTATGGCACACTTCAAATTATTTTATTGTAAATTATTTTAAAATCATCCATTCACTCAGTTGTAGAAAATCACCCACCCTTTTTATCCCTTTTCAGGATTAGAGAATGACTAGAGATAACACTAGGATTTACCCTCTATAAGTTATGCTTAATCTCCTCTTAAGCTTGCATTATTATGGACTTATGTTATTCCAGGGAACAAGGTTAAGATTACACCTAGCTCCTCTTGAATTAAAGAAGGGGGAAACGTCTCTTGAACCAAAGGAGCGACGGGTTGTTCACGGGGATTCGACCAAACTGGGTCGAGGTGTGACAGAATGAGTGGGTGTACGTAACATCTGACCCTTAAACTCAAAAAGAAAACTTTGTGTTCGTATGAGGATAGAGACCTCATCCTGACCCCACCTCGGTCACATGCGCATGAAGCTACGTCAAGCTTCCTTGACTGCCGGTATGACAAATTGCCCTTATCACCACCATGTCGTTTAGTAGCCCCTAGGACACATTACTACCCCTCTTGGGTGTCTTGATGGTCCTAAACCTCGGTGTATACACAAAACAATAGTTTTCCTCATAAGCCATTTAATCTTTGGTGCCACTAGTCCAACGACCTTGACCTTTAACTCGACCTGCAGTTGTTTGTCGTGACTAGTCCGTCGACCTGTCTTGTCGCACTACCGCCAGTCCATCGAGTATGTCGGTCATATCTTGATACCCTACCAAACACATCATTCATTTTAAGTTTTCATGGCTTAAACTCATGTTTGTTTATGAGCTCCTGCTCGTGCCAACTGGCCTTGGGCCCACTATATGATATTTTTAAAATCGAGCATATTATCCCCCAAGTTCCAAAACCGAAGCCTCCGGCCTATCTAAGCTATTCGAGTTCCCGTCTAGAAGGTCTCCCAAAAAGTTTAAGTAGTGACACATAGTCAGGGGAGAGTACTTCTGATAAAAATCACTTTCTAGCTGTCCATCATACCAACCAGGTGTGAGAACATCTCTACTCATAAGTAATAAACAGGTTTTCTACTTCATTCCAGGAAGTTCATTATACTAGCCATGTATGATCTACTTACAACCGAAAAGTAGTTTTTCCACGTAATTTCCACATCAGTTCATCCAGTTGTGATGTTTAAAATTCCACTTAGTAGTGGATTTTCATTTCTGAGGTGCTCATCATCCCAACCGGATATGATGTGAAAATCCCACTCACCCGATAGTGCAATGAATTTCCTCTTAATTGACTTTTTGCCTCCACACGAGCTTGTCTTGGCTGGCGTTCTTGGTACTTCATGTTCCTACATGATATGAACATACTTGTTCATTATCCTTAGGCCTAATAGCCTTCATTCAGCACAAATGAATAAAGTACCCAAACTTTTTAATTATTTGTAATTAGGTCCCTAATGTTCCTTTTCTTTTACTTTAGGTCCCTAATGCCATTTTTCCCCAAATTGAGTCCCGAAATTTCTAAAATTCACTTTGGGCCCACAATTTATTCAAAATTACAGAAAGGGGTTCAAGTTTCCTAAATTCCCAATTTGGTCCCTAACTTTTCCAAAATTACCATTTTGACCTACTATACAAAAATGGTAAAATTGACCCCAATAATTTCAAAAATTGTCCAATTGGTCCTCCAACCTCTTTTCCATGTCCAATTGGCCGTCAATTTTGGGAAATTTCACTTTAGTACCTCAAATTTTTGATTGGCCATCCGATTGGCGCCTTTATGGCAGTAATTCATTACTTGAACCTCCCTGGCTGGAGACTTTTCATCTTTGCCAGCGCTGCTCGATTTTCCGGCGAGTGAATAGTGCTGTTATCTAAAGGAAGAAGACGATACTATTTTGAACTGAATCGGACCAGGTTCAACACTTAAACTGGCTCGTTCAAAACTGATTCAATCGAGTTTTTCAAAATTAAAAATTTATAATTTCATCTAAATTCATTCTCTATCAAATGGTGGCCTCAATTCTCCAATTTGAATTTTCTAAGCCACCTAGAAAAATGAATTGAGAAACCGGTTCAATAGTGGTTCAAATCGGTTAAACTCGGTTCATGTCCAGTTCACCTCAACCAGTTTGGTTTTCAATTCTAGTTCATTCTAAAGTCCTTTCTCATGACTTCAATTACTCTTTAGGTCACTTGAGATTTATAAATTTCTCGGTTTGCCCTTTCTCTATAAGTCACGATTCATAAACCAACTCGATTTTCTTTCTGGAAATGACAAGTTCTTTGCCCAGTTTTTCTTATTATTAAATGATAGGGTTTACAAACGTGGCCTTCACGTGGCCGGTCAGTGAGTCAATGGACGACTCGGATGCTAAGTAGGAAGTTGCATAAGCAAAATCAGCTACTCACAGTGCGCCATGTGGCAGCTTGCATGCACACGAACAGTGTCATCTTTAACCTCGAAAAGTTGGTAAATAAGGATGTCGGCTAGCTACCATTACTCCAGTGGCTGAACAATCCTCCCGATATGGCCATAAATGGGACAGATTGTAAACCCCGCACATTTGAGTTAAGGAAAACCGGGAAAAGAACTGGTCAAACCGAATAAGAAAACCAAACCGGTTTACATTTGAGAATAAGCAATATAAAAATTTACAACTTTCGGTTGATCCAAAAGATTTATTAAACATTGGAAAAGGAACTTAAGACAAACTAGAAAAAAAAACCAAATTGGTTTAGGTGAACTAGATTTTATAAGAACTTTAAAGTTAAGCGTGCTTACCTGAGAGTAGTGTTAGGATGGGTGACCTCCTCGGAAGTATGATTTTTCTGTAACCCGAAATTTCAGTAAAAAATACGGCTTATTATAAATAGCCATCAATTAATATATATTTAATTATTGAAATTAATACTAATAATTTAATAAATCTCGCCCATTTAATACACGGGTTTTACGACTATATAAAGAGGTCATCCCCATTTAATTCTCCTCACACCAAAACACTTCTCTCTCTCTCTCTTTCTATTGCTCCATTTCCAGGTAAAGCTCGAACCAGAGCTTCGACTTGAACAAAGTTTGGGCTCTTTAGAACCGGGGAGAAGACAGCTATCTGACAGCAAACTTCAGTCAATCCGAGAATCGTTGGAGAAGCGCCGACATGATGGAATAGTGAAGCAACTCCGGCGGACCGAAGCTGCCCTATTTCTGCCAAGCTGAAATTGGCCATTTCAAGCCCTCCTCATGCCAAACAAGGCCCTCCCAATACTTCCTTAGCCTTTCCATGGCCGAATTAGGACTGAAAGGTAAGCCAATTCGGCTCCCCTTTATAATTTTCGATCGGTGCAAGAGAAAGAGTCGACCGAATTTCAATGATGAAATTCTAATCCAATTTCGTATCAATTGATACAATACTTGATTTTAGGATGAACCTCAAGACGAGACCTATCTGCCCAGATCGAAAGCTCGGACTGTCGTGCCTTCACCGGTGAGTAATCGAAGCTTTCTCTCTCTACAGTCTGTTTTTCGGCAAAGCTCTGTTTTAGCTCGTTCCGACGTTAAAATCTGCGATTCAAAGTTTCTTAGAATTGTATGAACATACAGGAACTCAATTTCAACTCCAATTTCAATAATTAGAAGTGTTTGATCGGTTAATTTGATGAAATCAAATTTGGTAGTGTTGAAGAGTTGAAATTGGGGGAAAATTTGGGGATTTTCAAAATTCAAAGGGGCCAAAATACAATTTTATGAAATTGAGGGTCAATTAGGCATGAAAATAATGTTGGAGGACCAATTGTGGAATTTTGGAAATTTTGGGGAAAAACTTACCATTTTTGTGAAAGAAGGGCAAAATGGTAATTTTGGAAAAATTGGGGAACCAAATTGGAAATTTGGAAAATTAAATCCCTTTTTGGTGAAATTGAATAAATTGAGGTCCCACGATAAATTTTAAAAGTTACGGGACTCAATTTGAGGAAAAACCGACATTAGGGACTTAAAGTTAAAGAGAAATAACTTTAGGGACCTAATTACAAATAACTAAAAGTTTGAGTTTTCTCATTCATTAATGAATGAAGGCTGTTATGCCGAGTAATAATGAACAAGTTTGTTCATATCGTGTAGGAACGTTAAATACCGGGAATGCTAGCAAGGACAAGCTCGCGTGAATACAAAGAACCGGTCTAGTGGAATTCACAGCATTAACGGGTGAGTCGGTTATTCACATCATACCCAGTTGGGATGATAAGCACAGTTTAAAGTTAAAAACCACTTACCGGTTATGAATGGGTATACTAACATCATACCCGGTTGGGGATGATAAGTGGCTCGATATAAAAACCCACTATTTAGTGGTATTTTAATCATCACTACTTAGAGAAAGTGATGTGAAAGTTATGCGAAAAAAACTACTTATGGGTTGTAAGTAGATCATACCCGGTTGGTATGATGAGACTTCCTCGAAGGAAGTTGAAAACCCGTTGATCGGTTATGAACGGATATGTCCTTATACCAGTCGGTATGATGGACAGTAAAAACCTATTTTTGTCAGAAGTGCTCTCCCTTGACTGTGTGCTAATGCTTAAACAATTTGGGAGACCTTCTCGACGGGAGCTCGAATAGCTCTAATAGGCCGGGGCCTCGATTTTGGAACTTGGGGGCTAAATGCCCGGTTTTGAAAATCTCGTACAGTGGGCCCAAGGCCAGTTGGCACGAGCAGGAGCTCGTAAATGAACATGATGTATGTGCCATAAAACTTAATAAGTGAATTGTTTGGCCATGGTAGCAAGATAGGACCGACATGCTCAATCAACTAGCGGTAGTGCGACATGACAGGTCGACGGACTAGTCAAGACAAATAACTGTAGGTTGAGTTGAGAGTCGGGGCTGTTGGACTAGTGGTACCACAGATTACATGGCAATATAAGAAAACATTATTTGTGCATGCATTGTGAGTACGGGATCATCAAGACGCCCATGAGGGGTAGTGATGCATCCCAAGGGCACTGGACGACCTGGTGGCTATAAGGGCAATTCGTGGTTCTAGGTGTCTGTGCGAAATCTGGAGTAGCACGAAGCGCATGAGACTGGGGTGAGGACAAGATGAGGTCTCTGTCCTCATACGGACATGAAGAAGTGATTTCGGGATTGTGGGTAGGATGTCACGTACATCCACTCATTCCCAGAGTAGAAGTGGTCGTACTTCTATCCAGGTGGCAGGAAAAGTCGCTCCGAAGCCACTAGCGGGTTCAGTAGTGATACTGACTTGCGAATGTGTGTAACCTTCATGATGAAGGATGTGTGTTGGGTGATGACACACCGTGGTAACTAAGAAATAATGGAAAAATCTAAATTTTTAAATGATGGGATTTTTGAAAACAAAGGAGTCTGGCACCCTCCATATAAATATTTTTCTTAAAAGTCAAAAGCTTTTAAAAACCCATTTACTGAGTAGTCGTACCTACCCCCTCCCTTATATCCCTTTCAAGAAATCCCGGAAAGCCTCCCATTAAAGACCGTCAACTAAGATGCCTGTAAGACAGGTATGTAAAGTTTTAAATTTCATACAGTTTTGATTATGCTATTCCAGGAAAAAGGTGCAAGAAAAAAGGTGCAAGTTAAAGGACGCCTTACTCTTTACGGTTTACGATAAGGGGAAACCCTTTAATAAACCGGAAGAGTGGCGGGTTGATCACGGGGATTCGACCAAACCGGGTTGGGGCGTGACAACTAGAGTGGTATCAGAGCCTATTTACTCAAATACATAATCAAGACTATAAAATATTGTAACTAATAGGATTTATCCTAAAATTTTCAGATGGCTCCTAGGAGAGGAACCAAGAAAACTAGGAATGGCTCTACTAAACACCTTATCTTCGTAGGAAGACAACCCTAGAAGCTTCCCAAATGCCTAAAGCAAGGCAGGAATCTCAAAAGAGCAAATGAGAAAGTATCCCAGAGAATGGTGACAGGAACTATTGAGGTCACAACTCTAAGTATAAAGGAAGCCAAGCGTGAAGCCATAAAATGGGGCATATAACCTTACATAGGAGGATGCTTATCAAGAATCTCGTAGCTCCCTAGTTATTTGGTGACCATATTCTGTAATAGGGCCAAAATCTCCAACATACTGTACTACTCTATTAATGAAGTACTCCAAATTCCTAAAAACCTTGTTCCTCATATGATGTGATCTTTAAGGAAGAATCCAAAAAGGAAAAAAAAAAACTCCCATGGTATCCAGACTTAAGGACGAAGGAGCACCAAAACTAACAATTCCCAAGAAAATGCCAAGAGGAACCACTTATGTTTATGTAATTACAAGCATGAATGATAGGGACACTGTGTGGAGAAGTGCCTAACTCTACAAAGGATAGGAATCAAGTTAACCTAGAGGGGAATAGGACACGAAGTGAAAAACTGTCCCACATCGCGAGGAGTCAGGACAATATTTTCCAAGAATAAACACCCCACAACTATAGGAAATCCAAAAGGATACCATCCCAAGAAACGTGATTCCATTTGCAACCATAGATAAGAGGAAACTCTTCAAAATCTTAGCAAAGTGGTAAGAAGGAAAAAGGGGTAAAGGTAGGACATCAATAAAACCGCAAATGGAACAAAGGATAGTTGAAGAGAATTCCCCCTTTAAGAAGAAAATCCAATCAATTTAGGAGCAAAGAAAGAAGTGCATCCACAAGAGAAGACAAGACGAACATTTGATGACAAATGGGACGTATTGGGATTACAGAAATAAATCACCTTGGAAAAAGCAACTATGTCAAATAGGAAGTTCGGACCAACAGGACAAGAGAAAGCAAGTCGTTACAACAATATAGTTACAGGGAACAAATGACACCAAAGGAAGACCGAGAAGTAGAAGGGATTACACCCTAAAAAGGTCAGTGAGATGGATGTTAAGGACAGGAGGACTCGAGAAACAGCTGCTAAGAAACTTAGACCAAACAAATGGTGGAGGCAAAGCAGTTAACGAACAAATACTCGGGAAAGCCATAATGTAAGTTCCGACAAAGAAGAGATAGGCAGAAAGGTCAAATACTCGGGAAAAGAAGAATACAAGAAATCCTTAAAAGGACCAAGGGCCAATTAATGACTAAACTCAAGCCAAGAAAGGAATAGGCAAGCCTCTCCCACAATGATCCTGAAACAAGGAAGATTTGTATGCTCCCTAAAGAAATAGACAGGTACTGGGTACAAATAAGGATGCAAATAAAGCATAAAAGATGTGCCTAAAAGATTTGAGGAGTAAAGGTAAATAGAAGAAGATGACATCAAGGGATGTCATTTAAGGGTAGAAATCCCCTAGAGCAAATGTAAGAAAAGAATGTCAGGGGAAAGGCAAAGAATCCTACTAAGGAAGGAAGCCCCGGAAAGACATGTGTATCCCAATTAAGAGGAAATGGAACCAACCCTTATTTAGGAAATGTTTTCCAAGGAAGGAAGTATTGTAATGGTCCATTATGACCTGTTTGGAGAGAATAGGAGAACCATGTACAAAGAGGAATACTAGTAACGGCGGACAGCCAAAGATAATGAACAAAACTGGATGAAGTGAACCTTCCCAAGCAAAGTAATCGACACATAGATTGAAAGCAATTATTGTAGAATGAAGAATCATGAAGTGATTTATGAGCAAGTAAAAGAGGATTAAGGAAAAAGGAAGTCATTGAATAAGGGATGTCGCTAAAGAAGAGAAAGGACATAAGAAGGGAAAAAAATCCTCGTATGTCAATAATCATCAGGAAACCCAATGATTGGAATTGAAAGGACCCAATAAAAATGTTTGGAAAGGATGAGTAGGTAAGAGAAATCCATGCGATTATGTGAGACATAACTTTAAAGGCATGATGGATGAGAGGATAACGGTAAAAAGGATAGTTGAGGAATGCCATCAAAAGAAAAGAGGGATGAAGTTATATGATCCCTGAAAGGTAAAAAAAAGAAGCTAAGAGAGACCCTTAGGGAGATGTTCTAGAAATCTAATGGACAAAGACAGGTATTAGAAAATGCCATGCTATAAGGGGTATGTAAGCCCAACAATCCCGAGGAGAATATGACTCAAAGTAAGGAAGAGTCGGCTAATAAGCATAACGAGGTCGAATATAAAAATTTGGACTGAAGTTATAATAGACAACGAATGGAGGAAGGGTCAAAATGAGATGAAAAAAATGAGAATAAAGAAAACTGTGGCAACCAGTACGTAACGCCTGAAAGAACATTGAGCTAAAGGTTTCAGCGACCAAGGGGTTAACTAGACATGGAAATGGTTAGGTATCTTGGAATTTCCAATCTTGAGTACAAAACCTCAAAGGGAAGAATGTGCTCTAAGCAAAGAAAGATATAAATCTAAGAATATACCCTGAAGTAAGGTATGTCTCATTATGATAAACTCCATGGAGGGAGTAAATAATATAAAGGAAAAGAAATTCCTTAAGTGAAGGATGTAAAAAGGACTAATTAAAAGAACAAGAGAAGACTTTTCATGTTAAGCAAACACCAAAGGGGCATCAAAGGAAATGATTGCTCATGCACGGATGTTAACTAAGTTTTGGGGACAAATCTCCTAAAAGGAAGGGAGAGTTGTAAACCCCGCACATTTGAGTTAAGGAAAACCGGGAAAAGAACCGGTCAAACCGAATAAGAAAACCAAACCGGTTTACATTTGGGAATAAGCAATATGAAAATTTACAACTTTTGGTTGATCCAAAAGATTTATTAAACATTGGAAAAGGAACTTAAGACAAACTAGAAAAAAAACCAAATTGGTTCAGGTGAACTAGATTCTATAAGAACTTCAAAGTTAAGCATGCTTACTTGAGAGTAGTGTGAGGATGGGTGACCTCCTGGGAAGTAAGTTTTATTTGTAACCCAAAATTTTGGTCAAAAATACGACTTATCATCCCCATTTCATTCTCCTCACACCTAAACACTTCTCTCTCTCTCTCTCTACTGCTCCATTTCTTGGTAAAGCTCGAACCAGAGCTTCGACTTGAACAAAGGTTGGGCTCTTTAGAACCGGGGAGAAGACAGCTATCTGATAGCAAACTTCAGTCAATCCGAGAATCGTTGGAGAAGCGCCGACATGATGGAATAGTGAAGCAACAACGGCGGACCGAAGCTGCCCTATTTCGGCCAAGCTGAAATCGGCCATTTCAAGCCCTCCTCATGCCAAACCAAGCCCTCCCAACACTTCCTCAACCTTTCCACGGCCGAATTAGGACTGAAAGGTAAGCCAATTCGGGTCCCCTTTATAATTTTCGATCGGTGCTAGAGAGAGAGAGTCGACCGAATTTCAATGACGAAATTCTAATTCAATTCCGCATCAATTGATACAATACTTGATTTTAGGATGAATCTCAGGACGAGACCTATCTGCCCAGATCGAAAGCTCGGACTGTCGTGCCTTTATCGGTGAGTAATCGAAGCTTTCTCTCTCTACAGTCTATTTTCCGGCAAAGCTCCGTTTTAGCTCGTTCCGACGTTAAAATCTGCAATTCAAAGTTTCTTAGAATCGTATGAACATACAGGAACTCAATTTCAACTCCAATTTCAATAATTAGAAGTGTTTGATCGGTTAATTTGATGAAATCAAATTCGGTAATGTTGAAGAGTTGAAATTGGGGGAAATTTTGGGGATTTTCGAAATTCAAAGGGGCCAAAATACAATTTTATGAAATTGAGGGTCAATTAGGCATGAAAATAATGTTGGAGGACCAATTGTGGAATTTTGGAAATTTTGGAAAAATTGGCAAAATGGTAATTTTGGAAAAATTGGGGAACCAAATTGGAAATTTGGAAAATTAAACCCCTTTTTAGTGAAATTGAATAAATTGAGGTCCCACGATAAATTTTAAAAGTTACGAGACTCAATTTGAGGAAAAACCGAGGACTTAAAGTTAAAGAGAAATAACTTTAGGGACCTAATTACAAATAACTAAAAGTTTGGGTTTTCTCATTCATTAATGAATGAAGGCTGTTATGCCGAGTAATAATGAACAAGGTTGTTCATATCGTGTAGGAACGTTAAATACCGGGAACGCCAGCAAGGACAAGCTCGCGTGAATACAAAGAACCAGTCTAGTGGAATTCACGGCATTAACGGATGAGTGGGTTTACTAACATCATACCCGGTTGGGATGATGAGCGCAACTTAAAGATAAAAACCACTTATCGGCTATGAGTGGAAATTTTATATGATACCTGGTAGGGGATGATGATTAGTGTTATTTTAATCATCACCACATAGAGAAAGTGATGTGAAAATTATGCGAAAAAAAACTACTTACCAGTTGTAAGTAGATCATACCCGGTTGGTATGATGAGACTTCCTCGAAGGAAGTTGAAAACCCGCTCATCGGTTATGAACGGAGATGTCCTTATACCGGTCGGTATGATGGACAGTAAAAACCTATTTTTGTTAGAAGTGCTCTCCCCTAACTATGTGCTAATGCTTAAACAATTTGGGAGACCTTCTCGACGGGAGCTCGAATAGCTCTAATAGGTCGGGGGCCTCGATTTTGGAACTTAGGGGCTAAATGCGCGATTTTGAAAATCTCGTACAGTGGGCCCAAGGCCAGTTGGTACGAGCAGGAGCTCGTAAATAAATATGATATATGTGCCATAAAAATTAATAAGTGAATTGTTTGGCCATGGTACCAAGATAGGACCGATATGCTCAGTCAACTAGCGGTAGTGCGACATGACAGGTCGACGGACTAGTCAAGACAAACAGCTGCGGGTTGAGTTGAGAGTCGGGGCCGTTGGACTAGTGGCACCACAGATTACATGGCAATATAAGAAAACATTGTTTGTGCATGCACTGTGAGTACGGGATCATCAAGACGCCCATGAGGGGTAGTGATGCGTCCTAAGGGCACTGGACGACCTGGTGGCTATAAGGGCAGTTCATCGTTCTAGGTGTCTGTGCGAAATCTGGAGTAGCACGAAGCGCATGAGACCGGGGTGGGGACAGGATGAGGTCTCTGTCCTCATACGAACATGAAGAAGTGATTTCGGGATTGTGGGTAGGATGTCACGTACATCCACTCGTTCCCAGGGTAGAAGTGGTCGTACTTCTATCCGGGTGGCAGGAAAAGTCACTCCGAAGCCACTAGCGGGTTCAGTAGTGATACTGACTTGCGAATGTGTGTTGGGTGATGACACACCGTGGTAACTAAGAAATAATGGAAAAATCTAAAATTTTAAATGATGGGATTTTTGAAAACAAAGGAATCTGGCACCCTCCATATAAATATTTTTCTTAAAAGTCAAAAGTTTTAAAAACCCATTCACTGAGTAGTCGTACTCACCCCCTCCCTTATATCCCTTTCAGGAAATCCCAGAAAGCCTCCCCTTAAAGATCGTCAACTAAGATGCTTGTAAGATAGGTATGTAAAGTTTTAAATTTCATACAGTTTTGATTATGCTATTCCAGGAAAAATGTGCAAGTTAAAGGATGCCTTACTCTTTACGGTTTACGATAAGGGGAAACCCTTTAATAAACTGGAAGAGTGGCGGGTTGATCACGGGGATTCGACCAAGCCGGGTTGGGGCGTGACACAGATTGTGGTTGAGTGATTGATGAATAGATATGTCTATCACTCAACGAGCTCCCTATAAAAAGAGCTACTCTCTATTCATCCTCCGCATCCCTCAAACACCTGAAAAAGGAGAGTGCTCTTTTTTTTTTACGATAAAGAATGAATGAGAGCTCTGATTACGACACTTTTCTCCACCTTCGAAGGAGAACTCGGGTTCCCTATAATTTTGAGGAAGTCAGCTACACGACTGCATACTCCATTCAGCTCGAGGATTGCCGGAGAAGCATCGACGAGCTTGCATAGTACTTTTGCTCCCTCGTTAGTGCACAAACATAGTTGTTCGAGCTCAGTTCAAGCTACCCACGAGCCAACCCTGACAAAACCAAGCCCTACAGACCTTCCCTGAAGCAGTCTAGACCTTTCCTGGACCGTAGTGGTAATTCGCCTACACCGAAAATGACTGTTCACTTTGTGTTTTACCTAAAAATTAATTGAAGTAATTCACATAGCTCAGGCCACTAATTGAGGCGTGATTTGATCCAAGAAGGATGCCCAAAAAGAGAGCAACTCAGTGGAAGCAAAAGCACCCATTGCCGGATCCTCACCGGTGAGTAGTCGAAGTTTCTCTCTAGAACGGTTTTTTTTGACAAAACTCCATTTGAGCTCATTTCTAAGCCAAATCTAGTGTTGTAAAGCTTAAAATGAATTAGGGGACATATGGAAGATGAATAGTGTTATGTTAGGACTCAACTGGGAAGAATTAAGGTCGTATTGCTGAAATTCAAGTTGGGGGACTAAATTGCAAATTTGGAAAGTTTGGGAATTAATTTCAATTTTTGAAAAATTGGGGATTTTCTATAATTAATGAGAAATTACTTTCCCAATTAGAAGTTTAAGGAAATTATGGACCCAAATGGAAGATTTGAAAATCTTATGGACCTAATTGGAAATTAAGGTATAACTTAAGTGCCAAATCATAATTTTGGGAAAGCTACGAGTCTTAAGTCCAATTGCCTTCTTTCATGGGATCTAATTGGCCAAGTTATTTTAGGAAAGAATCATCAACAAGTTCATGCAAAGGAAAGGCATATCCAGCTTTGAAATCACTGGGACAACCAAGTATCTAAATACGTGTGAGTGGGATTTCTAACATTGGGATCGATTTGACCGATCATGCACATATGTAGTATTATGCTTTACTTCGAAAATGGATTTCTAGAAATATAATCCCCTAACTTTGTGAATCTGCTTAAATATTTTGGGATTATATGTCTGATGAAAGCATGAAGCATGTTCTTAGGATAACCCATGGACGGTGTATGGATACACCTTAGGGTTATGGTCTAATTCGACCATCAATGAAAGATATGGGTGAGGCCTATGATCGACAATGGGGGGCTAGATCTAGCCCTTTGCAAGTGGGTTCATGGTCACGATTTTGAAAATGAAGTTGGCCCAAGGCTATGATTTGAAAACTCATACGAGTGGGCCCAAGGCCAATAGGAACATGCTTAAACACGTAGACAAATTAAGATTTTTGAGCATGTGGAAAACTTTCATAAATTGTTAATTTGTGTGATTTTTGCTGTCGAGATGAGGCCGGGTCGTTGAACTCCTTGGGTTGGCAACACCAAAGATAAAGGTCTTAATTGAAAAGATATTTGAGTGTGCATGTTGAGATATAGAACCAAGAAACACCTAATATGGGGTAGTGTTGGTTCTAGGGGCTGCTGGACAACAAGGTTGGGACAAGGGCAGCAATGCTATTCCAATATATCTCAAAGCTTTGAGAGCTTCATGCACAATGAGACCACGGGGATAGAAGAGTGAGGTCTCACCTCTACAATCGAGGCTTTAAAGTATTGATAAGTCTTAGGGTTGGGCATTGGTGCTCACATAGACAATTGGTTGAGGTTATAGCCTTACACCAACGTGGTAGAGGTTGTAGCCTCTCACCAAGGTGGACGATAAAATCTCTCTGGGCCACAAGCGGGATAGATCAAGGTTGTAGCCTCTAAGGGTATGTTCTGCGACTGTTTGATACCTTTATGGATAAAGTATATTAGTGTGTTTGTGTGAAACAAACTATGATAGGTTTAATTAATTAAATCCCTCCAACTAGGAAGGAACCTACCCTAAGCTTGAAGAAATAAGCTACAAATTTTATGATAAATTCTTTTATAATAGATAAGACAAGTAGTAGCTTGCTTATCACACTCCTTTCAAGGAAGGAAAATTTTTCTTAAGTGCATACTTAACCATGGACAAGAAGTCATGATATCCTGAAAATCCTATTCACTAAGTTGTCGAACTCACCCCCTTCCTTAAACCCATTTCAAAAAAGCTTTTGCAATAAGAAGGGTGAAAATATGAGAAGCAAGTGAGAATTACCATAATAAGGTAATTTCTATTAAGTCATTATGTTAATTTTGTTATGGAAAATGTATATGTTTATAAGCCTTTACCTTTCCTGGTCTATGTCAGTAGAAATACCAACTTAGTACAGGAATGGGTGGTAGGTTGATCACGGGGTTCCAACCAAACTAGGTTAGGGCATGACAACTTATGTGGTATCCGAGCAAAGCTTTTCAAACAAAGTTTTCAAAACTAAATCCTAGGAATGTAGTAAATAAAAACCCTTCATTTTGTAAAAATGATCCTTCAAAGAGGAACCAAATGAACCCGTGCTGCCACATCCACCACTGGACCCGTGGAAAACGTTATCCTAAATGAAGAAGTTAGTTTGGGAGCACACGAGTCTAGGGGGACTTAAACCACTACACCTGGAGTAACTTCGAAATAGATGAAACAATAGGAGGAATTTGCCAAAGTGTTCGGGGAACCAAACCTTTTGCAAAGAGAGGGTAATTTCCCTACAGGAAGTACACACCTCAAGGAGGATGAGGTACAATCCCAAAATACTACAAATTTAACCCCACTCATTTTTTATATCCTAGATCCCTAAATACACTCTCACAATTAGGGTGTAAAACCTTCATAGGGGAAAAATATGTTGGATCTGCAATGAATTGACTTGCTGACATGTACATATGAGATAGTATGGGGATACTTGGGAGACCCACTTGTAAAACTCGTCCCTTTAAAGGTAAGAAAAAATTGGGAAAAGAATCGGTCGTTTCAAAAGAGAAAACTGAGTTGGTTCACAAACCATAATCAATAAAGAAAGGGTAAAATGGGAAATTGACAAATCCCAAGTGACTCAAAGATTCATAAAAATCATGGAAAAGAACCTTGGGACAAATGGGAGGAGAAAACCATACCAGTTCAGGGTGAACCGGACATGAACCAGATTGAACCAATTTGAACCATACTTGAACTGATTTCTAAATTTATTTTTCATAGTGGCTTAAAATATTCAAATTGGAAAATTAAATCCACCATTAGATGAAGAATGATTTAGATTAATTTAGAAAATTTTAATTTTTAGAAAACTGGTCGAACCGGGCATGAATCGACCGATTTTTTCTATTGAACCAGGTTGGACTGGTCTAGTCTGGTTCAGAACAATGTCATTTTCATCCTCAGGATGACATCATTCTTCATTAATGTAGAAAACGTATATCACTAGCGAAGATGAAACTGCTCCATTCAGGCCATTTTAGGGCTAGGATAAGCTCGACCAAAATGGAAAGTGGTCGGGCAGTAGGTCCTCGAGCTTCCTATATAAATAGCTCATCTCCATTCATTCTCTATACACATCAAATCACCATTCTCTCTCAACTACTCCATTTTTCGGTGAAGCTCAAACCAGAGCTCCTACTTGAGCAGTTTTCTTAGCCTAAAAAATCAAGGTCGGATCCTACAGACTCCGGGGGAAGTCAGCTACCTGATAGCAACTTCCTATCGACCTGAGGACCGCTAGAGAAGCACTGACAAAATCAAACAATGAAGTAGCTCCGATGAACCAAAGTTGCTCTGTTTTGGCTGAGTTGAGTTTGGCCAAATTATGCTCTCCTATGGCCAAACCAGACCTCCCCAACACACCTACGACCCTCACGCAGCCTCAACAGAGTTGAAAGGTAAGCCAATTTGGCTCTCCTTAGTTGCTGTACATCGAGGTTAGAGAGAGAAAGTGCCAAATTTCACTGACTAAATTCACCCTAAATTTGACTTCAATTGTAGTGATTCTTGATCATAGAAGGAACCTCAGGACAAGAGCTACCTCCCCTAGTTGAGAGCTCGGACCACCACACCTCCAATGGTAAGCTTTCAAAGCTTTCTCTCTCTACAAACAGTTTTTAGGCAAAGTTTCGTTTGAGCTTGTTTCAACCCAGATCATGTAATTCTAGGTTGAATTGAATCGTATGGAAGTGTAGGAACTGATCCATATCATCAATTGGAGCAATTAACCCCGATTGAGTGGCTAATTTGAAGAAATCAAATTCGGCCAGTTTGAAGGGGAGAAATTTAGGGATTTCAAAAAATTGAGGGACCTCTTTGTAATTTCCTAAAATGGAAGGCCAATTGGCCATGAGAAAGATGTTGGGGGACCAATTGGTTGATTTTCAGAATAACTGGGGCCAAATTGCCATTTTTGGACAATATGGGCAAAATTGTAATTTTTGAAAAATAGGGGACCAAATTAGAAATTTAGAAAACTTGAGCCCCTTATACAATTTTGAGTAAATTGAGGACATAAAGGGAATTTTGGAAGACTTGGGACTCAATTTGGGGACCTAAAGTTAAGGAAAAGGAACTTTAGTGACCAAAGTGCAATTAATCAACAATTTTGAGCCTAGTCAATCATACGTGAGAAAACAATGGCTATTATGCCAAACCTTAATTGAAAATGATGCCCAAATTGTGTAGGGACACGAGAAAACAGAACACCAACAAGGAAAAGCTAGCGTGGATTTGGAAACCGACTTGAGACGAACACGTCACAGTCAAAGTGTGAGTGGGCAAATTTACACATCATACCGGTTGGGATGATAAGCACTATTGTCACGCCCCGACCTGGTTTGGTCAGATCCCCGTGATCAACTTGCCACTCTCCCATTTTATTTAAGGGATTCCCCTGGTTATAAACCGTAAAGGGTAAGACGTCCTTTAAACCTGTACCTTTTCTAGAATAAAATAAATCAAAACTACACAAGATTTTTAAATAAAGCGTACTTGTCTCACAAGCATATTAGTTGATGGTCCTTAAGGGTAGTCTTTTTGGAATTTCCTGAAAAGGGATATGAGGGAGGGGGTGACTACAATGACTCAGTGAATGGGTTTTCAAATTTTAATTAAAAAAAATCTATTTGGAGTGTTCCAGACTCCTTAATTCATTTAAAAAATCCTTTCCTTCTTCTTTTCGGTTTTTATCACCATTTCTCATTAATCATGCCATGTTATCACCCAACACACATCCTTCATCATGAAGGTTTATCACCCAACCGCAGGCCAGCTCGTCCACTAAACCCACTTGTGGCATCAGAGCGACTTTAACAGCCACCTAGATAGAAGCACGTCCACTTCTACCCTGAGAATGAGTGGATGTATACGACATCAAACCCTCAATCCCAAAATCAATTCTCTGTGTCCGTATGAGGACAAAGACCTCATCATGACCCCACCCTGGTCTCGAGCGCGTCAAGCTACGTCGAGCTTCGCAAGGTCACCCGATCCGACGAACTGCCCTTATACCCACCAGGTCGTCTAGAGCCCTATAACACATAACTACCCCTCTTGGGCATCTTGAAGGTCTTGTACAAACTTTGCATGTACAATCAGTATTTTCACATCATGCCATATAATCTGTGGTGCCACTGGTCCAACGGCCCCGACCTTCAACTCAACCTGCAGCTGTTTGTCTTGATTAGTCCGGAGACCTATCATGTCGCACCGCCACTAGTTGATTGAATATGCGGTCCTGTCTTGGTACCATGGCCAAACAATTCATTTATTTAAAGTTTTTATGGCATGTATCTCATGTTTGTTTATGAGCTTATGCTCATGCCAACTGGCCTATTAGCCCCACTGTGCGAGATTTTCAAAATCGGGCATATTAGCCCCTAAGTTCCAAAACCGAGGCTCCCGGCGAATAAGAGCTATTCGATCTCCCATTAAGGTATTCCAAATCATTTAAGCAGTGGCACACAGTCAGAGGAGAGCACTTCCAACAAAAATATGTTTTCAACGGTTCATCATACCATCCGAGTATGAGGACATCTCCGCTCATAACCAATGAATAGGTTTTCCATTTCCTTCGAGTAAGTTTCATCATACTAACCGGTTATAATCTACTTACAACCAGTAATTAGTTTTTCCGAGTGATTTTCACATCACTCTTCTAAGTTGCGATGTTTAAAATACCTCTAAGTAGTGGGTTTTCATTTTGAGGTACTTATCATCCCCAACCGGGTATGATATAAAATCCCACTCACCAGTTAATGCAGTGAATTACATTTGTCCGGTTCTTTGTATTCACGCGAGCTTGTCCTTATTGGCGTTCCCAGTACTTCATGTTACTACACGATATCAAAATCCTTGTTCATTATCCCTTGGTCTAGTAGCCTTCATTCATTCCAAATGAATGAGAAAACCAAACTTTCTACTTATTTGCAATTAGGTCCCTAAAGTTATTTTTCTTTAACTTTATGTCCCTAATGCCGGTTTTTCCACAAATTGAGTCCTGAAAATTTTAAAATTCACCATAGGACCTCAATTTATTCAATTTCACAAAAAGTCATTTAATTTCCCAAATTTCTAATTTGGTCCCCTAACTTTTCCAAAATTACCATTGTGCCCTTCCTTAAAAAAATGGTAATTTTACCCCAAAAAATTCTAAAATTTATCAATTGGCCCTCTAACAATCTTTTCATGCCCAATTGACCCTAGATTTTATAAAATTGCATTTTTGGTCCTTCAAATTTTGAAAATCCCCAATTTTCCCCAATTTTCCCCAATTTTCCCCAATTTCCCCCCAATTTCAACTACTTAACACAACTGAATCTAATTTCATCAAATTGACCAATCAAACACTTCTAATTGTTAAAATTGAAGTTAAAATTGGATCCTACAATTTCATACGATTCAATAGCACTTTCAATCATAAGTTTTAACGTCAGAACGAGCTCAAACGGAGCTTTGCCGAAAAATATACTGTAGAGAGAGAATGCTTCAATTACTCATTGTCGGGGGCACGGCGGTCCGAGCTTTCGATCTGGGCAGATAGCTCTAATCCTGAGGTTTATTCTAAAATCAAGAATTTCATCAATTGATGCCGAATTGGATGAGAATTTTATCATTAAAATTCTGTTGATTCTCTCTCTAGCACCGGTCGAAAATTGCAGACGGTAGCTGAATTAGCTTACCTTTTTCTCTAATTCGGCCGAAACAAGGCAGATTCTGTCTGCCAAAGCTACTTCACTATTCCATCATGCCAGCGCTTCTCCGGTGACCCTCGGAGCAAATGGAGACTACAGGGGTGTAACTGACTTCTCCCGAGTTCTAAAAAACCCAACCTCGCCTTGTTTGGCTTAGAAAAGTGCCCAAGTCAGAGCTCTGGTTCGAGCTTCACCACAAAATGGAGCGGTTGATAGAGAATGGAGTTTTTAGGTGTGGAGAGGATGAATGGGAAGGGGGTCTTTATATAGAAAGCTTGGGGACTTCTTCGTCGTCCGATTGGTGCCTTAATGGCGGTCATTCATTGCCTGAAACTCCCTGGCCAGAGACTTTTCAACTTTGACCGGTTTTACCTGCCCCTTACAGCATGACATTTTCTAGATCTTGTCTCTATGTCCATTAGATTTCCAGAACACCTCCTTTAAGGTTGCTCCCAACTTTCCAACTTCTAGGGATTGTATAACTTCATCCCTATTTTCATTTGGTAGTATTCCTTGACTGCCTTTACCATTATCCATTCAACTTACATAACCGTGTTAGTTTTCCTTTCCCACTCGTCCTTTCTCAACTTTCTTATTGAGTCTTTCCGGTTCCAATGATTTTGTTTCCCAATAATTTACCAACAAGCTGGGATTCCTTCCTTCTTAAGTCCTTGGCATTCCCTATACAAGGATTTTTTTTCTTAATCTACTTTTGGTCTATGTATTGATTCCTTTGTTTGGGAAGGTTCCCTTCTTCCAATTTCATTCTCTACTATATCCCTCACAATAGAGACTTCTATTTTAGGAGTTACATGCTCAACCTTCATATCATTTCTTATTCCTTACTTGATATACTTCCGATTATCGGTATTCTTCCATGCACTTCACACTATTCTCAGCCGTCCACTCTTTAGGCTTCATTATGCATGTGTGGACCACGACCTGTCTCTCCCATCATGGTTATTTCTCCTTAGCCACATTTTATTTGGAAGTCTTACTTTGCCAACCTTTTTTTTTTCTCGGGCATTCTTTCCTTTATTTCCTTATTATGGGTATTCCACACATTCTTACTCATCACATCATCTTTTGATGCTAACTTCCTATTTCCCCGTTCCTTTTAACTTATTCCTTGGGCCATCCCAGTATGCTTGATTGGTTCTTTTCACCTCAGCTTACGCTTCATTCGCATGTTCATCTCCTTATCCCTCTCCACTTGGTTCCATTACCTCTCAATTGGGTTACATATGCCGTTCCAGAGTTTCCTTCCTTGGTAGGACTCTTTCCCTTTCTCCTAAAATTCCTTTTTCATATGCTCTAGGGAATTTCCACCCTTAAATGATATCCTTCAATGTCGTCTTCTCTTGTTTATCTTTACTCTTGAAATCTTGTGAGCACATCTTTTGTACTCTATCCTCGTCCTCACATGTACTTCAATATGTGTCTATTTCTTTTAGGGGGAGCTCATATCTTCCTTATTTCAAGATCTCTTGATCATGTGAGGAGCTTCCCTACTCCTCTCTTGGCTTATGTTTGGTCATTAATTTGGCCATTGGTCTTTTTAATGATTTTCCTTCATCCTTCTCTTTCCAATTATTTGGCCTCTCCATCTCTCCCTCTTTTGTTGGAGCTTAAATTATGGCTTTTTTCGAGTATCAGTTTGTTAACTGCCTCATATCTACAATTCCTTTGGTCTAACTTTCTTAGGGCATTTGTTTCTCGAGTTTTCTTGTCCTTAATGTCTACCCTTTTTTGGGTGTAGCCATTTCTACCTCTCAGTCTTCCTTGGGGCATCGTTTATTCTCCTTGATTCTTTTATTGTAATGACTTGCTACCTTCCGCTATATTTGACCGAATCCTCTATTTGAGTTCACTACTTTTTCCAAAGTGGGTCGTATTTGCCATCTCAAGGCATTTCATTTGTCGTCAATGCTCGGATGGTCTTTTCTCATGGAGGCGCCCCCTTCTTTGCCCCAAAATGGCTGAAAACTTCTTCTTAAGGAAAAATCTTCGGTAGTTACACCGTGTTCTTATTTGTAGTTTATCGAAGTCCTACCATTATGCTAGGATCTTGTAGAGCTTACTCTTGGATGTAATTGAAGTTCCAAGCAGGAGTTGTATTTCTAAGGATGGTATCTCTTTAGGTTTCCTATAGTTGTGGGGATATTATTCTTGGAAAATATTGTCCTAAATCCTTACGGTGTGGGATAGTCTTTTATTTCATATCCTATTCCCCTGTAGGTTAACTTGATTCCTGTCCTTAGTAGGGTCGGACACTTCTCCGAGTAGTGTCCCTATTGTTCATACTTGTAATTACGTTGACATAAGTGGTTCCTCCTAGCATTTTTCTAGGGAATTGTTGGTTTTGGTGCTTATTCGTCCTTGAGTCTGGATACCTTGAGAGTTTTCTTGTGGAGTCTTCTTTGTTAATTGATCAATCTAAGAATCCTCCTTGAATTCTCGATTCCCTAGTTCAGTTTCCTTAACTTGGATGGGACTTTTCTTAGTTTCTATGGTAGTAAAGGCTTGTTTGGTCACTTTCTTTGGAGCCACCTTCCTTGAAGATCACATCCTTTGAGAGATAGGGTTTTTAGGAATTTGGAATGCTTCATTAACAGAGGAGTACAATATGTTGGGGTTTTTGGCCCTATTACTAAAAATGGTCACAAAGTAAATAGGGAGCTATGGGATTCTTGATAAACATCCTCTTAGGTTAGGTTATATGCCCTTTGCTGGTGTTTATGGCTTCATGCTTCGCTTCCTTCGTACTTAGAGTGTGACTTCAATAGATCCTAGCACCATCCTCTTGGATACTTCCCCATTTGGTCTTTTGGGACTTCTACCATGCCTCGGGCATTGGGAAGCTTCTAGGGTTGCCTTCCTACGAGGATAGGGTGTTGAATAGAGTCATTCCTAGTTTTCTTGGTTCCTCTCCTAGGAGCCATCTGAAAAATTTAAGATCAATACTATTAGTTACTATGTTTTCTAGTCTTGATTATGTATTCGAGGAAATAGGCTCTGATATCACTCAAGTTGTCATGCCCCGATCTGGTTTGGTCGGATCCCCGTGATCAACCCACCACTCTCCCGGTTTATTTAAGGGTTTCCCCTGGTTATAAACCGTAAAGGGTAAGACATTCTTTAAACCTATACCTTTCCTGGAATAACATAAATCAAAATTGCACAAGATTTTTAAATTAAGCGTACCTGTCTCACAAGCGTATTAGTTGGTGATCCTTAAGGGTAAGCTTTCCGGGATTTCTTGAAAAGCGATATGAGGGAGTGGATGAGTACAACGACTCAGTGAATGTGTTTTCAAAATTTTAATTTAAAAAAAATCTATTTGGAGTGTGTCAGACTCTTTAATTCCTTTAAAATATCCTTTCCTTTTTGTTTTCGGTTTTTATCACAATTTCTCATTAATTATGGTGTGTTATCACCCAACACACATCCTTCATCATGAAGGTCAATCACACAATCGCATGCTAGCCTATCCATTGAACCCACTTGTGGCATTGGAGCACTTTACCGACCAGCTAGATAGAAGCATGTCCACTTCTACCCTGAGAATGAGTGGATGTACTCAACATCCAACCCTCAATCTCGAAATCAATTCTCTTTGTCCATATGAGGACAAAGATCTCACCTCGACCCCACTCAGGTCTTGTGCGCTTGAAGCTACGTCGAGCTTCGCAAGGTCACCTAGTCCAACGAATAGCCCTTATACCCATCAGGTCGTCCAGGGCCCTAGGACACATCACTACCCCTCCTGGGCATCTTGAAGGTCCTGTACACATAGTGCATGCACAATCAGTATTTTTACATCATGCCATATAATCTGTGGTGCCACTGGTCCAACGGTCCCGACCTTCAACTCAACCTACAGCTGTTTGTCTTGACTAGTCCGTAGACCTGTCATGTTGCACTGCCACTAGTTGACATAATATGTCGGTCCTATCTTGGTACCATGGCCAAACAATTCATTTATTTAAAGTTTACGAGCTTTAATATCTCATGTTTGTTTATGAGCTTCTGCTTGTGCCAACTGGCCTATGGCCCACTATGTGAGATTTTAAAAACCGGGCATATTAGCCCCTAAGTTCCAAAACCGAGGCCCCCGACCTATAAGAGCTATTCGAGCTCCCATCAAGAAGGTTTCCCAAATCGTTTAAGCAGTGGCACACAGTTAGGGGAGAGCACTTCTGACAAAAATATGTTTTCAACTTTCCATCATACCAACCGAGTATGAGGACATCTCCGCTCATAATCGATGAACGGGTTTTCCACTTCCTTCAAGGAAGTTTCATCATACCAATCAGGTATGATCTACTTACAATCGGTAATTAGTTTTTTCACATGATTTTCACATCACTCTTCTAAGTTGTGATGTTTAAAATACCACTAAGTAGTAGGTTTTCATTTCAAGGTACTTATCATCCCCAATCAGGTATGATACAAAATCCCACTCACTTGTTAATGCAGTGAATTCCACTCGACCGATTCTTTGTATTCATGCGAGCTTGTCCTTGCTGGTGTTCCCGATACTTCGTGTTCTTACACGATATGAACATCCTTGTTCATTATCCCTTGGCCTAATAGCATTCATTCATTCCAAATGAATGAGAAAAGTAAACTTTTTATTTATTTGCAATTAGGTCCCTAAATTTATTTTTCTTTAACTTTATGTCCCTAATGTCAGTTTTTCCTCAAATTGAGTCCCGGAACTTTTAAAATTCACCCTAGGACCTCAATTTATTCAATTTCACAAAAAGGGGTTTAATTTCCTAAATTTCTAATTTGGTCCCCCAACTTTTCCAAAATTACCATTTTGCCCTTCCTTACAAAAATGGTAAATTTTACCCCCAAAATTCCAAGATTCCTCAATTGGCCTTCTAACATTCTTATCTTGCACAATTAACCCTCAATTTTATAAAATTGCATTATTGGTCCTTCAAATTTAAAAAATCCCCAAATTTCCCCCCAATTTCATCTTTTTAACACAACCGAATTTGATTTAAGCAAATTGACCAAACAAACACTTCTAATTGTTGAAATTGAAGTTGAAATTGCGATCCTACATCTTCATACGTTTCAATAGAACTTTGAATCGTAAGTTTTAATGTCGAAACAAGCTCAAAATGGAGCATTGCCATAAAACCTATTGTAGAGAGAGAAAGCTTCAATTACTCACCGTCGGGGGCACGACGGTCCGAGCTTTCGATCTGGGCAGATAACTCTCGTCATGAGATTTATCCTAGAATCAAGAATTGTATCAATTGATACTGAATTGGATGAGAATTTTATCATCAAACTTCTACTAGTTCTCTCTCTAGCAATGGTTGGAAATTGCAGAGGGAGCCGAATTGGCTTACCTTTCCACTCTAATGTAGTTGTAGGAGGGCTGTGGAGGTGTTGGGAGGGCTTGTTTTGGCTCAATGAGGGCTCAAAATGGCTGATTTCAGCTCGGCTGAAATAGGGCAGCTTCGGTTCGTCGGAGCTGCTTCACTGTTCCATCACGCCGATGCTTCTCTGGCGATCCTTGGAGCAAACGGAGACTACAAGAATTTAGTTGACTTCTCCCCGGTTCTAAAGAACCCAACCTCACCTTGTTTCGCTCAAAAAAGTGCCCAAGTCGGAGCTTTGGTTCGAGTTTCATCCGAAAATGGAGCAGTTGAGAGAGAATGGAGTTTTTAGGTGTGGAGAGGATGAATGGGGAGGGGGTCTTTATATAGGAAGCTTGGAGACTTCTTGGTCATTCGATTGGCACCCTAATGGTAGTCTTCCATTGCTTGAAACTCCATGGCCGAAGACTTTTCTGCTACACCAGTGCTGCGCGATTTTTCGGCGAATGAATAGTGCTGTCATCTCAAGGAAGAAGACGACACTATTCCGAATCAGACCGGACCGGTCCGATTCGGGTTGAAAGCTTAAACCAGCCGGTTCACCCCCCATTCCACCAAAATTTTCAAATTTCAAAATTTGAAAATTCATTTAAATTTCTAAACCATCTAGAAAAATGAATTTAGAATCTCATTCAATAGTGGTTCAAACCGGTCCAAACTGGTTCAATTTGGTTCATATCTGATTCAATTGAATCGATTTGGTTTTCATCTCCAATTCATTCTCAAGTCCATTTCCAAGACTTTTGGGGCTCTTTGGGTCACTTGGAATCCATAAATTTCCCGCTTTGCCCTTTCTCTATTGGTTTCGGTTCATGAACCAACTCGATTCATAAATGGGTTCAATCCAGTTGGATCTGGTTTTTCTATTCCAATTTGTCCTAAGGTTCTTTTCCAAGGTTTCATGAACCCTTTGGATCATCTAGGAGTTGTAAATTTCCAAATTGCTCATTTCTTGTTAATCAGGTTTGTGAACTGGTTTAGTTTTCTCACTTGGTTTGACCGATTCTTTTCCCGGTTTTCCTTAACTAAAAAGGGTGGGTTTTACCACTATCATTAAAAGATAAAACCTACTTACTGGTTGTAAGTTGAGATAATCATACTCGGTTGGTATTATAAGTTTCCTTGAGGAAAGGAGAAACTCGCCTACCAGTTGTAAGTAGAGATATCATCACACCCGGTTGGTGTGATGAATTGAAAAATGAATTTTTGTCAGAAGTGTTCTCCCTTGACTGTGTTCCAATGCTTAAAACATTTGGGAAACCTTCTTGACAGGAGCTAGAACAACTCAGGTAGGCTAGGGGCCTTGGTTTTTGAACTAATGGTGCTAAATGCCCAATTTTGGAAAAATACGTGCAATGTGCTCAAGGCCAGTTGGCACGAGCAGGAGCTCATAAACAAACCTAATTAAGAAGAGCCATGAAAAGTTCTAATGAAATTGGTTGTGTGATTTTGCCATAGTACCAATTGAGGATCAATTGTACTCAATGGACTAGCGGTAGTGCGTTAGGGCCAGGTCGATGAACTGGCCTAGACAAATAGCTGTAGGTTGGGTTGAGTATCATGGTCATTGGACCATTGACACCAAAGATGATGGCTATATGTGAAAAACCTTATTTGTGCATGCACTTGTGGTACGAAACCATCAAGACACCCTAGGGGGTAGTGATGGGTCCTAAGGACTACTAGACGACATGGTGGAGATAAGGTCAGTTCGTCGTGTGAGTCAGTCTGGAAGCTCAGAGTAGCTTCTTGTGCATGAGACCGAAGTAGGGTCGGGATAAGGTCTCTATCGTCATACAGACATGGAGTGGCATTCGAGTCTGAGGGTCAGATGTTGAGAACATCCACTCATACCCAAGGTAGAAGTCGATGGGCTTTTATCTTGGTGGACGGTAATGATGCTTTGATCCATAAGTGGGTGCAGTGGATGGACTGCACCTACGAATGTGTGTACCCTTCCTAATTAAGGGCGTATGCTTGTTTGCTAAACACCTACCGAGGCAAGGGGATGGGCTAAAAGAGCTAAGCACACCTAATATGGAAATGGAAAAAGGTTTTGAAAACCAAAATGGAGGAAAACCCATTTTTAATGGAAATGATAACCTTGGCATGGTTTAGATAAAGCAATTTTGAAAACTCATTCCCAACATCCGTTCACTGAGTTGTAAAACTCACCCTTCCCTCTTACCCCTTTCAGGTAACCAAGGGAAACCTTCAACCTAAAGACTCTCCTGTATTGGAATTATAAGACATGTACTTTTGTTTTAAAATATAATGTTTTGTATAATTCTATTCTAGGAATGACATGTAAAAGGATGCCTTACTCCTCACAATTCAAAAATGGGTGAAAACCCCTCAAGAACCAAGGGAGTGGCGGGTAGCTCACGGGGATTTGACCAAACCGGGTCAGGGCGTGAGAACTTGAGTGGTATTAGAGCCTATTTTATCAAATACATTATCAAGATTATATCACATAGTAACTAAGAGGAATAAGTTTTAAAATTTATAAATGGCTCCCAAGAGAGGAACTAAGAGAATAAGAGTCGTAGTCACTAACATTGCCCAACCACCCCTCCTTGTGGAAACTCCTCGAGAAGCCTGGATAGTTCCACCTGAACTAAGCTCAGAATATCAAAGACTGTACAAAGATTTCACCCGAGTGTTTGGACGGCCTAACCTCATCCTTGAGGTGGACACCAACTCTCGAGCTGAACCTGAGTAAGTACAATCTTATCCTCCTTGTGTTAACAATCCCCCTCTAGTTGACATTCCTAAATACCTCAAAACCCTTCATCAACTGGGATGTCAGCCCTTCCTAGGAGAGAAGGATGCATAAGCTTCTATGGATTGGCTAGTCAGCATCAAGAAACTCATGGGAATAGTTAGGATTTCACCAAGGGATATGGTGATCCTAGCAGAGTTTTTCTTGGAAGTTAGCGCAAAAAGGTGGTGGGACAACGTCAAAGCCTACATACCACCACCCCTACTTGGGAACAATTCAAAGAGAGGTATACGGAGGAATACCTAGCCCCGCATTTGATCAATGAAAAGAAGCAAGACTTCCTCCAACTCTAATAAGGGCTTAACTCTATTTCAGAGTATGAAACCAAGTTTAATGAGTTAAGACCCTTTGCCCCCAACCTAGCCGGACCTGTAGATATATGCTAGCGATTCGTGGACAGTCTCAATATGGACATACAAGAATGAATAGGAGTACTTGTACGCCCCATGGATCTGCAACTATAATCAGTATAGCCCACGAATGTGAGCATCTAGTGCAAACCCGATGCCGTCAGATGGTATAGACTAACCGGAAGGAGGACACAGGCCAAGGCCGTCATGGAGGATGGAAGGAGCAAAATGGTCCAAAGTGAGGAAATGGGGTGGGTTTCCAAAAGAGGAGGGACGTGCCATCACCTCAATGGAGAGTGATCCCCATCATACTACAAGGAAACCTTCACTGTCCTTGATGCCAAAGATACCACGAGGGGGCCTTCTTATCCTGTTTCGGATGTGGGCAGGTGGGGCACTTTGTAAAGGAATGTCCCACTCTTAGGGAGAATAAGCAACGAAATACCCTTGGACCACCCCAAGGGAATCCAAGGACTCCAAGGTAGGATGCCACAACAAGGGTACCAGCTAGGGTATACATCCTCACCCAAGAAGATGCCATAAAAGACCCTAATACCATAGCGAGTACTTCCCAAAACCTCGTTAACCAAAATTGAGACAAAACCTGTAATTTGATTCTATTTAATAAAAAATTAGATTTTCCTTCTAAAAACGTGCGTTTCTTCAATCGGGATACATACACTTGTGGGGGACAAAAGTCTATGCCCTCTTTGACTCAGGAGCAGAGAGATCCTTCATCAAGGAAGATCTAATCCCAGGTCTTCCCCTATAACTTACCTACCTAGAACAAAATCTCAATATCCTCACCCCTTAGGAGAAGGACTGAATGGGGACAAATAGTTAAAGGGGTGTGAGATCATAATTGGAGGAATTAAACTAGAGGCGGATTTAATCCCATTACCACTAAATGAGATAGAAATAATACTAGGAATGGATTGGTTAAGTACCCATCAAGACAAGGTGGACTGTGGGACGAAGGTAATAACTTTCCACACTCCTGAGACACTCGAACTACATTTCCAAGAAGACAAGAGGAAGGGAGAAGTGCATTTGGTATCCCACGTAAAGGCACAAAAGATGATACAGAAGGGTTGTAAGGCTTTCCTCACAATGGTCATCAACGAGAAGTCGAAGGAGAAAGGATCAGAAGGCATATCGGTGGTTGAACACTACCCGAACGTATTCCCTGAGGAACTACCCAGATTAGCCCCAAGCCAACAACTAGAATTTACCATAGAGGTAATCCTCGGAACACATCCCATATCCGAAGAACCTTATCTCATGGCTCCAGCTGAAATGAAGGAATTAAAGGAGCAGTTAGATGAGTTATTGGAGAAGGGTTTCATACGCCCTAGTCAGTTTCCATGGAGTGCACCGGTCCTATTCATGAAGAAGAAGGACAAGAGTATGAGGTTGTGTATAGATTATTGGAAGTTAAACCAGGTCATCATAAAGAATAAGTATCCACTTCACAAATTGACGACCTGATTGACCAACTAAAAGGAGCAGCCTCCTTCTCTAAGATAGAACTTTGGTTAGGATACCACCAACTCAGGATTCAAGAGGAAGATATCCCTAAGACCACCTTTCGGTCTCTATAAACCCCGCCCATTTTAGTTAAGGAAAATCAGGAAAAGAACCGGTCAAATCGAGTAAGAAAACCAAACTGGTTCACGTACCCGAGCAATTGGCAACGAACAATTTGGAAATTTGCAACTCCTGAGTGATCCAAAGGGTTCATAAAACTTTAGAAAAGAACCTTAGGACAAATTGGAAGAGAAAAACCAGACCGATTTAGATGAACCGGATCGAACCGGATAGAACCGATAGAGAATGGGTAAAGCAAGAAATTTATGGATCCCTTGTGATCCAAAGAGACTTATAAACCTTAGGAAGGAACATTAGAACAAAGTCGGAGAGAAAAACCAGATTGGTTTGAGTGACCTAAGGAGTCACTTTTAAGGACCGAGTCGGTTTATGAACCAGAATCGGTAAAGAGATGGTAAACCATTAATCTTATGCACCCTAAGTGACCTAAGGAGTCACAAAAGTCATGGAAATGGACTTGTGAAGGAATTGGGGATGAAAAACCAAACTGATTCAGGGGAACTAGATTCGAACCGGTTTGAACCACTATTAAATCGGATCCTAAATTTATTTTTCTAGGTGGCTTAAATAATTCAAATTTGAGATTTGAGGCCACCATTGGATAGAAAATGAACTTAGAAATTTTCAGATTTGAAAAACTCGTACGAATGAGGGGTGAACCGGCCGGTTTAACCTACGAACCCGGTTCGGACCAGTCCGGTCGAGTTTGGAACAGTGTCATCTTATTCCTCCAGATGACAACACTGTAATTTGAAATTAAGAAATTAGGGACCCAAATGGATGATTTGAAAATCTTAGGAACCTAATTATAATTTAGGTATACCATAATGGTCAAATCATAATTATTGGAAACTCATGGGTCATAAGTGCAATTACCTTATTACTTGGGACTTAGTTACCCAATCTAATGTAGGAACGAATTACCTACAAGTTTGTGCAAAGAAAAGGCACGCCAAGCTTAGAAATCCATGTGACAAACAACTCTCGGAATACAGGTAACTGGCATTTCTGACATTGGGACTAATTATAAGTATACTTAAGCTCATGCTTTGTTTTGAAATCACATTTTCAGAAATATAATCCCCTAACTTTGTGAAAATGCTTAAACTTTTTGAGATTACATTTTTGAAGAAATTATGAAGTATACTATTAGGACAACCCATAAATAGTTTATGGATACACCTCAAGGGGTATGGTCTAGTCCAACTATTGATACAGGATATGTGCGAGGCCCATGGTCGACAATGGTGGGCTAGATCTAGTTCTATGCAAGTGGGACCCAAGCCATGATTTTGAAAGTAAAGTGGGTCCAAGGCCATGTTTTGAAAACTCGTACAAGTGGGCCCAAAGCCAATTGAAACAGGAACAGTCATGTAAATTAGTTTGATTTAAGAGCCTGTAAAAAATTATCCCAATTGGATAATGCTTGTAGAAGCTACTATGTTGAAGCCATGTTGCATCCTTTTAGACTAGTAGCATAAAAATAAAGGTCTTAAATAAAATAAAACACTTGTATATGATTGCAATCGTGTGAAACCAAAGAGACGTCAGGTACATGGTAGTGTTAGTTCATAGGGTTGCTAGACAACAAGTTTAGCACAAGGGTAGAAATGTCTTTCTAGTATGTCATGGAACTCTAGGAGCTTCATGTGTATTAAGATTGAGGAAGAAGGGGGTAGAGGTATCGTCCCTTAATAGCAGACAAAAGAAGCAATGAGGTTTGGGCTTTGGACAATGGTACTCACACAGACTATGTGGTGGAGGTTGTGGCCTCTCACCAGGGTGGATGGTAAAGATGCTCCAGGCCACTAGTAGAATATATTGAGGTTGTTGCCTTTAAGGGTATGTTCTGTAACTATTTCATCCCTTTATGGATAAAGGGTGTTTCTGTGTTTGTGTGAAACAAATCCTGGTAGGTTTATTAAATTAAATCCTTCAAACTAGGAAGGAACCTAATGAAAGCATGATAAAATAGGCTAAGAACTTTATGATAAACCTTTTTATAAAAGATAAGACAAGTAGCGACTTGTTTATCACCTTATTTTCAAGAAAAGAAGAATTCTCCTTAAGTGCATACTAAATCATGGACAAGAAGTCTTGATGTTATGTAAACCCTGCTCACTAAGTCGTCAAAGTCACCCCCTCTCCCTAATCCCCTTTCAGGAAAGCTTTTAAGCCAAGAATAGTGCAAGCTTGTGAAGCAAGTTAGGATTACCATAAGATAGTAATTTTATTTAAGTCATTTTGTTAATTTTGTTATGGAAAACATATATGCTTATAAGCCTTTACATTTCCTAGTCTATCTTGTTATAACTACCATTTTAGTACAAGAAGGGGTGGCAGGTTGATCATGGGGTTCTAACTAAACCGGGTTGGGGCATGTAACGCCCCGACCCAGTTTGGTCGAATCCATGTGAGCAACCTACCACTCCCTTTGGTCCATGAAGGGTTTCACCCTTTTCTAAACTGCGAGGAGTAAGGCATCCTACTTTCCTGTCTTTCTTGGAATAGCATTATGCAAAACTATATATCTTAAAACTGACATACCTGTCTTACATAGAGGTCTTTAAGTTTTGTTTTCCCTTGCTTACATGAAAGAGGTAAAAACGGAGGGGGTGAGTACAACTTAGTGAGCGGGTGTTGGGAGTGAGTTTTCAAAATAGCCTTAGTTTAACCAAACCATGCCAAGGTTATCATTTCTTTTAAAAAAGGAATTTTCCTTAATTTCAGTTTTCAAAACCTTTACCCTGCCTAAGGGTGACATTTTCTTTTAAAAATGGTTTCAAATTCAATTTCTTTTCCGAAACCTTTTTCCAAGGTTTACCATTCCTTTTTCCGAGGATTTTCAAATCCTTTCCAAGATTTTCAAAACCTTTCTCCTTATTCATATTAGATGTGTTTAGCTTTCTTAGCTAATCCCCTTGCCTTGAAAGGCATTTTAGCAAATAGCACATGCCCTTCATTAGGAAGGGTACACACATCGCGAGATGTAGTTATGATGAATACACCCACTAGTGGATCGGAGCATCTTTACCATCTACCCTGATAGAAGTCCTTGACTTCTACCTAAAGTCTGCATGAATGTCCCATATGTTCAACTTTTAGACCCAAAATACTTCGTGTCCGTATGAGGATGGAGACCTCATCCTGATCCCACCCCAGTCTCATGCACAAGAAGCTACTGCGAGCTTCAAGACTGACTGGCATGACTAATTGCCCTTATCTCCACCATGTCGTTAGCCCATCACTACCCCTCTTGGGCATCTTGGTAGTCATGTACCACAAGTGCATGCATAAAACAATAGTTTTCACATATAGCCATTTATCTTTGGTGCCACTGGTCCAACGTCCCCAACCCTCAACCCGACCTGCAGTTGTTTGTCTAGACCAGTCCGTCGACCTGGCCTTAATGCACTATCGCTAATCCATTGAGTATTGTCGGTCTTGACTTAGTACCATGGAAAACATCAAATAACAAGTTCATTAAAAATTTCATGGCTTTCTCATTTTTATTTTGTTTATAAGCTCCTGCTCGTGCCCATTGGCCTTGGGCGCACTGTACATGATTTTTCAAAACCGAGCATTTAGCCCCACAAGTTCAAAAATCGAGGCCTCTACCCTATCTACGCTGTTCCAGCTCTCGTCAAGAAGGTCTCCCAAAGAGTTTAAGCATTTGGCACACAGTCAATAGAGAACACTTCTGACAAAAATATAATTTTCACTTCAACACTCCAACCGGGTGTGATGATACTTCCACTTACAATAGGCAAACGGGTTTCTCCTTCCTTCAATTAAGCCCATCATACCAACTAGGTTTGATTTCCTCTACTTACAACCGGTAAGTAGTTTTTGGCTTAGTTCGCACATCAGTTCAATGGGGTGTGATGTTAAAATCCCACATATAAGTGGTTTTTTGTTTTTAAAGTGCTCACCATCCCAACCGCGTATGATGTGAATAAACCCACTCACCCACTAACCGTGACATGTTCATCCTCAATTGGTTTTTGAAGTCGACGCAAGCTTTCTCTCCTTGGCATTCTGATCACACTTGTTCCTACACGATTTGGGTAGCCTTATCAATTTAATTTTGGTAATACAACCATCATTTTCTCATGTATTAGCGACTAGGCTCAAAATTATTAATTAATTGCACTTAGATCACTAAAGTTTATTTTCCTTAACTTTAGGTCCCTAATACCATCTTTTCCTCTAATTGAATCCCAAGGCTTCAAAAATGCCCTTTGAGTCCTCAATTTACTCAAAATTGTATGGGACTGAAGTTTTCTAAATTTCCATTTTTGTGCCCAACTTTTCAAAAATTACGTTTTTTCCCCTACTTTCCAAAAATGGCAATTTGACCCAAATTGTTCCAAAATTTGATCAATTGGTCCCTCAACATCTTTCTCATGGCCAATTGGCCTTCAATATTGGGAAATTGCAAAGAGGTCTCACAATTTTTCGAAATTCTCAATTTTCCCCAAATTTCTCTCCTTCAAAATGACCAAATTTGATTTCTTCAAATTGGTCATTCAATCAGGATTAATTGCTTTAATTGGAGGTATGGATCAGTTCCTACATTCCATACAATTCAATTGAGCTTTGAACCACATTCTTTGGGTCCGAATTGAGCTCAAACGGAGCTTCGTTGGAAAATTGTTCATAGAGAGAGAAAGCTTCGAAAGCTTACCGCTGGAGGTGCGGCGGTCCGAGCTCTCAATCCGAGGAGGTAGCTCTTGTCATAAGATTTCTTCTAGGATCAAGAATTACTACAATTGTTGTCCAATCGAGGGAGAATTTTATCAGTAAAATTTAGCACTTTCTCCCTCTAAGTCCGACCTGCAACGACTGAGGAAGGGCAAATTGCCTTACCTTTCAACTTTGTTGAGGTCGTGTGAGAGTCGTGGGGGTGTTGGGGAGGATTGGTTTGGGTGGAAGAGGGCTGAATTTGGCTAAATTCAGCCTGGCCAGAATAGGGCATCTTCGGTCCATCGAAGCTGCTTCACTATTTGATTACGTTGGCACTTCTTCGGCGGTACTCAAGTTCGTGCTATCAGGTAGCTGACTTCCCCTGAGTCTGTAGGACCCGACCTTAACTTCTAAGGCTGAGAAAAATTCTTGTATCAGAGCTCTGGTTTGAGCTTCACCAGAAAATGGAGTAGTTGAGAAAGAATGGAGATTTCATGTGTGTGGAGGATGAATGAAGACGAACTCTTTATATAGGGAGTTCGAGGACCTTCTACTCAACAACTTTCCTTTTTGGTAGAGCTTATCCTCACCTTGAAACGGCTTGATCGGAGTCATTTTTCCTTCCCCGATGTTATCCATTTTCTGCATTGAATGAATAGTAGTGCTATCATCTAGGGGAAGAAGATGACACTGTTATGAACCGAACGAGACCGGTCCGACTGGTTCAATGTGTAAATCGGCCAGTTCAGGCTCGAATCGATCGGTTTTCTCAAAATTAAAAATTTCAAAATTCATTCTCTATCTAATGGTGGCTTTAATTCCTAAATTTGATCATTTTAAGCAAACAAGAAAAATGAATTTAGAAACTGGTTAAAGTATGGATCAAACCAGTTCAATCCGGTTCATGTCCTGTTCACCCTAAACCGGCTTGGTTTTCTCTTCCCAATTATCCCAAGGTTCTTTTCCATGCTTTTTATGACTCTTTGAGTAACTTGGAATTTTTCGATTTTCCATTTTACCCTTTCTCTATCGGTTAAGGTTAATGAACTGGCTCAGATTTCTCTTTGAATTGATTGGTTTTTTTCCCAGTTTTTCTTATCTATAAAGGGATGGGGTTTACAATACTCCCCTCATTTTAGGAGTTTTGTCCCCAAAACTTAATCAATATCCTTTGCATCAGGAATAATTTCCCTTGATGTCAACTTGGGTTTGCTTGACATGATAATACTTTGGTTGTTCTTTCACTTAGCCCCTTTAAATCACGCACTTAAGGAATTTATTTTCCTTTCCATTGTTTACTCACTCCATTGAGTTTATCATAACTAGGCATGTCTCACCCACTAGTCCAAAGGTACATCCTTAGGTTCATTTCCTCCTCTGCTTAGGGCAAGATTCTTCCTCTTGAGGGTTCTTATCCAGGATTTCATAATTGGGAGATCTAAAATGCCCAATCATTACTGTGTCTAGTTATTCTCTTGGTCGTTAAAATCCTTAGCTCGGTGTTCCTTCGAGCATTATGTACTTGTTTTCACGGGTTTCAGTGTTATCACCTTTTTGTCCCAATTTGACCCTTCCTCCATCTGTTGTTTATTAAAACTTTTGTCTAAGCTTTATGTTTGACCTTGTCATGCTTAACCATCTCACTCTTCCTTACTTGAGTCACCCTTTTTCCCAAGATTGTTAGGCTTACATGTCTCTTTCAGCATGACATGTTCTAGAACTTGTCTTCGTCCATTAGAATTCTAGAACACTTCCTTGATGGTTGCTCTCAACTTTCCAACCTTTCAGGGATTGTATAGCTTCATCCCTCTTTTCATCTGGTAGTATTCCTCGACTACCTTTACCATTATCTAATCATCCTTCTTGCCTTTGATGTCATGTCTTATATAATCGTGTCAGTTTTCCTTACCTACTCATCCTCTTCCAACTTCCTTATTGGGTTTTTCCGGTGTCAAATTATTGGGTTCCCCGATGATTTACTGACATGCTAGGATTCTTCCCTTCTGAGGTCCTTCCTCATTCCTAGTGGTGTCCTTTACTCAAGGACTTTCCTTGGTTCTTTCACCTCAGCATGGACTTCATCTCCTCATCCCTCGTCACTTGGTTCCATTACTTCTTAGTTGGGATATGTATGCCACCCCAGGGTTTCTTTCCATGGTAGAATTCTTCCCCTTCTTTCCCATAATTCCTTTTCATTCGCTCTTGAGAGCATTTAACCTTAAATCTACTTCCTGACATCTTTGGATGCCATCCTTCCCATTTCCCTTTCTTTGGAGATTTGGTGGGTACGTTCTTTGAATTTTATCCTACTTGTATCTCATCACAAGTTTATTTTTGTATGGAATGAAATCTTTATTTATTATAATGATAACAAATTATAGGGTTTTGGCTATATTTGTCTAGGGTAGTTTTGGTAAGTACTAGCTATGGTACTAGGATCATTTCATGCTTCCTCTTAGGTGAGGTTGTATACTCTGTTTGGTACCCTCAACGTAGTGGCTATGTCTTGCCCCCTGTCTAGTGCCCTTGGGTTCCCTTGAAGTGGTTGATGGGTATTTCATTGTGTATTACCTCAAAGGGTTGGACAGCTCTTTGTAAAGTGTCCGAGTTGTTCGCATTCGAAACATGTTTGACAGACCCTTCATTGCTTTTCTAGCACTTGGAGTAATAGGGGTTTCTCCTATGTGGGGTTGTACTTGCCTCCCTTTGGACATGATAACCTTCATTTCTCCTAAAGGAGCCCATTCTTGTCCCCCATCTCTACCCACCAGGCTCCTTTTGACCTCTCTGGTTGTTTTGTCCCCCTTCTTCCTTCCGGCTGGCCTGTTCTATCTGGCGGTGTCTTGTTTGTACCATACACTCACACTCATGGGCCATGCTGTTGATAGCAGCCAAATCCATGGGGTGTCCTAGTACTCCCATTTGGTCTCGCATGTCCATGTTGAGACCATCCATGAACCATTGGCAGATATATGCCAGTTCAACTAAGTTTGGAGCAAAAGGTCTTAGCTCATTAAATCTAGTCTCATACTCCGAGATGATGTGGGATCCTTGTCGGAGTCGAGAGAATTCATGCTTTTTCTCATTGATCAGATGCGAAGCTAAGTATTCCTCTAAATACCTCTCCTCGAATTACTCTTGGGTGGGTGTGGTGGTGTGCAAGCTCCTGATGTTGTCCCACCACTTTTTCGCACTAGCTTCTAGGATCACCATCGCCTTTGGTGGAATCTTGATTATCCCCATAAGTTTCTTAATGTTGGCCAACCAGTCCATAGCAGCTCTACCATCCTTATCTCCTGGGAACAACTTACATCCTAATTGATGGAGGATCTTGAGGTATTTGGGGATATCAATAATAGGAGGAATGTTGATAGAAGTGGAATGGGATTGCACTTCCTCGGGCTCGACTCAGGAGTTGGTGTCCACCTTTGGAGTGAACTTGGCCATTCAAAACTCTCTGATAAAGTCTTCATGTAGTCTTTGATGTTTTGAGCTTAGTCCAAGTGGACCCGTTGGGGCTTTTCTAGAAGTTTCTACATGGAGGAGTTGTTAGAAAGTGATAGAAATTGCGACTCTTGTTCTCTTGGTTCCTCTCTTGGGAGCCATCTAAAATTTTAAGATTTATTCCTCTTAGTTACTATGTTATATAGTCATGATAATGCATTCGAGGAAACAAGCTATGATACAACTCAAGTTGTCACGCCCCAACCCGGTTTGGTCAGATTCCCGTAAGCAACCCGCCACTCCCTTTGGTCCATGAAAAGTTTCACCATTTTCTAAACCACGAGTAGTAAGGTGTCCTGCTTTCCTAACTTTCCTAGAATAACATTATATAAAACCTAATATCTTAAAACTGACATACATGTCTTACATGAAACTCTTTAAGTTTGGTTTTCCTTTGGTTACCTGAAAGGGGTAAAAATGGAGGGGTGAGTTCTACAACTTAGCGAGTAGTTGTTGGGAGTGAGTTTTCAAAATAGCCTTTATTTAACCAAACCATGCCATTGTTATCATTTCCTTTAAAAAAGGATTTTTCCTCAATTTTGGTTTTCAAAAACTTTACCCTGCCTAAGGGTGATATTTTTCTTTTAAAAAGGGTTTCAAATTTAATTTATTTTCCAAAACCTTTTTCCAAGGTTTACCATTCCTTTTTCCAAGAATTCTCAAATTCTTTCCGGGTATGATGTAAATATGCCCACTCGCCTGATGATTGTGACGTGTTCATCCTCAGTCGATTTTCCAAGTTTACACAAACTTTCTCTTACTGCCATTCCGATCACACATGTCCCTACACGATTTGGGCTTCCTTATCAATTTAAGTTTGGCAATACAGCCATCGTTTTCTCACGTATGAGGGATTAATGTCAAAATTGTTAATTAATTAAACTTAGGTCATTAAAGTTTATTTTCCTTAAGTTTAGATCCCTAATGCCATCTTTTCCTCTAATTGAGTCCCAAGTCTTCCAAAATTCCTGTTAAATCCTCAATTTACTCAAAATTGTATAATGGACTCAAGTTTTCCAAATTTGAAATTTAGTCCCTAACTTTTCAAAAATTACAATTTTGCCCCTACTTTCCAAAAATGGCAATTTGACCCCAATTGTTCCAAAAAATGACCACTTGGTCCCACAACATCTTTCTCATGGTCAATTGGCCTTCAATTTTGGGAAATTGCAATGAGGTCCCTCAATTTTCTGAAATTCCCAATTTCTCCCCTTCAAACTGACCGAATTTGATTTCTTCAAATTGGCTACTCAATCGGGGTTAATTGTTCCAATTGAAGGTATGGATTAGTTCCTAAACTTCCATACGATTCAATTTAGCTTTGAACCACATTATTTGGGTCCAAATTAAGCTCAAATGAAGCTTCACCGGAAAATTGTTCATAGAGAGAGAAAACTTCAAAAGCTTATCGTGGGAGTTGCGATGGTCTGAGCTCTCAATCTGGAGAGGTAGCTCTTATCCTAAGGTTGCTTCTAGGATCAAGAATTATGACAATTGATGTCCAATCGAGGGAGAATTTTATCAGTAAAGTTTAGCACTTTCTCTCTCTAACTTCAACTTGTAACGAATGAGGAGGGTCGAATTGGCTTACCTTTCAACTCTGTTGAGGTCGTGTGAGGACTGTGGAAATGTTGGGGAGACTTGGTTTGGACGGAGGAGGGCTGAATTTGGCTGAATTCAGCTTGACCAAAACAGGGCAGCTTCACTCCGTCGGAGCTACTTCATTGTTTGATTTTGCCGGTGCTTCTCTGACGATCCTCAAGTCGAAAGGAAGGTGCTATTAGGTAGTTGACTTTCCTCGGGTCTATAGGAGCAAACCTTGCCTTCTTAGGCTGAGAAAAATGCCTCTATTGGAGCTCTAGTTTGAGCTTCGCCTAAAAATAGAGCAATTTGGAAAGAATGTAGATTTCAGGTGTGTGGAGTATGAATGGAGAGTAGCTCTTTATATAGGGAGTTCAAGGACCCTTTGCCTGACAACTTTCCTTTTTGGGCGATCTTATCCTTGCCATGAAATAGACTGATTGGAGCCATTTTTCCTTCACCGGTGTTATTTGTTTTCTACATTGAATGAATAGTGATGTCATCTGCACGAAGAAGATGATAATGTTCTGAATTGGACTAGATCAATCCAATCTGGTTCAATGCATAAATTGGTCGGTTCAGGTCCGATTCAACCGGTTTTCTCAAAATTAAAATTATCTAAATTTATCTAAATTCATTTTCTATCTAATGGTAGCTTTAATTACCCAATTTGATCATTTTAAGCCACCAAGAAAACGGAATTTAGAAATCGGTCCAAGTATGGATCAAACCGGTTCATGTCTGGTTCGCTCTGAACCGATCTAGTTTTATCTTCCCAATTGTCCCAAGGTTCTTTTTCATGCTTTTTATGACTATTTTAGTCACTTGGGATTTGTCAATTTCTCATTTTACCCTTCCTCTATCTGTTAAGGTTCATGAACTGGCTTGATTTTCTCTTTGAATTGACCCATTCTTTTCCCAATTTTTCTTACCTATAAAGGGACGGGGTTTATAGGGCATGACAACTGAATGGTATCAGAGCCAAGTTTTCCAATCAAGATTTCTAAAAAAAAACACCCTAGGAACATAACAACTAATAGACCTCTATGTTGTAGAAATGACCCCTAAAATAGGAACCAAATGGACCCGCGATGCCACATCCACCACTGAATCTATGGAAAACATTATCCCAAATGAGGGAATTAGCTTGGGAGAACATGAGTCTAGGGGGACTCAAGCCACTACACATGGAGTAACTCTTGGGCAAAAGAAATACTATGAGGAATTTGTCAAAGTGTTCGGGGAACCAAATATTCTGCAAAGAGAGGGAAATTGTCTTGTAGGAAGTCCACACCTCTAAGAGGATGAGGTACAATCCCAAAATACTACCAATTTAACCCCACTCCTTTTGATATCCCTAGGCACCTAAAGACACTCCGACAATTGGGGTGTAAAACCTTCAAAGCGGGAAAAGATGTTGGAGCTCCTATGGATTGGCTTGCAAGCAGTAAAAGGTTTATGGGATTAATGAGGATTCTGCAAGAGGAGATGGTAACTATGGCCGAATTTTTCATAGAAGGAAGTTCCAAGAGATGGTGGGAGAACACAAGGAACCTCACCACCACTATACCCTCATGGGAGGTGTTCGAAGGGACATTTTTAGATGAGTATCTAGCTCCTTATTTCGATAAATTTGAAGAAGTAGGAGTTCTTTCGACTCCCTCAAGGCTCGAGTTCTATCTTCGAGTACGAAACTCGTTTCAACTAGTTGAGACCTTTTGCCCTAGACTTGGTTGGACCTGCTGATATTTGTTAGAGATTTATGGATGGTCTCAACTTGGACATACGAGAATGAATGGGTGTACTTGGCAGACCCACTAATATGGTCGCTATCATCAGTATGGCACATGAGTGCGAGTGATTGGTCATGGCCCGGTGTCGGAAGATGGATGACCCAGGCCACAAGAAAGATCTGAATAATCGTACCTGAGAAATGTGGAATTTTCCTAAATCTTGAAAGGGGGCCCACAAGGGGTTCAAGCCAAGAACGGAGGAGGGGATAAAATCACCTAGACCAAACAAAGAGAAGAGTAATAGGAATCCACAAAAGAAGATTCCCCAATGATTGATATGCAAAAAGAATCATGAGGGGGCATGCAAGGAGGTGCCTTGCTATTGGTGTGGACAATGGGGACACAACTCAAGGAATTGTCTAGTACCACAAAAGAATTTGGTAACACCTCTAAGAAACAACACTCCCCCAAACACAAGAGGACAAGAAAATGGAGGAAGAGGAGCTACCACTACACCTAGAATTCTAGCAAGAGTTTACAACATCAATAAGGAGGAAGCTCATCAAGATCCTAGTGTAGTAGTAAGTAGTTCCTGACCTCATGCTTAACTATCTTCTTTTAGTGGGAATAAATGCCTAAAAAGTACTGTACTCCTCTCAAGTAATGAATATATATCCATGTTCCTAAAAACCTATGTCTCTTAAATCAGGAAACGTCCAATTACTTGGAAGGAAAATATTTACACTCATTGACTCTAGATTTGAGAGATATTTTATCAAGGTATCTTTACACCAAGAAATTCCTAATGAAGAGATTCCCCTTATTCCAACCATAAATGTTCTCACGCCTCTTGGAGAAGAATTAGTTAGAGACAAAGTCTTCCAAGGGTGCAAAGTGAAAATCATGGGGAAAGAATTGGAAGCAGACTTAATTCCTCTACCATTAATATAAGTTGAAATGATCTTAGGAATGGACTGGATATCCCTACACCATGCATGAGTCAACTTCTAGAGTAAAACAATAACATTCCATTACCCTAAGACCTAAGGAGCAGTATTTTACGGAGACAGGAACAAGAAGAGGATCAACTTGGTATCCTATGTTCAAGCTCAACGTATGATGAGGAAGGGGTGTAAATCAATTTTGGAATTAATCAACAATGAGATCCATGAAATGAAGAAATTCTTGTAGTGTGATATTATCTTGAAGTTTTTCCGGAGGAATTAACTGGATTACCCCTGGAATGTGAATTAGAATTTTTATAGAAGTAATTCTAGAGACCCACCCTCTCTCGCAAGTCCCTTACCAGATGGCTCCCACATAACTAAATGAGCTAAAGGAGCAATTGGATGAATTGTTGGAAAAAGGCTTTATACGACCAAGCCAGTCTCTATGGGGCACAACAATGTTATTTCTGAAGAAAAAGGATGGGAGCATGTGATTATGTATATATTACCGGAAGTTGAATCGAGTAATCATCAAGAACAAATATCCTCTACCTAGAGTTGATGATTTATTTAATCAACTCAAAGGAGCTGCTTACTTCTCAAACATAGATCTACGATCTGCATATCATCAACTAAAGATCAAGGAAGAGAATATCCAAAAGACAGCTTTCTGGTCAAGGTATTGGCATTACGAGTTTAGAGTGATACCCTTTGGACTAATCAATACTCCTATAGCATTTATGGACCTAATGAATCGGGCATTCCAACCTTCGTTGGATAAATTCGTGATAGGATTCATCGATCACATACTTATATACTCACTAACTAAAGAGGAACATGAAGAACATTTGGGTATCACCTTGAGAGTTTTGAAGTAAAATGAACTCTATGCTAAGTTTTCCAAATGTAAGTTTTGGCTTCAAGAAGTGGGATTTTTAGGACATATTGTCTCCAAAGAGGGATTTAAGTTGGACCCAACTAAGATCAAAGAAATATAAAGTTGGAAAGCCCCTACTAATCCAACCGAAATTTAGAGCTTCCTAGGTTTAGCTAGGTACTACCATAAGTTTGTGGAAGATTTCTCCAAAATAGCTGCACCATTGATTTGTCTAACAAGGAAAGGAGTGGAATAAAAATGGGACAAAAAGTATGAGGATTCTTTCCAAGAATTAAAGTCTACATTAACATCAACCTCAATATTAGCCTTACCAGATCCTACCATAGGAGAGTATACGGTGTATAGTGATGCATCTTTACAAGGATTGGGTTATGTCTTGATGCAATAGGAAAAAGTGATAGCATATGCATCAAGGCCATTAAAGACGTATGAGATGAACAATCCTACACATGATTTGGAATTAGCTGCAATAGTGTTTATCCTAAAGATTTGGTATCATTATTTATATGGAGTAACATGTTGGATATTCACGAATCATAAGAGTTTAAAGTATCTTATGACACAAAGGGAACTCAACCTATGACAAAGAAGATTGTTGGAGCTAATAAAGGACTATGACCTAATCATTGAGTATCATCCTAACAAGGTAAATGTGGTAGCCAACGCGCTTAGTCGAATGTACCATACAGTTGTAGCATACATAAAGATTACCTATGTACCTCTCTTGGGGCAGTTGACCAAGCTGAAGATGGGACACAAAATGGATCCCAAGGAAAGATGCATGTTGGCTAATATGGTGGTGATACCCATCTTAGTAGAACAAATAAAGGCCCAACAGAATTTGGATGTAGAACTTAAGCGCCACAAGTATCAATAGCCAATGAAGTAATACAAGAGTTTCCTACAAGAGGAGATGGGCTACTAACCTTTAAGGGAAGGGTATGTGTGCCAGACATAGGAGGGTTAAAGAGGTTGATAATGGAAGAAGCCCATGATTTATTATATGCAATGTACCTTGAAAGTACAAAAATATATTGTGCACTAAAACAAGGTTATAGGTGGAAAGGGTTGAAGAGAGACATAGCCGAATATGTGGCAAAATGCCTATCTTGCCAATAGATTATGGCAGAGCACCAAAAACCTACAGACTGTTGCAAACCTTACTATCCCCTAATGGAAGTGGAAAAATAACACACTGGATTTTGTGACTTGATTGCCAGTGACGAAGAGGGGGCATGATATTATATGGGTAATAGTACATCGACTAACTAAATCAGCCCACTTCCTGCCTATAAAGGTGACTAACTCAATTGAAAGGTTAGCAAATCTCTATGTTGGAGAGATTCTGCGTTTACATGGTGTCCTAGTGAGTATTGTATCAAATCGAGATTTAATGTTCATATCCCGATTTTGGGCCAACCTACTAGATGCTTTAGGTAACAAACTTCATATGAGTACAATTTTTCATCCCCAAACTGATGGACAGTCTAAACGAATCATCCAAACCTTGGAATACATGCTCTGATCATGTGTTTTCACTACGAATAAAGGTTAGAAGGATTACCTATGCCTTATGGAGTTTGCCTATAACAACAGTTATCAGGCTAGTATACAAATGGTGTCGGATGAGGCTTTGTACCGAAGACCGTGTTGTACACCCCTATTCTGGGATGAAGTAGGGGAGAGGAAGCTTTAAAGGATCGAGCTTATTGAAGATTCCACTATAAAGTTTAAGTTGATAAGAATTCAACTTAAATCATCTCAAGATCAATAAAAGAGTTATGTCAACTGTAGGAGGAGAGATTTGGAGTTCGAGGTGAGGGATGAAGTGTTCCTTAAGGTGTCACCCTAGAGAGGAATTTTAAGGTTCCAACATCATGGAAATTAAAACCAAGGTATATTTTAGTTCATACACAATTATTCAAAGAGTTGGACATGTGGCATATAAGCTCGAACTACCACCAGACGTACAAAGGGTACATGATGTATGTCACATATCGGTACTAAGAGAGAATGAGCCTAAGCCTCATCATGTATTGGAACACCCACCACCAAAACTAGAGGACAACATGTCATATGAGGTGGAGCTAATCCAAATCCTTAACATATGAGAAAGAAATCTTAGGAACAAGAAGAGGAAACATGGGAAACTGAGTTTGTAATGAAAGAACAGTATCCTCATTTATTTAATGTATAGAAAGTTTTGAGGACAAAACTAATTAAAGGTGGGGAGAATTTGTAAACCTTGTTTTCTCATAATAAGAAAGTGAGAAATGAGAACCATATATTTTATAAAGAAAACCATTGTTAGACTAAACAAGAATTGGTAAAGAAGAGCCAAAATAGGAAATTGGAAAACCCGAAGTGTTCAATTAAGATGAAAAATGATAGAAATGGATGATAAACCAAATTTCATGTGAGAGCCGGACAGGTTTAGGGTGAACTATACCTTAACTAAATTGAAAAAGAATGAACCGAGAAGTACCGGTTCAAAGATTCATTTTTCTAGTTGATTTAAAAACATCAATTTGAGAAATCAAAGTCACCATTGTGTAGAAAATTAATTTAGACAAATTTAGAAATTTTTAAATTTTAGAAAATCGGTCGAATCGGGCCTAAACTGAACGAATTTTGATTTCAGGTCACCGAACCGATCAATGGTGCAGTTGCTCAATGGACTGCCAGCTAGGTCAGCGCCTAGACAGTGTTCGGGACCAATCAGCGTGTGACTTGGGACGAAGCACGCCTAGTCAGTCGCTTAGTTACCATTTGGAAGCACTGCCCAATCAGAGCATGACACGTGTCCTCAGTCAATTGTTAGATAAAAAAAGCCACGTCACTGAAGATTGACCAATGAGGGAGTAACACATGTCCTCAATTACAGTCAACTAAGCTGGCCAATGAGGTGTTGACACGTGGCAAATCAAAGGTTGACACAGTGGTAAAACCATGTTAGATGGCCACCGCCTATCAGAGGCTAACACTGTGCATCAGGTGGGAAAAATACCAAATTTAAATCAGCCAATTAGAGGACGCCATGTGTCATGGTCAACGGAGGAATAGAATCGGTGAGTGGCCACATCGATGTAAGCGATCCATGAGAGGCCGCCACGTGTATGGTTAACGGGTGACATGGACGATGAGTGAGAAGCCGTGTCAGCGACGCCATTAAATCACATTGTGACACGTCACAAACCACACATGCAAAGCTCACACGCGAACGTAAAGTGTCATCTTCAACCTTTGAACAACTAGAGAGAAAATGGTCAGAACGATTGTCATAACTCCGATGGCCAATAAATCCCTCTATCAAGGCTTTAAATCGGAGAGTTAATGGTCAATCGATGGATGAATAGACAAAATGGTTAGTCCCCAAGCTCCCTTTATAAAGAGTACCTCTCCATTCATTCTCTACACTCCATTTTCTAACTAACCTTGCACCAGAACTCCGACGTCAATTCTTTTCTCCACCTCTGACCACGAAATTTAGTTCTGTGGAATTCTAAAGAAGTCATCTACCTTCATGCACACTGCGTTCAACTCGAGGACTACTCGAGAAGCTTCGATGAGGCCGCACAATACCGGAACTTTGATGACTAAATTTGAGCATAAGATTTCAAGCTATAATCTGACACCATCGATCCTCTACAACTGGGCTGGCCCTTCCACAGCTCCCTACGACTGAACCTCAACTACCTTGGACCTTTGGGGTAAGCCAATTTCACCTTCCCTCCCTAGAATAGTGAAATTATTGAACAAAATCATCATAAACTTTCCTAATGAAATTCCTCTTGCTCATGCAGTCAATTTGATCCTAGTAGGATCCCCTTGACAAGCACTAGTCACTCATATCCAGAGGTTAGACAAACGTCCCTTTACCAGTAAGAAATCAAAGCTTTCTCTCTCTAGAAAGAATTTTTCAGCGAAGCTCTGTTTGAGCTCGATTTTGTCCAATTACGTGATTCAAAGATTAGAATGCTTGTTGGAAGAAGGAGAATATGATTAGTCGCAAGTTAGGAGGAAACTAGCAAGCTTTAAGCGTTCAATTTGATAAATCAAGGATTTAGGGGCTAAAATGCAATTTTTGAAACTTGGGCAAATTGTGGATCTATCAAAGTTTGGTGATTTTTGTGAAATTGGCATCAATTCAGGATCCATTTGCAAATAACAAGAGTTTTATGATTTAATTGCAATTTAAAATTATTTTGAGATTTTATTTGTAATTAAAAATAATTATAAGGATTTATTTACAATTTTAAATAATTTTATTTTTTTTATAAATTTATATAAGGGATGGAATTGAAAATAAAGTAATGTTATGAGATTTTGGTAATTATTTTGGAATTAATTTCAAATAAAACAAACATAGGCACTTGTATATAATTAGGAGAAAACATAGGAACATAGGCGAATACATATGAGTAACTCATTATTCGTAATAATGTAGGTACCAAAAGGAGACTCCTATCTACAACCACAAGAATTGTTTAGTGGCAAGCGAAAATCCATCTAAGACGAACAATCACGGATATTGGGTTAGTGGGATTTCCAACATCATTCCTGTTTGGGATGGTGAACGTACTTTCATATTACCGAAAGCTAAAGTATTTTCCACAAATAGTCTTCCCTAACTTTATGAATCTACTTAAACATTTTTAGAGATATTTCTACTAAGAGCATGAAGTACATACCTTATAGAGCTAGAATTGCTCCAGTGGGGCCAAGGTCTCAATTTTGAACAGTAATAGGCAAAAGGCCATATTTAGGCAAACTTGTGAAGTGGGCCCAAGGACAATGGAAATGATTCTAGACCCATAGACAAATTTTGATTTATGAGTCTTATGAAAACTTTCATAAATGGTTGAATTGTGTTATTTAGCTATTGAGCCGATGTCGGGTCTTCAAACTCATTGGGTTGGTAGCACCAAAGATAAAGGTCTTAACTAAAAAGACTATTGCTTGTGCATGTTGAGATATGGAACCATTAAGGCATCAAGTATGGCGTATTGTTGGTTCTAAGGGCTTTCGGATAGCTTAGGGAGCATAAGGAAAGTTTTGTCATTTTAGTATGTAAAGAAGCTCTAGGAGCTTCGTATGCATTGAGACCGAGGAAGAAGGGGGAGAGGTCTCGTCCCATAATAGTGGATACGAAGATTCGATTAAAAGTCTGGTGGTTGGGAAATGGTACTCATACGAACTTGTGGTAAAGGTTGTAACCTCCTACTATGGTGGATGATAAAGTCATTCCGGTCTACAAGTAGTAATTCTTTTATGTAGGGACAAGTAGTGGGTTGTCACGTAGTTCCAACCAAACTGGGTCGAGTAGTGACAACTAAAGTCGTTTCAAATCAAATAAAATTTTGTACTTAAGTTAAAGGAAATAAAGTATTTTTTTTAAATCTAGGTGTTTGGGAAAATATTTTTTTAAATAATATAAGAAGAAATTACTTCATGAAACTTATCATACATTTTTCACAAACTCATCAGAATATTCCACTTGTAAGAAAATTCCCAAGAGAAAGAGAACCTATCGAGTCTCTATGGAAGAGAAGACACCCCCGCCAAAACCCCAAAAGCTAGAACTGGCCCAAGCCCAGAAGGAAGCTGAAAAGAAGTTCAAGGAAACATGCGCCAACAATGTGCTAGTCTTCAATAAACTACCACCTGTCCAAATGAGTCAAGAACCACTAAATCTTACGTGACAAGCCTACGAGTATGAAGCAATAGTGCTGGAAAAGTACGGGATCACTATAACTCAAAATAGCAAATTTAAGGCCTCATGGCGTGAGACGTCTTAATCGGAGTATGAAGAGCCAAGTATTAACCAATGTACTAGCTGTGGGAAGTACCATGGAAGACCATGCCCACCACCAAAAGTGAAACCTCTCAACTAGGGACATCCAAAACTAATTTCTAAAACTCCAGTTAAAAAGAACTCAAAGTCAGTCAAAAAATAAGTGTAGAATAGACACTTATCTAAAGCATTTCCTTTTAATAAGCTGAGTTTTTCAGCTAAAAATTAATAAAAGACAATTATTGAGAAATTGTCGAAGCAATTATTTCTAGCCAAAAAAATTTCTCATAAAAAGATGACAAATCCAACAGTTTTTTAAAATCTTTACTTAGTTTTGGATCAGACAACAAATCACGGAACTCTAGAAGAGGATATGTCATCATGTCACAATAATTCAACCATATATGTGGGTAAGAAAAGTAACTCTCAAAGATGTATCGAGAAAGAAGGAAGACCTCATATGAAAGGATAATCTTATCCTATAAAATAAGCAACATACAAATAATTTTTCCTTAGAAGGAAGAAATAGAAGGATTGGGAAGGATAGTCCATAATTCAAGTAGGCGTGAGAATATGATGTAGTCTAGGAGAAATAAAGAAATTGTTCCTAGAAATTTAAGGAAGTTAGGAGAAAAGAGAGAAACCTCTAAAGATGAAAAATGCAATGCGCTAAGGAAATTTGGAAGGGAATCAAACATCAACGACAAAAGTAGTCATTGAATCAAATAAATGATTGAAGACGAAGACAATGATAAAAGTGGGTATACATGGAATCCTCAAGGTGTAATGAGGAAATGGAAGTCCTCATTAACGATATACTCAACTAAATGGAGTTGTACTATGCAAATAAGATAGGAGTATAGACATGCCTATGCCATGAAGACAAGTTGAGAAGTACTCGAAAACCCAAAAGTTGGAGCAAAAAGGGGCCAATAAGAAATTGATAAAAGAATGTTAAATCATAATGATAAATTATTTAAAGGAAACCTATGACAAGAACTCAAAGACCCTCATTGGTTAAGAGGGCATCAAATAAAGTTCCTAACAAAAAAGGAATGGTTGCAAAACTGTAGAAGGAGACCAGAAGGCAGTGAGGTAGAAATCCACACATGACCAAGAAAAACCTCATAAGTCATTAACCATTATAAAGACCATAACATCCTAGACAAGGGGGAACAATGAAAGATATTTCACACAGACCTAGTACACATAGTTGCCAATGACGGGCTCAAGAGAAGAAACTCATCTGACCATGGATGCATTCAAATTGGAGAATTGCGGCCACAATTGGATAGAGAATGAATTTAGATTAATTTAGAAATTTTTTATTTTGAAAAACTCGGTCAAATCGGGCATGAATCGATCAGTTTAAGCTTTGAACCCGGTTTGCACCAGTCTGGTCTAGTTCAGAATAGTGTAGTCTTCTTCCTTCAAATGACAACACTGTTCACTCGCTGAAAAAAATTGAGCAGCACCGAGAAGATGAAAAGTCTTCGGCCAGGGAGTTTCAGGCAATGAATGACTGCCATAAAGGCAACAATTGGACAGCCAAGAAGTCTCCAAACTTCCTATATAAAGAGATCCTCCTCATTCATCCTCCTCAAACATGAAAACTCCACTCTCCTACTACTCCATTATTCGATGAAGCTCAAACCAAAGCTCCGACTTGGGCATTTTTCTAAGCCAAAGAAGGTGTGGTCGAGTTTTTTGGATTCGAGAAGAAGTCAACTACACGCCTGTAGTCTCCATTTGCTGTGAGAATCGTTAGAGAAACGCCGACGTGATAGAATAGTAAAGCAGCTCCAGCGGATCGAAGCTTTCCAATTTTGTTCAAGCTAAAATCAGCCAAGTCGAGCCTTTATAAGGCCAAACCAAGCCCTTCCAACACTTTCACAGCCCTCCTCCAGCTGAATTAGAGCAGAAAGGTAAGCCAATTTGGCTTCCCTCTGTAAATTTCAATCGGTGCTAGAGATAGAACCGGTAGATTTTCACTGACTAAATTCTCCCTCAATTTAGCATTAATTGATGCAATTCTTGTGCCTAGCAGGAACCTTAGGATGAGAGCTATCAGCCCATATCGAAAGCTCGAACTGTCGCACCCAAAATGGTAAGCATTCGAAGCTTTCTCTCTCTATGTTCAATTTTCTGGTGAAGCCCCATTTAAGCTTGTTCCGGCGTCAAATCGTGCAATTGAATCGTATAAAGTTGTAGGAACTCCAATCTAACTTCAATTTCAACAATTAAACTCAATTGAACGATCAATTTGATGAAATCGAATTCAGTTGAGTTAGAAGGTTGAAATTGGGGGAAACTTTTGGGGATTTCAAAAATTCGAGGGACTAAAATGCAATTTCATAAAATTGAGAGCCAATTGGGTATGATAAAGATGTTGGATGACCAATTGGACAAATTTTAGAATTTTTGGGGCAAAACTTACCACTTTTGTAAAGTAGGGCAAAATGGTAATTTTGGAAAAGTTGGGGACCAAATTGGAAATTTGGGAAACTTGAACCCCTTTTGTGATTTTAAAGGAATTGAGGTCCTGAGGTGAAATTAGAGGTTTCAGGACTCAATTTGGGGGCAGGGAATCGATATTAGGAACCTAAAGTTAAAGAAAAAAGAACTTTAGGGACCTAATTGCAATAAATCAAAAAATTTGAGTATTTTATTCATTCGTGGTGAATGAAGGCTAATAGGCCATAGGATAATGTACAAGGATGTTCATATCATGTAGGAACACGAAGTACTAGGAACGCCAGCAAGTACAAGCTTGCGTGGAGGCAAAGAGCCAAATAAGAGGAATTCACTACATGAACGGGTGAGTGGGTTTTTTATATCATACCCGGTTGGGATTATAAGCACCTCGGAAATGGAAACCCACTACTAAGTGGTATTTTAACCATCACACCTCTGAGGGGTGATGTGGAAATTACGCGAAAAAACTATTTACCGACTGCAAGTAGATCAAACTCGATTGGTATGGTGAACTTCCCAGAATGAAGTAGAAAACTCGTTTATCAGTTATAAGTGGAGATGTCCTCATACCCAGTTTGTAAACCCCATCATTTGATAATGAGAAAATAGGTGAAAGAACCGGTCAGTTTCAATTCTAAAATTGAGTCGATATACAAACCTGGATATCAGGAAACGGGCAAATTTTAGAATTTACAACTCCCAAGTGACTCAAAATGGTTCCTAAACCTTGGAAAAGAACCTTAGGACAAATTGGGAGAGAAAAACCAGACCGATTCTGTCACGCCCCGACCTGGTTTGGTCGGATCCTCGTGATCAACCCGCCACTCTCCCGATTTAATTTTTGAGTCATATGGGAGTTAGAAATTTTTAATTTGCTCGTCCCCTAAATAGTCATATAAGTCATAAAAAAGGACTTTAGGATGAATAGGGGGTGAAAACTACACCGGTTTAGGTGAACCGGGTCTGAACCGGATTGAACCGGTTTGAACCACTATTGAATCGGATTTTAAAATCATTTTTCTAGGTGGCTTAAAAAATTCAAATTTGAGATTTGAGACCACCATTGGATAGAAAATGAATTTAGAAATTTTTAGATTTGAAAGTTTTTGTGGAATCGGTGGTGAATCGACCAGTTTAAGCTTTGAACCCGATTCGCACTGGTCCGGTCTGGTTCGAAACAGTGTCGTCTTCTTCCTTCAGATAATAGCACTATTCACTCACTGGAAAATCACGTAGCGTCGGCGAAGCTGAAAAGTCTCCGGCCAGGGAGTTCTAGGCAATGAATGATAGCCATTAAGGAGCCAATCAGACAACCAAGAGGACCCCAAGCTTCATTAATAAAGACACTTTCATTCATCCTCTCCACACCTAAAAACTCTATTCTCTCTCAACTGGTTAGTTTTCCAACAAAGCTCGAACGAGAGCTCCGATATAGGGCCAGTTTTTAGCCAAAGAAGGCGAGGTTAGGTTCCTTAGAACCGGAGAGAAGTCAGCTACACGCCTGTAGTCTCCGTTTGCTCCGAGAGTCGTTGGAGAAATGTCGGCATGATAGAAATTGAAGCCCCTCTTATGCCAAACCAAGCTCTCCCAACACTTCCTCACCCCTCCAACGGCCGAATTAGGACTGAAAGGTAAGCTAATTCAGCTCCCCTCTACAATTTCCTACCGATGCTAGAGAGAGAACCGGTAGAATTTCAATGACAGAATTCTAATCCAATTTGGCATCAATTGATGTCATTCTTGATCCTACGAAGAACTCAAGAGGAGAGCTATCTGGCCCGATAGAAAGCTCAGACCGTCATGCCTTCACCAGTGAGTAATTGAAGCTTTCTCTCTCTACATTCTATTTTTCGGCGAAGCTCCATTCGAGCTCATTCCGGCATTAAAACTTACGATTCAAAGTGTTATGGAATCGTATGAAGATTTAGAAACTCAATTTTTATTGCAGCTTCAACAATTAGTAGTGTTTGATCAGTTAATTTGATGAAAACAAATTCGGTTGTGTTAGTGAGTTGAAATTAGGGGAAATTTTAGGGAAATTAGGGATTTTCAAAAATTTGAAGGACCAAAATGTTAAAATTGATGGCCAATTGGGCATCATAAGAATGTTAGAGGGCCAATTGAGAAATTTTAGAATTTCCGGGGGGGTGACTTACCATTTTTGTAAAGGAAGGGCAAAATTGTAATTTTAGAAAATTTGGGGGCCAAATTGGAAATTTGAAAAACATGAATCCATTTTTATGAAATTGGGTAAATTGAAGTCCCAGGAGGAATTTTAAAGGGTTAGGGACTGAATTTGAGGAAAAACCGACATTAGGGACTTAAAGTTAATGAAAAGTACCTTTAGGAACCTAATTGCAAATAAAGGAATAGTTTGATTTTCTCATTCAATTGGGATGAATGAGGGTTGTTAGGCCAAATAATATTGAACAAGAATGTTCATATCGTGTAGGAACACGAAGTACCAAGAACACTAGCTAAGACGTGTTCAAGTAAGGACAACAAAGCCGGCTAAGAGGAATTTCACTGCACAATCGGGTGAGTGGGATTTTATATCATACCTGGTTGGGGATGATAAGCACCTCGAAATAAAAACCCACTACTTAGTGCTATTTTAAAACATCAAAACTTAGAGGAGTGATGTGAAAATGATGCAGAAAAACTATTTATTGATTGTAAGTAGATCATACACGGTTGGTATGATAAAACTTCCTTGGAGGAAATGGAAAACCCGTTCATCTGTTATGAGCGGAGATATCCTCATTCTCGGTTGGTATGATGGATAGTTAAAATTTTATTTTTGTTAGAAGTGCTATCCCCTGACTATGTGCCATTGCTTAAATGATTTGGGAGACCTTCTTGACGGGAGCTCGGATAGCTCTGTTAGGCCAAATGTAATCCCCGCTCTTTTAAGTTAAGGAAAATCGGGAAAAGAACCGGCCAAACTGAGTGAGAAATACTAGACCGGTTCACAAACCCAACCATTTGAAAGTTCATAAAACCTTGGAAAAAATCTTAAGACAAAGTAGAAGAGAAAAAAACCAAACCAGTTCAGATTAACTAGATCCCATTAGAACACCAAAGTTAAGCATGCTTGCATAAGAGTAGTGCTATGATGGGTGACCTCCTAGGAAGTATATTTTTTTTGTAACCCGAAATTTCGGTAAAAAAAATTTTATGCCAATTTGGATTAATTAGTATTAATTATAAATTAATAAATACATTTAATTATTAGAATTAATACCCATAATTTAATACCTAAATTAAATTATTAGAATTAATACTAATAAATACCCATCAATTTATGGCAACATTAATATTAGTAATAAATCTCCCCCATTTAATACACAATTTTACACCTATATAAAGAGCTCATCCATATTCATATTTCTCACACTTGCTCCATTTCCCCGTGAAGCTCGAACCAGAGCTTTGACTTGGGCATTTTTCTTAACCTCGGTAGGAGAGGTTGGGCTCTTTAGACTCTAGGTGAAGTCAGATATCTGATAGCAAACTCCAGTCAATTTGAGAATCGCAAAAGAAGCGCCGACATAATCAAACAATAAAGCAACTCTGGTAGACCGAAGCTGCCCTGTTTTGGCCGAGCTAAAATTGGCCAATTCGAGCCCTCCTCAGGAAAAACCAAGGCCTCAGAACACTTCCTCAGCCCTCCCATAGCCAAATTAGCACTGAAAGGTAAGCCAATTCAGCTCCTCAATACAATTTCTGATGGTGCTAGAGAGAGAACCGGAACAATTTCAATGATGAAATTCTAATTCAATTCAGCATCAATTTATGCAATTCTTGATTCTAGGATGAATCTCAATATGAGAGTTATCTGCCCAGATCAAAAGGTTGGACCGCCGTGCCCCCGACGGTGAGTAATTGAAGCTTTATCTCTCTATAGTTTATTTTTCGGTGAAGCTCCGTTTGAGCTCGTTTCAACATCAAAACTTGTGATTCAAAGTGCTATTGAATCATATGAATATGTAGAAACTCAATTTTAACTTGAATTACAACAATTAGAAGTGTTTAATTGGTCAATTTGATGAAATCAAATTCTGTTGTGTTAGGAAGTTGAAATTGGGGGGAAATTAGGGATTTTAAAAAATTAGAAGGACCAAGATGCAATTTTATAAAATTGAGGGTCAATTGGGCACGATAAGAATGTTAGAGGGCCAATTGAGGAATTTTAGAATTTTTGGGGTGAAACTTACCATTTTTGTAAAGGAATGGAAAAATGGTAATTTTGGAAAAGTTGGGGGACCAAATTGAAAATTTGGGAAATTAAACCCCTTTTTGGTGAATTTGAATAAATTGAGGTCCTGAGATAAATTTTAAAAGTTTTAGGGCTCAATTTGAGGAAAAACCGACATTAGGGACTTAAAGTTAAAGAAAAATAACTTTAGGGACCTAATTGAAAATAAATAGAAAGTTTGATTTTTTTCATTTATTTGGAATGAATGAAGGCTATTAGGCCGAGGGATAATGAACAAGTATGTTCATATCGTGTAGGAATACGAAGTACCGGGAATGCCAGCAAGGACAAGCTCGTGTGAATACAAAGAACTGATCGAGTGGAATTCTCTGCATTAACGGGTGAGTGAGATTTTATATCAAACCCGGTTGGGAATGATAAGTACCTCGAAATGAAAAACACTACTTAGTGGTATTTTAAAAATCACAATAAAAAGGAGTGATGTGAAAATGACACGGAAACACTACTTACATGTTGTGAGTAGATCATACCTAGTTGGTATGATGAAGCTTACTCGAAGGAAGTGGAAAACTCGTTCATTGGTTATGAGCGGAGATATCCTCATACCCAGTTGTTGTGATGGATAGTTGAAAATTTATATTTTGTTAGAAGTGCTTTCCCGTGACTGTGTGTCACTACTTAAACAATTTGGGAGACCTTGACGGGAGCTCGAATAGCTCTTATAGGCCGGAGGCCTTGGTTTTGGAACTTGAGGGCTATTATACCTAGTTTTAAAAATCTCGAACAGTGGGCCATAAGCCAGTGGGCAAAGCAGGAGCTCATAAACAAACATGAGATATTTGCCATAAAACTTTAATAAATAAATAAATTGTTTGGCCATGCTACCAAGATAGGACTGATGTACTCAGTCAACTAGCGGTAGTGCGACAAAACAGGTCAACGGACCAGTCAAGACAAACAACTACAAGTTGAGTTGAGGATCGTGGCCATTGGACCAGTGGCACCGGAGATTATAAGGCATGATGTAAAGATACTGATTGTGCATGCATTGTGATTACGGGACCATCAAGACACCCAAGAAGGGTAGTGATGCATCCTAAGGGCCATAGACGACCTGGTGGGTATAATGGCAGTTCATCGGACTAGGTAACCATGCGAAATTTGGAGTAGCATCAAGCGCATGAGACCGAGGTGAGGACAGAATGAGGTCTTTATTCTCATACGGATATAAAGAATTGATTTCAGGATTGAGGGTCGGATGTCGTGAACTTCCACTCATTCTTAGGGTAGAAGTGGACGTGCTTCTATCTAGGTGACTGGTAAAGTCGCTCCGACACCACAAGTGGGTTCAGTGGAGGTACTAACCTGCGAATGTCTGTTTGACCTTCATGATAAAAGGTGTGTGTTGGGTGATGACACACTGTGATTAATAAGAAATGATGATATAAACCAAAAATTTGAAATGAAAGGATTTTTGAAAGAAAATAAGTAGTCTCACACACTCCAAAATAATTTTTTTTCCAAAAAAATTATTTAAATTTCGATAACCCATTCATTGAGTAGTTGTACTCACCCCCTCCCTTATATCCCTTTTCAAGTAGACTAAGGAAAACCTACCCAAGACTCCCTGTTAGTTACACCTGCATGCCTGGTATGAATAGTTAAAAATTGTTTACAAGTTTTGATATATGTTATTCCAAGAAAGGTATAGGTTTAAAGGACGCCTTACTCTTTACAGTTTGCAACAAGGCCAGTACGTCCACTGTACGATATTTTCAAAATCGAGCATATTATCCCCCAAGTTCAAAAACCGAGCTCCCGTCAAGAAGGTCTCCCAAATCGTTTAAGCATTGGCACACAATCAAGGCAGAGCACTTTTGACAAAATATGTTTTCAACTGTCCATCATACCAACCGATTATAAGGACATCTCCGCTCATAACCAATGAACGGGTTTTCCACTTCCTTCAAGGAAGTTTCATCATACCAATCGGGTATGATCTACTTACAACCCATAAGTAGTTTTTCCGCATGATTTTCACATCACTTCTCTAAGTTATGATGTTTAAAATACCACTAAATAGTGGGTTTTTCATTTCAATGTACTTATCATCCCCAGCCGGGATTGATATAAAATCTCACTCATCTGTTAATATAGTGAATTTCACTAGACCGGTTTTTTGTATTCACGCAAGCTTGTCCTTGCTGGCGTTCTCAGTACCTCGTGTTCCTACACAATATGAATATCTTAGTTCATTATCCCTCGGCCTAATAGCCTTTATTCATTCCAAATGAATTAGAAAACCAAACTTTTATTTATTTGCAATTAGATCCCTAAAGTTATTTTTCTTTAACTTTAAGTCCCTAATGCCGGTTTTTCCTCAAATTGAGTCGCAAAACTTGTAAAATTTATCTCAGGACCTCAATTTATTCAAATTCACAAAAAGGGGTTTAATTTCCTAATTTTCCAATTTGGTCCCCTAACTTTTCCAAAATTACCATTTTGCCCTTCCTTTACAAAAATGGTAAGTTTCACCCCAAAATTCTAAAATTCCTCAATTGGACCTTTAAGATTCTTATCATGCCCAATTGACCCACAATTTTATAAAATTGCATCTTGGACCTTCGAATTTTCAAAAATCCCCAATTTTCCCCCCAATTTTAACTCATTAACACTGCTGAATTTGATTTCATCAAATTGACCGATCAAACACTTCTAATTGTTGAAATTGAAGTTGAAATTGAGTATCTACATGTTCATATGATTCCATAGCACTTTGAATTGTAAGTTTTGACGCCTGAACAAGCTCAAACGGAACTTCGCCTAAAAATGGACTTTAAAGAGAGAAAGGTTCAATTGCTCATGGGTGAGGGCACGATGGTCTGAGCTTTCTATTTGGGCACGTAGCTCTCATCCTGGTTCATCCTAGAATCAAGAATTGCATCAATTGATGTCGAATTGATGAAATTCTACTAGTTCTCTCTCTGTCACTGGCCAGAAATTGTAGACGGGAGCCGAATTGGCTTACCTTTCAGTCCTAATTTGGCTGTGGGAGGGCTGAGGAAGTGTTAGGAGGGCTTGGTTTAGCCTGAGGAGGGCTCGTAATGGCCAATTTCAGCTTGGTCGAAATAGGGCAGCTTCGGTCCATCGGAGCTGCTTCATTGTTCCATCACGCTGGCACTTCTTTGGAGACCCTCGGAGCAAACGGAGACTACAGGCATGTAGCTGACTTCTCCCCGGTTCTAAAGAACCCGACCTTGCCTTCTTTGGCTTAGAAATGACCCTATATCAAAGCTCTAGTTGGAGCTTCACTAGAAAACTAAGCAGCTAAGAGAGAGTGAGCTTTTAAGGTGTAAAGAGGATGAATGGAGAGGGGGTCTTTATATAGGAAGCTCGGGGACTTCTTGGCCATCTGATTGGCACCTTTATGATAGGCATTGATGGCCGAAAATGTATGGAATGGAGACGTTTCTTCTTCACCAGTGCTGCTTCAATTTTCTGGCGAGTGAATAGTGTTGTCATCTGAAGGAATAAGATGACACTCTTTCAAACCAGACCGGACTGGTCTAAACAAGGTTCGAAGTTTAAACTGGCCTGTTCACCCCCCATTCAACCGAATTTTTCAAATCTAAAAATTTCTAAATTCATCTAAATTCATTTTCTATCCAATGTGGCCTCAAATCTCAAATTTGATTTTTTTTAAGTCACCTAGAAAAATGAATTTAGAATCCGGTCCAAACCGGTTTGGATCCAGTTCACCTGAACTGATTTGATTTTCATCTCCAATTTATTCTCAAGTCCATTTCCATGACTTTTGGAACTCTTTGGGTCACTCAGGATCCAAAATTTTCTCGGTTTGCCCTTTCTCTATCAGTTCCGATTCATGAACCGACTCGGTTCATAAATCGATTCAATCTAGTTGGATCTGGTTCATCTAAATCGGTTTGGTTTCTCTCTTCCAATTTGTCCTACGGTTGTTTTATAAGGTTTTATGAACCTTTGGGATCACCTGGAAGTTGTAAATTTCCAAAATTGCACGTCCTCAAATGATCGGGTTTGTGAACCAGTTCGATTTTCTTACTCGGTTTGACCGATTCTTTTCCCGGTTTTCCTTAACTCGAAAGGGCAAGGTTTACACACACCCTCAAACAAGTATACTAGTGGAAAGGCAAGAAGAGGGACATTGCGAAATATGTAGCCCGATGTTTGTCCTATCAATAGATAAAAGCAGAGCATCAGAAATCGTCAGGACTATTACAACCCTTACCAATTCCGGAGTGGAAATGGGAGCACATCACCATAAACTTCGTCATGGGTCTACCAGTGACAAGAAAGGGTTGAGATGCGATTTGGGTCATAGTGGATAGATTGACCAAATCAGCTCATTTCCTTCCTATAAAAGTGACGAACACAATAGAACAGCTGGTCATCTTATACATGAAGGAAATCGTAAGATTTCATGGTGTCCTAGTGAGTATAGTATCGGATAGAGATCCGAGATGTACTTCTAGGTTTTGGCCAAGTTTACAACATACTATGGGGACCAAGCTTCATATGAGCATGACATTTCACCCTCAGGCAAATGGACAGTCTAAGCGAACCATCCAAACCTTGGAAGACGTGCTGAGAGCATGCATACTCACCATGAATAAAAGTTGGGAGGAATACTTGTTCTTGATGAAATTTTCTTACAATAATAGTTATCACGCCAATATTTAGATGGCTTCCTATGAAGCCCTTTATGAACAATCATGCCATACCACTCTAATTTGGGAAGAAGTGGTGGAAATGAAGTTAGAAAGGGCAGAACTAATTAAGGATGCGACGGTAAAAATAAATTAATAAGGACTCATCTTAAGACCACACAAGACAGGCAAAAGAGTTACGCAAACAATCGAAGAAAAGTTCTAGAGTTCGAGGTGGGATGTAAACCACGTCCTTTGATAATAAGAAAACTGGGAAAAGAACCGGTCAGTTTCGAATTTTAAAACTGAATGGTTCATAAATCTTGGAAAATAACCTTAGGATGAATTGGGGAAGAAAAAAGGGACCGGTTCAAGTGAACCTGGTATGAATCGGATAGAACTGGTTTATGAACCGAATCGACTCATGAATCGGAATTAATAGAGAGAGGGTAGACCAGGAAATTTATGGATCCCAAGTGACCCAAAGAGTCCCAAAAGTCATGGAAATGGACTTGAGAAGGAATTGGAGATGAAAACCAAACCGGTTCAGGTGAACCGGATCCGAACCAGTTTGGACCGATTTGAACTACTATTGAACCGAATCCCAAATTCATTTTTCTAGGTGGCTTAAGAAATTCAAATTTGAGATTTGAAGCCACCATTGGATAGAAAATGAATTTTGGATGAATTTAGAAATTTTTAGATTTGAAAATTTTGGTCAAATGAGGGGTGAACTGATCGGTTTAAACTTTGAACCCAGTTCGGACTGGTCCGGTCCTATTCAGAATAGTGTCATCTTCTTCCTTCAAATGACAGCACTGTTCACTCACCGGAAAATCGAAGCAGCACCAGAGAAGAAGAGACATCTCCATTCAATACATTTCAGGCCATCAATTTCTACCATAAAGGTGCCAAACGGACGGCCGACGAGTCCCCAAGCTCCCTATATAAAGAGTCCCTCTCCACACCTGAAAAGCTCACTCTCTCTCAACTGCTTAGTTTTCCGGCGAAGCTCAAACTAGAGCTTCGATATACGGTCTTTTCTGAGCCAAAGAAGATGAGGTTGGGTTCATTAGAATCAGGGAGAAGTTAGCTACACGATGGTGACATCCATTCGTTCTGAGAGTCGACGGAGAAGCGTCGACGTGATCAAACAATGAAGTAACTTCGACGGACTAAAGCTGCCCTATTTTGGCCGAGTTGAAATTGGCCAATTTGAGCCCTCCCAACACTTCATCAGCCCTCCCACGACCGAATTAGGATGGAAAGGTAAGCCAAATCGACTTCCCTCTTCAATTTTCGATCGGTGTTAGAGAGAGAGTCGGTCGAATTTCAATTATAGAATTCTAATCCAATTCTACATCAATTGATATCATTCTTGATCCTAGGAAGAACCTCAGGTAGAAAGCTTAGACCGTCGTGCCCCCACCAGTGAGTAATCAAAGATTTCTGTCTTTACAGTCCATTTTTCGGCAAAGCTTTGTTTGAGCTCGTTCCGACATTAAAACTTGTGATTCAAATTGCTAGAGAATCGCATGAAATGTAGAAACTCAATTCCAACTTCAATTTACACAATTGGAAGTGTTTGATTAGTCAATTTGATGAAATTGGGGGAAAATTAGGAAAAATTGGGGATTTTTTAAAATTCAAAGGATCGAAATGCAATTTCCTAAAATTGAGGGTCAATTGGACATGATAAAAATGTTAGAGTGCCAATTGAGGAATTTTAGAGTTTTTGGGGTAAAATTTACCGTTTTTATAAAGGAAGGGCAAAATGGTAATTTTGGAAAAGTTAGGGGACCAAATTGGAAATTTGGGAAATTAAACCCCTTTTTGTGAAATTGAATAAATTGAGGCCCCAAGGGGAATTTTAAAAGTTTTAGGACTCAATTTGAGGAAAAACCGGCAATAGGGACTTAAAGTTAAAGAAAAATAACTTTAGTAACCTAATTTTAAATAAATAAAAATTTGGTATTTTTCATTCATTTGGAATGAATAAAGGCTATTAGGTAGAGAGGTAATGAACCAAGATGTTCATATTATGCGGGAACATGAAGTACCAGGAATGCCAGCAAGGACAAGCTTGTGTGAATACAAGTAACCGGTCTAGCGGAATTCACTACATTAACGGGTGAGTGAGATTTTATATCATACTCAGTTAGGGATGATAAGTACCTCGAAATGAAAACCCACTACCAAGTGGTATTTTAAACATCACAACTTAGAGGAGTGTTGTGACAATCATGTGGAAAAATTACTTACCGGTTGTAAGTAGATCATACCCAATTGGTATGATGAAACTTTCTCGAAGGAAGTTGAAAACCCATTCATTGGTTATGAGCGGAGATGTCCTTATAGGCGGTCGGTATAATGGACAGCTGAAAACGTATTTTTTTTGGAAGTACTCTCTTGTGACTATGTGCCAATGCTTAAACAATTTGGGAGACCTTCTTGACGGGAGCTCCAATAGCTCTTATAGGCGGGGGCCTCGGTTTTGGAACTTGGGGGCTATTATGCCCGGTTTTGAAAATCTTGAACAAGTGGGCCATAGGCCAGTGGGCACGTGCAGAAGCTCATAAACAAACATGACATATGTGCCATAAAACATTAATAAATGAATTGTTTGGCTATGGTACCAAAACATGACCGACGTATTCAGTCAACTAGTGGCAGTGCGACATGCCCGGTCTCCGGACCAATCAAGACAATTAGCTGCATGTTGAGTTGAAGGTCAGGGCCGTTGAACTAATGGCACCACAGATTACATGGCATGAAAAGAAAATATTGTTTGTGCATGCACTATGATTATGGGATCATCAAGACACCCATGAGGGATAGTGATGCATCCTAAGGGCCCTGGACGACCTGGTGAGTATAAGGGCAGTTCATCATACCAAGTGACCATGCGAAATTTGGAGTAGCATCTAGCGCATGAGACTGGGGTGGAGATGGAATGAGGTCTCTGTCCTCATACGGACATGGAGAATTGATTTCAGGATTGAGGGTCAAATTTCACGTATATCCACTCTCTTAAGGTAGAAGTGGATGTACTTCTATCTAGGTGGCCAGTAAAGTCGCTCCGACACCACAAGTGGGTTTAGTGGACGTGCTGACCTGCGAATGTGTGTTTGACCTTCATGAAGAAGGATGTGTGTTGGGTGATGACATACCGTGGTTAAATAAGGAAATGGTGGTAAAACCCAAGATTTTAAATGAAAAGGATTTTTGAAAGAAATGAGTTTGGCACACTCCAATACAATTCTTTTCCTTAAAGTTAATTTTTTAAAACCCATTCACAGAGTAGTCGTACTCACCCCCTCCCTTATATCCCTTTCAGGAAATTTAAGAAAGCCTACCCTTAAAAACCATTAACCTAGATGCCTACGAGACTCATTTGATAAATTTAAAATATTATACAGTTTTGATTTATGTTATTCCAGGAATAGTGCAGGTCTAAAGGACGCCTTACTCTTTACGGTTGATAACAAGGGGAAACCTTTAATAAACTGGGAGAGTGGCGGGTTGATTACGGGGATCTGACCAAACTAGGTTGGGGCGTGACATGGGAAATGAAGTATTCCTCAAAGTATCCCCATGGAGGGGAATACTTAGGTTTCAGCAAAGAGGAAAGTTGAAACCAAGATATATCAGTTCATATCCCATCATTCAAAGGATAGGACCGGTAACTTATAAATTGGAACTACCTCCAGACCTGCAGAGAATACATGATGTATTCCACATCTTAGTGTTTCAAAAATATCAGCCTGATCTTAGTCATGTATTGGACCAACCTCCAATGGAACTAAAAGAGAACTTGACCTATCAGACAGAACCGGTACGAATCAATGACCAGACAGATAAGAATTTGAGGAACAAGAAAATTCCTATGGTCAAGGTTTTATGGTAGAACGGACTCGTGCAGGAAGAGACATGGGAAACCAAGATTATGATGAGGGATAGTTACCCTTAATTATTTAACGTGTAACTATTTTGGGGACAAAATCGCTAAAAGGAAGGGAGAGATGTAAACCCCATCCTTTGATAATGAGAAAACCGAGGAAAGAATCGGTCAGTTTCAAATTTAAACCCGTGTCGATCTACAAACCCGATTATCAGGAAATGGGAAAAGAACCTTAGGACAAATTGGAAGAGAAAAACTAGATAGGTTCGGGTGAACCAAGCTGATTTATGAACCAGAACTGATAGAGAGACAGTAAACTGGGGAATTTATGGATCCCGAGTGACCTAAAGAGTCATATAAGTCATGAAAAAGGACTTTAAGATGAATAAGTGATGAAAACCAAACTGGTTCAGATGAACCGTATCCGAACCAGATTGAACCGGTTTGAACCACTATTGAACCAGATTCTAAATTCATTTTTCTAGGTGGCTTAAAAAATTCAAATTTAAGATTCGAGAACACCATTGGATAGAAAATGAATTTAGAAATTTTTAGATTTGAAAATTTTGGTCAAATCGGGGGTGAACCGACCGGTTTAAGCTTTGAACCCGGTTCGGATTGATTTGCTCCGATTCGAAACAGTGTCGTCATCTTTCTTCAAATGACAGCACTGTTCACTCGCTGGAAAATCGCACAGCGTCAGCAAAGCTGAAAAGCCTTTGGCCTGGGTGTAAACCCCGCCTTTTTTAGTTAAGGAAAATCGGGAAAAGAACCGGTCAAACCGAGTAAGACAACCAAACTAGTTCACATACCCGATCAATTGGGAACAGGCAATTTGGAAATTTACAACTCCCGGGTGATCCAAAGGGTTCATAAAACCTTTGAAAAGGGCAAATAGGGAAATTTATGAATCCCTTGTGACCTGAAAAGATTTATAAACCTTGGGAAGAAACCTTAGAATAAAGTGGGATAGAAAAACCAAACTGGTTTGGGTGAACCGGACCCGAACCAGATTAAACCGGTTTAAGAACCGAGTCGGTTTATGAATCAGAACTGATAGAGAGATGGTAAACTGGGAAATTTATGGACCCTAAGTGACCTAAGGAGTCACAAAATTCATGAAAATGGACTTGTGAAGGAATTGGAGATGAAAACCAAACTGGTTCAAGTGAATCGGATCCGAACTAGTTTGGACCGGTTTGAACCACTATTGAGCTGGATTCTAAATTCATTTTTCTAGGTGGCTTAAATAATTCAAATTTCAGATTTAAAGCCACCATTGGATAGAAAATGAATTTAGATGAATTTAGAAATTTTTAGATTTGAAAAGCTCGGTCAAAGGAGGGGTGAACCGGTCGGTTTAAGCAGTGTCATCTTCTTCCTTCAAATGACATCACTGTTCACTTGCCGAAAAATCGAAGCAGCACCGACGGAGAAGAAATTTTTATGTTTGATATGTTTCATGCCATCAATGTCTGTCATAAAGGTGCCAAACGAATGGCCAACGAGTCCCCGAGCTCCCTATATAAAGAGCCCCTTTCCATTCATCCTCTCCACACCTGAAAAGCTCACTCTATCTCACTTGCTTAATTTTTCGGTAAAGCTCGAACCAAAGCTCCAACATAGGGTCTTTTCTGAGCCAAAGAAGGCGAGGTCAGGTTCTTTAGAACCGGGAAGAAGTTATCTACACGTTTGCTGTCTCCGTTTGCTCCAAAGGTCGTTGGAGAAATGTCGGCGTGATGGAACAGTGAAGCAGCTCTGTCGGATCGAAGCTGCCCTATTTCAGCTAAGTTGAAATCGGCCATTTTGAGCCCTCCTCAAGCCAGACCAAGCTCTCCCAACATTTCCTGAGCCCTCCCACGACCGAATAAGGACAGAAAGGTAAGCCAATTTGGCTCCCCTCTGCAATTTCCGGCCGGTCCTAAAGAGAGAACAAGCAAAATTTTGATGATGAAATTCTAACTCAATTCGGCATCAATTAATGCCATTCTTGATTCTAGGAAGAACCTTAGGACAAGAACAAACTGGCCAGATATAAAGCTCAGACCACCGTGCCCTCACTAGTGAATAATCAAAGCTTTCTCACTCTACAATTCATTTTCCGGCGAAGCTATGTTTGAGCTCATTCTGACATTAAAACTTGTGATTCAAATAGCTAAAGAATCGTATAAACATGTAGAAACTCAACTTCAATTTCAACAATTGGAAACATTTGATTGGTCAATTTGATAAAATCAAATTCGGCAGTGTTAAGGAGTTGAAATTGGGGAAATTTGGGGATTTTCAAAAATTCAAAGGACCGAAATGTAATTTCCTAAAATTGAGGGTCAATTGGGCTTGATAAAAATGTTAGAGGGCCAATTGAGGAATTTTAGAATTATTGGGGTAAAATTTTCCATTTTTGTAAAGGAAGGGCAAAATGGTAATTTTGGAAAAGAAGGGGGGACCAAATTGGAAATTTAGGAAATTAAACCCCTTTTTGTGAAGTGGAATAAATTGAGGTCCTATGATAAATTTTAAAATTTCGGGACTCAATTTGAGTAAAAATCGGTATTAGGGACTTAAAGTTAAAGAGAAATAACTTTAGGGACCTAATTGCAAATAAATGAAAGTTTGACTTTTTCATCCATTTGGAATGAATGAAGGCTATTAGGCTGAATGATAATGAATCGAGAAGTTCATATCGTGTAGGAACACGAAGTATTGGGAACGCCAGCAAGGACAAGCTCGCGTAAATACAAAGAACCGGTCTAGTGGAATTCACTCCATTAACGGGTGAGTGGGTTTACTAACGTCATACCTGGTCGGGATGATGAGCACAACTTAAAGTTATAAACCACTTACCGGTTGTGAGTGGAATTTTATATCATACTCGGTTGGGGATGATAAGTACCTCGAAATGAAAACCCACTACTAAGTGGTATTTTAAACATCATAGTTTGGAGGAGTGATGTGAAAAACATGCGGAAAAACTACTTATCGGTTGTAAGTAGATCATACCTGGTTGGTATGATGAAACTTCCTCGAAGGAAGTTGAAAACTTGTTCATCGATTATGAGCGAAGATGTCCGTATACCCGGTTAGTATGATGGACAGCTGAAAACATTTATTTTGTTAGAAGTCCTCTTCCCAGACTGTGTGCCAATGCTTAAACGATTTGGGAGACCTTCTTAATGGGAGCTCGAATAGCTCTTATAGGCCAGGGGCCTCAATTCTAGAATTTGGGAGCTAATATGCCTAATTTTGAAAATCTCGTACAGTGGGCCCAAGGCTAGTTGGCACAAGCAGGAGCTCGTAAACAAACATGAGATATATGCCATAAAACTTTAAATAAATGAATTGTTTGGCCATAGTAACAAGACAGGACCGACGTACTCAATCAACTAGCAGTAGTGTGACATGATAGGTCGACGAACTAGTCAAGACAGACAACTGCGGGTTGAGTTGAAGGTCGGGGTCGTTGGACCAGTGGCACCACAAATTATATGGCATGATAAGAAAATACTGTTTTGTGCATGCACTATGATATCGGGACAATCAAGATGCTCAAGAGGGTTAGTGATGTGTCCAAAGGGCACTGGACGACTTGTTAAGGATTTCTTTCATCCTTCTTTTCCCGAGTATTTGGCCTTTTCGCCCCTCTCTTCTTTGTTGGAACTCAAATTATGGTTTTCCCATGTATTAGTTTGTTAACTGTCTCGCCTCCACCATTCCTTTGGTCTAAGTTTCTTAGGGCAGTTTTTTCTCGAGTACTCTGGTCCTTAACGTCCATCTCACTGACCTTTTTATGGTGTAGCCCCTTCTACTTCCCGGTCTTCCTCAGGGTGTCATTTGTTCCCTCTAACTATCTTATTGTAACGACTTGCATTCTCTTGTCATGTTGGTCCGAACTTCCTATTTGGCATAGTTGCTTTTTCCAAGGTGATTTATTCATGTAATCCCAATACGTCCCGTTTGTCATCAAATGTTCGTCTTGTCCTAAATTGTTTGGATTTTCTTCTTAGAAGGGGAATTCTCTTTAGCTATCCTTTGTTCTGTTTGTGGTTTTATTGAGGTCCTACCTTTACCCCTTTTTCCTTCTTACCACTTTGCTAAGATTTTGAAGAGTTTCCTCTTATCTGTGGTTGCAAATGGAGTCATGTTTCTTGGGATGGTATCCTTTCAGATTTCCTATAGTTGTGGGGTCTTTATTCTTGGAAAATATTGTCCTGACTTCTGGCGATGTGGGATAGTTTTTCACTTCGTGTCCTATTCCCCTCTAGGTTAACTTGATTCCTGTCCTTTGTAGGGTTGGGCACTTCTCCACGCAGTTTCCCTATCATTCATGCTTGTAATTACATGAACATAAGTGGTTCCTCCTGACATTTTCTTGGGAATTGTTAGTTTTTGTACTCCTTTGTCCTTAAGTTTGGATACCATGACAGTTTTTTTTTTAGTCTTCCTTGAAGATCACATCATTTGAGGGACAGGGTTTTTAGGAATTTTGAGTACTTCATTAATAGAGTAATACAGTATGTTGGGGTTTTTTTGGCACTATTATAGAAAATGGTCACCAAATAACTAGGGAGCTACGAGATTCTTGATAAGCATCCTACTATGTAAGGTTATATGCCCCCTTTTATGGCTTCACGCTTGGCTTCCTTTATACTTAGAGTTGTGACCTAAATAGGTCTTGTCACCATTCTCTAGGATACTTCCTCATTTGCTCTTTTGAGATTCTTGCCATGCTTCAGGCATTTGGGAAGCTTCTAGGGTTGTCTTCCTACGAAGATAAGGTGTTGAGTAGAGCCATTCCTAGTTTTCTTGGTTTCTCTCCTGGGAGCCATCTGAAAATTTTAGGATAAATCCTATTAGTTACAATATTTTATAGTCTTGATTAAGTATTCGAGGAAACAGGCTCTGATACCACTCTAGTTGTCATGCCCCGACCCGGTTTGGTCGGATCCCCGTGAACAACCCGCCACTCTCCCGATTTATTAAAGTGTTTCCCCTTATTATAATCCGTAAATTGTAAGGCGTACTTTAAACCTGCACCATTTCCTGGAATAGCATAATCAAAACTACATGAAATTTAAGACTTTACATACCTGTCTTACAGGCATCTTAGTTTATTGTCTTTCAGGGTAGGCTTTCCGGGATTTCCTGAAAGGGATATAAGGGAGGGGGTGAGTACAACTACTCAGTGAATGGGTTTTTAAAGGTCTACTTTTAACTTTTAAGAAAAATATTTATATGGAGTGTGCTAGACTCTTTTCTTTTCAAAATTCGTTCATTTAAAAATTCAGGTTTTTCCACTATTTCTTATTTACCACGGTGTGTCATCACCTAACACACATCCTTCATCATGAAGGTTACACACATTCGCAAGTCAGTATCACTACTAAACCCGCTAGTGGCTTTGGAGCAACTTTTCCTACCACCCGGATAAAAATATGACCACTTCTACCCTAGGAATGAGTGGATGTACGTGACATCCAACCCACAATCCCGAAATCACTTCTTCGTGTCCGTATGAGGACAGAGACCTCATCCTATCCCCACCCCGGTCTCATGCGCTTGGTGCTACTCCAAATTTTGCACAGACACCTAGAACGACGAACTGCCCTTATAGCCACCAGGTCATCCAGTGCCCTTAGAACGCATCACTACCCCTCATGGGCGTCTTGATGATCCCGTACTCACAATGCATGCACAAACAATGTTTTCTTATCAAGCCATGTAATATGTGGTGCCACAGGTCCAACGGCCCCGACTCTCAACTCAACCTACAGTTGTTTGTCTTGATTAGTCCGTCGACCTGTCATGTCGCACTGCCGCTTGTTGACTGAGCATGTCGGTCCTATCTTGGTACCATGGCCAAACAATTCACTTATTAAGTTTTATGGCACATATATCATGTTCGTTTACGAGCTCCTGCTTGTGCCAACTAGCCTTGGGCCCACTGTACGAGATTTTCAAAAAACTGGGCATTCTAGCCCTCAAGTTCCAAAATCGAGGCCCCAACCTATAAGAGCTATATGAGCTCCCATCAAGAAGGTCTCCCAAATAGTTTAAGCATTGGCACATAGTTAGGGGAGAACACTTCCGACAAAATAGGTTTTCACTGTTCATTATACCAACTGGTATAAGGACATCTCCGTTCATAACCGATGAACGGATTTTCAACTTCCTTCGAGAAAGTCTCATCATACCAACCGGGTATGATCTACTTACAACCGGTAAGTAGTTTTTTCGCATATTTTTCACATTACTTTCTCTAAGTGGTGATGATTAAAATACCACTAAACAGTGGGTTTTTATACCAAGGTACTTATCATCCCCTATCGGGTATGATATAAAATTTCCACTCACAACCGGTAAGTGGTTTTTATCTTTAAGTTGTGCTCATCATCCCAATCGGGTATGATGTTAGTAAACCCACTCACCCGTTAATGCCGTGAATTCCACTAGACCGGTTCTTGGTATTCACGCGAGCTTGTCCTTGCTGACGTTCCCGGTACTTCATGTTCCTACACAATATGAACATCTTGGTTCATTATCCTTTGGACTAATCGCCTTCATTCATTCCAAATGAATGAGAAAGTCAAACTTTCATTTATTTGCAATTAGGTCCCTAAAGTTATTTCTCTTTAAGTCCCAAATGCCGGTTTTTCCTCAAATTGAGTCCCGAAACTTCTAAAATTTATCATAGGACCTCAATTTATTCCATTTCACAAAAACGGGTTTAATTTCCCAAATTTCCAATTTGGTCCCCCAACTTTTCCAAAATTACCATTTTGCCCTTCCGTTACAAAAATGGTAAATTTTGCCCCAAAAATTTCAAAATTCCACAATTGGTCCTCCAACATTATTTTCATGCCCAATTAACCATCAATTTCATAAAATTTCATTTTGGTCCTTTGAATTTCAAAAATCCCCAATTTTCCCTCAATTCCAACTTCTTAACACAGTCGAATTTGATTTCATCAAATTGACCCATTAAACATTTCCAATTGTTGAAATTGAAGTTGAAATTGAGTTTCCACATGTTCATACGATTCTTCATAAATGTGAATCGTAAGTTTTCATGTCGGGACGAGCTCAAACGGAGCTTCGCTAGAAAATGAACTATAAAGAGAGAAAGCTTCGATTACTCACCGGTGAAGGCACGACGGTTCAAGATTTCGATATGGACAGATAGCTCTCGTCCTGAGGTTCATCTTAGAATAAAGAATCGCATCAATTGATGTGGAATTGGATTAGAATTTCTTCATTGAAATTCGGTCGACTCTCTCTCTAGCACCGATCAAAAATTATAAAGGGGAGCTGAATTGGCTTACCTTTCGGTCCTAATTCAGCTGTGGAAAGGTTGAGGAATTGTTGGGAGGGCTTGGTTTGGCTTGAGGAGGGCTTGAAATGGCCAATTTCAGCTTGGCCAAAATAGGGCAGCTTCGGTCTGCCGGACCTGCTTCACTATTCTATCATGTCGGCGCTTCTCCAACGATTTTCAGATTGACTAGAGTTTGCTATCAGATAACTGTCTTCTCCCCGGTTCTAAAGAGCCCGACCTTTGTTCAAGTCGAAGCTCTAGTTCGAGCTTCACCGGGAAATGGAGCAGCAAAGAGAGAGAGAAGTGTTCAGGTGTGAGAAGAATGAATGGGGATGACAGCTTTATATAGGTGTAAAATTGTAAATTAAATGGGAGAGATTTATTAATAGTATTAATATTACCATAAATTATTGGTATTAATTCCAATAATTTAATTTCAGTATTAAATTATTTGTATTAATTCCAATAATATAATTTTGGTATTAAATTATTTGTATTAATTTCAATAATTTAATTTGGGTATTAAATTATTGGTATAAATTACAATAATAAAATATATATTAATTTATGTCAATTTATGATAAGTCGTACGTTCGCATAAAAATTTTTGACCGAAATTTCGGGTTACAAAAAATCATACTTCCCATCCTCACACTACTCTCGGGCAAGCACACTTAACTTTAGAATTCTTATGGACTCTCGTTCACTTGAACCAATTTGGTTTTTCTGTTCTAATTTGTGTTAAGTTTCTTTTCCAAGGTTTAATAAACCCTTTGGATCACTCGGAAGTTGTAAATTTCCAAATTGTTTGTTCCCAAATGATCGGGTTTGTAAACCGTCTCGGTTTTCTTACTTGGTTTGACCGGTTCTTTTCCTAATTTTCCTTAACTCAAAAGTGTGGGGTTTACATCATGAGACTGGGTCGGGGACAGGATGAGGTCTCTATCCTCATACGAACACGAAGAATTGATTTCAAGATTGAGAGTCGGATGTCACGTACATCCACTCATTCTCGGGGTAGAAGTGGACGTGCTTCTATCTAGGTGGCCGGTAAAGTCGCTACAAAGCCACAACTAGGTTCAATGGACAAGCTGGCCTGCGAATGTGTGTTTGACCTTCATGATGAAGGATGTGTGTTGGGTGATGACACACCATGATTAATAAGGAAATGGCTGTAAAAACAGAGATTTGAAATGAAAGGTTTTTGAAAGAAAGAAGTCTGGCACACTCCAATACAAATATTTTTCATAAAAGTAAAAGTATTGAAAAACCCATTAACTGAGTAGTCGTACTCACCCCCTCCTTTATATCCCTTTTAGGAAATTCTGGAAAGCCTACCCTTAACTAAGACGCCTGTGAGACAGGTATGTAATCAATTAAAATATTATGCAGTTTTGATTTATGTTATTCCAGGAAAAGGTGTAGGTTTAAAGGACGCCTTACTCTTTACGGTCTACAATAAGGGGAAACCCTTTAATAAACCGGGAGAGTGGCGGGTTAATCATGGAGATCCGACCAAATCGGGTTGGGGCTTGACATCTTGAGTGGTATCGGATGCTATTTCCTCAAATACATAATAAAGACAGAAAATATAGTAACTAATAGGATTTATTTTAAAATTTTCAGATGGCTCCCAGGAGAGTAACCTAGAAAACTAGGAATGGCTCTACACCCTATCTTAGTAGGAAGACAACCCTAGAAGCTTCCCAAATGCCTAAGGCCTGGCAGGAATCTCAAAGGACCAAATGGGGAAGTATCCTGGAGAATGGTGTTAGGACCTATCGATGTCACAACTCTAAGTATAAAGGAAGCCAAGCATGAAGCCATAAACGCCAGCAAAGAGGCATATAACCTTACATAGTAGGATGCTTATCAAGAATCTTGTAGCTCACTAGTTATTTTGTGACCATTTTCTGTAACAGGGCCAAAACATCCAACATACTATACTACTCTATTAATGAAGTACTCCCAATTCCTAAAGACCTTGTCTCCCAAAAGGATGTAATCTTGTTTGGAAGATGGCCCCAAGAAAAGTAACCAAACAAAACTACACCCCACAACTATATGAAATCCAAAAGGATACCATCCCCCAAGGAACATGACTCCCGCTTGTAATTTCAACCACAAACAGGAGGAAACTTTTTGACATCACAGCAAAGTGGTAGGAATGAAAAAGGGTTGAAGGTAGGACCTCGATAAAACCATAAACAGAACAAAAGGTAGTTGTAGATAACTCTCCCTTAAAGAAGAAATTTCCAATAATTTAGGAGAAAATGAGGGAGTGCATCCACAAGAGAAGACAAGTCGAGCGTTTGACGACAAATGGGATGTCTTGGGATATCAAGTATGACTTCCTTTGGAAAAAGTAGAGAAGTCAAATTGGAGATTCGGAGCAACATAGCAGAAGTAAGCAAACCGTGACAACAAAATAGTCAAAGACAATAAATGACAGCCTACGGAAGACCGGGTGATAGAAAGGAATACACCCAAAAAGGGTCAGTGAGATGACGTTAAGGACAAGAGTACTCGAGAAACAACTGCCCTAAGAATCTTAGACCAAAGGAATGGTGGAGGCGAGGCAGTTAATGAACTAATACATGGGAAAGCCATAATTTGAACTCCAACAAAGAAGAGAGGGGCAGAAAGGCCAAATACTTGGGAAAAGAAGGATGAAAGAAATCATTAAAAGGACCAAAGGCCAAATTAACGACTAAACTCAAGCCAAGAAAAGAATAGGCAAGCCTCTCACATAATTGTCAAGAAATCTTGAAACAAGGAAGATTTGAATGCTCCATAAAGATATACACTATGAAAGTAAACTTTGGAGGGATGCATACGACTAACTACCTTTGAAGGAATTATTGATGGGTGGATGGACATATTGTGGAGTGCAAGGAACCAACCCTTAATTGGTAAATATTTTAGAGGAAGTATTGTGATGGCCCAGTGTGACCTGCTTGGAGAGAGTAGGAGAACCAAACAATAATTCCAGGAGAACCAAACAATAATTCTAGGAGAAGCAAGTAGAAAGAAGAAACGAGTAACAACGGGATGGGCAAAAAGAATAAACAAAACCCTAAGAAAGGCTGAGATGTAGTGGGGACTACACTCTATGAAGGACAAAGGATAGGCATGAAGGACGAGTGATATAGCTGCCCAGATGATTAGATTAGAAAAATGGAGAGAAGGGGACTGTTGAAGAACTAGTCTTCGAGAAAACCATAGATTTAAACCACAACAAAGAAGGGAGAAGTGAAAAGGCCAAAACATTAGAAAAGAAGAACGAAAGAAAAACCTTAAAGAAATCAATGGCCAAAACCGGATTTATACTTTAAAGTCTTGAGATGGTTAAGTGAGCCTCACAAAGGACGAACAAGAGATTTTGAAAGTAGGAGGATGTGAACCCTCCTTAAACAGAAATAATTTAATGGGTTAGCATCAAAAGATGTTGTGACAAGTATGAATGAGTGGACAACCCATACTAATGTAATAAAGGAAAGAATGTTCAAGAAATGTTGGGAAAGTAAGTCCCCCAAATAAGATATGGCTAAGAAGGAATAACTGCAATTGGTAAGACAGGCTGTAATCCACACGCGTATAATGAAGCCTAAAAAGTGGACGGCTGAGCATAGTATGAACTACACGAAATAAGATTTATAAGTTCCTCAAATAAAGAATAAGGGAAAAAAAGGAATTTTAAGATGGGGAAGGATTCTAAGTGGGCAAATGCCACGGTATAGAAGGAAAAGTAAGGAAAACAGAGGAAGAAACCTTCAAGGAATGGTAAGAAGGTTGAGCATGTAGCTCCTAGAACGAAAGTCTCTACATTGAGGGACATATTGGAGAATGAAATCATAAAAGGGAACTCCCCAAACAAGCAATAGACTGAAAAAGGGTCAAACGGGAATAATAAACTATGAAATGACTACAAACAAGTAAGAGTGGATTAAGGCCAAAGAAAATCCTTGAGTAAAGGATGTGATTGGGAATGAGGATGGACCTAAGAAAGGATGAATCTCAGCATGTCAGTAAAACATCTGGAAATCAAATAATTGGAACTAGAAAGACTCAAAAAAGAAGTTGAAAAAGGACGACTGAATAAGGAGAAACAACACATTTTTATAAGTTGATGTGGACAACGGCTAAGGTAGTCGAGGAATACTACCAAAAGAAAAGGGGGATGAAGTTATTCAATCCCTGAGAGGGTGGGAAGTTAGGAATAATCCTAAAGGTGTTCTGGAAATCTAAGGGATATAGAGACAAGATCTAGAAAACGTCATGCTGTAAAGGGCAGGTAAACCCAACAGTCTCGAGGAAAACATAACTCAAAATAAGTAAGAGTCATTTAGTAAAAATGACAATGTCAAACCTAAAATTTGGACTGAATTGTAATGAGCAACAGATAAAGGAGGACAAAAAGGTGATGACAAGGAGATCTGTGAAAACAGGTACGTGACGCTCTAAAGGACGTCTAGCTAAGGGTTGCAACGACCAAGAGGTTAACTAGATACGGGAATGGTTTTGTATCTTGGAACTCCCAATTTTGAGTACGGGACCTCAAAAGAGAAAATGTTGCTCCAAGCAAAGAGAGATGTGAATCTAAGGATATACCCTTAAGTAAGGTATATCTAGTTATGATAAACTCCATGAAGGGAGTAAATGATATAAAGGAAAAGAAATTCCTTAGGTGAAGGATGTAATAAGGGCAAGTTGGAAGAACAAGAGAAGAGTTTGCATGTTAAGTAAACACCAAATAGATATCAAAGGAAATGATTCCTCATGTAAGGTTGCTAATTAAGTTTTGGGGACAAAAGTCCTAAAAGGAGGGGAGAGTTGTAAACCCCTCCTTTTTGAGTTAAGGAAAACCGGGAAAAGAACCAGTCAAACCGAGTAAGAAAATCAAACTGGTTCACGTACCCAATCAATTGGGAACAGGCAATTTGGAAATTTACAACTCCTAGGTGATCTAAAGGGTTCATAAAACCTTGGAAAAGAACCTTAGGACAAATTGGAAGAGAAAAACTAGACCAGTTTAGATGAACCGGTTTATGTACCGCATCGGTCATGAATTGGAACCGATAAAGAAAGGGCAAATAGGGAAATTTATGGAACACTTGTGACCCGAAGAGATTTATAAACTTTGGGAAGGAACCTTAGAACAAAGTGGGAGGGAAAAAACTAGACTGGTTCCGGTGAACCAGACCCGAACCAGATTAAACTGGTTTAAGAACCGAGCCGGTTTATGAACCGGAACTGAAAGAGAGATGGTAAACTAGGAAATTTATGGACTCTAAGTGACCTAAGGAGTCACAAAAGTCATGGAAATGGACTTGTGAAGGAATTGGAGATGAAAACCAAACCGGTTCATATGAACCGGATCCGAACCAGTTTGGACCGATTTGAACCACTATTGAACCGGATCCTAAATGCAATTTTCTAGGTAGCTTAAATAATTAAAATTTGAGATTTAAGGCCACCAATGAATAGAAAATGAATTTAGATGAATTTAGAAATTTTTAAATTTAAAACAATCAGTCAATTGCGGGGAGAACCGACCGATTTAAAGGAAGGGCAAAATGGTAATTTTGGAAATTAAATCGGTCTGAACGGTTTTGGAAATTTTTAGGGTAAAATTTAGAATTTTAGAATTTTTGGGAATTTTAGAATTTTTAGGGTAAAATTTACCATTTTTGTAAAGGAAGGGCAAAATGGTAATTTTGGAAATTAAACCCCTTTTGTGAAATGGAATAAATTGAGGTCCTATAATAAATTTTAAAAGTTTTGGGACTCAATTTGAGGAAAAACCAGCATTAAGAACTTAAAATTAAAGAGAAATAACTTTAGAGACCTAATTGCAAATAAATGAAAGTTTGACTTTCTCATTCATTTGGAATGAATGCAGGCTATTAGGCTGAAGCATAATGAACAGAGATGTTCATATCTTGTAGGAACACGAAGTACCGGGAATGCCAGCAAGGACAAGCTCACGTTAATACAAAGAACCAGTCTAGTGAAATTCACTGCATTAACGGGTGAGTGGGTTTACTAACGTCATACCCGATTGGAATGATGACCACAACTTAAAGTTAAAAACCACTTACCGGTTGTGAGTAGAAATTTATATCATATCCGGTTGGGGATGACAAGTACCTCGAAATGAAAACCCACTACTAAGTGGTATTTTAAACATCACAGTTTGGAGGAGTGATGTGAAAAACATGCGAAAAAAATACTTACTGGTTGTAAGTAGATTATACCCGGTTGGTATGATGAAAGTTTCTTGAAGAAAGTTGAAAACCCGCTCATCGATTATGAGTGAAGATGTCCTTATACCCGATCGGTATGATGGATAGCTGAAAATATTTATTTTGTCGGAAGTGCTCTCCCCTGATTGTGTGCCAATGCTTAAACAATTTGGGAGACCTTCTTGACGGGAGCTCGAATAGCACTTATAGTCCAGGGGCCTTGGTTTTGGAACATGGGGGCTAATATGCCCAATTTTGAAAATCTCGTACAATGGGCCAAAGGCCAGCAAGAGCTCATAAACAAACATGAGATATATGCCATAAAACCTTAAATAAAGGAATTGTTTGGCCATGGTACCAAGACAGAACCTACGTACTCAGTCAACTAGGGGTAGTGCGACATGACAAGTCGATGGACTAGTCAAGACAAACAATTGCGGGTTGAGTTGAGGGTCGGGCTCATTGGACCAGTGCACCACAGATTATATGGCATGATAATAAAATATTGTTTTTGCATGCACTATGATTTCAGGACCATCAAGAAGTCTAAGAGCGGTAGTGATGCGTCCTAAGGGCACTGCACGACCTGGTGAGTATAAGGGCAGATCGTCGTACGAGGTGACCGTCTGAAATCTGGAGTAGCACCAAGCGCGTGAGACCTGGGTGGGGACGGGATGAGGTCTCTATCCTCATATAGACACGAATAATTGATTTCAGGATTGAGGGTCGTATGTCGCGTACATCCACTCATTCTCATGGTTGAAGTAGACGTGCTTCTATCTAGGTAGCTGGTAAAGTCGCTCCGAAGCCACAAGTGGGCTCAATGGACGGGTTAGTCTGTTAATGTGTGTTTGACCTTCATGATAAAAGATGTGTGTTGGGTGATGACACACTATGATTAATAAGGAAATGGTGGTAAAAATCGAGATTTGAAATGAAAGGTTTTTTAAAGAAAGGAGTCTGGCACACTCTAATACAAATCTTTTTCATAAAAGTAAAAGTATTGAAAAACTCATTGACTAAGTAGTCGTACTCGCCCCCTTCTTTATATCCCTTTCAGGAATTTCATAAAGCCTACCCTTAAAGACCATCAACTAAGATGCATGTGAGACAGGTATGTAATCAATTATAATATTATGCAATTTTGATTTATGTTATTCCAATAAAAGGTGCAAGTTTAAAGGACGCCTTACTATTTACGATCTATAATAAGGGGAAACCCTTTAATAATCCGGGAGAGTGGCGGGTTGATCATGAGGATCCCACCAAACCAGGTTAGGGAGTGACACTGGGAGTTTCAGGCAATGAATGACCGCCATTAAGTTGTCAATCGGACGGCCAAGAAGTCCCCGAGCTTCCGACATAAATAACCCCTCCTCATTCATCTTCTCTACACCTGAAAACTCCATTCTCTCTCAACTGCTTAGTTTTTCGGTGAAGCTCAAACAATAGTTCCGATATAGGGTCATTTCTAAGCTAAAGAAGGTGAGGTTAGGTTCCTTAGAAACCGGGAGAAGTCAGCTACACGCTTGTAGTCTCCGTTTGCTCCAAGAGTCATCGGAGAAACGCCGGCGTGAAAGAACAGTGAAACAACTCGGGCGAACACTTCAATTTCAACTTCAATTACAACAATTAGAAGTGTTTGATTAGTCAATTTGATGAAATCAAATTTGGTTGTGTTAGTGAGTTGAAATTGGGGGAAATTGAGGATTTTTGAAAATTTGAAGTACAAAAATGAAATTTTATAAAATTGAGGGTCAATTGGGTATGATAAGAATGTTAGAGGTCCAATTGAGAAATTTTAGAATTTTCGAGGGGGTGGGGGGGGCGGGGGAGGGACTTACCATTTCGTAGAGGAAGGGCAAAATGGTCATTTTGAAAAATTTGGGGGCCAAATTGGGAATTTGGAAAACCTAAACCCCTTTTTTTGAAATTGGGTAAATTGAAATCCCAAGAGGAATTTTAAAGATTTAGGGACTCAATTTGAGGAAAACCGACATTAGGGACTTAATATTAAATAAAATTAACTTTAGGGACCTAATTGTAAATAAAGGAATAGTTTGATTTTTTTCATTCAATTGGGATGAATGAGGGTTGTAGGCCAAAGAATATTGAACAAGAACGTTCATATCATGTAGGAATATGAAGTACCAAGAATGCTAGTTGAGACAAGTTCAAGTAAGGGCAACAAAGTCGACTAAGAGGAATTTCACTACACAATGGGTGAGTGGGATTTTATATCATACCCGGTTGGGGATGATAAGCACCTCGAAATGAAAACTCACTACTTAGTGGTATTTTGAAACATCACAACTTAGAGGAGTGATGTGAAAATGACACGGAAAAACTACTTACTTATTGTAAGTAGATCATGCCTGGTTGGTATGATAAAACTTACTCGGAGGAAGTGGAAAACCCGTTTATCGGTTATGAGCGGAGATATCCTCATACTCGGTTGGTATGATTGATAGTTAAAATTTTATTTTTGTTAGAAGTTCTCTCTCCTGATTGTGTGCCAATGCTTAAATGATTTGGGAGACCTTCTTGACGGGAGCTTGGATAGCTTTGTTCGGCCGAAGGCCTTGGTTTTGGAGCTTAGGGGTTATTATGCCCAATTTTGAAAATCTCGAACAGTGGGTCATAGGCCAGGTTGCACGAGCATGAGCTAGTAAATAAACATAAGATATATCTCATAAAACTTTAAATAAATGAATTGTTTGGTCATGGTAACAAGGCAGGACCGACATACTCAGTCAACTAGCAATAGTGTGACATGACAGGTCTCCGGACTAGTCAAGAAAAACAGATGTAGGTTGAGTTGAGGGTCGGGGCCATTGGACCAGTAGAACCACAAATTATATGGTATAATATGAAAATACTAATTGTGCATGCACTGTGTGTACGAGATCTTCAAGATGCCCAAGAGGTGTAGTGATGTGTCCTAGGGCCCTGGACGACCTGGTGGGTATAAGGGCAGTTTGTCGGACAAGGTGACCTTGCAAAGCTCGACGTATCTTCAAGCGCACAAGACCAGGGTGGGTTCGGGATGAGGTCTCTTTCCTCATATGGACATGAAGAATTGTTACGGGATTGAGGGTCGAATGTCGCGAACATCCACACATTCTCAAGGTATAAGTGGACGTGCTTCTATCTAGGTGGCCGGTAAAGTCGCTCTGACATCACAAGTGGATTCAGTGGACGTACTAACCTGTGATTGTGTGTTTGACCTTCATGATGAAGGATGTGTGTTGGGTGATGACACACCGTGATTAATATGAGATAGTAATAAAAACATGGATTTGAAATGAAAGGTTTTTGAAAGAAAATAAGGAGTCTGGCACACTCCAAAATAAATAATTTTCCTTAAAATTGAATTTTAAAAACCCATTCACTGAGTTATTGTACTCACCCCTCCCTTATATCCCTTTTAGGAAATCCTAGAAAGCCTACCCTCAAGGACCACCAACTAATATGCATGTGAGACAGGTATGATAAATTTAAAAAATTTTATTTAGTTTTGATTTATGTTATTCTAGGAAAGGTGTAGGTTAAAGGACGCCTTACCCTTTACGGTTTATAACAAGGGGAAACCCTTAAATAAACTAGGAGAGTGGCGGGTTGATCATGGGGATCCTACCAAACTAGGTCGGGAGTGACACAGTTGGTGTGATGGACGGCTAAACGTTTATTTTTGTTGGAAGTGATCTCCCCTAACTATGTGCCACTACTTAAATGTTTTGGGAGACCTTCTTGACGGGAGATCGAATAGCTCAGATATGCCGCAGGCCTCGGTTTTGGAACTAGGGGGCTAGTTTTTGATAGGAAATCATGGTTTAAAATGAGACAAAAGTTTAAAAAGAAAGCAAAAATAGGAAATAAGAAAATCCCAAGTGATCAATGAGGATCCAAGAACCAACGAAAAGAATTATGAACCAAAGAGGATGTGAAAATGGGACTGGTTCAAATATTAATTTTTCTAGGTGAAATAAAAATATAAATTTGGGAAATTGAAGTTATCATTATGTGAAAAATAAATTTAGACAAATTTAGAAAATTTTAATTTATAGAAATCCAATCGAATTAGACCTGAACCGATCGATTTTCAATTTCGGGTCACCAAACCAGGTACGACCGAACCGGTCAATGGTACAGTCGATCAATGGACTGCTTGCCAGCTTAGCGCCCAGAGAGTGTGTGTGACCAATTAGCATACAACGCATGGCGAAGTGTGTCCAGTCAGCCACTCGGTCAACTTCTAGAAGCGTTGGCCAATCAGAGTGTGACACGTGTCATCGGTCAATGGTCAAACAAAGAAAAAGCCATGTCACCAAAGATTGATCAATGAGGAAGAGACATGTGTCCCTAGTCAATGCTTAACTAAGGAGAAGCCTGGTCAGTAGGGTTGACCAATGAGGTGTTGACACGTGGCGAAGGTGCCACGTCAGCAGTCGAATAGGATGTGGGTGAACTATCAACCAATCAGAGGCTAACACATGACAAAGCCACATCAGATGGCCATAACCAATAAGTGGTTGACATGTGGCAATGGCACAGTGCATCACATGGGAAAATAGACGAATTTAAATTAGCCAATCAGAGGACGTCACATGTCATGGTCAATGGAGGGCTAGATTTGGTCAGCGGCCACGTTGGTGTAGACAACCAATGAGAAGTCACCACGAGTCCGGTCAATGAGTAACTCGAATGTTGACTGAGTGGCCATGTCAATTGTGCTAGCCAATCACAATATGACACGTGGCAGACTGCATGTGCAAAACTCACGCACGCATAGTGTTGTCTTTAACCTCTTAATAGGCAGAGAGAAAACTATCGAACAATTGTTACAACTCTGACAACCAATTAATCCCTCCAACAAGGCCTTAAATTGGAGAGATAATGGCCGATCCATGGATAAATAGACAGAATGGTCAGTCCCCGAGCTCCTTATATAAAGAGTTTATCTCCATAAATTCTCTTCATCTCTCAAAAGCCTGTAGAAGATGAACTACTACACTTTCTGACCAACCTCAAACCAGAGCTCCAATGTCGACCCTTTTCTCCACCTTCGACCATGAAATTTAGTTCTATAGAATCCTGAAGAAGTCCTTTACTTTCTTGCACACTCTGTTCAGCTCGATGACTACCAAAGAAGCTCCGACGAGGTCACACAGTACCGAAACTTCGACGATCGAATTTGGGCATAAGTTTTCAAACTAAAATCCGACCACCACCGACTCTCTATGACTAGGTCAACCCTCCCACAACACCCTACAACTAAACCCTAACCTCCATAAACCTTTGTGGTAAGCCAATTATCCCTTCCCTCTCTAAAATAGTAAAATTACAAAGCAAAATCTTCATAAAATTTGCTAATGAAATTCTCCTTGCCCGTGCAGTAAATTGATGCAAAAATTGATCTTAGAAGGATCCAATTGTCGAGCACTATCTACCCTTATCCAAAGATTTGACAACCATCCATTCAATGATAAGAAATCATAACTTTCTCTCTAGAAAGAATTTTCAAACAAATCTCCATTTTAGCTCGATTTTGGGTCAAATGATGTCACGCCCTGACCTGGTTTGGTCGGATCCCCGTGACCAACCTGCCACTCTCCCGGTTTATTAAAGGGTTTCTCCTTAATATAAACCATAAAGAGTAAGGTATCCTTTAGACCTGTACCCTTTCCTGGAATAACATAAATCAAAACTGCATAATATTTTAAATTTGTCATACCTATCTCACAAGCGTCTTAGTTGATGGTCTTTAAGGGTAAGCTTTCCAAAATTTCCTAAAAGAGATATAAGGGAGGGGTGAGTACGACTACTCAATGAATGGGTTTTTCAAAACTTTTACTTTTATGAAAAAGATTTGTATTGGAGTGTGCCAAACTCCTTTCTTTCAAAAATCCATTCATATCAAATCTCAGTTTTTATCACCATTTCCTTATTAATCACGGTGTGTCATCACCCAACACACATCCTTCATTATGAAGGTTAAACACACATTCGCAGGCCAGCCCATCCACCGAACCCACTTATGGCTTCGGAGCGACTTTACCGGCCACCTAGATAGAACATGTCCACTTCTACCCTGAGGATGAGTGGATGTACCTGACATTCGACCCTCAATCTCAAAATCAATTCTTCGAGTCTGTATAAGAACAAAGACCTCATCCCATCCCCACCCCGGTCTCATGCGCTTGGTGCTACTCCAAATTTTGCACAGTCACCTGGTACAACAATCTGCCCTTATACCCACCAGGTCATCCAGTGCCCTTAGAATGCATCACTACCCCTCTTGGGCGTCTTAATGGTCTCGAAATCACAGTTCATGCACAATCAGTGTTTTCTTGTCATGCCATATAATCTGTGGTGCCACTGGTCCAATGGCCCCGACCCTTAACTCAACCCGCAATTGTTTGTCTTGACTAGTCTGTCGACCTGTAATGTCGCACTGTCGCTAGTTGACTGAGTATGTTGGTCCTTGTCTTGGTACCATGGCCAAACAATTCCTTTATCTAATGTTTTATGGCATATAACTTATGCTTATTTACAAGCTCCTACTCGTGCCAACTAGCTTTGGGCCCACTGTACGAGATTTTCAAAATCGGGCATATTAGCCCACAAGTTCCAAAACCGAGGCCTCCGACCTATAAGAGCTATTCGAGCTCCCATCAAGAAAGTCTCCCAAATTGTTTAAGCATTAGCACACAGTCAGGGGAGAGAGCACTTCCGAAAAAAATATGTTTTCAACTGTTCATCATACCAACCGGGTATAAGGACATCTCCACTCATAACTGATAAAGGGGTTTTCAACTTCCTTCAAGGAAGTTTTATCATACCAACTGGATATGATCTACTTAAAACCAATAATTAGTTTTTTCATATGTTTTTCACATCACTCCTCCAAATTGTAATGTTTAAAATACCACTTAATAGTAGGTTTTCATTTCAAGGTACTTATCATCCCCAACCGGGTATGATATAAATTCCCACTCACAACCGGTAAGTGGTTTATAACTTTAAGTTGTGCTCATCATGCCAACTGGGTATGATGTTAGTAAACCCACTCACCCGTTAATGCATTGAATTCCACTATACTGGTTTTTTGTATTCACAAGAGCTTGTCCTTACTAGCGTTCCCGGTACCTCGTGTTCCTACACGGTATGAACATCTCGGTTCATTATCACTCGGCCTAATAGCCTTCATTCATTCCAAATTAATGAGAAAACAATACTTTTATTTATTTGCTATTAGGTCCCTAAAGTTATTTCTCTTAAACTTTAGGTCCCTAATGCAGGTTTTTCCTCAAATTGAGTCCCGAAACTTTTAAAATTTATCATAGCACCTCAATTTATTTCATTTCACAAAAATGGGTTTAATTTCCCAAATTTCCAATTTGGTTCCCCAAATTTTCCAAAATTACCATTTTGCCCTTCCTTTAAAAAAATGGTAAGTTTCACCCCAAAAATTCTAAAATTTCTCAATTGGCCCTCTAACACTTTTATCATGCCCACCCTTAATTCTAGGAAATTGTATTTCGGTCCTTCAAATTTTTGAAAATCCCCAATTTTTCCCCCAATTCCAACTTTTTAACACAGCTGAATTTGATTTCATCAAATTGACCGATCAAACATTTCCAATTGTTGAAATTGAGTTTCTACATGTTCATACGATTCTTTAGCAATTTGAATCACAAGTTTTAATGTCGGAACGAGCTCAAACGGAGCTTCGCCAGAGAATGAACTGTAGAGAGAGAAAGCTTCGATTACTCACCGGTGAGGGCACGGCGGTCCGAGTTTTCTATCTGGACAGGTAGTTCTCCTCCTGAGGTTCTTCCTAGGATCAAGAATGACATCAATTGGTGTAAAATTGGATTAGAATTTCATTATTGAAATTCAAACGACTCTCTCTCTAACACCGATCGAAAATTGCAGTGTGGAGCCGAATTGGCTTACCTTTCCATCCTAATTCAGCTGTGGGAGGGCTGAGGAAGTGTTGGAAGGGCTTAGTTTGGCCTGAGGAGGGTTCAAAATGGCCGATTTCAACTCAGCCGAAATAGGGCAACTTCGGTCCGCCGGATCTGCTTCATTGTTCCATCACACCGGCGCTTCTCTAGCGACGCTCAGAGCAAATGGAGACTACATGCGTATAGCTAACTTCTCCTCGGTTCTAAAGAGCCCAACTTTACCTTCTTTGGCTTAGAAATGACCCTATATCGGAGCTCTAGTTCAAGTTTCGCTGGAAAACTAAGCAACTAAGAGAGAGTGAGCTTTTCAGGTGTGGAGAGGATGAATGGAGAGGGGCTCTTTATATAAGGAGCTCGGGGACTCGTTGGTCATCTGTTTGGCATCTTTATAACAAGTATTGATGGTCGAAAACGTATTTAACGGAGATGTTTCTTCTTCGTCAGCGTTGCTTCAATTTTTCGATGAGTGAATAGTACTGTCATCTGAAGGAAGAAGACGACACTGTTTCGAATAGACCGGAACGATCCGAACCGAATTTGAAGCTTAAACCGGACGGTTCACCCCTCATTCGACCGAGTTTTTCAAATCTAAAAATTTCTAAATTCATTTTCTATCCAATGGTGACCTAAAATCTCAAATTTGAATTATGTAAGCCACCTAGAAAAATGAATTTAGGATCCGGTTCAATAGTGGTTCAAACCGATCCAAACCGGTTGAATTTAGGATTCGGATCTGGTTCACCTGAACTGGTTTAGTTTTCATCTCCAATTCACCCTAAAGTCATTTTTCATGACTTTTATGTCTACATAGGTCACTTAGGGTCCATAAAATTCCCAATTTACCATCTATTTATTGGCTCTGATTCATAAACCGACTCGATTTTTAAACCGGTTTAATCCGGTTTGGGTCCGATTCACCTGACCGGTTTGGTTTTTCTCTCCCACTTTGTTCTAAGGTTCCTTCCCAAGGTTTATAAATCTCTTTAGGTCACAAGGGAGTTGAATTTCTCTAATTTTCCCATTCCCCAATAAACAGGTTTGTGATCCGGTTCAGTTTTCTTACTCGGTTTCACCGGTTCTTTTCCCGGTTTACTTAACTCAGAAGGGCGGGGTTTACAAATTAAGTGATTTAAATTTTAGAATGCTTGATGGAAAATGGAGAATATGATTAGTAGCATATTAGGAGGAAATTAACAAGTTTTAAGCATTTAATTTGATGAATCAAGGATTTATGGGCTAAAATGTAAATTTTGAAAATTGGGCAAATTGGGGATTTTCGAATATTTGGTGATTTTTGTAAAACTGGAATCAATTGAGGATAAATTTGTAAATAAGAAGAGTTTTGTTATTTAATTGAAATTTAAAATAATTTTTGGCAATTTATTTGTAATTGAAAATAATTATAAGTATTTATTTACAATTTTAAATAATTTTATTTTTTTATGAAATCATATAAGGAATTAAATTGCAAATAAAGTTAAGTTATGGGATTTGCTCAATTAGGAAACATATTTACAAAACTTATGTCTTATTCTTGTTATTCTCTACTATTTAAGCTCAGGTTTGTACACTCCCCTTGTACTTGCACGGAATAATAACATAGTTCATTCTACTGGAAATTCTTCAACCACTGCAAAAAAAACACCGGTTTCCAATCATCAAACCCGAACTTCCTCTACATGAACTCACAATTCTTCCACAAGATCAACAACCTACATGTAGGAATTAGACTCTTTATCATGTAATCCATTAAACACACAAGTGTACACTGAAATGAAAATCAATGAATGAGAAAGATGATCAATTTATGAAAAGCTTAAGCATTTTATCTCCTTATCAAGTAGCATCAAGAGTAAGACAATTAAGAAAAGTTGGAAAACAATAGTCTAAGATGTCATATTCATAGATGAGATATGATGGGATAAAAACGAGTATTAGGACTTTCCAACCTACTCTTGAATTATGTAAGCATATACGTAGGACTTTCCAACGAGTATTAGGACTTTCCAACCACACGTTTTGGTCACAAAAACTGATCATATGTATATACGGCACACGTCAAAGCACCGACAAGAGGATGAGACCACCAGCTTGATACAAGCAGATAAACATATATATATATATATATATATATATAGTGTTCCTTATTATTTATCATCATCTCTAAGGTAGGGAGATCTTATAAAAAGATGGCAAGGACACCCGGGTACGACAAGTATGGCCGGAGAAAGGGGAAGTGGACGCCTGAGGAAGACCAGAAGCTCAAGGATTTCGTCAACAAGTGTGGTGTTACGAACTGGCGTCTCCTTCCAATGCTTGCTGGTAATTACCTAATAATTTCATGAATTGCCCTAGGGAAAACGGAGGAACGTCGATCTAGCCGTTCAGCGTAACCGACAAGTTGCCCTACCGTTTCCTGGTGTCAGGTCTTTCAAGGTGCGGAAAGAGCTGCAGGCTCCGGTGGCTGAACTATCTGAGACCTGACGTCAAGCGTGGAAATTATAGTCGAGAGGAGGAAGAGATCATCACCACCATGCACCAATCGCTCGGGAACAAGTAAGCGCTAGTGATTGAAATAGGCAAAATCACTGCAGAATTATCAAAACCTTTGCTGAATCATATACATAAGCGTAAACCCGTTAAAATGAACTATAGCTATCACTGATTAGTGATTTTCACGCACATCACATTGAAGGGTCAGAAGGATCATAGTACAATAAGGAATTATTTTTCCAAGTCCGTCGGATAGAGTTAACGACGTCGTTCTGTATCCTATCGTTACTTGCAGGTGGTCGGCCATAGCAGCGCATCTTCCAGGACGAGCGGACAATGAAGTAAAGAACCACTGGCATACCTACCTCAAGAAGCATCTCTTTCCGGAGCAAAGTTCACCATCGGCTACCTTGGCTTCTCACGCTGCAACTCACTCTGTAACTCACTCTGATCATTCGCCGGAAAAATCCTTTGTCGAGGCTTCATCGGGAGAACCAGAAGTTCATCCCGATCATGCTCCTTCAGACACGCTCAACATAGCTTCTTATGCCCCACTAAAATCGTGTACTACCTATCTTCCGTGTTCGTCTTCCACATCCTCTCCGTTGAGTGAACCGATTTCAATTTCCACCGTTGAGACTGGATTGATCCAAACGCCTATTAGCTGCAACTGGGAGATCGGTGCATCTTCGACTGAGATGCTTGCGGTGTCTCCAGGAAGATTTTGGACGGAGCCATTCATATCAGAAACCTCGGTCGACACGGTTATCCCCGGCTGGGATTCCGGCCCGTATCATTTCTACGGGGAGAATTTTTCGTTTCATTTAGAGTCTCCAAGATTCTATGACAGTATTATGATGTTTAAGGACCATTAAAAATCTATAGCTTCGTGTTGTGGTGAGGTAGAAATATTTGGCTATGAATAAATAGCTTCGTGTTACCGTAATTCACATCTTGTTGTGAGAATATAAATTATATTAAATAAAATATAGAAATGTTTTGATTTTATAAATTTAAAATTTTTTTACTAATTATAAAAAATTAATTTTAATTATATATGTGTTGATATTTTACGTACAATCCCTTTTTTAAATGATATTATAACAAGTGTACTTATAACCGTATAACAATACTGGTTTAAATCGAGTTAATTATTTCCAATTATTCATAACAGAATAAAAATACATGGTTAGTAAACCAGTTTAAAACTATAAATGCAAGTGTATACAGATTATATGTGAGAGCTAGCAATAATAATATAATTATAAATTTAATAAAATAGAAAAATATTATATATTAATATTAAAAATATTTTACTAATTATAAATAATATATTTTAAGTAAATATATATATACTATTATCCATATATATATATATATATATATTATCTTCACATAATTTATATGCCACTCCATTTGAGGTAATTGGAGACCCTCCTAGAGAAATATTTGGCTACGAATAAGTGAACTATTTTTGGCTTAGGATTGAATTCTTTCTTGATATTCAATCACTTTTATTCTAGACGGAGTTGTTGACCTGTGCCTGATTCATCACATATGGGACCATGTAATTGCAAAACGGGGTTTTTCCGAAAAATCCAACATGACCATACATATGGACGGAGTGGACTAACTAACATCCGTCCACGTGACTTTCTTACATAGGAAAAACTCAGTTGGTGCTTGCCTCAATCGGTCATCCTCGCTCATTGGGAAAATATATAGAGTGAATATTCCGTGAGTGCTATATAATCAAGTGTATTTAGATCGAACGTACATCCAATAAATCGCACAAATACTAGATATTTTTAATAGTGGTCCAAAGGGATTATCGAAATTAGTAGACCGAGCTTTGAAATAAGACATCGAACATCTCTGTTGTGGGTTGCAGCTCTGTGTATGGCTTGGGAGGAAATTGAATGGGGGTATTGGTTGGAAATTAGAGTGTACGGTTCTGGACAGACGCATACTTTTCAAACAATCAGCCATTGACTGATCACTCCACGTGCTCACCACCGCTGGAGTTTCTTTCTTTCTCAAACACCGCTGGAGTTGACTTGCCATTACGTGGCAGAATATTACACCGATGAGTGTCGAGATGGAATGCTTTCCGTAATTTCCTACCTCATTTACAGTAATCGAATTGCAGCCACTTAACCATCAAGGGACACATATAAAAAATAATTTTAGAAAATTAGGAGAACTAAATTAAAATTTTTAAAAATTAATTCTCTTTTATAAAATAAAATAAATTAAGGTTATATGATAAATTTTAGAAGTTTTAAAATTCAATTTAAGTAAAAATTGGCATTATGGACTTATAGTTAAAAAGAAATGACTTTAGGGACCTAATTGTAAATAAATAAAAATTTGACTTTCTCATTTATTTAGAATAAATGAAGACTATTAGAACGAATGATAATAAATCGAGATGTTCATATCGTGTAGTAACACGAGTTACCGGGAATGCCAGCAAGGACTCGCGTGAATAAAAATAACTGGTCTAATGAAATTTACAGTATTTACAGGTGAGTGAGTTTACTAATATAATATCCAGTTGGGATAATAAGCACAACTTAAAATTAAAAAAATATATATTTGCCAATTGTGAGTGGGATTATATATTATACCCAGTTGGGGATGACAAGTAACCCGGTATAAAAATCCACTGTTTAGTGGTATTTTAATCATCACAAACTGAGAAAAAGATGTGAAAAATTTGCGAAAAAATTACTTACCGGTTGTAAGTAGATCATACCCGATTGGTATGATAAGACTTTCTCGAAATAAGTTGAAAACCCGTTCATTGGTTATGAACGGAGATGTCCTTATACTGGTTGGTACAATGGACAGTGAAAACCTATTTTGTTGGAAGTGTTCTCCCCTTATTGTATGTCATTTCTTAAACTATTTAGAAAACATTCTTGACGGTAGCTCGAATAGCTCTTATAAGCTGGTGGACTCGGTTTTGGAACTTGAGGGCTAATATTCCCTATTTTTGAAAAACTCGAACAGTGGGCCATAGGTCAATGGACACAAGCAGGAGCTCGTAAAATAACATGATATATATATGTGCCATTAAACCTTAATAAGTGAATTGTTTGGTTATGGTATCAAGGTAGGTCCGACATACTCAGTCAACTAGTAGCAGTGCGACATGATCGGTTTTTGGATCAGTCAAGACAAATAGCTATAGGTTGACTTAAAGATCGGGACAGTTGGAATAAATGGCACCACATATTACATGGCAATTTAAAAAAACTTTGTTTGTGCATGCACGGTGAGTACGAGACCATCAAGACGCCCAAGAGGGGTAGTGATGCGTCTTGAGGGCATTGGACGACCTCGTGAGTATAATGGCAGTTTGTCGTACCAAGTGACCATGCAAAATTTAGAGTAGCACTAAGCGTATGAGACCGGGGTGGGGACGGGATGAGGTCTCTGTCCTCATAATGGATATGAAGAATTTATTCTAGGAATGAGGATCGAATGTCGTGAACATCCACTCATTCTCAGGGTAGATGTGGACGTACTTCTATCCGGGTGGCCGGTAAAGTCGCTCCGAAGCCACAAGTGGGTTAAGTGGTCGTGCTGAAATATGAATGTGTATAACGTTCATGATAAAGGATGTATGTTGGGTGATAACATACTTTGGTAAATAAGAAATTATGGAAAAATCTGAATTTTTAAATGAATAAATTTTTTAAAAAAAATGAGTTTGGCACACTCCAATAATAAATGTTTTCTTAAAAGTCTTAACTTTTAAAAACTTCACCCCTCCCTTATATCCCTTTCAGGAGATTTCAGAAAGTCTACCCTTAAAAACCATCAACTAAGACGCCTGTGATACAGGTATGATAAATCTAAATTATTATGCAGTTTTGTTTATGTTATTCTTAGAAAAGGTACAGGTTTAAAGGACGCATTACTATTTATGGTCTATAATAAGAGGAAACCCTTTAATAAACCGGAAGAGTGGCGGGTTGATCACGGGGATCCGACCAAACAGGGTCGGGGCATGACACAACTATAATAGGAAGATAGGAGTTGTAGGTGCCCTCCATAAGACTCAATAGAGGTGCACTTGAGTGGTCGAGCCGTATAAGAAGGTCTGGCAAGCTTCATGGGTGAGAAAGAGAGATTTGACCGTGTTGATTCTCATGGAGTCCAAGGTAGCCGATAGCCCGAAGGTCAGAGATTCTCACTCATAACCCAGACTAGCAAGTATGTGATTCTTGATTTCCTTGGGTATTTTGGGTTGTCCAATTCGGGCAAGACTAGTGGTGAGAGAGCTAACGGAGGACAAATAGGTTGGCATAGGGGTATCGAGTTTCTTGAGATCTCTACATTTTGGTCAAGAATGTCCAAATGTGTCTGAGCCTAGGAACTAAAAAAAATGTCAAGTTGTCACGCTTCAGGAGCTATTCAAATAACCTATAAATTAACTTCAACGGTGAGAGATGCAAGAATAGTAGTGAAGCAGAATTGATTATGGATATCCTATAATTCATATTCAGGATTGGGGTGCTCAAGCTTATTTTCATAGGTAGATTTGTGAGAAATAAAGGGAGTCAGAGAAGGTATAGATCAATTAGTATAGCCGAGAAGTTTATAAGATTTGAGGAGATAACTTATGGTTCCTCCAAGTTGATTAATCCATTAGAGTAATGTCCTACGAGCTTAGCTCTTGGGGTTTGTGTACCCTTGACGAACAAGAACTTAAGTAAATCATGATAGAATTACCTGTAGATCGAGTTTTACCATAAAAGCCGTAGGAATGAGTATACATGGACTATATATCTTCGCACACGATTGCTATTGATGGTCGAAGTAGCCATTACGCACAAGATAATTATGTTATACTTGGCTAAAGGGTTTAGAAGGCTAGGGCAGTGCTGGTATAGGATAGGGAGTAATTCAAAACCTCCTGTTAAATAGCCCTACTGCAAAAAAGATTTCCTTCACTGGTATCATTAATTAGTTACCATTCTCTTAATATATTATACCATTTATATAGTCAAGTTATATTATTATAAGAGTATTTTAAATAGTTATAGTAATTGATATAATTTTAACTTTAAAATTATATCATGATATTTGAGATTATTTATTTATATTTTTTATTTTATTCAATATATATATATATATATATATATAAATGTAACTTCTATTCAAGTTATTAAATTAATTATCAATAAAATCGTATTTTTTGGTTTAATATGCTGATAAAATAGAAAATTCTTCTAGTTATTTTATTAAGTTAATATTTGGTATATCAAATTTATAATATTTTAAAATCAACTTTGTTTTGTGTAATTTTATATTAATATTTGATATCAAGGGTTAATATATTATAAAATATTGTTAAAATAATATATTTTTATTTATAATACTTGATATAAACTTAATTATATTATGATATTTTAATATTATTTGTCTTTATTTGTATATTATTTTTACCATATAAGTAAGCATATTTTTATATAATTTATTGAATTACTAATTAATAAATTTGTATTTTTATAAATTAAGCTTTTAAGTGAGTAATTTTATTTCTTAATATTTCTTTGTTTTGTATCTTAAAATTAACATTATATATATATATATATATATAAAAGTTATACGCTAAGAATGAATTGATTGATACTCAAACCAATATTTACTTAATTCCATAGTTGTGTAATTATTCTTGGAACCAGCAAGTGTTTTGGGCAGAGGAGGAAAGGAAGCATGCCCTATCACCTGCACCAAAGTCCAGAGTTATTTAAATAAGAATATTGAATCTATGTGGGGTGGACGAGATCTAAGGCGGGGTGGTTTGAATGAAGTTAAAAACGGGTGGGACGACCGAACCTAAGGGAATCTCGAACATGCTTGTGCGAGGTTCACTCGAAGAATGGCTCCGGTGCTTGTCCTGTCGGGGTCTTCGACAATGTGGGTGTCACCTCACCCGTTGCAGCTGAGTTTGGACGGTGTGCTTGAAGTTTCTAATGCTTGCATGGGAAGATATTGGGTGCTAACTCTGAAATAGTTGTGCGAGTTGTTATTCATAGCAGCTTCAATTTAGCTGGCTAGTGCTACTCTCTTTTGAGCGACATAAAATCAATCTTGCATCGGATAGGCGGGTTCTTCCAACTCATAACAGCGAAAGGGTTGCAGTGCTGCAACTACGATATTTAAGCATTTAGTAGATTAGTGAGGTAATCAAAGCTGCATTTGAAGATTAAGTCTATAGCTGATGCACTTTCGGCTATGCAGTTGGAGTGTTGCTTTGTCTTTGTGCATTGGAGCTGGCTTGTTGGACCTTTTGACTTAGTTTTATGGGATCAGTGCGCCTGGACGTTACACTATTTAATCACGAACATGGCAATAGAATTATAGGGGCTCAGCGTTTACCTTATACTACACTCGTGAAGAAGGCCTACTCCAATCCGGCTAGTTTGGTGCATTGAGGCCAACACACAAAGTAACACAAAGGGAATGTGAACCCTTAAAATTGACTAAGTCGCGAGTAATTTTTGAAGTATTTGATCACCAGTTCACCACTGTCTTTGCTATGAACCTCATTACAACCCTTAAAATTGACTAAGTCGTGACTAAGTCATGTCAATTCCTTTTCCTTTTGGACGGGTGAGTTTAAAGTTGTACAAAGACTTTTGGCGTCGACTTCAATTATTTTGACCAATTAATAACGCCACAATTGACATGCACTTCCATCAATTCATGCAAGAATATGACCCACAAAAAAATTATATCTTGTGCGTGACTAGCTAGAAGAATCCTTGGAGTGTCTAGGGGTCAGTCTTCCGCCCCACAGCAGAGTGTGAATGCATTGAAGATTGTGTATGCTTTTCTAAAGAGACGTTCATTAATAATATTTTTCAATTCCTTTGGCTAGACTTCACAGATATGGTCCATTTACCTCATTAGTGTAATGCCTTCTGACTAGATCAAAGTTAACGCGGCCTCAAGTAACTTCGCTCTTGAGGTTTGTTTGTGTATCCTTGATGAACGAGAACTTGAGTAAATCATGACAAAATTACCTGTAGATCAAAGAAGCTGCAGGAATATCCATGCATGCATGGACTATATATCATCGGACACGAGGATCGTCCAAGTGACAAGGAACAAGACAATTATGGTATACTTCGATATATGCTATTTTAGGACCAAATTACAGTAATTATGTGAAATATTTTAACCAAATAACATTTTAGTATAAAATTTTTTAATATATATATATATATATTTAATATAAATTCTTCCATAAAATAAATATATTTAAAATTTAAAAAATTTAAAATATTGACATCAACATAACAAATTAACGTATAGATTCTTGCATCATATTTTAGATGATGTGCCAACATTTAGCTGGCATGACAATCTAAAACCCTATTTCCCAATGGGGCCGAGGAGTGCAGTTTGAAGTGGGCATTCCGGCCCCAACTGGCTGGAAGGGGCCAACTTCCTTGGGTAGACACGGATGAACGACTTCCTCTACAATGTATGGGAGAAGGTCGACTTCATGTGGTATGTGATACTAGGAAGATGTTACCACCAAGCTTCTCCTTGAGTGAATTTTCTATAATCAATTTCCGATCTATGAGCAATGACAAATCAATACTAGTTTTGATAATTAAAATATAAAATTTTTTGTTATTTATTTAAAATATAATTTTTATAATACAAAAAATATTTATGTAAAGAATTAAAAACTTTAATCGCACTAATTTTTTTTCTAAAACTTATAATTTAATTTTTAAAAATAATTATATTTTAAATATAATTTACTATTTTGTCGTATGTGAAGGAGGAGCATCTCGATTTCGAATTTCTTAATTATCGCGAGTTAATGTTTTCTTTTAAGAGTTGTGGAATTCATTTAGACAACTAATGCAATGATATATGAAATGAGAATTTTCCCGACAATAGTTAGTGAGAGAATAGTTATTTTTATTAGTAGAGTTAAAATTGTAATAATTTTAAAGTTATAGTAGAATAAATAATTAAAGGAAAAGATAAAATAAATTGAATAAAAATATTTTTCTCGTTTAACCTTTATTCTACTAAGTAAATTTCTCACGTTATTCTATCAAATTTAAGTATTCTAATTTTATGTTTGAATTGAGTGATTTGGAAAGAAGGGAAGCTGAAGTATTCCAAAATGTTTGGATAGAGGTAAAGTTAGGTTAAATTTTATTAATAAAAAAATTATAAATATAAATTTATTATTTAATTAATTATTAATTATTAATTATTATATATAATTAAATTATATTAAATATATTTTGTATAATAATTTTTTATGTATAATATTTGTATTATATAAAATATTATTAATATATAAATTTATTTAAAGTATATAATAATAAAAATAAATAAGAAAATAAAAAATAATAATATAAATAATAAATAAAAGTATTAAAATAATTTAAATAATAAATAACATTATCACTACAATCCCTGGCTAGCGTCAACATTTAGGCGAATGTTGAAAAGTATTGAATAATTAGAGTGTGACATGTGTACATTATAAATGGTCAACTAAAGAAATTTCACAAGAATTGAATTGAACAGTGGGAGCATGAGATGTGTACTTAGTTAGTGATCAACTAAAGAAAATCCTCATAAGCCAGACTGACCATGTAAATCCCGCCCTTTTAAGCTAAGGAAAATCGGGAAAAGAACCGTTCAAAACAAGTGAGAAAAATTGAACCAGTTCACGAAACCGATTATTTGGGAATAAGCAATTTGGAAATTTATTTCCGGGTGATCCAAAAGGTTCATTAAACCTTGAAAAAGAAACTTAAGACAAATAAGAAGAGAAAAACCAAATTGGTTTAGGTGAACAAGAATCCATAAGAACTTTAAAGTTAAGCGTGCTTGCCCGAGAGTAGTGTGAGGATGGTTGAACTCCTGGAAAGTATGTTTTTTTTTTGTAACCCAAAATTTCGAGCCCTCCTCAGGTCAAACCAAGCCTTCCCACGATCGAATTAGAACTGAAAGGTAAGCCAATTCGGCTCTCCTCTGTAATTTCCGGCCGGTGGTAGATAGAGAACCGACAGAATTTCAATAATGAAATTCTAACTCAATTCGACATCAATTGATGTGATTCTTGATTCTAGGATGAACATCAAAATAAGAGCTATTTGCCCAGATCGAAAGGTCGGACCGTCATGCCCTCACCGGTGAGAAATCGAAGCTTTATCTCTCTACAGTCAATTTTTCGGTGAAGCTTCGTTTGAGCTCGTTCCGACGTTAAAATCTACGATTTAAAGTTCCTTAAAATCGTATGAACATATAGGAACTCAATTTCAACAATTAGAAGTATTTGATTGTTCAATTTGATAAAATCAAATTTAATAGTGTTGAAGAGTTGCAATTGGGGATTTTCAAAATTCAAAGGACCAAAATACAATTTTATGAAATTGAGGGTCAATTAGGCATGAAAATAATGTTGGAGGACCAATTGAGGAATTTTGGAATTTTTGGGGCAAAAAATTACCATTTTTGTAAAGGAAGGGCAAAATGGTAATTTTGGAAAAGTTGGGTGACCAAATTGGAAATTTGGGAAATTAAACCCCTTTTTGTGAAATTGAATAAATTGAGGTCCCAAGATAAATTTTAAAAGTTTCGGGACTCAATTTGAGGAAAAACCAACATTTGGGGACTTAAAGTTAAAGAGAAATAACTTTAGGGACCTAATTACAAATAACTAAAAAGTTTGAGTTTTCTCATTTATTAAAAATGAATGAAGGTTGTTAAGTCGAGTTATAGTGAACAAGGATGTTCATATCGTGTAGGAACATGAAGTATCAGGAATGCCAACATGGACGAGCTCGCATAAATACAAAGAACCGGTATAGTGGAATTCACTGCGTTAACGAGTGAATGGGTTTACAAACATCATACTCGATTGGGATGATGAGCACAACTTAAAATTGAAAACCACTTACTGGTTGTGAGTGAGATTATATATCATACCCGGTTGGGAATGATAAGTGCCTCGGTATAAAAAACCATTGTTTAGTGGTATTTTAATCATCACCACTTAGAGAAAGTGATGTAAAAATTTTGTGAAAAAACTACTTACCGGTTGTAAGTAGATCATACTCGGTTGGTATGATGAGACTTCCTCGAAAGAAGTTGAAAACCCGTTCATCGGTTATGAATGGCGATGTCCTTATACCGATTGGTATAATGGACAGTGAAAACCTATTTTGTCGGAAGTGTTCTCCCGTGACTGTGTGCCAATGCTTAAACTATTTGGGAGACCTTCTTGATAGGAGCTCGAATAGCTCTTATAGACTGGGGGCCTCGATTTTGGAACTTAAGGGCTAGAATGCCCAGTTTTTGAAAAACTCGAACAGTGGACCTAAGGCCAGTTGGAAAGAGCAGGAGCTCTTAAATGAACATGATATATGTACCATAAAACTTAATAAGTAAATTGTTTGGCCATGGTACCAAGATAGGACTGACATGCTCAGTCAACGAGTGGTAGTGCGACATGACAGGTCGACGGACCAGTCAAGACAAACAACTGCAGGTTGAGTTAAGAGTCGGGGCCGTTGGACTAGTGGCACCACAGATTATATGGAAATATGAAAAAAATATTGTTTGTGCATGCACTATGAGTACGGGATCATCAAGACATCCATGAGGGGTAGTGATGTGTCCTAAGGGCCTTGGACGACCCGGTGAGTATAAGGGTAGATCGTCGTTCTTGGTGTCTATGCAAAATTTGGAGTAGCACTAAGCGCATGAGACTGGGGTGGGGACAGGATGAGGTCTCTATCCTCATATGGACACGAAGAAGTGATTTCGGGATTGAGGGTCAGGTGTCGTGTACATCCACTCATTCCTAGGGTAGAAGTGGTCGTGCTTCTATCTGGGTGGCAGGAAAAGTCGCTCCGAAGCCACTAGTGGGTTTAGTAGTGATACTGACTTGCGAATGTGTGTAACCTTCATGATGAAGGATGTGTTTTGGGTGATGACACATCGTGGTAACTAAGAAATAATAGAAAATTCCTAATTTTTAAATGAAGGGATTTTTGAAAAGAACGGAGTCTGGCACACTCCATATAAATGTTGTTTTTTAAAGTAAAAAGATTTGAATCCCATTCACTGAGTAGTCGTACTCACCCCCTCCCTTATATCCCTTTTAGGAGATTTCGGAAAGCCTACCCTTAAAGACCATCAATTAAGACGCTTGTGAAACAGGTATGATGAATTTAAAAATGTTATACAGTTTTAATTATACTATTCCAGGAAAAAGGTGCATGTTTAAAGGACGCCTTACTCTTTATAGTTTAGGTTAAGGGGAAACACTTTAATAAACCGGGAGAGTGGCGGGTTGTTCATGGGGATCCGACTAAACTGGGTTGGGGCGTGACAGACCAATTAGAGGGTGACACATGGAAAGTGCGCCATGTAAGTAGTCAGTTAGGATCACTACAAAGGATTGTCCTATAAAACCCATTCTCTCAAAATAAGAAACCAAATATGGGGATCGAAAAATTTCGAGAGAAAACCTAGGATCAAAACAAAGTGGAATTGGTAAATTAGAGTTAAAATGAGAAGTTTGAAAATCCCAAGTGGCCAATAAATACCCAAAAATCATGTAAATGAACCATTGATGAAATTAGGAGTGAGAACCACCCTGGTTTAAGGTAAACCTATAAATCCCATCCCTTTATGGTTAAAAAACTCAGAAAAGACTGGTTATTTCGAATGAGAAAAACTAAGCCAGTTCACGAACCTTAACTGATAAGGAAATTGTAAATTGAGAAATTTACAAACATCAAATGACTCAAAGAGTTATAAAAATCATGTAAAAAGACTTTAGGACAAATTGGGAGAGAAAACCAGACCGGTTCAAGTGAACCGGACCTGAACTGGATCGAACTAGTTTGAACCATCATTGAACCGATTGCTAAATTCATTTTTCTAGGTGGATTAAATTATTCAAATTGGGGAATTGAAGTAACCATTAGATAGAGAATGAATTTACATGAATTTAGAAATTTTTTATTTTGAGAAAATCGGTCGAATCGGGCCTGAACCGGCCAATTTAAGCATTGAACCTATTTGGATCGGTCCAGTCTGGTTCGGAACAATGTCGTCTTCTTCCTTTAGATGATGACACTGTTTATTTAATGCAAAAACTAACAGCGCCGACAAAGGAAAAATGCCTCCGTTTAGGGCATTTCAGGTCGAGGATAAGCTTGATCAAGATCTGAAACGGTTGAGCAGAGAGTCATCGAGCTCCCTATATAAAGAGCTACTCTCCATTCATATTCCTCATATATGAAATCTTCATTCTCTCTCATCTGCTCCATTTTTCGGTGAAGCTCAAACCAGAGCTCTAACTTAAGCAGTTTTCTCAGCCTTAGAAGGCAAGGTCTGGTTCTTTAGACTAGGGGGGAAGTCAGCTACCTGACAGAAACCTTCGTTCGATCCGAGGACCACCGGAGAAGCGCCGATGAAATCAAACAGTGAAGCAGCTCCGAAGGACCGAAGCTGCCATGTTTCAGGCTAGCTGAAATAAGCCAAATTCAACCCTTTTCGGCCAAACCAAGCCCTCTTAACATCCTCACAACCCTCATACGACCTCAACTTAGCCAAAAGGTAAGCCAATTCGGCCCTCCTTAGCCATTGCATGTCAGAGTTAGAGATAGAAACTGCAAAATTTCACTAACAAAATTCTCCCTTAATTTGAGGTAAATTGTAGGAATTCTTGATCATAGAAGGTACCTCAGGAAGAGAGCTACATTTCCTGATAGAGAGCTCGGACTGCCGCACCTACGACTATAAGCTTTTGAAGCTTTCTCTCTCTATGCACAATTTTCCAATGAATATTTGTTTGAGCTCATTTTGGCCTCAAATCATGCGATTCAAATCTCAATTGAATTATATGGAAGCGTAGGAATTTCCTACAATTGAAGCAATTAACCCCAATTGAATGGTCAATTTGAAGAAATCAAATTTGGCCAGTTTGAAAAGGGGAAATTGGGGGAAACATTTGGGGATTTCATAAAATTGAGGGACCATTTTGTAATTTTCCAAAATTGAAGGTCAATTGGCCTGGAAAAGATGTTGGAGGACTAACTAGTTGATTTTTGGAAAAATTGGGGCCAAATTGCCATTTTTGGAAAGTAGGGGGCAAAATAGTAATTTTTGAAAAGTTAGGGGACCAAATTGGAAATTTGGAAAACTTGAGCCCCTTATACAATTTTGAGTAAAATGAGAACTCAAAGGGAATTTTGGAAACTTAGGACTCAAATTGGGCAAAAGTTGGCATTAGGGACCTAAAGTTAAGAAAAATAAACTTTAGGAACCTAAATGCAATTTATAGATAATTTATGAGCCTAGGCTTTTATGCCAAATCATAAGTGATAAGTTTGCCCAAATTGTGTAGGGACAAGTTTGATCTGAATGCAAGCAAGAGAAAGCTCACGTTGACTTGGGAAACTAACCGAGGACGAACACGTCATGGTTATCAAGTGAGTGGGCTTATTCACATCATACCCGGTTGGGATGATAAGCACTTTAGATACAAAAAACCACTTGTAAGTGGAATTTTGACATCATACCCAGTTGGGGTGATGGGCAAATGAAGCTAAAACCTACTTAATGCTTGTAAGTAGAGGAAATTATACCTGATTGGTAGGATGAACTTCCTTGAAGGAAGGAGAAACTCGCTTGTCGGTTGTAAGCGAAGGTATCATCACACCCGGTTGGTGAGATGAAGTGACAAAAATACATTTTTGTCAGAAGTTTTCTCCCATGACTATGTGCCAATGCTTAAACTCTTTGGGAGACCTTCTTGACATGAGCTAGAACAGCTCCGATAGGCTAGAGGCCTCAATTTTTGAACTTATGGCGCTAAATGCCTAGTTTTGGAAAATCACGTGCAGTGGGCCAAAGGCAGTGGACACGAGCAGAAGCTCATTAACAAACATGAAATATGAAAGCCATGAAAACTCTTAATGAAATGGTTGTGTGATTTTGCCTTGGTACCAAGTCAGGATCGACAGTACTCTATGGATTGGCGATAGTGCATCAGGGCCAGGTCGACGGATTGACCTAGACAAACAACTGCAGGTCGGGTTGAGGGTTGGGGCCGTTGGACCAGTGGTATCAAAGATAAATGACCAATTGTGAAAATTATTGTTTTATGGATGCCCTTGAGGTACAGGACCATCAAGATGCTCAAGAGGGGTAGTGATGCGCCCTAAGGGCTATTGGACGACATGGTGGAGATAAGGGCAGTTTGTCATGCTAGAAGTTAGGAAGCTCGACGTAGCTTCTTGTGCATGAGACCGAGGTGGTGTTAGAATGGGTCTCTTGTCACGTTCCGACTTGGTTTGCTCGAATCCCCATGAGCACCACTCTCCCAATTTATTTAGGGTTTTCCCTTTCTTTAACCCGGAAGGAGTAAGGCGTCCTTTAAACCCGCACCTTTCTTGGAATAACATAAATTAGAACTACATAAAATTTAAATTGGAGTGTGCCAAACTCCTCATTCTCCTTTAAAACATTTCATCCTAAAATCTTGGTTTTCATAGTCATTTCGCATCACAATGAAGTGTTTATCACTCAACACACGCCCTTCATCATGAAGGGAACACACATTCATAGGGCAGCATGCCCACTGCACCCACTTGTGGCATCGGAGTGACTTTACTAGCCACCTAGATAGAAACACGTCCACTTCTACCCTAATAATGAGTGGATGTATGCGACATCCGACCCTCAATCCCATAAATAAAACTCTGTGTCCGTATGAGGACAGAGACCTCATCCTGACCCCACCTCAGTCTCATGCGCATGAAGCTATGTCGAGCTTCCCAGACTACTGGTATGGCAAACTACCCTTATCTCCACCATTTTGTCTAGTAGCCCTAGGATGCATCACTTTCCCTCTTGGGCATCGTGAAGGTCGCATACCTCAGTGCATGCACATAACAACAATTTTCCACATAAGCTATTTAATCTGTGGTGCCACTGGTCCAACGGCTCTAACCCTCAACTCGACCTACAACTGTTTGTCTCAACTAGTCCATCGACTTGTCATGTCGCATTGTCACCAGTTCATATAGTATGTCGGTCCTGTCTTGGTACTATGGCCAAACAAATCATTCATTTAAGTTTTCATGGCTTAAACTTATGTTTGTTTATGAGCTCCTGCTCGTGCCAACTGGCCTTGGGCCCACTGTACGAGATTTTCAAAATCGGGCATAATAGCTCCCAAGTTCCAAAACCGAGGCCTCAAGCCTATCTGAGCTATTTGAGCTCCCATCAAGAAGGTCTCCCAAAAGGTTTAAGCATTGGCACACAGTGAGGGGAGAGCATTCTGACAAAATAAACCTTTCATTTGTCTATCATATCAACTAGATATGAAGACGTCTCCGCTTATAACCGATAAGCGGGTTTTCCACTTCCTTCTAGGAAGTTTCATCATACCAACCGGGTATGATCTACTTACAACTAGTAAGTTATTTTTTCGCATAATTTTCACATCATTCCTCTCAGGTGTGATGATTAAAATACCACTTAGTAGTGGGTTTTCATTTATGAGGTTCTTATCATCCCAACTGGGTATGATATAAAAATCTCAATCACCCGATAGCATAGTGAATTTCCTCTTAACCGGCTTGTTGCCTTCCCGCGAACTTGTCTTGGTTGGCGTTTCTGGTACTTCATGTTCCTACACGATGTGAACATCCTTGTTCATTATCATTTGGCCTAATAGCCTTCATTCATCATAAATGAATGAAATAACCTAAACTTTTTATTTATTTGCAATTAGGTTCATAAAGTTATTTTTCTTTAACTTTAGGTACCAAATGCCGATTTTCCCCCAAATTGAGTTCTGAAACTCTAAAATTCATCTTAGGACCTCAATTTATTCAAATCACAAAAATGGCTTCAACTTTCCCAAATTTCCAATTTGGTCCCCAACTTTTCCAGAATTACCTTTTTCCCCTAGTTTATAAAAATTGTAAGTTTTGCCCAAAAAATTCGAAAAAATGCCCAATTGGTCCTCTAACATCTTTATTATACCCAATTGGCCCTCAAATTTATGAAATTGCAATTTTGTTGCTCAAATTTTTGAAGTCCCCAAATTTCGCCAAAATTTTCCTCCAATTTCAACATTCTAAATTAGATGAATTTGATTTCATCAAATTGACCGATCAAATGAGTTTAATTGTTAAAATTAAAGTTTGATTGGAGTTCCTACACCTTCATACGATTCATTTGCACTTTGAATCACACGATTTGATGCCGGAATGAGCTTAAAGTGAGCTTCTCTGGAAAATTGAACGAAAAGAGAGAAAGCTATGAAAATTTACCGTCAGAGGCGTGGCGGTCTAAGCTTTCAATCTGGGTAGATAGCTCTTTTCCTGAAGTTCTTCCTAAGATTAAAAATCACCTCAATTCATGTAAACCCCGCTCTTTGGAGTTAAGAAAAATCAGGAAAAGAACCGGTCAAATCGAGTGAGAAAACCTAACCGTTTCACAAACCCAATCTTCGGGGAATGGGCAAACTGGGAAATTTATAACTCTCAAGTGATCCAAAGGATTCATAAACCTTGGAAAGGAATTTTAGGACAAATTGGGAGTGAAAAACTAGACCGGTTCAGGTGAATTGGACCCAAACCGGATTGAACCGGGTTATGAACCCAGCCAGTTTATGAATCAAAATCGATAGAGAGAGGCCAAACTAGGAAATTTATGGATCCCAAGTGTCCTAATGAGTCACATAAGTCATGAAAAAGGACTTAAGGATGAATGGGGGATGAAAACCAAACCGGTTCAATTGAACCGGATCCGAACCGGTTTGAACCACTATTGAACCGGATGCTAAATTCATTTTTCTAGTTGGCTTAGAAAATCAAAATTTGAGAATTGTGGCCACCATTTGTTAGATAATGAATTTAGAAATTTTTAATTTTGAAAAACTCAGTTAAATTGGGCATGAATCGACCGATTTAAGCTTTGAACCTGGTTCGGACCAGTCCGGTCCTACTCGGACTAGTGTTGTCTTCTTCCTTCAGATGACAGCACTGTTCACTTGCCAGAAAATTGAAGCAGTATCGATGAAGAGGAAACATTTCTGTTCAGTATGTTTATGGCCACCAATGACTGTTATAAAGGTGCCAAATGGATGGTCGACGAGTCTGTGAGCTCCCTATAAAAAGATCCCCTCTCCATTCATCCTCTGCACACCTGAAAACTACATTCTCTCTCAACTGCTCCAATTTCCGGTGAAGCTCGAACCAGATCTCTAATATAGGGTCTTTTTTTGAGCCAAAGAATGCGCGGTCAGGTTCCTTAGAACCAGGGAGAAGTCAACTACACGGTGGTAGTCTCCAATTGCTTCGAGAGTTGCAGAGAAGCGCCGGCGTGATCGAACAGTGAAGCAACTTCGACAGACTGAAGTTGCCCTATTTATGTCGAGCTAAAATCGGCCAATTCAAGCCCTCCTCAGGCCAAACCAAGCTCTCCCAACACCTCCTCAACCCTCCTATAGCCGAAATAGAACTAAAAGATAAGCTAATTCGACTCCACACTATAATTTCCAACTGGTGCTAGAGAGAGAAACTATAAGAATTTCGATTATAAAATTCTCACCCAATTCGGCATCAGTTGATACAATTCTTGATCCTAGGAGGAATCTTAGGAGGAGAGCTATCTGCCTAGATCGAAAGCTCGAACTGTCACGCCCCCAATGGAGATCATTTGAAGCATTCTCTCTCTATGTTCTGTTTTCCGGTGAAGCTTCATTTGAGCTCGTTCCGGTATCAAAATTGTCCATTCAAAGTGCAATTGAATCGTATGAAGATGTAGGAACTCTAATTTAGCTTCAATTTCAACAATTAAACTTGTTTGATTGGTCAATTTGATGAAATCAAAATCGACTATGTTGGAAAGTTGAAATTAGGAAAAATATGGGGATTTCAAAAATTCGAGGGACTAAAATGTAATTTTATAAAATTGAGGGTCAATTGGGCATGGTAAGAGTGTTAGAGTACCAATTAAGGAAATTTTAGAATTTTTGGTGTAAAACTTAGCATTTTTGTAAAGAAAGGCCAAAATGGCAATTTTGGAAAAATTGGGCACCAAATTGGGAATATGGGAAAATTGAACCCCTTTTTGTGAATTTGAATAAATTAAGGTGCCAAGGAGAATTTTTAAAGTTTAGGACTCAATTTGGGAAAAAATTGACATTTGGGGCCTAAAGTAAAAGAAAAAGAACTTTAGGGACCAAATTGTGAATATTTGAAAAGTTAGATATTTTTAATCATTTATAATGAATGAAGGCTAACAAGCCAAATAATAATGAACAAGTATGTTTAGAACGCCAACTGAAGCAAAGCTTGTAAGGGACGAAAGCTGATTTAGAGGAAATACACTGCATGATTGGGTGAGTGGGATATTTAATATCATATTTGGTTGGGATGATAAGCACTTCAGAAATAAAAACCCACTGCTATGTGGTATTTTAAACATCACACCTGAGAGGAGTGATTTGAAAATCATGCAGAAAAACAACTTATCGGTTATAAGTAGATCATACCCCATTGGTATGATGAAACTTCCTAGAAGGAAGTGGAAAACCCGCTTATTAGTTATAAGCGGAGACATCTTCAAACCCAGTTGGTATGATAAACAAATAAAAGGTTTATTTTGTTGGAAGTGCTCTCCCCTGAATGTGTGCCATTGCTTAAAATTTTTGGCAGACCTTCTTGATGGGAGCTCGAATATCTCATATAGGCTGGAGGCCTCGGTTTTGGAACTTGGAGACTAATATGCCCGATTTTGAAAATCTCGAATAGTGGGCCCTAGGCTAGTTGGCACAAGTAGGAGATTGTAAACAAACATGATTATTAAGCCATGAAAACTTAAGTAAATGAGTTGTTTGGCCATGGTACGGAGACATGACCAACATACTCAATGGACTAACGGCAGTGTGACATGACAGGTCTTTGGACTAGTTAAGACAAATAGCTACATGTCGAGTTGAGGGTCGGGGCCATTGGACCAGTGGCACCACAAATTATATGGCTTATGTGAAAAACTGTTGATTTGTGCATGCACTGTGTTAGGTGACCTTCAAGATGCCCAAGAGGGGTAGTGATGTGTCCTAGGACTCTGGACGACCTGGTGGAAATAAGGGCAGTTAGACGTACCAGAAGTCTTGCGAATCTCGGCATAGGTTCGTTGCGCATGAGACCGGTGTGGGGACGGAATGAGGTCTCTGTCCTCATATGGATATGGAGGTTTTTTTACGGGATTGAGGGTCAGATGTCATGAACATCAACTAATTCTCAAGGTAGAAGTGGATGTGCTTCTATCTAGGTAGCCGGTAAAGTCACTCTGATGCCAAAAGTGGGTACAATGGATGAGCTGGCCTACAATTATGTGTTACTTCCTGATGAAGGGCGTGTGTTGGTTGATAAACACACCGTTGTGATAAGAAATGGTTATAAAAACTAAGATTTGAAGATGAGAAAATGTATAGGAATTAAGAAGTTTGGTACACTCCAATTTTAAAACTATTTTTATCGAAACATCATTTTTGAAAATAACCATTCGCTGAGTTGTAGAAACTCACCCCTCTTTTTATCACTTTTCAGGAAATAGAGAAAATGACTAGGGATAACACCAACCCTTACCCTATGTGAGGTATGCTTAATTTATCTTAAGCTTGCATTTTATTTGATATATGTCTTTCCAGTGAACATGGTTGAAAGTACGCCTGGCTCCTCTTAAGTTAAAGGAGGAAACTCCTCTTGAACTAGGAGAGTGGCGGGTTGCTCAAGGGGATCCAAATAAACCAGGTCGGGGCATGACAACTTGAGTGGTATCAGAGCCTAGTTCACTTGAAACATTATCAATATTATGCCCTGACATTAATCTAACTTTAAACTATTGTGTAAGAAGGAGAGTTCCTAGGAAGTTTGCAGTGAAATCCAGTCCTCCTCCCATAACCCTGAAAAAGACACCTAACCCGAGGAAGGAAGCCGTATAAAGGTTCCTGAAGGGCAAGAAACGAGTACCCAAGGACATGGTGGAAGCCTATCGAAAACTGGTAGGAGCCTTATTGGAACCAGAAGGCATCATATACCCTCCTCCAAACAAGAGGAACCAGTATCACCTCCTAGAAGCCTAACCTGTAAACCTTGCCCTTTTAAGCTAAGGAAAACCAGGAAGGAACCAGTCAAACCGAGTGAGAAAACCAAACCGGTTCACAAACCCAATCATTTGTGAATGGACAATTTAGGAATTTACAACTCCCAGGTGATCCAAAGGGTTCATAATACAATGGAAAAGAACCTTAGGATGAATTGGAAGAGGAAAATTAGACTGGTTTGGATGAACCGGGTCCAACAAGATTAAACCGGTTTATGAACCGAGTTAGTTCATGAACCGGAACCGATAGAGATCAGGCAAAACAAAGGAATTCAACTCCATTGTACTCCAAAGAAATTCATAAACCTTAGGAAGGAACCTTAGAACAAAGTGGGAGAGAAAAGCCAGACTGGTTCGGGTGAACCAGACCCGAACCAGATTGAACTAGTTTAAGGACTAAGTCGGTTTATGAACCGAAATCGATAAAGGAATGGTAAACCGGGAATTTATAGACCCTAAGTGACTTAAGGAGTCACAGAAGTCAGGGGAATGGACTTGTGAAGGAATTGGAGATGAAAACCAAACCGGTTTAGGTGAACAGGATTTAAACTGGTTTGGACCGGTTTGAACCACTATTGAATCGAATCCTAAATTCATTTTTCTAGTGGCTTAAATAATTCCAATTTGAGATTTGAGGCCACCATTGGATAGAAAATGAATTTAGATTAATTTAGAAATTTTTAGATTTGAAAAACTCGGTTGAATGATGGGTGAACCGATTGGTTTAAGCTTTGAACTCAGTTCAGACAGGTCCAGTCTGGTTCGGAACAGTGTCATCTTCTTCCTCAAGATAACAACACTGTTCACTCGCCTAAAAACCGAAGCAGCGCTGGAGAGAAAGAAATGTTTCCGTTTGGTAAGTTTTAGGTCTTCAATGCCTATCATAAAGGTGCTAAACGGACGGCCAACAGGTCCCCGAGCTCCCTATATAAAGAGCCCCTCTCCATTCATACTCTCCACACCTGAAAACTCCATTCTCTCTCAACTGCTCCATTTTTGGCTGAATCTCGAACTAGTGCTCCAATATGGGGTCTCTTCTGAGCCAAACAAGGTGAGGTCAGATTCTTTAGAACAGGGGAAAAGTCAGCTACACGCCTACAGTCTCTGTTTTCTCCAAGGGTCACCGGAGAAATGCCGGCGTGATGAAACATTGAAGAAGCTCCAGCGGACCGAAGCTGCCTTGTTTTAGTCGAGTTGAAATCGGCCATTTCGAGCCCTCCTAAGGCCAAACCAAGCCTTCCCAACACTTCGGATGCGATTCGGTATCAATTGATGCGATTCTTGATTCTAGGATAAACTTCAGGATGAGAGATATCTGCTGAGACCGCCGTGCCCTCACTGGTGAGAAATTGAAGCTTTCTCTCTCTACAGTTCATTTTCCAGTGAAGCTTCGTTTGAGCTCGTTCCAATGTCAAAACTTGCGATTGAAAGTGCTATTGAATCATAAGAAGATGGAGGAACTCAATTTTATCTTCAATTTCAACAATGAGAGGTGTTTGATCGGTCAATTTGATGAAATCAAATTTAGCTGTGTTAATAAGTTGAAATTGGGAGAAAAATTGGGGATTTTTGAAATTCGAAGGACCAAAATGCAAATTTTTTAATTGAGGATCAATTAGGCATGAAAATAATGTTGGAGGACCAATTGAGGAATTTTATAATTTTTGGGGCAAAACTTACCATTTTTGTAAAGGAAGGGCAAAATGGTAATTTTGGAAAAGTTGGGGGACCAAATTGGAAATTTGGGATATTAAAACCCCTTTTTGTGAAATTGAATAAATTGAGGTCCCAAGATAAATTTTAAAAGTTTCGGGACTCAATTTGTGGAAAAACCGGCATTAGGGACTTAAAGTAAAAGAGAAATAAATTTAGGGACCTAATTGCAAATAATTAAAAAGTTTGGGTTATCTCATTCATTTGAAATGAATGAAGGTTGTTAAGCCGAGTAATAATGAACAAGTATGTTTATATCGTGTAGGAACACGAAGTACTGGGAACGCCAGCATGGACGAGCTCGCGTGAATACAAATAACCAGTCTAGTCGAATTCACTACGTTAACGGGTGAGTGAGATTATATATCATACCCGGTTGGGGATGATAAGTACCTTGGTATAAAAACCCACTGTTTAATGGAATTTTAATCATCACAACTAATAGAAAGTGATGTGAAAACCATGCGGAAAAACTAATTACCAGTTGTAAGTAGATCATACCCGGTTGGTATGATGAGACTTCCTCGAAGGAAGTTGAAAACCCGTTCATCGGTCATGAACGGAGATGTCCTTATACGAGTCGGTATAATGGACAGTGAAAACCTATTTTGTTGGAAGTGTTCTCCCCTGATTGTGTGCCAATGCTTAAACTATTTGGGAGACCTTCCTGAGGGGAGCTCGAATTGCTCTTATAGGCCGGGGGCCTCGGTTTTGGAACTTGAGGGCTAATATGCCCTATTTTTGAAAAACTCAAACAGTGGGCCATAGGCCAATGGACACGAGCAGGAGCTCGTTAATGAACATGATATATATGTGCCATTAAACCTTAATAAAGTGAATTTTTTGGTCATGGTACCAAGGCAGGTCCGACATATTCAGTCAACTAGTAGCAGTGCGACATGACTGGTCTCCGGACTAGTCAAAACAAATAGCTACAGATTGAGTTGAAGGTTAGGACCATTGGGACTGATGGCACCACATATTACATGGCAATTTAAGAAAACTTTGTTTGTGCATGCACTATGAGTACGAGATCATAAAGATGCCCATGAGGGGCAGTGATGCATCCTAAGAGCCCTGGACGACCCGGTGAGCATAAGGGCAGATCGTCGTTCTAGGTGTCTGTGCAAAATTTGGAGTACCACAAAGCGCATGAGACTGGGGTGGGGACATGATGAGATCTTTGTCCTCATACAAAACTGAAGAATCGATTTCAGGATTGAGGGTCGAATGTCGCGTACATCCACTCATTCCCAAGGTAGAAGTGGTTGTGCTTCTATTCGGGTGGCTGGTAAAGTCGCTTTGAAGCCAGTAGTGGGTTCAATGATCGTGCTGACATGCGAATGTGTGTAACCTTCATAATGAAGGATGTGGGTTGGGTGATGACACACTATGGGTAAATATAGAAATGGTGGAAAAACTGAGATTTTTGAATAAAGAGATTTTTGAAAGAAAGGAGTCTGGCACACTCCAATAATAAATGTTTTCTTAAAAGTCAAACTTTTGAAAACCCATTCACTGAGTAGTCGTACTCACCCCCTCCCTTATATCCCTTTTAGGAGATTTCAGAAAGCCTACCCTTAAGGACCATCAACTAAGATTCTTGTGAGACAGGTATGATAAAACTAAATTATTATACAGTTTTGATTTATGTTATTCCAAGAAAAGGTACAAGTTAAAGGATGCCTTACGGTTTACAATAAGGGGAAACACTTTAATAAACCGAGAGAGTGGCGGGTTGATCACGGGGATCCGACCATACCGGGTCAGGGCATGACATAATCCCTCCTCCTTTAGTCCCACAACAACCAATGGGGAATCCAACCAAGAAGGAGGTCTGGGATAATTACTGTGATGCGTATGCCACCTTCATGAAGGTCCACCAAGTACCTCCACCTACTCAACCGGGCTTCAATCCTTCCCAATGGGTGAAGTGGACCTATGAGTGTGAGGTTGAAGTACTGAAGCGATATGGATTGGAGGACATACATGAGATTCGCCCTATTAGGGAATATGAATGGACCCCAACCAATTCTTTAGAGTCTTCTATTCAAGAGTCCCACAACCGTTCTAGGGTTAATTCTAGTCCTATGATCCCAAGGGATTAGGGGGTAGAAAACTTCTATAATAAGCCAAGTATGTCAAGAAAATATTCTTGAATGAATTAAGTGAAATTTTTGTTAAAACTTGTAAGTTCCTTGATAAATTCAAAACAAAAAGAGTGTGATAATAAAAGATTAAAGTAAAAGGTAGAAAATCACTTAAGGAAGAAAAGACAAGTATTTATAGTTAACCTCAAACCTTAAGACTTTCCCTTAGAAGTTTGATAAAGTAGAATTCATCTAAGGGATATCTTAACTAAAAAGGGAAGAAAAAGTTGGGACAAAGGGAAGTGAACAACAAGGAATACAGATTTATTGAGTTTTTTAGGGTTTAAGGATAGGCTCAAAGAATAAGAGTAAGGAAAAACAAGGAGTAGAATATTCCAATGGAAACAAAAGAAAGGAAGCTGATCAAGAAGAAAAGGAATTAAGTATGAGGGAACACCAAGGGTGTCAAGACCACCAAAGAAAGGTGAGAAGAAAGTAGGATAACAAGAAAGCCCAGGTATAACAACTACTTGTAAAGAACTAATTTATAATTTCTTAGGAACTCCATAAGATAGAGAGATTTGTGGAAAATAGAGGTATGGACCAAAAGGGGAAGAAAAACCAGAGTGGATGAACCATACCAGATCCTTAAGTTTAAGTGAAGATTAAAAAGAGAAAACTTTTAAAGAACGGTAGGGTGATCAAATGAAAGAATCCCAGAACATGAGACATTAGAATGAGGATGAGAATAGGAAGTTGGATTGAGGAAGGAGAAAGCTCCAGGTTAATAAAAACAATTGAAGAAGTGACGCAAAAGATCGAGCTAAAAAGGACTTCAATATGATGTACAAATAATTGAGTGAGTGTTTGGAAAAGTTAAGTATGACCTACTTGCAGGAAGACATGGAAATCCAAATGGAAATTTTGGATAGATCCAATTGAAAGAAATAAACTCCTATTGACCAGATTGTCAGGAAGAGTAAATGAAGCTCTAATAAGAACTGGAGAGTAGAACGGAATACACCCTAATCGGGACAAGGGAGTAATACCAAGGACCCGAAGATGTGAAATGTTGGATATAAGAAGGATGAGAGGTTCACCTCAAAGGAATAAATAAGTTCTAAGAGAAAATGAGGCTGAGGTAAGATAAATGAAAAGTACTCGTATGATCTCAAGAGTAAAGGTTAGCAAGTGAAGATCGTGGTTAGGAAGGATATTTAAGAGTGAATATTCGCAATGGTAAAAGTTAGAAGGAAATTCTAGGAGAAAAGAAGTGTAAAACTTACCAAGAAAGGAAACCATGGAAGAACACATGATTGTCAGTTAAGAGGAACTAGAACCAATAAAATGGAGAAGAAGATAAGCTCCTCAAAGACAAGCTGCTAGAAATGAAAGGATCGAGTACAAAGGGAAAGAGATCATGAAGATCCAATGGATGAGTCAAACCTAAGTAACATGTAAGTAGAAAGATGACATCAAAAGACATCATATGAGTAAGAAAGGGACTGACCAGAATAAAGGATCGTGAAATGACCACGATGTGATTAAAAATGGTTTTAAAAGGAGAGAAGACCTTAAAAAAATGAAGGACACTAGTGGAAAAGAGATGAAATAAGTTATCGGAAGCTTAAGGACTTGAATATTGAATGACCAAATATAAAAGTCGAAAAAGGCGAGTAAGTAAGGAAATCGATACGACTATAGTGATGTGCAGTCAAGGATAAGTTCTGGAGAATGTCATGTGGTAAAGGGCATGCAAACCCAACTATCCATGGGAAAATATGATTTAGGAAAAGAAGGATCTATGATTAAGGCATGACAAAGTCAAGCATAAAAGTGATAACCAAAGAATGAAGAAAGGATTCATGTAGGATGAAAAGGTGATCAACGTCAAAACATGTGGAAGAAAATGACCATAACTCATAGTGTTGAAATCTTAGGTAAAGGAGTTTGAAATGGAGAAATGGTGCCTTGGGAAAGGAAGAATGTAACTAAAGGAAATTACTCTAAGTCTTCTAGGGAGATATGCTTAGCTAAAGTAAGTTCCATGGAATGAGGAAATGACGAAATGAGATGAGAATCTTAGGTATGTGATGTAAGGTATGGATGAAAACAAACGAGAAGCTTGTAAGAAGATAAACTAGAAAATTTATATATCAATGAAAGTTTAGTCCAGTACGCAAAAAGCATGACATAAGTTTTGGGGACAAAAATCCTAAAAGGAGGGGAAAGTTGTAAACCCCGCTCTTTGGAGTTAAGGAAAACTGGGAAAAGAACCGGTCAAATCGATTGAGAAAACCAAATCGGTTCACAAACTCAATCTTCGGGGAATGACAAATTGGGGAATTTACAACTCCTAAGTAACCCAAAGGATTCATAAACCTTAGAACCTTAGGACAAATTGGGAGAGAAAAACCAGACCGGTTCGAGTGAACCGGACCCGAACCAAATTGAATCGTGTTATGAACTGAGTCGGTTTATGAACTGGAACCGATAGAGAGAGGGCAAACTGGGAAATTTATGGATTTCAAGTGACCTAAAGAGTCACATAAGTCATGAAAAAGGACTTTAGAATGAATGGGGGATGAAAACCAAATCGGTTCAATTGAACCAGATCCGAACCGTATTGAACCAGTTTGAACCACTATTGAACCGGATGCTAAATTCATTTTTCTAGGTGGCTTAGAAAATTCCAATTTGAGAATTGAGGCCACGAATTGATAGATAATGAAATTAGATGAATTTAGAAAATTTTAATTTTGAAAAACTCGGTCGAATCTGGCATGAACTAGCCGATTTAAGCTTTTGAACCTCGTTTGGATCGGGTCGATACGGTTCAGAATAGTGTCATCTTCTTCCTTTAGATGACAGCACTGTTCACTCATCGAAAAATTGAAGCAGTGTTGGTGAAGTGGAAACATTTCTGTTCAGTACATTTCAGGCCATCAATGACTATTATAAAGGTTCAAAATGGATGGCCGACGAGTCCGCGAGTTCCCTATATAAAGAGCCACTCTAAATTCATACTCTCCACACCTAAAAACTCCATTCTCTCTCAACTGCTCTAATTTCCAGCAAAGCTTGAACTAGAGCTTTGATATAGGGTCTTTTCTAAGCCAAAGAAGGCATGGTCGGGTTCTTTAGAACCGGGGAGAAGTTAGCTACATTGTGGTAGTCTCCAATCGCTTTGAGAGTCACTGGAGAAGTGCCGACGTGATCGAATAATGAAGCAGCTCCGGCGGACTGAAGCTGCTTTGTTTTTGTCGAGCTAAAATCTACCAATTCGAGCCCTTCTTAGACCAAACCAAACTCTCCCAACACCTCCTCAGCCCTCTTACAGCCGAAATGGAACTGAAAGGTAAGCCAATTTGGCTCCCCTCTGTAATTTCCAACCGATGCTAGAGAGAGAACTGATAGAATTTTGATGATAAAATTCTCACCCAATTTGGCATCAATTGATGCAATTCTTGATCCTAGAAGGAACCTCAGGTGGAGAGCTATCTGCCTAGATCGAAAGCTCGGACTGCCGCACCTCCGACGGTGAGCATTTGAAGCTTTCCCCCTCTACGTTTTGTTTTTCGACGAAGCTCCGTTTGAGCTCGTTCTAGTGTCAAAACTTGTGATTCAAAGTGCAATTGAATCGTATGAAGATGTATGAACTCCAATTTAACTTCAATTTAAACAATTAAACTTGTTTGAACATCAATTTGATGAAATTAAATTTAGTTGTGTTGGAAAGTTGTACTTGGGGGAAAATTTGGGAAAATATGGGGATTTCAAAATTTTGAGGGATTATGCAATATTATAAAATTGAGGGCCAATTGGGCATGATAAGAGTGTTAGAGGACCAATTGAGGAAAGTTTAGAATTTTTGGGGTAAAACTTACCATTTTTGTAAAGGAATGGCAATATGGTAATTTTGGAAAAATTAGGGACCAAATTGGGAATTTGGGAAGCTTGAACCCCCTTTTTGTGAATTTTACTAAATTGAGTTCCTATGGAGAATTTTTTAAGTTTTGGGACTCATTTTGGGGAAAAACCGACATTTGGGGCCCAAAGTTAAATAAAAAGAACTTTATGGACCAAATTGAAAATATTTGAAAAGTTTGATATTTTTAATCATTCATAATGATTAAAGGCTATCAAGCCAAATAAAAATGAACAAGGATGTTCATGCTGTGTAGGAACACATGATACTGGGAATGGCAACTGAAATAAAGCTTGCAAGGGACGAAAGCCGATTTAGAGAAAATACACTGCATGATCGGGTGAGTGTGATATTTAATATCATACCCAGTTGGGATGATAAGCACCTTGAAAATAAACACCCACTGCTAAGTGGTATTTTAAACATCACACCTGAGAGGTGTGATGTGAAAATCATGCAGAAAAACTACTTACCGGTTGTAAGTAGATCATATCCGGATGGTATGATGAAACTTTCTGGAAGGAAGTGGAAAACTTGCTTATTGGTTATAAGCATAGATGTCTTTATACCTGGTTGGTATAATAGACGAATGAAAAGTTTATTTTGTTGGAAGTGCTCTCCCCTAACTATGTACCACTACTTAAAATATTTGGGAGACCTTCTTGACGAGTGCTCAAATAGCTGATATAGGCCGGAGGCCTCGGTTTTGGGACTTGGGGGCTAATATGCCTGATTTTGAAAATCTCGAAGAGTGCGCCCTAGGCTAGTTGGCACGAGCATGAGCTCGTAAACAAAAATTATTATTAAGCCATGAAAACTGAAGTAAATGATTTGTTTGGCCATGGTACCGAGATAGGATCGACATACTCAATGGACTAGCGGTAGTGTGACATGACAGGTCTTCGGACTAGTCAAGACAAATAGCAGCATGTCGAGTTGAGGGTCGGGGCCATTGGACCAGTGGCACCAAAAATTATATGGCTTATGTGAAGAACTGTTGATTTGTGCATGCACTGTGTTAGGTGACCTTCAAGATGCCCAAGAGGGGTAGTGATGTGTCCTAGGGCTCTGGACGACCTGGTGGAAATAAGGGCAGTTAGACGTACCAAAAGTCTTGCAAATCTCGGCATAGGTTCATTGCGCATGGGACTGGTGTGGGGACGGAATGAGGTCTCTGTCCTCATACGGACATGGAGGTTTTTTATGGGATGGAGGGTCGGATGTCACGAGCATCCACTCATTCTCAAGGTAGAAGTGGATGTGCTTCTATCTAGGTAGCCGGTAAAGTCACTCTGATGCCAAAAGTGGGTATAGTGGATGAGCTGGCCTACGATTGTGTGTTACTTCCTGATGAAGGGCGTGTGTTGGTTGATAAACACACCGTTGTGATAAGAAATGGTTATAAAAATTGAGATTTGAAGATGAGAAAATGTATAGGAATTAAGGAGTCTGGCACACTCCAATTTTAAAACTATTTTTATCGAAACATCATTTTTGAAAATAACCATTCGCTGAGTTGTAGAAACTCACCCCTCTTTTTATCCCTTTTCATGAAATAGAGAAAATGAATAGGGATAACACCAAGCCTTACCCTTTATCAGGTATGCTTAACTTCTCTTAAACTTTCATTTGTTTGATATATGTCTTTCCAGTGAACAAGGTTGAAAGTATGCCTGACTGCTCTTGAGTTAAAGAAGGAGGAAACTCCTCTTGAACCAGGAGAGTAGTGGTTGCTCACGGGGATCTGACTAAACCGGGTCGTGGCATGACAATTCATGTCGAATTGAGGGAGAATTTGGTCAGTAAATTTCTGTCGGTTCTCTCTCTAGCACCGATCAAAATTTACAGAGGGGAGCCAAATTGGCTTACCTTTCCACTCTAATTCTGTTGTAGGAGGGCTGTGGAGGTGTTGGGAGGGCTTGGTTTTTCTTGAGAAGGGCTCGAATCGACCATTTTGAGCTCGGTCAAAATAGGGCAGCTTCGGTCCACCGAAGTGGCTTCACTGTTCTATCATGCCAATGTTTCTTCGTCAACCCTCAAAGCAAATGGAGACTACAAGCGTGTAGCTGACTTCTTCCCAAATCCAAAGAACCCAACCATGCCTTCTTTGGCTCAGAAAAATGCTCAAGTTGGAGCCCTGGTTCAAGCTTTAGCGGAAAATGGAGCAGTAGGGAGAGAGTGAAGTTTTCAGGTGTGAGGAAGATGAATGAGGAGGAGCTCTTTATATAGGAAGCTCGGGGACTTCTTTGCTGTCTGATTGGTGCATTAATGGCAAACATTCAATGCCTGAAATTCCCTGGCCAGAGACTTTTCATCTTCGCTAGTACTTCTTGATTTTCCTGTGAGTGAACAGTGTTGTCATCTAAAGGAAGAAAACGATAATGTTCTAAACCGGACTGTACTAGTTCGAACCGGGTTCAAAGCTTAAACTAGCTGGTTCAGGCCCGATTCGGCCAAATTTTTCAAAATTAAAAATTTCTAAATTCATTCTCTATCCAATGGTGGCCTCAATTCTCCAATTTGAATTTTTTAAGCCACCTAGAAAAATGAATTTAGCATCCGGTTCACCTGAACCGGTTTGGTTTTCATCTCCAATTAATCCTAAAGTCCTTTTTCATGACTTTTGTGACTCTTTAGGTCACTCAAGATCCATATATTTCCTAGTTTGCCATTTCTATATCGGTTCCGATTTTTAAACCGACTCGATTTTCTTTTTGGAAATGACCGGTTCTTTCCCTGATTTTCTTATTATCAAAGGATGGGGTTTATAACTCTCCCCTCCTTTTAGGGGTTCTGTCCCCAAAACAATTACATGTCAAATAATTGAGGTAACTATCCCTCATCACACTTTCGGTTTACCATGTCTCTTTCTGAATGGGTCCGTTCTGCCATAGAATCTTGACCATAGAAATCCTCTTATTCCTTAAGTTCTTATCCCTCCGATTGATAATTTGAACCAGTTTTGTTTGATAGGTCAAATACTCTTCCAACTCCAGTGGTCGGTCCAATACATGGCTAGGATCAGACTGATACTTCTGAAGCATAGAGATATGAAATACATCGTGTATTCTCTATAGGTCTAGAGATAGTTCAATTTATAGGCCTCCGGTGCTATCCTTTGAATGATGGGATATGGACCAATATACCTCGGTTTCAACTTTCCCCTTTGCTGAAACCTAAGTATTCCCCTCCATGGGGATACCTTGAGAAATACTTGATCACCTACCTCAAACTCTAGATCTTTCCTTCTATAATCTGCATAAATCTTTTGCTTGTTCTGTGCGGTCTTAACGCGACTCCTGATTAGTTTTATTTTCTCCATGGCATCCTCGATTAGTTCTACTCTTTCTAGCTTTCTTTCCCCCACTTCTTCCCAAAATAGAGGGGTATGACATGGTCGTCCATAAAGGGCTTGATAGGGAGCCATATGAATATTGGCCTAATAGCTATTATAATAAGCAAATTCCATTAGGCACAAGTATTCTTCCCAGCCTTTGTTCATGGTGAGTACGCACGTTCTTAACATATCCTCCAAGGTTTGAATGGTTTGCTCAGACTGCCCATCGGTCTGAGTATGAAACACCGTGCTCCTGTGGAGCTTGGTTCCCATGGCACTTTGTAATCTTGGCCAGAACATTGAAGTAAATCTTAGATTTCTATCTGATACTATACTCACCAGAACGCCATGTAGTCTCACTATCTCCCTCATGTATAAGACGACCAGTTGTTCCACTGTATCCATCACTCTTATATGGAGAAAATGAGCTGATTTGGTCAATCTATCCACGATGACCCAAATTGCATCTCTACCCTTTCTTGTCATATGTAGTCCTTTGACAAAGTCCATGGTGATGTGCGCTCCCATTTCCATTCTAGAATTGGTAAGGTTTACAGTAGTCTTGACGGTTTCTGATGCTCCGCTTTTATGTGTTGACAGGACAAGCATCGAGCTACATATTTCTCAATGTCCCTCTTCATGCCTTTCCACCAATATCCTTGTTTGAGGGTGCGATACATCTTGGCACTACCCGAATGCATTGCATACACCTAATCATGTGCCTCTTCTAGAATTAACTCTTCAGCTCCTTAATTTGAGGCACACATACCCTACCCTTGTAGGTCAGCACTCCATCACTTTGTAAGTCATAATCCGATTTTATTTCTCTATTAATCAGATACAAATAGTGTTAAAGGTCCTTATTCACTTTTTTTTAGCTTGAATCTACTCAGTTAGATTGGGCCTCACTGCCATGTTAGCCACCGGGCATCTTTCCTGCTTGTCCATCTTCAGGTCCACCTCCATCCTTTCCAATTGTTGCAACAAGGGTATGCAACTCGTCTTTACTTGTGTCGCCTCAATTTGGTACTTGCGACTTAAGGCATCTGCTACCACATTTGCCTTTCTGGGGTGATATTTTATCACAAGGTCATAGTCCTTAACTAATTCCAACCATCTCTTCTGGCGGAGATTTAACTCCTTCTGAGTTAGGAAGTACTTAAGACTCTTGTAATCTGTGTATATCCTACACTTAACCCCATAAAGGTAGTGTCACCAAATCGTTAGGGCAAACACTATCGCAACTAATTTTAGATCATGAGTTGGGTAGTTTCTTTCATGTACCTTAAGTTATCGTGAAGCATAAGCGATAACCTTCCCTTATTGCATGAATACACATCCAAGTCCTTGTCCGAATGCATCACTATAGACAATGTACTCTCCCGCATTAGGGTCAGGTAGGGAGAGTACCGGTGCAGTTGTCAATTGAGTCTTTAACTCCAAGAAAGACTTCTCATAACTTTCATCCCACTTATACTAAACTCCTTTCTTGATGAGCCGAGTTAGAGGAGCTGTTATCTTAGAAAAGTCTTGCACGAACTATCTATAGTATCCTACCAGACCTAAGAAACTCTGTATCTCTAAAGGATTCCTTGGAGCCTTCCAATCTGAAATGGCTTCCACCTTGGCTGTATCTACTTTGACTCCAAACTTGGATACTATATGTCCTAGGAATCCTACCTCCTGCAGCCAGAACTCACACTTGGAGAATTTTGTATATAAGTGATTTTCCTACAATATCTCCAAGGTGATTGCCAAATGTTCTTCGTGCTCTAACCTAGTTCGTGTGTATATGAGAATATCATCTATGCATACTACCATGAACCTGTCCAAGTGAGGTTGGAACACACGGTTCATTAAATCCATGAAGGCTGTAGAGGCATTCGTTAATCCAAATGGCATCACTCTGAACTCATAATGTCCATATTAGGATCGGAATGTCATCTTTAGAACATCCTCCTCTTGGATTATGAGTTGGTGATAGCCTAACCGAAGGTCTATTTTGGAGAAGTAAGCTTCTCCTTTCAATTGGTCAAATAGGTTATCAATTCGCGGATGTGGGTATCTGTTCTTGATGGTTACCTGGTTCAACTTCTGATAGTCTATGCACAGTCTCATGCTTCCATCCTTTTTCTTTACGAATAGGATGGGTGCACCCCACAGAGACTAGCTCGAACGTATGAAATCCTTCTCCAATAATTCGTCCAATTGCTCCTTTAATTCCTTCAGTTTTACCAGAGCCATATGATATGGGGCTTGGGATATGAGGTTTGTTACTGGGATTATTTCTATGGTAAATTCCACTTGCTGACTTGGAGGTAGTCCGAGTAGTTCTTCTGGAAATACTTCTAGATAGTGCTTAACTACCAGAATGTCTTCAAGTCTCTTCTCTTCAGACTCTTCATTGATGACCATGGCCAAGAAAGTCGTACATCCTTTCTATATCATCTTTTGGGCTTTCAGATGGGACAACATCTGTACTTCGTTTTTCCTTCGATCTCCTTGGAATTTTACTCTATTTGTCTCGGGAGTGTGAAAGGTCACCGTCTTCTTTCCATAGTCAATCCTAGCCTAATGGTTACTTAACCAATCCATTCCAAGGATTACTTCTACTTCCTTCAAGGGTAATGGAATCAAATCCGCTTCAAGTTCAATTCCTCCAATCTTTATCTCACATCCTTTTAATATCTTATTCCTATTTAACCCTTCTCCTAAGGGTGTGAGGATGTTGAGACTTTGTTCTAGTGAAGTAAGTTCTAGGGGTACACTTGAAATCAAATCTTACTTGATGAAGGATCACTCAACTCCTGAGATGAAGAGGGCATAGACTTGTTGTCCCCATAATTGTATATACCCTGATTTGAAGAAATGTGTATTTTACATGAAAGGCTTTTCTTTATTGAATAAAATTTTCAATTGCAAGATTCTCTTGAACTAATTGGGAGGGTTTTGGGATGTACCGGCTATAGTGCTAGGATCTCTTTTAGCCTCTTCCTAGGTGAGGTTGTATACCCTAGCTGGTACTCGTGTGCTAGCATCTGGCCTGGAGTTCCCTTGAGGTGGCCCAAGGGTATTCCTTTGCTTGTTCTCCTTGAGAGTGGGGCATTCGTTTGCAAAGTGCCCCACTTGTCCGCATGTAAAACAAGTCAAGCATGCTCCCTCATGGTTCCTTTGACACCTTGGACAACAAGGGTATACTTGAGGCAAGGTGGGGACTACTCTCTAGGGAGGTGGTGGCATACCCTTTCTCCTTTGAAATCCCATTCTATTTCCCCATTTTGAACTCTTATCCTCCTTTTGGGTCGTTTGCTCCATCCGAAGATGTCGGGTCTGTACTAATCGCTCACACTCATGAGCCATACTAATTACCACTGTCAGATCCATGGGGCATCTTAATACTCCCATATAGTCTCGTTGAGAACATCCACGAACCACTAACATATTTTGGTCGGCCTAGCTAGGTCGGGAGCAAAGGGTCTTAACTCATCGAATCTTGTTTCATATCCAATATGGAGTTAAGCCCTTGCTGAAGTTTGATGAACTTCTGCTTCTTCTTATTAATTAAATGAGGTGTCATGTACTCCTCCAAGTACCTCTCTTCAAACTGTTCCCAGGTGGGAGTGGAGGTACGTAGGTTTCGAACATTGTTCCACCATCGTTTGGCACTTCCCTCTAGGAAGAATTCTGTCGGGATCACCATGTCCTCAGGTGGTATCCTAACGATTCCCATCAGCTTCTTAATATTTTCTAGCCAATCCATGGCATCACTAGCATCTTTTTCTGGGCATGTCTACTAGAGGGGGATGTTTAATAGGGGGAGGATTGAATTGTACTTCCTCTAGTAAAATCCGAGAATTGGTGCCTGCCTTTGGGATGAGGTTAGGTTGCCCAAATATACGGATGAACTTCTCGTACAACCTCTAGTGTTCCGTGCTAAGTCCATGAGAGGTTGTCTGGGCTCCTTTGGAAGTTTCCACAGGTAGAGGTGGTTGGGCAGTATTGGAGACTGCAACTCTAGTTCTCTTGGTTCCTTTCTTGGGAGCCATTCTATACATTTTAACATCAATCCTATTAGTTACTATATTTTCTAGCATTGATTATGTATTTGAGGAAACAAACTCTAATACCACTTAAGTTGTCATGCCCCAACCTGATTCTATCGGATCCCTGTGAGTAACCCGTCACTCTCCCGATTTATTCAAGGGTTTCCCCTTCTTTAATCCTGAAGGAGTAAGACGTCCTTTAAACCTGCACCTTTCCTGGAATAACATAAATCAAAACTGTATAAAATTTAAACTTATCATACGTGTCTCACAGGTGTAGTTTAACTAGTAGTCTTTGGGTATGCTTTCCTCGGGTTACCTAAAAGGGGTATAAGGGAGGGGGTGAGTTCAACGACTTAGTGAATGGATTCTTAAAATATGACTTTCAGAAAATAGTTTGAATTGGAGTGTGCCAGACTCCTTATTTTCCTTTAAAACATTTTATCCTCAAATCTTGGTTTCCATAGTCATTTCTCATCATAATGGTGTGTTTATCACTCAACACACACCCTTCATCATGAAGGGAATACACATTCACAAGGCAGCACACCCACTGCGCCCACTTGTGGTGTTGGAGTGACTTTACCAGCCACCTATATAGAAGCACGTCCACTTCTACCCTAATAATAAGTGGATGTATTCGACATCCGACCCTCAATCCCGTAAATAAAACTCCATGTTCGTATGAGGATAGAGACCTCATCCGACCCTACCTCGGTCTCATGCGCATGAAGCTAAGTCGAGCTTCCCAAACTACTGTCACGACAAACTACCCTTATCTCTACCATGTTGTCCAGTAGCCCTAGGATGCATCACTGCCCCTTTTGGGCATCTTGAAGGTCTCATAGCTCAGTGCATGCACAAAAAAATAGTTTTCCACATAAGCCATTTAATCTGTGGTGCCACTGGTCTAACGACCCTGACCCTCAACTCAACCTACAGCTGTTTGTCTCGAGTGCTCTGTCGACCTGTCATGTCGCACTACCGCTATTCCATCAAGTATGTCGGTCCTGTCTTGGTACCTTGGCCAAAAAAATCATTCATTTAAGTTTTCATGGCTTAAACTCATGTTTTTTTACAAGCTTCTGCTCGTGCCAACCAGCCTTGGGCCCACTGTACGAGATTTTCAAAATCTGGCATAATAGCCCCCAAGTTCCAAAACCGAGGCCTCAAGCCTGTATAAGCTATTCGAGCTCCCATCAAGAAGGTCTCCCAAAAAGTTTAAGCAGTGATACATAGTTAGGGGATAGAATTCCGATAAAATAAACTTTTCATTTGTCTATCATATCAAATAGGTATGAAGACGTCTACGCTTATAACTGATAAGTGGGTTTTCCACTTCCTTCTAGGAAGTTTCATCATACCAACCGGGTATGATCAACTTACAACTGGTAAGTAGTTTTTCCGCATGATTTTCACATCACTCCTCTCAGGTGTAATGCTTAAAATACCATTTAGTAGTGGATTTTCATTAATGAGGTTCTTATCATCCCAACCGAGTATGATATAAAAATCCCACTTACCTGATAGCAAAGTAAATTTCCTCTTAACTAGCTTGTTGCCTTCTCGTGATCTTGTCCTAGCCGGCATTTCTGATACTTCATGTTCCTACATGATGTGAACATTCTTGTTCATTATCATTTGGCCTTATAGCCTTTATTCATCATAAATGAATGAAATAACCCAAACTTTTCATTTATTTGTGATTAGGTTCCTAAAGTTATTTTTTTTAAAATTTATGTCCCAAAAATGTCGATTTTCCCCCAAATTGAGTCCCTTCCCGAAACTCTAAAATTCACCTTAGTACCTTAATTTATTCAAAATCATAAAAAGGGGGTTCGAGTTTCCCAAATTTCTAATTTGGTCCCCAACTTTTTCAAAATAACCATTTTGCCTCTACTTTACAAAAAATGGTAAGTTTTACCACAAAAATTCCAAAAAATTACTCTATTGGTCCTCCAAGATCTTTATTATACCTAATTAGCCCTCAATTTTAAGAAATTACAATTTAGTCCCTCGAATTTTTGAAATCCCCAAATTTCCCCAAAATTTTCCCCCAATTTCAACATTCTAACTCAACTGAATTTGATTTCATCAAATTGACTGATCAAATCGGTTTAATTGTTGAAATTGAAGTTAAATTGGAGTTCCTACACCTTCATATAATTCAATTGCACTTTGAATCGCACGATTTGACGGCGGAATAAGCTCAAACGGAGCTTCGTCGGAAAACTAAACGTAGAGAGGGAAAGCTTCAAAAACTTACCGTCGGGGTGAGGCGATATGAGCTTTTAATCTAGGCAGATAGCTCTTGTCCTGAGGTTCTTCATAGGATTAAGAATCACCTCAATTCGACATGAATTGAGGGAGAATTTTGTCAGTAAAGTTCTATCAGTTCTCTCTATAGCACCGATCAAAATTTATAGAGGGGAGCCAAATTGGCTTAACTTTCCATTCTAATTTAGCTGTAGGAGGGCTGTAGAGGTGTTGAGAGGGCTTGGTTTTGGCTTGATAAGGGCTCAAATTGGCCATTTTCAGCTCAATCAAATTAGGGCAACTTCGGTTCGCCCGAGCAGCTACACTGTTCTATCACGCTAGCATTTATCCGGCAACCCTCGGAGCAAATGGAGACTACAAGCATGTAGATGACTTCTCCCTGAATCCAAAGAACCTGACCCTGCCTTCTTTGGCTCAGAAAAATTCCTAAGTCAGACCTCTGGTTTGAGCTTCATCAAAAAATGGAGTAGTAGGGAGAGAGTGGAGTTTTCATGTGTGAAGAGGATGAATGAGGAGGGGCTATTTATATGGGAAACTCATGGACTTCTTGGCCATCCGATTGGTGCATTATTTACGGTCATACATTTCCTGAACTCCCTGGCTGTAGACTTTTTATCTTCACTGGCATGCTCAATTTTTCGGCGAGTGAATAGTGCTGTCATCTGAAGGAAGAAGACAACACTGTTTCGAACTAGAGCGGACTGGTCTGAACCGGGTTTAAAACTTAAACCGCTCGGTTCAGGCCTGATTCATCCAAATTTTTCAAAATTAAAATTTTCTGAATTTATTATCTATCCAATGGTGGCCTCAATTCTCCAATTTGAATTTTCTAAGCCATCTAGAAAAGTAAATTTAGCATATGGTTCAAACCGGTTCAATCTGGTTCATATCCGGTTCACCTGAACTGGTTTGGTTTTCATCTCAAATTCATCCTAAAGTCCTTTTCATGACTTTTGTGACTCTTTAGGTCACTCGGGATCCATAAATTTCATAGTTTTCCCTTTCTATATTGGTTCTGATTTTTAAACTAACTCGGTTTTCTCTTTGAAAATGACCGTTTCTTTCCCCAATTTTCTTATTATAAAAGGACGGGGTTTACATCTCTGTCATCATACAGACATGGAGTTACTTTTGGGTCTGAGGGTTGGATGTTGAGAACATCAACTCAGACCCAGGGTAGAGGTGGACGAGCTTCTATCATGTTGGTCGGTAAAGACGCTCAGAGCCAAAGTAGGTGTAGTGGAGGACTACACCCACGAATGTGTGTTCCCTTCTTGATGAAGGGCGTGTATTGTCTACTAAACACACCTAATGTAGAATTGAGGAAAAAGGTTTTGAAAGCCAAAATATGAGGAAAGATACTTTTTAAAGAAATGAAAAACTTGGCACACTTTTGAAACAATGTTTCTTGAAAACTCGCTCCCAATACCCGCTCACTGAGTTATAGAACTCACCCCCTCCCTTTATCCCTTTTCAGGTAACCAAGGGAAACCAACCCTAAAAGACCTTCCCGTAGTTGAACCTTAAGAAAAGATACAAGTAAAAAGGACAACTTACTCCTCGCAGTTTAGAAAAAGGGGAAAACACTTTATAAACCGTGAGAGTGTCGGGTTGTTCACGGGGATTTGACCAAATTGGGTCGGGGCATGACAACTTGAGTGGTATCAGAGCCTGTTTCCTCAAATGAATTTACAAGACTATATAACCTAGTAACTAATAGGAATAAATCTAAAAAAAATTAGATGGCACCCAAGAGTGGAATCAAGAGAACAAGAGCTGCAGTTTCAGATACGGCCCAACAACCTCTTCCTGTGGAAACTCCCCGAGAAGCCTAGACAATTCCACCTAGACTAAGCTCAGAACACCAGAGATTGTATGAGGAATTCACCCGAGTATTTGGTCGACCTAACCTCGTCCTTGAGGTGGGCACCAACTCTCGAGCTAAACTAGAGGAAGTACAATCTCACCCCCTCCTGTTAATAATCCTCCTCCAATTGACATCCCCATACTCCTCAAAACTCTCTATCAACGGGGATGTAAGCCTTTCCTCGGAAAGAAGGATGCTAAAGCCGCTATGGATTGGCTGGCCAACATCAAGAAGCTTATGGGAATAGTCAAAATTTCACCAGAGGACATGGTGATCCTAGCGAAATGTTTGTTGGAGGCCGGTGCGAAAAGATGGTGGGATAATGTCAGGAGCCTACATACCACCACCCCCACATGGGAACATTTTGAGGAGAGATACATAGAGTCGTACTTGGCCCTGCATCTGATTAAGGAGAAGAAGCAGGATTTCCTCTGACTTTGACAAGGGCTTAACTCTATTTTGGAGTATGAAACAAGGTTCAATGAGTTAAGATCGTTTGCTCCTAACCTGGCCGGATTGGCAAATATATGTCAAAGATTCATGAACGATCTCAACATGGACATACGAGACATGATGGGAGTACTAGGATGCCCCATGGATATGGCAGCAATGATCAGTATGGCTCACAAATGTGAGTGACCGGTACAAACCTGACGTTGCCAGATGGAGCAGGCGAACCAGAAAGATGATAAGGGTCAAGGTCATCATGGAGGACAAAAGGAACCAAATGGCCCAAGGTGGGGAAACAGGGTGGGTTTCCAAAAGAGAAAGGACATACCACCACTCCCACAAAGAGTGATCCCCACCTTACCACAAGGGAACCCTCGCTGTCCTTGATGCCAAAGGTACTACAAGGGAGCTTGCTTGTCCTGTTTTGCAAGTGGGCTGGTGAGACACTTTGCAAAAGAATGCCCCACTCTTAGGGAGAACAAGCAACGGAACATGCTTGGACCAGCCCATGGGAACCCAAGAACTACCAGGAAGGATGCCACAACCAGAGTACCAGCAAAGGTATACAACCTCACACAGGAAGAGGCTAGAAAAGACCCTAGTGCCGTAGCAGATACTTCCCCCCTCCAACTAATATTGAGATAAACTCTTAATTCATATTTCATTCAATAAATGATTTTTTTTCTTTCTAAAAACATGCGTTTCTTCAATCAGGGTACATGCACTTGTGGGGAAGAAAAGTCTATGCCCTCGTCGACTTAGTAGCAGAGAAATCCTTTATAAAGGAAGATCTAATCCCAAGTTTTCCCCTATAACTTATTCTCCTAGAGCAAAGTCTCAACTTCCTCACACCCTTGGGAGAAGGGCTGAATAGGGACCAATAGTTAAAGGGATGTGAGATTACGATTGGAGGAGTTAAACTAGAGGCGGATTTGATCCCCTTACCTCTAAGGGAGGGATAAATAATATTGGGGATGGATTGGCTAAGTACACATCATGCTAAGATGGACTGTGGAAAGAAGATAGTAACTTTCCATACTCCTGAAATGCTCAAACTGCAATTCTAAGGAGACAAGAGGAAGGGAGAAGTACAAATGATGTCCCACATACAAGCCCAAAAGATGATACAGAAAGGTTGTAAGGCTTTTCCAACAATGATCATCAATGAGAAGTCTGAGGAGAATGGACCAAAAGGCATTCCGGTAGTTGAACACTGCCCAGATGTATTTCTAGAAGAATTACCCGGGTTACACCCGAGCCGACAATTGGACTTCACCATAGAGGTTATCCCAAGAACACATCCCATATCCCAAGCCCCTTATCGCATGGTTCCAGCGAAGTTAAGGGAATTAAAGTAGTAGTTGGACGAGCTATTGGAGAAAGTTTTCATACGCCCTAGTCAGTCTCCATGGAGTGCACCAGTAGTTGATCCCGATACGAACATTATATGTTTAGGGTGATTCCTTTTGGCTTGTCAAATGCCCATGCAACCTTCATGGATTTAATGAACCTAGTGTTCCAGCCACACTTGGAGAAGTTCATGATAGTATTTATAGACAACATTCTTATATACTCATGAACTAGGCTGGAGCATGAAGAACATCTAGCAATCACCTTGGAGATACTATGAGAAAACTATTTATATGCAAAATTCTCCATGTGTGAGTTTTGGTTGCAGGAGGTAGGGTTCTTAGGGCACATAGTGTCCAAAGATGGAGTAAAGATGGAGGCCATATCTGATTGGAAGGCACCTAGGAATCCCTCGGAGATACAGAGTTTCTTGGGCTTGGCAGGATATTAGTGACGGTTTGTGCAAAATTTCTCTAAGATAACTTCCCCTTTTACTCATCTCATAAGGAAATGAGTAGAGTATAAGTGGGATGAAAACTGTGAGAAATCCTTCTTGGAGTTGAACAACCATCTGACAATAGCACATGTACTCTCCTTGCCTGACCCAAGTGCTGGGGAGTATACCATCTATAGTGACGTATGGGACTTGAATGCGTATTAATGCAACAAGGAAATGTTATCACCTACACTTCATAATAATTAAAGGTACATGAACGGAACTACCCTACCAATAGTGTTCGCCCTAAAAATTTGGGGACACTACCTATACGGGGTTAAGTGTAGGATATATACTGATTATAAGAGTCTTAAGTACTTACTAACTCAGAAGGAGTTGAACCTCCACCAAAGGTGATGGCTGGAATTGGTTAAAGACTATGAACTTGTGATAGAATATCACCTCGGTAAGGCTAATGTGGTGGCATACGCTTTAAGTCACAAGTACCAAACTAAGGAGGCGAAAATCAAGACCAACTATTTACCATTGTTGCAACAGTTGGGAAGGATGGAAGTGGATCTTAAGGTGGACAAGAGGGAGAAATGCCTGTTGGCTGATGTAGTGGTAAGATCCAGCCTAACATAACAAATTAATGTCCAACAAAAAGGGGATAAGTAACTCCAACCCTATCTGGATCCAAACATGGGAGGGACGAAACCAAACTTTAACATTTGAGGCGATGGAGTACTAACTTACAAGGGTAGAGTTTGTGTCACGAAACTACATGTGACTAGAAAGGGACGAGACACAATCTGGGTCATTGTGGATAGATTAACCAAGTCCGCCCATTTCCTACCCATAAGAGTGACAAATTCAGTAGAACAACTGGCTGTCTTATACATGAAAGAGATTGTGAGAATCCATGGCATCCCGGTATGCATAATGTCGGATAGTGACCCTAGATTAACCTCGGAGTTCTAGCCCATTTTGCAAAATGCCTTGGGGATCAAACTTCACATGAGCACGTCATTTCATCCTCAAACCGATAGACAATTTGAGCGGACGATCCAAACCCTGGAGGACATGTTGCGTGCATGTGTACTCACCATGAATGAGGCTTGGGAAAAATACTTGTGCCTAATGGAATTTTCTTATAACAACAGTTATCAGGCCAATATTCAAATGGCTCCTTATGAGGCCCTTTATGGACGACCATGCCGCACCACCTTATTTGGGGAAGAGGTGGGAGAAAGGAAGATGGAAAGGGTCAAACTAATCGAGGATGCCACAGAGAAAATTAAGATCATAAGGAGTTGACTTAAGGCCGCTTAGGACAGGCAAAAGAGCTATGTGGATCATCGTAGAAGGGATTTGGAATTTTATATGGGAGACCAAGTATTCCAAAAGGTATCCCCATGAAGGGGAATACATAGGTTTCAACAACAGGGGAAGTTGAAACCAATGTATATTAGTCCTTATACAATAGTCCAAAGGATTGGGCAAGTGGCATATAAACTAGAACTACCTCCAAACTTACAAAGAATACATGATGTATTCCATATTTCGGTACTCCAAATGTATCAGTCTAATCCCAGTCATGTGATGGACCGACTTCCACTAGAACTAGAAGAGAACCTGATTTATCAAACAGAACCGGTGCAGATCATTGACCGAAGAGATAAGAACTTGAGGAACAAGAAGATTCATATAATCAAGGTTCTTTGGCAGAATAGACCCATGCAAGACTAGACATGGGAAACTAAGAGTATAATGAGGGATGGGTATCCTCAATTGTTTGACATGTAAATTGTTTTGTAGAAAAAACCCCTAAAAGGAGGGGAGAGTTGTAAACCCCGTCCCTTTACGGTTAATAAACCAGGAAAAGAACCAATTATTTCGAAAGAGAAAAACCGAGTCGGTTCACAAATCTCAACTGATAAGGAATGGGTAAATTGAGAAATTTGTAAACACCAAGTGACTAAAAAAGTCATAAAAATCATGGAAAAGGACTTTGGGACAAATTGGGAGAGAAAACCATACTAGTTCAGGTGAACCAAACCTGAACCGAATTGAACCGGTTTGAACCATCATTGAACCAGTTACTAAATTCATTTTTCTAGGTGATTTAAAATATTCAAATTGGGCAATTGAAGCCACCATTGGATAGAAAATGAATTTACATGAATTTAGGAATTTTTAATTTTGAGAAAATCAGTCAAATCAGGCCTAAATTGGCCGGTTTAAGCATTGAACCTGGTTGGACCGGTCCGGTCTAGTTCGGAACAATGTCATCTTCTTCCTTCAGATGATGACACTGTTCATTCAATGCAAGAACGGACAGCGCTGATGAAGAGAAAACATCTCTATTTAGGGCATTTCAAGGCGAGGATAAGCATGACCAAGATGTGAAAAGGTCGAGCAAAGAGTCCCCGAGCTCACTATATAAAGAGCTCGTCTCCATTCATCCTCCTCACACCTGAAATCTTCATTCTCTCTCAAATGCTCCATTTTCTGGTGAAGTGCAAACCAGAGCTCTAGCTTGGGCAATTTTCCCATCCTTAGAAGGTGAGATCAAGTTCTTTAAACTCTGGGGGAAATCAACTACCTGATAGTAACCTCCATTCAATTCGAGGATAGCTGAAGAAGCGCTAGCGGAATCAAACAATAAAGCAGCTATGAAGGACCGTAACTGCCCTATTCGACCAAGCTGAAATCGGCTAAATACAAACTCTCCAACCAAAACAAGCCCTCTCAACATCCCCACAGCCCTCATACGAGCTTAACAGAGCCGAAAGGTAAGCCAATTCAAACCTCCTTAGTTTTTGTAGGTCAGAATTTGAGAGAGAAACTACAAAATTTTACTGACGAAATTCTCCCTTGATTCTAGGTCAATTGTAGGAATTCTTAATCTTAGAAGGTACCACAGGAAGAGAGCTACCATCCCCGATAGAGAGCTTGGACTGCCACATCTCCGACGGTAAGCTTTTGAAGCTTTTTCTCTCTACGCATAGTTTTCCAACGAAGCTCCATTTGAGCTCGTTTTGGCCTCAAATCACGCGATTCAAAGCTTAATTGAATCTTATGGAAGTGTAGGAACATATTTACGCCTCTAATTAAAGCAATTAAACCCGATTGAATGGCAATTTGAAGAAATCAAATTTGGCCAGTTTGAAAAGGGAAAATTGGGGGAAATTTTTGGGGATTTCGTAAAATTGAGGGACTATTTTGCAATTTCCCAAAATTGAGGGACAATTGGCCCTAGAAAAGATGTTGGAGGACCAATTGGTCAATTTTTGGAACAATTGGGGCCAAATTGCCATTTTTGGAAAGTAGGGGCAAAATGGTAATTTTTGAAAAGTTGGGGGACCAAATTGGAAATTTGGAAAACTTGAGCACCTTATACAATTTTGAGTAAAATGGTGACTCAAAGGGAATTTTGGAAATCTTTGGATTTAAATTGGGTAAAAGTTGGCATTAAGGACCTAAATGTAATTTATTGATAAATCGTAAGCCTTGGTTTTTATGACAAACCATAAGTAATAAGGTTGCCCAAATCATGAAGGGACAAGTGTGATCAGAATGCATGTAAGAGAAAGCTCGTGTTGACTTGGAAAACCAACCGAGGATGATCACATCACGGTTATTGGATGAACATATCACGATTATTCACATCATACCTGGTTGGGATGAAGAGCACTTTAGAAACGAAAAACCACTTGTAAGTGGAATTTTGATATCATACTCGATTGGGGTGATGGGCAAACAAAGCTAAAACCCACTTACTAGTTGTAAGTAGAGGAAATCATACCTGATTGGTATGATAGACTTCCTTGAAGAAAGGAGAAACCTACTTTCCAATTGTAAGCGGAGGTATTATCACACCCAATTGGTGAAATGAAGTGAAAAAAATACATTTTTGCCAGAAGTGTTCTCCCCTAACAATGTGACAATGCTTAAACTCTTTAGGAGACCTTATTGAAGGGAGCTAGAACAACTCAGATAGGCTAGAGGCCTCAATTTTTGAACTTAAGGGGCTAAATGCCCGGTTTTGGAAAATCACGTGTAGTAGGCCCAAGGCCAGTGGGCACGAGAAAGAGCTCGTAAACAAACATGAGATATGAAAGCCATGAAAATTCTTAATTAAATGGTTGGGTGATTTCTCCACGGTACCAAGTCAAGACTGATAGTACTCGATGGACTGGTGGTAGTGCATCAGGGTGAGGTTGACAAACCGGCCTAGACAAACAACTATAGGTCGGGTTGAGGGTCGAGGTTGTTGGACAAGTGGCACCAAAGATAAATGGCCAATTGTGAAAATTATTGTTTTGTGCATGCAATTGAGGTACAAGACCATCAAGATGCCCAAGAGAGGTAGTGATGCATCATAAGGGCTATTGGATAACATGTTGGAGATAAGGGCAGTTTGTCGTGCCAGAAGTCAGGAAGCTCGAGGTAGCTTCTTATGCATGAGACTGGGGTGGGGTCGGGATGATGTCTCTATCCTCATATGGACACGAAGTTTCTTTCGGGTCTAAGGGTCGGATGTCGAGAACATCCACTCAGACCTAGGGTATAAGTGGATGTGCTTCTATCTTGGTGGCCGGTAAAGACTCTTTGAGCCATAAGTGGGTGCAGTGGATGGGTTGCACCTGCGAATGTGTGATCCCTTCCTAATGAAGGGCATGTGTTGATTGTTAAACACACCTAATGTGGAAATGAGGAAAAAGGTTTTTGAAAAAAATGGAATTTGAGGAAAGATCATTTTTAAAGAAAATAAGGATGTTGGCACACTTCTATTAAAGTTGTTTTGTTTATTAAAACTCACTCCCAACACCCATTCACTGAGTTGTAGAACTCACCTCCTCCGTTTACCCCTTTTCAGGTAACCAAGGGAAATCAACCCTAGAGACCTTTCTATATCCGAATCCTTAAGACATGTATGTAAGATTTAAAATATTCAGTTTTGTCTAATACTGTTCCAGGAAAGATACAAGTAAAAAGGATGCCTTACTCCTTGCGGTTTAGAAAAGGGAAAACTCTTGATAAACCATGAGAGTGGCGGTTCATAAGGATCCGACCAAACTGGGTCGGGGCATGACAACTTGAGTGGTATTAGAGCCTGTATCCTTAAATGCATTATCAAAATGATAAAACCTAGTCACTAATAGGAATAAATCTTAAAAAGATTAGATGGCTTCCAAGAGAGGAACCAAGAGAACCAGAGTTGCATTTTCTAACACTACCCAACCCCTTCCAATGGAAACTCCCCGAGGAGCCCAAAAAGCTCCACTAGGACTAAGCTTAGAACACCAGAGATTGTACAAGGAATTTACCCGAGTATTTGAACAACCTAACCTTGTCCCTGAGGTGGGCACCAACTCTCGAGCTGAGCCAGAGGAAGTACAATCTCATACCACTCCTGTTAACCATCCCTAAATACCTTAAGACTCTTCGTCAACTGGGGTTTAAGCCTTTCCTCGGAGAGAAGGATGTTGGAGCCACCATGAACTGGCTGGCTAACATCAAGAAGCTGATGGGGATAGTCAGGATATCACCACAGGACATGGTGATTCTGACATAATATTTCTTGGAGGGCAGTGCCAAAAGATGGTGGGATAATGTCTGGAGCCTACATACCTCCATCGCTACTTGGGAACAATTTGAGGAGAAGTACACGAAGGAGTACCTGGCTTCGCATCTAATTAATGAGAAGAAGTAGGATTTCCTCTAACTTCGACAAGGGCTTAAATCTATATTAGAGTACGAAACTAAATTCAATGAGTTATGATCCTTTGCCAGTGACCTGGTGGGACCGACGAATATATGTCAGCGATTCATGGACGGTCTCAACATGGACATAAGAGACCCGATGGGAGTACTAGGATGCCCCACAGATCTGGCAGCAATGATCAATATGGCTCACAAATGTGAGCGACTAGTACAGACGTGACACCGCTGAATGAAGTAGGCAAACTGGAAGGAGGACAAGGGCCAAGGCCGTCATGGAGGACGGAAGGAGCAAAATGGTCTGAAATGGGGAAACAGGTTGGGTTTCCAAAAGAGAAAGGGCATACCACCACCCCCACAAAGAGTGATCACCACCCTACCACAAGGAAACCCTCACTGTCCTAGGTGCAAAAGGTACCACGAGTGAGCTTACTTGTTCTATTTCGTGTGTGGGCAGGTCGGGCACTTTGCGAAGGAATGCCCCACTCTTAGGGAAAACAAGGAACATAACATGCTTGGACCACTCGAAGGACTCCCCGATAGGACACCACAACTAGAGTACTAGCTAGGGTATACAACCTCACCAGGAAGAGGCTAGAAAAGACCCTAGTATCATAGCAGGTACTTCCCAAAACCCTCCCAACTAAGATTGAGATAAATCTGTAATTCAAATTTCATTCAATAAAAGGAATTTTCCTTCTAAAAATATGTTTTTCTTCAATCAAGATACATACACTTATGGGGAAGAAAGGTCCACGCCCTCTTCGACTCGGGAGGAGAAAGATCCCTCATCAAAGAAGATCTAATCTCAAGTCTTCCCCGAGAACTTGCTTCTCTAGAACAAAGTCTCAACATCCTCACTCACTTAGGGGAGGGACTGAATAGGGACAAGCAGATAAAAGGATGTGAGATTACGATTGGAGGAGTCAAATTAGAGGCAGATTTTATCCCATTACCTCTAAGGGAGGTAGAAATAATATTAGGGATGGATTGACTAAGTAACCATCAAGCTAAGTTGGACTGTGGGAAGAAGATAGTAACTTTCCACACTCTCGAAACACTTAGACTACAATTCCAAGGAGACAGGAGGAAGGGGGAAGTACAAATAATGTCCCACATAAGAGCCCAAAAGATGATACAGAAAGGTTGTAAAACTTTTCTGGTAATGATCATCAACGAAAAGTTAGAGGAAAAGGGACTAGAAGGCATCTCGGTAGTTGAACACTACCCAGATGTATTTCTAGAAGAATTATCTAGAATACCCCCAAGCTAACAATTGGAGTTCACCATAAAAGTTATCCCAGGAACACATCCCATATCCCAAGCCCCTTTATCGCATGGCTCAAGCAGAACTGAAAGAATTGAAGGATCAACTAGACGAGCTATTGGAGAAGGGATTCTTACACCTTAGTCAGTCTCCATGGGGAGCATCAATCCTATTCATAAAGAAAAAGGATAGGAGCATGAGCCTGTGCATAGACTATCGGAAGTTGAACTAGGCCACGTAAAAACTAGTATCCACTTCCACTAATTGATGACCTATTTGACCAACTAAAAGGAGAAACCCACTTCTCCAAGATAGACCTTCAATCATGATACCACCAACTTAGGATCTGAAAGGGAGATATTCCTAAGACCATATTTCAGTCCCGATATGGACATTACGAGTTTAGGGTGATGCCTTTTAGCTTGACAAATGCCCCTACAGCCTTCATGGATTTAATGAACCGAGTGTTCTAGCCACACTTCGACAAGTTCGTGATAGTATTTATAGGCTACATTCTTATATACTCTTGAACTAGGCTAGAGAACGAAAAACATCTAGCTATCACCTTGGAGATACTATGAGAGATCCGCTTAGATGCAAAATTCTCCAAGTGTGAGTTCTGGTTGTAGAAGGTAGGGTTCTTAGGACACACAACATCTAGAGATGGAGTCAAGACCAAAGATGGACCAATGTGGTGGCAGACGCTTTAAGTCGCAAGTACCAAATTGAGGTGGCATGGATCAAGACCAGCTATTTACCCTTATTACAATAGTTAGGAAGGATGGAAGTGACCTTAAGGTGGACAAGAGGGAGAATTGCTTTTTGCCTGACGTAGTGGTGAGACCCAGCCTAATAGAGCAAATTAAGGTCCAAGAAAAAGGGGATAAGAAATATCAGCCATATCTGGACCCAATCATGGGAGAGATGATACCGGACTACAACCTGCGAAGTGATGGTGTGCTAATGTCACACCCCAACCCAGTTTGGTTAGATCCCCATGAACAACCCATGTCACACCCTGACCCAGTTTGGTCGGATCCCCATGATCAACCTGCCATTCTCTCGGTTTATTAAGGGTTGCCCCTTGTTTATAAACCATGAAGAGTAAGGCATCCTTTAAACCTGCACTTTTTCTAGAATAGCATAAATCAAAACTGCATAAAATTTTAACCTTTAAATACCTGTCTTACAGGTGTAACTAACAGGAGGTCTTGGGTAGGTTTTCCTTGGTCTACTTGAAAGGGATATAAGGGTGGTGGTTAGTACAATGACTTAGTGAATGGGTTTTCAAAATTTGACTTTTAGGAAAAAGATTTGTTTGGAGTGTGCCAGACTCCTTATATTCTTTCAAAATTCCTTTTATTTCCAATTTTTGTTTTATCACAATTTCTTATTAATCATGGTGTCTCATCACCCAACACACATCCTTCATTATGAAGATCAATCACACAATCGCAGGTCAGCCCATCCACTAAACCCACTTGCAGCATCGGAGTGACTTTACCGGCCACCTAGATAGAAGCACATCCACTTCTACACTGAGAATGAGTGGATGTACGTAACATCCGACCCTTGAGTTTTTTTCCGCATTATTTTCTTATCAACCAACTGAGTATGCTCTACTTACAACCAGTAAGTAGTTTTTTTCCGCATTATTTTCACATCACTCCTCTAAGTTGTGATGTTTTGTAAACCACACCCTTTTGAGTTAAGGAAAACCAAGAAAAGAATCGGTCAAACCGAGTGACAAACACCAAACTGGTTCACATACCTGTTTATAGGGAAATGGGAAAATTATAGAAATTTCAACTCCCTTGTGACCCAAAGAGATTTATAAACCTTGGGAAGGAACCTTCGAACAAAGTGGGAGAGAAAAACTAGACCAGTTCGGGTGAACCGGACCCGAACCGAATTAAACCGGTTTAAGAACCGAGCCGGTTTATGAACTCGAACCGATAGAGAGATGGTAAACCGGGAAATTTATGAACCCCAAGTGACCTAAGAAGTCATAAAAGTCATGAAAAAGGACTTTAGGATGAATTGGAGATAAAAATCAAACCAGTTCAGGTGAACCGGATCCGAACCGAGTTGAACCGGTTTAGACCTGTTTGAACCACTATTGAATTAGATTCTAAATTTATTTTTCATGGTGGCTTAAAAAATTCAAATTTGAGATTTGAGGAAACCATTAGATAAGAAATGAATTTAGATGAATTTAGAAATTTTTAGATTTGAAAAACTCGGTCGAATGGGGGGTAAACCGGCCGGTTTAATCTTTGAACACAGTTCGGACTGGTCCGGTCGTGTTTGGAACAATGTCGTCTCTTTTCTTCAAATGATAACACTGTTCACTCACCAGAAAATTGAAGCAGCACTGATGAAGAAGAAATGTTTCCATTCAGTACGTTTCAGGCCATCAATGTCTGTCATAAAGGTGCCAAACCGACGTCGACGAGTCCTCGAGCTCCCTATATAAAGAGCCCCCCCCCCCCCCCCCCCCCCCATACATCCTCTCCACACCTGAAAACTCCACATGAATTTAGAAGTGTTTAATTGGTCAATTTAATTAAATCAAATTCGGCTATGTTAGGAAGTTGAAATTGGGGGGAAATTTGAGGATTTTCAGAAATTTGAAGGACCAAGATGCAATTTTATAAAATTGAGGGTCAATTGGGCATGAGAAGAATGTTATAGACCAGTTCGGGTGGTCCGAGCTTTCAATTTGGGCAGATAGCTCTCATCCTGAGGTTCATCCTAGAATCAAGAATTGCATCAATTGATAGTGAATTGGATGAGAATTTTTTCATCAAACTTCTGTCGGTTCTCTCTCTAGCACCGGTCGGAAATTGTAGAGGGGTGCTGAATTGGCTTACCTTTCTACTCTAATTCAGCTGTAGAAGGGTTGTAGAGGTGTTGGAAGGGCCTGGTTTGGCCTAAGGATGGCTGAAAATGGCCAATTTCAGCTCAGTCGAAATAGTGCAGCTTCGGTCCGTCAGAGCTACTTCACTGTTCCATCACGTCAACGCTTCTCCGGCGACCCTCGGAGCAAATAGAGACGACAGGCGTGTAGCTGACTTCTCTCCGGTTCTATAGAACTCGACCTCACCTTATTTGGCTCAGAAAAGTGCCCAAGTCGGAGCTCTGGTTCGAGCTTCACCAGAAAATGGAGCAGTTAACAGAGAATATAGTTTTCAGGTCTGGAGATGATGAACAGGGAGGTGGTCTTTATATAGGAAGCTTGTGGACTTCTTGGTCGTCCGATTGGCACCATAATGGCGGTCATTCATTGCTTGAAACTCCCTGGCTGGAGACTTTTCTACTTTGCGAGCGCTGCACAATTTTTCGACGAGTGAACAGTGCTGTCATCTAAAGGAAGAAGACGACACTGTTCTGAACCAAACTGGTCTGAACCGGGTTCAAAAATTAAACTGGCCGGTTCACCCTTCATTCGACTGAATTTTTCATATCTAAAATTTTCTAAATTCATCTAAATTTATTTTCTATCAAATGGTGGCCTCAAATCTCCAATTTGAATTTTTTAAGCCACCTAGAAAAATGAATTTAGTATCTGGTTCAATAGTAGTTCAAACTAGTTCAAACTGGTCCAAACCGGTTCAATTCGATTTGGATCCAGTTCACCCGAACCGGTTTGTTTATCATCTCCAATTCATTCTCAAGTCCATTTCCATGACTTTTGGGACTCTTTGGGTCACTTGGGATTCTTAAATTTCCCTATTTGCCCTTCCTCTATCGATTCCAATTCATGAACCGACTCGGTTCATAAATCGGTTCAATCCATTTGGATCCGGTTCATCTAAATCGGTCTGGTTTTTCTCTTCCAATTAGTCCTAAGGTTCTTTTCCAAGGTTTTATGAGCCCTTTGGATCAACCAGGAGTTGTAAATTTCCAAATTTTTTTGTTCCCAAATGATCAGGTTTGTGAACCAGTTCGATTTTCTTACTCGGTTTGACCGGTTCTTTTCTGGATTTTTCCTTATCTCAAAAGGGCGGGGTTTACAACTCTCCCCTCCTTTTAGAAGTTTTGTCCCCAAAACATAATTAGCAACCTTGCATGAGGAGCCATTTCCTTTTATGTCCATTTGGTGTTTGTTTAACATGCAAACTCTTCCCTTTTTCTTTTAATAAGCCCTTTTTACATCCTTCACCTAAGGAATTTCTTTTCCTTTATATTATTTATAGCCTCCATGGATTTTATCATACCTAGACATACCTTACTTAAGGGTATATCATCAGGTTCACATTTTTTCCCTTTGAGGTCCTGTACTAAGGATTGGAAATTACAAGATACCTAACCATTCTCGTGTCTAGTTAACCTCTTGTTCATTGAAACCCAGAGCTCGATGTCCTTTAGAACATTACATATTTGTTTTCACAGGTTTCCTTGTTATCACCTTTTCATCCTATTTCAACTCTACCTTCATCCTTGTTCATTACAATTTCAGTCCAAAGTTTTTATATTTGACCTTGTCATACTTACTAACTGTGTAAACCCCGTCCTTTGATAATGAGAAAACCGGGGAAAGAATCGGTCAGTTTCAAAAATTGAGTCGGTCTACAAGCCCGATTATCAGGAAATAGGCAAATTTGAGAATTTACAACTCCCATGTGACTCAAAATGATTCATAAACCCTGGCAAAGAACCTTAGGACAAACTAGAAAAGAAAAACCAGACCGGTTTAGATGAACCGAATCCAACTGGATTGAACCACTTTATAAATCGAGTCGGTTCATGAACTGGAACCGATAGAGAAAGGGCAAACTGGGAAATTTATGGATCCCGAGTGACCCAAAGAGCCCCAAAAGTCATGGAAATGGACTTGAGGAGAAATTGGATATGAGAACCAAATCGATTCAGGTGAACCGAATCCAAACCAGTTTGAACCTCAATTGAACTAGATTCAAAATTCATTTTTCTAGGTGGTTTAAATAATTCAAATTTGAGATTTGAGGCCATCATTATATAGAGAATGAATTTAGATGAATTTAGAAATTTTTAGATTTGAAAATTTCGGTAGAATGGGGGGTGAACCGGCCTTTTATGCTTTAAACCCAGTTCGGACCGGTATGGTCCAGTTCGGAACAGTGTCATCTTCTTCTTTCAGATGATAGCAATGTTCATTCACCAAAAAATCAAAGCAGCGTTGGCGAAGAAGAAACATTTCCATTCAATATGTTTTAGGCCATCAATGTCTATCATAAATGTGCCAAATGGACGGCCGATGAGTCCCCGAGCTCTCTATATAAAGAGCCCCTCTCCATTCATCCTCTCCACACCTGAAAAGCTTACTCTCTCTTAACTACTTAGTTTTCCAACAAAGCTCAAACCAAAGCTCCGATATGGGATCATTTATGAGCCAAAGAAGGCAAGGTCGGGACCGTTAGAATCGGGGAGAAGTTAGCTACACGGTGGTGACATACATTCACTCAAGAGTCGGTACAGAAGCACCGGCGTGATCAAAGAGTGAAGTAGCTCCGGCGGATCAAAGTTGCCCTATTTTGGCCGAGCTAAAATCAGCCAATTCAAGCCCTCCTCAGGCAAACCAAGCTCTCCCAACACTTCCGCAACCCTCCCACAGTTGAATTAGGACCAAAAGGTAAGCCAAGTCAGCTCCTCTCTACAATTTTTTATCGGTGTTAGAGAGAGTCGGCTGAATTTCAATGACAAATTTCTAATGCAATTCGACATCAATTGATGTCATTCTTGATACTATGAGGAATCTCAGGAGGAGAGCTACCTGCTCAGATAGAAAGCTCAGACCACCGCCTCCTTGCGGTTCGGGACCATCATGATGCTCAAGAGGGGTATTGATTTGTCCAAGGGGCTATTGGACAACATGATGGAGATAAGGGTAGTTTGTTGTGACAGCAATCAGGAAAGCTCGATGTAGCTTCATCCACACGAGATTGGGTGGGGATGGGATGAGGTCTCTGTACTCATACAGACATAGTGTTTCTTTTCAGGTTTGAAGGTCAGATGTCGCGAACATAGACTCATTCTCTTGGTAGAAATGGACGAGTTTCTATCTATGTGGCCGATAAAGTCGCTCCGACGCACAAGTTGGTGTAGTGAACGGGTTGCCCTATGAATGTGTGATCTGTTCATGATGAAGGTCATGTGTTGATATTTAAACACACTAATTGTGAGGAAATTGGTTTTGAATAACCGAGAATTTAAGGAAAGAATGGTTTTAATGAAAATAAGGTGTTTGGAACACTCTAATTTAAACTATTTTATAGAAACCTTTGTTTCAACCACCCATTCATTGAGTTGTCGAACTCACCCTCTCCCTTTACCCCTTTTCAGGTAAACGAGGGAAAAACCTACCTACAGACATTTCGCTAGCTAAACCTACAAGATAGGTATGTAAGTTTAATTTATTCAATTTTGATTAATGTCATTCCAGGAAAGGTACAAGTATAAAGGATGCCTTACTCCTCACGGTTTAAAAGAAGGGGAAAACCCTTAATAAACCAAAAGAGTGGCGGGTTGCTCACGAGGATCCGACCAAACCAGGTCAAAGCGTGACATATATGTCCCTTACAGCATGACATGTTCTAAAACTTATCTTTGTCCATTACAATTCTAGTCCAATTCCTTGATGGTCCTTCCAACCTTTTGGGGATCGTATCATTTCATCCCTTCTTTTCATCTGGTTGTATTCCTCGATGACCTACACTATTATCCAATCATCTTTTTAACTTTGGCGTTATGTCTTTCATAATAGTGTTGGTTTTCTTTATCTATTCGTCCTTTACCGACTCCCTTATTGGTTTTTCCATGGTTCCAACCATCGGGTTTCCCAATGACTTACTGACACATTTAGGATTCTTCACTTCTTATGTCCTTCTTCATTTCTTGTGGCATCCTTTACTCAAGGACTTTCCCTTTCCTTAACCCACTCTTACTCGCTCGTGACTATTTCACGATTCTTTATTTCGAGTTGGTCCCTTTCAATCTACGTGTCGATTGCTTTGTTTGGGGAGTTCCCTTTCTATGGTTTCATTCTCTACTATGTTCTTTAAAGTAGAGACTTTCACCTTAGGAGCTTCATGTTCAACCTTCTTACCATTCCTTGAAGGTTTCATTTCTTCATCTCCTTACACCCTTTCTATATTAGGGCATTTGCTCACTTTCAATCATCCATTGTATTAAAATTTCCATTTCATCCCTTATTCCCTATCCGGCGAACTTTCGTCCACTGTTTAGGCTCCATTAAGCGAGCATGGACCACAATCAGTCTTGATGTTAATGGTCATTTCCCTTAATCCTTTCTTAATTGGAGGGCTTACATGTCCAAGGTTTCTCATATGTTCTTTCCTCTATTTCCTTATTGTGGCAATCCATCCCTTTCTTACTTGTATGGCATCTTTTGAAGTTATCTTCCTATTTACCCAATCCTTGGGTTTAACTTATTCCTTGGGCTCTCCTAGTACGCTTCCCTTGGTCTTTTCACCTCAATATACATTCTATTTGCAAGCTAATCTTCTTATCCCTCTTCACTTAGTTCCATTACCTCTCAGTTGGGATACATATGCCTTTCTAGGGTTTCCTTCCTTGGTAAGGTTCTTCCCATTTCTCCCGGAATTTCTTTTTCCTTCACCCTTGGGAATATCTACCCTTAAATGACATCCTTTGTTGTCGTCCTCTCCTGCTTACCCTTACTCTTGAAATCTTATGGGCACGTCTTTTGTACCCAATCCTCATTCCCACTTGTACCCTAGTACAAGTTTATTTCTTCAGGGAGGCATTCAAATCCTCCTTGTTTCAAGGTTCTTGATCACCTTACGAGAGGCTTACTTAACCTTCTCATGGCTTGAGATTGGTCATTAATCCGTTCTCGGCCATTGATCTCTATAAGGATTTCCTTCATTCTTCTTTTCCAATGTTTTGGCCTTTTCACTTCTCCCTTCTTTGCCGGGGTTTAAATCCATGATTCTCCCAATGGTCAATTCGTAAACTACCACATCCCTAATAATTTCTTGTCCAACTATCTAGGGCAGCTGTCTCTAGAATTCACTCGTCCTTGATACCCATTTGATTGCCTCTTTAGAGTGTAGTCTTTACTACTTCCCGGTCCTTCTTATGGCATCGTTTATTCTCCTTTACCATCTCGTTGTTACTAGTTGCTTCCTTTCGCTAGGTTCGTCTGAAATCCCTATTTGGCTCCTTTGCTCTTCCAAAGCAGGTTAAATTTTTTCCATCTTGATACATCCTTAACCATTATGACCCTTTATGAGTTTACTTATTTCGAGTTAAGCCTCTAAGGATCCATTTGTCAGCTCCTTAGCTTGGGAATTTCCCTTTTTATGGTCTCACTTCCTACCTTTATCCTTCTACCTAGAGACTTCCATTCTAGGAGTTTCACGTTCAACCTCCCTATCGCTCCTTGAAGGCTTTTTTCTTCTTTCCTATCTTACACCCTTTTGATATCGAAATGGTCACCTGCCCTTAATCCTTCACTGTCCTTCAATTCCCTTTTTATTCCTTATCCTTCCTTCGAGTAGCTCTTGATTATGGATTGGTTGCTTGCACTCCATGTTATGTCCAACCGCCCATCAAGGGTCCCTTCAAGGGGTACTTAGTCGTATACATCCCTCGAGAGTTCCCTTTCCTAGCATATTTCTTCTCCTCTTCACTCTTTCCGTGTCATACCCTAAAGTTGTCGAAGGATGTTTTTTGAGTTTGCCTTTTCTAAGGGAGTTCTAGGTGTACTTACCATGTACCTTACCTCTATTCTTGTGGTATTCCTCTCTATTTGACCTTCTTAAGAAGAAGTTTAAATTTTTCTTTACCTCACTATTTCTTGACCTCTTTTGTCACTCCCCAACCCGGTTTAGTCAGATCCCCACGAGCAACTCGCCACTCTCCTATTTTATTAAGGGTTTTTCCCTTCTCTAAACCGCGAGGAGTAATGCGTCCTTTTCACCTAATCTTTCCTAGAATAACATTAATCAAAACTGAATACATTAAACCTTACATACCTATCTTGCAGGTTCAACTACATGAAAGTATTTAGGGGGGTTATCCCTTGGTTACCTGAAAAGGGATAAAGGGAGGGGGTGAGTTCTACAACTCAGTGAACGGGTGTTAGTAGTGAGTTTTAAAAATTGACATGCCAAGGTTATTATTTCTTTAAGAAGAAACTTTTTCCTCAATGTTCAATTTTTCAAAACCTTTACCCTACAAAGGGTGACATTTTTCTTTTTACAGGATTTCCTCAAATTTCAGATTCTTTTCCAAAAAACTCTTTCCAAGGTTTACCAATTCTTTCCCAAGAATTCTTAAATCCTTTCTAAGGTTTTCAAAACCTTTTTTCCTATCTCTATGTAAGGTGTGTATAGCACATAACACACACCCTTCATCAAGAAGGGTACACACATTTGCAGGTGCAGTACATCCACTGCATCCACTTATGCCTCAGAACATCTTTACCGACCACCAAGATAGAAGTTCATCCACTTCTACCCTGAGTCTGAATGGATGTTCTCGACATCTGGCCCTTTGACCCAAATACTACTTCGTGTCCGTATGAGGATAGAGACCTTATCCCAGTCTTGTGAGCATGAAGCTCAAACATAGTAGCTTCACAAAGCCCCAAACATAGTAACTCCGTGGAGTCCAAACACAATAACTCTATGGAGTCAAAACACAGTAAATCCATGTCTAACTGGTATGATGAGAAATCCAAACATAAAAGCTTCTCTTTCCCTTATCGCCACCATGTCGTCCAGTAGCCCTTAGGACGCATCACTACCCCCCTTGGGCTTCTTGATGGTCATGTACCTCAAGTGCATGCACAAACAATAGTTTTCCACAAAGCCATTTATCTTTGGTGCCTACAGTCCAATGGCCCTGACACTCAACTTGGCATGCAGTTATTTATGTTACTAGTCCGTCAACCTAGTCCTGATGCACTACTGCTAGCCCATCAAGCCTTGTCGGTCCTAACTTGGTGCCATGGTGAATCGCACAATAATTTCCACTTTTAATGATAGTTTTCATGGCTCTTCCTATTCAAGTTTGTTTATGAGCTTTTACTCGTGCCCACTAGCCTTGGGCCAACTGTACGGGATTTTTCCAAAACCAGGCATTTAGCCCCCATGAATTCAAAAATCAAGGCCTCTGGCCTATCTAAGCTATTCTAGCTCCCGTCAAGAAGGTCTCCCAAATCTTTTAAGCATTGGCACACATTTAGAAGAGAACAATTCTAACAATAAGTTTATTTTTGACTTCATCACACCAACTGGGTGTGATGATAATTTCGCTTACAACCGTTAAGCAGTTTTCTCCTTTCCTCAAGGAAGTTTGTGATACCAACCGGGTATGATCATCTCTACTTACAATCAGTAAGTAGGTTTTCTTGATATAAAAGTAAGCTCATCATCCCAACCGGTATGATGTATAACATTCCCGCTCACGGTGGCCCCCAATTTAGAAAAGATGTTCATCATCCCAATCAGGAATGAAGTGTAAATTAGCCCACTCATCCGATAACTAAAGTGTACTCTTCTCCAATTGGTTTCCACTTCCACGCTTGCTTGTCCTTTCTGGCGTTTTGGTCCCTCGTGTTTCTACACGATTTGGACATCCTTATCTATTAATATTTGACATAACAGCCTTCTTTTCTCACGTATGAACAACTAGGCTAAAAAATTCTAGTTAATTACACTTAGATCCATAAAGTTCATTTTCCTTGACTTTAGGTCTCTAATGCTAACTTTTCCCCAAATTGAGTCTCACAACTTACAAAAATTCACTTTGTGCCCTCAATTTACTTAAAATTATTTAAGGGGCTCAAGTTTCCCAAATTTCCAATTTGGTCCCCAACTTTTCAAAAATTACCATTTTGCCCCTACTTTCCAAAAATGGCAATTTGACACCAAATTTTCCAAAAATCAACCAATTAGTCCTCTATCATCTTTTCCATGGCCAATTGGCCCTCAATTTTGGAAAATTGCAAAATGGTCGCTCAATTATACGAATTCCCCAAATTTCCCCAAAATTTTTCCCAATTTCCCCTTTCAAACTTGTCGAATTTGATTTCATCAAATTGACCATTCTATCAGGGTTACTTGCTCCAATTGAAGTATGGATCCGTTCCTATAATACCATATAATTCAATTGAGTTTTGAACCACGTCATTTGGATCTAAATTGAGCTCAAATGGAGCTTCGCCGAAAAATTGAGTGTAGAGAGAGAAAGCTTCGAAAGCTTACCGTCGAAGGGGCAGCGGTCCGATCTCTCTATCAGGAAAGATAACTCCCTTCTTGAGGTATCTTCTAAGATTAAGAATTCCTACAATTGACTTCGAATTGAGGGAGAATTTTGTTAGTGAATTTCTGTAGTTTCTCTCTCTAACTCCAACCTCCAATGACTAAGAATGGCCAAATTGGCTTACCTTTCAGCTTAGTTGAGGTCATCTAAGGGCTATGGGGATGTTAAGAGAGGTTGGTTTAGCCTGAGGAGGGCTCAATTTGGCTATTTTTAGCTTGGCCGAAATAGGGTATCTTCAGTCCGTCGAAGCTGCTTCACTGTTTGATTACACTGACGCTTCTCCGGCAATCTTCAAACTGAATGGAAATTGCTATCAGATAGGTGACTTCTCCTAGAGTCTAAAGAACCTGACCTTGCCTTCTGAGGTAGAGAAAAATGCCCAAGTGGGAGCTCTGGTTCGAGCTTCACAAGAAATTAGAGCAATTGAGAGAGAAAGAAGTTTTTAGGTGCAAGGAGAATGAATGGAGAGGAGTTCTTTATATATGCAGCTCGGGGACTCTTTGTACGTCTGTTTGGCACACTTATGGTACTCATTCATGGCCTAAAATGCCCTAAATGGAGACGATTCAGCTTCATTGGTGTTGTTTGTTCTTTTGGCGAGTGAATAGTATTGTCATCTGAAGGAAGAAGACGACATTGTTCTGAACCAGATCGTATTAGTCCGAACCGGGTTCAATGCTTAAATCGGCAAGTTTAGGCCCGATTCGACCAAGTTTTTCAAAATTAAAAATTTTTAAATTCATTCTCTATCCAATGGTAGCTTCAATTCCCCAAATTAGATATTTTAAGCTACCTAGAAAAATGAATTTAGCAACTGGTTCAATGATGGTTCAAACAGGTCCAAACCGGTTCAATCCGGTTTAGATCTGATTCACTTGAATCGGTCTGGTTTTCTCTTCCAATATGTCCCAAAGTTCCTTTCCATGGTTTTTATTACTCTTTAGGTCACTCAGTTTTGCCATTTTTCCCTTTCTCTAACGGTTGGGGTTCGTGAACCGGTTTAGTTTTCTCACCGGGGTTGACCAGTTCTTTCCCCAATTTTCCTTATCTTTAAGGGACGGGGTTTACATCTTTGTGAACCACTTACTTAGCCTGCTCCACGGTTTTGGTCACCAATCCCTCCTTGATCCATGCATTTGTCATCCAAGACATTCCTCCTACTTATCTTTTCCATTTATCTATACCCCGCTTCGTTGTGTTTTCTTCCTCTGGTCCTTCTTATCTTTCATGACCCCACCTCATATAGATGAGGTATGAAAACGTGACTTTGTTTGAGGGACAGTGTTTTAGGAAAATTAGAATTTTTATTAAAGGGTACAATACGTTTTTGGCGTTAACCCCATTATAAGACATAGTTTCAGCTTGTGGAGCTACTATACTAGGTTCTTAGTAAGCGTCCTTCTTGGTTATAAGTCCCTTACGGTGTCCTTAGCATTAATTTGGCTCTCCTCCTACTCGTGGATGTGACCTCAATAGGCGCTGGCACAATATTCCTTGGTGGCATTGGATGCTTTTGCATAATGTCTCTTGGGTCTTTATGACTTTTACTACACCTCAGGCATTAGAGAGCTTTTAGGGAGGTCTTCCTATGGGGATAGATTGTTGGGTACTATTGGCGACATCAGTCCTAGTTCTCTTGGTTTCTCTCTTAGGAGCCATCTAAAAATTTTAAAATGTCTCTTCATCTTTATGTTATATAGACTATATAATGTATTCGGGGAAATAGGCTTTGATTCCACTCACGTTGTCATGCTCCAACCTAGTTTGGTCGGATCCCCATGAGCAACCCGCCACTTCCTTTGGTTCATTAAGGGTTTGAACTTTTTCTAAATAGCGAGGAGTAAAGCGTCCTTTTTACTTGTCTTTCCTCGAATAGCATTATACAAAACTGAATATTTTAAAGTAAACATACTTGTCTTAAGTTCCAATATAGGAGGGTCTTTAAGATTGGTGTTTCCTCAATTACCTAAAAGGGATAATAGGGAGGGGTGACTTCTACAACTCAGTGAACGGGTGTTGGGAGTGAGTTTTCAAAATAGTTTCATCCAAACCGTGCCAAGGTTATCATTTCCTTTAAAAAAAAAGGGATTTTTCCTCAATTTTAGTTTTCAAAACCTTTTCCATTTCCGTATTAGGTGTGTTTAGCTCTCTTAGACCATCCCCTTGCCTTGGGAGGCATTTAGAAAACAAACTGTAAACCCTGCTCTTTTGAGTTAAGGAAAAACCAGGAAAAGAACCAGTCATACTGAGTGAGAAAACCGAACCAATTCACAATCTCGTAATGAGGAATGGGCAAATTGGAAGAAGTTTTACTCCCAAGTGACCCAAAGAAGTTCATAAACCTTGGAAAGGAACTTTAGGACAAATTGAGAGAGAAAAACCAGACCGGTTCAGGTGAACCGGACCCGAACTGGATTGAACCGATTTAAGAATCAAGCCAGTTTATGAACTAGAACTGATAGAGAGAAGGTAAACTGAAAAATTTATGGACCCTAAGTGACCTAGGGAGTCATGAAAGACATGAAAAAGGACTTTAGGATGAATTGGAGATGAAAACCAAACTAGATCAAGTGAACCGGATCCAAACCAAATTGAACCGGTTCGAAACGATTTGAACCACTATTGAACCAGATGTTAAATTCATTTTTCTAGGTGGCTTAAAAATTTTAAATTTGAGATTTGAGTCCACCATTGGATAGAAAATGAATTTAGAAATTTTTATGTTTGAAAATTTTAGTCGAATCGGGGGAGAACCAACATGTTTAAACTTTGAATCAGGTTCAGACCGGTCTAGTCCGGTTTGGAACAGTGTCGTCTTCTTCCTTCATATAACAACACTGTTCACTTGTTGGAAAATTGAAGAAGCGCCAGCGAAAAAGAAACATTTTTGTTCAGTATGTTTCAGGCAATCAATGTCTATCATAAAGGTGTCAAACGGACTGTCGACGAATCCCCGAGCTCCCTATATAAAGAGCCCCTCTCCATTCATCCTCTCCACACCTAAAAAGCTCTCTCTCTCTACAGTCTATTTTCCAATAAAGCTTCGTTTGAGTGCCTTATAGCGTTAAAACTTACGATTCAAAGTGCTATGGAATAGTATGAACATGTAGAAACTAAATTTCAACTTCAATTTCAACAATTAGAAGTATTTGATCGGTCAATTTGATGAAATTAAATTCGGCTATTTTAGGGAGTTGAAATTGGGGGAAATTTTAGAGAAATTGGGGTTTTTCAAAAATTAGAAGGACCAAAATGCAATTTTATAAAATTGAGGGTCAATTGGGCATGATAAGAATGCTAGATGGCCAATTGAGCAAATTTTAGAATTTTTGGGGTAAAATTTACCATTTTTGTAAAGGAAGGGCAAAATGGTAATTTTGGAAAATTGGGGGGCTAAATTGGGAATTTGGGAAACTTAAACCCCTTTCTATGAAATTGACTAAATTCAAGTACCAAAAAGGAATTTTAAAAGTTTCGGGAATCAATTTGGGAAAAACGGCAATTGGTGCCTAAAGTAAAAGGAAAAATAACTTTAGAAACCAAATTGCAAATATTGGAAAATTTGTGAATTTAGTCATTTATACTGAATGAGGTTATCAAGTCATATGATAATGAACAATAATGTTCATTTCATGTAGGAACATGAGACAACGGGGATGCCAGCTGAAGTTAAGATTGCGAGGGATGGAAACTGACTAAGAAGAATTTCACTGCACGATCGGGTGAGTGGGATTTTATATCATACCTGGTTGGGGATGAAAAGTACCTCGAAATGAAAACCCACTACTTAGTGGTATTTTAAACATCACAACTTAGAGATGTGATCTAAAAATGACATGGAAAGACTATTTACTGATTGTAAGTAGATCATACCCGGTTGGTATGATGAAACTTCCTTGGAGGAAGTGGAAAACCCGTTCATCGGTTATGAGCGGAGATATCCTCAAACTCGGTTGGTATGATGGATAGTTGAAAATTTATTTTTGTTGGAAGTGCTCTCCCCTGATTGTGTGCCACTGCTTAAACAATTTGGGAGACCTTCTCCATGAGAGCTCGATTAGCTCTGTTAGGCTGGAGGCCTCAGTTTTGGAACTTGGGGGCTAATACACCCAATTTTGAAAATCTCGAATAGTGGGCCATAGGCCAGTTAGCACGAGTAGGTGCTCGTAAACAAACATGAGTTATATGCCATAAAATTTTAAATAAATGAATTGTTTAGTCATGGTACCAAGACAGGACTAACATATTTAGTCAACTAGTGGTTGTGCGACATGATAGGGCTCAAAAATAGTTAAGACAAACAACTACAGGTTGAGTTGAAGGTCGGGGCCGTTGGACTAGTGGCATGATGTGAAAATACTGATTGTGTGTGGACTGTGTGTACGGGACCTTCAAGACGCCTAAGAGGGGTAGTGATGTGTCCTAGGGCCCTGGACAACCTGGTGGGTATAAGGGCAGTTCATTGGACCAAGTGACCTTGCGAAGCTCAACGTAGCTTCAAGCGCACGAGACTGGGGTGGGGTCGAGATGAGGTCTTTGTCCTCTTACGGACATGGAGAAATGATTTCAGGATTGAGGGTCAGATGTTGCGTACATCCACACATTCTCAAGGTAGAAGTAGACATTCTTCTATCTTGGTGGCCGGTAAAGTCGCTCCGACACCACAAGTGGGTTCAGTGGACGGGCTGGCCTATGATTATGTGATTGACCTTCATGATGAAGGATGTTCTTTGACAACCAAGATTTTAAAATGGAGAAAATTTAAGGGAAATTAAGGAGTCTTGCACACTCTAACTTGAAAACATTCCTAAACTCCATATTTTTTTACTCCATTTTAAAAAAAAAATACCCATTCACTGAGTTATAGAAACTCACCCCTTTTTTCTATCCCTTTTCAGGAAAAGAAAAAATAACTAGAAATAGCACTAAACCTTACCCTCTGTCACGTATGCTTAATTTCTCTTAAGCTTACATTTTATTTGATATATGTCTTTCCAGGGAACCAGGTTGAAAATATGTCTGGCTCATCTCGAGTAAAAGAAGGGGCAAACTCCTCTTGAATCAAGAGAGTGACGGGTTGTTCACGGGGATCCAACCAAACCGGGTTGGGGCGTGACACAAACACACACCCTTCATCAAGAAAAGTACACATATTAGCAGGTGCAGCCCATCCATTGCACCCACTTATGGATCGGAGCATCTTTATTATCCACTAAGATAGAAGTCTGTCCACTTCTACCATGGATCTAAGTGGATGTTCTAGACGTCTGACCCTTAGAACCGAATGCCACTTCATGTCCATATGAGGTCTGAGATGTCACGCCCTGACCCAATTTGGTCGGATCCCCTTGATCAACCCACCACTCTCCCAGTTTATTAAAGAGTTTCCCGTTATTATAAACTGTAAAGAGTAAGGTGTCCTTTAAACATGCACCTTTATCTGGAATAACATAAATCAAAACTGCATAATGTTATAAATTTATCATACTAGTCTGACAGGCATCTTAGTTGATGGTATTTAAGGGTAGGCTTTCTAGAATTTACTAAAAGGGATATAAGGGAGGGGGTGAGTACGACTACTCAGTGAATGGGTTTTCGAAATTTATCTTTTAGGAAAAAGATTTGTATTTGAGTATGTCAGACTCCTTATTTTCTTTCAAAAATCCTTTCATTTCAAATCTCTTGTTTTTATCACCATTTCTTGTTAATCACGGTGTGTCATCACCCAACACACGTCCTTCATCATGAAGGTCAATCACATAATCGTAGGCCAATCCATCCACTGAACCTACTTGTGGCGTCGAAGCGACTTTACCGGCCACCTAGATAGAAGCATGTCCACTTCTACCCTAAGAATGAGTGGATGTACGCAACATTTGACCCTCAATCTCAAATCTCTGTGCATGTATGAGGATAGAGACCTCATCTCGACCCTACCTTAGTCTCGTGCGCTTGAAGCTACGTCGAGCTTCATAATGTCACCTGGTCCGACAACCTACCCTTATATCCACCAGGCCATCCAAGGCCCTAGGGCACATCACTACCCCTCTTGGTAGCCTTAAAGGTCCCGTACACAAAGTGCATGTACAATTAGTATTTTCATATCATGCCATATAATATGTGGTGCCACTGGTCCAACGGCCCCGACCTTCAACTCAACCTGCAGTTATTTGTCTTGACTAGTCCGGAGACCTGTCATGTCGCACTACCACTAGTTGATTGATTATGTCAGTCATGTCTTGGTACCATGGCCAAACAATTCATTTATTTAAAGTTTTAGGGCATATAACTCATGTTTGTTTACAAGCTCATGCTCATGCCAACTGTCCTTGGGCCCACTGTACGAGATTTTCAAAATTGGGCATATTAGCACCCAATTTCCAAAATTGAGGCTCCCGGCCTATCAGAGCTATTAGACCTCCCATCAAGAAGGTCTCCCAAATTGTTTAAGCAGTGGCACACAATCAAGGGAGAGCACTTTTGACAAAAACATATTTTCAACTATCCATCATACCAACCGGGTATGAGAATATCTCCGCTCATAATCGATGAACAGGTTTTCCACTTCCTCCGATGAAACTTTATCATACCAACCGGGTATGATCTACTCACAACTTGTAAGTAGTTTTTCCGTATCATTTTCACATCACTCCTCTATGTTGTAATGTTTAAAATAACACTAAGTAGTGGGTTTTAATTTCGAGGTACTTATCATCCCCAATCGTGTATGATATAAAATCCCACTCACTCGTTAATGTAGTGAATTCCACTCGATCAGTTCTTTGTGTTCACGCAAGCTTGTCCTTGGTGGTGTTCCTGGTACTTCGTATTCCTACTCGATATGAACATACTTGTTCATTATTCCTCGGCCTAATAGCCTTTATTCATTACAAATGAATGAGAAAACTAAACTTTCTATTTATTTACAATTAGGTCCCTAAAGTTATTTTTCTTTAAGTTCCTAATGCCGGTTTTTCCTGAAATTGAGTTTTGAAACATTTAAAATTTATCTTAGAACCTCAATTTATTCAAATTCACAAAAAGGGGTTTAATTTCCCAAATTTACAATTTGTCTCCCAACTTTTCCAAATTTACCATTTTGCCTTTCCTTCACAAAAATGGTAAGTTTCATCCCAAAAATTCTAAAATTCTTCAATTGGCCCTTTAACATTTTTATCATGCCTAATTGACCCTCAATTTTATAAAATTGCATCTTGGTCCTTCGAATTTTTTAAAATCCCCAATTTTTCCCCCAATTTCAACTTTCTAACACAACCGAATTTGATTTCATCAAATTGACTGATCAAACACTTCTAATTGTTGAAATTGAAGTTGAAATTGAGTTTCTACACATTCATACGATTCCATAGCACTTTGAATCACAAGCTTAAACGTCGAAACAAGCTCAAATGGAGCTTCTCCGAAAAATAGACTATAGAGAGAGAGAAAGCTTCAATTACTCACCGGTGAGGGCACGGCAGCGTGAGCATTCTATCTGGGCAGGTAGCTCTACTCCTAAGGTTTCTCCTAGGATAAAAAATGACATCAATTGATGTCGAATTGGATTAGAATTCTGTCATTGAAATTTTGTTGACTCTCTCTCTAACACCAGTTGGAAATTGCATAGGGGAGCCGAATTGGCTTACCTTTCGGTCCTAATTCAGCTGTAGCAGGGCTATGGAGGTGTTAGTAAGGCTTGGTTTGCCTAAGGAGGGCTCAAATTGGCCGATTTTAGCTCGGCTGAAATAGGGCAGCTTGGGTGTCGGAGCTGTTTCACTATTTGATTATGTCGACGCTTCTTTGGCGATCATTGAATTGAATGGAGGTTGTTATCAGATAGTTGACTTCCTCAGAATCTAAAGAGCCTGACCTCTCCTTCTGAGGTTAAGAAAAATGTCCAAGTCAAAGCTCTGATTCAAGCTTCACCGGGAAATGGAGCAATAGAGTGAGAGGGAGAGAAACGTGTTCAGGTGTGACGAGGATGAATGAGGGTGAGCTCTTAATATAGGTGTAAAATTGTGTATTAAATGGGGAAGATTTATTATCAGTATTAATGTTGCCATAAATTGATGGGTATTTATTAGTATTAATTCCAATAATTTAATTTAGGTATTAAATTATGGGTATTTATGATAGGGCCTATAGGTCTCCCATCATAGCACTACTCTCGAGCAAGCACGCTTAACTTCAATGTTCTCATGGGATCTAGTTCATCTTAACCAATTTGGTTTTTCTTTTCTAATTTGTCTTAAGGTTCTTTTCCATGGTTTTATGAACCCTCAAATGGTCAGGTTTGTGAACCGGTTCGGTTTTCTCACTCAGTTTGACCGATTCTTTTCCTAGTTTTCTTTAGCTCAATAGTGTGGGGTTTACATGAGACCTCATCTCGACCCCACCCTAGTCTCATGCACAAGAAGTTACTCCAAGCTTTAAGAATGAGGAATAATGAACTGCCCTTATCTCCACCATGTCATCCAGTAGCCCTTAGGACCCATCACTACCCCTTGGGTGTCTTGATGGTCCCGTATGACAAGTGCATGCACAAACAAAAATTTTTCACAAATAGCCATCATCTTTGGTGCCAGCGGTCCGATGGCCCTGATGCTCAATCCGACCTACAGCTGTTTATCTAGGTCGATGTGTTGACCTGGTTCTAACGCACTACCGCCAGTCCATTGAACAATGTCGGTACATACTCGGTACCGTGGCGTAATCACACAATCCATTTCATTAGAAATTTTCATGGCTCTTTCTTAATCAAGTTTGTTTATAAGCTCCTGCTTGTGCCTACTAGCCAGGAGCCCATTGCACATGTTTTTCCAAAACTAGGCATTTAGCTCCATGAGTTAAAAAATCAAGGCCCTTGGCCTATCTGAGCTATTCTAGCTCCCATCAAGAAGGTCTCCCAAATGTTTTAAGTATTGGCACACAGTTAGGGAAGAACACTTCTGACAAAAATTCATTTTCAATCTCATTACACCAACAAGGTGTGATGATATCTCCGCGTACAACTGGTAGACGGGTTTCTCCTTTCCACAAGGAAACTCATCATACCAAATAGGTATGATTATCTCTACTTACAACGAGAAAGTAGGTTTTATCCGTTCAAGATAGTGCTCATAATCCCAACCGGTATTATATGTAAATTAGCCCACTCACAAGCAGTAAGTAGGTGTTTAACTTTTAAACTTGCTCATCACCCCAACTGAGTATTACGTTAAATAACCCACTCACCTGATGACCATGACGTGTTCGTCCCCAGTTGGTTATACAGGTCAATGCTAGCTTTTCCTTAGGTGGTGTTCCGATCTCTCAGGCCCATACACGATTTGGGCATCCTTATCAAATAATATTTGGCATGACAGCCATCATTTTCTCAGATATGGTCGACTAGCCCCAAATTTTGATTTATTGCACTTAGGTCCCTAAAGTTCATTTTCCTTAACTTTAGGTCCTTAATGCTAAATTTTCCTCAAATTAAGTCCCGACTACTTCCAATATCATCCTTGGGGCCTTAATTTACTTTAATTTGTGTAAGGGGCTCAAGTTCCCCAAATTTCCAATTTGGTCCCCAATTTTTTAAAAATTACAGTTTTGCCTCTACTTTCCAAAAATGGCAATTTGACCCCAAATATTTTGAAAATTGACCAATTGGTTCCCCAACATCTTTTTCATTGCTAATTGACCTTCAAATTTGAGAAATTGCATAGAGGTCCATCAATTGTTTGGAATCCCTAATTTTTCCCAAAAATTTCCTCCAATTTCTCCCCCATTAAGTTGACTAAATTTGATTTCTTCAAATTGGCCATTCAATCGAGGTTAATTACTCCAATTGATGGTATGGATCAATTCCTACATTTCCATATGATTCAATTAAACTTTGAACCGCAGCATTTTGGTTCAAATTGAGCTCAAATGGAGCTTCGCTGGAAAAATATTTGTAGAAAGAGAAAGCTTCGAAAGCTTACCGTCAAAGGTGCAGCGATTCGAGCTCTTGATCGGATGAGGTAGCTCTTGTCCTGAGGTTCATTCTATGATCAAGAATTGCTATAATTGAAGTCCATTTTAGGGTGAACTTAATCAGTGAAATTCAACAATTTCTCTCTCTAACACCGATCTACAACGACTAACGAGGGCCAAATTGGCTTATCTTTTAGCTCTGTTGAGATTGTGTGAGGGTCGTGGGTGTGTTGGAAAGGCTTGGTTTAGCCAAAGGAGGGATAAATTTGGTTGAATTCAGCTCCGCCAAAACAAGGTAGCTTCACTCCGTCGAAGCTGCTTCACTATTTGATTTCGCTTTCACTTCTCTAGACATCATCAGGTCGAAAGGAGGTTGCTGTCAGGTAGCTGACTTCCAATGAAGTTTGTAGGGTCTGACCTTACCTTCTAAGGCTAAGAAAACTGCCCAAGTCAGAGCTCTGGTTTGAGCTTCACCAGAAAATAGAGCAATTGAGAGAGAATAGCGATTTGAGGTGTGTGGAGGATGAATGAAGAGGAGCTCTTTATAAAGGGAGCTCGGGGACCCTTTGCTCAACCACTTTCCATTTTGATCGAGCTTATCCTCGCCCAAAAATGCCTTGATCGGAGTGGTTACACCTTTGCTAGAGAAGGAAGTTTTATGCATTAATGAATAGTCTTGTCGTCTTGAGGAAGAAGATGACACTATTTTGAATCGGACCGAACCAGTCCGACCGAGTTCAATGGCAAAAATTGGCCGGTTTAGGCTCAATTCGATCAGTTTTCTCAAAATTAAAATTTTATAAATTCATTTCCTATCTAATGGTAGCTTCAATTTCCCAATTTGATCACTTTAAGGCACCACGAAAAATAAATTTAGAATCTAGTTTATGTATAGTTCAAACTAGTTTAATCTGGTTCACCCTGAACCGGTCAGGTTTTCTCTTTCCATTCGTTCCAAGGTTTTTTTTCCATGAATTTTATGACACTTTAAGTCACTTGGGATTTACCAATTTCCCAATTTACCCTTCCTTTACTGGTTTGGGTTCGTTAACCAGCTCGGATTTCTCTTTTAAATTGACCGGTTCCTTTCCTGGTTTTCTTATATTTAAAGGATGGGGTTTACAGTTTCTCTCTCTAGAAATGAATTGCTCCCACTAAGAAGAGTCGAATTGGCTTACAATTTCCCTCTAGGAAGGTCGTGTGATGGCTGCGGGGCTAAGGGAGGGCTCGATTCGACTACGGGAGGTTTGAATTGGCCAAATTCGAATGAGGCAAATTGGACAATTTTGTCATTCTAAGAAAGATGATGACACAGCTCATTGACCGGTCAGACTGTTGATCGGTCCAGTCCGACCGGGTTTAGTGACAAAAACCGATCAGTTCAGACCCAATCGATTGGTTTTCTAAAAATTAAAATTTTATAAATTAATCTAAATTCATTTTTTATCTAGTGGTGGCCTCAATTCTCCAAATTTACATTTTTAAGACACCTAGAAAAATGAATTATTGAACCGGTTCACAATGGTTCAATTCGGTTTAGGTCTGGTTCACCCTGAACTAGTCCATTTTTCTTATCCAATTCACTTCATGGTTCTTCACCATGATTTTTATGACTTCTTAGTTAATTGGGATTTTCCAATTTCTCATTTTAACCCTTCTTTACCATTTTTTGTTCATTAAATAGCTCAGTTTTTTTATGAAATTTGTCAGTTCTTTTCCCGATTTCCTTTGTCCAAGAGGATGGGTTTCACATTAACCGCCCAACTCAATCACTCAGATGCATGTATAATAATCAGCAAGTAACATGCTCACAATCTTAAACATGAGGAGCTTGGTCCTTAAATCAACCAACTCCTATCAGCAAATTAATCCCAAGCATGAAGCCCCATCTCACATAGTGATAGCTTGCGACTATAGTTTATCACAATCTATCGACCCTATCCCATATATTCATTTTAGAAAAAAAATGTTATTTCTTAGTGAACTTGTATCCATGTTGTTTTACATTTCTTTTCAAATAATTCCAAAGCATGCATCATGTATTTCATGGTATTATCACATTCAGTCTATCCAATTGGAGTCATCATCACTACTCACGCTCACAAGTTTTCTTATCGGAACTTGTTCGTTGCAATTGATATTCCCTTTTAGCTTGGGTTGTGAGATACTTGCATGGGTGACTGTGGTATTCTCTCTACAATAGTCATAGTACAATATTGGGATCATTTTAAGTACTTAATAAGCACATAAATACTACCTCGTAAGTTTCCTAAGAAATTATAGTATTGTCCATTGGGCTCAATTCACTAGACTTCTGTGTTGACGAACCATTATAACTAACCTTCTTATAAGGTTAATTGCACTTACTTAGGGTCATAACCATCTATAATTATACTTTCCCGCATGCTTAAAAATCCCTAAGTTTCCACTTTGGTATCTTACTTTCTCATAATGGCATTTTGATCCCTAAATTGGGAAAATTGACCATTTTGCTCTTTATAAATAAAAATTCATCCTTTTGGACCCTAGACTTTTTCCAATTCTTACACCCGGGTCCTCAAGTTGCTTTGGATCTCATTCTAGTACCCAAATACCTTAGGATATCTCTCAAGTCCCCATTTTCTCTATTTTTAAAATAGTCCTTAAGTTGGACAAAAATATCATTTGCCCTTATAATTTAAAACTCATCTTTTTGGGACCCTCGATTCTCCAAATCTTCCATTTGGGTCCCTAGACTTCCTTTAGTCTTTTTTGGGTCATTAAAATTCTCAAAAATCACTTATAGGCACACAAATTCCTTTATTTGCACCTTAGTTCCTAAACTTTATCTTTTGTACCATTTGGGTCCTTATTCATTCAAAACATATCATCTGAGTTTCAAAACTTTAACAATCTTTTAAAATGGTCCCAAAATCTTCTTCATGTTGTTAAAAAGATCCCCAAGAAAATTTATTCTCAAATGGGTCCTCTAACTTATCCATATTTACACTTCGGTCCCCGACCTTTGCTCCCAAAACAAAATAATTCATAAAAATTCTCAAACTCAAACATGATGTCCCTAAGGACTCCACTTCAACTGTCATGACCTCTACCCGGTCGGATAAATGATGATTAGGGCCAGATCCAAGATAACAATTTATTGAGTAAAAGTTGAGTTAAGGTTGGGATCTCACAGGATACGATGACTCAACCAATGACACTAGTGTTATTTGAAAGTTGACTCCCAGAGGAGTTCATGACTAGTTGAATCATCTCAAACAAAGGTCTGAGCTACCTGCAAAGTCCATCTTACTAAACTTTGTCATAAATAAAGGCTACTCGGTGCTTCTCAAAATTTGTTTGACCTTAATACTTACTCAAAACATATGAGGCTCTTGGCATTCGAAAGTTGGGACCAAGAGAAGTATATAGCATATTTCATGGCCCTTGTTGGCTACCCGGTACTTTTCGGTGCTTCTCAAAATTTGTTTGACCTTAATACTTACTCAAAACATATGAGGCTCTTGGCATTCGAAAGTTGGGACCACGAGAAGTCTATAGCATATTTCATGGCCCTTGTTGGCCGCTAATGCCACTAGAAATCGCCTCAAAAGCACTTGTCCTATTTCTCGCTAATGGAATGAATGTATTGTTTGATCACACCAACATGGGTAGAGCTAACTCAAAGGCCAAGAGAGGTGAAGTTGAAATGTTGACTCCAGTAGCTTTCCAAGGACACCTAAATCAATAATTTTGGTAGTGAGGAGATGAAGTTGTGCTCTCTATAAATTCAGTCACCAGAAAATGGAGGTAAGTGAGTTTTAGAGAGAATTTTGATGAGTCACCGACCAGGGGACATCCCATCCTTATATGGTCGCAAACTAGTTTTAATTGACTATCGGATCATAGCCCCCATTTATAATTTTATAGCATGTGGCTCTCTAAATAAATTAATCAGTGTGTGGTATATTTTGGATTATGACTGGGGAAAAATTAGGTTTTAATCCTGGTTTTGGACTGCAACTATTGCTAGTTCAACACTGTTCCTAACCGGATTCTAGCAAAATTTCAGTTGATTCGACTATTTCTTGGTTAGTTCACCCTCATTTTGACTTATTCTTATCTTATACTTTTTTTTATAAAACTTATTTGCTTAACTCCATATTGTTTGAGCTAAGGAATCACTAAATTCCCATTTGTTTATCCCTATTTAAAAATCAATGTGTTTTGTGGCCCGGTCCGGTTCAATTCCAATTTGAACCGGTTATTCCTCGAGTTTTTCCCAATTCTTATTTTTTTTATCAAAGAGTGTTCTTTGAGGGTATTTCATGATCTTCCTCATTGATTTATGTTATGGTTCGAACCGATTTCCATTCATGTTCAATTTTCAATCTCGGTTCAGGTTTTCTTTCTTGGGTTGACCTCGATTCTTGGTTTACTTCAACTAAATTTCTTGTTTAATATTCCTTGTATTACACTTGATGTCTCATAAGTGTTAAAATTGTGATAAGACAACTCTATAAGGAAAAAGGATATACTCCTATGTGGAAGAAAGGTGAATGTCTATGGTGATATAAAAAACAACAAGTGACGTTGTGGAAAATAGACCGTAGTCTTGGAATAATTTGGAAGTTTGACAAATGTACCAATTGATGGTAATGATATAGTGAGAGATTCCCTCTTTAAGCCAAACTTTGGTAAGGAATCTTCCAAAATGCGAAGGGAAAATGATGGAAGAGTTACCAAATGTTGACAAAAAAAATATTAGGATCACGTGATGTAAGCATCATTTTGTAAATCGAATACATTTTCATGGCACCACAAAAATTATTTGTTAAGATGTGACAATGATTCCTTTGAAGCCCTCGAAGAGAAAAAGTTGGATGACATTTTAGGGAGAATGAGGAACTAACGAATCTCATAAAAGCTTGGGCATTAATGCTTAAAAAATAAATGAGTAAGGAATGATGGGTAAACACTTGCTACTCCTATAATAGAACAATAGAGCATATCATAATAGTGATATGAGTAAGCCATCAAGGCAATGTTTGGGAGGGTAAATCAAGTCAAGATTTCGAAATTATGAAAATGGCCCTCAAGGCATAATCAAAGTATGAAAAACATCCTAGGCTTTACGGATTGACCCCAAAATTCTTCAAGTACCATATCACTATTGGAAGGGAGCAAATTATGGACAATTGTGCAAGTGGAGCACAAAGACTCATGAATCCCTCGGGGACGTATATATCTCTGGATAAAAGGTGAGTGGGATTTTTGGCATCGGTACCTATTATGCAATATTACTCGCATTTTAATTATTCGTAATAATTAAAAATATCTTTGGAATATAATTCCCCTTGACTACTTGAACCCAACTAAAAACTATTTTTGGAGAATATATTCCTTACGTGAATTATGATGCTCATGTGGGTCCAAGGCCATATTTTGAAAAAGTCATGAAAGTGGACGTAAGGCCAATGGAAACGGGACATGCCCCATAAATAATTGTTGATATATTAATATATCTAAAATATATCATAAATGGATGATGTGTGCATAAGACTACTAAGCTAGAGTTGAGTTGTAGCCCATTTGGCCAATAATTCAAAGATAAAGGTCTTACATAATAAGACTATTGCTTGTGATTATCTATTATACGAATCCATGAGGCACCTGATACGGGGTATTGATGGTTATAGGGGTTGTTGGATAGAAAGGATGGAACAAGGGAAGTAATAATTGGTCTAGTATATCACAGGAATCTAGGAGTTCCATTGTGCAATAGACATGGTGGAGAAGAAAGGTCTTATCCCTCAATAGTGGACACTTTCATTAGAAATGTCTGGGGTTGTGCAATGGTGCTCACACAGACAAGTGGTCGAGGTTGTAGCCACTCACCAATGTGGTAGAGATTGTAGGCTCTCACCAAGGTGGACGGTAAAGACGCTCAAGGCCACAAGTAGGGCAGATTGAGGTTGTACCTCACAAGGTCTATTCTGCGAATATTTGATCCCTTTAATGAGAAAGGGTGTATGTTTGTTTATCATATACAAACTTATGTGAAATTTACCTTAAATAAAATTATGAATGTTACATGATAATGGAGGACATCCCCACAGATTTATGCTTCTGAGCAAATGAATTGTTGGCATAAAAGGGTCGAATGGTGGTTCCCAATGACACTGAGCTCAAGTATGCCATACTTGAAGAAGCACATGACTTCGTGTACGTGATACACCTCAGCAGCACCAAGATGTATCAGACCTTAAAGGAGGGGTACTAGTGGCCGGGAATGAAGAGAGAAATCATGAAGTACATGGCTTGGTGTCTCTCCTGTCGAAAAATAAAGGTCGAGCATCAAAAGTTGGTAGGACTTCTCCAATCGCTCCCCAATCTAGAGTACAAATGGGAGAAGATCACCATGGACTTAGTGATGGGATTACCCCTGTCAGTCCAAGGACACAACGCCATATGGATCATAGTGGACCAACTCACCAAAGTCGCCCACTTCATGCCCATGAAGCTACCTGACCCAATAGAGAAGCTAGCTAGGTTATACATCTCAGAGATAGTACGCTTGCACAGGGTCCCAAAGTCAATAGTATTGAATAGAGATTTAAGGTTCACATCAAGATTCTCACCAATTCTGTAGAAGTTGTTCAGAACAAAGCTACTTATGAGCATTGTGTTCCATTCCCGGATAGATGGGCAGTCCAAAAGGACGATCCAAATGTTGGAGGACATGCTTAAAGTATGCCTCCTAAAGTTTGGAAAAAGGTGGGAAGACTACCTTTTCCTTATGGAGTTCGCCTACAATAATCAATACGAGACCAGCATCCAGATGGCTCCATATGAAATGCTATAAAGAAGGAAGTGTCGAATTCCATTATACTAGGATAAAGTGGGGCAACACAAGTTGGAGAGAGTCAATTTGATCAAAGACGCAATGGACAAGATTTGAATCATCCACGATCAGCTCAAGGCGGCACAAGATCGACAGAAGAGTTATGTCGATAACCAATACCTGGAGCTAAGTTTTAAGGTAAGGGATCGAGTATTTTTAAGGGTGACTCCATGGAAGGGTCATCAAATTCCAAAGTCGAGGAAAACTAAACCCACGGTATATTGACCCCTACACAATTACGAAGAAGATTGGACCGATGGCGTACAAGCTTTTGCTCCTGCCAGAGCTGGACTAGATCCATGACGTCTTCCATGTATCAGTGTTAAGAAAGTACAAACCTATTTCAAGACACATGCTAGACTGCCCTCCTCGAGAGTTAGAAAAAAAATCTATCCTACCTTGTGGAACTTGTACACCCTGTTGGACTACTAGGAGAAGAGTCTTCGTAACAAAAGGATCTAGATGGTGAAGGTCCTATGGCGGAATAGTCAGGTAGAGTAGGAGACTAGGGAACCCGAGGCAAGAATGAGGGAGAAGTATCTGAGGCTATTAAAATTCCCCCATGACATGGGAGTGTAAATAAGAACTATTATAAAGTGAATATTAAAGAAATAAATACAACTAGTTTTGAGGATAAAACTCCAAAAAAGAAGGGGATTGTTGTAAGACTAGGAAAATTTCAACTTCGTACCCCGGTTGGGTCAAATCGGGAAGTGGGGTCAAACCAGGGATATAAGCATGAATCGAAAAGTAGGAGGGATTGAATGAGGGGCCATGAGGGGTGAGAACGAGTCATGAGAAACCCTTAGTTGTGTCAAGGGACATGGGGTCATGGATTGGGAGAAATCCGGGAGAGAATTGCGTTTGAGCTAGGTGGAGTCACAAAATCCACGAATTTTTATGATGTCAAAACAAATCCAAATTGAGTAGTTCTTGAGTCAATTCAATAGAAACTTTAAATAATATTTTTAGGTATTTTTATTTTCTTAAGAACCGGGTGGGAAAGGGGTGAACCAAGCCAAAAACCACTAAATCGGTTGAGAAATTCGTCAGAAACTAGTTCTCTACAATTTTAAAATGATATGCTAGGACGGTGAGTGCACAAACGTGTTGCACATGCGGTGAGCAAGGAGCATGCACGCGTGGCCACACGTGCATGTGTCATCTTCCTCACCCCCACCGTACACTCGGATTTGCCTTGTTTCACTCGATAGATCACTATTGACCCACCGACTCCACCACTTGGGGAAATTAATTCATTGCCAGCACCATAAGCTATGAATTAGTCTAAGGAAGCTATGGATAGATTGTCAAAGTGGTCTAGATCACCTCCATATAAATTGGGACTGCTCTCTCCCTAGAAATTGCTTAGAATCCTCTCCCAACCACCGACTGCTCCCAACTCAAGCAAACTGACTACTAGAGAGAAATTCTCCATTTTTCGACCACCTCTTATGATATTCTTGGTAATCTACAAAGTTGAGGACCTTAGTTTTGGCCACCTCTCTCGACCCTCAACTCCACCTCTACCATCCTCGGCAAGATCACAAAGTACTTCATCTCTAGTGACCCGAAATAGAACAGTAGATTTTGGTCTCAATTTCGATGGCCACGACAGCACTCTTAAGTTGAGAAAAATTGGGTGAGTTCCTGCACCACCATCTTTCCATAGTCTTTAGCCTTGCCCGATTTGAGCAAGAATTGGATTTGAATTAAATCATCAAAATCTAATATCACGGGTAAATTGGTTAAGCTAACTAAAATGTTAATTGCATGAGCTACAAACCACTATTTGAGCTTATTGAAGTGATCACGGACTCTTGAGATAGTCAACTATCCATCCCCACCATCCTCTATGGCTGACGTGCCACCACCAGTGAGTTACTAGCTTTTACCAGACTTATATCATATTGTGTTAGTGTTTCTGATCAAGCCCAATTGGAGCAATTTTGATCGACTCTGGCCAAACCAAGTTTACAATAGTTATAGGGAGGCCAGGGACCTACCCACTTAATTTGATAATTTTTAGAGACACTTCAGTTGTGGGTTAAAGCTCAAGGGCCAAAATGCAATGATTTGAAAGTTAGGATAACTAAATACAATTAAGATTTTTTTTGTGGTCTTCCTAAGCGGCAAAATAAAGTTTTGGGGCTAGTTGGGAAGTTTGGTGAAGTGTGGGGACCAGTTTTGCCTATTGGGAAAGGACTAGGGCCCTTTTTGCAATAAAGGCAAAGTTAGGGACTAAAGTACAAATATGGGTGTTTGCATGGCCAAAGGAGGACGTTTAGGTAGTCCAAGGACCTAAAATTAAATTTAAGAAGTTTAGGGACCCAAATGAAAAGTTTGGAGGTCAAATGGATCCTGAAGCCTAAGTTCACCCAAGGAGGGGCAAAAATGTAAATTTGCCAAAACTTGGGGGCTTATTGGGAATTCATGGGAAGTAAAGCTTGGAATTATTCCAGTGCCTACTTGGGACCATATTGGGGCTCAATGAAGCTTGAGGGACCCAATTGAAAGACTTGAGAAAGTCTAAGGTCCAAAAATAAGAGATATTAAAGTATAAGGGCAAAATGTTAATTTTGCCCAAATTGGGGACCCGAAAGGGGTAGACAATAGAGCCATAAAGAGAGTACGGTCGGATAAACAATTAATGGTTAGTAGAAAGAGTGATCATAGTATTGCTATACCTTGTAGAGAATGCAAGGAGCAGTACACAAAATCAATAATGGGATTTCGAACACATCGCGAGGTGATATTTGAATGCCTAAGAGGTTGTGTTACCGCTCGAGGGGGAAATGGAAAGGAGATTGGGGAGAAATAGTGTAATCTTTCGTGTTTTCCTGGTACACTCGGATGATGTACGGGTACCGTCCCAATACACTATTGTGCCGAGACGATGGTGGAATTGAGTCACATGTGTAAAGTGCATGGACCGGTGAGAAGCGGTTAAGCGGCCATGACCCAGGGTGCTAAGACACCAGCTATGAGATGAAACGTGAGGGGGTCGGTTGTTGTTAAAGTGTTCGTGGCCCCCGTACTCTAGTTCCCTATCTAGTATCGTCCTAGAAGGATGGTACATTCTAGAGATGTGATATATATATATATATATATATATGAAGGGCACGAGTAGCCCATTTGTGTACGGGCTCAAGTGACCAAAGTGTGTGGGAGAGCGGCAAGTGTTCCGTAGGGACCCCAAGGTGTTGAGACACCAAACTGCGAGATGGCACAAGTGAAGTGTCGATTGTGGTAAGAGCACCTTTGGCTTCCCACATTCCAGTTCCCAATCTGTTATTGCCCGAGTGGCGATACCTTTCATGTGTGTGATTGTTTGTTTTAGGGCCATGAGTACCCCTGCTTTTATTAAGGCCTAAATTGTTGGGTATAGGCGTGGGTTGTGAATAATACAAACATGATGCCTGAGTGTATGCCAAGATTGTATGTGGGACTAAGTCCTGATGATTTCATATAACACATTAAAGGCGTGAGATAGAAAAGGGGAGGTCAAGAATAAAGTGACCATAGCTTAGACTATGAGTTAGAGGGCCCGAGACTCTAGCCTCAAAGGGAAAAAGTAAACCACAGTACTCGTAGTTGCATTATGATTAAAGGATGTAGGATTGCATGTTAGGTTGTTTATCGAAAAGATCTGGGTCGTGAGTCATGTAGTGGCATGACATTAGTATCCCACTCACTGAGTTGTGAGCTCACCCCCACCCCTAAACATATGTGCAGATAAGTCAAAAAGGCACCGCAGGAAGGGGAAAGTTACACCCGAGACACACCCCTCCTCGAGGTAGCCTCACTCCCTGCTTATGAAGATTTGATTCTCCCAATCATGCTATAACTATTCCCACGAATATAGAGAGTCTTTTTAGGGGCTCCCATGAGGGACATTGAAATAAAATTTTGAAATTTCTATAGCATTTTTAACAAGTCTTCCACAGTTCTGATCCTTAGTTCCATCAAAGTTACCTTGGTGATGGTACTCGCTACTCTAACATCGGGGGGATTGGCAAGTTGAACGGTACCGCCGACCGAGGAATTGGGTCAAGGCGTGATAGACTATGAATGGTCGATAGAGAGACTAACCATAGTATTGCTATACCTTTCAAAAAAATGCAAGGAGCACCTATGTGGAATCATTTATGGGATTTCAGACACTTTGCAGAATGAACGAGTTCTAGTGAATTGAGGTGAGTGGATTTTGACGATTAGTCCTATTGGACCGACTGGGGCTTAAATTAATGTGCTTTTGTGATTGAGTGATTCTGAGTAGCAAGATGGCCTTAGATCTCCTATAAGTTGTGCAAATGAATAAGATCATGCCCATTAAATTAAATGTGATTTTAAGAAAGGATTAATAAGAACTAGTCATAAGACCAGAGCATGTGATGTGAAACCAGTTCTAAGAAACTAGGGGAAAAGATATGGTTTAAAGCCTTTGTATGAATTAGGGAGATGGTCATGAGGGGTCGGGCTCCCAATATACTTGATGTGTTGATTTAGTGAGTGGGTTCCGAATCATGCCGAATGACCCGAGTCTAAGGTCAAATGGCTGAATTGTGTGAGATGGTGAGATGGTTCCATGATGGGTCGGACTCCTAGTACTTGTTTTCCATGATTGTGGGGAGTCGGCCACTACGGGTCTGAACTCCTAGGCATATCCATGTTTAGCATGTTGATTTGATGCACTATTGTTTGTGTCTTCTTTTAGGGGAAAGTCGGGTGAGAAACACGTTGATCTCCTAGTAACGGGATGCATTGAGCACCATTATGAGAGTGACAATGTCTGCCACAGTCATGACCATGGGCCATTTTATTTATTTTTGTGAATACCGATAAGGAGGGGGTGACAAATGGATGCCTTAGTGATTGTGTCGTCACTAGACGAAAAATGGAAAGAATATCGGGGAGTGCATTGTGTGATATCTTCCAGTTTTCCTGGGACACCGGAATGATGTACGGGTACTATCCTAGTACACTATTGTGACGAGACGATGGCAGGATTGAGTCGTATGTGTATGGGCCAAGGGTTGGCGAGAGGCGGTTAAGCGGCCATGGGTCGGAGAGAGGCGATTAAGCGGCCATGACCTTGGGTACTAAGACACTCAACTATGAGATGACACATGAGGGTGTCAGTTGCACTTAGATGGTTTGCGACCACTGCACTCTAGTTTCCTTATCTAGTATTGTCCAAGTAGGGCAGTACATTCTGGGGTGATATATATATATACGGGGCCCGAGTAGCCCATTTGTGTGTAGAGTCGAGTGTCCATCTTGTGCAGGAGAGCAGTTGCAAGGTTGCTAGAACCTCGGGGAGTTGATACACGAGACTGTGAGATGGCATGAGTGAGGTGTCAGTTGTGTTAAGAGTGTCTTGGGCCTCCCACACTCCAGTTCCCAATCTAGTGTCACTTGAGTGGCAATACATTCTAGGTGTTGTGATTGTTTGCATTAAGAACATGAGTTGCTCATATTTTTGTTAAAGGCCTAAGTTGTCGAGTAAAGGCACGGTTTATGAGTAACCCAAAAGTGTCATCCAGCGTAGGACATAAATGTGTGCTGGACTAAGTCTCAATGTTTGCATATAATATGCTAGAGGCATAAAATGGAAAAAGGGGAGACCGAGGATAACCCGACCGTAGCTTATACTACAATCTAGAAGGCATGAGACTCTTGTCTCGAGGGGCACAAGTAGACCATGGGACTCGTAAAGGTAAATACGAGTAAAGTTAGTAGCACTTCATGTTAGGTGGTTTATGGGAAAGATTTGTATTGTAAGCCATGTTGCGGCACAAAGTTAATGTCTCACTCACTGAGTTGTGAGCTCACCCCCTCCCCTAAACTTATTACAAATAAGCCATGGAAGAGAAGTTGGAAGGGGAAGGTCATACCTTGATTTTTGAGAAAACATTTCTAGGGGTGTCCACGCGGAACTTTGAAATAAAAATTTCAAAATTTTTGTTGTATTTTTAAAAAGTGTTCCATAGTTTTGAGCATTGGACATGCTGGTGTTACCTCGGTGAAGGTACCCACCTCTGTAACATCGGGAGGATTGGCAAGGGTAACACGAGTCCTCGGCCGAGGGAATTAGGCCGAGGCATGACAAAGACCCTTAATTTTGAGGGGAACATGGGCCTTGACCCAAAATGAACTCAAAAAGTGTGCATTGACCCTCCTTTCTTTTAAAATTGCATGAGATTTGTGTATGAATTGTGGATAGACTTGATGGGGTCATGATAATTCATTGTATTACACTAGTGGCTAGATAAGAGGTCAACCCTTTATCATGATTTGTTTTAATTATTGATTGTAATGAATGCATGCATATGTGGTGGACAGGTTGAGGTCAACGGGCACCTAGGGACTAGTGTGTTGATTGTCTAGGGGTATGTCTAGAACACGGTGATAGAATGGGGAGTTGCATATTCCAAAATACCTAGGATCCAAAGGAGGCGTATGGCGAGGATCCACATATTTGAGACTCGAAAAGAAGTCGATTGTGTATTTACCTCCAAATATTCATGTCAGATGTATGAGAATCGACATCAAATGAGTGGTACGGTTACCGTTATTGATTGGGGATGATGTTATTGCACATCTAACACTCAAAATTCAAATAATATTTAGTGATTTTGTCACGCCCCGACTCGGTTTGGTCAAATCCCCGTAATCAAGCCGCCACTCTCCCGGTTTATTAAAGGATTTCCCCTTATTGTAAACCGTAAAGAGTAAGGCATCCTTTAACCTGCACATTTTCCTGGAATAGCATAATCAAAACTGCATGAAATTTAACACTTTACATACCTGTCTTACAGGCATCTTAGTTGACGGTCTTCAAGGGGAGGCTTTTTGGTTTTTCCTAAAAGGGATATAAGGGACGGGGTGAGTACGACTACTCAGTGAATGGATTTTTAAAAGCTTTTGACTTTTACGAAAAACATTTATATGGAGTGTGCCAGACTCCTTTGTTTTCGAAAATTCCTTCATTTACAAATTTAAGTTTTTCCACCATTTCTTATTTACCACGGTGTGTCATCACTTAACACACATCTTTCATCATGAAGGTTACACACATTCGCAAGTCAATATCACTACTGAACTTGCTAGTGGCTTCGGAGCGTCTTTTCCTGCCACCCGGATAGAAGTACGACCACTTCTACCCTGGGAATGAATGGATATACGTGACATCCAACCCACAATCCCGAAATCACTTCTTCATGTCCATATGAGGACAAAGACCTCATCTCGTCCCCGCCCCAGTCTCATGCGCTTAGTGCTACTCCAGATTTCGCACAGACACCTGGAACGACGAACTGCCCTTATAGCCACCAGGTCGTCCAGTGCCCTTATGACGCATCACTACCCCTCGTGGGCATCTTGATGATCTCGTACTCATAGTGCATGCACAACAATGTTTTCTTATATTGCCATGTAATTTGTGGTGCCACTGGTCCAACGGCCCTGACTCTCAACTCAACCCACAGTTGTTTATCTTGACTAGTCCGTCGACCTGTCATGTCGCACTGCCGCTAGTTGACTGAGCATGTCGGTCCCATCTTGGTACCATAGCCAAACAATTCACTTATTAAGTTTTATGGCACATATATCATGTTCATTTACGAGCTCCTGCTCGTGCCAACTGGCCTTGGGCCCACTGTACGAGATTTTCAAAATTGTGCATTTAGCCCCCAAGTTCAAAAACCGAGGCCCCCGGCCTATCTGAGCTATTCGAGCTCCCATCGAGAATGTCTCCCAAATTGTTTAAGCATTGGCACACAGTTAGGGGAGAGCACTTCTGACAAAACATATGTTTTCTCTATCCATTATACCCCCCAAGTATAAGGACACCTCCGTTCATAACCGATGAACGGGTTTTCAACTTCCTTCAGGGAAGTCTCATCATACCAACCGAGTATGATCTACTTACAACTGGTAAGTAGTTTTTCCGCATGATTTTCACATCACTTCCTCTAAGTAGTGATGTTTAAAATACCACTTAATAGTGGGTTTTCATACCGAGGTACTTATCATTGCCCAACTGGGTATGATATAAAATTTTCACTCACAACCAGTAAGTGATTTTTAATTTTAAGTTGTGCTCATCATCCTAGCCGGGTATGATGTTAGTGAACCCACTCACCCGTTAATGTCGTGAATTTCACTAGACAGGTTCTTGGTATTCATGCGAGCTTGTCCTTACTGGCATTCCCGGTACATCGTGTTCCTACACGATATAAACATCTTGGTTCATTATCCTTCGGCCTAATCACCTTCATTCATTCCAAATGAATGAGAAAGTTAAACTTTCATTTATTTGCAATTAGGTCCCTAAAGTTATTTCTCTTGAACTTTAAGTCCCAAATGCCAGTTTTTCTTCAAATTGAGTCCCGAAACTTTTAAAATTTATCATAGGACCTCAATTTATTCCATTTCATAAAAAGGGATTTAATTTCCCAAATTTCCAATTTGGTCCCCCAACTTTTCCAAAATTACCATTTTGCCCTTCCTTTACAAAAATAGTAAATTTTACCCCAAAAAATTTCAAAATTCCTCAATTGGTTCTCTAACATTATTTTCATGCCCAATTGACCCTCAATTTCATAAAATTTCATTTTAGTCCTTTGAATTTTGAAAATCCCCAATTTTCCCCCAATTCCAACTTCTTAACACAGCCAAATTTGATTTCATCAAATTAACCCATCAAACGTTTCCGATTGTTAAAATTGAAGTTGAAATTGAGTTCTACATGTTCATACAATTATTCAAAAATGTGAATTGCAAGTTTTAATGTCGGGACGAGCTCAAACGGAGCTTCGTCGGAAAATGAACTATAAAGAGAGAAAGCTTCGATTACTCACCGGTGAAGGCACGACGGTTCGAGCTTTCGATCTGGGCAAATAGCTCTCATCCTAAGCTTCATCCTATAATCAAGAATCACATCAATTGATGTGGAATTAGATTAGAATTTCATCATTGAAATTCGGTCAACTCTCTCTCTCTAGCACCAATCGAAAATTGTAAAGGGAAGCCGAATTGGCTTACCTTTCGGTCCTAATTTGGCCGTGTAAAGGCTGAGGAAGTGTTGGGAGGGCTTGGTTTGGCCTGAGGAGGGCTTGAAATGGCCGATTTCAACTTGGCCGAAATAGGGCAGCTTCGGTCCGCTGGAGTTGCTTCACTATTCCATCATGTCGGTGCTTCTCCAATGATTCTCGTATTGACTGGAGTTTGCTATCAGATAGCTGTCTTCTACCCGGTTCTAAAGAGACCGACCTTTGTTTAAGTCTAAGCTCTGGTTCAAGATTTACCGGAAAATGGAGCAGTAGAGAGAGAAGTGTTAAGGTGTGAGGAGAATGAAATGGGGATGACCTCAAACCCGTGAGATTTATTACTAATATTAATATTTCCATAAATTATTGGTATTAATTCCAATAATTTAATTTTGGTATTAAATTATTGGAATTAATTATAATAATTAAATATATATTAATTTATGGTTATTTATGATAAGGCGTACATACAAATTTTTTACCGAAATTTTGGGTTACAAAAAAAATTCATACTTCCCAAGAGATCACCCATCCTCACACTACTCTTGGGCAAGCACGCTTAACTTTAAAGTTCTTATAAAATCTAGTTCACCTAAACAACTTTGATTTTTGTTTTTTAATTTGTCTTAAGTCTTATTTTCAAGGTTTAATTAACCATTTGGATCACCCGAGAGTTGTAAATTCCCAACTTGCCCGTTCAGAAATAATCGGGTTTGTGAACCTGTTCTGAATCCTCACTTGGATTGACTGGTTCTTTTACTGGTTTTCCTTAGCTCAAAAGGGCAGGTTTTACAGATGTGGTCACACCAATGGTACTTTTGGCTAAGATGTGTGTGTTTATGTTTATATAATCTTATTAAGGATTATCATTATAATCATGTGAAAAGTAAGATTTTTTTCAAACCTTCAAATGGTATGAAAAGAAAAAAAAACACTTTGTATTAGATTTTTAGTAGAGGATAATATCAAGTACATGAATAATCGATTGTTAATAACCTCATCAACAGGGCATTAGTTCACACACTCTCCCCCAACCCCCTTTTAGGAAAAATTAGAAGGGGAGAAGGAGAGTAAGGAGGAGGGCACACACCAAATCTTTGAACTGAGGTAAGGGACTCAGAAACAACTTAAGGAGATCTAAGACATCCATTGTTTTCCCAAAATTTTTATACTATAATTATCGAAGTTAAAATTTGTACCACACTTGTGGCATTTCAATTTTGTGGAAATATTTTATGGAATGTAATTTTTTGGAATAAAATGATTTTGTTTCCAAGTCTTATGTCCTATTGATAATACAGTAGTGTGTGTCTATTGTAGTATTGAGAGGTCATAATGGTTGTTACATCAGTCCAGTCCAAAAATCGGGTTGGGGTGTGACAGTATTGGCCAGAGTGCTAGTCGTGGGAAGGTAGTTGAGTCCTTCAAGGTTCTTGTAAGCTCAAGGGGTGTGCCAATTAACCATCAAAAGTGCCAAAAATAGCGGTTGATAGAAGCTTGGTGAAAAACTCAGCTTACTAGAACTTTAAAGTGTTCGTGGTGGAAATTGGCTTACCCAAATCATTTGTTTTTTAAGTGGAATGTGGCTTACCCATTCCACAACTAATGTTTCTTAGGGTTTCATACCATTATTAAAAATGTTATTATGAGTATTATTTTCATGAGTCCATCTAACCCTTATTTCCTGTAAATAATGTCATTTTAGGGTTTTGTGCCATCAATTCATATGGTATTATCATGTGGCTATCATTTTCAAGTGATTATCATTTTCACAGCTTCTTAACTTTCTTTCCGTTAGACAAATATTATATGTCATATTTCTGATGTGAACATGCATCCATGTATTTTTTTTCCTCCATTTTTCATAGTATTTACCAAAGCACACAGCATGCACATTTATGGATTTAATGGAAAACTGTAAAGTGCAGTGGTTAGTACAATCAGAAATGTCGTCAATACTCGTGCATACAGTTATAATCGAGTCATGTTCATTTCGATGGGTTTCCTCTTATATAGGGATGTGTGATTCCCATGTGATAGTTGTGGAGTTACTCTACTTAAATCATATCATATATTTTATGTCATTTTTACATATACTTGGTACTCATATACTATCCACTAATTTTCCAAAAATTACAATTTGACCTCAAGCTTAGTTCGTTCTACACGCGTTTCGATGAACTCGTTTTAACTAACCCCATTCTATTATTTCATTCCATATAACAAAGATTATACACATATTAGGTAATATTTTCCAAAATTCCTAAAGCTCTCTAAGTGTCCCACTTAGATACTTAATTTTTTCAAAGTTTACATTTTGGTCCTTAAGTTGGTCAAAATTAACATTTTTCCCTTGCACATCAAAACTCTCTCATTTTGGACCATACAATTCTGAAATCTCTCTTTTGGGTTCTCAAATTTCTTTTAGACTCATTTGGGTGCCTAAGAACCCAATAATCCATCTTGGGTTCCGAATTCCATTATTTAAATTTTTGTTCCTAAAATTGGCAAAATTATCATTTTGTCGTTACATCTCAAAACTCTTCCTTTTGGTACACTAGACTTGTGAAGTCTTTTAGGTCCTTAGACTTCATTTAGTCTCATTTAGGTCCCTAAGTTCCCAAAAATAACTTTTGGGTACCAAAATTCTATTTTTTATATTTTAATTCTTAAACTTTTCCTTAAGTTCTATTTAGGTTCTTAAGCATTTAAAACTCATCATCTCAGTGTTAAACATCTTCCATTATTTCTTATTAGTTCGTAGACCTTAATAGAGACCCCTAGCAAATCTCATTCTGTAGTAGGTCCTCAACAAAATAATTGACCATGGTTCGTAGACATTACATTTTGGTACTTGACCATGGTTTCTCAACAAAATAATTCTAAAAAATTATCAAACTCAAATATGATATCCCTAAGGGCTCTCCCTAGGTATCCATGGTCCTTGCCCAATTGAGACTACCTGGAACATTACAATTTTAGGGTCAGATCTAAAACTCGTAGAAAATGAGCAATAGTTAGGTCAAGGTCGGATCTCACTTAAGATGGAAACTTGGCGAGTGACACAGGTGAGGTTGGAAAGCTAACTCCCAAATCTAAAACTAGTGAGGTTGGCATTTGCAAGTTGCTCAAACCTCCATTTAAGATGCTTCAATGCCATTTTATACTTTGTCATGACTAAAGTTTAGTCAAGATTTCCATAAATTTATTTGACCTTAATATTTATCCCAAGCTTATGATCGATGGGGTTTGAAAGCATGATGAGTTTGTGCTTTTTTTTGCCATATTTGGTCATCGAGACCATCAAAAATGGCTCGAGAAAGAGATGCCATATTTCTAGCCGCTAAAGCACAGAAAATATTTGATCACACTAATATTGGTATAATACACGTTATAGCCAAGATGGATGGCATTAGAAATCTGACTCCAGTAGCTTTCTAATGATACTTGGATCACTCAAATCATAGCACATATATCCTTACAATAATTAAATTCTCTCAACGATGGGTTTTAGAATTGTAGTGGGGAAAATCTGGTCAAAATCAAAAAATCAGGTCATAGTCAAACGTAGGGGATATCACGTGTGTGAAAAGTATCCTATTTCAATCGGTTCAAAATTGTTATGAAATAGTTTTCAGTGTATTTCTCTACTGCTTTGACCAATTTTGGCAGTTTCTTCGTTGGTTCACCTTAAATTCGACCAATTCTTTGACCAGTTATTTTTCTAAAAAAAAATTGTGCAATTCTATATTATATGAGCTCAAGAATTTACATCTTTCAATTTATACAACTCCTTCCAAAAATCGTGGAGTTTTTAGACCGAGTCAAATCGATTCTCAATCAGGCTTTCTCCATATACTTGATTTCCTAATCAAGGAAGGTTCTTCAAGAGTAATTTGTCACATATTCATTATCTATAATATTGGTATGAGCTAATTTCCAACTAGTTCGATTTTCAATCTTGAATCGAGTTTCTATTCCCCTCCAATCCTCAGTATTTATCTAATTAGGCTTATATTTATGTTCTTGAACTTCCAGTGTTACAATAAATATTTACATTACATTTATGAAAAGTTACTTTTTCACTAAAATTTTGATATTTTGATTATTACGCCCTAACAATACTACACTATTGAGGCGTTCATCATTATAGCATCGAGAGAGTGTAGTGGGTTATTATGTAGGCCCAGCTTGAGAATCGAGTTGGTGCCTGATATTATGTATAAGTGAACCAATGGTCTAGAGTCTCCACTCTTGAGGAGAAACAAAGCACTCATCGGGATTAGTGAATCCCTAACAAAGTGGGTGGGTTTACTTATTTTGAGTCTGTCTCAATTATTTTGAGACCCTTCTAAAAAATCGAGACCTATTATATTAAATTTAAAGTTTTATATGATTCTTTATATGATTGAGAGTAATGCTTGATTGTGATTGTGGTTTGGAAGTTGATTAGTAGTTGGAACAATTGTTTAAAAGTGAAAACAAGAAACTATATTGTTAACTCATTATTTTTACAAGAATAAGTGTATGGGTTACATAACCCTTTTATAAACAACGGGTCTTAACTACTTTCATAAACAACGAGTTTTAGCCCTTTCATACTTGAATATTGAGTCTTAGCACCTTCGTTTCTAACTTATTTTTAAAGGGGTCGAGTATCACCCATTTTCAAACTCTCGAATTTACACCCGTCTTTTCCAAAATCATCGGGTTATGGCTCGTTTCTCAAATAGTTTAGGATATCTCTCGTATTTTGATAAATGCTCTCATATAGATTTCCAATGGGTTTTCTCAAAAGTCTTTCCAAAACATATATGCCAACAATTTTCATAAAGCGGTAAGTATTGACAACAATTGTCCAATGGGACGCGAAGTTAGAAATCTCACTCACACTTATATTTGGGACGTGTTCACCCTAATAGTTTTCTCATTTGTCTCAGTAGGTGTGATTCTCGTATGAATTGTTGTCAGATTTCTCTACACAAATCAAATATAAGATTGGGGTCAGTTTTAAAATTTACTCGGCACTTGTATACTACCCCTAATGTTTCCTAAAATTACGATTTTTCCCCTCAAGTCAAATTTGCTTGATTCGACGAACTCGTTTCAACTAACTTACGCCTATAAATTACTTTCACCTATCTAAGATATCTCTAAGATTATACCCATGTTGAGTTCTCAAGTTCTTAGAAATTTCCTCTTTGGTCCTAAACTTTTCTTATTTACTATTTGACCCCAAAACTTTTCCAAAGTTTTCATTTGGGACCCTAGCCTCTTTTAAGCTACTTCTTTGGGTTTCTAAACTTTTAAAGCTTATTTTTAGGTCCTTAAACTTCCACTGGGTCTCATTTGGGTCCCCATTTTCGTGAAATGGCACTTTGGCCCCACTTTTCAAAAATTACATTTTTATCTCCCACCTTTTCCTTCAAAACACCTCCATAAATCTCCAAATATCCTTTATAGGTCTTTCATCTCATTCCCCATGCTCCCATAGTCATTTTTCAGCCAGCCTCGACCGGAAAGGTGTTGTTTTGGTCGCGATTAGGCCTTCGCTTGAAAACTAACACTATTTAGAAAGGTGTCAAGAGCTCACCTGAGATGGAGAGTTGGTCAATGGCATGGTTGTGGTTGGAAAGATAATCCTTTGTGCATTTAGAGCCTCTAGAATTACCCCCAAATGATTGTATGAGTAGCCTGAAAAACACAATTTATAGAGGGTCCTTAAAACATAGATGTCATAGTAGCTTACAAGAATTATCACGACCATGGGACTTACCTTCAAATTGAATGGCTGGTGTTGGCTAGAGAGGACTGAAAGGAGTCTCCATAATTATTTTGGATTGTGGTTGGTTATTTAGGAGGTTGGGGTAAGGTTGAGAAGACACTACTTTTGTAAAACCCACCCTTTTGATCTAAGGAAAACAATGACAAGAACCGGTCAAACCAAGTGAGGATTCAGAACCAGTTCACAAACCCAATCATTTCTGAACAAGAAAATTTGGGAATTTACAATTCTCAGGTGATCCAAAGAGTTCATTAAACCTTGGGAAAAAAAATTTAAGACAAAATAAAAGACAAAAACCAAATTGGTTAAGGTGAACGAGATTCCATAAAAACTTTAAAGTTAAGCGTGCTTACTCAAGAGTAGTATGAGGATGGGTGACCTCTTAGGAAGTATGATTTTTTTTTGTAACCTGAAATTTTTATGCAAACTTACGGCTTATCATAAATGGCCATAATAAATATTTAATTATTGTAATTAATACCTAAATTAAATTATTGGAATTAATACAAATAATTTAATACCGAAATTAGAATGTTAAAATTAATACCAATAACTTATGTCAATATTAATACTAGTAATAAATCTCTCTCATTTAATATACGATTTTACACCTATATAAAGAGGTCATTCCCATTGATTCCTCTCACACCTGAACACTTCTCTCCCTCTCTCTACTGCTCCATTTCCCGATGAAGCTCGAACCAAAGTTTTGACTTAAACATTTTTCTTAGCCTCGGAAGGAGAGGTCAAGCTCTTTAGAACTGGGGAGAAGACAGCTATCTGATAGCAAACTCTAGTCAATCCAAGAATCGTTGGAGAAGCGCCGGCATGATGGAATAGTGAAACAACTCCAACAGACCGAAGTTGCCCTATTTCGGCCAAGCTGAAATCGGCCATTTCAAGCCCTCCCAACACTTCCTTAGCCTTTCCACGGCCGAATTAGGACCGAAAGGTAAGCCAATTCAGGTCCCCTTTACACTTTTTGATCGGTGCTAGAGAGAGGGTCGACCGAATTTTAATGACGAAATTATAATCCAATTCCGCATTAATTGATGCGGTTTTTTATTCTAGGATGAACCTCGGGACAAGAGCTATCTGCCCAGATCAAAAGCATTATACCAATAATTTAATACCAAAATTAAATTATTGAAATTAATACCAATAATTTATGTCAATATTAATACTAGTAATAAATCTCTCCCATTTAATATACGATTTTACACCTATATAAAGAGGTTATTCCCATTGATTCCTCTCACACCTGAACACTTCTCTCCCTCTCTCTACTGCTCCATTTCCCGGTGAAACTCGAACCAAAGTTTCGACTTAAACATTTTTCTTAGCCTCGGAAGGAGAGGTCGAGCTCTTTAGAATTGAGGAGAAGGCAGCTATCTGATAGCAAACTCCAATCAATCCAAGAATCGTTGGAGAAGAGCTAGCATGATGGAATAGTGAAGTAGTTCCGGCAGACCGAAGCTGCCCTATTTCGGCCATGCTGAAATCGGCCATTTCAAGCCCTCCCAACACTTCCTCATCCTTTCCACGGCTGAATTAGGTTCGAAAGGTAAGCCAATTCGGCTCCCTTTTACACTTTTTGATCGGTGCTAGAGAGAGGGTCGACCGAATTTCAGTGTCGAAATTCTATTCTAGGATGAACCTCAAGACAAGAGCTATCTGCCCAGATCAAAAGCTCGGACCGTCGTGCCTTCACCGGTGAGTAATCGAAGCTTTCTCTCTCTACAGTTCATTTTCCGGTGAAGCTCAGTTTGAGCTCGTCCCGGCGTTAAAACTTGCAATTCACATTTCTAAAGAATCATATGAACATGTAGAAACTCAATTTCAACTTCAATTTCAACAATTAGAAATGTTTGATGGGTCAATTTGATGAAATCAAATTCAGCTGTGTTAAGAAGTTGGAATTGAGGGAAAATTTGGGATTTTCGAAATTCAAAGGACCAAAATGAAATTTTATGAAATTGAGGGCCAATTGGGCATGAAAATAATGTTGGAGGACCAATTGAGGAAATTTTGAAATTTTTGGGGCAAAAATTTACCATTTTTTTAAAGGAAGGGCAAAATTGTAATTTTTGAAAAGTTGGGGGACCAAATTGGAAATTTGGGAAATTAAACCCCTTTTTGTGAAATGGAATAAATTGAGGTCCTATGATAAATTTTAGAAGTTTCAAGACTTAATTTGAGGAAAAACTGGCATTTGGTACTTAAAGTTAAAGAGAAATAACTTTAGGGACCTAATTGCAAATAAATGAAAGTTTGACTTTCTCATTCATTTGGAATGAATGAAGGCGATTAGGCCGAAGGATAATGAACCAAGATGTTCATATCATGTAGGAACACGAAGTACCAGGAACGCCAGCAAGGACAAGCTCGCGTGAATACCAAGAACTAGTCTAGTGGAATTTACGGCATTAACAGGTGAGTGGGTTTACTAACATCATACCCGGTTAGGATGATGAGCACAACTTAAAATTAAAAACCACTTACCGGTTGTGAGTGAAAATTTTATATCATACCCGGTTGGGAATGATAAGTACCTCGGTATAAAAATCCACTATTAAGTTGTATTTTAAACATCACTACTTAGAGGAAGTGAAGTGAAAATCATGCGAAAAAACTACTTACCAATTGTAAGTAGATCATACACGGTTGGTATGATGAGACTTCCTCGATGGAAGTTGAAAACCCGTTCATTGGTTATGAACGGAGATGTCCTTATATCGGGCGGTATAATGGATAGAGAAAACATATGTTTTGTAGGAAGTGCTCTCCCCTGACTGTGTGTCAATGCTTAAACAATTTGGGAGACCTTCTCGACGGGAGCTCGAATAGCTCTGATAGGTCGGAGGCCTCGGTTTTGGAACTTGGGGGCTAAATGCACAATTTTGAAAATCTCGTACAGTGGGCCCAAGGCTAGTTGGCACGAGCAGGAGCTCGTAAACGAACATGATATATGTGCCATAAAACTTAATAAGTGAATTGTTTGGCCATGGTACCAAGATAGGACCGACATGCTCAGTCAACTAGCGGCAGTACGACATGACAGATCGACGGACCAGTCAAGACAAACAACTGCAGGTTGAGTTGAGAATCGGGGCCGTTGGACCAGTGGCACCACATATTACATGGCAATATGAGAAAACATTGTTTGTGCATGCACTGTGAGTACGGGATCATCAAGATGCCCATGAGGGGTAGGTATGCATCCTAAGGGCACTAGATGACCTGGTGACTCTAAGGGCAATTTGTCGTTCCAGGTATCTGTTCGAAATCTGGAGTAGCACCATGCACATGAGACCAGGGTGGGGATAAGATGAGGTCTCTGTCCTCATACGAACACGAAGAAGTGATTTCGGGATTGTGGGTCGGATGTCACGTACATCCATTCATTTCCAGGGTAGAAGTGGTCGTACTTCTATCCGAGTGGCAGGAAAAGTCGCTCCGAAGCCACTAGCGGGTTCAGTAGTGATACTGACTTGTGAATGTGTGTAACCTTCATGATGAAGGATGTGTGTTGGGTGATGACACACCGTGGTAAATAAGAAATGGTGGAAAAACCAGAATTTTTTTAAATAAAGGAATTTTTAAAAATAAAGGAGTCTGGCACACTCCATATAAATGTTTTTCTTAAAAGTCAAAAGCTTTTAAAAACCCATTCACTGAGTAGTCGTACTCACCCCCTCCCTTATATCCCTTTCAGGAAATCCCGGAAAGCCTCCCCTTAAAGACCGTCAATTAAGATGCATGTAAGACAGGTATGTAAAATTTTAAATTTCATGTAGTTTTGATTATGCTATTCCAGGAAAAGGTGCAGGTTAAAGGATGCCTTACTCTTTACGGTTTACAATAAGGGGAAATCCTTTAATAAATCGAGAGAGTGGCGGGTTGATCACGGGGATCCGACCAAACCGAGTCAAGGCGTGATAACTTTAATTTTAGTCGAGGGATTAGTGTTACTATTTGATTACACCGGCACCGGTAGAAGGCACGTTGGTGTCAAGGAGAGGTGCGATTTGAAAGTAGGTTTCAACACAGTTCTAATACCAATAGAATGACCACGTCGAAAATGAAAGTTATAGGCTCTGTAGTGGGATCACCGAAAAATTGAGTATTCTCACTTCCATAGAGAATTCCGACCATCGGCTGGTGAGAGCGGGGCTAAGTCTTATATGGCCAGCTCAGAGGATCGATGGTATATCATCACATGTCCATAATTGGTCAGATAGGATCCCACAGACCTCACTTTCCATTTAATTATCCTTGAGGGTAGAATACTAGAAAATGCACTAAAATTAGGTCATTTTCAGGTTTTGAGTCAGGTTTCAAGCTTTGATTCAGGCGATGAAGACAAACGCATGTGTGCACGTACATGCATGGGTGCGACGTGTGCATACGTCCGGTGTAACCGGACGACTGCTTTGCACTATAGCGAACTCATTTCCAGCAAATAAATCTATATAGTTTAGCTTTTCCTTAGTGGGCTCTCCTCCAATTTGGTTAGTTCTTTGTCCAATTTATTTTTCTAAAAATTCTTCATCAAATTTTCTATAAATTAAGCTAAAAACATTCATTTTCTAAATTATATAAGCACTTCTAAAATTGGGAGATTTTACTACTATGAGTTGATTTTATTGGTTTTGGCTATTTGTTTTGCCAGCTCACCTCCAATTAGAGTTGTTTTTGGCCCAATTCGATTTTTCTAAAAATTTCTTATCTAATTTCATAATTAATTGGGTTCAAGAATGTTTATTTTTCAATTTGTGTAACCCCTATAAAAATCGGGAGTTTTATGCCCCGAGTCGATTCGATCCCGATTCGATCCATTTTTCTATCGAGCTTTTCTCGATCCTTCATTTCCAATCAAAGGGGTTCTTAGAGGGAAATTCATGGATTTTTCCATTGTATAAATTCATTATCTAAACTAGTTCCCAATCCAGTTTGATTTTAAATCATGATTTTTGTATTTTTATTCCCAGTTTAGGATTCAATTCCCGATTTAAACTCGATTTCTGATCCAATTGAGTTTAAATTTCAATTTTTGAAATTTCGATATTATAGCGATGGTCCCCTAAAGCTTAGGGATTAACATATTTAATGATGGCGAGAACTAGCTATTCTCGATACTCAAAATCAACCCTTAGAATTATGTGTTGTTGTTGTTTTTATATGATAATGTGTAATAATTGTGAATTACAAGGGGAGGATCATTTCTCGTGACTTTCAAAGGTAATGGTTGTAGAAGTATTTTGGAAAAAAATAAATGAAATAGGTTATTTTAAGGGATTTTAAAAATAGTAAAGAAATGTTATTAAATAGTTAAAAAAAAAGTATACATTTTGTGAAACACTTTATTTGAAAAAATTGAATTTACTCGACTTTTCAAAAGTTTTGTAAACTTTATTTAAAACACTTTTTCAAAGATTTTGTGAAATATATTTTTACATCATAAATATTTTTGTATTTGAAGTATTATATTTTTAATGTTAGTTTATTTTATATAATTATAAATTAGTATGAGTTTGAGTTAGATTGAGATTAAGTTTATAAACACTCAAGGTTAATTTCTCTCACTTATTAAATCGGTTGAATATGACTCAAAATCTCAACAACGACATTCTCATATTAGCTTTGGTGTGCAATTAGTGCCAAAACAACAAATTTTATTGAACAAATATAAGATATAAGTAAATATAATCTATTGTTCTCATATTAGATTTGGTGTACAAGTAGTACTTGAACAACAAATTAAACGAAATATAATCTATTGTTCTCATATTAAATTTGGTGTGTATTGAACAACAAATTTTATGAAATAAATATAAGATATATGGAAATATCATATATTTAAATACAATATATTGAAATTTATAATAAACTCAAGTATATGTTTTATAACTAATTTTTTAAAAGTTGCTTATTTTAAAAGAAGTAGTTTTGTGATTTAATTTGTAAAATGGTTATATTAAATTGACTTGTTTGAAGTATATGGTTATGAGGCATACTTATCCCATATTCAAGAAATTAGAGATATTTTTTATAATATTAATAGAGATAAGTATAAGTCAAGTGAATAGAGTAATGAAATCGTGTGCATATGTAATCACACATGTACAGGAGGGTCGAAATCTAGGCGTTCTTAATATACTCAATCACATACTTCTCTAGTTGCTAAATATTTATTTATTACACTCCTTGAGTTAGGATATTTCAAAGAACTATCTTGATACTAAATAGACATGGTTTATATTTATATGATTTATTGGCCTTGAAAAACTAATTAGTAGAATTTAATTAATATTTAAAATTCTAATAAAATGATATTAACATCTCTAAAATAAAATTATCGGATTTCTTAAAAAGAAAAAATAATTTGGAATGACAATAATCATTATTATTATTATACCAAATTTAGAATGCCACATATGAGATAAATAATAAGTCTTCCACTCGTTATTGTCAAGGCCCCAAAATAATGAAATTCACCAAAATTCTTCTTTAGATTTGATAGATACATCAGGATTAGTTCACGATCACAGCCGTTATCTGTCAGTAGAGGGAGACAAGACATTTCTGGTTCCTCACTTCCCAACCCCAAGAGGGTAATGAGTTCTTGATCACCCTAGACCGGCTAGATTTTCTTGCTGGCTGATCTCCCCCGTCCTGCTCGAGATCTGTAGCATATGATAAGGTTCTTACCCGAGGGTCCCCCATCTCTCACCCCCATTGCTGACATTCCTTCTGCTGGTTCGGTCTCCGGGCGGGATCAGCCGGAATGAGGCGGAGGGCTGCAAACTTCCGGCGACCGGCGAGGAGGCGGTGGCCAAATCCGGTGTGGTGGGCGTTTTGCGTGGTCGCTTTTTTTATCTTCCTCGTGATACTCGGCAAGAGTAATAAAATGGAACCAAGACCCTCCACTGCCACGGTAAGGAAGATTGATGCTGTCAATGTAGTTATTGCTGCAATAAATGATAAAATTATGTGTGATTGATAGATTGATGCTTGATTCATCCATCAATGGTTGTTTAAACCATGTTTCCCAAGGGTGCATGCTTGGTTTTGATATTACATTTTGTTCCTTTTGTAACTGCAGCTGTATGGGCACTGCCTATGACTGCTGATGAAGATTCAGCTCAACATTACAGTGAACTAATTCACACTCTCTACTTGGAGATGTTTACTTTGCAAGGCTTCAGTTCATTTCACTAGATTCATTTTAATCCCATTGTTTGGAATCATTAAGTTGCAAGATTGTTTTTTTAAATTCACATTTTCATTAGAATGAAATCATGCCAAAATCAATCACATTTGGCAAAACTTAAGTTTGGTTCTCTATTATTGATATTCAATTTCAAATGTATACTGAAATGGAAGGAAAAGAATGAAGAGAAGATTTTCAATGTCCAAGATGTGTTTGCTTTCCTCTTCAGTGACTGCAACATCTATAATTCAACATTTTTCCCTTCTTACATTCTGCATGTATATTTCAATTTATGTATTCAGATTTTCCTGCAATCATATGCAATGGAGTATTTTCCAGAGTCTTGAAGTGTAGCTTCAAAAGAATGAGCAGATCCAGGCTTCTTTCTTTTTCTTTTTCTTTTTCTTTTTTTTATGGGACAGATCTTGACTCCTTGGTGGGAGAATTGGTCAGCATGGTGCTGCAAGTATATTATAGCACGATTCTTGAATTTGATGTGATGATTGCTCTGTTTGCTGAATTTGTTGAATAATGTATTACTTACATAGCTAATTCACCTATTAGTTCTATGAATAACTTAACCTAAGTATCTATCTAATGCATATATGGGGTAGTCTTTGTTGTTGTGCTTTGAAATTCCTCATGCTTTTCATTGTAATTTAAGGAAAAAAAACATCCATTTGTTTTCTTTCTAGCAAAAATGGGTAAAAGGTTGGGATTTTTGAAATAGTGAAGAAGGTAATTCCTGAGGCGTAATTGCCGGAAGAAATGAAGCAAAGATAATATTCCGGACAGATGTCCATGTTGCTTGATGTTTTACCTTTCTACTCAGAGAGAGGGGACTTTAATTGAGTATGATGTCTTCAAACATCAAATGAGAGTGCCTACTTACCATTTATCTTTGGACTTGTCTTTATTTCAAGATATGCAATTATTTTGTAATGGCAATTTCTTACCAGAAATGTGTGGTATTCATTTCACAAGAAGGTTTCTTTATTCTTCAGCGGGGGGTTTTATGTCATTAAGTCTTGACAGAAATTTTATGCTTTTCTTCTTCTGTAGAGATTCAGGCATGAGAGGATTGTGGAAGGCCTCAATATAACTGACGAGATGCTGAGCCCACACTCTGTCACCAGACAAATTAGCGACCAAATTGCTCTTGCAAAATCCTTTGTTATCATCGCCAAGGAGAGCAACAACTTCCAGTTTGCATGGGAGTTGAGCGCTCAAATTCGCAACTCTCAGGTCCTCCTTTCAAATGCTGCCACAAGACAAGCTCCATTGACAGTCAAAGAATCTGAAACAGCCATTAGAGATATGGCAGTGCTCCTATTCCAGGCGCAACAGCTGCATTATGATAGTGCTGTCATGATCATGAGGCTCAAAGTCAAAATGCAGTCCATGGAGGAGCAAATGAGCTCACTGACAGACAAGAGCTCAAAGTACGGGCAGATCGCTGCAGAAGAAGTGCCAAAGAGCTTATACTGCCTTGGTGTTAAACTAACCACTGAGTGGTTTAAGGACACAAACTTAGGGAAGAAACTTGATGAGAGGAATCGAATGCGTGCAAAGCTCGTTGATAACAATCGGTATCACTTTTGCGTATTCTCGGACAATATTCTAGCCACCTCAGTGGTGGTCAATTCAACTGCTATAAGCTCAAAGAATCCGGACATGGTGGTCTTTCACCTTGTGACTGATGAGATAAACTTCTCAGCCATGAAAGCCTGGTTCTCAATGAACAATTTCCTTGGAGTCACAGTGGAGGTTCAGAAATTTGATGACTTCACATGGCTGAATGCCACCTATGTTCCTGTCCTGAACCAGCTCCAGGACTCTGAGACTCAGAGTTATTATTTCTCAGGCACCAGCGATAGAGGTAAGACTCCAATCAAGTTCCGGAACCCAAAGTATCTCTCCATGTTGAACCACCTGAGATTCTACATCCCGGAGGTATTCCCATCCCTTAAGAAGGTTGTCTTCCTGGATGATGATGTTGTGGTTCAGAAGGATCTTTCAGGCCTTTTCTCCATTGATTTGAATGGCAATGTGATTGGGGCTGTGGAAACCTGCATGGAGACATTCCACCGGTACCACAAGTACCTTAACTTCTCTCATCCGCTGATAAGAGGGCATTTTGACCCCGATGCCTGTGGGTGGGCCTTCGGGATGAATGTGTTTGATCTTGTTGAATGGAGGAACAGGAATGTGACAGGAATCTACCACTACTGGCAGGAGAAGAATGTCGACAGGACATTGTGGAAGCTAGGGACACTGCCTCCTGGTTTGTTAACATTCTATGGTCTTATGCAACCTTTAGAACCGTCATGGCATGTACTGGGGCTCGGTTACACGGATGTGGACTTTCAGGTTATCAAGAAGGGTGCTGTGCTGCACTACAACGGGAACTCAAAGCCATGGTTGAAAATCGGTATAGAGAAATACAAGCCCCTGTGGGAGAAATATGTCGACTACTCTCACCCTCTATTGCAAGAGTGCAACTTCCACTGATTCTTTATGCATTGTAGTTTCAGTCCTCAATCGCCAACGTGTTATGATACTAGTTGTATCATGATCCAATGTTCTGCCATCAGCATAGCTTGATTTTTTTTTTGTGGGGGCATGAAGGCTGAAGTTTTGTAGAACTTTTCAATAGGAAGGTTGAGCTTTTATCATGCCCACCACGAACTGCCTAGAGGCTTCTCCAATTGTTGGAAGCATCACATTGATTTTTACGGACAACTTGTTTCATCATATTTTAGTTGATACATAAACATTGACGAGTTATATAAGTATGCCACGTTAGTAAAAGTTAATGGATAAAAATTAGCATTTCATACATAGGTTAAAACTTTTCCAATTGTTTTGTTCCATTGGTAATTTTTTAATATTTTATACTAAATTATAATTTTATTAAAATATTTTGAACCAATAGAGTAATTTACCCTAAATGATAAAAACTAAAAATGAGATAATTACATACATATAATTAATTTTAATAATACATTTTCTCAATTTCCTGTGAAAATAATTTAGTTCTTAATCTAAATATTTTAATATTATATTTTAAATTTGTAATTTGTAATTTGTAATTTTTCGGACCTGACCCAAGTTGTCTCAATTGCTGGGCCCATTTCTAGATATTCATGATATGTATTCGACCAAGCCTATTATTACCAAGTATGAGTTTAAATGATGCATAGCGAGAGTGATTTTTAGTAACATTTTTAAAAATATTTTGGTTTATTTAATTTAATGACAATAACCAAATAAAAAAATTTAGATAATAAAATACCACCCACTACCACGGATATCAAATTCTGATAAAATTTTAATATAAACTTATAATTAAAATATAATAAATTATAAATTATAAATTAATAAAAGTACGAATATTTATTTAATAATTAAGATGGGTGACGGATGAATAGAAATACCCAACACGGAAAGTGACGGATGTGATTGTCTTGACACACCACAACTTCATGCACTAAGCTGCTAGTCATCTACTCCTTTTTAATTGACTGGTCTATTGTGTAAGCCGTGCTATGGAATCTCCTCACGGTGGATGCGTCGAGGATGCCTAGCAGGACCGGGTTGCTGGTGCACCGTGGTGTCTTGTACTGGTTCAGCCCGGCCCCATTGCCGATGAAGTAGCCGAGGATCTTCCCAAACGTGTCAGCCTCCACGATCCGCAGCTCTAGAGGCCCGATCGAGCTTGACTTCCTTGAGACCACGTACCCGGCGTCCGTGAACGCCGCATCCATCTCGCAGCAGCACTCCTTGAGCACGTCATCGCTGATGTTGTCTCCCCGGATCTCCCAGTAGATGATGTAGTGTCCCGGCTGCTTTTCCGTGTTGGCGTGGCTCGTGTAGTCCACGAGCTCTCCTAGGGCCTTCTTCAGTCGCCGGGAGCCCCTGTCGACCACCAGCTGGAGGTCCATCTCAGTATTCTTGTCAATATTTATGGTCAGTATCAGCTTCCTCCGGCACAAGAAGCTGAGCTTCGGCGTCCTATTATGGAAGCCGGCCACCTCCACCATGTCCCCCAACCTATACCTATACAGCCCTGCGCAAAATAAATGAATGCTAAGATTTGTCCCTTACCCAAATTTCGACAAAAGATAATGACATCGTTTCCAAATTATCATTTAACCTAATGAAATTGCTAAATTTTTATAATTTAAATGTTACAATTAGAAAAATAAAGAACATAAGTAAATTTTGTACATTATACTTTTAGGAAAAGATATACTTGATATATTATAAAGTATACTCGGGAAAATTCACTCTTATGGTTGGGGACAAGATAGAGAATGACACAGAGTAAATGCCAATGAAATCATTCCATGCCCTAGCTTGGCCTGAAGCAACCACAAAACTTGTATGTACCATATTTCAAGAATAATGCTGTGGGTCTCCGGGAATCAACCCTACATATTTATTATACCATTCCATCACAGGTCAGTCTTAATTGCAGACAACTGTACAGGTCGCACCTACTCCTTTTGCTTGGATTGAAGTAAATGGATGAGAGGGGAAGGGAAAGAAAAATCACCATTCTATAAATATAATCCTACTTTAACAATAAATTATATCAATTATATTAATATTTATAATAAGTTATAATTTGGTATTAATTATTTTGGTGTCAAATATTGATGCTAAATTATATTGATGGTACTGCATTTATAAAAAAAATTGATAATTTAATACAAAATCTTAAAAAAGCACGGTGACATCAAATATTCGATAAAATAAACTTTATCAAAAATAAATTTTGACTTTGCATTCTAAATAAATTTATTTTACCAGAATATTGATAATAAAATGCATTTTTAAAAATTTTATGCTTTTTTATTACAAATTATTAATATTAAAAGATTTTTTTAAAACTAATATCAAATTATCATTTTTGTAAAATCTTTACACATCGGTATAATTTAGTTTTTTTATAAAATGATAATATATATATTTTTAATATTATTTTATACATTTGAAAAAAATAGTATAAAAATCAAAATTAAGGTCAAGGTAATGAAAGACACATTTCGGCCAAAATTGAGCATACCGCCAAAAGTTAGAGTCTCTTTTCAGCCACTATCTCAACAAAAATTACTTTAAAAACCTTAAATAAGCATTAATTTTTAATTGGATCTTATCCAATGAAATTTAGTAGTGTAATACTCGGAGCCATTCAGTCATCTTCTCCTCTCAATTTCTCAAACCAAACGGTGATATATTATCGACATCATGAGACAAGTCTGCATCACTTAGGAGGAGATAAAGGACGACAGCTATTAACGGCCCTGCCGAGACTGGGACCATCTATTTAATAATGCAGAGTCGGCCGGTATATAAGCTTTTTCTATGAAGAGAGTCAAGGATCATTGGAAGCAAGAGACAGATCGGTCCATCTTCTCTTGGACATTGCCTTAAATCCACGTCAAATCAGTCCCCGGCCTGCCTATCATTAAGATGGGTTTAATGCCATAGGTGCAACCAACTTGCATTCAGTGCCTAGTGGAGTGTTAGGTCTTGGAGGGAATAATATCTATGAACTAATGGAGGAGGTCATCCTTAGAGGACATGGTACAGTGGACTTGGACTGGACTGAACGCAGTGAGGTGGCGGTCAGTTGAAGTGGAGTTAATTTATAGGGATATTTAAGATTACGGGAAGATTTTACATCATGTAAAGGTCCCCACTATAATGTAAAATTATGATACTGTCTTATAAATCGAATAGAAACAGGCAAAATTGTTATAAAATTGACGATAAATTGGCTAGAATGGCATATATTTTATTAAGACCAAATTATATTAATGATGTCAAAAAAATTACAAAAAATGTGATAAATTAATATTAAATATTTTTAAAATTTTATTTTGACTATAAAAATTTTAGTATAAAAAAATTGATTGAGATGGGCAAAATCTAACATAAATTATTAGTGACATTTTTTTATAAATTGATAAATTATCACGTATTTTAAGAGGGATTTTTTTATCAAATGTTTGTTACTAAAAAACTCTATTTAAAATATGTGATAGTCTATCAATTTTGTAAATATTTAGTCATTTTATTAATGCAAATTAATTTCCAACCTAATTAAAATTATAATATCATATTAATTTGAACTTTGCAATCAATCTAATTGCAACCAAATTAGATAGATCGTATCATATTTTTTTTGTAAAAAATAATAGTATGATACCAAATATTTTTAAAATATTATTTTGATATCAAATATTTGAATTAAATTACATTGATAATATCAAATGCTTATAAAAAATGATAATTTGGTATTAAATATTTTAAAATATTATTTTAATATTAACATTTTAATAAAATAGACCCATTTAATGTTATAACTTTGATTTCTAACATTAAAAGAGATTATTTTATCAAATTTTTAATATTAATTTTTTTAAAAATATTTAATATTAAATAGTTATTTTACAAATGTTTAACATAAAAATAGCATTTGAAAAATATTTATCATCAAATTATTATTTTCTTACAAAAAAAATGGTGCCATTATATACTTTAGTCACTACCTTACCTATTCCCTCTTATATAAGAATGGAAGATATTAAACCTGTTTTTTTTTTCAACTCATCAAATTCAAACCCTAATAGCCGGAGGGGGAGAGTTACTAACCTGTAAACGTTGTGAGGACAATCTCATACTGTTGGCCCATCTTTACCTGAGAGAGTGGCACCGGATTGCCCTCAATGAAATCGTCCACCACTGTCGATAATCTACACCCATTGTGATCGTTCTGCCGCGGATAGAGTGGTATGAACTCGAAGTAGGAGAAGGTGGGGACCACCGCGAAGGTCACCCTCTCGGGCGGCGATGCGGGATCCACGTTCACCCCGATCCAGCTCTCTGTCGCGCCGTAGTCCGCGCTGACCAGCGGCAATCCACCGCAATAGTGCCTCAGCTTTGTCATGTAGTGCTGCATGGACCCTGTCATGATGGAGTACACGTACTTCGCATTGGGCCATAGGATCGGGACCACCCCGGCCCAGTCACGGCTCCCGAGGTCCTCGCAGGCGGCCTCGACAGCCTCCGCCAGGGTCGGTCGAGGACGGTCGCCGATGATCTCCAGCACAGCGGCTCGCATAGGCCCTAGGGTTACGATTTGCGGGCTGAGGGTGCCGTCCCTGAGGTCCTCGACGATGTCCCTCCAATGATCCTCCAGGGCCCGGAAGGCCTGCACCACGGTGTAGGCGAAGGTGGAGGTGATGAACTCGATTTCCTCGCGGAAGAGGAGGCCGAGGAGGAGGTGGCAATAGGTCGACTGCCGGTAGTCACCGCCCGAGATTACCGCCTCTGGGCTGCACGTGAAGGACCGCGTCTGGTTTTGCTTGAACCTGAACTCCTCGCTCGAGTAGTAGTGGGTCGTGGCGGTTCCGACCGTCAGGCCGCCCTTTGTCTTGAACTTCTTGCTGCTATATATGAACTCTAAGATCTTCCCTCCTTCCCTTATCGGGTATACACTACAAATATCACAATTCCCTAAGCACCATCAAAACCACTAGCCAGACTAACACGGATATTGTGAACATTTCGAAGGGGTCTGTCTAATCAGGATACCTCGATCGATAAGCGATGGCTAGTCGGAAGGTATTGACCGTCATCTCCGCGCTGTGTCTGGTGAATGGGGCGAACTTCTGCCGTCCCTCCGTGGTCCCGGAGCTATATTGCAAGAGGAAACAAAAAAATCCATAATCCAACGCCATTAATTGAAATTTTGTACAAGCATGGGCGATTGATTCCAATACAGCCAAATGGGAACAATCGTTCCCTTTTCGCATGGGTGAGTGGAAAATCAAAGAAATTAAAATGTGCGGATTGAACAACTATCATTATTGGGTAAATTACCATATTTTTTAAATACAAAAAAATAAAATATATTATTATTTTAAGCAATTTACCCTTATTATTCTTTCTTAGATTGTCCAACCGCTTAGAGAGCCGGGTAGGGCAAGTAAATGATCAACCGCCTGATTGATCAAAATCTTTTAAACCGGCGATTAATATATAGAGATAATTATGTACGTACCTTAGAGAGAGGAGTTCAATCGGCTGCTGAGTGAGAAGAGGAGCCCGGTCCCCATCAGCAATCCTTTGAAAGTAGGGCTCGAAATCTCCATGAGAGGCGAGGGGTACAAGCGCCGTGTAGAGGGACTCCAATTCGACCGGTTCCATCTCGTCGAAGGTCGGCATGGTCGTCCCCAGCCACTGGCTCAGGTACTCGACCCCACGGTTAGCCATAAGAATCCTCCGGAGGGTCTCGGCCTGAACCTCCACTGCCCTCGCGGTCACATCCTCGAACCAACGGACCATGCTCTCTGCCTCGTCCGTGGCCGCTAGAGATGGATGCATGGCCTGATACGGAATGTGGGGATTGGTCTCCATTTTGCCTTTTCGCTGATGAGAGGAAAGCTAAGTGGCAACCCTTATGAGAGTAGGAGGATGGAGCCTGGGAACGCTTCCTACCCCTGTAGAGGCCGTTACGTCTTATAATGATTTGTACCAGAGTGTGTAGTCCACATGATTTTTTTCCTTCCATTATTTCCATGTTTATCGACAACTTTTTTAATCGATAAATCAGATGATATTCATAAGTGGAAGGACATGTGGTTAATATTTGATATTATTAATCATGAGTATAGAATTTACATGCAAAATAGAGAATTAATAAAATATTAGATGTGGCTAGAGTAAGATATCACTATACACTAATTCACCATATTAATATTAGTTTTACCTATTATGATTTTACAATAAATTTAGTGATGGATTAAGATATTTAGTCATGTATTATATTAATTCTCACCATTTACTTTTTATATCACAATAAATATGTATATATTTGTAATTTTAAATTTATTTTTAATAATTACGTACGATATTTTATATTATACGAATTGAAATAACAATCACTGTTCTAGTATTTTTCCAAAATAATAATAGAGTTTTCAATTTTAGGTTGGAAATAATTCAGATAATATATTATAACGTATTACCTGCCGATAACTAATTGTATTTGTATTCTTCTAATTTTATATACTTATAATAATTATTTATTTTATTTATAATACCTTAATTCTTAAAATTTTCATTCATACTATACTTTAAAAAACACAAAAGACTGATAAATCAATATATGAGTACAATGTTGGGGAGGAAGCCAAGTGGACGATGGAACTTAACACAAGCCTTACCTTTCCAACCTTTATACTCAGAGGGCTATACCGGTATATCTCTGTACAGGCTGGGTTTGGTAAGTTTGTTTAATGTCATATGGGATCCACCCCATGCATCTGGGCAGAGTTTGGCGAGATAAGATGAGTCGGGTTTTCTCCCATCTTTTAAGACCAAACTACTCCCTTCAGTTCAATTTTATGGGGGTATGAACCCGCAAATGCATGGAATGGATCTTCAAGGGTTAAGGAAAATTTTCAATGCGCAAATTCATAGATTTTGGAAATATGTGCAGTAAGGGACATTAGATACTTGGCTGAGTTAAGGAAAATATATATTACGTGGACTATTAAAATTGTATCTTATTTATACCAATGAAATATATATTAAATTTGAGATATAGAGAAAATTAAAAACAAACAAAATATACATATTGAAATAAAATTAACAAATTAGAGTTTAATTAGAATATTCTCTATTATCTCACATAAAAAGTACAACTTAATTTTCTAATATCATTGGAATAACATAGTATTATAATACGAGACTCTAAATAAAATAACCAAATTACTCAAACTTATCGATTCATGTGATGTTGTCAATATTATTTATTCTTTCCTTTATTTTGGATGACTATTTGGTTGGTCTCAATCATAGTATGTCATCACAGGATCCACAACATAGCTCCATGAAATATCATTCTACTCCCAAATATCATTCTGCTCCAACTTTTACTCTGATTAATTGTCCAAACCTAGCTAGATAAATCTCCTTCAACTTTCCTTTTTTTTTTTTGCACATTCCTTCAACTCACTCCATATTTATTCAACCTATTATATATATATATTGTATATATATATGTGAAGTATCAAAACTTATGCAAAATCACATGAATGGTATAAGTAAGTTCTAACCTTTCATAAATTCAAATTCACAACTCGATGATTCCACCAACATTGCATTTATCAAAATTAAATGCGTTAACACGTACATCAGAGATGCTTGTATTGTGTAACTAAAAAAACACAAATATTACACCGATCAAAATCAGCCAAAATGGATTGGCCACTCAACGAGGATGAACATCCCATCTATGCGTTTAATTTGGCCCGTAGACCCCACCTGAAAAACCAACCTATAGTAACGTTTATAATTCAATGAGGTGGGATGGAAAAATAGATAACAAATAGTATCATAATCAAATAGATATGAACTCAAAACAATAACAAAATTGGTCCCATGGTCTAGTGGTTAGGACATTGGACTCTGAATCCAGTAACCCGAGTTCAAATCTCGGTGGGACCTATTTGTATAATTATTACCAACAAAGCATTTTGTTTTCGAAAGGATGAAGGTTCCCTTCTTTTCTTTTGCGTTTCGATTGATAGAGATCTATTTTTATCATTATTACCAACTTTAGCATTTTATTTTCGAAAAAATGAAGGTTCCCTTGTTTTCTTTTGCGTTTGGAATGATAGAGATCGCAGACTTGCAGTCCTCTGTACCGTCGTAGATGGGGGACGCCATGCTGCGTCCTAGGAAAGCCAAGAAAAGAAGCTCGTAGCTGTCACCGATACGAGAGATATTTGTCCGAATCCAGTCGTCGAAGCCTGTATAAAACGAAGAAAGTGAGTCGATTCGAAACCCCTCGAATTATGCATGGCTTATCTCAATAGCATCACCTCCTACAACCTCAATCTCCACTCTTTCGCCATACCCACAGTGAGAGAAACCACCGGGCGATTCAATCCGCTATGCAGGCCATCCCCTTGGCTCTTTTTGTACAGTAAACATCATTTCATTCAAAAATATATGTTAATTAGAGATATAGGGCTAAAATAGATACATTTTGCAGAAAAGTCTTATCGCAATAACATCAAATATTTATTCAAGACATGTACACTATATTGTATCACAACCTCAACTAGTCAATTATATGTTTTAAATAAACAACTATCCATGCATTTTTAGATTACCTAACAAATATATGGTATACTACTCAATAAATAATCTTTATGTTGCCTATTTATATTCACATTTGCTATACAGTAATCAACGAAAGAGATAAATATATACCCCTAACTCTATACCGCACATACATAGTACAAGAACACATAAACAACATATGGTTCACAATTTCAAACAATTCATATAAAAAATAATTTGCACCATTTCTAAGTTAACATTGGATAAATCTTTTCATATAAAGTTGCTAATGCTCGAGAGACAAAAAATATACCAAATACCAGACCAAACATTCTTAGAGGTATAATGAGAGTAAGAATATACCTGACTGTAGTATTGATATTTATTCAAAAGAAAGATATGCAATTTTAGCCACCAGCTAACCCGTTTTTTCCTGACCAAACCAGACGATCTTCCATAGGTACAAATGAGATAGAGATTTTTAGAATTACCTCTTCCTCTTGGATTGCAATATATAATAAGATGGTCTAGAGCTACCATGTGCGTGTCCTATGATCAATTAGTGAATACACTTTGAGGTATTCTTGGTATGGTTTGGGGTTGTCGCCAGCTCGTGTTCTGTCATTGAGTGTATCCAACAATCCTTATATACTCTATACAGATCAACCAAAGAGATAACATGTATAAACTACTCAACACATAATTTTTATGTTTTCTATATATATTTGCATTATCTATACAGTTTTGCAATAGATAAATCAAGTAGATAAAAAATTCAATAAGTATACCACTAACTACATACCACACATATCTAGTCCATGAACAACTAAATAACATATAGTATACACTTTTAGACTCTTCACATAAAAAATAATTACCACCATTTTAAAATTTTTTATCAAACAAATTATAGATAAAAGGTAATGCGTACAAGCAAGTTTTTTAGATAAAGTTTATAATCCTCGACATACATTGGATATGCCAAATATCAAACCAAACCTTATTAGGGTATAGTGAAAGGAAAAAGGTTTCCTGAGCGTAATATCACTCTCTATTCATAAGAAATAAATATGCAATTTTATTCCTTACCCGATCCATTCTTTCCCGTAGACAAACTAGGCAATTTTTATAAGCACAAATGAGATATAAATTTTTAGAATCGCCTCTTCCTCATGCTTTGTAATATATAGTCTGATGGTTTGGAGTCTCCATGCACGAGCTATGATCAATTAGCAAACACATTATGAGGTGTTATATAGTTGTATGGTTAGAGGGAGTGGACAACTCGTGTTACACCAATGAATATATCCAACAATACTTCCATAATCTTATTTGGCCCTCGTCTCTCACTTACCATATAAGCCCCTTTGATAAATGTTGTTTCTCCACGCATATCTCCTCTAAAGCCATGACAGTAAGGTCCCTACAATATCATATAACAAATGAGTATACCTAAAATAACATTGGTTTAGAACTCTAGAATAAAGAAAAGTTGGATTAGAGTGGAGTCTCCAAACCGTCTTCATCAGTAGGGAAATATTAAATGTGTAGGTTTTTGAATCCCAAATCCCCTTTCTTCTTTAATTCAATCAGTTTACATCTATTAACCAAATGAATCTTTATTTTACTATTGTGTTTGCTTTACCCGTATTTGGTAATTTGAGAATTTATTTCTTTAATTATTTTTCAGCTTTATAACTTATTTTCTATTTTATCCTTTAGAAGTTTTAATTTTTTAATATTATTGGATCCTCAATTGATAGTTAAGTTGAGATAGCCATTTGTTCAGGAACTAGTCTCCATATTCAAAGAAATATTAGGGTCAATTTGGTATGATGAAAAGTGATAAAATTAAAGTATATAGTTGATTTCCTATTACTAATTTTCTACTCTAACGCCTTGTATCAAACTATCAATATTCGTGAGAGTTACCTTAAAATATAAAAATAAAGTACCATCAGTAAAAAAAAAAAAAGTGTGAAACTATGAGTCAAGCTTTTGGTAATTTTAAAACATATAAGTTATTTCCTATGATGCGTTTCGGATAAATTTAGCGATAACATATCTAATACAAGAATGGATAAATAAGAAGAGAGAGTATCTCTTTATCTTAGGCCTCACTTAGTAGAAAATTTGTGTGTGTTGTCTATTAATGATTTGTCCGTAAAATGTATAACAAACACAATTTATAATCTAGTTAGTAAAAATATTCTTAAACTTCCTTTTTATGAGTAATTTGCTTATGTAGTCTCACTTGGTCATAGGCTTTCATCATATCTATTTTTATCCCACACTATATGTTCTACCTGGTCTTTGAGTTTTAGATAGTGGAAACATTCGCGGGTTACTGAAATATTGTCATGAATAAGTTAACTCGGGATAAAAGACAACAATTAAATAAGGATCAAGTATCGTGTAATACTCGAGATAGAACCGATCTAAAATGTGATTGAACTATGTTTAGCCAAGAATTATACAATTTTCCAAGAGGGCTCAAAAAATGGAAAATTTTAGCTCAAGATCATAAGAAATTGATTAATAGATTTTTAGAAAAATAAATTAGATAAAAAACGATCAAATTTAAGATGAACCGACCAACAAAAGACCAAAATTTACCAAATAAGATAATTTATTAACCAGAAGTAGATTCACTATAATGCGAACTAGCCATGTGTCGCACATCATCTTACTCGTCCGATTTGGAGACCTACGACTCGACACCATGCGCCCCTCCACTCACTTTCTGACATTTTTTTTCTTTGATACACAAAAGGGAATTGCTTAGAAAATAAAAAAAATTATTAAATCTCAAATAACAAAAAATTCCATTGAGATGATAACTCATCCATCTACCTCTCTATATGAGCAATTCGACTTTTCCCTAGTAGTTCAAATTTTGCTCTAAAAGTTGAGAGAGAATGTTCTATTAAACTCTTAACTACTGAGCATTTCCAAGTAAAATAATCTTCTCTCCAACCACCAAAATTAGTGATTTTAATGTCATTGTGTGCACATAGAGGTTAGATTCCTTTCCCCACCTTTGCTTGATATCGACGAGCCCACACAATATTTGACCTCGAAACGGAAGAGAATTACTCATTTCAGGGCAAAATTTGCCACCATTCGACGACCTAAAATCATCCAAAAATTTACATGGACTTCTCCATATTCAGTCTGAAATACATCACCTTGAGCCAAAGGTAAACCTTATGGCCATAATCTACCGTGAAAACTCTAGAAGTTCTTTGTTTTTAACCATTCTTTGTAAATCAAACATTACATGCAATTCTGACCACAATTTTGGGTGATTAAGGTGGTAAACAATTTGTGGGCAAGTCAAGTTTCCAACTACACCCACGACGACCATTGTCACCCTCTCTCTAGTGAGTATAATATAAAACCCGACTCCGTGTTATTTTCTGGTGAGAGGATAAACACAGCTAAAAGGACATTGTTCTGGTCGCTGCTGGCTAATATATGATCGTAGGGATGGGAAACATGTTTAAGACCATGTTAGGAGATTTTACTGAACTTGTTAAGGTGTTTTTGTGAAAGGGAAAGTTGGGGGACTAAAATGTAATTTTTGGAAAGTATGAGGGTAAAAATATAATTTTAGAAAAATGAGGACCTGAAGGAAACCCAATAGAAGTATAAGGTCCTGAAATGAAGTGTTAAAAATTTTAGGGATCTGAATTGGTGGCCTAAATGAATATTTGGAAAAAAATATGTGCAAAATGGTAAAAAAGTGTAACGTGTGGGGTCAAAAATGTAATTTCGAAGGTTTGGGGACCCAAATGAGATCAATGCACATTATAGGGACTGAAATGGGAAGTTTTAAAAGTTAGTCTCTTAAATGAAGGAATTTGAAAGAAAAAATGGGCATTTTGGTAACTTGTGAAAAAGTTAGGTACTAAATGGTAATGTTAGAAAAAATGTATAAGTTCAAAAATTTCGAGATATATGGACATTAAGGTAAATAGAGCCAAATAAGGGGTAAACCTTAAATTTATGAAGAATTATGGAAGGCTAGCATGATCGTATTCCTCAAAACTCCAATCGAGTGAACCGTGGCTACGAGGGAGAAACTGTAATTGTTGGAAAACTTTACAGGTAGTACAAAAATACCAAGGTGAACCAACCTAACCTCAAATTTATAAATTCTATTGATGTAGATAAGTTGTCGCGCTGCTAAATGAGGATCATGCTCTTCGAGGCATTTGGAAAGAAACGTCGAGACGAACAATACACAAATATAGGGCGAGTGGATATATTGACGACGAGTCCGAATTGACCAACCATTACTCTTTACAATGTTTATAAGAAATCCATGAATGTACATATGTTTGGAAAACTTTTATGAAAAAGTTGTGAAAGTAAACTACATGTAGATATACGATATACATGAATATGGACTAAGCAATGTATATAAGGTTTTATAAGTAGGATGATCTAAGACCCACTTAAAATGTCAGAAATTTCAATAGACCAATATTTCACATATAATGTCATAAATAAATAAGGGGATAACGCCATCTTGCTTGTAAATCATTGTGGACTAAGTATGATGTGATGTCACATCCCAACCCAATTTAGTTGGAACCCCATGATTAACCCGCCACCCTTCCGATACTACATTAGTATTTCTACCAATTAGATTGGGGAAGGTAAATGCATATAAGTTCACCAGTTTTCCATACCAAAATTAACAAAATAACCAAATAAGAGCTTACCTGTTCGTGGTACCTCATACTTACTCCCCTAGCTTCCACTTTTCTTGACGGGAGGTTTTTCCTAAAAAAAAAGGTTTAGGGGAGGGTGAGTTCTACAACTTAATGAGCGGGGTGTTGGAGTGGTATTTCATAAAGGCAGAAAAGGTTTATAATTACATCTATTTTTGTTTACGAGTTTAGTGGGTTTAACTCTTTCTTAGAACAATGTTTTAATATTTTAACTTTCTCTAGTTTTAGCATACAACCACATACGCCCTTTTATCACAAAGGGTTCACACATTCGTAGAGTAGTGTCCGATTGCTACACTTGTGGCCCGAAGCAACTTTACAGTCCACCTCGGTGAGAGGCCGCACCCTCTACCGCTCGTCTATATGAGCGCTATCGCCCATCCCATAGATGTATCGATATTTTTGTTTGCTATTGAGGGATGAGACCTCTACCCCCTACTTCCTCGATTTCAATGCGCACGAAGCTCCCAATGTTCCACGACATACTAAAACAACGTTTCTACCCTTGTGCCCACCTTGCTGTCCAACAACCCTTAGAATTAATACTACCCCTGTAACAGGCGTCTTCTTGATTCTGTACAATTTGCAAATCACAAGCAATAGTCTTTTAAATCATGATCCTTATCTTTGGTGCTACTAGCCCAACGAGCCTGATAACCTAGCTTCGGCTCTGTAGCTACTAGCCCAACGAGTTCGACGACTCGACTTCGGCTTAGTAGCTGCTAACCCAATGGGTTTGACGGCTCAGCTTCGACTTAGTAGCTAAGTTTCACAATCAACTGGTTGTGATAATCTTTTAAGCATATATAGGCTAAAATTTGTTTATAGGCCGAAGCCCGTTCCAATTGGCATGAGACCCATTGTATGAGTTTTTTAAAATACAAGCTTGGGCTCACTTTATTTTTTAAAACCGCGGCCTTGGGCCTACTTGAGCAATCTAGTTCTATGCTAGCATGACCCATACCCATATCAGAAATGTCTTCCAAAATGTTTAAGCTGATTCACACTGTCATGGGAAATCATTTTCGGAAAAATAGTTTTTAATTTAAAACGTGCTCATCACCCCAACTGGGCGTGATGTAGGAAATCCCATTCACCCGCTACGACGTGACTCGTTTCCAACGGGATCTCAACCGGCTATGTGCTCCTCTGCACGAGTCTTGGAATCGCCCGTACTACATGGTCTGAGCGTTCACATAAAAAATTGAAATGAAAGGCCTCATACTTGCGTGCATGGGTACCTAGGTCCTTAATTATGTCTGAATTGTAATTAGGTCCCTAAAGTTCATAATTTTGCCTTTAGGTTCCAAATGCTCAATTTATCTTTAATTAAGTCCCTAAGATTTCTAATTTCCCTTTTATGTCCTTAATTTTCTCAAAATTACCAATTGGTTCCCAATTTTCCTCAAAATCACCTATTGACCCTTAATTTCATCCAAATTGCCAATTGGTCCTCAATTTCGCCCAATTTCCTCAATTCTTTGCATTTTGACCCCCAAATCCATGTTTCATCAAATTAACCACACAAACTTAGTTAATTGCTCCCTGTCATGATCGTAACCATCTTCCCTTAGTCCCCCTCATCATTTTAAGCTTTACTACACCAAAAAACAACTTAAAAATGAGCTCAAACTCAGCTTCGCCAAAAAATTGCCTTAGAGAGAGAAGGCTTCAATTACTTATCGGTGAGGATCCGACGATTAGAGCTCTTGATTCTTTTGAGTTGCTCTCTTTCTGGGGATCCTCCCTAGATCAAGTCATGCCTCAATTAGGGGTCTGAGCAGTGTGAATTTCGTAATTTGTTTTTCAGGCAAAACTGAATGTGAATAATGAATTTTGGCGAAGGGCGGCAGAGGGGACTTACCTATGTAGCTCAGGGAAGGTCGGGGCTCCTCTAGAGGTGGTTTGGGAGGCATGGTTTGGCCATGGTTGGTCCAAGGGTGGCTTGAATTGAGCTTGACTAGTTTGGGTTGTAGATCACCGAGGGAGCAAGGTTACTATTTGAGCTCGCTAGCGCTTCTCCGATGACCCTCGAGTCGAGTGGAGTATGCAGTCGTGTAGCTATCTTCCTTAGGATTCTAGGGACACCAAATGCAACTTGGAAGGTTGAAGAAAGGCCCGATGTAAGAGCTTTGGTTTCCAGCTCACTAAAAAAACTAACCTCTTCTCCTTCTTCATTCGTTGGTGGGATGACGAAGGCGAGGAGAGGGGCGCTCTTTATATAGGGAGCTTGACAGCTGTCCAGGCTACTAGCTGCCATAGGACACGGCCCCAGATTCTACCGCTAGTGGTCATACCAATGCTTTTCCTAGGTCACCGAAGGCTAACCTCCATTTCTCCCTCCTCTTCCTTTATTAGTCATCTTGAGGAAGATGACACTATGCTGCGTGTTTGAGCTTCGCATGTGAAGACCTACCACATGGCATGCCATGATTGGCTAGTTTTGCTAATGCAGCATCCTACTCAGCAGCCTAGTCAACTTTTGACTCACTGACCAAACATGTGGCGACTTTCCATTGGTCGCTTGTTCCAATATGTCTACTGACTGTGTTTGGTCAGCCGTTGACCGTGACATGTGACATCCTCTGATTGGCTAATTTAAATGCGTCAAATTTCTTCCTTGACGCATAGTGACACTGCCACATGTCAACCTCTAATTAGTTGAGGTCATTTGATGTGGCTCTACCACGTGTCGGCCTCTAATTGGTCGGTCGTTTCTCTGACATTCTTATCAGATGCTGACATGGCGTCCTTGCCACGCGTTAGCTCCTCATTGGTCAGTCGTTATTGAGGTCAATTTTCCTCCTTTAACCGTTGTCCAAGGACACATGTGACCTTCTAATTGGCTAGCGTTGACTAAGCAGCTAACTAGTTGTGTGTCACCACGTGTCATGCATTGATTGGTCGTGCCTTCTGACTGGGCGTTGACCTGGCAATTGTCTATTGATCGGCTAGACTGTTGACCGATCCGGTCCGACTGGGTTCATTGAACTGAAAATAAAAATAGGTCGATTCAGGCCCGATTCGACCAATTTTCTAAAAATTAAAAATTTCTAAACTCTTCTAAATTTATTTTCTATCTAATGGTGGCTTTAATTTTCCAATTTGATATTTTTAAGCCACCTAGAATAATGAATCTTTGTACCGATTCTTCACGGTTGAATTGGGTTCAAGTGCGATTCACTCTGAACTGGTCTGGTTTTCACATCCAATCCACTTCATGATTCTTTTCCATAATATTTAGGAATTTTTAGGCCACTTGGGATTTTCCAAATTCTAGTTTTGACCCTTCTTTACTAATAATGGTTCACTTAGATCCTTGTTTTTCTCTAAAAAATTTCTAGTTCCCTCTTCCGGCTCCTTATTCCGAGAGAATGGGGTTCATAACTCTCCTCACCTTGTAGGAGTTTTGTCCCAAAACTTGTTATGCATCTCATAAATTGTGAGTGATTTCCCTTTCCCTTTTTCCTCCTTTCCTTTCCCATTCTGGCCATCTAGTTAGTAGGTCCTTGCCAGCTGAATTTAGTTGGAGCTTAAATTTCCTTTCATGTCACTTGTGATTCGATCTGATATGATACCATGGGATACATCCCCATCCTGATTGCATCCCCTTTGGGGCATCCTTCATGCCTCTCCTTGCTTTGGGTATCTTTCATTCCCATGTCTTGGGGTGTCTATTGTTTTATCAACTATTTTTCCATCGCCCTTAATGACATGATTTAGTATTCCCACTTGAGAAGTAGATCCCGTAGCGACCTAGCTTCTCACTTCCTTTTCTTGAAGTGTTCCCTGGCTCATACGACCTTTCCTTGGGCAATATGTCACCATGGTTACTACTCTACTTAGTCCATTAGATAATGCCCTTAAGGGACTTATCTTCTCCTCAAACATCCATCCATTCCATGAAACTATTATGTTCGGCTTGTCTTACCCGCTAACCCAAAGATATTCTCTTAGGTCCAATTCTTATGTCACTTTTGGGTAAGACTCTTCTTCTTGAGATTTTTGTCCAAACATTAATCTAGATCACAAGATTGGGAGTTCATAATGTCCGAACATCCCCATGTCTGTCCCTTGATCGTTGAAAATCTTTAGCTCAACGTCCTTTCGAGCTTTTCTTTCTTATCTTCGCAGGATTTGGCGTTATCCCCCTTTTGACTTATATTGATCCTTTAATCTATTCCTTCTTTATTATTACTCCAGTCCATCCAAATTCTTTTATTTGACCTCATTATACTTAAATAACTGACTATTCCTTACTTGAGTCACACTTTCTAGGAGCTATTGAACCTACATGTCCCTTATAACATGACTTGTTCTAGAACTATCCTTGTACATTATACTTCTAGAACATTCCCTCGATAAATGTTCCTTAGATGTCATGGTTTTCATGACCATTTAAGTTTTCCTTATTTACCTGTCCTTCACTAATCTCCTTATTGGGAATTCTTGTTTCCAATCATCAGGTTTCCCAATCATTTCTTGACTTACCGACATACTTGGAATTTTCCTCCCTCATGCCCTTCCTCATATCCAAGGGAGTCCTTACCTAAGGATTTCTATTCCTTAATCCATCCTTACACGTTCATGACCATTTCGTGGTCCCTCTCCCTTCACACCCATTTGGTACTTTACAACATACGAGTTGATCCCTTGGACTTATCTTGGAAGTTGCTTTTGTTAATCCTATTCCATGTTGCCGCCCTTCAAAGTAGAGACATCCATTTTGATCTTCATTCCCTATTGGAGGAATTTCCGATTATCGGGTCCTCATGAGTACACTTCCTCCTATACTAGACCCTTTGCCTCAACCTGCATTCCCTTTACCTTATTAAGGGAAGTCTAGGTATTTTTCTCCAAGATTTCCTGACTTCATGTTAAGAGTGTCAAAAGGCCTTACTTATCCTTCCTTTGTTTTCAACAAGTCTGTTACCATTTTGGTATTTGTCTATCTTGACCTTTATCTGTCTTAAGAATTTCTTTCATCGTTCCTTTTTTGAGGTCTGACCTTCCCACCCTTTTACTAATTACGGACTCCTGATTAGATGTATCATGATTAAAAGTTCTTGAAACTTGGATATTTATTAATTATCGGAAAGGAGTACAATACGTTGTGGGATTTTGTCCCAATTACAAAGAGATAGTTACACAGGAGGTTGGGAAGTGCTTACTGTCATCCTAGGATCTTGCTAACTTCCACCCTGGGTGAGGTTGTAAACTCTTGTGGTGGCTTCTTGTCTCCTATCCTTTTGGACTCTTGTAGTTGAAGCGGTATAAATCCTCGATGTCACTTCCTGACCCAGTTTGGTCGGATCCCCGTGATTAACCCGCCGCTCCATTGGTTAAAGAGGGGTTTCCCCCTTCTCTTTCATCAAGAGCAGCTAGGCGTAATTCAAACCTTGTTCACTAGAATAACATAAATCAATAAACATGCAAGCTCAAGTGTGACATTAAGCATACCTGACAGAGGGTATATCCTTGTGTTTTCTTTTGTCATGTTTCCCTACTCCTGAAAAGGGATATAAAAGAGGGGTGAGTTCTACAACTTAGTGAGTGAGGGTTGGAAGTGAATTTTCAAAACATATAGTTTTAACTAAATTGTGCCAAAGTTGTTGTTTTCTTTAAAAGAAAGTTTTCCTTTACTAAATTGCAAGAAAGGTTGGTATGATGAACTTCCTAGAAGGAAGTAGAAAACCCGCTTATCAGTTATAAGTGGAGATTTCCTCACACCCGGTTGGTGTGATGGACAAATGAAAAGAATGTTTTGTTAGAAGTCTCTCCCCTAACTATGTGCTACTGGTTAAACCTTTTGGGAGAACTTCTCTACGGGAGCTCGAATAGTTCATATAGGCTGGAGGCCTCGGTTTTCGAACTTAGGGGCTAATATGCCCAATTTTAAAAATCTCGTATAGTGGGCCCAAGGCCAGTTGGCACAAGCAAGAGCTCGTAAACAAACATGAGTTTAAGACATAAAAATTTTAATGAATGATGTGTTTGGCCATGGTACCAAGTTAGGACCGAAAAACTCGATGGACTAGTGGTAGTGCGATAAGACAGGTCGATGGACTAGTTGAGACAAACAACTACAAGTCGAGTTGAGAGTCGGAGCCGTTGGACTAGTGGCACCAAAGATTAAATGTCTTATGAGGAAAATTGTTGTTTTGTGCATGCTCTAAGTTACGAGACCTTCAAGATGCCCAAGAGAGGTGGTGATGCATCATAGGGGCTATTGGATGACATGGTGGAGATAAGGGCAGATAGGGAAGCTCGACGTAGCTTCATGCGTAGGAGACCGAGGTGGGGTCAGGATAAGGTCTTTGTCCTCATACGGACATGGAGTTTTCTTTACGGGATAGAGGGTCGGATGTCACATACATCCACTCATTCTCATGGAAGAAGTGGACGGGCTTCTATCTAGGTGGTCGGTAAAGTTGCTCCGATGCCACAAGTGGGTGCAGTAGATGTGGTGCCCTACAAATGTGTGTTCCCTTCATGTTGAAGGGCATGTGTTGGTTGATAAACACACCGTTTGTGGTTAATGATGAGATATGGATTTGAAAATCGAGATTTTGAGGATGAAATGTTTTAAAGAAAATAAGGAGTCGGGCACACTCCAATTCCAACTATTTTCTGAAAGTGAAATTTTAAAACACCCATTCACTAAGTCGTTGAACTCACCCCCTCCCTTATTGTCACGCCCCAACCCAGTTTGGTTGGATCACTGTGAACAACCCGCCTCTCTTTCTCGGTTCAAGAGGAGTTTCCCCCTTCTTTTAGTCGAGAGGTGCCAGGCAAAATTTCAACCTTGTTCCCTGGAAGACATATATCAAATAAAATGCAAGCTTAAAGAAAAATTAAGCATACCAGATAAAGGGTAAAGCTTGGTGTTACTTTTAATCATTTTCTCTTTTACTGAAAAGGGGTAGAAAAGAGGGGTAAGTTTCTACAACTCAGTAAATGGGTTTTTCAAAGATCTACTTTAACTTTTAAGAAAAACATTTATATGGAGTGTGCCAGACTCCTTTCTTTTCAAAAATCCCTTCATTTAAGAAATTCGGGGTTTTCCATCATTTCTTAGTTACCACGGTGTGTCATCACCTAACACACATCCTTCATCATGAAGGTTACACACATTCGCAGGTCAGTACGACTATTGAACCCACTAGTGGCTTTGGAGCGACTTTACCGGCCACCCGGATAGAAGCATGACCACTTCTACCCTAGGAATGAGTGGATGTACGCGTCATCTGACCCTCAATCTTGAAATCGCTTCTTTGTGTCCATATGAGGACAAAGACCTCATCCTGTCCCCACCCCGGTCTCATGCGCTTGGTGCTACTCCAAATTTTGTACAGACACCTGGAACGAGATCGCCCTTATACTCACTGGGTCGTCAAGGGCCCTTAGGACACATCACTACCCCTCATGGGCATCTTGATGATCCCGTACTCATAGTACATGCACAAACAAAGTTTTCTTAAATTGCCATGTAATATGTGGTGCCATTAGTCCCAACGGTCCCGACTTTCAACTCAACCAGTAGCTGTTTGTTTTGACTAGTTCGGAGACCGGTCATGTCGTACTGCTACTAGTTGCTTGAGTATGTCGGACTTGCCTTGGTACCATGACCAAACAATTTACTTAATAAGGTTTAATGGCACATATATATATATATATATATATCATGTTTGTTTATGAGCTCCTGCTCGTGTCCATTGGCCTATGGCCCACTGTTCGAGTTTTTCAAAAATTGGGCATTCTAACCCTCAAGTTCCAAAACCGAGGCCTCTAGCCTATAAGAGCTATTCGGGCTCCTATCAAGAAGGTCTCCCAAATCGTTTAAGCATTGACACACAGTTAGGGGAGAACACTTTCGTCAAAATAGGTTTTCACTGTTTATTATACCGATCGGTATAAGGACATCTCTGTTCATAATCGATGAACGGGTTTTCAACTTCCTTCGAGTAAGTCTCATCATACCAACCGGATATGATCTACTTACAATCGATAAGTAGTTTTTTCATAAAATTTTCACAACACTTTCTCTAAGTGGTGATGATTAAAATACCACTAAACAGTGGGTTTTTATACCGAGGTACTTATCATCCCCAACCAGGTATGATATATAATCCGACTCACCTGATAGTACAGTAAAATTCCACTTATTCGGGTTCCGTCCTTAGCAAGCTGGACCTCGACTGGCATCCTAATAGCCCTCATTCGTTCCAAATGAATGAGAAAACCTAACTTTACATATATTTGAAATTAGGTCCCTAAAGTTATTTTTCTTTAACTTTAAGTCCCTATTGCCGGGTTTTTCCTAAATTTGAGTCCCGAAACTTTTAAAATTTATCTTAGTACCTCAAATTATTTAATTTCACACAAAGGGGTTTAATTTTCCAAATTTCCAATTTGGTCCCTCAATTTTTTCAAAATTACCATTTTGATCCTTGTTTAGAAAAATGGTAAAAGTTTCCCCAAAAATTCTAAAATTTCTCAATTGGCCCTCTAATGTTCTTATCAAGATCAATTGACCCTCAATTTTAGAAAATTATATTTTGGTCCTTTGAATTTTCGAAAACCCCCAAATTTCCCCCCAATTTCAACTCTTCAACCCTGCCGAATTTTATTTCATCAAATTGCCCGATCAAACACTTCTAATTGTTGAAATTGGAGTTCAAATTGAGTTCCTACATGTTCATACGATTCTAAGAAACATTGAATTGCAGATTTTAATGTCAGAACGAGCTCAAACGGAGCTTCGCCGGAAAATAGACAGCAGAGAGAGAAAGCTTCGATTTCTCACCGGTGAGGGCGTGGCGGTCGGAGCTCTCAATCTAGGCAGGTAGCTCTCCTCCAGAGGTTATTCCTAAGATCAAGAATGACATCAATTGATGTTGAATTGGATTAGAATTTCTTCATCAAAATTTGGCAGACTCTCTCTCTAATAACGATCTGAAATCGTAATGGGGAGCCGAATTGGCTTACCTTTCGGTCCTAATTCGGCCATGGAAGGGCTGTGGTGGTGTCAGGAGAGCTTGGTTTGGCCTGAGGAGGGCTCGAATTGGCCAATTTCAACTCGGCCGAAACAGGGCAGCTTTGGTCCGCCGGAGCTACTTCACTGTTTGATGATTCCGACGCTTCTCCGGAGACTCTCGGGATGAACGGATGCTACCACCGTGTAGCTTACTTCTCCTCGGTTCTAATGAACCCAACCTCACCTTCTATGGCTCAGAATTGACCCTATATCGAAGCTCTAGTTCGAGCTTCACCGGAAAACTAAGCAACTGAGTGAGAGAGAGGGAGCTTTTTAGGTGTGGAGAGGACGAATGGAGAGGGGCTCTTTATATAGGGAGCTTGGGGACCCGTTGGCCATCCGTTTGGCACTATTATGACAAGAATTGATGACTAAAATGTACCAAATGGAGGTGTTTCTTCTTTGCTGGCGTTTCTTCAGTTTCCTAGTGAGTGAATAGTGCCGTCATCCTAAGAAAGAAGATGACACTGTTCCAAACCGGACCGGACCAGTTCGAATTAGGTTTAAAGCTTAAACCGGCCGGTTCACCCCTCATTCGACCGAGTTTTTCAAATCTAAAAATTTCTAAATTCATCTAAATTCATTCTCTATCCAATGGTAGCCTCAAATCTCAATTTGAATTATTTAAGACACCTAGAAAAATGAATTTGGGATTTGGTTCATTAGTGGTTCAAACCGGTCCGAACCGGTTTGGTTTTCATCCCCAATTTCTTCACAAGTCCATTTCCATGTCTTTTCTAACTCCTTGGGTTACTTAGGGTCCATAAGATTCCTGGTTTACCATCTCTTTATTAATTTCAGTTCATAATTCGGCTTGATCCTTAAACCGATTTGATTCGGTCCGGGTCCGGTTCACCTGAACCGATCTAGTTTTTCTCTCCCACTTTGTTCTAAGTTTCATTCCCAAGGTTTATAAATTTCTTTGAGGCACAAGGGAGTTGAATTTCTCTGTTTTGCCCATTCTCTATCGATTCTGGTTCATGAACTGACTCGGTTTGTAAACCGGTTCAATCCTGTTGGATTCGGTTCATCTAAATCTGTCTGGTATTTCTCTTCTAATTCATCCTAAAGTTCTTTTCCATGGTATTATGAACTTTTTGGATCACCCGAGAGTTGTAAATTCCCAAACTATCTGTTCACAAATGATCGGGTTTGTGAACCGGTTTTGTATCCTCACTTGGTTTGACCGGTTCTTTTCCCGGTTTTCCTTAGCTCGAAAGGGCGGGTTTTATACTCTCTCTAACACTGATTGGAATTTACATAGGGAAGCCAAATTAGCTTACCTTTCTGCTCTAATTCAGTCGTATGAATGTTGAGGGAGTGTTAGAAGAGCTTGGTTTGGCCCGAGGAGGGCTTGAATCGGCTGATTTCAGCTTGACAAAAATAGAGCAACCTCCGTCCATCGGAGCAGCTTCACTGTTCGATTACGTTGGCGTTTCTCCAACAATCTTCACATCATTTGGAGAGCACCATCGGGTAGCTGATTTCTCCTCAAGTCTAAAGAACCTGACCACACCATCTTTGGCTTAGAAAAACCTCTATGTCGGAGCTCTAGTTTGAGCTTTGTCGGAAAACTGAGTAGCTGAGAGAGAGTGAGGTTTTCAGGTGTGTGAAGGATGAATGTAGAGGGGCTCTTTATATAGGAAGCTCAAGGACTCTTCAACTGTCTGTTCGACACCTTAATGAGAGTCATTGATGGCCTAAAATGTCCTAAATGGAAAAGTTTCCTTTTCGCCAGTGCTGTTCAATTTTTCGGCGAGTGAACAATGCTATCATCTGAAGGAAAAAAACGACACTATTCCGAACCGGACTCAATGGTTAAACCGGCCGGTTCATGCTCGATTCAATTGAGTTTTTCAAAATTAAAAATTTATAAATTCATTCTCTATCCTATGGTGGACTCAATTCTCCAATTTGAATTTTCGTAGCCACCTATAAAAATAAATTTAGCATTCAGTTCTTTCCCCGATTTTCCTTAACTCCAAAGGGGAGGGGGGTTTACAACCTCTACTCCAGGCTATGGAAGTAGAGGACTAGACCAACAAGAACGAAAATACTATGAAATAAGGAATTAGCCCGGACCAAAATACTATGAAATAATCATAAGCAGATGAGGATGGATTAAGGAATGATGACCCTTAGGCAGGGATGCCATCATTCATAAGGAAGTACATGGGTATCGAGTAAGTGATCGAAAATCCCGATGGTTGGAATTGAGAATGCCCAATAAGGAAGTCAGTAGTGGACAAGAACCCAAACAATCATGACAGGCATGACGCTTAGGTAAGGAAGATTGATACAGATGGAAGAACTGCACGTACTAGAAATGAAGGGTGGAACACTCTAACAGACGAGGAGAAGAGCATGGGGATACATCTAATGTCAGAACCGGAGAAGATTTGATACTTAAAATGCCTAGGGATAGTTTTAAAACATACCATACTACAAAAGCCGAGTAGATCCACAAGTTCCGAGAAGGCATGAGGAAAAGGCATCTAAACATGATGAGACCGAATGGGACACTTGGGTAGGTCGAGTAATAGTAGTGACAGAAACATTACCGTAAAAAAATGGGACGAAAAGATCAGAAGGATGTCGAGCTAAGGGACTCTTAACGACTGAGAGAAATAATCAATACCAAGATGGATAAACCTTTCAGAACTCCCGAATTCAAAGGTCTGGATTGGTGAAGGGACGAAAACCCCAATAGAGAGAATCTTACCCTAGGAAGCCTAAGGAATTAGATTTAAGAAAAATATCTTAGGGAAAAAGATGAGTGAGGCAAACAGATCATCTTAAGTTTCATGGAATGAGTGAATATTTGAAGGAAAAAGGGGATCCCTTAAAGACGCTACTTATATGACTAGGTAAAGTAGTAACCATAGCGACATATTATGAGCAAGAAATCGCTTAAATAAAAGGAAACGTGAAACCATATCACCTTGGAATCATCTCCTTAGGTGGTGAGGTCAAACCATGCCGTTAAGAATGAGGGAGAAATTGATAATGAAATAATAGATGGTGAGAGCGTAGAAAGGAAAGATGCCTAAAGGGCAAACATGCATGAAGGATGCTAAAAGGAGGTACAACCAGGATGGGGATGTAACCACGGTATCAAACTTGAACGAATCATAAGTCGACAGTAAGGGAAATCATCCACTATGTAAGGAATGCATGACTAAGTTTTAGCGACAAAACTACTAAAAGGTGGAGAGAAGTGCAAACCCTGTCCTCTCTGCCCAAGGAACCGGAAAAGAGAATCGGAGATTTTCGAGTAAACAACAAGAATCTAAGTGAGTCGAAATGGGTAAAGAAGGGCTAAAGCAGGAATTTGGAAAATCCCAAGTAACCAATAAATCTCAAAAAAATCATGGAGAAGAACCATGCCATGGATTGGATGTGCAAAACTAGACCGGTTCAGGATGACTAGACTTGAACCAAATTGAACCTAGTTGAACTATGAAGGACTGGTTCAAAGATTTATTTTTTTAGATGGCATAAAAATATCAAATTGGGAAATTGAAGCCCCCATTAGATAGAGAATGAATTTAGATAAATTTAAGAATTTTTAATTTTAAGAAAACTGGTCGAATTGGGTGTGAACAGGCTGATTTGCATTTTTGGGTCCCCGAACCCGATCAAACCCAACCAGTCAACAGACCACTGCCAGGTCAGTGCCCAGTCAGTAGGTGCAACCAATCAGCACAAGACACGTGGTAAAGCGTGCCCCATCAGCCTAGAAGTGTTGACCAATTAGAGTGTGACACGTATCCTTGGTTAATGGTCAAGGAGGAAAATCCACGTTAACGATGACCGACCAGTAGGAGAGCGACATGTGTCTCTGTCTATGGTCAATGTCGAAAAGGCGCCATCGGTAAAGACCAAACAATGAGGAGCTGACACATGGTAAGAGTGCCATGTCATCATTCGACAAGGATGTCAGAGAAATGGCTGACCCGACATGTCGTGGTGCCACGTCGGATGACCTCAGCCACTCAGAGGCTAACACGTGGCAGTGGCTATCATGCCCCAACCCAGTTTGGTTGGAACCCCATGATCAACCCACCATCTTTTCTTGTACTATCTAAGTATTCCTACCAGGCTAGGATAGGAAAAGTAAAGTCGTACAATGGACATGTTTTCCATAACATAGTAAACAAAATAAAGTAATAACAATTACCTCTTTTGGTGTAATTTTGGCGCGCTTCTTCGGCTCCCCCTTTTTCTTGTCGTAGGGGTGGGAGTGAGTTCTACAACTCAGTTAGTGGGGGTTAAGACACATCTTAAGGAAACTAGTCATTTTCTTTAGTTGAAAGGTTCTACGAATTGCTCTTTCATCGTTTTCATCATCAAAGGGATGTCCTGATGTTTTTTTATTATTAACCGTGTTTATCACACATCACCATGCCTTTATCATTAAATAGATCACATGTTCGCATAACAATCTCCAACTATTCCACTTGTGTACCGGAGCGCCTTTACTGTCCACCCTAATAGAAGTCCTGGACCTCTACCACAAGTCTAAGTGGGCATCAATTGTCCGACCCTCAAACCTCATCATACTTCATGTCCGCATATGTAGGACGAGTCCTCTCCCCCTCTGACCTCGGTCTTAGTACGTGTGAAGCTCTTAGAGCTTCTTGACTCACTGGATGACAGACTGCCCTTATACACCCTGGGTCATCCAATAGCCCTTGGAGCACCACTAGCCCGTGTCATGAAACTCTTAGCATGCACAAACAATAGTTTTATTACTCATGAAAGTCATCATTGCTGCTACTAGCCCAACGGGCCTGACAATCCGGCTTCGGCGGGTTCATTGACCCGACTTCAACCCAAGGGTTACTAGCCCAACGAATTTGTCAATCGGCTTTGGCGTAGTTGAGAATTCACACACAATTGTCCATTTATGTGTATATTTCTAGGATATAAGCCTTAGACTTATAAACAGGCCTAAGGCCATGCCCATTGGCCTTGTGCCCAGTTCACGAGTTTTTAAAACTAGGCCTTGGGCCCTATTAGTTTCAAAACTGAGGCCTTGGGCCACTAGAGCAATTCCAACTCTCATAAAAAATATGTCTCAAAGAGTTTAAGCAGGTTCACACAGTCAAGGGAACCTATTTATGGAAAATGATTTTCAATTTGAAAACGGGCTCATCATCCCAACCGGGTTTGATGTCAAAATTCGCACTCACCTGGTGATCGTGACGAGTTTGTCTCGGCTATGACTCGTCTAGCGACATGCTCCTCAGCACCCATCCTTGAACACCTAGTCCTACACGGTTCGAGTATCCCAGTCCTTCATGCATTTTGCAAGTAGGTCCTTACTTTTTCCTTAATTGCATTTAGGTTCCTAAAGTTCATAACTTCACCTTAAGGACCTCAAATGCCCAATTTATCCTCAATTAGGTCCCTAATTTCTTCATATTTCCACTCAAGTCCTCTATTTTCCTTTAATTGCAATTTGGCCCCCAATTTTCAAAAAAAAATACCAAATTGCCCCCAAATTTTGTAAAATGACCAATTGGCCCCCAATTTCCTCAAAATAGCTAATTGGCCTTCCAATTTCAGAAAATTGCACATTAGTCCTCCAATTTTTTCCCCAATTCATCCACTTTTTTTGTCCTGGGACTTGGTTTTATCAAATCGACCGTCTAAACTTAGGTAATTTCCCCCTAACTTGATGCTAATAATTTTCTCCTTCTCCATATGATCATCCTAACCTTTGAACAACTACAATTGGCCCATTTTTTTAGCTCAAATGGAGCTTCGTCGGAAAAGTTTTCTAGAGAAAGAAAGCTTGGTTTTCTTACCGGTGAAGGGGCGGCGGTCAGAGCTCGGGATAGGGGTGGCTAGTGCTCCTCTACGGTGTCCTTCTAGGATCAACTCTCGGTCCAATTGGATGTCTATGTACGACAAATTTTAGAGAGAGAAGTTCTAGTGTTCTATTTCTACAACTTATTGCTCTCGCAACATGAGCCGGAATTAGCCTACCTCGACAGTTCCTAGAGGTCGAGGATTGGTCAGGGAGAGTAGTGGGAGGTTGGGCTTGGTCACAGGAGGGCGGAGGTGGCCGGAGCTCTACTAAAAAATTTCAACAATTTCGGGATCGTCAGAGTGACAGTGTTGTAAGAGCTTCCCAGCTCTTCTCCAATGGTCCTCAAACTAAAAGGAGGGTGCAGCTGGATAGAGAACCTCCTTCCAATTCCAGAGACACCAATTGTAGCTTTAGAGGTTGAAGAAAGCCCCATTGTCGGAGCTCTAGTTTGCTCCTTTTCCAGTCGTTTGTGTGATGGGGAAGACGAGTGGAGGATTGCTCTTTATATAGGGAGCTTAGCAAACGACAGGGCTACTGGCCGACATAGGACTCAACCCCTCGCCCCACTCATAGGCAGCCATACTAGAGAAATTTTTGGGTTGCCAAAGATTCACTCCCCTTCTCCCTCCTCCATTCTGTTAGCCATTGAAGGGAAGAAGATGACATTGTGCCGCGTGTGCGAGGTTCGCACGTGCGGACATGCCACGGGGCAATGCTATGATTGGTTGGTTTTATTGACGCAGCTTCTTACTAAGCTTCCTAGTCAATCGTTGAGCCATTGATCGAACATGTGGCAGCCTTCCATTGGTTGCTCATTTCTACGTGTCTACTGAGCATATTTTTGTTGACCGTGACACGTGGTGTAATTTGATTGGCTTATTTAAATGCGTAAGATTTCCCTCCTGACACATAGTGTCATTGCCACGTGTTAGCCTTTGATTGGCTAAGGTCATCTGACGTGACACTACAACATGTCAACCTATGATTGGTCGGTGTAAACCTCGCTCTTTGGAGTTAAGGAAAATCAGAAAAAGAACCGGTCAAATCGAGTGAGAAAATTGAACCAATTCAAAAATTCAATCATTAGAGAACGTACAATTAGGGAAATTTACAACTCCCAAATGACTCAAAGGGTTCATAAAAACATTGGAAAAGGACCATAGGACAATTTGGGAGAGAATACTAGACTAGTTCAGGTGAACGGGATCCAAGCCGTATTGAATCAATTTATGAACCGAGTCGGTTTATGAAAAAGGACTTTAGGATGAATTGGAGATGAAAACCAAACCGGTTCAAGTGAACCGCATCCGAACCGGTTTGGACCGATTTGAACCACTATTGAACCGGATGCTAAATTCATTTTTCTAGGTGGCTTAGAAAATTCAAATTGGATAATTGGGGCATTGGGGCATTGGATAGAGAATGAATTTTGATAAATTTAGAAAATTTTGATTTTTAAAAACTCGGTCGAATTGGGCCTGAACCGGCCGATTTAAGTTTTGAACTCGGTTCGAACTGGTCCGGTCCAGTTTGGAACAATGTCGTCTTCTTCTTTTTTATGATAGCATTGTTCACTCACCGAAAAATCGAGTATTGCCGGCGAAGATGAAAAGTCTCCGGGTAGGTAGTTTCAGGCAATGAATGACCACCATTAAAGGGCCAATCAGATGGCCAAGAAGTCCCCGAGCATCCTATGTAAAGAGCCCCTCCTCATTCATCCTCCTCACACTTGAAAACTCCACTCTCTTCCTACTGCTCCATTTTTTGGTAAAGCTCGAACCAGAGCTCTGACTTGGACATTCTTTTAAGCCAAAGAAGACATGGTCGGGTTCTTTGGATTTGGGGAGAAGTCAGCTACAGGCTTGTAGTTTGCATTTGCTCCGAGGGTTGTCGGAGAAACGTCGGCGTGATAGAATAGTGAAGCAGCTTCAGCGGATCGAAACTACCCTATTCTGGCCAAGCTGAAAACTGCATTTCGAGCCCTCTTCAAGCCAAACCAAGCCATCCTAACACCTCCATAGCCCTCCTACAACTGAATTAGACCGGAAAGGTAAGTCAATTTAGCATACTTTTGTAAATTCTGATCGGTGCTAGAGAGAGAACCGGTAGAATTTCACTAACTAAATTCTTCCACAAATAGGCATCAATTGATGCAATTCTTGATACTAGGAGAAACCTCAGGACAAGAGCTAATTGCCTAGATCGAAAGCTCAGACCGTCGTACCTCTAACAGTAAAATTTTGAAGCTTTATCTCTCTACGTTCAGTTTTCCGGCGAATCTCTGTTTAAGCTCATTCCTGCATAAAATTGTGCGTTTCAAAGTGCAATTGAATTGTATAAAGGTGTAAGAACTCCAATCTAACTTCAATTTCAACAATTAAACTCATTTGATTGGTCAATAGGATGAAATCAAATTCGACTGAGTTAGAAAGTTGAAATTGAGGGAAAATTGGGGATTTCAAAATTTTGAGGGACTAAAGTGCAATTTCATAAAATTGAGGGCCATTGGGCATGATAAAGAAGTTGGAGGACCAATTGGCCAATTTTTGAAATTTCTGGGGTGAAACTTACCATTCTTATAAGGAAGGAGCAAAATGGTAATTTTGGAAAAGTTGGGGACCAAATTGGAAATTTGGGAAACTTGAACCTATTTTTGTGATTTTTAATAAATTGAGGTCCTAAGGTGAATTTTAGAGTTTCGAGACTCAATTTGGGGGAAAACCGACATTAGGGACCTAAAGTTTAAGAAAAATAACTTTAGGGACCTAATTGCAAATAAATGAAATGTTTGGTTATTTCATCCATTCAGGATGAATGATGGCTATTAGGCCAAATTATAATGAACAAGAATGTTCATATCTTGTAGGAAGACAAAGTACCGAGAATGCCAACTAAGACAAGTTCACGTGAAAGTAACAAGCTGGTTAAGAAGAAATTCACTACACTATTTGGTGAATGGGATTAAATATCATACCCGGTTGGGAAATGAAAACCCACTACTAAGTGGTATTTTAATCAACACATATGTGAGGAGTGATGTGGAAATTACGCAAAAAAAACTACTTAACAGTAGTAAGTAGATCATACCGGGTTGGTATGATGAAACTTCCTGGAACGAAGTAGAAAACTCGCTTATTGGTTATAAGCGGAGATGTCTTCATACCCGATTGGTGTGATGGATGGTTAAAAGTTCATTTTGTCGGATGTGCTCTTCCTTAACTGTGTGCCAATACTTATACATTTTGTGAGACCTTCTTGATGGGAGCTCAAATTGCTAATATAGGTGGGAGGCCTCGGTTTTGGAACTTGAGGTCTATTATGCCTGATTTTGAAAATCTCGAACAATGGGCCCTTGGCCAGTTGACACGAGCAGGAGATCATAAACAAACATGATTTTAAGCCATGAAAACTTAAGTGAATGAATTGTTTGGCCATGGTACCAAGATAAGACCGACATACTCGATGGACTAGCGATAGTGTGACATGATAGGTCCACAAACCAGTTGAGACAAATAGTTGTAGGTCCAGTACAGGGTCGGGGCTGTTGGACTAATGGCACCACAAATTATATGGCTTATGTGGAAAATTGTTTATCTACGAATGCACTGAGTTTACGGGACCTTCAAGACACCCAATAGGAGTAGTGATGTGTCATAGGGCTACTGGACGACATGGTAGAGATAAGGGCAATTAGCCGTGCTAGCAGTCTTCAAAGCTTGATGTAGCTTCATAAATATGAGACCAGGGTAGGGTACGAGTGGGGATGAGAATGAATTTAGAAATTTTTAATTTTGAAATACTCGGTCGAATCGGGCCTGAACCGGCCAGATTAAGCTTTGAACCCAGTTCGAATCGGTCCAATCCAGTTTGGAACAGTGTCGTCTTCTTCTTTCATATAACAACACTATTCACTTGTCGGAAAATTGAGCAGTACCGGGAAAGAAAAAAAGTCTCTGGCTAGGGAGTTCCAGGTAATGAATGACCACCATTAAGGGGTCAACCAGATGACCAAGAAGTTCTCGAGCTTCCTATATAAAGAGCCCCTCCTCATTCATCCTCACACCTAAAAACTCCACTCTCTCCCTACTGCTCCATTTTCGGGTGAAGCTCGAACTAGAGCTCCGACTTGGGCATTTTTCTAAGCCAAACAAGGTGTGGTCGAGTTCTTTGGATTTGGAGAGAAGTCAGCTACACGCCTCTAGTCTCTATTTGCTCTGAGGGTCGTCGGAGAGATGCCCGTATGATAGAACAGTGAAGCAGCTTTAGAGGAACAAAGTCACCCTATTTTGGCTAAGCTGAAAATGGCTAATTCGAGCCTCCTCAGGCCAAACCAAGCCCTCCCAACACTTCCACACCCCTCCTATAGCTGGATTAGAGAGAGAAACGACAGAATTTCACTTACTAAATTCTCCCTCAATTTGACATCAATTGATGCAATTCTTGATCCTAGGAGTAACCTTAGGATGAGAGCTATCTACCAGATCAAAAGCTCGGACCGCTGCACCACCAATGGTAAGATTTCGAAGCTTTCTTTCTCTACGTTCAATTTTCCAAGGAAGCTCCGTTTGAGCTCATTCCGACATCAAATTGTGCGATTCAAAGTGCAATTGAATCATATGAAGGTGTACAAACTTCAATCCAACTTCAATTTCAACAATTAAACTCATTTGATTGGTCAATTTGATGAAACTATATTTGGCTAAGTTAGAAATTTAAAATTGGGTGAAAATTGAGGATTTTGAAAATTCGAGGGACTAAAGTGCAATTTCATAAAATTTAGGGCCAATTGCGCGGGATAAAGATGTTGAAGGACCAATTGGCCAATTTGTCAAATTTTTGGGGTGAAACTTACCATTTTTGTAAACTAGGAACAAAATGGTAATTTTGGAAAAGTTGGGGACCAAATTGGAAATTTGGGAAACTTGAACCCCTTTTTATAATTTTGAATAAATTATGGTCCTAAGGTGAATTTTCGAGTTTTAGGACTCAATTTGGGGGAAAATCGGCATTAGGGACCTAAAGTTTAAGAAAAACAACTTTAGGGACCTAATTGCAAATAAATGAAAAGTTTGGTTATTTCATTCATTCGGGATAAATGAAGGCTATTAGGCCAAAGGGTAATGAACAAGGATGTCCATATCATCTAGGAACACGAAGTACCGGGAACACCAGCTATGACAAGTTCGCGTGAACGCAGCAAGTTGGTTAAGAAGAAATGCACTGCACTATCGGATGAGTGGGATTAAATATCATACCCGGTTGTGGGCCCTAGGTCTGTTGACACGAGTAGGAGCTCATAAACATACATAATTTTAAGCCATGAAAACTTAAGTGAATGAATTACTTGGCCATGGTACCGAGACAGGACAAACATACTCGATGGACTAGCGAACATGCAACATGATAGGTCTACGGACCAGTCGAGACAAACAGTTGCAGGTCGAGTTGGCCATGGGACTAGTGGCACCACATATTATATGGCTTATGTGGAAAATTGTTTATTTGTGCATGGACTGAGTTTATGGGACCTTTAAGATGCCCAAGAGGGGTAGTGATGTATCCTAGGGCTACTGGCTGACATGCTGGAGATAAGGGCAGTTAGTCGTGCTAGCAATCTTGGAAGCTCGACTTAGCTTCATGCGCATGAGATCGGGACGGGGTCGGGATGAGGTCACTGTCCTCATACGAACACAAAGTTTATTTATGGGATTGAGGGTCGGATGCCATGTACATCCACTTATTCTCAGGTTAGAAGTGGATGTGCTTCTATATAGGTGGCCAGTAAAGTCGCTCTGATGCCACAAGTGGATGGGCTGGCCTACGAATGTGTGTTCCCTTTATGATGAAGGGCGTGTGTTGGTTGATAAACACACCGTTGTTATGAGAAGTGGCAATGAAAAACTAAGATTTATGGATGAAAGGTTTTTAAAGGAAAAATAAGGAGTCTGACAAACTCTAATTCGAACTATTTTTTGAAAATCATACTTTAAAACACCCATTCACTATGTCATTGAACTCACCCCCTCCCCCACTATACACCTTTCAGGTAATCCTGGGGAAAGCCTACCCAAAGACCACAAGTTAACACACTTGTGAGGTAGGTATGATAAGTTTAAAATTTTATGCAGTTTTTATTTATGTTGTTCCAATAAAGGTGTAGGTTTAAAAGGAACCCTTACTCCTCACAGACTAAAAGAAGGGGCAACCCTTAATAAATCGGGAGAGTGGCGGGTTGATCATTGGGATTTGACCAAACCGGGTCAAGACGTGACAGTTGATCATTTCTCTGACATAATTGTCTAATGCTGATGTGGCGTGTGAAACCCATCACCTCGGATCAAGGAAATTGAGAAAGAACCGATCAATTTAAGGAGAAAATTGAACCACTTAATGAATAGAGAATCATAAAAAAAGGGTTGAAATGGGAAATTGGAAAATCTCAAGTTTCCAAGATGTCATAAAAATCATAAGGAAGGGTCATGAAGGGGATTGGATGAGAAAGTCGGACTGGTTCAGAGTGAACCGAACCTGAACCGAATTGAACTAGGTTGAACGTTGAACGGATCTCTTAATTCATTTTTATAGATGGCTTAAAAAGATCAATTTGGGAAATTGAGGTGACCATTGAATAGAAAATGAACTTAGACAAATTTAGAAATTTTTAATTTTGAGAAAATTAGTCAAATTGGGCCTGAACCAGCCGATTTTCATATTCTGGTTACTAAACTTGGTCGGACCAGACCGGTCAACGATCCAGCATGTCAATGGACTGCTAATCGGTGAGCTCCCAGTCATAACGCGTGCGACTAATCAGAGCACGATGCGTGGCAAGTAGCACTCAGTCAACCTGTCAACGGTCAACAGGTGCCTAGTTACTAGCCATGCAGACATGAGCCAATGAGAGGCTGCCACATGTCTGATCAACCGATCAAAGTCTAATGTGGTAGCTGAGTCGGATTGCTATGTCAGCTTGACCGACCAATTACGTGATGCCATGTGGCTGGCCCGCACATGTGGAAAAGTGCCATCTTCCTCCTCCGTCTGCTAACACCGTTCATCGAGGAAAGATTTTTCTTTCCTTTTTTGATGAAGGAAATTTGTTGCGATTTGGGCAATTTCCGATCAAGATTAGCATGACTAGTATGGAAACTAGTCGGGCAGAGGGTCCTTGAGCTCCCTATATAAAGAGCACCCCTTCGTTCATCCTCCACACACCTTAATTCCCTTCTCTGTTTGAAGTGCTCTGTTTTCTGGCAAAGCTCGAACTAGAGTTCCGACTTGGGCACTTCCTTTAGCCTTAGAAGACAAATTCGGATCCTACAGACTTGGGAGAAAGTCATCTACTTGAAGCCTACCTCCAACAGACTCGAGGATCACCAGAGAAGCACCAGCGAGCTCGAATAATGAAGCAGCTCTACCAGACCGAAGCTGCTCTGTTTCAGTCAATCAGAATTCGACCAATTCATACCTCCTATCACCTAATTGAGTCTTCCCATAGTCCCCACGACCATAACACGACCTCTCTAGAGGAGAAAGGTATGCCAATTTGACCCTTCTCCGACGTTACAGTTCGGTTCTAGAGAGAAAATAATAGAGTTCATTGATCAAATTTCCGCTGATCTTGAGAGCAATTGCCCTGATTCTTGATCCTAAGAGAATCCTAAGGATAAGAGCTAACTTCTCCAATCAAGAACTTGGATTGTCGCGCCTCCAATGGTAAGCTTTCCAAACTTTCCCTCTCTACATCCAGTTTTTCGGCAAAACTTCGTTTGAGCTCATTTCGAACCCAAATTCTGCAATTCAAAGTGCAATTGGATTGTATAGAAGTATAGATATTGATTCATATCACCAATTTGAGAAAATAGATCCAATTAAACGGCCAATTTGAAGAAATCAAATTCGGTCAATAGAGAGGGGTAGAAATTGGGGGAAATTTTAGGGGAAATTTAGGGATTTCAAAACATTGAGGAACCTCCATGCAATTTCTCAAAATTGAAGGTCAATTGGCAATGAAAAAGATGTTGGAGGATCAATTGGTCAATTTTCAAAAGAATTAGGGTCAATTGGCCATTTTTGGAAAGTAGAGGCAAAATAGTAATTTTAGAGCAATTGGGGACTAGATTGGAAATTTAGAAATTTTGAGCCTCGTTTAAAATTTTAAGTAAATTAAGGACCCAAACAGGACATCGGAAGCCCTTGGGACTTGATTGGGGAAAAAAATGAACTCTAGGGACCTAAAGTCAAGGAGTATTAACTTTAGGGATCTATGTGCAACAGACCAAAAATTTGGGCCTAGTAGCCAATATCTGAAAAGCTAGAAAGCTTTCATGCAAAACCCTAACTTATAAGAGTGGTCAAACCATGTAGGGACTCTTGAGACCGAAACGTGACCAAGAGAGCCAGACTCAAATTTGGAAAAACGAATGGGGACGAACGTGTCATAGTCATCAGGTGAGTGGGACAGTTTAAATGTTATATCTGGTTGGGGTGATGAGCACCTTTATTAACTGAAAACCTACTTACCGGTTGTAAGTAGGACTTTGTGTACATCATGCCTGGTGGGGATGATGGGCACTTATAAAGAAAGGTAAAACCTGCTTATCGATTGTAAGCAGACCTACCTCTATCATCACACCCGGTTGGTGTGATGAGTACCTTAAGCTAAAAAGAGATTTTTCTCAAAAGTGTTATCCCCTGATTGTGTGTCATTGCTTAAACCATTTAGGAGACCTTCTTAACGAGAGCTAGAAAAGCTCTAACAGGCATTGGACCTCGAATTTGAACTCATAGGGCACAAGGCCCAATTTTTGAAAAATGCGTGAAGTGGGCTCAAGGCCAGTGGGCACGGGTTGAAGCTTGTAAATAAATATGTGTAGGAAGAGCCATGAAAACTCTCATTTAAAATGGAAATAATTGTGTAATTTGCCACGAAACCAAGTTAGAACTGACAAGGCTTGATGGGCTAGCGGCAGTCATCAAGGCCAGGTCAATGGACCGGCCAGACAAACAGTTGTAGACCGGGTTGAGTGTATGGGCTGTCGGACCGTCAACATCAAAGAGAATGGCTAAGTATATGAAAATTATTTTTTATGCATGAACTTTTGTATTTAGGACCATCAAGATACCCAAGAGGGGTAGTGATGGGTTCCAAGGACTACTGGATGACCTAGTGGCAATAAGAAGAGTTCATTGGGCCAGATAGTCATGAAGTTCTAGGAGCTTCTTGCACATTGAGATCGGGGTCGAAGCGGGATGAGGTCTCCGTCCTCATACGGACACAGAGTTATGTGGAGTCTGAGGACTTGATGCTTGGGGCGTCACACAGACTCAAGGTAAAAGTCAGGGACTTCTATTATGGTGGACGGTAAATGTAAACCCCGCACTTTCGAGTTAAGGAAAATCCAGAAAATAACTACTCAATCCGAGTAAGAAAACTGAGCCGGTTTACAAACCCGATCATATGGGAACAAGCAATTTGGAAATTTATAACTTTTGGGTGATCCAAAAGGTTCATTAAACCTTGGAAAAGAAATTTAAGATAAAATAAAAGATAAAAACCAAATTGGTTCAGCTGAACGAGATCCCATAAGAAATTCAAAGTTAACACGATTTTACACTTGTATAAAGATGTTATCCCCATTCATTCTCCTCACACCTGAACACATCTCTCTCTCTCTACTGCTCCATTTACCGGTGAAGCTCGAACTAGAGCTTCGACTTGAACAAAGGTTGGGCTCTTTAAAACCGGGGAGAAGGCAGCTAACTGATAGCAAACTCCAGACAATCCGAGAATCGTTGGAGAAGCGTCGGCATGATGGAACAATGAAGCAACTCCAGCGGACCGAAGCTGCCCTATTTCAGCCAAGCTGAAATCGGCTATTATAAGCCCTCCTCAGAGCAAACCAAGCCCTCCCAACACTTCCTCAACCCTCCCACGGCCGAATTAGGACTAAAAGTAAGCCAATTCGGCTCCCCTCTACAATTTCCGGACGGTGCTAGAGAGAGAACCGACAGAATTTCAATGATGAAATTTTAACTCAATTTGACATCAATTGATGTGATTCTTGATTCTAGGATGATCCTCAAGATGAGACCTATCTGCCCAAATAGAAAGCTCGGACTGCCGTGCCTTCACCGGTGAGTAAACGAAGCTTTCTCTCTCTATAGTTCATTTTCCGGCGAATCTCCGTTTGAGCTCGTCCCGACATTAAAACTTGAAATTCACATTTCTAAAGAATCGTATGAACATGTAGAAACTCAATTTCAACTTCAATTTCAATAATTGGAAACGTTTGATGGGTCAATTTGATGAAATCAAATTCGGCTATGTTAAGAAGTTGGAATTGGGGGAAAATTGGGGATTTTTGAAATTAGAAGGAATAAAATTAAATTATATGAAATTGAGGGCCAATTGGGCATGAAAATAATGTTGGAGGATGAATTGAGAAATTTTAGAATTTTTGGGGCAAAACTTACCATTTTTGTAAAGGAAGGGCAAAATGGTAATTTTGGAAAAGTTGGAGGACCAAATTGGAAATTTGAGAAGTTAATCCCCTTTTTGTGAAATGGAATAAATTGAGGTCCTATATTAAATTTTAGAAGTTTCGGGACTCAATTTGAGGAAAAAAATTGGCATTTGGGACTTAAAGTTAAAGAGAAATAACTTTAGGGACCTAATTGCAAATAAATGAAAGTTTGACTTTCTCATTCATTTGGAATGAATAAGGCGATTAGGCCGAAGGATAATGAACCAAGATGTTCATATTGTGTAGGAACATGAAGTATCGGGAACGCCAGCAAGGACAAGCTCACGTAAATACCAAGAACCGGTCTAGTGGAATTCATGGCATTAACGAGTGAGTGGGTTTACTAACATCATACCCGGTTGGGATGATTAGCACAACTTAAAAATAAAAACCACTTACCAGTTATGAGTGAAAATTTTATATCATACTTGGTAGGGGATGATAAGTACCTCGGTATAAAAACCCCACTGTTTAGTGGTATTTTAATCATCACCACTTAGAGAAAGTGATGTGAAAATTATGCGGAAAACTACTTACCGATTGTAAGTAGATCATACCCGGTTGGTATGATGACACTTCCTCGAAGGAAGTTGAAAACCTATTTTGTCGGAAGTGTTCTCCCCTGACTGTGTGCCAATGCTTAAACTGTTTGGGAGACCTTCTTGACGGGAGCTCAAATAACTCTTATAGGCCGGGGGCCTCAATTTTGGAACTTGAGGGCTAGAATGCCCAGTTTTTTGAAAATCTCGTAAAGTGGGCCCAAGCCTAGTTGGCATGAGCAAGAGCTCGTAAACGAACATGATATATGTGCCATAAAACTTAATAAGTGAATTGTTTGGCCATGTTACCAAGATAGGACCGACATACTCAGTCAACTAGCGGTAGTGCGACATGACAGGTCGACGGACTAGTCAAGACAAACAACTGCGGGTTGAGTTGAGAGTCCGGGCCGTTGGACCAGTGGCACCACATATTACATGGCTTGATAATAAAATATTGTTTGTGCATGCACTATGAGTACGGGATCATCAAGACGCCCATGAGAGGCAGTGATGTGTCCTAAGGGCCCTGGACGACCCAGTGAGTATAAGGGCACATCGTCGTTCCAGGTGTCTGTGCGAAATCTGGAGTAGCACCAAGCGCATGAGACCGGGGTGGGGACAGGATGAGGTCTCTGTCCTCATACGGACACGAAGAAGTGATTTCAGGATTGTGGGTCGGATGTCATGTACATCCACTCATTCCCAGGGTAGAAGTGGTCGTACTTCTATCTGGGTGGCAGGAAAAGTCGCTCCGAAGCCACTAGCGGGTTCAATAGTGATACTGACTTGCGAATGTGTGTAACCTTCATGATGAAGGATGTGTGTTGGGTGATGACACACCATGGTAAATAAGAAATGGTGGAAAAACACGAATTTTTAAATGAAGGGATTTTTGAAAACAAAGGAGTCTGGCACACTCCATATAAATGTTTTTCTTAAAAGTCAAGTTTTTAAAAACCCATTCACTGAGTAGTCGTACTCACCCCCTCCCTTATATCCCTTTCAGGAAATCCCAGAAAGCCTCCCCTTAAAGACTGTTAACTAAGATGCCTATAAGACAGGTATGTAAAGTTTTAAATTTCATGCAGTTTTGATTATGCTATTTCAGGAAAAGGTGCAGGTTAAAGGACGCCTTACTCTTTACGGTTTACAATAAGAGGAAATCCTTTAATAAATCAGGAGAGTGGTGGGTTGATCATGGGGATCCGACCAAACCGGGTTGAGGCATGACAGTAAAGATGCTTCGATCCCCAAGTGGATGCAGTGGGCGTGCTGCACCAGCGAACGTGTCTACCCTTTATGATAAAGGGTGTGTGTTTGTTTGCTAAATGCCTCTTGGGGAAAGGGGATATGCTAAAAGAACTAGACACACAAAGGCTTTGAAAATAGACAAAAGGATTTTGGCAAAATTTTTAACTAAATCTTTTGAAACTTCACTTTCTACCCCCACTCACTGAGTTGTAGGAACTAATCTTCAGTTTTGATTTATGCTCTTCTAGGGAACTAGCCTGGAAATTTTGCCTGGCTCCTCTCACTTTCAAGAAAGGGGAAACCCTTCTTGAACCGAGAGAGCGGTAGGTTACTCACAGGGATCTGACTAAAACAGTTCAGAACATGACAACTTGAGTCATATCAGAGTTGTGTTCCCTCGAAAGCATTGTCAAAACTATCACCTGACACTAATAAGATCTACTTGCCCTATAGGAAGAAGAGCCCCTTGGAAATTTTCCATTCAAACCCACCCCACTCATGTTCCCTTAAAAAAGGCCCCTACCTCAGGCAAGACAAGTAGCTAAAGATTGGCTAAATTCGAAAGGAGAGTACCGAAGGACATGGTCGTGGACTATAGGAAACTTCTTGGGGAGGTATTGAAACAAGTCAACATACCATATCCCTCCCTAGGACAAGATGAACCCATACCTCCTCCAAGGGACCCAACGCCACAACAGTCGGAAAGGACTCCAACATGAAGGGGGGCCTAGAACAACTACTGGGAGGCTCACACAACTTTCATGAAGGTTTTCTAGGAGCCCCCAATAGCCCAACACAACTTAGACCCCACCAAATGGGAAATTTGGACCGACGAGTGCGAAGCTGAAATGCTAGGAATGTACGGGCTCGAGGTATTTCATGGGGTTCGTCCCAGCAGGGAGTCTCGCCAGGAATATGAATGGACATCCACAAGCCCAGCACCTTTAGAGCCCTCAGATCGCGAATCTCAAAATAATTCGAAGGCGAACTCTTGTCCAATGACCCCCAAGGAATTAGAATGAGAGTAGTGATAAATGCATGTAATAAGAGGCAGACAACAAGAACCATTTCCTTAAATGAATAAAATATGTATTTCATTTTTACTACAATTACTATTTGCAAGTTATCACATCAAGTTCCTAAAGCAACAAATGAACCAAGGTAGTACATGAAAGGATTGCCTAAGAGTATAAGAAGGACCTCCCCAAAATAAAGGAATTTAACTCTGGGACAGCCAAACCTAAGCTCAGATAAGTTCAAATAGGGATAAGGAACTTCAAAGGAGGCCAAAACTTTAACTAAGTAGGAAGGAATTAAAGGGGGTACAAGGACGATCCTCATAGACAAGAAAAAGGAGGACAACGAAATTCAAGTGTTAGACAAGATTCAGGAAGACAAGGAACCCACCAAGAAAGGGAATTGTGGAAAGAACACATCCCAACCAAGAGGCAAAGGACCCGACTAAAGACAAATCCGTAGACAAAGTATAGTAGAAGAAGGAAACCACAAGGGAAACATGTTCTCACAGGTTCAAGAGGTAAGATAAACCCAAGGAAAATGTTAGTAGGAGTAATGTCTTGGATGAGAAATGCAAGGGTCAAGTAAGGACCAGTAATCAGACCTCATAACTGTGGAATAGGTTAAGTAAGTTGTTCGCAAAGAGGTCAAAAAATTTCGGGTTAAAGAAAAAATCCAAACTTCTTCTTAAGAAGGTCAACTAGAGAGGAATATAACTGAGAATAAAAATAAGGTACATAGGAAGTACACCTAGGATCCCCTCAAAAAGGGCAGATGCAGAAAATGTCCTCCAGTAGCTCTAGGATAGGACATGGTAAAAGTGAAGCGAAGAAGAAATGTACACGGAAAGGGAATTGTGGAAGGATCTATATGACTAAACAACCCCTCAAAGGGACCATAGATGGACAGTTGGACATAACGTGGAGTGCAAGGAACAAACCCTAGAATCAGTAACTCCTCGAAGGGAGGATAAGGGACAAAAAGGGAATTGGAGGACAATGAAGGATTAAGTGCAAACAATGATACTGATATCAGAAGGGTGTAAAAAAGGGAAGAATGGACAGCCTTCAAGGAATGTTAGGGAGATTGAACATGAAACTCCCAGGATAGAAGTCCCTATGTAGAAGGAGAAAGGTAGGACGTAAGACCACAAAAAGGGAAATTCCCAAGCTAAGGAACTGATAGGTGGATCATAAGAGGCTTAACCCGAAATAAGGAACTTCAAAAGGGGCATAAGTGGTTACGGATGTACTGGAAGGAGGGAAGTCCTCGTGCAAGGATACCACTGGAGATAAGAAAGGAAACAAAAGGGAGAGTAAACCATAAGTAAGTCAATAAGCCCAAAGGTGGATAGGAAATATAGTGGTCAGAACCAGGAAACCTAATAAGGGACATGAGGAAGGACGGTTAAACAAGGAGAACCAAACGCTCCCAAAAAACCATAACATCGAGAAAAAAGGACGACAAGATAACACCGAGAATAGTCGAGAAACACTGTTGGATAACAAGAAGGAGTGAAGCATAGTAACTCAGAGAAGATGGGAAAGGCATGAACTACCATCAAGGGGTGACCTAGAATTGTAAGGGAAAGGACAAATTTTAGAACATGTCTCACTACAAGATATATGCGAGTCCAACAGTCCCAAGAAAAAAATGTGACCCACGTAAGCAAGAATCCGTTAGTTAGAAATGACAAAGACAAATATAAAATTGGGTGAAGCAAAATTGTAATGCAAAAACGATGGAGAAAGAACCAAAAATAAGAAAGAGATAGTATCAAGCCGCAAGATGTAGGACGAAGAGCCCGAAAGGGGCACCAAGTTAAGGAGCCCAACGACCATGTAAAGTAGATTAAAACGGGGACGGTCGGCCGATTAGGGGACAGTCAACCCAAAGACATGGATGAAAACCTTCAAGAGGAAGGGCCTTATCCTAAGCAAATAGGAAGTGGGCCTAAAGGTATACATTTGGACTAGTGGGAAGGACATACCAAATCAAGATACCCTTCATGGAGTGAGTGATTAATGGAATAGAAGAGAAAATCCTTTAGTGCATGGTTTAAAAAAGGCTAAGTAAAAGAACAACCAAGGGATAGCATGTCAAGTAAACCCCAAGTTGACATCAAGGGAGATAATTCCCAATGTAAAGGGCTGCGTAATTTAGTTTGGGGACAAAACTCCTAAAAGGGGGAGAGTTGTGAAACTAGTCACCTTTTATCGGAAAGAACCGGACAATTTAAGGAGAAAACCGAACCAATTAATGAACCAAGAATGATAAAGAAGGGTTGAAATGGGAAATTAGAAAATCCCAAGTGACCAGGATGTCACAAAAATCATGGGGAAGTGTCATGAAGGGAATTGGATGAGAAAATCGGAATGGTTTAGGGTGAACTAAACCTCAACAGGATTGAACCATACATGAATTGGTCTCTTAAATCATTTTTCTAGTTGGCTTTAAAAGATCAATTTGGGAAATTGAGGCCACCATTGAATAGAAAATGAATTTTAAAAAATTTAAAAATTTTTAATTTTGAGAAAATCGGTCGAATCGAGCCTAAACCGGTTGATTTTCATTTTTTGGTCACTGAACCCTGTTGGACCGGTCAACGGTCCAACTGGTTAACGGATCATTCACCAGTTAGCGCCCAATCAGCACACATGCAACCAATTAGAGCATGAGGCATGGCAAAGAGCAATTTGTCAGCTAGTCAACGGTCAGTGAGTGCCCAATTAGCAGCCACACAGACACGAACAACCAATGAGAGGCCGCCACGTGTTTGGTCAACCGGTCAACGGCTAACGTAGTAGCTGAGTTGGATTGCCATGTCAGATGGACCGAAAAATCATGTGTTGCCACGTGGCTGGCCCACACGTGTGAAGCTCACACATGTAGAACAGTGTCATCTTCCTCCTCTGTTCGATGACACTTTTCAACAAGAAAAGGTTTTTCTTTCCTTTTTCGGCGAAGGAAATTTGCTCCGATTTGGATAATTTCTGATTAGGATGTGTGCGACCAGTATGGAAACTGGTCGGGCAGAGGGTCCCTGAGCTCCCTATATAAAGAGCTCCCCTCCATTCATCCTCCACATACCTCAATTCCCCTTTCTCTTAGAAGTGCTCTGTTTTCCCGCGAAGCTTGAACCAGAGCTCCGACTTGGGCACTTCCTTTAACCTAAGAAGACAAATTCAGATCCTACAGATTCAGGAGGAAGTTAGCCACCTGATGCCTACCTCAAACTGACCCGAGGATCACCGGAGAAGTGCCAACGAGCTCGAAGAGTGAAGCAGCTCTAGTGGACCGAAGCTGCATTGGAAGCCTTTGGGACTTGATTAGGGAAAAATATTGAACACTAGGAACCTAAAGTCAAGAAGTATGAACTCTAGGGACCTAAGTGTAATAAACCAAAAATTTTGGCCTAGTAGCAAATACTTGAAAAGCTAGAAAGCTTTCATGCCAAACCCTAACTTATAAGAGAGGTCAAACCATGTAGGGACTCTTGTTACCGGAACACGAACAAGAGAGATAGACTCAGATTTGGAAAATCGGTTGGGGATGAACGCATCACAATCATAAGATGAGTGGGACCGTTTTGATTGGGGTGATGAGCACCTTTATTAACTAAAAACCAATTTAACGATTTTAAGAAGGACTTTTTGTAAACCCCACCATTTTGAGTTAAGGAAAACCGAGAAAAGAACCGATCAAACTGAGTAAGAAAACCAAACCAGCTCACAAACCCGACCATTTGAGGGTTCATAAAACCTTAGAAAAGAACCTTAAAACAAATTAGAAGAGAAAAACTAAACTAGTTCAGATGAACTGGATCTCATCAGAACACCAAAGTTAAGTATGCTTATGTGAGAGTAGTGCAAGGATGGGTTACATCATAAATACCCATAATTTAATACCTAAATTAAATTATTGTTATTAATTTAATTTGTAATTTAATACCTAAATTAAATTATTAGAATTAATACTAATAAATACACATCAATTTATGGCAACATTAATACCGGTAATAAATATCCCCCATTTAATACACAATTTTACACCTATATAAAGAGCTCACCCCATTCATCCTCCACAAACCTAAACACTTCTCTCTCTCTCTCTCTCTACGGCTCCATTTCCCGGTGAAGCTCAAACAAAGCTTCGACTTGGGCATTTTTCTTAACCTCATAAGAAGAGGTCGGGCTCTTTAGACTACGGGGGAAGTCAGCTATCTCATAGCAAACTCTAGTCGATACGAGGATCGCCAAAGAAGCACCGACATAGTCAAATAGTGAAACAGATCCAACAGACCGAAGATGCCATGTTTTGGTCGAGCTAAAATTGGACAATTTGAACCCTCCTCAGGCCAAACCAAGCCTTACTAACACCTCTACAACCCTCCTACAGCTGAATTAGGACTGAAAGGTAAGCCAATTCAACTCCCTTATGCAATTTCTGATTAGTGTTAAAGAGAGAGTCGACAGAATTTCAATGACAAAATTCTAATCCAATTAGACATCAACTTATGTCATTCTTGATCCTAGGAGGAACCTCAGGACGAGAGCTACTTGCCCAGATAGAAAGCTCAGGCCGTTGCGCCCTCACTAGTGAGCAATTGAAGCTTTATCTTCCTATAGTTTGTTTACCAGCAAAGCTCCATTTGAGGTCTTTCCGGAATTTAAGCTTGTAATTCAAAGTGCTATGGAATTGTATGAACATGTAGAAACTCAATTTCAACTTCAATTTCAATAATTAGAAGTGTTTAATCGGTCAATTTGATAAAATCAAATTCGACTGTGTTAGGAAGTTGAAATAGGGGAAAATTGGGGATTTTCAAAAATTCGAAGGACTAAGATGCAATTTTATAAAATTGAGGGTCAATTCGGCATGATAAGAATGTTAGAGGGCCAATTGAGGAATTTTAGAATTTTTGTGGTGAAACTAACCATTTTTGTAAAGGAAGGGCAAAATGGTAATTTTGGAAAAGTTGGGGGACCAAATTGAAAATTTGGGAAATTAAACCCCTTTTTGCGAATTTGAATAAATTGGGTCCTAAGATAAATTTTAAAAGTTCCAGGACTCAATTTGAGGAAAAATCGGCATTAGGGATTTAAAGTTACAGAAAAATAACTTTAAGGACCTAATTACAAATAAATAGAAAGTTTATTTTTCTTATTCATTTGGAATGAATTAAGGCTATTAGGCCAAGGGATAATGAACAAGGATGTTCATATCATGGAGGAATATGAAGTACTGGGAACGCCAGCAAGGACAAGCTCGCATGAATACAAATAACTAGTTGAGTGGAATTCACTACATTAATGGGTGAGTGGGTTATTCACATCATACCCGGTTGGGATGATGAGCACCTTTTCTAAATTAGAAGACACCGTGAGTGGGCTTACTAGCAGCATACCCGGTTGGGATGATGTGCACAGTTTAAAGTTAAAAACCACTTAGCGGTTGTGAGTGGGATTTTATATGATACTCGGTTGGGAATGATAAGTACCTCAAAATGAAAACCCACTACTTAGTGGTATTTTAAACATCACAAATTAAAGGAGTGATGTGAAAATCACGCGAAAAAACTACTTACCGGTTGTAAGTAGATCATACCTAGTTGGTATGATGAAACTTCCTCGAAGGAAGTGGAAAACCCGTTCATCGGTTATGAACGGAGATGTCCTTATACCCAGTCGGTATGATGGATAGTTGAAAACATATTTTTGTCAAAAGTGCTCTCCCCTGACTGTGTTCCAATGCTTAAACGATTTGGGAGACCTTCTTGACGGGAGCTTGAATAGCTCTTACAGGCTGGGGGCCTCGGTTTTGGAACTTGGGGGCTACTATTCCCGGTTTTGAAAATCTCGAACAGTGGGCCATAGGCCAATGGACACGAACAAGAGCTTGTAAACAAACATGAGATATGTGCAATAAAACTTTAATAAATGAATTGTTTGGCCATGGTATCAAGATAGGACTGGCATACTCAATCAGTTACCGGCAGTGCGACATGACAGATCGACGAACCAGTCAAGACAAACAATTGTAGGTTGAGTTTAGGGTCGGGGCCATTGGACCAGTGGCACCACAGATTATATGGCATGATAAGAAAATATTGATTGTGCATGCACTATGATTACGGGACCATCAAGACACCCCAAGAGAAGTAGTGATGCATCCTGAGGGCCTTGGGCAACCTGGTGAGTATAAGGGCAGTTCGTCGTACCATGTGACCATGCGAAATTTGGGGTAGCACCAAGCGCATGAGACCGGGGTGGGGACGTGATGAGGTCTCTGTCCTCATACGAACATGGAGAATTGATTTCGGGATTGAGGGTCAGATGTCACGTACATCCACTCATTCTCAAGGTAGAAGTGGACGTGCTTCTATCTAGGTGGCTGGTAAAGTCGCTCCGACGCCACAAGAGGGTTCAGTGGATGTACTGGCCTACGAATGTGTGTTTGACCTTCATGATGAAGGATGTGTGTTGGGTGATGACACACTGTGATTAATAAGAAATGGTGGTAAAAATCAAGATTTGAAATGAAGGGATTTATGAAAGAAAGTAGTCTCGCACACTCCAATACAATTATTTTTCCTAAAGGTTAAAAATTTTGAAAACCCATTCATTGAGTCGTTGTACTCACCCCCTCCCTTATATCCCTTTCAATAAATTTCGGAAAGCTTACCCTTAAAGACCATCAACCAAGACGCCTGTAAGACAGGTATGATAAATTTAAAATATTATACGGTTTTGATTTATGTTATTCTAGGAAAATGTGCAGGTTTAAAGGACGCCTTACTCTTTACAGTTTATAATAAGGGGAAACACTTTAATAAACCGGAAGAGTGTCAGGTTGATCATGGGGATCTGACTAAACTGGGTTAGGGCGTGACACTTTTTATACATCATGTCCGATGGAGATATTGGGAACTTTTAAAGAAAGGAAAAACTTGCTTACTGGTTGTAAGTAGACCTACCTCTATGATCACACCCGATTGGTGTGATGAGTACCTGAAACAAAAAAGAGATTTTTGTTAGAAGTGTTCTCCCCTGACTGTGTGTCATTGTTTAAACTATTTGGGAGACTTTCTTGACAAGAGCTAGAACAGCTCTAACAGGCCCGGGGCCTCAAATTTGAACTCATAGGGCTCAAGGCCCAATTTTTGAAAAATTTTGGAGTGGACCCAAGGCTAGTGGGCACGAGCTGAAGCCCGTAAATAAACATGAGTAGGAAGAGCCATGAAAACTCTCATTTAAAATGGAAATAATTGTGTGATTCACCATGATACCAAGTCAAGACCAACAAGGTTCGATGGGCTAGCGACAATGCATCAGGGCTTGGTCAATGGACCGGCCAGACAAACAGCTATAGGCCGGGTTGAATGTCGTGGTCATTGGATCGTCAGAATCAAAGTGAATGGCGAAGTCTTTGAAAATTATTGTTTTTTCAAGCTCGTTTGGATTCATGACCATCAAGACAACCAAGAGGGGTAGTGATGGGTTTTAAGGACTACTAGATGACCTGGTGGCGATAAGGGCAATTCGCCGGGCAATTTAGTAATGAAGCTTTTGGAGCTTCTTCTGCATTGAAACCGAGGTGGAGGTGGGATGAAGTCTCCATCCTCATACAGACATGGAGTTATGTGGACTTTGAGGTCCTGACACCTGGGGCGTCGCTCAAACTCAAGGTAGAAGTGAGGGATTTCTATCATAGTGGATGGTAAAGACGCTCTGATCCACAAGTGGGTATAGTGGGCATGCTGCACCGGTGAACATGTGAACCCTTTATGATAAAGAGCATGTGTTTGTTTGCTAAACACCTCCCGAGGCAAGGGGAAGTGCTAAAATAACTAGACACATAAAGGCTTTGGAAATAGATAAAAGGATTTCGGGAAAAATTTTCATTAAATCTTTTGAAACTTCACTTACAACCTCCGCTCACTGAGTTGTAGGAACTCACCCCCTCCCTTTTTTAATTTTTTTGGAAAGAGGAAACCTAACTAAGAGAACTCACAAAAATGAACCCCAAGTCTAGTACACTTAAAGCCCTTTAAGCTTTTCTTCAGTTTTGATATATGCTCTTCTAGGGCACAAGTCCGGAAAATTCGTCTAGCTCCTCTCACTTTCAAGAAAAGGGGAAACTCTTCTTGAACTAAGGGAGCAGCATGTTGCTCACGGGGATCTGACCAAACTGGGTCAAGGCATGACATGGCATCCTTGCTACGCGTCAGCTCCTCATTGGTCAGCCTTATTGATTGGGTTGTTCCAACATTGACCATTGATCGGGACACGTGTCGCTTCCCTATTGGTAGGTCGTCACTAAAGTGGTTTCCCTCCTTTGACGTTGACTGAGGACACGTATCACGTTCTGATTGGTCAACACTTCCAAGCATTGATTGAACAACTGACTTGGTGTGCTTCTCCTCGTGTCGCGTGTTGATTGTTCGTGCTTGTTGACTGGGCGCTGACTTGGTAGCGGTCCATTGACTGGCTAGACCGTTCACCAGTCTGGTCCGACTGGGTTCGGTGACCCAAATTCAAAAATCGGTCAGTTCAGGCCCGATTCAACGAGTATTTTGAAAATTAAAATTTTTCTAAATTTATGTAAAATCATTTTCTATCTAATGGTGGCTTTAATTTTTCAATTTAACAATTTTAAGCCACCTAGAAAAATGAATCTTCGAATTGGTTTTGTGTGGTTCACTCTGGATCAGTTCGGTTCACCCTAAACTAATCCGATTTTCCCATCCAATTTCATTTATGGTTCCTTTCCATGATTTTTGGGTATTTATTGGCCACTTGGGATTTTCCAAATTCTCATTTTAACACTTGTTTACCAATCTCGACCCTCTTTTAACCTCGATTTTTTTCCTCGAAATTTCTTGATCCCTTTTCTGGTTCCTTTTATTGAGAGGATGGGTTCTATAGAGGCACTAAGCATCATGAGAGAAATCTCATGCATTTAAATTAGTCAATCAAAGGACGTCATGTGTTGCGGTCAGCAGCCACATTGGAGCGAGCAGCCAATAGGAGGTCGCCATGTGTCCAGTCAGCGATTCAAAGGCTGACTAAGCTGCTAAGTAGGATGATGCGTCAGTAGAGCTAGCCAATTATAGAGTGATACGTGGCAAATCTGCACGTGTGAAGCTCACACGCACGAAGCAGTGCTATCTTCAACCATGGACTCACAACAACTCACGATCGTTGGAAGGAGACCGGATCTTCTACGTCTGGAAAATCAGCCACTGTCGACGGAATAGGGTGAGTCAGATGACGAAACTGACATTAGTTGGTAGCCTTGTCAATTGTCAAGCTTCCTATATAAAGAGCACCCTTCCACTCGGCCTTCCTGCCGCTCGGGTGCCCCCTAAAGACAAACAACCCACTCTTTGATGAAGTGCAGACCTGAGCTCTGGCAACAGGCCTTTACTCAACCAAAGGAGCTCCGATTGGTGGCAACAAAACTAGGGTGAAGTCCTCTGACTAGCCATGCCATCAACCCGACCTTAGGACTTCCTAGGGAGTGCCGGAGAGATCGCACAATAAAACTACTCCGACAGCTCGAAATGGCGAATCTTCGACCATCCAAATTCATGACATCTCTTACCTCCGGCAACTGAAATCAACCTCCCATGACTCCCCTAAGATGCCTCATGATCCCGTCGAGTCTCCAGGTAAGCTACTTTCACCTCTCTCCATAGGAATAGTAAAGTTGTAGAGCTCTGCACAGAAAAAACTTCTCTCTTCTAATTCCCATCATCCGGTAGCAAACTATTGCAGAACTCAATTCTGGTAGGACACCCTCGACGAGTACTAGCTTTCCACATCCAGAGCCCCGGCCACTGCCCCTCCATCAATAAGAACACAGAGCTTTCTTTCTCTAAGTCCAGTTTCTGGTGAAGCTCCATTTAAACTCATTTCGGGTCCAAAAACCATAATTTAAAGCATAGACTGATCGTGGGAGGGTAGAGAAACTGATTAGAAGCATGCTACAAAGAAATTGGAAGAGTTTCAGCTCCCAATTTGACGAAATTTGATCTTAGAGCAAAAAGTGATGAATTTGAGGAAGAAATTGGGGGAAATTTGGGGATTTTTTAAATTTGAAGGACCTAAGTGCAAATTTCATAACATTTGAGGACTAATGAGAAATTTCAAAGAAATGGGGGGGGCCAATTAACCATTTTGGAAAATTTTGGGCAATTTGGTAATTTTTGGAAAATTTGGGAACAGTTAGGGATTTTGGAAAGGTTAGAATCGAATTGCAATTACGGAATAATTGAAGACTCAGAACATGTAGAATAGGTTGTGTGTGGACTAGCATTGAGGAGCACGCCACGGTAAAGGCACTCCAGTCCACGATGTAGAAAGTTTCCCCTCATTGAGTTGTATACTCACTCCCCTTTCAGGAAAAAGGGTCGAGTCTAGTAGGATCGAAGCCTGAGTGAAGGCTCGAACCCTCAAGGTAAGTTTTATACTGTGAAATCCCAAATTTTTAAATTGTTATGGAAAACATGTATCGGTACGCTTTTACCTTCCTTAAACCATCGAGGTAGGAATATCAGGATGGTTCAAGGAAGAGTGGTGGGTTGACAATAGGATTCCGACCAAACCAGATCGGGGTGTGACAAGTTTTCTCCTTGTGTGTACATACAAACTTATTATAATAGAATGTTTTTCATCCTATGACCAACGTTTAAGTTTCTAGATTTTCCCCTTCTCATTCAAAATAAACTTGGCTTGTCCTTCCTCCAACCGATAGAGTTTTCCTCTCCAAGACAGTGTAGATTCTTCTACATTTCCAGTCCTCATTACTCCTTGTATGCGTCTATGGTCAGGTGGGTTTCTTCTCTTAAGCTTGTCTTTGGCTAGTGCATGCACTAGGTTCATGTCAAATGTCTTTCATTGTTCCCCATTGGCTAGGATGTTATGGTCTTTATAACGAATAATGGCTTACGAGGTTTTTCCTTGGTCATAGGTGGATTTCCATTTCATGGCCTTCTGGTCTCTTTCTACGATTTTTCAACCATTCCTTTTTTTGTTAGGAACTTTATTTGATGTCCTCTTAACCAATAAGGATCTTTGAGTACTTGTCATAGGTTTCCTTTAAACAATTTATCATTTTGGTTTACCCTTCTTTTATCAATTTTGTATTGGCCCTTTTTGCTCTAACTTTCGGGTTTCTCGAGTACTTCTCAACTTGTCTTCATGGTATATGTATGTCTATACCATGGTCTTATTTGTATAGTACAGCTTTATTTAATTGAGTATATCCTTCATGAGACCTTCTATTTCCTCATTACACCTCGAGGATTCCACATATACCCGCTTTTATCATTGTCTTTGTCTTTAATCATTTATTTGATTCAACGACTACTTTTGTTGTTGATGTTTAGGTCTCTTCCAACTTTCCTTAGTGTGTTGTATTCTTCATCTTTAGAGGTTTCTCTCTTTCCTCCTTCCTTCCTTTAATTTCCAAGAACTATATCGTATTCTCACACATACTTAAATTATGGACTATCCTTCACAATCCTTGTTTATCTTCCTTCTAAGGCAAAATTCTTCATATGATACTTAATCTATAGGATAAGACTACCTTTTATATGAGGTCTTCCTTCTTTTTTGATAAATCTTTTAGAGTTTTCTTAACCACATATATGGTTAAATTCTTATGTTATGATGGCAACCACGTATGGAGGTCTAGGATTTGTTTTTGATCTAAAACTAAGTAAATGTTTTAAAAAGATTGTAAGATTTCTCATTTTTTTTCATGAGAAATTTTTTTGGTCAAAAATACTTTACAGTCCACCCTGGTAGGAGGTTACAACCTCTGCCACAAGTTTGTGTGAGCACCATTGCCCAAACCCCCGACTTTTAATCAAATCTTTGTGTCTGCTATTGTGGGACGAGACCTCTTCCCCCCCCCCCCCCCCTTCTTCCTCGGTCTTAATGCGCATGAAGCTCCTAGAGCTCATTGACATACTACAATGGCAAATGCTCCATGAGTCATCCAGCAGCCCTTAAACCAAAATTACTCCCATATCGGGCGCCTCAATGGTTTTGTATCTTAGCATGCACAAAAAGTAAGTTTTAACTTAAGACCTTTATCTTTGGTGCTACTAGCCCAACGAGTTCGACGACCCAGCTTCATCTTAGTAGCTAAATCACATAATTTAACCAATTATGCAAGTTTTCATATTGCTTGTAAATTAAAATTTGTCTACAGGTCTAGGCCCATTTCTATTGGTCATGGGCTTACTTCACAAGTTTTATAAAATATGGTCTTAAGCCCATTCTAATTCAAAAAATGAGGCATTAGGCCCACTAGAGCAATTCTAACCCTATAAGATACATGCTTCATGCTCTCTACAAAAATATCTCCTAAATATTTTAAGCAATTTCACACATTCAAAGTATACTATTTCTAGAAAATATTTTAACTTTTTTTGGGCAACATAAAAGTACGTTCATCATCCCAAATGGGCATGATGTCGGAAACCCCACTCACCTGATATCCGTGACTTGTTCGTTCCGGATGGATTTCCGATTGCTACTGAACAATTCTTGTAGTTGTAGATAGTAGTCTCATTTTCACACCTACATTATCACGAATAATGAGTTACTCAAATATTCGAACTTTTTGCTTAACTTCATATGTTTTCTCCTAATTATATACAAGTCTCTAAGTTTGTTTTATTGGAAACTAATTCCCAAATAATTACCAAAATCTCCTAACTTTACTTTATTTCAATTCCATCTCTTATATAATTTTATAAAAATAAATTTATATAAAACTGTAAATAAATTCTTATGTTTATTTTTAATTACAAATAAATTCCCAAAATTTATTTCAAATTACAATTAAATCACAAAACTCTTCTTATTTGCAAATTGATCCTCAATTGATTCTAATTTCACAAAAATCCCCAATTTGCCCCATTTTCAAAAATTGCATTTAACCCCTAAATTCTTGATTCACCAAATTGAACACTTAAAGCTTGTTAATTTCATCATAATATGCTACTAATCATATTCTTCATCTTCATATGAGCGTTCTAAGCTTTTAATCACTTCATTTAACTCAAAATTGAGCTCAAACGGAGCTTAGCTGAAAAATTCTTTCTAGAGAGAAAGCTCTAATTTATTACCGACGAAGGGACGATTGTTGGAGCTTTGGATATGGGTGGCTAGTGCTCTTGAAGGGGATCCTCCTAGGATCAAATTTTGTGTCACTTAACTGCTTGAGTAAGGAGAATTTCATTAGCAATGTTTATGACAATTTTGCTTTGTAATTTTATTATTCTGACAATGGAAGGCGGAATTGGCTTACCACAAAGGTCTAGGGAGGTCGAGGTTCAGTCGCAGGGAGCTGTGGAAGGGTTAGCCTAATCGTAATGGGTTGATGGTGGTCAGATTTTAGCTCAAAAGATTATGTTTGAATTTGGTCATCAGAATACCGGTATTGTGTGGCCTCGCCGGAGCTTCTCTAGTAGTCCTCGAGCTAAACGGAGTGTGCAATAAGGTAGAGTACTTCTTTAGGATTGCACAAAACTAAATTTCAAAATCGGAGGTGGAGAAATGGGTCGACATCAGGGGTCTAGTTCGAGGTTGGTCGGAAAGTGAAGCAGTTCGTCTTATTCAAGCTTTTAAGGGATGGGGAGAATGAATAGAGAGAAGCTCTTTATACAGAGAGTTCGAAGAGTGACCATTCTATCTGTTGGAGGGATTTATTGGTTGTTGAATTTATGATAGTCATTACAGCCATTTTTTCTCTACCCGTTTAAAGGTTGAAGACGACACTGTGTGGCATGAGCTTCGCACGTGCGGGCTACCACATGTCATGATGTGATTGGCTGGCATCGCTGATGCGGTCGCTCACTCAACATTCGAGTCACCCATTGACCGGACACTTGGTGATTTCTCATTAGTTGTTTATACCGACGTTGACGCTGACCGAATCTAGTCCTCCGTTGTACATGACACGTGGCGTCCTCTGATTGGCTAGTTTAAATTCATTAGTTTTCACACCTGACACACTGGGACACTACCGCGTGTCAGCCTCTGATTGGTTGTGGTCATCCGACGTGGCTTTGCCATGTGTCAACCTCTGATTGGTCAACCATTCTCCAACATCCTATTTGACTGTTGACATGGCACATTCGCCATGTGTCAACACCTCATTGGTCAACCCTGCTAATGAGACTTCTCCTTAACCTGAGGACACGTGTCACTCCCTCATTGGTCGGTCTTTGGTGACATGGCTTTTTCTTCTTCTAAATGTTGACCGAGGACACGCGTCACGCTCTAATTGGCCAGCGCTTATAGACGCTGACTAAGCGGTTGACTGGATGCACTTCACCACGCATCGCACGCTAACTAAGTGCTGACCTGGCAAGCGGTCCATTGACCAGCTGGACCATTGACCGGTTCGATCGGACTGAGTTCGGTGACCTGAAAATAGAAAATTGATCAATTTACGCCCGATTCGACCGGTTTTCTAAATTTTAAAATTTTCTAAATTTGTCTAAATTCATTTTCTATACAATGGTGACTTTAATTTTTCAAATTTATATTTTTAAGTTATCTAGACAAATGAATCTTTGAACCGATTCTTTTTATTTCCAAACGGTTCAATCCAGTTTAGGCTCGGTTCACCCTGAACCAGTCCAGTTTTCATATTCTATTTGGTTCATGGTTCTTTTCCTTGGTTCTTGGATACTCATTGGTCACTTGGGATTTTCTAATTTCCCATTTTCATTTTCTTTTCAAATTTTTGGTTCACGTTAATCCACGGTTTCCTTTTAAAAAATTATGGTTCTCCATTCCAAATTACTTGTCTTTGGAAAACGGGGTTTACACAATTTGATCAAAAATCAAGTTAATTAGAGCTACATCTTGAAGCGGTGCAGAATAAACTATCGGTTGGTGCGTGATGAGTCGTGTCAACCTGACTTTGTCCTATCCAACCCAACTTCCCTTCTTCTCTTCTTTCCATTTTGAACCTTTAAATTACCATTTTGCCCTTTTGGATCCTTTTGGTAATTTAATTCTAAATCCTAGCCGGCCCTCTTAGGGCAAAAACCAACTTTTCCCAGAAACCTCAATTTTCGTCCTCAAGAACCTGATATCAAATTTGATTGGATCCCTAGTCTTGGCATCGAGTTTCCTATCTCATTTTCATAATTGGGTTATGATCCAAACTCAACTTTCCAAATCCCAACTCGGGTTCCATTCCCGACTCGAGATCCCGTTCCTTGTTTTGGCTTTTGTCTCTAAATTGAGATTTCATTCCCGATTTCCGATCTCATCTCAGGTCTAGAATTTTGTTTCAGATTTTGGTTCTTATTTTAGATTCAAGATCTTATTTCTCAACTTAGGATTTTATTCCTAGTTTGGGATTCTATTCCGGGTTCATACTCAATTTTTATTTCACTTGAACTTAACTCATGTTCTAGAAATTCCGGTGTCACATATGATTTCAGCTCCATCCTTTAAATAAGCTCCATCATGGTTCTTAATTCTCTCAATGTGATTTGAGACCCTTCTCTATATAGTACTTTAGTGGAAAAACTTTATATTTTGATCCTCCCTCTCTCAACCATTTAATTCATGCCCATTGCTACCAAAATATGTCTTCTTCATGCCAAGCAATATTTAGCTTTTGAAGTGGGATGTTCTGGACAAATTGTGCTCCTAGAGTCTCCAAAAGTTTTTTTTTTCAATTAGAGGAGAAGTGACAAAATGGTTACTCGTGCATTTTACACTTAAATCTTACCTACTTTTCGAGTTGTCCTTGGGTAATACTAATTTTGGTGCATGTCTTCTCTAAATTCTGCACGTGTGACTCATTCCATGATTTATCCACCACTATCTCACAATATGGATGGTCCATTTATTCTCAAAATGGAATATTCATGTCGAAGGCGACAGTTTGTAAGGGGATTGTAATATGAGTTTTGCCATATTCCATTATAGGCACACATGTAAGGAAAAGTCTCTCACCATTCAACATTACACAACACTTAATCAAGTATGTTCCTCCTGCATGTTGAACTATGTATAGAATTGTCCCTTGAAAGCATAGTCATGTATTTAGATGTTAGAGAGGAAATTCTCGAAGCTATTAATGCAGCGAGCTTCCTTTATTTGGTTGCCACTTTTCTGAATAGATCCCTATTAGATAAATCCATTACTCTCAAAGCATGCCACTATCGAATTTATATCCAATAATTAATATGATTATATATTCATTAGATTTGTATCCACAGAAATAATCTCAAATTCTCCTAACTCATTTGTTTAAAATAATACCTCAACATTTTATCCATGCCACCATGACGATAACCCCACTCTAGTACTACCAGGAGGAATATTCCTCCTAATTCATTCTACCAAGTGTAATTTTGTTGCACCCAAGTCTCCCACTTCAGAATGGGACTGCCTCCTCGGAAAGTATTTCTTTGTCTGGGTCTCTTTGTTTCTGAATTTTCTGTAGGTCTAGGACAGAGGAACTATTATCAATTTACACCCTTCTCCTCTTTCTAGTGGACCACCCCACATCAGCGTTAACCATATTCTCCTTTACCCCTCGAGCTTTCTTCAAAGTCAGCAATTTGAAACCTTAATAAAAATTACATGGCAAAGTTGCTTGAGTAATGGTCATCTCTTCCGCTGGGAGTTCCATTGTGTATCATTTATGGGCCACACTCTACACCTTCTCAATCAATAGAAGCGTATGAACTAGTCCCTCCCCACCTTGATTAGTAAGAATTGGTGTTCTCCTTTAAGTTAACAGTCGTTGGCGAACCATGAACCTGTTTGATTTATCTCAAATTTCATTCGTCGGTGATTATGTTTCTTTGTTTCTGGGCATTTGTTTCTGGGCATTCATCATCTGGGATTAGAGTCTCTTCCTCTTATTATTGTATTGAATTGCTCCTCTCATTTCTACTATTGATAATAGTTGTCTTATGACCTTTGACCCTTATTCATGGACCATATTAAGTTCAATAAGTTGGCTACTGTGAGCAAAATATAATTGTATAATTCAACGTTCCATGCCTAAAATATAAAGAGTAACAATAAGATATTTACATGCATTAGAAATAAGAAGTTGTCGCCAGTAGCTTGAGTATTATCCACATGTAAAATTTCCCTAATATTCCTTCCAATCCGTTAATTACTAGTAATAAATTCGAGTGGTTACTTCGAGATTTTCAAAACCAAAGCTAAAGACATTATGAGCTATAATTTTCATTTTCGTATTCCAATATCTCCAAGAACCACTTAAGGATTCTAATGAACATGCTCTAACAGACCTTTTTATTCAGAGATTACACAACCTAGCAGTACATCGTCACCCCTAGCAGTATTGGGCATTGAGTTCAGGTTAAGTACATGGGATCTTCTATTGGAGTTTACCGGAATATGCTAAGTTACTTCACCTATTGTTGTTGTTATGTTACTTCTGGTCGTGTTGACTACTTGCTCCTACAACAAAACAGATAATCAGTATAGATTAAAGGACTAATATGATTGCGAAAAGAGACTATAACTCTGAGCAAATGAATAAACAAAGGAACAATGCTGGCTAGAATATTAAATGCACTAGTGGAAAAAAAGTAATGAGACTAAATAAAGGCAAAAAAAAACATTTTCAGCTGAGCAGAACCGAGTATGAGAGCATCGGAACATCAATTAATCACGAGCGAGGAAAGGGGTGAACGCACTACATTCGAGGTCACCGGAGCATCTAAATATCGCACCACTGTGCGCCTATGTGACAAGATAAAACTCCCATCTCTTTGAACTTCTTACTCTCTCCCCTCCCGATTATCCAATGCACCGAAATATTTTATTAGGAAATGACAACTGTAGATCTTCAAAAGAAACCGTCCTTCTCAACTATGAATGCCAAATCGAGGGGCTCTAAGATATCTAAATAACGTGCACATGACTCGCACATGTGGTATTTGCAATAATGCATGGTCCAATAGTCAAATTCAAGTATCTCCTACTATAGTTCAGTTCTTGTTGGCTTTACTCTTAACAGGCCACTGTCTCACTATTAGCACAAGGGAAGAGCTTGGCACGATCATGAGAAGAAAATTTGAGAATTAGGGATTTAGATTATAATTCGGCCACTCCGCCAAGTGATACAATAGAGATATTTGCAAAAAGTAAAAGATTATCACTTTTTCAAATATTTAACATAAATGATTTAATTCAAACATTATATGTAATTTATTTATATTTTAAAATACTTATTCAACATAATAATATTTTCATTAATAGTACAAATTGGTATCCAAACACCACCAATAAAATAATTTTACATTCCTTTTAAATGTCATGAATTCACATTATGACACAGTACTAGCTATTAAAAATTAGAAATAATTTTATAGCCCTGATGGTCAGACTGTTAATTGAGAGTAATTCGATCATTAAAAAAAAGAAATAATTATGGTAGCCCAACTGTACCTGAGATAGATTTGTGTCCACATGGCAGCCCAACTGCAACTAGGCCGTTAGTTAGATGAGGCGATGTTAGGAGTCGGCTCTAACCAGACGTGGTGGTCCGACCCAGAATTTGATCCATTAATATCTACCTACATTCAATAGTTTTATTTATATGAAATGCATATTCAGTTTATAAATTTAAATTAATAGAAAATGAATATATTAAAGATACCATAGCCCAAGGACAAAAGACCTCTTCAAACTTTGGACCTTTGAAAAATCAAAATACTATTGACCACATGCAGCCTTGCATTAAATGAATATGATGATCCACCTCTTTCTATAAACCAACTCCTATGCTAAGTCATTGTGCAAAAAAACGTAGCAAGTCCATTAATGTCTAGGAGCTTCTATACATAGATTTTTTAATAAATGGATGAAATATTAAACTATGTCAACAAAATAAACGAGATTATAAATTGATAATGATTTATGGATGGATACTCACAGCTATTGTCATATTAATAAAGAGCTTTCTAGTATCGCGATATGATCTATTTTGTATATACTAAATGCCACACTAATCTATCGGGATACTTTTATTTTATTTTAAAGCATATATGTATTAGAATAAAAATTAATTAATATTAATGGTTGTAGTTAAGAAATAGATGGAAACCGAAAAAAATATGATGAAAAAATAATGAAGGGAAAATGCCAATAAATGTAATTTTAGAAGTAAAAAAGATACGATAATTATCTATTTTTATTATAATTATTGTATAATAAGTTAAAATATTTTTTTGATTATAATAAAATAAATAAATAAATTAGACAATGTGAATCAGCACTTATTGAAAGGAATTACCATCTATACCAGAAGAAATATGAAAAATTAGATCATAGAAAATAAAAGGCTCTTGGACTTGGAGGGATAGACTTCGAGCAGGAATCCCTTATGATAAGTACTTTCAATTACAAGTCTCCTCCATTCGTCTCCATTGACTCCATTTCCCTCCCTATCCATCTCTCTTTCTCTCCCTCTCTGCTTTTCTTGATAGCGGAAAGTCTGCTGTGACTAATTACCTATCACGGAGTTCCTCCATGGTTTTCTCTTTCGTTTCTCTGATATTCGCCGCTTTAATTTTGGGCCTGCCATTTTTATGTCTGAAAGAATTGGGGATGTCTTAATTTTGATCGAAGGTTGATTCTCTGTCAAAGAAAGTGATTTGAAGGATACAAGAAGAGGATTGAAGGGAAAAAACAGGGACATGCCAGAACCCTGTTCCCAATTCCTTGAATTTAGCTGTCCCTTGATCAAAAATAGAAACCTGAAAGAACCCGTTTGTTGAATCCTCTCACGATTTTATTTTTCTGATCCTTTTCTTTTTAAAGGTCTGCAGCAATCCGATAATCTCTCTGTATTCACATTCTCCTCCCCCACTGTTTCTCTTCCTTCTTCTGTTCTTAGAGAGAGGGGATAGATTTCCACAGAGAGAGAGAGAAAGGGAAAACCCCTTTCGATCGGGACAAAAAGGAAAAACCCTTCAAGCATCCTCTCTCTAACGTCATGGTGATTGATCAGAACTCAGCGCAATCAAATCTCTGCTGCTTTCTCAATTACACCACCCCGGTCGTCCAATCCCATTTCCTCCCAAAGGTATATCATTTTCTTCCCTCTCTATGCTGCTGAGCCATTTTTGTCTTTTTGTCATTCTTAGTTCTTTTATCATGTTGATTCCATTACAACCAAATGCCAACTTTGTGCTCGTTGTTCGCTTGTTTCTCGACTTAGACGAAGATGAAGAGCCTCAACAAGTTCTGGCACCCTTGGGAAAGAGAGAAGATAAAGTACTTTACGTTGGGTGATCTATGGTGCTGTTACGATGAATGGAGTGCTTATGGCGCCGGGGTTCCCATAATTCTGAACACCCGAGAGACTTTAATTCAGTACTATGTCCCATATCTCTCTGCAATCCAAATCTTCACAAGTAGTCCCTCTTCCTCTGATAATAGCTTCAGGTAAAGAATATCCAAGTTTGTTTTTGTCCATATTGGTTTGGGAGTTTAACAATGAGATAAGAACGAAAGCTTGAGTCCCATGGGTGAAGATAATTTATAGTATAAAAACTTCACCATAATTCTCAGCTGTGGATTAATCAATGCGCAGTATGGATGGATATCATGTGATTATACCGAAAAAATTAATAGTGGGTTGCATTGTTACTAGGGAGGAGAATAGCTCTGGGGATTGTGAGATGGGGGATTTCAGCAGCAATGGCTCCTGTAGCGACCATAGCGAGAATGAAATTCCGTGGAGGTCTGATGGATGTTCGTCCGATGATGGAGGATTCGAGGTGACCAGTAGTAGTCCATGGACTCTGAACCACAGGCTTGGCTACCTCGACTTTCAGTTCTTCGATAGGTCGAGTCCTTATGGCAGAGTTCCTCTCATGGGCAAGGTATTTACTTTCTGCTTGATTGATGAGTGATACTATTTGGTTTTGATCTGATAGAGATCTACAATGTCATTGGCATGATCATGAACTGGGGTTGCCTGCAGGTCAATGAATTAGCTCAGAAATTCTCAGGTTTGAAGTCATTAAGGAGTGTTGATCTTTCACCAGCAAGTTGGATGGCAGTAGCCTGGTGAAAGATCGAAATATTCTTTTAACAAATTTCGGGGACTCGTCCATTGATCGAAATATTCTTTTAACAAATTTAACTTTCCAAATTGATGGCATCGCAGGTACCCAATATATCACATTCCCATGGGAAAGACCATAAAGGACCTCTCCACATGTTTCCTCACTTACCACACGCTCTCTTCTTCATTCCAAGGTAGTACCATACATTATCTTCCATGTATCCATTTCGTCACATTCTCTTGCTTTATGATAGAAACTATTTATTCTTCCTACCCGTCTAAAAGAAATAGACCCATTTCAATCCCAAGCGAATAAAATGGAGAATTCTGATCCATTATAAATTAGCATACTTCCTTTACAAACATGTGCTATTTTATACCATATGTCAGATATGGACCTTGAAGGTGATTTTGAGTGGACGCAAAGGAAGAGGAGGGAGGAAAAGGAAGGTGAAGTGGTCGCCCTCCCACCCTTCGGGTTGGCCACTTACAAGATGCATGGCAGCGTGTGGGGCTCCGCAGAAAGTGGGAAGGACCAAGAGAGGTTGGTGTCGCTCTTGAGCGTAGCTGATTCATGGCTCAAGCAGCTACAGGTCCAGCACCATGACTTTGACCATTTTACGGGGAATCGGCATGGCTAATTCTAAGAGAGATTTCTGACTCCCATTTACTTTGTTTGTGGGTCTGTATCAGTAAAAAAGAAACCCATGAAAAAAAAAAGAAACTAAATGGGAACTAACTCCGAGGAAGATCCAGCAGCCAACTGAAACTACCTTTTACTGATCCTTTCCTAGTTTCAGTGGCACAATCAAAGGGCTCTTTTTTATAGCTAGCTATGGATGCAGATGCCTACTCTGAGTTTTAGCAGATTTGGAGGCTTCTTCCGTGTAGAAAGCGGAACATATTGAAGAGAAATGGGTTTTCTATAGCTTTTGAAATGTTACTGCTGCTGTAATAGATGGCTAGTTGAAGGAGAAAGTGTTTGAGAGGCGAAATTCCCATTCGTTTCATCTTTCTTTAGCTCTGACCTCAGCATGTTCCCCTGCCAGTTATACCAATGGATCCAATGAACAAGGCTCAAAAGTTCCTAAATAAGGTACACAATTTGTGTAATAATTCAATTTAAGTATAAATATTTTATTTTACTTAATTTAAGTACATAATAGTTATTGACCGTTTTAATTTGAACACTTTATAAAAAATGGGTAACCAGTGAAATTTTTATATATTATTTAATCTATTAATGAAAGTTTTATAAATGAAAAAAAAATAGAAAACCTGCAGCCTGACTACACTGCAGGGTATGCTTTTTTTTTTCAGTTTTTTAACTTTTAGTGGGCGTCAACAAAAAAAATTGAAGAAAAATAGTTTTGACACAAAAATGAACCATTTATATTTGATACTAACGTCAACTTTCTATTTTGATAGTATACATGTAATTTAGTCACTTTTTTAAAATAATAAGTAATGTGTAATTTTTTTGGTAAGTAATGTATTATCATTTAAACTATTTTTATATTAAAGTGCAATAAAGATTTTAAAAAGGACTAAACCTTAGGGGCAGTCCATGTTTAGTTGGAGCTTTGTTTAATGGTTTAAAATTATATGAACTTTTATTTTTATACCAAATTTGGAAACAAATATAAAATAATATTTAAAAATAAAAATATATTTGACATAATATCATAATTTATATATAAATATTTATTTAATTAAAAATTTTTAATTATTAAATAAAAATAAATATATATTTTAAATAATTTATTGAGTGAAGCTTATATATAATTAAATTTTTATTTAGAGTAATATTAATTATATAAGAAGAGAACATGGTATGATATTATATAAAATTTAAATTATATATAAATTTTACATAATAAAATATTAAAAATAGTATATATATTGATTTAATAATAATTATTATTATATATAATTTAAGTTAAAAATATTTATATATAAATTATAATATTGTACAAAATATAACTTAAATTTGTCATTTTAGTAATATTAAAATTATATAATTTATTAATAAACTTATATTATTGTATAAAATGCTAGATATATTTGTATAATATATTTAATTTATTGATTTAAATTAATTACAAAAATATTAATTATATATTTACTTATAATTTTATTAATTAAAATTATATTTAATTTGTATTTATTTTAAATATATATGTAATTACAATTAAATAAAATATTACAAAATTTACAAAATATAATTTATTTTTTAATATAATTTGTGTTGATAGTTGAAATTATTAAATTATAAGTGTATTTGTTATTATATTATGATGCTAGTTTTCTAAATCAAAGAGTGAGAAATGACATTTTATTAAAAAAATATACTAAAGGATAATATCTCAATATTTAATGCACAAATAATATTATGCGAAATTTTTTATGAAAAAATTTAATTTAGTAATTTAGCTAAAATATATATAATCCAATTTCCATCCATTTACTTTTACATAAAATGTGAATTTCCATTTCAGCCATCAAAGTAATTTATGGTTTTATTTATTTATTTTAGGCTATATACTTGGTAAACAAAACTCATTTATATATTTTGTTTTAGTCTTGGAAAAATAATGTGGACCATCAATCATTTAAACTATTTCATTTATATTAAAACGTAATCTCTACATTTTTCTACCATGAAAGAATTGTTATTTTTTTTATTGAAATGGTTGTAAAACTTTTTATATATTTATATTATTTTTACTTTTATATATTTTAAATAAAATTATACATTAATAATATTTTATATAAATTAAAAAATATAATTATATAACAAAAATAATATGTAATTTATATATAATATAATATATTATATTATATATAAATATATGTTTGTTAACTATAATTATATAATTACTATTAATTTATTTTTATGGTAATAATAACTTTAAGTTATATAATTTTATTACCTAATAAAATATAATATATATAATTTATCATATATTATATATATTATTTAATAAATTATTAAAATTTTTTATTAATAAACACTATATTTAAGAGATTTGTAAATGCTTCATATTTCTTCCAAATATCTTATCCTCAAAATACCTTCAAATCTCTCAATAAAAAAAATAAAACTGATAATTATATATATGACTTTGATCGATATAGAAAGCGATTAGCCAATACCTCGTGTGCGGTGTGCGCATAAATAGAATAGCAATGGGGGACGAAAAAGACATCCATGGATGGAAAGACACTGAACATGTTCTTCTTCCTCCCTTTCCCTATGCAATCACATTGTCACCCGTTTGAGCGTTGAAAAAAACTCCCACCTTTATGACCTAAGTGAGCATGGCAACTAATTGATCCAAAAGTACAACTGCTAACCAATAACCAACCACATACACACCCACACACAATATTACATTAGTTTTTTTCACAAATTAAGGGACTATGTTAGTCCACTAAAAATATTTCTAAAATAATAGAAATAACAAACAAGATACTAAAATTTAAATTAGTTGATTAATAAGGATTTGATAGAATAGTATAACTAATAATTATTACTTATCATATTCTAATAAAAAATACTTATTAGTTGTTCCAAAATAGGGCCTCCTTTGTAGTTTGTACCTATGGAATCTAAATGGAAATGGAATGACGTTAAGAATAAAATGGCTACAAAAGCGACGGAATTACTATAATATATATTTTTATTAAATATAATTATTAAAATTGAAAAAAAATAAAATACATTCTATTTGTACTCATTATTTTAGAATTATATTTCAAATTACTTATAAATAGGATATAATCTGGATTTAAAATTACTTATAAGTAGGATGTAATCCTGGATCCGAGATCCTAACCCCTACCTGTCCTAGCGTACCCAAGAATGGTTGGGTCTGATAATGTACATGCTCAGGTTCGGGTGCATAAACTGGACTGAAACCCTGTTAAAAACGTGGATACGGGTCCAATGGATCCGAGACGGAAGACGGCTCGGGTCCTACGCTTATTTTTTTTATTTCTCATTAAATTAACTTAAACAACACCAATAATGCCAAAATAGCGTCCTCGAGGTTGTTATCAAAATGGCGTTGATTGGGGTTTTTCATACACGCACACGCACAGCTGCTCGGTACTGTCCCAGCTTCCGGTCGAGTGTTGAGCTGCTGTCCCGAACTATGGCTTGCCGCCCCCGAACTTTCTATCCGTTCTTCCCGAGCAGTCGAGTGTCGAGCCGGCGGACGCAGTCGAGTCGAACACTTGTCCATGTAATTGGTCCAATTTTCTATACCTTTTTCATTTTAGTTGAACTGGGTTTACATGCTACAATAATCAGACATGGACAATTGCTACATGCTACAATATTCAGACATGGACAATTGCTAATTGATAATTGATAGAAATTTTTAGTTTTGGCTTTGCTGAGCGGGTAAACTAGGAAGCTCCATGCGATAGTCGAGATTTAATATTTGATTACCTCTTGGATACTCCTAGTAATTATTACTATAATGTATTACTTATAAAATTACTAATATTATGATTTAGAATAATGGTTCTAATAATTTTACTATTACCGTGGTATATTACCTATCTTATAAAATATTATTAAAAATGTATTAACTATTCTAATTACAACAAATATTTTGTAATTAATATTTAGTATAGTGTACATTATTATTTTATCATGTATTTAATTTATTAATAAGTTAGTTAAAATACTTATTTATATATAAATTTGAATAAAAGTAAATGTATCGCATAAATTATTTGGTCAGTATTATATTTTTTAAATTTTATATAATTATATTATCTTATTATTATTTATTTTATTTATTAAATTTTACCATAAATACTAATTTTAATAGATGGATTATAATTTATATGAATATTTATTAGTTCAAATGATATATGGCCAGTATAATCATTCATCTTGATAGTGTTTGATTAATTAATGTATTTTATATTTTAGTTTACAACATTACTATTTATTTAATATAATTTGATTAAAGTTTATAATAATTAAATATTTTAAATTTATTAAATTATTTTTATTAACTTTAATAATAACATGTGTTATTAATTTGGTGAAAATATGAATTTCATTCTAATTTTTTTTAGAAATTGTATTGATTAAATAATATTTTATAATAAATATAATTGTCATATTTAACCGTAAGTTAAATTTTTTAATAATATTTAAATTCATGTTATTCACTATAAGCCAATATTAGTTCACAATACTGGTAATTTTAATAAAATCGTTACCCGAATATCCCACAATATAGTACTAATAATTTTACAAAAATGACATTTGATTAAATTAGTAGTAATTTAGCTAAAACAGTAATTCTTAAGAAACTACTCGACTGGGGTCCTTAAGTAAGTACCCGACTCGGCTCCTTAACAAAGTAAGGACTCAAGTCGTGTTTTTAAGGTAATAAAGGACCGAACTCGGGTTCTTATGAAAAGACCCGACTCGCAACCTTAAGCTAAGAAATGACTCGAGCTTCGAGTATCTTTATAAGAACTCTATGTTGGGATCCGTTCAGATTTAGGTCTGGACTCCCTCAAGTGTTGCACTCGAACTTCGGGTCTACTCAGGCGCAGGTCCTTTGGACCCACCTTCGAGTCAAGTGCAGATCAGTCAAAACTCGTACTGATCCGAACTTTTGACAAGCATACTTGTACGCGGTAAAAGCACCGACCCAAAAACTAACAAACTTCTACAAATTTATTATTTTAATAGATGAAATGAGTTGTTAATAAAAATTAAAAATATTAATTTATATATTTTAATTTAATTTAATAATTAATTAAATTAATTATATATAATTAAATTAAATTGTATTATACATATTATAATATGATAAAATAAAATATTAACATAAAATAAGAATATATATAATAAAATATAATCTTGAATAAAAATATATGATTATATTATATATAATAAATTGTATATATAATATTTTATGATATAATTAAATCATATTACACAATTAAGTTGTTATTATAATAAAAAAATAATTAATATTAATTATATAATATATATATATATATTATATTATTATAAAAATGAAAAGTAATATATATTATAACTCATATTATATATAGATTATATATTTTTTATTATATAATTATATCATATAAGTATATATACAATATTATTAATATATATATATATATATAGATTTTTTAATTGTATAAGAATAATAATAAAGTAAATAAAAAATAAAATGAAGAAAAAATAATATCAATATATAAAATAATATTAAAATCATTTAAACTAAAGAATACTCTAAATTCCAAAATAAATTTATTGTATTTTAGTGTATATATAGAGTGATGAACTATTCCATTTTATTTTAAAAAAAGAAATAAATTTTCATTTATTTCCAATTACTCTACACTGATGTAAAAAGTAAATTCACAAAAAACAATCCGTCCAAGATTATCGGACCACACCTCAGCCTTGTTCTAGGTTCAAAGAAGGAAATCCACCAGCTCATTTAGCATGGACTCACCCGGCCCACCCCAAATAATCAGCTTGTGTAACGGTTACAAGATAATTAAGGTAGCGAGGAAGATATATCCAACTATCTTCAATAATTATTTGGTACTTTTAACGGCTTTACTCAATCAGTTATCAAGTTATAACAACATTATTCAAATCTAATTTAATTTTTTATACTATTAGTTAGAAAAATAAAAGATAGGGTAATGAGAATGTTGATTATAAAATATTTATTTATAACATTAAAAATAACAATTTTTTTTAATATACTCCCAGATAAAATAAAATTTTGTAAATATAATTTTAAAAAAATTAAGAATTACTATATCCAGAACCCTAATTAACCTTCTATGGAATATACTAGCCAATTGGTTGGAGTAACGGTTTGTAGAGGTGCAGTGAGCGAGTAATAGTAATTCATTCGGAATACTACCAGATAATCATCATTATACTAAAATCTTTAACTTGATTAGATAGTTAGTAAATATTATTCAATATATTTGTCAATTTATGAATCATTATTCTAATATTTATTTGAACTTAAACAAGTATATTCTTCGTTATATGCACACTAGAACAAGTGAAGTATCAATTAGATGTCACCATAATTTGTTTTATATAAATTATCTAATTTTTACTGTGTTGCAAATCATTCCATAATTAATTTCTTAACTATAATCTCTACCATTTGTCTCACAACTAACTTAGCCTTTCATACTCATACTAAAGCAATTGTAACTTTGATTTTGTTCACCAACTTGTGACTCAATGTCTTATCATCATTCACTTCAGGTCCATCACTAAAAAATTATTTTCACAAAAATTCTGTTATGGTCTTTTACAAATTGCAATTCTCAATATTTGTGTGGTGGATTTCCTCCAAATCCTATGATCACACCATCTTACAAAAACAAGATATTTGAGAACTTTCATGATAAAATATTTAAAATGATGAAATTTTGGTGTTCTTTGAATTATTAATAAAACTTGAATCAAATGGTAAGAGCAAGATGTAAATAAACAACGTTATGGTGAAGGACACATGGTGATCAATCAACATGGGAATCACAAACCTTAAAAGTTGGTACAATGTGGTCCATGCTTGCTGTAATCATCGTCATAAAAAAACGAAAACACTCAATGATAATGTATTTATATATAAAGAAAAGAAAAATTACGCAGATGATATGGAGAGGTCCTGCTTACCCAGATGAAAAATGGTCACTAGACCTTTTGTTTTTTTATTCCTTTAATTATAATGCACATTGCTCTGGCATTTTGCACTCCATTCACTGAAAGTGGATTAATTATTGACAAAACTTGTTTAACCCCTTTTTTAAAAGCAAAATTAAGTCCTTAATCGAGTCAGACGGACAGAATAGTTCGATGATGGGCGGCTCCAAGCCTATCCCGTGCCAACGGTGTTGAACCCTTCTACGGTGGTTTGGTGATGTAGTTGAATCGAATCCTTCAGCTTTGAAAGTAGTTGAATCACACAAATTGTTAGCACACAATCTTCCCATACCGGTTGAATTACTCACCATTATCAGGAAACAAGCACAAAACTCTAAATTCATTGTGAATATCAAGATTTGGAATAATAAAACATATGTATGTTTCACAACTCTGAAAACGTTCTTAAAAAAGCACCAACAATAATTTTAAAGAAAATCTTGTGAACCAATAAAATTTCAAAAACAGCCAGCAAAAAGAAACTAAATTATGATTTCGAGACTTCAGTTCGGTCTTAAACCATCAATTGTTTTGGTCCAATAGTAGTTTTGGCCAATGAAAGCAGACCTATACGCTCGGAGGGTGTTGTTCGTCGAAAAAATCTACGGCCACCATATTTGTATCATTTGGAGGGATAGAGTTATTCATAGTTGATCACTGGTAGTTCCATCGATCGGATGCCGGTATGGACCTATGGATTATTTTAGGATCTTGTCGCATTCAGTGGTCAATTTTATTAACGCATGTCCTTATGTTGCTCATTGCTGATTTTAAACTCTACTGTTTCTCTTGCATCTCAGCGTCTCCAGATTTCTTAGTTGAGCCCTTAAAGGTCAATCTTTTACATGGTCGGGCTGTGGCAGAGAAGAAGACATCCATGGCAGCCTGCATATACACTAACTAATAGCCATATGACTTGTGGGATGCCTTAAAACATAGAAAAAAGTACAAATTGTAAATGCATTTATTTGTCGGAAAACAGATAAAAGTACATAGTATGGTTGATGACGATAAAAGAAGATAGAATTCTGACAATATTTTCTTTGATCCAAATTATAATATATCATGAAAGTAGACATCAAATATGTGCATATAGTCCATAATATTGAAACAAAGGAAGATCACAGAATGAAGGACCCCATAAAATTGCAATTAGGAAAGAGTGAAGGACTTGAACTCTGCAACCTACTATTTTAGAGAATTTTAGAAACAACCCTAATTGAACTCTGCAACCTACTATTTCCCTAATAGCATCAAACACAAATTTTGTGCGTATGATTTCTACACTCTAAGTCATATATTATGCATAAGTTCATTAAACACCATTTCAAGCTGCCAAATATCCATTTAATTTAATGAATATATATTAATAAAGAGATATACATGACGATCTTCTGTGTCGAAATATATATATTTTCTATAAAGTATAATAATTTGCGATGGTAAATGACATTCAAATAATTTGGGCGGTCAAGTAGGTCCCACATATATCTCTGCGCTGCCCCTCCAAGAAATGTCCTTTGATCAACATCCTCTCTACTTCCCGCATTGAACTCAGTCTTCCTATGCTCCGATCATTTCCAACCTCTCAGGAATTCCCCTCTGTTTGTATCACTCTGTGATAATCTGTCGGCCACCCTCCTCAGTAGCTCATCTTCTTCAACACCGATGAACGCAGATAAAAAAGGGAAAACCCCAGTGTGCATCTACCCTGGCTTGGAGGAAGCAGCTGATCAACCGGAAAGAATTGGTGATTCGATAAGTAGCAGCAGGGGGAAGGGTGCTGAATTACGATTGGAGATGGAGGAGCGCCTGAGCCAATTGTATTTCGAGGCTTCGATTTTATCCCATATGCCTCTGACGAAGATTCACACACCTGAGAGAGCACCGAACCTGCAGCATTCATCCCCCACGTTGTCGAATGTTCTATCATCGCCTCATTTGAGATCAATGTTTCCTTTCGTGTCGGCCTCGCCTTCTCTGCTGTTTCGACAGCAACAGAAGCAGCAGGATCCGCAGCAGCAACAGATGATCTCTTTCACACCCCAACAATGGAGCCTCAATAATTCACAGTCGCCGCTTTTCGGGCAGGGGCCGAGCTCTCCCCAGCAGCATCACCAGCTCTTGAGTTATTGGAGCAACGCCTTGAACTTGTGCCCCAGGGGAAGGACAGCCACCCCTGCCTCAGCATCGGCCGTCACGGGCAGATTAGGCCATCGTGTTTTGATGACTCGGTTCATGCCTTATATGGATCCGGGGCACACGAGGAAGCTCTACCGGGGGGTGAGGCAGCGGCATTGGGGCAAGTGGGTGGCCGAGATCTGGCTCCCACGGACCAGGAATCGGCTGTGGCTCGGGACCTTCGATACAGCCGAGGATGCCGCCTTGGCCTATGACCGCGAGGCGTTCCGGCTGAGAGGCGATAGCGCAAAGCTGAACTTTCCTCAGCTCTTCCTGAATAGGAATAGTCAAGAATATTCAGAAGGAACAACCTCGGCCCACCAAGGCTCTTCCCCTTCGGCCCCTCCGACTCCTTGTCCAGAACAATGCCCTAAAGAGAAAGAACGCCTCGGCAAGGAAGTCGCGGGAGGGACTACCCCAGGAGGAGGCGAGGGAGGGGAGGCAGGTCCGAGGCCAGCTGAGCTGGTGTGGGAAGAGATGACGGAGGCCTGGTGCAACGCGATTTCCGCAGGCTGGGGCCCTGGGAGTCCGGTATGGGACGATGTGGACACTGCCAACAGCTTGCTCCTCCAGTCCCACCTCAGGCCGAGGGATGTGAGTCATGAGGCTCCAAGGAGCTCGGGTGAAGCCCATATGATAGAGGAAAGCGAGGGATCAGGTTCCACCTAGTCACATTGAGGTCCAACATAACCCCTTCTCCAACTTCCAATTTACCGAGAATATGATCAATAGTTGCAGGCTAGGCAGCAATTAACCTGTGTTGTGTGTTGTGATTTCATTCTCTAGTGAAAGCTGGCAGCATATAATGGAAGGACATCCCATGGGTCTATTGTCGATATATAGCAACTAGTCTAGATATAGGTTTTATCTAGGAATTCAGGATAGGTGAAATAGCATAAGCAAAGGCGACAGCTTTTATGATCTCCTTCGTCTCTCGCCTGCCGGTCGAATGCACGGCTGTGTAGTTGTCCCGTACATGTGACATTCTACGTGGATCATATTATTACCTTGTATTGCAATGTATTAACTATATGAAATATCTGTGATGTTGTTTTATGTTGTGTCCGGAAAAAAGGACGGGCAATTTTAGCAAACTTTGCGAGAAGCCTGCCAAAATCCGTTATGCAGTAATTGGTCGGGTAAATTGCACTTTGTATTCATGTAGAATTTGATCAAGAATGTCTTTTTTCTTGGATAAATTATCATAGTATTCATAATTTCGCCTTTTTATTATTAATTTAAATTAGAGATGTGAAATTCAATTAAATACTTATTTAAAAATAAAATTTTTTATTTACATTTACATAAAATTTTTTATTTAATAATAAAATATTATCATTTATTTTAACCGATATTTATTACTGATATTAGACTTATTTTTATAGTAATATAATTAAAAAATAAAGAAAATGAAGATAGCAAATGTAAATATTATTGTAATATTTGATTTTATATTTATACAATATAATATAATTATATAGGTTTAATGTAGTATTTATATAAATATATATAATATATTAAAATAATACGAATAAAATTTAAGAATATCTAAATAGAATAGAGAAAAATCTAATTGAATAAGCTCATTTCTATTGTTAATAAACTTGAACTCATTTTTTGTAGTTCAATTAAGATTATAACTTGTTAATAATTGTTAAGGCTTATATCTATACACTTTATTATCTGTTGATAATATTCGTTGGAGCTTATTTCTATTTATTTGTACGAACTTATGTATTGCGAATACAATAGTATTATAACTTGATAATTACTGATTTGTATCTCTTGAATTGTGATTATTTGGGGATTTAACCCTAAAAAATCCTAAAGGGACTAAATGAAAATAACTGAATGGTTAGTATGTCATACAAACTCCAAGTTTACATCAAGTGAAGTTATTTCCTATGCAAATGATGCTGAATAAGTTTTGGGGATAAAACTCCTAAAATGAGGGGAGAGTTGTAAACCCCGTCCCTTAAATATAAGGAAATCAGGGAAAGAACCGGTCAACCCAGGTTAGAAAACCGAATCGGTTCATGAACCCCAACTATTAGAAAAAAGTCAAATTTGGAAATTTACAAATTTCGAGTGATCTAAAAAGTTATAAAAACCATGAAAAGAGACTTTGTGACAAATTGGAAGAGAGAACCAGACCGATTCAGGTGAACTGGACCTAAACCGAATTGAACCGATTTGAACCATTATTGAACCGACTTATAAATTTATTTTTCTAGGTGGCTTAAAATATTCAAATTGGGGAATTGAAGGCACCATTGGATAGAGAATGAATTTAGAAATTTTTAATTTTGAAAAACTGGGTTGAATCGGGTATGAACTGGTCGGTTTAAGCATTGAACCCAGTTCGGACTGGTCCAGTCTAGTTCGGAACAGTGTCGTCTTCATCCTTTAGATGACAATACTATTCACTCGTCGGAAGAACGGACAGCACTGGTGAAGTTGAATCACCTCCGTTTAGGGCATTTCAAGCCATGAATGAGCGCCATAAAGGTGCCAAACGAACGACCAGAGAGTCCCCGAGCTTCCTATATAAAGAGCCTCTCTCCATTCATCCTTCTCACACATAAAAACTCCACCCTCTCTCAACTACTCCATTGTTCAGTGAAGCTTGAACTAGAGCTCCGACTTGGGCAGTTTTCTCAACCTCAGAAGGTGAGGTTGGGTTCTTTAGACTCTAGGGGAAGTCAGCTATTTGATACTAACCTCCGTTCGATCCAAGGACTATAGGAGAAACGCCGACGTAATCAAATAGTGAAGTAGCTTCGGTGGACTGAAGCTGCCCTATTTCGGCCGAGCTGAAATCAGCCAAATTCAGCCCTCCTTAGGCTAAATCAAGCTCTTCCAACATCCCCACTGAGCTAAAAGATAAGCCAATTCAGCTATCCTTAGTCGTTGCAGGTTGGAGTTAGAGAGAGAAACTGCAGAATTTCACTGACAAAATTCTCTCTCGATTCAATGTCAATTGTAGGAATTCTTGATCTTAGAAGATACCTCAGAAATAGATCTATCTTCCCCAATATAGAGATCGGACCGCCGCACCTCCAACGGTAAGTTTTCGAAGCTTTCTCTCTTTACGCTCAATTTTCCAATGAAGCTCCATTTGAGCTCAATTTAGACTCAAATGATGTAGTTCAAAGCTCAATTGAATCGTATGGAAGTGTAGGAACTGATCCATACCTTCAATTGGAGCAATTAATTCTGATTGAATGGTCAATTTGATAAAATCAAATTCGGTCAGTTTCAAAGGGGGAAATTGGGGGAAAATTTTGGGGATTTCGTAAAATTGAGGGACTAAATTGCAATTTTCCAAAATTGAGGGTCAATTGGCCATGGAAAAGATATTGGAGGACCAATTGGTCAATTTTTGGAATTTTTTGGGGGTCAAATTGCCATTTTTGTTAAGTAGGGGTAAACTAGTAATTTTTGAAAAGTTGGGGACCAAATTGGAAATTTGGAAAACTTGAACCCCTTAAATGATTTTGAGTAAATTGAGGACCCAAAGTGAATTTTTGAAAGTTTCGGGACTCAATTTGGGGAAAAGTTAGCATTAGGGACCTAAAGTCAAGGAAAAAGAACTTTAGGTACCTAAATGCAATTAACTAAAAATTTTGGGCTTAGTCATTCATACGTGAGGGATGAATGCTACCATGCCAAATATTAATAGATAAGGATGTCCAAATTGTGTAGAAACACAAAGGATCAGAACACCAACGAGGATAAGCTAGCATTGAGGCAAAAAATCGACTAAAAAGGAATACACTACGATTATCGGGTGAGTGGGTTTATTCACATCATACTCGGTTGAGATGATGAGCACTTCGGAAATGAAAAACCACTTCTTTGTAGAATTTTAACATCACATCCGATTGGAGTTATGTGAGAACTATACGAAAAAACTACTTACCGATTTTAAGTAGAGAGATCATACCCGATTGGTATGATGGACTTCCTGGAAGGAAGGAGAAAACCCGCTTACTGGTTGTAAGGGAGTGGCGGGTTGCTCACAGTGATCTGACCAAACTGAGTCGGGGCATGACACGTGTGACTAACTATCCAAGGCTTCCATGGGTCATTCCATGGCATGTAACTGTGGGAATAAATTATTTCCCCAAGTAGTGGGTTTTGGATTGTCTGTTGGAGTTTATCAGGCAAAAGGATGAATTTCGAGTCGGGGCTCTAGCGAGGAAGATGACACGCGTGCGTGGTCGCACATTCAACACGTGTGTGCATCCGACGTGGCACGTCGACCGGTCTGCACGATGAAGAAATGGTTTTTGACGAATTTCTTAGCTAATTTAATGGTTTTTGGCCATCTCACACCTTTTCTGGCCGATTTTTGAGAAAGTAAAAATACATAAAAATTATACATTCATTTTTCTATTGAATTGATCCAAGAATTGCCTCATTCCGATTTGTTTAGTCCCTTCTAAAATTTGGGAGTTTTTTTTTATCTAATTCAACTTGAATCTGGTTCACGTGGGTTCTCTCCTGGGTTTCTCCCAATCCTTGATCTCATATCTTGGGACGTACCCTATGGTTCCTCATAACCTATTTCATCTCTCCAGGACTCTATTGATTCATTCTCTCCATCATATTTGATTTAATTTTCTTTGGTTTGAGTTTTCCTTCCCAATTCGATCCCATTTTACAGTTCAATTCGAGCCAGTTTTCGAATTGGGATTTTTTAGTTTTACAAATTAGGTTTAAATTCCAGTGTTACACACTTCCAGTCAAGTCTTACGCGTAATTGACCCCTATGGTCTCTAGCATACTGGAATAATAACTTCACTTATACCCCTTAAATTTTCAAGTAGCCATATGAGATCATTACTATCTCTTACTTGACATCTCATAATCCCACATCTCAAACACAATCAATAGTGTTTTAATTTTAATAATGATGAGTTAACTTTCTATATGGCCAATCATGTCTATTCATCTTTTGTACCATCAAGTTTATAGGGCATGACCCGTTTCTAAGCTTATTAGTAGCTACTAGGTGTGTACTCATTCCACAAAATAATTAATTCAGTAGTTTTATTATTAAGACTTCACTTGCTATGTGGCAAATCCCAATTATTCATACTTTTCTTTGGGATGCAGTCCATTCTCAAGTATTCAAAATATAACAGAGTAAAATCCATTTCGAATTTCATTTCTTACTATAAAAAATAATAGGGTTATGGCCTTTTTTTTAAACATGACCTTAAACCCACTGCTTTCATATCCAATTGGGTCCTTAAACTTATCTTTTTTACAATTAAGTTCCCAACTTTCTCGAATTTGTAAAATGATTAACGAAGATAGTTCTTCATAGAATTGAGTTTAAAACTCCAGAATTTGATTCTGCCATGATTCTAATCATCTTCCTCATGTCTATACGATCAATTCTAGTTTGAATCAAATGATTTAACATAGAAACAATTAAGAACAAAGTTTCGTTGAGAAAGTTTTGATTTCTTACTATCGGCAACACATCGATCATAGTTCTTTGTATGAGAACCTAGCTCTCCTCCTTTTGAGCCCTCTAGGATCAAGCGACGTTTCAATTTGTTTTGCCGGAGCATTATAAATTTGAGTAGAAAGAATGCAATTAAAATGGACTGAAAATTTAAGGATTTCGAGTAACGGCGGTGGGGACAGTTACCTACAACTAATGGGGATGAATTGGGCACGACTTGAAGTTGTCGAGTCTTATCTTAATCGTGGTTGGTCGCGAGCATGCTCAATTTCAACTCCAAGAAGTCGATGTATGTTTAATCCTCTGGAGTGAAGGTACTATACAACCTCGTTGGGACTCCTCTAGTCGTTCTCGTGTTCGATTGATATTATTATCATGTAGAGTACTTCTCCATGAATCTAGGGAATCTAAAAGCCACATTTGTATTATAAAAGGACCATTCTGAGAGCTCTTATTTGAGATTTATTGAAAACTAGAGCTATTAGAGGAAGAAGGTGATTTGAAATATGAAGAAATTGGGGATGAACTCTCCTTTATATAGGGAGCTCGAGTACTTTCGGGTCGAGTTAGGTCCCATCAGATCAATTCTAGGAGGATTCAGGGATCGGGTGGCCATGTCTTGACCATCCTAACTAGATCTATTGGTCTTGGGTTCACGTTCAGGATTAGTCAAGTCCTATGCCATGCATATCATACACTTTGTTAATAAAAGAAACGATTGAGATAATGACTATATGAGACAGGAAAGATGCCTTAACGTAGAAGAGGTGTATAAACTAGAATATATATACTCTAATATAAAGTGTGCAAGGATTGAAATAATATAAATACTCTTCAAGCCAACAATTCATCAATAAACTTGAGACTTATAAGTGATGAAATATCAAACATCCCACTATAAATTCATCTCATGAACTAATATATCTAAGTTTCATTTATTAAAAATGGTTAAATAAAGAGAAAAAGTCTTTAGCAAAAATTATAATTTGTCGATATATAAATAAAGAGAAAATGTCTAAACAATATTCTCAATGATATGGTTCAAATGAGATCGGGTGGAAAAGATAATGTTGAAAGGAAAAGGAAGAATTGTATTAACTAATGTTGCCCATTCAAGCACTCAACAACATGGACTTTTTTATACCATGGAACTAACTATCAAATGACTTTTAAATAAGGAAGCTAGAGTGATAGTTGATGATATATGACTTAGCTACTCCCCTTTTTCTATATTACATTGTGGAGAAATAACTTTATCATATCACAACTATATGTCACTAAGTAAAAAAAAATTAAACAACTATGACTATAAACATTTCAAAGACTTTAACCAATGGATTAAAGATGACATATATAAGGAGATAGATAAAGAAAGTGGTGGAAATATACTACTACAACTCAACATATACTAAATTGATGTGTTGGGAAAGAAAAATAAAAAATGTCTATTTTGAGAATGTTAAAACTAAGTAATAGATGTTCAACAACTAATTCTAGTATAACTATTTCACTATTATATTGTACCTTTTAGGACCTCACAATGCCACATTTATAAAAGCAAGAAATGTCTTTAATTATATCATTCTTGTTCATTATGTTATTTAAAAATATAAGATAAAATGTATTTTTAAAAAGTGTGCTAGACAAAACTGAAAAAAATATTTTACTTAGTGGACAAGAGATTTAAATAAGATATTTTAAGGAATGTATGATTGCATTACACAATGGATGTTTGATATTTAAAAAATGTATATTTGTCATGATGATAGAACTTCTATCATTCCTACAAAAAAAATATATACAATCCTTTTCTATTGATACCACCTAAAATATTTAAAAAAGTAAATTAAAGCACATCATATTTATATTAATTTTCGGTAATTAAACCACAAGTTTAATTGAAGTGATCAAATGAATTATGGAAGAATATTATCATATCTGAAATTTCAAAAAATGAAACCTTTTCTATCTAGATTTAACAAAAATAGTTAATCTCATAGGCCAACAAATAAATTTTAAGCCAAATTACCTATTATGTAGTTGATTTCCACCTGGATTGGGTAAGCTCAATTGACTAGAGACTCATAGTAATAGAATAATTTTTTTTATTCAACAAATTACTATTTCATTAATTTATCAAATCTAATATAATATCTGTAAAATAAGAAAATGAAAATGAAATAATTCTATTATTCTTAATAATAGATCTAATATTATAAGGTATATTCAAATCACTTGATCCCTTATTCATCCTGTTAAAACATGCTAATGCATCTCCACAATAGTTACTTAATCATTTAACTAGTGTCACTAGACACTCTAAAAACCTTATGTAATATAGCGATTTATCAATATATGGGCGGACAATCCATTGAAATTTTAGTTACTACTTTTAAAGTATAGTACATAGTATGTGAGAGTCGGATTCAAATATGATTTTAGGTCAACTTTGTTCTTATGCAAGTTTTAATCCTTCTAATAGAGCTCGTGCCTCGACTTCTAATGCATGTGTGTAATAAAACCAGGAGTCACTAGTTCGTAGTAGAAAGCTCAGTTCATTCCTGAATATGATTCATGTACTTATATTTCTTGTCAATTCATTAAATGAGCCATTTAATCTTCAAGTGTCACTTGGTGGCCACTTCCGTACTCACTCAATTTTAGTAGGTGAATTTGACTCATTTCTAATGAGATTTTGTTACTTATTAATGCATGTATATTCTTCAATCAAACACATGATATTACCTATTGGTGGGCATCCTATTATCGATTGTGGTAAATCTGAACTTCATTGCTTACCTTTCATCTTTTACTTATTTTAAAATAAATAACTAAGATTCAATTCATTAAATTAATGATAGATCACCAAAATTTTCAATTTACAAATTATACTAATCTAGTACATGCACATTTAACTAATAAATGAGGTATGATTTCAACTTTTTCATATATTTGATATGTATTATAAGATATAAATTTTCTTAAAAATAAATTATTATTAAAAGGGAAAGCATTCATCATGACCACGTAGGTTCCGACTTGCATGGAGCTCACAAGCCCCCTCCGACCCTTTAACATGCCACGACTCTTCTTCAGAAGCCAATTGCACCATTTTTGCACATAGCCAAAGGGGATGGGTAATACAGTTGCTAGGGCTATTATCGTGGGGCAGCCATAGCTGCAGCAACCACTGAGAAGATCAGCGCATTCACTACAGCCGCCCCCAATATAATGTTAGAGGCCCTTGTCCATACTTTGGCCAACTTGATCTTCTTGCCAAACCTCATGTTTCTAACTTGCAGCTTCTCCAGCATAACTAACTGCTGCTTGTAGATGGACTCGAAAAGCACAAAGAACTCATTGGTGAATGGGTTCCCTGCTGCCCTGAACCGTCCAAGTTCATCCAATGTTTTCACGTACCTCTTCCCTTCAGTATTATCCACCATACGACTTTCCTCGTCAAAATATTTGATGGCAAGCTGGATGATCGACTGGCTGTCTCTCGCCTTCTCGAGGCACGTCTCCAATGATGTACATATGTCTAGAGTCTGCATGCTGTACTCAAAGTAGTCATCTAGAAGTGCAAACATCTGATGGCTGTTCCTTATGTCCTTTTTGCACTCAAGGACGACCTTCACCACTTCTTGATCCATTTGGAGCAGGCTGCCTGCGACCTCTCTAACCGAGCCAAATGACAGGGAGCGGACCTCAATGCCTTCAAAAAGGGAGTTGATGACCCGATTTGTGCAGTTGTGGAGGGTGTGGTCAAAGGCATGTAGGTCCGAGTCAACCTGACAAGCACGTACGATGTCAGATCATCCATGTACTGAGAACTTGTGGTGAATGGATGAGGTAGAGATTGAGAACCATCTCTGACTCTCCTCTCCCTCGCCTGTCCATGAGGTAGAGATTGAGAAGCATCTTTCCCCTTCTTTTTGCTGGGTTGCCTATGAGGTAGAGATATTGAAAAGCATCTCGGCCGATCTTCTTTCAGAATTTCCATCTCAACTTTTCCAAATTGCCCTATTTGAACCATTTAATCAACAAATGAATCATTTCACTTATATAGAGAATTACATGTTAATTGAATACAGAGTCATTGAGGACCCATATTTTATAAAAAAAAAACGTGGTTGCCTCAAAAACCTATGAAACAGAGGAGACCACCAGTAAAGCTAGCATAGAAAGGGCACTGCATTCCATAAACAAACAGAGCTTTCTACTGCTTTAAACTATAGTTTAGCTTAGAGTGCTAGAATCGCAATAGAATCAAGAATCAAGTGCTAAGATCCACTAAATTGAAGCATACTCATCCAGAAGAGACAGAGACAGCGAGCAAGCATATACCCATAAATCACATGCAGCAAGAAAATATGGAACAATGTTAAATCCTAACATCAAAATATGAAACTTATAAGGTTAAGCATGATTACTCACAAAAAAAGAATTGTTGGAGATAAAAGAATTGTTGGAGATCAGTAGTCACCCGAAGAGATCTTTTCAAGTTTAAACAGGAAGACAGGGGAAGCGGAGCGCAATGACTCGAGGAAGCAGAGCAGTGATTAGGTAAAAGACATGATAACCAAACGTGGGAATTTATAGAAAATGCCACGACAGTAATCAAGCCGCAACGACTGGTGTTTTATAGCAAATCCAAATGTCAGAATTAAATTTGTATTTTGAATTATAGCGAAAAAAGAGAGTAAAATAGGAAACAAATTTGAGTAAAAATTTATATTTGAGAAATAAAGGAAAATGGAAACAACATAATTACTTCTGTTACTAATTTGAATATTAGGCAGATAATTGACGTGTAATATTAAAACATAAAAATGAAAAGTTACTCAATACTAATGTGAAAATAAGAAATTAATCCAAATAAAAAAAATTAATTTATAAATAAAAACCATTTATTTAATTATTATATTAAAAATATTAAGTTGTTTTTATTCTTAATATTTTTAATATATATATTTCAATATAAATAAAAAAAGAATAAAAACAACTTAATATTTTTAATATAATAATTAAATAAATAAATAGTTTTTATTTATAAAATATTTTTTTGGACTAATTTCTTATTATCACATTAGGTTCAGTAAATTTCCATTTTTATATTTGTCATCATAGGTTTTATATTAGATTAATTAAATGTTCACTATATATATCTAATATTCAAATTAGCATTTCCATATTTATATATAAAAAAATAATAAAGTAATATTTATATTATTTAACATAGATAAAATTTTATTAAATCCTTATATCTTATTTAAATAATAGTTTTAATTCATTTTAATTTATTTTATGACAGTGTTTTTTACTTTTAAATTAACTTTTAAATATTCTATTTTTTTTTCTAAAATATTTGAAAAAATTAGTGAGATATAATAAATGAGTGTATTACTATTAAATATTTATATATTATATTTCAGTTATACTATAAAAATAAGAATAGTTTGAAAATACTCTATCCTCCACTATAGTATATATATCTACTTTCTTATTTATTTTTAAAATATTTCTCTTTTAAAAAATTATTTGTGAATTTACTCATCACATAATAATACATTTTGAAACATATTTTACTTTTAAATTATTTTATTTTATTATAAAATATTTCTTCTCGTATATTATTACCGTAGTTAAAGTTGTGAACTACTATTGAATCAACTATTTATGACATATGGGTAAATATTGGTCTATTCCCTTTATTACAAATTGAATTTGGCATATTCAAATGGTACCATTCAATTCAATCTTTAATGATGTGTGAAATGATTTCCCGCTGTTTCAATGAAATATGTGGACATACCTATATCTACTACAATATACATAATTAATTGTTTCATAATCTTAAATATGAGTGAATATTGACATAATTATATGTTGAAATAATTATTTATTTTATAATCATATATTGGTCCATATATATTTATAATAAATGATTTTTTTCGGTTAAAAATTATATTTTAAAAAAATATTTCATAAATACACCCTGTTATATTATTGAAACGATCATGATAAAATTTTTTTTAAAATTAAATAATAATTATTGATATTTTTCTATTTTTTACAAAAAAAACTCATTTTTGAATAAATACATTTTTACATTTAATTTTTTAAGGTCCATATAACATAATTTATATATTTATAAATTATTTGAGTTTATAAGTACTATTCTTTAAAATAAACGGGTTATTACATAATGATACTCTAATAATTAAATATGTAACTAACATTAAAAAATTATTACTCTCGTTCTCAAATATTTATATTTATAGATATTAGTCTAAATTATTAAAAATTATACATTAATTTTAAAATTTTACAAACTAGTTTTCAAATTTTCTTTTGTCAGAGTGGTCTGAAACTATATTTTTTTTACAAATCAATATGTTATTTTCTCAAATTTTGAATATACCTTATTTTTTACAAAATTTTGAAATTAGTTCATACTTTTTAAAATTTGCACTATACTTTTCAAACTTTTCAGAAATAACAATTTGTTATCTAAGATTTTCTTGCTTTAATTTCAAACCTAAAATATGTATTACTTTCACATTTAATCCATTATATATACGTATTTTGATACTTGTATTTCCCATTTTGTAAAATAGTATTCTAAAATTTTAAAATTGTATTTTAGTCCATAACTTTCAAACTCTTATGAAATAAATCACAAGTTCCAAAAACTATTTAAATTACTACCTAACATCCTTAACAAGCATAAACTCTCCTAATACTACACAAAAATTACATTGTTTCCCATGTTTTGAATCCATTTGAAGTTTTTCTTAACAAAACAGGGCATCATAATGAAAATAGGGAAGGAAGCATATGGTGAGGGGTTTATGCAATTACTTTGAGGGCTGAAGATGGTCAAAGGGTCCTTTAGGGGCATCTTCTAAATTAAATAACTATCGATTGTGTCACTCCTTTCGTCTTAAATCAATCAGCTTAGTCATAAAAAAGTCTACAAAAAATAGAGCATATCGAAAATATGGGAATGAGTTCAGGTTTGATGACCATGAGGTTGATGGGCTATTCTAGGAGCCCTCTGGATTGAAACCACCATGGTTGGGGCATCGTTAGTGTCTTGCCTCGACCTAGTTCTTGAGTCAACACATCCCTTGGGAAATTAGAATTTTCTATCCCTGATCTCTTGGAAAATCAGAGTTTTGGCCAATGAGGAGCTGTGTGGAACCTGACCCTCGTACCAAGTAAATTGGGAAAGGAACTAGTGATTTTGAGAAAATCAAGCCGAAAAGGGGACAAAAAATGACAAATAAGGGTTAAAATGGGAAATTGGAAAATCTCAAATGACTAAAAAATCATAAAAATCATGATGAAGAATCGAGAAGTGGAATTGATGAGAGAACCAGATTGGTTCAGGGTGAATCGAACCTGAATTGGACCAAACTAGCATTAACCATAGTAAACCGATTCACAAATTTATTTTTCTAGGTGTCTTAAAAATGTCAAATTGGAAAATTGAGACCACCATTAGGTAGAAAATGAATTTGGATGAATTTAGAAATTTTTAAATTTGAGAAAACTTTCGAATCGGGTCCGAACTGGCCGATTTTGGAATTTTGGACAGCGAATCGGTCGGACAGGATCGGTCAACGGTCCAACCAGACCGGTCAACGGTCAACAACCAACTAGCATCACGTTAGCTGCCACGTAAGCACGATAAGCCAATGGGAGGATGCCACGTGTCCGTCAACGGACAGTTGGCACTTGTCACCACAACACGCAAACACGAGCAACCAATGAAAGGTTACCATGTGTCCGGTCAACGGGTGATGCGACAGCTGATCTGGCATTCCAAGTTAGAAAAACTGACCAATCATAGTGCGCCACATGGCACGACCGCCACATCATCATCTTAAACCTCCAGATGCTGACAGAGAATAGAGAAAGAGAGGGAGTTGCCATAAAAGCTGAAGTCTCTAGCGACTTGAAAAATGCTCTGATCAGGTCTCCAGTGGCCAAGTTGAAGGCCAAGTCTTACGCTTGCGGGAAGCCTGAATAGTTGCCGAGCTCCCTATATAAAGAGCACCCCTCATTCGTTCTCAATATCCCACAATCGAGCGAAGAAGAAGAAGAGTCAGTTTTTCAGCGAGCAGCAAACCAGAGCTCCTACATCGGGGCTTTTCTCCACCTCTGAGGCTGCATTCAGTACCATTAGAACCAGAGGCAGTCCTCTATATAGTTGCACCCTCCATTCCACCCAAGCTCAAACAATAAAGTTGCCCCTCGACTGTCATCACCAATTGGATGAAATGGAGGGTCAATTGGCAATTTTTGAAAGTTTAAGGACCAAATTTCAATTTTTGGAAAATTAAGGACCAACTGGTAATTTTGGAAAAATTGAGGACCAATTGGTAAATTTGGAAAAGTTAGGGACCCATGAAGGGTAATTGGAAGTACTAGGGACTTAATGGTGATTTGATGAAAATTGGTGACCCAAATGTGAGGTTATAAACATTGAGGGACCTAAATGCAATTAAGGCATAGTATGAGAACCTTTGCGTAAATACCCAAAATTAGGAATTCCCTTATGTCGATTCTCCTGATAAGGGTACTCGAACCATGCATGAGCTAATTGTTCATGTACCGGTGCAAGGAGGCGCACCATGAGTCAGGATCTCACCATGATGGCCACATCATTATTATCGAGTGAGGGGGAACCATTATGATGTAATTCCAGTTAGAATGACGACTCAAGTTTGAAAACTATTTTTCTCGAAATTAGCATCCCCTGATTGGGTGACTCTGCTTAAAACATTTGAGAGCTAATTTCGGGCTTAGGCTCGAGATGCAAGGGGGGCAAAGGCCGATGGATATAGTTGTGGACCTGTCTAGAATGGATATGTGATATATAATGATAAAAGACCTGAATAATGTAATCATTGTGTGATACCCCTCGAGCTAAGCTGAGTTATTAAGTTGGTTGGGTTGCACCACTACTCTACTAAAGCTAGGTCATCGAACCTGCTGGGCTAGTATGCATGGGTCGAAGTCAAATCGATAGACCGTTGTGCTAGAGGGCCAAAGATAAAGGTTATAATTTAAGTGATACCTATTGAGCCAAGCTGAGTTGTCGAGCTTGTTGTACTGAACCGCTACTTTGCCGAAGTTAGGTTGTCGAACCTGTTAGGCCAGGTTGTCGAACTTGTTAGGCCAGTATGCGCGGGCCGGAGCCAAGCCAACAAACTGTTGTGCTAGAAGGCCAAAGATTAATGTTATGATTCGAAAAGACTGTTGATTGTGCATGCACTGTGACATTCGGGCCATTAGTACACCTAAACATGAGGTAGTGATGGAACCCAATAACTGCTAGATGACCAAGAGTGCATAAGGGTAGTTCTGTTGTTCAGTAGGTTATGAAGTTGAGTAGCTTCCTGCGCATGGAGACCGAGGCAGTAGGGGAAATAAGGTCTCGTCTTATTGAGCGAACACGGTGAAGTAATTGGGGTTTGATGTGTCAGACTATCGATGTCCACTAAAACTCTGGGTAGAGGCAGTATCCCTCTATCAGGGTGGATGGTAAAGGCGCTCCGGTCCACAAGTGGCACGGTCAAGGACCATTTTGCGAATGTGTGATCCCTCTTATGATAGGAGGGTGGTTGTTGATGTGAATTGAGAAACCTAAGAAGAAACCTATTGAAATATCAAATAATTGAAATTGCTGAATTGGACCTTCATAGAAGATTTTCCCCACTCACTGAGTTGTCGAACTCACCCCCTTCCATTAACCTTTTTCGGGAAAAACACCTTGCCACGTAGAGTCTAGGCTGGAGAAGAGACCTATGGTATCACCATCAGGTAACATTTATGTTTTGTAAACTTTGTTATGAAAAACAGGTACTCCAATGCCTTTACCTTTCTCGGACTATTAGTACAAGGAAGAGTAGCGAGTTGATCAAGGACTCTGACCAAATCAGGTTGGGGTGTGACAAGCTGACACATGACATATATGCCACATCAGTAGCCGACCAGGACATTGGAGAAATGGTCGACCAATTAGAGGTTGCCACATGGTAGAGCTATGTTGGATGGTCCCAACCAATCAACGATTGACACGTGGTAGTGACAAAGTACGCTGGTCTTGATGATAGCCAAACTAGACTTAGAGAGAGAAAGCTTACCGTCGGGGGCGCGATGGTCCGAGCTTTCAATCTGGGCAGATAGCTTTTGTCCTAAGGTTCCTCCTAGGATCAAGAATTGCATCAATTGATGCCCAATTGAGTGAGAATTTAGTCATTGAAGTTTTGCCAGTTCTCTCTCTAGAACCAATGGAAATTTATAGAGGGGAGCCAAATTGGCTTACATTCCTTCGCATTCTTACACTCTTTTGAATTTGGGCTTTTTTCCACCTTTAATCATTTATCGATCGCCGCGTCTTATTTTGTGTACTTAACACTATACCTGCTCTATTATCCTTCTTTAGAGTGTAGTCTCCACTACTCACCGGTCCTTCTTATGGTCTCGTTTATTCTCCTTGACCATCCTATTGCTACTAGTTGCTTCCTTCTTTTCTAGATTCACCAGAAATCTCTAATTGGCTTCTTTGCTCTTCCAAATCAGGTAATACTTTGGCTATCTCGAGGGGTTTCTACTTTGTGGGGTTGTACTTGTCTCTCTTTGAGCATGGTAACCGTCCTTTCTCCTAAAATACCCCATTCTTGTCCCCCATTTTTATCTACCAGACTCCTTTTGACCTCTCTGGTTGCTTTGTCCTTCCTATTCCTTCCCGCCGGCTTGCGCTATCCGACGGCGTCTTGTTTGTCCCAGACGTTCACAATCATGAGCCATGCTGATGATGGCAGCCAAATCCATGGGAGTCCTAGTACTCCCATCCGGTCTCTTATATCCATGTTGAGACTATCCATGAACCGTTGGTAGATATCTACAAGTCCAGCTAAGTTTGGAGCAAAAGGCCTTTACTCATTAAACTTAGTCTCATATTTTGATATAGAGTTAAGCCCTTGCCATAGTCAAAGAAAATTCTGCTTCTTCTCATTAATTAGGTGAGGGGCCAGGTACTCCTCCGTGTATCTCTCCTGCTCCGAGGTGGGTGTGGAAGTATACATTCTCCGAACATTGTCCCACCATCTTTTGGTACTACCCTCCAAGAAAAATTCTGGGCAGTGTCCCACCATTCTCGGGGAGTTTCTACTGGAAGGGGTGGCTGGGCAGTGTTAGAGATTGCAACTCTAGTTTTCTTGGTTCCTTTCTTGAGAGCCATTTGGAAATTTTGAAAGTATCCCTATTAAATAGTATGTTATCTAGTTTTAATAATATATTCGAGAAAACAGGCTTTGATACCACTCAAGTTGTCACACCTCGACTCGATCTGGCCGGATCTCCGTGAACAATCCGCCACTCTCTCAGTTTAGTAAGGGTTTTCCACTCTTCTAAACCATGTAGAGTAATGTGTCCTTCTTACCTATACCTTTCCTGGAATGATATTAATCAAAACTGAATATAAATTTTACATACCTGCCTTAAGGTTTTTCTACCCATAAATCTTCAAAGTTGATTTTTCCTTGGTTTCCTTAAAAGGTGTAAAGGGAGGGGGTGAGTTCGACAACTCAGTGAATGGGTTTTGGGTGAGAGTTTTCACAAAAAATCAATTTCTTTAATTGGAGTGTGCTAGGCTCCTAATTTCATAAAAAAAAAATACTTTTCTTCAAATTTTGGTTTATCAAAACCTTTTTCCAAGGTTTTCCAATTCATTTCCAAGGATTCTCAAATCCTTTCCATGATTTTCATAATCTCTTTCCCATTTCCATATTCGGTGTGTTTAACATACAACACACACCCTTCATCGTGAATGGATCACATACATTCGGGAGATACAGTTACGCCGACTGCACCCACTTGTAGATCGGAGCGTCTTTACCATCCACCTTGATAGAAGTCTCTAACTTCTACCCAAAGTTTAAGTGAATGTCTCTGACGTCCTACCCTCAGACCAAAAATACTTTGTATCCATATGAGGACAGAGACCTCATACCATCCCCACCCCGGTCTCATGCGCAATGATGCTATGTCGAGCTTCTCAAGACTTTTGGTACGACTAACTGCCCTTATCTCCATCAAGTCATCTAGAGCCCTAGGATGCATCACTACCCCACTTGGGCATCTTGAAAGTCCCGAAACATAGTGCATGCACAAATCATTAATTTTTTTTCACATAATCCATATAATCTATGGTGCCACTGGTCCCACGACCCCGACCCTTAACTCGACCTGTAGCTATTTGTCTTGACTAGTCCGAAGACCTGTCATGTCGGACTACTGCCATCCATCGAGTATGTCGGTCTTGTCTCGGTACCATGGCTAAACAATTCATTCATTTAAGATTTCATGGCTTAGAATCATGTTTGTTTATGAGCTCCTGCTCGTGCCAACTAGCCTAGGGCCCACTGTTCGAGATTTTTAAACTCGGGCATATTAGCCCCCAAGTTCCAAAACCAAGGCCTCCGGCCTATATGAGCTATTTGAGCTCCTGTCAAGAAGGTCTACCAAAATGTTTAAGCAGTGGCACAAAGTTAGGGGGAGAGCACTTTCGACAAAATGAACTTTTAGCTGTCCATCACACCAACCGGGTATGAGGACATCTACACTTATAACCGATAACCGGGGTTTCTACTTCATTCTAGAATGTTTCATCATACCAACCCGGTATTATCTACTTACAATCGGTAAGTAGTTTTTCTGCATAATTTCCACATCAGTCCTCATAGATGTGATGGTTAAAATACCACTTAGTAGTGGGTTTTCATTTCCGATGTGCTTATCATCCCAACAAGGTATGATATTAAATCCCACTCACCCAATAGTGCAGCAAATTTATTTTATGAAATTGTACTTTAGTCCCTTGAATTTTCAAAATCCCCAAATTTCCCCCAATTTCAACCTTCTAACTCAGTCGAATTTGATTTTATCAAATTTACCAATCAAATGAGTTTAATTGTTGAAATTGAAGTTGGATTGAAGTTTCTACATTTTCATACGATTAAATTACACTTTGAATCACACGATTTGATGCCGGAATGAGCTTAAACAGAATTTTGCCAAAAAATTGGACTTAGAGAGAAAAAGCTTCGAAAGCTTACCGTCGGGGGTGCGACGGTCCGAGCTTTTAATCTAGGCAGATAGTTCTTGTCCTAAGGTTCCTTCTAGGATCAAGAATTACAATAATTGATGCTGAATCGAGTGAGAATTTAGTCATCAAAGTTTTACTAGTTCTCTCTCTACCACTGATAGGAATTTATAGAGGGGAGCTAAATTGGCTTACCTTTCAGCTGTAGGAGGACTGCGGAGGTGTTGGGAGGTCTTGGTTTGGCTGGAAAAGGGCTCAAATTGGCCGATTTTAGCTCAGCCAAAATAGGGCAGCTTTGGTCCGCCAGAGCTACTTCACTGTTCTTTTACGCCAACGATTCTCTAGCGATCCTTAGAGCAAATGGAGACTATAGGCGTGTAGCTAACTTCTCCCCAAATCCAAAAAACCCGACCATGCTATCTTTGCCTAAAAAATGACCCTATATTGGAGTTCTGGTTCGAGCTTCGCCAAAAATTGGAGCATTTGAGAGAGAATGGAATTTTCAGGTATGGAGATGATGAATGAGGAGAGGGTCTTTATATAGGAAGCTCGGGGACTTCTTGGCCATCCGATTGGCGCCTTAATGGCAGTCATTTATTGCCTGAAACTCCATGGCTGGAGACTTTTCAGCTTCACTGGCGCTGCTCAATTTTCTAGCAAGTGAACAGTAATGTCATTTGATGAAAGAAGTCGACACTGTTCTGAACCGAACCAGATCGGTCCGAACCTAGTTCAAAGCTTAAACTGGCTGGTTTAGGCCTGATTCTAGCAAAAATTTCAAAATTAAAAATTTCTAAATTCATCTAAATTCATTTTCAATCCAATGGTGGCCTCAAATCTCAAATTTGAATTTTCTAAGCCACTTAGAAAAATGAATTTAGCATTCGGTTCAATAGTGGTTCAAACCGTTCAATTCGGTTCAGATATGGTTCACCTAAACTGGGATGGTTTCCATCTCTAATTCATCCTCAAGTCATTTTTCTTTATTTTTGTGACTCTTTAGGTCACTCGGGATCCATAAATTTCCCGGTTTACCCTTACTCTATCAGTTCTGGTTCATGAACCGACTCGATTCATAAACCGGTTCAACGTAGTTGGATTTGGTTCATCTGATCCAGTCTGGCTTTTCTCATCCAATTTATCCTAAGGTTCATTTCCAAGGTTTTATGAACCCTTTGGGTCACTCGGGAGTTGTAAATTTCCCAAATTGTCAATTCTCTGATGATCGAGTTTGTGAACTGGTTCAGTGTTTCTCACTCTCTTTGACCAGTTCTTTTCCCGGTTTTCCTTAACTCCAAAGGGCGAGGTTTACAACTCTCCCCTCCTTTTAGGAGTTTTGTCCCCATAACTAAATTTCACTTTGGGATAACTTTCTTTAATGTACACTTAGACATGTTAATACTTTGGTAGTTCTTTCACTCAGTCCACATTAAATCATGCACTTAAGGAATTTCTTTTCCTTTATATTGTTTACTCCTTCCATGGAGTTTTATCATAACTAGTATGTGTTGCCCGTGAGTCCAAAGGTATATCCCTAGGTTCGCATCTTTCTATACTTAGGGCAAGATTTTTCTCCTTTGGGGTTCTTACTTAACATTTCAGGATTGGGAGTTCCAAGGTGCCCAATTGTTCCTATGCCAACTTACTTGTTGATATTTCTAGTGCAAGTCATTGGATTTCCTGATGACTTATCGACACATTGAGATTCTTCCCTTCTTATGTCTTTCTTCATTTTTGGTGATGTCCTTTACTCAAGGATTTTCCTTTTCCCTAAACTCACTCTTATTTACTTGTGACTATTTCACGATTCCATTGTTTTTAGGGAGTTCTCCTTTAATGATTTTCATTATCTACTATGTCCTTTAAAGTGGTGATTTCCCTTTAGGTGCTAGATGTTCGGATTTCTTACTACTCCTTGAAGTTTTCCTTCCTTCGCATTCTTACACCCTTTGGAATTTGGACTTTTGTCCACCTTTAATGTTTTTCCGATCGTTGGGTCTTATTTCGTGTACTCAACACTATGCCCACTCTATTATCCTTCTTTAGAGTGTAGTCTCCACTACTCACCGGTCCTTCCTATGGTCTCATTTATTGTCCTTGACCATCCAGTTGCTACTAGTTGCTTCCTTCTTTTCTAGGTTCGCCAAAAATCTCTAATTGGCTTCTTTGCTCTTCAAAATCAGGTAATACTTTGGCTATCTCGACATACCCTTAACCACTTATGGTTCTTTATGAGGTTCTTTATGTCGGTTTAAGCCCTTTGGAACTTCCCTTTTTGAGGTCACTTCCTACTTGCATCCTCTACCTAAGGATTCCCACCCTGGTTCAACCTCTCTAATGCTTCTTGGAGGCTTTTCCTTCTTTCTTTTTTTATGTATAGTCCACTTGTCATGGCATCCTTTGATGCCATCTTCATGCTTACCCGCTCCTTGGGTTTAGCTTACTCCTTGGGTCTTCCTAGTATGCTTCCTTAGGGTTTCCTTCTTTAGGAGAATCCTTACTCTTCTTTCTTGGAATTCCCTTTTATTCGTCCTTAAGTATCCAACTTTAACTTTCTTGATATCCTCGGATGCCATCCTTCTTGCTTCACGTTCAAGGTTTGGTGGGTACGTCTGTAGGATTTCCTTTTATTCATAATTCATCACAAGTTTGATAAGAAATAGAACTTTTATTATAATGATGATGAATTACAGGGTTTTTGGTTATATTGGTATAGGGGAGCTATGGTAAGTACTAACTATAGTACTAGGTTCATCCTGTGCTTCCTTCTGGTTGAGGTTGTATACTCGAGTTGGTACCCTTGACGTAGTGGCTATGTCTAGTCCTCCGTCTAGTGCCCTTGGGTTTCCTTGAGGTGGTGGATGGTCACTTCATTGGGTATTACCTCGAAGGGCTAGACAACTCTTTGCAAAGTGTCCGAGATGTTCGCATTCGAAACATACTCGACACAATCCTTTATTACTTTTCTGACACCTAGGGCAAGGGGAGTTTCTCCTTTATGGGGTTGTACTTGTCTCTCTTTGAGCATGGTAACTGTCATTTCTCCTAAAAGACCCCATTCTTGTCCCACATTTTTGTCTACTAGGCTCCTTTTGACCTCTCTAGTTGCTCTGTCCTTCCTCTTCCTTCCGTCCAGCTTGCTCTATCCGATGACATCTTGTCTGTACTAGACGTTCACGCTCATGGGCCATGCTGATGATGGTAGCCAAATTCGTGGGGCATCCAAGTACTCCCATTTGGTCTCTTACATCCATGTGGAGACCGTCCATGAACCGTTGGCAAATATCTGCCAGTTCGGCTAAGTTTGGAGCAAAAGGCCTTAGCTCATTAAACTTAGTCTCATATTCCAATATAGAGTTAAGCCCTTGTCGTAGTCAGAGAAAATCCTACTTCTTCTTATTAATTAGGTGAGGGGCTAGGTACTACTCCGCGTATCTTTCCTCAAACTACTCCCAGGAGGGTGTGGAAGTATGCAGGATCCGGACATTGTCCTACCACCTTTTGGCACTACCCTCCAAAAAAAATTATGTCAGGATCACCATATCTTTTGGTGATATTTTGACTATCCCCATCAGCTTCTTGATGTTAGACAGCTAGGCCATGGTGGCTCTCACATCTTTCTCTATGAGAAAGGGCTTACACCCTAGTTGACGGAGAGTCTTGAGATACTTGGGAATATTAATTGGAGGGGGATGGTTAACAGGAGGAGGATGAGTTTGTACTTCTTTTGATTCAGCCGGAGAGTTTATGCTTGCCTCAGGGATGAGGTTAGGTTGCCCAAATACTCGAGTGAACTCTTCATACAACCTCCGGTGTTCTGAGCTTGGTCTAGGTGGAACTGTTTCGGTTTCTTCTGGAAGGGGTGGTTGGGTAGTGTCAGAGACTGCAGCCCTAGTTCTCTTGGTTCCTTTCTTGGGAGCCATCTAAAAATTTTGAAAGTATCCCTATTAATTACTATGTTCTCTAGTATTGATAATGTATTCGAGGAAATATGCTCTCATACCACTCAAGTTGTCACACTCCAATCCAGTTTGGTAGGATCTCTGTGAACAACCTGCCACTCTCCCGGTTTATTCTGGGTTTTCCCCTCTTCTAAACCATGTGGAGTAAGACATCCTTCTTAGTTGTACCTTTCCTGGAATGATATTAATCAAAACTGAATATAAATTTTCATACCTGCCTTAAGGTTTGGCTACCCATAAATCTTTAAGGTTGATTTTCCCATGGTTTTCTAAAAAGAGGTAAAGGGAGGGGGTGAGTTCGACAACTCAGGGAATGGGTGTTGGGTGAGAGTTTTCACAAAAATTAATTTTTTTAATTGGAGTGTGCCATAATCCTTATTTCATAAAAAAAATACTTTTCTTCAAATTTTGGTTTATCAAAAACCTTTTCCCAAGGTTTTCCAATTAATTTCCAAGGATTCTCAAATCCTTTCCATGGTTTTCCTAACCTCTTTCCCATTTCCATATTCAGTGTGTTTAACATACACCACACACCCTTCATCATGAAGGGATCACACATATTTGTGAGATGTAGTGACACCAACTGCTCCCACTTGTGGATCGGAGCGTCTTTACCGTCCACCCTGATAGAAGTCTCTGACTTCTACCCAAAGTTTGAGTGAACATCTCTGACGTCCTACCCTCAGATAAAAAATACTCCACATCCATTTGAGGACAGAGACCTCATCTCATCCCCACCCCGGTCTCATGCGCAATGAAGATACATCGAGCTTCTCAAGACTTATGGTACGACAAACTGCCCTTATCTCCACCAGGTCATCCAGAGCCCTAGGACGCATGACTACCCCTCTTGGGCATCTTGTAGGTCGCGTAACATAGTGGATGCACAAATCAGTATTTTGTTTTCACATAAGCCATATAATCTGTGGTGCCACTAGTCCCACGGCCCTGACCCTCAACTCGACCTACAGTTGTTTGTTTTAACTAGTTCGTAGACCTGTCATATTGCAGTGCTGCCATCCATTGAGTATGTCAGTCCTATCTTGGTACCATGACCACACAATTCATTTAGTTAATTTTTCATGGCTTAGAATCATGTTTGTTTACGAGCTCCTGCTCGTGCCAACTGGCTTAGGGCCCTATATTCGAGATTTTCGAAATTGGGCATATTAGCCCCCAAGTTCCAAAATCGAGGCCTCCGGCCTATATGAGCTATTTGAGCTCCCGTAAAAAAGGTCTCCCAAAATTTTTAAGCAGTGGCACACATTTAGGGGAGAGCATTTCCGATAAAATAAACTTTTAGCCATCCATCACACCAACCGGGTATGAGGACATGTTCACTTATAACCGATAAATGGGTTATCTACTTCCTTCCAGGAAATTTCATTATACCAACCGAGTATGATCTACTTACAACTGGTAAGTAGTTTTTCTACATAATTTCCTCATCACTTCTCATAGGTGTGATGGTTAAAATACCACTTAGTTGTGAGTTTTCATTTCCGACGTGCTTATCATCCCAACCAGGTATGATATTAAATCCCACTCACCCGATAGTGTAGTGAATTTCCTCTTAGCCGACTTGTTGTCTTCACGTGAACTTGTCTTAGTTAGTGTTCTTGGTACTTCATGTTCCTACATGATATGAACATTCCTAGTTCATTATCCTTTGGAATAATAGCCTTCATTAATAAAAAATGAATGAAATAACCAAACTTTTCATTTATTTGCAATTAGGTCTCTAAAGTTATTTTTCTTTGACTTTAGGTCACTAATGCTGGTTTTCCCCTAAATTGAGTCCCGAAACTCTCGAATTCACTTTAGGACCTCAATTCAAACTCACAAAAGGGGTTCAAGTTTCCCAAATTTCTAATTTGGTCCCCCAACTTTTCCAAAATTACCATTTTGCCCCAAAAATTTCAAAATTTGCCCAATTGATCCTCCGACATCTTTATCATGCCCAAATGGCCCTTAGTCCCTCGAATTTTCAAAATCGCCAAATTTCCCCCCAATTTTAACATTCTAACTCAGCCGAATTTGATTTCATCAAAATGACCAATTAATTGGTTTAATTGTTGAAATTGAAGTTAGATTGGAGTTCCTACACCTTCATACGATTCACTTACACTTTGAATCGCATGATTTGTTGCCAGAATGCGCTCAAACGGAGCTTCGCCAGACAATTGGTCTTAGAGAGAGAAATCTTCAAAAGCTTACCCTCGGGGGCATGGCGGTCCGAGCTTTCAATCTGGGCCAATAGCTCTTGTCCTGAGGTTATTCCTAGGATCAAGAATTGCATCAATTGTTACCGATTTCAGCTCGGCTGAAATAGTACAGCTTTGGTTACTAGAGCTGCTTCACTGTTCTATCACGCCGGCATTTCTCCGGTGATCCTTGGAGCAAATGGAGACTACATGTGTGTAGCTGACTTCTCTCTGAATCCAAAGAACCCGACCACACCTTCTTTAGCTCAGAAAAAACCCTATATCGAAGCTCTAGTTTGAGTTTTATCAAAAATTGGAGCAGTTGAGAGAGAATAGAGTTTTCAGGTGTGGAGAGGATGAATGAGGAGAGGCTTTTTATATAGGAAGTTTGGGGACTTCTTGGCCGTCCGATTGGCGCCTTAATGGCAGTCATTCATTTCATGAAACTCCTTGGCCAGAGACTTTTCAGCTTCACCAGTGCTGCTCAATTTTCCGGCGAGTAAACAATGCTGTCATTTGAAGGAAGAAGACGAAACTGTTCTGAACCGCACCGTACCAGTCCGAACCATGTTCAAAGCTTAACCCAATCGGTGCATGCCTGATTCGACCGAATTTTTCAATATTAAAAATTTCTTAATAAATCTAAATTCATTTTCTATCCAATGGTAGCCTCAAATTTCAACCTAGAAAAATGAATTTAGCATTCGGTTCAATAGTGGTTCAAACCAGTTCAATCTGGTTCGGATCTGGTTCACCTGAACCGGTTTGGTTTCCATCTCTAATTCATCCTAAATGCCTTTTTCTTGACTTTTATCACTCTTTTGGTCACTCAGTATCCATAAATTTCCCGGTTTGGCCTTTCTCTATCTGTTCCGGTTTATGAATTGACTCGGTTCATAAACCGGTTCAATCCAGTTGGATCTGCTTCATCTGAACCGGTCTAATTTTTCTCTTCCAATTTGTCTTAAGGTTCTTTTCCAAGGTTTTATGAACCCTTTGGGTCACTCAGGAATTGTAAATTTTCCAAATTGTCCGTTCCCTATTGATCGGGTTTGTGAACTGGTTCGATGTTTCTCACTCGCTTTGACAAGTTTTTTTCCCAGTTTTCCTTAACTCAAAAGGGCGGGGGTTTACATAATGAGAGGCTACCATGTGTCCAGTCAACGGGTCAATGGCTGACACAGTGGCCGAGCTGGACCTCCACGTTAGAAAAATAGGCTAATCATAGTGTGCCATGTGGCACGTTTGCCACATCATCACTTTTAACCTTGAGCTACTGACAGAGAGAACGAAGGAGAGAGAGGTCGGAAAAGTTGGAGTCTCTACGCCTTGAAAAACTCTTTGGTTAGGTCACCGACGGCCGGTCGGAGGTCGAGTCTCATGCCGACTAGTAGCCTAAATAGTTGCCAAGCTCAATAAATAAAGTGTACCCCTCCATTTGTTCTCAGCATCCCACAATCGAGTGAAGAAGAAGATGTGTGCAAATTTCCTGCGAGCAGCAAACCAGAGCACCAACGATAGAACTTTTCTCAACCTCTGAAGCCACATTCAGTGTCTTTGGAATCGGGAGGAAGTCCTCTAATTAGCCCTACCCTCCGTTTAGCCTGAGAGCCACTGAGGAGGAACAAGGAAGCTCGATCAATACTGCTGCTCCTCGGCCATAAAACTGCCTGACTCCCTACAGCCACTTTGAGCTTTCCTCTGGCCAATTGCGGCCAAATCAAACCCTCTACACCCTACTTGGAGGTGTCCCAACCTTCCCTTGAGCAAAGAAGGTAAGCTCCCTTTGTTGCCCTTCGCCGGAAAACACTATTCACAATCAAACTCTGCAAAAACTTTAAAACTGAAATTCACACTACTCATGTCACGCCCCGACCCAGTTTGGTCGGATCCCTATGAACAACCCGTCACTCTCTCGATTTATTAAGGGTATTCCCCTTCTCTAAACCATGAGGAATAAGGCATCCTTTTTACCTGTACCTTTCCTAGAATAACATTAATCAAAACTGAATATATTAAACTTATGTACCTGTCTTGCAGGTTCAACTATCGGAAGGTCTTTAAGTAGGTTTTCCCTTGGTTGCCTGAAAAGGGGTAGAGGGAGGGGGTGAGTTCGACAACTCAGTGAATGGGTGTTGGGAGAGAGTATTCAAAACATCTTTAATCGGAGTGTGCCAGACTCCTTATTTCTTTCAAAAATATTCATTTCCTTAAATTCTTGGTTATTCAAAACCATTTTCCTCATTATCGACAATAAGTGAGTTTAATAATCAACACACGCCCTTCATCATGAAGGGATCATACATTCGCAGGTGGCCCATCTATTGCACCCACTTGTGGCGTCAGAGCAACTTTACTGGCCACCTAGATAGAAGCCCGTCCACTTTGACCCTAGGAATGAGTGGATGTTCGCAACATCCGACCCTCAAACCCGAAATCAACTACGTGTGTGTATGAGGATAGAGACCTCATCCCAACTCCACACCAGTCTCATGCGCATGAAGCTACGTCGAGCTTCCCTGACTATTGGCACGACAAACTGCACTTATCTCCACCATATCGTTTAGTAGCCACTAGGAAGCATCACTACCCCTCTTGGGAATCTTGATGGTCTCGAACCTCAAGTGCATGCACAAACAAAACTTTTTAAAAAAGCCATTTATCTTTGGTGCCACTGGTCCAATGGCCCCAACCCTCAACTCGACATGCATCCATTTGTCTAGACTGATCCGTCGACTTGGCCCTGTCGTACTGCCTCTAGTCCATTGAGTATGTTGGTCCTATCTTGGTACCATAGCCAAATCACATAATTCATTCATTAAGAATTTTTCATGGCTTAAACATCATGTTTGTTTACGAGCTCCTGCTTATGCCAACTGGCCTTGGGCCCACTCTACGTGATTTTCCAAAAACAACAGTGCATTTTAGCCCCCAAGTTCCAAAACCGAGGCCTTTGGCCTTTCCAAGCTATTCCAACTCTTGTCAAGAAGGTCTCCCAAAAGTTTTAAGCGTTGACACACAGTCAGGGGAGAACACTTCTACCAAAACAAAAATTTCCATCCATCACACCAACTAGGTGTGATGACATCTCCACTTATAACCGACGAGTTTTCTACTTCATTCCAGGAGGTCCATCATACCAACCGGGTATGATCTACTTACAATCGATAAGTAGTTTTTCCATGGAATTCTCAGATCACTCCAACTAGGTGTAATGTTAAAATTCCACATAGTAGTATTTTTTTTATTTCCGAAGTGCTCATCATTCCAACCGGGTATGATGTGAATTACTAACTCACTTGAAAAGTGCAGTGTATTCCTTCTTAGTCGAGTTTTGGCTTCGTGCTAGCTTGTCCTTGCTGGCGTTCCAGTCCTTCGTGTTCCTACATGATTTGGAAATTCTTATTTATTAATATCTAGCATAATAGCCTTCATTCCCCACGTATGAATGAAATGCCCAAAATTTTCGATTAATTGCATTTAGGTCCCTAAAGTTCTTCTTCCTTGACTTTTGGTCCCTAATGCTAACTTTTCCCCAAATTGAGTCCCAAAACTTTCTAAAATTCACTTTGGGTCCTCAATTTATTCAAAATCACTTAAGGGGTTCATATTTCCTAAATTTCCAATTTGGTCCCCAACTTTTCAAAAATTACAATTTTGCCCCTAGTTTACAAAAATGACAATTTGACCCCAACTATTTTAAACAATCGACTAATTGGTCCTCTAACATCTTTTTCATGGCCAATTGGCCTTCAATTTTGGTAAATTGCAGTTTTGGTCCCTCAATTTTATGAAATTCCCAAATTTCCTCCTTTCAAATTGACCAAATTTGATTTAATCAAATTGACCATTCAATCGGGGTTAATTGCTCCAATTGAAGGTATGTATGAGTTCCTACACTTCCATGTGATTCAATTGAGCTTTGAACTACATCATTTGGGTTCAAATTGAGCTTCGTCGGAAAATTAAACTTAGAGACAGAAAGCTTCTTAAGCTTACCATTGGAGGTGCGACGGTCTGATCTCTCTATCGAGGAAGATAGCTCTCTTCATGAGGTATCTTCTAGGATTGAGAATTCCTATAATTGACCTCGAATTGAGGGATAATTTCATCAGTGAAATTCTATAGTTTCTCTCTCTAACTTTGACCTGAAATGACTTAGGAGGGCTGAATGGGCTTATCTCAGCTCCATTGAGGTAGTCTAAGGACTAATGGAATGTTGGGAGGGCTTGGTTTGGCATGAGGAGGGCTAAAATTGGCCGATTTCAGCTTTGCCGAAATAGGGTAGCTTCAGTCCATCTGAGCTGCTTCACTATTTGATTACACCGGCGCTTCTCTAGCGATCCTCAGATCGAATGGAGGTTGCTATCAAATAGCTAACTTCCCCTAGAGTCTAAAGATTCTAACCTTGCCTTCTGAGGTGAGGAGAATAAATGCGGAGGAACTCTTTATAGAGGGAGCTCGGGGACTATCTGGTCATTCGATTGGTGCCTTTATGGTGATCATTCATGGCCTAAAACTCCCTAAATGGAGACCTTTCTTTTTCGGCAAGTGAATAGTGTTGTCATCTAAAGGAAGAAGACGACACTGTTCCAAACTGAACTAGACCGGTCTGAACTAGGTTCAATGCTTAAATCGGCCGGTTCAGGCCCGATTTGACCAAGTTTTTCAAAATTAAAAATTTCTAAATTTATCTAAATTCATTCTCTATCCTATGGTGGCTTCAATTCCCCAATTTGAATATTTTAAGCCACCTAGAAAAATAAATTTAGCAACCTGTTCAATGATGGTTCAAATTGGTCCAAATCGGTTCAATTTGGTTCAGATCTGGTTCACCTAAACCGGTTTGGTAAATTTCCCAATTTACTCATTCTCTAATGGCTGGGGTCGTGAACCGACTCAATTTTATCTTTAGGAATTATAGGTTCTTTTCTTAGTTTTTCTTATTATAAAAGGACGGGGTTTACAACTCTCCCCTCCTTTTAGGGATTTTGTCCCCAAAATAGTTACATGTCAAACAATTGAGGGTACCCATCCCTCATCATGCTCTCAGTCTCCCATGTCTCTTCTTGCACGGGTCTATTTTGCCAAAGAACCTTGACCATAGGACTACTCTTATTCCTTAAGTTCTTATGCCTTCGGTCAATGATTCGCACCAGCTCTGCTTGATAGGTCAAGTTCTCTTCCAGTTCTGGTGGAGGTCGGTCCAACACATGGCTAGGATCAGGCTGGTACTTCTGGAGTATCGAGATATGGAATACATCATGTATTCTCTGTAAGTCTAGAGGTTGTTCCAATTTGTATGCCACTAGTCCTATGCTTTGAACGATGGGATAAGGACCGATGTACCTTGGTTTCAACTTTCCGTATTGTTGAAACCTAAGTATTCCCCTCCATGGGGATTCTTTTAGAAACCCTTGGTCTCCTACATCAAACTCCAGATCTCTTCTCCGATGATCCGCATAACTCTTTTGCCTATCCTGAGCAGCCTTAAGGTGACTCCTGATTAGCTTGATCTTCTGTGTGGTATCCTTGATTAGTTTGACCTTTCTAGCTTCCTTTCCTAGAGATCTTCCCAAAATAAAGGAGTACGACATGGTCATCCATAAAGGGCTTCATAAGTAGCCATTTGAATATTGGCCTAATAACTATTATTGTACGCAAACTCCAATAGGCACAAGTGTTCCTCCCAACCCTTATCCATAGTGAGTATGCATGCTCTCAGCATGTCCTCCAAGGTTTGGATCGTTTGCTCAGACTGTCCGTCGATGTGAGGATGAAATGCCGTACTCATGTGGTGCTTAGTTCCTAAGGCACTTTGCAAATTGGCTAGAACCTTGAAGTAAATCTAGGGTCTCTATCTGATACTATGCTCATTAGGATGCCATAGAGTCTTACTATATACCTCATGTATAAGACGACAAGTTGTTCCACTATATTCGTCACTCTCATAGGGAGGAAATGAGTGGATTTGGTCAATCTATCCATGATGACTCAAATTGCATCTTGACCCTTCCTAGTCACAGTTAGTCCTATGATAAAGTCCATGTTAATGTGCTCCCATTTCCATTCTAGGATTGGCAATTGTTGTAGCAGTTGTAATGGTTTTTGAGTCTAAGGAGCCCCACCTCACCTTTTGAGATGGAGAAAAAAGCCCAGGTCGGAGCTCTGGTTCGAGCTTCACTGGAAAATGGAGCAGTAGAGAGAGAGAGAGAGAGAGGAGTTTTCAAGTATGAGGAGGATGAATGGGGAGTAGAGCTACATATAAGGAGCTTGGGGACTCTCTGGCCGTCCAATTTATGCGTTTATGGCAATCATTCATGGCCTGAAACACCCTGAATGGAAACCTTTCACCTTTGCCGGTGTTGTTAGTTTTTCTGGTGAGTGAATAGTGTTGTTGAAGGAAGAATACGACACTGTTTCGAACCAGATCGGACCAGTTTGAACTTGGTTCAATGTTTAAATTGATCGGTTCAGGCCCCATTCAACCAAAATTTTCAAAATTAAAAATTTCTAAATTCATCTAAATTCATTCTCTATCCAATTGTGGCTTCAATTCTTCAATTTGAATATTTTAAGCCATGTAGAGAAATGAATTTAGCAACTGGTTCAATGATAGTTCAAACTGGTCCAAACTGGTTCTCTCCGATTCACCTGAACCGGTTTGGTTTTCTCTTCCACCTTGTCCCAAAGATCTTTTCCATGATTTTTAAGACTCTTTGGGTCACTTTGGACTTGTAAATTTCCCAATTTACCCATTCTCTAACGGTTGGGGTTTGTGAACCGATTGGGTTTTCTCTTTGGGAATGATCGTTTCTTTTCCCAATTTTTCTTATTATAAAAGGACGAGGTTTACAACTTAGATCATCAATATAGACATGGTTTGATCCAGGGATGATCCCCACGACAAGAGCAACATAGTGGTAGCTAAAGCTCCGGTCACCAGACCCCCACTAGTAAGATATTGAAGCTTTTTCTCTAGACTATATTTTTCGGTGAAGCTATGTTTGAGCTCATTTCCAAGCCAACTGAAGTGGTTTGAGGCTTAAAATGATGAGAAAAACATAAAGAAGGTCATCCAAATCATGAATGGGGACAACTAACTACATTTTGATGATCAATTTGAACAAATTGAGATTCGAGGGGCAAAGTGAAAATTTTGAGAAATATGGGCAAATTGGGTTTTTTTTTGAAAATTGGGGGCCGAATGGTAAATTAATGAAATTGAGGGCATTTTCATGAAATTCCCTCCCAATTGAGGGCCAATTGGTCAATTTGGAGAAAATGGAGGACCAATTTTCAAAGTTTGAGAAGTTTGGGGTAAAATTACAATTTTGGAGAAATTAGGGACTAAATGAAAATTTTGGAAAAGGGAGGGGCCAATAGGCAATTTTAATAAATCCAAGGACCCAATAAGGATAACTGAAAATCCTTGGGACTTAATTGAAACTAAGGGCAAATAAGGACCTAAAGGTAAAAGCACAAACTTTAGGGACCAAATTACAATTAAGGCAACATATGAGGGCCTATATGCAAATGCCTAAAGAGATACGGTCTCTTAGTAAAGCATCCTAATATGGATATTCGTGTTATGTTGGAGCAGACTGCTTAAACGACGGCTCCCGAAAGCATGCCACGAGGCCAATCTTCGTGGGATAGACCCTTCAAAATTACTGGGTGAGTGGGAATTGCTGTAACGTCTATTAGGTTGGAATGACGGTTCAATTGAAAATGATTTTCTCGAAATTAGCCTCCCTTGACTGGGTGAATCTGCTTAAAATATTTGGGAGCTAATTCTGGGCTTAGGCTCGGTATACAAGTGGGCCCAAGGCTAATAGACACGGGTATGGACCCGTCCAGAACTAGCATGTGATGAGAAATGCTAAAAGAACCAATTAACAGAAAATTTTTTGTGATACCTGCCGGGCCAAGTCTATGTTATTGAGCTTGTTGGGCCAAACTGCTGCTTCGCCAAAGCCAGGTCATCGAACCTATTGGGCTAACACATGTGGGCCGAAGCTAAGCCAACAGACTGTTGTGTTGGAGGGCCAAAGATAATGGCTATAACTTAAAATACTCTTGATCGTGCATGCACTGTGTGATTCGGGCCATCAAGACACCTGACATGAGGTAGTGATGGATCACATGTTGGATGATTTAGTGTGCATAAGGGTGGTATGGTGTCCAGTAGGCCGAAAAGCTTAGGGAGCTTCTTGTGCACTAAGACCAAGGTAGTAGGGGAAAGGAGGTCTCGTCCCACAAAGTGTACCTGATGAAGGGATCAGGGTTTGAGGGTCGGACTATTGATGTCCACTCAAACTCAAGGTATAGGCAGTGCACTTCTGTTAGGGTGGATGATAAAGGCGCTCCGGTCCACAAGTGGAACGGTTGAGGACCGTTCCGCGAATGTGTGATCCCTCCTATGATAGGAGAGCGATTGATGATTTTGCGAAAAGAAAAGCTTGAAAAGGAAACTACTTGAGAAAGATCAAACATTTGAAATTGTTAAAGTGAACATTTCCTAAAAGATTTCCCCCACTCATTGAGTCGTCGAACTCACTCCCCTTCTGCTAAATATTTTCAGGAAGGAATATGACTACGCCAGCATATTTCTCTCCAGACCCGATCCCAGGTATAAAATTTAAAGTTTCAGTTTGTTTGATGTTGTCCAGGGAAAACATGATAGGTACTACGTCTACTCTCCTTGATCTCCTAGAGGAGTCCCTCTCTACGGTCTGAAAGAGTGGCAGATTGATCACAGGACCTCGACCAAACTGGGTCTGGGCATGACAACTTCAGTGGTATCATAGCATAACTTTCCTGATTAGATTTCCCCCAACCCATCATAATCCTTGATTCCTGACAACCCTTGTAGAAAACATGAACGAAAATGCCCCCGAAGAATATATCCCCTAGATACATGCCATGGAACAAAGGGTAGTGGCGCTAGAAGAACCCATCCCATGGGATGCACCTATAGAATGTACCACTCCCTACTCGATGGAGGATGAGATTTCCCCACCCAGGGAACCAAATCAGGCCCAGCTCCAAGAAGAGGTTGAGAGAAACTTCTAAGTGGCATACTCAAATTATGTGTGGGTTTTTTGCCCAATCCCCCGATCCACAACAATGCGTGTACTGCAGGCCCCATGCAACATGCCAATTATGCTGCTATCTTACACCGGTATGGGATAGACATTGCGCCGTCAGTACAAGCCAGGAGGGCTCCTAGCTTATCTGCATCCACGGAGTTCGAGGAACCTAACATGAACACATGCCCTCACTACGGAAGGTACCATGGAGGTGAATGACCACCTGGGCAGAGGAGATGCGTCCATACACCCAATGCTGAATCTCGCAACTTGCCTAGGTATAACTCTAGGTCAGTCAATTGGAGGGGTTAGAAGTGGTGGGGGGGGGGGGGGAGGGGATGGGGGGGTGGGCCATAAATTCTAGAGATTTGTGATTGTAAAAAACCCTGATCGGGGTTTTCCGATCTAGTAAATAAAAGATTTCAAGTATTCTTGTAAGAAGCCAAGAATGAGGAAAGTGAATAACCCCAGCATGGAAAACCCAAAATTCTTGACCTGATCCCCCGGACTAATGAAGTAGGTACTTACAAAAAGGGAATACAAAGGAAACACGGAGGTATTGAGGAACCCTAGGAGAAGACCCGAAGCCAACCAAACTTGGGGTGTACTAGTTGCCCCTTTTACCCCATGTCCCAAGCTAAGACACCAGGACTAGAATAGCGAGGCTAAGAGTTAGAGAGCCCTGAAGAGAACCCTGAGGGTCAAGGGAAGTCTAGAACCAATGGCAAGCCAAAAAGAGAAAATGGGGAACCCTATGAAACGGTCTAGGATAGGGCACCATAAATGAGCCAATGATATATTAATAGACAAGGACCCTGAGGAAGGTAAGAAAGGCTCGATGAACCAAAGGGAGATTGAGGCGCCGCATCGAGGACTAGGAAGGCAACCACCAAGAGGAGGTCAAGATAGAAAAGGAGGACACTTGCCCGGAATGGCATTAGGGCGAAAGCCGGTCATGAAAAGGAAAGTCCGGGACCGATAACACGAACAAACGAAGGGTAGGTCAAGGAGGAATCAAGGAAAGATCTACCCACCCTAGAGAACCCTAGTGAATAATAGCCAAGGTAACCAACTGATAACAAAAAATATTCAATTGATGAAAGAATGGGAAGCAAGCTAGTGACAAAGAGATGGGACACCCCGACTCTAAGATCAAGGGAAGTAAAGAGAATGGGCGAACAAGAATGGAAACTATAAAGTCGGTTATGCGGCTACATAAGGAAATCATAAGGGGAAACTAGACACTAGAGGAGAACACAAGGCCGAAAGGGCATCATACCCCATACGGAGGGAAGTGTGAGAGGATACCTGCTACTAGAACTAGAAATTTGCAAGATAACAGACACCTGCAGGATCAAGGAGAAGTGTCCAAACTAGAGACAGATACAATAAATAACTAGGCTACCCAAAGGTAGTGAAGAAGCACTACTAAGCTATAATAAAGAGCGGAGCCTTGAAATTCAAAGGAGTTAGGGGAGTACGAGAGAGATATCCAAGAAAGCAAGAGCGGGTCTAGGACACTCCAAGCCACTAGGGAGGCATGGGCCCTGAACCCAAAGGGGAGCACAACCTAGGGAAGGAAGGATCACCATATAGACATGACCAAAATCGAGTGAGGGTGGATGGCCCCGATAAACCAAGAGGGACCCCGATCCATTAAGAGCGATCGAGGATCAACAGGGGAGGGAGGACCCACCCCAAGTCATCGAGAACATAACTTAGGTCCCTACCCTAGAAAAAATGGGAAACTTCAGAAGACCCTTGCCAAGTCCCACAAGAAGGGTAAACATCGAGAGAGGGGAGAAGTTCCTCGAGGACGACTTTGATAGGAATTAAGCCAGAAAGCAATCACAGAGGTAAACACCATGCCTTGCCGTCTAGAATCAGAGAAAGGAATAAATCCAAAGGAGTCCATTTATTGTGTATCGACAAGCGTAATGACCCCAAAGATTAGAGAGAGAGGAGAGGAGAAAGGGAAAGGAAGGACCCCTTGCTAGTTGGAGAATGCCAATGGATGTAAGAACAAATTGAAGAAGGAGAACCGATGGGGAGATGTGATCAACAAGGGGCTGGAAACACGACAATCAATGTCACGCCTCGTCCCGGTTTGGCCAGGGTTTTGTGAACAACCTGCCACTCTCCCGAGTCTCAAAGAGGGGCTCCTTTGGACAACATTAAACAAATCTAAAACTCTTTAAATTTGTGAACCTAGGTAGGGATTTAGGGAGGAAAAGTCGGTGTAGTCGCATTCCATCCTAAAAATGTTTAGAGGGAGGGGGTGAGTTCGACAACTCAGTGAGTGGAAAAAATCTTTTATGAAGGTTCAATTAAAAAATTTCAATTATTTGATATTTTAGCAGTTTCTTCTTGGGTTTCTCAATTCACATCAACAACCGCCCTCCTATCATAGGAGGGATCACATATTTGCAAAATGGTTTTTGACTGTGCCACTTATGGGTCTAACACATCTGTGATTGCCCACTTATGAGAACAGTAAAATCTCTAATTTGCCCAAACTTTTCAAAAATTGCATTTTTGTCCTAAATCAGAATTTCGTTCAATTGACCCCTGAAACTTGGTTAATTGCCCACCTTCTGAATCTGAATTATCTTTTCTATATTTTTCTCATCATTTCAAGCTTTGAATCGCTCAATTTGGCTCGAAAATGAGCTTAAACGGAGCTTCACCGGAAAATACAGTTTAGAGAGAGAAAGATTCGATATCTTACCGGTGAGGGTCCGGTGATCGAAGCTTCGACTACCACCGTGTTTCTCTCGTTGTAGTGATCCTTCCTGGATTAAACCACACTTCAATTGATGACCTGAGCAAGGGAAATTTTAGTGTTAATGTTTTTTGTAGAATTCGGCCATGCACATTATTTTCCAGCGAAGGGTAGCGGAGAGATCTTACCTTCTTAACTTAGGAGAAGGTTGGGACACCTCTAGTTGGGGCGTAGGGGGTTTAGCTTGACCGCAATTTGCTGGGGGAAAGCTCGCAGTAGGTTGTAGGAGGTTGGTTGTTTTCCAGCCGAGGAGTAGTAGCATTGTTTGAGTTTTCCTTGTCCCTCCTCGGTGGCTCTCAAGCTGAATGGAAGGTGTGGTCAAGTAGAGGACTTCCTCCCAATTCTGAAGACACCCAATGTGGCTTTGGAGACTAAGAAAAGTCCCGTTGTTGGAGCTCGGTTTCGCAGCTCATCGAAAAATGCACTCACTCGATTGTGGGATACTAAGAATGAACGAGTGGGTGCTCTTTATATAGGGAGCTTGATAACTATTCACGCTACCCACCAACATAAGACTCGACCTCTAACTCGGTCGTTGGCGAGTTGACTGAAGAGTTTTTCAAGCCACCAGAGACTACAACTTTTCTAAAGACTCTTTCTCCTCCATTCTCTCTATCAACGTCTAACAGTTGAAGACGATGATGTGGCAGACGTGCCATATGGCGCGTTGTGATTAGTCAATTTTTTTTGATGTGGAGTACCAGCGTAGCTGCCATGTTAGTCATTGATCGTTGACCATTGACCGTTGCCTAATGTCCATTGACCAGTCTGACCATTGACCGATCCGATCCGACCTAGTTCGCTGTTCAAAATTTGAAAATCGGCTGGTTCGGACTAAGTTCGATTGTTTTTCTAAAATTTAAAAATTTCTAAATTCATCTAAATTCAACTAAATTCATTTTCTTTCTAATGGTGGTTTTAATTTCCCAAATTGACATTTCCCGAATAAAATCAGGAATACCCTTTATTTTATACTAATTTCATACTCCTCTTTCGATATATAATCTATGTTAAAAAAAAATGCATATCGAATTCGAAGTGCCATGCTATTATTACTTAATATTCATATTCATATTTTATACGGCGAAGGCATAGTCTTTTTTTTTTCTTAAAAAACTCATTGGCGCCAAGCGTGAGGGAAGGCTAGACGTTTGGTAATCTCCCCTCCAACTAGGATAAAGGATCCCATTGAAGCGGCTAATCCCATGCATATTGTATGCACATCAGGTTGCACAAATTGCATAGTATCATAAATAGCTACCCCGGGTATTACCCATCCGCCGGGAGAGTTTATAAACAAATAAAGATCTTTGTTATCATTCTCTATACTGAGATATAGCATAAGACCAATAAGTTGATTTGATAGCCAAAATGAATTTGTGAACTGGTTTACTATGGTTCATCCCGGTTCAGTCCGGTTCACCCTGAACCAGTTTGGTTCTATCCTCAATTCCACTTCCCAGTTCTTTGTAATCTTTGTGAATTTTTTGTCACTTGGGATTTTCCAATTTCCCACGTTAACTATTTTTCGTTCATTAAACGACTCATTTCTTCATGTTACCTATATCGGTTATTTTCCTGATTTTCTTTGATCCCAAAGGACGGTTTTTACAACTCTCCCCTCCTTTTAGTAGTTTTATAGTCAAAATTGTTACATATCAAATAATGGTGGGTATCTACTTCTTATGGTTTACTTGAGCTTCCACGTCTCTTGCTCTACTTGACCATTATTCCAGAGTATTTTCCCCATGGAAATACTCTTGTTTTGGAGGTTCTTGTCACGTCGGTCGAGGATCTAGGCAATTTCTACTTCGTGCGACAAGGTCGCCCGTAGAGCACCTCGTAGGGTGCCATCTGAATGTTGCCCTGGTAGCTGTTGTTATACGTGAATTCCATGAGACAGAGGTAATCCTCCCAATTCCTTTTCATCATCAGAACGCATGCCTGAAGCATGTTTTCTAGAGTTTGGACAGTACGTTCTAACTATTCATTTGTCTGAGGGTGAGAAGTTGTGCTCATGTGAAGTTTAGTCCCCAAGGAAGCTTGTAGGTTGGGCCAGAATTGAGAGGTGAACCTTGGGTCCTGATCTGATACTATGCTTACAATGACCCTGTGGAGTCATACAATTTCCCCCACGTATAAGGCGGTGAGCTTTTCTATCGAGTCTGTTACCCGGATGGGTAAGAAATGTGAGGACTTGGTCAGTCGATCCACAATAACCCATATGGCATCTCGACCCCTTCTTGTTACGGGCAGCCCGGTCACGAAGTCCATGGTGATGTGCTCTCATTTGCATTCTGGAATTGGGAGAGGCTACAGCAGTCCGGAGGGTTTCTGGTGTTTGACCTTAATTTTCTGAAATGATAGGCATCCGACCATGTATTTAGTGATGTCTCTCTTCACCCCTTTCATGAATATCCCTATTTTAAGGTGCAATACATTTTAGTACTGCCTAGATGCATAGCGTACATCGAGTCATGGGCTTCTTCCAATATCCACCTTTTTAATTCCCGGTTGTTTGCTACCCAAACTCTTCCTTTAAAGGTCATTACCCCATTCTTCCTGACCATGATATCTTGTGTCGGGTCATCCTCATTTCATTCCCAATGGGGATGGAGCTCCTCATCATCCTTTTTAGAACTCGTATTTGGTTCATTAGGTCGGGTCGTACTACTAGGTTGGCCACTAGGTGACCCTGGCCCTCGTGCACATGGAGATCCACCCTTAAGTTGCGTAGCTAACTTAATAAGGGTAGGTATCTAGTACTTACTAAGGCTACTCCAGTGTGGTACTTGCAGCTGAGTGCGTCAGCCACCACGTTTGCCTTACTGGGGTGGGACTCGATTGGTCGTAGTCCTTCACTAGCTCTAGCGACCTTCTTTGCCGCAAAAAGAGCTCATTTTGGGTTAGGAAGTATTTCTGGCTCATATGATTGGTGTAGATGTGACACTTCACTCCGTACAAATAGTGGTGCCATATCTTTTGGATGAACATTATTTTTGCTAGGTCGAGGTCGTGGGTGTGGTAACTCTTCTATGGGGCTTTAATTGTTGCAATGCATAGGCAATGTCCTTCCCTTGTTGCATTAGGATGCATCCTAACCCTTGTCCGGATGCATCACTATATACCCTGTATTCCCCAGTGTCTACGTCGGGTAAGGCCAATACTGGAGCCGTCGTTAGTCAATATTTGAGTTCTTGGAAGGACTCCTCGCACTTGGCATCCCACTTGTAGTCCACTCCCTTCCTCGTGAGGTGAGTTAAGGGAGCTACTATTCTGGAGAAGTCCTCCACAAACTTTTGGTAGTATCTAACGAGGCCGAGAAAGCTATGAATCTTGGTTGGGTTGGTGGGGGATTTCCAATTTGAGATGGTCTCTATTTTGGCTGGATCCACCTTCACTCCATCTTTGGACACTATATGCCTCAGGAAACCCACTTCTTAGAGCCAAAACTCACACTTAGAGAATTTGGCGTACAACCAGTTTTCTCGTAGGGTACTTATGGTTATCACCAGGTGCACCCAATGCTCCTCTTCGATTCAAGAGTATATGAGGATATCGTCTATAAATACAATCACAAACTTGTCCATATATGGCTGGAACACCTAGTTCATCAGGTCCATGAAGGCTGCATGTCACACCCCAACCCGGTTTGGTTGGATCCCCATGAACAACCCGCAGCTCTTTCTCGATTTAAGAGGAGTCTCCCCCTTCTTTTAGTCGAGAGGAGCCAGGCAAAATTGACCCTCAATTGTGAGTGAATTTCATGAAAAAACCCTCAATTTTGTCAATTAGACATTTGATCCCCAATTTTCGAAAAATCCCTAATTTGAACAAACTTTTCAAAAATTACATTTTTGTCTCGAAACTTGGTTAATTGCCCTCCTTCTCAATCTGAATGACCTTCTCTATGTTTTTCTCATCATTTCAAGCATTGAATCACTCGATTTGGCTTAGAAATGAGGTCAAATGGAGCTTCACTAGATGATACAGTCTAGAGAGAGAAACCTTCGATATCTTATCGGTGAGGGTCCAGTGATCCGAGCTTCGGCTACCACCATGTTGCTATTGTTGTGGGTATCCTTAATGGATCAAACCATGCTTCAATTGATGACTTGGGTAGGGTGAATTTTAGTGTTAAATGTTTTTTGCATAATTTGGCCCTGCACTGTATTTTTCGGTGAAGGGATGCGAAGGGAGCTTACCTTCATAGCTTAGGGGAAGGTCGGGACATTAGGGGAAGGTTGGCCAGGGGAAAGCTCGTAGTAGGCTATTTTCCAGCCAAGGAGCGGTAGCACTGTTTGAGCTTCCTCGTCCCACCTTGGTGGCTCTCATGCTGAATGGAAGGTGTTGTCAGGTAGAGGACTTCCTCCCAATTCCAGAGACACCTAATTTGGCTTTAGAGACTAAGAAAAGTCCCATCGTCGGAGCTCGGTTTTGCAGTTCGCCAGAAAGTGCACTCTTCTTTTTCTTCGTTCGATTGTGGGATGTTGAGATTGAATGAGGGGGTGCTCTTTATATAGGGAGCTCTGCAACTGTTCAGGCTACCTGCTGGCGTAAGACTAAGCCTCTCACTCGGTCGCTGATGACTTGATTAGAGAGTTTTTCGAGTTGTTAGAGACTCTAGCTTTTTCAGTGACTCTCTCTCCTCCCTTCTCTCTATTAGTGTCTAAAGGTTGAAGACGATGACATGGTGGTCGTGCCATGTGGCGCGCTGTGATTGATTAGTTTTTCTAACATATAGTGCTAGCATGGCTTCCTTGTTAGCCATTGATTGTTGATCATCGACTGTTGTTTGTTGTCTGTTGACTGGTCTGACCGGGTTAACTGTTCAAAATTTGAAAATTGGTTGGTTCAGACCCGGTTCGACCATTTTTCTAAAATTTAAAAATTTAAAAATTAATCTAAATTTATTTTCTATCTAATGGTGATCACAATTTCTCAAATTGACCTTTTTAAACCACCTCAAAAAATGAATTTATGAACACGTTTAGGTCCAGTTCACCCCGAACAGGTTTGGTTCTATCCTCAATTCCACTTCACGATTCTTCCTTGTAATTTTTGTGAATTTTTTGTCACTTGGGATTTTCCAATTTCTCAAGTTAACTATTTTTTGTTCATTAAATGACTCATTTCTTCATGTATAAACCTATACCGGTTCTTTTCCTAATTTTCTTTGATCGCAAAGGACAAGTTTTACAACTCTTTTCTCCTTTTAGGAGTTTTATCCACAAAACTGTTACATATCAAATAATTGTGGGTATCTACTCCTTATGGTTGACTCGATGTCACGCCTTGACCCGGTTTGTTCGGATCCTTGTGAGCAACCTGCCACTCTCACGATTTATTAAGAGTTTTTCCATTTTTCTAAACTGTAGGGAGTAAGGCATCCTTTAACCTGTATCTTTCCTGGAATAGCATTATTTAAAACTGAATATATTAAATCTTACATACCTATCTTTCAAGTTGGGCTACAAGAAAATCTTTAGGTTTATTTTTCCTTGGTTACCTGAAAATGGGTAAAGGGAGTTAGGGTGAGTTGGACAACTCAGTGATTGTGTGTTGGGAGAGAGTTTTCATAAACAAGACATCTTTAATTAGAGTGTGCCAAACTCCTTATTTTCTTTAAGAATGTTCTTTCCTAAAAATTCTAGTTTTTCAAAACCTTTTTCCTCATTTCCACATCAGGTGTGTTTAACAGTCAACACACGACCTTTATCACAAAGGGAATCACACATTTGTAAGGTAACCTTTCCACTGCACCCACTTGTGGCTCGGAGCGACTTTACCGGCCACCAAGATAGAAGCCTGTCCATTTCTACTCTAGGTATGAGGGGATGTTCATGACATCTGAGCCTCAAACTCGAAAACAACTTCGTGTCCATATAAGGACAGAGACCTCATCTCGATCCCATCCTGGCCTCATGCGCATAAAGCTACGTCAAGCGTCCCTGACTGCTGGCATGACAAACTGCCCTTATCTCCACCATGTCGTCCAGTAGCCCTTAAGATACATCACTACCCCTTTTGGGCGTCTTGATGGTCCTAAACCTCAAGTGCAAGCACAAACATTTCCACAAATCCATTTATCTTTGGTGTCACTAGCCCAATGGCCCCGACCCTCAACTCGACATGCAGCTGTTTGTCTAGGCCGATTAGTCGACCTGGCCCTGACACAATGCCTCCAGTCCATCGGGTATGTCAGTCCTGTCTTGGTACCATGGTGAAATCACATAATCCATTCATTAAGAATTTTCATGGCTTTAATATATCATGTTTGCTTACAAGCTCCTGCTTGTGCCAACTAGCCTTGGGCCCACTACATGTGATTTTCCAAAAACGGGCATTTAGCCCCACAAGTTCCAAAACCGAGGCCTCTCTGGCCTATCTGAGTTGTTCTAGCTCTCGTCAAGGTCTCCCAAAACTTTTAAGCATTGACACATAGTGAGGGTGTAACACTTTTGACAAAATCTTCTTTCAAATTCATCATACTAATCGAGTGTGATGATGTAAACCTCGTCCTGTTATAAATAAGAAAACTGGGAAAAGAACCAGTCATTTCCAAAGAGAAAACCGAGTTGGTTCATAAACCTTAACCGATAGATAAAGGGCAAAAAGGAAAATTTACAAATTCCGAGTGTCCTAAATAGTCATAAAAGTCATTGAAAAGGACTTTGGGATGAATTGGAAGAGAAAACCAGACAATTCAAGTGAACCGAATTTAAACCGGATTGAACCGGTTTGGACTGGTTTGAACCATCATTGAATTGGTTGTTAATACATTTTTCTAATTAGCTTAAAATATTCAAATTGGGGAATTGAAGCCAACATTGGATACAGAATGAATTTATATGAATTTAGAAATTTTTAATTTTGAAAAACTCGATCGAATTGGGCCTGAACCGCCCGGTTTAAGCATTAAACCCAGTTTGGCCGATCCGGTTCGATTCAAAATATTGTCGTCTTCTTCCTTTATATGACATCATTGTTCACTCACCGGAAGAATGGATAGCACCAACAACATTTAATCGCCTCCGTTGAGGGCATTTCAGGCCTTGAATGAGCGCCATAAAGGTGCCAAACATACGGCCAGGGAGTCCCCAAGCTCCCTATATAAAGAGCCCCTCTCCATTCATCCTCCTCATACCTGAAAACTCCACTCTCTCTCAACTGCTCCATTTTTCGGTGAAGCTCAAACCAGATCTCTGACTTGGTCAGTTTTGTCAACCTCAAAAGGCGAGGTCGAGTTCTCTAGACTCAAGGGGAAGTCAGCTATCTAATAGTAACCTCCGTTCGATCCAAGGACCACCGGAGAAGCGCATGCTTCAAATAGTGAAGCAGCTCTTGTGGACCGAAGCTGTCTTGTTTTGGCCAAGCTGAAATTGGCCGAATTTAGCCCACCTCAAGCCAAACCGAGCTCTCCCAACATTCCCACAACCCTTAGATGACCTCAATTGAGCTGAAAGGTAAGCCAATTCGACCCTTCTTAGTCGTTGTAGGATAGAGTTAGAGAGAGAAACTACAGAATTTCACTGAAGAAATTCTCCCTTGATTCGAGGTCAATTGTAGGAATTCTTGATCCTAGAAGATACCTTAGGAAAAGAGCTATCTTCCCCGATAGAGAGATCGGACTGCCGCACCTTCGACGGTTAGCTTTCAAAACTTTCTCTCTCAACGTTCAGTTTTCTGACGAAGCTCTGTTTGAGCTCAATTTGTACCCAAATGATGCAGTTCAAAGCTCAATTGAATCACATGGAAGTGTAGGAACTAATCCATACCTTCAATTGGAGCAATTAACTCCATTTGAATGGTCAATTTGATGAAATCAAATTTAGTTAGTTGGAAAGGGGGAAATTGGGGAAATTTTTTGGGAAATTTAAGGATTTTGAAAGTTGGGAACCAAATAGGAAATTTAGAAATCTTGAACCCCTTAAACAAGGAAAATAAACTTTGGGCAAAGGTTGGCATTAGGGACCTAAAGTCAAGGAAAATAAACTTTGGGGACCTATGTGCAATTAACTAAAATTTTTAAGCCTAGTGGTTCATACGTGAGTAACGAAGGCTGTTATGCCAAGTATTAATAGATATGGATGTCCAAATCGTGTATAAACATGAGGCACCAGAATGCCAACAAGGACAAGCTCGCGTGGACATGGAAACTGATTGAAGAAGAGTACACTTCAATTATCGGGTGAGTGAGTTTATTCACTATTTGATTCCATCGGTGCTTCTTCGGTGGTCCTCGAATCGAACAGAGGTTGCTATCGGATAGCTGATTTCCCCTAGAGTCTAAAGAATCTAACATCGCCTTCAGAGGTTGAGAAAACTACCTAAGTGAAAACTCTGTTTCGAGCTTCATCGAAAAATGGAGCAATTAAGAGAGAATGAATTTGTGACCGGTTCACTATTGTTCACCCCGGTTCAGTTTGATTTGGGTATGGTTCACCCCAAACTAGTTTGGTTCTATCCTCAATTCCTCTTCCCGGTTCCTTCTTGTAATTTTTGTGACTTTTTGTCACTTGGAATTTTCCAATTTCCCATGTTAACTATTTTTCATTCATTAAAAAACTAATTTATTCATGTATAAACATATACCGGTTCTTTTCCCAGTTTTTTTTATCCCAAAGGACAAGTTTTATAGTTCTCCCCTGGTTGTATGCCAATGCTTAAAACATTTGAGGGACGTTTGTAACGGGAGCTAGAACAACTCAGATAGGTGAGGGGTCTCAGTTTTTGAACTCATGGGACTAAATGCCCAGTTTTGGAAAAAACACGTGCAGTGGGCCTAAGGCTAGTGGGCACGAGTAGGAGCTCATAAAAAAACTTGATTAAGAAGAGCCATGAAAATTTCTAATGAAATGGATTGTGTGATTTCACCATAGTACCGAGTCAGGACTAACAGTACTCGATGGACTGGCAGTAGTGCGTTAGGGCCAGGTTGACGGACCAGCCTAGACAAACAGTTGTAGGCTAGGTTGAGCATCGGGGTCATTGGACCGTTGGCACCAAAGACGATGGCCATTATATGGAAACTCTTGTTTGTGCATGCATGTCACACCTCGACCGGGTTTGGTCAGAACCCCGTGAACAACCCGCCACTCTCCCGGTTTATTAAAGGGTTTCCCCTTATTATAAACCGTAAAGAGTAATGCGTCATTTAAACCTGCACCATTTCCTAAAATAGCATAAACAAAACTGTATGAAATTTTAAACTTTACATACCTGTCTTATAGGCATCTTAGTTGATGGTCTTTAAGTGTAGACTTTCTGGGATTTTCTGAAAGGGATATATGGGAGGGGGTGAGTACGACTACTCAATAAATGGGTTTTTAAAGGTCTACTTTTAACTTTTAAGAAAAATATTTATATGGAGTGTGCCAGACTCCTTTTTTTTTTTTAATCTCTTCATTTAAAAATATTCGAGTTTTTCCATTTTTTCTTAGTTACCGGTGTGTCAACAACTGACACACATCCTTCATCATGAAGGTTACACCCATTTGCAAGTCAGTATCACTACTGAACCCGCTAGTGGCTTCGGAGCGACTTTTCCTGCCACCCTAATAGAAGTACGACCACTTCTACCCTGGGAATGAGTGGATGTATGCAACATCTGACCCACGATCCCGAAATCACTTCTTCGTGTCTATATGAGGACAAAGATCTCATCATGTCCCCACCCTAGTCTCATGCGATTGGTGCTACTCCAAATTTCGCACAAACACCTGGAACGACGAACTGCCCTTATAGCCACCAGGTTGTCTAGTGCCCTTACGACACATCACTACCTCTCATGGGCATCTTGATGATCCCGTACTCACAGTGCATGCACAAACAATGTTTTCTCATATTGCCATGTAATCTGTGGTGCCACTGGTCCAACGGCCCTGACTCTCAACTCAACCCGCAATTGTTTGTCTTGACTGGTCCGTCGACCTGTCATGTCACACTGCTGCTAGTTGACTAAGTATGTCGGTCATATCTTGGTACCATGGCCAAACAATTCACTTATTAAGTTTTATGGCACATATATCATGTTTGTTTACGAGCTCCTGCTCATGTCAACTGGCCTTGGGCCCACTCTACGAGATTTTCAAAATCGGGCATTTAGCCCCCAAGTTCCAAAATCGAGGCCCTCAGCCTATCAGAGCTATTCGGGCTCCCGTCGAGAAGGTCTTCCAAATTGTTTAAGCATTGGTTCACAGTCAAGGGAGAGCACTTTTGACAAAACATATGTTTTCTCTATCCATTATACTGCTTGGGTATAAGAACACCTCCAATCATAATCGGTGAACGAGTTTTCAACTTCCTTTGAGGAAGTCTCATCATACCAACCAGCTATAATCTACTTACAACCGGTAAGTAGTTTTTCCGTATGATTTTCACATAACTTCCTCTAAGTAGTGATGTTTAAAATACCACTTAATAGTGGGTTTTCATACCGAGGTACTTATCATTCTCAATCAGGTATGATATAAAATTTCCACTCACAATCAGTAAGTGGTTTATAAATTTTAAGTTGTGCTCATCATCCCAACCGGGTATGATGTTAGTAAACCCACTCACCCGTTAATGCCGTGAATTCCCCTAATTCGGTTCTTTGTATTCACGTGAGCATGTCCTTGCTGGCGTTCCCGGTAATTCATGTTCCTACACGATTTGGACATCTCGGTTCATTATCCTTTGACCTAATCGCCTTCATTAATTCCAAATGAATGAGAAAGTCAAACTTTCATTTATTTGCATTTAGATCCCTAAAGTTATTTCTCTTTAACTTTAAGTCCCTAATGCTGGTTTTTTCTCAAATTGAGTCTTGAAACTTCTAAAATTTATCATAAGACCTTAATTTATTCCATTTCACAAAAAGGGGATTAATTTCCCAAATTTCCAATTTGGTCCTCCAACTTTTCAAAAATTACCATTTTGCCCTTTCTTTACAAAAATGGTAAGTTTTGCCCCAAAAATTCCAAAATTTCTCAATTGGTCCTCCAACATTATTTTCATGCCCAATTGGCCCTCAATTTCATAAAATTTTATTTTGGTCCCTCAAATTTTGAAAATCCCCAATTTCTCCCAATTTTAACTCTTCAACACCGCCGAATTTGATTTCATCAAATTGACCAATCAAACACCTCTAATTGTTGAAATTGGAGTTGAAATTGAGTTCCTACATGTTCATACAATTATAAGGAACTTTGAATCGTAGATTTTAACGCCGGAACGAGCTCAAACAGAGCTTCGCCGTAAAATAGACTGTATAGAGAGAAAGCTTTCATTTCTCACTAGTGAGGGCACGACGGTCCGAGCTTTCAATCTAGGCAGTTAGCTCTTATCTTGAGGTACATCCTAGAATCAAGAATCACATCAATTGATGCCAAATTCAGTTAGAATTTGATCATCAAAATTCTACCGGTTCTCTCTATAGCATCGGTCGAAAATTGCAGAGTGGAGTTGAATTGGCTTACATTTCATTCCTAATTCGGCCGTGGGAGGGCTAAGGAAGTGTTGTGAAGGCTTGATTTAGCCTGAGGAGGGCTCGAAATGGCCGATTTCAACTCGGCCAAAATAGGGCAGCTTCGGTTCGCCAGAGCTGCTTCATTGTTTCATCACGCTGGCGTCTCCCCAGAAACTCTCGGAGTGAATGGAGACTACAGATGTGTAGCTGACTTCTCCCCGGTTCTAAAGAACCCGTCCTTGCCTTGTTTGGCCCATAAAAGACCCCATGTCGGAGCTCTGGTTCGAGCTTCACTAGAAAATGGAGCAGTTGAGAGAGAATGAAGTTTTCAGGTGTGGAGAAGATGAATGGGGAGGGGCTCTTTATATAGGGAGCTTGAAGACCCGTTGGCCATCCATTTGGCATCGTTATGACAGACATTGAAGACCTGAAACGCCCCAAACAGAAGTGTTTCTTCTTCGCCGGCATTTTTTCAGTTTCCCGGCGAGTGAACAGTGCTGTCATCCTGAGGAAGAAGATGACACTGTTTCGAACCGGACCGGTTCGAACCGGGTTCAAAGCTTAAACCGGCCGGGTCACCCCCCATTCGATCAAGTTTTCCAAATCTAAAAATTTCTAAATTCATCTAAATTCATTATCTTTCTAATGGTGGCCTCAAATCGCCAATTTGAATTATTTATGCCACCTAGAAAAATGAATTTAGGATTCGGTTCATTAGTGGTTCAAACCGGTCCGAACCGGTTCGGATTCGGTTCACATGAACCGGTTTGGTTTTCATCCCCAATTCCTTCACAAGTCCATTTCCATGTCTTTTGTGACTCCTTGGGTCACTTAGGGTCCATAAAATTCCTGGTTTATCTTCTCTTTATCGATTCCGATTCATAAATCGACTCGGTCTTTAAACCGGTTCAATCTAGTTCGGGTCCGGTTCACCTGAACCGATCTGGTTTTTTTGCTCCCACTCTGTTCTAAGGCTACTTCTCAAGGTTTATAAATTTCTTTGGAGTACAATGGAGTAGAATTCCTTTGTTTTTCCTGATCTCTATCAGTTCTGGTTCATGAACCGACTCGGTTCATAAACCGGTTCAATACTTTTGGACCCGGTTCATGCAAACCAGTCTAATTTTCCTCTTCCAATTCATTCTAAGGTTCTTTTCCTTTGATGCCCCTTTGGTGTTTGCTTAAGATGCAAACTTTTCTCTCGTCCTTTCAATTAGCCCCTTTTATAACCTTCACTTAAATAATTATTTTTCCTTTATATTATTTACTCCCTCCATGGAGTTTGTCATAACTAGATAGACCTTACCTCATGGTATGTTCTTAGATTTTATCTCTCTCTTTGCTTAGAGCAATATTCTTACCCTCTTTGTTGTGGTTTAAATCCATGGTTTTTTGAAAACTAGTTCTTTAACTGTCTTCTTCCCTTTATTTTTCTAGTCCAATTGCCCAGGCAGCTGTATCACTTATTCTTCTTGCCCATCCCATTGTCCTTCAGAGAGTGTAGTCTTTACTACATCTCATCCTTTCTTAGGGTTTTGTTCATTCTCTTTGGCTGTCCACCGTTACTAGTTTCTTCTTTCTACTCTATTCTTCTTGAATTATTTCTTGGTACTACTGCTCTTTCTCCAAACAGGTCATACTGGGACATCACGATACTTTCTTGGTAGGATTCTTTCCTTTTTTTTCTTGACATTCCTTTTTACGTTTGCTCAAGGGGATTTTTACCCTTAAATGACATCCCTTGATGTCGTCTTCTCTTGTTTACCTTTACTCCACAATTCTTGCAGGCACATCTTGTATACTCTATCCGCATCTTCATTCGTACCTAGTATTCATCTACTTCTTTAGGGAGCATACAAATCTTTCTTGTTTTAAGTTTTCTTGACCGTTATGTGAGAGGCTTGCCTATTCCTTTCTTGGCTTGAGTTTTAGTCGTTAATTGGCCCTTAATCCTTTTTAAGGATTTCTTTCATCCCTTTTTTCTCCAATATTTGGCCTTTTCACCTCTTCCTTCTTTGCTAGAGTTTACTCTATGACCCTCACGAGAGTAGTTCGTTACCTGTCTCACCCCTACTTTTCACCTTGTTTAGTTTTCTTAAGGTAGTTGTCTCTCTAATCTCCTTGTCAATTTTCTTGGCGAGCCTTCTCTGCCTACTAATTTTCCCCTTAAGAGTTCTCCTAGACTCTTTAGTCTTTTGGTTCATTTCCTTATTTGGGATGGGATTCTCCTTGGTCCCCAGGGTTTGTTTGGTTACTTTTCTTGAGATAATCATCCTACAATTGAGACGTAGGCTTATGTCCTTATTTAGTGACATGGTTTTAGGAACTTGGAATTCTTCATTAATGGAGAATGAGTACAATTTGTTAAGGTCTTAACCATATTACAAAGAGGTGGTCATGAAATAGGTAGAGGACTACAGGGGGTGTGCTAAGCATCCTCCATGGCAAGGTTATAAGCCCTAACTGGTGTTCCTAGTCTCAAGCTTGTCTTCATTTGTACTCGGGGTGTGACCTCAATAGGTCCAAGCATCATCCTCTTGGATACTTTGTCATTTGGTCCTTGGGGATTTCTACCATGCCCCGAGCATTTGGGAAGCTTCTAGAGTTGTCTTCCAATGAGGACAGGATGTTGAGAGAGAATGGAGTTTTCAGGTCTGGAGAAGATGAATGGGGAGGGGCTCTTTATATAGGGAGCTTGAAGATCCATTGGCCGTCCATTTGGCATCATTATGACAGACATTGAAGACCTGAAATGCCCTGAACAGAAGCATTTCTTCTTCGTCGGCGTTTTTTCAGTTTCCCGGCGAGTGAACAGTGCTGTTATCCTGAGGAAGAAGATGACACTGTTTCGAACCGGACCGGTCCGAGCTGTGTTCAAAGCTTAAACCGGTCGGGTCACCCCCCATTTGATCAAGTTTTCCAAATCTAAAAATTTCTAAATTCATCTAAATTCATTCTCTATCTAATGGTGGCCTCAAATCTCCATTTTGAATTATTTAATGCACCTAGAAAAATGAATTTAGGATTCGGTTCAATAGTGGTTCAAATCGGTCCGAACCAGTTCGGATCTGATTAACCTGAACCAGTTTTGTTTTCATCCCCAATTCCTTCACAAGTCCATTTCCATGTCTTTTGTGACTCCTTGGGTCACTTAGGGTCCATAAAATTCCTGGTTTACCATCTCTTTATCGATTCTGGTTCATAAACCGACTCGGTCGTTAAACCGGTTCAATTCGGTTCGGGTCTGGTTCACCCGAACCGGTATGGTTTTTCTCTTCCACTTTGTTCTAAGCTTCCTTTCCAAGGTTTATGAATTTCTTTGTAGTACAATGGAGTTGAATTCCTTTGTTTTGCCCGATCTCTATCGGTTCTGATTCATGAACCGAATCAGTTCATAAACCGGTTCAATTCTGTTGAACCTGGTTCATCCAAACCGATCTTATTTTCCTCTTCCAATTCATCCTAAGGTTCTTTTCCATAGTATTTTGAACCCTTTGGATCACCTAGGAGTTGTAAATTCCTAAATTGCCCATTCACAATTGTCGGGTTTGTGAACCGATTCGGTTTTCTCACTTGGTTTGATCGGTTATCTTCCCGATTTTCCTTAGCTTAAAAGGGCGGGGTTTGCAATGCACTTGTGGTACGGGACCATCAAGACACCCTAGGGGGGTAGTGATGGGTCCTAAGGGCTACTGGACGACATGGTGGAGATAAGGGCAGTTTGTTGTGCCAGTCAATCTTGAAGCTTAGAGTAGCTTCTTGCGCATGAGATCAGGATGGGGTCGGGATGAGGTCTTCGTCCTCACACGGACACAAAGTATTTTGGGTCTAGGGATACAATGTTTGGGACATTCACTCAGACTCCAAGTAGAAGTCAGGGACTTCTATCAGGGTGGATGGTAAAGATGCTTTGATCCTCAAGTGGGTGTAGTTATTGTAACTGCATCTCGCAAATGTGTGTAATCTTTTTGATGAAGGGCATGTGTTTTTTGCTAAACGCCTCCTGAGGCAAGGGGATGGGCTAAGAAAGCTAAACATGCATAATATGGAAAGAGAATGATAACCTTGGCATTGTTTGATAAACAAAAGCTATTTTGAAAACTCACTCCTAACTCCTGCTCACTAAGTTGTAGAACTCACCCTCTCCCTTTTACCCCTTTTAGGTAACCGAGGAAAAATCAACCTTAAAGACCCTCTTGTATTGGGATTGTTAGACATGTTACATCTATTTTAAAATAATCAGTTTTGTATAATGCTATTACAGGAAAGATAGGAAAAAGGATGCCTTACTCCTTGCAGTTCAGAAAAGGGTTAAATCCTTTATGGACAAAAAGGAGTTGCAGGTTGCTCATGGGGATACGACCAAACTGAGTAAGGGTGTGACAACATTAGTGATATCAGAGCCTATTTCATCGAATGCATTATCAAGACTATAAAACGTTGTAACTAAGAGAAATAATTTTTAAAAATTTACAGATGGCTCCCAAGAGAGGAACCATGAGAACTAGAGTCACAGTCACTAACACTGCCAAAACCCCATCCCAGTAGAAACTCCTAGAAAAGCCCCAACAGGTCCACCTAGACTAAGCTCGGAACATCAAAGGCTGTATGAAAACTTCACCTTAGTGTTTGGAAGGCCCAACCTCACTCCCGAGCTGGACACCAACTCTCGAGCTGAGCCCAAGGATGTACATTCCCATCCTACTTCTATCAACATCCCTCCTCTAATTGATATCCTCAAATACATCAAGACCATTCGTCAATTAGGATGTAAGCCATTCCCAGGGGAGAAGGATGCTAGAGCCGCTATGGACTGGATGGCCATCATTAAGAAACTTATGGGAATAATCAGGATCCCACTAGAAGAAATAGTGATCATGGCAGAATTCTTTCTGGAAGCTAGCGTGAAAAGGTGGTGGGACAATGTCAGGCGGTTGTACACCACCACACCCACTTGGGAGCAATTTGAGGAGAGGTATTTAGAGGAATACTTAGCTCTGCATCTAATCAATGAGAAGAAGCGAGAATTCTTCCGACTCAAACAAGGATCCCACACTATCTCGAAGTATGAGACTAGATTTAATGAGCTAAGGCCTTTTGCTCTAGATTTAGCCGGACCGGCAAATATCTGCCAATGGTTCATGGACAATCTCAACTTAGACGTATGGGACCAGATGGGAGTACTAGGACGTCCCACAGATTTGGCTGCCATCATCAGTATGGCCCATGAATGTGAGCGTCTAGTACAGACAAAATGCCACCGAATAGCGTAGGCCGGTCGGAAGGAGGAAGGAGGTCAGAACAATGAAATAGGTCAAAAGGAGCCAGGTGGGTAGAGATGGGGGACAAAAATGGGGTTCCATAGGAGAAATGAAGTTTTCATGCCTAGAGGGAGGCAAGTACAACCCCACAAAGGAGAGGCCCCTATTGCCCTAGGTGCCGAAAAAGCCATGAGGGGTCATGTCGAGCATGCTTCGACTGCAGACAGCTCGAACACTTTGCAAAGAGCTGCCTAGCTCTTCGGGGCAATACATAATGAAGTACCCATCAACCACCTCAAGGGCACTGGTTGGGGGGGGGTGCAAAACATAGCAACTACGTCGAGGGTACCAACTAGAGTATACAACTTCATCCAGGAGGAAGCACGAAAGGATCCTAGTACCAAACTAGTATATACCAAATTTCCCCTAGACAAATATAGCCAAAACCTGTAATTCGTTACCATTATAATAAATGAAAGTTCTATTCCTTACAAAAATAAACTAGTAATGAGATACAAGTAGGAGAAAATCCAAAGGACGTACCCACCAAATTTCCAAAGAAAGGAAAATGGGAAGGATGGCATCCGAGGATGTCATGATGTAGATTTGAGGTTAGATGCCCATAAGGGCGAATGAAAATGGAATTTCGGGAGAGAAGTGGGAAGAATCCTCCCAAGGAAGGAAACTTTGGGGAGGCATACATGTCTCAACTAAGAGGTACTAAAACCAAGTGATGAGGGATAAAGAAATGAACTTGCAAATGAAGTGCATGCTGAGGTGAAAGAACTAAGGGAAGCATACTAGGAGGACCCAAGGAGTAAGTTAAACCCAAGGACATGGTAAGTAGAAAGATAGCATCAAAAGATATCGTATAATTAAGAGAGGGGTGCACTACCCATAATAAGGAATTAAAGGAAAGCACATTTGAGAAACCTTGGAGAAGTAAACTCTCCATTTAAGAAGTGATTAAATGAAATGACCACTGACATCAAGACTGGTTGTGGTCCATGCTCACTTAATGGAGCCCAAAGAGTGGATGGCTAGGCATAGGGTGGAGTACACGAAATAAGACCGATAATCGGAAGTTCCTCAGATAAGGAATAAGGGATTAAATGGAAATTTCAAGACATTGAAGGATTAAAATCGGGCAAATGCTCCAATATAGAAAGAGGTGTAAAGAGATGAAGAAAGGAAAACTTCAAGAAATGGTAAGAAGTTTGAACGTGTAGCTCATAAGGTGGAAATCTCTACTTTGAAGGACATAGTAGAGAATGAAACTATAAAAATGGAAATCCTGAAACAAAGCAATCCACACGTAGACTGAAAGGGATCAACCTAGAATAAAGAATCATGAAATGGTCACGAGCAAGTAAGAGTGGATTGAGGAAAGGAAATTCCTTGAGTAAAGGATGTCACTAGAAATGAGAAGGGTCATAAGAAGGGAAGAATCCCAGTGTGTCGGTAAGTCATAGGGAAACCCGATGGTTGGAACCATGGAAAAAACCAATAAGGAAGTCGATAAAGGACGAATAGATAAGGAAAATCAACAACATTATGAAAGACATGACACAAAAGGTAAAAGGATGATTGGATAATAGTGAAGGTCATTGAGGAATACTACTAGATGAAAAGAAGGGATGAAATGATACGATCCCCGAAATGTTGGAAAGTCGAGAACAACCATCAAGGAAATGTTCTAGAATTATAATGGACAAAGCTAAGTTCTAGAACATGTCATGTTGTAAGGGACATGTAGGTCCAACAATCCCAAAAAAATGTGACTCAACTAAGAAAGAGTCAGTCAGTTAAGCATGACAAGGTCAAACATAAAACTTGGACCAAGTTGTAATAAACAAAAGATGGAGAAAGGACCTAAAATAAGATAAAGAGGAGATCATATAAAAACCCATGGGGTTAAGGACAAAAAGTCCTAAAGGATTCTAAGCTAAAGGGCATCAATGACCAATGGAATGATTGGAAATGGGGATGATCAGATGTAAATGGAACACCCAACCGAGTGATTTGGATAAGAACCCTCAAGAGGAAAAGTCTTACCCTAAGTAGAGAAAGAAGTGGACCTAAGGATGTACCTTGGGATTAGTGGGTAATACATAACTAATTGTGATACACTCCATGGAGTGAATGGAAAATGGAATGGAAGAAAGATTCCTTAAGGGCATGGCTAAAGTACTAAGTGTAGGAACAACTAAAATAATAGCATGCCAAGCAAACCCCAAGAGGACATCAAGGAAATTATTACTGATACAAAGGATTGCTGACTTAGTTTTGGGGACAAAACCCTAAATGGAGAGTAGAGTTGTAAACCCTGCTCCTTTAAAAATAAGAAAATTGGGAAAAGAACCAGTCGATTCAAAAAAGAAAACTGAGTTGGTTAACGAACCATAACTGATAAGGAAAGGTCAATGTGGGAAATTTGAAAATCCCAAATGACTCAAAGAGCCAAAAAAATCATGAAAAGGAACCATGAAGCAAATTGGAAGAGGAAACCAGACCAGTTCAGGGTGAACCAGACCTAAATCGGATTGAATCGGTTTGAACCACACTTGAACTAGTTTCTAAATTCATTTTTTTTGGTGGCTTAAAATGTTCAGATTGGGAAATTAAAGCCACCATTAGATAGAAAATAAATTTAAATTAATTTAGAAATATTTAATTTTGAGAAAACTAGTCGAATCGGGCTTGAACCGACCAATTTTCGCCATTGAACCCGGTCGAACTGGTTTGGTCTGGGTCGGAACAGTGTCATCTTCTTCTTTAGGATGACAACACTATTCATAAATGTAGGAAAATTCTTTCTCCGACGAAGATGTCACCACTCATATCAGGCCATTTTTGGGCGAGGATAAGCTCAACCAAAATGGAAAGTGGTTGGGTAGAGGGTCCCCGAGCTCCCTATATAAAGAGCTTCTCTCCATTCATCCTCTACATACCTCAAATTGCCATTCTTTCTCAACTGCTTAATTTTCCGGTGAAGCTCAAACCAGAGCTCCGACTTGGGTAGTTTTCGTAGCCTTAGAAGACAAGGTTGGGTACTATAGACTCTGAGGGAAGACAACAACCTGACAGCAACTTCCTTTCGACCTGAGGATCACCGGAGAAGTGCTAGCGATATCAAACAGTAAAACAACTCTGATGGACTGAAGTTACCTTGTTTTGGCTGAGCTAAATTCGGCCAAATTCATCCCTACTCCGACCAAACCAAGCCTCCCTAACACCCTCATGACCTCACATGGCCACAATAGAGCTAAAAGCTTAGCCAATTCGCTCTCCTCCATCGTTGTAGATCGGTGTTAGAGAGAGAAAGTGTCAAATTTCATTGATTAAATTTACCCTCAATTAGACTTAAATTGTAGTGATTATTGATCCTAGAAGGAACCCCAAGACAAGAGCTACCTCCCCTGATCGAGAGCTCAGACCGCCGCAGCTCCGACGGTAAGCTTTTGAAGCTTTTTATCTCTATAAACATTTTCCAACAAAGCTCCATTTGAGCTCAATTCGAACCCAAATTGGAGCTGATCCATACCTTCAATTGGAGCAATTAACCCCGATTGAATGACCAATTTGAAGAAATCAAATTCGTTCAGGGGAGAAATTGGGGGAAAAGTTTGGGGAAAATTGGGGATTTCTAAAAATTGAGGAACCTATATGCAATTTCCCAAAATTAAAAGCCAATTGGCCATGAGAAAGATATTGGGGTACCAATTGGGCAATTTTTGAAATATTTGGGGCCAAATTCCTATTTTTGGAAAGTAGGGGCAAAACCGTAATTTTTGAAAAATTGGGGATCAAATTGAAAATTTGGGAACTGGAGCTCCTTACATAATTTAAAGTAAATTAAGGGCCCAAGGAGGATATTGGAAGTCCTCTAGACTTAATTTGAGGAAAATTTAACACGAGGGACCCAAAGTTAAAAGGTGTAAACTTTACGGACCTAAGTGCAATCAATCATAAATTTGAGCCTAGTTGCGCATACATGAGAAAACAAATGCTATTATGTCGAACACTCATTGATGATAATACCCAAATGATGTACGAACATGTGTGACCAGAATGCCAACAGAGAAAACTTGTGTGGAATTGTAAGTCGACTAGGGACGAACGCGTCACATTCATCGGGTGAGTGGGTTTATCTAACTTGATACTCGATTGGGATGGTGGGTACTTTAGAAATGAAAAATCACTTGTGAGTGGGATTATTTCACATCACACCCAATTGGTATGATGAGTTTCCTTGAGGAAAGGAAGAACTCGCCTACCGATTCTAAGCAGTGATATCATCATACCCGATTGATATGATGAGATAAAAATTATTTTTTGTCAGAAGTGTTCTCCCATGACTATGTGCGAATGCTTAAAAAATTTGGGAGACATTCTTGATAGGAGCTAGAATAGCTTAGATAGGCCAGGGGCATTAGTTTTTGAAATCATGGGGCTAAATGCCCAGTTTTTAAGAAACACGTGCAGTGGGCCCAAGGCCAGGGGCACGAGTAGGAGCTCGTAAACAAACTTGATTAAGAAGAGCCATGAAAATTTCTAATGAAATGGATTGTGTGATTTTGCCATGGTACTGAGTCAGGACTGATAGTACTCGATGGACTGGTGATAGTATATTAGGGCAAGGTCGACAGACTAGCCTAGACAAACAACTGCAAGTCGGGTTGAGTGTCGGGGCCGTTGGACTCTTGGCACCAAAGATGATGGCTATTATATGAAAACTCTTGTTTGTGCATGCACTTGTGTTACGAGACCATCAAGAAGCCCTATGGAGTAGTGATGGGTCCTAAAGGGCTACTAGACGACATGGTGGAGATAAGGACAGTTCATCGTGCCAGTCAGTCTTGAAGCTCAAAGTAGCTTCTTATGCATGAGACCATGGTGGGGTCGGGATGAGGTCTTTATCCTCATACAGACACAAAGTATTTTGGGTATGAGGGTAGAACATCTGAGATGTTCACTCAGACTCCAGGTAGAAGTCATGGACTTCTATCAAGGTGGATGGTAAAGACACTCTGATCCACAATTGGGTGTAGTTGTCGTTACTGTATCTCACGAATGTGTGTACCCTTCCTGATGAAGGGAGTGTGTTGTTTGCTAAATGCCTCTCGAGGCAAGGGGGTGGGCTAAGAAAGCTAAACACACCTAATATTGAAATGGGAAAAAGGTTTCGAGATTTGAGAATCCTTGGAAAAAGAAATGGTAAACCTTGGAAAATGTTTTGGAAAGGAAATTGAAATTAAGTAAAACCTTTTGAAAAGAAAATGATAACCTTGGCATGGTTTGATAAACAAAAGCTATTTTGAAAACTCACTCCTAACACCCACTCATTGAGTTGTAGAACTCACCCCCTTTTATTTTCCTTTTCAAGTGACTGAAGGAAAATCAACCTTAAAGACCCTCTTGTATTGGGATTGTAAGACAAGTACGTCTATTTTAAAATATTCAGTTTTGTATAATGCTATTGCAGGAAAGACAGGAAAAAGGACGTCTTACTCCTCGTGGTTCAGAAAAGGGTCAAACCTTTTATGGATCAAAAGGAGTGGTAGATTGTTCATGGGGATCCGACCAAATTGGGTTAGGGCGTGACAAGCATAATGGAGTCGCTATGGACTGGCTAGCCAACATTAAGAAACTTATGAGAATAATCAGGATCCCACCAGAAGAAATGGTGATCCTAACAGAATTCTTCTTGGAAGCTAGCACGAAAAGGTGGTGGGACAATGTTAGGAGCCTCACACCACCACACCTACCTGAGAGCAATTCGAGGAGATGTATTTAGAGGAATACTTAGCTCTGCATTTGTTTGATGAAAAGAAGCAAGAATTCTCCTAACTCCGATAAGAATCCCACACCATCTTGGAGTATGAGACTAGATTTAATGAGCTAAGGCTTTTGCTCCAGATTTAGCCAGACCGGTAGATATCTGCCAACGGTTCGTGGATAGTCTCAACATGGTCATACGAGACAGGATAGGAGTACTAGGACACCCCACGGATTTGGCTGCCATCATCAACATGGCCCATGAATGTGAGCGTCTGGTACAGACGAGATGCCGCCAGATAGAGCAAGCCGACTAGAAGGAGGAAGGAGGCAAGAAGAGCCATAGAGGTCAAAAGGAGCCAGATGGGTAGAGATGGGGGGGACAAAAATGGGGTTCCTTAGGAGAAATGAAGGTTATCATACCTAAAGGGAGGCAAGTACAACCCCACAAAGGAGAGGCCCCTATTGCCCCAAGTGTCAGAACAGTCATGAAGGGTCATGTTGAGCATGCTTCGAATGCGAACAACTCAAAAACTTTACAAAGTGCTGCCTAGCTCTTCGAGGCAATACACAATGGAGGACCCATCAGCCACCTCAAGGGAACCCAAGGGCACTAGATAGGGGGGAGGGCAAGACATAGCTACTACGTCGAGGGTACCGACCAGAGGATACAACCTCACCCAGGAGGAAGCAGGGAAGGATCCTAGTACCGTAGCTAGTACTTACCAAAATTCCCCTGGACAAATATAGTCGGAACCCTATAATTCATTATCGTATAATAAATGAAAGTTCTATTCCCTGCAAAAATAAACTTGTGATGAGAAACAAGTAGAAAAAAAATCCTATGGAAGTATCCACCAAATTTCCAAAGAAAGGGGAAATGGGAAAGATGCCATCCAAGAATGTTATGAAGTAGATTTATGGTTAGATGCCCTCAAGGGTGAATGAAAATAAAAAGGAATTTCGGGAGAGAAGGGGAAGAATCCTCCCAAGGAAGGAAACCCTTGGGAGGCATACATGTCCCAACTAAGAGGTAATGGAACCAAGTGACAAGGGATGAGGAGATGAAATTACAAATGAAGTGCATGCCAGGGTTAAAGAATCAAGGGAGGCATACTAGGAGGACCTAAGGAGTAAGTTAAACCCAAGGAACAAGTAAGTAGGAAGATAGCATCTAAAGATGTCATGATAAATAAGAATTAGTGGACTATCCATAATAAGGAAATAAAGGATAGAATGATCGATAAATCCTGGAGAAGTAAGCCCTCCAATTAAGAAGTGGTTAAGGGGAAAAACCACTAACATCAAGAGTGGTTGTGGTCAACACTCACTTAATGGAGCCTAAAAAGTGGATGGCGAGGCATAGTGTGGAGTACACGAAGTAAGACTTGATGATTGGTAGTTACTTGGATACGAAATAAATGGGCGAACTGGGAAATTAAGGTTGGTGAAGGATTAAAGATGGGCGAAAGCTCTAATTCAAAAGGGTGCAAGAATGTGAAGGAAGGAAACTTCAAGGAATGGTAAAAAGGTCGAAAGTGTAGCTCCTAAGGTGGTAGTCTCTACTATAAAGGATATAGTAGAGAATGAAACCATCAAAAGGGAACTCCCCAAACAATGGAATTGACACGTAGATTGAAAGGGATCAACTCAGAATAAGAAACCGTAAAATGGTCACGAATGAGTAGATAAGGAAAGACCGACACAATTCAGATGTCAACATTTAATGGACAATTGTATAACACCGAATGTAGATGGGGAACACTACCAAGTAATAAGAAGGAATGAAGCCACATGACTCCTAAATGGTTAGAGGGGCATGAATCGTTATCGAGGAAAAAGGTTCTAGAACTATAATGGACAAAGACATTTCTAGAACATGTCATGCTTTAAGGGACACGTTGTCACATCCCAACTCGGTTTGGTAGGATCCCCATGAGCAACCCGCCACTCTACCGGTTTATTAAGGGTTTTCCCCTTCTCTAAACTGTGAGGAGTAAGACATCATTTTCACATGTGTCATTCTTGTAATAAAATTAATCAAAACTGAATACATTAAACCTTACATACCTATCTTGTTGGTTCAGGTACATGAAAGTCTTTATGTCACGCCTCAACTTGGTTTGGTCAGATCCCCATGATCAACTTGCCACTCTCCTGATTTAATAAGGGTTTTCCCCTTCTTTAAACCATGAAGAGTAAGGCATCCTTTAAACATGTACCTTTCTTGGAACAACATTAATCAAAATTGCATGAAATTTAAGCTTAACATACATGTCTTACAGTTGTAGTTAACTAGAGGTCTTTGGGTAGGTTTTTCCTTGGTTACCTAAAAAGGGGTATAAGGGAGGGGGTGAGTGCAACAACTTAGTGAATGGGTGTTTAAAACTTGACTTTTAGAAAAATAGTTTGAATTGTAGTGTTCTAGGCTTCTTATTTTCTTTAAGACATTTCATCCTCGAAATTTTGGTTTTCAAAACCATTATTCCTCATTAACCATAGTCGATGTGTTTAACAATCAACACACACCCTTCATCATGAAGGGATCACACATTCGTAGGGCAGCACGTCCAGTACACCCACTTGTGGCGTCAGAGCGACTTTACGAGCCACCTAGATAGAAGCCCATCCAATTCTACCTTGAGAATGAGTGGATGTACGCGACATCCGACCCTCAATCGCTTAAAGAAACTCCATGTCTGTATGAGGACAAAGACCTCATCCTGACCCCACCTCGGTCTCATGCGCATTAAGCTATGTCGAGCTTCCCTAACTACTGGTAAGATAAACTGACCTAATCTACACCATGTTGTCCATTAGCCCCTAGTACGCATCACTACCCCTCTTGGGTGTCTTGAAGGTCCTATACCTCAATACATACACAAAACAAGAGTTTTCCTCATAAGCTATTTAATCTTTGGTGCCTTTGGTCCAACGACCCCGACACTCAACTTGACCTGCAACTGTTTGTCTTGATTGGTCCGTCGACCTACCTTGTCGCACTATCACCAGTCCATCGAGTATGTCACTCCTATCTTGGTATCATGGCCAAATACATAATTCATTAAAGTTTTCATGGATTAATCTCATGTTTGATTATGAGCTCCTGCTCATGCAACCTGACATTTGGCCTACTATATAAGATTTTCAAAATAGGGCATTTTAGCCCCCAAGTTCCAAAACCGAGGCCTTCAGCCTATTTAATCTATTCAAGCTCACGTCAAGAAGGTCTCCCAAAAAGTTTAAGCAGTGGCACACAACTAGGGAAGAGCTCTTTCGACAAAATTATCTTTTCATTCATCAATCACACCAACCGGGTGTGATGACATCTCTGCTTACAATCGGTAAACGGGTTTTCCACTTCCTTCGAGCAAGTCCATCATACCAACCGGGTATGATCTACTTAAAATCGATAAGTAGTTTTTCCATGTAATTTTCACATCATACCATCTAGATGTGATGTTTAAAATTCCACTTAGTAGTGGATTTTCTTTATCGAGGTACTCATCATCCCAACTGGGTATGATGTGAAATTCCCACTCACCCAGTAGTGCAATGAATTTCCTATTAACGGACTTTTTTGCCTCCACACGAGCTTGTCTTGGCTGGCGTTCCCGGTACTTTATGTTCTTATACGATATGAACATCCTTGCTCATTATTCTTTGGCCTAGTATCCTTCATTCAGCACGACTGAATAAAGTACCCAAACTTTTCAATTATTTGCAATTCGGTCCCTAAAGTTCTTTTTCTTTAACTTTAGGTCACAAATGCCAAATTTCCCCAAATTGATTCTCGAAACTTCTAAACTTCAATTTGGGACCTCAATTTATTCAAAATCACAAAAAAGGGTTCAAGTTTCCCAAATTCCCAATTTGGTCCCCAACTTTTCAAAAATTACCATTTTGCACCTAGTTTACAAAAATGGCAAATTTGACTTCAATAATTCAAAAAATTGATCAATTGATACTCCAACATCTTTTTCACGGCCAATTGGCCCTTAAATTTGGGAAATTGCACTTTATCCCTAAAGTTCACGAAATTCCCAAATATTTCTCCCAATTTCCCCTTTAAAACTGGCTGAATTTGATTTCATCAAATTGACCGATCAATTGAGGTTCATTATTGAAATTGAAGGTAAAATTGAGTTTCTATACATCCATACGATTTAATTTCACTTTGAATCGCATGAAATGACGTCTGAATGAGCTCAAATGGAACTTCATAGGAAAATTAGAGTTAGAGAGAGAATGTTTTAAAGCATACCATCGGGGGCACAGTAGTCCGAACTTTTAATCTGGGCAGATAGCTCTCATCCTGATATTCCTTCTAGGATCAAGAATCACATCAATTCATGCCAAATTGATGGAGAATTTGGTTAGTGAAGTTTTGTCGGTTCTCTCTCTAGCACTAATAAAAAATTATAGATGGGAGCCAAATTTAGTCGTATGAGGGCTGTGGAAGTGTTAGGAGAGCTTGTTTTTGGTATGAGAAGGGCTCTAATTGGCCATTTTTAGCTAGGCCATAAGAGGGTAGCTTCGGTCCGCCGGAGCTGCTTCACTATTCTATCACACCGGCGTTCCTCCAGTGATCCTTAGAGCAAATGGAGACTATCGTCGGGTAGTTGACTTCTCCTTGAATTTAAAGAACTCAACCTCGCCTTCTTTGGCTAAAAAAAATGCCCAAGTCGGAGCTATAGTTCGAGCTTCACTGGAAAATGGAGCAGTAGAGAGAGAGTGGAGTTTTCATGTGTAAGGTGGATGAACGAAGAGGAGCTCTTTATATAGGAAGCTTGGAGACTTCTTGGCCATCCGATTGGCACCTTTATGGTGGTCATTCATTGCCTAAAACTCCCTGGCCGAAGAATTTTCATCTCCATTGGCACTGGCCGATTTTTCGGTAAGTGAATATTGATGTCATCTAAAGGAAGAAGACAACACTGTTCCGAACCGGACCAGATCGGTCTGAACTGGGTTTAATACTTAAACCGACTGGTTTCAAGCTCGATTTGACCGAGATTTTCAAAATTAAAAATTTGTAAATTTATCTAAATTCATTCTCTATCCAATGGTGGCTTAAATTCTCAAATTTTAATTTTCTAAGCCACCTAGAAAAATGAATTTCGAAATCGGTTCAATAGTGGTTCAATCTAGTTAAGGTCTGGTTCACCTAAACTGGTTTGGTTTTCACTTCCAATTCATCCTAAAGTCCTTTCTCATGACTTTTGTGACTCTTTAGGTCACTCGAGATTTATAAAATTCCCTGTTTACTCATTCTCTAATAGTTGAGGTTCGTGAATTGGTTCTATTTTCTCACCTGAGTTGACTGGTTCTTTCCCCAGTTTTCTTATCCTAAAGGAGCGGGGTTTACAACTCTCCCCTCCTTTTAGGAGTTTTGTCCCCAAAACTTAATCAGCATTTTTCACTCTGGGATAAACTTCCCTTAATGTCAACTTGGACATGTTAATACTTTGGCCTTTCTTTCACTTAGCCCACTTTAAATCACGCGCTTAAAGAATTTCTTTTCCTTTACATTGTTTACTCCTTCCATGGAGTCCAAAGGTATCATAACTAGTATGTCTTGCCCTCGAGTCCAAAGGTATATCCCTAGGGTCACATCTCCCTTTACTTAGGCAAGATTCTTCCCTTTGAGGTTCTTACTCAAGATTTCAGGATTGGGAGTTCTAAGATGCCCAATCATTCCTTTGTCTAGTTATTCTCTTCATTGTTAAAACCCTTAGCTCGGTGTTCTTTTAAGCATTACATGTTTTCATAGGTTTCAATGTTATTATACCTTCATCCTAATTTGACCCTTCCTTCACTTGTCATTAATTACAACTTTGGTCAAAATTATGTTTAACCTTGTCATGCTTACTAACTTACTCTTTCTTGCTCGAGTCACATTTTACTCGGGACTATGAGTGCTTACATGTCCCTTACGACATGACATATTCTATGACCTATCTCTGTCCATTAGACTTCTACGACACCTCCTTTATAGTTGTTCCCAACTTTCCAACCTTGCAGGGATTGTATAACTTCATTCCTCTTTTCATCGGGTAATATCCCTCGACTACCTTTACCGTTATCCAATCATCCTTCATGCCTTGAAAAATGTCCTACACAACCGTGTCAACTTTCCTTACCCATTTGTCCTTTCCCAACTTCCTTGTTGGGTCTTTCTGGTGCAGATCTTTAGATTTCCTGATAACTTATCGACACGCTAGGATTCTTCCCTTCTTATGTCTTTCTTCATTTATGGTGACGTCCTATACTCAAGGATTTTCCGTTTCCCTAAACTCACTCTTATTTACATGTGACCATTTCCTAATTCCATTGTTTGGGGAGTTCTCCTTTTAATAATTTTCAATCTCTACTATGACCTTCAAAGTAGAGATTTCCCCCTTAGGCGTTATACGTTCGTATTCTTACTACTCATTGGAGGTTTCCTTCCTTTGCATTCTTACACCCTTTTGAATTAGGGCTTTTTACCCACCTTAATCATTTGCCGACCATAATTTCCTATTTCACCCTTTACTTTCCTACCCAAGGTATCTCCCATCGCCGAGTCTTATTTCGTGAACTCAACACTATGCCCACTCTATTACCCTTCTTTAGAGTGTAGTTGCCACTACTTTCCAGTCCTTCTTAAATTCTCCTTTATTCTCCTTGACCATCCTATTGCTACTGGTTGCTTCCTTTTTCCAAGTTTGTTGGAAATCTCTAATTGGCTTCTTTGCTCTTCCAAATCAGGTAATACTTTGGCCATCCCGATATACCCTTAACCACTTATGGTTCTTTATGAGGTTCTTTACATCAGGTTAAGCCTTTTAGGATCCATCTGGTGGTTCCTTAGCTTCAGAACTGCCCTTTTTTTTAGGTCTTACTTCCTACTTTTATCCTTCTACCTAAGGATTCCCGTCCTGGTTCAACCTCTCTAATGCTTCTTGGAGGCTTTTCCTTCTTTCCTTTCTTACACCCTTCTAAGATCGATATTGTTGCCTACTCTTTATCCTTCATTGTCGTCCATTTCCTTTTTGCTCCTTATCCTCTCTTTGTGGAGCTCCTGCTGATAGATTGGCTCATATCACTCTGTTTTATGTCCAGCCATCCACTCCTTGGGCTATCAAGCGAGTGTGGGCCATGACCAATCTTGATGTCATTAGTTGTTTTCTCCTTACCCACTTCAGAATTGGAGGGCTTACTTTTCCAAGGTTTTTCGGATGTTCTTTCCTTTATTTCCTTATTATGGGTAGCCTACCCATTCTTACTTGTTACTGTGCCCTTCGATGCTATTTCCTACTTACTTGTTCATTGGGTTTAACTTTCTCCTTGGGTCCTCTTAGTAAGCTTCCCTCAGTTCTTTCGCCTCGGTGTGCACTTCATCTCCTCATCCTTTGTCACTTGGTCCATTACTTCTTAGTTGGAACGTGTATTCCTTCCAAGGGTCTCCTTCCTTGGGAAAGGTTCATGCACTATTTGCTCCAAGACCTCTTTGTGCAGGACTTACACCATCCTCCTTATGGCTTGAGTTTGGTTATCATTTCATTTTCGACTAATTATTTCTTCAAGGATTTCCTTCATCCTTCCTTTCCACTATTATGGCCTTTCCACCTCCCCCTTCCTCGCTAGGTTAGTCTACAACCCTACTTGGCTCCTATGTTTTTCCAAAGTAGATCATACCTTGCTATCTCGAGACATCCTAATCATCCTTGGTTCGTTCTTTGCTCCTTAAGGGAAAATTCCCCTTTTTATCTATATTTTGCTATTTCTGGGTTTTCTTAAGGTCTTACCCTTGATCTTCTTTTCATGATCCTTCCTCAGGTAATTGAGGCATGCAATCGTATTATTAAGGGAAACAAATTTTTAGGAGCTAAGAATCTTATTCATTGAAGTAAGAATACAATTTTAGGTTTTAACATCTTTTGAGGGAGATTATTAAAATGATGGTTTGGGGAATACTCAGTACTAACTATGGTCTAGAAGGATTTCTTCCTGGGTGAGATTGGGTTCCCTAGCCTCAATTGTGGTTCTTGTAATGTTATCCCTTCGGACTTCTGTAGGGGTGGAGGTGTACTTATTAGAAGGTATTGGTTGGATTCCTTGTAGTGTGGGACAATTCTTTTCTATGTGTCCCACCCTCCTACACTCATAACAGATCCTATCAGGTCTTGTCCTCTAAAATGTCGGGCATCTTCGAATGTAGTGTCCCCATTGCCTACATCAATAACATGTCATCTCCTTGCATGGACCTTTGTGGTTCATACTATACTTTAAGCATTGTGGGGCCTTTTTATGGGATTGCTTATGGTTCGATGCCTTGCCATCCTTGAACTTGAACAACTTGGAGGCTTTCTTGTCGAGTCCTCTTTGACCCAAGGTTACTCAAAGGGTCCTTCTATACTCCTGGTTCATTTCCTTCCTTGGGATGGGGTTCTCCCTAGCTTCCGTGTGGCTAAGGTAGTGCGGGTTTGTTTGGCTAATTTTCTTGGGGCCATTTAAAAATGTTAAAATTATTTCTATCAGTTACTATGTTATCTAGTCTTGATAATGTATTCAAGGAAACAGGCCCTGATATCACTCAAGTTGTCACGCCCTGACCCGGTTTGGTCAGATCCCCATGATCAACCCGTCACTCTCCCAGTTTATTAAGGGTTTTCCCCTTCTTTAAATCGTGAGGATTAAGACGTCCTTTAAACATGTACCTTTCCTCGAATAATATTAATCAAAACTAAATGAAATTTAAACTTATCAAACCTGTCTTACATGTGTAGTTAACTGGAGGTCTTTGGGTAGATTTTCCCTTGGTTACCTAAAAAGGGTATAAGGGAGGGGTGAGTTCAATGACTCGGTGAATGGGTGTTTAAAACTTGACTTTAAAAAAAATAGTATGAATTGGAGTGTGCTGGACTCCTTATTTTCTTTAAGACATTTCATCCTCAAAATCTCAATTTTCAAAACCATTATTCCTCATTAACCACAATCGGTGTGTTTAACATTCAACACACGCCCTTTATCATGAAGGGATCACACATTTGCAGGGCAGCACGTCCACTACACTCACTTGTGGCATTAGAGCGACTTTACCGGCCACCTAGATAGAAGTCCATCCACTTCTACCTTAAGAATGAGTGGATGTACGCGACATCCGACCCTCAATCCCATAAAAAAACTCCATGTCCATATGAGGACAAAGACCTCATCCCGACCCCACCCTGGTCTCATGCACATGAAGCTACATCTAGCTTCCCTTACTACTGGCACGACAAACTGCCCTTATCTCCACCATGTTGTCTAGTTGCCCCTAGGATGCATCATTACCTCTCTTGGGCATCTTGAAGGTCCCGTACCTCAGTGCATGCACAAAACATGAGTTTTACTCATAAGCCATTCAATTATTGGTGCCATTGGTCCAATAGCCCCGACCCTCAACTCAACCTATCGTTGTTTATCTCGACTGGTCCATCCACCTGTCTTGTCGCACTACCACTAGTCCATCGAGTATGCCGGTCCTATATTGGTACCATGGCCAAACATATAATTCATTAAAGTTTTCATGGCTTAATCTCATGTTTGTTTATGAGCTCCTACTCATGCCAACTGGCCTTGGGCACATTGTACGAGATTTTCAAAATTGGGCATTTTAGCCCCCAAGTTCCAAAACCGAGGCCTCCGGCCTATCTGAGCTATTCGAGCTCACGTCAAGAAGGTCTCCCAAAAAGTTTAAGCAGTGGCACACAATCAAGGAAGAGCACTTCTAATGAAATTATCTTTTCATTCATCAATCACACCAACTAGGTGTGATGACATCTCCGCTTACAACTGGTAAACGTGTTTTCCACTTCCTTCTAGGAAGTCCATCATACCAACCGGGTATGATCTACTTACAACCGGTAAGTAGTTTTTTCGCATAATTTCCACATCACTCCATCCAAGTGTGATGTTTAAAATTCCACTTAGTAGTGGGCTTTCTTTATCAAGGTACTCATCATCCCAACTGGGTATGATGTGAAATTCCCACTCACCCGATAGTGTAGTGAATTTCCTCTTAACCATCTTTTTGCCTCCACACATGCTTGTCTTAGCTGGCATTCCCGGTACTTTGTGTTCCTACACGATATGAACATCCTTGTTCATTATCTTTTAGCCTAATAGCCTTCATTCAGCACAGATGAATAAAGTATCCAAACCCTTCAATTATTTGCAATTAGGTCCCTAAAGTTCTTTTTCTATAACTTTAGGTCCCTAATGCGAATTTTCCCCAAATTGAGTCTCGAAACTTTTAAAATTCAATTTGGTACCTCAATTTATTCAAAATCACAAAAAGGGGTTCAACTTTCCCAAATTCCCAATTTGGTCCCCAACTTTTCAAAAATTACCATTTTGCACCTACTTTAGAAAAATGGCAAATTTGATCCCAATAATTTCAAAAATTGACCAATTGGTCCTCCAACATCTTTTTCATGGCCAATTGGCCCTCCATTTTTGGAAATTGCACTTTAGTCCCTCAATTTTACGAAATTCCCAAATTTCCCCAAAATTTTCATCCAATTTCCCCCTTTCAAATTGGCCAAATTTGATTTCATTAAATTGACCAATCAATCGAGGTTCATTGTTGAAATTGAAGGTAAAATTGAGTTCCTACACATCCATATGATTTAAATGCACTTTGAATCGCATGAATTGACGTCGGAATGAGCACAAATGGATCTTCGCTAGAAAATTGAACTTAGAGAGAGAGAGTTTCGAAAGCTTTCCGTTAGTGGCATGACTGTCCAAGCTTTCGATCTAGGCAGATAGCTCTTGTCCTAAGGTTCCTCCTAGGATCAAGAATTGCATCAATTCATGTTGAATTGATGGAGAATTTGGTCAGTGAAGTATCACTGGTTCTCTCTCTAGCACTGATCACAAATTATAGAGGGTAGCCAAATTGGAATAGCTTTATGCTCTAATTTAGTCATATGAGGGCTGTGGAAGTGTTATGAGAGTTTGATTTGGCCTAAAAAGGGCACGAATTGGTCATTTTCAGCTTGATCAAAACAGGGCAGCTTCGGTCCACCGGAGTTGCTTCACTATTGTATCACGTCGGTGTTCCTCCGACAATCCTTGGAGTAAATTGAGACCACTATCGGGTAGCTGACTTCTCCCTGAATCTAAAGAACCCAACCTCACCATCTTTCGCTCATAAAAATGCCCAAGTCAGAGCTTTGGTTTGAGCTTCACCAGAAAATTGAGCAGTAGGGAGAGAGTTGAGTTTTCAGGTGTGAGGAGGAAGAATGAGGAGGAGCTCTTGATATAGGAAGCTTGAGGACTTCTTGGTCGTCCGATAGGTGCCTTTATGGTTGTCATTCATGGCTTGAAACACCCTTCATCAGGTAGGTAATCACACATTTGCAGGGTAGCCCATTCACTGCACCCACTTGTAGTGTCGGAGTGACTTTAACAGCCTCCTAAATAGAAGCCCGTACACTTCTACCCTAGGTATGAGTGGATGTTCGCGACATCCGACCCTCAAAACCAAAATCAACTCTGTGTCCGTATGAGGATAGATATCTCATCCCGACCACACTTCTACCCTAGGTATGAGTGGATGTTCGCGACATCCGACCCTCAAAACCAAAATCAACTCTGTGTCCGTGTGAGGATAGATATTTCATCCCGACCCCACCCTGGTCCTTTATGGTTGTCATTCATGGCTTGAAACACCCTTCATCAGGTAGGTAATCACACATTTGCAGGGTAGCCCATTCACTGCACCCACTTGTAGTGTCGGAGTGACTTTAACAGCCTCCTAAATAGAAGCCCGTACACTTCTACCCTAGGTATGAGTGGATGTTCGCGACATCCGACCCTCAAAACCAAAATCAACTCTGTGTCCGTATGAGGATAGATATCTCATCCCGACCCCACCCTGGTCTTGTGCACATGAAGCTATGTCGAGCTTCCTTGACTGCTAGCACGACAAACTATCCTTATCTCCACCATGTCGTCCACAAGCCCTTAGGATGCATCACTACCCCTCTTAGGTGTCTTAATGGTCCAAAACCTCAAGTGTATGCACAAACAATAGTTTTCCACAAAGCCATTTATCTTTGCTACCACTAGTCCAATGGCCCCGACCCTCAACTCAACCTGCAACTGTTTGTCTACACCGATCCGTCGATTTGGTCCTGATGAACTGTCGCCTGCCCATCAAGTATGTCAATCCTATCTTGGTACTATGGAAAAATCACATAATCCATTTATTAGAAATTTTCATGGCTTATACATCATGGTTGTTTATGAGCTCCTCCTCATGCCAACTAGCCTTGGGCCCACTGTACGTGATTTTCCAAAACTGGGCATTTAGCCCCACAATTTCCAAAACCGAGCTTCTAGCCTATCTAAGTTGTTATAACTCCCGTCAATAAGGTCTCCCAAAATTTTTAAGCATTGGCACACAGTGAAAGGAGAACACTTCTGACAAAAATAACCTTTCAACTCATCACACCAACCGGGTGTGATGATATCTTCGCTTACAACCAGCAAGAGGATTTTCTCCTTCCTTCTGGGAAGTCTATCATACCAACTAGGTATGATCTCTCTACTTACAATCGGTAAGTAGTTTTAGCTTAGTAAACACATCACTCTAATCGGGTGTGATATCAAAATTCCCTTGTGTTCCTACATGATTTGGACAAACTTATCTATTAATATTTGGTATAACAACCTTCATTATTCACTTATGAACGACTAGGCTCAAAATTTCCAGTTAATAGCACTTACGTGCCTAAAGTTTATTTTCCTTGACTTTAGGGACCTAATTACAACTTTTCCCCAAATTGAGTCCCAAAACCTCAAAAACTTCACTTTGGGTCCTCAATTTACTCAAAATTGTTAAAGGGGCTCAAGTTTTCCAAATTTCCAATTTGGTCCCAATCTTTTCAAAATTACCATTTTGCCCCTTCTTTACAAAAATGGCAATTTGACCCTAATTATTTTAAAAAATTGACCAATTGGTCGTCCAACATCTTTTCCATGGCCAATTGGCCCTCAATTTTGTGAAATTGCAAGTTGGTCCCTCAATTTTATGAAATCCCCAAATTTCCCCTTTCAAACTGGCCAAATTTAATTTTATTAAATTGACCATTCAATTGGGGTTAATTGCTCCAATTGAAGGTATGGATCAGTTCACACGTCATTTGGGTTCAAATTGAGCTCAAACGGAGCCTCACTAAAAAAACTGAGCATAGAGAGAGAAAGCTTCGAAAGCTTATTGTCAGAGGTGCGGTGGTTTGAGCTCTCTATCTGGGCAGGTAGCTCTCGTCCCGAGGTTCCTCCTAGGATCAAGAATTGATACAATTCATCCCAAATTGAGGGAGAATTCTGTTAGTGAAGTTTTATTGTTTCTCTATCTAACGCCGACCAGAAATGACAGAGGAGGCTGAATTGGCTTACCTTTCAGCTTTGTTATGGTCATGGGAGAGTTGTGGGGAAGTTGAGAGAGCTTGGTTTGGTAGGAGGAGAGTTGAATTTGGTTGATTTCAGCTCGGCTGAAACAGGGCATCTTCGGTCTGACAAAGCTGCTTCACTATTTGATTACGTCGGTGCTTCTCTAGCAATCCTCGGATCGAACAGAGGTTTCTATCAGATAGCTGACTTCTCTCGAAGTCTAAAGAACCTGACCTCATCTTCTAAGGTTGTGAAAAATTCCCAAGTTGGAGCTCTGGTTTGAGCTTCACTAGAAAATGGAGAAGTTGAAAGAGAGTGGGGTTTTTAGGTGTGAGGAGGATGAATGGGGAGGAGCTCTTTATATTGGGAGCTCGGGGACTCTTTGGCCATCCATTTGGCACCTTTATGGTGATCATTCATGGTTTGAAATGCCTTGAATGGAGACAATACAACTTCATCAGCGATGTCTGTTCTTCCAGCGAGTGAACAGTGTTGTTATCTGAAGGAAGAAGACGACACTGTTCCGAACCGAACTGTACCGTAAATCGGTCGGTTCAAGACCGATTTGCGCGAGTTTTTCAAAATTAAAAATCTCTAAATTCATTCTTTATCCAATGGTAACTTCAATTCCCCAATTTGAATATTTTAATCCACCTAAAAAAATGAATTTAGAAACTGGTTCAATGATGGTTAAAACCGGTTCAGATCTGGTTCACCTGAACCGATCTAGTTTTCTCTTCCAAATTGTCCTAAAGTCACTTTCCATGTTTTTTTATGACTCTTTGGCTTACTTAGGATTTGTAAATTTCCCCATTTTCCCTTTCTATAATGGTTGGGGTTTGTGAACCGGTTTGGTTTTCTCTCTTCGGTTGACCGGTTCTTTCCCCGGTTTTATCCCGAAGGGGTGGGCTTTACAACTCTCCCCTCCTTTTAGGAGTTTTATCCCCAAAACTTAATCATCATTTTTCACTCTGGGATAAACTTTCCATAATGTCAACTTGGTCATGTTAACACTTTTGTCGTTCTTTCACTTAGCTCAATTTAAATCACACATTTAAGGATTTGCTTTTCCTTTACATTGTTTACTCCCTCCATGGAGTTTATAATAACTAGTATGTATTGCCCGCGAGTCCAAAGGTATATCCCTAGGTTCACATCTTCCTTTACTTAGGGCAAGATTCTTCCCCTTGAGGTTCTTACTCAAGATTTCAGGATTGGGAGTTCCATGATGCCCAATCATTCATGTGTCTAGTTATTCTCTTAATCGTTGAAACCCTTAACTCAGTGTTATTTCGAGCATTACGTACTTGTTTTTCATGGGTTTTGATGTTATCACCTTTTTGTCCTATTTTGACCCTTCCTCCATCCGTTTTTTATTACAACTTCGGTCTAAATTTTATGTTTGACCTTGTCATGCTTACTAACTGACTTTTCCTTACTTTGAGTCATATTTTCCTTGAGACTGTTGGGCTTACATGCCCCTTACAGCATGACATTTTCCTAGAACTTGTCTCTATCCATTAGATTTCTAAAACACTTCCTTGAGGGTCATTCTCAATTTTCCAACCATTAAGGGATCATATAACTTCATCCCTCTTTTCATTTGGTAGTATTCCTCGACTACCTTTACCGTTATCCTCTCATCCATCTTTCCTTTGACGTCATGTCTCACATAACCGTGTCGATTTCTCTTACCTACTCATCCTTTACTAACTTCTTTATTGGGTCTTTCCGATTCCAATCATTGGGTTTCCTAATGACTTACCAACATGTAAGGATTCTTCCCTTCTTATGTCCTTCATCTTCTTTAGTGACATTCTTTATTCAAGGACTTTCTTTTTCCTTAATCCACTCTTACTCGCTCGTGACCATTTCACGATTCATTATTTCGAGTCGATCCCTTTTGGTCTATGTGTCAATTGCTTTGTTTGGGGAGTTCTCTTCTTACGATTTCATACTCTATTATGTCCCTCAAAGTAGAGATTTTAACCTTTGGAGCTACATGCTCAACCTTCTTACCATTCCTTGAAGGTTTCTTCCTTCATTTCCTTACACCTCCTTCTATATTGAGGCGTTTGCCCACTTTGAATCCTTCTTTGTCTTAAAATTCCATTTCATACCTTATTCCTCATATGAGTAACTTTCGATTATTGGTCTTATTTCGTGTACTCTACCCTATGCCCAGCCGCCCACTCTTTAGGCTCCATTATGCGTGTGTGGACTACGACCCGTCTTACTATTAGTGGTTGTTCCCCCTTAACCACTCCTTATTTTGAGGGCTTACTTCCCCATCGTTTCTCAGATGTTATTTCCTTTATTTCTTATTATGGGTAGTCTACCCATTCTTACTTGTCACAACATCTTTTGATGCTAACTTCCTACTTACCCGTTCCTTGGGTTTAACTTATTTCTGGGTCCTCCTAGTATGCTTCCCTTGTTTCTTTCACATCAACACACGCTTCATTTGCAAGTTCATCTCCTTATCCCTCTTCACTTGGTTCCATTACCTCTCAATTGGATTACATATGCCTTTCCAGGGTTTCTTTCTTTGGTAGGACTCTTCTCCTTTCTCTCAGAATTCCTTTTTCATTTGCTCTTGGAAATATCTACCCTTAAATGACATCCTTTGATGTCGTCTTCTCCCATTTACCTTTACTCTTAAAATCTTGCGGGCATATCTTTTGTACCCTATCTTCATCCCCACTTGTACCATATTACACATCTATTTCTTTTAGGGAGAGCTCAAATCCTCCTTATTTCAAGATCTCTTGGTCATCATGTGAGAGGCTTGCCTACCTGTCACACCCTGACCTGGTTTGGTCGGATCCCCGTGATCAACTCGCCACTCTCCCGGTTTATTAAAGGGTTTCCCCTTATTATAAATCGTAAAGAGTAAGGCGTCCTTTAAACCTGCACCATTTCCTGGAATAGCATAATCAAAACTGCATGAAATTTTAAACTTTACATACCTGTCTTACAAGCATCTTAGTTGATGGTCTTTAAGGGTAGACTTTCCGGGATTTCCTGAAAGGGATATAAGGGAGGGGTGAGTACGACTACTCAGTGAATGGGTTTTTAAAGGTCTACTTTTAACTTTTAAGAAAAACATTTATATGAAGTGTGCCAGACTCTTTTCTTTTCAAAAATCCCTTCATTTAAAATTTTGGGTTTTTCCATCATTTCTTATTTACCACAGTGTGTCATCACCCAACACACATCCTTCATCATGAAGGTTATACACATTCGCAAGTAAGTACGACTACTGAACCCACTATTGGCTTCAGAGCGACTTTATCAGCCACCCGGATAGAAGCACGACCACTTCTACCCTGGGAATGAGTGGATGTACATGATATTTGACCCTCAATCCCAAGATCGCTTCTTCGTGTCCATATGAGGATAGAGACCTCATCTCGTCCCCACCCCGGTCTCATGTGCTTGGTGCTACTCCAAATTTCGCATAGACACCTGGAACGACAATCTGCCCTTCTACTCACCGGGTTGTCCAGGGCCCTTAAGACACATCACTACCCCTCATGGGCATCTTGATGATCCCGTACTCATAGTGCATGCACAAACAAAGTTTTCTTAAATTGCCATGTAATATGTGGTGTCATTTGTCCCAACGGTCCTGACCTTCAACTCAACCTGTAGCTGTTTGTCTTAACTGGCCTGGAGACCGGTCGTGTCCCACTGCTACTAGTTGACTGAGTATGTCGGACCAACCTTGGTACCATGACCAAACAATTCACTTATTAAGGTTTAATTGCACATATATATCATGTTCTTTTACGAGCTCCTGCTCGTGTCCATTGGCCTATGGCCCACTGTTCGAGTTTTTCAAAAATAGGGCATATTAGCCCTCAAGTTCCAAAACCGAGGCCCCCGGCCTATAAGAGCTATTCGAGCTCCCGTCAAGAAGGTCTCCTAAATAGTTTAAGCATTGGCACACTGTTAGGGGAGAACACTTCCGATAAAATAGGTTTTCACTGTCCATTTTACCAACCGGGATAAGGACATTTCTGTTCATAACCGATGAACGGGTTGTCAACTTCCTTCGAGAAAGTCTCATCATACCAACCGGGTATTATCTACTTATAACCAATAAGTAGTTTTTTCGCATAATTTCCACATCACTTTCTCTAAGTGGTTATGATTAAAATACCACTAAATAGTAGGTTTTCATACCAAGGTACTTATTATCCCCAACCGGGTATGATATATAATAACACTCACAACTGGTAAGTGATTTTTAATTTTAAGTTGTGTTCATCATCCCAACCGGGTATGATGTTAGTAAACCCACTCACCCGTTAACGTAGTGAATTCCACTAGACCAGTTCTTTGTATTCACACGAGCTCGTCCAAGTTGGCGTTCCCGGTACTTTGCGTTCCTATACGATATGAACATCCTTGTTCATTATTACTCGGCATAACAACCTTCATTCATTTCAAATGAATGAGAAAACCTAAACTTTTTAGTTATTTGCAATTAGGTACCTAAAGTTATTTCTTTTTAAATTTAAGTCCCAAATGTTGATTTTTCCTCAAATCGAGTCTTGAAACTTTAAAATTTATCTTGGGACCTCAATTTATTCAATTTCACCAAAGAGGGGTTTAATTTTCCAAATTTCCAATTTGATCCCCCAACTTTTCCAAAATTACCATTTTGCCCTCCTTTACAAAAATGGTAAGCTTTGTCCCAAAAATTCCAAAATTTCTCAATTGGTTCTCCACCATTATTTTCATGCCCAATTGACCCTCAATCTCATAAAATTGCATTTTTGTCCTTTGAATTTTGAAAATCCCCAATTTTCCCCCAATTTCAACTCAGCACAGCCAAATTTGATTTCATCAAATTGACCAATCAAACACCTCTAATTGGTGAAATTGAAGTTAAAATTGAGTTCCTCCATCTTCTTACTATTCAATAGCACTTTGAATCGCAAGTTTTGATGTTGGAAAGAGCTCAAACAGGTGAGGGCATGGCGGTCCGAGCTTTTGATATGGGAAAATAGCTCTCATCCTGAGGTTCATCCTAGAATCAAGAATCACATCAATTGATGCCGAATTGAGTTAGAATTTCATCATTAAAATTCTACCGGTTCTCTCTTTAGCACCGAATGGAAATTGCAGAGGGGAGCCAAACTGGCTTACCTTTCAGTCCTAATTCATTCGTGGGAGGGCTGAGGAAGTGTTGGGAAGGCTTGGTTTGTCCTGAGGAGGGCTCCGATTTCAACCCGGCCAAAATAGGGCAGCTTTGGTCCGTCGGAGCTACTTCACTGTTTCATCACGGTGGCGACCCTCGGAGTGAACGGAGACTAGAGTCGTATAGCTGACTTCTCCCCGGTTCTAAAGAACCCAACCTCGCCTTGTTTGGCTCAGAAAAGACCCCATGTCAGAGCTTTGGTTCAAGCTTCACTGGAAAATTGAACAGTTGAGAGATAATGGAGTTTTCAGGTTTTGAGAGGATGAATGGGGAGGGGCTCTTTATATAGGGACCTCGGGGACCCATTGGCCGTCCGTTTGGCACCATTATAACTGACATTGAAGACCTGAATTGCCTTGAATAGAAGCGTTTCTTCTTCGACGGCGTTTCTTCAGTTTCCCAGCGAGTGAACAGTATTGTCATCCTGAGGAAGAAGATGACACTATTTCAAACTAGACCAGACCGGTCTGAACTGGGTTCAAAGCTTAAACCAGCTGGTTCACTCCCCCCCCCCCCCATTCGATCGAGTTTTTCAAATCTAAAAATTTCTAAATTCATCTAAATTCATTCTCTATCCAATGGTGGCCTCGAATCTCTAATTTGAATTATTTAAGCCACCTAGAAAAATGAATTTAGGATTTAGTTCAATAGTGGTTCAAACCGGTTCGGAACCAGTTCACCTGAATCGGTTTGGTTTTCGTCCCCAACTCTTTCCATGTCTTTTGTGACTCCATGGGTCACTTAGGGTCCATAAGATTCCTGGTTTACCATCTCTTTAACGATTTCGGTTCATAAATCGGCTTGGTCCTTAAACTGGTTCTATCTGGTTCGGGTCTGGTTCACCCAAATCGATCTGGTTTTTCTCTCCCACTTTGTTGTAAGGTTCCTTCCTATAAATTTCTTTGGGGCACAAGTGAGTTGAATTTCTCTAATTTTCCCATTCTCTATTGGTTCCGATTCTTGAACCGACGTGGTTCATAAACCGATTCAATCCAGTTGGATTCGGTTCATCTAAACCAGTCTGGTATTTCTCTTTCAATTCATCCTAAGGTTCTTTTCCATGGTATTATGAACTCTTTGGATCACCCAAGAGTTGTAAATTCCCAAATTTCCCATTCACAAATGATCGGGTTTGTGAACCAGTTCTGTTTCCTCACTTGGTTTGACCAGTTCTTTTCCCGGTTTTCCTTAGCTCAAAAGGGCGGGGTTTACACTACCCCTCTCTTGGATTGAGTTTGGTCATTAATCTGGTCTTGGCCATTGGTCTTTTTAAGGATTTCCTTCATCCTTCTTTTTCCAAATGTTTGTCCTTTCCACTGCTCCCTTCTTTGCTAGAGCTTAAATTATGACCTCCACGAGTATTAGTTTGTTAACTGCCTCGTCCCTACCATTCCCCTGGTCTAATTATCTTTGGGCAGTTATCTCTTGGGCCTTCTTGTCCTTAATGTCCATCCTACTACCCTTTTGAGGGTGTAGTCCTTACTACTTCCCGGTCTTCTTTAGGGCATCGTTTATTCTCATTGACTATCTTGTTATTACAACTTGCTTCCTTCTGCTATGTTGGTCCGAAACTCCTATTTGGCTTCACCGCTTTTTCCAAAGTGAGTCGTACTTGCCATCCCGAGACATCCCATTTGTCGTCAAATGCTCGGCTCGTCTTCTCTTGTGGAGGCGCTCCCTTTGTTGCTCCTAAATGGCTGAAAATTTCTTCTTAAGAAAGAATTCTCTTTAACTAGCCTTTGTTTTGTTTGTGGTTTATTGAGGTTCTACCTTCAGTCATTTTTCCTTCCCACCATTACGCTAGGATCTTGAAGAGCTTCCTCCTGCACGTGGTTGAAATTTCAAGCAGGAGTCGTGTTTCTTGGGATGGTATCCTTTTGGATTCCAATAGTTGTGGAGGCGTAATTCTTGGAAATTATTATTCTAAATCCTTGTGGTGGGACAATCCTTCACTTCATTCCTATTTCCCTTACACCTTGTAATAGGTCGTTTCCTTGACCAGTTGTTACTCCAAGAGTTCTCCTAGACTCCTTAATTACCTTAACGGTTTTCTTGTTGTGCCTTCTTTGCCCAATAATTCCCTTGATTCATTCCTTTATTTGGGATGGGAATCTCTGTGGTGTCTAGGGTAATGCGGGTTTGTTTGGTTACTTTTCTTGGGCAATTTTCCTATAGCTGAGGTGCAAGGGCACATCATTTTTTAGAGATATGGTTTTTGGAACTTGGAGTTCTTTATTAGTGGAGACGTAGTACAATGTGTTAGGGTCTTAGCCCCATTACAAAAAAGTGGTTACGAAATAGATGGAAAGCTACGGGGTTCTTGACAAGCATCCTCCTTGGTAAGGTTATAAGCCCTTGATTGCGTTCATAGCCTTAGTCTTGGCTCCCTTCGTACTCAGGATTGTGACTTCAATAGGTTCTGGCACCATCCTCCTGGATACTTCCCACTAACATCTCTTTGTTCTTTGGGACTTCTCAGGTATTTTAGGGTGATCTTCCTACGGGGATACTTTCCACTAACATCCTCATGGATTGTGACTTCCCACTAACATCTCTTTGTTCTTTGGGACTTCTCGGATATTTTAGGCTTGGCTCCCTTCGTACTCAGGATTGTGACTTCAACAAGTTCTAGCACCATCCTCCTGGATACTTCCCACTTACATCTCTTTGTTCTTTGGGACTTCTCGGGAATTTTAGGGTGATCTTCCTACAGGGATAGAGTGTTGAGTGGTGTTGGTAACGCTAGTCCTAGTTTTCATGGTTACTCTCCTGGGAGCCATCTGAAAATTTGAAAATTTTCTCTAAGTTACTATGTTGTATAGTCTTGATAATGTATTAAAGGAAATAGGCTCTGATACCACTCAAGTTGTCATGTCCCAACCTATTTTGGTCGGATCCCCGTGAGCAACCCACCACTCTCCCGATTTATTAAAGGTTTTCCCCTTCTCTAAACCACGAGTAGTAGAGCATCCTTTTCACTTGTATCTTTCCTGAAATAACATTAATCAAAACTGAATACATTACACCTTACATACATGTCGTACAAGTTCAACTAGAGGAAAGTCTTTAAGTGGGTTTTCCCTTGGTTACCTAAAAAGGGGTAAAGGGAGGGGTGAGTAAGACAACTCATTGAATAGGTGTTGGCAGAGAGTTTTTATAATCAAAACATCTTTAATTGGAGTGTGCTAAACTCCTTATTTTCTTTAAAAATGTTCTTTTCTCAAATTTCAATTTTTCGAACCTTTTCCCTCATTTCCAAATCATGTTTGTTTAACAATAAACACATGCCCTTCATTTGGAAGGGAATCACATATTCGAAGGGCAGCCCATCCACTACACCCACTTGTAGCGTCGAAGCGAATTTACTGGCCACCTAGATAGAAACTCGTCCACTTCTACCATGGGTATGAGTGGATGTTCGTGACATCCAACCCTCAAATCCAAAATCAACTCCATGTCCGTATGAGGACAGAGACCTCATCCCGATCCCACCCCGGTCTTGTGCGCATGAAGCTATATCGAGATTCCCTAACTACTGGCACGACAAATTGCCCTTGTCTCCACCATGTCGTCTAGTAACCCCTGGGATGCATCACTATCCTTCTTGGACGTCTTGATGGTCCCGAACCTCAAGTGCATGCATAAACAATAGTTTTCCACAAAGCCATTTTTCTTTGGTGCCACTGGTCCAACGGTGTAAACCCCATCCTTTAGTAATGAGAAAACCGGGGAAAGAACCGATAAATTTGAATCTTTAAGTCTACAAGCATGATTGTTAGGGGATGAGAAAAATTGAAAAATTCTAACTCCCATGTCACTCAAAAAGGTTCATAAACTTAGGAAAAGAACCCTAGGACAAAATAAAGAGGAAAGACCGAAGCAGTTCAAGAGAACCGGCTCCGAACCGAATAGAACCAGTTTATGAACCAAGTTGATTCATAAACCGGAACTGATAGAGAATGGGTAAACTAAGAAGCTTATGGATCCCTTATGATTTATAATCCTTAGGAAGGAACCTTAGAACAATGTGAGAGAGAAAAACTTGACCGGTTCGGGTAAATCGGACCTGAACCAGATTAAACTGGTTTAAGAACCGAGCTGATTTATGAACCGGAATCGATTAAGAGATGATAAACCAGAAATTTTATGGACCCTAAATGACCCAAGGAGTCCCAAAAGACATGGAAATGGACTTGTGAAGGAATTGGGGATGAAAACTAAACTAGTTAAGGTGAATTGGATCCGAACCGGTTCGGACCGGTTTGAACCACTATTGAACCGGATGCTAAATTCATTTTTCTAGGTGGCATAAATAATTCAAATTCGAGATTTGAGGCCACCATTGGATAGAAAATGAATTTAGAAATTTTTAGATTTCAAAAACTCGGTCGAATGAGGGTTGAACCGACCGGTTTAAGCTTTGAACCTGGTTTAGAACAGTGTCATCTTCTTCAATGTCTAACAACACTATTCACTCACCAGAAAATTGAATCAGCGCCAGTGAAAAAGAAACATTTCCGTTTGGTATATTTTAGGTCTTCAATGTATGTCATAAAGATGCCAAACGGGTGGCCAACGGGTCCCCGAGCTCCCTATATAAAGAGCCCCTCTCCATTCGTCCTCTCCACACCTGAAAAGCTCACTCTCTCTTAGTTGCTTAGTTTTTTGGTGAAGCTCGAACCAGAGCTCTGATATAGTGTCAATTCTAAGCCAAAGAAGGTGAGGTTGGGTTCATTAGAACCGGGGAGAAGTTAGCTTCATGGTGGTGACATTCGTTCATTTCGAGAGTTGTCAGAGAAGTGCTGACGTGATCGAACAGTGAAGTAGCTCCGGCGGGACGAAGCTGCCCTATTTCGACCAAGTTGAAATCGGCCAATTTGAGCCCTTCTCAGGCCAAACCAAGCTCTCCCGACACCTCCTCAGCCCTTCCACGGCCAATTAGGACCGAAAGATAAACCAATTGGGCTCCCCTTTACAATTTTTTATCAGTGTTACAAAGAGAGTCAGCCAAATTTCAATGACGAAATTCTAATCCAATTCGACATCAATTGATGTCATTCTTGATCCTAGGAAGAACCTCTCCCCGCCGCGCCCTCACCGGTGAGAAATCGAAGCTCTCTCTTTATAGTCTGTTTTCTGGTGAAGCTCCGTTTGAGCTCGTTCCTACGTTAAAACCTGCAATTCAAAGTTCCTTAGAATCGTATGAACATGTAGAAACTTAATTTCAACTTTAATTTCAATGAATAGAGGTGTTTTATTGGTCAATTTGATGAAATCAAATTCGGCTATGTTAAATAGTTGAAATTGGAGGAAAATTGGGGAAATTTGCGGATTTTCGAAAATTCGAAGGACCAAAATGTAATTTTCTAAAATTGAGGGTCAATTGGTCATGATAAGAATATTAGAGGGCCAATTGAGAAATTTTAGAATTTTTGGGGCAAAACTCACCATTTTTGTATAGGAAGGGCAAAATGGTAATTTTGGTTAAATTGAGGGACCAAATTGAAAATTTGGGAATTTAAACCCCTTTTTGCGGAATTTAATAAATTGAGGTTCTAAGATAAATTTTAAAAGTTTTGGGACTCAATTTGAGGAAAAACTCGGCAATAGGGACTTAGAGAAAAATAACTTTAGGGACTTAATTGCAAATATATATAAAGTTGGGATTTCTCATTCATTGGAACGAATTAGGGCTATTAGGCCAAAGAATAATGAACAACCATGTTCATTTCGTGTAGGAGAACAAGACATTGGGAACACCAGTGGAATTTCACTGCACGATCGGGTGAGTGGGATTTTATATCATACCCGGTTGGGGATGATAAGCACATTGAAAGGAAAACCCACTACTATGTGGTATTTTAAACATCACGACTTAGAATTGTGATGTGAAAACCATGAGTAAAAACTACTTACTGGTTGTAAGTAGATCATACTCGGTTGGTATGATGAAAATTTCTTGAAGGAAGTTGAAAACCTGTTCATCGGTTATGAATGGAGATGTCCTTATATCGGATCGGTATAATGGACAGTGAAAATATATTTTTATCATAAGTGTTCTCCCCTAACTGTGTGCCAATGCTTAAACAATTTGGGAGACCTTCTCGATGGGAGCTCGAATAGCTCTTATAGGTTGGGGGCCTCGGTTTTGGAACTTGGGGGCTAATATGCCCATTTTTTTTGAAAATCTTGAACAATGGGCCATAGGCCAATGGGCACGAGCAGGAGCTCGTAAATAAACTTAATATATGTGCCATAAATCTTTAATAAGAGAATTGTATGGTCATGGTACCAAGGCTGGTCCGACATCCTTAGTCAACTAGCAGCAGTGCGACATGATCGGTCTTCGGACCAGTCAAGACAAACAGCTGTAGGTTGAGTTGAAAGTTGGCACCGTTGGACTAATGACACCACAGATTACATGAAAGGATTACATCTTTTTAATTGTAAGGATTTTTTAAAACTGGGGAGTCTGGCACACTCCAATATAAATGTTTTTCATGAAAGTTAAAAGTAGACTTTTGACAAACCCATTCACTGAGTTGTTGAAACTCATCCCTCTTTTCCATCCCTTTTCAGGAAAAGAGAAAATGACTAGGAGTAACACCGAGCCTTACCCTTTATCAAGTATGCTTAATCTTTCTTAAGCTTGCATTTTAATTGATATATGTCTTCTAGGGAACCAGGTTGAAATTTTGCCTGGCTCCTCTTGAGTAAAAGAAGGAGGAAACTCCTCTTGAATTGAGAAAGAGCAGCGGGTTGTTCATAGGGATCCAACCAAACCGGGTTGGGGTGTGACAAATGGCTCCAACCCTCAACTCAACCTGAAGCTATTTGTCTAGACCAATCCATCGACCTGGTCCTAATGCACTATCGCCAATCCATTGAGTATGTCGGTCCTATATTAGTACCATGGCGAAATCACATAATCCATTTATTAGAAATTTTCATGGCTTATACATCATGTTTGTTTACAAGCTCCTGCTCATGCTAACTAGCCTTGGGTCCACTGTACATGATTTTCCAAAATCGGGTATTTAGCCCCACAAGTTCCAAAACTGAGTCCTCTGCCCTATTTGAGCTATTCTAGCCCCTGTCAAGAATATCTCCCAAAATTTTTAAGCATTGGAAAACAGTCAGGGGAGAACACTTCTGACAAAAATAACCTTTCAACTCATCACACCAATCGGGTGTGATGACATCTCCACTTACAACCGGTAAGTGGGTTTTCAACTTCCTTCCCAAAAATCTATCATACCAACCGGGTATGACCTCTCTACTTACAACCGGTAAGTAGTTTTAGCTTAGTTCATATATTACTCCAATCGGGTGTGATGTCCAAAATTCTACTTACAAGTGGTCTTTCTTTTTTAAAGTACTCATCATCCCAACCAAGTATGATGTGAATAAACCCACTCACCCAATAACTGAAGTGTACTCTTCTTCAGTCGGTTTCCACGTCCACGCTAGATTGTCCTTGTTGGCATTTCGTTCCCTCATGTTCCTACATGATTTGGACATTTTTATCTATTAATATTTTGTATAACAGCCTTCGTTACTCATGTATCAATGATTAGGCTCAAAATTTCTAGTTAATTGCACTTAGGTCCCTAAAGTTTATTTTCCTTGACTTTAGGGACCTAATGCCAACTTTTCCCCAAATTGAGTCCCGAAACCTCAAAAACTTCACTTTGGGTCCTCAATTTACTCAAAAATGTTTAAGGGGCTCAAGTTTTCCAAATTTCCAATTTGGTCCCCAACTTTTCACAAATTACCATTTTGCCCCTATACTACAAAAATGGCAATTTGACCCTAATTATTTTTAAAAATTGACCAATTGGTCCTCCAACATCTTTTCCATGGCCAATTGGCCCTCAATTGTTGGAAATTACCATTTGGTCTCTCAATTTTATGAAATCCCAAAATTTCCCCAAAATTTCCCCAAAAATTTCCCCAATTTCCCCTATCAAACTATCCAAATTTGATTTCATTAAATTGACCATTCAATCGAGGTTAATTACTCCAAATGAAGCTATGGATCAGTTTCTACACTTTCATATGATTAAACTAAGCTTTGAACCACATCATTTGGGTTCGAATTGAGCTCAAATGGAACCTCGCCGGAAAACTTAACGTAGAGAGAGAAAGCTTCGAAAGCTTACTATTGGAGGTGCGGTGATCCGAGCTCTCTATCTAGGAAGCTAGCTCTCATATTGAGGTTACTCCTATGATTAAGAATCAATAAAATTCATCCTAAATTGAGGGGGAATTCTGTTAGTGAAATTTTACAGTTTCTCACTCTAACGCCGATCGAAAATGACAGAGGGGGCCGAATTGGCTTACCTTTTAGCTTTGTTACGGTTATGGGAGGGTTGTAGGGATGCTGGGAGGGCTTGGTTTAGCCAGACGAGGGATGAATTTGGCTAATTTTAACTCGGTCGAAATAGGGCAGCTTTGGTTCATCAGAGCATCTTCACTATTTGACTAAGTCGATGCTCCTCCGACGATCCTCGGATCAAACGGAGGTTGCTATCAGATATCTGACTTCCACCAGAGTCTAAAGAACCAATCAAGCAAGTGAATAGTGTTGTCATCTGAAGGAAGAAGACGACACTATTCTAAACCAGATCAGACAAGTCCGAATTAGGTTCAATGCTTAAACCTATCGGTTTAGGTCCAATTCAACCGAGTTCTTCAAAATTAAAAGATTCTAAATTCATTCTCTATCCAATAGTGGCTTTAATTCCCCAATTTGAATATTTTAAGCCACCAAGAAAAATGAATTTAGAAGTTGGTTCAAACTGGTCCAAATCGGTTCTATTTGGTTCAGATCCGATTCACCTGAACCGGTCTAGTTTTCTCTTCCAATTTTCCAAAGTCACTTTCCAAGGTTTTTATGACTCTTTGGGTCACTCAAAATTTGTAAATTTTCCCATTTGCCCTTTCTCTAACAGAAATAAATTTAGATAAATTTAGAAATTTTTAGATTTAAGAAAACCGGTTGAATCGGTCCTGAACTAGCCGATTTTCACCATTGAACTCGTTCGGAACGAACCGGTCCGGTTTGGAATAGTGTCATCTTCTTCCTCAGAATGACAAGATTGTTCATAAATGTAGAAGACTTCCTTCTTTGATGAAGATGTAACTACTCCAATCAAGCCATTTTCGGGCGAGGATAAGCTCGACCAAAATGGAAAGTGGTCGGGTAGAGGGTCCCCAAGCTCCCTATATAAAGAGTTACTCTCCATTCATCCTCCACACACCTCAAATCACCATTCTCTCTCAACTGCTCTGTTTTCCGGTGAAACTCAAACCAAAGCTCCAACTTGGGTAGTTTTCTTAGCCTTAGAAGGCAAAGTCGAGTCCTACAAACTCCATGGGGAAATCAACTACCAGACAGCAAACTTCCTTCGACCTGAGGACCGTTGGAGAAGTGCTGACAGAATCAAACATAGAATTAGCTCCCACGGACTGAAGCTGCCCTGTTTTGGCCGAGCTGAATTCGACCAAATTCAACACTCCTCCGGTCAAACCAAGTCTCCCCGACACCTCCATGACCCTTACACAGCCTTAGCAAAGCTGAAAGGTAAGCCAATTTGGCCCTCCTCTGTCGTTGCTGGTCGGAGTTCGAGAGAATGTGAAAAATTTTACTTATAAAATTCACCATCAATTGGACATCAATTGTAGCAATTCTTGATCCTAGAAGGAAACTCATGATGAGAGCTACCTCCCCAGAGCGAGTGCTCAGACCACTTTAACTTCGATGGTAAACTTTCGATGCTTTCTTTCTCTACGAACAGTTTTCTAGCGAAGCTTCATTTGAGCTCAATTTAGATCCAAATGTTGCGGTTCAAAGCTCAATTGAATCATATGGAAGTTTAGGAACTAATCCATACTTCAATTGGAGCAATTAACCATAATTGAATGACCAATTTGAAGAAATCAAATTCGGTCAGTTTGAAGGGGAGAAATTAAGGGAAATGTTTGTGGAAAATTGAGGATTTCGAAAAAATTGAGGGACCTCTATGCAATTTCTCAAAATGGAAGGCTAATTGGCAATGAGAAAGATGTTGGGGGACCAATTGATCAATTTTTGAAATATTTGGGGCCAAATTGCTATTTTTGGAAAGTAGGGGAAAAACTATAACTTTTGGAAAAATGGGGACCAAATTGGAAATTTGGAAACTTGATCCCCTTACACAATCTAAAGTAAATTAAGGGTCCAAGGAGGATATTGGAAGTCCTCGGGAACGTAAACGAGGTAGAATATGGATGAAGGCAATTTTCCCTTAAGGAGAGCTACAAGCCATCTAGAAGCAAAGAAGGAAGTACCTCCACTAGAGAAGACAAGCCCCAAATGTTGAAAGACAAATAGGATGTCTCGGGATAGCAAGGAGTAACCTACTTTGGAAAAGTAGAGGAGCCAAGACGAACCTAATGAAAAGATGTAACTACTAACTGTGGAAGGAGATGCCCTAGGAAGGACCAGAAAGTAGTAAAGACTACATTCAAAAAGGGGTGATAGGATAGGCACCAAGGACGAGTGAACTCAAGGGGCAATTGTCCCAAGACAAGTAAACATGGTAGTAGGGATGAGGCAGTTAACGAACTGACCCTCATTGAAAGACAAACAGGATGTCTCAGGATAGCAAGTGTAATCTGCTTTAGAAAAATAGAAGATCTAAATAGGGATTTCAGATGAACCTAGCAGAAGGAAGTAACTAGTAACAACATGATGGTCAAGGAGAATAACTGATGTCCTAAGAAGGATCGAGAAGTAGTAAATAAAGACTACACCCTAAAAAGGGCAATAGGATGGACATTAAGGACAAGTATACTCGAGAGACAACCATCTCAAGATAATTAGACAAGGACAATAGTAGGGACGAGGCAATTAACAAACTAACCCTCGTGAAGGTCATAAATTTAAACTCCAGCAAAGAAGGGAGAGGAGGAAAGGCCAAACATTTGGAAAAGAAGGATGAAGGGAAATCCTCAAAGAGATCAATGGCCAAGACTGAATTAATGACCAAACTCAAGCCATTAGAAGGTTAAGTAAGCCTCTCATATGATGATCAAGAGATCATTAAACAGGGAGGATTTGAGCTCTCCTTAAAAGAAATAGATGTGTACTAGGGTACAAAAGATGTGCCCACAAGATTTTAAGAGTAAAGGGAAGCTAGGAAGGATGGCATAAAAGGATGTCATTTAAGGTTAGATACTCTTGAAGACAAATAAAAGAGCAATTCCGAGAGAAAGAGGGAGAATCCTACCAAGAAAGCAAGCCCTGGAGGGGCATACATATTTCAACTAAGAGGTAATAGAACCAACCAAAGTGGAAAAGAAGATAAGCTCACAAATGAAATACTGGTTGAGATGGAGAGATCAAGTATAAAGGGAAAGTACACATGAGGGCCCAAATAGCAAGTTAAACCCAAGGAACGGGTAAGTAGGAAGATATCATAAAAAGATGTCATACAAGTAAGAGGGGGGTGGACTACCCATAATAAGGAAATAGAGGAAAACACATTTGAGAAAACTTGGAGAAGTAAGCCCTCCAGTTAAGAAATGATTAAAGGAAATGACCACTAACATCAAGACTGGTCGTGGTCCACGCTCACTTAAGGAAGCCTAAAGAGTGGATGGTTAGGCATAGGGTGGAGTATACGAAATAAGACTGGTGATCAAAAGTTCCTCAGATAAGAAATAAGGGATGAAATGGAAATTTTAAGATGATGAAGGATTAAAAGTGGGAAAATACCTCAATATAGAAAAGGGTGTAAGGAAATGAAGAAAGGAAACCTTCAAGAAATGGTAAGAAGATTGAACATGTAGCTCCTAAGGTGGAAATCTCTACTTTGAAGGACATAGTAAAGAATGAAACCATAAAAAAGGAACTCCCCAAACAAAGCAATCGACACGTAGACTGAAAAGGATCAACTCGGAATAAAGAATCGTGAAATGGTCACATGCGAGTAAGAGTGGATTGAGGATAGGAAAAGTCCTTGAGTAAAGGACGCCACTAGAAATGAGGAAGGACATAAGACAGAAAGAATCCCAATGTGTCGATAAGTTATCAAGAAACCTGATGGTTGGAACTAGGGAAAAACCAATAAGGAAGTCGGTAAAGGATGAATAGATAAGGAAAATCGGCACCATTATGAAAGATATGATGCCAAAGGTAAAAGGATGAGTGAAGGACATCGAGGAATACTACCAGATGAAAAGAAAGGATGAAATGATACAATCCCCAAAAGGTTGGAAAGTCGAGAACAATCATCAAGGAAATGTTCTAGAATTATAATGGACAAAGATAAGTTCTAGAACATGTCATGTTGTATGGGACATGTAGGTCCAACAATACCAAGAAAATGTGACTCAAGTAAGAAGGAGTCAATCAGTTAAGCATGACAAGGTCAAACATAAAATGGGGATCAGAGTCATAATAAACAAAAGATGGAGGAAGGACCAAAATAAGGTAAAAAAAAGGGAATCACATCAAAACCCACAGGGTTAAGGATGAAGAGTCTAGAAAGATGATGAGCTAAAGAGTATCAACAACCAAGGAAATAAATGGAAACGAGGAAGGACAGACGTTTATGGAACATCCAACCCAATGACATGGATAAGAACTCTTAAGAAGAAGAGTCTTACCACAAGAAGAGTAAGAAGCAAACCTAAGGATGCACCTTTGGACCAGTGGGTAAGACATGACTAATGATGATAAACTCCATGGAATGATAAACAATTTAAAGGAAAAGAATTTCTTAGGCGGGTGGTTTAAAGGGGCGAGGTGAAGGAACCACCAAAATGGAAACATGTCAAGGAAACCCCAAGAGGACATCAAGGGAGAATTTATCATGATGTAAAGGATTGTTGACTTAGTTTTGTGGACAAAACCCCTAAAAGGAAGGGAGAGTTATCAACCCCATCCTTTAAAGATAAGAAAACCAGGAGAAGAACCAATCAATTCAAAAGAGAAAGTGAGTTGTTTAACAAACCCAAACTGATAAAGAAAGGGTAAAATGGGAAATTGACAAATCCCAAGTGACTCAAAAAGTCATAAAAATCATGGAAAAGAACCTTGGAACAAATGGGAAGAGAAAACCAGACCAGTTCAGTGTGAACCAGACCTAAACCGGATTGAGCCGGGGCAGTTGGGACTAAATGACGTGACGCTGAATCCTCTCTCAATTCCACTAGCTTCCTTCTTGTATTCATTGTAAGGATAAGCATCAAGTTTAGGTCAACATTTCTCTGACCACTTCATAGCAACCTACCATACAATCTTACGGTTTTACGGTTTAGCTCCTCCTAGGCACTGATTTTTCCCGGACTTATTATTCGATAACCCGACCCTTGATCCAACCCCATCCACTTAGCACTAAATGTTATGCCCTATTTTATTCGGTGACTCACCATTGTAGTGTCAAGAGGATGTGGCAGTTTTCACGAGCACCCTAGCCTGGGAATTCGAGCCGGGGCATGATAAAATCCCTCTTAACTGAGCCCTAGTTCCCTCTAGAACTTCCCGATAAATCATTTTCCATTTGCACTCCTACTTTCATTGGAGCTACTAGTTTCTTGAGCTTATTCTAGAAATTCTATTATTGAGGTTGACCCTCCATTCTACAAACGACCACACTTCCTTTTTAGTTCTCATTCTTCAATCAACCTGTAATATGAAGGAAGCCCAGATTCCTTCACTATCCTAAGGGATTCTCCTTTTGATGGTTAGGTGAGATGGAGTTACGTTTATTTCTAACATCGGTTAACTTAATCTAACTAAGATTTTGATGTACATTCAGAGGACGATGGTGGCCATGGATGAGCAGAACTACTACATTAGGATTTTATCAATGGCAATTCTACCACCTCTTATTTATGGTCTCATTATCCCAACTGTGAGGAATTCAAATTCATAGAAAGTAAGCCCTCGATCCCTTTGTTCTTGGGAATTCCTAGTCTCAAAGGGTCTTGAGAATTCTTCATTGCTTCTACTTGTGTAGGTTTTCATAATGGTAATCCTCTACCTTTAATTAAGGATCTTTGAACTAAATGTGTCATTTTCTGCTAATAGGGGATTCCCATGAGATCCAATTTCCTCATTATGATGGAATTCTTAGCTTAGCATTCTCATGAGATATTTTTGACCATACCAAATGTTCCTCTCACTCCTCTATTACTTATTCCTGGTGATTTCTTCTCACTTTTCTAAATGTAGTTAGTGTATGTGTGTCTTATAGGCTTATTGTAGGTCTCTTTTTATATAGGATGGTTGCTTGATTTCATTGGGTAACTCCCTTATCCTTCCTAATTTCATTCTACTCATGTATCTCATTTGATATTCCTTACTAAATCTAGAAATCCCTTGAATTCTCTTTGATTGATTGCATGAGAGATGTACGCATCCATCCTTATGGATGGATAAGTTATCCTTGTAACCAACTGTGCCAACTATCCATATTCATGGATTTGCAAATGTTAAGGATAGATATCTATTTCCTTTACTGCAAGTTATTTTTCTATCATTTACTCATTTCCCTTAGCTGGTTGCAAGGTTGATTGCTCTTTGCATCTTTCTTTGATCGATTTAGGGAATTGTTATTCAATTATGTGGTCAAATTGTAGGTGGAATTCCATCCTTTTGATGAAAAAATTATTTCTAAGAATGAAGCTTGAGTGTTCAAGGATTCTATCATTATCGGTTAGTACCAAGTTGGGCCTTCATTGGATATTTCTCCAAGGTCCACATACAATTGACTTAGATTGTCAGTCCTTGCCATAACTCAATAGGTTGGCCTATGTCCAACGTGAATTTTCTTTCAGCATTATACTTCAAGTAATGGTATCACTATTGGTTGTAGAATAATATTGTTGGGCTCTCCCCTAGTTCTTTCCAAAAGCTAAAAACAATTCACTTACATTCAAATTATCAGGATGCTATGGTTAGGCTATCTTATATAAGTCAACTACTTATTCCAAGAGGTATGTTGGCTCTCTAGCCTACAACAACTCCTCTATCATATTGTTAAGAGGTTGATTTGCTTTATGAAACACTGTCTTTTGATTTTTTTTTCTTGGTTTTCATCTGCACGTTAGACAACGTCTATCCCTTGACTCGTGGTTAAATGTTTAGCTTGCTAGAAAGCTGGTGAAGACCATTGATGACTAATGTTTCCTTCAAGGCTATTAGAAATGTCTGGTATATGCCAAGTCCAATAGGACATATTTTCTTTAGGTCTTTACCTCAACCTTTTGTTTCATTGGTTGGGTGATGCTCAGAGCTTGCATTCATCTCTTATTAGGATTTCTTTGAGTTTCTTAGGAAAAATGATATACCGTTGGGCTCCACTTATCATTCCCCTCAAGGCTTGAAATCTACTAAGAAAGCCCATTAGAGCCTAAAGATTTACACATTGAGCCCAAGTACCGTTGGACTTCACTTCAGTTTGTAATTGGCCCAATCATATCCTTAATTCTCAATTGGGTTATGTCTTATTAATTTGTGGACTTTTTCATGCTTGTAATTAAAATTGGACAATATTTCTTAGGCTCCTATGTACCCAATTTGAATGAAAACCTTTGTGAACAACATGTCTAATCATATTTATGGCTTTTGTGATTGAAACCCAATTGGGTTAACCCGATTCCTTTGGGTTTTTATCAAACTACTTGAGTTTGACTCAAATTTAAATTCAGTTCAAATAAAATTGCAAATCGTTCTCTTGATTTTCAATTGATCATGATCTTCTTCCTTCCAATTTTGTATGTTTCTCATTTTCGATTCCTAGTTGTAGTGACTTATTTATTTAGAAATTCAGGTGTTACAACATAGATTATAAAATGTTTAAGAAAGCAGGTGAATCTACTACAAAGGTCATGTTTTGAATACATCACAACCAACATTTGAAACATGGGCTAACACCCAAATCGATTAGGAAATTGAGCTTTGACTCAAAAATAATTTGAAAAGAAAGTGACGACTCGAATTATTTTTGAAAGATTGGACTATGATCCTAATGTTTCCAATGGAAGTTGAACTCGATATTTTTGAAAGAATGAACTAATGTCCAATTATTTATGAATTATGGGTAAAGCCTAAATTTTTATGTGCTATGTGGGCAGAGCCCATATTCGTGAATTTTCATGTGCGATGTGAGTAGAGCCCGAATTCATGCATTTTTATGTGCAATGTAAATATAATCCAAATTCACATTCATGCATGAATAAGTTTGTCAATTCTAAGCTGACACTTAAATTTTACATTCATACAAATGTTTATTCATGGATGGAGGAAGACATGATGCATTACACCAGTCACCTATAAAAAGAGGTAGAATAGTATTGTATTGGCTATTAGATATAGTGGTATAAGGGTGAAATTCTTACTCGAGTAAGCTATTGATCTCGAGAGCATTTGTGTGGAGCTGTTTGGTTTAGACTGGGAGTAGATGGTTAATAATCTAGTACTTTCATTGAAATGGAAATTATCCTAAATGATACATACTTCATTCAATTAGTTGGTACTAGTGACGAACTTCTGACCAACAAAACCATTTTACATAGAAAATCGACTTTATGGCTTAGTACCTACATTAATGATATTTTTGAACGAGTAATTGTTATGACTTTAAAATTATTTTTTGAACTAGGAAATGGTTGGGAAACATATAATGTACCATATTTTAGTAAGGATCAAGGCTGAGACTTGACGTTTGTTGCCAATCTTAGCACTCATAGAGCTATAAGCTCACCCCCTCTCCATAACCTCCCTTTAGGTGAAAGTCAAATGGGAGGAGTTCCAAGTCAGATCGTGATTCTGATGCTAGCAACATATCTAAGGTATAAGTCTCGAAGAAAAGTTCACAATGTGATTACTTATCTGTTATCATTGTTATTACCGAGATTTTCTATGAGATTTGTAAAAAAATGTATCCTATTATGAAGGTTCAAATTTTTATTGAAATTTTGATACAAGTTTTTATATTTTCAGCATTATACCATGCTGGTACTATGGTAGTGATATCCCTACTATTGTAGTACAATGAGTGGTACGACGAATTGCTCACATTCCGGCTCTTGGTTTGGCATTTATTTGGTATGTTCTCCTCCAAATCGAATGGTTATTAAACCGATTTATATTACTAAAATTACCCAACTTATTTTCTACTTTCAATGACCCAAAATTACCTTTTTACCCTTCCAATTATCCATCATAAAAATCATTTCATTCTCGGTCCAAATTGAATTGCTCCAATTTCATTCTAGTTCTCAATCTGGTGTCTCTCAATCGTTGATTTTTGACCTAGGTGTCCTTTAAGGTTTGTTTCAGACTATCTTCATCACTACCAAGGGAGGCCAACAATTGGTTGAATTGACTAAATTAATTACTAAAAACTAGTTTGCTACTATGTAAACCAGTTAATAGTCAATGGGCAGAGACATGATCTGCACGAACGAGCGTGCTAATCACCCACATGCCACATGCACGCACACATGGGTCTTCTTCCCCAACCTACTAACGATTCAAACCCAATTGATAAACCTGATTCCAGTTGCCCCATTCTACTGAAATCATGACATTTTATTTCTGAGGAAATTAAATGAAAAGTTGGTATATGGAACCATATTTTAACAAACCTAGGCTATGGATCGATGGTCTTACACACCATGGAGCTCCTCATATAAGACTTGGTCACCCTCACATTGACAATTGGTTGGAAACCTCTATGAAAATCACCTCCCTCCATTTTCATGCCACCTAACTTACAAAGACCATAACTTTTGATTTCGACTTCCAATCTCACCTCTATCTGACACCAACGGTGACCTTACCATCATTGGTGTGATGATACAATAAACTTGCTCTAGTAGCCAAAAATAGAGCACTTCATTCTTGAGCTATTTTCGATGCCACCGATAGAAAAAAAATCACCAGGAAAATTTCACATACTCCTCACAACACCCCTCTAGCCAACTCTACTTGCCCATTCATTTGAAGGTAAGTTGTGTGGCCACAATAATTCATGGAAGTTCCAATAAGTTTTATGTGTTGGCTAAGCTCAGTAAAACTTCATTTGCATGCTACTTAGACCTCTATTTGAGGAAATTAAAGAGCTAACAAACTGACAATGTAGTTATCTGACCAACTCCACATGTAAGTAGCTAACTCATCATCTTCGATGAATTATCCTATATTCCCAAAATCATGTAGTTTTATGACGAGGGCCCTAATTAGGCCAAATCGACATCGTTCTAGCCAAGTCTACTAGAAAATGATAATGGGGACATGGGGAAGATATTTATTAATATGTTAAGATTAATTTCAAAGTTTAAAAATGCGTTCTAGAGGAAACGAAAGACTAGGGGCCAAATTTTAATTTTTGAAAAGTGTGTGGGTGAAAACATAAATATGAAAAGATGGAGACCCAAATGAGAGTGGAGAGGTGTCTAGGGATCTGAAATAAAGTCTTGGAAGGCTTATGGATCCAAAGGAAATGGTTGGAAAAGCCTACATGCCTAATTGAGACTTTGGAAAAGTTTAAAGGAAAATGGTAAATATTGGAAAGTTATAGCCCTAAATGAAGTTTTCGGGAACTTGGAGACTCAAATGAGACTAAGAGAAAGTTTAAAGATCAGATGAAAAAAATTGGATACCTTAAGGGTCCCAAGGTAGACATTGAAAGTCTAATGGCATAAATATAATTTTGGATAAATACAAGGCCTAAGGGTTATTTTGGGATAACATTAGGGCCTAAGGATAATATTTGGAAATTTAGGGGAAAGCTATATATTTGGAAGGAAACTTACAAAAATGTATAGTGTAAAAGAGTTAGCCAATGTTTATGAAATTGTTAAAGTGAGTGATTATGGAAGGGGGCTAAGGCTCAATGTTTATGAAATGACTAAACTCAATGTTTTAGAAAGGGGCTAAGGCCCAAGGTTTATGAAAGGGAAAATTCCCAATGTTTATAAAAGGGCAAATGCCTAATGTTTATGAAAGTACAAGGCCTAATGTTTATGAAGTGACAAAGACCCAACATTTATGAAGGGGCTAAGGCTCATTGTTTATGAAATGGTTAATGTCAATGTTTAAGAAAGGGGTTAAGGCCCAAAGTTTGTGAAAGTTAAAATGATCAATGTTTATAAAAGGGAAAATGCCCAATTTTTATGAAAGGGAAAAGAGCCAATATTTATGAAAGGATTACAGAAGGGCAAAGGCCTAACATTTATGAAAGGGGCTAAGACACAATGTTTATAAAATAGTTAATTCCAATGTTTAAGAAAGGGGCTAAAGCCTAAAGTTTATGAAATGACAAATGCCCAATGTTTATGAAATGGGCTAATATACAGTTTTAGAAATAAGCTAAAAGTTAAGCATTTAGAAAAAATGGAAATGTCTTAAGAAATGAAGGAAAATGACGGTCCTTGACTCAATAAAATTTCCATGAAGAGACATGACTCGGTATTTTCATAGGTAAATGAGATTCATGTGATATATTATGGCCTTCGAGGTCTAACTATTATCAACATTAGTAAAGAGGTTGGATAGTTAGCATGTCAATCATCAATCCACCATTACTTGTGTGAATGAATTGGTCAAGACAGCTTATTATTTATCATGCATGCATCATTGTTGTGATTATGGTGGACAAGTGTGATTGATAGTTTGATAGACATCTCCTTGCGGCTTGTCAACTACAAAGGTTTACTGAAAAATGAAGTTAATAAGGATGCATGCAATTAGGTTTTCTAGTATATCAAGACTAATGGAGTCATATGATGAGGTCCATGAGCATGACTAGGGATTTGTGGGATGTGGTGACCAGAATGATTGATGGTTCAACATTGACATTCAAATGAGTGATCTAATCCATGTTGAAGCCTACGAGGAGATGGCCAGACACACTTATCCACTCATCATTCCTGAATGGTCGAATGAACAATATTCGAAGGTGTGGAACAACCATGTGTTTGGCTAATTGTGTGTGTGCTTAAATGCATTGGATGAGACCCGCAACAAACACTTGTGATTGAAAGAGAAAGTCATAGAATCCTCTAAAAAGAAAAACCCTTTTTGAAAAAAAATATTTTTTGCTTATAAAGAATTATATATTGATGCTAGGTTCAGTGATGAACCAACATAAAGAATGAATTAAAAATACCCCTCCCCCCAATGGAGACTATTGACATTATAAACATTTGATCTTACCCCTTTTTATAGATCGAGGTAGACATTTTCGAAAATGATTCATAAAGACTTTCCATTTAGTATTATTTACTTTCCTAGGATTTCAAATTTGTTATAACCTTGTACACTACATTTATGAAAAGTTAATTTTTACAAAAAGAGTAGGAGTTTTATATTTTGAGCCTTAAGTTCTATTGGTTCTACAATGGTGATTGTCACACCCCGACCTAGTTTGGTCGAATCCCCGTGATCAACCCGCCGCTCCCTTGGCTTAAGAGGGGTTTCCTCTTCCTTTTAGCAAGAGTAGCCATGTGTAAATTCAATCCTTGTTCCCTAAAATAGCATAAATCAATCAAATTCAAGCTTAAAGAAAACTTGAAGCATACCTGACGGTGGGTACATCTTTACGTTTTCTTTTTGTTATATCTCCCTACTCCTTAAAGGGGTACAAGAGAGAGGATGAGTTCTACAACTCAGTGAGTAGGTGTTGGGAGTGAGTTTTCAAAATAGCTTTATCTAGACTATGCCAAGGTGTGTGGAGGATGAATGGAGAGGAGCTCTTTATATAGAGAGCTTAGGGACCCTCTGCCTAACAACTTTCCATTTTGGTTGAGCTTATCCTTGCCCTAAAATTGCCTGAATGGAGCGCTTTCAGCTTCGCCGATGTTATCCGTTTTCTGCATTAATGAGTAGTGTTGTCATCTTAAGGAAGAAGATGACACTATTTTGAACCGTACCGGACAGGTCCAACCGGGTTCAATGCAAAAATTAGTCGGTTCAAGCCCAATTCGACTAGTTTTCTCAAAATTAAAATTTTCTAAATTAATCTAAATTCATTCTCTATCAAATGGTGGCTTCAATTTCCCAATTTGAATATTTTAAGCCACCAAGAAAAATGAATTTAGAAACTGGTTCAAGTATAGTTTAAACTGGTTCAATCTGGTTCATGTCTAGTTCATCCTAAACCGATCTAGTTTTTTCTTCCTATTTGTCCCAAGGTTATTTTCCATAATTTTTACGACTCTTTGAGTCACTTGGGATTTTTCAATTTCTCATTTTAGCCTTTCTTTATCGGTTAAGGTATGTGAACCGGTTTGATTTTCTCTTTTGAAACAATTGGTTCTTTTTTCGGTTTTCCTTATCTTTAAAGGATGGGGTTTACAGTGATGATGCCCACTATTGTAGCATTAAGATGGCATGACTGGCTATTATTGAACCCCAACCTGGAGAATTGGGAGAAATGAGTTACATACACGGATAGTGATAAGGGTGACACTTGTCATTTGAGAAGCATTACATTATCATGATTGATTAGTTGAATTCACATATGAGTTACTTATGTGGATTTTGATAAGGTTGATACTTGTGATTTTGGGAGAATTATATAATTGTGATTGATTTGATCAATTTCCATATGAATCAAGCCTCTTTTTGGGAATTCGGATTGATTTAGACATCATTTATTTGAGTCTTTATGGATATGTAACACCATAATTTCTAGAACCCATGTTAAGCTCAAGTGCACCAGAAACCGAGGTTAAATCGGGAATGTGAACCTTAACTAAGACTGGAATCCCAAACTGAGAATGAGAACCAAAATTAGGAAAAGGAATCTCGACCTGAGAATGAGAACCTAAACAAGGAATGGAATCTCGAATCGAGGATGAAAACCTAAACTAAGAATGGAACCTCAAACTAGGAATGGAACCCGAGTCAAGATTGGAAAGTCAAATTGGATCATAACCTAATTTTGGAAGTGGGAAAGGGAAACTGATGTCGAGAATAGAGATCTGATTGTACTGGGATTGGATTCCCGAACACAAAAAGTGAGAGTCGTGGGAAAAGCTAATTTTCACTCGAACGTCGGAAAAATTTCAACGTAAATTATGAGGGGGCCAAAAATGGAAAAGGTAATTTAATTTGAAAAATGAAAAGGGAAAAGAAAGGAAGTTAGGTTAGTTGGATCTCGACTTACCCTACCACCCAGCAGATTTCGAACACACACCATTAGAAATATCAATTGAATTCATTCAATTTTTTATCAAATTTCATAGATCAACTAATAACTGAGGTATTGACCCCCACTATGAAGTTGATTGCATTAAGTTAGAAGTCCTGATATCATAACCCTAAATGACCCTCCAAAGATTGAATGAGCAATTGTCTCTCATCCGATCAACAAATGGAATGATCTTGGTGTCCAAATTCCACTTATGGTCTCCTCTTGAGTTTTGTGACCAGGTTCTGACATGTTAGTGGTATAAAAATGTTGCGTGAGGATCATATTTGCTTATCCAAATCCATAATGGGAATTTTGTCCAATGTCGATGACCTTTCAAGGCCAAATTTGGCCGCCTCTGACCACCACTCCGATTGTCACTAGTGCAAAAGAAACAACCCACCTCCCCTCTACCTCCCCATAGCAAGGGTTGACCTCCGATAAAGGAAAAATTGGTCACCACAAGCCGATTTCCATCAGTGGGTTTATCGAGCTCCACCTGATTGTGACTAGTCGAGGGTCAAATTCTCCCAACTCTCGCAACCACATGGTCAATAACCACCACAGAAAGTCTCATTTGGACATTGACTACAAAACGCCTAAGCTTTGGTCACCTCTAATGAGAATTTTTTACAACTCCTAAAATAGTTCTATTTTTACCAGTTTTGAAAAATGACCAAATTTAGTCGTGTTTAGCTGGAGTAAGACCCCTAGTCCTCCCATGAGCTATTAGGGGTATAATTATAGTATATGGGAGTGATTTATGAATTTAGAAGTTGATTTAATTGAACTTCAAAGTTTAGGGACTAAAGTAAAAATATGAAAAGTTTGGGGGACAATTTACAAATATGGCTAAATTTGTGAAAACAATGTCCTTGAGAGAAGCCTAAGGTGCTAGGAGGTGCTTTTGAGACAAATAAACATGTCTAAAGTCATTTCCAAGGGGCAAAACCGTAATTTTTATAAAAAAAAAGGGACAAAGTGGTAATTTTGTTCAAATAAAGGCAAAATGGTTATGAAATAGTTCATTTTGAACTATAGAGGGAAATTTGGTAATTTATCCAAAGTAAAGATGCAAAAATGATTTTTTTTTTTGCAAATAAGGGACAAAATGGTAATTTTGCCTATTTTATGGACCAAAGTTTAATTAATACATTTTTTGACCCAAATGTGTCTAAAGTAATTTTGAGGACACAAATTACATACTTGGGAAGTCTAGGGTCCAAAATTATGAACTTTTAATGAGTACGAACAAAATGATAATGTTGCCCAACATAAGGACCAAAATGCAAACTTTCGAAAAGTTTGGTTATCTAAGTGGGAAACTTAGAAATTTTTGGGAATTTTGGTAAATATAATCAAATATGGGTTGAACCTATGATATGTGGAATGAGATCGTGATGGGGGTTAGTCAAAATTGGTTAATTGTCAAGTGGGTCAAAAGAGTCAAGCTTGATGGGCAAATTCGTAATTTTTAGAAAATTACGGGATAGTATTTATAATTATTGAGTTGATATCTAAACTAACCCCAGTTATGTAATCTAATACATATAGAATGAAGCATGTAGTTGATCACACGTGAATCGCACAACCATAATTAAGGAAAATTATAGTCGCGACAAACAAGTCTCAATGAAAATAAGGAGTGGGAATAGTGATGGCAAGTCCGATTGAGCATACCAAATGCGCTTTACTACTTTTCTATAATACCCTTAAATGTATGATGCATGATTTGGAAAATCTTTCGAAAAGCAATGAAAAATGACATGGATGCATGTTCACTAATAAAGATTATTTTCATAAGTGAATAAACGGGATAGGGTCGATAGACCATGATAACCATGGTCGTATTCTAAGACTATGAGAGTTAAGGCTTTGTGCCCAATAGAATCGCTAATAGGAGTTAGTTGAGTTAAGGACCAAGCTCCTTGTATTGAACATGTAAAATGTGTTATATGCTAGCTAATTTTGGTACATGAATTTGAGTTATGTAGTTGGTTGGGTAAAGGACCAAGCTCTTTGTGAATTGACTGAACATGCATATTTATTGATGTTATTGTGTATGTGCCTGAATATCAAGTTGGTCAGAATGAGGACCATACTCAGTGATATGTGAAATGAGCGTAAGTGTTATCTATGTGTGTGTTTCTGAGATATATATATATATATATGTATATATATACCGATTAGAGGTTTGGGGTGTTGATAGGACACCAATGGAGATAGTGTCAATGTCTAGAGTAATTGGAATTTGGTGGATAATGGGAGATTGAAATTGTGCTTCCAAATTACCCAGGACCCCGGATGATGTACAGGTATGGTTCCAGTTTAGTACAATGATGCGATAAGAAATGGCAAAATTCAGTCCCATGTGTACAGAGGTATGGACATGTTGAATTGGCGGGCTAACAAATGTCTTTGGGATACTAAGACACCCAAATGAGAGACGAACCCAGTGGGTATCAATTGTGGAGGGTACATGTGACTCACATGCTCTCATATTACACGATCATAATTATGACATGACTTTTGGTCATGGCTTGGGTCATGATTTGTCAATATATGTTATTGTTTGCATACTATGTCACGCCTCGACCTGGTTTGGTCAGATCCCTGTGATCAACCCGCCACTCTCCCGGTTTATTAAAGGGTTTCCCCTAATTATAAACCGTAAAGAGTAAGGTGTCCTTTAAACCTGCACCATTTCCTGGAATAGCATAATCAAAACTGCATGAAATTTAAAACTTTACATACCTATCTTACAGGTATCTTAGTTGATGGTCTTTAAGGGTAGGCTTTCTGGGATTTCCTAAAAGGGGTATAAGGGAGGAGGTGAGTATGACTACTCAGTGAATGGGTTTTTCAAAGGTCTACTTTTAACTTTTAAGAAAAACATTTATATGGAGTGTGCCAGACTCCTTTCTTTTTCAAAAATTCCTTCATTTAAAAATTTAGGTTTTTCCATTATTTCTTAGTTACCGATGTGTCATCACCCAACACACATCCTTCGTCATGAAGGTTACACATATTCGAAAGTCAGTATCACTACTAGACCTGCTAGTGGCTTCGGAGCGACTTTTCCTACCACCCAGATAGAAGTACGACCACTTATACCCTAGGAATGAGTGGATGTACGCAACATCCAACCCACAATCCCGGAAACACTTCTTCGTGCCTATATGATGACAGAGACCTTATCTTGTCCCCACCCTGGTCTCATGCGCTTGGTGCTACTCCAGATTTCACATAGACACCTGGAACGACGATCTGCCCTTATACTCACCGGGTCGTCCAGGGCCCTTAGGACACATCACTACCCCTCATGGGCGTCTTGATGATCTCGTACTCATGGTGCATGCACAAGCAAAGTTTTCTTAAATTTGCCATATAATATGTGGTGCCATTTATCCCAACGGTCCTAACCTTCAAGTCAACATGTAGCTGTTTGTCTCAACTAGTCCGGAGACCTATCATGTCGCACTGCTACTAGTTGACTGAGTATGTCGGACCTACCTTGGTACCATGACCAAACAATTCATTTATTATATTTTAATGGCACATATATATATCAAGTTCCTTTTACAAGCTCGTGCTCGTGTCCATTGGCCTATGTCCCACTGTTTGAGTTTTTCAAAAACTAGCATTTTAGCCCTCAAGTTCCAAAACCGAGGCCCCCATCCTATAAGAGCTATTTGAGCTCTCGTCAAGAGGGTCTCCCAAATAGTTTAAGCATTGGCACATAGTTAGGGGAGAGCACTTCCGAGAAAACGTATATTTTTACTGTCCATTATACCGACCGGTATAAGGACATATCCATTCATATCCGATGAACGGGTTTTCAACTTCCTTCGAGAAAGTCTCATCATACCAACCGGGTATGATATACTTACAATCCATAAGTAGTTTTTCCGCACAACTTTCACATCACTTTCTCTAAGTAGTGATGGTTAAAACATACCACTAAACAGTGGGTTTTTATACTGAGGTACTTATCATCCCCAACCGGGTATGATACAAAATCCCACTCACCCGTTAATGTCGTGAATTCCACTAGACCGGTTCTTTGTATTCACGGGAGCTTGTCCTTGCTGGCGTTCCTGGTACTTCGTGTTCCTACATGATATGAACATCTCGGTTCATTATCCTTCGGCCTAATAGTCTTCATTCATTCCAAATAAATCAGAAAGTCAAACTTCCATTTATTTGCAATTAAGTCCCTAAAGTTATTTCTCTTTAACTTTAAGTTCCTAATGCCGATTTATCCTCAAATTGAGTCCCAAAACTTCTAAAATTTATTATAGGATCTCAATTTATTCCATTTCACAAAAAGGGGATTAATTTCCCAAATTTCCAATTTGGTCCTTCAATTTTTCCAAAATTACCATTTTGCCCTTCCTTACAAAAATGGTAAGTTTTGCCCCAAAAATTCCATAATTCCTCAATTGGTCCTCCAACATTATTTTCATGCCCAATTAACCCTCGATTTCATAAAATTTCATTTTGGTTCATTGAATTTCGAAAATCCCCAAATTTTCACCAATTTCAACTCTTTAACATTGTCGAATTTGATTTCATCAAATTGACCAATCAAACACCTCTAATTATTGAAATTGGAGTTGAAATTGAGTTCCTACACATTCATACAATTCTAAGGAACTTGAAATCGTAGATTTTAACGTCGGAACGAGCTCAAACGGAGCTTCGCCGGTAAACAAACTATAGAGAGAGAAAGCTTTGATTTTTCACTGATGAGGGCACAACGGTCCGAGCTTTTGATCTGGGCAGATAGCTCTCATCTTGAGGTTCATCCTAGAATTAAGAATCACATCAATTGATGCCGAATTGAGTTAGAATTTCATCATTGAAATTATGTCTGTTCTCTCTCTAACACTGGCCGGAAATTGTAGAGGGGAGCCGAATTGGCTTACCTTTCAATCCTAATTCGGTCGTGGGAGGGCTGAGGAAGTGTTGGGAAGGCTTGGTTTGGCTTGAGGAGGGCTCGAATTGGCTGATTTCAACTCAGCTGAAACAGGGCAGCTTCGGTCCATTGGAGCTGCTTCACTGTTTTATCACGCCGGCGACCCTCGGAGTGAACGAAGACTACCGACGTGTAGCTGACTTCTTCTCGATTCTAAAGAACCTGACCTCATCTTGTTTGGATAAAAAAAAACCCCATGTTCGAGCTCTGGTTCGAGCTTCACCGAAAAATGGAGCAATTGAGAGAGAATGGAGTTTTCAGGTGTGGAGAGGATGAATGGGGAGGGGCTCTTTATATAGGGAGCTCGGGGACCCGTTAGCCGTCCATTTGGCACCGTTATGACTGACATTGATGACCAAAAATGTCGTGAACAGAAGAGTTTCTTCTTCGCTGGTGTTTCTTTAGTTTCCCGGCGAGTGAACAGTGCGGTCATTCTGAGGAAGAAGATGACACTGTTCTGAACCGGTTCGAACCGAGTTCAAAACTTAAACCGTCTAGTTCACCCCCCCCCCCCCATTCGTCTGAGTTTTTCAAATCTAAAAATTTCTAAATTCATCTAAATTCATTCTCTATCCAATGGTGGCCTCAAATCTCCAATTTGAATTATTTAAGCTACCTAGAAAAATGAATTTAGGATTCAGTTCAATAGTGGTTCAAATCGGTCCGAACAAGTTCGGATTCAGTTCACTTGAACCTGTTTGGTTTTCATTCCCAATTCCTTCACAAGTCCATTTCCATGTCTTTTGTGACTACTTGGGTCACTTAAGGTCCATTTAATTCCCGGTCTACCATCTCTTTATCGATTCTAGTTCATAAACCGGCTTGGTCCTTAAATCGGTTCAATCCAGTTCGGGTCCGATTCACCCGAATCAGTCTATTGTTTTTCCTTCCCACTTTGTTCTAAGGTTCCTTCCCAAGGTTTATGAATTTTCTTGGAGTACAATAGAGTTTAATTCCTTTATTTTTTCCGATCTCTATCGATTTCGGTTCATGAACCGACTTAGTTCATAAACCGATTCAATCCTGTTGGACCCGGTTCATCCAAACCGGTCTAATTTTCCTCTTCCAATTCATCCTAAGGTTCTTTTCCGTAGTATTTTGAACCTTTTGGATTACCTGGGAGTTGTAAATTCCTAAATTGCCCATTCACAATTGATCAGGTTTGTGAACCGGTTCAGTTTTCTCACTCGGTTCGACCGATTCCCTTCCCGGTTTTCCTTGGCTCAAAAGGGCGGGGTTTACATACCATATTATCATTTATATGATTTTGGTGAGAGAGAGTTTGATCCGACAAAATGATGAATTATGGTTCCTGGTGGCCCAACATGGGAGTCTCAAGGGTCGGGTAAAACTATGGAAGTGACTAATTGTGTAAAATCATGAATAAATCTCCATGTTATAATTTTATGTTATGTCTGAAGTCATAAGTCATGTAGGAATTAGGTCGGGGCATGACAAAATACCTATATGAGACTCTCTGCTTAGGGGTATTTGTTCATAGTACATGTGACAATTGAGAATAGAAAAATCCTCTATAGATGAATTGGATATGAATTCATTATTTGATGAGACTATAAATGATAATGGTGTGTAACAGTGAACACCACTTGGTTTGTTGGTACAAAAGTAGAATTCACTACCAATTATGTGTGATTAAAATAGGATAATGGCTTGAATTGATATACTCATTGCAGGTTCAATGAGAAAGGACAATAAATAAGGAATTTTTGAAAATATCCCACAATGGGATTTGTTGATCTTTAAAAATAGTCTTGAAATATGGAAAATAAAACTTATAAACTCCATATTAGACATTTTGAGTAGAGATGCATCAAGTCCATAAATGAACTGATAATCAATATTCACACTCACTAAACGTTCCTCATCCCCTTCCCTAACATATTTGCAAGTAAGAGAGAAGTATATAAGGAAATGAAGGAGAAGTCCATTGTTGGAACACACCAACAATTAAGGTCGAGATCAAGGTAGACATCCCATAAAAGAATTCAATAAGACTTTACATTCACTGCTAATGCTTTCCCTAGTGTTTCAAATGTTTGGTAAAGTTGTACATTACATTTATGAAAGGTTTATTTTTTTAGAAAGTGTATGTGTTTTATATTTTGATCCATATGTCTTGTTGGTCCTACACTAGTGAAGGTGTGCACTATGGTAGCATCAAGAGGGCATGGAGGATTGTTATTAGACCCCAACCTAGGGAATGACACCTTCATCTACTTCCATCATATTTTAAAGGGCTCTAGTGTAGCACCTCAAATTTATAAAGGTCAAATTAAGTCAACTGGACTATAAATCAAGATCGAATAGAGAAGGGAAACCTAAGTCGTGATTCCAAATTGAGTTGGAGTTAAAAATCAATATGAAGCATGATTAGTAAATTTGGTAAACATGACTTAGACAAATCCCGAAGGACATCCTCAATTGAAGAATAAGGATTGAGAAACAACTGATTGAGAACCTCATTGAATTGGGATATAGCTACAACATTCTATAAATGAAATGATTTTAATAAAGGGGCCTAGGGAAAGGCAAAATGTGATTTTATGGTCTTAAATTGAAGAAAATGCGTTGGAGAATTTTTTAGAAAGATAAATTATGTCAAGAACATGTCAAATTTGAGGTAATTTTGCTAAGAAAATACCAAAATAACTAAACTAACAAATTTATTCTTCGGGAACTGATTTTCTACACTGTGGAACCCTTCAACGATCAATAACGAATCTACAAGTGTGCCCACACACCAGCGTACAACTTCCTTATGTACTCTGCGCACACGTACACATGTCATTTTCTTCAACTGATTCCCAACCCGAATCTGATGGAAAGTCTCAATTCTACTAATATTTACATTGAGATTTCATAGTAACATCCTCACAAGTAAAATTAAATAAAAAGTAAGGTATTTGAGCTCTATTCTAATAGGATAAATCCATAGACTGGTAGCCCTTTGACTTTCATACCTCCCCATATAAAAGTTAGTTGCCTTTTTATTAGAGAATTACCATAATTCTTAGTACAACACCAGTCTCTTCATTTTCTAGTGACATTCCTTCTAAAGGCCATAACTTCTAATTCTAGCCATCAAACTTAGTGATTTTAGTTGTATTGAAATAACTGTGAAGTTAACTTTCATTCTCCACCCACCTTACCAACATTAGTGGGATGAAACATTGACATTATCTAAAGTCCTAAAAACATCAAATTAAAAATAATCATAAATTAACACAATAGTCATATAATGTGAATGATCAAAAGAACAACATGGAAATTAACTTGCAATGCTCTAATTTAAATCTTAATAGTTCAAAATTTAGCTAGCAATTATATATATATATACACCCTAAGCCTTAGTATGAGAATTGTGCCTATATTAAAACTTGTCACCACATATCAACACTATAAGGATTGGTGTCACATTAATATAGTACTTTGAAGACGAAATAGTTAGAAAAAAAAACAATAGTTCACTATTTAAATAAAAATTCACAAATAACATAAGAATTTCTAAATATCTAATCAAAGAAAGTTTATGTTGGAATGGATGTTTCAAAATGCATCTCTATATCAAAATTCATTTTCAATCCAATCATTTGAATGGCAAAAATCATGGTGTACATTTATGTACCTTTTCAAATTTTATATTTTACCCTTAAAACTCTCTCATCATTCACCAAATCAATAGACTCTCCACCTATGCTACTAGGATCCTGGCATACTAGAAATAAAATATCTCCCCCTTATTATACACAAAGATATTCAATGGTACTTGGTGAACCATTCAACCTCTAATTTAGGCACACAATAGTTTTGATCATATTCTCTTCATACACAAACAATTATGCGAATACATATGCAATATACGTTGGTTTGTTTTCTAGCCATCGTTCATTACATATACATCGATGCACAATAATTTTCCCATGGTTTTATCATAAAACATGTCGAATCATCTATCCACATTTCATAAAATGATGGGTTATTACTCATTTTTGATAAAATATTTTGTCACTACCCATTTTTCATAAAATATATTTTGTATCGTTTTTGAAACGTGCTTCTTTTCTAAATTTATTTTCACAATTTTATTTACATTAATCATATAATTTTGAAATATAACTTGTGTGCAATGTGTTAATTGAATCTAATTGAACTTTATATCAGTAATTTTACTCACATCAACTTGTGAACGTGTTATGCTAGTGAGTGTTCAAAAATATTGTTTGATTGCACGAATGTATGTTCATTCAACCTACAATAATATTTACATGGTTATAACTCATTTAGGTATGAGGTCGGCTTTTATTGATAATATTTGTATTGTTACTTAATTTTTCCTTATTTCCAGTTTAGTCTTTTGTCTTAATTATTACGATTTGATCCTCAAAGAATTACACTTTACAATTCGAACTATATTTTTCTCAAAACTAATAATTTGACCAATTTTTCTTTAGATTTCTAAAATTGCTTGAAACTTTTCCAAAATTACACTTTGGTTCTCAATCTTTCAAATATCATATTTTGGTGCCCCCTTGTTTAGATTTCATATGAATTTTCTTTACAACCTTCATATTTAGCCCCTCAACTATCCTTATTTGCAAGTCAATCACCATATTTTTTAAATTTACAAAATAGTTCCCAAAGTTTTTCAAAATTTCATTTTGGTCATTTATATTTTAAACTCTTCTAGCTTAGTTTCTTAACTTCGAAATCCACTCTAGACACTTCTATTGATCTCCCCTTGGATCCTATGATTGATTTGAGACTTTTGCTTGCTAAAAAAATTCATTTTAAGACATATTTTTACTAAGTTTGTATTTGGTCAAAATAGTGCTTATCAGAAAAATGGAGTGCAAACTCACTAGTGAGGATGAGTTTAATGGCTCTAGGTATTATAGAGGATTCAAGAGATCATGTTGGTGTCATGGGATCGATCAATAGTCGAGGAGCTATCATAGTTGCTTATAGTTTCTCTAGTTAGCTCTCGACCAAAAATATAGAAAAAACACAAGGCATTTATGATCGAAGGAGGAAAAGGTCACTAATACAGTAGGAAGGTCTTGATAGAGATTAAGGTATGTCAAAGAGATCATAGGGAGCTTCCCTGATCAATTTTGCACAAGTGGAAGCGATAACATAGTCTAAGGGTTATGCTTCATTTTATGGTGTGAAAATAAAGCATGGAGTTGAGGGTCACATGGGTCATTTCGGCCACCACCAAGCTCGACCAAGGCTAGTGGTCGGTAGGGGAGGTCAAGTGGTTATGTGATAGGAGACTCAAGTATATTCATGGCTAGTGGAAACATTGCTAGAGCTTTGAAACTCGGTCGCATGAAAATAAAACACTTGATGTAACACTGCAACTTCTGAAACTCGGGTTAAGCCCAAGTGGACCAAAAACCTAGTGTGAATCGAAAATAGAATTCTGAACTAAGAATAGAACCCTGAGCTAGAAAATGGGGTCCCAAAGTTAAAATGAGAACCAAAATTGGGAATGAAATTCTAAACCCAAAATGTGATATAAAATATAGAATGAAATCTTGAACCAAAGACAAAAGCTAAAACCGAGAATGGGACCTCAAGCCAAGAATGGAACCTGAGTTAGAATTTGTGAAGAAAATTTTGGATCATAACCCAATGTCGGAAATTGGATAGTAAACCTGATGTCAGTATCAGGGATCTGATCAGATTTGGAATTGTCCTAGGAACAAAAATTGAGGTTTTTGAGGAAAACTAATTTCGTTCGAATAGGGCCAAGATTTCAAATTTAATTACTAAAAGGAACCAATTGGGCAAAACGGTGATTTAAAAGTTAAAAAATTGCAAGAAAAGGAGAAGGAAGTTAAGTTGGATAGGACCGAGTCTTGTCAACCTGACTCACCTTGAGCCACCGTGCACCAACCGACAATCTCTATTGAACCGCTTCAAGATGTCGATCTAATTAACTCAATTTTTTATCAAATCGAGTGCTACAAATTGAAAAGATCAAATAGGAACTGAGCTAGCAATCTCCCTATGAAGTTAATTGCATTAACTTCACTTGGATTGATCAAATTTAGAGTTTAAATTTGAAAATCCTATCCTTGGGCAGCTCCCGGACCACCAGTCAAAAAAATGAGCAATTCTCTTTTGTTCGATCACCAAATGAGGTTATCGTGATGTTAAACTGATGGTAATTGAATTCTCTTGAATTATATGGCTGGGCCCTAACTGGTAGTGGCTGGAAAAGGCCACATGAAGGTCGTTTTGCCCAACCCCGATTCTCGACAGCAAGATCGATTGCCACCGACAGCCCTTTCGGGACATAATTATCCATCCTCCGGCCACCAGTGCCAAAGTGACCGCCTGCCTCCACCCTACTCCTCCATACAAAGGCCGACTACTGACAAGGGAGAAATCGGATGTTATGAGCCAATCTTCACCAGTGAGTCTATCGAGTTCAACCCAATTGCAACTAGTCAATGACCAAATTTGTTCAACACTAGTGACTACTTGACCAGCCACCACCACATAAAAATTTGTTTGGACTTTGGCTACAAAATGTCGAAGCTCTGTCTACCTCTCTAGCAACCACCTGTGAGAATTTTTTACAACCCTCTTACTTGCTCTATTTCGTCTAGTTTTGGAAAATGGACAAATTTGGTTGTGGTTGGTCAGGATAAGACCCCACACTCCTTTTACGAGCCACTGGGAGTATGATAAGATAGATTTGTGGTAGATTGTGAATTTCATCCCAACTTCACTTTAGCCCAACTTGTCCCAACTTCAGCCCAATCCAATTTATTTCAAGCTCACACCTTACATTCAGCTCAATATTTCATTGAGGCATATTAGAGGTCGTTGGAGGTGGCTCCAGCCACTTAGCTTGCAGAACTGAGGCCAAGTGCGGTTGTGGATCCGAATCTGGGAACGACGAGGCCGAAGGGAGGGTTGCCATGGCCGCGAATGGTTTTTCCCCTCCTCATCCTAAATATAGGGCTTATGTCATGCAACGGACTTCCCATTTTTTTCTACAATTATTTATTTACAATTGCAATCTAAATTTATCATTTTATTCCTTTTTAGGACCTGACATAAATTATTAATTCAACCTTATTCAATTTTTCTCTAAGTTTCCAATTTTTGCAAATGTCATTTTAGAGAAGCCAAATTCCTCAATTTCCTTATATGGGAAATCTTTTAATATTGGTCTCATTTGTTTTGAAACTAATTTTCAAACTCTCTATTTCCCCTTTTTTATGGTCTGATCATATTTCCAAAACTCGATATATTTTTTATTCCTAATTTAAAATTGGTTTATGATTCAATTGGGTTAAAATTTATTTTCAAAAATTCTGATTTTACAACTACAATAACATTTAAAATTAAGGCCATATAATCAAAGATAATTGCACAAAAACTTTATATTCAATATTATATGTTTCCCTAATATTTTAAATGTGTTTATAAACTTATTTTATTATATAAATTAAAGTTTTGAATTTCTACCGAAATTGAGATATTTTATATTTTAAGTGTTGTGATTTATAAGTTTTACAATTGTGAATGTGTACACTATTATAATATCGAGTGAGTGTATTGTACCTTATATTGTTATTGGAACTCGTTTTATAAAGTGAGTGAGGCCATGATATATAGTTTCAATTGATTTGATGTCCTAAAAAATATCATAATGTTATTATTAGATTGTTGGAGTATTTGAAATAAATTATATGACAATGTATAATTCTTTCTTACTCGTCTAAATTTAACCAAAATATCTTTGTAAATAAAGATGGATTGTTTAAATTCAACACGTATAATTAATGAATTTTGTATATTTTTTATTTTTTATTAGTGTCGTAAAAATCTAAAAAATAATTTTTAATGATGAAAAACATATTAGGAAGGCTATATCTTATCAGGTAATTTAGATTCATAAATTATTTATAGATATAGGTATAAATTCAACGATATTATTATGTGATAATTAAATATTTATTAATATTGGGAATAATTGAATGTATACAAATATATGAAATTTTATTATTTTTAATAAATAAATTGTAAGTGTTGGATTAATAAAATTAATCCATATATGATAACATTTCAATTAGTGAATATTTTTACAAAATCTTTAAATTTAAGTGAGTTTAAAGCATTATTATTCAAGTTGAATTTAATGATATATTCTCCCCATCTTGGGGAGCATTTGAGGAGTTATTTATATTTTATAGGTATGGAGACCAAGTTACCTACTGGAAAACTAAAAAATAGTAGCAATGGATTACAAAGAAAAGAATATAATCATTGGACCTGATTATGATACTAGAAAAAGTGTTAAAAAATGATTTTTTAACCAAATGCAACAAAAGAAGTTCAAGGCTAAATGACAGTGTTATTGTGACCATTGATTCAGTTAGACAAGATAATGACAATAAATAAAGTTATAAGTTAAATTAATTATTTTTTGTTTGAATGAGTCAAATTCATAATAAATTAGAAGTTATTAAGCGTGTTATAAATAAATAAAAAAGTGGAGTACATGTAATTTTTTTTCCATATAACTTAGCATCTCATCCCTTATCTAATAACCCTTTATTCCCTAGTTTACAAAGTTGCGATTAAGCATTCAGATCAAAAGGGGTTTCTAAAAACTCCTCAACAAAACAATAATCAAATAATCTCCTTTTTCTTTCTTCTCTTTTCCTGCCCCCTCCACCTTCTTACCCTTCTCTTGTCCTCATCCACGGTGTTGTTACCTTTTTTTATGCAAAAATAATAGATCAATTAAATTACCTAATTAAACTAAATTGAACAAGATTAGTCCAAACTCATATTCTCTCAAATAAACGAAGACCTAGTAAAAATAAATATCAATTTGAGTAATAGATAATATAATGGAGAAGCATCAACTAATCCTAATGGCATTGGATAGTGAGTTCTATGTGGATGAACCAGGGTGGTCATGAACATTGAAGCTCTCTTGGTGATAGTGCCCTTTCTTGCCTCAATATCTTTTCCTTCATGGAAGTGCACCTGCACCTTCAAGTTATAGTCGGATAGTGGAGCCTTAGACAAAATTAGTTTATATTTTCTTAAAACAATGTCCACCTACTTGAATCAAAATTAGTAAATATCTAAGTAAATAGATATCGGTCCCCTTAACAAAAAAAATTCATTCATACATATAAGAATGCAATTTTATTTCATCTTCACCATTACCCTTAATGTTGCCTGCTAGATAGTTGATCATTTAATATTTCATTGCACTCCACAACTAAGCAAATATACATTTTTAAAACCCAAGAAGAGACACGTGTTTCACATTGTGACTTTTCTAGTATTGGTTAAATCACCATAATACAAATTCCCAAACCTGGGTAATGTTTAAAGATTTTGGTAAACGTTAGTAATGTCAAATTAACAGCCAATCAATTACTATGGCATGCACCTTTGTTAGGGGCGAACTGTTGCACGCATGGAGAGAGATAGGTTATGGGTTACTCAGGAAATATTATGTATTTGATATATTTTTAAGATAATATTAGACTTTTCTAATTTTCAAGACGCATATATATGCATCTTTCCTGCAAGGTACAGTCCACATTTTCACCTCAATTGTCTTTCCCTGCCCTCTTCTTCCAAGTATTAAGTGCTAACGTCTCTCCTCTCTCTCTATTCATCTATCTCTCTGGTTAAAAATGGAGAAGATTAAGCATACTCACGTGGAGGTTCGAGGATTGAAGCTCCATGTAGCTGAACTTGGAACAGGTAACCCAGAAGCCACTCTTAGAGCAGTTCAATACTCAGATCAAAATCACAATTTGATTTCCATATCTTTTATGGGTCAACAATTTTAGTGAACCATCCGCTATGGATGAATCTGCAGGGCCGAAGGTGGTCCTGTTCCTGCACGGCTTCCCGGAGATCTGGTACACGTGGAGGCACCAGATGGTGGCGGCGGCGGAGGCGGGCCACCGGGCCATAGCCATAGACTTCAGGGGTTATGGCCTCTCCGATCAGCCAGCCGAGCCGGATAAGGGCAACTTCACTGACCTCGTCGAGGATATCGTTGCCCTGCTTGACGCGCTGTCCATCTCCAAGGTATCAACTTCTTTTCTGTTTTTTTTTTTTTATGTAGAAAGCCCAATTTCTGACATTATGTGTAGGTTGAGGATAAGAATAATTTCAGAGGCAACGGTTATTGAATGGTTTCTTAGTTCTGAATCTTTGGTAAATTTGATGAATTTATCCTTCACAACCCTCCAAAATTATATATTGCCTTACTTTAGTAGTGTTATGAGCCAAGGTATACGAATGAAAAAAAAATTGTATTATGAAGGATTTTACTTCTTCAATGGGTTCAAATTAAATTAATCAAAATCTAAATAAATTTTAAACGATTTTTTTTTATAAATTTATGCATCATGATAAGGATATATCATCTCCAAACATGGTCTGCATATACTTTTGTAATAAACAATTATGGGTGAGAGTTATTGAATAAAGTGTTTTGTTACCATAAAAAAACACATGGTGGGTATGAACTTCTGGTTTCCCTCAAAGGATCAAAGATTTATGTTTTACAAAATAAAGAAAATGGTCATTTGGTCCATGGATAGATGGAATCTTGGATATTCTGACAGTAAAGAAATTATGATCAAACATGAAATATAAAGAAAATGATTATTTGGTCTATAAACTTATAGTAGACTTTCTATTACATACAGTACAGACTTTAAAAATCAGCAACATGTGGAAGTTTCAAGTATAACCAGCCTTACAACTGTTCTTACACACATCTTCAGATATGTGAGCATTTCCTATGGAGTCTTTCCTAGAAAATGATAGGTCATAAGAGATTCATTCTCTGAATTCAACAGGCATTCCTAATTGGAAAGGACTTTGGAGCCTTACCTCCATACCTGGTCGCCATGTCATACCCAGAAAGGGTGTCTGGAGTAGTCACGTTGGGGGTTCCGTTCTTGCCTGCAGGGTCCGCGGCCCTTCGATCCCAGCACCAGCTCCCGGAGGGCTTCTATATTTCCAGATGGAAGGTATAGTTTGTTCTAATCCAGTTCCGGTAGGAAATGAGACTAGTGTTCCATATGGTTTGGGGAGACTAGCATACGCATAATCTGCTCTTTTTGTGCTTGTCTAAACTCTCAGGAACCGGGACGGGCCGAAGCGGATTTTGGCAGGCTGGATGTGAAGTCTGTGATCAGAAACATCTACATCCTATTCTCTAGGAGCGAGATCCCCATAGCAAGGGAGGGTCAGGAGATCATGGACATGGTCGACCCGGACACTCCTCTACCACCATGGTTGAGTGAGGAAGATCTTGCAATCTATGCATCTTTGTACGAGAAGTCGGGTTTCCGCTTTCCATTGCAGGTCCCATACAGGTAAATTGAAAGCACTGTGCTTAACAAACACTTTACTTCATATTGTTAATTTGTCAATATTAATAACATTGGAATGTTAGGGTTTAGCCAACAAAATACTCTGCCCATTTCTATCTGCTAGTTTTGGCGATCTTTGAAGATTAAACTGTTGGTCTTGACAGACCCTACGGACTAAGTTGTTTGTTAAAAAACTAACATTCTAGACCCAATTTTTTGCCAAATCCCAACAGTCAGTCTGACACTCAATGTTTGTCAAAGCCAGTAGTTTAGTCAGTCAATTTATGACCGAGAAATAGCGGTACTACTTTATTGTAAAAAGCTGAGCCTGGGTATTATTATTGGTTATAACATACTAGTTTCAAGATAAATTGACGAGTGCAGTGTATGTTAACTATAGAAAGCAGGAGCTTTACTCACTATCAATTGTTGAACAAAAGAAAACTCACTATCAGTGCTTCCACTGGATGCAAGTGTAAATTTTCAAATTCCTGAGACTTAGCAGGAGAATTTGCATGTAACCAATCAACCTCTTGCTAAAACTTGCAGGTCCATGGGAAAAGAATCTGCTGTGATAACTTATCCGAAGGTCACAGTTCCAGCGCTCCTGATAATGGGGGAGAAGGATTACTTTCTCAAATTCCCAGGCATAGAAGAGTACGTAAGAAATGGGCAAGTGAAGCATTTTGTGCCGAAATTGGAAGTCGTCTACTTGCCTGAAGGGAGCCATTTTGTCCATGAGCAGCTGCCGGATCAAGTGAAACAACTCATCCTCAACTTTCTTAACAAGCTGGAAATCTGATGAAAGTCTGTTGTTGATATCAACTAAGACAACATGCAGATCTACAATAAGCCATCAAAATGAAGTATCTTCTTCCTATCAACCGTGTATCCACACGGGGAACTTATCATCACTTCCTAATTAATTAGCTGCGATATTATCTTGTTGGGTATCTATTACATGGCAGAAACGTAAATTGAATTCATATCAGAAGAGTATAAATTTATCTAAACAAATACCAACTTCGATCTTGGTACTTGAATCAAGATGATGGTTATTGAATATAAATAATCTCAGCTTTATCGTAAACTCTTTTGATTATGAGCACATATTTACACCCTCCACTATATCCACACCGACAAGATCTCCTTATTGAAATTGAGAATGGGTGTCATACCCATAAAAAAAAATCAAAGTTTCCTTAATTTGTTTTTCTTTGAGGCGGGGCAGATTCACTCTACTACTTAAGCTGCTCATGAGGTTTTATATATACTAACTTTTAGCTTACAAAAAATATCCACTTCAAGATATTTCTTCAACCGTATATGCAAGATATTATCTTAAATATATTTGTAAAGAATATTTCATATATTATCAATTAACCAAATTAAATTTTATCAATATTAAATAAATATTGTCGAAAATATTTACTAATAATTTTTCTTTAAATTAAATCAATTAAGAATATTATTATTTTTCTCAAAATATGCTATTTATTCAAATTTGAGTCCCTCTAATATATCGAACATAGTAGTAAATATACTATTTACTCCTTATTCACTCTAAATATGTGTTCAATCATATTAGCACATGAGTTAGTATATATAGTATATAGTTGTATGTACTACCGGTGAACTATAAGAGCGATAACAAAGGCTAGTAATGTTTTTTTAATAAATAGGTATAACTTTGAAGGCCCCCATAGTAAGCACTTCTTCGCTGTGGCAATTATTAGTGAATTTACTTCCACTGTAAGTTGTTTTCAACGTCTCGATAATGTCTACTATAATTGTTTGTGTCTATGCTAGGTGTGGGAAATGACACTTTCACTATAGCTCTATACCCCTATGCCATTGTCCCTTCAAGTTTCGGACAACAAAACCTGAAAACTTAAAAAAACGTTTTGAAAGAGCAATCATAGATTAGTTTAATAACTCATTTGGGAGAACTAGTTTATTGATTCAGGTCTTGATTACTTTCTCCAAAATTTACCGCTAAAAATAGAAATAATTCATTTAACATATACAATATATCCAAACTTATTATATCCCGTCCTTCAAATAAATCACTATTTTTATATTTTCAAATCATTTATCAAGTATAAGCTATTATTCTTAATGCACAATTCTTATAGTTCTTGTCAATACCATCTTTATCCATGTATCTTTCCATCAAATCTACCAAAGATAATACATAATTTGTATGAATACCACAAATAACATAGCACATTGATCTAGTTCATAGACAACGAAACAATATCTAATCTATAGTTTTAGGTTTCTAACAAATACAACATTCAATAGAACACTACGCATATGTTTATCTAATAAGTTAGTACCAATCGACAGATCATAATACGTGAGATGCATTATAAATGTCATAACTAGTCCAAGCCTTCTCACAACATGTGATGAAGAGGGGACCAAAGGTTGGCACTTCTTATTATGGAGAAATGTATTTTCTAATTTTAATGTGACCTTACCAATCTTATCCTCGGTCCAAATCTGTTTTTCCTCCATGCATGATGTCGAAATAGGGATAGTTTGTATAACCTCTCCCTCTTGCTCAGAAATATACTTATGAATTACCTCAAGCTTCCATGTCTAGTCCTATGATCAATTAACACTAAAATTCCACTAAGTGCAGTAAGTAGAGATTCCAAGCCAAGTACCTAAGTTCCAATTGTTGGACCTATTGGATGCCATTGGGATATGATGCTGCCATCAACAGGAAATCCTTGATTGGGAGAATGCCAATTCTTCAAATCAAAGCCCAAATTAGTGACACATAGACACTAGAAAACAATGAAAATACAAATTAGATGCAAAAATTAGGAAGGAAAGGAATGTTAAAGTCAAAAGTCTAATATCAGAACTTTCAGAACCAAAGTTTAATCTCAATTGGATGGGAAATTGAGATTTAATTTTTGCCCAAACATAAACTTCATTGAATGAATCAAAATATTATTGTACTATGTATCTCAAGGTTAGCTTGATGGTCCTTACAAGATAATTTGCAATCATTTGCTAATAAATAATATACTTGGTCGGATATAGTAGTTTGCGTACTACTTGATCCCCTACCTTCCATGCTAATGCTTACTAAAGCATTCGCACATGAATTTATTGTTCTTGACATACTAGATATTCATACCTTATTAAGTTGGTGTATGTATCTTTGTATGTAATCCATGTGTGAACGTATATTCCATGGGCATATCCTATCTGGTTGTTGACATGTTGACACTAAAATTACAGAATCAGTTTCCATTTCGACATCTTGCCATCCATTCTATAACACTAATTATAGGTCATACATCAACCCCAATGCCTCCACTTCTAGGAGGAGGCGTAGTTTATTGTTGTTCCTTTGTAGCATAACATCTCACCATTGTTCTTGTGGTAGGTTGATAAGATCCATTGCTATTTATATTAATGATCCCCTCAGGGGTTGTTGCCACTAATTACTCGGCTTTTCTGGACTGCCTATACGTTTCCTGGTCTTACATTTCCGTCTAAAGTGTTGTGCTAGTTGGAGTTCCAATATTGTTTCCATGGCCCTCCTAGTCATTAGACCCAGATTTCCTCGACACTACAATTGTTACGCTCTTTCCATATAGTTCAACACATGGTTGCAATCCTAGCTAGTATGTCATTTTTGTTGTCGTTTCAACTGTTACCTTTCCTAAAACCTCTTAACACTCTATTCCACGAGTCAATAAAATAATGCATAGAATGGAGGTCCATGCGAACACAACATACAAAAAACTATATAGATTTTGTCCATTGACAGTGAATTAACATATGTTGGGTTGATTCTATTTTCTCACAGAAAGCACACTTCATAGTCATTCCTATTCTTCTTCTACATCTATTAGCATGTACTGGTATAACATTAGATGCAACACTCCATATAAAATTTTCTATTTTTGGTTGAACATTGAGATTCCAAAAAGATGTTCATGTGTTTACCAATACTATTTGGGGAAGATGGCCTTGAAATAGAACATGTGCTAAGACCATTAAATGCCCTATTAACTGGATACACATAAGCAGAACAAACAGATTGTATGCTTGTCACGTCCCAACCTGATTTGTTTAGTTAGAACCTGTGAACAACCTACCGGTCCTCTTAGTTATAAAATGGTATAAGACACCATGATAGCCCAGACAAGAGAAAGACTCGAAATATGGTTCATATTAGCTTTTCCAAAACATAATTAACAAAGAAATCTATGAAAAATAATGATGAATTTCTTTTAAAGTTTATGCACTATTAAATGTAGTTGTGGTTGGGATTCTTCCTCCATGTGTTCCCAAGTTCCTTAAGAGGTTTGGAGGTGTGTGAGTTTAACCACTCAGTGAGTATGGAAAATAAACACATTTTTTTGCTTAATCATGGTTTGACATAATAAATGGTATGGTTGAATTGGTTTCACAATACTTCACACACCATTATCCATCATGGAAGAGATCACACATTTGTAGAACAAACATCTTATATGTCCACTTGTGGAGGCTACAACTTTGACAATATGTCCGATTGGATTATGATATTCATGCCAGTTCGTCTATTGAGTATTATTGCCTAACACCTAGACATATCGATTTAATTGTCGGCTGTAGAGAGACTAGACCTTTCACCTTCACAAGGTCTAACGCTCATATGACTCATGGAGTCCTAAGACATACTAACGCAGTGATAACTTTTCTTATACCAACCTTATTAACCAAGATTGTAAACCCCGTCCCATAAAAGACAAGGAAACCGAGGAAAAAATCCGTCAACCCGAGTGAGAAAACCAAACCAGTTCACGAAACCTAACCATTAGAAAAAGGGTAAATCAGGAAATTTATGGATCTCAGGTGACCTAATGAGTCATAGAAGTCATGAGAAAGGATATTGTGATGAATTGGAGGTGAAAACCAAACTAGTTCAGGTGAACCGAACCTGAATTGGATTGAAACGATTTGAACCACTATTGAACTAGTTTCTAAATTCATTTTTCTAGGTGGCTTAGAAAATTCAAATTGGAGAATTGAGGCCATCAAAATTTTTAATTTTGAAAAACTCGGTCGAATCAGGTCTGAATCGACTAGTTTAAGCATTGAACCTGGTTCAGACCAGTCTGGTCCAATTCAGAACATTGTCGTCTTCTTCCGTTAGATGACAACACTGTTCACTCGGCGAAAAATCGAGCAGCACTGGCAAAGATGAAAAGTCTCTGACCAAGGAGTTTCAGGCAATGAATAACTGCCATTAAGGCACCAATCAGACGACCAATAAGTCCCCAAGCTTCCTATATCAATAGCCCCTTCTCATTCATCCTCCTCACACCTAAAAACTCCACTCTCTCCCTACTGCTCCATTTTTTGATGAAGCTCGAAACAGAGCTCCGACTTGGGTATTTTTCTAAGCCAAAGAAGGTGAGGTCGAGTTCTTTAGATTCAGGGAGAAGTGAGCTACATTACGGTAGTCTCACTTTGCTTTGAGGATTGTCGGAGAAACACTGACGTGATCGAACAGTGAAGAAGCTTTGGCGGACCGAAGCTGCCCTATTTCGGCTGAGCTGAAAATGACCAATTTGAGCCCTTCTCAAGCCAAACCAAGTTCTCCCAACACTTCCACAGCCCTCATACGACTGAATTAAAGTTGAAAGGTAAGCTAATTTGGCTCTCCTCTGTAATTTTTTATCAGTGCTAGAGAGAGAACCGACGAAACTTCACTGACCAAATTCTCCCTTAATCCGACATCAATTGATGCGACTATTAATCCTAGGAGTAACCTCAGGATGAGAGCTATCTACCTAGATCTAAATCTCGGACCGCCACACCTCCGAGGGTAAGCTTTCGAAGCTTTCTCTCTGTAAGTCCAATTTTCCAGCGAAGCTCTGTTTGAGCTCATTCTGACATCAAACCATGTGATTCAAAGTACAATTGAATTGTATGGAGTTGTAAGAACTTAAATCTAACTTCAATTTCAACAATTAACTTTGATTGATCGGTCAATTTGATGAAATCAAATCTAGTCAGGTTGAAAGGTTAAAATTGGGGGAAAATTTGGGGATTTCAAAATTTTGAGGGACAAAAGTGCAATTTCACAAAATTGAGGACCAATTGGGCATGAAAAACATATTGGAGGACCAATTGGTCAATTTTTAGAATTTTGGGGGTGAAATTTACCATTTTTGTAAAGTAGGGGCAAAATGGTAATTTTGGAAAAGTTAGGGACCAAATTGGAAATTTGGAAAACTTAAACCCTTTTTTGTGATTTTGAATAGTTGAGGCCCTAAGGTGAATTTTAGAACTTTCGGGACATAATTTGGGGGAAAATAGGCATTAGGAATCTAAAGTTAAAGAAAAAGAACTTTAGGAACCTAATTGCAATTAATGGAAAATTTTGAGTATTTCATCTATTCATGATGAATGAAGGCTATTAGGCCAAGGGATAATGAATAATGATGCTCATATCGTGCAGGAACACGAAATACTAGGAACACAAGCAACGATAAGTTCCCTTGAAGACAAAGAACCGGTTAAGAGGAAATCAATGCGTTATTAGGTGAGTGGGATTTTATATCATACCCGGTTGGGATGATAAGCAACTCAAAAATGAAAACCTACTACTAAGTGGAATTTTAAACATCACACATGAATAAGAGTGATGTGAAAATTACGTAGAAAAACTACTTACCGGTTGTAAGTAGATCATACCTGGTTGGTATGATGAACTTCCTGGAAGGAAGTAGAAAACCCATTCATCGATTATGAACGGAGACGTCCTCACACCTAGTTGGTGTGATGGACGGCTGAAAGATTATTTTTGTCGGAAGTGCTCTCCCTTGATTGTGTGCCACTGCTTAAACTTTTTGGGAGACCTTTTTGACAGGAGCTCGAATAGCTCAGATTGGCCAGAGGCCTCGGTTTTGGAACTTGGAGGCTAAAATGCCCGATTTTGAAAATCTTGTACAATGGGCCCAAGGCCAGTTGGCACGAGCAGGAGCTCGTAAACAAACATGAGTTTAAGCCATGAAAATTTAAATGAATGACGTGTTTGGCCATGGTACCAAGACAAGACCGACATACTCGATGGATTGGTGGCAGTGCGACAAGATAGGTCGATGGACCAATCGAGACAAACAACTGCAGGTCGAGTTGAGGGTCGGGGTTGTTGGACCAATGGCACCAAAGATTAAATGGCCTTCGAGAAAAATTATTGTTTTATGCATACACTAAGGTATGGGACCTTCAAGACGCCCAAGAGAGGTAGTGATGTGTCCTAGGGGCTATTGGATGACATGGTGGAGATAAGGCCAGATTGTCGTGCTAGCATTTAGGGAAGCTCGACGTAGCTTCATGCGCATGAGACCGGGTGGGATCAGGATGAGGTCTTTGTCCTCATATGGACATATAGTTTTTCTTTATGGGATTGAGGGTCAGATGTTGCGTACATCCACTCATTCTCAGGGTAGAAGTGGACGGGCTTCTATCTAGGTGGCCGGTAAAGTCACTCCGACGCTACAAGTGGGTGTAGTGGATGTGCTACCCTGCGAATGTGTGTTCCCTTCATGATGAAGGGCTTGTGTTAGTTGATAAACACACCGGTTGTGGTTAATGATGAGAAATGTCTATGAAAACCAAGATTTTGAGGATGAAATGTTTTAAGGAAAATAAGGAGTCTCACACACTCCAATTCAAACTATTTTCTGAAAGTCAAATTTTAAAACACCCATTCATTGAGTCATTGAACTCACCCCCTCCCTTATACCCCTTTTCAGGGAACAAAGGGAAAGCCTACCCAAAGACCTCAAGTTTACTACACCTGTAAAACAGGTATGTTAAGTTTAAAATTTCATGTAGTTTTGATTAATGTTATTTTAGGAAAGGTACAAGCTTAAAGGACACCTTACTCCTCACGGTTTAAAAGAAGGATAAAACCCCTGATAAACCGGGAGAGTGGCGGCTTGATCACGGGGATCTGACCAAACCGGGTCGGGGCGTGGCAACTTGAGTGGTATTAGAGTCTGTTTCCTCGAATACATTATCAAGAATATATAACATAGTAACTAAGATAAAATTTTAAAATTTTTAGATGGCTCCCAGAAGAGGAACCAAGAAAACTAGGACCGGCGTTACCAATACCACTCAACATTCTGTCCCCATAGGAAGATCATCCTAAAATACCCGAGAAGTCCCAAAGAACCAATAGACGTTAGTGGGAAGTATCCAGGAGGATGGTGCTAGGACATGTTGAAGTCATAATCCTAAGTACGAAGGGAGCCAAGCTTAAGGCCAAAAATACCATCAAGGGCTTATAACCTTACCAAGAAGGACGCTTGTCAAGAACCTCGTAGCCCCCAACTATTTCATAAACACCTTTTGTAATGGGGCTAAGTCCTCAACATATTGTACTACTTCTCTACTAATAAAGAACTCCAAGTTCCTAAAACCATGTCTCTAAAAAATGATGTGACCTTGCGCCTTAGCTGTAGGAAGATTGCCCAAGGAAAATAACCAAACAAACCGCATTTCCCTAGACACCACGAAGACCAAGGAGATTCCCATACCAAATAAAGGAATGAATCAAGGGAATTATTGAACAAAGAAGGCACAACAAGAAAATTGTCAAGGTAATTAAGGAGTCTAGGAGAACTCTAGGAGTAACAACTGAACAAGGAAACGACCCATTACAAGGTGTAAGGGAAATAAGACATAAAGTGAAGGACTGTCCCACACCACAAGGATTTAGAACAATACTTTCCAAGAATAATACCCCAAAGCTATAGGACATCTGAAAGGAATACCATCCTTAGAAACATGACTTCTGCTCAGAATTTCAACCACATCCAGGAGGAAGCTCTTCAAGATCCTAGCATAGTGATAGGAACAAAAAAGGACTGAAGATAGGACCTTGATAAAACGGCAAACAGAACAAAGTGTAGTTGAAGAAAATTTTCCATTAAGAATAAATTTTTAACCATTTAGGAGCAAAAAAAGGAGAACTCCACAAAAGAAGACCAACTGAGCATGTGACGAAAAGAGGATGTCCTAGGAAGCAAATCGTAACAGCAAGATATTTAAGGAGAATAAATGACGCCCTAAGGAAGACTAGGAAGTAGAAATGACTACACCCTAAAAAGGGTAGTAGGATGGACATTAAGGATTCGAGAAACAACTGCCCTAAGATAATTAGACCAAATGAATGGTAAGGACGAGGCAGTTAACGAAATGATACTTGTAACGGTCATAATTTAAGCTCTAACAAGGAAGGGAGAGGTGGAAAAGCCAAGTATTTGGAAAAAGAGGGATGAAGGAAATCCTTAAAAAAACTAATGGCCAAATTAACGACCAAACTCAAGCCAAAAGAGGAGTAGGCAAGCCTTTCACATGATCAAGAGATCTTGAAATAAGGAGGATTTGAGCTCTCCCTGAAAGAAATAGACATGCACTGGGGTACAAGTGAGGATGAGGATAGAATTCAAAAGATGTGCTCGCAAGATTTCAGGAGTAAGCGAAAACAGGAGATGACGACATAAAAGGATACCATTTAAGGGTAGATATTCCCTATAGCAAATGAAAAAGGAATTCCGGGAGAAAAAGAGGAGATTCCTACCAAAGAAGGAAACCCTGGAAATGCATATGTATCCCAATTGAGAGGTAATAGAACCGAGTGAAAGGGATAAAGAGATAAACTTGCAAATGAAGTGCAAGCTGAGGTGAAAGAACCAGGGATATATACTAGGAGCACCTAAGGAATAAGTTAAACCTAGGGAATGGGTAAATAGGAAGTCAACATCAAAGGATATTGTGACAAGTAAGAATGAGTGGAATACCCATAATAAGGAAATAAAGGAAAGAACGTCTGAGAAATGTCGGGAAAGTAAGCCCTCCAAATAAGGAGTGGCTAAGGAGGAATAACCACAAATAGTAAGACAGGTCATAGTCTACACACGCATAATGGAGCCTAAAGAATGGACGGTGGCTGAGCATAGTGTGGATTACACGTGATAAGACCGATAATCGGAAGTATCTCAAGTAAGAAATAAGGGATGAAACAGAAGTCATAGATAGAGAAAGATCCAAAGCGAACAAATGCCCTAACATAGAAAGGGTGTAAAGAAAGTAAGAAATCTTCAAGGAATGGTAAGAAGGTTGATCATGTAGTTCTTAAGGTTAAAATCTCTACTTTGATAGACCTAGTAGTGAATGAAACTGTAAGAGGGGGAACTCCCCAAACAAAGAGATTGACACATATACCAAAAATGGATCAACTCGAAATAATGGATCATGAAATGGTCATGAGCGAGTAAGAATGGATTGAAGAAAATGAAAGTTCTTAAATAAAGGATACCACTAAAGAAGAGAAAGGACATAAGAAGGGAAGAATCCTTGCATGTCGATAAGTCATCAAGAAACCCAATGATTGGAATCGGAAAGACTCAATAAAGAAGTTGAGAAAAGACGAGTAGGTAAGAGAAATCGATACGGTTATGTGAGACATGACGTCAAAGGCAGGATGGATGAGAGGATCATGGTATAGGTAGTTGAGAAATACTACCAAATGAAAAGAGGGATAAAGTTATACGATCCTTGAAAGGTTGGAAAGCTGAGAACGACCCTTAAGGTGGTGTTCTAGGAATCTAATGGACAAAGACAAGATCTAGAAAATGTCATGCTGTAACGGGCATGTAAGCCCAATAGTCCTGGGGAAAATATGACTCAAAGTAAGGAAGAGTCAGTTAGTAAGCATGACAAGGTCAAACATAAAATTTGGACTGAAGTTGTAATAAACAACGGATGATGGAAGAGTCGAAATAAGACAAAAAGGTGATAACAAGGAAACTGTAAAAACGAGTATGTAACACTCGAAAGAACATCGAGCTAAGGGTTTCAACGACCAAGAGAGTAACTAGACACGAGAATGGATGGGTATCTTGGAACTCCCAATCCTGAGTATAGGACCTTAAAGGGAAAAAAGTTGCTCTAAGCAAAGAAAGATGTGAATCTAAGGATATACACTTAAGTAAGGTATGTTTGGTTATGATAAACTCCATGCAGGGAGTAAATAATATAAAGGAAAAGAAATTCCTTAAGTGAATGATATAAAAAGGCCTATTTGAAAGAACAAGAGAAGAGTTTGCATGTCAAGCAAACACCAAGTTGACATCAAAGAAAATTATTCTAGATGCAAAGGTTGCTAATTAAGTTTTGGGGACAAAACTTTTAAAAGGAGGGGAGAGTTGTAAACTTCGTCCCTTAAAAGACAAGGAAATTGGGGAAAGAACCGGTCAACCCAGGTGAGAAAACTGAACCAATTCACGAAATCCAACCATTAGAGAAAGGGAAAACCGGGAAATTTATGGATCCCGAGTGATCTAATGGGTAACAAAATTCATGAGAAAGGACTTTAGGATGAATTGGAGGTGAAAACCAAAATGGTTCAGGTGAACCGGTTCGAACCAATATTGAATCGGTTTCTAAATTCATTTTTCTAGGTGGCTTAGAAAATTCAAATTGGAGAATTGAGGCCACCATTGGATAGATAATGAATTTAGATGAATTTACAAATTTTTAATTTTGAAAAACTCAGTCAAATCGAGCCTGAACCAGCCGGTTTACGCATTAAACTCGATTTAGATCGGTCCGGTCCGGTTCGAAATAGTATAGTCTTTTCCTTCAGATGACAGCACTATTCACTCACCGAAAAATCGAGCAGCATCGGTGAAGATGAAAAATCTCCGGCCAGGGAGTTTCAAAAAATGAATGACCGCCATTATGGCACCAATCGGATGACCAAGAAGTCCTCAAGCTTCCTATAAAAATAGCCCCTCCTCATTCATCCTCATCACACCTAGAAACTCCACTCTCTCCCTCCTGCTCCATTTTCTAGTGAAGCTCGAACCAGAGCTCTGACTTGGGCATTTTTCTAAGCTAAAGAAGGTGAGGTTGGGTTCTTTAGATTCAGGGAGAAGTCAGCTACACGACGGTAGTCTCCATTTGCTCTGAGGATTGCCAGAGAAATGCCGACATGATTGAACAGTGAAGCAGCTTTGATGGACCAAAGTTTTCCTATTTCAACCGATCTGAAAACAGCCAATTTGAGCCCTTCTCATGCCAAAACAAGCTGTAAACCCCACTCTTTTGAGCTAAGGAAAACCGAGAAGAGAACCGGTCAAACCAAGTGAGAAAACCGAATCGGTTCACAAACCTAATAATTGTGAATGGGAAATTTAGGAATTTATAACTCTCAGGTGATCCAAAGGGTTCAAAATACTATGGAAAAGAACCTTAGGACGAATTGGAAGAGGAAAATTAGACCGGTTTGGATGAATTGGGTCCAATAGGATTGAACCGGTTTATGAACTAAGTCGGTTCATGAACCAGAACCGATAAAGATCGAGCAAAACAAAGGAATTCAACTCCATTGTACTCCAAAGAAATACATAAACCTTGGAAAGGAACCTTAGAACAAAGTGGGAGAGAAAAACCAGACCGGTTTGGGTGAACCAGACCAGAACTGGATTGAACTGGTTTAAGGGTCGAGTCGGTATATGAATCGGAATCGATAAATAGATGGTAAACCAGGAATTTTATAGACCCTAAGTGACCCAAGGAGTCACAAAATACATGGAAATGGACTTGTGAAGGAATTGGGGATGACAACCAAACCGGTTTAGGTGAACCGGATCCGAACCGGTTTGGACCGGTTTGAACCACTATTGAACCGAATCCTAAATTCATTTTTCTATTTGGCTTAAATAATTCAAATTGGAGATTTGAGGCCACCATTGGATAGAAAATGAATTTAGAAATTTTTAGATTTGAAAAACTTGCTCGAATGGGGGGTGAACTAGCCGGTTTAAGCTATGAACTCGGTTCAGACCGGTCCAGTTCAGTTTGGAACAGTGTCATCTTCTTCCTCAGGATGACAGCACTATTCACTCATCAGGAAACTAAAGAAACGCTGTCAAAGAAGAAATGCTTTTGTTCGGGGTGCTTCAAGTCTTCAATGTCAGCAAAAATAGTGCCAAACGGACGACCAACGGGTCTCCAAGCTCCTTATATAAAGAGCCCCTCCCCTCCCCATTCAACTGCTCCATTTTTCAGCGAAGCTCGAACTAGAGCTCTGACATGGGGTCTTTTCTGAGCCATACAAGGTGAGGTCAGGTTCTTTAGAATTGGCTAGAAGTAAGCTACATGTCTATAGTCTCCGTTCACTTCGATAGACGCTGGCGTGATAAAATAGTGAAGCAGCTCCGACGGACCAAAGCTACCCTATTTCGGCCAAGTTGAAATCAACCAATTTGAGCCCTCCTCAGGCCAAACCAAACCTTCCCAACACTTCCTCAGCCCTCCCACGGCCAAAATAGGACTGAAAGTTAAGCCAATTCAGCTCCTCTTTGCAATTTTCGGCCGGTGCTAGAGAGAGAACCAGCAAAATTTCAATGATGAAATTCTAACTCAATTCAGCATCAATTGATGTGATTCTTGATTGTAGGATAAACCCTAGGATTAGAGCTATCTACCCAGATCGAAAGCTCGGGCTGTCGTGCCCTCACCGGTGAGTAATCCAACCTTTCTCCCTCTACAGTCCGTTTTTCGGCGAAGCTCCGTTAGAGCTCGTTCCAGCGTCAAAACTCATGATTCAAAGTTCTATGGAATCGTATGAACATTGAGGAACTCAATTTCAACTTCAATTTAAAAAATTAGAGGTGTTTGATTGGTCAATTTGATGAAATCAAATTTGGCTGTGTTAAAGAGTTGAAATTGGGGGAAATTGGGAATTTTTTAAATTTAAAGGACCAAAATGCAATTTTATGAAATTGAGGGTAAATTGGGCATGAAAATAATGTTGGAGGACCAATTGAGGAATTTTGGAATTTTTGGGGCAAAACTTACCATTTTTGTAAAGGAAGGGCAAAATGGTAATTTTGGAAAAGTTGGAAGACCAAATTGGAAATTTGGGAAATTAATCCCCTTTTTGGGAAATGGAATAAATTGAGGTCCTATGATAAATTTTAGAGGTTTTGGGACTCAATTTGAAGAAAAACCGGCATTAGAGGCTTAAAGTTAAAGAGAAATAACTTTAGGGATATATTGCAAATAAATGAAAGTTTGACTTTCTCATTCGTTTGGAATGAATGAAGGCGATTAGGTCGAAAGATAATGAACCAAGATGTTCATATCGTGTAGGAACACGAAGTACCGGGAACGCTAGCATGGACAAGCAAGCGTGAATACAAAGAACCAGTCTAGTGAAATTCACGGCACTAACGGGTGATTAGGTCTACTAACATCACACCCAGTTGGGATAATGAGCACAACTTAAAATTTAAAACCACTTACCGGTTGTGAGTGAAAATTTTATATCATACCTGGTTGGGAATGATAAGTACCTCGGTATGAAAACGTACTATTTAGTAGTATTTTAAACATCACTACATAGAGGAAGTGATGTGAAAATTATGCGAAAAAACTACTTTCCGATTGTAAGTAGATCATACTCGGTTGGTTTGATGAGACTTCCTCGAAGGAAGTTGAAAATCCGTTCATCGGTTATGAACGGAGGTGTCCTTATACCCGAGCGGTATAATGGATAGAGAAAACATATGTTTTGTCGAAAGTGCTCTCCCCTAACTATGTGCCAATGCTTAAACAATTTGGTAGACCTTCTCGACGGGAGCTTGAATAGCTCTGATAGGCTGGGGGCCTCGGTCTTGGAACTTGGGGGCTAAATGCCCGATTTTGAAAATCTCGTACAGTGGGCCCAAGGTTAGTTGGCATGAGCAGGAGCTTGAAAACGAACATGATATATGTGTCATAAAACTTAATAAGTGAATTGTTTGGCTATGGTACCAAGATAGGACTGACATGCTCAGTCAACTAGCGGCAGTGCGACATGACAGGTTGACGGACCAGTCAAGACAAACAGCTGCGGGTTGAGTTGAGAGTTGGGGTTGTTGGACCAGAGGCACCACATATTACATGGCAATTGAGAAAACATTGTTTGTGCATGCACTGTGAGTACGGGATCATCAAGATGACCATGAGGGGTAGTGATACGTCCTAAGGGCCCTGGACGACCCGATGAGTATAAGGGCAGATCGTCGTTCCAGGTGTCTATGCGAAATCTGGAGTAGCACCAAGCGCATGAGACCAGGGTGGGGACAAGATGACGTCTCTGTCATCATATAGGCACGAAGAAGTGTTTTCGGGATTGTGGGTTGGATGTCGCATACATCCACTCATTCCTAGGGTATAAGTGGTCGTACTTCTATCTGGGTGGCAGGAAAAGTCGCTCCGAAGCCACTAGCAGGTCTAGTAGTGATACTGACTTTCGAATATGTGTAACCTTCATGACGAAGGATGTGTGTTGGGTGATGACTCCCTCCCTTATATCCCTTTTAGGAGATTTTGGAAAGCCTACCCTTAAAGACCATCAACTAAGATGCCTATAAGACAGGTATATAAAGTTTAAAATTTCATTTAGTTTTGATTATGCTATTCTAGGAAATAGTGCAGGTTTAAAGGACGTCTTACTCTTTACGGGTTATGATAAGGGGAAACCCTTTAATAAACCGGGAAAGTGGCAGATTGATCACGGGGATCCGACCAAACAGGGTCGGGGCATGACAACTAGAGTGGTATCAGAGCCTGTTTCCTCGAATACATAATAAAGACTAGAAAATATAGTAACTAATAGGATTTATCCTAAAATTTTCAGATGGCTCCCAGGAAAGGAACCAAGAAAACTAGGAATGACTCTACTCAACACCCTATCTTCGTAGGAAGACAACCCTAAAAGCTTCCCAAATGCCTGAGGCATGGCAAGAATCTCAAAAGACCAAATGGGAAAGTATCCCGAAGAATGGCGATAGGACCTATTGAGGGCACAACTCTTATTATAAAGGAAGCCAAGCGTGAAGCCATAAACGCAAGCAAAGGATCATATAACCTTACATAGAAGGACACTTATCAAGAATCCCATAGCTCCCTAGTTATTTGGTGATCATTTTCTATAATAGGGCCAAAACACCCAACATACTATACTCTTCTAGGACCCTGTCCCTAAAATAATGTGATCTTCAAGTAAGATGGCCCCAAAGAAAGTGACCAAACAAGCTTGTACTACCATAAAAACTAAGGAGAATCCCATATAAGTTAAGCAAACTGAATTAGGGAATCAAGAAACCTAGAAGGACTCTTAAAGTAATCAATTGACAAAGAAGATTCCAAAAGAAACTCTCAAGGTATCCAAACACAAGGATAAAGGAAGGAGATTATTATGCAAAGAAGGCATGACAAGAAAACTGTCATGGTAAGGAGTGTAGGAGAATTTTGGGTTAACTAAACAAGGAATAACCTATTATAAAGTATAAAGGAAATAGGACATGAAATGAAGGACGGTCCCACACCACTAGGTTTTAGAACAATACTTTCCAAGAATAAACACCCCACAACTATAGGAAATCTGAAAGGATACTGTTCCAAGGAACACAACTCTTGCTTGAAATTTCAACCACAGACAGGAGGAAACTTTTTTGAGATCACAGTAATATGGCAGGAAGGAAAAAGGGCTGAAGGTAGGACCTCGATAAAACCATAAACAGAACAAAAAGTAGCTAAAGAGAACTCTCCCTTAAAGAAGAAATTTCTAGTAATTTAGGAGAAAAGGAGGCAGTGCATCCACAAGAGAAGACAAGCTGAGCGTTTGATGACAAATGGGATGTCTTGGGATTGCAAGTACGACTCCAGTTGGAAAAAGTAAAGAAGTCAAATTGGAGATTTGGAGCAATATAGCAGAAGTAAGCAAACCGTGACAACAAAATAGTTAAAGAAAATAAATGACAACCTAAGGAAGACCAAGAGGTAGAAGGGGCTACACCCTTAAAATGCTAGTGAGATGGATGTTAAGGATAGGAGTACTCGAGAAACAACTGCCCTAAGAAACTTAGACCAAAGGAATGGTGGAGGCGAGGCAGTTAACAAACTAATACACGAGAAAACCATAATTTGAGTTCCAACAAAGAAGAGAGGGGCGAAAAGGCCAAATACTTGGGAAAAGAAGGATGAAAGAAATCCTTAACAGGACCAAAGGCCAAATTAAGACTAAACTCAAGCCAAGAAAAGAATAGGCAAGCCTCTCACATAATTATCAAGAAATCTTGAAACAAGGAAGATTTGAACATTGCATAAAGAAATACACTATGAAAGTAAACTTTGGAGGGATGCATACGAGTAACTACCCTTGAAGGAATTTGGATGGGTGGATGGACATAATGTGGAGTGTAAGGAACCAACCCTTAATTGGGAAATGTTTCAAAGGAAGGAAGTATCATGATGGCCCAGTGTGACCTACTTGGAGAGAGCAAGACAACCAAACAATAATTTCAGGAGAACCAAGTAGAAAGAAGAAACGAGTAACAACGGGATGACCAAAGAGAATAAACAAAACCCTGAGAAAGGCTGAGATGTGATAAAGACTACACTCTATGAAGGAGATAGGATGGGCAAGAAGGATGAGTGATACAGCTGCCTAGATGATTGGATCATAAAAAAATGGAGAGGAGACAGTTGAAGAATTGGTCTTCGAGAGAACCTTGGATTTAAACTACGACAAAGAAGGGAGAAGTGAAAAGGCCAAAACATTGGAAAAAGAAGAATGGAGGAAAATCCTTAAATAAATTAATGGCCAAAACCAGATTTCTAGTTTAAAGTCTTGAGACGGTTAAGTGAGCTTCATGAAGGACGAATAAGATATTTTGAAACAAGGAGGATGTGAACCCTCCTTAAACGGAAATAAGTTAACGGGTTAGCATCAAAAAGATGTTGTGAAAAGTATGAATGAGTGGACAACCCATACTAAGGTAATAAAGTAAAGAATGTTCGAGAAACATTGGGAAAGTAAGTCCTCCAAATAAGATGTGGCTAAGGAGGAATAATCGCAATTGGTAAGACGGGTCATAGTTCACACGCACATATGAAGCTTAACGAGTGGACGACCGAGCATAGTGTGGAATGCACGGAATAAAACCAATAATCGGAAGTATCCCATCTAAGGAATAAGAGATAAAACAAAAGTTGTGGATCCGGAAGGAGGGAACCTTCCCAAGCAAAGTAATCAACACATAGATCGAAAGCAATTATTGTATAATGAAAAATCATGAAGTGATTATGAGTAAGTAAAAGTGGATTAAGGAAAAAGGAAAAACCCTTGAATAAGGAATGCCAAGGACTAAAGAAGGAAAGAATCCCAGTTTATTGGTAAACTATTGGGAAACCAAATAATTGGCACCAGAAAGACCCAATAAAGAAGTTAGGAAAGGACGAGTGGGTAAGGAAAATTGACATGGTTATGTAAGACATGTTGTCAAGATACGAATGATAATTGGGTAACTGTAAAGGTAGTTGAGGAATACTACCCGATGAAAGGAGGGATGAAATTATACAGTCCCTAAAAGCCTGGAAAGTTGGAAACAACCCTAAAAGAGGTGTTGTAGGAGTCTGATGGACTGAGACAGGTTCAAAACTATGTCATGTCGTAAGGGACATATAAGCACCAACAATCCCGACTAAAATGTAACTCGAGTAAGGAGTCAGTTGGTAAACATAACAAGGTTAAACATAAATTTGACCGAAGTTGTAATCAATGACGGATGAAGGATAAGTCAAATTGGGACGAAAGAATAATAACACAAAAACCTATGAAAACAAGTATGTAATGCTCAAAAGAACATTGAGCTAGGGGTTTCAACGATGAAGAGAATAACTAGACAAAGGAACGATTGGGTACCTTGGAACTCCCAATCCCGAAATCTTGAGTAAAATCCCCAAAAGGAAGAACCTTATCCTAAATAAAGGGAGATGCGGACCTAAAAATATACATTATGATTAATGAGCCATACATGCCTCGTTATTATAACTCCATGGAAGGAGTAAGCATGATAAATGAAAAGAAATTCCTTATATGAATGATTATAAGGACTAAGCGAAAGAGCAATCAAAGTGTTAGCATGTCAAGAAAACCCAAGTTGACATTAATGGAAATTATTCCTGATGTGGAATATATTTGTTATATTTTGAGGATAAAACTCCTAAAAGGAGGGGAGAGTTGTAAACCCTGCACTTTTGAGTTAAGGAAAACCAAGAAAAGAACCAGTCAAACCGAGTAAGAAAATCGAGCCGGTTTACAAACCCGATCATTTGGGAACAAACAATTTAGAAATTTAAACCCCTTTATGTGAAATGGAATAAATTGAGGTCCTATGATAAATTTTAAAAGTTTCAAGACTCAATTTGAGGAAAAATCGACATTGGGGACTTAAAGTTTAAGATAAATAACTTTAGGGACCTAATTGCAAATAAATGAAAGTTGACTTTCTCATTCATTTGGAATGAATGAAGGCTATTAGGCCGAAGGATAATGAATTGAGATGCTCATATCGTGTAGGAACACGAAGTACCGGGAACGCTAGCAGAGACAAGCTCGCGTGAATACAAAGAACCGGTCTAGTGGAATTCACGACATTAATGAGTGAGTGGGTTTACTAACATCATACCCGGTTGGGATGATGAGCACAACTTAAAGGTAAAAACCACTTACCGGTTGTGAGTGGGATTTTATATCATACCCAGTTGGGGATGATAAGTATATCATAATGAAAACCCACTACTATTTGATATTTTAAACATCACGACTTATAGTAGTGATGTGAAAACCTTGCGAAAAAACTACTTATCAGTTGTAAGTAGATCATAGCTGGTTGGTATGATGAAACTTTCTCGAAGGATGTTGAAAACCTGTTCATCAGTTATGAGCATAGATATCCTTATAACCGGTCGGTATAATGGACAGTTGAAAATATAATTTTTGTCGGAAGTGTTCTCCCCTTACTGTGTGCCAATGCTTAAACTATTTGGGAGACCTTCTTGACGGGAGCTCGAATAGCTCTTATAGGTCGGGGACCTCAGTTTTGGAACTTGGGGGCTAATATGCCCGATTTTGAAAATCTCATACTATGGGCCCAAGGTCAGTTGGCACGAGCAAGAGCTCATAAACAATCATGAATTATATGCCATAAAAATTTAAATAAAGAAATTGTTTGGCCATAGTACCAAGATAGGACTAACATTCTCAATCATCTAGCGGCAGTGCAACATGATAGGTCGACGGACCAATCAAGACAAACAACCGCAGGTTGAGTTGAGAGTCAGGGCCGTTGGACCAATAGCACCACAGATTACATGGCTTGATAAGAAAATATTGTTTGTGCATGCACTATGAGTACGGGATCATCAACATGCCCATGAGGGGTAGTGATGCATCCTAAGGGCCCTAGACGACCCGTGATGATAAGGGCAGTTCGTCGTCCCAAGTGTTTGTGCGAAATTTGGAGCAGCACCAAGCGCATGAGACCGGGGTGGGGACGGGATGAGGTCTTTGTCCTCATAACGGACACGAAGAATTTATTCCGGGAATGAGGGTCGGATGTCGCGAACATCCACTCATTCTCAGGGTAGAAGTGGACGTACTTCTATCCGAGTGGCCAGTAAAGTCGCTCCGAAGCCACAGGTGGGTTCAGTGGTCATGCTGACCTGCGAATGTGTGTAACCTTCATGATGAAGGATGTGTGTTGGGTGATGACACACCATGGTTAAAAAGAAATGGTGATAAACCTGAGATTTCAAATGAAATGGTTTTTAAAGAAAGGAGTCTGGCACACTCCAATAATAAGTGTTTTCTTAAAAGTCTAAACTTTTGAAAACCCTTTCATTGAATAGTCGTACTCACCCCCTCCCTAATATCCCTTTCAGGAGATTTTGGAAAGCCTACCCTTAAAGACCATCAACTAAGACGCCTGTAACACAGGTATGTAAAGTTTAAAATTTCATGCAGTTTTGATTAATGTATTCCAAGAAATGGTGCAGGTTTAAAGGACACCTTACTCTTTATGACTTATAATATGTGGAAACCCTTTAATAAACTGGGAGAGTGGCAGGTTAATTACAAGGATCCAACCAAATAGGATTGGGGCGTTACAAAGGCTATACCGGGGAGTTTATGGATCTCGAGTGACCTAAAGAGTCACATAAGCCATAAAAAAGGACTTTAGGATGAATATAGGATGAAAACCAAACCGGTTCAAGTGAACTGGTTTCGAACCAAATTGAACCGGTTTGGACCGGTTTGAACCACTCTTGAACCAAATTCTAAATTCATTTATCTAGATTGCTTAAAAAATTTAAATTTGCGATTTGAGACCACCATTGGATATAAAATAAATTTTCATGAATTTAAAAATTTTTATATTTGAAAATTTCAGTCGAATCGGGGGTGAATCACCGGTTTAAGCTTTTAACCCAGTTCGGTCCGATTCGGAACAGTGTCGTCTTATTCCTTCAGATGATAGCATTGTTCACTTGCCGGAAAATCACGCAGCACCGGTGAAGTTGAAAAGTCTCTAGCCAGGGATTTTTAGGCAATGAATGACTGCTATTAAGGCACCAATCGGATGGCCAAGAAGTCCACGAGCTTCCTATATAAAGACCCTCTCCTCATTCATCCTCTCCACACCTAAAAACTCCACTCTCTCTCAGCTGCTTAGTTTTTCTGTGAAGCTCGAACCAGAGCTCTGATATAGGGTCATTGTTGAGCCAAAGAAGGTGAGGTTGAGTTCCTTAGAACCGGAGAGAAGTCAGCTACACGCCCGTAGTCTCCGTTTGCTCCGAGAGTCGCCGGAGAAACATTAGTGGTATAGAACAGTGAAGCAACTCTGGCGAACCGAAGCTGCACTATTTTGGTCGACTTAAAATCAACCAATTTGAGCCTCTCTCAAACAAAACCAAGCTCTTCCAACACATCCTCAGCCCTCCTACGGCTGAATTTGGACCGAAAGGAAAGCAAACTTGGCACCCCTCTACAATTTCTGATCGATGTTTGAGAGAGAGTCTGCAGAATTTCAATGACAAAATTCTAACCCAATTTGGCATCAATTGATGTCATTCTTGATCTTAGGAAGAACCTCATAAGAAGAGCTATCTGCCCTGATAGAAAGCTCAAACCGTCGCGCCCTCACTAGTGAGCAATTGAAGCTTTCTCTCTCTATAGTTTATTTTCCAGTGTAGCAACATTTGAGCTTGTTCTAACGTTAAAACTTACTATTCAAAGTGCTATCTAATTGTATGAACATGTAGAAACTCAATTTCAACTTAAATTTTAACAATTAGAAGTGTTTGATCGGCCAATTTGATTAAGTCAAATTCGGTTGTATTATGGAGTTGAAATTAGAGGAAATTTTTGGGAAATTTAGGATTTTCAAAAATTTGAAGGACCAAAATGCAATTTTCTAAAAATGAGGGTCAATTGGGTATGATAAGAATGTTAGAGGGCCAATTGAGCATTTTTAAAAATTTTGGAGTAAAACTTACCATTTTTGTAAAGGAAGGGCAAAATGGTGATTTTGGAAAATTTGGGAAACTCGACCCCCTTTTTAAGATATTGAGTAAATTAAAGTCCCAAAAGGAATTTTAAAAGTTTTGGGACTCAATTTGGGGAACAACTAGCAATTGAGGCCTAAAGTAAAAAAAAAGGAAAAATAACTTTAGGGACCAAATTGAAAATATTGAAAAAGTTGTGAATTTAGTCATTATTATTGGATGAGGTGATCAAGCCAAATGATAATGAACAATAATGTTCATTTCATGTAGGAACACAAGAAATCAGGGATGCCAGCTGAAGTTGCTTGCTAGGGACGGAAACTGACTAGGAAGAATTTAATTGCACAATTGGGTGAGTGAGATTTTTATATCATACCCGGTTGGGATGATAAGCACCTTGAAATAAAAACCCACTACTTAGTGTTATTTTAAACATCAAAACTTATAGTAGTGATGTGAAAATAACATGGAAAAACTACTTACTAGTTATAGGTAGATCATACCCGGTTGGTAAGATGAAACTTCATCGAAGGAAGTGGAAAACCCATTCATCAGTTATGAGCGGAGATATCCTCATACTCGGTTAGTATGATGGATAGTTGAAAAAATATTTTTGTCAGAATTGCTCTTCCCTAACTGTGTGCCACTGCTTAAACGATTTGGGAGACCTTCTTGATGGGAGCTCGAGTAGCTCTTATAGGCTGGAGGCCACGATTTTGGAACATGGGGGCTAATATGCCTGGTTTTGAAAATCTCGAACAGTGTACCACAGGCCAATTGGCATGAGTAGAAGCTCGTAAACAAACATGAAATATATTCCATAAAACTTTAGTTAAATGAACAATAATGTTCATTTCGTGTAGGAAGACGAGACATCAGGGACACCAGCTGAAGTTGCTTGCTAGGGATGGAAACCAACTAGGAAGAATTTTACTGCACGATTGGGTGAGTGAGATTTTTATATCATACCCAGTTGGGATGATAAGCACCTCAAAATGAAAACCCACAACTTAGTGGTATTTTAAACATCAAAACTTATAGTAGTGATGTGAAAATAACACATAAAACTACTTACAAGTTGTAGGTAGATTATACCCGGTTGGTAAGATGAAACTTCATCAAAGAAAGTGGAAAACCCATCCATTGATTATGAGCGGAGATATCCTCATACTCGGTTAGAATGATGGATATTTAAAAATATTTTTTTGTCGGAAGTGCTCTCCCCTGACTATGTGCCACTGCTTAAACGATTTGGGAGACATTCTTGATGGGAGCTTGAATAGCTCTTATAGGTTGGAGGCCTTGATTTTTGAACTTGGGGGCTAATATGCCTGGTTTTGAAAATCTCGAACAGTGGGCCATAGGCCAGTTGGCATGAGCAGAAGCTTGTAAACAAACATGAGATATATTCCATAAAACTTTAATTAAATGAATTGTTTGGCCATGGTACCAAGATCGGACAGACATATTCAATCAACTAGTCGTAGTGCGACAAGACAAGTCTCTAGACTAGTAAAGACAAACAGCTGTAGGTTGAGTTGAGGGTTGGGGTCGTTGGACTAGTGGCACCATAGATTATATGACATGATGTGAAAATACTGATTGTGCATGCATTGTGTGTACGGGACCTTCAAGGTGCCCAAGAGGGGTAGTGATGTGTCCAAGGGCCCTTGACGACCTGGTGGGTATAAGAGCAGTTCGTCGGACCAAGTGATCTTACGAAGCTTGATGTAGCTTCATGCGCATGAGAACAGGGTGGGTCGTAATGAGGTCTCTATCCTCATACAGACACAGAGAATTGATTTCAGGATTGAAGGTCAAATGTCGCGTACATCCACTCATTTTCAGGGTAGAAGTGGACGTGCTTCTATCTAGGTGGCCGGTAAAGTCACTCCAACGCCACAAGTGGGTTCAGTGGGCGTGCTAGCCTACGATTGTGTGTTTGACCTTAATGATGAAGGATGTGTGTTGGGTGATGACACACTATGAATTAATATGAGATGGTAATAAAAACAACTATTTGAAATGAAATATTTTTTGAAAGGAAATAAGGAGTTTGTAACACTCCAAAAAAATAATTTTCCTAAAAATAAAATTTTGAAAAGCCTTTCACTAAGTCATTGTACTCACCCCCACCCATACATCCCTTTCAGAAAATATCGAAAACCTACCCTCAAGGATCACCAACTAATACGCTTGTGAGACAGGTGTGATAAATTTAAGATTTTTATGCAGTTTTGTTTTATGTTATTACAGGAAAGGTAAATGTTAAAGAACGCCTTACTATTTATGATTTATAACAAGGGGAAACCCTTAAATAAATCGGGAGAGTGGCGGGTTGATCATGGGGATTTGACCAAACTGGATCGTGGGAATGATAAAAATGTTAGAGGGCCAATTGAGAAATTTTAGAATTTTTGGGGTAAAATTTACCATTTTTATAATGGAATGGCTAAATGGTAATTTTGGAAAAGTTGGGGGAGCAAATTGGAAATTTGGGAAATTAAACCCCTTTTTGTGAAATGGAATAAATTGAGGTCGTATGATAAATTTTAAAAGTTTTGGGACTTAATTTGAGGAAAAATCGACATTAGGGACTTAAAGTAAAGGAGAAATAACTTTAGGGATCTAATTCCAAATAAATGAAAGTTTAGTTTTCTCATTCATTAGATTGAATGAAGGCTATTAGGCTGAAGGATATTGAACCGAGATGTTCATATCATGTAGGAACATGAAGTATCGGGAACGCCAGCAAGGACAAGCTTGCATGAACACAAGGAACCGGTCTAGTGGAATTCATTGCATTAATGGGTGAGTGGGATTTTATATCATACCCGGTTGGGGATGATAAGTACCTCGAAATGGAAACCCACTACCAAGTGGTATTTTAAACATCACAACTTAAAGGAGTGATATGAAAATCATGAGGAAAAACTACTTACCGGTTGTAAGTAGATCATTCCCGGTTGGTACTATGAAACTTACTCGAAGAAAGTTGAAAATCCGTTCATCGGTTATGAGCGAAGATGTCCTTATACTCGGTCGGTATAATGGACAGTTGAAAATATATTTTTGTCGGAAGTGCTCTCCCCTAACTGTGTGCCAATGCTTAAATGATTTGGGAGACCTTCTTGATGGGAGCTCGAATAGCTCTTATAGGTTGGGGGCCTCGGTTTTGGAACTAGGGGGCTATTATGCCCGGTTTTAAGAATCTCGAACAAGTGGGCCATAGGCCAGTGGGCACGAGTAGGAGCTCATAAACAAACATGAGATATGTGCCATAAAACATTAATAAATGAATTGTTTGGCTATAGTACCAAAACAGGACCGACATATTCAGTCAACTAGTGGCAGTGCGACATGAGAGGTCTCCGAACCAGTTAAGACAAACAACTATAGGTTGAGCTGAGGGTCGGGGCCGTTAGACCAATGACACCATAGATTATATGGCATGACAAGAAAATACTTTTTGTGCATGCACTATGATTACGGGATCATCAAGACGCCGATGAGTAGTAGTGATGCCTCCTAAGGGCCTTGGACGACTCGGTGAGTATAAGGGCAGTTCGTTGTACCAGGTGACCATTCAAAATTTGGAGTAGCACTAAGCGCATGAGACCGAGGTGTGGATGGGATGAGGTCTCTGTTCTCATACAAACATGAAGAATTGATTTCAGGATTGAAGGTTGGATGTTGCGAACATCCACTGATTCTCAGGGTAGAAGTGGATGTACTTATATCTAGGTGGCTGGTAAAGTCGCTCCAAAGCCACAAGTGGGTTCAGTGGTCATACTAGCTTGCAAATGTGTGGAGTGTCCCAGACTCCTTATTTCCTTTAAATTTACTCATCTTCAAATCTCGGTTTTCAAAAGAAAACACATCATCATGAAAGTTAAATACACAATCGCAAGCTAGTACATCCACTGAACTCACTTGTGGCTCGAAGCGACTATACCGGCCACCTAGATAGAAGCATGTCCACTCCTACCTTGAGAATGAGTGGATGTTCGTGACATCCGACCCTCAATCCCGTAACAATTCTTTGTGTCCGTATGAGGACAGAGACCTCATCCTGACCCCACCTTGGTCTCGTGCGCTTGAAGCTACGTCGAGCTTCGCAAGGCCTCCTGGTACAACTAACTGCCCTTATATCCACCAGGTCGTCCAGCGCCCTAGGACACATCACTACCTTTCTTGGGCGACTTGAAGGTCCCGTAAACACAGTGCATACATAATCAGTATTTTCACATCATGCTATATAATATGTGGTGCCACTGGTCCAACGGCCCTGACCCTCAACTCAACGTACAGTTGTTTGTCTTGACTAGTCCGGAGACCTGTCATGTTGCACTACCGCTAATTGACTAAGTATGTCTGTCATGTCTAGGTACCATGGCCAAACAATTCAATTACTCAAGTTTTCATGGCATATAATTCATGTTTGTTTACGACCTCCTACTCCTGCCAACTGGCCTAGGGCCCACTGTTCAAGATTTTCAAAATTGGGCATAACAGCCCCCAAGTTCCAAAATCGAGCCTCCAACCTAATAGAGCTATTCGAGCTCCCATCAAGAAGGTCTCCAAAATCGTTTAAGCAGTGACACACAGTTAGGGGAGAACACTTCCGACAGAATATATTTTTTCAATTGTCCATAATACCAACCGAGTATGAGGACATCTTCGCTCATAACCGATAAACGAGTTTTCCACTTCCTTTGAGAAAGTTTAATCATACCAATCGGGTATGATCTACTTACAACAGGTAAGTAGGTTTTCCGCGTGATTTTCACGTCACTCCCCTCATGTGTGATATTTAAAATACCACTTAGCAGTGGGTTTTTATTATTAAGGTGCTTATCATCCCAACCGGGTATGATATAAAAATCTCACCCACCTGATCATGCAATGAAATTCCACTTAGTCGATTTTCGTTCCTTGCAAGCTTACCCTCAACTAGTGTTCCCTATGCCTCATGTTCCTACACGAAATGAACATCATTGTTCATTATCATCTGGTTTGATCACCTCATTCAATATGAATGACAAATTTCACAACTTTTTCAATACTTGCAAATTGGTCCCTAAAGTTATTTTTCCTTTTACTTTAGGCCCCAATTGTCGGTTTTCTCCAAATTGAGTCCCAAAACTTTTGAAATTCCTCTTGGGACCTCAGTTTACTCAATTTCATAAAAAAGGGTCCCAGTTTCCCAAATTCCCACTTTGGCCACTAAATTTTCCAAAATTACCATTTTGCCCTTCCTTTACAAAAATGGAAAGTTTTACCTCAAAAGTCTAAAATTGCTCAATTGGTCTTCTAACATTCTTATCATGCTCAATTGACCCTCAATTTTATAAAATTTCATTTTGGTCCCTCGAATTTTTGAAAATCCCCAATTTTTCCCCAATTTTAACTTCCTAACACAGCTGAATTTGATTTCATCAAATTGACCAATTAAACACTTCTAATTGTTAAAATTAAAGTTAAAATTGAGTTTCTACATCTTCATATGATTCAATAGTACTTTAAATTATAAGTTTTGACGTCGTAACGAGCCCAAATGGAGATTTGCCACAAAACAAAACTTAGAGAGAGAAAGCTTCAATTGCTCAATGGCGGGGGCGTGACAGTCCGAGCTTCCAATCGGAGCAGATAGCTCTCCTCTTGAGGTTCCTCCTATGATCTAGAATTGCATCAATTGATCCTGAATTTAATTAGCATTCTGTCATCGAAATTCTGCTCGCTCTCTCTCTAGCACCAGTTATAAATTGCATAGGGGGGTCGAATTGGCTTACCTTTCAGTCCTAATTCGGTCACGGAAAGGTTGAAGGAGTTGGGAGAGCTTAGTTTGGTCTAAGGAGGGCTCGAATCGACCAATATAAGCTCAAACGAAATAGGGTAGCTTCAGTCCGCCGGTTCAGCTTCATTGTTCGATTACACTGACACTTCTCTGATGACCCTTAGAGCGAATGGATGTTACCACCGTGTAGCTGACTTATCCCCGATTCTAAGGAACCTGACCATGCCTTTATTGGCTTAGAAATGATCCTATATTGGAAAACTAGGAAGTTGATAGAGAGTGAGGTTTTCAGGTGTGGAGAGGATAAATGGAGAGGGGCTCTTTATATTGGGAGCTTAGGGACTCGTCGGCCGTCCATTTGGAAACTTTATGACAGTCATTGAAGGCCTGAAAAATACTACACGGAAATGTTTCCTCTTCACCAGCGCTACTTCAATTTTTCGGCAAGTGAACAGTGATGTCATCGGAAGGAAGAAGACGACACTGTTCTGAAACGGACTAGACTAGTTTGAACTGGGTTCAAACTTAAAAATGGTCGGTTCAGCCCCAATTCGATAGAATTTTTCAAATATAAAAATTTCTAAATTCATTTTCTATCCAATGGTGGCCTCAAATCAAAATTTTGAATTTTTTAAGCCACCTAGAAAAATGAATTTAGCATCTAGTTCAATAGTGGTTCAAACCGGTACAAATCTGTTCAATCCAATTCGTATCCGGTTCACTAGAATCGGTTTGGTTTTCATCTCCAATTCATCCTAAAGTCCTTTTTCATGACTTTTATGGCTCCTTATGTCACTTAAGGTCCATAATTTTCCCAATTTGCCCTTTCTCTATCGGTTCCGGTTCATAAATTGACTCGGTTCTTAAATCGGTTCAACTCGGTTTGGGTCTTGTTCACCCGAACTGGTCTGATTTTTCTCTTTCAATTAGTCCTAAAGTTCTTTTATAAGATTTATGAACCTTTTTGGGTCACTTGGGAGTTAAATTTTCTCTAATTTGCATGTTCCCCAATAAACGGGTTTGTGAACCGGTTCAGTTTTCTCACTTGGTTTGATTGGTTCTTTCCCCGTTTTCCTTAACTCTAAGGAGTGGGGTTTACAACATGCCCCACCTTCTTACCATTCCTTGAAATTTTCTTTCTTCCTTTCTTCACATTCTTTTCTATATTGGGTATTTGCCCTCCTTTAATCCTCCGTTGTCTTAAAATTCTCATTTCTTCCCTCATTCCTTATCTAAGTGACTTTCGATTATTGGTCTTATTTAGTGTACTCTACCTTATGCTTAGCCGTCCTCACTTTAGGCTACATCATGTGAGTGTGGACCACAACTAGTCTTGATGTTAGTGATCATTTACTCTAGTCACTTCTTAACTAGAGGACTTACGTCTCCAAGATTTCTTAAATGTACTTTATTCCCTTTTTATGGGCAGTTCACCCCTTTCTTACTCGTACAACATCTTTGATGTTATCTTCTGACTTACCTATTCCTTGGGTTTAAATTATTCATTGGGTCCTCCTAGTATGCTTCCCCGGTCCTTTCACTTCACTATGTGCTTCATTTGCAAGTTCATCTCCTTATCCCTCTTTACTTAGTTCCATTACCTCCCAGTTGGGATACATATGCCATTCCAAGGTTTCCTTTCTTAGTAGGACTCTTCCCTTTTTCTCCTAGAATTTCTTTTTCATTTACCCTGGGGAATATCTACCCTTAAATGACATCCTTTGATGTTGTCTTCTCCTGTTTACCCTTGCTCTTGAAATCTTGTGGGCACATCCTTTGTACCCTATCCTCATCTCCAATTGTACTTTAGTACACATCTATTTATTTTAAGGAGAACTCAAATCCTCTTTATTTCTAAATCTCTTGTAAACCCTGCACTTTTGAGTTAAGGAAAACCGGGAAAAGAACCGGTCAAACCGAGTAAGAAAACTAAGCCGGTTTACATTTGAGAACACGCAATATGGAAATTTACAACTTTCGGGTGATATAAAGGGTTCATTAAACATTGGAAAAGAAATTTAAGAAAATTTAGAAAACAAAAACCAAATTGGTTTAGGTGAACAAGATTCCATAAGAACTTTGAAGTTAAGGGGAAGTATGAATTTTTCTGTAAACCGAAATTTCGGTAAAAAAATTTTATGTACGCGTTATCATAAATAACCATAAATTAATATATATTTAATTATTGTAATTAATACCAATAATTTAATACCGAAATTAAATTATTGAAATTAATACAAATAATTTAATACCGAAATTAAATTATTGGAATTAATACCAATAATTTATGACAATATTAATACTAGTAATAAATCTCGCCCATTTAATACACGGGTTTTACGCCTATATAAAGAGGTCATCCCCATTCCATTCTCCTCACACCTGAACACTTCTCTCTCTCTCTCTCTCTCTACTGCTCCATTTCCCGGTAAAGCTCGAACTAGAGCTTCGACTTGAACAAAGGTCGGGCTCTTTAGAACTGGGAGAAAACAGCTATCTGATAGCAAACTACAGTCAATCTAAGAATTGTTGGAGAAGCGCCGACATGATGGAATAGTGAAGCAACTCCGGCGGACCGAAGCTGCCCTATTTCGACCAAGCTGAAATCGGCCATTTCAAGCCCTCCTCAGGCCAAACCAAGCCCTCCCAACACTTCCGCACTCTTTCCATGGCCGAATTAGGACCGAAAGGTAAGCCAATTCGGCTCCCCTTTACAATTTTCGATCGATGCTAGAGAGAGAGTCGACTGAATTGCAATGACAAAATTCTAATCCAATTCCACATCAATTGATGCAATTCTTGATTCTAGGATAAACCTCAGGACGAGACCTATCTGCCCATATCAAAAGTTCGGACCGTCGTGCCTTCACAGGTAAGTAATCGAACCTTTCTCTCTATATAGTCTGTTTTCCGGCGAGGCTTCGTTTGAGCTCGTTCTGGTATTAAAATCTGCTATTCAAAGTTTCTTAGAATCGTATGAACATGCAAGAACTCAATTTCAACTCCAATTTCAATAATTAGAAGTGTTTGATCAGTCAATTTGATGAAATCAAATTCGGTAGTGTTGAAGAGTTGAAATTGGGGGAAATTTTGGGGATTTTCAAAATTCAAAGGACCAAAATACCAAATAGCTCTGATAGGTCGGGGGCCTCGGTTTTGGAACTTGGGGGCTAAATGCCCGATTTTGAAAATCTCGTATAGTGGGCCCAAGGCCAGTTAGCACGAGCAGTAACTCGTAAATGAACATGATATATGTGCCATAAAACTTAATAAGTGAATTGTTTGGCCATGGTACCAAGATAGGACCGACATGCTCAGTCAACTAGCGGCAGTGCGACATGACAAGTCAATGGACTAGTCAAGACAAACAACTGCAGGTTGAGTTGAGAGTCGGGGCCGTTGGACTAGTGGCACCACATATTACATGGCAATATAAGAAAACATTGTTTGTGCATGCACTGTGAGTACGGGATCATCAAGGCGCTCATGAGGGGTAGTGATGCGTCCTAAGGGCACTGGACGACCTAGTGGCTATAAGGGCAGTTTGTCGTTCCAAGTGTCTGTGCGAAATCTGGAGTAGCACCAAGCGCATGAGACCAGGGTGGGGACATGATGAGGTCTCTATCCTTATACAGACACAAAGAAGTGATTTCGGGATTGTGGGTCGAATGTCACGTACATCCACTCATTCTCAGGGTAGAAGTGGTTGTACTTCTATCCAGGTGGCAGGAAAAGTCGCTCCGAAGCCACTAGCGGGTTCAGTAGTGATACTAACTTGTGAATGTGTGTAACCTTCATGATGAAGGATGTGTGTTGGGTGATGACACACCGATAACTAAGAAATAATGGAAAAACCCAAATTTTTAAATGAAGGGATTTTTTGAAAAAAAAAAGGAGTCTAGCACACTCCATATAAATATTTTTCTTAAAAGTTAAAAGTAAACCTTTAAAAACCCATTCACTGAGTAGTCGTACTCACCCCCTCCCTTATATCCCTTTCAGGAAATCCCGGAAAGCCTACCTTGAAAGACCATCAACTATGATGCCTGTAAGACAGGTATGTAAAGTTTAAAATTTCATGCAGTTTTGATTATGCTATTCCAGGAAATGGTGCATGTTTAAAGGACGCCTTACTCTTTACGGATTATAATAAGGGGAAACCCTTTAATAAATCGGGAGAGTGGCTGGTTGTTCACGCGAATCCGACCAAACCGAGTCGGGGTGTGACATCTCTTGATCATCATGTGAGAGGCTTGCCTACCCCCTCTCTTGGCTTGAGTTTAGTCATTAATTTGGACATTAGTCTTTTTAAGGATTTCTTTCATCCTTCTTTTTCCCAATATTTGGCCTTTCCACCTCTCTCTTCTTTGTTAGAGCTTAAATTATGACCTTCACGAGTATTAGTTCTTTAACTGCCCCGTCCTTACCATTCCCTTGGTCTAATTATCTTAGGTCAGTTGTTTCTCGAGTCTTATTGTCCTTATGTTCATCCTACTCCCCTTTTAGAGTGTAGTCCTTTCGACTTCCCAATCTTCCTTAGGACATCATTATTCTCTGACTATCTTGTCGTTACGACTTCATTCCTTCCATTATGTTGGTCCGAAACTCCTATTTGGCATCACTGCTTTTTCCAAAGTGAGTCGTACTTGCAATCTTGAGACATTTCATTTGTCATCAAATGCTTAACTAGTCTTTTCTTGTGGAGGCGCTCCCTTCTTTGCTTCTAAATGGCTGGAAATTTCTTCTTAAGGAAAGATTTTCTTTAGCTATGCTTTGTTCTTGTTTTCGTTTTATCGAGGTCCTACCTTCAGTCCTTTTTCCTCCCTGCCAATATGCTAGGATCTTAAAGGGCTTCCTCTTAGATGCAGTTGAAATTCTGAGCAGGAATTGTATTTTTAAGGATGGTATCCTTTCGGGTTCCAATAGCTGTGGGGGCGTTATTCTTGGAAAATATTATCCTAAATCCTTGTGGTGTGGGACAGTCCTTCACTTCATATCCTATTTCCTTACACTTGTAATAGGTCGTTTCATTGTTCAGTTACTCCAAGAGTTATCCTAGACTCCTTAATTACCTTGATAATTTTTCTTGTTGTGCCTTCTTTGCCCAACAATTCCCTTGATTCATTCCTTCACTTGGGATGGAAATCTCCTTGGTCTTCATAGTGTCTAAGGTAATGCGGATTTGTTTGGTTACCTTCTGTGGGAAATCTTCCTACAATTGAGGTGCAAGGTCACATCATTTTGAGAGATATGGTTTTAGAAACTTGGAATTCTTTATTATTGGAGAGGTAATACAATAGGTTGGGGTCTTAGCCCCATTACAAAAAGTATTTCCGAAACAGATGGAAAGCTATTGGGTTCTTTGACAAGCGTCCTCCTTAGTAAGGTTATAATCCCTTGATGGTGTTCCTGGCCTTAGGCTTGGCTTCCCTCGTACTCAGGATTGTGACCTCAATAGATCCTGACACCATCCTTCTAGATACTTCCCACTAATGTCTCTTGGTTCTTTGGGACTTCTTGGGTATTTTAGGGTGATCTCCCTACAGGGACAGAGTGTTGGGTGGTGTTGGTAATGTCAGTCCTAGTTTTCTTAGTTCCCCTCCTTGGAGCTATTTGAAAATTTTAAAATTTTCTCTTAGTGACTATGTTATATAGTTTTGATAATATATTCGAGGAAATAGGCTCTAATACCACTCAAGTTGTCATGTCCCGACCCGGTTTGGTCAGATCCTTGTGAGCAACCCACCACTCTCCCAGTTTATTCAGGGTTTTCCCCTTCTTTAATCCAGAATGAGTAAGGCGTCCTTTAAACATGCACCTTTCTTGGAATATCATAAATTAAAACTACATAAAATTTAACTTACACACATGTCTTGCAGGTGTTACTAACAGGAGGTATTTGGGTAGGTTTCCCTTGGTTACTTGAAAAGGGATATAAGGGAGTGGGTGAGTTCAACGACTTAGTGAATGGGTTTTTAAAGTTTCAATTTTAGGAAAAGTGCTTGAATAAGAGTGTGCCAGACTCCTTATTTTCTTTTAAAACAATTTATCCTTAAAATCTCATTTTCATAACCATTACTCAATCCTCAATCATAACTGGTGTGTTTATCAACCAACACATGCTCTTCATCATGAAGGGAACACACATTCGCAGGCCAACCCGTCCACTGTACCCAATTGTGGCGTCGAAGCGACTTTAACGGCTACCTAGATAGAAGTATATCCACTTCTACCCTGAGAATGAGTGGATGTACATGACATCCGACCCTCAATCCCATAATAAACCTTCGTGTCCATATGAGGACGGAGACCTCATCCCGATCCCACTCTGGTCACATGCGCATGAAGCTATGTCAAGCTTCCAAGACTACTGGCACGACTAACTGCCCTTATCTCCACTATGTCATCTAGAGCCCTAGGATGTATCACTACCCCTCTTAGGCATCTTGAAGGTCCCGTAACATCAGTGCATGCACAAATCAACAATTTTCCACATAAGCCATATAATTTGTGGTGCCACTGGTCCAACGGCCCTGACCCTTAACTCGACCTGCAGCTCTTTATCTTCACAGGTCCATAAACCTGTCATGTCGTACTACCGCCAATCCATTGAGTATATCAGTCCTGTCTTGGTACCATGGCCAAACAATTCATTCATTTAAAGTTTTCATGGCTTAAACTCATGTTTGTTTATGAGCTCCTGCTCGTACCAACTGACCTAGGGCCCACTGTTCGAGATTTTCAAAATCGGGCATATTAGCCCTCAAGTTCCAAAACCGAGGCCTCCTGGCCTATCTGAGCTATTCAAGCTCCCATCAAGAAGGTCTCCCAAAATGTTTAAGCAATGGCACACAATCAAGGGAGAGCACTTCTGACAAAAATAAACTTTTAGTCATCCATCACACCAACCGGGTATGAGGAAATCTCCAATATAAGCGATAAGCGGGTTTTCTACTTCCTTGTAGGAAGTTTCATCATACCAACCGGGTATGATCTACTTACAACCGGTAAATAGTTTTTTCGTGTAATTTCCACATCACTCCTCCCAAGTGTGATGGTTTAAATACCACTTAGTAGTGGGTTTTCATTTCTGATGTGCTTATCATCCCAACCAGTTATGATATAAAATCTTACTCACCCGATCGTGTAGTGAATTTCCTCTTATTTGGCTCTTTGCCTCCACGCGAGCTTGTACTTGTTAGTGTTCTCGGTACTTCGTGTTCCTACATGATGTAAACATCCTTACTCATTATCATTTGGCCTATTAGCCTTCATTCACCACGAATGAATAAAATCCTCAAACTTTTTTATTTGTTGCAATTAGGTCACTAAAGTTATTTTTCGTTAACTTTAGGTCCCTAATGCCGATCTTCCCCCAAATTGAGTCCTGAAACCTCTAAATTTCACCTTAGGACCTCAATTTATTCAAAATCACAAAATGGGTTCAAGTTTCCCAAATCTCCAATTTGGTCCCCAACTTTCCCAAAATTACCATTTTGCCCTTACTTTACAAAAATGGTAAGTTTTCCCCAAAAATTCCAAAAACTGACCAATTGGTCATCCAACATCTTTATCATGCCCAATTGACCCTCAATTTTATGAAATTGTACTTTAGTCACTCGAATTTTTTAAATCCCCAAATTTCCCCCAATTTCAACCTTCTAACTCAACCGAATTTGATTTCATCAAATTGACCAATCAAATGAGTTTAATTGTTGAAATTGAAGTTAGATTATAGTTCCTACACCTTTATATGATTCAATTTCACTTTGAATCGCACGATTTGATGTTGGAATGAGCTCGAATGGAGCTTCATCGGAAAACTGAACGTAGAGAGAAAAAGCTTCAAAAGCTTACCATTTGAGGTGCAGCGGTCCAAGTTTTTGATCTAGGCAGATAGCTCTCGTCCTGAGGTTCCTCCTAAGATCAAGAATCGCATTAATTGATGTCGAATTGAGGGAGAATTTAGTTAGTGAAAATTTGTCAATTCTCTCTCTATCACCGATCGAAATTTATAGAGGGGAGCTAAATTGGCATACCTTTTCGCTCTAATTCAGATGTAGAAGGGCTCTGGAGGTGTTGGGAGCTTGGTTTGGCCTGAGGAGGGCTCGAATTGGTCATTTTTAGCTTAGCCAAAATAGGGCAGCTTTGGTCCACTGGAGCTGCTTCACTGTTCTATCACGTTGGCGTTTCTTCAGCGACCCTCGAAGCAAATAGAGACTACAGGCGCATAGCTGACCTCTCCCGAATCCAAAGAACCCAACCATGCCTTCTTTGGTTTAGAAAAATACCCAAGTGAGAGCTCTGGTTCGAGCTTTATCGAAAAATGGAGCAATAAGGAGAGAGTGGAGTTTTCAGGTGCGAAAAGGATGAATGAGGAGGGGCTCTTTATATAGAAAGCTCGAGGACTTCTTGGTCGTCCGATTGGCGCCTTAATGGTGGTAATTCATTACCTAAAACTCCCTAGCTTGAGACTTTTCATCTTCGCCGGCGCTACTCGATTTTTCGGCGAGTAAACAGTGATGTCATCTGAATGAAGAAGACGACAATGTTCTGTACCGAACCAAATCAGTCCAAACTAGGTTCAAAGCATAAACCGGCTAGTTTAGGCCCGATTCGATTGAGTTTTTCAAAATTAAAATTTTCTAAATTCATTCTCTATCCAATGGTGGCCTCAATTCTCCAAATTGAATTTTTTAGCCACCTAGAAAAATGAATTTAGCATCTGATTCAATAGTGGTTCAAACTAGTCTAGACCGGTTCAATCCAGTTCGGATCCGATTCACCTAAACCGGTCTAGTTTTCTTCCCCAAATTGTCTTATAGTCCCTTTTCAAGGTTTTTATGACCCTTTGGATCACACGGGAGTTGTAAATTTCCCAATTTATCCATTCTCTAATGATCGGGTTTGTAAATCGGTTCGATTTTTCTCACTCAGTTTGACCGGTTCTTTCCCCAGTTTTCCTTAGCTCCAAAGAGCGGGGTTTACATATGACATCTAGCCATGGAAAAGTATTCCACGTTCGAGTCTACCCTTAAAAATTAGAGTGTAAACATGCCCAAAGAAGAAATAATGAACCTCAAATAGTCTTGACAAATAGAACGATAACTTAAAAGATTATAAATTTGAAATTTCATTTTAATATTTTGAATCATAACATTTATCTCCTTAGTACTCTGCACTTGAATGATAAATTAGAAAAACTTGAGGAACTAATAATTTACAATAGGGAGATGGTGAGAACCAAAGATCCATCTTCCAAAACTCAAAGGACATGTGATGGATCCATAATCAGTCGAGCTCATAGCTAACTTCCAAGACAACCCATAAAGGTCTAGTGGCATCGCTTAGAGATGGATAGTGACATAGCCTAATAATACTCAATGGTCTAAATGTCAATCTCACACATATTTATCTACCTTCTATGAAATTGAAATTATGAGTGAGAGTAATGACGGTCTAAAGGACAATCTCACACATATCTATCTATCTATCTAAGTTATCGTGTATTATCTCTACAAGAGGGACAATAAGGTATTAAGTGCTGATATTAACATATAAAAGTTATACTGTAATTTTTTAGGAAAATTACAGTTTTGCTTATCGGGCTTAATTTATTCGACTTACATGTCAAAAAACTATTATTCAACCGGCCCTCCTCCAAGGATAGTTAGTACTTGCTTAGAGTTATAACCTCTTATGATTATATTTGTCAATGGGCTTAGAAATTATTAATCTAGCACTTAGATATCTTACTTTTCCCAAAATTATATTTTGGTCCCTAAGCTTAGGTAAAATTATCATTTTACCCTTTATGACTTAAAATCCTTTATATACTTTTCCAAGTTTTTAACTTGTGTCATCAAGTTTCCTTTAATCTCATTCTGGTCTCCAAAATACATCAAGATATTTTCTAAGTCTTATTTCACACTATTTGCAAAATAGTCCTTAAAATGGGTCAAATTACTATTTTACTGCTACTCTTTAAAACTTATCTTTTATGGGCCTTATATTCTCCAAATCTTTTATTTGGGTCCCTAGACTTTCTTTAGTCTCATTTAAGTTCTTAAACTTTTTAAAATTTTACATATTTTCTTATTTGCACTTTAGTCCCTAAACTTTCTCCTTTGTTACTTTTATGTCCTTAAGTATTCCTACCATGTCATTCTAGTTTCAAATATTTACCTGTCTTTCCAAAATGTCACAAAACTTTATTCAGTACCTTAAAAAGGCCCCCAAGAAAACTTATTCTCAAATAGGTCATCTAACTTATTGATATTTACATTTTAGTTTCCAACATTTGCTCCCTAATAAAATAATTCTCAAAATAACTCAAACTTAGATATGATGTCCCTATACCCTTCCCCTAGGCCATCGTAGTCTATGTTCATCAAGAGTTGGCCAGAATAGTGACTATCAAGATTTATTCTAAACTAACAGTTTATTGGGCATATGTAGGGTCAAGGTCGGAATCTCACCTCAGACGAAGATTTGGTCGATGACATTGGTACGGTTTGAAAGCTAACTCTTATAAGGGTTTGTGACCACTTGAAACACCTTAAACGAAGGTCTAAACAACATGCAAAGTCAATTTAACTAAACTATGTTACAACTGAAGCTAACTAGCATTTCTTAGAATTAATTCGATCTCGATACTTACCCAAATCATATGAAGCCAGTGGCCTTCGAAAGTTGAGGTCAAGAGGATTGTGGCCCTTGTTGGTTGTCGATGCCATAAAAAATGACCACGCAACCAAATGCTTTATTTATGGTCAGAGAAGGTCTGGTACTATTTGATCTTGTCGACGATGGTAGAGCTAATGTTGGTAGCCAAGAGAGATAACATTAGAAAGCTAACTCTCATAACTTTTCAATGACACATAAAACTTTAAATTTGGTGGTCAGGAGAGGAAGTGGTGCTATTTGCAAGTGTGGTCATCAAAAAATGGAGGTATGAATGTTTTAAAGGGAATTATGATCTTAAACCGACAGGGCCTTCAAGATTTATATGAATGAATTCTAGAGTTAATTAGCTATCTGATCATGGCCCCCTTTATCAATTTATAACATTTGACTCTTAGAATTAATTAATTTCTAACTGGTTTTTGGAATTATGCTAGAGAAATGTCTAGTTTTAATCCGAGTTCGAGTGTTCTATCGGGTGGAGGGGATGAAGCGTGTGCGTGCGCCCGCGCATGTGGTACGTGTTCTGACCCCTACTCACCTATTTCGCCTCCAATTCAACCGATTATTAGCCCAATAGAAATATTTAAAAAATTTTTGTTCAATTTTCAATCGAATGGACTTAATAATTACTAAACTCCAATTTATTTAGCCACTCTAAAAGTTTGGGGATTTTGTGACTTGGGTCTATTAAAACCTTATCTAAATTAGTTTTTCCCCAAATTTTTTACAATTCTTAATTTCGGCAGTATGCTCTCAAAATATATTTTATGACAAATATTATTGTATTATATATCGGTTTCAAACCATATTTCAAAATCAATTTAATTTTAAATCTCGTTTCAAATTTTTACCCTCGAATTTATTTTAATTTTCGATTTAGTTCGACTTAATATCCAATTTGAAATTTGCGATGTTAAAAGAATTATATATTTTGTTTTACTTTTAAGGGTTTATTTGGATACATGTAATTATGGGGTAATTTGAGTTAAAATTTTGAGTACATTAACTTTAATCAAATTTCTTCATTTTTGTACTATGGTCACTTTACATGAAATTATTTTACAACAATAAATCTTAAAATTCTTTATCTTGATGAAAATTTTTAAAATTTTTTAGAAATTTTACCTCACCAATATTTTTCCATATTTTTATTTTTTTATTATACCAGATATCTTAATAACTCTTTTTAAACTTCTAAATAAAATTTAAATTTGCTTGCCATCCAACCTTACATATAGAGCAATCTAATATTATAATCACCAACTTCTATAGTGAAATTTTAATTAAGAATATATTATTATTTTTATTCAAATAAGATATTATATTTTTACTAAACACTCAAATAAGGCCATAATAATTAATAGAGCTTCAACTTTTTCAATGTATCATAAATAAAATTCTCTTTTTGGTAAGTTATTTCCTACCATAAGATCATTGAGTCAACTAATGCATGATTAAATTGTTGAATGTTTATTTAGGTAGATAAACCTCTTCCAACTCAAATTTTATCTTTCTTATGAGAAGAGATGTTGGTAAGGTTTTAATATTTTCCACTTGTCAATTTTTCATTGTTTTTGCACTATCATAGTAAAAGTTATTATTTGAGCCACATAATAATTATTGATATTTTATTTGTACTAAAAAAATAAAATATCATTTAAAATTTGGATTTAGCAATCAAGCTTTATTTTGGAGCTAAAGAGGTAAGCATGTGGCCTCTCCATCAGCGATGATTGGAACAGCAAGATGGGCTTGGTAAAGGCCGAATCTGGCTAAGTGAGCCATCTTTTTATTTTGTTATGGAAAAAAAGACAAGAATATGCTTATCCTTATTGTGTTTATTTGTCAAATTTTGGTTTTTTTTCTTTGATTAGATTTCTGCAACGTCTTTGTTGTTCAACGAGGGAATGATACTAGCCCACAGAGTTTCTCTTCCTTGTCTGACCCTTACTAGTAAAACGTCAACTACCCCGTTTCTATACCGGAAATCCCTCGTCTGTTCATCAATATTTCGATGCGATTATGGCTCCAGAGCGTGCGTTAAGTGTTCCTGCACTGAAAATGGAGACACTCAGCAATCATATTTTCAGGTAGAATCTCTTCCCCAATCGAATCGAAAACTGATGAAAACGGAGAATTCCCAAAGGGGTGCCATTTATTTCATAGTTCAATCGAGCAGGTTCCGTGCGAAACAGTGATGGAAATTCGAGCATTTTTTTTGCAGGGTTTCTCTGTGCTGGGACCAGAACCAGATGTCCCATTTGATAGTAAGACTATGTGGAGCACGCTGTCGTTTTACCTGTTCAGTGTGCACATTCCTCTAAGCTTCGGAGGCCTGTCAATAGTTGCCCATGTGCTGCACCAATCCGTTCTCGATCCTCAGACGGAGGTGAATGCAACTCTGTTGCCAGTGCTTTTTTGTTGATACACTAACATCGGAATCATATGCAACCTGTATCTTTTAACGAATTTTGAGAAAAACTCGCATATGTCAGTGTAGATATTACCAAGTTGAGGATTATCTTCCTTCTAACCAATTAGATGCCAACTTCCTCTCACTTATATCTAGAAAAGGGCAGATTTGTTATTAGAGATAGATAGAGCATCTTTGGTTTATTTGTGATGGGGTGAAGTGTTACAATTACAAATATTTTGTAATAAAGGTTAAACCTTTGAAATTTTAAGTGATTTGCTAGGTTATGATATAGTTGAGATTTGCCTGGAAATGCAGGCGCTATCATTGCTGGCCATTCAGCTTATTGAGCTCGTAGCTGCTGTTTGTCTGCTTCAGACCACCATGAAGCCTCAGTTCAAATTGATGGGCATCTTCAAAGTAGACAAATTACCAACAGACCGGAGTCCTTGGCTGGGTTCAGCAGTAGGGTTCAGTTCTCTGGTGCTGTTGGTTTTCCTTTCGTCATTTCTCACTGACAGTTTTATAGGACCCAAGGTTGGTTATGAAATTCTTCTGTAGATTTTGATTAATACCAGTGGAATTGTGCTGAGCTTACACCATTGCATAGTGTTTTAGTTTATCTATTATTCTATATCAGTAGTGCTGATAAGCACTTTGCCTCGGATTCTTGAAAGTATTCCTAGCTGATGCAGTGATGCTTAGGCTCTTTCCTTTTGAGCCAACAAGCAATAATAGATAGTAAATGGACTGTGATTAGATCATAGCATTTGTATCTTCGTTTGAATAACATATGAGTTACCATTCCAGTGTAGCCTACTTTGCCATTTTTGAAAGACTACATTGTTAAAGTCAAATTCCAGACACTGATTTGTGCTGCATCTCATTTTTCAGTTTTACTGTAACTCTTTCAATTAGGTTAACATTTAAAGGACCTGAGATTGTCTTTGTTCCTTAATTGTTCATACTATTATGCATTAATGTACATCTTGTTTATCCTTGAAGTAGCTCTCTCATTGAATTGCCTCCTGATGCAAACTTAGAGCTTTCCCTTACTTCTAAGCTCGTTAATGCTGGAGGAGATCTTTCTCTATGTGCTTGCAGAGCATCAACAACTCTGTACTCAAGGAGATCCTTACCAGCACCAACCTCGCAAGAGCAGCATGTACTCTTGCCTACTGTCTCATCATTCCAACACTGGAAGAACTCATGTACAGAGGCTTCCTGTTAAGATCGATCTCTTCCACAATGAAGTGGCAGCAAAGCATTTTCCTGAGCTCGGTCATATTCAGCGCCATCCACTTCTCTGGTGAGAATTTCTTGCAGTTGTTCATTATAGGGTGTGTCCTTGGCTGCTCTTATTGCTGGACTGGAGACTTGAGATCCTCCATTCTCATACATTCCCTTTACAATGCCATGATACTCTCCATTACTTATGTATCCTAAGCCTACCTTTATAATATAAACGTGGGTCTAATTAAACTTACACCCCCTCAGTATTCTCATTGGTCAGTGCTTCCTTCCCAGGTATCCAAAATACACGTTGCCTAAAGATTAAGCTATTGAACTTCTCTGCTTGGAATTTTTTTTTGTTAAACTTTTCCATGTGGAATTCATTATTCCTAACAATGACCGGTATGAATATTAGTTTTAATGATGTCATGAGCTCTTTCTATCCAAAGTAGGCTAAAAAATAAAAAACTTTTTTTGACCAATAAAAAAATATAATCAACTTTGACCGAGTGTTTAGAAAGAGGATAGGGTTCTATGAATATGAAATTTTAGGACAAAAGAGTAATTATATTGCATTCCTTAAAAATATAATAGTACGCTCATTACCCAATTAAAAAAACTTTATTAAGAGATAATATAATATAGTGATATTTTATATAATTAATGATAAATAATATTAAAATCTTTTTTAACATCAAATATTTGAGTTATTTATTTATTTTTTATATTTTTTTTGCTCAAAAAAATAATCTACTTTATTGAGTTGAGTTCAACAGAAATAACAGGAGGCCTGGATAAGCGGGGATTAAGTTTTGAGTAACCATTTGGTCTGGTGTCGCTCTCATTACGTGCTCGGCCCGGCTTCGAGTACATTGGACCTAATTTCAAGTCGGGTCTGAATCAATCAAATCCCGATTTAGCTAGTGATACAAAAAAGTTGCGTTCATTCCACGTTATCATAATATGTAATAACAATTTTACTCAAAAAAAATGTTTATCAATGTTTAAACATGTTATATTTAAGATGTAATGTAGAAATTTGTTAGAATATATTATTTACTATAAGTTCAGTTAAATTTATACTTAAAAATTAGACTTATAAGTAGTGTAATAATTTTAATTTTATAAAACTACTATACTTTTTATTTTATCCAATTTCATATATTATTCTTAATATAAGATTTCACATGAAATATTAATACATTTGTTATTCTCTTATATGCAATTTTAATACATTTTTCATTTATAATTCTCAAGTACTGCACTCAACAATTATTTATTAGTAAAATATTATCTTTCTTATTTCTAACAAATGGGACAATTGCCTCAAATTAGTTAAGTGCACAAAACTATTGACTTTTATACTATTTTAAAAAATATTATATATTGATAATAAGGTAAGCTAATATTTAATTAAATGTGAAGTATTTATAAATTTAACACTGCTTTATTTTATATAATATGATATTTTATTCTCGATAAAATTTCATATAAAATTCTTAATCTTATAAAGGTATTTGAAAATGTATGTTCAGTATGAACAGTTTTCATGTGACGGATAGCATAATGCTAAATCAAGGTGTAAATTATTTTTCATAATTTAATTCCACGTGAATGATCAAGGGTACCGTTGAACATACAATCAATCCATTTTTTTTTTGCACAATGTGTCCATTTTATTCGGCGTGCTCTATTAGACTATTGTGGGCCTCGGCCTGCTGTCTATCCAGTCCACCCACGGTGCGTCTGCGTGTCAAAATAGTTGTTCGTTGACCCTCACCATGAAGTGGATTGGTATCAAGGGTAAATATTCGAATCTTCCCCTCTTCCCATTGGATTCACTCCCCCACCAAACAACCTACCTGCCACATCAACCGCGGTAGATGATAAAAAGATAGGAATTGGGTTAAAGTGGATATGCATGGGAAAATTTTCTATATAAAAAGCCACATTTCAAAATACTTTTTATGATTTATTATAAATTAAATTAATGAAAATTTATCTTTAATTTTATATATATATATATATATATATATTACATTCCGTGAGTTGAAAATTTTTGCACTAAAACCGCATTTGACTTTATAGCTAATACTGGAGAAAGTATTTATAGATTATAATATTATTTCCGAATTAGAGATTAAAAAATAAATATTTAATTATTTAGAAAGTCATAAATTTTATTAAGTTATTTATTTTGGTATGAATTTTTGGAGTTTTTAATTTTATAGTCAAATTTCTTATCAATCATGTTGGTAATGCTGATTTAGGTTATTTAATTGGATAATATGACTTCATGATATATCGTTATTATCTATTTTTAATTAAAGTAATTTATTATAAAGATTAATATTTTTTTGAATAAATTGATTAAATTATAATTATTTTCTCTTGGGACAGTACTACAATTTAGGGATACGATTCTATATTATTCTATATATGTTACCCATAATATTTAAAGTATAAAAATATAACTTTTATTTTTTCGAAGAAATTAATTTATTTTCAAATTAGATACAAAATTAATAATTTAGTATTACTTAGATCAATAAAAATGTACTAAATAGAAAAATAATAATAAAATTGATACATTTTTATGTAAGTTTTCCAAAAATAAACAATCATACAATTATTTATTTATTTATTTATTTATTTTCCAAAATAAATCACTCAACTCAAGTAAGGAAAAATTATATTATTGTCTAAAAAATAAATTATATTGATGATATAATTTTTTATAAAAAATATAATTTGATAGAAAATTTTTTAAAAATATTTTTATTATCAAATTACTAAATTACAATAAAAATGTAAAAAATGTAAAAATAATATGATATTAAATCAATTTTAAAATTTTTGTTAGTGTCAAAATTGGAATAAAATAAATTTATTTAATACTAATTTTTTTATAAAAATAAATATTAAATACTAAATAATTTAAAATATTTTTTAATATTTAATATTAATTATCATATTTAAAATTTTGTAGGATAATATGATTTGGCCTATATGAAAGTAATCCCTTTTTTGCTATGGTAATAATTAATGATATAACAAGTTTCAGAAGTTCTAGTTATGGAATCTGAATTAAATCAACTTCTCTTAACAGAGCATCTCCCTCTGTGCTCGCCTTCCATTTCCTCTTCCTTGGTTTATTCTCACGTTCCCGCATCTCTATCTCTACCTTCTTCGGACAGACTTCTCTCTCTCCTCCTCCCCCAGGCGTCAGATGGAAATGGCCATGGAAGGTTCCGTGTCGCATGTCCAGCTCTGTATGGCCGCCGAGTTCACTGACGACGCCCCGCGCACTCGACCGACCGCCGGAGTTTGGATACCGGGGGCCTTACGAATATGTCGTTTCACGTCTTTTTTCTGAGCTTCATCTCTGTTTAGATACTCGTTTCTAATTTCTGCTTTTTTTCTCGTCAAGTCTGCGTTGTCCTTCCGTTTCTGGAGAATTCAAGCCGTGTCCCTAGGGTTTCGTTGAATCTATCGCGATTCTCGGTGAATTTTCCCTGTCGCCCTTCTCTATCACAGTTTTCCGCGGTGTATTGCGGGAAATTGCAACTTGGGCATCCCCTAGGGTTTTGTATATTTGGTTTCTTGCAGTGGTCTGATTTTCATGGCGTGAAGGACTCGGTTTATCTGAGTTGTGTTTTTTACCTTAGCTTTAGAAGCAGGAAGGGAATCTGACTTTCAATTTGGTATTTTGGCGGGAAATTTTCGATGGAACGGAAAACGGTAGGTTTTCTTGGAGCTGGTAAACTGAGCTTAAGAGAGCAAGCTGCCAGAACGGTTCTTCGAAATGTGAGAGCACAGGGTCACCCTTACGTTGACCTCCGGGAGGATGGAAAGAAATTCATCTACTTTTGTACTCTGTGTCTCGCCCCTTGTTATAGTGATACCATATTGTTTGATCACTTGAAGGGAAATCTCCATACTGAGAGATTAGCAGATGCTAAGCTGACACTTTTGAGACCCAATCCATGGCCTTTTAATGATGGTATTATGTTCTTCCATAATTCTGAGGAGGTTGATAAATTGCTTCAGAGTAAAAATGACTTCCCTATGCTATTGGAGCCCCATAGCAGTGAAAGTCAGGCCATAATTGAATACCGGAATGGGACTCAACAGCATAGCCACGGTGATGCACCTGATGTTGCTTTGAGTGATACAAGAGAGAACTGTAACTTCCTGATATCAAATGTGCTTCTAGAGGCTGGAATATCTGACTTGGTGGTAAGATTTGTTGGTGTTGGAAAAATTGCTGCAAGGTATCTTGAGAATTCTGATACAACCAGTAGTGTTTGTAAGATATGGTGCGAGTGGTTAGGAAATCTGAGTCTTGGTGATGATTCAGTGGAGATCCCGAAGCATACTTTTGCCATCGTTACCTTGGCTTACAATTATGAATTGGGCCGGAAAGGACTATTTGATGATGCTACCCAATTGCTTACTTCTGACTCTATGCCTGATGCTGCGAATGGGGATAATACAAACAAGAAACGAAAGAAATGCCCTGTTCCGGAAGATGTAAGTGATTCTCTCAGTCGCCAGTATGACTCGTCTGGGGAGGATTCGGCGGCTTCCAGTGTATTCTCTTCAAGAGTGACACTGGATAGGTATGATGACCAAATTCTGCAGACTAGAATTATCTCAAGCAAGGCTATGAGGCGAGAATTGAGACGGCAGCAGCGTATAGCAGCAGAAAGAATGTGTGACATCTGCCAACAGAAGATACTTCCAGGAAAGAATGTGGCCACACTCTTGAACATGAATACTGGAAAGCTAGCATGCAGTAGTCGAAATTCTAACGGAGTAAAGTTTCTTCTTGTCATCCACATAATCCAGCTCCCTTTTTTCATTTACCTTTGTCAATCCTATTCTCTGATAACATGTTGTAACATGATTTTGTAATATGCAGGCCTTCCATGTCTTTCATACATCCTGCCTTATCCACTGGATACTTCTCTGTGAGGTTGAAATAGCAAGAAATCAGTCATCTGCTCCACGTTTAAATGGGAGATCTAGGAAGAAGAGTGCTGCTAAGAGCAATAAGATGAAAAAGGAGACTGAGAAAGGTACAGTTGTGACAAACTTTTATTCTATATTCTGCCCAGAGTGCCAAGGCACCGGTATCAACGTTGATGGAGATGGGAAGGAGCGGGACAAAGTCTCTCTTTCTGAGGTATTATCAGATGTGAAGATTATTTATGCAGTTCAAGTTTCCTAGCAGAAAATAACCAAACTTTAAATGCAAATATATGCATTTGGTTTAGTTTATCTTCTCCTTTATATCATCTATCGCACAATTCTTTTTTTCCTGCATTTTAGTTTAACACCACATAAGGAAATGCATTACATTAGTATTATTGGTTGACATGTTTATCAAACTGAAAAATACTTTGGAGATTAGGATTTTGATGTGAAATATGTTTCTATAAATTGCATACTATCAAGTTGGGGTATAACCCTTCTCCATCTTTGGTATACGCCCAAACTAATGTGTGGTTCACATTGGGAATGATTTAATCCTGCTTTATACTTCCCATTATTTTTAGATGTTTAAGTTCAAACTCAAGGTCAGCAATGCACGGAAAGAATGGATGAAAAACCCCGAGAAACTGGAGAATTGCTCAGTTGGGTTCTACTTTCCACACAATTCAGAAGAGAGGACTCTAGTGGTGAGTGTGGCTGTGATAAGTCTCATAATTAAGTATCGGCATTAAAATAAAGTGTTGCACTTGCTGATTTTTCTGATATGCCCCCTTTTCAGGAAAAAGTTACCCCACTGAAGCTGCTCAATTTCTATGGTGCTATCCATGGTGGCTGTAAGGATGGTTCCTTGGAGTTCATTAAGTGATATCAGTTCCTCAAGTAATAGATGGGCATACCCTTTTTTTTTTCCATCAACTGTCTGTAACTGAAAGCCCAAAGCCCATGGTAGCTTCATGGCTGGAGTGACGCTGAACTTTGTTAACAGTAGCCATGTTTCTCTAGTTACTTTTCTAAATAGATGACGTGTGGGGGTGCTGCATACCTTGGTACATACATGATTTGCATCTTAGCTCCCATAGTTAGTCATGTGGGTTGATATTGATAGTAGTATAGTATACTCGAGAACAACTCTGTAATAAACTCTTCTTGTTTATCCGAGAGGAGCTTGCTGTAAATCTTGCATTTCAAGTGTCTGTTATTATTGTATACCTTGGCTCGTCCTCAACGTTTTGCAGCCCTATTGTTTTGAGACCCCTTCAACCCATCCATGCATACATGGCTGTTTAATCTCAGATCGCCCGCAGCTTGCCATTATAACTAACCCTTCAATAAATCAGGGAAGCCTCGTATATATAAAAAACTAAAAAATGAAAGAAAGTGAAGAAAAACAGAGCTACATGTCCCGGTAAACACAACAAACATCTGTCTTCTTCCTCCTCCAAACATTACTCCCCCTTACTGTAATTCCATTCCCACTATCCTCTCTGGTTTAAAGGGCCTCCCAGCTGTCCAAGGTGAGCTTATGTGAGACTCAATGGGGACTAGAATACTTTATGGGTCCGGGTCCAAGTTTTTAGACCCACACCATGATCTCGACCATGCTAAATCTATGAGATCAAACCTCAAGCTAGATAGAGTATTGGTGAAACTCAAGACTATATATTTTTGTCTAATATCACAAAATTACGATATTTTTGTGGCATTTAATAAAAAAAATTATATAGGTCTCTTTCATTACACCTATATTATAATTCAAAATTAAATTAAATTAGAAATCGGTTTGAATAAAAATTTTGAAAAAATGGTAAATTTACATTAAATGTACACAAAAATCTTATTTGATCGAAAATTAAAAATTGAAAAAAAATCTATTTGAGAACTAGTTTGAATAAGAATTCAACCGGCTCACACAAAAAGCTCCACAATTTTTTCAAGTATCTTAAAAAATCGTAAAATAGAAACTATTGTATACAAATAATAGAAAATTTGCCAAAATATTTTTATAAAAACAAATTGGGCTAATAACTAATTGAATTCGAGGTGAATTGTCACGTCCCAACTCGGTTTGGTTGGAATACCGTGAACAACCTGCCAAACTTCCTATACTAAATTAGTATTTCTACCAAAATAGACCGTGAAGATAAACACGTATAAACACATAAGTTTTTTATAACAAAATTTACAAAATCACTTAATAAAATCTTATTTTATCGTGGTAATTCTAACTTGTTACTCCAGTTTTCACTTTTACTAACTATGAAGTCTTCCTGAAAAAAAGTTTAAGGCAGGGGTGAGTTCTACAACTTAGTAAGTGAATTATAAGGTGGGTCATCCATTATGCTCACTAGGTCATCCATCAGCCATTTAAACCAGCACTAGCCATAACGGGCACCTCAATGGTTTAATATCTATCTCAGCATGTACAAACATAAGTATTTTTAGTTAATACCTTTATCTTTGGTGTTACCAGACCTCACGAGCTTGCTGACCTAGACTCGACTCGATAATTACCAGCCCAACCAATTTGAAGACTTAGATTCGACTCTGTAACCACTAACCCAACGAGTTTGGAAACCTTAGACTTGGCTTGGTAGCTATCACACACAATTTACCATTTATATGAGTTTTTCATAGGCTCATTACTCGTCTATTTGTCTACGGGCTTAAGCCCGTGCCCATTGGCCTTGAACCCACTGGAGCATCTCTAGCTTTTCTTAGAAATAGCTCACAAAAAGTTTAAGTAGTTTAATACAGTCAGTGAAGACTATTTTTGAAAAAAATAGTTTTCAAATCGAAACAAGCTCATCACCTCAGCTAGACGTGATGTCGGAAATTCCCATGCAACTCGTCGGTCCTAGGTAAATTTCCAATGTCTCGAGGCCTTCTTGCGGTTGTAAGTCGTAGTCTCTTGGGGCCTTCTTGTGGTTGTAGGTCGTAGTCTCTCGGTACGTACCTACATTATCACGAATAATTTATTGAATTATCCAAATATTTTTACATTGATCCGTTCCTACAATAAATTGGGCAATTAGAACCCAAATAATGTATTTACACTTAATACCCGTAACTTTCCAATAATTATGTTTTAGTCCTTAAGTATACCTTATTTTCAATCAAGTCCCTAATATTTTTAAATCTTTCATTTGATATCATAATTTCTTTAAATTTCTAGTTGGGATACTATAATTTTCTTAATTATAGAAAATCCACAATTTTTCAAAAATTGTAATTAAGTCCCCAAACTTTCTAAAAATTTTAATTTAGTCCTTAAGCTTGAATGTCATCAATTCGACCTAAATTCTCCCCAATTGCATCTTAACATGCTCCTAATCCTCTTCCTCATGTCTCGTGGTTCATTTCAAGATTTGAAACACTCATTTTGGTTGAGAAACGAGCTCAAACAAAGCCTAACAAAAAAATTGGTATAGAGAGAGAAAGCTTTGATTACTCACCGGTAAGGGTCCGACGATTGGAGCTTTTGATTCCAATGGATTGCTCTATTCTCGGGAATCCTTCCTGGATCAAATGGTGCACCAATTGGTGGCTTGAGCAATGCACATTTCATATTTTATTTTTCAGTAAAAGTGCACTGTGAATAGTAATTTTCAGCGAAGGGTAGTGGAGGGGACTTACCCAGACAGTTTAGGGAAGGTATGGACGACTCTAGGGAAGGTATGGAGGGCTTGGTTTGGCTGTGGTTGGCCCGAGGGTAGCTCGAATTGAGCTCGGCCAACTCCGGTCACGGACAGTCGAGGGAGCAAGGTTACTTTGAGAGCTCGTCGGTGTTTCTCCAACAATCCTCGAGCTAAAGGGAGGTTGTAGCGAGGTAGAGCAATTCTTCTTAGTTTCAAGGAACCTAAATGTGGCTTCTATGGTTGCAAGAAAAGCCCTCTTTAGAGCTTTGGTTTGTGCTTTACCAAGAAATGGAGCATCTCATTTTCTTCGATCATTTGAGGGATGTTGAGGGTGAAGGGGGAGGAGATCTTTATATAAGGAACTTGACAACTGATAGGAATACTCTACCATTCCCGACTCTACCCTAATCTCGCCCATCCTCGATCATATCGGAGGACATTTCGAGTCACTGGAGATCGATCCATTTGCCCGATCTCTCTCTGCCAATGTTCCAAGGAAGAATACATCATTGTGTTGCGCGTGTGAGCTACCTTGTGGCATGCTATGATTGGCTGTCTTTGCTGACGTGGCTTCCCACTGAGTGTTCGAGTCATCCTTTGACTCGTTGACCGGCCACATGACGCCCTCCCATTGGTCATTCATTTCCACTTGGCCACTGACTATCCTCAACTAGCTATTTGACCATGACACATGGTGTCCTTTGATTAGTTGACTTAGATAAATCAAATTTCTCTCCTGGCGTACTATGCCACTACCACTACCATGACACATGGTGTTCTTATTATGCCTATCAATTTCTTAATTCTAGCGAGCTAGTCCATGGCTGCTCCGGCATCCTTTTCTCCTTTGAAAGGTTGACACCCCAATTAACGTAATTTCTTCAGGTACTTCGAGATATTAAGGGGAGGTTGGGTTATGTTTGGGATAGATTGTACCTCATCCACCTTGATGTGTGTACTTTTTGTAGGGAAATTGCCCTCTCATTGTGGAAGGTATGGTTCCCCAAATACTTTGACGAATTTCTCATAGAACCTCTATTGTTCTAGAGTTACTCTGGTTGTAGTGGTTTGAGTCCCCCTAGACTCATGTGCTCTCAAGCTAACTCCTTCGTTTGGGGAGATATTTTTCATAGGTCCCGTGGTGGATGTGGCAACACGGTTCTATTTGGTTCCTCTTTGAGCGGTCATATCTACAAAATGGAGAGTTGTTAATTGCTTCTTTCCTAGGATTTAGTTTTGAAAACTTTGCTCTGATACCACTTAAATTGTCACACTCCAACCCGATTTGGTTAGAACCCCATGACCAACCCGCCACCCCTTCCTGCACTAAGATGGTATTTCTACCAAGATAGGTTGGAAAAAGGTAAAGGCATATAAGCACATATGTTTTCCATAACAAAATTAACAAAACAACTAAATAAATTTTTACGTTTTTATGGAAAGTATAAATTCCTCCTCTAACTTTCACTATTCCTACGGTAGAGTTTTCCTGAAAAGGGTTTAAGGGGAGGGGTGAGTTCTACAACTCAGTGAGTGAGTGATAATGTGACTTTTCACAGAAAAAGATTAATTATTGTTAACATATAATACCATTATGGTTTAAGGGTTTTACTCGACATACTCTATCAAAAGGGGTAGTTTATCATTCACATTTTTCGGGTTTGGTTTAGCACAAGTTCATACATGCCCTTTATCATCAAAGGGTTTCACACATTCACATTGTAGTTGTAAAGCCTGCTCTTTTGAGCTAAGGAAAATGGGGGAAAGAACCGGTCAAATCGAGTGAGAAAAACCGAACCAGTTCACAAACCTGATTATCAAAGAACGAGCAAATTGGGAAATTACAACTCCCAAGTGACCCAAAGGGTCATAAAAACCTTGGAAAGGGACTTTAGGATAATTTGGGGAAAAAAACCAGACAAGTTTAGGTGAACTGTATCCAAACCAGATTGAACCGGTTTGAACTAGTTTGAACCACTATTGAACCAAATGCTAAATTCATTTTTCTAGATGGCTTAAAAAATTCAAATTTTAGAATTGAGGCCATTGGATAGAGAATAAATTTAGAAAATTTTAAATTTGAAAAACTCGATTGAATTGGGTCTGAACCGATCGGTTTAAGTGTTGAACCCAGTTCGAACCAGTTTAATCTGATTCCGAACAGTATCATGTTCTTCCTTCAGATGACAACACTATTCACTCGACAAAAAATCGAGCAGCATCGACGAAGATGAAAAGTCTCCGGTTACGGAGTTTCAAGCAATGAATGACCGCCATTAAGGCGCCGATTGGATGACCAAGAAGTCCCCAAGCTTCCTATATAAAGAGCCCCTCCTCATTCATCCTCCTCACACCTGAAAACTCTATTCTCTCTCAACTGCTCCATTTTTTGGTGAAGCTCAAACCAGAGCTCCAACTTGGGCATTTTTCTAAGCCAAAGAAGGCATGGTCGGGTTCCTTGGATTTGGGGAGAAGTCAGCTACATGCATATAGTCTCCATTTGCTCCGAAGATCGCCGGCGTGATAGAACATTGTAGTAGCTCTGGCAGACCGAAGCTGCCCTCTTTTGACATAGCTAAAAATGGCCAATCCTCACACCAAACCAAGCCCTCCCAACACCTCCATAAGCCTCCTATAGCTAAATTAGAGTGGAAAGGTAAGCAAATTTGGCTCCACTTTGTAAATTATGATTGGTGCTAGAGAGAGAATCGGTAAATTTTCATTGACTAAATTCTCCCTCAATTCGACATGAATTGAGGTGATTCTTGATTCTGGAAAGGACCTTAGGATGAGAGCTATCTGCCCAGATCAAAAGCTTGGATTGCTGTGCCCCTGATAGTGTGCTTTCGAAGCTTTCTCTCTCTATGTCCAATTTTTTGGCGAAGCTCCGTTTGAGCTCGTTCCGGCATCAAATCATGCGATTCAAAGTGTAATTGAATCGTATGAAGGTGTAGGAACCCCAATCTAATTTCAATTTCAACAATTAAACTCATCTGATCGGTCAATTTGATGAAATCAAATTCGGCTGAGTTAGAAGGTTGAAATTGGGCGAAAAATTGTGGATTTCAAAAATTTGAGGGACTAAAGTGTAATTTCATAAAATTGAGGGCCAATTAGGCATGGTAAAGATGTTGGAGGACCAATTGGGCAATTTTGGGGTGAAACTTACCATTTTTGTAAAGAAGGGGCAAAATGGTAATTTTAGAAAAGTTGGGAACCAAATTGGAAATTTAGTAAACTTGAACCCCTTTTTGTGATTTTGAATAAATTGAGGTTTTAAGGTGAAATTTAGAAGTTTCGGGACTCAATTTGGGGGAAATTGACATTAGGGACCTAAAGTTAAAGAAAAAGAAATTTAGAAACCTAATTGTAATAAATCAAAAAGTTTGAATATTTTATTCATTCATGGTGAATGAAGGCTAATAGGCCAATGGATAATGAACAAGTATGTTCATATCGTGTAGGAATACGAAGTACCAAGAACGCAATTAAGTACAAACTTGCGTGGAGGCAAAGAGCCAAATAAGGGGAATTCACTGCACGATCGGGTGAGTGGGATTTTATATCATACCTGGTTGGGATGATAAGTACCTCGGAAATGAAAACCCACTACTAAGTGGTATTTTAACCATTCCACCTGAGAGGGGTGATGTGGAAATTACGCGGAAAAACTAATTAATGGTTGTAAGTAGATCATACCTAGTTGGTATGATGAAACTTCCTGTAAGAAAGTAGAAAACCCACTTATTAGTTATAAGTGGAGATGTCCTCATACCCGATTGATGTGAAGGACGACTAAAAGTTTATTTTTATCAGAAGTTCTCTCCCCTGAATGTGTGCCACTACTTAAACCTTTTGGGAGGCATTATTGACGTGAGCTCGAATAGCTCAGATAGGCCGGAAGCCTCAGTTTTGAAACTTGAGGGATAAAATGCCCGATTTTGAAAATCTCGTATAGTGGGACCAAGGCCAGTTGATACGACCAGGAGCTCATAAACAAACATGAGATTAAGTCATGAAAACTTTAATGAATGATGTGTTTGGTTATGGTACCAAGTCAGGACCGACAAGGCTCGATGGGCTTGCGGCAGTGTATCAAGACTAGGTCGACGGATCAGTCAAATAAACAACTCCAGGCCGAGTTAAGTGTCGGGGCCGTTGGACCGTATGCACCAAAGATAAATGGCTATTTAGAAAAAATATTGTTTGTGCATGCACTTGAGGATCGTGACCATTAAGATGCCCAAGAGGGGTAGTGATGCGTCTAAGGACTACTGGACTACATGGTGGCGATAAGGGAAAAAAAGGCTACTGTGTTTGAGTTTCTCATCATACCAGTTAGTCATGGAATTACTATATTTAGACTCCATATAGTTACTATGTTTGAACTCCACGAAACTACTATGTTTGGGGCTTCTTGAAGCTACTGTGTTTGAGTTTCATGCGCATAAGACTGGGATATGGTCTCTGTCCTCATACAGACACGTAGTTGCTTTTTGGGTTTGATGGTCGGATGTCCCGTACATCCACTCATTCTCAGGGTAGAAGTAGATGAGCTTCTATCTAGGTGGCCGGTAAAGTCACTCCGATGCTACAAGTGGGTGTAATGAACGGGTTGCCCTATGAATATATGATCCCTTCATGACGAAGGGTGTGTGTTTATTGTTAAACACACCGACTATGGTTAATGAGCAATAATGGTGTTGAAAACCAAGAAATTGAGAAAATGATTTTAAGAAAATAAGCAGTCTGGCACACTCAAATTTAAACTATTTTTTGAAAGTTAAGTTTTAAACATCCATTCACTAACATGATACCAATCGTCTTTCCCACGTCCTCTGGTTCATTTCAAGCTTTAAAACATCCATTTTGGCTTATATATGTGCTCGAACGGAGCTTCATCGTAAAACGGTTCTAGATAGAGCAAGATTCGATTTCTCATTGGTGAGGAGTTGGCGATTAGAGCTTTCATTTCCACTAGATTCCTCTCTTCTTGGGGATCCTTCGGGGATCAAACCTTGATCAATTGATGGCCTGAGCATTGAGAATTTTCAAGTTTAGTTCTCAGGAAGAATGCATTATGAACAGTGAATTACGTTGAAGGGCGACATAGGGACTTACCAAGACAGCTCAAGGGAGGTCAGGGCTCTACTAGGGGAAGTCGGGGGTGCTTCGTTTGGCCATGGTTACTCTAGGAGGCTCGAATGTAGCTCGACCAATTCAAGTTGCAAACAACGGGGGGAGCAAGTTCACTGTGCGAGCTCATCAGCGCTTGTCCAATAATCATCAAGCTGGAAGGAAGTTGCAAGAAAGGCCCTTGTTGGAGCTATGGTTTGTGCCTTGCTGAAAAATGGAGTACTTCGTCTTCTTCAATTGTTTGAGGGATGAGGAGGATGAATGGGGAGAAACTCTTTATATAGGGAGTTAGGCAACTAATAGGGCTACTCCACTATGCCTAACTTGACCCCAATCTCGCTAGTCCTTGATTAGATAGGAGGGCATTTTGGGTCATCGGAGACCGAGTAGTTCGCCTGCCTCTCTCTGTGCTAGCATTCCAAGGAAGAAGAAGACACTATGCTACACATGCGAGCTGCCATGTGGTACGTTGTGATTGGTTGGCTTTGCTAACGTGGCATCCCACTAAGCGTCCGAGTCATCATTTGACTCATTGACCGACCATGTGGGAGTCTCCCATTGGTTGTTCATTCCAACGTGGCCACTGACTATCCTAGTCGTTTGATCTTGACACATGTCATCCTCTAATTGGCTAATTTAAATAAATCATATTTCCCTTTAGGTGTACTATGCTACTACCACGTGTCAGCCTCTAATTGGCTGGAATCATCCGATATGGCTCTGCCACATGTCGACCTCTAATTGGTCGACCACTTCTCCGATGTCCTACTCGGCCGCTGACATGGCACCTTTGCCACATGTCAGCTCCTCATTGGTCAGCCTAGCTAATGAGGTGGTCGCTATCTAAGGACAAGTGTCGTTCTCCTATTAGTCAGACATTTGTGATGTGGTTTTGAACGTTGATCGAGGATACGTATTGCGGTCTGATTGGTTAGTGCTTTGAGGCGCTGACCGAGCGGCTGATTGGGCGTACTTCGCCACACATCATTTGTTGATTGGTCATGCCTGCTGTAAACCCTATCCCTTAAAGATAAGGAAACTGGGGGAAGAACCGGTCAACCCAAGTGAGAAAACTGAACCGATTCATGAACCCCAACAGTTAGAGAATGGGCAAATTGAGAAATTTACAAATCCCAATGATCCGAAGAGTTTTAAAAACCATGGAAAGGAACTTTAGGACAATTTGGAAGAGAAAACTAGACCGGTTCAGGTGAACTAGATTTAAACCAGATTTGAACCGAATTGAACCAGTTTGGACTGGTTTGAACTATCATTGAATTGGTTGCTAAATTCATTTTTCTATGCTTAAAATATTAAAATTGGGGAATTGAAGCCACCATTGGATAGAGAATGAATTTAGAAAATTTTAATTTTTAAAAACTCTGTCGAATTGGACCTGAACCAGCCAGTTTAAGCATTGAACCCAGTTCGGACTGTTCCGGTCCGGTTCATAACAGTGTCGACTTCTTACTCCAAACGTCGGCACTGTTCACTTGTCGGAAAAATGAACAGCACCGTCGGAAATGAAACATTTTCGTTCATAGCGTTTCAGACCATGAATGAGCGCCATTAAGGTGCCAAACAGTTGGCTAGAGAGTCCCTGAGCTCTCTATATAAAGAGCTCCCCTCCATTCATTCTTCTCACACCCGAAAACTTCACTCTCTCTTAACTACTCAATTTTTCGATGAAGCTTGAAATAGAGCTCCAACATAGAGGTTTTTCTAAGCCTTAGAAGGAGAGGGTGGGTTCCTTAGATTTGGGGAGAAGTCAACTACCCAATGGCAGAATCCATTTGATCGGAGGACCGTCGGAGAAGTGCCAACGTAATCAAAGAGAGAAGTAGCTCTGGCGAATTGAAGCTGCCATGTTTCGGCCAAATTTAGCCCTACTCAGGCCAAACCAAGCTCTCCCAACACTCCCACATCCCTCACACGATCGAACTAGAGCTGAAAGGTAAGCCAATTCGGCTCCCCTTTGTCATTTTCGATCAGTGTTAGAGAGAGAAAATGTAAAAATTCACGGAACAAATTACCCCTCAATTCGATATGAATTGTTGCAATTCTTGATCCTAGGAGAAACCTCAGGATAAGAGCTACCTGCCCCGATAGAAAGCTCGGATTGTCGCACCTCCGATAGTAAGCTTTCGAAGCTTTCTCTCTCTACGCACAGTTTCCCGACGAAGCTCCATTTGAGCTCGTTTCAGCCTTAATTCATGCGATTCAAAGCTCAATTGAATTGTATGGATGTATAAGAACTGAATTGTATATCAATTTCAACAATAAAACCCAAGTTAATGGTCAATTTGATGAAATTGAATTCGACGAGTTTGAAAGGGGGTAATTGGGGGAAACTTTTGGGGAAATTTGGGGATTTTGTAAAATTGAGGGACTAAATTGCAATTTCCCAAAATTGATGGTCAATTGGCCATAAAAAGGATGTTGGAGTACCAATTGGTCAATTTTTCAAAATAATTGGGGCCAAATTACTATTATTGTAAAGTAGAGGCAAAATGGTAATTTTTGAAAAGTTGGGGACCAAATTGGAAATTTGGAAAACATGAACCCCTTAAACAATTTTGAGGAAATTGAGGACCCAAAGTGAATATTTGGAAGTTTTGGGACTTAATTTGGGAAAAAGTTAGCATTAGGGACCTAAAGTCAAGGAAAAAGAACTTTAGGGACCTAAATTCAATTAACTGAAAATTTTGGGCATTTTCGTTCATACGAGAGGAATGAAGGCTATCATGCCAAATATTAATAGATTAAGATGTCCCAAATCATGTATGAACACGAAGGACCGGAACACCAGCAACGATAAGGTAGCGTGGAGGCAAAAACCGACTAAGAAGGAATACACTACAATTATCAAGTGAGTGGGCTTACTAACATCATACACGATTGGGATGATGAGCACAGTTTAAAGTTAAAAACCACTTACCGGTTGTAAGTGGATTTATTCACATCATACCTAGTTGGAATAATGAGCACCTCGTAAACGAAAAACCACTTCCATGTGAAATTTTAACATCGCACTTGGTTTGAGTGATGTGAGAACTACATGGAAAAAAATAATTACCGGTTGTAAGTTGAGTGATCAAACCCGATTGGTATGATAGACTTCCTGGAAGGAAGTAGAAAACCTGCCTACCAGTTGTAAGTGTAGATGTCATCACACCCGGTTGGTGTGATGAGTTGAAAATATATTTTTGTTAGAAGTGTTCTCCATTAACTGTGTGCTAATGCTTAAAAGAGACCTTTTTAACTAGGCATGTCAATGTTACCCAAGACCTGAGCCTTGGGTCCCTACCCAACCCAAGGTGGGCCTACATTTCCTTTGAATTTTTTTCCTTTTCCAATGAAACCACGTCATTTTATTAAATTTTGGGAAAAAAAATTAGAAAATTTTAATAAAAAATGAGATTTAAAATTATTCTATTTTTTCTTTCATTATTTAATATGTAATATATTCTCGTAATAATATATTCATTTTTTATTTTCATATACACTAATAGAATTTTTTTCCTTTATTATATCCTAATATACTTATAAATATCTCGTTATACTATATTTATTATTTTTCATTTATTATACACTAATAGATTTTTCCTTTATTATACCATAATATATTTATGAATACAGTGGAAAAATTCATATTAAATTAAGTTATATCTTTAATTAACCATATTATTTGATACAAAAGTATAATCTATATTCAAATTTTTGACATGGTTAATAGATTTAAATCATATAAATAAAATTTTATATATAAATAATTATACAAAAAATTGTTACATGAATCAACAGTATTAATATGGGTACTAGCCAAGTATGGCATTCAATCCATACCATTATCCATTTTGTGTATATAAATTAATATTAGCATTTAATTCATTTTCATATCTTAATTTTCTCAAATTGACAGTTTTACTATTTGATCGTTTTCTTTATATATCATTTTCTAATTATTTGTAATATAATGTTAAATAAAAATTATAGTAGAAATTTATTAAGCAAATTAAAGCTAATAAACCTTTAAAAAAATTAAATTTCAAACAAATATTAAAAAAATTATATATTACAATAATTTAAAATTTTTTATTTTTTGTAAAAAATATATATTAGAAAAATAAGATAGACTCGACTCGGGTCCAAATGGACTCGAGCAGCAGGTTCGGGTCCATGCGGGTCTCGGGTCCAACAGATCCACGATTGGGTCGGGTTTGGACCCAACCAAATAGGCCTGAGGCTCGGATCCACTCGGGCGCGGGTCTGTTGGACCCGAGCTCAGGTCGGGCGTGGGTCTGCTAAAACCCACCCTTACCCGAGCTGTTGGCATCCCTATTCTTAACGAGAGCTAGAACAACTCAAATAGGCCACAAGTCTCAGTTTTGGAACTTGTGGGCTAAAATGCCCGATTTTGGAAAATCACGTATAGTGGACCCAAGGCCAGTTGGCACGAGCAGAAGCTCGTAAACAAACATGTGATATTTATGCAATGAAAATTATAAATGAATGAAATGTATGATTTCGCCATGGTACCAAGATAGAGCCGACATATTCGATGGACTGGCGGCAATGCGTCAGAGCAAAGGTCGATGAACCAGCCTAGATAAATAACTACAGGTTGAGTTAAGGGTCGGTGCCATTGGACCAGTGGCACCAAATATAAATGACATTGTGTAAAAAATATTGTTTGTGTATGTACTTGAGGTTTAGGACCATTAAGACACCCAAGAGGGGTAGTGATGTGTCCTAGGGGCTACTGTATGAAATTGTGGAGATAAGAGCAGTTTGTCATACCCACAGTCACGGAAGCTCGACGTAGCTTCATGCGCATGAGACCGGGGTGGGGTTGGGATGAGGTGTCTATCCTCATACATATAGGGAGTTGATTTCGAGTTTGAGGGTCGGATGTCACGAACATCCACTCAAACCCAGGGTAGAAGTGAACAAGCTTCTATCTAGGTGGCCGATAATTTGAAACCTGTCCCTCGAACCAAATAAACTAGGAAAGGAATCGACAATTTTGAAAACTGAGCTGAAAAAGGGAAAAATGACTAAGAGAGGTTTAAATGGGAAATTGGAAAATCCCAAGTGACCAAAATGTCATAAAAATCATGAGGATGAACCGAGAAGAGGAATTGATGAGGGAATCGAACCGGTTCGGGGTAAACTGAACCCGAACCGGACCAAACCGGGATGAACCATAGTGAATTGGTTCAATAATTCATTTTTCTAGGTGGGTTAAAAATGTCAATTTGGGAAATTTAGACCACCATTAGATAGAAAATGAATTTAGAAATTTTTAAATTTTAGAAAACCGATCGAATCGGGTCTGAACCGACCAAATTTTGAATTTGGGTCGGCGAACCAGGGAACTTCTAAATAAACATGTGATATTTATGCCATGAAAATTCTAAATGAATGAAATGTGTGATTTCGCCATGGTACCAAGACAAAACTGACATACTTGATGGACGGGCGGTAGTGTGTTAGGGCTAAGGTCGGCAAACCAGCCTAGACAAACTGCTGTAGGTCGAGTTGAGGGTCGAGGCTGTTGGACCAGTGGCACCAAAGATAAATGGCATTGTGGAAAAATTATTATTTGTACATGTACTTGAGGTTCAAGATTGTAAACCCTGCACTTTCGAGTTAAGGAAAACCAGGAAAAGAACCGGTCAAATCGAGTAAGAAAACCGAGCCGGTTTACAAACCCGATCATTTGGGAATAAACAATTTGGAAATTTACAACTTCCGGGTGATCCAAAGGGTTAATTAAACCTTGGAAAAGAAATTTAAGACAAATTAGAAGAGAAAAACCAAATTGGTTCAAGTGAATGAGAATCCATAAGAACTCTAAAGTTAAGCGTCCCGAAATTTGGTCAAAAATTTTTATGGGAACGTAAGCCTTATCATAAATAGCCATAAATTATGATAATATTAATACTAGTAATAAATCTCTCTCATTTAATACAATTTTTACACCTATATAAAGAGGTCATCCCCATTCATTCTCCTCACACCTGAACACTTCTCTCTCTCTACTGTTCCATTTTCTGGTGAAGCTCGAACCAGAGCTTCGACTTGAACATTTTTCTTAACCTCGGAAGGAGAGGTTGGGCTCTTTATAACTGGGGAGAAGACAACATGATGGAACAGTGAAGAGATTCTTCAGCATGATGGAACAGCAAAGTCTAGTCAATCCGAGAATCGCTGGAGAAGCGTCGGCATGATGGAATAGTGAAGCAACTCCGGCGGACCAAAGCTGCCCTATTTCGGCCAAGCTGAATTCACTGCGTTAATGGGTGAGTGGGTTTACTAACGTCATACCCGGTTGGGATGATGAGCACAACTTAAAGTTAAAAACCACTTATCGGTTGTGTGTGAGATTTTATATCATACCCGGTTGGGGATGAGAAGTACCTTGGTATGAAAACCCACTATTAAGTGGTATTTTAAACATCACAACTTAAACGAAGTGATGTGAAAATTATGCGGAAAAACTACTTACTGGTTGTAAGTAGATCATACCCAGTTGTTATGATGAGACTTCCTCGAAGGAACTTGAAAACCTGTTCATCGGTTATGAACGGAGGTGTCCTTATACCCGAGCGATATAATGGATAGAGAAAACATATGTTTTGTTGGAAGTGCACTCCCCTGACTGTGTGCCAATGCATAAATAATTTGGGAGACCTTCTCGACGGGAGCTCGAATAGCTCTGATAGGCCAGGGGCCTCAATTTTTGGAACTTGGGGGCTAAATGCTCGATTTTGAAAATCTCGTACAGTGGGCCCAAGGCAAGTTGGCACGAATAGGAGCGCATAAACGAACATAATATATGTGCTATAAAACTTAATAAGTGAATTGTTTGGCCATCGTACCAAGATAGGACCGACATGCTCAGTCAACTAACGGCAGTGCAACATGACAGGTCGATAGACTAGTCAAGACAAACAACTGCGGGTTGAGTTGAGAGTCGGGGCCGTCAGACCAGTGGCACCATAGATTATATGGAGTAATGAGAAAACATTGTTTGTGCATGCACTATGAGTATGGGATCATCAAGACACCCATGAGGGGTAGTGATGTTTCCTATGGGCCCTGGATGACCTAGTGAGTATAAAGGCAGATCGTCGTTCCAGGTGTCTGTGTGAAATTTGGAGTAGCACCAAGCGCATCAGACTGGGGTGGGGACAAGATGAGGTCTTTGTCCTCATATGGACATGAAGAAACGATTTCAAGATTGAGGGTCGGATGTTGCATACATCCACTTATTTCTAGGTTAGAAGTGGTCGTGCTTTTATTCGGGTGGCCAGTAAAGTCGCTCTGAAGCCACTAGTGGGTTCAGTAGTCGTATTGACCTGCGAATATGTGTAACCGTCATGATAAAAGATGTGTGTTGGGTGATGACACACCGTGGTAAATAAAAAATGATGGAAATACCTAAATTTTTTTAAATGAAGAGATTTTTGAAAAGAAAGGAGTAGTCATACTCACCCATTCACTGAGTAGTTGTACTCACCCATTCATTGAGTAGTCGTACTCACCCCCTCCCTTATATCCCTTTGAGAAAATCCCGGAAAGCCTATCTTTAAAGACCATCAACTAAGATGCCTGTAAAATAGGTATGTAAAGTTTAAAATTTCATGCAGTTTTGATTATGCTATTCCAGGAAATAGTGCAGGTTTAAAGGACGCCTTACTCTTTACTATTTATAATAAGGGGAAACCCTCTTATAAACCGAGAGATTGGCGGGTTGATCATGGGGATTTGACCAAACTGGGTCGGGGTATGACAAAGACCATCCAGACACCCAAGAGGGGTAGTGATGCGTCCTAGGGGCTACTGTATGACATGGTGGAGATAAGAGCAGTTTGTCGTGCCAACAGTCAAGGAAGCTCGACGTAGCTTCATGCGTATGAGACCGGGGTGGGGTCGGGATGAGGTCTCTATCGTCATACGGACATGGAGTTGATTTCAAGTTTGAGGGTCGATGTTGCGAACATCCACTCAAACCTAGGGTAGAAGTGGACATGCTTCTATCTAGGTGGCCGGTAACTTGACCCTCGGACCAAATAAACTGGGAAAGGAAGAGACGATTTTGAAATTCAAGCCAAAAAAGGGAAAAATGACTAAGAGGGGTTTAAATGGGAAATTAGAAAATCCCAAGTGACCAATTCATAAAAATCATGAGGAAGAATCGAGAAGTGGAATTGATGAGGGAATCAGACTGGTTAGGGGTGAAGCAGACTCGAATCGAACCAAGCCATGATGAACCATAGTGAATCGGTTCAATAATTCAATTTTCTAGGTGGTTTAAAATGTTAATTTAGGAAATTAAGACCACCATTAGATAGAAAATGAATTTAGAAAATTTTAAATTTTAGAAAACCTATCGAATCGGGTACGAAATAGCCAAATTTCAAATTCGAGTTACCGAACTAGGTCTGACCGGACCGGTCAACGGTCAACGAACCAGTCAATGGCTGATAGGGAAGCCATGCTGGCAACCCATGTCAGAAAAATTTACCAATCATAGTGCACCACATGGCACATCTACCATATCATCGTCTTCAAGCGTCAGACGCTGATAGAGATAAGAGAGAGAGAGAGGGAGTCACCGGAAAAGCTAGTGTCTCCGGTGACTCAAAAAATGCTCTGGTGAGGTCGCCAGTGACCGAGTCTTATGCTGGCAGGTAGCCTAAGTAGTTGCCGAGCTCACTATATAAAGAGCACCCTCCATTCGATCTCAGCATCCCATAATTGACCGAAGAAGACGCATTGCTCAATTTTCTAGCGAGCAGCAAACCAGAGCTCCAACATCGAAGCTTTTTCTCTATCTTAGAAGTTGCATTTGGTACCATTAGAACTGGGAGGAGGTCCTCTACATAGCTGCACCCTCCATTCCGCTTGAGAGCCACCCTAGAAGAACAAGGAAGCTTAAATAGTAACGCTGCACCACGGCTGTCAGCTGCCCGAGCTGCTCGAGCTCAACTCAAGTCGTCCCTAGGCCACTGCCATCCAAACCATGCCCTCAAAACACTACCTAGAGGTGCTTTGACCTTTCTTTGAGCTAGCACGGTAAGCCCCTTCATCGAAAAACACTGTTCATGAATGATTTCTACAAAAACTTTAACATAGAAATTCACACGGCTCAGGCCACCAATTGAGGCGCGATTTGATTCAGGGAGGATCCCTAGGAGGAGAGCAATCTAGAGAAAGCAAGAGCTTCGGTCGTCGAACCCTCACCAGTAAGATATTGAAGCTATCTCTCTCTAGACTGAACTTTTTGATGAAGCTCCGTTTGAGCTCATTTCTAAGCCATATCAAGCGATTAAAAGTTTAAAATGATGATGGAGACGTAGGGAAGACAATTCAAATCACTAATTGAGACAATTAAACCTGTTTTGGGGGTAAATTGAATGAAATTGTGATTCAGGGACCAAATTACAATTTTTGAGAAATTGGGCAATGTGGGGATTTTTGGGAAATTGGGGGCCCAATTGCAATTTAAGGAAAACCGGGGCATTTTCATGAAATTAACTTCCAATTGGGACCCGATTGGGCAATTGGATGAAATGGAGGGCCAATTTGCAAATTTTGAAAGTTCAATGACCAATATGCAAAATTTGGAAAGTTAAGGACCAATTAGTAATTTTGGAAAAATTGAGGACCAATTGGTAAATTTGGAAAGGTTAAGGACCATGAGGAATAATTGGGAGTCCTAGGGACTTAATTGAGATCAAATGAAAATTTAGGGACCCAAACGTAAGTTTATAAATGTTGAGGGACCTAAATGCAATTTAGGCATAGTGCGGGGACCTATGCGCAAATACCCAAGACTATGAGGTCCCTTCTCCTTATAAGGGTACTCGAACCATGCACGAGCTAATTGTTCAAGTACCGGTGCAAGGAAGCGCACCATGAGTCAAGATCTCATCGAGATTACCACGTCACTCGCACCAGGTGAGTGGGATTTTCAACATCATACCTAGTTGGGGTGATGAGAATCATTTTAAAGTTTGAAAATTATTTTCCTAGAAAGGTATCCCCTGACTACGTGAAACTGCTTAAACATATTGTGAGACATTCTAGATAGGAGCGGGAATCGCTCTGATAGGCTCAAAGCCTCGAATTTGAAAATGATAGGGCCCGACCTAGTTTTTGGAAAACTCACGAAGTTGGCCAAAGGCCAGTGCGCACAGGTTGGATCCGTAGATAAACATGAACTATAAGAACCATGAAAACTTTCATAAAAGCTAGAATTGTTGTGTGATTGGCCATGGGGCCAAGACAGGACTGACAAAACTCGATGGGCTAGTGGCAGTGTGTCTAGACCTGGTCGACAAGCCGGTCAAGGCAAATAGCTATAGGCCAGGTCAAGCGTCGGGGTCATTGGACCGATGTCACCAAAGGACATTGTTAATAAATCAAAACTATTGTATGCATGTACGAGGAATTTAGGAGCATCTAGACACCCAATAGGGGTAGTCGATGAGTCCTAAGGGTTGCTGGACGACCTGGATGCAATAAGGGCGGGTCTGTCGTGTGAGTCAGTCATGAAGTTTTGATAGCTTCCTGCGCACAGAGACTGAGGCAGTAGGGTGAATGCGGTTTTGTCCCATTGATCAGACATGGTGGAAGATCTTGAGTTTGGGGTCGGACTATTGATGTTTACACAAACTCCGGATAGATGCAGTATCCTTTTATCAGGGTGGACAGTAAAGGCACTCCGGTCCATAAGTGGGACGGTCGGGTACTGTTTTGCGAACATGTTATCTTTTTCTATGATAGAAAAGGGCGGGTGATTGTTTGTTGAGGCATCTCCTAGGAAAGGGGAAATGGTCTAGAAGAGACGAACTTATATTACAATAAATTAAAAGCATAAAACTTTTCAATAAACTGATTGTTTTTGAAAACTCGCTTCCCAACCCCCACTCAATGAGTTGTAGAAACTCACCCTCCTCCCATTAACCTTTTTCAGAAGAACCTTGCATGACGAGCCTTGGCTGGGAGAAGGAGCTAATGATATCACCATCATGTAACTTTTATGTTTTGTACAATTTGTTATGAAAAATAGGTACTCCAATGCCTTTACCTTACTCGGACTATTTAGTAGAAATACTAGATTAGTAAGAGGAAGGGTGGCGGGTTGATCACAAACCCTGACCAAACTGGGTTGGGGCGTGACAACTTAAGTGGTATCAAAGAAAGGTTTTCCAAACAAAGTTTCAAAACTAAAAGCCTTGGAACACTAACCCATGATAAACTTCTGTCAATAGATATGACCACCCCTATAGAAACTGAACTGACACACGCTATCATAGCCACCCCGAAACTAGGCAGAAATCTTACCCCACACGAGGGAATTAGCTTGGGAGCTCAATTGCCTAGGAGAACCCAACCCCTAAGACCAAGGATGTCTCTTGAGGCGATAAGACTTTACGAAGAATTTGTCAAGGTATTTGGAGAGCCCTGCTTTGCACTCAGGAATGGAAACCATTCCGCGGGAAGTGCGCAACCGAGAATGGTGACACGTGGAGGCCCCCAACAAGCACTAAGAAAAACTTCCCAAAGCCTGGAATGGAGAAGAAGCTATAGAGATCCTCGCAAGGAAGTAACTTGCTACAATTGCGGACAGAAGGGACATTATGCCCAAAGGTGCCCAATACAACTAAGGAATGTGGTACCCACTCCTAAAAGCACTACCTCTACAAACAGGAAGGCCATGAAGAAAGGAAAAGAAAGAGAAAGAGGACAGAAGAAGCCTCTCCTCCACGCAAATACCGAAAGGCCAACATAGGAATCGGTGTAGGGATAACCTACTATAGGTGTAGAGGAATAGGACATAGGGTGAGAAAATGTCCCACGCCACCAGGATGGATGGCAATACCTCCCGAGAGGAATGCCTCCTCGACAACTAGAGCCCTAGAGGATGGAAGGCAAGAGGCCACCCCAGAAGCCACAACTCCAAATGAGGATTTCAAACCCACCCCGAAGACAGTTCCTCAAAATTCTAGTATAGAGCTTCCCAACCTTTCTTTTAACCATCTCTCTTAGAGGAAAGAGGTCTCCAAAATGTATTGTATTCAATTTCCAAGAACTAAGAGTTTAAATTCTCATAAAAAAATTTTGTTGCCCCGACTCGTAAAGAGTATAATCAAAATATCATGCCCTAGGACGAATAAAAAGAGACAAACCAAATAAGGACAAATAATGCTCTTAAAGGAGGTAAGGGTATTCCAACCCTACATGTAAACCCCGCCCTTTGGAGTTAAGGAAAATCGGGAAAGAACCGGTCAAATCGAATGAGAAAACCGAACCGGTACACAAACCTGATTATTGAGAAATGAGCAAATTGGAGAAATTACAACTCCCATGTGACTCAAAACGATTCATAAACCTTGGAAAAGTACTTTAGAACAAATTGGGAGAGAAAAACTAGACTGACTCAGGTGAACCAGATCCAAACCGATTTATGAATCGAGCTAGTTTATGAACCGAGCTGGCTTATGAACCAGAACCGATAGAGAGGGGGCAAAATGGGGAAATTATGTATCCTAAGTGACCTAAAGAGTCACATAAGTCATGGAAAGGGACTTACGGATGAATTGGAGATGAAAACCAAACCAGTTCAAGTGAATCGGATCTGAACTGGATTGAAACATTTTGGACCGGTTTGAACAACTATTGAACCTAATGCTAAATTCATTTTTCTAAGTGGCTAAAAAAATTCAAATTTAGGATTTGAGGCCACCATTGGATAGAAAATAAATTTAGAAATTTCTAGATTTGAAAATTTTGGTCGAATCGGCGGTGAACCTGCCGGTTTAAGCTTTGAACCCAGTTTGGACCGGTCCGGTTCGATTCGAAATGGTGTCGTCTTCTTCATTCATATGATAGCACTGTTCACTCGCCGAAAAATTGCGTAGTGCCAGCAAAGCTGAAAAGTCTCTGGCCAGTGAGTTTCAGGCAATGTATAACTACCATTAAGGCAGCAATCGGATGGCCAAAAAGTCCCCAAGCTTCCTCTATAAAGAGCTCATCTCCATTCATCCTCTACACACCTAAAAACCTCACTCTCTCTTAGTTTCATAGTTTTTCGGCGAAGCTCAAACCAGAGCTCCAATATAGGGTCTTTACTAAGCCAAAGAAGGTATAATAGGGTTCCTTAAAATTGTGGAGAAGTCAGCTACACTATGGTAGAATCCATTCACTCCGAGTGTCATTGGAGAACCGCAGGTGTGATCGAATAGTGAAGCACCTCCAACAGACCGAAGCTGCCCTGTTTCGGTCGAGTTGAAATCGGCCAATTTGAGCCCTCCTCAATCCATATCAAGCTCTCCCAACACTCCTCAACCCTCCTACGGCCAAATTAGAACTGAAAGGTAAGCCAATTCGGCTCCACTCTGTAATTTCCGACCGGTGCTAGAGAGAGAATCGATAGAATTTCGATGATATAATTCTCACCCAATTTTGCATCAATTGATGCAATTCTTGATCCTATGAGGAACCTCAGGAGGAGAGCTATCTTCCTAGAATGAAATCTCGGACAGTCGCACCCCTAATGGTGAGCATTTTAAGCTTTCTCTCTCTACATTTTGTTTTACAACGAATCTCCATTTAAGCTAGTTCTAGCATCAAAACCTTTGATTCAAAGTGCAATTGAATCGTATGAAGATGTAGAAACTCTAATTTAACTTCAATTTTAACAAATAAAAGTGTTTGATCGGTCAATTTGATGAAATCACATTCAGCTGTGTTAAGAAGTTAAAATTTGGGGGGAAATTAGGGATTTCAAAAATTCAAGGGACCAAAATGAAATTTTATAAAATTGAGGGTCAACTGGGCATGAAAGAGTGTTAGGGGACCAATTGAGCAAATTTTAGAATTTTTGGGGTAAAACTTACCCTTTTTGTAAAGGAAGGGCAAAATGGTAATTTTGGAAAATTGGGGGCCAAATTAGGAATTTGGGAAACTTGAACCCCTTTTTATGAAATTGAATAAATCGAGGTCCCGGGGGGAATTTTAAAAGTTTTAGGACTCAATTTGGAGAAAAACCGGCAATTGGGACCAAATTGTAAATATTTGAAAAGTTGAATATTTTAGTCATTCATAATGAATGAAGATTATCAAGCCAAATGATAGTGAACAAAAATGTTCATTTCGTGTAGGAACACGGGATATCGGGAATGCCAGCTGAGATTAAACTCGCAAGGGACGAAAACCGACTTAGAGGAAATACACTGCATGATTAGGTGAGTGGGATTTTTATATCATACTTGGTTGGGATGATAAAAACCCACTACTAAGTGGTATTTTAAACATTACACCTGAGAGGAGTGCTGTGAAAATCAGGCGAAAAAAACTAATTATCGGTTGTAAGTAGATAATAACCGGTTGGTATGATGAATCTTCCTCGAAGAAAGTGGAAAATCTAGCTGGTATGATGGATAGTTGAAAAATTATATTTTGTCAGAAATGCTCTTCCCTTAGTGTGTGCCATTGCTTAAACAATTTGGATGACCTTCGTGACGGGAGCTCGAATAGCTCTGTTAGGCCGGATGCCTCGGTTTTGGTGGGGGCTAATATGGCCAATTTTGAAAATCTTGAATAGTGGGCCCTAGGCCGGTTGGCAGGAGCGGGAGCTCGTGAACAAACATTATTTATATGCCATGAAAACTTAAGTAAATGAATTGTTTGGCCATGATACCACGATAGGACCGACATACTCAGTCAACTAGTGGCAGTGTGACATGACAGGTCTCTAGACTAGTCAAGACAAACAGCTGCAGGTCGAGTTAAGGGTCGGGGCCGTTGGACCAGTGGCACCACAGATTATATGGTATTATGTGAAAAATGTTGATTGTACATGCACTGTGTTTACGAGACCTTCAAGACATCCAAGAGGGGTAGTGATGCGTCACAGGGCTTTGGACGACCTAGTGGATATAAGGGCAGTTTGTCGTACTAGAAGTCTTGTGAAGCTCAAAGTAGCTTCAAACGCATGAGACCGGGGTGGGGATAGGATGAGGTCTTTGTCCTCATACGGACACGAAGATTTGTTACGGGATTGAGGGTCGGATGTCGCGAACATCCACTCATTCTCATGGTATAAGTGGGTGTGCTTCTATATAGGTGGCCGGTAAAGTCACTCCGACGCCACGAGTGGGTTCAATGGACGGGTTGGCCTGTGATTGTGTGTTTTACCTTCATGATGAAGGATGTGTGTTTGATGATGACACATCGTGGTATAAGAAATAATTTTTTTTAAATTAAAGATGGGGAAATTTAAAGAAATTAAGGATTCTAGCACACTCCATTTCTAGAAAACTATTTTTCATCGAACTTAAATGTTTTTTTTTAAAAATACCCATTCACTAAGTTGTAGAAACTCACCCCTCTTTTTATCCATTTTGAGGAAATAAAGAAAATGAATAGGGATAACACCAAACCTTACCCTTTGTCAGGTATGTTTGATCTCTCTTAATCTTGCATTTTATTTGATATATGTCTTTCCAGGGAAAAAGTTTAAAAGTACGCCTGGCTCTACTTGAGTTAAAGGAGGAAACTCATTTTGAACCAAGAGAGCGGCGGGTTGATGACGGGGATCCTACCAAACCAGGACAGGGCGTGACAACTAAAGTGGTATCAGAGCCTAGTTCCCTTGATACATTATCAATATTATGTCCTAACATTAATCAAACTATAAACTATCGTGTTAGGCAAAGAGTCCCTAAATAATTCGTGGTGAAATCCAGTCCTCCACATATAACCCTGAAAAAGACACAAAACTCAATGGAGGAAGTCGTACAAAGGTTTTTAAAGGGCGAGAAACGAGGAGATGGTGGAAGACTACAGGAAATTGGTAGGAGCCTTATTAGATCCGGAAGGTATCATATACCTTCCTCTCAGACAAGAAGAACCAGTATCACCTCCCAGAAGTCCAACTCCTCCTCCTCCAGTCCCACAACAACCGAAGGGGAACCTAACCAAGAAGGAGGCTGGGATACTTATTTGGATGTATATGCCACCTTCATGAAGGTCCACCAAGTTCCTCCACCTACTCACCATTTTGCCCTTCCTTTACAAAAATGCTAAGTTTTGCCCCATAATTCCTCAATTGGTCCTCCAACATTATTTTCATGCCCAATTGACCCTCAATTTTAAAAATTTGCATTTTGGTCCTTTGAATTTCGAACTCCCCAATTTTCCCCAAAATTTCCCCCAATTTCAACTTCTTAGCACAACCGAATTTGATTTCATCAAATTAACCAATCAAACACATCTAATTGTTGAAATTGAAGTTAAAATTGAGTTCCTCCATCTTCTTACGATTCAATAGCACTTTGAATCACAAGTTTTGACGCCGGAATGAGCTCAAATGGAGCTTCGCCGAAAAATGGACAATAGAGAGAGAAAGCTTCGATTACTCACCGATGAAGGCATGGTGGTCCGAGCTTTCGATTTGGGCAAATAGCTCTCATCCTTAGGTTTATCCTAGAATCAAGAATCGCATCAATTGATGCCGAATTGAGTTAGAATTTCATCATTGAAATTCTGTCGGTTCTCTCTCTAGCACCGATCGACATTTGTAGAGGAGCCGAATTGGCTTATCTTTCAATCCTAATTCGGCCGTGGAATTAGTCGAGTTTCGTCCCTTACACACTGGACCTACACAAAATGAACATGGTTGTTCATTATTCTTTGGCCTAATAGCCATCATTCGTTCCAATGAATGAGAAAACCCAATTTTACATATATTTGTAATTAGGTCCCTAAAGTTATTTTTCTTTAACTTTAAGTCCCTATAGCGGGGTTTTTCCTCAAATTGAGTCTCGAAACTTTTAAAATTTATCTTAGGACCTCAATTTATTAAATTCCACAAAAAGGGGTTTAATTTCCCAAATTTTCAATTTGGTCCCTCAATTTTCCTAAAATTATCATGTTGCCCTTCCTTTACAAAAATGGTAAATTTTGCCCCAAAAATTCTAAAATTTCTCAATTGGCTCTCTAATATTCTTATCATGATCAATTGACCCTCAATTTTAGAAAATTACATTTTGGTCCTTCGAATTTTCAAAAATCCCCAAATTTCCCCTAATTTCAACTCTTTAACACAACCGAATTTGATTTTCTCAAATTGACCGATCAAACACCTCTATTCATTAAAATTGAGTTTCTACATGTTCATACGATTCTAAGAAACTTTGAATCGTAGGTTTTAATGTCGGAACGAGCTTAAACGGAGCTTTGTCGGAAAATAGACTATAGAGAGAGAAAGCTTCAATTTCTCACCATTGAGGGTGCGGCGGTCCGAGCTTTCTATCTAGGCAGGTAGCTCTCCTCTAGAGGTTCTTCCTAGGATTAAGAATGACCTCAATTGATGTCAAATTGGATTAAAATTTTGTCATTGAAATTTGGCTGACTCTCTCTCTAACACTGATTAGAAATTGTAAAGGAGAGCCGAATTGGCTTACCTTTCGTTCCTAATTCGGACGAGGGAGGGCTGAGGAAGTGTTGGGAGGGCTTGGTTTGGCCTGAAGAGGGCTTGAAATGGCTGATTTCAGCTTGGCCGAAATAGGGCGGCTTTGGTCCACCGGAGCTGGTTCACTGTTCCATCATGCCGGTGCTTCTCCAGCGATTCTCGGATTGACTAGAGTTTGCTATCAGATAGCTGACTTCTCCCCGGTTCTAAAGAGCCTGACCTCTCCTTACGAGGTTAAAAAAAATGTTCAAGTCGAAGCTCTGGTTACAGCTTCATCAGGAAATGGAGTAGTAGAGAGAGAGAGAAGTGTTCAGGTGTGAGGAGGAGAATAAATGGGGATGACCTCTTTATATAGGTGTAAAATCGTGTATTAAATGGGAGAGATTTATTACTAGTATTAATATTGTCATAAATTATTGGTATTAATTCCAATCATTTAATTTAGGTATTAATTTATTTGTATTAATTCCAATAATTAAATATATATATATATATATTAATTTATGGCTATTTATGATAAGGCGTACGTTACAAAATTTTTAACCGAAATTTCGGTTTACATAAAAAGTCATACTTCCCAAGAGGTCACCCATCATCACACTACTCTCGAGTAATCATGCTTAACTTTAAAGTTCTTATGGGATCTCGTTCACCTGAACCAATTTGATTTTTCTCTTTTAATTTGTCTTAAGTTTCTTTTCCAATGTTTAATGAACCCTTTAGATCACCCGGAAGTTGTAAATTTCCAAATTGATTGTTCCCAAATGATAGAGTTTGTAAACTGGCTCAGTTATTCTTACTCGGTTTGACCGGTTCTTTTCCTGGTTTTCCTTAACTCAAAAGTGCGAGGTTTACAGATAGGATGTCATATCAAACCCTAAGTTAACCACAAGAGAATCCATTTCCGATGTCAGGGATGGACGACTAAGTTTTGAGGAAAATACTCCTAAAAGGAGGAGAGAGTTGTGAAACCCTACCCTCAAACCAAACAAACTGGGAAAGGAACCGACGATTTTGAAAATCGAGCCGAAAAAGGGAAAAATGACTAAGAAGGGTTAAAATGGGAAATTGGAAAATCTCAAGTGACCAAAAATTCATAAAAATCATGAGGAAGAACCCAGAAGTTGAATTGATAAGGGAACTGGACCCGAATAGGGATAAACCATAGTGAATCGGTTCAATAATTTATTTTTCTAGGTGGTTTGAAAATGCCAATTTGGGAAATTGAGACCACCATTAGATAGAAAATGAATTTAGAAAATTTTTAATTTCAAAAAATTGGTCGAATCGGGTCTGAACCGGCAAAATTTCAAATTCGGGTCACAAACCCGGTCGGACCGGACCGGTTAACGATCAGAAAAACTGACCAATCACAGTGTGCCACATGGCACACCTGCCACATCATCGTCTTCAACCTTATGCTGACAAAGAAAAGAGAGAGAGTCGTTGGAAAAGCTAGAGTTTCCGACGACTTCAAAAATTCTCCAGTCAGGTCACCGGTAGCCGAGTCTTATGCCGACGAGTAGCTTGCGCAGTTCCCGAGCTCCCTATATAAAGAGCACCCGTCCATTCGATCTCAACATCCCACAATCAACCAAAGAAGATGCATTGCTCAGTTTTTCAGTGAGCAGCAAACCAGAGCTTTGACACCGAGAGCCACCGTAGAAGAACGAGGAAGCTCAAATAGTAACGTTGCTCCTTGGCTGTCAGTAGCCTGAGCTGCTCGAGCTCAACTCGAGCCATCCCCAGGCCAATTCTGGCCTAACCAAGCCCTCCAAACACCATCTAGAGGTACCCCAACCTTCTCCTAAGCTAGCACGGTAAGCCCCTTCACCGAAAAACACTATTCACGATCGATTTCTACAAAAACTTTAACACTGAAATTCTCACTACTCAAGGCACCAATTGAGGCATGGTTTGATCCAGGGAGGATCCCTAGGAGGAGAGCAATCCAAAGAAAGCAAAAGCTCCGGTCGTCAGACCCTCACCGGTAAGATATCGAAGCTTTCTCTCTCTAGACTAAATTTTTAGGCAAGGCTCCGTTTGAGCTCATTTCTAAGCCAAATCGAGCGATAAAAGTTTAAAATGATGAGGGAGACGTAGGGAAGATTATTTAGATCACCAATTGAGACAACTAAACTTGTTTTGGAGGTCAATTGAACAAAATTGTGATTAGGGGACCAAATTGCAATTTTTGAGAAATTGGGCAATTTGGGGATTTTTGGGAAATTGGGGGCCGAATTGCAATTTAAGGAAAATAGGGGCATTTTCATGAAATTAACTTTCAATTGGGACCCAATTGGGCAATTGGATGAAATGGAGGGCCAATAGGCAATTTTTGAAAGTTCAAGGACTAATTTGTAATTTTTTGAAAGTTAAGGACCAATTAGTAATTTTGGAAAAATTAAGAACTAATTGGTAAATTTGGAAAGGTTAAGGACCATGAGGAATAATTGGGAGTCCTAGGGACTTAATTGAGATCAAATGAAAATTTAGGGACCCAAATGTAAGGTTATAAATATTGAGTGAACTAAATGCAATTTAGGTATAATGCGAGGACCTATGCGCAAATACCTGAGAATATGAGGTCTTTTCTCCTAATAAGGGTACTCGAACCATGCAGGAGCAGATCGTTCAAGTACCGGTGCAAGGAAGTGCGCCACGAATCAAGATCTCATCGGGACGGTCACGTCACTAGCATCGGGTGAGTGGGATTTTCAGCATCGTACACGATTGGGGGTGATGAGAATCGTTTTAAAGTTTGAAAATTATTTTCCTGAAATGGTCTCCCATGACTGCGTGAAACTGCTTAAACATTTTGGGAGACGTTCCAGATAGTAGCGGGAATCGCTCTAATAGGCTCGAAGCCCTGAATTTGAAAATGATAGTGCCCAAGGCCAGTGTGCACAGGTTGGACCCATAGATAAACATGAACTATAAGAACCATAAAAACTCTCAGAAAAATTGGAATTATTGTGTGATTGGCCATGGGACCAAGATAGGACTGACAAAGATCGATGGGCTAGTGGTAGTACGCCCAGACCAGGTCAACGGGCCAGTCAAGGCAAACAGCTACAGGCTAGGTCGAGCGTTAGGGCCATTGGCACCAAAAGACATGGTTAATAAATCAAAACTATTGTATGCATGCATGAGGAATTCAGGAGTAACTAGACGCCCAAGAGGGGTAGTCGACGAGTCCTAAGGGCTATTGGATGATCTGGATGCAATAAGGGCAGGTCTGTCGTGCCAGTCAGTCATAAAGCTTTGATAGCTTACTGCGCATGGAGACCGAGGCAGTAGGGGGAATGAGATTTCGTCCCATTGAGTGGACATGGTGGAAGATCTTGAGTTTGGGATTGAACTACTGATGTTCGCACAAACTTCGGGTAGAGGCAGAATCCCTCTATTAGGGTGGACGGTAAAGGTGCTCTGGTCCACAAGTGGGACGGTTGGATAATGCTCTACGAACGTGTGATCCCTTTCTATGATAGAAAAGGGCGGGTGATTGTTTGTTGAGGCATCTTCTGAGTAAGGGGAAATGTTCCAGAAGAGACGAACTTATATTACAATAAATTAAAAGCATAAAACTTTTTGATAAACTAATTATTTTTGAAAACTCGCCTCCTAACCCCCCCCCCCCCCCCCACTCCCATTAACCTTTTTCAGGTGAAGCAACTCGTCACTACGAGCCTAGGCTGGGAGAAGGGTCAATGACACCGCCATCAGGTAACTTTTATCTTTTGTACACTTTATTATGGAAAATAGGTACTCCAACACCTTTACCTTCCTCGAACCATTTAGTAGAAAATACTAGATTAGAATGAGGAAGGGTGGTGAGTTGATCATGAACCCTGACCAAACTGGGTTGGAGCATGACATGTAAAGCCGCTCTGATGCCACAAGTGGGTGCAATGGACGGGATGCCCAACTAATGTGTGATCCCTTCCTAATGAAGAGTGTGTGTTGACTATTAAACACATCTATTATGGATAATAAGAAAAAAATGATTTCAAAAACCCAGATTTGAGGAAAGAATTACGAAATAATATGTTTTAATTACAAAAACTCTACGATTAAATAACACACTACAATTAAATATGTTTTAATTACGAAAACTCTCTTCCAACACCCATTCACTAGGTTGTAGAAAATCACCCCTCTTTTCTATCCCTTTTCAAGATTTGGAAAAATGACTAAGGAAAACACTTGGACCTACCTTTTGTCAGTTATGCTTAAAAGTTATTTTTAAGCTTGCATTTTTATTGATTTATGTTATTATAGGGAACAAGGTTAAATTACGCCTAGCTCCTCTTGATTAAAGAAAGGGAAAACCCTCTTAAACTAAGGGAGCGGTGAGTTGCTCACGGGGATCCGACCAAACCGGGTCGGAGCATGACACCTACTGACTGGGCGTTGACTTGGAAGGTGGTCTGTTGACCAACCAAACCATGGACCGGTTTGGTCAGATCGGGTTCAGTAACCCGAAATAAAAAATCGGTCAATTTAGGCCTGATTCGACCAATTTTCTAAAATCTAAAAATTTATAAATTCTTATAAATTCATTCTCTTCCTAGTGGTGACGTCAATTTCCCAATTTGACAGTTTTAAGTTACATAGAAAAATAAATTTTTGAATTAGTTCTATCTGGTTCAGCCCCAGTTCGTCTTGAATCGGTCTGGTTTTCCCATCCTATCCCATTCTTAGTTCTTCTCCATGACCTTTAGGTCCTTATTAGCTACTAGGGATTTTCCAATTTCCCATTTTGGCTCTTATTTACCAATTCTAGTTCACTTCGGTCCCTAGTTCTCCTTTGAAATTGGTTGGTTCTCCTTTCTGATTCCTTATTTCTAGAGAATGGGATTTAGAGTATTATTCTAGGTGATCTATGGGAAAGATATGAGTCATAAGCCATGTAGCAGCGTGACGTTAGTGTCCCACTCATTGAGCTGTGAACTCTCCCCTCCCCCAAACTATTATAGGTGGAAGTCAATGAGACTAAGGACAAATGTAGGAAGACATTCCCAAGCCACTTGCTGTTAGAGTTAGCCTCTTACCTTGCTCACGAAGGTTGTAATTTACCACATATCAACTACTATATTCTCGAGTTCTTGTTAAACTATTTTTGGGGTGCCATATTCTTCAGAAAAGTTTCAAATTTCCATTGAAAAATAGATAGTGGTTTCTATTCTAAGCCTTAGTCTCGTTGGTTTTACCTTGGTAAATGATTCCACCATTGTAACATCAAGGGGATTGGCAAGTTACACTGGTCTTCTGACCAATGAATTGAGTCGGAGCGTGATATGACATCACGACTTTAACCAATACTACTTACTAAGTTGTGAACTCACCCCCTCCAATACCCCTATAGAATATTTGGAACAAGGAGATAAGGCTTTTACAGTATTCACAAAACCCGAGGTACACAACCTTTAAGAGATTTATAGAGTTACTTTTTCCCAAGTTTTTTATAAATATATTTTGGAAGTTAATTATATACTTATTCTGCGTCTTACTCATGTCACTACTACGATGGTAATAGTACTCACTATTATAGTACTGAGAGAGGTGGTGAGTTACTCATAGGTTCCGACTGAGTAAACCTAGTTGGGGCCTAAGATCACCCCTCCAACACCCTTTCAAAAAACTTGTGAAGGAAGGAAAGAATAAGAGTCGAAGAACTCTTATCAACAAAACTTTGAAGTAAAATTCTCCCATATATAAATGAAGATCCATATTAGTTATTTTTTCCTAACATGTTTGAGACTTTATAAATGTTTACTAATCATTACTAGAAGTTCAAATTTTGATGAAATAGTATATATTTTATTATTTGAGTCTTAGATATTTTTGTACTATAATAATATAAATTGAGAGTACGAGATGATTTTATATCATTTCAACTAATATAGTCCAGGAGTGACACATTTGCATTCCCTTTCTAAAAGTTTTAATTTAGATGGAAAATATAGTGAGTGTTTTAATATTATGGGTCTTGTATCATATATATGTACTATGATAGTGAGAGTCTCTCTACTATAGTATTAGAATTGCTACAATAAATTATTTGTATCTCAACTTGATGAGGGCATGACACATCTAGTTAGGTTGTCCATTATGTTTTATCTTAGAATTTCCTATTATTGAGAAGCACATCATCTACCTTTCAATCGTGTTCTATTGGTAAAATTTTTATGTCCTTTTTTCTCGTACTAATTATCACAAAAATACCCCAACTTCAACTCATTTATACAATTATTTGGAATTCTATCCTTATCAAATCTCATACGTATCACTCTTATTATATATATTTTCTCAATTATTATAATAAAAATTTATAGTATTTTATTATAAAAATTATATATGATTTTCTCAAAATATTTTGAATTTTTATCTTTATGTTGAGAATTTGGTCCTCAAGCGTTATTCTTCAATGCTGATGAGTAATTTATTAGTAGTGTTGTTATTTTTTTTATATTTAAAATATCTCTTAGAATTATAAGAATTAATGCATCACGAAGTTGAATATAAAAGTGCATACAATGTGATTGCTACAATATTCACCTACATTCGCAATCATTTTCTGATACACTAATTTATATACAATTCATCTCAATTTCATGCCCACATCAATTATATTAAAATTTATTATTATTTCATTCAGAAAATTATTATTTCATTCAAAAAAATATCAATAGCTATCAACTCTTTATTTATTTCATTAATACTAGAGATTAACTTACAAAACTTCTCACCAAAGATATCTCCACTACTTGTCTTATCTGACTCCAAGCTCAATGTCCACCACCTTCCCTTGAGTTTGGGTGTATTAACATAGATATTAATGAAGATAGATTATATTCTCATGGATATTAAATACATAATAGTATGATATTAGTAGTTGCATTAAACATCATACATGGTGAGATACTTTCAAGTCTACAACTAGATCTAGCATTCTATAGATTTACATTTCAGTATCTACTTTACTTGTAGTCTACTTTTTATTATACTCTATATATTCTGTACATGTAATATTATTCTACATTTAGACAATACACACATACCTTAAGTTCAATACAAGCAAGGTTTCTCCAAAGAGGTGTGAAAAATACGAAATAGATAAATAGAAGAAGTGTTAGAGATAGATGTGATAAATTATAAACCTAAATCACAAAAATACCACTTTATTCATTGATGACTCAAGGTATTACACCATATACATACTTATTTATAGAATTAAAATAATATAAACTAGAAATAAATAATAAGAAAATATTATCTTATAATACTAATTAATAATATTATATCATATATTATAACTATATAAAATAATATTCTAATAATATACTATACTATTTTAACAATTTTCACATAAAATATTGATTTTGAAAATTCATAAATGCTAACTATCAAATAAACTAAGCAATTAGAAGTTACTTTATATTATATTGTTACATGGTGCATTAAAACTACTTTTACCACTAAGATAACAAATACTAAAATTTATTTTCTATAATGTTGATATAGCTTAAACCAAAATAATCATAAGTTATTTTTTATTTCACTGGCATGAATAGAACCAATTTTTTTTTATATTTTGTTAGCATAATAGATATAATTTTGATTTTAGTTGTAATATATAGAAAATAAACTTAATCATTAGTTCCAACCCACTCTAATATCATATTAAATTTAAAAAACGATATATAGGAGGGAAATCGATGTTGAGGGATAAAAATAATCGGTTTTATACCTAAATAGGTAATTAAAATTTTATTGATAAGTGATTAATAAATTAAATAATAACAACCTATATTTATAGGAACAATAACATAAAATTGTAAATAAATAATATAATAATATTATTTTAACTAATAATATTATATAATATATCATAATTAGGTAAAATATTATATTAATAATATATTATAATTTTTTAACCTTTGTACTTAAAATAAATATTTATTCATATAAAATATTTATTTTAAAAATTATAAACGTATAACTCAATACAGAACAAATATAAATTATTTTATTTTTTAGTTAGCATATTGATACAAAAATTTATTTTATATTTTACTAAATAACGGACAAAAGTGGTTTTATATTATTTCCGTATCGTAAATAAAAAATTATTTTATATTTTGCTAACTTAATGTATACGAAAAATCATTTTATATTTTATTGAAATAGTAAAAAAATATTAATTTAATTTATAACAAACTTGTTAGAATAACGTTTTTTTATACTATAATTTTTTTGGCGAGCTTAATATGTTCAATTTAAAATACGATATATATGTATATATATATAAAAGCCATAGAGATAGTGAGAGATAAACCCGTTAGGTAATGTCTCTAAATAATTATAATTCAAATTTATTGATTAGTGAATTAATATATTATATAATAAATACATCTATTTATATTTTTAAATAATATAAACATATAAATAAAAAATATTATAATACAATATTAACTAATAATATATTATAATATTTTAATATTTATAAAATATTATATTTAATACCAAATAAAAAAACTAATTATATGACCGATAGTTACTTCATTTTCCCTGGCAAGTGCACAAGACAAAATCTCTTTATTATAGAATTAGAGAATTTTAAAGCTACTCAAAATAGTCAAAATAGTGGGTTTTGATATCACACCTCTATTGAGCGGTGGACTACTCGCATGGTGAAAAATACATATGGATAGGAGTTAATTAATATTTCCTCCTATTTGATTTTACTACAAATATGAATTTCAAACTCTAAAAATTTAGTTATCTTAACTATAATATACTATTTAATAAACCTTTTAATAAAATATATAAGAGTCCGAATATAGGATCAAATGATACTAAAGGAAATGAAAAAATATAGAAAAAAAAAGTAGAAAGAAAGAGTGCACTCGATAGATAAAATTGTGTTTTATTATTAACGGTACTATAATATCCTATTTATATACAACTTAATAATAAATAATAAAAAGTTACAAAATAGGTTACTACATTAAGTGCTATAATAAATTAAATGGTGTGATAAATGTATATTAATATATACAATAATTAAGTAATATTTTGGTTATTACTCCCGGCAAGCTCAACGGGAGTTCACGGATATTGAGCTTGTCTCGTAAAATAGAGAGACGGGTAGAAAGGAGACCTTTGGTGAACAAATTCGTCAATTGAGCAGTAGTTCTGAGTAAAGTTTGACACACTTGTTCACGAACAAAATGAAAATCAATCTCAATATGTTTTGTGCAAGCATGGAAGACGGGGTTGGCAGTGAGATAAATGGTTGAAAGATTATCGCACCACAAAACTGGAGAATGAGTGGAAGAGATAACGAGTTCTTTGTGAAGAGACTGAAGCCAGATTAGCTCAGGGGTTGCATTGGCAAGACTTTTGTACTCGGCCTCAATGCTAGATCGAGCGACTGTTCGTTGTTTCTTAGAACTCCATGAGATAAGATTGTGGCCAAGAAAAATTGTAAAACCACTAACAGAACGTCGATCATCCGGATTTCCGGCCCAATCAGCGTCAGAAAAACAGTGAAGACCAAAAGGAGGATGTCGCCAGAGAGTAAGACCATGATGAAGTGTCCCTTGAAGATAGCGGAGAATGCGCTTAACAGTAGTCCAATGAGTAGTGATGGGACGATGCATAAATTGACAAACCTAAATAACCACATATGCGATGTTAGGTCGAGTGAGAGTGAGATACTGTAGAGAGCCCACAAGTTGACGATATTTAGTAGGATCAGGAAGAGGAAGGCCATCATATTGTGAAAGTCGGGGACCAAAGGCAACTGGCGTGGAAATGGACTTACAAGTACTTATGGCAGCTCAGGAGAGAAGATCACGAATATACTTCTGCTGTGTGAGATATAAACCATGAGAGTGAGCAGTAACTTCAATGCCTAAAAAATGATGAAGTGGACCAAGATCCTTAATAGAGAATTCTCTATGAAGGGCATGGAGGATGTTCCCAATAGGTGCAGCAGAAGAACTAGTAAGAATGATATCATCAACATAGATAAGTAGAAAAATAAAAAAACTCACTCGTGCAGTAGATAAATAGAGAGCTATCAGCAACAGAGCTACAAAAACCAAGTTGATGAAGATAGGAACTCAGGCGAAAGAACCAAGCACGAGGAGCTTATTTGAGGCCATAGAGAGATTTGCGTAGGCGACAAACATGGCTAGGAAAGCAAGGATCAACAAATCCAGGGGGTTGATCCATATAAACTTCCTTATTGAGATAACCATGAAGAAAAGCATTATCCACATCAAGCTGACGAATGGTTCAATTGAAAGATACGGCAAGGGAAAGAATTACCCGTATAGTAGTAGGTTTAATAACGGGGCTGAAGGTATCATCATAATCAAGACCAGGACGCTGTGAGTAGCCCTTAGCGATAAGACGAGCCTTATATCGAGCCACTAAGCCGTTAGAATGATGCTTGATTTTGTAAACCCATTTGCACCCTACAATAGGCCGACCAGGTGGAGCGGGCACGAGATCCCAAGTCTGGTTGTGAAGAAGAGCGGCAAACTCAGTATGCATAGCCTTAACCCAAAAGGAGTGACGAGAAGCTTGGGAATAAGTACGGGGTTCCATAGAGGCAATGAACACTGTAGGATCAATAGTGAAGCGTCGTTGAGGTAGACTACCATCTTGAGAGTGAGTCACCATACGCGAAACTGGAGGTGGAGCGGGAGCATGATCCAATGTAGGAGAGGAAGATGGTGCAGCATGATCATCCTCAACAGAAACAATAGGTGAGTCAACTTGTATTTGTACAAGAGATTGGGGCAACATACTTGAGTCCGGAGGTGGAGATGGGACGGGTGTGGGGAGATTCACCATAGGAGGGTGCACTGCAAGAGGAGGGGAAGGCATACATGTGGAACTCGAGGAGGCAAATGGAAAAACAGATTCATCAAAATGGACTGTGCAACATAGAAATATGCATCTTGTTTGAGTATCAAGACAACGATATCCGAGATAATTCAAGGGATATCCAAGAAACACACAAGGAGTTGAACGAGGTTGAAGTTTGTGAGCAAGATAAGGGCGGAGATAAGGAAAGCAACGACAACCAAAAACTCGAAGTAACTTATAATCAGGAGTAGAATGGTGAAGTACCTCACAGGGGAATCGAAAGTGGAGAGATCTTGTGGGAAGGCAATTGATAAGGAAGACAACGGTCTCAAAGGCAAATGGCCAATATTTGGTGGGAACATGAGAGTGAATAAGAAGAGTAAGACCCATATCGATAATGTGACGATGCTTACGTTCGGCAGATCCATTTTGTTGAGGTGTGTGTGAATAGGAGATTCGTTGGAGAATACCTGTAGATTGTAACTCAGATTGGAAAGCACTAGAAAGAAATTCTTTAGCACCGTCAAATTGGAGAGATTTAATCCGTTGACCAAGTAAATTTTCAACTTGTAAACGGAAGGCACAAAAAACAGAGAGAACATCAGATCGTTGTTTCATAACAAAATACCATGAAAATTTGCTATAATCATCCAAAAAATGAACATAATAGCGATGACCTGTAGAGGAAATAATGGGGGATGGTCCCCAAATATTTGTGTGAATTAATTCGAGAGGATGGGTACTCTTATAGTGAGTGACTGAAAATAGTTGTTGAGTAATTTTACCATAAGAGCATGGGTCACAAAAGGGTAAGGGAGAAATATTACTCAATGATAAATGATCTGAAAGCACACGACTTATAATTTGAAAAGAAGGGTGACCCAAACGTTGATGCCACCTAGGAACAGACTCTATGCGACTAATACAAGCAATAGAAGAAATATTACAATGAGTGCACAAATAGTAGAGACCGTCCTACGACTCCCGCGGAGCAGCTCCTAATGAGAAAAAAGATCTTTGATAAGAAAATGAGTGGAATAGAATTCAAAATAGCAGGAATTGTCTTGAGTGAAACGAGACACAAATAATAAGTTGAGAGAAATTTTGGGAACATAATAAATATTAGTAAGTGAGAAACGTCGGGAATGTGAGGTTAAATAGGCAGATCCATAAGAGATAATAGGTAAACTTGTCCTGTCTCCGATCATGAGGTGCTTAGGGAGTGTTGAATCGTGTGACAGATCATTAGTAATATGACCCGTAGCACCTGAATCGACATACTAGTCTAGATGATGTGGACTGGGTTTATGTCCATAAGAAGAATGAGCTTGAGCAATAGAGGATGTGGGCTTTAATTCGAATGATGGACAATGATGGGCTGAGTGGCTAATGAGCCCACATAGCTGGCATATCACACTATAGGAAAAGGTGGGCTTAGGAGAAGTGGGCCGAATTGTAGGATGTGTGGTGGGTTGGGCATCCGTCTGATGTGAGCTGAAATGTGGTCCAGATTCACGTGGTTTGAATCCCTGTAAAGAAAAATTCCCACGATTTTCAAGAGGTTTTCCCCAGCCTCTATCAATTCCTCCATTGCGTCCTCCTCTACGATTATGGTTTCTGAGATCACTAAAGCAAGAACGGGGCGGAGTTAGAAGGATTCCTCGTGGTTCGTGACTAGAGAAGGCAGCGACATGAGATGCAGACTTAGAAAAATCTCCGAGTAGGCTAGAGAGCAGTGCACTACTGGAGCCGGAGTCAGTACCATATTTTTGAACTTGTCGAGCATCCTGAGCAAGGAGAAGGGCCTTCAGCGAATCAAGAGTCATTGCTTCGAGAACTGGTGACATTGGAAGGGTAAGAGTTTCCCAGTCCCTATCTAAACCATCAAATAATTTGTCCTTGATTTCATGATAAGGTTTCAGACAACCGATTTGAGCAAAAGAGGTAGCTAAGTTGGAAATGGTTGCCAAATAAGATGTCATAGGCTGTTCTCCCTTCTTCAACTCCCTCCACTATTGATCAAGGATATCCTTTTAAGCGCGGGTTTGGGAGCTATACAAAATTTCAAGCCGGCTCCAAGCATTTGCAGAGGTAACAGCTCCAATTATCTGTAAATTCACCTCGGTAGATAAAGAGGCATTTATAGTTGTTAAAGTAAACTTATCCCGGATAGTCCACGCTTCATATTTTGGGTTGATTATTTCAAGCTCAGTAGCTCCTTCTTTCAGCATCACAGTGGATTTGGGTTGAGGGATACTACCATCTGTATATCCAAATAACTGATATGCTTGCATCAAATTTGTGATATTGTTTCTCCAAAGATAGTAATTAGTATTTTCTAACTTGATAGGCAATGTAGGGAGTGAAGTAAGAAGGATTACTGCGGTAAAGGAACTTATATTTGTAGAGAAGGGTGATAATATTAATACCACACACGTAGAAGATTGGTTTTGAATAAAATGTGGTTTTTGCTCAAAAGACTTCAATAGTAGGCAGTAGATGTGTTCTAGATCTTCAAAGCTGGCTCTGATACCATAAAGGAAATGAACAAATTTAGATAAGATTGTGTTGTATTATTAACTGTATTATAACATCCTATTTATATACAACTTAATAATAAATAATAAACAGTTATAAAATACGTTATTATATTAAGTGCTGAAATAAATCACTATATTAAATGGTGTGATAAATACATATTAATATATACAATAATTAGGTAATATTTTGGTTATTAGATAAGAAATTAATCTTATAATTTCTTAAAAAATTTTATATTATAAAAATTGTGTAATTTACCCATATATATATATATATATAGTGTCAAATTATTTAGATACTATATATATATATTATCAAATGATACGAAAAAATTTCACCTCTAATTGAACTTATAACCTCTTACATGATTTTATACTGTGCAATAAACTTATAACCTCTCTATGATTTTATATTATGCAAATTGGGTAGTACACCCATAAATATATAGTGTTAAATTATCTCATTTATTTAGGTATCTTTTACTATATTTTTTAATTTACTAACCAACAAAAGATAATGAATATAGGGATCTAATGTGTAATTATTATGGAGTCTATCTATAAATCTCTATTTAACCACGAAATAAATCAAGTACTTATATATTTTAAATGATGGGATTTAATTATATTATTTTCGTTTAATCCCATTTTAACGATGTGTTTGGATTGAGTCGTTGATAAAAATTTAAAATTTTAGTAATTTGTAGTATTGGAAAAATAACTCGATTATTAACATAAAATTAGGAGTTTTGAGTGATTTGGAAAAAGTAGAAAATTAACTTTAAATTCGTTCCAAATTTTTTAATTTACACTATTATCTAATATTAATTATATTTGGAAAAATTGTGTTATTTAATATTTAAATTAATTGAATAATTTAATTTATTATTTAAATTATTATATATTTTAAATAAATTTATATATTAATTATATTTTATATATAATTATATATAAAAAATTAATTGTACCAAATATATTTAATATAATTTAATTATATATATAGTAACTAATAAATTATTTAATATAATTAAAATAGTAAATTTATATTTTAATTTTTTTATTAATAATTATTCACATTTCACTTACAAACTATTAATTATTACAAAATTTTAATATATATAAATATATCACTTCACTTGTTGGGAGAAAATCTCAACACCAAACCTATCAATACAAAATAGCCTAAAACGTAAAATATGTTTATATCTTTTTACGAAAAAAAATATATTAATTTTGATATATAATTATAATTGATTTTGTTATTTATTTAATATATAAATATCATAATATAAATAATTAAAAATTTTAAAATTTTAACCTAAATTTTAAAATTTTTAAGTTTTTATATTATAATATTTATATTACCGATATAATTCTAAAATATATTTTAAGTACATATTTGAAAAAAAAAAAAGAGAGATCGAGTTTGTCTCAGTCCATGGGCAAGACATACCATACCAACAGGTCTCGAATACGGATCCAAGCTGCTCTCATTATCACCGGTAGAAACTCTTCTCAAACTATATCATGATAAGGCCAATATGAATATTTTATTTACGGATAAAGATATTTGAATTGAGTAATTAATTAGAATTTTATCAGTAAATTAACTCAAACAAAAACGGGGTATTTAAATAGAGTTAAAGTAAAATATTATTTAAAATTAAGTAAAATAAAAAACTATATTATCTAAATAATTTTTTTACCAATAATCTATATTGAATACGTGTAGAATTTTATCACCTTATTCGTGATTTTAGCCCAAAATTAATTCCTGAGATCCGAAAGGGTAGTTTAGGCTTAATTGAATCAGCCTTTAAGCCCGGGCCAGCTCGTGCGAACCAGCCCCATCTTTATCACCTGAATAGGGAAATGGAAGAAAGATCGAGTCAACAGATCGATTTTGTCAAAAAAAAAAAAAAAGGATCGATGCTTCCAAGCCCAAGAGTCTTTTCCCTGAAATGCTCTCCTTTACCCTCCTTTGGGTTCTTCTGCAAGAGCCGCTTCTGCTCTAAGAGCCCGACACAGTCAACGGCATTGCGGAGCTCTGCTTCTCGCTGTCCACCGAGAGAGATCGAGGGCAAGGACATGGTGGATGGGACTATTTCACTACAAGAATGGCAGGGATGGGGCGCCGTCTCGCCCGTTCCTGCCATGGTTACGGGGGTAGTTCAAGATTTGAAGCTTCTGGAGAAAGATATTGATACCCAGATGAGTTTTGGTGGTCATGGCGGTAAACTCAAGGTCATCCACGCCAACTGTCCTTGTATTCTTTCTGTATGTCTTATCTTGTTTGAAACTCAAAATGCATGGGCCGAGGCTATTTTGAAATTGTAGTTAGTTGATCAGTGGCTATCTGAAGTGGTAGTTGGAAACTTACGTGCTGGGCAGTAGTTAAAGAACAAATGAATGGAAATGTTAAGGAAAATTTGCTTCCTTTTCCATGACGCTCTGATTCCCTTCGTGCTTGGTTTTTGATTAATTTATCTCCACATTTTACTTGAGACAGTTGAATTGAATGTAGGGATTTCCATCTTCACATCTCCGAGATTATTGAATTGGATCCATACAAGTCAAAGGTAAAATAGCATTGGAGAAAGAAAGCATTATATGTGAATCAGTGGATATATACTATTATCTCCTTTTAGGTATAGTAGTTTCATTACTTTATAAAGGATATAGATAGTTGACATTGTAAAAAGCCCACATGTAAGTTTCTTCAAGTGTAGCGGGACATTTGTGAAGAAGAATTTGTAGCATAGAATAAGTACACTTAAATATTTCTCATTTAACTAGTAGAATGTGCATTGAGTGTGAATCTATGCAAATTTATGTTTGTGAGGTTTCGATTTTCTATATTTCTCATTTAACTAGTAGATGTTATTTCTACTATTTCTTTCCAGACTGTTATAGTACTGTTCATGGAATTTCTAGTATTAGAATGAATGAATTTTCTGTATTTCAGGGAGAATTTAAAGTGGTGGAAGATAAAAAGCACAGGTCAAAATATGAGGCTTTACATGACTCTGAGCAAAAACTCCAATTCTTTTCAGCTCGACAAATAGCATGTCGTCTGCTTGGAAGCAGGGGTTATCTATGCCAAAAGGTTTCATTCACTTTTCCTCTGCATAATAATCTATTCCTTTTTACCTTCATCTAAAGGTGCAAGTGATCAGGAACATTATATTGTTTGTTTCAAAAAAGATAATGCTAAGTTTACTTCATTTATCATTCTACAGTGCTGGCTTCCAATGGATGATTGCATGTGTTCAAGAATAAGACCATCTTCTCTATGGAGTGGTATACATTTTTGGTTGTATATGCACCCAAAGGTGGGAATTTTTCATGTTTAATTTTCCTCTTGGCATAATGAAATTGTCAGCTAAGTTGGAATTATGCAGGATTTTCTGCGGCAGAACAACACTGGAAAGTTGCTGTGGCAAGTGTTTGGAATTCAATCAGCAACACTGTGCCTTTTTGGTATTGCTGAAGATGAAGATATCATGTGGAGTACTTTTAAAGAGTCAGGTCCCATTGAACCTTTTGTTCTTTCAAATGAAGTATTTTCAATGTGTGATTAGGTGAAATGTCTGAGGTAGGTTCATGTTTAGGTTCCAATTGCAGTTTTCTTTGAGAATTTCAGGCAAAAGTAAGGTATGGTGTCTTTACCCAAATAAGAATGGGATAGATCAGTCTGTTCAGGATGCTTTATCCCTATCACATGTCCAGTGTGAATCTGTAAGTAAATTGCTTTCCTGTTTGGTTTATTTTCCTGCTCTAGTTACTATGTTCTTAGAAAGACATTTGAAATAAATTATGACCGATTTCTCTTCATGTATTCTATGAATCAACTAATTATTTTGTCCTTTATAGGCTTCGAATGTAAAAAAGGATAAAGATGATACTTTACATTTTGTTCTTATTGATGGTACATGGAACAATTCTGCTGCAATGTATAGGCGAATGAAGGTACTCTGGCTTGGAGCATTCTTTTCAACTCTTAACTTGTTCAGTTATTCAGTATGGAGAAATATGTCTTATCCTGAGACTGGCAGCTGGTTTTTCTAAAGTTATCCAATATCTTCCTTACTGATCCAATTGGTTTCCTTTCCATCTTCTGCCATGGTCTAGGGTCAATAAACTAATTGACATTTCAAACTGATGTGACATATCTATGCACCTGACTGTAAATATAATATATCTCATGGATGCATAATAATGTAATAATGCTCTTTAACTCAGGAGCGGGCTAAGTTGGTTTGGGGAGATGAGGACCTCTCTTGTCTATCATTAGCTACTGGGGCATCTGCTATGCACAGACTTAGGTGAATTTTCTGAACTGAAACTTATTTCTGTGGTTTATTTTCTTCCATGATTCCTTTTCATTATCCACCCGGTACCCACCTTTCTTTGCATACTTATAGTCAGAACATGACAGCATCCACTTATTATGGATTTGGGGCAGGCCACAGCCTTCATGGGACCGAACTTGCACTGCAGCTGCAGCTGCTGCTCTTCTCTCGGAGCTTCACCTCCTTCCACAGTTTAGCTCCTATGGTCTGGACAAGCAAGTAGGATCTCTGGAAGATGGATTACTCCTGTTGTTGGAAGCTCTTACAGCTCGACGTATTAGAATGGGAAGGTCCATCACTCGCAAAGTTAGACTGCCAGGCAACATATGTTAGAGTCTAAGAATTGAGTAAAATCAACAAATACAAGAAAGTGTCTTCTCAACTGATGAGGTAAACCAAGATTAATTGTAGAATGGAATTCTATGTTACATTTGGAAGTCTATCTAGCTATTGATTTTGAGGATGTGCTGTGACTTCATGTAGAAAATTCATACTTTCCCACCTCAGGGTGATTTGTTTTGTAGAAAATTTCAAAAACATACTGGATCTTGATCTTCTCAAGGATGGAGGATCCCTTCATGGGACTTTTGTTCCATAATTGAGAATTGTAGAACTGAAACACTGTATTTTTGGAGAAAATTAGTGAAACATAGAACATTAGTGAGGCATATGGACGCTTGCTCTGGCATTCTACTCCTTTTTGTATGTCTATCTATCTTGTTCAGGTGGCCTTAGGGAATGCTAAGGTGAACTACCTATAAATGATGTTCTTCGTTCCCTTAATGGATGTGATTCTTATGATATTTCTTCTCCACCATGTCTCTTGTAATTATGAAAATCAAATATTATTTGTGTAACACCTGATTGAAGTAAAAAAAACCTGTATTTTTGGGCCCAAATTGGAGTTGGAAATTTTTTTGAAAAATATATGAAAAAACATATTTTAACCATTTAGGGTTAATTGTGTAATTTTGTAAAAAAGAAAAATAATATAAATACAATAAAAAATAAAATAATAAAATTGTCATCTTGCTCGAGTTATGCCAAGTAGTCAAATGAACATATCAATGTGCATTCTCTATCGTTAAGAACCACTATCCATTTAACTCAGTATACAAACCCTTGTAACTAAGTATGTCAAAGTATTATTTTTCCAAGTTCCGATCCAGTGGTCAATCTTACTACACAAAGCTACTTACTACTTAGGACACATTTCACGTAATATATGTTAGTTTGTAGTACACATTTCACGTAATATGTTAGTTTTCTCGAATCACAATTCTAACTCAAGTATCTGCGCTCACCATAATATATGGGGCTTCATAATACTTTTAAAAAATTCGCCCGCATATTTATTTATAGAAAACTTGTAAATAACTATCGTCGATTCAATAACACTTGCCGTCAGTAAATCTCACTCACCATTTTATCTGTCTTATGGGTATTTTTTCAAGTATTTTTTACTATGGGATCCACTCGTACTATTTACAGTAATTTAACTACAAAATCAAATAGTATAATATATGTTATGTTTGATTCTACAGTAATTTAACTACAAAATCAAATAGTATAATATATGTTATGTTTGATTCTAAAACTATTTACAGCAATTTAACTACAAAATCAAATAGTATAATATATGTTATGTTTGATTCTAAACGACATATTATAGTATTGTACTATAGTTTTTCAAAATTATAATTTTGCCACTTGAATCGTGTTCGCTTGATTTCGCGCATCGAAAACCGTTCATGCGACTCTCGTCCTCATCTTCTAAGTCTGAATAACCCCTTTTACTTGGCTATATTTAATTTAGGGCTCCAAGTTATTTCAAATCTTTTATTAAATCCCTTAACTTTACACTTTTGCACTTTGATCCTTACCTTTCAAAAATTACACTATGGTCAATGTACTTTCCACTAACCCATTTTGAAACTCTAAACTCTTACACTTCTTTACTTTAGATTCCCTAACTCACTCTAAGTTCATTTGGGTTCTCAAACGTTTATAAACTTGCTACTTTAGCCCAAACGTAAAAATATTTACCATTAGGCTTATAAACTTTTCAAAACGTTTCACTTAAATCCCTAGCTTCTTTCAAGCTATCAATTTGGGTGCATAAATTTTTTCATGACTCATTTTATGTCCCTAGACTTTTATTGACTCTCATTTGGGTTCCCAGGTTCCTCAAATTGTAGTATGACCCCTAAACTTTTTAAAATTTACACTTTAGCCCCTCAACTTTATTATATTTTATAACACTTCTATAAACGTCTCAAAAATCATTTCTAGGCCCTTTCTCTTATTCCCCAGGTCCCTATAGTCACTTTACAGACATCCTTGGTCGGAATATTATCATTTTGACAACGATCGAACCTTCGTCGGAAAATTAACATAGAGTCGAGTTTAGGTTAGTAACTCACATGAGAGAGCGGTGGTAGTCGACACTAGTGGAGTTGGGAAGCTGATTTCCCCACAAATCGTTTAACATCTTGATCACCATTTGAGGTGGTCAGAGCCACCTATAACACCTGAATTACAAAGATCGGTTAAGAATAGGGAACTACCGAAGGTTTCAAGAATTTCACAACCACGAGGCTTACCTACAGCTTAAATGACTGGTGATATTGGCTAGAAGGAACTAAGAGAAGTCTCTAAAATTATTTTAGGTCATGGTTGGACATCAGGAAAGTTGGGACAAGCTTGAAATGCTCCTATCCTAATTTCAAATAATGGAGTAGTATTATTATTGCATAACGCTGATGCAGGTAGTGAGCAATTCGATGTCGAGGAGTGGGGCGATTGGAAAGATAAGTTCTTCCTGGTTCTAAAGAGACCTAAATGGTTGAGTTTGGTGGTTGTAAAAAACTTATCAATTCTAGTATGAAGGTCACCGGAAAATTGAGTACTCTCACTTCTAAAAAGAATTTCAGCCATCGGCCGGCATGGGAGTGATCAAGTCTTATATGGAGAGCTTGGGGGACTGTGTCCATTATCCCATATGCATAGCTGGTCAGATGAGACCTCATAAGCTCCACTTTTCATTTAATTTCTCTCAAGGATAGGATAACCAAAATCGCGATGAGAATTAAGTTTTTTCTAGGTCCGGGTCGGGTTTCCGGGTCAGATGTCAGGTGGATGAGACAACATGTGCACACATGCACGTGCATGCATGCACCCGTCGTAACGCGCCGACTGGGCCGCAATGTAGTGAATCGGTTTCCCATGAATAAGTCGATGATTTTAACAAATTTTGGTTATTTTTTGTCTAATTCATCCCCAATTCGGCCGACTCTTAGCCCCATTTATTTTTTTAAAAAATTATTATTTAATTTCTTACAAATTGAACTCAAGAATGACCATTTTTAGATTTATCAAACTTCTAAAAATCGGGGGTTTTAGCACTGCAAACCAGTTCGATCGGTATTGGTCATCTTTTAGTCGGTTTACATCTGATTCGATTGGTTCTTATTCTAGATCCTTTTTCTGAAATATTTTCATGCGATTCCATATTAATTTGGCACAAGAATTGCTATTTCCCAATTTGTCTAATCACTCTTAAAAATGAGGTTCTTTGAGTGTAATTTATGGGTTTATCCATTGTCTAAGTTCACGGTTTGAACTAGTTTCTAATCCAGCTCAATCTCGAGTCTCAATTTTCATGTTTTGATTTATGGTTCAACATCAGTTTCTGGTTCAATTGATTTTAAATCACAGTTTCGATAATTCTAGTGTTACAATTTCTCCACTCCATTTTAGGTGTTTTGTCCTAAGAACTTTTATGGTTTAGGGTAGAATATTTTCCTCCCTTGGTCAACTCATGCCATTCTACTTCCTATTCTTTTATCTGATCATCCTTTTGTCATGCATTTTAATACTCTCCATTTACTTCTTCACGTCTCTATCCTCTTGCTCAATCACCTTAATTGAATTTGTGTCATTCCATCTCTTAGGTTCATTCAATCTATTTTTTGTTCTACTTGTACCCTGGATCATCACACTACTCCTTGTGATTCCTCTTTGTGATCTAGGAACAACATTTGTGATCCTCTTCTGTAGTCCTTCTTAGAAGGCTCCCACATCTCCTATTAGTCATCCAATCGCCCCTAAGACTAACTCAAATAATTCATTTATTTTATTTATACCATCCTAGTTTCCACAGTTACTATTGGTAGGCGCTAAATCTTTTCAAGTTTTGTCAAAATCCTACGAGACCCTTTTTGTAAGTATATTTCTGCATCTTACCATTGTGGGTTTTCTCCCCATTCTCGTCCTGTTAAGGCGAGTGTACACTTTGTGCTTCCCTTAGGACTACTCATAATATGAGACTTACGCTCTTTGCTCTAGATAACTTATTACTTGTTTCCCACTAGGCAAAATATTTCCTTAAAAGTTTATGCTAGTACTTGGCAGACTTTGTCTAGGACTTGGTACAATAGTGTCTTTGTTGTATTGGTTTATATAAAATCATTCTCTTGCTTAGTCATCCTTCTCTTTATGCTCATTTTCCCCTTAGGAGTTTTAATTTTTCCAATGATGTACCTGTCTCAAACATCATCACTTTCTTCCCTTCTTAGGAATAATTCACCATCTTGGTAAGAGGTTTTCTTGGTTCACTTGTAGCCTAGTTCTAGTCTCCTTTGACTACTCAAGTGATAGGTTATGTCTCAATATCGATACCTTTCACTATCTTCAATGTTTACCCAATCGTGTCACTACTTGGTTGTTACCAAGACATTTTTCGACATCTATAGGAGATTGTACTATTATGCTCATGCATTTTCCTCATTACAACCCCAAACTGATGTCATTGGCTCATACACAACTAGCAACCCTTCCTCATTGGTACTACTTGTATTCCACCATTCCCAACATAGGGTTAACTCATCTGAGCCTACTTAGGATACTTCCCTTTATCCCATTGATTCCTTATCCCATTTTATTTTGGGGAACATTTCCTTGCCCTAAATGTTATGCAAAATTTCCCCTATCACAATAGCTCACAATATCTCCATATCCTATTGGTTATGGTATCCTTACTTTGTAGGTTATTTTTCACCAACTCCTTCCTTTTATAATTATAGTACTTTTGTGAGGTTTTAAGGCTCTTTCCCTAAAACATTTAACTATGCTAAGAGTACTGGATTGTACCAGTAACATATGGTGTATCCACTTTGTACAGTAATGCTAGGCTCAATTGAACCCCATGTGGTTACCCTTCCCATATATCGGGGACATTTGATCCCAATACTTATTAAGTTCTTCCCATTAAAACATAGGATATGCCTTGTGTAAGCCCTATCCCTTAAAGACAAGGAAACCGAAGAAAGAACCGGTCAACCTGGGTGAGAAAATCGAACTGGTTCATGAACCCCAACCATTAGAGAAAGGGCAAAATAGGAAATTTACAAATTCCGAGCAACCTAAATAGTAAAAAAAGTCATGGAAAAGGACTTTGGGATGATTTGGAAGTGAAAACCAGACTGGTTCAGGTGAACCGGACCTAAACCGAATTGAACAGGTTTGAACCTATTTGAACCACTATTGAACAAGTTTCTAAATTCATTTTTCTAGGTGGCTTAGAAAGTTCAAATTGGAGAATTAAAGCCACCATTGGATAGATAATGAATTTAGAAATTTTTAATTTTGAAAAACTCGATTGAATCGGGCATGAACCGGCTGGTTTAAGCATTGAATCTGGTTTGGACCAGTCCGGTCCGGTTCGGAACAGTATCGTCTTCTTCCTTTAGATGATAGCATTGTTCACTCGCTGGAAAAATGAGCAGCACCGATGAAGATGAAAAGTCTCCATTCAGGGCAGTTTTGACCATGAATGATCACCATAAAGGCACCAATCGGATGGCCAAGGAGTCCCCAAGCTTTCTATATAAAGACCTCCTCCTCATTCATCTTCCTCACACCCGAAAATACCTCTCACTCTCTACTGCTCCAACTTCTGGTGAAGCTCGAACCAGAGCTCCGACTTGGGCATTTTTTTGAGCCAAAGAAGGCGAGTTCGAGTTCCTTAGACTCGGGGAGAAGTCAGCTACCCGATGGTGGTCACCATTGAGTTTGTGGATCACCGGAGAAGCGCCTGCACAATCAAATAGTGAAGTAGCTTTGGCGGACCAAAGCTACTCTATTTCGGCCAAGCTAAAAACGGCCAATTTGAGCCCTTCTCAGGCCAAACCAAGCTCTCCCAACACTTCCACAACCCTCATATGACTGAATTAGAGCTGAATGGTAAGCCAATTTGGCTCTACTCTGTAATTTCTGATCAGTGTTAGAGAGAGAACTGGTGAAACTTCACTGACTAAATTCTCCCTCAATTCGACATGAATTGATGAAATTTTTAATCCTAGGAGGAACCTCAGGACAAGAGCTACCTGCCCTAATCAAAATCTCGGACCGTCACACCCCCGACGGTAAGCTTTCTCTCTCTAAGTCCAATTTTCCGACTAACCTCTGTTTTAGCTTAATTTGAATCCAAATGATGCGATTAAAAGCTCCATTGAATTGTGTGGAAGTGTATGAACTCAATTTTACCTTTAATTTCAACAATTAAGCCCGATTGAATGCTCAATTTGATGAAATCAAATTTGATCAGTTTAAATGGGGGGGGGATTTTGGAATTTCGTAAAATTGAGGGACCAAAGTGCAATTTCCCAAAATTAAGGGCTAATTAGCCATGAAAAAGATGTTGGAGGATCAATTGGTCAAATTTTGAAATTATTGGGGTCAAATTGCCATTTTTGTAAAGTAGGGGCAAAATGGTAATTTTTCAAAAGTTGGGGACCAAATTGGAAATTTGGGAAACTTTAACCATTTTTATAATTTTGAATGAATTGAATTCCCAAAGTGAATTTTAGAAGTTCTAGGACTCAATTTTGGGAAAAGTTTGCATTAGGGACCTAAAGTTAAGTAGAAAGAACTTTAGGGGACCTAAATGTAAATAATTGAAAATTTTGGGAATTTTTCTAATATGTGAGGAATTAGGGCTATTATGCCAAAAAACTGAAAAAGAGGAATACACTGCACTTATCGGGTGAGAGAGAATTTTCACATCATACCCGGCTGGGATGATGTGTACCTCGGAATGAAAAACCACTATTAAGTGGAATTTTAACATCACACTTGGATGGGGTGATGTAGAAATTAAATAGAAAAACTACTTAATGGTTGTAAGTAGATCATCCCATTTGGTATGATGAACTTCCTAGAAGGAAGTGGAAAACCCGTTTACAGGTTGTAAGTGGAGATGTCATCACACCCAATTGGTGTGATCGACGAGTGAAAACATATTTTGTCAGAAGTGTTCTCCTCTGACTGTGTGCCATTGCTTTAAGATTTTGGGAGACCTTCTTGACGAGATCTCGAATAGCTTAGTTAGGCCAGATGCCTCAGTTTTGGAACTTGGGGGCTAAAATGCCCCATTTTAAAAAATCTCATACAGTGGGCCCAAGGCCAGTTGGCACGAGCAAGAGCTCGTAAACAAACGTGATGTTAAGCCATGAAAATTTTAATGAATGATGTGATTTGTCCATGGTACCAAGACAGGATTGACTTACTCGATGGACTGGCAGTAGTGTGACAAGAACAGGTCGAAGGACCGGTCTAGACAAACAGCTGCAGGTCGAGTTGAGGGTCAGGATCATTGGACCAGTGGCACCAAAAATTAAAGGATTATATGTAAAACTTTGTTTGTGCATGCACTGAGGTTCAGGACCATCAAGATGCCCAAGAGGGGTAGTGATGCATCCTAGGGACTGCTGGATGACATGGTGGAGATAAGGGCAGTTTGTCGTGCTAGCAGTCAGGGAAGCTCGACATAACTTCATGCGCATGAGACTGGGGTTGGGTCAGGATGAGGTCTCTATCCTTATATGGACATAGAGTTACTTTTCGGGTTTGAGGGTCAGATGTCACAAAGATCCAATCATTCCTAGGGTAGAAGTGGATGGGATTCTATCTAGGTGGCCGGTAAAGTCGCTCTTACGCCATAAGTGGGTTCAGTGGACGAGCTGCCGTGTGAATGTGTGATCCCTTCATGATGAAGGGCGTGTATTGATTGTTAAACACAATGATTGTGAGGAAATTGATTTTTAATAATAGAGAATTCAAGGAAAGAATGTTTTTAAAGAAAATAAGGAGTTTGGCACACTCCAATTCAAACTATTTTATAAAAACTCTTGTTTCCAACACCCATTTACTAAGTTGTTGAACTCACCCCTCCATTTACGCATTTTCAGGTAACTGAGGAAAAACTTACCTACAGACATTCTATTAGCTAAACCTGCAAGATAGGTATGTAAGTTTAAATTATTTAGTTTTATTAATGTTATTACAGGAAAGGTACATGTATAAAGGAATGGGAAAAACTCCATTCAACAACTCAGTGAATGGGTGTTGGAAACAAGAGTTTCTATAGAATAGTTTGAATTGGAGTGTGCCAAACTCCTTATTTTCTTTAAAAATATTCTTTCCTTGAATTCCCAGTTATTCAAAACCAATTTCCTCACAATCAGTGTGTTTAACAATTAACACATGCCCTTCATCCTGAAGGGATCACACATTCGCAAGGTAGCTTGTCCACTGCACCCACTTGTGGCGTTGGAGCGACTTTACCTACCACCTAGATAGAAGCCCATCCACTTCTACACTAGGAATGAGTGGATGTTCGTGACATCCAACCCTCAAACCCGAAAAGCAACTCCATTTCCATATGAGGATGGAGACCTCATCCCGTCCCCACCTCGGTCTCATGCGCATGAAGCTACGTCGAGCTTCTAAGACTGTTGGCACAACTAACTACCCATATCTCCACCTTGTCGTCTAGGGCCCTAGGACGCATCACTACCCCTCTTGGGCGTCTTGAAGGTCCTTGTAACATCATTGCATGCACAAATCAATAATTTTCTACATAAGCCATATAATTTGTGGTGCCGCTGGTCTGACGGCCCCGACCCTCAACTTGACTCGCAGCTGTTTGTCTTTACTGGTTCGTAGACCTATCATGTCATACTACCGCTAGTCTATCGAGTATGTCGGTCCTATCTTAGTACCATGGCCAAACAATTCATTCATTTAATTTTTCATGGCTTAGAATCATATTTGTTTACGAGCTCCTGCTCGTGCCAACTAGCATAGGGCACACTGTACAAGATTTTCAAAATCGGGCATATTAGCCTAAAATTCCAAAACCGAGAGCTCCGACCTATCTAAGCTATTCGAGCTCCCGTTAAGAAGGTCTCCCAAAAGTTTTAAGCAGTGGCACACAGTCAAGGGAGAGCACTTCTGACAAAATAAACTTTTCATCTATCCATCACACCAACTGGGTATGAGGACATCTCCGCTTATAACCGATAAGCAGGTTTTCTACTTCCTTCTAGTAAGTTCATCATACCAATCGAGTATGATCTACTTACAATAGATAAGTAGTTTTTCTGCGTAATTTCCACATCACTCTTCTCAGGTGTGATGGTTAAAATACCACTTAATAGTGATTTTCATTTCTGAGGTGCTTATCATCCCGACCGGGTATGATATTAAATCCTACTCACCCGATAATGTAGTAATCTCCTCTTGACCGATTCTTTATATTAACGCGAGCTTATCCTTGCTGGCGTTCTTGGTATTTCATGTTCCTACACGATATGAACACCCTTGTTCATTATCTCTTGGCCTAATAGCCTTCATTCATCATAAATGGATGAAATACTCAAACTTTTTAATTTATTGCAATTAGGTCCCTAAAGTTCTTTTTCTTTAAGTTTAGGTCCCTAATGTCAATTTTCCCCAAATTGAGTCTCAAAACTTCTAAATTTCACCTCAGGACCTCAATTTATTCAAAATCACAAAAGGGGTTCAATTTTCCCAAATTTCCTATTTGGTCCCCAACTTTCTAAAATTACCATTTTGCCCCTACTTGAAAAAAATGGTAAATTTCACCCCAAAAATTGGCCAATTAATCCTCCAACAACTTTATAATGCTCAATTGACCCTTAATTTTATGAAATTGCACTTTAGTCCCTCGAATTTCTAAAATCCCCAATTGTTCCCCAATTCCCCCTAATTTCAACCTTCTAACTTAGCCAAAATTGATTTCATCAAATTGACCAATCAAATGAGTTTAATTGTTGAAAATGAAGATAGATCGGACTTCCTACATCTTCATACGATCCAATTGCACTTTGAATTGCACGATTTGACGCCGAAAAATTGAACTTAGAGAGAGAAATCTTCAAAAGCTTTTTGTCAGGGGCGCGGTGGTCCGAGCTTTCGATCTATGTAGATAGCTCTTATCCTGAGGTTACTCCTAGGATCAAGAATCACATCAATTGATGCCGAATTGAGGGAGAATTTGGTTAGTAAAGTTCTACTGGTTCTCTTTAGCACTGATTAGAAATTATAGAGGGGAGCCAAATTAGCTTACCTTTTAGCTCTAATTCAGCTGTAGGAGGGCTGTAGAAGTGTTGGGAGGGCTTGGTTTGGCCTCAGAAGGGCTCGAATTGGCTGATTTCAGCTCGGCCAAAATAGGGCAACTTCGGTCCATTGGAGCTGCTTCACTGTTCTTTCATGCCAGTATTTCTCCGATTACCCTCAGAGCAAATGGAGACTACAAGAGTGTAGCTAACTTCTCCTCGAATCCAAAGAACCCAACCACGCCTTCTTTGGCTTAGAAAAGACCCTATATTGGAGCTCTAGTTCGAGCTTCACCGAAAAATGGAGTAGCAGGGAGAGAGTGGAGTTTTCAGATGTAAGGAGGATGAATGAGGAGGGGCTCTTTATATATGAAGCTTTGGGACTTCTTGGTCATTCAACTGGCACCTTAATAGTGGTCATTCATTGCCTGAAACTCCATAGCTGGAGACTTTTCATCTTTACTGGCACTGCTCAATTTTTCGACGAGTGAACAGTGGTGTCATATGAACGAAGAAGACAACACTGTTCCGAACTGGACCGGACCGGTCCAAACTGTGTTCAAAGCTTAAATTGATCAGTTCAGGCCCGATTCGACCGAGTTTTTCAAAATTAAAAATTTGTAAATTCATTATCTACCAAATGGTGGCCTCAATTCCCCATTTTGAATTTTCTAAGCTACCTAGAAAAATAAATTTAGCATCTGATTCAATAGTGATTCTAATAGGTCCAAATCGGTTCGGATTCGATTCACCTGAACCGGTTCGGTGTTTCTTACTCAGTTTGACCGGTTCTTTTCCTAGTTTTCCTTAACTCTAAAGGGTGGTGTTTACAGATTCATTTTTAGAGATGACTTAAATATGTCATTTTGAGAAATTGAATCCACAACTATGTAGAAATTTATAAACTTTTAATTTTTAGAAAATCGGTCGAATTGTGCTTGAACCGATCGATTTTCGATTTTGGGTCACCAAATCCAGTCCAATTGAACCAGTAATCGGTCCAACTGGGTCAATGAACCACCTGCCAAGTTCGCACCCAATCAGTGCTTGCAACCATTCAACACCTAACGCGTGGCGAAGTGCGCCCCGTTCACCGCTAGGTTAGCGTCTAAAAGCTCTAACCAATCAAAGTGTGACATGTGTCCCTATTCAATGATTAGATGAAAAAATCTACATCATTAGACATTGATCAATGGAAGCATGACACATGTCCTAAGTCAACGGACAACTGAGAAAAATCCTCATCAACATGGCTGACCAATGAGAGGCTGACACATGACAATTGTGCTAGGTCTGCAACTAACTAGGATGTCCAAGAAAAGTCGACCAATCAGGTGTCGACACATCGCAAAACTACGTTGGATTACCACGACCAATTAGAGGAGGACACATGGCAATGGAAAAGGGCACTAGGTGAGAAACTAGCAAATTCAAATCAGCAAATTAGATGACGCCACATGGCATGGTCATCAGATGGATAGATTTTGTCAACTACCTTTTAGGATCGAGTGGCCAATGGGAAGTCACAGGTGTCCAGTCAATAGGTCAATGAATGACTCAGATGCTAAGTAGAACATTACATCAACAACGTTAGCCAATCACAACATGCCACGTGGCAGTTCACACTTGCGAAGCTTGCACGCGCGCACATAGTATCGTCTTCAACATCTATTCAGTTGGGAAAAGGAAGGGTCAAATGACTACCTTAACTCCAATGGCCATTACATCTCTTCGACAAGGCCTTATATCATGGAGTTAATGGCTGACCAATGGATGAATGGATAGACATGTTAGTCCACAAGCTTACTATATAAAGATGAACTACTCCATCCTCTTCACCCCTCAAAATCTCTAAGAAGATGAACTACTCCATTTTTCGATCACCTACGAACTAGAGCTCTAACTTGGGCACTTTTCTTCACATTCCAAGGTGAATTCAGGTTCTCTAGATTCTTGTTGAAGGCCTCTACATGATTACACCCTCTATTCATCTTGAGGATCACCAGAAAAAGTGCCGATGAGCTTGCACAGTACCACTGCTCAGTCACCCGTCTGCAACCAGAGAAACCTAAGCTCAATTTGAGCCACCCATGACTAAACCATGCCCTCTAGACTTTTCCTAGTGGAGTCCTGACCTTCCCTGCACCATCATGGTAAGTCCTCACTGCCACCCTTCGCCGAAATTTACTATTCATATTGCATTTTTCCCAAAAACTAAATCGATGAATTCACACTGCTCATGCCATTAATTGAGTCGTAGTTTGATCTAGGAAGGATACCTAAGAAGAGAACAATCTTTCAGTATCAAAAGCTCTGACCACTAGGCCCTCAAAAGTAAATAATCGAAGCTCTCTCTCTAGAATGAGTTTTCAATGAAACACCATTTAAGCTTATTTCTAAGCCAAATTGGATTATTCAAAGCTTTAATTGATCCTAGGAACATTGGTAAGATGATTAGAATCATGTTAGGACTTTATTGGGAAGTTTTAAGATTGATTTGAGGTTAATCAAAGTTGGAGATCTAAATTACAATTTTAAAAAGTTGGGGATTTACTTGCAAATAATGAGAAATTAAGTACCAAATTGGAAATAAGGAAAAATTAGGGACTAAAAGGAAAATTTAGGAATCTTTCGGACCTAATTAGAGATAAGGTATAACTTAAGGACCAAATTATAATTAATAGAAAGTTACGAGTCATAAGTGTAAATACATTATTATTTGGGACTTAATTTCCCAATTTGTTGTAGGAATCGACCACCTACAAATCCGTGCAAAGGAAAGGCACACAAGGCTTAGAAATTCACTAAGACGAACAAGTCTCAGATACGGGTGAGTGAGATTTTTGGCATCGAGTTTGATTGAACTGATGATGTGTTATTACTCACAAGATTTGAAAACCTTTTTTCCAAAAATAAAATCCCATAACTGTGTGAAATTACTTAAACCATTTTGGGATTTATTTATGTTATGAGCATGAATCATGATGGTAGTACTACACTTGAAAGGTGTGTGGATACACTTCAAATGGATGATCTAATTCAACTGTCGATGCAGAATATGGGTGGGACCAATGATCGAAAAAGAGTTAATTAGATTTAGTTATGTGAAAGTGGGCCCAAGGCCATGTTTTTAAAACTCGTATAGTGGGCACAAGGCTAATGGAAATGGGTCAAATGCCATAAATAAGATATGATTTAAGAGCTTGATAAAAGTTATCACCAATTGATAATGTTTGCTTAAGTTGTTGAGCCGAAGTTGGGTTGAAGTCCGTTTGGCTAGTAGCGTAAAGAGTAAGGTCTTAAATCAAAAGACTCTTGTTTGTGATAACAATTGTTCGAAACCACGAGACGCACGGTATGGGGGTAGTGGTGGTTTTAAGTGATGCTAGACAACTAGTTTGGTACAAGGGAAGGTATGTTGATCCAGTATGTCTTGGAGCTCTAGGAGCTTCATGCACATTAAGACCGAGGAAGAAGGAGGAGAGATCTCGTCCCTTAATAACGAACAACTTCATTAAAAAATGTCTGGGTGATGGGTAATGGTGCTCACACAGACGAATGGTTGATGTGGTAGACTCACACCAATGTTATTGCCTCTAACCAAGTTGGACAGTAATGGCACTATGGGTCACAAGTGGGTCAGATCGAGGTTGTTGCCTCATAGGGTCTATTTTGTGAATGATTGAATTCTTTAATGAGAAAGGGTGTTTGTTTGTTCGTCTGATACAAACCAATGAAAAATTATAGCATAACAAATTGTGACAGTTCTTCGGGGGAGTAAAGAGACTTCTTTTTAGCTTGTGTGACACAAGCCGTGAATATCCCTTTAAATGAGAAATGGTGTTTGTTTGTTTATCTGATAAAAAACATATGAAAAGTTTACCATAAACAAATCATGAAAGTTCTTCCAGGTAGGAAGAAATAACATTTTAGCTTGTGAGATACAAGCAGTAATTGATCCCTTTTGTATGAAAGGGTGTTTAAGGGTTGTATAATATGAACCCATGGAAATCATACCATGAACAAATTATGAAAGTTTTTCCACGTAAGAAGGAACATCTTTTTAACTTGTGAGATACAAATGATGAATTTAACCGAGAAATTATGCAAAATATTTTTCAATGATAAAACATGTTGTATCTTGTTTATTTGATTACCCAAACCCCTTTGATTCAAGGAAAAGAAATCCTTATACTTGTTTGGAGTACATACTGAATCGTGGACATGATGTCATGTTATCAGCTAAACCCTCTCATTGAGTTGTAGACTCACCCTCTCCTTTACCCTTTTTACATTTTAAAATGTCAAGGAGAAGATTAAAAGATGAACTACGAAATTGGCATGTTATTTTCTCTTACAAATTTATGTACAACAACACTATATATTCTAGCATACTTTGAAACCATAAACTAATGCGATGTTTTCTTATTTTTTTAAGCCTTGCTCCTATTACTTCTATAGTAATAGTTTTAGCTACTATTATAGTATTAGGAGGAGTGGCAGGTTATTCACAGGGTTCTGACTAAACCGAGTCAGGGTGTGACATGGGTAGTGCTACTTCACTTTCTTTTCGTTTCTCTCCTCTTCCTATAGAGCATCTAGTAGTATGTTTGATATGCTCGCATTCATATGCACAGCTGATTACGGATGCCAAATTCACGGGCCGCTCAATACTCCACAAACAAATCCATGCAAAATATGTTGATACCGATATTCTCTACCATCCATACAACTTGGTATAATATGATCTTCCATCAATTCAGCAACCACATGTATGTACCAATCAATTAACATACAAAAAAACACAATACAGTCTCACGACCGTCTCCACTTCTCATGTTATCATGTATTAAATATAAACACACACAATACTTTCTTCGGAGCTTAGTCCTCACAAGACTGTCACCCAATAACATGATCTTATGCATTTAACATAACCACATATGCATTACTTCATAAGCATGGTAAGCTTTTGTTTTCCTGAGGTCTAATCCTCTACTAGTCAACCTCATTACAAAATGCTACTCAGGACGCATTGCACATTACATGTGTTAGTTTCCTTGAAGCACAATCCTCATTTGACTGTCTCCACTCACCATTTCATATGGGACTTCATACCCTTGAGTTATATGTATTTTAAATATTTGTTCATGGGGGTTCAATTTGTTATTTGACCGACCTCACTACTAGTGTTCTTAAACACGTTTCACAATGTCCTATATTCTTAATTCTTAATTCCTTAGGCTTGATTTGCTATAAGACCAACCCCACTATCCGTGTTCGTAAAATATTTTTCAATTCAATAGTGCATAAATTGATAATTCATGGGGTTCAATTTACTACATGATCGACCTCTTGTTACTAAATTCTTAAAGGTTCACTTAACAAAGCATGCATAAGCATAGACCTGTGTTCATTTTAGTAGTCATGGCCTTAACCCCACTTTCACATTCGGTTTTGGCCTTAGCCTTCTTTGAAAATCATACACGGGTCATAATCTGGTTCTCTCATTTAACTTATCGGTGGGTTCTTAGTCCATTTCCTTAAGATCGTATTAATTCCATGTACTTTACCTTCAATACCTTTTCATAATACTTTTAAATAATGCACACACATACTCATTTATAGAAAACATGTAAAGAATTACGATCGACCCAATATGACTCGTAGATAGTAAGTCCTGCTCACCGTTTTATTTGAAACTTGTTCATACCTGTGTTTTTTCCAAGTATCTTTGACCATGGGACCCACTCATACTATTTGGATAAATTTAACTAAATAATCAAAGAGAAAAATGTAAGTCAGGTTTTGTTATAAACGATATATTATAGTATTGTCCCATAATTTCTCAAAATTACGATTTTGCCCCTCCGGTTTCATACATCAACAATTTTATCATACAACCCTTGTCCTCATATTCTAAATCTCAATAGTCTCCCTTTTACTTGGCCATATTTACTCTAGGGCCCTAAGTTATTTCAAACCTTTCATTAAACCCCTTAATTTTCCACTTTTGCACTTTCCTTCTTAACTTTCAATAATTATACTATGGTCCCTATACTTTCCACTTACCCATTTTTGAAACTCAAACTCTTACACTTGTTTAATTCAGGTCTCCTAACTCCCTCTAAGTTCATTTAAGTCCCCAAACTCTAAGAAACTTTCCTATTTGGCCAAACTAAAAAATATTTACCATTTTCCCTTTAAACTTTTCAAAACATTTCACTTAACTCCCTGGCTTTTTTCAAGTTATCTTTTGTTAAGTTTACTCATGCTTTATTTCAGGTCCCTATAATTTTGTCGAGTCTCATTTAGGTACCCATTTTCCAAAAATTATATTTTGAATCCCAAAATTTTCAAAATTTATACTTTAGTTCCTCAACTTTCTTCTTTTTAAAACACCTCTATAAACTTCCCAAAAATCATTTATATGTCCCTCATCTTATTTCCCAGGTGCCCATGGTCACTTTCTAGCCATTGTTGGCCGGAACAATGCCATTTTGGCCACAAACAGACCTTAGTTGGAAATCTAACACAAAGTTGGGTTTAGGTCTGTAACTTCCTAGAGAGAGTGATGATGGTCAACACCGATGGGTTTGGAGAGCTTAATTCCCCACGAGTCTTTTGACATCTTGATCACCCTTTGAGTTAGTCAAAGTTGCATATAACACCCATTTTACAAAGCAGTTAAGACATGGGAGCTACTGGAGATTTCAAGAATTTTCACAAGCACGAGCTTACTTATAGCTCAAACAACTAGTGGTTTTGGCTAGAGGGGATCGAGATGAGTCTCTAAAGTTATTTTAAGTCATGGTTTTCCATTAAGAAGGTCATGACAGACTCGATAAGCTCCTGCCTTATTTTTGGCCGAGGGAGCAACATTACTGTTTTGTCACACTTATGCCAATAAAGGGCATATCAGTGTCGAGGGTTGTTGGAAAGTTGACTTCTCCCCATTTCTAAGGACACCTAAATGGATGAGTTTGGTGGTCGGGAAAGAAAGTTTTGAGGTCTAGTATGGAGATAATTGGAAAATTGAGTACTCTCACTCCTAGAGAGAGTTTTAGGCACTGACCAGCGAGGGAGATACCAAGTCTTATATGGGGAGCTTGGGAGACCAAGTGTCCATCAACCCATGTGCATAGTTGATCGGATGGGACCTCATAGACTCCACTTTTAATTTAATTTCTCTCACACCCTAGTCCAATCTCTCAAGCTGGAGAGAATGTTGGCAACCTATCACATCCCCTCGATGCTACAATGACAGCTACCTTCACCAAGTAGTATTGATAGAAAAAAGGCTTCAAAAGCAAGTAGTGTGCCCAAAAATAAGTATATCTTTTCCACAGGAATGTAGCAATCGATAAGCAAATATATAATTGGCCTTCGTACACCCCATTAGAGTCCCACTCCTTGGTTGCATGCATTTGGATGTTGCGACTACCATAAGCCCTTTTGTGCTCCTTTGCACACACCTATAATTGGTTTGGGGGAGTGGGTGAGCTCATAGCTTAGGGTTATTTACATATATTATTTTCATGACTTTCTTTATCCCGTAGGTATTTTATCTCATATTCACAAAAGGGAATTCATTTCCCCATTTCACAAATTCACACATTATATTCATAAATAAAATCCCCGGAGTTCTTTAGACATGAACTCAGGACGTGTTAGATAAGTGCGTTAAGCACACTCCCATGGAACATGTCAAGATGATCGCCCCTCACATGAATATCGATGATGTGTCATCAAACACCACTCATCATTTGATCTAACTTGTCCCATCTCCTAGATCACAAGTGATGACTAGACCCACACCATAAACCTCCCTCAAGTTCGTGGAAAGATCTGGAAGCTATCTCTCTTCCCTTATATCTCCGCTTCTAGTCCTCCATATAAGCTTGTCATCACCTCTATACTAGGCGCCATGACGACTCCCTAACACATCCACCCAATCATAACACATATATGATCACACAATAAAATGACCATTCTTATTTGGGAAAATGATATGTCATATGACTGACCTCACTACTCATGTTCTTTAATAAGCATATATCAACATAACAAGCAATAGTATTTCTTTAAATTCCAAGGGTTTAGTATATTAGTTGACAGACCCTCATTACTTGTTTTTCACATTTGAAACTTATATCATGCGAGTATCCAATGAGAATTAGGGGCTCTTATATTAGGCCCACTTATTCATTTTCAACTATTTCACCCTATACTTATGTTTAGAAGATAAATCATGATTTTTTGAAATATTTCCATTTATAGTTCTTATTGCTATTCATGCAACTCATGCTCATCAATTTCATTTTCTAATTGTAAAACTTATCATGCTCTTCTATTATTATTATTATTAACTTAAGAAAACTTGGTATGAAACAATGACTAGTCCATTGGGACTCGTCATCTATAAACCCACTCACTCGAGTATCTGAAACGCATTCATTCCGATGTCTTTCCAAGTATCTCTGGTTGAGAAGTCTACTCGTACCACTTGTAGCAGCCATACTACAATTAACCAAATAATACATCATATATTAGTCTTGGTTCTAAACAGTAATTTTAGTATCATCCAGTAACTTCCCAAAATTATGGTTTTGCTCCTCAAACTCGGTTTGCTCGACTCTCGCATTGATAAATTAACTTGAACTAAGCCTCTTATGTGATTTCATTCCACGTATTGAAAGAATATCTATATTTGGTTATATTAGCCAAAATGCCTAAAGATCCAAAATTCTCACTTGGAAACTTAACTTTTCTAAAGTTGCATTTTTGTACACAAGTAGGGTAAAATTCTCATTTTGCCCTTACTTATCCGAACTCTCTCATTTTGGACCCTAGACTTCCCGAGTATTTTATATGGGTGCTCAAATTTCCTTTACACTTATTAGGGTCACTAAGTTCCCAAAGATTACTTATGGAACCCCAAAATTCGTTAATTTACACTTTGGTCCATAAAATGGGCAAAATTACCATTTTGCCCCTTATTTGCAAAAATCTCATTTTGCCTCATTAACTTTGAATTAAGTTCCACCTTTGCCCTCCATGGCTCAAATGATCTATTTTAACCTACATTGGGCATAAACAACTATTTTCCCCTTTTTGAGCAAAATTATGCCTTCGCCCCTGATTTACCAAAACTTTGGGTTTGGCCCCCAAACTTCTGAAAACAACTTAAAGTGTCCCCATTTGTCCCAAAATCACATCTTAGCCCCTTAGGCTACCCTTGGGGGCCATTTCCACAATTTTTCCCTTTTTGAAAATTGGTCCCCAAACTTTTCCAAATTTACACTATAATCCCCAAACTTTGAAATAAACTAAACCCAATTTCATTTTCACTAACCCCTCCCAAATACATTCATTATACTCCTAATGACTTAGATGGTGTTGGGGTCTTACCCCAACTAAATTTGGATGAAATCAGCCAAGTACTAAAACTACCTAAAATAGAGCTATTTAGGGAGTTGTTAGAAATTCTCATCGGAGGTCACTGAAACTTAGTTATTTTGTAGCCAAGGTTGAGGAAAAACTTTTTGTGGTGGTAGCTGGCCAAGTGGTTGTCAAAGTTAGGAGAATTTAGTTATCGATTGGCCGCGATCAAGCGGAACCCGACAAACCCACTAGTGGAAATTGGCTCGTGAAAGATGATTTTCCCCTTGATAGAGGTTATCCCTTGCCACAAGGAGGTAGAGGGGAGGCATGTTATCACTTTGGGTCTAGTGACCACCTAAGTGGTGGCCGAATTTGGCCTTGCAAGGCCGTCGGTGGCAGATATATTTTCTGTCCCAAATTTGGGTCGGCAAAAAGAACACTCGTGCAATATTTTTCAGCTACTAACAAGTCCAGACCCAACCATAGAACTCTATATGAGTCTCTTAGAGGCATTTTAACACCAAGATCACTCCATATGGTGGTCGGGTGAGTGAGAATTTTGAGTAGGAATATTCAAGTTTTGGAGCAAGTTTGAGAAAGGGTTTTCAAACTTTGAGTATAAAATTCGATATGATGGTGAAGAGATAGGCCAATTAATTCTGTGAGTAAGCTGCTAGGTAGGTTGTCAAGTCAATCATAGGCTTTGTGGTATGCAATTTTGTTCAAAATATAATCAATTTGAGTGCTTTATCTAATTGTGTGTGGTCATCGTTTCAGTAGGGAAGGTTAGGTATGGGCGGGTGATTTGGATGAGTCGGATCGACCTGACTCGTATCTAACTAACATGACTTCCTTTCTTTTCCCTTTTGTTTATTTGCAAATTACATTACCTTTTTGCACTTTTTGGTTCCCCTTGGTAATTTAATTCAAAATCTCGATGTCGTTCATGTGAAAACTAACTTTTTCTAAGACTCGAATTTTATGATCATGAGACAAAACCCTAATCCAATATGATCCATATTCCTAACATTGGGTTTCCATTCCCATTCCCACTTCCAACATTGGGTTATTATCTTATTAGACTTTCAAATCTCGTCTCATGTTCCATTCTCAATTCAGAGTTCCATTTTTGGTTTAGGGTTTCATCCTTGGTTTTTGATTCAATTCCCGGTTTTGGTTCTCATTCTTAGTTCAAGATTTCATTTCCCGATTTTGGTTATTATTCTTAGTTCGTGAATCCATTATCGGTTTAACCTCAATTTTCGTTCCACTTGGGCTTAACCTAGGTTTTTTCAGAAGTTCTGGTGTTACAACTACTTACCTCCTTTTAGGAGTTTTATCCTCAAAGCTTAACGTAACATTCTGGTTATGATAGTACTTTCCATATCACCAAAGGGTGCTTCCCATTCTATTTATTGTGACTCTCAAGTATTTATATGCCATGAGGTCTTTCTCTGACGTTGTCTCACTAGTATCATTACCGACCAATTCTTAATATCGAGACCAACCTTATTTTCATAACGGTCCTCACACTTGGCTAGAGCTTTTTTAAAAAAACCTATCACTCCTTGTTGTCCATTTTCTATAAGGGCAATTAAAATTTTGAGGTATATTTCTAGCACCTTTCTCCTTATCATGCCCCATCCATCTAAGTGGGATTCCATCTTATTTCCTCATTAAATAAATCTTGTACCTTAATTTGTTTGGTATTTATAGAGTTTCCACTTGGGTCATGTCACTTGAGGCATCAACTCCTTTTTTACCCTTTTTCGAGGAATTAAGAAATCATCCTCATTACTTGTACACAAATTTTTGTATGAGATTTCCTTGGTAGGATACAAATTTCTAGAATGATACCATATGTCCCATTATAAAATCTGAATCATGGTATATAATGGTTACCATTGTCATGCATCGGCCCGATTCTATCGATCGAAGACCCGTGCCCCTCTGCGTGTCCCTGTCGATAACCATTACAGTGGGTACCTTCACCATAGTAAGAACTGGAGGGAGCATATGTCACACCCTGGTAGGATTTGGTCAGAGTCATGTGATCAACCTGCCACCCCTTCTTGTGTCATACTGGCATTTCTACCAAGATAGCCCAAGAAAAGTAAAGGCTTACAAGTACATATGTTTTCCATAACATATGTACTTGCCTTGACATTCAAGCATGCACTCTACTTGGTGTGAAAATTCCCATGAAAATGAGTTAAAGGGAAGGGTGATTTTCATAACTTAGTGAGGGGAAAATTTAGCGGCATACTTTAGGCGAACATTTTTGGTAGTTTATTTATTTACAACCATTATTAATTTGTCATGCAACACCCACCCTTTTTCATTAAAGAGTTCACACATTCGTAGAGAAGTCCCCGACTACTCCACTTGTAGTCCGAAGCCCCTTTACCGATCACTCGGGTAGAAGGTCACACCTTCTACCCCAAGGTGTGAGTGAGCCTTACCGCCCATCCCCCATACCTTAATTTCCTCCGTGCCCACTATAGTGGGACGAGACCTCTCCCCCTCTTTCCTTAGTCTCAATGCACATGAAGCTCCTAGAGCTTTCTGACTTACTGGATGACAAACGTACCTTATACTCCCTAGGTCGTCTTGTAGCCCTTAGAACCATCACTACCCCATACCAGGCACCTCGATGGTTTCATATCTCACCATGCACAAATACAAGACTTTTCAATTAAGACCTTTATCTTTGGTGCTACTAGCCCCCATGAGTTGCTAACCCGACTTCGGCTCGGTAACTACCATCCCAACGAGTTCGATGACCCGGCTTCGACTCGGTAGCCATCGACCCAACACGTTTGACAACCCTAGCCTTGGCTCGATAACTATAGTAGAAAACTTACCATTTATATGAGTTTTTTTATAGGCTCATTACTCATCTATTAGTCTACGAGCTTAAGCACGTGCCCAAACATTACTCATCTAGTGGAGTGATGAGTTGCCTGATGTGATCACATCAGTAATGAGTTATTTCTAACAAGAGCTAGAGTTGCTCCACTAGGATGAGTTGCCCAAACATTACTCATCTAGAGTTGCTCCACTAGGCCCTTCATCAGGAAAGGTACACACATTTGTAGGGCAGTCCCAGACTACACCCAGTTGAGGGTCAACGCAACTTTGCTGTCCACCCTAATAGAAGTCCCAAACATCAAACCTAATTCTAAGTGGACATCCCAAACGTCTAACCCTTAGACCCGAATGCCACTTCGTGTCCGTATGAGGACAGAGACCTCATCTTGTCCCCACCTCGGTCTCATGCGCAAGAAGCTTCTAGAGCTTCATGACTGACTAGCACGACAAACTGCCCTTATCCCCCCCCCCCCCCCCATGTTGTCCAACATCCCTTGGGACCCATCATTACCCCGTGGAGCATCATGATGGTCCTAATCCTTAAGTGCATGCACAAACAAGATTTTTCATATAATTAGCTGTCCTCTTTGGTGTCGACGATCCAACGGCCCCGACACTCAACCCGACCTACAGCTCTTTGTTTAGGTCTATTTGTCGACCTGGCCCTGACGCACTACCGCCAACCCATCAAGTATTTGTCGGTACTGACTTGGTACCGTGGCGATTCACACATTCAATTTTCATTTTAAATTAGGAGTTTTCATGGCTCTTCCTAATCATATTTGTTTATGGGCTCTAGCCCATGCCCGCTGGCCTTGGGCCTGCTGCACGAGTTTTTTCCAAAATTGGGCATTGAGCCCTATGTGTTCAAAAATCGAGGCCCCTATCTTATTAGAGTTGCTCTAGCTCCTGTCAAGAAGGTGTACCAAATAGTTTAAGCAATTATCACACAGTTAGGGGAGATCACTTCTGACAAAATTACTTTTTATCTTATCACATCAATCGGGGCGTGATGATAACTCTGCTTACAAGTGGTAGGCGGGTTTCTCCTTTCCTTATGTAAACTCATTATACCAATCGAATATTATGTTTGTTCATTCCTACTCACAACCGATGGGTAGGTTTTATCAATTTAAAATAGTGTTCATCATCCCAACCGATATGATGTATAAAAGTCTCACTCGTGGTATTTCATATTGGAAAAGGTGCGCATCATCCTAACTGGGTATGAAGTTAGATAATCACACTCACCCATTGAATGTGATGTGTTTGTCCCCAGTCAGCTTCCAAGTCGACGCTAGCTTTTTCTTGCTGGCATTCCGGTCTCTTGTGCCCCTACACGATTTGGGTATCATTATCAATAAGGATTTAGCATGACAGCCTTCGTTTTCTTACGTATGAGCGACTAGGTCCAAAGTTCTTAGTTTATTGCACTTAGTTCTCTAAAGTTCATACTCTTTGACTTTAGGTCCCTAGTGTTACATTTTTCTCAAATTAAGCTCCGAGGACTTCCAATATCCTCCTTGGGTCCTTCATTTACTTAAAATTGTGTAGGGGGCTCAGATTTTCTAAATTCCCAATTTGGTTCCCAACTTTTTAAAAATTATGATTTTGCCCATACTTTCCAAAAATAACAATTTGGCCCCAAATATTTCAAAAATTGACCAATTGGTCCCCCATCATATTTCTCAATACTAATTGGCCTTCAATTTTGAGAAATAGAATGGAGGTCCATCAATTTTTTGAAATCCCCAAAATTTCCCCCAATTTCCTCCTTTTTTTGGACCAAATTTGATTCCTTCAAATTGGCCATTCAATTGGTGTTAATTACTCTAATTGATGGCATGAATATGTTCCTACACTTCCATATGATCAAATGGAGCTTTGAATTGCAGAATTTAAGTACAAAACAAGCTCAAATGGAGCTTCGCTAGAAAACTATTCATAGAGAGAGAAAGCTTCGAAAGCTTACTATCGGAGGTGCGGTGGTCTGAGCTTTGGATCTGGGGAGGTAGCTCTTGTCCTTAGGTTCCTTCTAGGATCAAGAATTACTACAATTGAAGTCCATACGAGGGTGAATTTTATTAGTGAAATTCAACACTTTCTCTCTCTAACACTGATTTGCAAGGACGAAGGAGAGCCAAATTGGCTTACCTTTCACCTTTATGGAGGTCGTGTGAGGGTTGTGGAGATGTTGGGGAGGCTTGGTTTGGCTAGAGGGGGTCTGAACTTGGTCAAATTTAACAAGGCAACTTTGGTCCGTTGGAGCTACTTCACTGTTTGATTCTGGCAGCGCTTCTCTAGCGATCCTCGGGTCGAAGGGAGATTGTTGTCAGGTAGCTGACTTCCCCTGGAATCCGTAGGACCCAACCTTACCTTCTAAGGCTGAGGTTCGAGCTTCACCAGAAAATAGAGCACTTAGAGAGAAAGGTGATTTGAGGTGTGTGGAGGATGAATGTAGGGGAGCTTTTTATATAGGGAACTCGGGAACCCTCTGCCCGACCAGTTTCCATATTGGTTGAGCTTATCCTCTTTAGAAAATGCCCAAACCAGAGATAATATTCCTTCGTCGAAGAAGGAAAGTTTTTTAAACGATGAACAGTGTTGTCATCTTGAGGAAGAAGATGATACTGATCCGAACTAGACCGGTTCGATATGACCGGGTTCAATGGCAAAAATTGGCCGATTCAGGTCCGATTCGAACGATTTTCTCAAATCTAAAAATTTCTAAATTTGTCTAAATTCATTTCCCATCCAATTGTGGCTTCAATTTTCCAATTTGATCATTTTAAGTCACCAAGAAAAATGAATTTAGAAACCAATTCATGTATAGTTCAAACCGATTCAATCTGGTTCAATCCGGTTCAGGTCCGGTTCACCCTGAACCGGTCTAGTTTTCCCATCCATTTTACTTCATGGTTCTTCCCTATGACTTTTATGAATTTTTTGTCAATTGGGATTTTCCAATTTCCCATTTTAACCCTTCTTGACCGTCTTCGGTTCATTTAGTGGCTCGATTTTTTTCATGAGAGTTGTCGGTTCTTTTCCCGATTTCCTTGGTCCGAGAGGACGAGTTTCACATATTTGCCATAATTTCATTATTTAGTATTTTCTACCTAAGAAATCAAATTACTCTTAATTGCAATTAAATCCTCAAAAATCGTTTTATTTGTAATTTTGTCCCCAATTTTAGTAAAATCCTCAATTGGTCCTTAATTCATGGTATTTGCATAAAAATCAACAAATTTCCACAAATTCCAAAATCGACCAATTCTTTTCAAAATTTCCCTTGTTAACCCTGAAACTTTGTTTCATCAAATTGCCAATAGATGGGAGTAATCCCATCAAGAAGTATGTCATGATCTTTTCCCATTTCCATTCATGAATAGGAAATAGTTGGAGGAATCCCCCAGTTTTTTATGCTCAGCTTTTACCTGTTGATAGGACAAACACCTAGCAATGTAATCCATGATCTCCCTTTTCATTCCTAACCACCAGTAATAATCTTTCAAGGTTTTGTACATCTTGGTGCTGCCATGATGCATCGCGTATACTGAGTCGTGTGCCTCTTCGAATATGGCGTTCTTCAATCCTGTATCATCTAGTACCACTACCTGACCCTTAAAGGTCAGCAATTTGTCTACTCTTATACATAAATCAGTTGTGGTGGCCTCCATGATGTTATCAACATACCTTTTTAGCCTCATGTCATACTTTTACTTTACTTTAATTCGACCCACTAGTGTATGCCGAACTATCACATTTTCTACCAAACAAGGGGTTTTCGCATCCATGTCTAAGGATATGTGTAGATGTTTCATTTGTTCCAATACAGGCATGTACACTGACCTTATGTGTATCACACTCATCTCATGCTTGCAACTTAGGGCAACATGTACTACATTCGCCTTCCCTAGATGGTACTTAAAGATCAGATCATAGTCATTTATTAGTTATAGCCATCATCTCTGCCTCAAGTTTATCTCTTTTCACATCAATATGTACTTGAGGTTCTTATTATCGGTGAATATCCATCATGTAACCCCATATTGATAATGCCTCCATATTTTAAGTGTGAATAAGATGGCTTCCAACTCCAAGTCATGAGTCAGATAGTTGCACTTAGGGCAACATGTACTACATTCGCCTTCCCTAGATGGTACTCAAAGATCAAATCATAGTCATTTATTAGTTGTAGCCATCATCTCTGCCTCAGGTTTATCTCTTTTCACATCAATATGTACTTGAGGTTCTTATTATTGGTGAATATCCATCATGTAACCCCATATTGATAATGCCTCCATATTTGAAGTGTGAATAAGATGGCTTCCAACTCCAAGTCATGAGACGGATAGTTGCACTCATGCTTCTTCAATTATCTTGATACATATGAGATCACATTTTCTCATTGAATCAGTACACATACTAGCCCATGTACAATGACATCGATGTACATCGTGTACTCTACTCCATTCATATCTAGGATGGCAAGTTTAGGGGTGGTAGTGAGTTCCTTAAATTCTTACTCACACTTAGCGCTCCACTCATACTTGACACCCTTACAAGTTAGCTACATCATTGGGGTTGCTAATGTGGAGAAGTTCTCTACCAACTTCCTATAGTATCTAGCTAACCCCATAAAACTCCTTACTTTTACAAGGTTCTTTAGTGCCTTCCAATTGGACACTATCTCAATATTCGTCGAATCTATCTGAATTTCACTCCCTGATATTACATGCCAGATGAATCCTACTTCTCTCGGCCAAAATTCACACTTCTTAAATTTAGAAAATAGTTGCTCTTTTTGTAGTGCTTCCAACACTATATGGAGCTAAACATCATGATCCCTTTCCGTTAAGGAATACACTAGTATATCGTTAATTAACACTATGACGAACTGGTCAAGATATGGTTAGAACACTATATTCATTAGGTTCATAATTGAAGTTGATGCATTGGTTAATCTAAACTGCATTACCCTAAATTCGTAATGTACATATCTTGTTCTAAAAGTAGTTTTCTATATATCCTCCTCTCTTAGCATCAACTAGTAATGTCCAAACCGTAGGTCGATTTTGGAGAAGTAAGAGACTTCTATCAGTTGATCGAATAGATCGTCGATCCTAGTAAGTGGGTAGCAATTTTTTAATGTAGCCCAGTTCATGCGACAACAGTCTATGCATAGCCTCATGCTTCCGTCCTTTTTCTTTACAAACAAAACTAGGGCACTCCAAGGAGAATGACTAGGTATTATAAACCCTTTCTCTAATAGCTCTTCTAGTTGTTCCTTCAATACTTTAAGCTCGGCTAGTGCCATTCGATATGGAGATTGTGATATTGGGTTAGTTCCTAGGATGGCATTAATTACAAAATCAAATTGTCGATTCGTTGATAGTCCAAGTAATTCCTCTAGAAACACATCTAAGTATTCTCACACTAGACTGGTATCATTTTGCATCGTTCCTTCTGCCTATGTACACATAACTTGAGTTAGGAACATCACACATCCCTTATGTATCAGCTTTGTTTCCTTTAAGCTTGATATCATATGGGGTCGATTCAGGCTTCTCTCTCTCGGAATACCACCTCCTTGGCATTTTCGGCATGGAGGGTTATGATCTTGTTCTTGCAATCCAACTTGGCATGGTGAGAATAAAGATCCTTAATGAGAAAGAAGGTTGAATGAAATTCAAAATAAAATAAGTTATCTTTGGTGAATTGTGATACATATATCAAGTTAAGTGAAATTTGTATAACATAATAGATGTTGTTAAAACAAAAATGACAATAAGTGGTTGAAAGATGGGTAAAACAAGAAGAAATAGTAGGTAAACATGTCTCGTCTCCAATTAGAAGGTGCTATGAAATAGTTTGGTCATTTTGAATGAATAGATGAGACATATCATTAATAATATGAATGGTAGCACCAGAATTGATGTATCAATCAAGTTGATGATCTGGGTTGCCTCCTGAAGCCGAGTGAGTCTGTGGAGCTTGAAAAGTCAAGAGATGTGGATAGATAGGAGCAACATGGTTGTGTTGTCCACATAATTGACATTAAGTGTTGAGAGTGCGATATGGTCCTCCAGCTAAGCTTGTAGCTTGGGTTTATATAGTAGCGGGTCGCAGTCGAGTTGAGTGGTTGAAATTCCCTAAGCCTAGAAAGTTGGGCTTTGCATATCCGTGCCCAAAGCCTATTACCCATACATTTCTTGGGCTTTCGTTGAATTGAGCCCACCTAGCAAATACTCGTCGATCTAACGTGTTGGCTCTTCCTCCATTTTGAGAACGAGATCCTGTAGCATACTGTGAAATCACAAAATTAGAGTTGTGAAGAGAAGCGTTACAAGGGAAACGTTGAGCAGGAGACTGTTCGAGTGTCAGGAGTAAGCCACGCAACAACGAGATGGTAGCAACTGGAGCTGCCACAACCAGAGAAGAAGAGGATATGTGGATGTCAGATCTTTAGATGCAAAGAAAACAACTCATCATGCATCTTGCACGAGTAGCAGTGCTTTAACACTATCAACAATCATTTGATTTAGAGTATGTGATAAGAATAATGTAAGCGGCTCCCAATCAAGTCCTAGCCCTTGAAATATTTTCTCATTAATTTCAAAATTAGGCAATGGTCATTCGATTTGGACAAAGTTGTTAACTAATGTTGAGATTGATGCTAAATAAGTGGACATTGAGAGATTATTTTTCTTTAACTCACACCATTGTTGATATAGAAGGTATTTTTAGGATTTGACTTGTGATCCAAAGAGAAAGGCAAGTCGCTCCCAATCATCAATTGACGAGGAGCAACCAATTATCTATAAGCTAATTTGTTTAGAAATACACAATAGGATTACATTAAGAGTAAAGTTATCATGGATTTCCCAATGATCATGTTTAGGATTTGGAAGCTCAACTATCTTATCTCCATTATTAATGATGATTACATTTGGAGGTTCAAGAATAGATTAATCTACATAATCAAGAAGCCTATATATATACAACAAGTATCATATATGATATTTCTACAAATAATAGTTGTAATTGTCAAATTTGATAAGTAATATAAGAAATAAACTAGGTAAGATAACTAATGTACCATCTTGATAATTGTCCATTTACAAATTCTAAATATATAGAAAATGATAGAGAATAACAATATCCTATTTAAATAATTGTAGAAAATAAAAAATTGAGAAAAATATCGAGACAAACCCTTTGGTGAGAGACAAAATCTTCAACCGATTATTTAAAAGAGTAGACTATAGTTAAAACATAATTAGTAAAGTAAAAGATGAGATGCATGAGATAGTAGATGGTGTATGATATTTATACATATATCAATTCACTAAATGAAAAATAAATATTAACATTTAGTGATATTATAATAATATTATGGTACCATCAAAATGAGATGGACCTGATTCTCTCGATAATATCGAGGAATTTTAAATATGTCAATCTCTATAATCTTCTTATCTTTCTCAAATCCTAAAATTTAATATAATAATTATTTTCTTTCTTTTTAATCTCAACAAATATTAGTATAATGTAAAAAAAGATACAAACTTATAATATAAACTTAGTTGGTTGAAATGTTAAATTAAAATGAAAAGTTTAATTGAAAATAAAGTTAATTTTAGTAGTCCAGTTAAGCTTAATTCGAGATTATTATAGTTGGTAGCGTTTTGATGGCTAGGTAAACTAGTATATTATATAAATATATTATCATTATTTTGCCCAAATTATTATTATTTTTATTCTCCCGGTAGTGGGAAAGGAGTGGCCCCTAATAAAACTCTTTTTACATCATCAATAAAGTTTCATTAATAAAATATATTTACTCTCTTAAGTCCAACCGTGAACGTCTTGAGTCCAACGTTAAAAGAAACTACTCTGATTCTTTCAAAATAAGTAAATTGAAGTGTTCAGTTATATTAAGTACACAACTACTTACAAACTTATACTCTTTACATGATGCCAGTTATTGTACCTACACACAAATTTCTCTATAGCATTATCAAACTTACATTAAATACGTCCTATAAACTTAAATTTATTTCGGTAATTGCCAAACTTTAAAATTTATTTCAAAAGGTTTTATTGAATTAGTTTCAAAATTTACATTTTGCACTTCCTATCTCTTACCTATCCAACTCCGAGTGATTGTACTGTAGTTGTTGTCCCGCACTATACTGCCTCACCACACATGTTTTTTGTGGCAAGCTCTACTACCTGTCATTGTCATTAGCTGGGTTGCCTTCAATTACTCATTGCAATTGACTTTGATGACTACTTGAATCCACTTTCTTGTAATTGAATCCAATTATAGTGAACCAAACAACACATCAATCATATAACAATATCTAATAATATTTTTTTTGATAAATAATATCTAATGATCTTACTAAATACTAACGCTAGTTTTGACACAAACATATGGAAGTATATCCGCGGCCTTTGTGATGACAGCTCATGCCTGGACTCGACGCGCTTCCTTTCACATTTTTCTACCTGCCTTTGTTCCCCATTCTCTCTCTCATAGCTAAATTTAGGAATCATGCGTAAGAGTTTGGTCGGAGAAAAAAGTCTGGGGATCAAAATTTGTTCTTGGAGATCGATTGCCTGGAAAGAGGCAGAAAGGTAGATATCCCCAGAAACCCGATGAAAAAAATGGCGTTTAACTCTTCATCTTTCTTCAATTGCATCATCCTCTTCGGCTTCCTGGGCATCGCGGCTGCTGCTTCCGTTTCCCTTTCCGGTATTACTTGTTAAATTAGAATTGTTTGAGGTTTACTTGCACTAGTGAAAAGATCATTGCTTCTTGTCGCCATGCTACTGTCTGATGACCAATATTTCCATCTCTCTCTCGTATCTATGCAGATAGTATTTTTGAATCTAAGGGGGCTACTGGGCGTGCCCTTCTTCAGGCTAAGAAGAGTGAGTAGTGCTTAATTTATTTTTGGCCTTTTCTGCTAAATCTTAGTTATATGCTTATTGATTCGTGGCGTTTATGCTTTATTCTGCAAGTCGCCAGTTCGAATTTCTTGAAAGGAATTTAGCTCACATGATATCTTATTTCCATGAAATTGATAGGGATTGTCCAATTTAATCCAAAACAATGAGGTCATTATTTGGAAACAAAGGCCTAATATAGACCCCTTTTCACAAGAATGTTGTTGGCTTGATGGCTTTTCAATTTCATATTATATATGTGTTGAAATCGAATAGGGATTGATCTCCTGAATAAAAAGGAAAAAAGAAACTGAATAGAGATCATCAGTCCTTTTTCCTAGATGTGAGTGCATGTGGAACCTAAATAGGAAGAGGATTTTGTTGAAAACACGTTTCTATTTCCCCAATGCCTTTTCATGCATGAAATAGTGGAAGGACTATGCATAAAGAAAACTATTTGATGAGTTAGACATTGTCTCCTACAGTTAGATAATTTTTTTTAAATAGTTGTTGATGATCCTTGCTATGGAATTTATTAGTTTGATTGATATTCTTCCAATCATAGATTCTATCACACTTGGTGTTACAAGGAGGCTTGATTTAGTTTCTTAGAGAAACAACTGGAAGCTCCTCGTATAGATCATTTGGAAGCCACCAACTAGAATTTAATATAGTTTATTCAAACTGTTCTGTTTTATATTTCCTGGATCCTTTCATGATTATGTTAGGTATGAAAATTTAGTGATTTTTTTTCTAAAAATGAAGGCTGCACTGTGGACTTTGAGAACCAGAACTACACAATCCTCACAAGCCAGTGCAGGGGACCCCAATACAAGGCCAGTCTCTGTTGTGGAGCCCTCAAGCAATTCGCTTGCCCTTTTTCTGATGAAATCAATGACCTTACAAACGACTGTGCCTCAACCATGTTCAGCTACATCAATCTCTATGGAAAATATCCACCTGGTCTATTTGCCAATGAGTGCAAAGAAGGGAAGAACGGTCTTGATTGCAGGGCTGATCCACCTGTTGCCACATCTACCAAGAATTCAGTCAACCAAAGCAATGCTCAGAAATTGATTACTCAGGCTACATGGGTCACTGCAGGAATATTTGTGCTGCTGTTATTCCAATTGCTTTTCTAAAAGGCAGCTAAGTAAATTATTGATTTATTTTCCATTTGTTGTCTGTGCCATGGCATTCATCGATCAAAGAATGGTCTGTGTATGTATTCTACTTTGGTGAAAATATTCCTTTAAGCAGCTTAAAAATATGGTTTAGCTTCTTAGCGTGGGGCTATACTAGCATACTTTCTCAAAGGAAATGCCAGGGAGCCTTCTTTTGGGGCACCTTGTGTGAGCTTCTGATGAGTTTCTTCCAGCAGTTTTTGAGATTTGGCATTGGCTTGTGTGTACTAGACAATTGTGCACAATTAACATGATTGCTTCTTATATTCATTGTAAGGAGACGGTGTGGAATACCGCTGAGTTATGGTCAATGAAGAGATTTGTACCCTTTGCATGTTATATCTCGTATAAGATGAGCCTTATCTAGATGGTCATAAGATAACCACTTTCAAATTTCAGACTTATTTCATGATTGTGGATGTGTTTCCAAGGAAGTTGGTGGCATGTTGTTCTTGGACTGCCATCAGCTTTCTTGCAATAATTTCAACGCGAGGTTTGAATTTGTCCGGTTGCAGCTAAGCTGGAGAGACAGGCAATAAAATCTACTAAAGTTTCTTAATTTGTATTTTATAAAAGATGTGTTCAGCTGAGAATTAGACAGCAGCTGTCCAATGCAAGATTCAGATTCACTGCATAAATGAAAAATATTGTCTAGGCTGTGTTTCACTATCTGCAACATACTTGTAGTATAAAAATATCACTAAAAACCCATGAAGCCTTTTACACACTAATTCTACCAAAGCTATTATCACAACCTTAATTTCATCAAATTCATTATACCACTCAATGTATAATTTTGATCTATAAGCTACCTCAAAAACACAGCAGAGCTCATACTCGTCACATTGATTTGTGATGAAGACGTTTAGATTTAACTGCTTGTACATAGTTCTCTCCGACTCCCCCGTCAACTGGTTTAATCCCTGAATCGCTGCTAATCTGCAGAAGTGTTCAATTACGAGCTGATAAGTTGATGAGCACTCCCATGGCACGATTCTAAAATTGTCATTGTACTCCTCCATTCCTCCAACCAAAGAACTGCCACACGAAAGAACCTACCCAGTCCTATGATTATGGCCAGATTCATATAAATATAACCAAATATAGTCTTGAATAACTCGGGATAGGTGGAGGTTTGGGTTCATATTTAATTAAATAAATTCGGGGGAACTTTGAAGGTTTGTTTAGTTATTTATGTCACTCTCTCAAATTTCAAGTTGGGTCTAAAAATAATTCTCTATATTTCATTTATACTACAATTATTAATATATTTATTAAATTAATATAGATAAAAATAAATTTTATAATAAAATAAATATTAATTTTTAACAAGAATTAAAAATTTTCTTTTATAAATAACTTGTAAATATAACAATTAATAAAATATAATTTAAAGTTTCTACTTGTAATTTAGTATATAAATCAAATATTTTTACTTTTACTTGTAATTATTTTAGGAAGTGTAATGATATTACAACTTAATAAATAATGTTATTTATTTCATACCAATACATGATTTATGATTAAAAACTTTCTAAAAAATGTTAATATTATTTTAATAATTTTCAGCCTTATAATTGATATATTATACTTTTTACTTTTATATACTAAGATTTCACTTATCAATTATCATATCAATCAATGATATAAATTTACATATAATAATAATAACATGATAAAGACATGCCCGGAATGTCACACATATGCGTCAGGATATATAAGAGTGTATGAAACACATGTATATACATAGTCCACACCTTAAGGGTTTGCTCTCTTATATGAATGCCAACAAATTTCAAGATCCATTACAATCTCCCATAACTCCTACCCATGCCTATCTACACTTATTATGGTATTAGGCCAACTTCTTATGGTAGTGATGTACTTGAAACTCACACGTACATTTTTCTAGGGTTCCAGGTGATCTAGAAGCATATATAATTCTCTCCTTATCCGTCATTTCTAATTTACCACGATTATGACACTACTCGCTAAGTATTTTGACGATGTCTCACACTTACACAATAGGCATATATATACCAAAATACACATATAGATAACAAGTATATTAAATTCATAATTTATCCGAGTTCCATCCTTATTCCAACCTACTCCATCTCTCCTGTCATTTAAGAGCATAACACCCTTAATTCATATAGTATTATTGTGAGACTATTATTTATCACAGTTTCTAAACCATATTTTCTTTATACATTATTATATGACATCTTTTTTAAGTGAATATGTATCCATGTAATTTTTCTCTATTTTTCATAATATTATCCAAAGTATATAATATGCACATTTATGGATTTCATGGAAAACTATAAAGTGTCACAATATGTGAAACCTGTTATCACAAGTCAAGGGAAACCAGGAAAGAATCGGTCAAATTGAGGAGAAAACCGAACCACTTGATGAATCGAGAACAATAAAGAAGGGTTGAAATGAGAAATTAAAAAATTCCAAGTGACCAAGATGTCACATAAATAATGGGGAATGATAATGAAGGAAATTGGATGAGAAAACCAAACTGGTTCGGGATAAACCGAACCTAAACCTGATTGAACTGGTTTGAACCATACATGAACCAATCTCTAAATTTATTTTTCTTGGTGGTTTAAAATGATCAATTTGAGAAATTGATGCCACCATTGAATAGAAAATAAATTTAGACAAATTTAAAAAAATTTAATTTCGAGAGAACCGATCAAATTAGGCCTGAACTAGTCGATTTTCACTTTTTGGTCACTAGACACGGTCGGACCGGACCGGTCAACAGTCCAACCGATCAACGGACTGCTGACCGGTCAATGCCCAATCAGGATGCACACGACTAATCAGAGCGCGACGTGTGGCAAGGCACACTCTATCAGTCGGTCAATAGTCAATGGTCAACGGGTGCCTAATCAGCAGCCACACAAACACAACCAACCAATGAGAGGCTGTCATGTGTTTGGTCAATCGGTCAACGACTGACGTGACGACTGAGTCAAATCTTCATGTCAACAAGACCAACCAATCATGTGCTGCCACGTGGCCATTCCGTACGTGCTGAATATGTCATCTTCCTCCTCCGTTTGATGACACTTTTCATCGAGGAAAGAATTTATTTCCTTTTTTAGCAAAGGGAAGTTTGCTCCGATTTTGGCAATTTCCAATTAGGATGAGCACAACCAGTATGGAAATTGGTCGGGTAGAGGGTCCCCAAGCTCCCTATATAAAGAGCTTCTCCTCGTTCATCCTCCACACACCTCAATTCCCTCCTCTCTCTGAAGTGCTCTGTTGACGAAGCTTGAACCATAGCTCTGACTTGGGCACTTCCTTTAGCCTTAGAAGCCAAATTTGGGTCCTACAGACTCAAGAGGAAGTCAGCTACCTAACACATACCTCCAACCGACCCGAGTATCGTCGGAGAAGCACTGACGAGCTCGAACAATGAAGTAGCTCGAGCAAACTGAAGCTACTCTATTTCGGCCGATCGGAATTCGGCCAATTCCGACCTCCTACGACTAAATTGAGCCCTCTCATAGTCCCCTCAGCCACCACACGACCTTTATAGAGGCGAAAGGTAAGCCAATTTATCCCTCCTACGTCATTACAATTTGGTTCTAGAGAGAGAAAGTGACATAATTCTTCGATTGGATTCCCGCTAATCCTGATAGCAATTGCCACAATTCTTGATCCTAGGAGGACCCCGAGAACAAGAGTTGTTTACGCCGATCAAGAACTCGGATCACCGTGCCTCTAACGGTAAGCTTTCGAAGCTTTCTCTTTATACGTCCAATTTTTCGGCGAAGCTCCCTTTGATCTCATTTCGAACCCAAATCCAACAATTCAAAGTGCAATTGAATTGTATGGAAGTGTAGAAACTGATTCATATCATCAATCTGAGGAAATAACCCCAATTGAATGGCCAATTTGAAGAAATGAAATTCGCTAAGAAAAGGGGGTAGAAATTGGGGAAAATTGAGGATTTCAAAGAATTGAGGGACCTCCATGCAATTTCTCAAAATTAAAGGTCAATTAGCAATGAGAAAGATGTTGGAGAACTAACTGGTCAATTTTCGAAAGATTTGGGACCAAATGACTATTTTTGGAAAGTAGGGGCAAAATAGTAATTTTAGAAAAATTGGGGACCAAATTGGGAATTTGGAAAACTTGAGCCCCTTACACAATTTTAAGTAAATTAAGAACCCAAGGAGAATATTGGAAGTACTTGGGACTTAATTTGGGGAAAATTTAACACTAGGGACATAAAGTCAAGAAGTATGAACTTTAGGGATCCAAGTGTAATAAACTAGATATTTGGGCCTAGTAGCCAATACTGAAAAACTAGGAAGCTTTTATGCAAAACCCTAACGTATAAGAGTGGTCAAACCATGTAGGGACTCTTGAGACTGGAACACTAACAAGGGAGCTAGAATCAAACTTGGAGAACCGGTTAGGGACGAACGTGTCAGAGTCACTACGTGAGTGGGAACTTTATACTTCATACCCGGTTTGGATGATGAGCATGCTTTAAAAGCTAAAAACCTACTTATCGGTTGTGAGTATGATCCTTTAAATATCATACCCGATTGGTATGATAAGCTTCCTTAAGGAAAGGAAAAACCCGCATACCGATTGTAAGCAGATCTATCATCACACCCGATTGGTCTGATTAATTAAAAAGAGATTTTGTTAGAAGTGTTTTCTCTTAACCTTGTGCCACTACTTAAACAATTTTGGAGACTTTCTTGATGTGAGCTAGAACAGCTCTAATAGGCCAGGGGCCTCGGTTTTGAACTCATAGGGCTTAAGGTCCAATTTTGAAAAAATACATGTAGTGGGCCCAAGGCCAGTGGGCACGGGCTAAAGCCCGTAAACAAACATGTATAGGAAGAGCCATGAAAACTTTTATTAAAAATTACATAAATTGTGTGATTCGCCATGGTACCAAGTAAAGACCGACAATGCTTGATGGGCTGGCAGCAGTGTGTTAGGGCTAGGTAGATGGACCAGCCTAGACAAATAGTTGCAGACCAGGTTGAGTGTCAGGGTCGTTGGACCATCGACACCAAAGAAAATGCTTAAATAATGAAAAATTATTGTTTGTGCATGCACTCATGGATTTGAGACCATCAAGATGCCCTAGGAGATTGTGATGGGTTCCAAGGGCTGCTGGACGACATGGTGGAGATAAGGGTAGATCGTCGTGCGAGTTAGTCATGAAGCTCTAGGAGCTTCTTGCGCATGAGACAGGGGTGGGGTTAGGATGAGGTCTCCATCCTCATATGGACATGAAGTGGAATTTGGGTTTAAGGGTCGAACGTCTAGGACGTCCACTCAGACTCAGGGTAGAAGTCTCGGACTTCTATCAGGGTGGACGACAAAATCGCGCTGATCCCCAAGTGGGTGCAATATGGGATTGCCCTGCAAATGTTTGTACCCTTCATGATGAATGGCATGTATTTGTTTGCTAAATGCTTCCCGAGGCAAGGGGAGGTGTTGATAGAGCTAGTCACACCAAAGATTCAAGAAAGATTTTAAAAAGGGTTTTAATAAACTAAGTATCGTTTTACTAAAACTCATTCCCAACACCCCCTCACTTAGTTGTAGAAACTCACCCCCTCCCTTTATCCATTTTTCAGGAAAAGGAGATCAATCACGGAGCTTGAGAAGATAAACCCATAGTCAGGTACGCTTAAAGTTCTTTTAAGCTTTCTTTAGTTTGATTTATTCTATTCTAGGGAACAAGATTTGAAATTTTGCCTGACTCCTCTTGTCTAAAAGATGGGGAAACCCCTCTTAAACCAAGGGAGCGATGGGTTGCTCACGAGGATCTGACCAAACCGGATCGGGGCATGACAACTTTAGTGTTATCAAAGATGTGTTCCCTTAAAAGTATTATCAAGACTATGACCTAATACTAATAAGGATTAGATTACCCTATAGGAAGAAGAGTCCCTAGGAAATTCAATGTGTGAACTAACCCCACCCACGGACCCTTGAAAAAGGCTCCTACCTCAAGCAAGATCAACGTCCAAATACTTGCTAAATTCGAAAAGAGGATGCCCAAGGACATGGTCGAGGGCTATAGGAAACTTCTTGGGAAGATATTGAAACTAGCTAACATACCATATCCCTCCCTAAGGCAGGAAGAACCCATACCTCCTCCAATGGACCTGACACCACCTCTAGCACCACGACAGCCAGAAAGGACCCCAACTCGAAAGAAGGCCTGGTACAACTATTGGGATGCTCACGTAACCTTCATGAAGGTTTTCTAGGAGCCCCCACCAGCTCAATACAACTTAGACCCCACCAAATGGATAAAGTGGGTCTACGAATGCGAAGTTGAGATGCTGGGAAGGTACGGGCTCGAGGTATTCCATTGAGTCCATCCTAGTAGGGAGGTCCACCAGGAATATGGATGGACATCTACTAGCCCTTCGGAGCCCTCGGATTGCGAATCCCGAAATAATTTAGAGACTAACTCCTAACCTATGACCCCAAGGAATTAGAAGGAGAAGTAGTGAAAATTATCTATAATAAGCCGAGTACGGAAAGAATTATTCTCGAAATCAATAAAGACTAATAAAGTCATTTTTATTTATATGCTAGTCTTCCCATTAACAAACAAGTTACCACTAACAACAAGGGATGGAAAAACAATACCCAAATGTAGCGATAAGGACCAAGGCAGAGCATGGAGGGACCACATGAGGAGAAAGACTATAGGCAAAACCTTCACATAAATGGAAGGATGGAAAGAACTAAAAAAAAGGAGTTAGTACTAACTGACCCCCCTAAAATGGCTTAAACCTGAATAGTTTCAAATAGGAGCAAGGAACTTCAAGCCCAAATGGACAAAGGCCACAAGACAAGTTCAAGACTAGGAAACCTCATGGAGAATTCTAGGGAAGAACAATGAGCCTACCGAGAGAGGAAGTTGTAGGAAGGGACATGACCTAACAAAGAGGCAAATGTCCCAATTGAATGGGAAGAGAAAAGGATACGTGCATGGATGAAAAAGGGGTTGAATGCAAGGGAAGCACATTTCTGCATGTCCAAAGAATGAGATAAACCCGAGGAAAGAGAAAAAGAGGAATGTGGCATCAAATGATACAGTAACATGTAGTAGTGTGAGGATTAGTATAAGAAAGGAACCTAATGACCAATAGGGATTAAGCGAACCCTCGTAAAGGGGTCAAGAAATTCCAAAACAAAGAGGAAATGAACTTTCCCTTAAGAGGGACAACTTGAAAAAAAAGCAATAAAGGATAAGTTTATAAGACGTATCCACGGGATTTCCCTATAAAGAAGTAAACCTGAGAAACGACATCAAGAGGTTCTAGGGTCGATAGCTGTAGGAGTAAAGATGAGAGAATAAGTATTAAGGGAAGAAATCTTGGAAAGATATGTACAACTCAAGGAGTCACAATTGGATGGTTGGACATAGTACGGAGCACACAAAAAGAACCTGACACTCATGAGTCCCTTGAAGGAGGAGAGAAGGACTGTGAAGTAGTTATGACTACACCCTAAAAATGGTGACAAAATGGGCATCAAGGACAAGTAAATCCGTGAGACGGCTATGTCAAAATAGTGGAATGAGGAGAGTAACAGGAACGAGATGGTTAACGAACCGACCTTCGTGAGAATTATGGACATAAACCCGGTTAAGAGGGGAGAGATGGAAAGGCCAAACATTGAGGAAAAAGAATGAAGAAAAATCCTTAAGGAAACAATGGATGAAAAATGAATTGGCGACCACACTCAGGCCATGAGAAGGATTAAATAAGCCTCACACAAGTAGGTCAAGAAGTCTTGAAGCAAACAGTACCCAAACTCTTCCCAAGGAAGCAGACTTGTACGAGGTGCAAGTAAGGTCAATAAAAAGGGTACAAGGATGTACCGCAAGATTTTTGAGGAAGGGTCAACAAGGAGGACAATGGCAAAGGATGACATAAAGTTACACTAAGGTTGGATACTCGTAAAGGCAAAGAAAGGAAGGAGTCCTGGAGAAGTGCATGACCAAAGAGATGATGGACCTGACAAAACTAGGGAAAGCAATTAAGCTACGCCTGAAAAAAATGGGTAGAAGTGAAAAGACCTAATGACTAGAAATCCCTCGCATAGGGGATAAGGGACAAAAAGGGGGAAATGGAAGACAATGAAGGATTAAGGGCTGACAACCATACCGATAACAAAAGGGTGTAAGAAAAGGAGGAAGGAAAACCCTTTAAGGAACATTAGAGAGGATGAACGTGAAACTCCCAGTGCGAAAGTCCCTATGTAGAAGGGTAAAGGTAGGAAGTGAGATCAAGCCAAGAAGCGATAGGAGAACCATAAGAGGCTTAACCTAAAATGAGAAACCCAAGAAGAGGGCACAAGTAGTTGAGGATATATTGGAAGGAAGGAAGTCCTCTTGCAAGGATACCACTAGGAATAAGAAAGGGAATGGAAGGGAGAGCAAACAACAAGATAGGCAGCAAGCCTCGAAGTGGAAGGGAAACACACTGGTCATAACCGGGAAGCCCAATAGGGGAGATGAGGAAGGGCAAGTAGATAAGGAGAACCAAACGCTACCACAAGAGTGTGACGTCAAGGAAAAAGGGAGGATTGGATAACATGAGAGTAGTCAAAAGACACTACCAGATGATAAGAAAGTGCAAACTATAGTAACTCAGAGAAGGTTGGAAAGGCATGAACATTCATCAAGGGGTGGCCTAGGATTGTAAGGGAAAGAACGATTATGGAACAGTCAATCCAAAGACATGGATGAAAACCTTCAAGCAGAATGACTTTACCCTAAGCATAGTAGGAAGTGGACCTAAAGGTACACTTCAGAACTAGTGGGTAAGATGTATCAAGTCAGGATACCCTCTATGGAGTGAGTGATTAATGGAATGGGAGAGAAATTCCATTTGTGCGTGGATTAAAAAGGACTAAGTAAAATAATAACAAAGGGGTAGCATGTCAAGTAAAAACAAGTTGACACCACAGGAGAGTTTCCCAATGTAAGGGAGGCGACATTTAGTTTTAGGGACAAAACTTCTAAAAAGAGGGGAGAGTTGTGAAACCCGTCGCCACGAGTCAAGGAAAACCAGGAAAGAATCAGTCAAATTGAGGAGAAAACCAAACCCCTTGATGAATCAAGAAAAATAAAGAAGGGTTAAAATGGTAAATTGGAAAATTCCAAATTGACCAAGATGTCACATAAATCATGGGGAAGGATCATGAAGGAAATTGTATGAGAAAATCGGACCGGTTTGGGGTGAACAGAATTGAACTAGTTTGAACCATACATGAACCAGTCTCTAAATTCATTTTTCTTGGTGGCTTAAAATAATCAATTTGAGAAATTGATGCCACCATTGAATAGGAAATGAATTTAGACAAATTTAGAAAATTTTAATTTCGAGAGAACCGGTTGAATCAAGCTTGAACTTTCTTATCATTGGACCTGGTTGGACAAGACCGGTCAACGGACCGCTAAATGGTTAGCGCCGAGTTAACACACGCACGTCCAATCAGAGCATGACGCATGGCAATGCATACTCTATCAGCCGGTCAATGGTTAATGGGTGCCTAGTCAATAGCCACGCTGACACGACCAACCAATGAGAGGCTGCCATGTGTCCGGTCAACTGGTCAACGATTTTTGTTGGTTGAGTCGGATCGCCATGTCAGTAGGACCGACCAATCACGTACTACCACATGGCTGGTCTGGATGTGCGAAGCTTGCACATGCGGAATAGTGTCATCTTCCTCCACCGTCCGATGACACTGTACATCGAGGAAATAATTTCTTTCCTTTTCTGGCAAAGGGAAATTTGCTTTGATTTGGGCAATTTCCGATCGGGATGAGCACAACCAATGTGTAAACTGGTTGGGCTAAGGGTCCTCGAGCTCCCTATATAAAGAACTCCCCTCCGTTCATCATCCACACACCTCCAACGGTAATCTTTTGAAGCTTTCTCTCTCTACATCCACCTTTCCGACAAAGCTCCGTTTGAGCTCATTTTGGACCCAAATCCTACAATTCAAAGTGTAATTGAATTGTGTGGGAGTGTAGAAACTGATTCCTATCATCAATTTAAGAAAATAACCCCAATTGAACAACCAATTTGAAGAAATCAAATTCGGTCATAAAAGGGGGTAGAAATTGGGGATTTCAAAAAATTGAAGGACCTCCATGCAATTTCTCAAAATTGATGGTCAATTGGCAATGAGAAAGATGTTGGAGGACCAATTAGTCAATTTTTGATAGATTTGGGACCAAATGGCTATTTTTGGAAAGTGGGGGCAAAACGGTAATTTTAGAAAAATTGGGGACAAAATTGGGAATTTGGAAAACTTGAGCCCCTTACACAATTTTAAGTAAATTAAGGACCCAAGGAGGATATTGGATGTACTTGGGACTTAATTTGGTGAAAATTTAATACTAGGGACCGAAAGTCAAGAAGTATCAACTTTAGAGACCTAAGTGTAATAAACTAGAAATTTGGGCCAAGTAGCCAATACTAAAAAGCTAGGATGCTTTTACGTTAAACCCTAACATATAAGAGTGGTCAAACCATGTAGGGACTCTCGAGACCGAAATGCTAACAAGGGAGCCAGACTTAGACTTGGAGAACTAGCTATGGATGAACGAGTCATAATCACCGGGTGAGTGGGAACTTTATACATCATACCCAGTTGAGATGATGAGCACATTTTATAAGCTAAAAACCTAATTACCGGTTGTGAGTAGGATCCTTTAAACATCATACTAGGTTGGTATGATAAGCTTCCTTAAGGAAAGGAAAAACCCGCATATCGGTTAAAAGCGGATCTATCATCACACTCGATTTGTAAACCCTGCCCTTTAGAGTTAAGGAAAACTATGAAAAAAACGGTCAACCGAGTGAGAAAACTGAACCGGTTCATGAACCCTAACCATTTTAGAACAGACAAATTGGGAAATTTACAACTCCTGATTGACCCAAAGAGTTATAAAAACCTTGAAAAGGGACCTTATGACAATTTAGGAAAGAAAACTAGACCGGTTCAGGTGAATCGGATCCGAACCGGTTTGAACCACTATTAAACCAGATGTTAAATTCTTTTTTTAAGTGGCTTAAAAAATTGAAATTGGAGAATTGAGACCACCATTGGATAGAGAATGAATTTAGAAAATTTTAATTTTGAAAAACTCGGTCGAATTGGGCCTGAACCGTCCGGTTTAAGCGTTGAACCTAGTTCAGACCGGTCTAGTTTGGTTTAGAATAGTGTCGTCTTCTTCCTTCAGATGACAACACTGTTCACTCGCAGAAAAATTGAACAACACTGGCGGAAAGGAAACGTTTCCATTCAAGATATTTCAGGTCATCAATGACTATCATTAATGTGTCAAATTGATGGCCTGAGAGTCCCCAAGCTCCCTATATAAAGAGCCCCTCTCCATTCATCCTCCACACACCTGAAAACTTCACTCTTCCTCAGTTACTCAATTTTTCGATGACGATTGAACCAGAGCTCTAACATAGGGGTTTTTCTAAGCCAAAAAAGGCGTGGTCAAGTTTCTTAGACTCTAAGAGAAGTCAGCTACCCGATGGTAGTCACCAATAGCTCCGACGATCGTTGGAGAAGTGCTGACGTGATCGAACAGTGAAGCAGCTCCAACAGACCGAAGCTGCCCTATTTCTATCAAGCTGAAATCGACCGATTTGAGCCCTCCTCAGGCCAAACAAAGCTCTCCCATCACTCCCTTATGCGCTCATATGATTGAATTAGCTTATTCTGACAAAGCTCCATTTGAGCTTGTTCCGACGTCAATTTATACAATTTAAAGTGCAATTGAATCATATGGATGTGTAGTAACTCAATTTTACCTTCAATTTCAACAATTAACCTCAATTGATTTTGGTCAATTTGATGAAATTAAATTCAGCTAGGATGAAAGGGGGAAATTGGGGATTTAAAAAATTTGAGAGACTAAAGTGCAATTTCCCAAAATTGAGGGCAAATTGGCCATGGAAAATGATGTTGGAGAACCAATGGGTCGAATTTTGGAATTTTTGGGGGTCAAATTGCCATTTTTATAAAGTGGGGGCAAATGATAATTTTTGAAAAGTTAGGGAGAAAATTGAAAATTTGGGAAACTTGAACCCTTTTTGGGATTTTGGATAAATTGAGGACCTACAATGAATTTTTGAATGTTTTGGGACTCAATTTGGGGAAAAATTGGTATTAGGAACCTAAAGTTAAAGGAAAATCACTTTAGGGACCTAAATGCAAATAATTAAAAAGTTTGGGTATTTTGTTCATTCGTGAGGAATGATGACTATTAGGCCAAATGATGATGAAAATGGATGTTCAAATCGTGTAAGAACACGAGGGACCGGGAACGCCAGCAAAGAGAAGCTCGCGTGGAGGCAAAGAGCCAAATAAGAGGAATACACTATATTATTCAGTGAGTGGGAATTTTCACATAATTCTCGGTTGGATGATGAGTACCTCAGAATGAAAAACCACTACTAAGTGGAATTTTGATGTACACTTGGATGGGTGATGTGGAAACTACGTGGAAAAACTAATTATCGGTTGTAAGTAGATCATACCTGATTGATATGATAAACTTCCTGGAAGGAAGTAGAAAACTCGTTTACTGGTTGTAAGTGGAGATGTCATCACACCCAGTTGGTGTGATTGACAAGTGAAAATATATTTTTATCTGAAGTGTTCTCCTTTGACTATGTGACACTACTTAAAGATTTTGGGAGACCTTCTTGATAGGAGTTTGAATAGCTCAGATAGGCTAGAGGCCTCGGTTTTGGAATGTTGGGGCTAGAATGCCTGATTTTGAAAATCTCATACAGTAGGTCCAAGGCCCGTTGACACGAGCAGGAGCTCATAAAAAAATATTATGTTAAGCCATGAAAATTTTAATGAATTATGTGATTTGGCCATGGTACCAAGATAGGACCGATATACTTGATGGACTGGTGATGGTGTGATATGACCAGGTCAACAGACTGGTCTAGACAAACAGCCGTAGGTTGAGTTGAGGGTCCGATGCCACAAGTGGGTGCAGTGAACGGGCTGCCCTATGAATGTGTGATTCCCTTCATGATGAAGGGTGTGTGTTGACTGTTAAATACACCTATATTGAATAATAAGGAAAAGTGTTTGAAAACCAAAATTTGAGAAAGAAATGATCGTAAAGGAAGTAATGGAGATAAGGGTAGTTTGTCATGCTATTCGTTAGGGAAGTTCGACGTAACTTAATGCGCATGAGACCGGGGTGGGGTCGGGATGAGGTCTCTATCCTCATACGGACATGAAGTTTTTTTTTGTATTTGAGGGTCGGATGTCACGTACATCCACTCATTCTCTGGGTTGTAGGGGATGGGTTTCTAACTAGGTGGATGGTAAAGTCGTTTCGACGCCACAAGTGGGTGTAGTGGACAGACTACCTTGTGAATGTGTGATCCCTTCATGATGAAGGGCATATGTTGATTGCTAAACACACCGACTGTGGTTATTGATGAGTAATAGTTTTGAAAAATGAGAAATTAAGGAAGAAATAATTTTAAAGGAAATAAGGAGTCTGACACACTCCAATTCAAAAACTATTTTATTGAAAGTTTTTTAAATACTCATTCAGTGAGTTGTAGAAACTCACCCATCCTTTTTATCCCTAGGAATAGAGAATAACTAGGGATAACACTATGATTTACCCTCTATCAGGTATGCTTAATTTCTCTTAACCTTATATTATAATTGATATATGTTATTCCATGGAACAAGGTTAAGATTTCGCATGGCTCCTCTTAAATTAAGGAAGGGGGAAATGACTCTTGAACCAAGGGAGCGGTGGGTTGCTCACGGGGATCCGACCAAACCGGGTCGGGGCGTGACAACTTGAGTGGTATGAGAGCTAATTTCCCTTGAAACATTATTAATATTATGTCCTAGCACTAATTAAACCTTAACTACCATGTAGGAAGGAGAATTCTTAGGAAGTTTGCCGTGAAATCAAATCCTCCACACATAACCCTGAAAAAGACACCTCCCCCAAGGGAGGCAGCTGTTTAACAATTCTTAAAGGGGGAGAAAAGTGTACCCAAGGATATGGTGGAAGATTATCAAAAACATGTGGGAGACTTACTGCAACTAAAAGGCATTACATACCCTCCTCCAAGGCAAGAGCAACCTGTACCTCCTCCCAAGAGCCCAACCCCTCCTCCTAGGAACCCAACCCCTCCTCCAGCCCCACAAGAACTGGAGAGAAATCCAAATAAGAAAGAGGCTTGGGACAACTACTGGGATGTGTATTCCACCTTCATCAAGGTCCACCAAGTACCCCTACCTACTCAGTCTAGCTTTAATCCCTCCCAATGGATGAAGTGGGCATATGAGTGTGAGGCGGTACAGACTGGAGGCCATACATGAAGTTCATCCCATAAGGGAATATGGATGGACCCCAACTAGTTCCTCAGAGCCATCTAATCAAGAGTCCCATAACCGTTCTAAGGCTAACTCCCGGCCTATGACCCTAAAGGATTAGGGGTAGAAAATTTTTGTAACAAGCCAAATATGGCAAGAAAATATTTCTTGATTGAATGAAAGTCTAATTTTTTTGAAACTTCTGAGTCTCCTTGATGAATTCAAGCAATAAAAGTATGCTACTAAAAGATCAAAGTAAAGGGTAGCAGTCACCTAAAAAAGGAAAAATAGGTCATTACTAGTCAATCTCAACCTTTAAAGAAATATTTCCCTCAAAGGAACAATAAAACTTGGCAAAGAAGAGACTCCTAGAGTTCACCCAAGGGAGACAAATCCTAACTAAGGAAAGGAAAAGAGAAGTTTGGAGCAGGGGAAGAGAGCATCAAAGAGCATGGGACTAGTGAGAGTCTAAGGGTTAAGGAAAGACTTAAGTTTGTAAGGAAACAAGAGGGATTCGATTATCCCAAGGAAAACCAAAGGAAAGAAAGTTGATCGGAAAGAATGTAAGAATGAAATGGGAGCACTGAAGAGGCTAAGTCGAATGAAATAACACAAGGAGAAAGGGGAAAGGAAAGAAGTACGATAGGAAGAGAATTCCAGGAATAATACCTTCTTGGAAAGAGTTATGATACAAGTTCTTAGGAACTCCATGAAAATAAGGGAACTTGCTGAAAGCAAAGATATGGAACAAGAAGGGAGATATCCAAAATGAATAACCATACAAAGGTCTGTAAGTATAAGAAAAGAATAAAAGAAGTGCTTTCAAGGTGCAGTAGAGAGATCGATCGTAAAAGTTTCAGAACGGAAGACCCGAGAAGAAGGATGAGAATAGGAAGTGGGATCGTGGAAAGAGAAAGTTCCTAGTTAAGGTAATCAATAGAGAAAATATCGCAAAAATTGGAGCTGAAATAAAGACCTCATTAAAAGGTATAAGTGGCTAAGTGTTTGGAGAGGCTAAGTGTGATCTACTTACAAGAACGCAGGGAAACCAAATAGGGATTTTAGATGGACTTAGTTAAAGGAAATTACTCATAACAATTAGATAATCCAAGAGAATAAAACTATGCTCTAAGAAGGATTGGAGAGTAGTAAGGACTACACCCTAAATAGGGCAAAGGGATGGATACTAAGGACACAAAGATTCGAGAGATAACCATCTCAAAATAATTAAACTAAGAGGATAATACGAGTGAGGCAGTTAACGAACTAACCCTTGTGAAGGTCACAATCCCAGTAAAGAAGGAACAACCAAAATCTTTGGGAAATAAGGACAGAGGAAAGCCGTAAAGAGATCAATGGTTAAGATAGGAGTAATGACCCAAAAGCTATAAGAAGTTTAAATAAGCTTTTTGCAGTATGATCAATAGTTTGTGAAACAAAAGGGATGTGAACTCCACCTCAAAGAAATAGATGAGTACTGGGAGTAAGTGAGAATGAAGATGAGGTATACAAGATGTACCTGTAGGGTCTCAAGGGTAAAGGTAAGCAGGAGAGGATGGCATCAAAGAATGTCATTTTAGGTTAGACATTCATAATAGTAAAACTAGAAGAGAATTCTGAGAGAAAAGGAGTATAAAACTTACTAAGAAAGAAAATCTTGGAAAAACATATGTGTTCCAATTAGGAGGTAATGGAACCAATAGAATTTGAAAGAAGATAAGCTCCATAAAGACAAGCTGTTGTCGATGAAAGGATCAAGTGCAAAAGAAAAATAATTGAGAGGGTCCAAGGGGTAAGTTAAACTCAGAATAGAGAATCATGAAATGATCACGAGTGAGTAACAGTGGATTTAGAATAGAAAAGTTCTTAAGGAAAGGACGCCACTGGAAATGAGGAATGACGTAAGAAGGGAAGAGTTTCAACATGTCAGTAAGTTATCGAGAAACTCAAAGATTTGAAACTGGCGAGAACCAATAAAGAAGTTGGGAAAAGACGAGTAAGGAAAACCAATATGGTTATATTAGATATGACGTCAAAGGTAAAATGGACGATTAGGGAATAGTAAAGATAGTCAAGAAATACTATTGGACGAAAAGAGGGACAAAGTTATACTATCCCTGAAAAATAGGAAGGTTGAGGACAATCATTATGGAAGTGTTTTAAAAATGTTAAAAATGTGAAAGATAGGTTCTAGAGAATGTCATGTTGTGAGGGACATGTAAGCCCAACAGTCCTAGGAAAATATGACTCAAGTAAGGAAGAATTTGTTAGTTAAGCATGACAAGGTCAGGCATTAAATTTGGAACGAAGTTGTAATAACCAACGAATGAGGGAAGGATCAATGTAGGATGAAAAGATGATAACACTGACACATGTGGAAGCATGTATGTAGTGCTTGAATGGACACTGAACTAAGGAGGTCAACAATAAAGAGAATAACTGGATACATGAATGATTGAGCATTTTGGAACTCCCAATCCTAAAATCTTAAATAAAGAACTTCGGGATGGAGAAATTGTACTTTAAGGAACAAAGGATGTGAATTTAAGGATATGACCTTAAATCTTCCAGTGAGACATGCTTAGCTAAAGTAAGCTCCATGGAATGAGGAAGTGATGGGAATGAAAAGAAAATATTAAGTGTATGTTATATAAGGGATAAATAGAAATAACCGAGAAGGTTGTATGTCGATAAACTACAAGTAGAAATTAAGAGAAGTTCTTTCTAGTACGAAGAACGTTGAATATGTTTTGGGGAAAAAACTCCTAAAAGGAGGGGAGAGTTATAAAACCCGCCCTTTGGAGTTAAGGAAAATCGGAGAAAGAATCGGTCAACCGAATGAGAAAATCGAACTGGTTCATGAACCCCGACCATTTGAGAACGGGCAAATTGAGAAATTTATAACTCCTGACTAACCCAAAGAGTCATAAAAACCTTGGAAAGGGACCTTAGAACAATTTGGGTGAGAAAACCAGTCTGATTCAGGTGAACTAGATCCGAATCGGATTGAACTAGTGTGGATTGGTTTGAACCACTATTGAACCGAATGCTAAATTCATTTTTCTAGGTGGCTTAAAAAATTCAAATTGGAGAATTGGTGCCACAATTGGACAGAGAATGAATTTAGAAATTTTTAATTTTGAAAAACTCGGTCGAATCGAGCATGAACCGGCCGATTTAAGTGTTGAACTTGATTCAGACCGGTCCAGTCCGGTTCGGAATAGTGACGTCTTCTTCCTTCAGATGAAAGTACTGTTCACTCACCGGAAAATCAAACAACACCGATGGAAAGGAAACATTTCTGTTCATGATGTTTCAGACCATCAATGACTGTCATTAAGTTGCCAAACGGATGGCCGTAGAGTCCCTCAGCTCCCTATACAAAGAGCCCCTCTCCATTCATCCTCCATACACCTAAAAACTCCACTCTCCCTCAGCTATTTAGTTTTTCAATGAAGCTCGAAGTAGAAGTCCAACATAGGGGTTTTTCTAAGCCAAAGAAAGTGTGGTCGAGTTCCTTAGACTTGGGGAGAAGTTAGCTACCCGACGGTAGTCTTCAATTACTCCGAGGATTGTCGGAGAAGCACTAGCGTGATCGAACAGTGAAGCAGCTTCGGCGGACCAAAGCTGCCATGTTTCTATCAAGCTGAAATCGGCCGATTCGAGCCCTACTCAAGCCAAACTAAGCTCTCTCAACACTCCCTCAGGCCCTCATACGACCAAATTAGAGCGAAAAGGTAATCCAATTTGGCTCCCCTTTGTAAATTTCAATCGGTGTTAGAGAGAGAACCAGTGAAACTTTACCGACTGAATTCTCCCTCAATTCGACATGAATTGAGGTAATTCTTGATTCTAGGAGTAAACTCAGGACGATAGCTATCTACCCAGATCGAAAGCTCGGACCGCCGCACCCCTGACTGTAAGCTTTTGAAGCTTTCTTTCTCTAAGTCCAGTTTTCCGGCGAAGCTCCGTTTGAGCTCGTTCCGACTTCAATTCATGCGTTACAAAGTGCAATTGAATCATATGGATGTGTAGGAACTCAATTTTACCTTTAATTTAAAAAATTAACTCAATTGATAGGTCAATTTGATGGAATTAAATTTACTTAGGTTGAAAGGGGAAAATGGGGGGGGGGGGGGGAGGGGAATTGGGGATTTTAAAAAATTTGAGGGACTAAAGTGCATTTTCCTAAAATTAAGGGCCAATTGGCTGTGAAAAAGATATTGGAGGACGAATGGGTCAAATTTTAGAATTTTTGGGTGTCAAATTGCCATTTTTGTAAAGTAGGGGCAAAATGGTAATTTTTGAAAAGTTAGGGACCGAATTGAAAATTAGGGAAACTTGAACACTTTTTGGGATTTTGGATAAATTAAGGATCCACAGTGAATTTTTGAAAGTTTTGGGACTCAATTTGGGGAAAAATTGGCATTAGGAACCTTAAGGTAAAGGAAAAGAACTTTAGAGACCTAAATGCAAATAATTAAAAATTTTGGGTATTTTGTTCATTCGTGAGAAATGAAGGCTATTAGGCCAAATGATAATGAACAAGGATGTTCAAATCGTGTAGGAACACGAAGGACGGGAACGCTAGCAAAGACAAGCTCACATGGAGTCAAAGAGCCAAATAAGAGGAATACATTGCATTATTGGGTGAGTGGGAATTTTCACATCATACCCGGTTGGGATAATGAGTATCTAAGAATGAAAAACCACTATTAAGTGTTATTTTAACATCATTCCTGGATAGGATGATGTTGAAACTACGTAGAAAAACTACTTAACGGTTGTAAGTAGATCATAACTGGTTGGTATGATAAACTTCCTAGAAGGAAGTGAAAAACCCATTTACCAGTTGTAAGTGGAGATGTCATTATAGCCGGTTGGTGTGATCGATGAATGAAAATATATTTTTGTCAGAAGTGTTCTTCTGTGACTGTGTGCCACTACTTAAAGATGTTGGGAGACTTTCTTGATGAGAGCCCGAATAGCTCAAATAGGCTAGAGGCCTCAATTTTTTTTAACTTGGGGTGCTAGAATGCTCGATTTTGAAAATCTCGTACGTTGGGCCCAAGGCTAGTTGGCACGAGCAGGAGCTCATAAACAAAAATTATGTTAAGACATGAAAATTTTAATGAATGATGTAATTTGGCCATGATACTAAGATAGGACTGACATACTCGATGGATTAGCAGCAGTGCGACAAGATAGGTCGACGGACCAGTCTAGACAAACAGCTATAGGTCGAGTTGAGGGTCATGGCCGTTAGACCAGTGGCACCAAAGATTAATGGCTTATATGAAAAATTATTGTTTGTGCATACACTATGGTTCGGGACCATCAGGACACCCAAGAGGCGTAGTAATGCATCCTAAGGGCTACTCGACGACATGGTGGAGATAAGGGCAGTTTATCATGCTAGTAGTCAGACTGTCCATCGAATATGTCGGTCCTATATTGGTACCATGGCTAAATCACATAAATCATGCATTAAGAATTTTCATGGCTTATCATCATATTTGTTTATGAGCTCCTGCCCGTGCCAACTAGCCTTGGGCTCACTGTACGTCATTTTCCAAAATCGGGCGTCTTAGCCCTCAAGTTTCAAAATTGAGGCATCTGGCCTATCTGAGCTATTCCAGCTCTTGTCAAGAAGGTCTCCCAAAAGTTTTAAGCATTGGCACATAGTAAGGGGAGAACACTTCTAACAAAATAAAATTTTCCATCCATCACACCAACTGTGTGTGATGACATCTCCGCTTACAACTGATAAGCGGGTTTTCTACTTCTTTCGAGGAAGTCCATCATACCAACCGGGTATGATCTACTTACAATCGGTAAGTAGTTTTTCTGCGTAGTTCTCACATCACTCCAACTAGGTGTGATGTTAAAATTCCACATAGTAGTGATTTTTCATTTTCGAGGTGCTCATCATCCCAACTGGGTATGATGTGAACAACCCACAACCCGATATTCGTAGTGTATTCCTTCTTGGTCGGCTTTTTGCCTCCATGCGAGTTATCCTTACTGGCATTCTGGTCCTTCATGTTCCTACATGATTTGGACATCCTTATTTATTAACATTTGGCATGATAGCCTTCATTCCTCACGTATGAACAAAAATGCCCAAACTTATCAGTTAATTGCATTTAGGTCCATAATGTTCTTTTTCCTTGACTTTAGGACCCTAATGCTAAATTTTCCCCAAATTAAGTCCTAAAACTTCTAAAAATTCTCTTTGGGTCCTCAATTTAGTCAAAATCGTTAAAGGGGTTCAAGTTTTCTAAATTTCCAATTTGGTCCACAACTTTTCAAAAATTACCATTTTGCCCCTACTTTACAAAAATGGAGATTTGACTCCAATTATTTTAAAAAATCAACCAATTGGTCATACAACATCCTTTTCATGGCCAATTGACCATCATTTTTGGAAAATTACAATTTGGTCCCTCAATTTTAAGAAATCCCCAAATTTCTCCAATTTTCCCTTTCAAACTGACTGAAATTGATTTAATCAATTTGACCATTCAATCGAGGTTATTTTCTCCAATTGAAGGGTAGCTACGATCCGCCGGAGCTGCTTCACAATTTAATTACATCGGCACTTCTCCGACGATCCTTGGAGAAAATGGAGACTACCATTGGGTAGCTAACTTCTTCTTAAATCTAAGGAACCTGACCTCATCTTGTAAGGCTAAGAAAAATGCCCAAGTCAGAGCTCTGGTTCGAGCTTTACCAAAAATTGGAGCAGTAGAGAGAGGAGTTTTCAAGTGTGAGGAGGAGGAATGGAGAGGAGCTCTTTATATAAGGAGCACAAGGATTCCTTGGCCGTCCGATTGGCGCCTTTATGACGCTCATTTTTGGCCTAAAATGCCATGAATGGAGACTTTTCACCTTTACCTGCATTGTTCAATTTTCCGATGAGTGAAAAATGATGTCATATGAAGGAAGAAGACAACACTGTTACGAACCAGATCGTACCGGTCCGAATCAGGTTCAATGCTTAAACCGGCCGGTTCAGGTCCGATTTGACCAAGTTTTTCAAAATTAAAAATATCTAAATACATTCTCTATCCAATGGTGGCTTCAATTCTCTAATTTGAATATTTTAAGCCATCTAGAAAAATGAATTTAGAAACTGGTTCAATAGTGCTTTAAATTGGTTCAATTCGATTCAGGTCCAGTTCACCTGAACCGGTTTGGTTTTCTCTTCCAATTCATCCCAAAGCTTTTTTCCATGATTTTTATGACTCTTTGAGTCATTTCGTATTTGTAAATTTCCCAAATTGCTCTTTTTCTATCGGTCAGGGTTTATAAACCTACTCGATTTTCTCTTTGTAAATTACCGATTCTTTTTCCAGTTTTTATTATTATAAAAGGATGGGGTTTACATCTACTATACCTCAGGCATTGGTGAGCTTTTAGCATTATCTTCTTATGGAGACAAAGTGTTGGGTAGTGTTGGTGACGTCAGTCCTAGTTTTCTTGGTTTCTCTCTTAGAAGCCATCTGTAAAATTTGAAACTTATTTCTCTTAGTTACTATTTTATATAGTCTTGATAATATATTTGAGGAAACAGGTTTTGATACCACTCAAGCTGTCATGCCCTGACCCGGTTTGATTGGATCCCTGTGAGCAACCCACCACTCCCTTTGGTCCATGAAGGGTTTCACCCTTTTCTAAACCGCGAGTAGTAAGGCATCTTTTTTCCTGTCTTTCCTGGAAAAGCATTATGCAAAATTGAATATCTTAGAGCAGACATACCTGTCTTACAGTTCCAATAAGGGAGGTCTTTAAGTTTGGTTCTTCCTTGGTTACCTAAAAGGGGTAAAAGGAAGGGGGTGAGTTCTACAACTCAGTGAGCAGGTGTTGAGAGTGAGTTTTCAAAACATATTTAGTTTATCCTGCCAAGGTTAACATTTTCTTTTCAAAATAGTTTTCTCAAATGTCCAAAACCTTTTTCCAAGGTTTACCATTCCTTTTTCCAAGTATTCTCAAATCTTGAAACCTTTTTCCCATTTTCATATTAGGTGTGCTTAGCTTTCTTAGCCCATCCCCTTGCCTCGGGAGGCATTTAACAAACAACACATGCCTTTCATCAGGATGGGTACACATGTCACGCCCGACCCGGTTTGGTCAGATCCCCATGAACAATCCGCCACTCTCCCGGTTTATTAAAGGGTTTCCCCTTATTATAATCCGTAAAGAGTAAGGCGTCCTTTAAATCTACACCATTTCTTGGAATAGCATAATCAAAACTGCATGAAATTTTAAACTTTACATACCCGTCTTACAGGCATCTTAGTTGATGGTCTTTCAAGGTAGGCTTTCCGGGATTTCCTGAAAGGGATATAAGGGAGGGGGTGAGTACGACTACTCAATGAATGGGTTTTCAAAAGTCTAATTTTAACTTTTAAGAAAAACATTTATATGGAGTGTGCTAGTCTCCTTTCTTTAAAAAAAATTCCTTCATTTAAAAATTTGGGATTTTCCATTATTTCTTAGTTACCACAATGTGTCATCACCCAACACACATCCTTCATCATGAAGGTTACACACATTCGTAAGTCAGTATCACTACTGAACCTGCTAGTGGCTTCGGAGCGACTTTTCCTGCCACCCGGATAGAAGTACGACCACTTCTACCCTGGGAATGAGTGGATGTACGTGACATCCGACCCACAATCCCGAAATCACTTCTTCGTGTCCGTATGAGGACAGAGACCTCATCATATTCCCACCCCGATCTCATGCGCGTGGTGCTACTCTAGATTTCGCACAGACACCTGGAACGACAAACTACCCTTATAGCCATCTGGTCGTCCAGTGCCCTTAGAACACATCACTACCCCTCATGGGCGTCTTGATGATCCCGTACTCACAGTGCATGCACAAACAATGTTTTCTTATATTGCCATGTAATCTGTGGTGCCACTGGTCCAACGGCCCTGACTCTCAACTCAACCCGTAGTTGTTTGTCTTGACTGGTCCATCGACCTGTCATGTCGCACTGCCGCTAGTTGACTAAGCATGTCGGTCCTATCTTGATGCAATGGCCAAACAATTCACTTATTAAGTTTTATGGCACATATATCATATTCGTTTACGAGCTCCTGCTCGTGTCAATGGCCATGGGCCCACTATACGAGATTTTCAAAAAACTGGGCATTCTAGCTCGCAAGTTCCAAAATCGAGGCCCCCGGCCTGTAAGAGCTATTCGAGCTCCCGTCAAGAAGGTCTCTCAAATAGTTTAAGCATTGGCACACAGTCAGGGGAGAACACTTTCAACAAAATAGGTTTTCACTGTCTATTATACCAACCGATATAAGGAAATCTCCATTCATAACCGATGAACAAGTTTTCAACTTCCTTCGAGGAAGTCTCATCATACCAACCATGTATGATCTACTTACAATTGGTAATTAGTTTTTCCGCATAATTTTCACATCACTTTCTCTAAGTGGTGATGATTAAAATACCACTAAATAGTGGGTTTTTATACTGAGGTACTTATCATTCCCTACCGGGTATGACATAAAATTTCCACTCACAACCGGTAAGTGGTTTTTATCTTTAAGTTGTGCTCATCATCCCAACCGGGTATGATGTTAGTAAACCCACTCACAACCGGTAAGTGGTTTTTAAATTATAAGGTGTGCTCATCATCCCAATCGGGTATGATGTTTGTAAACCCACTCACAACCGGTAAGTGATTTTTAAATTATAAGTTGTGCTCATCATCCCAACCGGGTATGATGTTAGTAAACCCACTCACAATCGGTAAGTGGTTTTTATCTTTAAGTTGTGCTCATCATCCCAACCGGGTATGATGTTAGTAAACCCACTCAACCGTTAATGCCATGAATTCCACTAGACTGGTTCTTTGTATTCACGCGAGCTTGTCCTTGATGGCATTCCCGATATTTCACGTTCTTACACGATATGAACAACCTTGTTCATTATTACTCGGCAGAACAGCCTTCATTCATTTCCAATGAATGAGAAAAACCAAACTTTTAGTTATTTGCAATTAGGTCCCTAAAGTTATTTCTCTTTAACTTTAAGTCCCTAATGTCGGTTTTTCCTCAAATTAAGTCCCGTAACTTTTAAAATTTATCCTGGGACCTCAATTTATTCAATTTCACCAAAAAGGGGTTTAATTTTCCAAATTTCCAATTTGGTTCCCCAATTTTTCCAAAATTACCATTTTGCCCTTCTTTTACAAAAAATGGTAAGTTTTTCCCCAAAAATTCCAAAATTCCTCAATTGGTCCTCCAACATTATTTTCATGCCCAATTGATCCTCAATTTCATAAAATTGTATTTTGGCCCCTTTGAATTTCGAAAATCCCCAAATTTTCCCCCAATTTCAACTCTTTAACACTACCGAATTTGATTTCATCAAATTGACCGATCAAACACTTCTAATTATTGAAATTGGAGTTGAAATTGAGTTCCTACATGTTCATACGATTCTAAGAAACTTTGAATCGTAGATTTTAACGCCGAAATGAGCTCAAATGGAGATTCGTCGGAAAATAGACTGTAGAGAGAGAAAGCTTCAATTACTCATCGGTGAAGGCACGATGGTCCGAGCTTTCGATCTGGGCAGATAGGTCTCGTCCTAAGGTTAATCCTAGAATCAAGAATTGCATCAATTGATATGGAATTGGATTAGAATTTCATCATTGAAATTCGGTTGACTCTCTCTCTAGCATCGATAAAAAATTGTAAAGGGGAGCTGAATTGGCTTACCTTTCCGTCCTAATTCGGCCGTGGAAAGGCTGTGGAAGTGTTGGGAGGGCTTGGTTTGGCTCGAGGAGGGCTTGAAATGGCCAATTTCAGCTTGGCTGAAATAGGGCAGCTTCGGTCCGCCGGAGTTGCTTCACTATTCCATCAGCTTCGGTTCTCCAACGATTCCCGGATTAACGGGAGTTTGCTATCAGATAGTTGTCTTCTCCTCGGTTCTAAAGAGCCCGACCTTTGTTCAAGTCGAAGCTCTGGTTCAAGTTTTACCGGGAAATGGAGCAGTAGAAAGAGAGAGAGAGAAGTGTTCAGCTATCAAGAGAATGAAATGGGGATGACCTCTTTATATAGGCGTAAAACTCGTGTATTAAATGGGCGAGATTTATTACTAGTATTAATATTGGTATAAATTATTGGTGTTAATTCTAATAATTTAATTTCAGTATTAAATTATTGGTATTAATTCCAATAATTAAATATATATTAATTTATGGCTATTTATAATAAGCTGTACGTTCGAATAAAAATTTTTGACCGAAATTTCGGGTTACAAAAAATCATATTTCCTTATGGAATCTAGTTCACATGAACCAATTTGGTTTTTGTTTTCAAGTTTGTTTTAAATTTCTTTTCAAAGGTTTAATGAACCCTTTGGATCACCCAAAAGTTGTAAATTTCCATATTGCTTATTCCCAAATGTAAACTGGCTTGGTTTTCTTATTCGGTTTGACCGGTTCTTTTCCCGGTTTTCCTTAACTCAAATGTGCGGGGTTTACAACACACATTCACAAGATAAAGTTACAACGACTGCACCCACTTGTGGATCAAAGCGTCTTTACAATCCACCTTGATAGAAGTCCCTTACTTCTACTCGGAGTCTAAGTGAATGTCCCAAACATGCAACCCTCATACCCAATATACTTCTTTTTCGTATGAGAATGGAGACCTCATCCCGATCCCACCCCGGTCTCATGCACAAGAAGTTTACAGAGCTTCAAGACTATCTAGCATGACTAACTACCCTTATCTCCACCATGTCGTCCAGTAGCTCTTAGGACCCATCACTACCCCTTAGGGCATCTTGATGGTCTCGTACTACAAATGCATGCACAAACAAGAGTTTTTCACATATAGCCATCAACTTTGGTGCCAACGGTCCAACGACCCCAATGCTCAACCTGATTTGTAGCTATTTGACTAAACCAGTCTGTCGACCTGGCCCTAACACACTATCAGCTGTCTGTCGAGCACTATCGGTCCTGACTTGATACCGTCGCACAACACACAACCAATTTCATTAGAAAATTTCATGGATTTTCCTTATCAAGTTTATTTATGAGCTTCTACTTGTGCCCACCAGCCTTGGGCCCACTACACGTGTAAACCCCGTCCTTTTGTAAATGATAAAATAGGGAAAAGAACCAGTCGTTTCAAAAGAGAAAACCGAGCCAGTTCACGAACCCCAACTAAGAAGGAAAGGGTAAATTGAGAAAGGTTTCAAATCTCGAGTGACCCAAAGAGTCATAGAAACTTTGGAAAGGAACCTTGGGACAAATTGGAAGAGAAAACCAGACCGGTTCAGTTGAACTGGACTTGAACCATATTGAACCAGTTTAAACCATCATTGAATCGATTGCTAAATTCATTTTTCTAGGTGGCTTAAAATATTCAAATTGGGGAATTAAAGCCACCATTAGATAGAGAATGAATTTAGATAAATTTAATTTTGAGAAAATTGGTCGAATTAGGCCTTAACTAGCTAGTTTAAGCATTGAACCCGGTTGGACCAGTCTGGTCCGGTTCAGAACAGAGAGGAATCGTCTTCTTCCTTCAGATGACAACACTAGTCAAGAGGAATTGTCTATGTTCAGGCCATTCCAGGGTGACGATAAGCCTGACCAAGATGTGAAACGGTTGGGCAGAGAGTCCCTGAGCTCTCTATATAAAGAGCTTCTCTTTATTCATCCTCCTATCACCTAAAATCTCCATTCTCTCTCAACCACTCCATTTTTCAGTGAAGCTCGAACCAGAGCTCTGACTTGGGCAGTTTTCTTAACCTTAGAAGGTGAGGTCGAGTTCTTTAGACTCCAGGGGAAGTCACCTATTTGATAGCAACATCCGTTCAATCCGAGGACCACTGGAGAAGCGCTGACAGAATTAAATAGTGAATTAGCTCTTAAGGATCGAAGCTACCCTATTTCAGCGAGTTGAAATCAGCCAAATTTAGCCCTCCTCCAGCCAAACCAAGCCCTCCCAACATCCTCATAGCCCTCATACGACCTCAACTGAGTTGAAAGGTAAGCCAATTTGGACCTTCCCAGTCATTGCAGGTCAGAGTTAGAGAGAGAAACTATGAAATTTTATTGAAAAAATTCTCACTCAATTCGAGATCAATTATAGGAATTCTAGATCTTAGAAGGTAACTTAGGAAAAGAGCTAGCTTCTCCGATAGAGAGCTCGGACCGCCACGCCTTCGACAGTAAACTTTTGGAGCTTTCTCTCTCCACGTATAGTTTTCCGGTGAAGCTCTGTTTGAGCTCAATTCGAACCCAAATGATGTAGTTCAAAGCTCAATTGAATCTTATGGAAGTGTAGGAACTAATCCATAACTTCAATTGGAGCAATTAACCCCGATTGAAAGGCCAATTTGAAGAAATCAAATTCAGTCAATTTGAAGGGGAGAAATTGTGGGAAAATTTTGGGGAAAATTGGGGATTTCGTAAAATTAAGGAACCATTTTGCAATTTCCCAAAATGGAAGGCCAATTGGCTGTGGAAAAGATGTTGGAGGACCAATTGGTTGATTTTTGGAACAATTGGGGTAATTTTTGAAAAGTTGGGGGACCAAATTGGAAATTTGGAAAACTTGAGCCCCTTATGAAATTTTGAGTAAAATGAGGACTTAAAGAAAATTTTGGGACTCAAATTAGGCAAAATTGGCATTAGGGACCTAAATGCAATATATCGATAATTTGTGAGCTTAGGCTTTTATGCCAAACCTTTAGTGAAAAGGTTGTCCAAATCCTGTAGGGACAAGTGTTATCAGAACGCTAACAAGGAAAAGCTTGCGTACACTTGGAAAACCAACCGAGGACTAACACGTCACAGTTAGCGGGTGAGTGGGCTTATTCACATCGTACCCGATTGGGATGATGAACACTTTAGAAAATAAAAATCACTTGTAAGTGGAATTTTGACATAATACTCAGTTAGGGTGATGGGCAAACAAAGTTAAAAACTACTTACCGGTTGTAAGTAGAGGAAATCATACCTGGTCAGTATGATGGACTTCCTTGAAGGAAGAAGAAACCCGCTTGCTGGTTGTAAGCGGAGGTATCATCACACCTGGTTGGTGTGATGAAGTGAAAATTATATTTTTACTAGAAGTGTTCTCCCCGACTATGTGCCAATGCTTACACTCTTTAGGAGACCTTCTTGATGGGAGCTAGATTTGCTTAGATAGGCCATAGGCCTTAGTTTTTGAACTTGTGAGGCTAAATGCCCGGTTTTGGAAAATCACGTATAGTTGGCACAAGGCTAGTGGGTAGGAGTAGGAGCTCATTAATAAACATGAGATATAAAAGCCATGTAAACTCTTAATGAAATGGATATGTGATTTCGCCATGGTACCCTAACAAGACCGGATACTACAGATGATTCGTGCAAGACTTTTCTAAGATAGCAGTCCCTCTGACTCAGCTCACCAGGAAAGGAGTTGAGTATAAATGGGATGAAAGCTATGAGAAGTCTTTCTTAGAGTTGAAGACCCGATTAACAACCGCATCAGTACTCTCCATTCATGACCCAAGTGTGGGAGAGTACACCATCTATTCAACTCATGACTTGGAATTTGTTGCGATAGTGTTTGCCTTAAAGATTTAGCGACACTACCTCTACGGGGTTAAGTTTAGGATATACACTGATTACAAGAGTCTTAAGTATTTCCAAACTCAGAAAGAGTTAAACCTTTGCCACAGGAGATGGTTGGAAATTGTGAAGGATTACGACCTTGTGATAGAGTATCACCCTAGAAAGGCGAATGTGGTGGCAGATGCCTTAAGTCGCAAATATCAAACTGAGGTGGCATAAATAAAGATGAGCTACATACACTTGTTGCAATAGCTAGGAAGAATGAAGGTGGACCTAAGGATGGACAAGTAGAAGAAGTGTTTGTTGGCCAATGTGGAGGTGAGGCTTAGTCTAACCGAGCATATTAAGGCTCAACAAAAGGTTGATAAGGAACTCCAATCATATTTGGATATGGTTAATAGAGAAACAAAACTAGACTACGACCTGCAAAGTGATGGAGTGCTAACCTACAAGCATAGGGTATGTGTGCCTCAAGAAAAGGAGTTGAAGAAGTTAATTCTAGAAGAGGTACACAATTCAATTTATGCAATGCTTCCTGGCAGTACCAAGATGTATCACACCCTCAAACAAGGATATTCGTGGAAGGGAATGAAGAGGGACATTGTGGGAGAGAATCGACAGAACTTCAATGACTAAATTCTTACTTAATTCGGCATCAACTGATGCAATTCTTGATCCTAGGAGTAACCTCAGGACAAGAGCTATCTGCCTAGATTGAAAGCTTGGATTGTCGCGCCCCCAACGATAAGCTTTCGAAGCTTTCTCTCTCTAAGTCCAGTTTTCCGGCGAAGCTTCATTTGAGCTCATTCTGACACAAAATCGTGTGATTCAAAGTGCAATTGAATCGTATTAAGGGGTAGGAACTCCAATCTAACTTCAATTTCAATAATTAAACTCATTTGATTGGTCAATTTGATCAAATCAAATTCGGCTGAGTTAGAATGTTGAAATGGGAGGGGGGAATTAGGAATGTAAAAAATTCTAGGGACTAAAGTGCAATTTCAAAAAATTGAGGACCAATTGGGCACGATAAAGATGTTGGCGGACCAATTGGGAAATTTTAGAATTTTTGGGGCAAAACTTACCATTTTTGTAATGTAGGGGCAAAATGGTAATTTTGGAAAAGTTGGGGACCAAATTGGAAATTTGTGAAATGGAACCCCTTTAAGTGAAATGGAATAAATTAAGGTCCCAAGGTGAATTTTAAAAGTTTCGGGACTCAATTTGAGGAAAAACCGGCATTAGGGACTTAAAGTTAAAGAAAAATAACTTTAGGGACCTAATTGCAAATAAATGAAAAGTATGGTTTTCTCATTCATTTGGAATGAAGGAAGGCTATTAGGCCAAATGATAATAAAAAAGGATGTTCATATCATGTAGGAACACGAACAACCAAGAACGCCAGCTAAGACAAGTTCACATAAAGGCAACAAGTTAGCTAAGAGGAAATTCACTGTTCTATCGGGAGAGTGTGATTTAATATCATACCCAGTTGGGATGATAAACACCTCGAAAATGAAAACACATTGCTAAGTGGTATTTAAAATATCACACCTAAGAGCAGTGATGTGAAAATTACGCAAAAAAACTACTTACCGGTTGTAAGTAGATCATACCCGGTTGGTATGATGAAACTTCCTAGAAGGAAGTGGAAAACCCGCTTATCGGTTATAAGTGAAGATATTCTTCATACTCGATTGGTATTATGGATAGTTGAAAAGTTTATTTTGTCAAAAATGCTCTCCCCTGATTGTCACGCCCCAACCAATTTTGGTAAGATCCCCATGAACAACCCGCCACTCTCCCGATTTATTCCGGGTTTTCCCTTTTCTAAATTGTGGGGAGTAAGGTGTCCTTTTTACATGTACCTTTCCTGTAATAATATTAATCAAAACTTAATATAAATTTTACATACCTACCTTAAGGTTTGGCTACCGATAATTCTTTAAGTTTGGTTTTCCCTTGTTTTCCAAAAAAGGGACAAAGGGAGGGGGTGAGTTCGACAACTCAGTGAATGGGTGTTTGAAAAATGAGTTTGTTATAAAAGAGTTTGAATTGGAGTGTGTCAGACTACTTATTTTCTTTTAAACATTATTTTCTCAAATTCTGATTTTCAACACCTTTTCCCAAGGTTTACCAATTACTTTCTAAGGATTCTCAAATCATTTCCATGGTTTTCATAACCTTTTTTCCATTTCCATATTCGGTGTGTTCACAAACCACACACCCTTCATCATGAAGGGATCACACACATATTCGCGAGATGCAATTATGTCGACTACACCCACTTATGGATCGGAGCATCTTTACCATCCACCCTGATAGAAGTCTTTGACTTCTACCCAAAGTCTAAGTGAACGTCTCTAACATCCTACACTCAGATCAAAATACTCCATGTCCGTATATGGATAGAGAACTCATCCTATCCCCACCCCGATCTCATGCGTAATGAAGCTACATTGAGCTTCGCAAGACTTCTAGTATGACTAACTGCCCATATCACCACCAAGTAATCTAGAGCCCTAGGACGCATCACTACCCCTCTTGGGCATATTGAAGGTTCCATAACTCAGTGCATGCACAATAAACAGTTTTTCACATAATTCCATATAATCTATGGTGCCACTGGTCCAATGGCCCCAACCCTCAACTCGACCTACAACTCTTTGTCTTGACTAGTCCGAAGACCTGTCATGTCACACTACCGCTAGTTGACTAAGTATGTTGGTCCTGTTTTGGCACCAAGGCCAAATAATTCATTTACTTAAGTTTTCATGGCATATTGATCATGTTTGCTTATGAACTCCTGCTCATGCAAACTGGCCTAGGGCCCACTGTTCGAGATTTTCATAACCGGGCATATTTACCCCCAAGTTCCAAAATCGAGGCCTCCGAACTAGTAGAGCTATTCGAGCTTCCGTCAATAAGGTCACCCAAAATATTTAAGGAGTGGCACACAGTCAGGGGAGAACACTTCCTACAAAATATACTTTTCAACTGTCCATCATACCAACCGAGTATGAGGACATATCCGCTCACAATCGATGAACGGGTTTTCCACTTCCTTCGAGGAAGTTTCATCCTAACAATTGGGTATGATCAACTTACAATCGGTAAGTAATTTTTTCGCTTGATTTCCACATCACTCCTCTCAGATGTGATGATTAAAATACCACTTAGCAGTGGGTTTTCATTTCTGAGGTACTTATCATCCATATCGAGTATGATATTAAATTCCCACTCACCCGTTAATGTAGTGAATTCCTCTCAACCGGTTCTTTGTATTCACGTGAGCTTGTCCTTGCTGGCGTTCCTAATATTTCATGTTCCTATATGATATGAACATCCTTGTTCATTGTCTCAAGGCCTAATAGCCTTCATTCATTCCAAATGAAGGAGAAAACCAAACTTTTCATTTATTTGTAATAAGGTCCCTAAAGTTATTTTTCTTTAAGCTTAAGTCCCTAATGCCAATTTTTCCTCAAATTGAGTCTCAAAACTTTTAAAATTACCTTAGGACCTCAATTTATTCAAATTGATAAAAAGGGGTTCAATTTCCCAAATTTCCAATTTGGTCCACCAACTTTCCAAAATTACCATTTTGCCCCTACTTTACAAATATGGTAAGTTTTTCCCCAAAAATTCCAAAATTGCCTGATTGGTCCTCCGATATCTTTATCATGCCCAATTGGTCCATAATTTTATGAAATTGCACTTTAGTCTCTCGAATTTTTGAAATTCTCAAATTACCCCTAATGTTTCCCCCAATTTCAACCTTCAAACTCACTCGAATTTAATTTCATCAAATTGACCAATAAATTGAGTTTAATTGTTAAAATTGAAATTAGATAAGAGTTACTACGCCTTCACATGATTCAATTGCACTTGAAATCGCACGATTTGGTGCTGAAATGTGCTCAAACGGAGCTTCGCCAGAAAAGTGGACTTAGAGAGAGAAAACTTCAAAAGATTACCGTCGGGGGTGCGGTGGTCCAAGCTTTCAATCTGGGCAGATAGCTCTAATCCTAAGGTTCCTCCTAGCATCAAGAATTGCATCAATTGATTCTAAATTGAGTGAGAATGTTATCATCGAAGTTCAACCAGTTCTCTCTCTAGCATCGATCAGAAATTTCAGAGGGAAGCCAAATTAGCTTACCGTTCAACTCTAATTCAGCTGTAGGAAGGATGTAAAGGTGCTGGGAGGGCTTGGTTTGGCTTGAGAAGGGCTCGAATTGGCCGATTTTAGCTTGGTCGAAATAGGACAGCTTCGGTCCGCTGAAGCTGCTTCACTGTTCGATCAAGTCGGTGCTTCTCCGACGACCCTCGAAGAAAATGGAGACTACGGGCATGTAGTGACGTCTCCTCAGTTATAAAGAATCTGACCACGCCTTATTTGGCTTAGAAAAAACCCTATATCGAAGCTCTGGTTCGAGCTTCACCGGAAATTGGAGCAGCTGAGAAAGAATGGAGTTTTTAGGTGTGGAGAGGATGAATGAGGAGGGGCTCTTTATATAGGAAGCTCAAGGACTTCTTGGCCATCCGATTGGCGCCTTAATCATGGTCATTCATTGCTTGAAACTCCTTGGCCGGAAACTTTTCAGCTTCACCGGCAATGCGCGATTTTATGGCGAGTGAACAATGTTGTCATCTGAAGGAGAAGACAACACTATTTTGAACCGTACTAGACCGGTCCAACCAGGTTCAAAGCTTAATCTGGCCGGTTCACCCCCAATTCGACCGAATTTTTTAAATCTAAAAATTTCTAAATTCATTTTCTCTCCAGTGGTGGCCTCAAATCTCAAATTTGAATTTTCTAAGCTATTTAAAAAAATGAATTTAGCATCCAGTTCAATAGTGGTTCAAACCGATCCAAACTGGTTCAATCTGATTCGGATCCAGTTCACCTAAACCAGTTTGGATTTCATCTCCAATTTGCCTTAAGGTTCTTTTCCAAGGTTTTATGAACTCTTTGGGTCACTGAGGAGTTGTAAATTTCCCAAATTGCTCGTTTCATGATAAATTGGGTTTGTGAACCAGTTCGGTTTTATCACTCGGTTTGACCGATTTGTTTTCCCAATTTTCCTTACCTCAAAAGGGCGGGGTTTACAACTCTCTCCTCCTTTTAGGAGTTTTGTCCCCATAACTTATTTAGCAACCTTTGCATGAGGAACAATTTCCCTTGATGTCAACTTAGTGTTTGCTTAACATGCAAACTCTTCTCTTGTTCTTTCAATTAGCCCTTTATATAATTCATTTAAGAATTTCTTTTCCTTTATATTATGTACTCCCTCCATGGAGTTTATCATAACTAGACATAGCTTACTTAAGGGTATATCCTTAGATTCACATCTTTCTTTACTTAAAGCAACATTTTTCCCTTTAAGGTCCTATACTCAGGATTTGGGAGTTCCAAGATACCTAACCATTTGTGTATCTAGTTAAACTCTTGGTCATTGAAACCCTTAACTCGATGTTCTTTAGAGCGTTACATACTTGTTTTCAAGGGTTTTTCTTGTTATCACCTTTTCATCCTATTTCGACTCTTCCTTCATCTATTGTTCATTACAATTTCAGTCCAAATTTTATGTTAGACCTTGTCATGCTTACTAATTGTCTCTTCCTTATTTTGAGTCATGTTTTCCTTGAGTAAGGGTAAGCGGGAGAGGACGAGATCAAAGGATTCCGGGAGAAAGGGGAAGAATTCTACCAAGGAAACCTTGGAAAGGCATACGTATCCCAACTAAGAGGTAATGGAACCAAGTGAAGATGGATAAGAAGATAAGCTTACAAATACAATGCATGTTGAGGTGAAAAGACTAAAGGAAGCATACTAGGAGGGCCTTAGGAGTAAGTTAAATCCAAGGAACGGGTAAGTAGGAAGATAGCATCAAAAGATGCCATACAAATAAGAAAGGGGTGGACTGACCATAATAAGGAAATAGAGGGAAGAACATCTAAGAAACCTTGGAGAAGTAAGCCCTCCAATTAAGAAGTGATTAAGGGAAACGACAACTGACATCAAGACTAGTCGTGGTCCATGCTCTTTTAATGGAGCCTAAAGAGTGGACGATTGGGCATAGTGTGGAGTACACGAAATAAGACCTGATAATCGGAAGTTACTCGGATAGGGAACAAGGGATAAAATGGAGATTTTAAGACAATGGACAATCAAAAGCGGGCAAATGCCCTAATATAGAAAGGGTGTAAGGAGATGAAGAAATGAAACCTTCAAGAAATGGTAAAAAGGTTGAACATGTAGCTCCTAAGATGAAAGTCTTTACTTTGAAGGCCACAGTAATGAATGAAACCGTAAAAAGGGAACTCCCAAGATAAAGAAATCGACACGTAGATCGAAAGGGATCAACTCGGAATAAAGAATTGTGACATGGTCATGAGCGAGTAAGAGTGGATTAAGTAATGGGAAAGTCCTTGAGTAAAGGACGCCACTGGAAATGAGGAAGGACATAAGAAGGGAAGAATCCTAGTGTGTCAATAAGTCATCGGGAAACCCAATGATTGGAATCAGAAAACAAAAACCTAATAAGGAAGTTAGAAAAGGACGAGTGGGTAAGAAAAACAGACATGGTTATGTAAGACATGACATCAAAGGCAAGAAGAATTATTGGATAACAATAAAGGTAGTCAAGGAATACTACTAGACAAAATGAGGGACGAAGTATACGATCCCCAAAAGGTTGGAAAGTTGAGAACAACCATCATGGAAGTGTTCTAAAATTGTAAGGGACAAAGATAGGTTCTAGGACATGTCATGCTGTAAGGGACATGTAAGCCCAACAGTCCTAGGAAAAAATGTGACTCAAGTAAGGAAGAGTCATTTAGTTAAGCATAATAAGGTCAAACAAAAACAATTTGGACTGAAATTGTAATAAACAATGAATGGAGGAAAAGTCAAAATAGGACAATAAGGTGATAACACTAAAACCCGTGAAAACAAGTATGTAACACTCAAAAGAACACTGCGCTAAGGGTTTCAATGATCAAGAAAATAACTAGACACGGGAATGATTGGGCATTTTAGAACTCACAATCCTAAAATCCTTGACAAGAACCCTTAAGAGGAAGACTCTTGCCCTAAGCAGAGGAAGAACTAGACCCAAGGATGTACCTTTAGACTAGTGGGTAAGACATACCTAGTTATGATAAACTCCATGGAGTGAGTAAAACAATGGAAATTAAATGAAATTCTCTAAGTACGTGATTTAAAGGGGGCTAAGTGAAAGAACAATCAACGTATTAGCATGTCAAGCAAACTACAAGTTGACATCAATGGAAATTATTCCTGATGCAAAGGATGTTGATTAAGTTTTGGGGACAAAACTCCTAAAAGGAAGGGAGAGTTGTAAAACCAGTTCTTTAAAGATTAGAAAACCGGGAAAAGAACCAGTTAATTCAAAAGAGAAAATTAAGCCGGTTAACGAATCCAAACCGGTAAAGAAAGGGTAAAATGGGAAATTGGAAAATCCCAAGTGACTTAATGTAAACATTGTCCCTTAAAGATAAGGAAACCGGGGAAAGAATCGGTTAACCCAGGTGAGAAAACCGAACCGGTTCACAAACCTCAACCATTAGAGAAAGGGTAAATTGGGAAATTTACAAATTCTGATTGACTCAAAGAGTCACAAAAACCATGGAGAGGGACTTTGAGACAAATTAGAAAAGAAAAAAATGGACAGGTTCAAGTGAACTGGATCTGAACTGTGTTGAACCGGTTTGAACCATCATTGAACCGGTTGTTAAATTCATTTTTCTAGGTGGCTTAAAATATTCAAATTGGGGAATTGAAACCACCATGGGAGAGAATGGATTTAGATGAATTTAGAAATTTTTTATTTTGAAAAACTCATTCGAATCAGGCCTGAACCGGTCGGTTTAAACTTTGAAGCCGGTTCGGACCTGTCCGGTCCAGTTCGAAATAGTGTCATTTTCTTCCTTCAAATGACGACACTATTCATTTGCTTGAAGAACGGACAGCGCAAGTCAAGATTGATCGCTCTTGTTCAGGGCATTTTAGACCATGAATGAGTGCCATAAAGATGCCAAACGGATGAGCAAAGAGTCCTCGACCTCCCTATATAAAGAGATCTTCTCCATTCATCCTCTTCACACCTAAAAACTTCATTCTCTCTCAACTGCTTCATTTTTCAGTAAAGCTTGAACTAGAGCTCCGACTTGCGCAATTTTCTCAACCTCAGAAGTCAAGGTCAGGTTCTTTAGACTCTAGGGGAAGTCAGCTATCTAATAGCAACCATCGTTGGACCCGAGGACCGCCGAAGAAGTGCCGGCGGAATCAAACAATCAAGCAGCTCTAGCGGACCGAAGTTGCCCTATTCCAACCTGAGCTGAAATTGGCCAAATTCAGCCCTTCTCAGGCCAAACCAAGCTCTCCCAACATCCTCACAGCCCTTAGACGACCAAAAAAGCTGAAAGGTAAGCCAATTGGTCAATTTTTAAAAATAATTAGGTTCAAATTGCCATTTTGTAAAGTAGGGACAAAATGGTAATTTTTAAAAAGTTGGGGACCAAATTGGAAATTTGGAAAACTTGAGCCCTTTAAACATTTTGAGAAAATTGAGAACCCAAAGATAATTTTTGGAATTTTCAGGACTCAATTTGGGGAAAAGTTAGAATTAGGGACCTAAAGTCAAGGAAAATGAACTTGTGGGACCTAAGTGCAATTTCCTAGAAATTCTAAGTCTAGTCATTCATACGTGAGAAAACGAAGGTTGTTATGCCAAATATTAATAGATAAGGACGTTTGATTCGTGTAGGAACTCGAGGGACCAGAACGCCAGCAAGGACAAGTAAGCGTGGATGCGGAAACCGACTAAAGAAGAGTACACTTCAGTTATTATGTGAGTGGGTTTATTCACATCATACCCGGTTGGGATGATGAGCACTTCAGAAATGAAAAACCACTTATATGTGAGATTTTAACATCACACTTGGTTGGAGTGATTTGAGAACTAAGTGGAAAAGCTACTTACTGGTTGTAAGTAGAGAGATCATACATGGTTGGTATGATGGACTACTTGGAAGGAAGGAGAAAACCCTCTTGACAGTTGTAAGCTGAGATGTTATAACACCTTATTGGTGTGATGAATTGAAAGATTATTTTGTCAGAAGTGTTCTCCCCTGACTATGTGCCAATCCTTAAAATTTTTGGGAGACCTTCTTGATGAGAACTAGAACAACTCAGATAGGCCAGAGGCCTCAGTTTTGGAACTTGTGGGGTATAGTGGACCCAAGGCCAGTTGGCACGAGTAGGAGCTTGTAAACAAACATGATATGTTAAATCCATGAAAATTCTTAATTAATAGATTATGTGATTTTTCCATGGTACCAAGTCAGGACCGACATACTCGATGGATTGGCGGAAGTGCGTCAGGGCCAGGTGGATGGACCGACTTAGACAAACAGCTGCAAGTCGAGTTAAGAGTCAAGGTCATTGGACTAGTGGCACCAAAGATAAATGGATTTGTGGAAAATTATTGTTTATGCATGCACTTGAGGTTCGGGACCATTAAGATGTCCAAGAGGGGTCGTGATGCATCCTAAGGACTACTGGATGACATGATGGAGATAAGGGTAGTTATTTTATGCCAGCAGTCAGGGAAGCTCGACGTAGCATAATGCGCATGAAGGGCGGGTGTTCTTTGTGAAACACACCTAATATGGAAATGGGAAAGAGGTTTTGAAAACCTTGGAAAGGATTTAAGAATCCTTGGAAAATAATTAATAAACCTTGGAAAAAGGTTTTGAAAACCGAAATTTGAATAAAAGCATCCTTAAATGAAATAAGAAGTTTGACACACTCCGATTAAATTTTTTTTGTGAAAACTCTCACCCAACACCCATTCACTAAGTTGTCGAACTCACCCCCTCCCTTTACCCCTTTCCGGGTAACCAAGGGAAAACAAACCCAAAGATTATCCTATAGCCGAACCTGTGAGATAGGTACGTATGATTAAATATATTATGTTTTGATTAATGCTATTCTAGGAAAGATACAACTGACTGCACGCCTTACTCCTCGCGGTTTAGAGAATGGGAAACTCTTAATAAATCGTGTGAGTGGTGGGTTTCTCATGGGGATCCGACCAAACTGGGTAGGGGCATGACACTAAAAGAGTCATAAAAATCATGGAAAAGAACCTTGGAACAAATGGGAAAATAAAACCAGATCGATTCAGGGTGAACCGGTTTGAACCATTCATGAACCAGATTTAAAATTCATTTTTCATGGTGGATTAAAGTGATCAAATTGGGAAATTGAAGCCACCATTGCATAGGAAATGAATTTAAAAGAATTTAGATATTTTTAATTTTGAGAAAACTTGTCAAATCGGGTCTGAACAGGCCGATTTTCACCATTGAACCCAGTCGGACCGGCCTGGTCTGGTTCAGAACAGTGTCATCTTCTTCCTCGGGATGACAACACTGTTTATAAATGCAGAAAAATTTCTTCTCTGACGAAGATGTAACCACTTCGATCAGGCTGTTTTCAGGCGAGGATAAGCTCGACCAAAATGGAAATTGGTCGGGTAGAGGGTCCACAAGCTCCCTTTATAAAGAGCTCATGTCCATTCATCCTCTACGCACCTCAAATCTCCATTCTCTCTCAACTGCTTCATTTTCCGGGGAAGCTCAAACCAAAGCTCCAACTTGGATAGTTTTCTTAGCCTCAAAAGGCAAGGTCGGGTCCTATAGACTTAGGGAAAGTCATCTACCTGATAGAAAGTTCCTTTCAACCCAAGGACCATCGGAGAAGCACCGGCGGTATCAAACAGTGAAGAAGCTCCGACGGACCGAAGCTGCCCTATTTTGGATGAGCTGAATTTGACCAAATTCAGCCCTCCTACAGCCAAACCAAGCCTCGCTAACACCCCCACAACCCTCACACAGCCTCAACAAAGCTGAAAGGTAAGCCAATTCGGCCCTCCTCCATCATTGTCGATCTGTGTTAGAGAGAGAAAGTGCTAAAATTTACTAATAAAATTCACCCTCAATTGCACATCAATTATAGCAATTCTTCATCCTAGAATGAACCTTAGGATGAGAGCTACCTCTCCAGATCGAGAGCTCGGAGCGCCGCACCTCTGATGGTAAGCTTTCGAAGCATTCTCTCTTTACGAATATTTTTCTGGCGAAGCTCCGTTTAAGCTCAATTCAGACCCAAATGTTGTGGTTTTAAAGCTCAATTGATTCATATGGAAGTGTAGGAACTGATCCATACCTTCAATTGGAGAAATTAACCCCAATTGAATGGCCAATTTGAAGAAATCAAATTTCTGCCAAATTGTCATTTTTGGAAAGTAGAGGTAAAATCGTAATTTTTGGAAAATTGGGGACCAAATTGGAAATTTGGTAAACTTGAGCCCCTTACACAATTTAAAGTAAATTAAGGGCTCAAGGAGGATTTTGGAAGTCCTCAGGACTTAATTTGAGGAATATTTAGCCTTAGGGACCTAAAGTTAAGGAAAATGAACTTAAGGGACCTAAGTGCAATAAACCCACCATTTTGAAGCCTAGTCGCTCATGCGTAAGATAATGATGGCTGTTATACCAAACCTTAATTGATAAGGATGCCCAAATCATGTAGGAACATGAGAGACTAGAACACCAGCAAGGAAAAGCTAGTGTGGACTTGGGAAACCGACTTGGGACGAACACGTCACGGTCATCGAGTTAGTGGGCTTAATTATACATCATACCCGGTTGGGATGGTGAGCACTTTAGAAATGCAAAACCACTTGTGAGTGGGACTATTTCACATACTCAGTTGGTATGATGAGGAAAGGAGAAACCCGCTTATCGATTGTAAGCAGAGATATCCTCACACCCGGATGGTGTGATGAGATGAAAAATGAATTTTTGTCAGAAGTGTTCTCCCCTGACTGTGTGCCAATGCTTAAAATATTTGGAAGGCCTTCTTAACAGGAGCTAAAATAGCTCAAATAAGCCAGGGGCCTCATTTTTTTACCTCAAGTGGTTAAATGCCCATTTTTTGCAAAAACGCGTGTAATGGGCCTAAGGCTAGTGGGCAGGAGCAAGAGGTCGTAAACAAATTGATTATAAAGAGCCATGAAATTTTCTAATGAAATTGATTGTGTGATTTTGCCACGGTACCAAGTTAGGACCTACAGTGCTCGATGGACTGGCGGTAGTGCGTCAGGGCCAAGTTGACGAACCGGCCTAGATAAATAGTTGCATGTCATGTTGAGCGTCGGGGCCATTGGACTGTTGGCACCAAAGATAATGGTTTTATGTGGAAAACTCTTGATTGTGCATGCACTTATGGTACAGGCCCATCAAGATGCCCTAGGGGGAAGTGATGGGTCCCAAGGGCTATTGGACGACATGGGGGGGGGGGGCGATAAGGGCAGTTTGTCATGTCAGTCAGTCATGAAGCTCTAGGAGCTTCTTGCACATGAGACCAGGGTGGGGTCAGGATGAGGTCTCTATCCTCGTACAGACATGAAGTGGCATTCAGATCTAAGGGTCGGATGTTTGGGACATTCCACTCAGACCCAGGGTAGAAGTGGACGGGCTTCTATCTTGGTGGACAGTAAATATGCTTCGATCCACAAGTGGGTGCAGTGGACGAGTTGCTCCTGCGAATGTGTGTACCCTTCCTGATGAAGGGCGCGTGTTGTTTGCTAAATGCCTCCCGAGGAAAGGGGTGGGCTAAGAAAGCTAAACACACCTAATATAGTAAATGGGAAAAGGTTTTGAAAACCGAAATTTGAGGAAAAGATAACCTTGGTATGGTGAGATTTGAAAATCCTTGAAAAAAGGAATGGTAAAACTTGTAAAAAGGTTTTGGAAAAAAATTGAATTTGAGGAAACCCTTATGAAAAGAAAATATTACCCTTGGCTAGGTAAACTAAAGTTATTCTGAAAATTCACTCACAACACCTGCTCACTGAGTTGTAGACCTCATCCCATCCATTTACCCTTTATAGGTAACCAAGGAAAAAAACCAAACTTAAAGACTTCCTTATGTTGGAACTGTAAGACAAGTATGTCTGTTTAAGATATTTAGTTTTGTATAATGCTATTCCAAGAAAGACTGGAAAAAGGACATCTTACTCCTTGCGATTTAAAAAATGGTGAAACCCTTCATGGACCAAAGGGAGTGGCGGGTTGATCACGGGGATCTAACCAAACCGGGTCGAGTTGTGACAGTGATAACACTCAAGTAGTCACGCCCCGACCCGGTTTGGTTGGAACCTCGTGAACAACCTGCCACACCCTTTGGTCTAAGAAGAGTTACCACTTTCCAAGACCGCGAGGAGTCAGGCATAAATTCTATCCTTGTTACCTAGAATAGCATTATACAAAACTCAATATCTTAAAAACTTTACATACCTGACTTAAGGCTTGTTCTTTAATTTCCTTATGGGTATTCACCTTTCTTGAAAAAGGGTTAAAGGAAGGGCTGAGTTTCTACAACTCAGTGAGTGGGTGTTGGGGAGTGAGTTTTTAAAAAAATATAGTTTATCAAAATCATTCTTCAAAGTATTCATCCTTTTCAAAATTTCTTCATTGTTATGTGAGTTCAACTCTTTTAACACATGTTGAGGAAGTGTTTCACGTACAACCGTACGTGCCCCTTTATCAAAAAGGGTTCACACATTTTCCCTTTTCTCGCGAGGTGTTTAGCAAACATCCACATGTCTTTTCTCATAAAGGGTTCAAGTATTCGCAAGATGCAGTTACGACGACTACACCTACTTGTGGATCAGAGCGTATTTACCATCCACACTAATAGAAGTCCATGACTTCTACCCGGAGTCTGAGTGGAAATCAATTGTCCAGTCCTCATACCCAAAATACTTCGTGTCAAATATGAGGACAGAGACCATATCCTACCCCCACCCTAGTCTCATGCGCAAGAAGCTTCGACAAGCTTCATGACTAATTAGCATGACAAACCTGCCATTATCGCAACTAGGTCATCCAACAGCCCTTGGAACCCATCAATACCCACCATGGGCATCTTGATGGTCCCGAATCAGAGTGCATGCACAAACAATAGTCTTAGCATATTAGCCATTATCTTTGGTGCCAATGGTCCAACGGCCCCAACACTCGACTTGACTTGTAGTTGTTTGCCTTACCGGTCTGTCAACCTAGTCCTGACGCACTATCACTAACCCATCAAGCCTTATCAGTCCTAATTTGGTACCGTGGTGAATCACACATCAATTTTCCATTTAGGAAAGTTTTCATGGCTCTTATCATCATGTTAGTCTACGGCCTCCAGCCTGTGACCACTAGCATTGGGCCCACTTCACGAGTTTTTCAAAATTGGGCCATGACCCTATAAGTTCAAAAGTGAGGCCCCTACCAATTGAAGTTGTTCCAGCTCTTGTTAGAATTGTCTCCCAATTGTTTTAAGAATTGGCACACAATCATGGGAGATCATTTTTTAAAAAGGTTTTTTTAAGCTCAAAATGCACTCATCATACCAACCGGGTATGATGATAGCAATTCCCATTCTTGGTGGCCTTTCTTATCAGTAAAGGAGTTCATCATACCAACTAGGTATGATGTTAAATAATCTCACTCACAATAGGTAAGTAGGTTTTTAACTTAAAACTTTACTCATCACACCAACTGGGTATGATGTTTAAAAGGTCTCACTCACAAGGGGTTTTTCATTAAAAATGGTGCCCACCACCCTAACCGGGTATGATGTATAAATATGTCCACTCAGATGATGACTGTGACATGTTCTTCCCCATTCAGTTTTCTGAGTCCAAGTCTTACTCCGATGAAATTGCTACAATTCATGTCAGGATCAAGAATTGCTACAATTCATGTCAGGATCAGTGGGGATTTGGTTAGTGAAATTTGGCACTTTCTCTCTCTAGAATTGAACTACTCCGATGAGGAATAGCCAAATTGACTTACCTTTTCACTTTGGGAAGATCGTCTGATGGCTATGGGGGCTAAAGGAGGACTCGATTCAGTCATAGGAGGTCTGAAGTGGCCAAATTCAGATCAGGCAAAACAAGGCAGCTTTAGGACCGACTAAGCTGCATCACTGTTTGGACTTGCCGATGCTTCTTTGACAATCCTCGGGTCGAGTGGAGGTGGTCGTCAAGTAGTTGATTCCTTTTAATTCTGTAGGACTCGAATTTACCTTCTAAGGTTGAGAGAAGTGCCCAAGTTGAAACTCTAGTTCAACCTACGTCAGAAAATGGAGCACTTCACCTTATTCAAAGGTTTGAGGTGTGCGGAGGATGAATGGAGGGGAGCTCTTTATATAGGGAGCTCGAGGACCCTCTACTCTACCAAATTCCATATTGGATGAGTTTATCCTCATTAGAAAATTCCATAATCGGAGGGAATATTCCCTCGCCAGAAAAGGAAAGTATTTCTACCTCAATGAACTCATTCTAAAGAAGATAGTGACACTATTCATGGATCGATCTGGTTCGACCGAGTTTGGTGAAGAAAATCGGTCGATCTAGGCCCAATTCGATCGGTTTTCTAAAAATTACAAATTTCTAAATTAATATTAATTCATTTTCTATCTTGTAGTGGCCTCAATTCTCCAAATTTACATTTTTAAGCCACCAAGAAAAATGAATTATTGAGCCGGTTCACTACGGTTCAACCCAGTTCAGGTCCGGTTCACCTTGAACCAGTCTGGTTTTCTCATCCAATTTTCTTCATGGTTCTTCCCCATGATTTTTATGACTTCTTAGTTATTTGGGATTCTCCAATTCCCCATTTTAAACCTCTTAACCATTTTCGGTTCATTAAATGGCTCGGTTTTCTCATGAAATTTGCCAGTTCTTTTCCTGGTTTCCTTTATCCGAGAGGACGGGTTTCACACTATGCTCCAACTTTGGTTTTTCCCTCAACTTCCAAAGGTGAATTTGGGTTCCCTAGAATTGGGAAGAAGTCTCCTACCTTGTTGTAACCTTCTTTAAGCTCAACAATCACCATAGAAGTGTCGGTGAACTCGCATAGTAACCTTGCTTCCTTGGTAGCCTGTGACCAAAATCGTTCAAGCTTAATTTGAGTCACACCAAGACCGACCACGGCCAAACCAAGCCCTATAGGATGACAAGCTATGGGTTTCAATGATCAAGCGGTTAACTAGGCACAGAAATAGTTAGTTATTTTGGAATTTCCAATCTTGAGTACGGGACCTCAAGGAGAGGAATGTTGCTCTAAGCAAATAGAGAGATAAAATCTAAGAACATACCCTGAGGTAAGGTATGTCTAGTTATGACAAACTCCATGGAGGGAGTAAATAATATAAAGGAAAAGGAATTCCTAAAGTGAAGGTTATAAAAGGGACTAATTGCAAGGATGAGAGAAAAGTTTGCATCTTAAGCAAACACAAAGGGGGCATCAAAGGAAATGATTGCTCATGCAAGGTAGCTAACTAAGTTTTGGGGACAAAACTCCTAAAAGGAGGGGAGAGTTGTAAACCCTGCCCTTTTGAGCTAAGGAAAACCGGGAAGGGAACCTGTCAAAGCCAAACCGGTTCACAAACTCGATCAATAGTGAATGGGAAATTTAGGAATTTACAACTCCCATGTGATCCAAAGGGTTCAAAATACTATGGAAAAGAACTTTAGGATGAATTGGAAGAGGAAAATTTGACCAGTTTGGAAGAACTGAGTCCAATAGGATTGAACCGGTTTACGAACCGACTCGGTTCATGAACCGGAACCGATAGAGATCGGGCAAAACAAAGGAATTCAACTCTATTGTACTCCAAGGAAATTCATAAACCTTGGGAAGGAACCTCATAACAAAGTGGGAGAGAAGAAACAGACCGGTTCGGGTGAACCGAACCCAAACTAGATTGAACCAGTTTAAGAACCAAGCCAGTTTATGAACCAGAATCGATAAAGAGATGGTAGACAGGGAATTTTATGGACCTTAAGTGACCCAAGGAGTCACAAAAGACATGGAAATGGACTTGTGAAGGAATTGGGAATGAAAACCAAACTGGTTCAGGTGAATCGGATCCGAACCGGTTGGGACCGATTTGAACCACTATTGAACCGAATCCTAAATTCATTTTTCTAGGTGGCTTAAATAATTCAAATTGGAGATTTGAGGCCACCATTGGATAGAGAATGAATTTAAATGAATTGAGAAATTTTTAGATTTGAAAACCTCGGTCGAATGGGGGTTGAACCGGCCGGTTTAAGCTTTGAATCCGATTTAGAACAGTGTCATCTTCTTCCTCAGGAAGACAGCATTGTTCACACACTAGGAAACTAAAGAAATGCTGGTGAAGAAGAAACGCTTCTATTCAGGGCATTTCAGGTCTTCAATGTCAGTCATAACGGTGCCAAATGGACGGCCAATGGTCCCTGAGCTCCCTATATAAAGAGCCCCTCCCCATTCATCCTCTTCACACCTGAAAACTCCATACTCTCTCAGCTGCTCCATTTTTCGGCGAAGCTCGAAGTAGAGCTTTGACATGGGGTTTTTTCTGAGCTAAACAAGATGAGGTCAGGTTCTTTAGAACCGATGAGAAGTCAACTACACCTTTGTAGTCTCTGTTCACTTCGAGGGTCACCGGCAAGACGTTAGTGTGATGAAATAGTGAAGCAGCTTCAACGGACTGAAGCTGCCCTATTTCGACCGAGTTGAAATCAGCCAATTCGAGCCCTCCTTAGGCTAAACCAAGCTTTGCCAACACTTACTCAGCCCACCCACGGCTGAATTAAGACTAAAACGTAAGCCAATTCGGCTCCCCTCTGCAATTTTTGGTCGGTACTAGAGAGAGAACCGGTAGAATTTCAATGATGAAATTCTAACTCAATTCGGCATCAATTGATGTAATTCTTGATTCTAGGATTAACTTCAAGATGAGAGCTATCTGCCCAGATTGAAAACTCGAACCGTCGTGCCCTCACCGGTGAGAAATCGAAGCTTTCTCTCTCTACAATCTGTTTTCCTACGGAGCTCCGTTTGAGCTCATTCCAGCGTTAAAATCTGCAATAGAATTGTATGAACGTGTAGAAACTCAATTTCAACTTCAATTTCAACAATTAGAGGGTTGGACTTGGGGGAAAATTGGGGGAAATTGGGGGTTTTCAAAATTCAAAGGACCAAAATGCAATTTTATGAAATTGAGGGTCAATTGCGCATGAAAATAATGTTTGAGGAGCAATTGAGGGATTTTGTAATTTTTGGGGCAAAACTTACATTTTGTAAAGGAATGGTAGAACGGTAATTTTGGAAAAATTAATGTACCAAATTGGAAATTTGAGAAATTAATCCCCTTTTGTGAAATGGAATAAATTGAGGTCCTATGATAAATTTTAGAAGTTTTGGGACTCAATTTGAGGAAAAACCAGCATTAGGGACTTAAAGTTAAAAAGAAATAACTTTAGGGACTTAATTGCAAATAAATGAAAGTTTGACTTTCTCATTCATTTGGAATGAATGAAGACTATTAGGCCGAAGGATAATGAACCGAGATGTTTATATCATGTAGGAATACGAAGTACCGGGAACGCCAGCAAGGACAAGCTTGCGTGAATACAAAGAACCGGTCTAGGGGAATTCACGGCATTAACGAGTTAGTGGGTTTACTAACATCATGCCCGGTTGGGATGATGAGCACAACTTAAAATTAAAAACAACTTACCGGTTGTGAGTGTAATTATATATCATACCCAGTTGAGAATGATAAGTGCCTCAGTATAAAAACCCATTATTTAGTGGTATTTTAATCATCATCACTTAGAGAAAGTGATGTGAAAATTATGCGGAAAAAACTACACACTGGTTGTAAGTAGATCATACCCAGTTTGTATGATGAGACTTCATCGAAGGAAGTTGAAAATCCATTCATCGGTTATGATCGGAGATGTCCTTATACCGGTTGGTATAATGGACAGTGAAAACCTATTTTGTCGAAAGTGTTCTCCCCTAACTGTGTGCCAATGCTCAAACTAATTGGGAGACCTTGATGGGAGTTTGAATAGCTCTTATAGGCCGGGGGCCTCGGTTTTTGGAACTTGGGGGCTAAATGTCCGATTTTGAAAATCTCATACAATGGGCCCAAGGCTAGTTGGCACGAGCAGGAGCTCGTAAATGAACAAGATATATGTGCCATAAAACTTAATAAGTGAATTGTTTGGCCATGGTACCAAGATAGGACTAACATGCTCGGTCAACTAGCGGCAGTGCGAAATGACAGGTCGAAGGACTAGTCAAGACAAACAACTACGGGTTGAGTTGAGAGTCGGGGCCATTGGACCAGTGGCACCAAAGATTAAATGACAATATGAGAAAACATTGTTTGTGCATACACTATGAGTATGGGATCATCAAGACACCCATGAGGGGTAGTGATGCATCCTAAGGGCCTTGGACGACCCGGTGAGTATAAGGGCAGATCATCGTTCCAAGTGTTTGTGTGAAATTTTGAGTAGCACCAAGTGCATGAGACCAAGGTGGAGACAGAATGAGGTATCTATCCTCATATTGACACAAAGAAGTGATTTCGGGATTGTGGGTTAGATGTCGCGTACATCCACTCATTCCAAGGGTAGAAGTGGTCGTGCTTCTATCCGGGTGGCAGGAAAAGTCGCTACGAAGCCACTAGCAGGTTCGGTAGTGTTACTAACTTGCGAATGTGTGTAACCTTCATGACGAATGATGTGTGTTGGGTGATGACACACCGGTAACTAAGAAATAATGGAAAAACCCAAATCTTTTTAAATGAAGGGATTTTTAAAAAGAAAGGAGTCTAGCACACTCCATATAAATGTTTTTTTTAAGTTAAAAGTAAACCATTAAAAACCCATTCACTAAGTAGTTGTACTCACCCCCTCCCTTATATCCCTTTCAGGAAATACCGGAAAGCCTACACTTAAAGACCATCAACTAAGATGCCTGTAAGACAGGTATGTAAAGTTTAAAATTTCATGCAATTTTGATTATGCTATTCTAGGAAATGGTGTAGGTTTAAAGGACGCCTTACTCTTTACGGTTTATAATAAGCGGAAACCCTTTAATAAACCGGGAGAGTGGCGGGTTGATCACGGGGATTCAACCAAACCGGGTTGGGGCATGACACCCCAAGTTCCAAAACTGAGACCTCCAGCCAATATGAGCTATTCGAGCTCTCGTCAAGAAGGTCTCCCAAAACATTTAAGAAGTGGCACACAGTCAGAGGAGAGCACTTCTGATAAAATAAACTTTTCAACTGTCCATCATACCAACTGGGTATGAGAACATCTCCGCTTATAACCGAGAAGCGAGTTTTCCACTTCCTTCCAAGAAGTTTCATCATACCAACCGGGTATGATGTACTTACAACTGGTAAGTAGTTTTTTCGCGTGATTTCCAAATCACTCTTCTCAAATGTGATTATTAAAATACCACTTAGCAATGGGTTTTCATTTTAAAGATACTTATCATCCCAACAGGGTATGACATTAAATATCCCACTCACCCAATAGTATAGTGAATATCCTCTTAGTCGGTTCGTTGTCCTTAATCAAACTTGTCTTAGCCGGCGTTCTCGGTACTTCGTGTTCCTACACAATATGAACACTCTTGTTCATTATCCTTTGGCCTAATAGCCCTCATTCATCCCAAATGAATGAGAAAACCAAACTTTTCTTTTATTTGTAATTAGGTAACTAAAGTTATTTTTCTTTAACTTTAAGTATCTAATGCAGGTTTTTCCTAAAATTGAGTCCTGAAACTTTTAAAATTCCCCTTGGGACCTCAATTTATTCAAATTCACAAAATGGGTTTATTTTCCCAAATTTCTAATTTGGTCAGCAACTTTTCCAAAATTACCATTTTGCCCCTACTTTACAAAAATGGTAAGTTATGCCCCAAAAATTCCAACTTTTGCCCAATTGGTCCTCTAACATCTTTATCATGCCCAATTGGCCCTTAATTTTATGAAATTTCAACTTTAGTCCCTCAAATTTATGAAATTCCCAAATTTCCCCTAAATTTTCTCCAATTTTAACCTTCTAGCTCAGTCGAATTTCATTTCATCAAATTAACCAATCAAATGAGTTTAATTGTTGAAATTCATGTTAGATTAGAGATCATACACATTCATACGATTCAATTGCACTTTGAATTGCATGATTTGATGCTAGAAGGAGCTCAAATGAAGCTTTGTTGGAAAATTGGACTTAGAGAGAGAAAGCTTCGAAAGCTTACCGTCGAGGGCGCGACGGTCTGAGCTTTCAATCTGGGTAGATAGCTCTCATCCTGAGATTTCTCCTAACATCAAGAATTGCATTAATTGATATCGAATTGAAAGAGAATTTAGTCATCGAAGTTATGTAGGTTATCTATCTAGCACTGATCAAAATTTATAGAGGGGAGCCAAATTAACTTACCTTTTCACTCTAATTCAGCTCCAGGAGGGCTGAGGAGGTGTTAGGAGGGCTTGGTTTGGTCTGAGGAGGGCTCGAATTGGCCAATTTCAGCTCAATCAAAATAGTGCAGCTTCGGACTACCTGAGCTGCTTCATTGTTTGATCTTGTCAGTGCTTCTTCAGCAACCCTTGGAGCAAATGGAGACCACAAGCATGTAGCTGATTTCTCCGCGAAGCCAAAGAACCCGACCACGCCTTCTTCGGCTTTGAAAAGACCCTATACCGAAGCTTTGGTTCGAGCTTCACTAGAAATTGGAGCTGTTGAGAGAGAATGGAGTTTTCAGGTGTGGAGACGGTGAATGAAGGGGGGTCTTTATATAAGAAGCTCAAGGATTTCTTGGTCGTCCGATTGGTGCCTTAATGGTGGTCATTCATTGCATGAAACTCCCTGGCCAGAGACTTTTCAGCTTCACCAGTGTTATTCAATTTTCTGGAGAGTGAACAGTACTATCATCTGAAGGAAGAAGACAACATTGTTCTGAACTGAATCGGACTGGTCCGAACCGGGTTCAAAGCTTAAATCGATTGGTTCAGGCCCAATTCAACAAAATTTTCAATATTAAAAATTTATAAATTTATCTAAATTCATTTTCTATCCAATTATGGTCTCAAATCTCAAATTTGAATTTTCTAAGCCACCTAGAAAGTTGAATTTAGCATCTGGTTCAATAGTGGTTTAAAGTGGTCCCGACTAGTTCAATCCGGTTTGAATCTGGTTCACCTGAACCGGTTTGATTTTCATCTCCAATTCATTTTTTTGTCCATTTTCATGACTTTTGGGAATCTTTGGGTCACTCGGGATCCATAAATTTCCCCGTTTTCCCTTTCTCTTTCGGTTCCGGTTTGTAAACCGACATAGTTTTCAAATTGAAAATTACCAGTTCTATCCCCAGTTTTCTTATTATCAAATGACGGGGTTTACAACTCTCCCCTCCTTTTAGGGGTTTTGTCTCCAAAACAATTACATGCTAAATAATAGAGGGTAACTATCCCTCATCACACTTTCGGTTTCCCATGTCTCTTCCTGCATAGATTTGTTCTACCACAGAACCTTGACTATAGGAATACTCTTATTCCTTAAATTATTGTCCCTCTGGTCGATGATTCGTACTGGTTCCATTTGATAGGTTAGATTCTCTTCCAACTCTAATGGAGGGCGGTCCAATACATGGCTAGGATTAGGCTAATACTTTTGAAGCACAGAGATGTGGAATACATTATGCATTCTCTACAAGTCTGCAGGTAGTTCCAATTTATAGGCCACTGTTCCTATCCTTTGAATGATGGGATATGGACCAATATACCTTGGTTTCAACTTTCCTCTTTGATAAAACCTAAGTATTCCTCTCCATGGGCACACTTTGAGAAACACTTGATCTCCCACCTCAAACTCCAGATCTTTCCTTCGATTGTCCGCATAACTCTTTTGCTTGTCCTATGCGGTCTTAAGGTGACTCCCGATTAGTTTTATCTTCTATGTGGCATCCTCGATTAGTTTTGCCCTTTTCTAGCCTTCTTTCCCCCACTTCTACCCAAAATAGAGGGGTACGGCATGGTCATCCATAAAGGGCTTCATAGGGAGCCATCTAAATATTGGTGTCACGCCCCGACCCAGTTTAGTCGGATCCCCGTGAATAACCCGCCACTCTCCCAGTTTATTAAAGGGTTTCCCCATATAATAATCTGTAAAGAGTAAGGCATCCTTTAAACCTGCACCATTTACTGGAATAGCATAATCAAAACTGCATGAAATTTTAAACTTTGCATACCTGTCTTACAGGCATCTTAGTTAATTGTCTTTCAAGGTAGGCTTTTCAGGATTTCCTGAAAGGGATATAAGGGAGGGGGTGAGTACGACTACTCAGTGAATGGGTTTTTAAAGGTCTACTTTTAACTTTTAAAAAAAAACATTTATATGGAGTGTGCCAAACTCCTTTCTTTTCAAAAATCCCTTCATTTAAAAATTTGGGTTTTTCCATTATTTCTTAGTTACCGGTGTGTCATCACCCAACACACATCCTTCATCATGAAGGTTACACACATTCACAAGTCAATATCACTACTAAACCTGCGAGTGGCTTCGGAGTGACTTTTCTTGCCACCCGGATAGAAGTACGACCACTTCTACCCTGGGAATGAGTGGATGTACATGACATCCGACCCACAATCCTGAAATCACTTCTTCATGTTCGTATGAAGACAAAGACCTCATCTTGTCCCCACCCCAGTCTCATGCACTTGGTGTTACTCCAAATTTCGCACATACACCTGGAACGATGATCTGTCCTCACCAGGTCATCTAGGGCCCTTAGGACACATCACTACCCCTCATGGGCATCTTGATGATCTCGTACTCATAGTGCATGCACAAACAATGTTTTCTTATCAAGACATGTAATATGTGGTGCCCCTGGTCCAACGGCCCCGACTCTCAACTCAACCCGCAGTTGTTTGTCTTGACTGCTCCGTCGACCTGTCATGTCGCACTGCCGCTAGTTGACTGAGCATGTCAGTCCTATCTTGGTACCATGGCCAAACAATTCACTTTATTAAGTTTTATGGCACATATATCATGTTCATTTACGAGCTCCTGCTCATGCCAACTAGCCTTGGGCCCACTGTATGAGATTTTTCAAAAATATGGGCATTCTAGCCCTCAAGTTCCAAAACCGAGGCCCCCGACCTATAAGAGCTATTCGAGCTCCCGTCAAGATGAGGTGAACCTCACCAATATGCTGACAACACCCTACACCAAATATGGCAACGATCCCAAGACTTTCACGACCCAAGTGCGAAAAGATGGAATATACCTTGTTTATGTGAGAAACAAGGTATGGGATATGTAGACGCCACACCCAAATCCTCTAAGAAGAACTCTTAGAAAACCCCGAGTAATAAGTCTTGATTGCTTGAACACCACAAGTAAAAACTTGATAAGTTCAAAAGCCCTTTCAAGATAGAAAGAAGACAAAACTCACAAGATTGAAATTCCAAAGTGTGTCTCTCCAATGCTGTGGAGTATGCCTTTTATAGGCTCAGAAAACAACCGAATAGCCTAAAAACAAGGAAAATATATCTTATGGTTACATGCCAATCATATCTAATAATCTAAATATCTATGATATTTTTAATAACAAATTTAAAGATCTTAACTAATTAAATATCTAATATTATCATTTAATATCCTAAAAGATTTATTAATAAATAAATCTTTACTCATTAATTAAAATCTGGACTTTCTCGTGGGCTTTTCTTGGACTCTTTAGTTGAGTTTCCTTCTCTTGGGCTTTTCCAGTTCTCTTCAATTGGGCTTCCACTTGGATTTTTGGCAATCTCTTTAATTAGCCCATATAACTTCTTTGAATCTTTTAGCCCCTTAACCTTGTGATTGGGCCCTCTTGAAGTCTCATGTGATCATTTATCCCATTTGGTGACAAAGTGTTCAGCTCCATTACAGGTCTGGTTTATTGAACTTGTGAATTCGTACTCTCTTTAGTCGGATTCACATCATTCTCCACCTCTTGAAAATGATTTGTCATCAAATCTTCTTTTCCTTCATCACCTACGTCAAAAGACATTAACTTATAAATATTCATGCTATTACTAACAATATATTTGCTAGATAACTTCCTGTTGTAATTATTACTACTGAGTTTTAACACTTTAAATAATCTCTCTAATCTAAGAAATTTTGATAGTTTCCTATTCATAAATAGTTCATTCCTCAGATGTAGGCTAATCCAAATCCCTGGATAAAAAACAACTTTCATGAAACTCTTGTTGTAAAGATTAATATTTTCTTGAGTCTGCTATTTTTCATCCAATGGATTAAAACCAGAGATAATCTCCAATGGTGATAACTTAATCACTAAATAAATATAACGATTATATGCAAGCACAACATATGATAAACATGCAGTTGAAAATAGAAGTTCTGTAGCCAACAAAGTATTCCAAGTAAAACTAAACAATTTAGTATCAATGATTGTAAGCAAAACGTACCTTCCAAATAATGTACGAGTAACTACATTTATCATACTTTGCTTACACTTGATCACATAACCAGATGTATAAATGAATTCTACCCACCTTGCATGATACTCATTCAGCTTGAGGGCTACTCCGCTGAACTTTTCATTATAATGTGCAATTGTTCTTCTTTCCTGTCTTACCAAATAAGGTGTTTGCCAATCTTGAATTACCTTAATTTCCTTGTCAATGGCAATCCCTTCAAAACTTATAACATATCCAGGAAATACAAGTTTACCCAAACATAATACACAATTTTTCAATTTGGAAAACAAATGATCTTTCCTAAAAACTTGCAAGGAAATTTTTAAATATCCTTCATGTTTATCTAAGTGATTGTTTTATATTATGATTTTATCAAAATATATGTCAACAAAGTTTTTAATAAAAGCATGCAGGATAAAATTTATTAACCTCATAAAAGTGTTATATGCATTAGTCAAACTAAAAATTATAGCCAACCATTCATATAAACCATGTTTTACTTTCAATGCAGTTTTCAATCCATAATTAGATTTCATTCGAATTTTAGAATATTCACTCTTGTGATTAAATTTTGAAAACAAATAGTTTCCATGCAACTCATCTACCATAATATTTAATTGAGGAATAGAGTGAAGATACATTACCTTCATACGGTTGATGATTCAAAAATCAACACACCTTCGCCAAATGTTATCTTTCTTAGGCATTTGCATAATACCTGAAATCATGTTATCCCGTGCATATCCTAGCTTCATCAAATTTAGGATTTGGTGTTGAATTTGATACTTGATTTCTCGATCGGGTTGCAAACTAGGAGTTTTCTTCTTAGGAATGACATTCTTGAATTCCTGCATAAGAGAAATACTAATGCTCGGCAAATATCCGACAATATAGTTAGTCAAACATAAATCCTTGTACATAAGTACTGTAAGGAATTGATCTTAAATTATATCTCTCTTTATCTCACTTTTCCTCTCCATAAAATTATTTTTACTCTCTTTTCTTTGTGTTATGGCTTTTCTCTCTTTTTTTACAACCTTGCCTTTTCTCTCTTCATCTTCAATTTTGGCTTTTCTCTCTTCTTGTTTTTCTGCTATTTTCTTTTCATTTTCCTTTTTCCTTTTCAACTGATCCTGAAAAACTTGTTGTAAAGTTAAAGGTACAAGAGATATTGGTTTATTATTCATCATGAATGAGTACCTATCTGTTGATCTATCATATGTAACGTGACGATCTAACTTCCAAGGTTCTCCCAATAAAATATGACATGCATGCATTGGTACTATATCACATAATATTTCATCATGATATTTCCCAATAGAGAAGGACACTATCACCTGTTGGGTTACCTCGAGCTTGGGTTGATCATTCAGCCTTTTAATTTGATATGGCCTTGGATGCTTCGATGTATGTAATGCCAACTTCTCCACAAACTCGGTGCTAGCAAAGTTAGTGCAGCTTTTCCCATCTATGATAACACAACAAACCTTATTGTTCATAGAGCAACAAGTATGAAATAACTTCTCACGTTGATTGTCCAAAATATCATCAATCCATGGTTTGTCCCAAGTAGTAGGTTGATTGAAGGAATTGAGCTTGATGTTGCCGTGATTAACTTGTAGATCATTGAACTCACCCAATTCTTGTGGTTCGAAGCATCGAGATTGACTGCTCCACGGTCGTTCAATGGAAGTATGTTGATGTTGATTAGGGTTCCAACTGACCCATTCGGGTATGAAGAGACTCAAATTCAGACTTCACTATATGTTCCATTTCCCTCTTCATTGCTTTCCACTGTAGGTTTTGAATGGACGGTATGGAACCCTCTTCCTTCATTGTGTTTCCTTCTCGTTGGCCTTCTGAACTTGACAATTGTTAGAAAGAAAAGAACCTCGCAACTCTCCCTCACATGTTTCTCTCAAACACTCTTGTTTCACACTCAAATGGCTTTTTCTTATAGATTTAAAGCACTCTTGCCTTTTTCCACTCATATGTCTTCTTTCAATCTGAATTGAACTTTAAAAACAAATCGTTTATACGAAGTAGTTCAACTTGAGGAACAATCAAGACATATCGATAAAGGTTTTCAAAAAGAAATTCCAAAAAATTTAAGTGAGAGGTATGAATAGACTTGGAAATAAAAGTAAAATTTAGATAGAGAAGAAAGAAATTAAGATGAAATGAAGTAATAGACTTAGATAGAGCAGAATAAGAATGAAACATAAAATAGAATTGTGTGCCTCTCTTTTTTTTCTTTTTCCTTTTTTTTACGAATTTTTTTGCTCTTTTTTCTCTCTTTTTTTTCTTTCTTTTTTTTCTTTTTTTTTGGCACGAATTTATTTTCACTTTTTCTTTCTTTTTTTTTTGCACTTACCAAGAAGAAAATAGATAGAAGAAGATGAGATTTTTTTTGTTTTTTTAAGAGAATAGAAATAGGTAAAGAAGATAAAAAAAAAAGAACTAGATAAAAAGATGGGATGGAACTTGTCGTGCAACCGTGTGTTCTGATACCAACTGATGCGAACCTCTCCAATATGCTGACGACACCCTATACCAAATATGGCAACGATCCCAAGACTTTCACGACGCAAGTGCGAAAAGATAGAATATACCTTGTTTATGTGAGAAACAAGGTATGGGATATGTAGACGCCACACCCAAATCCTCTAAGAAGAACTCTTACAAAACCCCAGGTGATAAGTCTTGATTGCTTGAGCGCCACAGGTAAAAACCTGATAAGTTCAAAAGCCCTTTCAAGATAGAAAGAAGACAAAACTCACAAGATTGAAATTCCAAAGTGTGTCTCTCCAATACTGTGGAGTATGCCTTTTATAGGCTTAGAAAATAACCGAATAGCCTAAAAACAAAGAAAATATATCTTATGGTTACATGCCAACCATATCTAATAATCTAAATATCTATGATATTCTTAATAACTAATTTAAAGATCTTAACTAATTAAATATCTAATATTATCATTTAATATCCTAAAAGATTTATTAATAAATAAATCTTTACTCATTAATTAAAATCTGGACTTTCTCATGGCTTTTCTTGGACTCTTTAGTTGGGTTTCCTTCTCTTGGGCTTTTCCAGTTCTCTTCAATTGGGCTTCCACTTGGATTTTTGGCAATCTCTTTAATTAGCCCATATAACTTCTTTGAATCTTTTAGCCCCTTAACCATCTGATTGGGCCCTCTTGAAGTCTCAAGTGATCATTTATCACATTTGGTGACAAAGTGTTCAGCTCCATTGCAGGTCTAGTTTATTGAACTTGTGAATTCGTACTCTTTTTAGTCGGATTCACATCACAAGAAGGTCTCCCAAATAGTTTAAGCATTTGCACATAGTCAGGGGAGAACACTTCCGACAAAATAGGTTTTCACTTTCCATTATACCAACTGGTATAAGAACATCTCCGTTCATAACCGATGAAATGGGTTTTCAACTTCTTTCGAGGAAGTCTTATCATACCAACCGGGTATCATCTACTTACAACCGGTAAGTAGTTTTTCCGCATAATTTTCACATCACTTTCCCTAAGTGGTGATGATTAAAATACCACTAAACAGTGGGTTTTTATACCGAGGTACTTATCATCCCCAACCGGGTATGATATAAAATCCCACTCACAATCGGTAAGTGGTTTTTAACTTTAAGTTGTGCTCATCATCCCAACTGAGAATGATGTTAGTAAACCCACTCACCCGTTAATGATGTGAATTCCACTAGACCGGTTCTTTGTATTCACGCGAGCTTGTCCTTGCTGGCGTTCCTGGTACTTCGTGTTCCTAATCGATATGAACATCTCGATTCATTATCCTTCGTCCTAATCGCCTTCATTCATTCCAAAAGAATGAGAAAGTCAAACTTTCATTTATTTGCAATTAGGTTCCTAAAGTTATTTCTCTTTAACTTTAAGTCCCTAACGCCGGTTTTTCCTCAAATTGAGTCCCGAAACTTCTAAAATTTATCATAGGACCTCAATTTATTCCATTTCACTTAAGTGGGATTAATTTCTCAAATTTCCAATTTGGTCCTCCAACTTTTCCAAAATTACCATTTTGTCCTTCCTTTACAAAAATGGTAAGTTTTACCCCAAAAATTCTAAAATTTCTCAATTGGTCCTCCAACATTATTTTTCATGCCCAATTGACCCTCAATTTCATAAAATTTCATTTTGGTCCTTTGAATTTCAAAAATCCCCACTTTTCCCCAATTCCAACTTCTTAACACAGCTGAATTTGATTTCATCAAATTGACCCATCAAACGTTTCCAATTGTTGAAATTGAGTTTCTACATGTTCATACGATTCTTTAGAAATGTGAATCGCAAGTTTTAACGCCGGGACGAGCTCAAACGGAGCTTCGCCGGAAAATGAACTATAGAGAGAGAAAGCTTCGATTACTCACCAGTGAAAGCACGGTGGCCCGAGCTTTTGATTTGGGCAGATAGCTCTCATCTTGAGGATCATCCTAGAGTCAAGAATCGCATCAATTGATACCAAATTGAGTTAGAATTTCATCATTGAAATTCTATCAGTTCTCTCTAGCACCGGCCAGAAATTACAGAGGGGAGCCGAATTGGCTTACCTTTCAGTCCTAATTCGGCCGTGGGAGGGCTAAGGAAGTGTTAGGAGGGCTTGGTTTGGTCTGAGGAGGGTTCAAAATAGTCAATTTTAGCTTGGCCGAAATAGGGCAGCTTCGGTCCGCCGGAGCTGCTTCATTGTTTCATCATGCCGACGCTTCTCAAAAGATTCTCGGATTGACTAGAGCTTGCTATCAGATAGTTGTCTTCTCCTCGGTTCTAAAGAGCCTAACCTCTCCTTCTGAGGTTAAGAAAAATATTCAAGTCAAAGCTCTGGTTCGAGCTTCACTGGGAAATGGAGAAGTAGAGAGAAAGAGAGAGAGACAAGTGTTTAGGTGTGAGGAGAATGAATGGGGATTACCTCTTTATATAGGTGTAAAACCGTATATTAAATGGGAGAGATTTATTACTAGTATTAATATTACCATAAATTGTTAGTATTAATTCCAATAATTTAATTTCAGTATTAAATTATTTGTATTAAATACAATAATTAAGTATATATTAAGTTATGGCCATTTATGATGAGACATACGATTCATATAAAAATTTTTAACCGAAATTTCGGGTTATAGAAAAATCATACTTCCTAGGAGGTCACCCATCCTCACACTACTCTCAAGCAAGCACGCTTAACTTCAAAGTTCTTATAGGATCTCATTCACCTGAACCAATTTGGTTTTTCTCTTTTATTTTGTCTTAATTTTCTTTTCCAAGGTTTAATGAACCCTTTGGATCACCCGGAAGTTGTAAATTTCCAAATTGCTTGTTCCCATATGATTGGGTTTGAAAACCGGCTCGATTTTCTTACTCGGTTTGACCAGTTCTTTTCCCGATTTTCCTTAACTCAAAAGTGTGGGGTTTACAATTGGCCTAATAATTATTATTGTAAGCAAATTCCATTAGGCACAAGTATTCTTCCCAGCCTTTGTTCATGGTGAGTTTGCACGCTCTTAGCATGTCCTCCAAGGTTTGGATGGTTCGCTCAGACTGGCCATCTATCTAAGGATGAAACGGCATGCTCATGTGGAGCTTGGTTCCCATAGCACTTTGTAATCTTGGCCAGAACCTTGAAGTAAATCTTGGATATCTATCTGATACTATACTCACCAGAACGCCACGGAGTCTCGCTATTTCCCTCATGTATAAGATGGCCAGTTGTTCCATTGTGTTTGTCACTCTTATAGGAAGGAAATGAGCTGATTTGGTCAATCTATCCACGATGACCCAAATCGCATCTCGACCATTTCTTGTCACCGGTAGTCCCATGACAAAGTCCATGGTGATGTACTCCCATTTTCATTTCGGAATTGGTAAGGATTGTAGCAGTCCTGACGATTTCTAATGCTCCTTTTTTATTTACTAATAGGACAAACATTGAGCTACATATTCCGCAATGTCCCTCTTCATACATTTCCACCAATATCCTTGTTTGAGGGTGCGGTACATTTTGGTACTGCCCGGATGCATAGCATACACCGAATCATGTACCTCTTCCAGAATTAACCTCTTTAGTTCCTTAGTTTGAGGCACACATACCCTACCCTTGTAGTTCAGTACCCCATCACTATGCAGGTCGTAATCCGATTTAGTTTCTCTATTAATCGGATCCATGTAGGGTTGAAGTTCCTTATCTACTTTTTGTTGATCCTGTATCTGCTCAGTTAGACTGGGCCTGACTACCACTTTAGCCACCAGGCACCTTTCCCACTTGTCCATTTTTAGGTCCACCTCCATTCTTCCCAATTGTTGCAACAGGGGTATGTAACTCGTCTTTACTTGTGTCACCTTAGTTTGATACTTGCGGCCTAAGGCATCTACCACTACATTTGCCTTTGTGGGGTGATATTCTATCATAAGGTCATAGTCCTTAACCAATTCCAGCCATCTCCTCTAGCGGAGATTTAACTCCTTTTGAGTTAGGAAGTACTTAAAACTCTTATGATCTGTGTATATCCTACACTTAGCCCCGTAAAGGTAGTGTCGCCAAATCTTTAGGGCAAACACTATTGCAGCTAATTCCAAATCATGAGTTGGGTAGTTTCTTTCATATATTTAAAGTTGTCACGAGGCATAGGCGATAACCTTCCCTTGTTGCATTAAAACACACCCGAGTCCTTGTCCAGATGCATCACTATAGACGGTGTACTCCCCCGCATTAGAGTCAAGTAAGGAGAGTACTAGTGTGGTTGTCAATCGAATCTTTAACTCCAAGAAAGACATCTCACAGCTTTCATCACACTTATACTCAACTCCTTTCCTAGTGAGTCGAGTTAGAGGAGCTGCTACCTTAGAAAAGTCTTGCACGAACCGTCTATAGTATCCCGCCAGACCTAAGAAACTTCTTATGTCTGTAGGATTCCTTGGAGCCTTCCAATCTGATATGGCTTTCACCTTGGTTGGATCTACTTTAACTCCATCCTTGGACACTATATGTCCTAAGAATCCTACCTCCTGCAGCCATAACTCACACTTGGAGAATTTTACATATAATTGATTTTCCTTTAATATCTCCAAGGTGAATGTCAAATGTTCTTCATGTTCCAACCTGGTTCGTGAGTATATAAGGATATCATCTATAAATGTCCAAATGTGGTTGGAACATACGGTTCATCAAATCCATGAAGGCTACAGGGGCATTCGTTAATCCGAATGGGATTACTTTGAAATCATAATGTCCATAGCTGGATCAGAATGTCGTTTTGGAAATGTCCACCTCTTGAATCCTTAGTTGATGACAACCTAACCGAAGGTCTATTTTGGAGAAGTAAGCTGCTCCTTTTAATTGGTCAAATAAGACATCTATCCACGAAAGTGTGTACCGATTCTTGATGGTGACCTGGTTCAGCTTCCTACAGTCTATGCACAGTCTCATACTTCCATCTTTTTTCTTTACAAATAGGACAGGTGCACCCCATAGAGACTGGCTAGGACATATGAAATCCTTCTTCAGTAATTCGTCCAATTGCTCCTTCAATTCCTTCAATTCCGTCGGAGCCATACAATATGGGGCTTGGGATATGGGGTTTGTTCTCGGGATTATTTCTATGGTGATCTCTACTTGTCGACTTGGAGATAGTCCAAGTAGTTCTTTGGGAAATACTTTTGGATATTACCTAACTACCGGAATGTCTTCAAGCCTCTTCTCTTCAGACTCTTCGTGGATAACCATTGCCGAGAAAGTCGTACAGCCTTTCGGTATCATCTTTTGGGCTTTCAGGTGGGATACCATCTGTACTTTGCTTTTCCTTCGATCACCTTGGAACTTTAATCCATTCATCTTAGGAGTGTGGAAGGTCCTCGTCTTTTTTTCCACAGTCCATCCTAACCTACTGGTTACTTAACCAGTCCATTCCAAGGATTACTTCAACCTCCTTCAAGGGTAATGGAATCAAGTCAGCTTCAAGTTTGATTCCTCCAATATTTATCTCACATCCTTTTAATTATTTATTCCTACTTAACCATTCTCCTAAAGGTGTAAGGATATTAAGATTTTGTTCTAGTAGAGTGAGTTCTAGAGGTACACTTGAAATCAACTCTTCCTTGATGAAGGATCTCTCAGCTCCGATGTCAAAAAGGATATAGACTTGTCGTCCCCATATTTGTATATATCCTGATTGAAGAAGCGTATATTTTAGAAGAAAGATTTTCTTTATTAAATAAAAAATCTTCAGTTTATATGATTCTCTTAAACTAATTTGGAGGGTTTTGGTGTGCTCGCTACAGTGCTAGGGTCTCTTCTAGCCTCTTCCTAGGTGAGGTTGTATACCCTAGCTGGTACTCGTGTTGTAGCGTTTGTCCTAGGGTTCCCTTGAGGTGGTCCAAGAGTATTCCTCTGCCTATTCTCCTTGAGAGTGGGACAGTCCTTTGCAATGTGCCCCATTTGTCCGCATGCAAAGCAGGTAAAGCATGCTCCCTCATGGTTCTATTGACACTTTGGACAGCGATGGTTTCCTTGGGGTAATGTGGGGACCACTCTATGGGGAGGTGGTGGTATGTCCCTTCTCCTTTGAAATGCCATTCTATTTCCCCATTTTGGACCGTTATGCTCCTTCCCTCCTCCGTGATGGTTTGGACCCTTATCCTCTTTTCGGGTCGTCTACTCCATCCAACGGCGTCGGGTCTGCACCAGTCACTCACACTCATGAACCATACTAATTATTGCTGCCAGGTCAGTGGGGCATCCTAGTACTCCCATACAGTCTCGAATGTCCATATTGAGACTGTCCATGAACCTTTGGCATATGTCTGTCGGCCCAACTAGGTCAGGAGCAAAGGGTATTAACTCATTGAATTTCATCTCATACTCCAATATGGAGTTAAGCCCTTGCTGAAGGTGGATGAACTCCTACTTCTTCTCATTTATCAAATGAGGCACCAAGTACTCTTCTGATTACCTTTCCTCAAACTGTTCTCAAGTAGGAATGGTGGTATGTAGGTTTCGGACATTGTCCCACCATCGTTTGGCGCTTCCCTCCATGAAGAATTCTGTTAGAATCACCATATCCTTGGGTGGTATCCTGACGATTCCCATTAGCTTCTTAATGTTTTCCAGCCAATCCATGGCGGCACCAGCATCATTTTCTCTGAGGAAGGGTTTGTACCCTACTTGTTAGAGAGTCTTGAGGTTTCTAGGAATGTCTATTGGAAGAGAATGGTTAACAGGGGGAGGATGGGATTGTACTTCCTCCAGTTCAACCCAAGAATTGGTGCGTGCCTCAGGGATGAGGTTAGGTTGCCCAAATACACGGGTGAACTCCTCGTACAATCTCTGGTGCTCTGTGTTGAGTCTAGGAGGAGTTGTCTGGGCTTCTCTAGGAGTTTCTACAGGTAAGGATGGTTGTGCAGTGTTGGAGATTGTAGCCCTAGTTCTCTTGGTTCCTTTCTTCAGAGCCATTCTGAAAATTTTAAGATCAATCCTATTAGTTACTATATTTTCTAGTCTTAATTATGTATTCGAGGAAACAACTTTAATACCACTCAAGTTGTCACGCTCTGACCCGGTTTGGTCAGATCCCCATGATCAACCCGCCACTCTCCCAATTTATTAAGGGTTGCCCCTTCTTTATAACCCGTGAGGAGTAAGGCGTCCTTTAAACTTGCACCTTTCCTGAAATAACATAAATCAAAACTGCACAAAATTTTAAACTTATCATACCTACCTTACATGTGTGTTAGCTGGTGGTCTTTGAGGTAAGCATTCTAGAGTTACCTGAAAGGGTATAAGGAAGGGGGTGAGTTCGACAACTCAGTGAATGGGTGTTCAAAGATTTACTTTTAGAAAAATAATTTGAATTTAGAGTATGTCAGACTCCTTATTTTTCTCTTAAAAACATTTCATTTTCAATTCTTGGTTTATATAACCTTTTCTCATCATAACAGTGTGTTTATCAACCAGCACACGACCTTTATCATGAAGAAACACACAATCACAGGCCAGCTCGTCCACTTTACCCACTTGTGGCGTTAGAGCGACTTTACCGGCCACCTATATAGAAGCACGTCCACTTCTACCCTGAGAATGAGTGGTTGTTCGCGACATCCGACCCTCAATCCCATAACAAAACTCCGTGTCTGTATGAGGATAGAGAACTCATCATGTCCCCACCCCGGTTTCATGCGCTTGAAGCTACGTCGAGATTCGCAAGACTTCTGGTACGACTAACTGCTCTTATTTCCATCAGGTCGTCTAGAGCCCTGGAATGCATCACTACCCCTCTTAGGCATCTTGAAGGTCTCATAACACAGTGCATGCACAAATCAACAGTTTTTCAAATAAGCCATATAATCCGTGGTGCCACTGGTTCGATGGCCCTAACCCTCAACTCGACTTGTAGCTGTTTGTCTTGAGTAGTCCAAAGACCTATCATGTCGCACTACCGCTAGTCCATCGAGCATGTTGGTCTTGTCTTAGTACCATGGCCAAACAATTCCTTTATTTAAAGTTTTATGGCATACAATTCATGTTTGTTTACGAGCTCCTACTTGTGCCAACTGGCCTTGGGCCCACTATATGAGATTTTCAAAATCGGGCATATTAGTCCAAGTTCCAAAACCGAAGTGTCCGGCCTATATGAGCTATTCAAACTCCTGTCAAAACGGTCTCCCAAAAATTTTAAGCAGTGGCACACAATCAGGGGAGAGCACTTCTGACAAAATAAACTTTTCAATTGTCCATCATACCAACCGGGTATGAGAACATCTCCACTTATAACCGACAAATGGGTTTTCCACTTCCTTCCAAGAAGTTTCATCATACCAACCACGTATGATCTACTTATAACTAGTAAGAAGTTTTTCTGCATTATTTTCACATCACTCTTCTCAGATGTGATGATTAAAATACCACTTAGTAATGGGTTTTCATTTCTGAGTTGCTTATCATCCCAACCAGGTATGATATTAAGTATCTCACTCACCTGATAGTGTAGTGAATATTCTCTTAGCCAGCTTATTGTCCTTACCCAAACTTATCTTAGTTGGCGTTCTCGGTACTTCATGTACTTACACGATATGAACACTCTTGTTGCATCAATTGATGCCGAATTAAATGAGAATTTAGTCATTGAAGTTCTGTCAGTTCTATCTTTAGCACCGATTGGAATTTACAGAGGGGAGCCAAATTGGCTTACCTTTTTGCTCTAATTCAACTGTAGGAGGATTGTGGAGGTGTTGGGAGGGCTTGGTTTGGCCTGATGAAGGCTTGAATTGGCCAATTTTTGGGCAACTTCAGTTCACCGGAGCTGCTTCACTGTTCGATCACGTCGACGCTTCTTCGGTGACCCTTGGAGAAAATGAAGACTATAGACGTGTAGCTGACTTCTCCCCAAATCTAAAGAACTCGACCACACCTTCTTTGGCTCGGAAAAGACCCTATACCGGAGCTTTGGTTCGAGCTTTTCCGAAATTTGGAGCAGTTGGGAGATAATGGAGTTTTCAGGTGTGGAGAAGATGAATGAGGAGGGGGTCTTTATATAGGAAGCTCGAAGACTTCTTGGTTGTCCGATTGGTGCCTTGATGGTGGTCATTCATTGCCTGAAACTCCCTAGCTGGAGACTTTTTAACTTCATCGGTGCTGTTCGATTTTCCGGCGAGTGAATAGTGTTGTCATCTGAAGGAAGAAGACGACATTGTTCCGGACCGGACCAGACCAGTCTGAACCGGGTTTAAAGCTTAAACCGACCAGTTCAGGCCGAATTCGACCAAATTTTTCAAAATTAAAAATTTCTAAATTCATTTTCTATCCAATGGTGGCTTCAAATCTCAATTTTGAATTTTTTAAGCCACCTAGAAAATTAAATTTAGCATACGGTTCAATAGTGATTTAAACCAGTCCAAACCGGTTCAATCTGATTCACCTTAACCAGTTTGGTTTTCATCTCCAATTCATTCTTAAGTCCTTTTTCATGACTTTGGGGACTCTTTTGGTCACTCGGGATCCATAAATTTTCCGCTTTTCCCTTTCTCTATCGGTTCCAGGTTGTAGACCGACTCGATTTTCAAATTGAAAATGACCGGTTCTTTCCACGGTTTTCTTATTATCAAAGGACGAGGTTTACAGGTATCTCCAAGGATAATGGTCTTAATTAAAACGACGTTTGTTTATATATGTTGAGATATGGAACCATCAAGGCACCCGATATGGTGTAATGTTGGTTTTAATGGCTATTGGATGACTCAGGGAGCATAAGGGAAGCTTTGTCATCCAGTAAGTTAAGAAGCTCTAGGAGCTTCATGCGCATTGAGGCTGAGGGCAGTAGGGGAGAGATCTTGTCCCACTATAGTGAACAGAAAGGCTCAGGTCTAGGGATTGGGCAAATGATGTCGACACAGATTTATGGTAGAAGGTGTAACCTCCTTTGTGGGTGATTGGTAAAGTCACTCTGGGCCACAAGTGGAACAATCAAAGATTTTTTTGTGTATGTATGATACCTTTGATGATAAAGGTAATATGTGTGATTTTTAAACCAAATACTAGAAGGAGGTATGTATAATTATCCTAGTTAACGATAAAAAGGAAAATGTGGAGGTTTAATTTCCAAAGAATGAGTATGGAGATATAATGTGAAAATTGAACAATCCCTTACCCTTATTCCCTTTACTACCCACTCACTGAGTTGTAGAACTCACCCCCTCCATTATCCCCTTTTTTAGGGAAGCTTTTCAACAAAAAGATGGAAAGCTTGTGAAGCAAGCCCAAATTACCACGAAGAGTTAATTTTATTAGGTCATTTTGTTCACTTGGTTATTGAAAACGTATAGGTTGTAAGCTTTTACCTTTCCTAGTCTGTCCTGATAGAAATATCATTTTAGTATAGTAAGGGGTGGCGGGTTGATCACGGGGTTCCAACCAATCCGTGTTGGGGTGTGACGTTTTGGGGTTCATGGGTTCCGCTATGGGTAATGTATGTCAGGTTCCTCTCTTAGGGGCCATCTGGTGTACTGTTCCCTCTATAATACAAAGTTTTCATTTACTAAAATTTTCCCTCTTATTATGGTTATCAAGTCTATCCAAGTAGAGTTTTATCTGCTCATCTATTGAAATTCCCAACAATCCCTTTTTGAAAATTGTGTTAGAAAATAGTGTTATGATATTACTTTAGTCGTAACACACCGACCTGACACTTCAGGTAGAATAATCATCACAAACGCTACACCCTCCCCACACTACAATAGTGGGACCCACACTAGTGTAAGACCACTTGGTCGTTAGACTCATAACACATAAAGTATAATATTCTTTTATAAAAATTTTCAACCTAAGTTTCCTTTCACCAAGTTTGTATAGAAAACTTCATGAACAAAAATAACCCAAAAATCATTTGCTTCTAGAGAGATTCCTATAGTTATTAATCAGGTGGCTTACCTCAAGTTTGGTATTGGGGTTTCGTCCAGATCTTCTAGTTCAAGTAATATGGTACATGAAAGGGGTTACAGAGAGGAGTGAGCTACGAGGCTTAGTGAGAGGGGCATTAACATTAGGACGTCATGTCCTTGAACACAACCCCTATTAAAAATATACACGCATAGAGTGTAAAGATTTTTGTAAATATTTTTCTCATTAAAAATGGATTTAGTTTTTATCATTCCTACTTATTAAGATAACAAGTCCCCATCTACACAAGTATACAACACTATATGGAAATGTCTCATGCAATTCCTCGTAAATCTTATTGTGTTCGCCCACATAATATGTACGTATTAGGGTCACAACCTAGCAGTGGGGTCGCACCACCTTCTATTGGTGCCTAGTGTGTCTCAGTAGCTCTCCACTGACATTCACTAAACCATGTCAGGAAGAGTACCCCCTCATACTCACTAAACCATGTCAGGAAGAGTACCCCCTCATACTCACTAAGGTTCAAACCACTGGCACCTTAAAAATACTATTATTGCCCAATCAATTAATGTACACCTTTGTATGACTCTAAGGTTCTAGATATATGTGAGTAAGCATTTCCCCTATTCTTTCATCCCCATATATCCCTTAATACTCGATACTACCCATTTGTATGGGCGTATGTCAGTACCGTCTCACATCCACCTTAATTACAAACAAAACAACAAAAATAGCATAAAGCAACAATAGGGGCTAACAACGCTATCTAACTAGATCCCCTCTAATGTTGTATCTTAATCGTTACAAACATCAAATTATGTAATGGTCATGGAGTGTTTTCTATAAACCTTCTTTCAAAAAGACTTACACCTTTCTTTTCTTAAACATGGATCGTAGTCCCTTTTTTGTTAGGGCTCAAAACTTTACTTCCAAAAATATGAACTGAAGCCTCCAGTTCATAAACATATGATCGTAACCTTTCTTTCAAAATATGAGTCAAAGCCCTCTCTTTATAAAATATGGTTTTTGCCCTTCTTTTAAATTTATGAACCAAATCCCCTTCTTTCTTTAAACACAACCATTGCCCTCTTTTCTAAAATATGGGTCAAGTCCCATTTTCAAAAAACTTGAGTCGGAGCCCAACCTTTCAAAAATCAGAGGTTGAAGTCCATTTCTTTTCATGAAAGTATAATAGTAGTTTTATTTTCCTTAAACTAAGTATCAAAGCCCATTTTTTAAAAAATACAAGTCGTAGCCCCAATTTCCAAACAACACAATCAGAAACTATTTTCCAAGGAAAATAGTTTAATGCCTCCACGCTAGTTCTCAGTTTAGCAGGGCAAAATATGACAGATAATAAACATGCATATTTCAAATAAAACATGTAGTAAGCATAACGTCTATCCAATCAAATCTAACACCATAATCAAAATCCCACTCAAAAAAATCACGTTCAAATCCCTCGGTGAGCTTCACTTTGGTTCGCATTTATCGTATGTGCATATGTTGTAATATCGAATTAATACTCAAGCAAGCATTTTAACTACGTTATATTGGTATTTCCTAATATCATTTCCCAATCCCCCTTCTTTCTAGCATTTTGGTCCCTAAGTCTCTTTAGCATTTCGCTTAGGTCCCTAACAAGATAATTGCTTTTCTTAGTACTTTTAATTCTTCTAATAGCACCAATGGGTTCCCAAATCTTACTACTCATTTGCAAATAAACCCGTCATTCGGGTTTCATTAGTTTTAATCCAAATCCTTCGAATTTAGAAGAGAAGCATTTTAACTACGTTATATTGGTATTTTAGATAATTTTATTTTCTCAAGAATCGATTGGGAAGAGGGTGAATTGAGCTAAAAACAGCTGAAATGACCAAGAAATTCGTCGAAAACCGGTTTGTTATAGTGTCAAACTGGTCAAAAAGAAAGCTGGGCGCAGTGTGTGTGTGTCACCTGCCTCACCCAATAGCTGGCCCGGGTTGCTTTATTTTCGCCCGACACCTCATCTGTTGACCCACTGACTCCACCGCTTGGGAAATTAATTCATTGCCAACACCACAAGTTATGAATGAATGAAAGTAAGCTATGGATAGATTATCACGGAGTTCTAGATCACGACCATATAAATTGGGGCAGCTACCACACTGGCAATTGCTTAGAATCCTCTCTCAACCACTGACTACTCACTTTTCCGGCAACCCGACTACTACAGACGATATCTCTATCGTTCGACCACCTCCAATGACATTCTTAGTATCCCTAGAAAGCTTAGGACCCCAGCTTTCCATTGCCACCCCTCCGACCTTCAACTCTTCCTCTACCGACGTCGGCAACATCACTCAGTGATTGATTTCCAATGAATCAAAATAGAGCATCAGCTTTTGAGACCAATTACGATGGCCTCGACCGCTTTTTCAAGCTGAGAAAAATTGGGTGAGTCCCTTAAACCACTAGCTTTCTATAGCCTCTAACTTTGCCTTAATTGATCCAAATTAAATCTTGGAAGTATCAGTACATGGGCAAAGTGACCCAACTGACTAAAAAGTTAATTATAGGAGCTATAGACAACTAATTGAGTCAGTTCAAGTGGTTGTAAACTCTTGGAAATGTCGACTTTCCAACCCCACTAACCTCGATGACCAGCGTGCCACCTCTAGTGAGTTTCCGGCATTAATCTAATTTTCTACAAGTTGGATTGACTTTTTTAATCAAGCTCGATCGGAACAACTTCAACTAACGCTAGCCAAACCAGGCTTACAACTGGATAGAGGAGGGCCAGGGGGACCTCTTTACTTATATTGAGAATTTTTGTAGACACTTGACTTATGGGTCAAAGGTGGGGGGCTAAAATGTAAAGATTTGAAAGTTAGGGGACCCAATAAGGAATAAGCTTTTTATGGGGTCTTCCTAATAGTCCAAATAATTTTTTGGGGTTGATTGGAAAGTTTGGTGAAGTGTGGGGACCGATTTTTCCTATTGGAAAATTTTTAGCGACCTTTTTTATAATAAAGGCAAAGTTTGGGCCAAAATGAAAACATGAACTTATTCATGGACAAAGTGGACTTTTGGGAAGTCCAAGTACCTAAACATAATAAAAAGAAGTTTAAGGACCTATGTGGGAAATTTGGGGGTCAAATGGATCTCGAAAACCTAATTACTCTGGTAGAGGCAAAATAGGGGCCTTTTGGAAAATAAAGGAAAATGAGGCTTGGGATCATTCTAATGCCTATTGGGACTTTAAAAAGACCTAAGGAAAACTTTAGGGACTAAATTGAAAGACTTAAGAAAAGTTTGAGGTCCCAGAAAGAGGAACCATAGAGGTGTAAGGACCGTAGGAGGAATGCGGTCGAGGAGGGGGGGAAACCTATGAGTAGCCAGTAGAAAGACTGACCATAATGTTGCTATACCTTGTAGAGAACGCAAGGAGCATTCACCCAAAATCAGAGCATATTCCAAGCACCTCGCAGAATGAACAAGTTATGTGGACCGGGTGAGTGGGTTATGTTTGATGGCGTGTTCTATTGGACCGACCAAGCCTGATAAATTAATTATGTGTGACTTGTGTGTTTAGTAGTAAACTACACTTTGATAACTCATAAAAGAAGTGTGAACCGATAAAAAGCATGTCCACTAAATCACATATCCTTTAAAAGTAAAGTAAGAACTGGCATGAAAATTGGTGTATGAGATAAATATCGATTTTTTAGAAACCGATGGAAAATCATATTTTGGGCCTAAAGCCTTTACGTAAATTGGGGAGAGGGTCAGACTCCCAATATGTGTGCATTACTTTTTTGCGTTTGTGATCGGCCGGGTTTATGCGGTGAAAACCCAAGCCTGGGGTCGTTGGGTCAGTTGCCTGAAAAGGGAAGCCGGCTAACGTAGAGTCAAGCTCCCAATGTTTATGTATACATCCAAAAAGTGGAGGTGACTTGTGAGGTCTGACCTCCCATGTTTAACCATATTTTTAGCATAAAAATTGTTAAATGCTTCGTGTATGCAAAGTGATGGGGAGATAGCATGTGTTACACCAAGCTCCCGGTAATATTGTGTGAGTGGAACCGTTACGAGTAATGGCCATTAGTGTCACTTTATAACTATGAGTCATGTTGTTTAAATTTGTGACTACATGTATGGGAGATGGGGTGACGAAGAGGCGCCTAAGTGGTTGTGCTGTCATTCGAGGGAAAATGGAAAGGAGATAGGAGGAGGCACAATGTGATACTTCCATATTTTCCTGGGACACCCATAATACGTTTAGGTACCGTCCAAGTACACTTTTGTGATGGGTAGGTTGACGACATGAATTGTAAGTGTAAGGGTCATAGGTCAGCAAGTGGCGGAAATGCGACTATTACTCGAGTGTAGAGATACCAGTTGTGAGTGCGGAAAAGGTTAGTAACCCCTTCACTCTAGTTCTCTGTCTAGTGCCAACTCGAGAGCGCGGTGCATTCTAAGTAGGTAGTTATGTTTATGTGGGGCTCGAGTAGCCTGAAATTGTTATGTAGGACTGAGTACCATGTTATACGGGAGAGCGGCTACAAGGATGTCAGGACCTCGAGTGCTAGGGCACCGAGCTGGGAGATAACACATGTGAGGTGTCAATTGTGGGGATGAGAGCCCTAGGGCCTCCCACATTCCAACTTCGGATTTGCCAAATAGCTACCCATTTCAGGTGGATTTGTGTTTGTGTGATTAGGGTCATGAGTGCCCCTTGTTTTATGTTGTTTGTATAAGTTGTTGGGCTGGGGTACGAGTTGTGATAACTCGGGAGTGTCGCCTGAGTGTAGCTCGTATAATTGTATGGGACTGTGTCCCATGTTTAAAATAAGTAAATTGAATACACGATTAGAATAACCTAAGCATAAGATAGAGGTGAGTCAGATAACTCAAAACTACATCTTAAATAGGGGAAAGTAAATCGCATGACTCGTATATGTGATACAAGCAATTATAGTAAACTTTATACAATAGGTGGTTTATAAAAAAAATTTGAATTGTAAGCTATATAATAACACAATATTAGCATTCACTCACACAGCTATAAGCTCTCCTAATAATTATGAAGATAAATTGAATAAGCTGAACAAAAGTAGAAAGCAAAAGTTATATATTTTATTACAAATGTTTAAATTTCCTATTGTATTATTACCTTATTATTTCCATAAATTTTAATCATAAATTTTTCATAAATTCCACGCGTGACTTATTATAAAAATGATGCATTTTTTATGGGTTTCGTAGTTATAAGAATTGGTTGGGACAGATGTTATATTAGTGAAAATACTTGGTTTCAGTTTTGTAATATAGAATGTATTGACAAGTGGTTGTATATACTGAAGTGAGTAATTGGGTTAGGTGCGTGAAAGAAAAAAATGAAAAAATAAGTGTGTGGGAGAGTGTGTATTTAAAAACGGAGTAAGGTAGAAATGCTTTATTTTACCTAAAAGTAAAGTAGGGCGAATGGTATGGGAGGACGGAGGGAAGGAGATTGACGCATTAGTTGTTATTCCTAGAATGAGAAAAAGTAGAGCACGTGGGAGGTAAGGAAGATAGAGGTGGGGGAGGGAAAGGAGATTCAGCAAAGGAAGAAATAGGGAATATCATTTTTAATGATTAAATTAAGTTAAATTGATAAAAATAAAGTGTAACCCCGAATTAGTGAATTGGTCTAAATAATGTTTACTTGTTCTTTTTACCATTAACTCATTAGCATTTTGGCTCAAGACTAAATTCATACACAAATTTGAACCAAATTAATGTTCACATAGGCATAATTGACTTGTAGGTATATCAAATTAAAGTAAACATGATTTAATTGATATACAAATGACATAAATGATGTGCATATATTCAAATTGATGTAAATATAACATAATTGAAATTGATGTAAATAGTACAAATTGAAATGCATATGAGCTCATTGATGAACATATTACATAATTTATATATTAATTATCTAATTAATGTATACATCCACCTATTTGATATTCAATTGATCTAATTGATATACATTGATATAATTGTTGTTGACTAGAAGTGCTGATGTACATATGAATAAATTTGATGTATAAGATTTAATAAGGATTAAATTAATATTCAATACATCTTACATAGTCATTCTATTTATTTAGTGTTAGGTTTTTAATTAATGACTATTTTGTGTTTTTAAGCTTTTCATGTTAAATTAATTTTCCGTATGCATGTTATTCCCCCCGAGACAACGTGGAGTGGTGCTCTTATCACCAAAACCTCCCCTGTAAAGTAATGTAGACCAAACCCAGACTTTGGATTTAGCTTGGACTGCAAGATTCCGAATCCCCTCAGACTGCTTTCTCCTATGTCCTATCTAACTTCTCACCTACCATTGTCCCGCTCCTTCATCTTCCAGACCCACTTACCCGATATATCTCTTTCTCATACCAACTGTGAAATTTCTGTAACCCTGCTTATCCGTAATCGGACCTCATCTTCCTTCTCCTTCCCTAAGCAACGGAAGAAAAAGACAACCAGTGAGGATGCTTTGATTGCTTTTACATGAAGCTGCCGCCACCACCGCCACCACCACAGCCATTTCTGCAACCTAAGAAAGGTCCTTTTCTTCTCCTCTCGGCCAAGCAACGGATCTTCTTCGCCCTCCGCTTATAATTCCCCACGTAGAGATACAGGTACAGCTATGACAGAGATGCATTTCCCCAGTTCCTTCTCATAAATTATATTCCTTTATTTCCTCTCTTTCAGTGACCCCCCTTGGCTGTTGAAATGGCGGATCTGGCGGCGACTCAGCAAACCTACCTCCATGGCGACCTCGACCTCAAGATCATCGCCGCCAGAGATATTCCCAACATGGACGTCATGTCGAGCCATCTCCGCAGCTGTGTGACCTCCTGCGGCGCTTGTGCCACGAGCCCTGGTCCTACGTCCGGCGCTGCGGGAGATGCGGGTGACTACGGTTCTCACCACCGCCGCAAGATTATCACCAGCGACCCTTACGTTACAGTCCGGGTTCCCCAGGCCACCGTGGCTCGCACCCGCGTCATCAAGAACTCGAAGAATCCTACGTGGAATCAACGGTTCCTCATTCCCCTAGCTCACCCAGTCACAGACCTTGAGTTCCAGGTGAAGGACGACGACCTATTTGGAGCGGAGGTCATTGGGACGGTCAAAATCCCTGCCATTGATCTTGCCGCGAAGAAGCACATTGAGGGATGGTTCACACTCATCGGCGCCTCCTGCAAGCCAGACACCGCCATTCATCTTGATATGAAGTTTACCTCTGTGGAGGAAAACCCTATTTACATCAACGGTATCGCAGGTGATCCAGAAAAACGAGGTGTATCCAAAACTTACTTCCCTCTGAGGAAAGGCTGCAGTATGACCCTCTACCAAGACGCCCATGTCCCATTGGGGTTGTTGCCAGAGATTCCGTTGGAGGGAGGGAAGGTTTACAGGCAGGAGAGTTGCTGGGAAGACATCTGCTATGCAATCACGGAGGCTCATCACCTGATATACATTGTGGGCTGGTCTGTATTTCACAAGGTTCGGCTCATTAGAGAGCCCAGACGCCCACTTCCCCGAGGTGGGGACTTGACGCTGGGAGAGCTCCTCAAGTATAAATCTGAAGAAGGAGTTAGAGTCTTGCTGCTGGTTTGGGATGACAAGACATCACATAATAAGTATTTTATCAACACGGTGAGGTTTTTTCCGTGAGGCCCAACATTCATACTATGAATTGGGGATTTATATTAGGTGATTTGTGATGTGTTAATTTATATATACAACTTCTCTGATTATGTGGATAGTAACTTATGCTTATAAAAAAGTTTAGGAATTTTCATGATCAAAATGAAATGGCAGCCAATTATGCATCATTTTAAATATATGGGATCTATATTAGTTTAAAAATAATATAGGGAAGAATTAGTGCAGCGCCTGTTCTGGCCTGAATAGTTTATGGTCACTTTTGTAAGTTTTATCTAATTTAAAGCTATTCATTTGTAAGTTTTATCTAATTTAAAGTTGTTCAACTACTGTATGTGTTATGTTGATGTAGGATGGGGTGATGCAGACACATGATGAAGAAACCCGAAAGTTCTTCAAGAATTCATCTGTGAACTGTGTGCTTTCCCCTCGATATGCTAGCAGTAAGCTTGGCATTATGAAACAACAGGCAAGCTAGTTTCTTGCATCTTTTTCTATTTATTGTGTTTTGAAACTGTATTATATAAAACTTCCCCTGGTCATAATTATCAAATGACAGTATTGAAAGTGACTTTTCATGCCATTTTGATGGAGTGCATTTTATTTCAAATGATTTGTAGTTCTTATGTTCGTTTGAATAGATAGCTGGCTTCACTAGCTAAATGTTCAACTGTCAGTGTTATGATTGCTTATGCTTCTGATCCATTTTCCTATATGGATATGCCTAGAGATGACTTTATTTAGTTTGCTTCTCAAAAAGATATATTAGTGGGACATATAATTGTCTTTATGTATCTTGTTTGTACCTTTTCTAGTAGAAAGAGTTCTTCCTATGAAATATTGACTGTACAAGTGATTTTCTAAATGCAAGGTATTATTTCTGTCTGGTTTTTTCCAGATTGTTGGAACAATGTTTACGCACCATCAAAAATGTGTTATTGTGGATACACAAGCTGAAGGTAATAATAGGAAAATTTCTGCATTTATTGGAGGTATCGATCTTTGTGATGGTCGATATGACACGCCTGAACACAGGCTTTTCCGAGATTTGGACACAGTATTTAAGGAAGATTTTCATAATCCTACATTTCCGGTGAGTAAGCTATTCTTACTAATTATATTCATGGACATGCATGAACACATAATCCAATACATATTGTATTTTGTAAAAGAATTGGAAAAGTTTGTGTTGTATCAAGTTACATAGGAATTGTTGAACCCAAGATTAACAATACTAAACTCTCCAATGCTTAATATAGAAATAAGTATTGAAAATGATTAAATATGTATTTGCATTATTTGTTGCTATTGTGAGCTTCTTTTTTCACAATCCAATATGAGTTCTTTGTTAGGCTGGTGTCAAATGAAAAACTTATCAGAGCTTAATAAATTTTGCAGACCCTAACATGCATTAGGGTGAGAAAGGAAAATTAAATTACTTCCCAAAACCCCTATGAGCATTAAGATTGGTTTTTATAATTGAAATGATGATTTGATTTTATCAGCAACCGTGCCATTCTTGAGTGAACTAATGAATTGCTAAAGTTGAGAAATTTGTCTATTTCTTTATTGTTTTGGTGAAAAGTTGTCATCTTAGTAATATTGAAGCTCTCCTGATGATGCTGCAACGGCCAGTCAATGGCTTTCCAAAAAGATGGAAAAATTATCCAGCTTCCTTTTCTTTCCCATCTGCATTGGTGGATTAGCATTTCATTCTGAAGGATTTGGATCTATAGCACTTTGCTTTTTTTGTTTCCTGAGATATAAAAGGGTATGTGATGTGCGGAATTTCACAAGGTCAGATACATGTGATGCCTGGCATGGTGGATAATCAAAAACGTTTTACAGGAAATCTTTTTTTTAAGAAAATAAGGATTTGCAATGTAATCTTTGTGTTCCTCATATTGTATTCAGGTTTCAATTTTCTAAACGATTTTTTCAGGTAGCATATCTATGTGTTAACTTAAGGTTGCCTCATGGTTTTTTCAGGTTACTTTTTGCTGGACGTATCATGTTATTGCATATTTTATATCAATATAATTGATAATATGTTGCTATTTTCAATCCCAAATTAGTTGCTCTATGTAGTGAGGGTCTTACTAACTTCTACCACTCTCTCTTTCATGATTCAGTCTGCACTGAAAGCTCCAAGAGAACCTTGGCATGACCTCCACTGCAGGATTGAGGGGAATGCTGCCTATGATGTTCTCATAAACTTTGAGCAGCGTTGGAGAAAAGCTACTAGATGGAAGGAATTTAGCCTATTCTTCAAAGGAAAAACTCATTGGCATGATGATGCATTGATTAAGATTGAGCGAATTTCATGGTTTCTGAGTCCTGTGTCAGATGGCCATGGAATTACATCTACCTTCTCGAAGGAAAATGATGATAGCATCACAATAATTCCTAAAGACAATCCAAAGCTATATGTTGTGAAGGAAGAAGATTCAGAGACTTGGCATGTTCAGGTTTGAATGTGTTTACATTCCCTTTCTAATTAGAATTATAGTTATTAAGGGGCTGCATGAATTCCCATATTTGGTAGATCATGATAATTTGGCAGCTGCCATGACTATTAAGTCATGATGGTATCATCAGTCAATGAATCAAGTAGATTGTGCCTTTAGGAAGGATTTGTCACCTATTTTGATGTTGTTTTGCCTTTTTTATATTTCTTTTAATTTCCCCAATTTTATTGTAGGTTTTCAGGTCCATTGACTCTGGTTCAGTCAAGGGATTTCCAACCAAAAATGAATCTCTGGCTGAATCCCAGGTTTGCAGAATTTTTTTTTTTTATTTTCCCCTCGATCTTAACATTAGAGCCATTTTTGGATAAGATGCCATGCATCTCAAAGAGGTAAAGATCGGAGATTACAACAGGGCTAGAGTGCATAGTGTGTGAAGCCATGAAAAATACTTTCCAATTTGTTATAATGCTTGTTAAAACTTTGAAACTGCTTTTGGTCAAACAGGAAGCTGCTAAACTTAGGCTATAATACTAGAAAGCCAAATTTTGTTGATTTGACTTAAATGTGACAAGATTGGCATCAAGTCTTTAAGGAGTCTAAATATCTTAGCACAATCAAATGTAGGTGGAATGCTGGTTCAGCTGCCTTCAAATGATAGTTCACTTTACAGTTCAACATGATCGATTACTGAGACAATTTTACAAATGATAACATGTTGTAATTGATGTGTCCTTCGTGTTTCATTGCAGAATCTCATTACTGCAAAGAATCTTGTAATCGATAGAAGCATCCAAACTGCGTACATCCAGGCAATTAGATCTGCCCAGCATTTTATATACATTGAGAATCAGTATTTTCTTGGGTCATCATATGGGTGGCCTTCATACAAAAATGCAGGTTAAACACTTAAATTTGTGTTGATGCCATTTTAACATTCCAAACCCCGACCTCTCAGTTGAATATGAACTTACTGATAAGTTGTATGATTTAAACAGGAGCGGACAATCTTATCCCAATGGAACTAGCTTTGAAGATAGCAAGCAAAATCAGGGCTAACGAGAGATTTGCAGTATATATTGTTATTCCTATGTGGCCTGAGGGTGATCCCAAAACTGCTACAGTGCAAGAAATTCTTTATTGGCAGGTTTGTTTGATAAATAGTTCTTCCTACTACTAATTATGGGTTAATTGAGCAAATGGTACATGGAAGCATTGGAAAAGAAGCAGATTGGTATAACAATAAGATTTTTATTGTCAATTATTAGTGCAAAAGTTACTAATTTGTGCAAATAGTCAAAATCATTTTAATGCCATATAGCCAGAGGCCACTAGGCTTTTTTTATCCTTTTTTTCAGGAGGGTTGCTCCATAATGGTTTTAAGGAATGCACTTGTAGTTAAAAAACAATTGGATAAAAACAATTCTACTGAATTGATGATAAGATTCTTCTTGCCCAAGTAAGTCATAATAGATTTCTTCAGGTAAAATTACAGTGAAATGATCCCAATAGAGCTCGTCAGAACAGGAGATGGCTGTAGCTGACTCAGTCTAAATGTATAGCTTTTAGATACATAGAGGTAGAATGGAATTTAAAGAGAGAACTTGCACGAATCTAAATCAAGTAAAGTCCTTTCCTTATTTAACAGTGTAAAAGAGTTTACAATAATCTAATAACTTTTGGTTTGTTGTCAGTTTCTGAATACTTGCTGGTCTAACTATCAGATTGTTTGTTATTCTCCCTCAGAACCAGACCATGCAAATGATGTATGGAGTTGTCGCACAGGAACTTAAGGCGTCGGGACACCATAATCTTCATCCTCAAGATTTTCTTAATTTCTATTGCCTTGGTAATAGAGAAGAAATTTCAAAGGACAATGATGCGAGTGATACTGCGGTAACCTTTCTGCCTGTTTTTGTCCATATACTATCTTTGAAGCTATGTGAAGATGCCCCATAGTTGTTGTCTGACACAATCTTTCTATGATATTCCTAAGGATTGAATGTAATCCACCAATAGGATTTAGAGACTAGTAGTAGGATAAGAGAATAGAGGAATTGAAAAGAAAAAGAAGAAGAGAACCTGCTAGTAGAGAGTGAGGCATCAATTCCAGCCTCTTTGTAACAATAGCTATTGAAAATAGACCCCAGATCACCCAATCGGCCAGTCTATGTACCCAATGAAAGTGGGGGTTTCTGGCTCAAATTTTGGGTTGACATATACCTGCTTATTGAAAACATTATGCAAAAAAATCTTTAAATTAGATAATTGATGGTTTCCATATTTGCTTGATCAAGATTGAAGGATCATTTTGGTTTGCTAGTGGGTCTTTGCATATTCTTCTGCTTTTGGTAGCTGGAAGTCTACATATAACTGGTTTCATGCTGAACTGAACCATTATTCCAGTTATTTTTTATTATTTTGTTTGGTGCATATTGTGCTGAGCTTGGAACTATGATTGTATCATTTCATAATATCGAGAGGCACCGATTATTCATAAATGTATTGTCAGCTATAAAAGTTACTGATGCCACTGAATATAGTCTTAGGATCTGCCTTAAGTGTGTGTGTATATATAGGTATCTGACTCATATAAATATCGGCGGTTCATGATTTATGTACACGCCAAGGGAATGATTGTTGATGACGAGTATGTTATACTGGGGTCAGCAAACATCAACCAGAGATCCTTGGCGGGTACAAAAGATACTGAAATTGCAATGGGAGCATATCAGCCACACCATACATGGGGCAAGAAGAGGAGGCATCCTCGCGGCCAGGTAGTTCACATTCTAATATTCTATCTTTTACACTTTGTCGTTACTGCCATGTTCTTAACTGATCGTTAGGCTGATGGGGCTAAAGTTCTCTTCATATCGTCTCCAATATGTTTGATTATTTGCATGCTTTTTGTTTTACTTCAATATTTTGATGCAAATGGGTGGACCTGCTTGGAATTCATGCATTTTCTTACTAAACTTTACTGTGTTGTCTTCTGACTTGACCCTTGGTTAATGGCCTAATTAAATTTGTTCATTTGATTTCTGTACATCAGGTGTTTGGGTACAGAAAGTCATTATGGGTTGAGCATCTCGGGTGCATCAAGGACTTCTTCGATGAGCCCGAGAGTCTCGAGTGTGTGAGGAATGTCAACAAGATTGCAGAGAACAACTGGAGGAATTATGCAGATGAGAGTTTCACCCACCTCCAGGGCCACCTTCTCAAGTACCCCATGAATGTTGAACTTGATGGCACAGTTGGTCCCCTGTCTGGGAGTGAATGCTTTCCAGACGCCGGAGGTAAGGTGCTCGGTGTCCATTCCACTACACTTCCTGACATTCTCACCACATAGTACAACAAAAGAAATGGAATTACAGTAAGTGTATGCATTGTGATCTTGGGCTTGAGACTGTTTATTTATATGGGATTGGTGGTAATTAGTTTTTAGTTGTACAACTGACATTTCCTGCCCCGTGCCAATGGATTGGGGTTGTGTCCAGGGACATCGTTTGTTCATAGAAATAACTGCATAGAGTGGTGAGTGGCATTCAGTTTGTGTGGAATAGCCTGTAATTAGCATTGTTTGTCTGTTATAATTTACCATTCTCTTGTAAGGATCGGAAACATTCTCAAAGCTTGAAGATTATGAAAATAAAGGAATATAATAGTGTCACGTCTCTAGGACTAAAATTGTAATTTTCATCGATTTAGAAATTTTATTATTTTCATTCCTTTTTCCCAACACGGATTTTCAGTTCTTCAAGAAGTGCAGGCATGGTGTAGGATGTGTAGGCAATTTATCAGTCTACCCTACCAGATTTCAAATAAGTATTATATGATGAAATATATGTATACATAGAAGTTCAATGATAAATGTCAGCCTCCTACTAGAGAAATCATTTTCTTTATACTAATCTACTTGTCGGATTTTGGGTGCATTACTTGATTAGGTGTTTATTGAAGTGTGATGAACTCAAATTTGGATTTGTTTAGATGGTCTCTTAGGAAAATTATTTTAACATGGATTCTTTTTTAGTAAAAATATATTATTTTTATTAATAACAAAATATTGTTTATGTTTAACCTATTTATTGCATACCCACCAAGCAAAATAATTCAAATATGCCGTTTATTACATGTTCGGTAAAGGAATCCAAGACACCGCCGCTTATTGGTCTTGTTCGGACCAAGTGACATTTTTTTGGCACGAGTGGCCTCAATCTGGCTCTCCCATGACCTAAGTAGCCTCACCACGGTCAAAGTGATTTTTTTTCTGACCAGGTGGCCTTTTTGTATGTTCATGTGGCCTCAAATTGGCCTAGCTCAAGTGGTTTTACCGGATACATTGGGCCTCACTCGATTCATAACTTTTTTTTGCATATGATCCATGTAGACTCAATCTGACTAAAATTACTTTTCTTGGCCCAATATGCATCGAGCATTCCTAAATGGTCTTAACATGGTCCAAGTGACCTTAACAATGGATATGGTGGACTATCCTTACCTAAACCGAAATTAAGGTGATTCCATCATGGCATTCTCTCATGCAAAAGGATAAACAAATAAATTATAAGTAATCGTGGTTATATCAAGAACATTTATTCTATCATTTTGAGAAATAAATTAAGTTGAATAAGGTAAGAAGTCTTCAAGGTGAATATTAATTTAGTGTCGGTAAAGCAACTCATTCTCCATGGTCACCCATATGTTCCCAATTAATCAACTGAAAGTGATTGTGCAAAAAAAAAAATTAACTGAGTGGTGGCCGGATGTTATCATAAATTATTATTAAGTATTTGTTTGCTTTCAATAAAGTTTATTAATGAAGGAAGGTTATTGAATAATCATAATTAATTATGAGTTAAATATTTATAATTTAATAAATTTAATTTATTTGTATAATTTATTATCTATTAGATTGTGTTTGTGGCTGAGCTGAGTTAACCCAGGGAAAAAAAGTTGTATAAAATATATGGTATAAATTATGTTTTCATAAAAATGTTAATTATTATTATTTAAAATATGTGCTAAATTATAAATATGAATATTATTCATCGATTTTGAACTATTTCTCATCCAAATATTCCATTCATTCATGCATAGTGATAAAAATAACACATTAATGTTTGACAAGCCACCATAAACTGAATATACTTGTTACCTTTAATACTTAGTACTTGTATTATTTAAAAAGTTTATTTTTTAATTTCAATTGAATATTTTTAAAAAAATAACTTTAAATATTTTATTTTAAATTTTAAGTTTCCTTGTACTTACAATGATTAGGTATTTATAGTTGTAAAATTAGTAGTATATAGAGATTGTCTACCTATTCAACTAGGTAAATCATGTCTCAAAGACAAAATTCTAAAATTTTATTAGAGTATTATAATTAGTTAATAGAGTGAGTCACATGTACATAATATAATAATGTTTACACTCTTATCTGATATATTAGTACGAGAGATAGTGATTGATGACTATCTAATTGAGCAAATTTATTTTTTACACTGTAGTAAAATTTTAGCTTGCAAAAATAAAGGCTCAAAAAATAAATAAAATATTCGAAAAAAATTTACTATAATTATTAAGTAAATAAATATAATAAAGATAAAATTTTATGAGATGTAATAGGAGCAGGTCCGCATATATTAGTGCAATGAATTCAAGAGAATTAATATTAATATGGTGAGTTAAATGAAAAGAATATTGAAAGATTTTACTAAAAAAATATGAATCACTAAAATTACTTTCATTGGTAAATATTTAAAAAATACATGATTAACAATATGAAATGTGAATGTCCTAAATGGTTGATTCCATAATAAAATAGATTTTTTTTTGCACAATTATAATAAAATAGATTTAGTATGATTAACACAAGAAATTCAAGATAAAAGAAAAATTATAACTACTTGGGAGACTATAGAATCCTTTGACTCAATTTTTTTTATAAAAGAAAGTAAGTAGTGTAAAATTCAAAATAACTTGTATTATTTTTTTTAGTAAATTGGGAAAAAAATAAGTAAATTAAGAGAAAATTTAATAATATAATAGATATTGTTAAGATAAAAGTAAGAGGTAAGTAAAATAGATATTGAAGATAAAATGGGTAAACATGTCTTTATCTCTAATTAGTAGATACTTAGGAAATGTATAATTATACTTAATAAATATATGAGATAAATTATTAGGGATATAAGTTGTCGCTATTAAATAAACATAGCAATTAAAATAATAGATTGAGTTCATTGTCAATAAATAGAGTGAATTTGTGATCCGATAAAAAAACTTTAATTTATAAAAAAGATAATAATGTGCCTGAAATTTGACAAATAAGTTGTGAAAGTCGATAAGTGCAATTTTGTGAGGCCAAAATAAGTAGTTCAATTAAAACCTATATTACACAAATTAAAATATTAACCCAACCTAGGTACAAAATGTATTAGAAAAGGTAAATATAAAGCCAAATCCAAACCTAAGTAAAGTCACTTACCTCACACATGTCCATTTTTTTAATTAGGCTTGGTAGAAACTCTCGACCTAGGCGATAGATATCAATCAAATTGTCAAGTGTATAATAATAATAGCGATAAGAAGGTAGTAAGTATTTTAGTATTAGAATAAATAGATTAATTGTGATAAAATAACATTAATAATATGTAAAATTTAAAATAAAGGAAAATAATATGTTGAAAGATAATTATGTTAGGCAATAAAGCTAAGTTAATAAAAAGTATTTTATTGATAAATAACTTAATAAATTATATAAATATGTAAATATTTATAATTATATAATAAAATAAATATAAAAATAAATAATATTATAATATAATATAAACTAATAAATTATATGGTATATTATAAATATATAAAATACTATTATAATAATATATTATAATATTATAATATTTTTTCTCAAAATAAGCGTAATATTAAATGTGAACACCAAGCGTAATAATAAAACTAAGTCAAGAATAAGTGTAGTATTCTCTCCCATCACTCTCTTGGGCTTCTTCCCATCATTTTTGGCACATATCTGTCGAAGTTCATGCAATATTCAAATAAAATGCTTAGATATGTAACTATTAGCTGGGATCTCGAGAGAATAAAGTCGATACAAGAATTTGGGGTGGTTTAACTTAAAATATAAATATACATTCATGATATTTTTTAATTTACTTTAATAATTTTATATTTATTTATACATAATTATATTATATTATTAATAATTATGTTATATATAATAAAATATGAAATTAAATACTAAAAAAATATATAAGTATATTATAATTATGTTATATATAATAAATTATATATATATAATATTTTAACATATAATGGAATTATATATTTGTTATAATAAAAATTAAATAAATATTAATTATATAATAATATTTATATATAAAATATTATATAATAGTAATAAATTATATTATATATGTACGATATACACTTTTTTATGTATCATATTATCCTACCATATAATATAAATAAAAAAAATGTTATAATCAAATGAATAAATGTTAATTGTATAATAAATCATATATACAAAAAAAGTTTTATAATTAATAATTTGGGGGTAATATATTTAACGTAAAACCTTGTATAAAATAGTTATTTTATCAACCATTTTAACTTTTAAATTTCCTTAACAAAAACAATAATAATTATGTGAAAATTTGAACCTGTTTTTTTATTTAAAATACTAATATAATGACGATTGTACTTAAAGTTTTTAATTAAATTTTACTTATGACGCTGAGCATAAATTATATTAAAAATAAATTAAGTTTGTCCATTTTTAATATTTTATTTAAATTAAATTATATATATTTAAAATGAATACAAATTAAATATAATTCATATTTTTAATTAATTTTAAAATAATAAATTAAATATGTTACACAAACATCTCTTATTTTTTATAATAATAAAATTTTAGTAACAAATTATATAATTTTAGTATAACAAAAATTTTAATTTTAACTTATATATTTGTATAATATGATAGTTTATATATTTTTATAATAAAATTTATATTTAATAAAATATTAAAAATTATATTTATTGAGTTATTAGTAATAATTATATATAATTTAAGATAAATAAAAAATATATATATATTATAATATTATATAAATAAATAAATTAAATATGATATTTTAATAATACTAAAATTATATAATTTAAGTAACACAATTATATTAATATAAATAATAAAAAAATATTTGTATAATATATTTAATTTATTATTTTATATTAATTTAATAAAATATTAATTATTTATAATTTTATTATTTAAAATATATATTTAATTTGTATATGTTTTAGATTAATACATATTTTAAGTTAAATAAAATATTATAAATTTAAAAAAATGTAACTTGTTTTAATATAATTTTTATTTATAGCTAAATCACTTCCATAATTTAGATAATAAGTGAAAGTTAATTAAAATTTTTAAATATATATGTTATAGTACAATAGTTATAATGTTAATATTTTAATTAGAATACCCAATTTCGATTTTTCACGTAATCACTTTTGTTTTATACTTATCATTTCATACGCCGCTAAACAGTACTAATATTACAAATTGTTAAATCAATTTTAGGGTAATTTAATATAAGTTAAAATTATTAAAAAAATAATTATTTTATAAAAAAATTGATTATAAATTGTAAATTTTGAAATATTTAATGCAAAATTTACATTGAATTAAAGGTTTTATAAAAAAAACTGCAATAAATGAGTTTTTATTATAATGAGAAAGTTATTAAATATTAATTGATAAATGAATTTATTATATATACATGTATACTTTTAGTTCATATATTTTAATGATAAAAATAATATATATATAAATTAATAATAATATAAAATATAACATGAAAAAATAAGACAAGTATAAAAATAATAATTTCATAAAGTTCAAAAACATTTAAAAGAAATCATAGCATATATATAAAAATTATCTTCAAATAATATATATAAATTAATAATAATATAAAATATAACATGAAAAAATAATACAAGTATAAAAATAATAATTTCATAAAGTTCAAAAACATTTAAAAGAAATCATAGCATATATATATATAAACTATCTTCAAATTATTTCTTGGAGCAATGGAAGTGCCCAAGATTAACAACTACACTTTGCACATTAAACATAATAATAGTCATTTCAAAGGTTAGGAATTCCTCCATCACACAAAAAGTTATTGACATTAAAAAAAATTGAGATTTCATTAACATATAAATAATCATAAGACACACAATATATGTATAACATGAGCAAATGAGATAAGACTTCAAATTTTGACATATTTTTAAAATTAAGAAATAATACATTCTAAAATATAAAATTTATCAAATACAAATATTCATAGAAATTAATATAAATAAGCAGAAAAATTAATTCTACAATTGACAATAATAAGGATTAGAAATAGTAGAAAACTAGAAAATACTTAAAATATTATTAATTCATAAATTTCAATACATCAAATAATAAATATTTACAAAAAAATTGTTAACCTATAAATTTCTCTAAATATAAGAATAAAATTGATTTTCTACTAAACCAAACAGTTCTCGAATAATTAAAAGAAGCATGAAGAAAATAATAGGGATGAAAATAAGAAGAAAAGAAAACCAACTTTTATATATAGGAAAAGGATAGTGTGGCAGTGTCATTTAATATGATTTTGATTAAAAAATGTGTTAACCCTCCAATGGCATGAATCATTAAAGTTTCAAAGTAATAGCTAGTTTTTCTCCAATTTTCTCCATACTCATTCCTCCAAATATTATTAATATTTAATTGATAATATTATTTCATTTAATGTTAGGCGGGTGTTAATGTACAAATTTAGACGAAACTAATTTTCACATATTAGGAATGGCAAAACTGATATATAAAATATTATATTAATGTCAAGATAATCAAACTCATGTACATATAACATAATTGATATATAAAAATCCTAATTAATTTTTGTGAGACCTAATTAATGTATAGATACATAGATGTATTGTGCAATAAACGAGAGATGTACAAATATCCTTTTTTCGGACATACAAATATCCTAATTGATATATAGATAATGTTGAATAAACCTAATTAATATATATATATATATTTATATGACTTAATTGGTATACAAATTTGTAATATCGGAAATTTTAAAAATCAGGTATTACTGAACTAGACTAAAAAAAATTGATGATTAACTGAGAGCAAGGAAATTGAACTAGAATTTGAAATTCAACAACAATATAAAATAGATCAAATCACGAAATTAGTTTCAAATAATACAATTTAATCGAAAATAAAATATCAACAAAGTATAGGTAAAACATGATTTATTTTTCTAAAAATTACTTATTCAATTCTCTCCAATTGAATCGGGGTCGAACCGCTAAGAGCAAGTTCGATCGATTTTAACTATCTATTGGTTGGTTCACATCCAATCCAACCGGTTGTTGAGCCAATTCCTTTTGCTAAAATTTATCTATCCATTCCCATATTAATTGGGTTTAAAAATTTCTATTTTCTTATTATAGAGAATTGAATAAGTAATTTTTAGAAAAATAAATCATGTTAAGAACCGACTGAATTGATGGTGAACTAACCAAGAAATAATCGAACCGATTGATTTATTCACCAGAAAACAGTTTGCTACACTACGAACTAGGCATTGTGTTGTGTCAAGCGTACGTGTACACGTGTGCGTGCGTGATCATCTTACTCACTCGAATTAAGACCTAATTTGTGAAATCCATCATTTTGGATCAAGGAAAACTAGGAAAAAACCAGTCAATTAAATAAAAAAACCGAACCACTTAAAGAACCCATAATTATAAAGAGGGGTAAAAATGGGAATATGAAAAATTCCAAGTGACTAAAAAGTCATGAAAATTATGTGGAAGAACCATGAAGTAAATTGGATGGGAAAATTGGATCAGTTCAAGGTGAACCGAACTTGAACCGGTTTCTAAATTTATTTTTTTTGGCAGATTAAAGTGATCAAATTGGAAAATTGAAGCCACCATTGGATAGAAAATGAATTTAGACGAATTTAGAAATTTTTAGATATAAGAAAATCGGTTGAATCGAGCATGAACTGGCCGATTTTCACCATTGAACTCAGTTGAACCGGTACGGTCCGGTTCGAAACAGTGTTGTCTTCTTCCTTAGGATGATAGCATTGTTTATCAGTTCAAAAACTTTCCTTCTTCGACGAAGGAATATCCTCTCCGATTAGGGCATTTTCGGGCGATGATAAGTTCGACCAAAATGAAAACTGGTCGGGCAGAGGGTCCCCAAGCTCCCAATATAAAGAGCTCCTCTCCATTCATACTCCACACACCTCAAATCACCATTCTCTATCAAGTGCTCCATTTTCTGGTGAATCTCAAACCAAAGCACTAACTTGGGCACTTTTCTTATTCATAGAAGGCAAGGTCGGGTCCTACAGACTCTGGGGGAAGTCAGCTACTTGACAATAATCTCCCTTCAACCTGAGGACTGCCAGAATCAAACAGTGAAGCAGCTTCGATAGACCGAAGCTATCCTATTTTTGCCAAGCTAAATTCAGCCAAATTCAGATCTCATCTAGCCAAACCAAGCCTCCTCAACGCCCCTACTGCCCTCATACGACCTTTAGAGAGGTGAAAGGTAAGCTAATTCAACCCTCCTCCCTCGTTGTAGATCGGTGTTAGAGAGAGAAAGTGTCAAATTTCACTAACAAAATTCACCATTGCATATACTTCAATTTTAGAAATTCTTGATCCTAGAAGGAACCCAAGGATGAAAGCTACCTTCCCAGATCAAGAGCTCGGACCGCCGCCCCTATGATAGTAAGCTTTCGAAGCTTTCTCTTTATACAAATAGTTTTCTAGCGATGCTCCGTTTGAGCTCGTTTCAGACTCAAATTCTGCAATTCAAAGCTCCATTTGATCGAATGGAAGTTTAGGAACCGATCCATGCCATCAATTGGAGCAATTAACCCCAATTGAATGGCCAATTTGAAGAAATCAAATTCGGTCATTATAAAGGGGTGAAATTGGGGATTTTGAAAATTTGAGGGACATCCATGTAATTTATCAAAATTGAAGGCCAATTGACAATGAGAAAGATGTTGGGGGATCAATTGGTCAATTTTGGAAATATTTGGGGTCAATTGACTATTTTTGGAAAGTAGGGGCAAAACCGTAATTTTTGGAAAATTGGAGACCAAATTGGAAATTTGTGAAACTTGAGCCCCTTACACAATTTAAAGTAAATTAAGGGCACAAGAAGGATATTGGAAGTACTTGGGACTTAATTTGAGGAAAATTTAACACTAGGGACCTAAAGTCAAAAGGTATGAACTTTAGGGATCTTAGTATAATAAACAAAAAATTTAGACCCAGTCGCTCATACGTGAGAAAACGAAGGTTGTTATGTCGAACACTCATTGATAATAATACCCAAATCGTGTAGGGACACGTGAGACCGAAACGCCATCAAGAGAAAGCTCGTGTGGACTTGTAAGCTGACTGAGGATGAACGTGTCATAGTCATCGGGTGAGTGGGCTAATTTACACTTATACCCGGTTGGGATGATGAACACCTTTTCTAAATTGGAAGCCACCGTGAGTGAGATTATTTAACGTCATACTCGGTTGGGATGATGAACACTATTTTTAACGGATAAAACCTACTTACCGGTTGTGAGTAGGAATAAATAAATATCATACCCAATTGGTATGATGAGTTTCCTTGAGAAAATGAGAAATCCGCTTATCGGTTGTAAGCGGATCCATCATCACAACCAGTTGGTGTGGTCAGATAAAAATGAAAAATTTGTCATAAGTGTTCTCCTTGACTGTGTGCCAATGCTTAAAATATTTGGAAGACCTTTTTGACAAGAGTTAGAACAGCTCAGATAGGCTAAGGCCTCGATTTTTGAAGAAAACCAAACGAAGCAGAAAGGGAAATTTTCATTAAGGAGAGTTATTAGCCATCTAGGAGTAAAGAAGGAAGCACCCCCATAAGAGAAGACAAGTCTGAATGTTGGACGATGAAAAGGATGTCTCAAGATGGCAAGTGTGACCTGCTTTGGAAAAGTAGAGGAGCCAAGTAGGAAGCAACTAGTAACAAACAGAATGATCAAGGAGAATAAACGACACCCTAAGAAGGATCGAGAAGTAGTAACGACTACACCCTACAAAGAGCAACAGGATGGGCATCAAGGACGAGTGAATTCAAGAGACAACTATCTCAAAACAATTGGACAAGGAGAGCAGTAGGGATGAGGCAATTAACAAACTAATCCTCGTAAGATTCATGGATTTAAAACCCAGGCAATGAAGAGAGAAGTGAAAGGGGCTAAACGTCGAAAAAGAAGGATGAAGGAAGTCCTTAAAGAAATTCTGTCAAGCCCCGGCCCGGTTTGGTCGGATTCTTGTGATCAACCCGCCACTCTCACGGTTTACTAAGGGTTGCCCCTTGTTTATAACCGTGAAGAGTAAGGCGTCCTTTAAACCTGCACTTTTTCTAAAATAACATAAATTAAAACTGCATAAAAATTAAACTGAGCGTATTTATCTTACAAGCGTATTGATTGGTGGTCTTTAGGGTAGGCTTTCTAGGGTTACCTGAAAGGGATATAAGGGAGGGGGTGAGTACAATGACTTAGTGAATGGGTTTTCAAAATTTAACTTTTTAGGAAAAATGTTTGATTTGGAGTGTGTCAGATTCCTTATTCTCTTTTAAAAACCTTTCATTTCAAACTTCGATTTTTATTATCATTTCTTATTACCATGGTGTGTCATCACCCAACACACATCCTCCATCATGAAGGTCAAACACACAATCGCAGGCTAGTCCGTCCCCTGAACCCACTTGTGGCGTCAGAGTGACTTTACTGGCCACCTAGATAGAAGTACATCCACTTCTACCCTGAGAATGAGTGGATGTTTGTGACATCTGACCCTCAATCTTGTAACAATTCTCCATGTATGTATGAGGACAAAGACCTCATCCTGACCCCACCCCAGTCTCATACGCTTGAAGCTACGTCGAGCTTCACAAGGCTTCAGGTACGACTAACTGCCCTTATATCCACCAGGTCGTCCAGGGCCATAGGACACATCACTAACCCTCTTTGGCATCTTGAAGGTCCCGTAAACACAGTGCATGCACAATCAACATTTTTCACATGATTCCATATAATCTATGGTGCACTGGTCCAACGGCCCCGACCCTCAACTCGACCTGCAACTATTTGTCTTGACTAGTCTGAAGACCTGTCATGTCACACTGTCGCTAGTTGATTGAGTATGTCGGTCCTGTCTTGGTACCATGGCCAAACAATTCATTTACTTAAGTATTCATGGCATATAAATCATGTTTATTTACGAGCTCCTGCTCGTGCTATCTGGCCTAAGGTCCACTATTCGAGATTTTCAAAATCGGGCATATTTGCCCCCAAGTTCCAAAACCGAGGTCTTCGGCCTAATAAAGCTATTCGAGCTCCTATGAAAAAGGACTCTGATAGCAAACTCCAGTCAATCCGAGAATTACTAGAGAAGCGCCGACATGATGGAACAGTGAAGCAGCTCTAGTGGACCGTAGCTGCCCTATTTCACCCGAGTTGAAATTGGCCATTTCGAGCCCTCCTCAGGCCAAACCAAGCTTTCCCAACACTTTCTCAGCCCTCCCACTGCCGAATTAGGACTAAAAGGTAAGCCAATTCGACTTCCCTCTACAATTTCCGATCGGTGCTAGAGAGAACCGGTAGAATTTCAATAATAAAGTTCTAACTCAATTCGGTATCAATTGATGCGATTCTTGATTCTAGGATGAACCTCAAGATGAGAGCTATCTGCCTAGATCAAAAGCTCGGACTATTGTGCCCTCACCAGTGAGAAATCAAAGCTTTCTCTCTCTATAGTATATTTTCGGCCGAAGCTCCATTTGAGCTCGTTCCAGCGTTAAAATCTGTGATTCAAAGATTCTTAGAATTGTATGAACATGCAGGAACTTAATTTCAACTCCAATTTCAACAATTAGAGGTGTTTGATCGGTCAAATTGATGAAATCATATTCGATAGTGTTGGGGAAAAATTGGGGATTTTTGAAATTCAAAGGACCAAAATGCAATTTTATGAAATTGAGGGTCAATTGAGTATGAAAATAATGTTGGAGGACCAATTGAGGGATTTCGGAATTTTTGGGGGCAAAACTTACCATTTTTGTAAAGGAAGGGCAAATTGGTAATTTTGGAAAAGTTGGGGGACCAAATTGGAAATTTGGGAAATTAAACCCCTTTGTGCAAAATTAAATAATTTGAGGTCCTAAGATAAATTTTAAAAGTTTTGGGACTCAAATTTAGGTAAAACCCGGCAATAGGTACTTAAAGTGAAAGAAAAATAACTTTAGGGACCTAATTGTAAATATATGTAAAGTTGGGTTTTCTCATTCATTTGGAACGAATGAGGGCTATTAGGCCAAAAAATAATGAACAATTATGTTCATTTCATGTAGGAGAAGGAGACATCGAGAATGCCAGTCGAGGTCCAGCTTGCTAAGGACGGAACCCGACTAAGTGGAATTTCACTGCACTAATGGGTGAGTGGGAATTTTATATCATACCCGATTGGGGGTAATAAGTACCTCGGTATGAAAACCCACTATTTAGTGGTATTTTAAACATCACAACTTAAAGGAAGTGCTGTGAAAATCATACGGAAAAACTACTTACTGGTTGTAAGTATATCACACCTGGTTGGTATGATGAGACTTCCTTGAAGGAAGTTGAAAACCCGTTCATCGGTTATTAACAGAGGTGTCCTTATACACGGTCGGTATAATGGATAGAGAAAACATATGTTTTGTTGGAAGTGCTCTCCCCTGACTGTGTGCCAATGCTTAAACAATTTGAGAGACCTTCTCGACAAGAGCTCAAATAGCTCTAATAGGCCAGGGGCCTCGGATTTGGAAGTTGGGGGCTAAATGCCCGATTTTGAAAATCTCGTACAGTGGGCCCAAGGCCAGTTGGCACACGCAAGAGCTCATAAACGAACATGATATATGTGCCATAAAACTTAGTAAGTGAATTGTTTGGCCATGGTACCAAGATAGGACTGACATGCTCAGTCAATTAGTGGTAGTGCGACATGATAGGTCGACGGATCAGTCAAGACAAACAACTGCAGGTTGAGTTGAGAGTCAGGGCTATTGGGACAAATGGCACCACATATTACATGGCAATTTAAGAAAACTCTATTTGTGCATGCACTATGAGTACGGGATCATCAAGACGCCCATGAGGGGTAGCGATGCGTCCCAAGGACCCTAGACGACCCGGTGAGTATAAGGGTAGAATGTCGTTCCAAGTGTCTGTGCAAAATTTGGAGTAGCACCAAGCGCATGAGACCGAGGTGGGGAGGGAATGAGGTCTTTGTCCTTATATGGACACGAAGAAGCAATTTCGGGATTGAAGGTCGGATGTCACATATATCCACTCATTCCTAGGGTAGAAGTGGTCGTGCTTCTATTCGGGTGGCTGGTAAAGTCACTCCGAAGCCACTAGTGGGTTCAGTGATCGTGCTGACCTGCGAATGTGTGTAACCTTCATGATGAAGGATGTGTGTTGGGTGATGACATACCGTGGTTAAATATGAAATGATGGAAAAACCAAAATTTTTGAATCAAGGGATTTTTGAAAGAAAGGTCTCTGGCACACTCCAATGATAAATGTTTTTCTTAAAAGTCAAAACTTTTGAAAAATCCATTCACTTAGTGGTTGTACTCACCCCTCCCCTATATCCCTTTTCAGGAAATACTGGAAAAGCCTACCCTTAAGGACCATCAACTAAGATGCATGTGATACAAGTATGATAAATCTAAATTCTTATGCAGTTTTATTTATGTTATTCCTAGAAAAGGTGCAGGTTTAAAGGACGCCTTACTCTTTACGATCTATAATAAGGGGAAACCCTTTAATAAACCGGGAGAGTGGCAGATTGATCATGGGGATCAGACCAAACCGGGTCGGGGTGTGACAATTAGAGTGGTATCAGAGTCTATTTCCTCAAATACATAATCAAGACTAGAAAATATAGTAACTAATAGGATTTATCCTAAATTTTTTAGATGGCTCTTAGGAGAGGAATCAAGAAAACTAGGAATAACTCTACTCAACACCCTATCTTCGTAGGAAGACAACCCTAAAAGCTTCCCAAATGCCTAAGGCATGGCAGGAATCTCAAAAGACCAAATGGGGAAGTATCCCGAAGAATGGTGCCATGACCTATTGAGGGCACTCTTAGTATAAAGGAAGCCAAGCGTGAAGCCATAAACGCAAGCAAAGGGTCATATAACCTTACATAGGAGGATACTTATCAAGAATCCTGTAGCTCCTTAGTTATTTTGTGATCATTTTCTGTAATAGGGCCAAAACACCCAACATACTGTACTCCTCTATTAATAAAGTACTCTAAATTCCTAAAAACCCTATCCCTAAAATGATGTGATCTTCAAGTAAGATGGCCCCAAAGAAAGTGACCAAATAAGCCTGTACTACCATAAAAACTAAGGAGAATCCCATCCAAGTTAAGGAAACTGAATTAGGGAATCGAGAAACCTAGAAGGACTCTTAGAGTAATCAATTGACAAAGAAGACTCCAAAAGAAACTCTCAAGGTATCCAAACACAAGGATAAAGGAAGGAGATTATTATGCAAAGAAGGCATGACAAGAAAATCGTCATGGTAAGGAGTGTAGGAGAATTTTGGGGTAACTAAATAAGGAATAACCTATTATAAAGTATAAAGGAAATAAGACATGAAATGAAGGACTGTCCCACACCACTAAGATTTAGAAAAATACTTTCCAAAAATAAACACCCCATAACTATAGGAAATTCGAAAGGATACCGTTCCACGGAACACAACTTCTGCTTGAAATTTCAACCACAGACAAGAGGAAACTTTTTCGAGATCACAACAATATGGCATGAAGGAAAAAGAGCTGAAGGTAGGACCTCGATAAAACCATAAACATAACAAAAAGTAGCTGAAGAGAACTCTCCCTTAAAGAAGAAATTTCCAATAATTTAGAAGAAAAGGAGGGAGTGCATCCACAAGAGAAGACAAGCCGAGCGTTTGACGACAAATGGGATGTCCTGGGATTACAAGTACGACTCTATTGGGAAAAAGTAGAGAAGTCAAATTGGAGATTTGGAGCAATATAGCAGAAGTAAGCAAACTGTGACAACAAAATAGTCAAAGAAAATAAATGACAGCCTAAGGAAGATCGGGAGGTAGAAGGGGCTACACCCTAAAAAGGTCAGTGAGATGGACGTTAAGGATAGGAGTACTTGAGAAACAAATACCCTAAGAAACTTAGACCAAAGGAATGGTGGAGGCGAGGCAGTTAACGAACTAATACATGGGAAAACCATAATTTGAGTTCCAACAAAGAAGAGAGGGGCGGAAAAGCCACATACTCGGGAAAAGAAGGATGAAAGAAATCCTTAACAGGACCAAAGGCCAAATTAATGACTAAACTCAAGCCAAGTAAAGAATAGGCAAGCCTCTCACATAATTATCAAGAAATCTTGAAACAAGGAAGATTTGAACTCTCCATAAAGAAATACACTATGAAAGTAAACTTTGGAGGGATGCATACGACTAACTACCCTTGAAAAAATTTTGATGGGTGGATGGACATAATGTGGAGTGCAAGGAACCAACCCTTAATTGGGAAATGTTTCAAAGGAAGGAAGAATCGTGATGGTCTAGTGTGACCTGATTGGAGAGAGCAGGAGAACCAAACAATAATTCCAGGAGAACCAAGTAGAATGAAGAAATGAGTAACAACGGGACGACCAAAGAGAATAAACAAAACCCTAAGAAAGGCTAATATGTAGTAAAGACTACACTTTATGAAGGACAAAGGATGGGCATGAAGGACGAGTGATACAGCTGCCCAGATGATTGGATCATAAAAAAATGGAGAGAAGGAGACAATTGAAGAACTGGTCTTCGAGAGAACCTTGGATTTAAACCACGACAAAGAATGGAGAAGTGAAAAGGCCAAAACATTGGAAAAAGAAGAATGAAGGAAAATCCTTAAAGAAATTAATGGCCAAAACCAGATTTCTAGTGTAAAGTCTTGAGACTGTTAACTTACTATGGATGGAACCCGATTAAGTGGAATTTCACTTCACTATTAGGTGAGTGGGAATTTTATATCATACCTAGTTGGGGATGATAAGTACCTCGGTATGAAAACCCACTATTTAGTGGTATTTTAAACATCACAACTTAAAGGAAGTGATGTGAAAATCATACGGAAAAACTACTTACCGATTGTAAGTAGATCATACCCGATTGGTATGATGAGACTTCCTCGAAGGAAGCTGAAAACTCGTTCATTGGTTATGAACGGAGGTGTCCTTATACACGGGCAGTATAATGGATAGAGAAAACATATGTTTTGTCGGAAGTGCTCTCCCCTGACTGTTTGCCAATGCTTAAACAATTTGGGAGACCTTCTCGACGAGAACTCGAATAGCTCTGATAGGCCAGGGGCCTCGGTTTTGGAACTTGGGGGCTAAATGCCCGATTTTGAAAATCTCGTATAGTGGGCCCAAGGCCAGTTGGCACGAGCAGGAGCTCATAAACGAACATGATATATGTGCCATAAAACTTAATAAGTGAATTGTTTGGCCATGGTACCAAGATAGGACCGACATGCTCAGTCAACTAGCGGCAGTGCGACATGACAGGTTGACGGACTAGTCAAGACAAACAACTGTGGGTTGAGTTGAGAATCGGAGCTGTTGGGACAAATGGCACCACATATTCCATGGCAATTGAAGAAAACTCTATTTGTGCATGCACTATGAGTATGGGATCATCAAGACACCCATGAGGGGTAGTGATGCGTCCCAAGGACCCTGGACACCCGGTGAGTATAGGGTAGATCGTCGTTCCAGGTGTCTGTGTGAAATTTGGAGTAGCACCAAGCGCATGAGACTGAGGTGGGGACGGAATGAGGTCTCTATCCTCATGTGGACATGAAGAAGCAATTTCGGGATTTAGGGTTGGATGTCACGTACATCCACTCATTCCTAGGGTAGAAGTGATCGTGCTTCTATCCAGGTGGCTGGTAAAGTCGCTCCGAAGCCACTACTGGGTTTAGTGATCGTGCTGACCTGCGAATATGTATAACCTTCATGATGAAGGATGTATGTTGGATGATAACAGACCGTGGTTAAATATAAAATGGTGGAAAAACTGAAATTTTTAGAATTAAGGGATTTTTGAATGAAATGACTCTGTCACACTCCAATGATAAATATTTTTCTTAAAAGTCAAAACTTTTGAAAAACCCATTCACTGAGTAGTTGTACTCACCCCTCCCCTTTATCACTTTTCAGGAAATACTAGAAAAGCCTACCCTTAAGGACCACCAACTAAGACGCCTGTGATACAGGTATGATAAATCTAAATTATTATGTAGTTTTGTTTATGTTATTCCTAGAAAAGTGCATGTTTAAAGGACGCCTTACTCTTTACGGTCTATAATAAGGGGAAACCCTTTAATAAACCGGGAGAGTGGCGGGTTGATCACAGGGATCCGACCAAATCGAGTCGGGGCGTGACAAGAAAGCACTTCCAATAAAATATATTTTTCAACTGTCCATCATACCCACCGAGTATGAGGACATCTCCGCTCATGACCGATGAACGAGTTTTCTACTTCCTTCGAGGAAGTTTCATCATACCAACTGAGTATGATCTACTTACAACGGGTAAGTAGTTTTTTCGTGTGATTTTCACATCACTCCTCTTAGGTGTGATGGTTAAAATACCATTTAGCAGTGGGTTTTCATTTTTGAGGTGTATATCATTCAAACCAGATATGATATAAAAATCCCACTCACCTGATTGTGCAGTGAAATTTCTCTTAGCCAGCTTGTTGTCCTTACTTGAACTCATCTTAGCTAGCGTTCTTGGTACTTTGTGTTTCTACATGATATGAATGTTCTTGTTCATTATTTTTTGTCCTAGTAGCCCTCATTCATCCCAATTGAATGAGAAAACCAAAGTTTTCCTTTATTTGCAATTAGGTCCCTATTGTTATTTTTATTTAACTTTAAGTCCGTAATGCTAGTTTTTCCTCAAATTGAGTGCCAAAACTTTTAAAATTTATCTTAGGACCTCAATTTATTCAAATTCACAAAAGGGGGTTTAATTTCCAAATTTCCAATTTGGTCCCCCAACTTTTTCCAAAATTACCATTTTGCCCATACTTTACAAAAATGGTACGTTTTGCCCCAAAATTTTCAAAAATTGCCCAATTGGTCCTCCAACATCTTTATCATGCCCAATTGCTCCTCAATGTTATGAAATTGCACTTTAGTCCATCTAATTTTCGGAATTCCCAAATTTGCACCAACTTTTCCCTAATTTCAACCTTCTAACTCTACCGAATTTGATTTTATCATATTTACCGATCAAATAAGTTTAATTGTTGAAATTGAAGTTAAATTAGAGTTCCTACACCTTCATACAATTCAATTGCACTTTGAATTGCACGATTTGGTGCCAGAATGAGCTAAAATGGAGCTTCACCGGAAAACTGGACTTAGAGAGAGAAAGATTTAAAATCTTACTGTTGGGGGCGTGGCAGTCCGAGCTTTCAATCTATACAGATAGCTTATGTACATAGGTTACTCCTATGAATTAAGAATTGCATCAATTGATGCCGAATTGAGAGAGAATTTCATCATCTAAGTTCTACGGGTTCTCTCTCTAGCACCGGATGGAAATTAGAGAGGGGAGCTAAATTGGCTTACCTGTCAGCTCTAATTTTATTGTAGGAGAGCTGTGGAGGTATTGGGAGTGCTTGGTTTGGCCTGAGAAAGGCTCGAATTGGCCGATTTCAACTTGGCCGAAATAGGGCAGCTTCGGTCCGCCAAAGCTGCTTCACTGTTCGATCATGCCAACGTTCCTCTTATGACCCTCGGAGCAAATGGAGACTACATGCGTGTAGTTGACTTCTCTCTGGTTCTAAAGAAGCTGACCTCACCTTGTTTGGCTTAGAAAAGTGCCCAAGTCAAAGCTCTGGTTCGAGCCTTCCCAAAAAATGGAGCAGTTGAGAGAGAATGGAGTTTTCAGGTGTAGAGAGGATGAATGAGGAGGGGCTCTTTGTATAGGAAGCTCAGGGACCTCTTGGCCGTCTGATTGACACCTTAATGGTGGTCATTCAAGGCTTGAAACTCCTTGGCTGGAAACTTTTCAGCTTCACCGGTGCTGTGTGATTTTCGATAAGTGAACAATGCTATCATCTAAATGAATAAGACGATACTGTTCCAAACTAGACCGGACCGTTTCGAACCGGGTTCAAATCTTAAACCGGCCAGTTCACCCCCAATTCGACCGAATTTTTCATATATAAAAGTTTCTAAATTTATCTAAATTCATTTTCTATCCAATGGTGGCCTCAAATCTCAAATTTGAATTTTTAAAGCCACCTAGAAAAATGAATTTAACATCCCGTTCAATAGTTGTTCAAACCGGTCCAAACTAGTTCAATCTGGTTCGGATTCGGTTCACCTGAACCGATTTGGTTTTCATCTCCAATTCACCCTAAAGTCCTTTTTCATGACTTTTGTGACTCCTTAGGTCACTCAGGGTCCATAAATTTCCCGGTTTGCCCTCTCTCTTTGGGTTTCGGTTCACAAACCGACTCGCTTTATAAAGCGGTTCAATCCGGTTTGGATCCAGTTCACCCGAACTGGTCTGGTTTTTCTCTCCCAATTTATCCTAATTTTATTTTTCCAAGGTTGATGAACTCTTTTTGGGTCACTTGGGAGTTGTAAATTCCCCAATTCACCCGTTCCCCTATGATCGGGTTTGTGAACCAGTTCGGTGATTCTCACTCGGTTTGACTGGTTCTTTTTCCCGGTTTTCATTAATTCAAAAGGGCGGGGTTTACAAATTCAATGAGCGAAAATGGATTGACGACCAAACTCAAGTCATGGGAGGGATTAAGCAAGTCCTTAGAAGTAGGTTAAGAAACCTCAAAACTAAAAGAAATCGAAATTCATCCCTAATAAAATTAAAGTGATTACAAGTAGGAAATAAAGGAAAGAACATCTGAGAAACCTTGGAGAAGTAAGCCCTCCAATTAAGAAGTGATTAAGGAAACCTTCAAGGAATGGTAAGAAGATTGAACATGTAGCTCATAAGGTGGAAGGCTCTACTTTGAAGGACATTGTAGAGAATGAAACTATAAAAGGGAACTCTCCAAACAAAGGAATCGACACATAGACCGAAAGGGATCAACTTGGAATAAGTAACCGTGAAATGGTCACGAGTGAGTAAGGAAGGGATGAAGAAAGAAAATCCTTAAGTAAAGGACGCCACTGGAAATGAGGAAGGATATAAAGGAGGAAAAAATCCCAACATGTGGGTAAGTCATGAAGTGATCAGAAGACCTGGTATTAGGGAAAAGCCAATAAGGAAGTTGGTAAGGGACAATTGGATAACGCCGAAGGTAGTTGGGGAACACTACCAGGTAACAAGATGGAAAGAAGCCACACGTCTCCTAAAAGGTTGGAAAGGCATGAACCGTTATCGAGAAAATGTTCTAGAACTATAATGGACAAGGACAATTCTAGAACATGTCATGTTAGCTTGAACTCATGCAGATAGTGTCATCTTCTTACTTTAGACAATTGAACACTAAGAGAAGGGAGAAAGTCACCATAACTCCTATGAGATTTAACTCTCTCTAAGAAGGTCTCAAATCAAATAGTTAATGGCTAGTTGATGGATAAATGGATAGAAACGTCAATCCCCGAGCTCCCTTTTTAAATAGCTCCCCTTCGTTCATCCTCTTTACACCTTCACAGCTCAAAGATCCCGCACTGCTCCAATTTTCGACCACCCCTAAACTAGAGCTCTGACATCTACCCATTTCTTCACCTCCGAACATGAAATTGGGTTCCCTAGAATCCTGAGGAAGTCCTCTACCTTCCCACACACTCCTTTCAGCTCTAGGGTCACAGAGAAGCGCTGGTGGAATCACACAGTAACCTTCCTCCACTACCCAAACCTTTCCTAAATGATTTGTGCTTATTTTGGGCCACATTCAAACCTTCTGCCATGGAGCCAACCCTCCTCCAACTCTCAACAATCAAGCCTAGTCCTCTATGAGATCTTGAGGTAAGTCATTACCATCTCCCTTCGCCGGAACAATGGATTTACAGAATGAAATTTGTGAAATGTTACTAAATCAAATTATCATTGCTTAGGCTATTAATTGAGGTAGAATTTGATCATGTGAGGAACTCTCGATGAGAGCTATCTCCCCATACCAAGAACACCAAGAATCGTACCTTCTTTGGTAAGAAATATAGGCTTTTTATCTCTAGAAAGATTTTTCAACGCAACTTCATTTGAGATCAATTCTAGGCCAAATTGAACGGTTCAAATCTTAGAATGATCATAAAGAGGTACAGAAGATGATTAGTAGTATGATGGGAGGAAATCACTAGAGTTTAATAAGTTAATTTGATGAACCAAAGATTCAAGAACTAAAATGCATTTTTTGAAGAAATTGGGTGAAATTGGGATTTTCAAAATTTTGATGATTTTTGTGAAATTATTAAGAATTAAGGATGCACTTGGAAATAAAAAGAAATTATGTGAAACCCGTCATCTCGGATCAAGGAAAACTGAGAAAGAACTAGTCAATTTAATTAGAAAACCGAACCACTTCAGAAACCGAGAATGATAAAGAGGGGCTAAAATGGGAATTTGGAAAATTCCAAGTGACAAAAAAGATATAAAGTCATGGTAAAGAACCATGAAGTAAAATGGATGGGAAAATTGGACTGGATTAGGGTGAATTGGACCTGAACCGGATTGAACCGGTTTAAACTATACATGAACCGGTTTCTAAATTCATTTTTCTTGGTAGCTTAAAAATCTCAATTAGAAAAATTGATGCCACCATTAGATAGAAAATAAATTTAGATTAATTTAGAAAATTTTTAATTTTGAGAAAATCGGTCGAATCAGGCTTGAATCGGTCGATTTTCGCCATTGAACCCGGTCGGACCAGACCGGTCCAGTTCGGAACAATGTCATCTTCTTTCTCAGGATAACAACACTGTTCATCGGTTCAAAAACTTTCTTTTTCTAGAGAGGTAATATCCTCTCTGATCAGGGTATTTTTGGGCGAGGATAAACTTGACCAAAATGGAAACTGGTCGGGCTAAGGGTCCCCAAGCTCCATATATAAAGAGCTCCTCTCCATTCATCCTTCACATATCTCAAATCACCATTCTCTCTCAAGTGCTCCATTTTCCAGTGAAGCTCGAACCAGAGCTCAGACTTGGGCACTTTTCTTAGCCTAAGAAGGCAAGGCCAGGTCCTACAGACTCTAGGGGAAGTCAGCAACCTGATAGTAATCTCCCTTCGACTCGTGGACCCCTAGAGAAGTGCCGGCGGAATCAAACATTGAAGCACATCTGATGGATCGAAGCTGCCCTATTTTGCCCAAGCTAAATTTGGCCAAATTCAGACCTCCTCTAGCAAAACAAAGCCTCTCCAATGCTCCAATGACCCTCACACGACCTCCACAGAGGTGAAAGGTAAGCAAATTAGACCATCCTCCATCGTTGCAGATCGATGTTAGAAGGAGAAAGTGTCAAATTTCACTAACAAAATTCACCCTCGTATGGACTTCAATTTTAGCAATTCTTGATCCAAGAAAAACCTAACGTAAGCTTAAAAGCTCGGACCGTCGCCCATCCAACGGTAAGCTTTCGAAGCTTTCTCTCTCTACGAACAGTTTTCTAGTGAAGCTTCGTTTGAGATCATTTCGAAATCAAATTCTGTAATTCAATGCTCTATTTGATCGTATGGAAGTGTAGGAACTCATCAATGCCATCAATTTGAGCAATTAACCCCGATTGAATGACCAATTTGAAAAAATCAAATTCAGTTAAAATAAATGGGTGAATTTAGGAAAAAATGGGAGATTTTAAAAAATTGAGGGACCTCCATACAATTTCCCAAAATTGAAGACCAATTGGCAATGGGAAAGATGTTGGGGGGACCAATTGGTCAATTTTCAAAATATTTAGGGTCAATTGACTATTTTTGGAAAGTAAGGGTAAAACCATAATTTTTGAAAAATTAGGGACCGAATTGGTAATTTTTGAAAGTCATTGGGACTTAATTGGAGGAAATTTTAACACTAGGGACCTACAGTAAAAAGGTATGAACTTTAGGGAGCTAAGTGCAATAAATCGAAAATTTGGGCCTAGTCTCTCATACAGGAGAAAACGAAGGTTGTTATGTCGAACCCTTATTGATAATGAAACTCAAACCATATAGGTACACATGAGACTGGAACACAAGCAAGAGAGAGCTAGCGTGGATTATTTATTGACTTGGGGTGAACACGACACAATCAATAGGTGAGTGGGATTATTTAATGTCATACCCGGTTGGGAAGATAAACATTATTTTAACGGATAAAATCTACTTACTTGTTGTAAGTAAGAATAAATATTATACCCGATTGGTATGATGAGTTTCCTTGAGCAAAAGAGAAAGTGGGTGCAATGAACATGTTGCACCTACGAATGTGTGTATCCTTACTATGGAAGGGTGTGGGTTTGTTTTCTAAACACTTCCCGAGGCAAGGGGATGGGCTAAGAGAGCTAAACACACCAAATATGGAAATGGAAAAGCTTTTAGAGTCCTGAATTTAAGGAAAATCCTTTTGAAAAGGAAATGATAAGTTTGGCATTGTTTTTATAAACTAAAGATGTTTTAAAAACTCACTCCCAACACCTGCTCACTAAGTTGTAGAACTCACCCCCTCCCTTTTACCCCTTTTTAGGTAATAGAGAAAAATCAACCTTAATAACCCTTTTGTAGTTGAACTATAAGATAGTTATGGTTATTTTAATATATTCACTTTTATATAATACTATTATAGGAAAAATAGGAAAAAAAGGGCGTCTTATTCCTCGCGGTTTAGAAGAGGGTGAAACCCTTCATAGACCAAAGGGAGTGGTGGGTTGCTTATGGGGATCCGACCAAACTGGGTTGGGGCGTGACAACTTGAGTGGTATCAGAGCTTGTTTCCTCGAATACATTATCAAGACTATATAACATAGTAACTAAGATGAACCAAGAAAACTAAGAGACGAACCAAGAAAACTAGGACTAACGACACCAACACCACCCATCTCTTTGTCCTCGTAGGAAAACAACCCTAAAAGCCCTCCAATGCCTGAGGTATAGTAGAAGTCCCAAAGAACCAAGAGACGTTAGGTTGAAGTATCTAGGAGGATGGTGCCAAGTCCTATTGAGGTCACAGCCTCGAGTACGAAGGGAGCCAAGCCTAAAGCTAGGAACGCCAGCAAGGGATTATAACTTTACCAAGGAGGACGCTTATCAAGAACCCCATAGCTCACTATCTATTTCAAAACCACCTTTTTGTAATCGGGCTAAGACCCCAACATATTGTACTCCTTCTCCATTAATGAAGAACTCCAATTTCCTAAAACCATATCTCTAAAAAAATGATGTGATCTTGCATCTCAACTGTAGGAAGATTGCCCTAAGAAAAGTAACCAAACAAACCTATATTACCCTAGACACCACGAAGACCGAGGAGATTCCCATTCCAAATAAGGAAATGAACTAGGGGACTAAGGAGTTTAGGAGAACTCTTGGGGGAACTATTGGGTAAAGAAGGCACGACAAGAAAACTGTAAAGGTGATTAAGTATTATAGGAGAACCCTTGGAGTAACTACTGGGCAAGGAAATGATATGTTACAAGGTGTGGACAATAGGAACACTACTTGAGAAAGTGCCTAACACTACTAAGGAAAGGTATCAAGATAACTTGTTTTAGGTGTAAGGGAAATGGGGCATGTGATGAAGTATTGTCCCACACCGTAAGGATTTAGAGTAATACCTTCCAAGGACAACGCCCCCTCAACTACAGGAGTTCGAAAGGATACCACCCCAAGAAACATGACTCTTGCTCGAAATTTCAACCAAATCAAGGAGGAAGCTCTTCAAAGGATTGAAGGTAGGACCTTAATAAACCACAAATAGAGCAGGGTGTAGATATAGAGAATTCTTCCTTAAGAAGAAATTTTCAGCCATTTAGGAGCAAGGAAGGAAGTGCCTCCACAAGAGAAGACAAGCCTGAGCATTAGACGACAAATGGGATGTCTCGGGATGGCAAGTGTGACATGCTTTGGAAAAAGTAGAAAAGCCAAATAGTAGTTTCAGACGAACATAGCAGAAGTAAGAAAATCATAACAACGGGATAATTAGGAGAATAAATGACGCCCTATGAAGGACCGTGTAGTAGTAAAGACTACACCCTAAAAAGAGCAATAGGATGAGCATTAAGAACAAGTAGACTCGAGAGAAAACTATCTCAAAACAACTAAACAAGGAGAGTAGTAGGGACGAGTCAGTTAATGAACTGACCCTCATAGGAAACATGGACTCAAACCCCAACAAGGAAGGGAGAAGTGGGAAGGCCAAATGTTGGAAAAGAAGGATGTAGGAAATCCTTAAAGGAATCTATGGCTGAAAATGGAATGGGGACCACACTCAAGCAATGAGGAGGATTAAATAAGCCTCACACAAAGAGGTCTTGGAACAAACAGTGTCTAACCCCTTCCCAAGGAAGAAAACTCGTACAAGATACAAGTAGGATTAAGGAAAGGGTACAAGGATGTACCACCAGATTTCTAAGGAAGGGTACATAGGAAGGATGATAACAAAGGATGTCATAAAGTTGCTCTAAGGTCGGATGTTTGTAAAGGAGAAGAAAGGAAGAAGCCAATCATGGAAAGAAGTCCAAGGGAAGTATATGCCCCCAACGAAGAGGCGATGGACCTAATTAAATTGGAAAGAGAAGATAAGCTCGCAAATGCAATGCAAGGTGAGGTGAAAAGGTCAAGTACAAAGAAAATGTACTCATGAGGACCCAAGGAGTAAGTAAAACCTAAGGAATGGGTAAGTGGTAAAATAGCATAAAATGATGCAGTAATAAGTGGGAATGGGCGGTATACCCCAAATAAAATAACAAGGGAATGAATTTCGAAGGAAGTAATGCCTTGGGAAAGGATGTGCTCTAGTTAAAACGTGATTTAAAGGAATCACGATGGACACCAGGACTACTTCTAGTCCAAGCCCATGGAGCTTATGATTTATTGTTAGGGCCTATTGTAAAGGACACGAAATAAGACTCGACAATCGGAGATACCTCAGATAGGAAGTAAAGGGTGAATTGGGAAATTAAGGTTGGTGAAGGATTAAAGGTGGCCGAAAGCTCTAATTCAAAAAGGTGTAAGGAGATGAAGAAAGGAAACCTTCAAGGAATGGTAGGAAGGTTGAATGTGTAGTTCCTAAGGTGGAAATCTCTCCTTTGAAGGACATAGTAGAGAAGGAAACCAGCAAAAGGGAACTTCCCAAACAAAGGAAATCGATACGTAGACTAAAATGGATCAACTCGGAATAAATAATCATGAAATGGTCATGAACGAGTAAGAGTGGATTGAAGAAAGCAAAGTCCTTGAATAAAAGACGCCATTGGAAATGTGGAAGGACATAAGAAGGGAAAAATGCCAACATGTAGGTAAGCCATCGAGAAACCCGATGGATTGGAACCGAAGGAAAACCAATAAGGAAGTTAGTAAGAGATGAGTAGATAAGACAAAACAGACACAATCATGATGTCAAAATGTTAAGGGACAATTGGATAACGTCGAAGGTAGTCGGGGAACACTACCAGGTAACAAGAAGGAATGAAGCCACACAACTCCTAACAATTGGAAAGGCATGAACCGTTATCGAGAAAATGTTCTAGAACTATAATGGAAAAGAAATTTCTAGAACACGTCATGTTGTAAGGGTCACGTAGGTCCAACAGTCCCAAGAAAATAAGACTCAAGTAAGAAAGAGTTCGTTAGTCAAACATGATGAAGTCAAACCCAAGAATTGGAACTAGAGCTGTAGTAAACAAAAGATGGAGGAAGTACCAAAATAAGATAAGAGGGAAATCATATCAAAACCCACGGGGTTAAGGATGAAAAATTCCAAAAGGATGTTGAGCTAAAGAGTATCAAGGACCAAGGGAATAATTGGAAACGGGGATGATCGAACATGTATGGAACATCCAACCCCGTGACCGGGATAGGTACCCTCAAAAAGAAGAATCTTACCCTAAGCAGAGTAAGAAGTAGATCAAAGGGTGCACCCTTGGACTTGTGGATAAAACATACCTAATTAGGATACACTCCATGGAGTGAATAAACAATGGAAAGGAAAAGAAATTCCTTAAGCATGTAGTTTAAAGGGCTAAGTGAAGGAACGACCAAAGTAGTAGCATATCAAGCAAACCCCAAGTTGACATCAAGGGAAACATGTTTTTGATGCAAAGGATGTCGATTATGTTTTGGGGACAAAACTCCTAAAAGGAGGAGAGAGTTGTGAATCCCTTCATCCCGGATCAAGGAAAACCAAAAAAGAACTGGTCAATTTACAGAGAAAATCGAACAATTTAAGGAACCGAGAATGATAAATATGGGCTAAAATGGGAATTTGGAAAATTCCAAGTGACCAAAAAGTCATAAAAGTCATGAGAAAGAACCATTAAGTAAAATGGATGGGAAAACCAGACCGTTCTGGGTGAACTGTACCTGAACCAGATTGAACTGGTTAGAACTATACATGAACTAGTTTCTAAATTCATTTTTATTGGTCACTTAAAAATCTCAAATTGGAAAATTGAGTCCACCATTAAATAGAAAATGAATTTAGATTAATTTAGAAATTTTTAATTTTCAGAAAACCAATTGAATCGGGACTAAACCGACCAATTTTTGCCATTGAACTTGTTAGACCGGACCGGTCCCGTACGAAATAGTGTTGTCTTCTTCCTCAAGATGATACCACTGTTCATCAGTTCAAAAACTTTCCTTCCCTAGTGAGAGAATATCCTCTCCGATCAGGGCATTTTTAGGCAAGGATAAGCTCTATCAAAATGGAAACTGGTTGGGCAAAGGATCCCCAAGCTACCTATATAAAGAGCTCTTCTCCATTCATCCTCTACACTCCTCAAATTGCCATTCTCTCTCAAGTGCTCCATTTTCCGATGAAGCTTGAACCAGAGCTTTGACTTGGGAAATTTTCTTAGCCTAAGAAGGCAAGGTCAAGTCCTATAGACTCCGGAGGAAATCAGCTACCTAACAGCAATCTCCCTTCAACCCGAGAACCGTCAGAGAAGAGCCAACGGAATCAAACATTAAAGTGGCTTTGACGGATTGAAGCTACCCTTTTTTGGTCAAGCTGAATTAAGCCAAATTCAAACCTCATCCGGCTAAACCAAGCCTCCCCAATGCCCCTACGACCCTCACACAACCTTCATAGAGGTGAAAGGTAAGCCAATTTGGCCCTCCTCCGTCATTGCAGATCGATGTTAGAGAGAGAAAGTGTCAAATTTTAACAACAAAATTCACCCTCGTATGGACTTTAATTGTAGAAATTCTTTATCCTAGAAAGTACCTAAGGATGAGAGCTACCTCCCTAGATCAAGAGCTCGGACCTCCGCCCCTCCGATGGTAAGCTTTCGAAGCTTTCTCTCTATATGAACAGTTTTTCGATGAAGCTCCATTTGAGCTCATTTCGAACTCAAATTCTGCCAATCAAAGCTCCATTTGATTGTGTGGAAGTGTATTAACCGATCCATGCTATCAATTGGAGCAATTAATCTTAATTAAATGGCCAATTTGAAGAAATCAAATTCGGTTAATATAAAGGGGTGAAATTAGGGAAAATGAGGGATTTTGAAAAATTGAGGAATCTCCATGCAATTTCTCAAAATTAAAGGCCAATTAGCAATGAGAAAGATGTTGGAGGACCAATTGGTCAATTGTCGAAACATTTGGGGTTAATTGACTATTTTTTGGAAAGTAGAGGCAAAATCGTAATTTTTGGAAAATTAGGGACCAAATTGGAAATTTGGAAAACTTGAGCCCCTTACACAATTTAAAGTAAATTAAGGGTTCAAGGAGGATATTAGAAGTACTCGAGACTTAATTTGAAAAAAATTTAACACTAGGGGACCTAAAGTCAAAAGGTATGAACTTTAGGGAACTAAGTGCAATAAACTAAAAATTTCTGCCTAGTCGCTCATACATGAGAAAAATGAAGGTTGTTATGTCGAACTCTTATTGATAATGATACCCAAATTGTGTAGGGACATGTGAGACCGGAACGCAAGCAAGAGAGAGCTAGCGTGGATTGGAAACTTAATAGGAACGAACACTTCACAGTCAACAGATGAGTGGGGTTATTTAACGTCATACCCGATTGGGATGATGAGTACTATTTTTAATGGATAAAACCTACTGACTAGTTTTGAGTAGGAATAAATATCATACTTGGTTGGTATGATGAGTTTCCTTGAGGATAGGAGAAAACTGCCTATTGGTTATAAGCAGTCCCATCATCACACCTGGTTGGTGTGGTGAGATAAAAATATAATTTTTGTCAGAAGTGTTCTCCCATTATAGTGTGACAACTGTTTTCATGCCCCGACCCAGTTCGGTTGGATCTCCATGATCAACCTGTCGCTCTCTTGTTCAAGAAGGGTTCCCCCCCCCCCCACCCCATTCTTTAATCAAGAGTAGTCATGCGAAATTTACAACTATGTTTCGAGGAATAACATATATCAATAAAAATGCAAGATTAAAAAAAATTAAGCATACTTGATAGAGGGTAAATCCTAGTGTTATCCCTAGTCATTTCTCTACTTCTGAAAAGGGATAAAAAGGGTGGATGAGTTTCTACAACTTAGTGAATGGGTGTTTAAAAATAAAGTTTCAATAACATAGTTTTGAATTATGGTGTGCTAGACTCCTTATTTCCTTTAAGATTATTTCCTCCTCAAAATCTCAATTTTTTAAAATCATAATTCATCATTATCTACAATCGGCATGTTTAACAATCAACACACACCCTTAATCATGAAGGGATCACACAATCACAGGGCAGCCTATCCACTGCACCCATTGTGGCATCAGAGCGACTTTACTGGCCACCTAGATAGAAGTCCATCCACTTCTACCATGGGAATGAGTGGATGTTTGTGACATATGACCCTCAAACCTGAAAAGAAATTTCATGTCCATATGAGGACAGAGACCTCATCCCAACCCCACCCTGGTCTCATGCGCATGAAGTTACATCGAGCTTCCCTGACTGCTGGCATGACAAATTGCCATTATCTCCACCATCTCGTCTAATAGACCTTAGGTGCATCACTACCCCTCTTGGGCATCTTAATGGTCCCGAACCTCAAGTGCATGCCTTAATTTTTGGTGCCACTAGTCTAACAGCCCCGGCCTTCAACTCGACTTATTTATCTAAACTAGTCCGTCAATCGGGTCTTGTCGCACTACCGCTAGTCCATCGAGTATGTCGGTCCTCTCTTAGTACCATGGCCAAATCACATCATTCATTAAAATTTTCATGTCCTAACATCATTTTTGTTTACAAGCTCCTGCTCATGCCAACTGGCCTTGGGCCCACTGTACGAGATTTTCAAAATCGGGCATTTTATTCCCCAAGTTCTAAAACTAAGGCCTCTGGCATATCAGTAAGGTCTCCCAAAATTTTTAAGCAATGTCACACAATCAGGGGAGAGTACTTCTGACAAAAATACTTTTCACTTGCCCATTACACCAATCGGGTGTGATGACATCTTCGCTTATAATCGATAAGCGGATTTTCCACTTATTTATAGGAAGTTAATCATACCAACCGGGTATAATCTACTTACAACCAATAAGTAATTTTTCCGCGTGTTTCTCAAATCACCCCAACCAGGTGTGATGTTAAAATCTCCACTTAGAAGTGGTTTTTCCTTTCCGAGGTACTCATCATCCCAATCGTGTATGATGTGAAAAATCCCACAAACCCGATAAATGCAGTGTATTTTCCCCTAAAGCGACTTTCTGCCTCCACGCAAGCTTATCCTTGCTGGTGTTCCTGCTTATTCGTGTTACTACACAATATGAACATCCTTGTTCATTAACATTTGGCCTAATAGCATTCATTCCTCACTTATGAACAAAATGCGCAAACTTTTAATTATTTGCATTTAGGTCCCTAAATATCTTTTTCCTTAACTTTAGGTCCCTAATGCTAATTTTCCCCAAATTGAGTCTCGAAACTTCAAAAATTCACTTTAGGATCTCAATTTATTAAAAATCACAAAAATGGGTTCAAGTTCCCAAATTTCCAATTTGGTCCCCAACTTTTCAAAAATTACCATTTTGCCCCTACTTTCGAAAAATGGCAATTTGACCCCAATAATTCCAAAAATCGACCAATTGGTCCTCCAACATCTTTTTCATGGCCAATTGTTGCTCAATTTTGAGAAATTGCACTTTGGTCCCACAATTTTTCGAAATCCCCAATTTCCCCTTTCAAACGGGCTGAATTTGATTTCATCAAATTCACCAATCAATCAAGGTTAATTGTTGAAATTGAAGGTAAAATTAAGTTACTACACATCCTTATGATTCAGTTGAGCTTTGAATCGCATGAATTGATGCCAGAACGAGCTCAAACGGAGCTTCACCGAAAAATTGAACTAAGAGAGAGAAAGCTTCGAAAGCTTACCGTTAGGGATGTGGTGGTCTGAGCTTTCGATCAGTGCAAGTAGCTCCTATCCTAATATTCCTTCTAGGATAAAAAAAATTGCCCTAAAGTCCCTTTCCAAGGTTTTTATGACTCTTTGGGTCACCCAGAAGTTGTAAATTTCCCAATTTGCTTGTTCTCTAGTGGTTGGGGTTCGTTAATTGGTTCGGTTTTCTCACTCAAGTTGACCGGTTCTTTCCAGGTTTCCTTAACTCCAAAGGATAGGGTTTACAACTACTTAAAATATTTAGGAGACCTTCTTAACGGGAGCTAGAATAGCTCATATAGGCCAAGGCCTTAGTTTTTGAACTCATAGGGCGCAATGCCTAGTTTTGGAAAACATGTGGAGTGAATGTAAGGCCAGTGGGCATGGGTAGAAGCTCGTAAACAAACTTGATTAGATAGAGCCATGAAAACTCCTAATTAATGGAATTGATTGTGTGTTGTGCCATAGTACCAAGTTAGGATCGACAGTGCTCGATGAACTGGTGGTAGTGCATCGGGGCCAGGTCGACAGATCAGCCTAGACAAACAGCTGCAGGTCAGATTGATCATCGGGGCCGTTGGACCGTTGGCACCAAAGAGGATGGATAACTATATGAAAATTCTTGTTTGTGCATGCACTTGTGATACAAGACCATCAAGATGCCCTAGGAGTAGTGATGGTTCCCAAGGGCTGCTGGACGACATGGTGGAGATAAGGACAGTTGTCAGTCATAAAGCTCTGGGAGCTTCTTACACATGAGACCGGGCTGGGGTCGGGATGAGGTCTTCGTCCTCATTCGAACACGAAGTAGCATTCGGGTCAGAGGTTCGGACATCTAGGACATCCACTCAAACTCAAGGTAGAAGTGGACGTGCTTTTATCATGTTGGACGGTAAAGACACTCTGATCCATAAGTGGGTGTTGTAGACGTGTTGCACATGCGAATGTGTGTAGCCTTCCTGATGAGGGGCATGTGTTTGTTTGCTAAATACCTCCCAATGCAAGGGGATGGGCTAAGAGAGCTAAACACACCTAATATGAAAATGGAAAAGGTTTTGAAAACTTGAATTTGAGGAAAATCCTTTTAAAAAGGAAATGAAAACATTGGCATGATTTTCATAAACTAAAAATATTTTAAAAACTCACCCCCAATACCCGCTCACTAAATTGTAGAACTCACCCCCTCCCTTTTACCCCTTTTCAGGTAACAGAGTAAAACCAACATTAAAGACCCTCCTATTGTTGAACTATAAGATAGGTATGATTATTTTAATATATTCAGTTTTGTATAATTCTATTCTAGGAAAATAAAGGACGCCTTACTACTTGCGGTTTAGAAGAGGGTGAAACCCTTCATAGACCAAAGGGAGTGGTAGGTTGCTCACAGGGATCCAACCAAACTGGGTCAGGGCGTGACAAATTAGGTACCCAAAAATAAGGAATTAAGAATCTTAGGGACCTAATTAGAGATAAAGTATAACTTAAGGACCAAATTATAATTAATAAAAAAGTTAAGGGTCTTAAGTCTGATTACCTTATGATTTGGGACTATATTACCCAATTTATTGTAGAAACTGATTGCCTAATAGTCTGTGCAAAGGAAAGGCACACAAGAGTCAAAAATCCCTAGGGATGAACAAGTCTTGATAAACGGTGAGTGAAATTTCTAGAATTGGTTTGATGATGCATTATTACTCACAAATTGAACAACATGATTGCTTATAAAACTTCTTTTTTCCTAAAATATAATCCCATGACTATGTGAAAATATATCTCAAAATATTTTGGGATATATTAATGTAGTTAGCATGAACCATGATTTTAGGACTTCTCGTGAAAGGTGTGTGAACACACTTCAAGAGAACGATCTAATTCCATCTATCAATGCAGGATAAGGGAGGAACCAATGGTCGATAAAAGTTGGATAGATCTAGTTTTGTAAAAGTGGGCTCAAGGCTATGATTTTGAAAGAGAAGTGGGCCCAAGGCCATGTTTTAAAATCTCGTATAGTGAGCCCAAGAGCAATGGGATTGGGTCAAATCTCATAAATAAATTATGATTCATGAGTTTGATAAAAGTTATCACAAATTGATAATGTGTATTTAAGCTACTGAGCCAAAGCGAGGTTGTAGCCCGCTAGGCTAGTGGTGCAAAGACAAAGGTCTTAATCAAAAGACTACTGCTTGTGATTGCAAATGTATGGAACCAAGAGACGCTTGGTATGGGGTAGTGGTGGTTCTATGGGCTACTAAACAACAAGGATGGAACAAGAGAAGTTAACGTTGGTCCAATATATCATAGAGTTATGGGTGACCCATGCACAAATAGACATGACGAAGAAGAAAGGTCTCATTCCTCTATGGTGGACAACTTCATTCGAAAATGTTTGTGGGTGGAGCAATGGTGCTCACACAGAAAAATGGTTGAGGTTGTAACCTTGCATCAATGTGTTAGAGGTTATAGCCTCTCACCAAGGTGGTCGGTAAAGGTTATATGGAGCACAACTAGGACAAATCAAGGTTGTAGCCTCACACAAAGTCTATTCAGTGAATGAATTATCCCTTTTATGAGAAAGGGTGGTATGACACCTTGAACAAATTATAAATGTTCTACTAGGTAAGAAGGAACATTTTTTTAACTTGTGAGACACCGGCCAAGAATTTAATAAAGAAATCATGTGAAATATTTTTCAATAATAAAACAAGTTGTAGCTTGTTCATTTGATCACCTAAATTTTTTTGAGTTAAGGAAAAGTATCCTTGTTCCTTTTCGAGTATGTGCTAAGTCATGAAAATGACATTAGAAGAGGGTCTCTATGCTTGGTATGTGAATCCCTCTTACAAATATATGAACATCATTATATATTCTGCCATATCTTAAAAACATAATATGATAAATTGTTTTCTATTATTCTTAGCCTCCCTCATATTAATACTACATTGATGGTTGTGGCCACTATTGTAGTATTGGGAAGAGTGATGGGTTGTTAACAAGTTTCGATCATCCAAACCGGATCGGAGTGTGAAAATTTCAATTCAAGTCCATAAAATGTAAAGAGAAAATTGTGGAACCAAAGTGTAATTTTTTGAAAATATAGAGAAGTGTTGGTCAATAATGAAGTTCTAAGAATGTGAGGTCCCAAGTTAGACCAAGGGAATTTAGGAGACCTTTATTCCATTGAAGGGTTAGACTCTTCAAATGGACAAATGAAAAATATGTGTATTTTGGTTATTTTTGGAAAGTTTAGGGACTAAAATGTAAAAAAAATGCTGATGATCTAAGTAGGAAACTTAGAGTCCTAAGGAATTTTGGCAAATAAGACCATATATAGGTGTTAGCCTAAAGTAGTGAGAAGAAATAACAAACTTGGGTTAGTCGTGACAAGTTTATCAACACGTAGGAGTCGGGCAAACTGAGTCGGAGGAAAAACCGTACTTTTGGGGAACATTATGGGGGAATGTATGAACCAATGGTAAGGGTCAAAACTGACCCAACTTTATGATTTGAATTATGTAGAAAGATCCTACCACAAATTTGATGGGAATTGTGTGCCCAAAGACAAGGAGAAACCGTTAGAACGAAAACATCTCAGCTATAACTATGAGTGAGATTTTTTACTTCACGTCTGATTAATAAACCTTTTGAGAAACCCATGGGAAAGCTACACTTAAGCTTTTTATCGAATGATGGGAGATATCCATGTCCATTTGAGAAACGGGCTATGACCCGATGATTTTGGAAAAAGACTGTGAGAACTTGAGGGTTTAAAATGGGGGATACCTGACCCTTTATTTACTAAAGGGGCTAAGACCCACTAGTTATAAATGGGCAGAGACCTGCTGTTTATGAAAAGGGGCTAATGCCCTTTGTTATGAAAAGGACTAAGATCCAAGGTTTATAATGAGGGGCAAGGACTCAATGTTTATAAACTAAAAGCTAAAAGTGGGCATTTTGAAAGAGGGGTGCTTCCCTGGTATAATACTCGTGAATTTTTCTCAGGTATTTAATGTTAACCACATGTATTAACTTAATTAAAAAAATTTCTAGTGGGGATGGTTAGTAGCATGCCATCCTCAACACCTGATTGATTATGTAAAGGATGAGTTAGTTCGGATGATAGTACCAGTCCAACAACTCCAAGAGTCTACCCATGACAGATGGAAGGGGACGTTGGTTTGGATGATAAGTACATGTCCAACGATCCCATTGTTAGTTTGGATGAATGTACCTGTCATGCCCCGACCTGGTTTGGTCGGATCCCCATGATCAACCCGCCACTCTCCTGGTTTATTAAAGGGTTTTCCCTTATTATAAATTGTAAAGAGTAAGGTGTCCTTTAACCTGCACCTTTTCCTGGAATAACATAAATCAAAACTTTATAATAATTTAGATTTTATTATACATGTCTCACAGGCGTCTTAGTTGATGGTCTTTAAGGGTAGGCTTTCCAAAATCTCCTGAAAGGGATATAAGGGAGGGGGTGAGTATGACTAATCAATGAATAGGTTTTCAAAACTTTGTATCTTTAGGAAAAAGATAAATTTGGGAGTGTTCCAGACTCCTTTCTTTCAAAACCATTTCATTTAAAATCTTGGGTTTTATCACCATTTCCTTATTGAATCATGGTGTGTCATCACCCAATACACATCCTTCATCATTAAGGTTAAACACACATTCGCAGGTCAGTACGTCCATTGAACTCACTTGTGGCTTTGGAGCAACTTTACCGGACACCCAAATAGAAGTACTTCCACTTCTACCCTGAGAATGCGAGGATGTTTACAACATCCGAACCTCAATCCCGAAATCAATTCTTTGTGTTCGTATGAGGATAGAGACCTCATCCTGTCTCCACCCCGGTCTCATGCGCTTGGTGCTACTCCAAATTTTGCACAGTCACCTGCTACAACGAACTGCCCTTATACCCACCAGGTCGTCCAGTGCCCTTAGGATGCATCACTACCCTTTTTGGGCGTCTTGATGGTCTCGTACTCATAGTGCATGCACAATCAAAATTTTCTCATCATGCCATGTAATCTATGGTGCCACTGGTCCAATGGCCCTAACTCTCAACTCAACCTTCAGTTTTTTGTCTTGACTGGTTCATCAACCTGTCATGTCGCACTACCGCTAGTTGACTGAGTATGTCGGTCTTATCTTGGTACCATGGCCAAACAATTCCTTTATTTAAAGTTTCATGGCATATAACTCATGTTTGTTTACGAGCTCTTGCTCGTGCCAACTGTCCTTAGGCCCACTATACGAGATTTTCAAAGTCGGGCATATTAGCCCCCAAGTTCCAAAATTGAGGCCCTCAGCCTATAAGAGCTATTCGAGCTCCCGTTAAGAAGGTCTCCCAAATAGTTTAAGCATTGGCACAGAGTCAAAGGAGAGCACTTCCGACAAAAAATATTTTCAACTGTCCATTATACCGACCAGGTATAAGGACATCTCTGCTCATAACCGATGAACGGGTTTTCAACTTCCTTCGAGTAAGTTTCATCATACCAACTCGGTATGATCTACTTACAACCAATAAGTAGTTTTTCCGTATGGTTTTCACATCACTCTTCTAAGTTGTGATGTTTAAAATACCACATAATAGTGGGTTTTCATTCTAATATGCTTATCATTCCCAACCGGGTATGATATAAAATCTCACTCACAACCGGTAAGTGGTTTTTAACTTTAAGTTGTGCTCATCATCCCAACCGGGTATGATGTTAGTAAACCCACTCACCTGTTAATTCCGTGAATTTTACTAGACCGTTTCTTTATATTCACGCGAGCTCGTCCATGCTGGCATTCCCGGTATTTCACGTTCCTACATGATATGAACATTTCGGTTTATTATCCTTCGACCTAATAGCCTTCATTCATTCCAAATGAATGAGAAAGTCAAACTTTCATTTATTTGTAATTAGGTCCCAAAAGTTATTTCTCTTAAATTTAAGTCCCTAATGCTAGTTTTTCCTCACATTGAGTCCCGAAACTTTTTTTTTTAAATTTATCAAAGGACATCAATTTATTCCATTTCACAAAAAGGTGTTTAAATTTCCAAATTTTCAATTTGGTCCCCCAATTTTTCCAAAATTACCATTTTGCCCTTCTTTTACAAAAATAGTAAATTTTACCCCAAAAATTCTAAAATTTCTCAATTGACCCTCTAACAATTTTATCATGCCCAATTGACCCTCAATTTTAGGAAACTGCATTTCGGTCCCTCAAATTTTTGAAAATCCCAAATTTTCCCCAATTCCAACTCATTAACACATTCGAATTCGATTTCATCAAATTGACCGATCAAACACCTCTAATTGTTGAAATTGAAGTTGAAATTGAATTTCTCCATATTCATACAATTCTATAGAACTTTGAATCGTGAGTTTTAATGTCGGAACGAGCTCAAACGAAGTTTCGTCGGAAAATAGACTGTAGAGAGAGAAAGCTTCGATTACTGACCGGTGAGGGCATAGCGGTTCGAGCTTTCAATCTGGGCAGATAGCTCTCATCCTTAGATTCATCCTAGGATCAAGAATCACATCAATTGATGCTGAATTGAGTTAGAATTTCATCATTGAAATTCTGTCAATTCTCTCTCTAGCACAGGCCGGAAATTGTAGAGGTGAGCCGAATCTGCTTACCTTTCAGTCCTAATTCGGGCGTGGAAGGGCTGAGTAAGTATTGGGAAGGCTTGGTTTGGCCTGAGGAGGGCTCGAATTGGCCAATTTCAACTCGGCCGAAATAGGGCAGCTTCGATCTATCGAAGTTGCTTCACTATTCAATCATGCTAGTGCTTCTTCAACGACTCTCAAAATGAACGAATGTCACCACCGTGTAGCTCATTTCTCCTCGGTTCTAATGAACTCAACCTCACCTTCTTTGGCTCAAAATTGACCCTATATTGAAGCTATGGTTCGAGCTTCATCAGAAAACTAAGAACCTGAGAGAGAGTGAGCTTTTCAAGTGTGGAGAGGACGAATGGAGAGGGGTTCTTTATATAGGGAGCTCGATGACCCGTTGGCCATCCATTTGGCACCATTATGATAGGCATTGAAGACCTGAAACGTACCCAATGGAAGCGTTTCTTCATCGCCGGCGCTGCTTCAATTTTTTGACGAGTGAACAGTGTCGTCATCCTGAGGAAGAAGATGACATTGTTCCGAACCAGACTGGAATAGACCGAATCGGGTTCGAAGCTTAAACTGGCCAGTTCACCCCTCATTCGACCAAGTTTTTCAGATCTAAAAATTTCTAAATTCATTCTCTATCCAATGGTGACCTCAAATCTCCAATTTAAATTATTTAAGCTACCTAGAAAAATGAATTTAGGATTCTGTTCAATAGTGGTTCAAACCGGTCCGAATCGATTTGGATCTGGTTCACCTTAACCAGTTTGGTTTTCATCCCCAATTCCTTCACAAGTCCATTTCCATGACTTTTGTGACTCCTTAGGTCACTTAGGGTCCATAAAATTCCTAATTTACCATATCTTTATCGATTTTGGTTTATAAACCAACTCGGTCCTTAAACCGGATTAATCCGGTTCGGGTCCGGTTCACCCAAACCAGTCTGGTTTTTCTCACCCACTTTGTTCTAAGGTTCCTTCCCAAGGTTTATAAATCTTTTCGGGTCACAAGGGATCCATAAATTTCCCTATTTGCCCTTTCTCTATCGGTTCCGGTTCATGAACCGAGTCGGTTCATAAGCCAGTTTAATCCAATTGGATTCGGTTCATCTAAACTGGTCAGGTTTTTCTCTTCCAATTTGTCCTAAGGTTCTTTTCCAAGGTTTTATGAACCCTTTGGATCACCCAAGAGTTGTAAATTTCCAAATTGTCCATTTCTTGATAATCGGGTTTGTGAATCGGTTCGATTTTCTCACTCGGTTTGACCGATTCTTTTCTTGGTTTTCCTTAGCTCAAAAGGGCGGGGTTTACAATACCCATCCAAAATTGTAGGGACTTTGGTTCTGATGACAAGTACTCATCTATTTTCCACGGGCGTAACTATATAGATGGAAGGGGGCGTTGGTTTGGAAGATAAATACTCATCCAATGATCTGTTTATTGATTCATATGAATGTACATGTCCAACATTGTGTACTTAGGGACTTTAGTTCAGATGATAAGTACTCATCCATCGTCCAAGGGTGTACCCATATAGATGGAAGGGGACGTTGATTTGGATGATAAGTACCCATCCAACAATCTGATTGTTGGTTCAGATTAATGTACCTATCCAACATTGTGTGCTTAGGTTAGGAGTATAGCTCATTATAATGCACAGATGGTAGGTTCAAGAGCAAACCTCAGAAAAATGTGGATATGAATTGCGTCGATACTAAAAAGAGGAAACGAGTTGGCGTCCATGGATAGGATGATAAGGAGACCTTAACGGTGGGTTTATAAGGGAACCAACGTAGGTAATGGCTTTTACCCATGATGGGGTACGAATCCTAAAATATTTTTTGGAAGAAAACTAAGAAAGAAAAGTAAATAATATGAAGAAAACTTTGTGTTAGATATTTTGAGTAGAGGCAATATCGAGCCATGAATGACTCGATGATCAGTCATCGCATTCATTAAGCGTTGCTCACCTTCTCCCCCTAATACATTTAAGGGACATACAAAGGATTGGATCACAAGGGTAGAGGACCACTCTCCCGGTTTGATTGAATCCCCGTGAACAACCCCCCACTCTCCCGGTTTATTAAGGGTTTTCCCCTTCACTTGGTTACATGAAAAGGGGTAAAGAGAGGGGGTGAGTTCGACAACTCAGTGAATGGGTGTTGGGAGAGAGTATTCAAAACATCTTTAATCGGAGTGTGCCAGACTCCTAATTTCTTTCAAAAATATTATATTCCTTAAACTCCCGATTATTCAAAACCATTTTTCCTCATTTCCATATCATGTGTGTTTAACAATCAACACACACCCTTCATCGGGAAGGGAATCTCACATTCGCAGGGTAGCTCGTCCACTGCACTCACTTATGGCGTCAGAGCGATTTTACCGGCCATCTAGATAAAAGCTCATCCACTTCTACCTTGGGAATGAGTGAATGTTTGTGACATCCAACCCTCAAACATGAAATCAACTCCATATCCGTATGAGGACAAAGACTGCATCCCAACCCCACCCCGGTCTCATGTGCATGATTGCTGGCACGACAAACTACCCTTATCTCTACCATGTTGTCCAGTAGCCCTTAGGACGCATCACTACCCCTCTTAGGCATCTTAATGGTCTTGAAACTCAAGTGCATGCACAAACAAAGTTTTTCCGCAAAGCCTTTTATCATTGGTGCCACTGTTCCAACGGCCCCGACCCTCAACTCGACCTGCAGCTGTTTGTCTAAACCGGTCCGTCGACCTAGTCCTGTCGCATTGCCGCTAGTCCATCGAGTATGTCGGTCCTGTCTTGGTACCATGGCGAAATCACAAAATTCATCATACATTAAGAATTTTCATGGCTTAATCATCATGTTTGTTTGCGAGCTCCTACTCGTGCCAACTAGCCTTAGGCCCACTGTACGTGATTTTCCCAAACTTAGCATTTTAGCCCTGAAGTTCAAAAAACCAAGGCCTCTGGCCTATCTAAACTATTCCAGCTCTCGTCAAGAAGGTTTCCCAAAAGTTTTAAGCATTAGCACACAGTCAAGGGAGAATACTTCTGACAAAAATAACTTTCCATCCATCACACCGATCGGGTGTGATGACATCTTCGCTTACAACCGGTAAACAGGTATTCTACTTCCTTCTAGGAAGTCCATCATACCAACCGGGTATGATCTACTTACAAATGATAAGTAGTTTTTTCGCATAGTTCTCACATCACTCTAATTAGGTGTGATGTCAAAATTCCACATAGAAGTGATTTTTCATTTGTGATATTCTCATCATCCCAACTGGGTATTATGTGAATAAACTCACTCATCCGATAACCGTGACTTGTTCGTCCTCGGTTAATTTTTCCCAAGTTGATGTGAGCTTCTCTTGTTGGTGTTTCGGTCCTTCATTCTTCTACATGATTTGGACAATCTCATCTATTAATACTCAGCATAACAGCCTTCGTTCCTCACGTATGAACTACTAAACTCAAAACTTTCAATTAATTGCACTTAGGTTCCTAAAGTTCATTTTCCTTAACTTTAGGTCCCTAATGCAAATATTTTCCCAAATCGAGTTCCAAAACTTCCAAAATTCACTTTGGGTCCTCACTTTTCAAAAATTATCATTTTGCTCCTACTTTACAAAAATGGCAATTTGACCCCAATTATTTTTAAAAAAATCGACCAATTGGTTCTCCAACATCCTTTTCATGGCCAATGGACCTTAAATTTAGGAAAATTGTAATTTGGTCCCTCAATTTTACAAAATTCTCAAATTTTCCCAAAATTTTTCCCAATTTCCCCCCTTTCAAATTGGTCAAATTTGATTTCATCAAATTGACCATTCAATCGGGGTTAATTGCTCCAATTGAAGGTATGGATCAGTTCCTACATCCATATGATTCAATTGAGCTTTAAATCACGTAATTTGGGTCAGAATTGAGCTCAAACAGAGATTCGCCAGAAAACTAAACTTAGAGAGAGAAAGCTTCGAAAGCTTACTATCGAAGATGCGATGGTCCAAGCTTTTGATCGGGATAGGTATCTCTCGTCCTGAGGTTCCTCCTAAGATCAAGAATTTCAACAATTCATGTCGAATTGAGTGAGTATTTGGTTAGTGAAATTTTATTGTTTATCTCTCTAATGTTGATCGAAAATTACACAGAGGAGCCAAATTGGCTTACCTTTCAACTCTAATTCGATCATATGAGAACTGTGGGATGGAAGAGCTTAGTTTGGCTTGAGTAGTGCTCAATTTGGCCATTTTTAGCTCGGCCGGAATAGGGCAACTTCGATTCGTCGGAGCTGCTTCACTATTTGATTACGTCGGTGCTTCTCCAGTGATCCTTGGATCAAATGGAGGTTGCTATCAAATAGCTGACTTTCCCCTGAGTCTAAAGAGCCCGACCTCACCTTCAGAGGTTGAGAAAAATGCCCAAGTCGGAGCTATGTTTCAAGCTTCACCAGAAAATGGAGAAGTAGGGAGAGAGGAGTTTTCAGGTGTGAGGAGGATGAATGAGGAGGAGCTCTTTATATAGGGAGCTCGGGGACTCTCTAACCATCTAATTGGCGCCTTTATGGTGATCATTCATGGCATTAAACACCCTGAATGAAGAATTTTCACCTTCGCCAGTGCTATTTGTTTTTCCGGCGAGTGAACAATGTTGTCATATGAAGGAAGAAGACGACACTATTCCGAACCGGACCGGACCAATCCGAATCGGGTTCAATGCTTAAACCGGCCGGTTCATGCTCGATTCGACCGAGTTTTTTAAAATTAAAATTTTCTAAATTTATTCTCTATCCAATGGTGGCTTCAATTCCCTAGTTTGAATACTTTAAGCCACCTAGAAAAATGAATTTAGAAACCAGCTCAATAAAGGTTCAAACCGGTTCAATTTGGTTCAAGTCTGGTTCACCTGAACTGGTTTGGTTTTCTCTTCCAATTCATCCCAAAGCCCTTTTCCATGACTTTTATGACTTTTTGAGTCACTCGAGATTTGTAAATTTCCCAAACTACTATTTTTCTATCGATTAAAGTTTACGAACCAACTTAGTTTTCTATTTGGAAATAACCGATTCTTTTCCTAGTTTTCTTATTATAAAAGGGCGGGGTTTACACGTGTGCTTTGATTAAGCTAAGCATTAAGATATGAACAAGGAAGGGTGGATCAGTTTGAGAATCGAATCTTGTTAATTCTTAACTTAAGCACATAACTACTTGAAAGGGTGTTTTGAATTGTTGTGAATAGCTAAGTGGAATCATCGATCATAGATACTTGGAAAAACACTAGAACGAACGGTTTTTGGATACTCGAGTGAGTGGATTTAGAGAGAATGAGTCCCATTAGACCGACCGTGGTTCTTTATAAGTTTAATTGAATCCATTGGAAGTAGAGAGCATGATAAGCATTTCTTAAATAAATAATGGAATATGGAAGCATGCATAGATGAGAAATGGACTATGAACCCACGATGATGATATTTGAGAAAAAGCGGGACTATGACCTATGTGAGATTTTCCATAGAAGGCTACGACATAATCGAGACATAGCAGTGGGGCTATAAGCCAGAATTATTGAATTGAAAATGTAGCTAGGCTCTCGTGTGCTTTGATTAAGCTAAGCTTTAAGATATGAACATGGAAGGGTGGATCGGTTAGAGAATCGAATCTCGTTAATTCTTAACGTAAGCATATAACTACTTGAAAGGGTGTTTTGAGAACATTGGTAGTGGGGTCGATTATAGGATATTGAGCCCCATAAATTAATGAAATGATATACTAAAAATTAAATAAATGATATATGTGTTGCTTTTATGATGCATGTTTAAAATCATGAGTATCGGGGTCGGTTAGATAGCATACTGCATGCCTGAATAATAATGATCATTATATCATTGTATAATTATATTTGTGATATGATTTGATTGGATAAACGAGGATTGCGATGACACGACACCTGATATTACAGGTGATGCCGACATATAGGGGAGACTGGAACTAGAGTTACAAGGGGAAGAGTCATGACTTTTAGGTCTTCCTACAAACTCGTAGGGAGGTGTATAATAGAGGTCCAAGCATACTTGTGATCCGGAGTAGGCTAAGAGAATCAAAGTGTGTTAGATGTTGGATTACATGTCATCGCCAACACTATGAGGGGGACATTCATTGTAGAATTTACCTTGGGAGGGTGGTATGTAACGCACATACCCCTCATAGCCCTTAGTTGCTCATGTGTGAGATCTTAGTGGATATGGCGGCGGATAGGGTGCCAAGTGGGAAGTTGTGTTGATGTATGCATTATCAACAACGATAAGAGTATGGTATATAATTGTTGAGAATATGATCACACATTGGATAAAATAGAGAAGTGTTGTGGGTTTATAAGGTTGAAAATATTCCACTACTTACAAACCATAACTTTTAAGTAGATATGGGTCCGACCCCTTATCGGTCCACAATATCTTCTCATATGGTATTAGAACGAGTGGGCTCGCACCCGTACCCGACCTGAGACTAAAAACTTGACTCATGGTCTGCCCAAGTATGAAGGAAAAATACCCAACTCAAGGCAATTGGTTCCCCTTCGTCCAAGACCGAAAGAACGGGTTTTATATTGCATGTGGCAAGTGTATCCTTATTGCACGTGAGGGCGGGTATTGAGAATATTATCTCAAATTGGATAAAATAAAAAACTATTGTGGGTTTATAAGGTACTGCAAGGCTCTTATTCTAGATCGCCACTCAAATACTTAGAGTCAGATACATAATATAGAATTTCTAAGAATATGATCACACATTGGATAAAATAAAAAAGTGTTATAGGTTTATAAGGCTATAAAGACTCTACTACTTACAAATAATGACTTTTTATTAAATATGAGTTTGACTACTTATAAGGCTATAAAGACTCTACTACTTACAAATAATGACTTTTTATTAAATATGAGTTTGACTACTTATCAGTCCATAACACCTTCTCATATAGTATTAGAGTGGGTGGGCTCACACCTATACTCGACCCAAGACTAAAAACTCAGCTCGTGGTCTGCACGAGTATTAAGGAAAAATACTCAACTCGATGCCATTATTCCCCTTGTATATAGACAGTTGTTGAGTACAGATTTAAAATTGCATGTGGCAAATGTATTCACAGGCAAATGTATTCACATAAAGGCAGGGTTGAAAATGTAATCACATATTTAATAAAATAAAAAAAGTGTTATGGATTTATAAGGTTGGAAAGGTTATACTACTTACAAATAATAATTTTTAAGTAGAGATTATTGTTTCATAATATCTTCTCACAATAATACACATACCCCTTCTACTCCTGAATTTTGATGTGTAAGAACTCCAAGAATATTTTATTGTGCATTGATATATGACATTAGAAGTGGAAATCAAGTTTCCAAAATAAAATGACAATAAAAGAAGTGATGTAGAGAATAGCGAAAGAAGAAACCATAAAAAATGTAAATGGTTAATTATTAAATAATATGTGAAATATTGAATAAAGAACTTGTAAGCCATGTAATAATATATTGGTAAACTTATTAACTAAGGTGTGGGCTCACACTCTCCCCAAACTATTTTAAGTATGGTGTACAAGATAGACATATTACTAACCCCTTCAAAATCGAGTTAGGAAACTTAAAAAATATGTACAAATATTTTATATTTACTTATTAGTTATTAAATTATCGATATAAATATATATTTATTTTGGTTATATTACTTTATTTATGAAAATTTTAATTTTCTCTCAATTTTATACAAATTTATATTTTATGCATTTGATAAATATTATATTATCCAAGTTGTTTTTGTTGAAATTGGACCTTATCTGAAAAATTAAATTCGAATGTGACAAAATTAATAATTTAATATACAAATTAATGTTGACTTTATTTCTTGATACACTAATAAGGCTAACTAGTTTTGGCATTACAGCAAGAAGATGAATTGTGGTGGGAATGCGCGCAGTCCAAGTAGATAAAGTAAAGTCGTTATTGAAAGAGGGCTATTATCTAAAAGTATAGTGGGTTCAATATAATTGAGCAAAAAAATAGTGGGTTCAATATAATGTACACTTCAAATGGGAATATTATGTTTAATTTAACTAAAATTCAGAAATGGAAGGTGACGTTTATTCCTTCGTGCGTGCTCCCAGCCTATGTGTCACCCCATCTAGGGAGTTTGGAACATTATTTTTTCCATTATTCGGGTTTTTCGAGCAAAAAAAAATGTACAAAATTTAAAAGTACGATTAATGTTCAAGCTTCAACCTATCTATATATCTACTCTACTTTTTTAAGCAATTAGTATATTTTGAGACATTAGTAAAAAAATACATATGATTTTGTAGACAATATATCCCAAAAAATCCTTCACTTCCCATCCTACTTTCCCCAACCCTAGAAATTCACCTTCCTTGACTCCTGGTTAATGCTCACTAGTCACTCCCTTTCACTCGTGGAAAGCTTTTGGGCTCTGCAGCAGCAATGTCCGTCTTCGGCCGCCTCCGCTCGAGTTCTGTCACCTGTCGCTACTTCTCCACTTCCATCCTGAACCCTAACTCGAGTGCTTCCCTAACTTCCAAAGAGAAGTCCCGTGCGGCGCTCGCTCTCCTCAAATCGGAGAAGTCTCCCGACCGAATCATCGAAATCTGCCGTGCCGCCGCCCTGACTCCGGAATCGCACCTCGACCGAATGTCCTTCTCTATCGCCATCTCCAGCCTCTCGAAGTCTAAACACTTCGAAGCTATCCGTCAGTTCCTGGAGGAGTTAAAGGACAGAGGCGACCTCAGGAACGAACGCTTCTTCTCCCACGCGATCGTCTTGTATGGTCAGGCCGGGATGGTCCATGAGGCAATCAATACCTTCAACAAGATCGAGGAACTTGGGGTCCGTCGGACTGTCAAATCCCTGAATGCTCTCTTGTTCTCATGTATCCTGGCGAAGGATTTTAAGGAACTGAAGAGAATCTACATTGATTTCCCCAGGATGTATGGACTCAAGCCTGATGTGGAAACCTACAATCATGTAATCAAGGCTTTCTCCGAATCTGGATCAGCAAGTTCGGCTTACTCCGTTCTGACCGAGATGGATAAGGCAGGAGCTAGGCCAAACTCAACCACTTTCAGCAACATGCTTAATGGTTTTTACAATGAAAGGAAGTTTGAGGATGTGGAGAAGGTGTTGAAGTTGATGGATGCCTATAAGGTCTCTCGAGGGCTCAGTATTTTCAATGTTCGGATTCAAAACCTATGTAAGCTCAAGAAGTCTGATGAGGCAAAAGAAATGCTCGATATGATGCTATTAAGGGGTCTGAGACCAAATTGCATTACTTACTCACATTTAATACACGGGTACTGCAAGGAAGGAAACCCTGGTGAGGCGAAGATGCTGTTCAAGGACATGAGAAAGAGGGGTATTAGCCCTGATAGCGAATGCTACTTCACCATTATCTATTTTCTGTGTGAGAGTAGTGATTTTGAGGCTGCTTTGAGTATATGCAAGGAGTGCATGGAGAAAGGCTGGTTCCCAAGCTTCTCTACCATGAAGTCGCTTGTTAATGGGCTGGCTAGCATTGAGAAGGTCGTCGAGGCAAAGGAGATCATAAAGCGTGTGAAGGAGAAGTTCTCGAATAATGTAGATTTGTGGAATGATGTTGAAGCTTCTCTACCTCAATGAGGACGGAGATGCCATGCCCCTTCTGTCCTTCGAATAAAGATTATAAGGTACATTTTTTTGAGCAAGAAGGAAGAGTAGAAACCCTGTTTCTGAATTCATCTAGTTGCAAGTGTTTGCAATGTTAGATTACTCCTGCTGTGATATTTGGTAATTGTGTCTTGAAGAGTGCTTCAATCATCAAATGAGAATGATGCTTGTTGTTCCTGATTATCATGCTTGGATTGTTTTTTTGTTTGGGAAGATACAATATCAACTTTTTTTGAGTAACCTACTTGTTTTATGGAAAACATTGCACAATATGTTTGAAGTTTTTGTGTTAAGTTCAAAATGCACGGCAATGACTCTGTTCTTTCCGAGTGACGGGTCCAAATTCATGTTTGCTTCTATACCTTTTTAGCTGTAAATCATCTGTTCTATGCCTCTGGAGTTCCCTATTTATCTTACTGCAAGTATGAGCTGAGTCTTAACCACCTTTGAATGTTTCAATTGTATGGTAAATCAAGCCCTTGTTTCAGATTTTTAATTTCTGGTTAGTGCTAACTTGTTGAACTCTAGGGGGATGTGAATCCTCATGTTAGTAAAGCCCTGAACTGCAGCTTGAAGCTATAGTTGGAGCCTTCCCTCCCACTTAGTGTTAGAAGCTTTATAGCATTGAGGCTCTCTTATTATCAATGTTTTTTTTGGAAATTTTTGTTATTAAACTCTATCTGCTTTAACATGGGACTGGCTTTTGGTCGAGTTTGGTTTTAAAACTAGTGTCATGCAGTCTGGATATGTAAGAAAAATAATTAAAGGGACATAATATTGGATGAATACATTCTGAAGGGTTCTTTCTATATAGGAAATCAGGATAATTGACAGCTGAAGCATACGGTATGAGATGTCATAGAGGGGTTTTATTAAAGAATGATAAGGTCGCAGATGGGAAGCGAGTTCAAGGAGGAAGGAGAGGAAGGGGGTGTCTCCTCCTCCGCTCCCCTCCCTAGGGGCAATCTCATTGGAGCTCCCACGAGATCACCTTAGACATCTTTCTTAAATGAATGTTTAAAATCTAAAAAATAATAAATAAATTTGAATGAAAATAACACTATGTTAAAAATTTGTTGTTCTACATGAAAAATCTTGATCATACCTTATAAGTTATGTATCATGGAGAGTTTTTCTATTCGTAAGTGACTTGTGAGTTGAGTTTCAGCAGATGGCGAATCCTAGGCCTAGCTCCAGAGACTGACTCCAGGCTAAAAGACTTTCTGATCATCCAGTCTATCACACAATTTTTACCAGATTAACAATAATTAATAGTTTGTTTATGCTGATACTACGTATCACTATATACAATACTATATATACGATACTCGGGGCCGAGATTGTGAAAGCACCACATTCTTTATGATCACACTAGCCCTCGGAAATTTCTGAAAATATTAACTAATGGTAATAAATGTTGTTATTAGTAAGCTACACCACCAGAAAAAGCGTTTCCATCATGCAGCAGAGATTCAGTGAGCCAATACCCATCCCAAGAACCACCAACTCTCTGCAAATTTACGGAGAAAATTCAAAGCTTATAAGCATTAAACAAGAATTTAGACATAAAAGAGTGAAAATTTCATAATCATAGCATGAACCAAGCTTATAAGACATGAAAGGTGAACAGGTCGGACCTGAACCATTGTAAATTCAAATATTCCTTCCTCCTCTGGCCGTGCTCCTTGAACCCATATCCGCTGTTTATATTGATTCTACCAAGCAGGGGACAGAAAGCCCGTAAGGAAAGTAGACTGAAACCCAATCATCATAAAAAAATGAAGCCTGTAAGGAAAGTAGACTGGAAACATGTTTTAGCAATCCTCACTTGGACAGAAAATGAAGACAAAACAAACTATAAACATCTTAGTTGGACCAGGGAAAAGGAAAATGAATACATACATATTTAATACTTGCTAATGCTACAAAAACAAAATTCCCCTTTCCATAGAAGAAACTTCTTCATTCACTAAGAAACTGAAGCTATACTCTTGCTAAAGGCAAACATGTATAATACCTCCTTTGCAAATAGGCTGCTCAAAATTCTCCTGTCTCTGTGGCCAAGTAAAACTCGGTATGCAGAATGATGAAATATCCTCCTAAACCTTTCAAACTTTTAGAAAAAAGAAAAGAAAACCAGTAAAAGATGCTATCATGGAATTGATGGATCAAAATATTTAATAATGCAATTCGCTAGCTCATGCACCTGCCCCAAATCAAAAAAGGGTCCAAAGTATGTTGACCTCTCAAAAGGGTCAAACCCAGCAAACTGCCAAATGCAAATTTACTCCATTTAGATTTACGAATGAATCAAATATCATAAATGTCATCTAGAGGAGCACATGAATTATAAAATCACCCTGTACATCACTTCAATCCCATAATCTTGACGAGGTTGATCATTGAATTTCAACGAATCAAGTTGGTGCTGCACAGCTTCCTCTGCAGTGAACTACAATAAGCTTCAAGATCTATTATGAAAAGAAATAAAATTTAAATATTGCTATTAGTTATTTTTGAGATAGAACACTTACATTCAACCTTGGTCCAAACGGTCTTTTCTTCCTAGATTCAAGCCTGCAATCACCAATTAAGTGACAAAAGTTTATTAAATTCAGATGTTCTCGCTCACTTCATAAATATATCTATAATGTTTACTTAAAAATTTTACACATGAATTTACTCAACAAGGCAGATACTCTTTGGAAGGTTTGCAATTGCTTCAGAGAATATCATACTTTTTTGTATTTTTGAAGTATAGAGTTCTCCCACAAGAGATGTTCAGATAATGATGAAATCACTGGATGATTATAATTGAAAGATGGTATCGGAAATCTTAGTGTCATGTCATAAACACGAATGATTATGTATTATGCCATTTGATCCTTGAGTCATGAGCTAAGTATACCTCAACGGTCTAAGTCGTGAGTAGCAAGGTAATCTCATGATGATATCCATATACATCTACAGGTTTCTAAATCAAAATAAGACTAAAACTAAAGAGTTTCAAAAACATGGTGAAGGAAGCACCGCAAGAAGTATGGCGATATCGAATGCCCAAGCATGACACACAACTCAACTCAAAGAATCAAAAATAAAAATAACTGCAGCTGCATGTAGATATACAAGGAATTCCTCCTTTTCTACAGGAAGCAGCTTCAATGGCATTCCTTCTAGAAGCACCATAAAGTTTATTGCAGATACTAAATTTTTGTTTCTATTCAAAAGTGATATAGCACCTACAAGACAGTTGGTTGCAAGTTAGCATTTTTCAATCGCCAAAAAAGAAAGACACAAAATCTATCACCAGTTCGCTTATTTCAAAGAACGAAGCCCATTTTCCTTGCAAATGAACCTCAAATTTCATTTTCCATTTACTATAATAAGTACAAGTGCAAGAGAAAAGCCAAAAGCAAATAACCCTACAATATTGGCAATTACTATCAATATCTAAGCATATAATTAGATTATTTTGGGGTGAGGGCGACTACCAATTAGCAGAGAGATAATCAGGGATGTCAGCTGAGGCAGAGAATCGAGGGCTAGTCAAGTTCCTGGCATGCTTGTGGCTTTGAGAATATGAGAACTTAACCTCGGGTAGAAGGGAAAAGGGCTGCAGCAACAAGGAAGAGGAAAGCATGTTACACCCATATCCCAACAACAGAAAAAGCTCAAACTATATTGTCCCAAAAAATGGCAGAACAACCTGCGGCAAAATGTCATTTTAAGTAACTAAAATATCATAAGAACTGTGTAAAAAATTCAGGCTGCAAATAATTTACAAATACGTGATAAGGTACCAAAGATAATTCTTAAAAGAGGTGAAATTAAACTATCAAAACTATCCAAAGACTACCTTACTTGTCACATAAGCCATTCCTAGCTTGAAGCTTATCTGAAAAGAAAAAATAAATATGCAGATGTTAATTTATCAATGGATACAAATTTCAAAAGTTGCAGGAAATTTTAGTATGTTTACCTATTCGCCTAATCCATTTCATAACAAATTATGCACAATAATTAAATGGATCAATGATATCAGCTGTTCAATATGATTCTACATTAATTATAATATGAAAAATGTATTTATAAGTACAGCATATACAATTATATTTTTTATAGGAATTAATACTAAGCATATATCCAAATAACTATTTCATCACCTTAACAATACATTTATATTAATTTACAAAAAACAACACATTTATATCCAGTAGAATTCACGATAATAATCTAATAAAACACTATGTAAATGGACATGAAACAAGCGTTATTGTAAGGAGTATTAACAACTAATCTCATACAAAATCAATTATAACTTCAAGTAGGAAAATCACCATCAACCCGGCATACTCGTGCAATCAGGGTACTAGGGACTTATATTTTTTTATCATGAAAATAATACCCCACCATATCCTTGAACGATATCAAGAATGAAAGAACCAAAAAAGCTAAGTCACGCCTACAGTGAAAACTGCCCTCCAGCATGTCTACAACATGAAAATTTTATATCAATAGAACGACTTCTTGCTGCAAAATCTGCCATTACATGAATATGCCTCCAAAATTAATCATAGAGCCCCAGTTCTAGCAAATCAGAACGCAAATCCCTCACCCTAAAGTTTTAATCAAGCTAGTGTTAAACAACATAAGCACAGGAACGATAAATTTTAGAGTAAGTTTCCCTAACAGATAAATAGCAAGCAAGAGGCCAACGTTTCTTAATCATCTCCGGAAACAAATAAAAGCAGACCACAAACACAAAAAAACATCCATCGGGGACTTCACCGGATATAGGATTTGAACCAGGGAGAAAACCAACTGTGTTGCGAGGATAGAAACGTGCAAAAGATGACAGCGAGTATATGGATTGATGTACTGGAGAGGACTGGGCTCCCAGACGACGGGATCTTACGGTTACGCTGCTTTCCTTTAGAGCGGTTGGATTTGGTTCAACGAGTAATTGAAGCATTACGCATATCAGATGAGATACTAAGGACCCACACGATGCTATCGACTTTCAACATAAACAACATAATTGTTTCGTTCAATAAAAAATATCCCAACATTAACTCATCAAATCAGGCTTGTATATCAACAATTGCATCACATATGTAACTCTTTTCCCATTCTGACCTTGCAAAATAGCTTCAAAATCGATCTTTGTCCGCTCCATTTCCGACCTCATAATAAATGTAATGGTAATTTTCATCCTTGACTTTGCATTGTGTGCCGCACATAATTTAGTCCACTCCGCATCCTTTTGTATGTTCTTTATTCTTTATTTTTTTGCACCCATCAATTATCGTTTATTAATTACCCAATTATGTGAAGATGTTAGGCAAGTTTATTTGGAGCAAGTAACTTCAACTTAGACAAGAATTAGGAAGAAAAGATTTTGGAATCAATGGTGGTAGAGTGCAACCATCAATTTTTACGAGAAACCCAAATTCACACAATGATTAATATTATCTCTACTAATATGTAAATGTGAATAAATCTTGCGTGTTTTTACTTTTCCATCCTCACCCTTTAATTTATTTGATTTCTACAATTGTCACTTATCCACCATTATTGTTCCATTTTCACCCTTTAATTTATGTGATATGCAAGTGCACAAAAATGATCAAATTAATATACAAAATATACCGTAGACGGGTGTAGTCCAGGTACCAAGTTTTGGGACCAATTCCATAAAACAAAAGAAGATATCTAAGTTTAGACCCTTAAAGATTTTAACCTGGAAGTGTTGACTTTATCTTCTTCACAGCATATATATAGCAGATACTTTACATGTGGATAGTTTCTTAAATATACATCATAAAATTTGTCACGAGTAAATTATGTGACAAAGCATAAGTGATCTATATGCTATATAGATTTCTCAAAACGTGATCGTTTAACATACCAAAAAAATGGTACTTTTCTTGCTTTGGGCAGAGCACTTGCCTAGACCCTAGGCCATTGTGGACTCACTACCTGCATAAACCCCAAAAGAAACTCGTTCAAATATAATGACCCAGAGAAAAAAAAAAGCAAAACACGAGAACCATGTTTAAGAGATTCAGAAAAGAAATTTATTGCCACATTGCATAATCTACAACATGTTTTAGAATATCTGTCTTTTGATGCATCTCTTCCTCTTCCTCTTCCTCTTCCTTTATTTGATTTCAATAATACTAAAAAACATTGAAAATCATATTGAATATAATTCTCAAACTAACTTTAAAAGTATAGTAATAATATCCATATTTCATTCAAACTTTTGGCATCAAGTTGGCAAGAAAATCCTCATATCCAGAACCAGTGTTTAGGAGCATATAATATGTAGTCCAGTAGAGTAATTAGACAAGTAGGGTGAAATTGGCAACCTCGAGTGTGCTAAACACCAATCTCATCCGGCTAGCAACTACTGATGGCTCCTCTGCACGGCCCATTACTGCCATTTGCTCTAACTGAAGAGTCTTCACGGGGAGCCTGTTGGTGAAAAAAATTATTCTCAATACTTCTTCCAATATCAGGTTTAAATGCAAGAATAATATTGAGATGCACATTCAAATAAACAATCTGATAATGCAAGAATCATTACTAACCAGGCCATCCCTTTTATGTAGTATGCATTTGCTATGAAGGCACAAAAACCTTTCCATTGGAGAAGTATTTCATCTGATACTGGAGTCGCAGATGACCATCTAACAATAGTAGGTTGTGGTGTACACAAAATCGTTATGAATATAATGCTCAGCCATAAAATGCATTCATCTATCTGCAAAATAGCAAAGACAGGAAATTTTCAGGATATGAACATAAAATTTGATTATCGGCCTTGTTACAGACTATATTTGACCCGAAAATGCACCAGAAGGCTTAGGTCTTGGATAAGGAGAAGGCAAATTTCATAAATAATGATAAACAGTAGTTTAGCTTGTGATGTATGGCTTTGGATAAAAATTTTACTCCTTCCAGTCATTCAGCATATGTTTTTAGATTATTTAGATAATTTAATGGATTTACTACACGATAAGAAAGAACTTTTCCTGCTCAATGTCGTTTACATTACCTCCTCGGACACAATCTTAGATTTCAATCTGATATTTCCACCAAAACCCTGCATGGATTCGATCTCAAGACCAGATTCCTTCATGTCTAGGAGCTCATTCCTAAGTCCTTCGTCAGTGCATCCAAGTGCATAGGAATTTACCCCCGCAATGATAAATTCCTGATTATGGGTAAATAAGAACATTAGAAACATTGAGCAAAACTTGTTCAATAAAAAATAAAAAAGAAGATGGTGAGTGAACACAAATATTTTCCATAGATCTATTATAAATATATTATAGCAAGCAAAATAGATCCATATATACTTTCAAGTTGTCACCTCCTCCACGTTCCACAACATTCCTGTATCGCTTAAAGAGACTGATAGCTATGTTGCGTGACGAGCGGTATTCATCATCCGGTGATGATGGATCATGCATCCGGCACTGCATTTTGCACCAGAAGAAATAAAATAAATCATACTTCAAAAGATCAACATCTGACATAATAGATGTTCAAGTACCAGCCATTTCTTTGCAGGCACATGTTGCATTCCAATTCTAATCCATCCTCTGCTAGAAAAAGAGCTGCTTAAATTTTCAGAATGATTGTTTATTGAGATGGGGGAAATTGTTGGCTTCTTTGATGATATGATGTTGATAAATTTGGATAATGGAGAGATATGCTTTAGATATGGTATATTTGCGCTAATACTTCCCGTAACTGTCAGCATTGCCATAGTTGAAACATATTATATTGCAGCCTTCTGAAAAGACAAAAAGAGTAAAATGGTCAACATAGAGAAAAGAGCAGGAAAAAAAATAAATGCTACAGTTTGAATAGATTATTTCATTAAAAAAGAATTAGCAATGCAGAGATATAGTGTCAATATCACATACTAAATTACTACATTTTAGTCAAATCAAGAGAACTTACAAACCAGTTCAACGGTAAGTTATCCTCATCTTTTCTAAAATTTGTTTGATAGGAATTGGAACATACGAAATCGAAATTCACTTTCATTTTTCAAGTTCTCTTCTTCAAGTCTTTTTCCTTTTGTGAAAAATTAAAAGAAGAAAAATAAGTCCAACAAAGAAAAATTACCCTGTTTCCTTCAAACTACAAAAGATCATTGACCCCTTCTAATCACTAAAGAAACAATGATGCCCCATTTTGGATAAACTCCTGATGGTTAGTCCTTTATTGCCCATTGACCTAAACATTGAAGGATTTTCCAATAAGTTAGTCCGCACATTAAAATATCATAATAATATTTACTTTATTTTGGAGCTGAGATGGCTAGGATAATAGCTCCATTTGAATAAAATATGATTTGATTAACATTTGAATGTAATATTTCAGATAAGCTTGTTCTTATTTTGTCAAAATTTTGGTTAATATGACCTAAATGTTTACCCCAAAATATGATAATAAATTGTGTATGGACTCCTCTCATGTAAATGCAAATAAAAAAGCTAAAACAACATAAATAAATTGTTCACTGCATTAGTTATATAAGTAAAATTGACAATACTTTAATGGGTGGACTAAATTATTAGAAAATCATCCAATGTATGGGTCCACTATGTTGGTTTTTAAACAATAGGGATTGAAGTGGTGATTTTGTCAAAGAACAAAACTATAGGTTAACTCCAGAATTAAACTGCATGTACACACGAGAGGTAACATGCGGATTATAATTGTTGTCTTTGAACATTGCATACAGAATATAATTAAGCAAATAACTTAAAGACATCAAAATTGTTGATCATCTTCAGTGGTGGTGAAACCTGCTTTAATATTGCTAGTGTTACATTATCAGTGTTCAAGAGATGAACCGACTTTCTAATGCATCAGAATACATAAAAAATAGAGTTTTGATCATCAAACAATTCGTAAACTTTAAACATGTTGGACTTTAGCATACTTTTTCTCAACATTTGCACGCATTTAGCACCATATTTAAACACTTCGAGTTATACAAAATCAGATATATGACATGAACTGTGGATCGATAACATTTCAATGAAAATTACATCAACTAATGCTTGAAAAACTGAGAGCATAAAAACAATTACAGGAGGAAGGTCCCAATTTTTAATATTAGTAATCTAAAATCAGGAACACCAGAATTCGAACAGAAGAAGCAGAAAGAACCACATAAAACCCACCTTGTTTGCACCAAGAAGACCTCACTAGCGGGCCATCTTTGAAGAGACTTACCGAATGAATAAGGGCAAATAGATAGTCCTTAATGGGAAACAATGAAATAATCTAATAATAGCCACTAATATTTTGAATGGCTACGAAGAATCTGATGGTGATTCCCCCAAACTATGATTCGTGGTTCTCTTGCAAAAATCTGAGGCTGAAATTCTGAGAAATTTTTTTTTGCTCAAACCAAATTCTGAGGATTAACGTAGGGGCTGCTCGAATTCATTTTGTCGTATTTTTATTTTATTTTATTTGTTTTTGCACTCAGTCGTGTTTTTATTGGTTAGGGTCATTTTGTGATGGAGCTGGACAAAAACGATGTCGTTTATACGTGTTTGAAGGATTTGATGGTGTCCTTTGAATTAATAACTTGGAGCCATGAGGACCTCGAGTGGCATACCTGAGACCCTAACCTACTTCTATGGACTTATTGTATGTCTCTTCCATTGCTGAATGGGGTTGGCCCCATCTCGGTTTTCCCTTCCACGTTTGTTCTTGAATAAGTATCTAACTTATATAATTTTCTCGCATATTAGTCCCGATGTTACTAACACTAGCTAACGTAATAGTCCCATATATAAAACATGAGATTCTCATTGCTCAATTCACCCAATTCCCGTAGGTTGGATAGGTAAGTTTTTATACATAGGTGCGGCATGAGATGGTTCTCCCTAATTCATTTTAAGGTTTGCCTATATTGTGTTATCCTTATACATGTTAACATATTCTTACTTAAAAACCCAAGTTATATTTGATTGTTATTCTCCTAGTAAACTTATTAGGATAATTTTGACTAGAAATTGTTGGCATCTTAGAATCTTATTTCATAATAGTATAAGCCTTGAGTATTATCTTTATGTATTTGTAATTGTTAGTTATTGTGCTAGGTTAGTATTCATTTGGTGTATTAGTACTTAATTTCATACCTATTGATATAGTTTTATGAATAATAATGTAATATGTTACCATTATTAGAAATAACATGATTTACATGAAAAGGTATACATTTCTTTGCTCATTTCATAAAAATATTTTAAATTATACTTTTAAGACTTAAATTTAGTACGAATAACTTATCTCCAAGAATTTACTCTTATCTATACTTGATCATTATAATTATAGATATTATTTATCCATGTGTAATATTGTTGGCTAGATTCATGGTTGTATATATGTCCCTTAACTCAGTATGATCACACTCCCATTTAAACTACCTACAAGCCCAAACATTGTTCAATAATTCGAATTTTACAAAACTGTTATCGAATTCACTCACAATTATATATACAATACTTGTTCGTCTTAATGCATAATGATCTCAAGACTTATTGTGTATATACTCTTTCATGTTTCTATGATCATCTAACTCCTATGTGAAGATTACACAAAAATAAATCATTGAATTTTTAAACTTAGCTCATAATTCATTATTTTCAAACATACTGTATTGATGCTTGTAATCTAGCTCATAATCCATTATCTAAGTATATTACCTTAAAAGTCCATATCTAATACTTTTAATCTAAGTCTATCTTGGTGGCTCAAATTTGAGCTTGAAATTTCATATTTCTTACTTAGCCCATCTTCATATATCTCCAGGTCCAATGGGTGTTTTAATTAAACTTTACATAGAAGCCCAAGTCTATATAAATCTCAGTTAATTTCCTTAGTCATTAAAAGAAGGTCAACATTGATCCTACTAGTCCATGGTCAACCTTGGAATGAAGAGGCCCACAAAAGTTCAACCCTTGTTTGGGTTAACCATGACCTGATTAGGCGCAATGTAAGTCAACCCTTATTAGGTTGACCATAGGTTAATTAAGCCTACCAAGGAGGTTAATATGAATTTGGGTCAACATTGGGTTGACCAGTCCCAACGAAAATAGCTTACTTCTTCATTATTTAGGCTCAAATTCCAATTATATGCTCAACTCCTTCATTCAGGCCCAACTTTACTTAAAGCCTAGTTCATACTTCTTAGTATATTACCCTTAACACACACCTCAACCCCAATTACATGAAACCAAAATTTAGCCCATATAAAATTACAACCCATATAAAAATACTCAAAAACCCAACCCGACTACCTACCCTACTCATTTCCTATGGGTCCACCTATCTTAACCAATATGAGACCTTCTGTGGTGGAGCTAGCTAGTCGAGTGGTGAAGAAGAAGTCGTGATTATGTTAGAGGTTGTCTGTGCTAGAGATGCCTAGTGTTTTCTTAGTGGTAACATATCATGAGGTTGGGGCTAATGCTGGAAGAAAGGTGCGGAGGCTGAGATTCAGCTAGGTTGGCCAAAAGAAGGTTGTTTGATGCTTCATTCTTCCGTTTCCGGATTGGGAAGGCCATGAGGAAGGTCCTCTAGGCCTATTTCTCTCAAATTTGATACAGTCAGAGTTGGAGGAGGCTGCCTCACCCAACCTTGTTTAGATATAGGGTCGTCTAGGTTGAGAGAGAGAATTCAATGAGGTAGAGAGGGTTGTATGTGTCGTTCTTGCCTAGATCTGAGGACTGGCAAGCATGGTAAGGTGTATTCCTTGGCCACTCTTCCGAGATCCGAGATAACCAAGGTCGAAATAAGGTTTTTTTTGCTCATATCAATTATCAATGGTGGCGATGGGAGGTTGTTTATGACAAATCTTCACATATATGAGTACGTGGTTGTTGTGTCGGAGGAGGGGTCATGCATAATCTCCCCTCCCAAATCTAAAGCCTTCACGATAGAAAACTCTATCGAACTCCCGATAGGAAATTCCTGTCTCCCTGAGGCCACTCTGCCTTAAGGGTTTCACAAATATAGTTTAAATATATAGTTCCAAAAAATAGACCCTAATTACAGTTCAAGTTTTTGCCGCCCATTAACTCGGTTGTTGACTCATTTGTAGTGCGATTTATGAATGTATACGTGGTGGAGTTGATTTTACGAAAGATGGTGACAACTCACAACCATTTATACGGTGGAGAGACGGTTTTTTATTCTATGCCAAACTAATTTATAAAACACAGAATGAAACTAGTGAAATCAAAGGATATTACTTAAATGTTATTACGGGTATATGCAAATAAATGATCAAAAGGAATGTGTTTACTAGAGAATTGGGAGTTCCTATCGTAATGCATAACTACTTAACCGGGAGATTAACTGCAAATACTAGCTTGACTCATTATTGCCGAGATAATAGTCTAATTCTTCACGTCCACTATGCAATGCATGCAGTAATTGATAGACAGAAAAATCATGATATGAATTTCCGTGTACTGGCATGTAATAAGATTTAGTCACCGGAGTTGATATCTTATGACATGCCACCTTTGCAACCCATGATTGCGACTATTCAACCACAAACTTTGATAGATTCAATGACCCCTCGACCACCATAGATTGACTCACCTAGACCTTTGCTTCATATTGCCTTGACTCCAGCCATCAATCGTGTTGCCTCCGATGAGTATTTCCGATCACACCTATGGTATCATGGTTTCGATCATTTTTGAAAAATGACTAAATGTGGCTAGGGAAAGACTCCCAACTCATCCAACGAGCATTTAGGAGATAAATAGAAGTGTTTAGGAGGGAAATTGAAATTTGAAGTTGGTTGTAGTGATTTTTGAAGTTCGGGGACTAAAAGTACAAAGTTTGAAAAGTTTGGGTCTAGTTTGCAAAAATGAGAAAACTTATGAAAATGGTCCCCAAGGATGCCTAAGGGGCTAGGAGATAATTTTTGGAAAAAAATAATGGATATGCCTAAGTGTAGGGTAAAAATGGTAATTTTTGACAAATTAATGGTAATAGGAGCAAATGGTCTTTTTGATAAAAAAAAGGGACATAACAGTCATTTTTTGATAAATAAGGAGAAAAATAATTATTTTTGCATTAAGGGGTAAAATAGTATTTTTTTACATAAAATGGGTAAAAATGTCATTTTTGCATAAATAGGGACAAAATTTGCAATCTTTTACAAATATGGGTCAAATGGTCGTTTTGCATAAAGAGTGGTAAATTGATTATTTATGCATAAAGAAGAGAAATTTTGGAGTTTTTGCCATGGGTAAAATGGTAATTTTACTATTAATGAGGAAAATTGTATTTTTTTTCAAGTAATGAGCAAAATTGAAAATGTACAAGTAGGAATATAAAATTATAATTTTGCACATGTGAGTGCTTTAATTTTATTTTTTAGAATAAAGACATTCCAGCCATTTGGACAAGTTTTGGTGAAGTTTCATAATTTGGATGAGATCAAATAAATGGTAGTGTAAACCAGTTTACCAATTGGTAAATAGAGCGAATTGTGCCTTAAATGCAAAACCATCATTATGGAAAATTAAGGAGCTATATAATTATGTAAGTATATTGTTTGTAGGAACACATATATATAAATACCATGCAAGCGAAGCATGGAAGTTAGAGCAACATAATTATGTGGGATCATATCCCTTGTTTGAATTTTGTGAAATATGTACGAGAATAGCCTATAAGGATGAGACTGAGAATATCCCAGCCGCGTAGGATAGAAGCCGATCGGATGACCCGAGGCTATGTCTCAAAGGGGAGGAAGTAAATCACATGACTCGTATGTGGATACGAGCAATTAAAGTAAATCTTGTATGCTAAGTGATTTATGGGAAATGCATGGGTTGTGAGCTATGTAGTGACACGATGTCAGCATCCCACTCACTGAGCTATGAGCTCATCCACTCCCCCAAACCATATTGCAGGTAAACCTAAGCACTCGAGAAAAGTACGAAGAACTTATGTTTGAGGCACCATATTGCTTAGATAACTCCATGACCTACGCATGAAGTACTAATTATCATTTTTCTATTATTCCCGGGGTTTGTAATGATGAACATAATTTGGGCCCATGTTGCATTTCATATATACAAAGTTGAAATTTTCGCTGCTTTTAAAAAAATAAAAAGGAGTTTAAGGGTCTAAGCATGGGTTCGTTCGATTTTACTTTAGCAAAAGATTCCGCCTTTGTAATATCGTGGGAATCAGTAGGGGTTCCACGAGTCCTCAGCTGAGGTAAATCGGATTGGGGCATGACAGCCCCTTTAGGTGATATTAGAGCCCGTGTTTTTAAAAACTAGAAATTTAAAACTAAAATGGTTTTAGGAGGGATGAAAACCAGAAATAACAATGATAGGTCTTCGTATACAAGATTAAAGTGAACAAGTTTACAAATTAACACTACCCATTCTTGACATAGATATGGCGATCACTCGCACCACCAACCGGGTGCAAAGAGGAAGGAGAAGTTGTGAACATCGAGGAGGGTACCTAACCCCAGGCCCAATTCAATCCTAGTGGACTCTAACGACTTGGAGAATGAACTCTGGAAGACATTGACAGCCAAGTGTGAAGCCCCATGGGATTGGGGTACTATGAGGGTGAGTTGAACCGATCACCAGTCATACCATACATTGATGACCACGGCAGGTGAGCCTACTAGAGAGCGTAGGCTGCTTCCATCGACATAGAGATGTGGGGAGAGCCAAGAATTGGCTTCACAACTTGATGAAGGGTATGGATGCATTCCTAAATCTTTTCATATATTTCTCATTGGTCTCCATACCTTCTTTAGTCCCTAATAGAGAGCCCTAAGAAACTTCAATTCCGAATCGGTAATCTAACTTTACATAAATTATATTTTGGTCCATAACTTTGGTTACTCAACAAAATAATTATTCAAAATTAAGAAACTCTAGTATGATATCCCTAAAGGCTCTCCCTAGGTAGCTATGGTCCCTCCCCAGCTAGGGCTTGCTGGAATAATACCCATCAAGGCTAGATCTAACACCCACAAGAAATATAGAAATAGTCGGGTCAAGGTCAGAATCTCATCGGAGATGGTGACTCTAGTGAAACTAGTGCAGTAGGAAAGCTAACTTCTAGAGGAGTTCGTGGCCACTTAAATCACCTCAAACGAAGATTGAAGTAGCCTGCAAATGCCAATTGACTATACTCTATTATAATTAAAGGCTAGTTGAGATTTCCATGAATTTATTTGACCTTAGTAGTTACCCAAAGAATATGAGGTTAGTGGGATTTGAAATCTAGGACCAAGAGATATCTATGGTATTTTTATTGGCCATGGTTGGTCATCGAGGCCGTTGAAAATGGCCCAAGAAGGAGGTGTCCTATTTTTGGACGTCGGAGCATGTGTAGTATTTGATCATGTCGACATTAGTATAGTTCATGTTAGTGGCCAAAAAGAGGGACGTTGGAAAGCTGACTAAAGTAGCTTTCCAATGGAACTTGAAGCATTTAATTTAGTGGACAAAAATATAAGTTATCTCTTATGCAAGTCGGGTCACTGGAAAATAGAGCTATTATAATTCCAAAGAGGATTCCCATGAACCCAGTGAGAGGGGGGAGAGGGGGGGTCAAGCGTTATAAAGTCGTGCACTAGACTCCCTTACCTGTGTAAACATAGTCTCTTTTCATCAAATCATAGTATGCTTATCCTTGAATTGAATTAATTTTATTTGCAGTGAGTTTTGGAATTTTTATGGGGAAAATTGGCTCATCTGACCGAAATTGGTTTGTTTATCAGGCAAAGGGGACAGTGCGTGTGTGGCACGTGGTACTTCCATGCACTCGCTCTTGTGACATGTGGTGCTACTGCATACTCACTCATGGGATGTATGTCACAATTCATTCATCCTAAAAGCTAACTCAGCATATCTACAGCTGCAACCACCACACCACCTCAAGGATAACAACACCTACAAGCCAACTTAGCATATCTGTAGGGATTTGTTATCAATAGTTATTACATAATAAAAGCCAAATCAGCATATATGTAGAAATTTATTTTTAGCAGTAATTACATTTATTTATTGCATATTATTATTTTCTTATTTTGTATGTAAAAGTTGTATATAAATTATCATACAAGTGAACAATAAACACACGCAGAAATTATCCACTTACTCTTCCTTTCTTTTATGGTATCAGAGCATTTTGCTCAAAAGCTTCCTTCTCCTGGGAATTTGGCTAATGCATAGAATCATCTTTTCTTTTTCAATCATTTTCTCAAACACATAGCCTGCGTAGCGCACTTCTTCCTCCTTCAAGCATTTTACCAAACACATAGCATGCGTAGCACACTTCTTCCTCGTTCAAGCATTTTCTCAAACACATATCCCGCGTAGCACACTTCTTACTCATTCAAGCATTTTCTCAAACACATAACCATCTTGTACACTCAAAATGAGCTCCTTAACCACCATCATTCTTCCCAATGCACTTCCCTTCCTACCAATCAAACTTAACAACACCAACTACTACCTGTGGCGGAATAACATCAGTAATATGCTACAAGCCTATCAACTGTATGGCTATGTCGATGGGACATGGCCATACAAGTTATATATCTTATCAACCGTCTTCCAAATCGATCTCTTGGGTTTCGTTCGCCTATTCAGGTCCTCACCCGTACTCTTCCTCATTATAAATCTCTTCGTGTTTTTGGTTGTCTTTGTTTTCCATACCTTCGTCCTTATCTTTAACACAAATTACAATCTCACTCTTCGCTTTGTATTTTTCTCGGATATCCCTCTAATTATGTAGGTTACTGAGTTCTTGATCCTCGAACTGGTCGCATTTTTATTTCTCGTACTGTCCAGTTTGATGAGTCTGTCTTCCCCTACTCTTATGATCGTCCACCCCTGACTGCCCCCGTCCAGCACTACATCGCTACTCTCCTGATTCCCTCCCCTATTCCAACGCCGCCATTGGACTCATGTATGGTTTTTCATTCTCCTTTGAATATACATGAGACTTCTTCATAGGCCTCTCCTACGGGTTCGCCTGCTACTCCTCCACCGATTCCTCACATGGTCACTCGCTCTCAGGATGGCTCTCTTTCTCCTCAACGCTTTACTATCAACCCCTCCTTGTTTGTGGTGTAGGAACTTCGCACCTTTGCTCAAGCTCGTCATGTCCCTCTTTGGATGTACGCCATGAAAGCTAAACTCTCTGTGCTTCTTCACAATCATACATGGGATTTGGTTCCTACCCCTCCTGATCATCCTGTTATTGGCTGCAAATGGGTTTATAAGATTAAGAAAAATCCTTATGGTACCATTGCTCGACATAAGGCTCGACTCGTTGCCAAAGGTTTCTACCAACATTCGGGTTTGGATTATGATGTCACCTTCAGCCTAGTCATCAAGCTTGTCACCATTCGAGTCATCCTCTCCATTGTGCTCTCTTCCAATTGGCATATTCGTCAATTAGACAAAAATAATGCTTTCCTGCATGATCACCTTACCGAGGAAGTCTACATGTCTCAACCGCCCGAGTTCTCTGAACCTGTTTTTCCTCATCATATATGTCGACTTCGACGATCACTCTATGGACTCAAACAGGCTCCTTGTGCCTGGTTCCTCCGCCTCAGCTCCTTTCTTCAAACTCTGGATTTTTGTGGCTCCATTGTTGATAGCTCTCTCTTCATTTATCGCATTGCTCATTTTGTTATATTTCTGCTTGTCTATGTTGATGATCTTCTCATCACGGGTTTGCCCACTGCTCCTATCAAGTCCATTATTTGTGCTCTTCAGGCTGAATTTCCTATCAAGGATTTAGGTTTGCTGCATTGCTTCTTTGGCATTGAAGTCAAGCAATCCTCTCAAGGTATTCACCTTACCCAAATCAAATATATTCATGATCTTCTCTCTAAAGTTGCCATGACTAACTGTCGGCCCGTCTCAACTCCCATTAACTCTAGCCCCCGTTTGTCTGCTCTTCCGGGCACTTTACTCTCTGATCCAACCCAATATTGTCAGATTATGGGTTCTCTTCAATATCTCACTATTACATAGCCTAATATCACTTATGTTGTTCACCAAGCATGTTAGTTTATGCACTAACCCACAAATGCTCATTGGTCTGCCATTAAGCGTATCCTTCGCTATCTCCAAGGTACTACCCCACATTGGCTTAACTTTTTGGCGTCACTCACCTCTTGATCTGCATTATTTTTCTAATGCCGATTGGGCTGGAAACCTTGATGATAGTCACTCTGTTAGTGGATTTGCCATTTTTCTGGGTCGTAGTCTGATCTCATGGAGCTCCCATAAGCAAAACACTGTTGCCCACTCAAGCACTGAAGCTGAATATAAAAGTATTAGCAATGATGCTACATAGATTATCTGGCTGCGCTCCCTACTTCACGAACTTCATCAGCCTCTCTCTGGCCCTCCTATATTGTGGTGTGACAATCTCTCAACAATTTATCTCACAAACAACTCTTTTCATGCCCGCACCAAACATATTGAAATTGATTATCACTTTGTTCGTGAACAAGTTAGCAATGGGCATCTTCGTGTTCGTTTTATTGGTACCGATTCTTAGTTGGCTGACATTCTTACCAAAGGTCTGTATACTTCTTGCTTCTGCTTTTTACGGTCCAAACTCAATCTCTGAGATCTTCCCTTGAGCTTGCGAGGGAGTAAAAGCCAACTTAGCATATCTACAGCTGCAACCACCACACCACCTCAAGGATAACAACACCTACAAGCGGACTCAGCATATCTGCAGGGATTTGTTATCAGCAATGATTGTATAATAAAAGCCGAATCAGCATATATGTAGAAATTTATTATTAGCAGTAATTACATTTATTTATTACATATTCTTTTCTTATTTTGTATGTAAAAGTTGTATATAAATTATCATACAAGTGAACAATGAACACACACAGAAATTATCCACTTACTCTTCCTTTCTTTTACATCCAATTTAATACTATTTCGAATAAGTTTCCAGCAAATTTCTCGACCAGTTTGACTAATTTTAGTTGTTTACTAGTCAGTTCACCCCCAATTTAATTGTTTATTGGCACAATTTATTTTTTTAAAATATATTGTCCAATTCCATACTATTTGGGCTTAAGAATCTCTACTTACTGATTTATACAACTCGTTCAAAAAATTAAGGGTTTTATTGTATGAGTCAGTTCGATCTCAATTTGATCCAATTCTTAATCGAATTTTTCCCAATTCTTGACTTCTAATCAAGAGGGGTGCTTTTAGGGTAATTCATGACAATTATCCAATGTCTAAATTTATGGTATGATCCGATTTTCAATCGGGTTTGATTTCCAATCTCGTTTCGAGTTTTCATTACATGTTTAGCATTCATTTCCGATCCAATTGAACTTAAATTTCGGTTCTGGAAGTTCTGGTGTTACAATTTTACACTATATTCCTACTTATACTATGAGTTCATTTTTGTTGTTATAGGGATGGTGTGAAGCAATAAACTCCCTCATTATCAAAATTTGGTGGAGTTAATAAAGTAGTAAATCATATATCCATTGGTTAAAAAGGCACAAAATGGCTGAAATAAAGGAGCAGGGGGGCTTGGGATTGAAAGATCTACATACCTTCAACTTGGTCTTATTAATGAAGAGATCTTGAAGACTCCTTCGTAACCCTTTCTTTGTACTAGAGTACTAAAAGGGCGATATTTTAGACATACTGAATTTTTTTTATGTTGCACGGTTCCGCTCGTCATGGTTTTGGAGGAGTATATGCGAGGGAAAATAACACTTAAAGGAGGGATTGATATGACAAGTTGGTGATGAGGTCAGAAAAGAGTATGAAAGGATGGATGGATCCGTTCATTAGAGAATAATATATTGTCCTCTCCTCCATACCATTTAGCTATAGAACATCTCAAAGTGTGTTCACTAATTGATCACATGGTTTTGGAGAAGTATATGCGAGGGAAAATAACACTTAAAGGAGGGGTTGATATGACAAGTTGGTGATGAGGTCAGAAAAGAGTATGAAAGGATGGATGGATCCGTTCATTAGAGAATGACAAATTATCCTCTCTCCATACCATTCAGCTATAGAACATCATAGAGTGTGTTCATTAATTGATCACATGACTCATACATGGAGAGTCAAAATCATTCGATCATGCATCACAATGCAAATAGAAGAGGTAATTCTGAATAGACAACGATCCCACAATCAAGTGCCCTCTTCCTCACAATATCCCTAAGAGGATTTGTTCTAGTATTTGACATATTTACTATTTGTTGAGAATTAGGCCTTTTATCGACGAGCTTGCTCGAATACTTTACCTGTTAGCTCTAATTTGTGTGATAGAAAACTTAGAAACATTTATTACTTTTTTTTTATGTGACAGGCTTGAAAATGTGGACCATATGTTGTTTAGGTATTTATGCACTAGACTTGTATGGGTGAGTGGTGTACCTATTAAATTAAGTATTTCCTTGACTAATTTGTTACATAACTATTTAGATATTACAATTATAGATATACTGTCACGCCCCGACTCGGTTTGGTCGGATCCCCGCGATTAACCCGCCACTCTCCCGGTTTATTAAAGAGTTTTCCCTTATTATAAATCGTAAAGAGTAAAGCATCCTTTAAACCCACACAATTTCTTGGAATATCATAATCAAAACTGCATGAAATTTTAAACTTTACATACCTGTCTTACAAGCATCTTAGCTGATGGTCTTTAAGGGTAGGCTTTCCGGGATTTCCTAAAAGGGATATAAGGGAGGGGGTGAGTAAGACTACTTAGTGAACGGGTTTTTAAAGGTCTACTTTTAACTTTTAAGAAAAATATTTATATGGAGTGTGCCATACTCCTTTCTTTTAAAAAATCCCTTCATTTAAAAAGGCGGGTTTTTCCATCTTTTCTTATTTATTGGTGTGTCATCACCCAACACACATGCTTCATCATGAAGGTTACACACATTCGTAAGTTAGTATCACTACTGAACCCGCTAGTGGCTTTAGAGCGACTTTTTCGGCCACCCGGATAGAAGCACAACCACTTCTACCCTAGGAATGAGTGGATGTACGCGACATCCGACCCTCAATCTCGAAATTGCTTCTTCATGTCCATATAAGGACAGGGACCTCATCCCTGTTCCCACCCCGGTCTCATGCACTTGGTGCTACTCCAAATTTTGCACAAACACCTGGAACGACGATCTGCCCTTATACTCACCGGGTCGTCCAAGGCCCTTAGAACACATAACTACCCATTATGGGTGTCTTGATGACCTCGCACTCATAGTGTATGCACAAACAAAGTTTTCTTAAATTACCATGTAATATGTGGTGCCATTTGTCCCAACGGTCCCGACATTCAACTCAACATGTAGTTGTTTGTTTTGACTGGTCCGGAGACAGGTCATGTCGCACTGCTACTAGTTAACTGAGTATGTCGGACCTGCCTTGGTACCATGACCAAACAATTCACTTATTAAGTTTTAATGGCACATATATATATATATATATATATATATATATCATGTTCTTTTACGAGCTCCTGCTCGTGTCTATGGGTTTATGGCCCACTGTTCGAGTTTTTCAAAAACAGGGTATATTAGCCCTCAGGTTCCAAAACCGAGGCCCCCAACCTATAAGAGCTATTCGAGCTCCCGTCGAGAAGGTCTCTCAAATAATTTAAGTATTGGCACACAGTCAGTGGAGAACACTTATGAAAAAATAGGTTTTCACTATCCATTATACCGACTGGTATAAGGACATCTCCATTTATAAATGATGAATAGGTTTTCAACTTCCTTCGAGGAAGTCTCATCATACCAACCGGGTATGATCTACTTACAATCGATAAGTAGTTTTTTCGCATAATATTCAAATCAATCTCTCTAAGTGGTGATGATTAAAATACCACTAAACAGTGGGTTTTTATACCGAGGTACTTATCATCCCCAATCGGGTATGATATATAATCCCACTCACAACTGGTAAGTGGTTTTTAATTTTAAGTTGTGCTCATCATCCCAACCGGGTATGATGTTAGTAAACCCACTCACCCATTAACGTAGTGAATTCCACTAGACCGATTCTTTGTATTCAGGCGAGCTCATCCATGCTGGCATTCCTGGTACTTCGTATTCCTACATGATATGAACATCCTTGTTCATTATTTCTCGGCTTAACAACATTCATTCATTTCAAATGAATGAGAAAACCCAAAAGTTTTTAGTTATTTGTAATTAGGTACCTAAAGTTATTTCACTTTAACTTTAAGTCCCAAATGCTGATTTTTCCTCAAATTGAATACCAAAACTTTTAAAATTTATCTTGGTACCTTAATTTATTCAATTTCACAAAAAGGGTTTAATTTCCTAAATTTTGAATTTGGTCCCCCAACTTTTCCAAAATTACCATTTTGCCCTTCCTTTACAAAAATGGTTAGTTTTGCCCCCAAAATTTCAAAATTCCTCAATTGGTCTGCCAACATTATTTTCATGCCCAATTGACCCTCAATTTCATAAAATTACATTTTAGTCCTTCAAATTTCAAAAATCCCCAATTTTCCCCAATTTTCCCTCAATTTCAACTCCTCAGCACAATCGAATTTGATTTCATCAAATTGATCGACCAAACACCTCTAATTGTTGAAGTTGAAGTTAAAATTGAGTTCCTCCATCTTCTCACGCTTTAATAGCACTTTGAATCGCAAGTTTTGATGCCGAAACAAGCTCAAACAGAGCTTCGCCAAAAAACGGACTATAGAGACAAAAAGCTTCGATTACTCTTCGGTGAGGGCACGACGGTCCTAGCTTTCAATCTAGAGATAGCTCTCATCCTGAGATTCATCCTAGAATCAAGAATCGCATCAATTGATGCCGAATTGAGTTAGAATTTCATCATTGAAATTATGTCGGTTCTCTCTCTAGCATCGATTGTAAATTGTAGAGGGGAGCCGAATTGGCTTACCTTTCGGTCCTAATTCGGCCGTGAGAGGGCTGAGAAAGTGTTGGGAAGGTTTGGTTTGGCTTGAGGAGGGCTCGAAATGGCTGATTTCAACTCGGTCGAAACAGGGCAACTTCGGTCCGCCGGAGCTGCTTCATTGTTTTATCACGCCGGCGACCCTTGGAGTGAACGGAGACTACAGACATATAGCTGACTTGTCCTTGGTTCTAAAGAACCCAACCTCACCTTGTTTGGCTCAGAAAAGACCCCATGTTGGAGCTTTGGTTCGAGCTTCATCACAAAATGGAGCAGTTGAGAGAGAATGGAGTTTTCAGGTGTGGAGAGGATGAACGGGGAATGGCTCTTTAGATAGGGAGCTCGGGGACCCGTTGGTCATCCATTTGGCACCGTTATTACTGACATTGAAGACTTGAAATGCCCCGAACAAAAGTGTTTCTTCTTCGCCAGCATTTTTTCAGGTTTTTGGCGAGTGAACAGTGCTATCATCCTAAGGAAGAAGATGACACTGTTCTGAACCGGATCGGACCGGTCCGAACCGGGTTCAAGCTTAAACTTGCCGGTTCACCCTCCATTCGATCAAGTTTTTCAAATCTAAAAATTTCTAAATTCATCTAATTTCATTCTCTATCCAATGGCTGCCTCAAATCTCCAATTTGAATTATTTAAGCCACCTAGAAAAATGAATTTATGATTCGGTTCAATAGTGGTTCAAATCAGTCCGAACCAGTTCGGATCCGGTTCACCTGAACCGGTTTGGTTTTCATCCCCCAATTCCTTCACAAGTCCATTCCCATGACTTTTGTGACTCCTTAGGTCACTTAGGGTCCATAAAATTCCCAGTTTACCATTCCTTTATTGTTTCTAGTTCATAAACTGACTCGGTCCTTAAACTGGTTCAATCTAGTTCGGGTCTGATTCACCCAAACTAGTCTAGTTTTTCTCTCCCACTTTGTTCTAAGGTTCCTTCCCAAGGTTTATGAATTTCTTTGGGGTACAATGGAGATGAATTCCTTTATTTTGCCCGATCTCTATCGGTTTCGGTTCATGAACCGACTCGGTTCATAAACCGGTTCAATCTTGTTGTACCCGGTTCATCCAAACCGATCTAATTTTCTTCTTCCAATTCATCCTAAGGTTCTTTTCCATAGTATTACAAATCCTTTGGATCACCTGGGAGTTGTAAATTCCTAAGTTACCCATTTACAATTGATTGGGTTTGTGAACCGGTTCGGTTTTCTCACTTGGTTTGACCGGTTCTCTTCTTGATTTTTCCTTAGCTCAAAAGGGCGGGGTTTACAACACTCCCCTCCTTTTAGGAGTTTTGTCCCCAAAACTTAGTTAGCAACCTTTTATGAGCAATCATTTCCTTTGATGCCCCTTTGGTGTTTGCTTAAGATGCAAACTTTTCTCTTGTCCTTTCAATTAGCCCGTTTTACAACCTTCACTTAAGGAAATCCTTTTTCCTTTATATTATTTACTCCCTCCATGGAGTTTTTCATAACTAGACATACCTTACCTTAGGGTATGTTCTTAGATTTTATCTCTCTCTTTGCTTAGAGCAACATTCTTCTCCTTGAGGTTATGTACTCAAGATTGGAAATTTCAAGATAACTAACCATTTCCGTGTCTAGTTAACCGCTTGGTTATTGAAACCCTTAGCTCCTCGTTCTATAGAGCATTTCGTACTTATTTCCACGAATTTCTTTATCATCACCTTTTCATCCCATTTCAACTCTTCCTTATTTTGAGTTTTCATCGGGATCGTTTGGTTTTCTTGTCTCTTACAGCATGACATTTTCTAAATCTTATCTCTATATCCATTAGATCTCTAAAACACTTCATTTAGGGTTATTCCTTATTTTTCAACCTCTTAGGGGTTGGATAACTTCATCCCTCTTTTTCTCTGGTAGTATTCCTCGACTACTTTTACCGTTATTAACTCAATTTACACAATTGTGTTAGTTCTCCTTACCCACTCATTCCTTTTCGACTTCCTTATTGAGTATTTCCAGTTCCAATTAATTAAATTTCCAAATGTTTTACCGACATGCTGGGTTTCGTCCTTTCTTAGGTCCATCATCATTCCCCATGATATCCTTTACTCAAGGGTTTTCCTTTGGCCTTAATCCCCTCTTATTTGTTTATAACCATTTCACAATTCTTTATACCGAGTTGATTCCTTTCGGTCTACATGTCGTTTGCTTGGTTTGGGGATTTCCCCTTTTTATAGTTTCATCTCTACTAATTCCTTCAAGGTAGATACTTTCATCTTAGAAGATATATGTTCAACCTTCTTACCATTTCTTGAAGGTTTCCTTTCTTCATCTCCTTACACCCTTTCCATATTAGGGCATTTACCCCCTTTTTGTTCTCCATTGTCTTAAATTTTTCTCATTCCATCATTTATTCCTTATTTGAGTAGTTTATTAATCTTATTTCGGGTACTTCATATTATGCTCAGCCGTCCAATCTTTAGGCTTTATTATACGCGTGTGGATTACAGCATGTCTTATTAATTGTGGTTATTCCTCCATAACCACATCTTATTTGGAGGGCTCACTTTCCCAACGTTTCTCAGACGTTCTTTCCTTCCTTACCTTATTATGGATAGTACACTCATTCTTACTTGCCACAACATCTCTTAATATGCTTCCTTAGGTTTCTTTCACCTTAGCATGCATTTTATTTGTGAATTTGTCTCCTCACCTCTCGCCACCATGTTCTGTTTATTCTTTATTACATCATGTATCTTTTCTTAGGATTTCCTTATTTATGAGGATTCTTACCCTTTTCTCCCGTAATTTCTTTTCCATACATCCTTGAAGTCACCTAACTTTAAATGATGCCCCTTGATGTTATTCTTGTATGCTTACCTTTACTCTTGAGATCTTATGGATACATTTTTTGTACTTCATTCTCATTCTCACTCATACCTCAGCACATGTTTAGAGCTCGCATTCACCTAGTTTCAAAATCCCTTAATTACCCTTCGAGAGGTTCATTTAACCGTCTCAAGACTTTATAGTCCCGGTTCTAACCATTGATTTCTTTTTAAGGATTTTCCTTCGTTCCTCCTTTTAAACTATTTCCTTGGATCACTCAAGCATGCTTTCTTGGTTCCTTCACATGGGCTTGCGCTTCATTTGTAAGTTTATCTCTTTGTCCCTTTCTCTTGGTTCCATTATCTCTTAGTTGGGATGCATATGTCTTTCCAAGATTTTCTTCCTCAGTAGGACTATCCCCTTTTTCCTGGTTCTGCGGAATATCTGCCTTGAAATGACATTCTTTGATTGTACCACAATACACGTCCATTTCTTTTAGGGAGAGTTTAAAATTTTCCTTGTTTCAAGCTATCCTGACCATCCTGTGAAAGGCTTACCTACTCCTTTCTTGGCTTGAATTCTGTCATTAATTTGGTCATTAGTTCTTTTAAGGATTTCTTTTATCCTTCTTTTCTCCAATATTTGGCCTTTCCACCTCTTCCTTCTTTGCTGGAGTTTACTCTATGACCCTCACGAGAGTAGTTCGTTACTTGTCTCGCCCCTACTTTTCACCTTGTTTAGTTTTCTTGAGGCAGTTGTCTCTCTAATCGCCTTGTCCTTAATGATCCTTCCAATGCCCTTTTTAGGGCATATTCCTTACTACTTTCTGATCCTCCTTAGGGTGTTATTCATTCTCTTTGACCATCTCGTTGTCATTGTTTGCTTACTTCTGTTATGTTGCTCCGAATTTTGACTTCTCTATATTTTCCATAAGAAATTGTACCAAAAAAATTCTATTACTTTTCCAAAGCAGGTCAGTCTTGGCCTCCAATACATCCCCCCTTCAAGTAGTTTTAATGAAGGGTTGGTTCCCTACACTCCACGTTATATCCATCCGTCAACTAATGATTCTTTATCTTCTTCACTCTCACTGTGTCATTCCCTAGAGTTTCGAGGAACGTTTTTTTTCTGTATTTGCCCCTTATGAGAGGGTTCTTAAGTAAACTTCCTATGTACCTTATCCCTATTCTTAAGATATCCTTCTTGATTTGACCTTCTTAAGAAGTTTTTGCATTCACCTCGTCATCTCTTGACCTCTTTGTGAACCGTTTACTTAACCTGCTCCATGGTATTGGTCTCCAATCCTTCACGTCTTTTGTGACTTTTGAGGAGGTATTGTCCTAAATATATGAGGTGTGGAACACCCCTTCTTTCCTTACACCTATAATATTTCATCTTGGTACTTGACCTTTAGTAGGGTTGAGCATCTCTTCAAGTAATGTCCCATCGTTATTTCTTTACATGGATTGTTGTGGTTCCTTCTTTCCTTCGAGTGGGGCTTTTCCAAGGTCACTAGTGGTTTGGTGCTTTATCGTTCTTGAGTCCAATTACTTTGACAGCTTTCTTGCTGAATCTCCTTTGCAAAAAGGTCATGGTAAAAGTCTTCCTAGGTTTCTTAATTCCCTAATTCATCTTCCATAACCGAGATGTGACTTTTCCTTAGTTTTTAGGATAGTGTGGGTTTGCTTTATTTTCCTTAGTCCATACTCCCAACGAGATTGCATCATCAGAAGATATAGTTTTGAGAATTTGAGTATTTTATTAATAGAGGGATACAAAAGATTAGGCTTTCAGCCTTATCACAAGAAATGGTCACAAAATAACTAAGGAGCTATGGAATTCTTGATAAACGTCCTCCTCCATACTTAGAGTTGTGCCATCGATAGGTCCTAGCACCATTCTCCAGGATAATTCCCCATTTGGTCTTTCGAGATTCCTGCCAGGTCTCAGACATTTGGGAAGCTTCTAGGGTTGTCTTTCTATGAATATAGGGTGTTGAGTAAAGCCATTCCAAGTTTTCTTGGTTCCTCTCCTGGGAGCCATCTGTAAATTTTAGGAGAAATCCTATTAGTTACTATATTTTCAAGTCTTAAATATGTATTTGAGGAAACATGCTCTGATACCACTCTAGTTGTCACGCCCCAACCCAGTTTGGTCAGATCCCCGTGATCAACCCGCCACTCTCCCAGTTTAATAAAGGGTTCCCCCTTATTATAAACCGTAAAGAGTAAGGCATCCTTTAAACCTACACCATTTCCTGGAATAGCACAATCAAAACTGCATGAAATTTTAAACTTTTCATACCTGTCTTACAGGCATCTTAGTTGATGGTCTTTAAGGGTAGACTTTCTGAGATTTCCTGAAACGGATATAAGGGAGGGGGTGAGTAAGACTACTCAGTGAATGAGTTTTCAAATGTCTACTTTTAACTTTTTAGAAAAATATTTATATGTAGTGTGCCAAACTCCTTTCTTTTCAAAAATCCCGTCATTTAAAAAGGCGGATTTTCCCATCATTTCTTATTTACCGGTGTGTCATCACCCAACACACATCCTTCATCATGAAGGTTACACATATTCGCAAGTCAGTATCACTATTGAACCCGTTAGTGGCTTCAGAGCGACTTTTTCGGCCACCTAGATAGAAGCATGACCACTTCTACCTAGGGAATGAGTGGATGTACGTGACATCCGACCCTCAATCCCGAAATCGCTTCTTCGTGTCCATATGAGGATAGAGACCTCATCCTGTCCCCACCCTGGTCTCATGCGCTTGGTGCTACACCAAATTTCGCACAGACACTTGGAACGACGATCTGCCCTTATACTCATCGGGTCGTCCATGGACCTTAGGACACATCACTATCCTTCATGGGCGTCTTGATAATCCCGCACTCATAGTGCATGCACAAACAAAGTTTTCTTAAATTACCATGTAATATGTGGTGCCATTTGTCCCAATGGTCCCGACCTTCAGCTCAACTTGTAGTTGTTTGTCTTGACTAGTCCGGAGACCGGTCATGTCGCACTGCTACTAGTTGACTGAGTTTGTCGGACCTGCCTTGGTACCGTTACCAAATAATTCACTTATTAAGTTTTAATGGCACCTATATATATCATGTTCTTTTATGAGCTCCTACTCGTATCCATTGGCCTATGGCCCACTGTTCAAGTTTTTCAAAAATAGGGCATATTAGCCCACAGGATCCAAAACTGAGGCCCCCGGCTTATAAGAGCTATTCGAGCTCCTGTCGAGAAGTCTTCCAAATAGTTTAAGCATTGACACACAGTCAGGAGATAATAATTACGACAAAATAGGTTTTCACTGTCCATTATACCGACCGGTATAAGGACATCTCCGTTCATAACCGATGAACAGGTTTTCAACTTCCTTCAAGCAAGTCTCATCACACCAACCGGGTATGATCTACTTATAATCGAAAAGTAGTTTTTCCGCATAATTTTCACATCACTCTTTCTAAGTGGTGATAATTAAAATATCACTAAACAATGGGTTTTTATACTGAGGTACTTATCATCCCCAACCAGGTATGATATATAATCCCACTCACAACCGGTAAGTAGTTTTTAATTTTAAGTTGTACTCATCATCCCAACCGGGTATGATGTTAGTAAACCCACTCACCCATTAATGTAGTAAATTCCACTAGACCGGTTCTTTGTATTCACGCGAGCTCATCCATGCTGGCGTTCCCGGTACTTCGTGTTTTTACACGATATGAACATCCTTGTTCATTATTACTCGGCTTAACAATATTCATTCATTTCAAATGAATGAGAAAACCTAAACTTTTTAGTTATTTGCAATTAGGTACCTAAAATTATTTCTCTTTAACTGTAAGTCCCAAATGCTGGTTTTTCCTCAAATTGAGTCCCAAAACTTTTAAAATTTATCTTGGGACTTAATTTATTCAATTTCACAAAAAGGGTTTTAATTTCCCAAATTTCCAATTTGGTCCTCCAACTTTTCCAAAACCACTATTTTGCCCTTCATTTACAAAAATGGTAAGTTTTGCCCCAAAAATTTTAAAAATTCTCAATTGGTCCTCCAACATTATTTTTATGCTCAATTGAACCTTAATTTTATAAAATTGCATTTTGGTCCTTCAAATTTTGAAAATCCCCAATTTTTCCCAATTTTGCCCCCAATTTCAACTCCTTAGCATAGCCGAATTTGATTTCATCAAATTGACTAATCAAACACCTCTAATTGTTAAAATTATTAAAATTGAGTTCCTCCATCTTCTTACGATTCAATAGCACTTTGAATTGCAAGTTTTGACACCGAAACGAGCTCAAACAGAGCTTCGTCGGAAAACGGACTGTAGAGAGAGAAAGCTTTGATTACTTACCGGTGAGGGCACGTCGGTCCGAGCTTTCGATTTAGGCAGATAGCTCTCATCCTGAGATTCATCCTAGAATCAAGAATCAAATCAATTGATGCTGAATTGAGTTAGAATTTTATCATTGAAATTATGCTGGTTCTCTCTCTAGCACCGGCTGAAAATTGTAGAGGGGAGCCGAATTGGCTTACCTTTCGGTCCTAATTCGGCTGTGGGAGGGCTGAGAAAGTGTTGGGAAGGTTTGGTTTGGCTTGAGGAGGGCTCGAAATAGCCGATTTCAACTCAGATGAAATAGGGCAACTTAAGTCCGCCGGAGCTGCTTTACTGTTTTATCACGCCGGCAACCCTCGGAGTGAACAGAGACTACAGACGTGTAGCTGCTTCACTGTCATCCTGAGGAAGAAGATGATACTGTTCTGAACCGGGTTCAAGTTTAAATCGGCTGATTCACCCCCATTTGATCGAGTTTTTCAAATCTAAAAATTTCTAAATTCATCTAAATTCATTCTCTAGCAAATGGTTGCCTCAAATCTCCAATTTGAATTATTTAAGCCATCTGGAAAAATGAATTTAGGATTTGGTTCAATAGTGGTTTAAACCGGTCCGAAGCATGACTTTTGTGACTCTTTAGGTCACTTAGGGTACATAAAATTCCTGGTGTACCATTTCTTATTAATTCAGGTTCATAAACCAACTCGGTCCTTAAACCTGTTCAATCCGGTTCGGGTCCGATTCACCTGAATCAGTCTAGTTTTTCTCTCTCACTTTGTTCTGAGGTTCCTTTCCAAGGTTTATGAATTTTTTTGGGGTACAATAGAGTTGAATTCCTCTGTTTTGCCCGATCTCTATCGGTTCCGGCTCATGAACCAACTCGGTTCAATCCTGTTGGACCCGGTTCATCCAAACCGGTCTAATTTTCTTCTTCCAATTCGTCCTAAGATTTTTTTCCATAGTATTACGAATCCTTTGGATCACTTGTAAGTTGTAAATTCCTAAGTTGCCCATTTACAATTGATTGGGTTTATGAACCGGTTTGGTTTTCTCAATTAGTTTGACCGATTCTCTTCCCGATTCTCTTCCCGATTTTTCTTTAGCTCAAAAAGGCGGGATTTACATATACAACATATAGATTATTTGTTGACTAGTATAACTTATACCTTTTGAATTATTTGAAAATATAGAAATAGTTATTTTTCTTTGAGTAATCCATGAATTGAAATTGTGATTTATGATACTTTTTTTTCCTTTCAATGAATATTTAAATATAATTTGAAAGAAGGGGCATACGCAGAAGAAAATGTATATTGAACTTATTCCATTAAACTAAATTGTGATAGTTTATTCGATATAATGATTTGTACAAATATATTATATAACTCAGGATTGGCAAGGCAATTGGTACGGGTGCGGAGGAGTATCAATGAAGTGTGCATCTCCACTAGAAGCTGAGGCACGGACAGGCACGGACAGTAATTGAAGATACACTTACGCGTCTAACCAAGGTGGAAATGTCTCTTATTGGAAGTGTATTCCATGATTCTAATAAGTGCTCTTTCAAGAACAAGAACAATTATTGAGTCACCGTGGGAACTATACCCCTTTATTAGCGAATTTAAAAATCTCCTAATTCACTTTGAAGGTTTGTAAATAAAACATGTCACTAGAGAGACGAAATCATAGACGGATAATCGAGTAATATATTTACTACTGTATTCGATTATATTATATCATTTCTATGTAAAGACGTGATCTTAGCTACATGATGTATCTCCTCCATCCCTCTATCTCTAAATAGTTGAAGTCTTTTTATTGATAAAAAAACCTTTCCTTACATAAAATTTAGTTACTAATACCTTCACGGCCAAGTGTTAAAAATCATCAACTTGACCGCTGAATAGTTAAAGATTTGGACTATAAAGTTTGAGATATTTAATTATATAGTTGGGACTATTAATATTATATATTATATTAATAGTAATTATTAATTTAACTATTATATCAATAAAAACTAAAATAATTAGTCAAATTTTAATAATTTTGTAGCTTTTTAGCCAAAAGAGATGATTAATAGCGAAATTGTTTGATAAGCATTTTACCCACACTTATTTGATCACGTTACGCTGTCAATCAAACAAGTAGTTTGAAGAGATATAATAGTAAACTAATGATTTGAGATATGTTACTTACTCTATACACATCACATAAATTTGCTAATAAACTCACTCATTTTGTCTTGATATGAGTTGTAATCCTTCAAATAAATCATCCATACCGACCTTCAAAGTTGCTAACCCGGCAAGTCAAGTTGTGTATGTGAGGTCTAGTTCTTTTCATCATTGGCCCTATCTATTGACTAAGTTTCTCGGTCCGGATTGTAAAGTGCACCATTATGTGATCAATATGTGTCATTCGATAAAATAATTTAAATTTCAAATTATTTACTTGTTTTAATCACTAATACTATGGATATCAACTCTGCTATGTGGACTTTTGAGTAGCAGGGTTAAATGCTGAAATTCTATTCGATGCTCCAGGATGTATACCAGTTTCGTGCGATCAACGTAGGTAGCATAAGATTTGCCTATTGGATTTCTCCCAACAATTTGCTTCTGGTCATGAATGCAAAGTGACATCAATCGAAATCATATCTTAAAAGAACAGTTGATGAATATTGGTACTGCAAATATGCATCATGAAGTCATTGATAGCAATGGTCCCACTTTACCCGCATAGGAGGGGTTTTACACCTACTGAGAAAACTACCACCACTGCTACAAGTTGTGGCCAGTTTGACAATTTTAATGGAAAAAAATGTGCAAAACTGTTGTTTGTTTAGACGATAATCCTATAATAATTCATTTACATCCTCTATCCCTCGTCTCCAACGCATTCCATAATTCTACTAAAACAAAGGTAAAGTAGATATACAATATCCTCCATGGTTGTTCCCTCCCCACGCCTAATACCCTTAGGTTTCATTTAGCATTTCAGTGAACAAGAGAAAAAAGAACTAACATTGTTACTGGATTAGAGATCAGGTCGCTATGTCATGGATGCCAAGGCCTGTTTGTTAAATATGTACATTTTATCGGTCAAGTGAAACTGTGAACGGTAGAAGATAGAGGAAGGATAACATACAATTTGCATTTTGAGTCAAAATCGAGTAGAATCCAGCCCCCTCCCACTCAAAACAGCAGATCTGACCTCCTGTTCATCCTGTTTGCAGTCCCCAGTTGTTTAGGTCGTTTGGTCAGAGCTGCTGCATCTGCAGCAAATGAACCTTGAAGGCACTGACTCAGAATCAGCAATTCCCGAACACCTTGTGTGCTGCCAAACACTGCAAATATCACAAGCCATCATCCTCTCTCCATCATCGTCCTTGGCTCCACATCTGCAGTCCACTATCCAGTTTTCATCCCCCCTCTCCATTCTGTACCTGACAGGGCCAATCTTCCCAATGCATCTCCCTCTGATACGGACCACTTGATCAGATGACCCGACTGCAAATATGAGCTTGACCTGGGTGGAATCATCAACACCGCTATAGTCAAGCAGCTCTTCTGCCTGAAATCTATGGAACATCAGGTACACATCCTGGAAAGTCCTTGATGCTTCAATTTTAAGGTCAGAAACTGTAGCATCTGACTGCAGGTTTATTATCTCAGTAATGGAAGGGGTAAAATTGGCCACTTCATCCTGATCTGCAAGCTCGACCTGACAAAAGAGGGTAATGCCAGACTGGATACCTGAGTAACCTGAGAACAACTTGTCTTTGTCATAATCTTTCATGAATGTTTTGCAATCAAGGAGTTTTTGAGCTGTCGCTGCTGCCACCGGAACATAATTCATTGGATGTTGTCCATGACTTGAATAGGTTGTTCTTGAACGCAGTATGCACTCATATAAATATCGCAAATCCCACAGAAGATTTTCGACAGATGGGCAGTTCAAATTCAAGGCACGGGAACCATTGCATGTTGTGATACCAGAGGGTGCATTACTTCTGGGTTCAAGCCTGTTGAGCAAGCAATGTAATCATAAATTACTGGTCTACTTCCAGAAACATATGGTTCAGGTTTCAAATAACAAAAATGATTGATAAAAATCATTCGATCTTGTAGACTATATAGTTGCTGAAATAAACAGATAGTTAACCTGTACTCTGTGGCTCCTGAACTGGGATCTATTCGAGCAACAACCACTAGACCACCAGATACTGTTTTACCCGCCAATCCCCTGAGACAGTAGTCAAGAAGCTGTGGAGTGCCCAATCTGCAGACAGCACCCCTAAGTGTGCGCCAACTCACCCACTTAGAACCTGTCACAGCTAATAGCACTTTCACCATTGCTTCTTGCACTCTTCCAACATCCGAGCTCCTATGGGTAAAGGTGGTATCAGGAACTGCCCCACTCCAATCCCAGGCAACACAATAAGTTGTCATAGGTGAAGATTTGTGAGCATTTTGGATCAAGTTCATCAAAAACACAAATAGATCCCTTATATTTACAAGATCATGTTGCTCCTGCTTCTCTGATAAGGATTTATAGAACACAACTGTGTTCTGAAGACACCCCTGTTCTGAATGAATGAAGGTGGAAAGGGGCAAGTTGGAAAGAGTCTTGACAGCATCAGCATAGATATCATATGTGACACCGAAGCTACCAACACAAAACTCATAGCCCCAGTTTCCATACCAAGGGTAACCTTTCATGACAGCATGCAGGAGACGGTACTCCAACCCATACTTCTTCGACACGTCCATTACAGTGATCTTTCTCACCCTAAGCATCTTACACAGGCGATCCCAGAAATCCATCATGTCACATCCCGATAGGACCTTGGAACCCCCTTCCTTCCCATTGACCCTAAGGAGATGGCCAAATCCATTTGCATGGACAACCGCATGTAATAAGTGATGGGTATTGACACTGTCCTCCAACTGCTGATATATCCACTCCTCTGCAACATCCTGTGTCATGACATGGTTGCATGACTTGCATCTGTAACCACCACTCAGTCAGGGAAATATTAGTTCCAAACCCCAAAAGATAGACTTGATTAAATAAAAACCAGATGACCGTAAAATCATCCATACTAGTGGAAAAGTATCACAGTAAAATCAAGATTTTATTGGACAGTATAACAGTAAAATCATCTCACACATAATTTATGTCTACTTTCACTTTATTGAGTAAACTAATTCTCAGATATGTTCTAGTTTATATCTGATCCTCAGGTCATCTTTAATATCATATTCACATGTCAAACATTGCAATTTTAGAAATAGAAAGCAAAATGATTGAGTATGATCATACTGCATTAGTGATTACTAAACAATCATATATTAGACTGGCAACATGCTGTCATCCATACTAGTGGAAAAGTATCACAGTAAAATCAAGATTTTATTGGACAGTATCACAGTAAAATCATCTCACATAATTTCTCCAATTTTTGGGGATGAAGATTTGTTTCTTTTTGGCATGGCGAGATGGATTCGCCAGATCTACATTTAAACAAACAGTTACAAAATGAGGAGTCGCCTTATTTACCTAGAATCCGACAAGTGTAACAGCTCTCCACAGCAGATGCACGGTTTGGGATAGCCGCCCAAAGGACTCCCATCAGCCTTTATTATGAAATGGTAGCGCGTCCTGCAAACAGGATGGTCACTCCAACCTACCACATTGCATACACACTGAAAATCAGCCACTCATTTTTCTTCCTTAGAAACTGAGAGTTCAGACATAATAAAACACAAGTTCTCTAATAGAATTCCATTTTTTTATCAGAACAGACTCCATTTTTCTACATAACCAGGTTCTGTCAAAACATTACTGCAGTACACGGTTTTAAGTATCAGTCTGATTGAATTTAAAAGTTCGGTAAATTTGAGAAAACATATAAAGTTTGTTCAAATGAATTCTAAGATAAAACTGACAAAAAATGAATTATAAGAGAGACAGAAGAAAAATCATGTTAATCTCTGGAATCCTTTTCAATACTGCCTTTGATATTAAGAAAGAAAATCATGTTTATGATTTGCTTGGTATCATATGACTGTGAATGATTGTAGGAATAAAATTTTAAATAACAGAGAATTCACTCAGGGGATCTCTTGGAAATGCGTAATTCTCTAGTAACAACAATCAAAGAAAATAAAATTCCTTTATAATTTATTTGGTATTTTAGCCTCAACTAAGGAAAGGGTAAAAAGTACAAAAAAAAATAATTAATATAAATGAATTTTTTTTAATTTAATTTATGAAATAACACAATATTTTATTAATGCGTTTTGACAGCTCAGGTGAGGGGCGGTAAGGCGGTGAGGCAAAAACAAATTAAGGGCTAAAGAAAAAGAATCGGTCAAACAAAAACAAATCTCGGTGAGTTAACTCACCTACAACTCGGCATTGATCACAGTAGACGGATCTAGATCTGGCCACGTCCTCCTCGATAATATCGAGGTAGACCACTGAGTCTAGGCTGTCCGTGAGATCTCCGGCCCGGAAAAGCACCTGCCAAACCATGAGGTGCGGGAAAAGCAACGAAGGCGGCGGTGGGAGAGCGTACTTAGAGATGAAGTCTCTCACGTTCGTCCTGAACGGCCCGCTAGTGATGGCGGCCGCGGTTCTCGCATCTGTCACCGTCTCTGCAGAGGGAAATGTGAAGAAATCGTATAGATCGGCTGTGACGCGCCTCTTCATACGCTTGAGTGGCCTGCCGTTGACGACCATGGTGTCTATGGTTGATTTACTTTGTACAGTAAGGGGCCGTTGAGATGGAGATTCGATTTTTAATTTTTAAGGAGGTGCGGGGAGAAGAAGGAGAAGTCTATTGTGTGAGATCGAAGTTCGTCCGTCTATTTGTCCTTTCCGTCCGTCCACCGCCTGTGTTTATCTGTCAATCAATATGGGAGAGGAGGGAAGGGAAGGGCGAGAATCAAGATGCACAACAACGAAGAGATAAAAATCTTCGTCAATTTTTACCCTATGAGATAGAGCGAGAAAGGAGGATCCTATTCCTACTACGGCTTTGTTGGGTATAGATTTTGAAACTTGAAATTTGAGGTGATCCCCTTTTCCTTTTTATTATTTCCGACTTAGATGAAATTTATGACGGTCTAAGAAAATCGGATTTTTCTTTTTTGGGTAACCCTAAAATTTTAGGTTTTTTCTTAGTCCAACTTTAGAAATAAATATTTTGCTCTTAAAATTTTAAATTTATGATCTCGATTAATTTTATCGGTAAAAATCTTTACTTTTTCAGTATAATTCCATTAAACCTAATAATAAAGAAAAAATGAACATGATATAACTCCAATCAGTTTGATTCGAAAATAAATAAAAAATATATGAAAGCCGCTCGATGGATGGCCCAACAACCATTTTTTTAATTTTCAATTGAAAGCTATTTTATTTAATTTATATGATATCAATTTCATCTTTATAAAGGATGAAATTGCATAAGAAACTGGGGATCAATTTATAAAATAAATTACAAATTATGATATTTTATTTAATAATATATATTAAATATAATATTTATATTTTGGGATAAGTGAAATATATCAAATATTATTATTATTATAATTAATTATTTAATTACTTCATATAATTATCTACTAAAAATTAAAATGATCGATCAACATTGGTTAAGATTAATATTAATATGTTAAGGTTAATTTTTATTGATCAAAATTAATATTAATTCGTTGAGATTAATCCGTCAATATTAATATTAATCTTGGAGTAATGGAGTGCAAGCAACTGAATCATTCCTACAACTTTTATTTCTCTATAAATAAAAATTATGATATTGAAAAAGGGGAGATGGGGTGGAAGACCTCAGTACCTCATCAATTTTATTGTGTGGGATCTCCCTTTTGTGCGAGTTTAATTTTGCTAGGAAGATACCTCACTTAACTTCTTGAATCATCCTTCCTTTAAATTCTTCTTTAGTAGGGGTTGCCAACATGTCAACGCCTCCAACAATAATGAGTCTCTCCCTCCTCCCCATAAAATTCCTCATCTCCATTCCTAGGTGTATTTTGTTTTGATAGAACCTAGCACGAGATGCAAGATCACATTTATGAATAATGCACAATGTCTTCCAAGTGTAATTATAGTATGCAGGGATCCTTAGTTTTGGGGATCATGCATGTATAATAACATATGACACCATTTTAATATTAGAATGATAGAGGCCATAATATTTTAGTATATCGATAATGAAAATCTCATATTAGAATTTTTATAATTAAATTATTAAATTAAAATATAATAATATTTTAAAAATATATACTAAATAAAATTTAAAAAAAATTCTAAAAATACTAAAAAATTCTATTATATGTTTGAAAAATATGCGATTTTGAAAACCAATATATTTTTGAAAAAAAATTATAAAAAAATTATTTGAATATTTTATAAAACTTAACAATATCCATAATAAAAACTTGTACAAAAAATACTAATACAAGGTAATAATTTTAAAAAATCCTAATATTCTCACTACTAAAATATAGATTTTCACGCTCAAATTTAATTTATTTAGTTGGATTCTATAAACAAACTATCATATCTTTTGATACTAAAATGATGAGTAATTTTACTATTATAGTTATGATGGGATAATGTTTAGAATATCACAATTTAATCAATATATTTTCAAAAAATATTTATAAAATAAATTTTGTGTCATAATACATATGTTGTCATAAAATCTGCAAGAATAAAAAAAAATACTAGCCTAGAATGTCACATTCTAAAATTCTTTTCATCATTCTACTACCTTAAACGGGTTTAAAGAAGTGATGAGCTTGACAACTCAGTTATTAATAATCTTCTAACATAAAGTTATCATTAGTACAACTTAACACATACTCAAAATTATTTTTATATTAAGATACATGAATTCACTTTAAAAGCTTATAAGGGAAACAATCTTATGTTTCAGATCTTTAATTATCTTATTTTCAAAACAAATATTACACCTCCTTACGAGATTACAATATCAACCACATATTTGTATAGAATAAAGTGTTCATGTTAGACTATTTGTATAAGTAATATGACTTAACCTCATGAATATTAAATATTTATATAAAATATTTTAAGAACAATTATATAGTTCTTCTGGGTTGAAAGGAATAAGGTTTCATTTTTTATGGAGTTTGTATTTGGTACTATATAACATCACACACACTCTTTCTATCATTTAAGAGATCAAACATTCTTGGAATAAAATTCTCATATGTTCTACTTGTGGTTTGGAGCGTATTTAGCGACCAGCTTGGTACAATACTACGACCTCGACTACACGTCTCATTGGATAAAAGCATTCATGTTAGACTATACGTGTGAGCACCATTGTCCAACCTCCAAGCACATTGATTGAGTTGTTCGCTGTAGAGTGACTAGACATTACACATTCACCAAGTTTAATGCACATAGGATTTCGAGAGCCCTTGATGTATTGACCCATAGATAACTTCACTTATAACAACCTTACCAACTATTAGTACTCAAAACCATAATTACCATAAACTAGGTGTGTCAAACCCGTTCTTTGGGACCAAAAAAAACTGGGAAAATGACTGGTAGAGACTTACATGCGAAAAGATGAGCCAATTAATGAACGAAAAATAGTTAACGCGGAAAATTGGAAAATTTCAAGTGACAAAAAATTCACAAAAATTGCAAGGAAGAACTGGTAAGTGGAATTGAGGATAGAACTGGATCGGTTCGAGGTGAACTGGACTGAACCGAGATGAATCATAGTGAACCCGTTCAATAATTCATTTTTCTAGGTGGCTTAAAAATGTTAATTTGGGAAATTGAGGCCACCATTAGATAGAAGATGAATTTAGAACTTTTTAAATTTCAGAAGACTAGTTGAATCGGGTCCGAATCGGTTGGTTTTCGAATTTGGGACAGCGAACCTGGTTGAACCGAACCGGTCAACAAACCAGAACGGTCAACGGAAACACTAGTAGCATACCAGACCGGTCAACGGTCAACGACGCCCCATCAACAGCCACACAAACACAAGCAATGAATGAGAGGCTGCCACATGTCCGGTCAATGGGTTAATGGTTGACGTGGTAGCCGAGCTAGATCTCCAAGTTAGAAAAACTGGCCAATCACAGCATGCCACGTGGCACGACCGCCATGTCATCGTCTTAAACCTTTAGCCACTGATAGAGAGAATGAAGAAGAGAGAGTGTCATGCCCTGACCCGATTTGGTTGGATCCCCATGAGCAACCCGCCACTCCTTTTGATCCGTCAAGGATTTCACATTTTCTAAACCGCGAGGAGTAAGATGTCCTTTTTACTCGTCTTTCTTGGAATAACATTATACAAAACTGAGTATTTTTAAAACAGACATACCTGTCTTCTTCCTGTTCAATTTAAGTGGGTCTTTAAGAAGGGTCTCTCCTTGGTTACCTGAAAGGGATAAAAGGAAGGGGGTGACTTCTATAACTTAGTGAGCGGGTGTTAGGAGCGAGTTTTCAAGTAAACAACTTCATTCAACTATGCCAAGGTTATCATTTCCTTTAAGAAGTATCTTTTCTCAAATTATGATTTTTCAAAATCTTTTCCATTACCATTAGGTGTGTTTAGCAAACAACACATGCCCTTCATCAGAAAGGGTACACACATTCGCAGGTGTAGCCTATCCACTACACCCACTTGTGGCTCGGAGCGTCTTTACCGACCACCATGATAGAAGCCCGTCCACTTCTACCCTGGGTCTAAGTGAATGTTCTCGACATCCGACCTTCAGACTTGAATGCCACTCCATGTCCATATGAGGACAAAGACCTCATCCTGACCCACCCCGGTCTCATGCGCAAGAAGCTACTCCAAGCTTTCCGACTGACTGGCACAACGAACTGCCCTTATCTCTACCATGTCGTCCAGTAGCTCTCAGGACCCATCATATCACACCTTGACCTGGTTTGGTCGGATCCCCATGATCAACCCGCCACTCTCTCGATTTACTAAAGGGTTACCCCTTATATTATAAACTGTAAATAGTAAGGCGTTCTTTAGACCTGCACCTTTTTCCAAGAATATCACAAATCAAAACTGCATAGTAATTTAAATTAATCATACCTGTCTTGTAGGCATTTAATTGTGCACGTATTTTAAGGTTCAGCTTTCCGGGACTTCCTGAAAGGGGTATAAGGGAGGGGGTGAGTACAACTACTCAGTGAATGAGATTCAAATCTTTTGACTTTCAAGAAAAATATTTATATGGAGTGTGCCAGACTCCTTTCTTTTCAAAAATCCCTTCATTTAAAAATTTGATTTTTTCCATTATTTCTTAGTTACCGGTGTGTCATCACCCAACACACATCCTTCATCATGAAGGTTACACACATTCGTAAGTCAGTATCACTACTGAACTCGCTAGTGGCTTCGGAGCGACTTTTCCTGCCACCCGGATAGAAGTACGACCACTTCTACCCTAGGAATGAGTGGATGTACACGACATCCGACCCACAATCCCGAAATCACTTCTTCGTGTCCGTATGAGGACAGAGGCCTCATCCTGTCCCCACCCTGGTCTCATGCGCTTGGTGCTACTGCAAATTTCGCACAGATAGTTGGAATGACGAATTGCCCTTATAGTCACCAGGTCGTCCAGTGCCCTTAGGATGCATCACTACCCCCCATGGGCGTCTTGATGATCACGTACTCACAGTGCATGCACAAACAATGTTTTCTCATATTGCCATGTAATCTATGGTGCCACTGGTCCAACGGCCCCGACTCTCAACTCAACCCGTAGTTGTTTATCTTGACTGGTTCGTCGACCTGTCATGTTGCACTACCGCTAGTTGACTGAGCATGTCGGTCCTATCTTGGTATCATGGTCAAACAATTCACTTATTAAGTTTTATGGCACATATATCATGTTCGTTTACGAGCTCCTCCTTGTGCCAACTGGCCTTGGGCCCACTGTACGAGATTTTCAAATTCGGGCATTTAGCCCCCAAGTTCTAAAATTGAGGCTCCTCCTTGTGCCAACTGGCCTAGGGCCCACTGTCCCTAATGTCGGTTTTTTCCTCAAATTAAGTCCCGTAACTTTTAAAATTGATCTTGGGACCTCAATTTATTCAATTTCACCAAAAAGGGGTTTAATTTCCCAAATTTCCAATTTGGTCCCCCAATTTTCCCAAAATTACCATTTTGCCCTTCCTTTACAAAAATGGTAAGTTTTGCCCCAAAAATTCCAAAATTCCTCAATTGGTCCTCCAACATTATTTTCATGCCCAATTGACCCTCAATTTTATAAAATTGCATTTTGGTCCTTTGAATTTCGAAAATCCCCAATTTTCCCCAATTTCAACTCTTCAACACTACTGAATTTGATCTCATCAAATTGACCGATCAAACACTTCTAATTGTTGAAATTGGAGTTGAAATTGAGTTCATGTTCATACGATTCTAAGAAACTTTGAATCACAAATTTTAACGCCGGAACGAGCTCAAACGGAGCTTCGTCGAAAAATAGATTGTGGAGAGAGAAAGCTTCGATTTCTCACCGGTGAGGGCACGACGGTCCAAGCTTTCAATCTAGGTAGATAGCTCTCATCTTGAGGTTCATACTAGAATCAGGAATTGCATCAATTGATGCCGAATTGAGTTAGAATTTCATTATTGAAATTTTGTCGGTTCTCTCTCTAGCACCGACCGAAAATTACCGAGGGGAGTCGAATTGGCTTACCTTCCAGTTGTAATTTGTCCATGGGAGGGATGAGGAAGTGTTGGGAAGGCTTGGTTTGGTCTGAGTAGGGCTCAAAATGGACAATTTCAACTCAGCTGAAACAGGGCAGCTTCGGTCCACCGGAGCTGCTTCATTGTTCCATCATGTCGGTGCTTCTTTAGTGATTCTCGGATTGACTGGAGTTTGCTATCAGATAGCTGACTTCTCTCCAATTCTAAAGAGCCCGACCTCTCCTTTCGAGGTTAAGAAAAATGTTCAAGTCGAAGCTCTGGTTTAAGCTTCAGAGGAAAATAGAGCATAAAAATTGTTGACCGAAATTTTGGGTTACAAAAAAAATCATACTTCCTAGGAGGTCACCCAATCTCACACTACTCTCGGGCAAGGACACTTGACTTCAAAGTTCTTATGGAATCTCATTCACCTGAACCAATTTGGTTTTTGTCTTTTAATATGTCTTAAGTTTCTTTTCCAAGGTTTAATAAACCCTTTGGATCACCTGGGAGTTGTAATTTCCTAAATTGTGCATTCACAATTGATCGTGTTTGTGAACCGATTCAGTTTTCTCACTCAGTTTGACCGGTTCCCTTCCTGGTTTTCCTTAGCTCAAAAGGATGGGGTTTACAACTCTCCCCTCCTTTTAGGAGTTTTGTCCCCAAAACTTAATTAGCAACCTTGTATGAGGAATCATTTCCTTTGATCCCCCTTTTGTGTTTGCTTAACATGCAAACTCTTCTCTCATTCTTTCAATTAGCCCTTTTTACAACCTTCACTTAAGGAATTCCTTTTTCCTTTGTATTATTTACTCCCTCCATGGAGTTTTTCATAACTAGACATACCCTACTTTAGGGTATATGCTTATATTTTATCTCTTTTTTTGCTTAGAGCAACATTCTTCCCCTTAAGGTTCTACACTCAAGATTGGAAATTCTAAGATAACTAACCATTTTCATGTCTAATTAACCACTTGGTCATTGAAACCCTTAGCTCAACATCCTTTAGAGCATTACATACCTATTTTCACGGATTTCTTTATCATCATTTTTTTGTCCCATTTCGACTCTTTCTTCATTTGTTGCTCATTACAAATCAGTCCAATTTATGTTTGACTTTGTCATGCTTATTAGCCAACTCTTCCTCACTTTGAGTCATATTCTCCTCGGGATTGTTGGGCTTACATGCCCTTTACAACATTGCATTTTCTAGGATCTGTCTCTGTCCATTAGATTTCTAGAACATCTCCTTGAGGGTCTCTCTTAGCTTTTTTGACCTTTCAGGGATCATATGACTTCATCCCTCTTTTCTTTTGATAACATTCCTTAACTATCCTTTTTACCGTTATCCTCTCATCTATCATGCCTTTGAAGTTATGTCTCAAATAACCGCATGGATTTCTCTAACCTACTCATCCTTTCCAAACATTTTTATTGGGTCCTTTCGATTCCAATCTTTGGGTTTCCTGATGTTTATTGACATACGAGGATTTTTCCCTTCTTATGTCCTTTCTCTTCTTTAGCGACATCCCTTATTCAATGACTTCCTTTTTCCTTAATCCACTCTTACTTGCTCGTGACCATTTCATGATTCATTATTTCGAGTTGATTTCTTTCGGTCTACATGTCGTTTGCTTGGTTTGGGGAGTTTCCCCTTTTTACGGTTTCATCCTCTACTATTTCCTTCAAGGTAGAGACTTTCATCTTAGGAGTTACATGTTCAACCTTCTTACCATTTCTTGAAGGTTTCCTTTATTCATCTCCTTACACCCTTTCCATATTGGGGCATTTGCCCGCTTTTAGTCCTCCATTGTCTTAAACTTTTCCCATTCCATCCCTTATTCCTTATTTGAGTAGTTTATTAGTCTTATTTCAGGTACTTCATATTATGTTCAACCGTCCACTCTTTAGGCTTTATTATACCCGTGTGGACTACGGACTGTCTTACCAATCACAGTTATTCCTCCATAACCACATCTTAATTGGAGGGCTTACTTTCCCAACGTTTCTCATACGTTCTTTCCTTCCTTACCTTATTATGGATAGTCCACTCATTCTTACTTGCCACAACATCTCTTAATATGCTTCCTTGGGTTTCTTTTACTTTAGCATGCATTTTATTTGTGAATTTGTCTCCTCACCTCTTGTCACCAAGTTCCGCTTATTCTTTATTACATCATGTATCCTTTCTTAGGATTTCCTTATTTGGGAGGATTCTTACCCTTTTCTCCCGTAATTTCTTTTTCATACATCCTTGAAGACAGCTAACTTTAAATGATGTCCCTTGATGCTATTCTTGTATGCTTACCTCTACTCTTGAGATCCTATGGATACGTTTTTCATACTTCATTCTCATTCTCACTCATACCTTAGAACATGTCTAGAGCTCGTATCCACCTAGTTTAAAAATCCCTTGATTACCCTTCAAGAGGTTCATTTAACCGTCTCAAGACTTTATAGTTCCGGTTTTGGCCATTGATTTCTTTTAAGGATTTTCCTTTGTTCTTCTTTTCCAATGATTGCCCTTTTCACTTCTCCATTCTTTATCGTGGTTTAAATACTTGGTTTTCTCGAATACCAGTTCTTTAACTACCTCATTCACACTATTTTTCTGATCCAATCATCTGGGCTGCTGTATCACTCGTCCTTCATGCCTGTCCTTTTGTTATTTATAGAATGTAGTCTTTATTACATATCAGTCTTTCTTAGGATTCTATAAATTCCCTTTAGTTGCCCATTGCTACTAGTTTCTTCTTTCTACTTGGTTTTCCTGCACTCTCCCAACATGTCACACTGAACCATCATGATATTTCCTTCTTTTGAAACATTTCCCTGTTAAGGGTTGGTTCCTTGCACTTCACATTTTAATTTCCTTCTTAGGACCTCATTTTTCCTTGGTACTCGACTTTTCCATCTCAACCAACATTTTATTTGTGAGCTTATCGTTCCTTCTATTTCGGTTGGTTCCATTTCCTCTCAATTGGAATACACATGTCTTTTCGGGGCTTCCTTCCTTTGTAGAATTCTTTCCCTTTCTCCGGACATTCCTTTTCACATTTGCTCTGGGGTATTTCTACCCTTGATGTTGTCTTCTCCTATTTACCTTTACTCCTCAGGTCTTGCAGGCACATCTTTTATACACTATCCGCATCCTCATTCATACCCAATACCTGTCTATTTCCTTAGGGAGCGTACAAATCTTCCTTGTTTCAAGATTTCCTGATCATTATGTGAGAGGCTTGCCAATTCCTTTCTTGGCTTGAGTTTAGTTGTTAATTTAGCCCTTTTGGTCCCTTTAAGGATTTCTTTCATCCTTCTCTTTCTGAGTATTTGAACTTTCCGCCTCTCTCTTCTTTGTTGGAACTTACATTATGTTTTTTCTGCGCATTAGCTGGTTAACTGCCCCATCTCCACCTGTCCCTTGGTTTAGGTTTTCTTAAGGTAGTTGTCTTCTCGAGTACTCTTGTCTTTAACGTCCATCTCAATGACCTTTTTAGGGTGTAGTCCTTTCTACTTCTCGGTCTTCTTTAGGGTGTCATTTGTTCCCTTATGACTATCTTGTTGTAACGACTTGCTTTCACTTGTCATGTTGGTCCGAACTTCTTATTTGGCATAATTGCTTTTTCCAAGGCAATTTATTCATGTAATCCTAATACGTCACGTTTGTCATCAAATGTTCATCTTGTATTCTCTTGTGGATGCACTCTTTTCTTTGCTCCTAAATTGTTTGGATTTTCTTCTTAAAGGGGAAATTCTCTTCAGCTATTTTTTGTTCCGTTTGTGGTTTTATTGAGGTCCTACCTTTACCCCTTTTTCCTTCTTACCACTTTGCTAAGATTTTGAAGAGTTTCCTCTTATCTGTGGTTACAACTGGAGTCACATTTCTTGGGATGGTATCCTTTTGGATTTCCTATAGCTGTGAGGAAGTCTTCCTTGAGAAGTATTATTCTAAATAATAGTGGTGTGGGACAGTACTTCATTTCATGCACTATTTCCTTTGTACCTTATAATAGGTTGTTCCTTGTTTAGTTACCCCAAAGTTCTCCTAGACTCCTTACCATGACGATTCTTTTGTCATGCCTTCGTTGCATAATAATCTCCTTGATATCCATGGTGTCTTTTGTTTAGGTATTTTTCTTGGTGCTATCTTCCTAACAAGATTACATCCTTTGATAGACAAAGTTTTTAGGAAATTGGAGTACTTTATTGACCAAGGAGTACAATTGGCCCTATTACAGAAAGTGGTCACAAAATAAGGAGCTACGAGGTTCTTGATAAACACTTAGGTAAGGTTATACACCATTTACTGATGTTTGTAGCTTCACGCTTGACTTCCTTTATACTTAGAGTTGTGCCCTCAATAGGTCCTAGAACATTCTCCTAGATACTTCTCCATTTGGTCTTTGGAGATTTCTACCATGCCTTAGGCATTTGGGAAGCTTCTAGGGTTGTCCTCCTATGAGGACAAGGTACTGAGCAGAGTCATCCCTAGTTTTCTTGGTTCCTCTCCTAGGAGCCATATGAAAATTTTAATATAAATCCTATCAGTTACTATATTTTCTAGTCTTGATTATGTATTCGAGGAAATAGGTTCTGATACCACTCTAGTTGTCACGCCCCGACCCGGTATGGTCAGATCCCCGTGATCAACCCGCCACTCTCCCGATTTACTAAAGGGTTTCCCCTTATATTATAAACCGTAAAGAGTAAGGCATTCTTTAGACCTGCACCTTTTTCCAGGAATATCATAAATAAAAAACTGCATAGTAATTTAAATTAATTGTACCTATCTTGCAGGCATTTAATTGCACAAGACTTTTAAGGTTTGGCTTTCCGGGACTTCCTGAAAGGGGAATAAGGGAGGGGGTGAGTACAACTACTCAGTAAATGGGATTCAAATCTTTTGACATTCAAGAAAAACATTTATATGGAGTGTGCCAAAATCTTTTTTTTTTCAAAAATCCTTTCATTTAAAAAATTGGGTTTTCCATTATTTCTTAGTTACCTGTGTGTCATCACCAAACACATATCCTTCATCATGAAGGTACACACATTCACAAGTTAGTATCATTACTGAACTCGCTAGTGGCTTTGGAGCGACTTTTCCTGCCACCCATATAGAAGTACGATCACTTCTACCCTGGGAATGAGTGGATGTACGTGACATCCGACGCACAATCCCAAAATCACTTCTTCGTGTCAATATGAGGATAGAGACCTCATTCTGTCCCCACCCCGGTCTCATGCGCTTGATGCTACTCCAAATTTCGTACAGACAGCTGGAATGACGAACTGCCCTTATAGCCACCAGGTCGTCCAGTGCCCTTAGGATGCATCACTACCCCCCATGGGCGTCTTGATGATCCCGTACTCACAGTGCATGCACAAACAATATTTTCTCATATTGCCATGTAATATGTGGTGCCATTGGTCCAACGGCCCAGACTCTCAACTCAACCCGTAGTTGTTTGTCTTGACTAGTCCGTCGACCTATCATATCGCACTCCTGCTAGTTGACTGAGCATGTCGGTCCTATCTTGTTACCATGGTCAATCAATTCACTTATTAAGTTTTATGGCACATATATCATGTTCGTTTACGAGCTCCTACTCATGCCAACTAGCCTTATGCCCACTATATAAGATTTTCAAAATCGAGCATTTAGCCCCAAAGTTCTAAAACCGAGCCCCCTGGCCTATCAGAGCTATTCGAGCTCCTGTCGAGAAGGTCTCCCAAATTGTTTAAGCATTGGCACATAGTTAGGGGAGAGGACTTCCGACAAAACATATGTTTTCTCTATCCATTATACTGCCCGGGTATAAGGACACCTCCGTTCATAACCGATGAACGAGTTTTCAACTTCCTTTGAGGAAGTCTCATCATACTAACCGGGTATGATATACTTACAACCAGTAAGTAGCTTTTCCGTATGATTTTCACATCACTTCCTTTAAGTAGTGATGTTTAAAATACCACTTAATAGTGGGTTTTCATACCGAGGTATTTATCATTCCCAACCAGGTATGATATAAAATTTCCACTCACAACGGGTAAGTAGTTTTTAAATTTTAAGTTGTGCTAATCATCCCAACCGGGTATGATGTTAGTAAACCCACTCACCCGTGAACGCAGTGAATTCCACTAGACCGGTTCTTTGCATTCACGCGAGCTTGTCCATGCTGGCGTTCCCGATATTTCGTGTTACTACACGATATGATCATTGTTGTTCATTATTAATCGCCATAACAACTTTCATTCATTTTCAATGAATGAGAAAACCCAAACTTTTAGTTATTTGTAATTAGATCCCTAAAGTTAATTTAAGTCCCTAATGTCGGTTTTTTCCTCAAATTAAGTCTCGTAGCTTTTAAAATTTATTTTGGGACCTCAATTTATTCAATTTCACCAAAAAGGGGTTTAATTTCCCAAATTTCCAATTTGGTCCCCCAATTTTCCCAAAATTACCATTTTGCCCTTCCTTTACAAAAATGGAAAATTTTGCCCCAAAAATTTCAAAATTCTTCAATTGGTCCTCCAACATTATTTTCATGACCCTCAATTTCATTAAATTACATTTTGGTCCTTTGAATTTCTAAAATCCCCAATTTTCCCCCAATTTCAACTTTTCAACACTACCGAATTTAATTTCATCAAATTGACTGATCAAACACTTCTAATTGTTGAAATTGGAGTTGCAATTGAGTTCCTGCATGTTCATACGATTTTAAGAAACTTTGAATCGCAGATTTTAACACCGGAATGAGATTTATTACTAGTATTAATATTTCCATAAATTATTGGTATTAATTCCAATACCAGGAGGTCACCCATCCTCACATTACTCTCGGGCAAGCCTGCTTAACTTCAAAGTTTTTATGGAATCTCGTTCACCTGAACCAATTTAGTTTTTGTCTTCTAATTTGTCTTAAGTTTCTTTTCCAAGGTTTAATGAACCCTTTGGATCACCTAGGAGTTGTAATTTCCTAAATTGCCCATTCATAATTGATCATGTTTGTGAACCGGTTTGGTTTTCTCACTCGGTTTGACCGGTTCCCTTCCCGATTTTCCTTAGGCGTGTGATGGTTCTGTACCACATGTGCATGCAGAAACAATAATTGTTTTTCACATATGGCCATTATCTTTGGTGCCGATGGTCCTACGACCCCGACTTGCAACTATTTGTCTAGGCCAATCCATCGACCTAGCCCTAAGGCACTGTTGCCAGCCCATCGAGTATTTTTGGTCCTGACTCGGTGCAATGGCGAAATCACATAGCCATTTCATTAGAATTTTTATGGCTTTCTTTACTCAAATTTTTTTACAAGGTCCTGCTCGTGCCCATTGGCCTTAGGACCACTACATGTAATTTTCCAAAACCGGGCATTTACCCCTATAAGTACAAAAACTGAGGCCTATGGCCTATCTGAGCTATTCTAGTTCTCGTCAAGAAGGTCTCCCAAATCTTTTTAGCATTGGCACATAGAGAGGGGAGAACACTTCTGACAAAAAGTATATTTTCCACTTTGTCATACCAACCGGGTATGATGATATCTATGATGACAACCGGTAAGCGGGTTTCTCCTTTCCTCAAGGAAGATCATCATACCAACCGAGTATGATTGTCTCTACTTACGATCGGTAAGTAGGATTTTAGCTTAAATTTCTCATCACCCCAATCAGGTATGATGTTAAAGTTCCACTTACAAGTGGTTTTTCATTCTAAAGTGCTCACCATCCCAACCGGGTATGATGTAACTATGCCCACTCACTCGATGATCATGATGTATTTGTCTCTAGTCGGTTCCCAACTCCACACTGGCTTTTCCTTGCTGGCGTTCTGGTCTCTCGTGTTCTTATACTATTTGGGCATCTTTATTAATTAAGGTTTGACATAACAGCCATCGTTTTCTCACGTATGAGGACTAGGCTCAAAATTGTTAATTAATTACACTTAGGTCCCTAAAGTTCATTTTCCTTAACTTTAGATCCCTAATGCCAACTTTTCTCCAAATTGAGTTCCAAGACTTCCAAAATTCCCTTTGAGTCCTCAATTTACTCAAAATTTTTGAATTCTCAATTTACTCAAAATTGCATAAGGGGCTCATGGTTTCTAAATTTCTAATTTGGTCCCCAACTTTTCAAAAATTATAATTTTGCCCCTACTTTCCAAAAATGGCAATTTGACCCCAAATGTTCCAAAAATTAACCAATTGGTCCCTCAACATGTTTCTCATGGCCAATTGACCTTCAATTTTGGGAAATTACAAAGAGGTCCCTCAATTTTCCAAAATTCCCAATTTTCCAAAAAAATTTCCTCCCAATTTCCCCTTTTAACTGACCGAATATGATTTCTTCAAATTGGCCATTCAATCGGGGTTAATTGTTTCAATTGGAGGGATAAATTAGTTCTTGCACTTCTATACAATTCAATTGAGCTTTGAATCAAATGAATTGAGGCCGAAATGAGTTCAAATAGAGCTTCGTCGGAAAATCATTCATAGAGAGAGAAAGCTTCGAAAGCTTACCTTCAAAGGTGCGATGGTCCGAGCTCTCTATCTGGAGAGGTAGCTCTAGTCTTGAGGTTTCTTCTAGGATCAAGATTTGCTACAATTGACATCGAATCAAGGGAGAATTTCATCAGTGAAGTTTCGCACTATCTCTCTCTAACTCCGACAGAAAATAACAGAGGAGGGCAAAATTGGCTTACCTTTCAGCTCTGTTGCGGTTGTGTGAGGGCTATGGTGGTGTCCGGAAGGCTTGGTTTGGCCAGAGGAGGGTTGAATTTAGCTCGGCCAAAATAGGGCAACTTCAGTCCTTCGAAGCTGCTTCACTATTTGATTTCGTCGACGCTTCTCCAGTGGTCCTCGGGACGAAAGAAAGTTGCTGTCAGGTAGCTAACTTCCCTCGGATTCTATAAAACCCGACCTTGCCTTCTGAGGCTGAGAAAAATGCCTACATCGGAACTTTGGTTCGAGCTTCACCGAAAAATGGAGCAGTTGAGAGAGAATGGAGATTTCAAGTGTGTGGAGGATGAATGGAGAGGAGATCTTTATATAGGGAGCTCAGGGACCCTATGTCCGACAACTTTCCATTTTGGGCAAGCTTATCCTCTCCCTAAAATTGCCTGATCGGAGTCGTTTTCCTTTGTCGGTGTTATCCATTTTATACATTAATGAATAGTGTTGTCATCATGAGAAAGAAGATGACACGGTTCCAAACCGGATCGGATCGGTCCGAACAGTTCAATGCATAAATCGACTAGTTCATGCATGATTCGATCGTTTTTCTCAAAATAAAAAATTTGATCATTTTAAGCCACCAAGAAAAATAAATTTTGAAATCGGTTCAAGTATGGTTCAACCCGGTTCAATTCGGTTCATGTCCAGTTAGCCTTGAACTGGTCTGGTTTTCTCTTCCCATTTGTCCTAAGGTTCTTTTCCATGATTTGTATAACTCTTTGTGTAAACCCCGTCTTTTTATAATAAGAAAACCTATGAAAGAACCAGTTGTTTCCAAAGAGAAAACCTTAACCGATTGAGAAAGGGCAAAAAGGGAAATTTAAAAATTCTGAGTGACCTAAATAGTCATAAAAGTCATAAAAAGGGGTTTGGGGACAATTTGGAAAAGAAAACCAAACCAGTTCAGGTGAATCAGACCTAAAACGTATTGAATCGGTTTGAACCATAACTGAACCGATTGCTAAATTCATTTTTCTAGGTGGCTTAAAATATTCAAATTATAGAATTGAAGCCACCATTGGATAGAGAATAAATTTAGAAATTTTTAATTTTGAAAAACTCGATCGAATCAAGCCTGAACCGACCAGTTTAAGCATTGAACCCAATTCAGACCGGTCCGGTCTGGTTCAAAATAGTGTCGTCTTCTTCTTTTAGATGGCCACACTGTTCATTCACCGAAAGAATAGACAACACCAACGAAGATGAATCACCTCTATTCGGGGCAATTTAGGTCATGAATGAGCGCCATCAAGATGCCAAGCGGTCAGGAAAAGAGTCCCCAAGCTCCCTATATAGAGAGCTTCTCTCCATTCATCCTCATCACACTTGAAAACTCCATTCTCTCTCAACTGCTCAATTTTCCAGTGAATCTTGAACCAAAGCCCCGACATTGGGATTTTTCCGAGCCTTAGAAGGCGAGGTCAGGTTCTTTAGACTTCGGGGAACTCCGCTATCTAATTGCAACATCTGTTCGATTCGAGGACCACCGATGAAGCGCTGGTGGAATCAAATAGTGAAGTAGTTCTAACAGACCAAAGCTGCCATATTTTGGCCAAGCTGAAATCGGTCAAATTCAGCCTTACCCAAGCCAAACCAAGCCTTCACATGACCATAATAGCATTGAAAGGTAAGCCAATTAAGCCACCCTCTTTCATTTTCGGTCGGTGTTAGTGAGAGAAACTGTGAAAACTTCACTAATAGAATTCTCCCTCAATTCGATATGAATTGTTGCAATTCTTAATCCTAGGAGAAACCCCAAGACGAGAGCTAACTGCCCATATAGAAAGCTCGAACTGCTGCACCTCTGACGGAAAGCTTTCGAAGCTTTCTCTCTCTACGATCAGATTTTTGTTAAAGCTCCATTAGAGCTCAATTTGGACCCAAATGACTTAGTTCAAAGTTCAATTGAATTGTATGGAAGTGTGGGAATTGTACCTTCAATTGGAGCAATTAACCCCAATTGAATGGTCAATTTGATGGAATCAAATCCGACTAATTTGAAAGGGGAAAATTGAGGGAAAATTTTGGGGAAATTTGGGAATTTTGTAAAATTGAGGGCCAATTGGCCATGAAAAACATGTTGGAGGACCAATTGGTCGATTTTTGAAATAATTTTGGTAAAATTTCCATTTTTGGAAAGTAGGGGCAAAATGATAATTTTTGAAAATTTGGGGACCAAATTGGAAATTTGGAAAACTTGAGCCTTTAAACAATTTTGAGTAAATTGAGGGCCCAAAGTGAATTTTTGGAAGTATCAGGACTCAATTTACGGAAAAGCTAGCATTAGGGACCTAAGGACAAGGAAAATGAACTTTAGGGACCTAAATGCAATTAATTGACAAATTTGAGCCTAGTCATTCATACGTGAGAAACGGAGGTTGTTATGCCAAATATTAATAGATAAGGATGTCCAAATTATGTAGGAACACGAGGGACCAGAACGCCAACAAGGATAAGCTAGCATGGAGGCAAAAGTCGACTGAAGAAGAATAGACCACAATTATCGGGTGAGTCGGTTTATTCACATCATACCAGGTTGAGATGATGAGCACCTCGGAAATGAAAAACCACCTATATGTAGGATTTTAACATCACACCAGGTTGGAGTGATGTGAGAACTATGCGGAAAAACTACTTATCAGTTGTAAGTAGAGAGATCATACCTGATTGGTATGATGGATTTCCTGGAAGGAAGGAGAAAACTCGTTTGCCAGTTGTAAGTGGAGATGTCATTACACCCGGCTGGTGTGATGAATTGAAAAATTATTTTGTCAGAAGTGTTCTCCCCTGACTGTGTGCTAATGCTTAAAATTTTTGGGAGACCTTCTCGACGAGAGCTAGAACAACTCAGATAGGCTAGAGGCCTAAGTTTTGGAACTTGTGGTGCTAAATGCCCGCTTTTAGAAAATCACGTGCAATGGGCCCAAGGCTAGTTGGCACGAGCAAGAGCAAGAGCTGATAAACAAACATGATATATTAAATTCATGAAAATTCTTAATGAATGGATTATGTGATTTCACCATGGTACCAAGATAGGACATACATAATCAATGGACTAGCGGTAGTGCATCAGGGCCAAGTCAATAGACCAGCCTAGACAAACAGCTATAGGTCGAGTTGAGGGTTGGGGTCGTTGGAACAATGGCACCAAATATAAACGGCTTTGTGGAAAAAGTATTGTTTGTGCATGAACTTGAGGTTCAGGACCATCAAGACGCCCAAGAGGGGTAGTGATTTATCCTAAGGGCTATTGGAAAACATGGTAGAGATATGGGTAGTTTGTCCTGCCAGCAGTCAGAGAAGCTCGACGTAGCTTCATGCACATGAGGCCGGGGTGGGGTTAGGTTGAGGTCTCTACCCTCATATGAACATGGAGTTGATTTCATGTTTGAGGGTCGGATGTTGCAAACATCCACTCAGACCCAGGGTAGAAGTGGATGGGCTTCTATCTTGGTGGCCAGTAAAGTCAATCTAAGCCACAAGTCAATGGACGAGCTGCCCTATGAATGTGTGATTCCCTTCGTGATGAAGGGCGTGTGTTGAATGTTAAAAACACATGATGTAGAAATGAAGAAAAAGGATTTTAAGAACTAGAATTTGAGAAAAGAACATTTTTAAAGGAAATAAGGAGTTTGACACACTTCGATTAAAGATGTCTTGTTTATGAAAACCTCTCTCCCAACACCCATTCACTGAGTTGTTGAACTCACCCCTCCATTTATCCCTTTTTCAGGTAACCAAGGGAAAACAAACATTAAAGTATTCCCTGTAGCTAAACATGAAAGACAGTTATGTAAGATTTAATATATTTAGTTTTCTTTTTTAATATTATTCCAGGAAAGATACAGGTGAAAGGACGCCTTACTTCTCATAGTTTAGAAAAGGGGAAACTCTTAATAAATTGTGAGAGTGGCGGGTTGATCACGGAAATCCGACCAATCCGGGTCAGGGCGTGACACTTTAAGTCACACGAGATTTTTCAATTCCCCAATTTACCCTTTCCTTATCGGTTATGGTTTGTGAACTGACTCGATTTGCTCTTTTGAAATGACCGATTCTTTTCGTAATTTTATTAACTATAAAGGGATGGGGTTTATAGAGAGAGGCCAAAAAAGCTAGAGTCTCTAGCAACTCAAAAAACTCTCGGGTCAGGTCACCGACGGCTGAGTTTTACGTCGATGGCCAAGTCGAAGGCTGAGTCTTACGTCAGCGGCCGAGTCGAAGGCTGAGTGTTACACCGACGGGTAGCCTGAACAGTTGCAGAGCTCCCTATATAAAGAGTACCCCTCCATTCGTTCTCAGCATGAATCGAGCAAAGAAGAAGAAGAGTGCATTTTCTGGCTAGTAGCAAACCAGAACTCTGACGATGAGACTTTTCTCAGCCTATGAAGCCACATTAGGTGTCTTTGGAATCGGGAGAAGTCCTCTACCCATCCCTACCCTCAATTCAGCTGGAGAGCTACGAGGAGGAACGAAGAAGCCCGACTGTACTGCCGCTCCTCGGCCATGAAACTGATTAACCCCTTACCGCCACTTCGAGCTTCCCCATGGCCAATTGTGGCCAAACCCAATCCCCTACACCCCACTTGAAGGTGCCCCGACCCTCCCTCTGATCTAAGAAGGTAAGCTCCATTTGCCACCCTTCGCCAGAAAATACTATTCATGACCGAATTCTGCAAAATGTTAACACTGAAATTCACACTACTCAGGTCATCAATTGAGACACGATTTGATCCAGGGAGGATGCCCATGACTAGAGCATTGCATTGGTAGCCAAAGCTCTAGTCACCAGACCCCCACCAATAAGATATTGAAGCTTTCTCTCTCTAAAGTATATTTTCCTGTGAAGTTTTGTTTGAGCTCATTTTTGAGCCAAATGAAGCGGTTCATGTCTTAAAATGATGAGGATAACATATGGGAATGATTGAAATCATAAACGGGGAAAATTAACCACGTTTTGATGATCAATTTTATAAAATTGAGATTTGGAGGCCAAAATGCAAAATTTGAGAAATTTGGGCAAGTTGGGGATTTTTCAAAAATTGGGGGCTGAATGATAAATTGATAAAATTGAGTGCATTTTCTTGAAATATCCTCCCAATTGAGGGTCAATCGGGCAAACTAGATAAAATGGAGGACCAATTTGTAAAGTTTGAGAAGTTGCGGGTCAAATTGCAATTTTGGGAAAAATTTGGGAATAAATGGCAATTTTAGAAAATTGAGGGGCCTATGGCAATTTTGATAAAACTAAGGACCCAAAAAAGATAATTGGAAAACCTAGGGGCTGAATGGAAAGGAAGGGGCAAATAATGACTTAAAGGTAAATGCACAAACCTTAGGGACCAAATTGCAATTAAGGTAAAATATGAGGGCCTATATGCAAATACTTAAAGAGGTGCAGTCCCTTAGTCCAGTACCCTAAAATGAATATTCATGCCATGTAGGAGCACACTACTCGTGCACCAGCTTTCGGAAGAACACCAAACTTTGCCGGGACGACCCTGCTAAGATTACTTGGTGAGTGGGAATCATTATAATGTCTATTACGGTTGGAAGGACAATTCTTTTGAAAACGATTTTCTCGGAATTAGCCTCCCCTATCTGGGTGGCTCTCTTAAAATATTTGGGAGCTAATTTTGGGCTTAGGCTCGGTATGCAGCGGGCCTAAGGCCGATGGATACATGTATGGACCCACCCAGAACTAGTATATGATGAATGATGCTAAAAGATCCAAATAATGGGAAATTTGTGTGATACCCATCAAACCAAAGTCTGAGTTGTCGAGCTTGTTAGGCCAAACCGCTGCTCTGTCAAAGCCAGGTCATCGAACTTGTTGGGCCTGTATGCGTGGGCCGAAGCCAAGCCGACAAACTGTTGCGCTAGAGAGCCAAAGATAAAGGTGATAATTAAATGACTATTGATTGTGTATGCACTGTGATGTTCGGGCCATCAGGAGACTTGGCATGAGGTAGTGATGGAGACCAAGGACTATTGGATGACCCATGGTGCATAAGGGTGGTATGTCGTTTAGTAGGTCGTGAAGCTCGAGGAGCTTCCTATGCACTGAGATAGAGCTAGTAGGGGAAAGGAGGTCTCATCCCACTAAGCGGATATGATGAAGCGATCAGAGTTTGAGGGTTGGACTATTGATGTCCACTCAAACTCTGGGTAGAGGGAGTGAACCTCTATCAAGGTGGACGATAAATGCACTTTGGTCCATAAGTGGAATGGTCAGGGACCGTTCTGTGAACGTGTGATGCCTCCTATGATAGGAGGGCGGTTGTTAATCATGTGAATAGAAAATTTTGGAAGGAAACTACTAATGAAATGTTGAACATGGGAAATGCTGAATTAAATATTTTCTAAAAAGATTTTCTTCCATTCACTGAGTTGTCGAACTCACCCCCTCCCTCTAAATATTTTCAGAAAGGAAAGTGACTACATTAGCCTCCCCCCTCTAGAACCTGTCCGAGGTATAAAAATTTACCATTTTAGTTTTATTTAATGTTGTTAGGGAAAACATGATAGGTACTACACTTGATTCTCTTTGTTCTTCTAGAGGGATCCCTCTTGGAGGACTAGGAGAGTGGCGGGTTGATCACAAAGCCTCGACCAAACTGGGTCGGGGTGTGACAACTTTGGTGATATTAGAGCCAGGTTTTCCCAAATACACTATCAAAACTTTATAACATAAATACTAATAAAAGAAAATTTCATCCCGGCTATGGCACTAAAGAGAGTAGTTGAGAAAACGAGGGCGGCAACTGCTGTTACTGCTGGAATCCCCCTCCTGGAGGTAGAATTCTCGAGAGCTCCATCAGCCCCGCATGGCATCATCTTCGAACACCAAAGGCTATATGAGGAATTCATGAGGGTGTTCAAGGAGCCCCACCTGGACTCCGAGTCCCAGACCCACTAGGAGGAGGTCCAATCCCAACCCCATTCCACACCTATTCCACCCCTTTTCGACATCCATAGGTATCTCAAGATGCTCCGCCAACTGGGGTGCAAGCCCTTCTACAAAGAGAAGGAGGCTAGGGCCACCATGGACTGGTTGGTGAGCCTCAAGAAATTCATGGGTATCATCAGGATACCCCTGGAGGAAATGGTTACGCCGACAGAATTCTTTCCTGAGTCCAGCGCAAAGCGGTGGTGGGATAATGCAAGAAGCCTCTTCCCGACTAGGAAGAGTTTGGAAGAAGGTACATGGAAGAGTACCTGGCCCCCACCTAATCAACGAGAAGAAGGTGGAATTTTTCCAACTCCGTCAGGGAGCACGCACGATCTCAGAATATGAGACCAAATTCAACGAATTGAGACCCTTCACCTCCAACTTGGCAGGACTGACAGACCTCTACTAGAAGTTCATTGACAATCTCAATATGGATATAATAGATAGAATGTGGGGTTTTGGGATGCCCCACCGACCTGGCCGCCATCGTTGGCATGGCGCATGAGTGTGAATTGTTGATGTAAACGAGGCGCAAAAGGATGGAGGTGGGTGGATGAAGGGAGGATAGGGGACAAGGTAGCATAAGAGGCCCGAGAGAACATGGCCAACCTCAATGGGGGAACCGATCAAGGTTCCCACGAAGGGAGGAGGGCCACCATGGCCATAGGGAGGTGAATGCACTCCTTCCAAGGAGAAGCCCCTACTGCCTCCGGTTCTAGAGAAACCATGAAGGGACATGTATAACATGTTACGGGTGTGGGCAGTCCAAGCATTTCATCAGGAATTGCCCGATGGCATGGGAAAATGCTTCACGAAATGCGCCGCCACCATTGCCTGAAAACCAAAGGGCACTCAACGGGGGAAGAGAAGCACCCACTAGGGTTCCAGCCAGGGTCTACAACCTAACCCAAGAAGAAGCTTGTAAGGACCCTAGCATGGTGGCTGTTATGTCCTAACCCTCCTCATAAATCAAGTCTGTAGCTTAGAATCTTGTAGTCCCCTCTTTCTCAATTAAATAAAATACGTTCCCTTTTTAAAGTTTCATTAACTCTCACTCTGGTTTTGTACAAGTATTTAGAAAGGAGAGGTACACCCTCTTCGACTCAAGGGCAAAGCGATCTTTCGTTAAGGAAACCCTAGTCCTGGAACTCCTTAAGGAACCCTCCCTTCTCTTGCCACCCCTCCACATCCTCACCCCCCTAAAAGAAACACTGGAGCAACACAAGTACATTAAGGTCTATGAAGTGTAGATAGGAAGGACCACCCTAGAGTCCGACCTGATTCCTCTTCCACTACAAGAAGTAGAGGTCATATTGGGAATGGTCTGGGTAAGCACACGTCACGCCCAGGTAGACTGGAAATAAAAGGATAACCTTTTGCACCCCTGGGAAGGAGGAGGCGATATTTGAAGGAGACATGGGAAAAGCTGGAATACACCTGGTATCATACATAGAAGCATAGGATTTGCTATGAAAATGGTAAAAGGTATTCCTCGCTAAGATCACTTGCGAGGATTCACCAAAGAAGGATTTGGCCAAAATCTTGGTAGTCAACTGTTATCCCAACGTCTTCCCAGAAGAACTACTCGACCTACCCTTGGATCGCCAGCTATAATTCGTGATTGAAGTGATATTAGGGACCTACCCCATATCCCAAGCACCCTATCATATGGCACCCACATAACTTATGGAGTTGAAGGCCTAGTTGGATGAACTCCTCAAAAAAGGTTTTATACGCCCAAGCCAATCCCCGTGGGGTTCATCGGTGTTGTTCGTCAAAAAGAAAGATGGAAGCATGCGACTCTACATCAACTACCAAAAATTAAACGAGGTAACAATTAAGAATAAGTACCCTCTCCTCAGGATTGATGACTTATTCGATGAGCTAAGAGGGGCGACCTACTTCTCCAAGATTGATTTGCGATCAGCATATCATCAACTAAATATTCGGGAGGAGGATATATAGAAGACTGCTTTCTGATCACGATATGGGCATTACGAGTTTAGAGTGATGCCCTTTGGACTGACAAACGCACCCGTAGCCTTCATGGACATGATGAACCGGGTGTTTCAGCCATACTTGGACAAGTTCGTGATCATGTTTATAGATGACATCCTCATATACGCCCGAACCGAAGAGGAATGTCGGGTGCACTTAGAGACCACCCTAAGTACCTTGCGAGAAAACCGCCTATATGCCAAATTCTCTAAGTGTGAATTTTGGCTACAAGAAGTGGGCTTCTTGGGGAATATTGTGTCTAAGGATGGAGTGAAGGTGGACCCAGCCAAGATAGAGACCATTTCAAATTGGAAAGCTCCCACCAACCCAACCGAGATACGTAGCTTCCTCGGCCTCATCGAGTACTACTGGATGTTCGTGGAAGACTTCTCTAGGATTGCAACTCCCTTAACTTTCCTCACGAGAAAGGGAGTGGAGTATAAGTGAGACACCAAGTGCGAGGAGTCCTTCCAAAAACTCAAGTCACGATTAATGACGACTCTAGTGCTAGCCTTACCTGACGCGGACGTCGGGGAATACACTGTATATAGTGATGCATTTGGACATGGGTTAGGATGTGTCCTGATGCAACAGGGGAAGGTTATTGCATATGCATTGCGACAGCTAAAGCCCCACTAGAAAAATTACCCCACCCATGACCTCGAGCTGGCAGCCTAGTGTTCGACTTCAAGATATGGCGTCACTATTTGTATGTAGTGAAATACCGCATCTACACTGATCATTAGAGCTTGAAGTGCTTCCTGACCTAGAAGGAACTCAACTTGCCGTAGAGGAGGTGGCTAGAGCTAGTAAAGGACTACAACCTGACAATCGAGTATAACCCTGACAAGGTTAACGTGGTGACAGATGCACTCAGCCGCAAGTACCACACAGGAGTGGCCTTAGTAAGTACTAGCTACCTACCCTTATTGAGCCAACAGTGCATCTTAAGAGTGGACCTCAACTTGGATGAGGGCCGGGGTAACCTAGTGGCTAACCTAGTTGTGAGGCCCAACCTAGTGGACCAAATATGGGCTCTATAAAAAGAAGATGAGGAGCACCATCCTCAATGGAGACAGATCATGAATGGCCCAGCCCAAGACCTCTTGGTGAGGAGCGACGGGGTAATGACATTCAATGGAAGGGTCTGGGTGCCAAACAACTGGGAATTGAAAAGGGAGATAATGGAAGAGGCACACGACTCGAGGTACATAATGCACCCAGGTAGTACCAAGATGTACCACACTTTAAAACAAGGATACTGGTGGAAAGGGTGAAGAAGGACATCACTGAGTACATGGCTAGATGCCCATCATGTCAGCAAATTAATGTCAAACACAAGAAATCCTCTGAATTACTATAGCCTCTCCCAATTCCCGAATGGAAATGGGAGCATATCGCCATGGATTTCGTGAATGGGCTGCCAATAATGAGAAGGGGTTGGGATGCTATATGGGTTATCTTGGATCAGCTGACCAAGTTCACACATTTCTTACTCATCCGGGTGACGGACCTGATAGAAAAGCTCGTTGCCCTATACATGGGGGAGATCATGCGGCTCCATGAGGTCCCGGTAAGTATAGTATCAGATCGGGACCCAAGGTTTACCTCTCAATTTTAGCCTAGCCTACAAGCTCCCTTGGAGACTAAGCTCTACATGAGCACTACTTTTCACCCTCAAACAGATGAACAGTTAGAACGGACCATCCAAACCCTAGAAGACATGTTTCGGGCATGCGTTCTGACAATGAATAAGGGTTGGGAGGATTATTTGTTCCTCATGGACTTTGCATATAACAACAGCTACTAGACTAACATCTAGATGGCACCTACGAGGCCCTCTACAGGTGACCCAAGTTAAGGAAAATTGGGAAAATAAGCAGTTAAACCGAGTGATAAAACCGAACTAGTTCACAAACTCGATTATCAAGGAAGGGGCAATTTGGGAAATTTCAACTCTCGAGTGACCCAAAGAATTCATAAAACTTTGTAAAAGAACCTTAGAACAAATTGGAAGAGAAAAACCAGGCTGGTTCAGATGAACTGGATCCAATAGGATTGAACCGGTTTATGAACTGAGTTGGTTCATGAACCGGAACCAATAGAGAAAGGGAAAAATAGGAAATTTATGGATCCCAAGTCACAAAAAAGGATTTTAGGATGAATTGGAGATAAAAATCAAACTGGTTCAGGTGAACTGGATCTGAACCGGATTGAACTGGTTTAGACCGGTTTGAACCACTATTTAACCAGATGCTAAATTCATTTTTCTAGGTGGCTTAAAAAATTCAAATTTGAGATTTGAGGCCACCATTGGATAGAAAATGAATTTAGATGAATATATAAATTTTTTTATTTGAATAATTCGGTCAAATTGGGGATGAACCGTCCGGTTTAAGCTTTGAACCCGGTTTGGACTGGTCTGGTATGGTTCAAAACAATGTCATCTTCTTCCTCTAGATGACAATACTGTTCACTCGCCAAAAAATCAAGCAGACGCCGATGAAGCTGAAAAGTCTCCGGCTAGGGAGTTTTAAGCAATGAACAACCGCCATTAAGGCACCAATCGGACAGCCAAGAAGTCCCCGAGTTTCTATATAAAGAGACCCTCCTCATTTATCCTCTCCACACCTGAAAACTTCATTCTCTCTCAACTGCTTCAATTTCTGGCGAATCTCGAACCAGAGCTCCGACTTGGGCACTTTTCTAAGCCAAACAAGGCGAGGTCAGGTTCTATGGACTCAAGGAGAAGTCAGCTACACACATATAGTCTCCATTGACTCCGAGGGTCGCTAGAGAAGCGCCGGCATGATCGAACAATGAAGCAGCTCGAGTGGACTGAAACTGCCCTGTTTCAGCCAAGCTAAAATTGGCCAATTCAAGCCCTTCTCAAGCTAAACCAAGCCCTCTTAACACCTCCACAACCCTACTACAACTGAATTAGTGCTAAAAGGTAAGCCAATTCAGTTTCCCTCTCTAATTTCCGACCGGTGCTAGAGAGAGAACTGACAAAACTTCGATGATAAAATTCTCACTCAATCCGGCATCAATTGATGCAATTCTTGATCCTAGGAAGAACCTCATGACGAGAGCTATCTGCCCAGATTGAAATCTCTGACCACCATGCCCCCAATGGGTAAGCTTTCAAAGCTTTGTCTCTCTAAGTCCAGTTTTCCGGCAAAGCTATATTTGAGCTCATTACGACACCAAATCGTGTAATTCAAAGTACAATTGAATCATATGAAAGTTTAGGAACTCCAATTTAACTTCAATTTCAATAATTAAACTCATTTTATCGGTCAATTTGATGAAATCAAATTCGATAGAGTTAGAAGGTTGAAATTGAGGGAAATTTGGGAATTTCAAAAATTAGAGGGACTAAAGTGCAATTTCATAAAATTGAGGACCAATTTGGTATGATAAAGATGTTGGAGGACCAATTGGGAAATTTTTGGGGCAAAACTTACCATTTTTGTAAAGTAGGGGCAAAATGGTAATTTTTGAAAAATTGGGGGACCAAATTGGAAATTTGGGAAATTAAACCCATTTTTGTGAATTTGAATAAATTGAGGTCCTAAGATAAATTTTAAAAGTTTCGGGACTCAATTTGAGGAAAAACTAACATTTGGGGTCTTAAAGTTAAAGAAAAATAACTTTAGGGACCTTATTGCAAATAAAGGAAAAGTTGGTTTCTCATTCATTTGCGATGAATGAGTGCTATTAGGCCAAATAATAATGAATAAGAATGTTCTTAGCATGTAGGAATATAAAGTACCGAGAACGCCAGCTAAGACGAGTTAGAGTAAGGACAACAAGCCGACTAAAAGGAATTTTACTACACGATCGAGTGAGTGGGATTTTTATATCATATTCGGTTGGGATGATAAGTGTCACGCCCCGACCCAGTTTGGTTGGATCCCCGTGAATAACCTGCCACTCTCCCAGTTTATTAAAGGGTTTCCGCTTTGCTATACTATTTTTCCAGGAATAGCGTAAATCAAAACTACATAGAAGTTTTAAAATAATCATACCTGTCTTGCAGGCGTTTAAATTCATAGGTCTTTAAGAACAGGCTTTCCGGGACTACTTGAAAGGGGTATAAGGGAGGGGGTGAGTACGACTACTCAGTGAATGGGTTTCAAATCTTTTGACTTTCAAGAAAAAACATTTATATTGGAGTGTGCAAGACTCCTCACTTTTCAAAAAATCTCTTCATTTAAAAATTCGGGTTTTCCACCATTTCTTATTATCACGGTATGTCATCACCCAAACACATCCTTCATCATGAAGGTTACACACATTCGCAGGCCAGCACGACCGCTGAACCCACTTGTGGCTTCAGAGCGACTTTACCGGCCACTTAGATAGAAGTACGACCACTTCCATTCTGAGAATGAGTGGATGTACATGACATCCGACCCTCAATCCCAAAATCGATTCTTCGTGTCCATATGAGGAAAGAGACCCCATCCCGTCCCCACCCCGGTCTCATGTGCTTGGTGCTACTCCAAATTTTGCACAGTCACCTGGAACGACAAACTGCCCTTATACTCACTAGGTCATCCAGGGCCTTTAGGACACATCACTACCCCTCATGGGCATCTTGATGATCCCGTACTCATAGTGCATGCACAAAAAATATTTTCTTATTATGCCATGTTGTAAACCCCGCACTTTTGAGTTAAGGAAAACTGGGAAAGAACCGGTCAACCCGAGTAAGAAAACCGAGCCGGTTTACAAAGCCGATCATTTGGGAACAATCAATTTGGAAATTTACAACTTTTGCGTGATCCAAAGGGTTCATTAAACCTTGGAAAAGAAATTTAAGAAAAATTAGATGAGAAAAACCAAATTGGTTTAGGTGAAAAAGAATCTATAAGAACTTTGAAGTTAAGCGTGCTTGCTCGAGAGTAGTGTGAGGATTGGTGCGTACGCCTTATCATAAATAGCCATAAATTAATATATATTTAATTATTGTAATTAATACCAATAATTTAATACCTAAATTAAATTATTGGAATTAATGCAAATAATTTAATACCGAAATTAAATTATTGGAATTAATACCAATAATTTATGACAATATTAATAATAGTAATAAATCTCTCCCATTTAATATACGGTTTTACACCTATATAAAGAGGTCATCCCTATTCATTGTCCTCACACCTGAACACTTCTCTCCCTCTCTCTACTGCTCCATTTCCCGGTGAAGCTTAAACCAGAGTTTTGACTTAAACATTTTTCTTAGCCTCAGAAGGAGAGTCGAGCTCTTTAGAACCAGGGATAAGACAACTATCTGATAGCAAACTTTAGTCAATCTGAGAATCGTTGGAGAAGCGCCGGTATGATGGAATAGTGAAGCAACTCTGATGGACCGAAGTTGCCCTATTTTGGCCAAGCTAAAATTGGCCATTTCAAGCCCTCCCAACACTTCCTCAGCCTTTGCACGGCCGAATTAGGACTGACATGTAAGCCAATTCGGCTCCCCTTTACAATTTTTGATCGGTGCTAGAGAGAGAGTTGACCGAATTTCAATGACAAAATTCTAATCCAATTCCGCATCAATTGATGTGATTCTTGATTCTAGGATGAACCTCAGGACGAGAGCTATCTGCCCAGATCGAAAGCTCGGACTACCGTGCCTTCACTGGTGAATAATCGAAGCTTTCTCTCTATAGTTCATTTTTCGGTGAAGCTCCGTTTGAGCTCGTCCCGGCGTTAAAACTTGCGATTCACATTTCTAAAGAATCGTATGAACATGTAGAGACTCAATTTCAACTTCAATTTCAATAATTGGAAATGTTTGATGGGTCAATTTGATAAAATCAAATTCGGCTGTGTTAAGAAGTTGGACTTGGGGGAAAATTGAGGATTTTCAAAATTCAAAGGACCAAAATGAAATTTTATGAAATTGGGGGTCAATTGGGCATGGAAATAATGTTGGAGGACCAATTGAGTAATTTTGAAAATTTTGGGGCAAAATGGTAATTTTGGAAAAGTTGGGGGACCAAGTTGGAAATTGGGGAAATTAAACCCCTTTTTGTGAAATGGAATAAATTGAGGTCCTATGATAAATTTTAGAAGTTTTGGGACTCAATTTGATGAAAAATCGGCATTTGAGACTTAAAGTTAAAGAGAAATAACTTTAGGGACCTAATTGCAAATAAATGAAAGTTTGACTTTCTCATTCATTTGGAATGAATGAAGGCGATTAGGCCGAAGGATAATGAACCAAGATGTTCATATCGTGTAGGAACATGAAGTACCGGGAACGCTAGCAAGGACAAGCTCGCGTGAATACCAAGAACCGGTCTAGTGGAATTCACGATATTAACAGATGAGTGGGTTTACTAACATCATACCCGGTTGGGATGATGAGTACAACTTAAAATTAAAAATCACTTACCAGTTGTGAGTGGGAATTTTTTATCATACCCGGTTGGGGATGATATGTACCTCGGTATAAAAACCCACTACTTAGTGGTATTTTTAATCATCACTACTTAGAGAAAGTGATGTGAAAGTTATGCGAAAAAACTACTTACAGGTTATAAGTAGATCATACCCGGTTGGTATGATGAGACTTCCTCGAAGGAAGTTGAAAACCCGTTCATCGGTTATGAACGGAGATGTCCTTATACATGTCGGTATGATGGACAGTAAAAACCTATTTTTGTTGGAAGTGTTCTCCCCTGACTGTGTTCCAATGCTTAAACAATTTGGGAGACCTTCTCGACAGGAGCTCGAATAACTCTGGTAGGCCGGGGGCCTCGGTTTTGGAACTTGGGGGCTAAATGCCCGATTTTAAAAATCTCGTATAGTGGGCCCAAGGCCAGTTGGCACGAGCAGGAGCTTGTAAACAAACATGATATATGTGCCATAAAACTTAATAAGTGAATTGTTTGGCCATGGTACCACGATAGGACCGACATGCTCAGTCAACTAGCGGTAGTGCGACATGACAGCTCGTCGGACCAGTCAAGACAAACAACTACAGGTTGAGTTGAGAGTTGGGGCCGTTGGACCAGTGGCACCACAGATTACATGGCAATATGAGAAAACATTTTTTGTGCATGCACTATGAGTACGGGATCATCAAGATGCCCATGAGGGGTAGTGATGCGTCCTAAGGGCACTGGACGATCTAGTGGCTACAAGGGCAGTTCGTTGTTCCAAGTGTCTGTGTGAAATCTAGAGTAGCACCAAGCGCATGAGACCGGGGTGGAGACATGATGAGGTCTCTGTCCTCATACGGACACGAAGAAGTGATTTCGGGATTGTGGGTCAGATGTCACGTACATTGACTCATTCCCATGGTAGAAGTGGTCGTACTTCTATCTGGGTGGTAGGAAAAGTCACTACGAAGCCACTAGCGGGTTCAGTAGTGATATTGACTTGCGAATATGTGTAACCTTCATGATGAAGGATGTGTGTTGGGTGATGACACATCGGTAACTAAGAAATGGCGGAAAAACACGAATTTTTTTTAAACAAAGGGATTTAAAAAAAAAAGGAGTCTGGCACACTCCATAGAAATATTTTTCTTAAAAGTCAAAAGCTTTTAAAAACCCATTCACTGAGTAGTCGTACTCACCCCCTCCCTTATATCCCTTTCAGGAAATCCCGGAAAGCCTCCCCTTAAATACCGTCAACTAAGATGCCTATAAGATAGGTATGTAAAGTTTTAAATTTCATGTAGTTTTGATTATGCTATTCTAGGAAAAAGTGTAGGTTAAAGGACGCCTTACTCTTTACGGTTTACAATAAGGGGAAATCCTTTAATAAAACGGGAGAGTGACGAGTTGATCACGGGGATCTGACCAAACTGGGTCGGGGCGTGACACATGTAATCTATGGCATCATTAGTCCAACGGTCATGACTTTCAACTCAACCTGTAGTTGTTTGTCTCGACTAGTCCGAAGACCGATCATGTTGCACTGCTGCCAATTGACTGAGAATGTCGGACCAGCCTTGGTAGCATGACCATACAATTTACTTAGTAAAGTTTTATGGCACATATATCGTGTTCATTTATGAGCTTTTGCTCGTGCCCATTGGCCTATAGCCCACTGTTCGAGATTTTAAAAAATCGGGCATATTAACCCCCCAAGTTCCAAAAACCGAGGCCTCCCCGGCCTATAAGAGCTATTCGAGCTCCTATCGAGAAGGTCTCCCAAATTGATTAAGCATTGGCACACAGTCAGGGGAGAACACTTCTAACAAAAATATGTTTTCACTGTCCATTATACTGACCCGATATATGGACATCTCCGTTCATAACCGATGAACGAGTTTTCAACTTCCTTCGAGGAAGTTTTATCATACCAACTAGGTATGATCTACTTACATCCGGTAAGTATTTTTTCCGTAAGGTTTTCACATCACTACTCTAAGTCATGATGTTTAAAATACCACATAGTAGTGGGTTTTCATTATGATGTGCTTATCATCCCCAACCTTGTATGATATGAAATACCACTCACCCGATCGTGCAGTGAAATTCCACTTAGTCGAGTTCCATCCCTTGCATGCTGGACCTCAATTGGCGTTCCCGATGTCTTGTTCTCCCACCCGACATGAACATTGTTGTTCATTATTCCTTGGCCTAATAGCCCTTATTCATTCCAATGAATGAGAAAACTCAACTTTATATATATTTGCAATTAGGTTCCTAAAGTTATTTTTCTTTAACTTTAAGTCCCTATTACCGGGTTTTTCCTCAAATTGAGTCCCGAAACTTTTAGAATTTACCATAGAATTGAAATTTATTAAATTCTACAAAAAGGGGATTAATTTCCCAAATTTTCAATTTGGTTCCTCAATTTTCCCAAAATTACCATTTTGCCCTTCCTTTACAAAAATGGTAAATTTTGCCCCAAAAATTCTAAAATTTCTCAATTGGCCCGTTAATATTCTTATCATGACCAATTGACCCTCAATTTTAGAAAATTATATTTAGGTCCTTCGAATTTTTGAAAAACCCCAAATTTCCCCAATTTCAACTCTTTAACACACTGAATTTGATTTCATCAAATTGATCGATCAAACACCTCTATTCATTGAAATTGAAGTTGAAAAATGAGTTTCTACATGTTCATAGGATTCTAAAGAACTTTGAATTGCTGGTTTTAATGCCAGAAATAGCTCAAATGGAGCTTCGCCAAAAAATAGACTATAGGGGGAGAAAGCTTCGAGGTCTCACCAGTGAGGGAACGACGGTCTGAGCTTTCTATCTGGGCATGTAGCTCTCCTCCAGAGGTTCTTCCTAGGTTCAAGAATGACATCAATTGATGTCAAATTGGATTAGAATTTCATCATTGAAATTCGGTTGACCCTCTCTCTCACACTGATAGGAAATTGTAAAGGGGATTCGAATTGGCTTACCTTTCGGTCCTAATTCGGCCGTGGAAGGACTGAGGAGGTGTCAGGAGAGCTTGGTTTGGCCTAAGGAGTGCTCGAATTGGCCAATTTCAACTCGTCCGAAACAGGGCAACTTTAGCTCGTCGGAGCTGCTTCGCTGTTCGATCACATAGTGCTTCTCTGATGACTCTCGAAACGAACGGATGCCACCACCATGTAGTTGACTTCTCCCGGGGTGTGGCATATCTCCTTCTTATCCCATTCTCTATCAGCTACTGAAAGGATGAAGATGACACTATGCCACTCATGTGGGCTTGCCATGTGTTGTGTTGTGAGTCGATGTCTTTGTTGGCGTAGTATCCTACTCAACAGCCTAGTCAGCCTTTAACTCGTTGACCGGACACGTGGCGGTCTCCCTTTGGTCGCTCGTTCCAACATGGCTGTTGATCGTATCTCTATCAATTGGTTACCGTGACACGTGGTGTCCTTTGATTGGCCCATTTAAATACGTCTGATTTCCCCCTAACGCATAGTGTCACTGCCATGTGTCAGCCTTTGATTGGTGAAGGCTATCGTGGCTCTACCACGTGTCGGCCTCTATTTGGTCGACCATTTCTCAGATATCCTCATCAGACGCTGATGTGGCACCTTTTCCACGTGTCCACTCCCCATTGGTCGATCCAACTGACTTGGCTTCTCCGACATTGACCGTTTGATCGGGGACATGTGTCAGTCCCCGATTGGTCAGTGCTTCCATGTATAGACTATGCATTGAATGGGCGCGATTCACTATGCAGCGTGCTCTGATTGGTCACACCTACTAAATGGGCGTTGACCTGGCAGCGGTCCGTTGACTGTCAGAACCGTTGACCAGTTCGGTCCGATTGGGTTTGGTGACCCAAAATTGAAAATCGGTCGGTTTAAGCCTGATTCTACCGGTTTTCTAAAATTTATTGATTTCTAAATTCTTGAAAATTTATTTTCTGTCCAATAATGGCCTCAATTTTCCAAATTGCTGTTTTAATGCTACCTAGAAAAATGAATCTTTGAATCGAATCCATATGGTTCATCCCGGTTCAATCCAGTTTGGACTAAGCTATTCTAGTTCTCATGCCAACTTCACCCATGGTTACTTCCCATTATTTTTGGATATTTATTGACCACTTGTGATCTTCTAATTTTTTGTTTTGACCCGCATTTTTCGATTCCGGTTCGTTCCCATCTCGATTTTTCCAATCAAATTTTCCAGTTCCCTAACCTTGCTTTCCTATGGTGCAGACATGAGATTTATAACTTCTCCCCTCCTTTAAGTAGTTTTGTCTATGGCGACTCCTTGCTTTCCTCTACATTCTCCGGGATGTTATCCTATCGTCCTCGTTCTAAGCTGGTCTAGTTCCTCCTAGACTCACGGGGCACTTCATTATCCTCACATTTCCTGTTACCTTGCTTAGAGCATGCCCCTACCTTATCTCACAATTTAAAATTCCTCAGTGAGCACTTACTTGCTCAGACTAGTCCATTGGTTGTGTACGGTTCTTAGTTCCTCCCCTATAGCACTAGATCTTCCCTTGGCCATCAGGGTCTTGTACCTTCATTTATTTTGTTGCTTCCTAATTCTCATGGACACTTCAATAGTCCTAATGCTTGATTCCTAATTCTCGTGGACACTTCAATAGTCCTAATGCTTGATTCCTAATTTGGGCTCTACGGTTGTTTTATCCCGCTGACTTACCTTTGTGTGTTCATCCCATGCACATCGTAGTCCCCAGACGGCTCCATCTTGTAATCCCTTTTGTCACATATTTGGAATTGCCCAACCTTCCTCCCTTCATCACTTAAGTTTTTAACACTTGGGTTCTCACAAGCGTTTGTCCTTTGATCGTCTATGGTCGTTGCACTATGAAAACCTACCCAACTTCCCTTAGGCGACTCCTACTATATCCTTCTTCCTTCATCCTTGTCTAGTGGCTCCGGGCCACTACCTTTCTCGTTCGTTCAACTGTGGTGCATTTTCTGCCACTATTTAGCATGAGTATTCTCCTCACTACCTCCCTTTCCTTCCTTAGGATATAATTCAATCTTCCTGGTCATCATAGCAATTACGGGTTGTTTCTTAATACCATGTTCATCGGTATACCCACTTTGCTCCCCCTCCGCTTTTCTAGGGTGGATTGTCTTGCGCCTCTTTGAGATGTCCTGTCATGCATCCTTCACTCAGAAGCTGCAATACCATATGAGGGCGCTCCCCTCTTCGCACCCACATGGCGCGTACCCCTGAAGGGTAGAATTGTCCTTTTATTCATATGTCCCTTTTTGGTTCCCCAAATTCTTGCTCCCGTCCTCCTTAGGGTCCTGCCTTCGGCCAGCATTGCATCGCTTGATCCTCTTAACTGTCCATGTTTCAGGCAATTGGTTGGATGCCTTGCTTTGAACCTACTATTGTTACAATGCACGGTGAACGAAGTCCAACCTTTGGTATTCTTAACCTTTTTCTTATTATGCTTCAACTCGGTTCATTGTCCATGGCACGTCTTAACCTTCCCTATTGCTGGCTTATCATGTTCCTCATAGTAGACTTACTATGGCCCTTATATTCATTTTTGTGCCAGACATCGAACGAAATTTCTCCTAGGTACTAGAGTCTTTCCGAGCTTCTTCTTGCGTGAGGTTATAAACTCTGGCTGGCGCCCTTGAGGTGGTGGTTGCATCCCGTCCTTTGTTTAGTGCCCTTGAATTTCCTTGGGGTGGTTCAAGGGTATTCCTTTGTACATTGCCATGAAGAGTGTGGCAGTTCCTTGCAAAGTGCCCAACTTGTCCACATCCAAAGCAAGTTGAACACGATCCTTCGTGGTTGCTTCGACACTTGGGGTAGTAGGGGCCCCTTCTTAGTGGAGCTACATTTAACTTCCTTTGGGCCGGGTAGACTTCCTTCCTCCTAAGGAACCCCATTTTGTTCTACCTCTAACCACCTTGTTTCCTTCATCCTTCCCAGTGATTATGGCCTCTTTCATCCTTCCGGTTTGTTTGTTCCGTCTGGCAGCATCTTGTCTGCACTAGATGTTCACATTTGTGAGTCATGCTAATTATGGTTGGCAGATCTATGGGGCATCCTAGTATTCTCATTCGGTCTCGTATGTCCATGTTGAGACCATCCACGAACCTTTGGTAGATGTTTGCCGGTCCAGCTAGGTGTAGAGAAAAAGGCCTTAGTTCATTGAATCTTGTCTCATATTTTGAGATGGTGTTGAGCCCTTGGCGAAGCCAGAAAAATTCTTGTTTCTTCTCGTTAATTAGGTGTAGAGAAAGTATTCTTCTGAATACCTTTATTCAAATTGCACCCATGTTGGCATGGTGGTATGTAAATTTCTTATGTCGTCCCACCATCTTTTGGCATTGGCCTCTAGGAAAAATTATGCTAGGGTTACCGTCTCTTCTGGTAGAGTCTTTATTATCCCCATAAATTTCTTAATGCTAGCTAGCCAGTCCATAGCCACTCCAACATTCTTCTCTCCTTGGAAGGGTTTATATCCTAGTTGACAGAGTGTTTTGAGGTACTTAGGAATGTCAATTGTGAGAGGGATATGAATGGAGGTGGGATGGGATTGTACTTCTTCAGGCCCGGCTTGAGAGTTGATATCAATTTCAAGTGCGAGATTGGGCCTTACAAATACTTGGGTAAACTCTTTGTACAACTTTTGGTGTTCCGAGCTTAGTCCAAGTGGGACCATTTGAGCTTCTCTGGGAGTTTCTACAGGAATAGGGTTTTGAGCAATGTCGGTGATCGTGGTCCTAGTTCTCATGATTCCTTTCTTCGGAGCCATCTAAAAATTTTGGTGGTTTTTCTCTTAGTTCTTATGTTATATAGTCTTGATAATGTATTTGAGGAAATAGGTTCTAATACCACTCAAGTTGTCACATCCCGACCCAGTTTGGTCGGAACCCCGTGAACAACCCGCCACTCCCTTTAGTCTAAGAAGGGTTACCACTTCTCAAGACCACAAGAAGTTAGGTGTAATTTATGTCCCTGTTACTTGAAATAGCATTATACAAAACTAAATAGCTTAACAACTTTACATACCTGAATTGAGGCTTGTTCATCGAATTTCTTTATGGGTATTCTCCTTTCTTGAAAAGGGGTTAAAATGATGGGGTGGGTTTCTACAAATTAATGAACAGGAGTTGGGGAGTGAGTTTTAAAAATAGTTTATCACATTTTTTCCTTATTCACATGATTGTGGGTTTTTTTAATCTTAGAAAAGCATTCCATCCTTTTAATTCACTATGAGTTCAGCTCTTTTAACACTTACCCTTGCTTGAGAGGTGTTTAGCAAACATTCACATGCCATTTGTCATAAAGGGTACAAACATTCGCAGGTACAGTCCCAAACTGCACCCACTTGGGGATCAGCACGACTTTGTCATCTCCCCCTAATAGAAGTCTCGGATATCTACCCTGAGTTTGAGTGAACGTTCACACATCTAACCCTCAGACCTGCAAGAACTTTGTGTCTAATGTAAGGATGGAGACCTCATCCCGACCCCACCCTAGTCTCATGCGCAAGAAGTTATGTCGAGCTTCATGACTAACTGGCACGACAACCTTCCATTATGCATCCTGGGTCCTCCAGCAGTCTTTGGAACCTATCACTACCCATCTTGAGTTTATCGATGGTTTTGAATTAAAGTGCATGTACAAATAAGAGTCTTAGCAACCATTAGCCATCATTTTTGGTGCCATAGGTCCAATGGCCCTGAGACTCAACTTGGGCATGTAGTTGTTTGTCGAACTAGTCTATTGACCTAGTCTTGGTGCATGATAATTAGCCAATCGAGCCTTGTCGGTCTTGATTTGATATTGTGGCGAGTCACACATAAAATTTTCAGTTTATGAGAGTTTTCATGGCTCTTATAATCATGTTTGTCTACGGACTCTAGCCCGTGCCTACTAGCCTTGGGCCCACTTCATGAGTTATTTTTCAAAAACTAGATCTTGAGCCCTATAAGTTCACAATCGAGGCTTCTGGCCTGTTGGAGCTGTCCCAGCTCTCATAAAAAAAAAGTCACACAAATGTTTTAAGCATTGGCACACAGTTAGGGGAAATCATTTATGGAAAAATAGTTTTTGAGCTTAAATGCACTTATCATACCAACCAGGTATGATGATAGAAAATTCCACTCTTGGTGGCCTGTTCTTTCAGTAAAAGATTTCATCACACCAACCGGGCATGATGCTTAAATAAGCTAACTCACGATCGGTAAGTGGTTTTTAGCTTAAAATTGCTCATCACCCCAATTGGGGTTTTGTCCCCAAAACTAAATTAACATCCTTTGCCTCAAAAATAATTTCTTTTGATGTTCCCTTAGGGATTGCTTAACAAGCTAACACTTCTTTTGTTCTTTCACTTAACCCCTTTCTAACACACCCTTAAGGAATTTCTTTTCCTTTCCATCGTTTACTCATTACACAGAGTTTATCATAACCAGACATTTCTTACTCACTATTCCAAAGGCACATCCTTAGGTTCACTTCTCCCTCTACTTAGGGAAAGATTCTTCCTCTTGGGGTTCTTGACCAACACTTCATTATTGGGTGTCCCAAAATGCTAATCGTTCCCGTGTCTAATTATTATCTTGATCGTTGGAACCCATACCTCAGTGTTCTTTCGAGTGTTATGTACTTATTTTTCATGGGTTTTGGTGTTATCACTTTTTCGTCCTATTTTGACCCTTCCTCCATCTGTTGTTTATTACCAATTCGGTCTAAATTTTATGTTGGACCTTGTCATGCTTATTAATTGACTCTTACCTTACTTAGGTCACATTTACCTCAGGAATGTTGGGCTTGCATGTCCCTTATAGCATGACATTTTCTAGAACTCGTCTTTGTCTATTAGATTTCTAAAACACTTCCTTGAGGGTTGTTCTTGACCTTCCAACCTTTCGAGGGTTGTATAATTTCATTTGGTAGTACATTCTCGACTATCTTTACCGTTATTCACTCATCCATCTTACCTTTGATGTCATGTCTTACATAACCGCGTTGATTTCCCTTACATGTTCATCCTTCCCCAACTTCTTTATTGGGTCTTTCCAGTTCCATTATTAGGTTTTTCCCCATGACTTACCGACACGTAGGGATTCTTCCCTTCTTATGCACTTCCTCAATTCTAGTGGAGTCCTTTCCTCAAGGGCTTTCCTTTTTTTATTAATCCATTCTTACTCGCTCGTGATCATTTTCATGATTCCTATTCTGAGTTATTTTCTTTTGGTCTATGTGTCGGTTACTTTGTTTGGGGAAGTTCCCCTCTCACAGATTTTATTCTTTACTATGTCCCTTACAGTAGAGGCTTCCACTTTGGGAGCTACTTACTCCACCTTCTTACCATTCCTTGAAAGTTTCTTTCTTCCTTAGTTCATACTCCCTTCTATATTGAGTATTTGCCTGCCTTTAATCCTCCATTGTCTTAAAATTCCCATTTCTTCTCTCATTCCTTATCTGAGGGACTTTCGGTTATTGGTTTTATTTAGTGCACTCCACCTTATGCTTAGTCATCCTCTCTTTAAGCTACATCAAGTGAGTGTAGACCACATCTAGTGTTGATGTTAGTGATCATTTACTTTAGTCACTTTTTAACAGGAGGAATTACATCTCTAAGATTTATTAGATGTACTTTAATATGTTCCCTTTTTATGGCAGCCCACACATTTCTTACTCGTACGACATCTTTTGATGATATCCTTCGACTTACTCGTTCCTTGGGTTAACTTACTCCTTGGATCCTCCTAGTATGCTTACATGGGTTCCTTTCATCTTAGCATGCATTTTATTTGCAAATTCGTCTCCTAATTCCTCGTCACCTAGTTCCATTTCATTTTACTTGGGACATGTATCCCTTCCCAAGGTTTCCTTCTATGAGAGGATTCTTACCCTTTTATCCCAAAATTCCTTTTTTATTCATCTTTGAAGGCACCTAACTTTAAATGACATCCTTTGATGCCATTCTTTCATGCTTACCTTTACTCTTGAAATCTTATGGGTACGTCCTTCGTACTCCATCCTCATTCTCACTCGTACCCCAATACATGTCTATTTCTTTTTAGGGAGAGCTCACATCCTTCTAGTTTCAAAATCTCTTGATCATCCTTTGAGAGGCTCATTTAACCATCTCATGGCTTTTGATCGTAACTTCGGTCTTGGCCATTGATCTCTTTAAGGATTTCCTTCATCCTTCTTTTCCAATGTTTTGGCCTTTTCATTTCTCCCTTCTTTGTCGTGGTTTAAATACATGGTTCTCTTGAAGGCCAGTTCTTTAACTGCCTCCTTCCTATATTTTTCTTGTCCAACTGTCTAGGTAGTTGTATCACTTGTCCTTCATGCCCATCCTATTGTCCTTCATAGAGTGTAGTCTTTACTACTTCCCAGTCATTCTTAGGGCATTGTTTATTCTCCTTGACCATCCCATTGCTACTAGTTGCTTCTTTCTACTAGGTTCTCCTTGAATCGTTATTTGGCTCTTCTGCTTTTTCAAAGTAGGTCACACTAGGCCATCACAATACATCCTTCCTTCAAGAAGTTTCTAATTAAGGGTTGATTCCTTACATTCCACATTATGTCCATCCACCCATCAATGATCCCTTCAAGGGGTACTTAGTCGTATGCATCCCTCCAGAGTTCCCTTTTATTGCGTATTTCTTATCTTCTTCACTTTTACTGTATCCAACCCTAGAGTTTCTGGAGGACGTTTTCTACATTTGCCCCTTATGAGGGGGTTCTAGGTGTACTTCCCATGTACCATACCTCTATTCTTGTGGTATCCTTCTCTATTTAACCTTCATAAGAAGAAGTTTAAATTTCACTTTACCTTGCCATTTCTTGACCTCTTTGTGAATTGCTAATTTAACATGCTCCATGGTTTTGGTCACCAATTCTTCCGTCTTTTGTGACTTTTGAGGAGGTATTGCCCTAAATCTATGAGGTGTGGAACAGTCCTTCTTTACCTGTCATATTCCCCTACACCTATAACAGGTTATCTCAGTACTTGTCCTTAGTAGGATTGGGCATTTCTTCACGTACCGTCCCCATCGTTCACACTTGTAATAAGTTATTCCCTTGCGTGGACCGTTGTGGTTCCTCCTTTCCTTCGAGTATTGCGGGGCCTTTCTAGGGGTTACTGGTGGTTTGGTGCTTCGCCGTCCTTGAGTCTAAACACCTTGAGAGTTTACTTGTTGAGTCTTCTTTGCCAAATGGTCACTCTAAAAGTCCTCCTATATTTCTTAATTCCCTAATTCAGTTTCCTTGGCTAGGATGGGATTCTCCCTAGTTTCTATGGTAGTGGGGGTTTGTTTGTTTGGGGCGATCTTCTTAGCAAGATCACATCATTTGAGAGACAGGGTTTTAGAAATTTTGAGTACTTCATTAATAGAGGAATACAAGATGCTGGGGTTTTAGCCCTATTACAAAAAGTGGTCACAAAATAGATAGGATGCTACGGGGTTCTTGGTAAGCATCCTCCTTGATAAGGTTATACGCTTGTGCTAGTGTTCCTAGCTTCAGGCTTGGCTCCCTTTGTACACAGGACTGTGACCCTAATATATCCTGGTACCATACTCCTTGGATACTTCCCCATTTGGTCCTTTGAGGCTTCTACTATGTCTCGGACATTAGGGAGCTTCTAGGGTTGTATTCCTATGAGGGTGTTGAGTATAGTCAGTCCTAGTTTACTTGGTTTCTCTCTTGAGAGCCATCTGAAAATTTTTAAAACTTTCTCTTAGTTACTATGTTATATAGTCTTGATAATGTATTCGAGGAAACAAGCTTTGATACCACTCAATTTGTTACGCCTCGACCCGGTTTGGTCGGATCCTCGTGAGCAACCGCCACTCCCCCTGATTATTATGGGCTTTCCCCTTCTCTAAACCGCGAGTAGTAAGATGTCCTTTCCACTTGTATCTTTCCTAGAATAACATTAATCAAAACTACATAAAATTTAAACTTACATACTTTCTTGCAGGTGTAGCTAACTAGAGGTTTTTGGATAGGTTTTCTCTTGGTTACTTAAAAAGGGGTATAAGGGAGAGGTGAGTTCGACAACTCAGTGAATGGGTATTTAAAACTTAATTTTTAGAAAAATAGTTTGAATTGGAGTGTGTTAAACTCGTTATTTTGTTAAAACCATTTCCTCAATTTCTCAGTTTTCAAAACCATCATTTCCTCAATAACCACAGTCGCTGTGTTTAACAATCAACACACGCCCTTCATCATGAAGGATCACACATTCACAGGGCAGCCCATCCACTGCACCCACTTGTGGCGTTAGAGTGACTTTACCGGCCACCTAAATAGAAGCTCATCCACTTCTACCCTAGGAATGAGTGGATGTACACGACATTCAACCCTCAAACCCCGACCCTAGCTCGGTCTCGTGCGCATGAAGCTACATCGAACTTCCCTCACTGTTGGCATGACAAACTGCCCATATCTCCACCATGTTGTCCAGTAACCCCTAGGACGCATCACTACCCCTCTTGGGCATCTTGATGGTCATGTACCTCAAGTGCAAGCACAAACAAAGTTTTCCAATAGGTCATTAATCTTTGGTGCCACTAGTCCAACGACTCCGACCCTTAACTCGACCTGCAACTATTTGTCTAGACCGGTCCATCGACCTGGTCCTGACACACTGCTGCCAACCCATCAAGTATGTTAGTCCTGTCTTGGTACTATGGCGAAATCACATAATCCATTTATTAGGAATTTTCATGGCTTATACATCATGTTTGTTTACGAGGTCCTACTTGTGCCAACTGGCCTTGGGCCCACTGTACGTGATTTTCCAAAACCGGCCATTTAGCCCCACAAGTTCCAAAACTGAGGCCTCTGGCCTATCTGAGCTATTCTAGCTCTCGTCAAGAAGGACTCTCAAAATTTTTAAGCATTGGCCTATCTGAGCTTTCAACTTGCCGATCATACCAATCGAGTGTGATGACATCTCCGCTTACAATTGGAAAGCGGGTTTTCTACTTCCTTCCAAGAAGTTCATCATACCAACCGGGTATGATCTACTTACAACTGGTAAGTTTTTTCCACGTATTTTCCACATCACTCCAACTAGGTGTGATGTTAAAATTCCACATATAAGTGGTTTTTCATTTCTGAAGTACTAATCATCCCAACTGGGTATGATGTGAATAATCCCACTTACCCGATAAGTGTAGTGTATTCCTCTTGATCGACTTTTTGCCTTCACGCGAGCTTATCCTTGCTGGCGTTTCTGGTCATTCGTGCTCCTACACGATTTGGACATCCTTGTTTATTAACATTTGGCATAATAGCCCTAATTCCTCAAGTATCAGCAAAATGCCTAAACTTTTCAATTATTTACATTTAGGTCCCTAAAGTTCTTTTTCCTTAACTTTAGGTCCCTAATGCAAAATTTTCCCCAAATTGAGTCTCGAAACTTTTAAAATTCACATTATGCCCTTAATTTATTCAAAATCACTTAAGGGGTTCAAGTTTCCCAAATTTCCAATTTGGTCCCCAACTTTTCAAAAATGACCATTTTGCCCCTACTTTACAAAAATGGCAATTTCACCCCAATAATTCTAAAAATTGACCAATTGGTCCTCCAACATCTTTTTCATCGCCAATTGGCTCTCAATTTTGGGAAATTGCACTTTAGTCCATCAAATTTTTTAAATTCCCCATTTCCCCTAAACTTTTCCCCCAATTTCTCCCTTACAAACTGGTTAAATTTGATTTCATCAAATTGACCAATCAATCGAGATTCATTTTTGAAATTGAAGGTGAAATTGAGTTCTACACATCCATACGATTCAATTGTACTTTGAATCACATGAATTGACGTTAGAATGAGCTCAAACAGAGCTTCGCTGGAAAACTAGACTTAGAAAGAGAAAACTTCGAAAGCTTACCGCCGGGGGTGCGGCGGTCCAAGCTTTCAATCTGGACAGATAGCTCTCGTCCTATGGTTACTCCTAGAATCAAGAATTGCATTAATTCATGTTGAATTGAGGGAGAATTTGGTCAGTAAAGTTTCGTCGATTCTCTCTCTAACAGTAATCGAAACTTACAAAGGGGAGCCAAATTAGCTAACCTTTTTGCTCTAATTCAATCGTATGAGTGTTGTGGAAATGTTTGGAGAGCTTGGTTTGGCTTGAGAAGGACTCCAATTGGCCATTTTTAGCTCGGCCGAAATAGGGCAGCTTCGGTCCGTCGGAGCTACTTCACTGTTCGATCACGTTGGTGCTTCTCCGACGATTCTCAGAGTAAATAAAGACTACCATCGAGTAGCTGACTTCTCCCCAAATCTAAAGAATCTGACCTTGCATTCTTTGGCTTTGAAAAACCCCAATGTTGGAGCTTTGGTTTGAGCTTCACCAAAAAATCGAGTAGTAGGGAGAGAGAGTAGTTTTCAGGTGTGAGGAGGATGAATGAGGAGGGGCTCTTTATATAGAAAGCTCGGGGACTTCTTATCCATCCGATTGACGCCTTTATGGTGGTCATTTATTACCTGAAACTCCCTACTCAGAGACTTTTCATCTTCGCTGGCGCTACTCGATTTTCTAGAGAGTGAACAGTGTTGTCATCTGAAGGAAGAAGACGAAACTATTCCGAATTGGACCAGATCGGTCCGAACTATGTTCAATGCTTAAACCAGATGGTTCAGACCTAATTTGACCGAGTTTTTTAAAATTTGTAAATTCATCTAAATTCATTCTCTATCTAATGGTGGTCTCAATTCTCCAATTTGAAATTTCTAAGCCACCTAAAAAGATAAATTTAGCATCCAGTTCAATAGTGGTTCAAACAAATCCAACCGGTTCAATTTGGTTTGGATTCGATTCACCTAAACCGGTTTGATATTCTTTCCCAAATTGTCCTAAAGTCCCTTTCCAAGGTTTTTATAACTTTTTGGGTCACTCGCGAATTGTAAATTTCCCAATTTGCCCATTTTCTCATGGTCGGGGTTCGTGAACCGGTTTAGCTTTCTCACTCAGGTTGACCGGTTCTTTCTCAGTTTTCCTTAACTTCAAAGGATGGGGTTTATAGCGGTCATCTAAGCTCTTAATTTGGGAAGGTAGCTCTCATCTCCAAGGTTCTTCTAGGATCAAGAATCGCTACAATTCGTGCCCTAAGTGGTGGGAATTTGGTTAGTGAATTTTGGGCACTTTCTCTCTCTATAATTGAACTATTCCGATGAGGGAGCGCCGAATTGACTTACTCGATTCCCTGGGAAGGTTAGGTGCAGGCTGTAAAGGCTAAGAGAAGGCTGGGTTTGGTTGTAGGAGGCTAAAATTGGCCGAATTTTGATTGGGCAAAATAGGCCAGCTTTGGGACTAATGGAGCAGCATCACTATTTGGACCTGCCAGCGCTTCTCTCATGGTCCTTAGGTCGAATGGAGGATACCGTCATGTAGCTGACTTCCTCTAGAGTTTGTAAGACTCGAATTCAACTTCTGAGGTTGAGAGAAGTGCCCAAGTCGGAGCTCTAGTTTGAGCTTCATCGGAAGACTAAGCACTTCTTCTTCTTTAGAGGTTTGAGGTGTGTGGAGGATGAACGGAGGGGAGCTCTTTATATAGGGAGCTCAAGGACCCTCTGCTCTACTAGTTTCCATATTGGTTTAGCTTATCCTCATTAGAAAATGCTCGAATCGAAGGGAATATTCCCTTGCTGGAAAAGGAAAGTATTTTCGCCTCGATGAATAGTATCATTGGTTGAATGAAGAAGATGACACTGTTCTGCACATGCAGACCTACCACGTGGCGGCACGTGATTGGTTGGTTCAGCTGACATGGCGATCCTACTCATCCACTGCATTAGCCATTGACCAATTAATCGAACACGTGGTAGCCTCTCATTAGCTGCTCGTGTATGCGTGGGTGCTAACCAAGCATCCGCTGACCGTTGACCGAACACGTGTCTCTCTCTGATTGGTTAGAGCTTTCAAGCGCTAATCAAGATGATGCACTCTTTGTCACATGTTGTACATTGATTGGTCATGTGTGTTGACTAGGAGCTGACCTATAAACGGTCTGTTGACCGGTTCGGTCCGACTAGGTTCGGTGAGCCGAAAACGAAAATCGGTCGGCTTAGGCTCAATTCGATTGGTTTTCTAAAAATTAAAATTTTTTAAATTAATCTAAATTCATTTTGTATCAAATGGTGGCATCAATTTCCCAAATTGATCTTTTTAAGCCACCTAGAAAAATGAATTATTGAACTGCTTCACTATAGTTCAACCTAGTTCAATCTGGTTTAGGTTTGGTTCACCCCGAACCGGTCCAGTTTTCTCATCCAATATCCTTTATAGTTTTTTCTCATGATTTTTATGATCTCTTGGTTACTTTGGATTTTAAATTTCCCATTTTAACCCTTATTTACCATTTTGTTTCATTTAAATGGCTCAATTTTCTCAAAAGGATTGCCAGTTTTTGTCCCGATTTTTCTTATCCTTAAAAGTATGGGGTTTACAGTCAGACTCTCACCAGTGAGTAATTGAATCTTTCTCTCTCTAAGATGATTTTCTGATGAAGCTCTATTTAAGATCATTTCTAAGTCAATTTTAGTGATTAAAAGCTTGAAATCATTATGTGGACATTAGGAAGATGATTAGAATCATGTTAGGACTTAATTGGGAAGGATTAAGGTTGAATTGATGATATCCAAAGTTAGAGGACTAAATTGTAATTTTTGAAAGTTTAGGAACTTAATTGAAATTTTTGAGAAATTAGGGATTTTTTGTAATTAGTGAGAAATATTGTACCTAATTGAAAATTTGAGAAAATTAGGGACCCATATGGAAGATTTGATCATCTTAGTGACCTAATTAGAAATAATGTATAACTTAAGGGCCAAATTATAATTTTTGAAAAGTTACGAGTTTTAGGTGTAATTACCTTATTACTTTAAACTTAATTATCTAATCTATTGTATAAACAAATCATCTACAAGTTTGTGCAAAGGAAAGGCATGTCAAGCTCGGAAATCCCTGGGACGGACAAGTCTTGGAATACGGCTGAGGGGGATTTCTCATATTGGGACTGATTGGACCAATTATAAGAATACTTAAGCTCTAACTTGTTTTAAAATCAGATTTCAAGAAATATAATCCCCTAACTGTGTGAAAATGCTTAAACTTTTTGGGATTATATTTTTTAATAAAGCATGAAGCATGCTATTAGGACAACACATGAACGGTGTATGGATACACCTCAAGGGGTATGGTCTAGTCCGACCGTCGATACAGGATATGAGCGAGACCCATAGTCCACAATGGTGGGCTAGATCTAGTTTTGTGCAATTGGTCCCCAAGCCATGGTTTTCTAAAAGTGATGTGGGCCCACGACCATATTTTGAAATCTCGTACAAGTGGGTCCAATGCCATGGTTTTTCAAAAGTGAAGTGGGCCCAAGGCCATGGTTTTTGGAAAGTGAAGTGGGCCCAATTCCATATTTTGAAAACTCGTATAAGTGGGTCCAAGGCCAATGGAAACGGGTTCTGTCCTGTAAATAAGTTTGATTAAGAGCTTGTAAAACTATCATAATTGGATAATGTTTGCTGAAGCTACTATGTCGAAGCTAGGTCGCAGTCTGTTAAACTAGTAGTGTAAATATAAAGGTCTTAAAACAAAAGACACTTGTATGTGATTGCAATCGTGTGGAACCAAATAGACGCCCAGTATGGAGTAATATTGGTTCTAAAGGCTGCTGGACAACAAGGTTAACACAATGGCATAAATGTTGTTGCAGTATGTCGTGGAGCTCTAGGAGCTTCATGCGCATTAAGACTGAGGAAGGAGGGGCAGAGGTCTCGTTCCTCAATAGTGGACAAAAGAAGCGATGAGCTCTGGTGGTTGGGAAATGGTGCTCACACAGACTATGTGGTGAAGGTTGTGGCATCTCACTAAGGTGTACGGTAAAGACGCTTCGTACCACTAGTGGAACAAATCGAGGTTACTAGCTCTCGTGGTTTGTTCTATAATTGTTTGATCTCTTTATGGATAAATGGTATTTGTATGTTTGTGCGAAACAAACCACGGTAGGTTTATTTAAATTAAATCCCTTCAACTAGGAAAGTAACTATCATTCCCTAAGTTTTATGAAATAAGCTAAGAAATTTATGAGAAAATATTTTATGAAAGATAATACAATTAGTGATTTGTTTATCACATTATTCTCAAAAAAGGAAAATTTTGCTTAAGTACATCATTGACAGGAAATCATGATGTCATGTAAACCCTACTCACTAAGGTGTATAACTCATCCCTCCCTTAAATCCTTTCAAGAAAAATTATGAAAAGAAATGTGTGTGAAGATTTAACTTTTTGATAAGTTTTATGCATTAATCACATTCTGGTATATTTAATGGGATCATATTTGCTTAATTTTATTTTTAAATATTTTTCAGGTTACGTCCAACTCTTGCTAGTATCACAGTAGTGGTTACTATTACCAAAAGAAGTGGTGGATTGTTCAAAGGGTTCCAACCAAATCGGATTGAGGTATGACAATTCAAATGATATTTAGTTGTTAAGAATACATTATAAAAGAGAAATAGTGTGTGTAATAATATACGCTATTTTGTTTTTGAAAGAATTAATAGAGAGAAAATTATAAAATTACAATTTATCTTGTACATTCAAGATATATGGTATACAATATATAGATAGAAAATTAAATACAGACAAATTAATGATAATGTAACCACTATCGCTTCATTTTCTCCATTGTAACTATTATCTCTTCATTTTCTATAGCTATATTGAGATTGGATCTTAATATGAAGTCGAAAAATAATTTGAAACTGATTGGATTTGTTCACTCACTTCGACCAGAGTTTGTGGGCTATATCTATAATAAGACAATTATAAAACCTTGAAAGAACTTTGATCTAAAAAAGAAATGTAAGCATATTGCTAGTTGTTTGGTAAATATACCAAATAGAATTTGTGATTAATAAAAATATGGGATGAGAGTATTATAGAGAATGAGTAGTGTTTGTTCGAATGAGTGAAGTGCAACCCATATGAAGAGAGAGGTAAGGGAAAATTAAGAAATCCACTTTGGTGGGGACAAGATTGAAGGGTAAAAAAAGGAAAATAACATTTGAAAAATGAGAAATGCTAGTTGGATCAAGAGATCTAATTGTACATGAGAATAGGCTAATGGTCAATATAGGAGGGGAGGTCGATTAAGGTGATTCAATTATAAAAATGACATGTTGTAGATTGACATGCACAAAACATAAACATGGTGATGGAGAAACTATTGTTTAAAACCGAGACCTGAATATACGATTAATTCGAGAACATGATAATTTTTTGTTGTAAGAAATATGAGATGATATTGAACCAAGAGAATATATTTGGAAGAGATGAAAGCAACGAATAAAGCTATGATAACGAGCATAAAATTGATGGTGAAGGCAAGATGTTGCTTCGGGGGGTATTTGTAATAGATGAAAGAAGTTCAACTAAATCAATGACTGTAAGTATAAAATTGATGGCAAAGTCAAGATTTTGCAATATAGCATCCGGTAAAATAGAGGAAAACTACAAGGGTGACTATAAATCAAGTGTAGTAGAACATGGATCATCATCTAAAAATGAGCAGAATGAGGAAGACCAATAGTGTGGAACAAAAAATTCTAATTTTGAAGTGTATTCAGAACATAAGAAAAAAAGACAAAGTTGGGCAAGAGAATAAAACATTTAACTCTGAATTTGTTGATGGTGGTCATGACAAGTCTTATTTCAATGACAAAGAAACAGATAAGCAGTAGAAAAATCACTCAACAAATAGTGCACTCGAGAAAAACCAGCCAACTTTTGAAGGGAGTGATGATTCTAACTTTGAGTAAAGTTAGAAATTTAGTGAAAAACAACAAAAGAGAACCTACTCCACGGAAATTAACATTGAAAATCTTGATAAAGCAGCGTTGCAGAATGGTACACAAATTTATCGGGTATAGTTCCGATACAAAATGATATATAAGGCGACGAATCAACCAAAGAAAATGTTGCTCTGTGGTCGGGCGGTTAAAGTTTTTTCAAAAGTAATATGATACAATAAAAAAATTGATAGAGAGAAAAATATATAATCACTAAATTGAAAATTTATTTCATACATTGAATATATATAGTATATAATATATAAATATAAAATTAAATACAAACACATTAATGATATTTTAACCAATATTATTTAATTTTCTTTATAACTACTATATATTTATTTACTCTACTTGTATTCAATTTTATCTCTATTATTTTTTAATGTAAATTCATTATATATTATTTGAATATAAGTGCACAAGAAATATATAGTTACATTTTCTCGACCAAAATTTAAGGGGACATGATGCCGAATTTATTTAATAGTTTAATGAATTACTAGCACCTTCATTTCAACCTGCCTTGAGATACTATAGTGAGGAAAGTAGTCATAGCACCAAAAAATTTCTTAGAGTCGATGTGCAGGCAAATATAATCACTAAATGCAAAACAGACAAACTCGCCAAAATTGGAAGGCCTAGTTGGTATTATAAAAAATAAGTTGTGGTGTAGGTTTTAATATGGATACGTATGAAAATGCTTGCTAGGAACTAGGAGTGGTAATTTATAGCAAAAAGTGAACTACACCACAAATATATTAATGTATTTATTTAGTATAAAAAATATATTAATATAATACACAATATAACAAATATTATATTTTATTATAGTAAAATATATTACATTATATATTATTTTTCTATATTGTTCTAGTTTTATATAGAAAATATACTCGACTTAATGTTAGAATATGCTTACATCTATCATACTTCTTTTAGTAAATGAAGAACATTCTTCAATTGATCATCTATCATATATATTTTTATTTATATTCATATTCTTGCATAATTAATCAACCACTAGGCAGTATAGACTTTGCTCTCATAAATTTAAATCATAAAGTTTTCAACTTTAATGGGAGCTGAGATATCTCAGAACAGATAGAGGTGAGTTAATTTTTTTTACTGGGAATGGCCATTTGGAAAGGGAGTTAATAGGAAAGAGAGAATTGGCAAAATTTGGGATCTCAATTGGTTTTCGCGCCTAGGAAGAACATTCCACAAATGAGTCGTTTTTTATTTAAAGTAAAAGAAAGAAAAAAAGGCTACCCTTTTTCGCGATATGAGAAGGCTGCAAAACTGCTAATCCCGTCATTTTCCTCCATGCAAAAATATCCTCCTCCTATCTGTACATCTTCTCTGCTCTCCCACTGCATCTTCTTGATCTTCTTCTTCTTATTCTGGAATTCTTTTACTCGGATATTACAATGGCCTTCGGATCTTCGGTGGCGGCGAGAACTAGGTTGCGGAGGGCCGGAGTCGGAGTAGCGGCAACCTGGCACTCTGGAGGCATGGAGAAGAAGAAAGGAGTTTTTATTCAGTCGGAATCGGAGGTTAAAGAGACCTCCACGAGCAAGAAACCTAGACAATGCACAGGAGTGGCAGGTCTTGAAGACAGAGGGAAGAGTCCTCAGATAGCTCAAAGCCCTGGAGGTGACAACCAAGACCAGATTATTTACATAGGCGAGAGTGATATGGATAGCCTGGATGAAAGCGACAATGAATTAGTGGAGGGAAGTAGAGGTGAATGTAGTCACTCTGTCAGGGCTCAACTCCATAGCTCGGAGTTCTGGCCTCCGGTGGCGACAAGAACTCGCTCGCGGAGGGGCGTAATCGCGAAGTGGTCGGACCTGGGAGGCATGGATAAGAGGAAAGGAGACTCTTTTCTGTCTCATCAGGTTGCCCGAAGGTGTTCGAGTTATGACAGTGACGAGGATGTTATTCGCATTAGAGATAGTGTCAGCGATTCCTTTGTCGATGCCGCCGAGTACAGTCCCGATGAAACCAATGATAGCTTAGTGCGGGGCAGTAGAGGTGAAAGTAGTCAATTTGTCAGAGCTGAGCGCGATATTGAGACGACGCCGAATGAATGTGCTAGGGACAAAGCTGATTCTATGATTTTCCTCTCAGATTCAAGCGATGAGGAAGTTGCACCCTGTGAAGATGGTGAGAAGAGACTTCCAGACACTGATTCAGGTTTTGAAGAGTCTGAGTCCTCTGGTGAGAGTGAGTCTGATGAAAGTGATGATGAAGATTTCAGCCCATGTGGGGACCAGGAGGAGATGGAGGTGGAAGTGGATGAGGAAGAGGTGGCAGGGGACGATGACCAAGGTGAGAAGGAGGAAGAAGAGGAGGAGGAGAAGGAGGCAGAGCAGACTACTGTCTTACCGTCTAATGGCTTGTTTTCAGACCTTAAGGTGGAGCAGGATCAGCAGGACGCCTCTGATATGAAGATAATTAACATTGGATCTAGTGATGATGACACCCATGATAATACTGGAATGTCTGGTGGAGTTTCTCGGAGGACCCGTGCAAAGTTGGGTCCTAAGGGGAACAGGAGAGAGACCATATTGGGACTGTCTTCTCCTCGGACCATAGGGGGAAGATTGATTATGAAAAGAAAACATGGTAGTCCCCTGAGGAAGAAGGCTAGAAATGAATACGAAAGGAAACAACTGCAAGATGCAAAGAATAATGTAGAAAAGGGAACGACCATGCTCAGCAGCAGCATGGGACATATGGGAAAGCAAAATACAATGGCTGATATTTGCAAACCAGAGAAGTCAAAAGATGGGAATGACAAGATTTCAAAATTGCATAGCAGTGATAATGGAAGCAGTACAAGTACAGGGAAGGTGGAGAGAAAGGCTGCAACCAAGAGGGACAGAAAGTCCGACTTTTTTGAAATTCTAATTGACTCAATATTGATGAAGAATGGTCTTCAAGACGAGGTTCAAGAGGAGGCAAAGAAGTTGCTGTCTCCAAATTTTTCGTGGTTTGGATTTTATGAAGAACCCGAAAAATCAAATGGTGAGGAGGAGATGGACAACTTGTGGCGTATGCTAAACCTTGGCATCCAGGCTCAAATGATTGGCTCTTTTGATTCTCGTGTGAGTTATATGTATTAATTTGCCAATTTACATTTTCAATGTGTAGCTGATTAGGCATGGCATAGTCACTTTAAATGACTGATGACTAATTGGATATTGGTTTGTCCATAGAAGTCATTTCTGATAGAATTTATTGAGTTGGTTGAAAGGATATATTGGCATTGCTTGAGTTTCATGTTCCCTATATCCTCTTTGATGATTCTATTTTTCCCAATGTTTGGCAGAATGAGGATCAAGAAACAGAGACTGCAGAGCTACCAATTGTTCAAGCGGGTTGCCGTTGTGGAGGGAAGCATGATCTCTTCCTTGATGAGCAAATTGGCATGAGGTGCCGCAATTGTGGCCATATCGAGTTTGAGATTGATGACTATTGCCCCCCATTTGTATGTTGCTTGGCTTGCTATAGTCATCTGTGTGGTATGTTTTCTTTAGGAATATTCGCAATTGACTTTTTTTCTTGTTCATGTTGATATGGATTTCAGGAGAAGTTACAAACAACGTACAGGAGTTATCACAGGTATCAAGGCTCTGCCACTCTTGATGCCTTTAATATCCAACCCTCCAAGAGTTTCCAGGTTGACCGTTCCAGTCATGTTCTCAATGGGACTGTGTGGGACCTGATTCCTGATGTGAGGAATCAACTGTATCCCCACCAGCGAGAAGGCTTTGAGTTCCTGTGGAGGAATATCGGGGGCTCCATCTCTCTTGATGATTTGAGAAGCATGTGTCCGCAGAAGCTAGGGGATACTGGAGGCTGCATCATTTCCCATGCTCCTGGAACTGGGAAAACTCGTCTGACTCTTGTTTTCTTGCAGTCATATCTTGAGCAATATCCTGATTCCCGCCCTGTTATTGTTGCTCCTGCGGGTTTACTCCTTACATGGGAGAGTGAGTTCAAGAAATGGGGAATAGAGGTTCCTTTTTTTAACCTGAACACAAAGCTCTTGGGGCAAGAGGACACTGGAGCTGTCAGGATGCTTGACTGTCACAGACTATCTCGAAATAAAAATGGTATTAGAATGGTGAAGCTCTATTCTTGGTGCAAAGAAAAGAGCATTCTTCTTCTCAGTTATGAATTATTTGTGAAGCTTACCGGGGAAAGCTCAAAGAAAGAAATTCAACATATGAGGGAAATTCTTATCCGCCAACCAGGGCTGGTCATTCTTGATGAAGGACACATTCCACGGAATCGTGAGAGTCAAATTTGGAATCTGATGATAAAGCTTGAAACTAAGAAACGTGTGATTCTGTCAGGAACCCCTTTCCAGAACAACTTTGAAGAATTCCTCAACACGCTGCATCTTGTCAGACCAAAGATTGCTGAGTCAATCCCCAGAACCCTCAAGAAGTTTTGTCACAAGGGGCCTAGTGTTCATAGTGATGGAAGCTCGGTAAAGGCAATTGACAATATCAAGGCAATAATGGACCCTTTTGTTCACCTCCACAAAGGGAGTGTACTGCAGGAGAGTCTTCCTGGATTAAAGGAATGTGTGGTGGTGCTGAACCCAAATGAGCTGCAGCTGGAGGTATTGAGGGGCTTTCAGAGGTCTGAAAATGAGGCCTTGTATGTCAGGAAGAAAAGGAAGGATCTGAGTGTTTTTGACTTTGAACACAAGCAAGCCTTGATCTCAGTTCACCCTTCTCTTGCACTGGGTCTCAACCTCTCCTCCGAGGAGAAACCATTGATATTGAAAGATGATGAGATGCTAAAGGCCCACGAGCTCAATCCAATCAAGGGAGTTAAGACATGGTTTCTAAAGGAGTTCATTCAGCTTTGCCTCACAATGGGTGAGAAAGTCCTTGTCTTCAGCCAGTACATTAAGCCATTGGAATTAATAGCCGAGCAGCTGAGTAAGACTTTTAACTGGAACAAGGGAACAGAGATACTCATCATGGTTGGAGAATTACGCATGAATCAGAGGCAATCCATGATAACCGAGTTCAATAATCCCAAAAGTCCCACAAAGGTCCTTCTAGCCTCCACCAAGGCTTGTTCAGAGGGGATCAGTTTGGTTGGGGCATCTAGAGTGATTCTTCTGGATGTAGTGTGGAATCCTGCTGTTGAAAGACAAGCTATTAGTCGGGCCTACAGGCTTGGACAGCAGAGAGTTGTGCACACGTATCATCTAATCATGAAGGGTACCACAGAGTGGGAGAAGTACCAAAAGCAGGTTCAGAAGAATCGGCTCTCTGAGTTGGTATTCTCTTCCAGCAGTTCAAATGGAGACATCAGGGGGAAGAAGCTGGCAGCTGTTTCTGAGGATAAGATCCTTGAGGAGATGACGTCTCATCCAAAGCTTAGGGGACTTTTTTATCAGATAAGGTACCAACCCAGGCGGTTGGATACAGTGGAGCATTTTGCGCCCACATTGGAATCAACCTAAAGGTCTGTCTTACATCATTCCATGTGCAGATCTATAACTTATCCATTTTGAGAAGTGACAGTCAACTAGAAATTGCTTCTTTAGGGATTATCAGAAAAGAAGAGACATGATACTTGCTATTTGATGTGGCCTTAGAAATACCAGTGTTTTAAGTCAGACATTTAGGAAACTATTCTCTTGAGTAAACATGGGTATACTTGAGAGCAAGGTGTCTGTTGGTGTCCTTGTTGAAATTACTAGCTTTCAGTTCCATATCAGTTCAGTGCTACATGAGATTGATGTTTTTATACAAGGTGTTACATTTTGCCTACTGACATCTTTCTCTGTCTGTGCTCAGCCTTGGATGAAGCAAGGGTATGTGGCAGAACAGGATGGAAAAATTATCCACTTTGATGCAGAATATTTTACAGAAGCAAAATCATCAGAATTGGCTTTGCCTCTTGCAGTCTCATGTAATTGGAGAATGTGTTTTTTGTAACTTGTGATGTATCTTTCCTATCCTTTTTGGATGATGTTAAAACTTTAGATGGATATGCAATGCAAAGGGGGGAATCCAACCATGAAATGAAGCACATAACCTTGGCCCATAGTTTATAATATTTCCTGCATTGTAAACAATGGATAACTGTTTGATGTCTCTTGAGTGATTTACATGTTATTTTTAAACAGAAAATGATTTTACAATTCAGTGTCTACACCCTAAATAAACTTGACTGTTTTGCAGGAAATATATATATGCCCCAGAGGACTGCATTGGGTAATGTTCAACTTCACTTACCATTCACAGGTCAAATAAAAGCTAATAATGCCTATATGGTGATGAAATTGTGAATGAGCCTTCAAAAGATATAGACATCTATAATTCTTCTAATTACTGTGATCAAACAGCAAACTATATTTATGTTTCAGGAGCTGGGATTGGAATTTTGGCTATTGTCATCATTCACTTAGTGTATATCGTTGCATCCTTGAAAAATAAAAAAAAAATGATGCAGGTGGCTTTCCTGCCAAATACAAATTCTGGCCATTGACATTATGATTAGTCTTCTTGTATCTGTGAGGCAAATGAAATGGGTAAATCTCTTATTGGCTTTGGTGATTGTAAACCTCTTTTTTTTTTTGCCCAAGTAAACCTCTTATTGGCGTTGGTGATTTTGCACTCTAAATGCATTACTGTGATTATTATAGCAAATCAACCTCTTTAGGTTGCATTGAACAATATATATAGAAGCAGAGCTCTTTTAGAGTCCTTTAAGGAGTTGTATGAAGTTTTCAGTCTTTTCAAATGTTTGAATTTAGCTAGTTCCTTTAAAATCTTTTGCATCAATCAGTACATTAATTCCAGAGAATGAAAAATCTACTGAAGAATCTCTATAAATTGGGGAAGGTCTAAAAGTATTCATGCACTTCTAAAGAAACATGCTACTGAGCCCGGATTGCAGTATCTAATCATGACTAATTCAGAAAAAGCTTAGTATTTTCACTGTGATGTGTCATTTGTCTCAATATTTGACTTGATGTATTTTTTTCATTATTGTAGGAAAGTAGTATCTTTATTTCCTTTGTCCCACTTGGCAGTTTGATAATGCTATGCAATCTAATACATTTGCATCATAAATATTATGTCATAGTTATGATTTTTTTTACATTTTGATGGGGTATGAGTTTTATGAGAAAATTTATGTTGTATGTTGAGGATTGAGTGACCCATATTCCTCTTCTCATAATAGTTACAGTTGATTGGCTGTTCATCCAATATGGTTCACTCACACCAATTCAATTTTAAAGTTGGTAAAATTCTTCCATTCACTTTCCAATCATGCATGAGAGAGCATTACTTCAAGATTCCTCTATTTTATTGCATATATTTACCTTCTTGTGGAGATATTATACATGCATTAGAGACTGGAACACGTACTATAATTCTATTGTAAAGTTTATCTTCTGGACTAAATAAAAAAAAATCAGAAATGAACGTTCATATGTGATCATATCATTGCATTTGCTGAGAATGATCTTCATATATTCATCATTGTAATAAGTTGTATCCACTTTACTGCCTCCTGTTCATATTTATTTCCCTGCAATCTTACATATTGTTGATATTATATATATGTTGTTTTATTACAGCTCTATACATGATTATGCCAGGGATGGTATTACATTACCTATTTTATCATTGGCTATACATGATTTTTTGTCAAATGACAACACATCATAACACTAATTGGATTTGTTGATTTTAGTTATTCTCCACCAACTATCACACCTTTCCCTTTTTTGACCTCACACTTTTCAATTCACTCATTTGTTTTCTCATACATTCTTTATTTTCATTTGAGTTCATAAGTTCCCAAGAATTAAATTTGGGTACCCGAATTCTATTATTTACACTGTGGTCTCCAAACTTTTACTTTTATTTCACGTAGGTCCTTAAGGATTCAAAACTCATCATCCGAGTCTCAAATTATTTTTATTATTTCCTATTAATCCTTATACCTTCTTCAGAAACTAATAGAACCCTTAAGAAACCTCATTCTTGAATGGGTTTTAATTTTTCCAAAATTACTTTTTTATCACTAATCTTGGTTACTTGACAAAATAATCTTAAAAAATTATGAAACATAAGTATAATGTCCCTAATGACTCCCCTAGGTTATTATGGTTTCTACCCGATCGAGGCTAGCCGAATTAGTATCGATCATAGTCAGATCTAACACCCACAAAAAATAAATTATTAGTTGAGTCAATGTTAAAATTTCATCGGAGACGGTGACATTAGTGTGATTGAAAAGATGTGAAAAAATGACTCCCAAAGGAGTTCGTGACACTTAATCACCTCAAATGTAGGTCAGATTAACCTACAAATGTCATTTTATTATATTTTGTTAAGACTAATGGCTAGTCAAGATTTTCATAAATTTATTTGACCTCAATACTTCAATAAAACTTAATGGAGTTAGGAAGTTGGGACCAAGAGGTATATGTAGTTTTTTTCGTAGCTGTTATTGGTCATTAGACGCACTAAAAATGATTTGAGAAGGAGATGCTCTATTTCTGGTGGTTGGAGCATCTATAATGTGAGATTTGTGGCACTTGAAAACTTACTCAAGTAGCTTCCAAATGACACTTGAATGACTTAATTTGGAGGTCATGGAAGTAATTTATAGCTTCTAAAACTTGGGTAGTAGAAAAATGAATCTATTTAAATTTTAGAGAGAATTTCGGTGAGTCACTGGTGCGGGGATGGCCAGGCCTTATTGGTTATGTTCTAAACTTAATTAGCTATTTGACCATACTTTCCTTTCATCAAATCATAGCCTGCTTATACTTACAAGAATTAATTTTATTCGTGATGGGTTTTAGAAATATAGTAATAGTACTGGAAAATAAGAACCTAGACTTGAACTCGAATAGATTAGGAAAGTAGAGATGGATATTGACGCATTAATAAGGAAATCAAACTGGATAGAAAATTTGTACAAAACTAAAAACTTGGGAGTGAGAAATGCACCCAAACAACCTGAGGAAACTTTTCCCTATCATGGATGAAGGATCAAAAGAAAGCCCAAATAGAAAATTGTGCCAAAAAGGCTATCTTGGGAATTAAATGAAAAGCCCCGATTTTTAAGAGTTATTATATAAATTAAAAAATAACAATTTTTTAGCCCAATTAACTTAGTATGAGATGGAGAATTTTTAAAAAAAGAATTAGGCCAAGAAGCGATCGGGTCGAAAGGGAACCCACCAAAGAAATGCTAAAATTGATAGAACCAATTTTAGAAGGGGATATTTAAATTAAAAGGTTATTCTTGAGCTCAAATGTAAACCATGTTCCTTTAAAGATAAGAAAAAGCGGAAAAAGAACCAGTCGATTCAAAAGAGAAAACCAAGCTGGTTAACGAACCAAAACTGGTAAAGAAATGATAAAATGAGCAATTGGAAAATCTCAAATGACTCAAAAAGTCATAAAAATTATGAAAAATAACCATGGAAAAAAATTGGAAGAGAAACTATTGATTTGAATAAATAAAGACCAATAAATTTTCTATTTAAAGAATTAGTCTCCCTATTAACAACAAGGGTGAGAATATACCAATAAGGACTTAAGGGTAGTATAGGATCATTTGAGGAGGTAGACTACATGCTACACCTAGTTAATACTAACTGACAATGGTAACCCAACCTAAACCTGAATGGTTCCCACAAAACAAAGAACTCTCAACCAAGACAATAAGTCAAGTCAAAAGACTAGGAAGTGTAATTCAAGGGAATCCTCATAGGGGGCCAAGTGTAGGGGAAGTACGTTTACGCACAGTTAGAAGAATGGGATAAACCCGGGGAAAAAGGAAAAGGGGGAAGGCGACACCAAGAGGAGTAGGAGGATTAGTACAATAAATAATCCAAAGGACAGGTAGGGATTAAGCGAGCCCTCATACAGGAGTCAAGAAAGTACAAAGAAGAACTAAGATGCCCTAGAGAAGGACAACTAGAAAGAAGGGCAACAAAGAATATAACACATAAGACATACCCATAGGATTTCCCTATAAAGAAGCAAACCCGAGGAAGCGACATCCAAAGGTGCTAGGGTCGGTAGCGGTAGAAGCAAAGAAAGGAAAATATGCATCAAGGGAAGAAAGCCTAAAAAGGGCATGTACAACTCAAGGGAGTCATGACTAAATGGTTGGACATAGTACGAAACGTACGAAAGGAACTCGACACACAAAAGTCCATCGAAGGAGGAAGGAAGGATTGGAAAGTAGTTGTGACTATGCTCTAAAAAGGGGGTAGTAGAATGGGCATCAGGGACATGAGAATTCGAGAGACAACAGCCTCAAATTTAACAAGAAGAGTAGTAAGGATGAGACGGTTAATGACCTAACCTTGTGAGAACCATGGATGTAAACTCGGTGAAGAGGAGAGAGTTGGAAAGGACAAGCGATGAGAAAGATTAAAAATATAAGCCCTACACAGGGAGGACAAGTAATCTAAAAAACTAACTGCACCCGAAGAAGTAGACTGGTATGAAATACACAAGGACGTACCCAAAAGATTTAAGGGAAGGATAAATAAGAAGAGCAACAAGAGGAGATGACATTAAAGCTACATAAAGATCAGATGATCGTAAGGACAAGAAACGGAAGAAGTCTAGTAAAGAAAAGACTTCGGGGAAAGTGTATGTCCCTAATAGAGAGACGACGTGCTCAACGAACTCAGGGAAAACAATTAATACGTGCCTGGAAGATGGATAGGAATAAGAGGACCACAAAAAAATTATAAATTCCTCACATAGGTGATGAAGGAAAAAAAAAGGAAATTCGAGGACAATAAAGGATTTAGAGATTTACCACCAAGCGGTAAGGAGGAGGGGAAGGGAAGACCTTCATGAAACGTAGAGGAGTAGGACTCGAGATTCCTAACATGAGAATATCTACATAGACGGATAAAATTAGGAAGCAAAAATCAACTAAGGAATCGATATTAGAATGCTAATAGGGCTTTACCCAATGCGAGGAACCTAAAAAGGGGCATAATGGTTGAGGATGTACCGGCGAGAAGGAAATCCTTATACAAGGATACCATTGGAAATAAAGAAGGAAAGAAATGGGAGAGGATCACAAATAAGTAAGTAAGTACAGAATTGGATAGAGGACATAAAGGATGGAATCGGGAAATCCAATAAAAAGATAACCAAATGCATCCAATAGAGGGCATTATGTTAAGGAGAAAGGACGACTGGATAATACCAAGAATAGTCGAGAGACACTATCGGGTGACAAGAAGGCATCATCATAGTAGTAGTTCCTAGGAGATTGGATATGCGTGAACTGCCATCAAAGAGGCCACCTAGGATTATAAGGGAAGGAATGATCATGGGATAGTCAACTCAAAGACATGGATGAAAACCTTAAAGAGGAAGGACCTTACCCTTAGTATAATAGAGAGTGAGTTAAAAGGAATACTTTTGGAATAGTGGGTAAGACCCACCAAATGATGATACCCTTTGTAGAGTGAGCGATTAACACAATAGAAGAGAAGTCCCATTAATGTGTTGATTAAGAAGGACTGATTAAAGGAACAACCAAAGGATGGTGTGTTAAGTAAACCCAAGTTGACACCAAGGGAGATTCCCCTAGGAGAAAGCAGGCAAAATTTGTTTTGGGGACAAAACTCCTAAAAGGAGGGGGAGTTATAAACCTTGTTCCTTTAAAGATAAGAAAAATTGGAAAAGAACTGGTCGATTAAAAAGTGAAAACCGAGCCGGTTAAGGAACCCAAATAGGTAAAGAAAGGGTAAAATGGGAAATTGGAAAATCCCAAGTGATTCAAAGAGTCATAAAAATAATGGAAAAGAACTATGGAACAAATTGGAAGAGAAAATCGCACCGGTTCAAGGCGAACCAAACTTGAATTGAATCGAACTTGATTGAACTAGCTTGAACCATACATGAATAGATTTTTAAATTTATTTGTCTTGGTGGCTTAAAGTAATCAAATTGGAAAATTGAAGCCACCATTGGATATAAAATAAATTTAGATGAATTTAGAAATTTTTAGATGTGAGAAAACTGATCGAATCAGGCCTGAACCGACGAATTTTTGCCATGAACTCGATCGGACTGGACCGGTCTGGTTTGAAACAGTGTCGTCTTCTTCCTTAGGATGACAAGACTGTTCATCGATTCAAAAACTTTCCTTCTTCGACGAAGGAATATTCTCTCCAATTAGGGCATTTTCAGGCAAGGATAAGCTTGACCAAAATGGAAACTAGTCGGGCAAAGGATTCTCGAGCTTCCAATATAAATAGTTCCTCTCCATTCATCCTCCACACACCTCAAATTGCCATTCTCTCTCAAGTGCTCCATTTTTTGGTGAAGCTCGAACCAGAGCTCCGACTTGGGCACTTTTCTTAGCCTTAGAAGGCAAGGTCGGGTCCTACAAACTCTAGGGGAAGTCAGCTGCCTAATAGTAATCTCTCTTCGACCTGAGGACCATCGAAGAAGCACCGGCGAAATCAAACAATGAAGTTGCTACGATGGACTGAAGTTGCCTTATTTTGGCCGAGCTGAATTTGACCAAATTCAGACCTCCTCCGACCAAACCAAGCCTCCCCAACACACCAATGACCCTCACACGACCTCCACAGAGGTGAAAGGTAAGTTAATTCCTCCGTCATTGTAGATCGGTGTTAGAGAGAGAAAGTGTCGACTTTCACTGACAAAATCCACCCTTGTATAGACTTCAATTGTAGTAATTCTTGATCCTAGAAGAAAACTAAAGATGAGAGCTACCTCCTCAGATTAAGAGCTCAGATAGCCGCCCCTTCGAAGGTAAGCTTTCTCTCTCTACGAACAGTTTTCTGGTGAAGCTCCGTTTGACTTGTTTTGGAATCAAATTCTGCAATTCAAAACTCCATTTGATTGTATGGAAGTGTAGGAACCGATCCATGCTATCAATTGAAGAATTTAACGCCGATTGAATGACCAATTTGAAGAAATCAAATCTTGTCAGTATAAAGAGGTGAAATTGGGGAAATTTTGGGGATTTCAAAAAATTGAGGGACCTCCATGCAATTTCTCAAAATTGAAGAACAATTGGCAATGAGAAAATTGTTGGGGGACCAATTGGTCAATTTTCAAAAAAATTGGTGTTAATTGACAATTTATGGAAATTAGGTGCAAAACCGTAATTTTTAGAAAATTGGGGACCAAATTAGAAATTAGAGAAACTTGATCCCCTTACACAATTTAAAGAAAATTAAGGACCCAATGAGGATATTGGAAGTCCTCGGGACTTAATTTGAGGAAAATTTTAACACAAGGGACCTAAATTCAAAAAGTATAAACTTTATAGAACTAAGTGTAAAAAACTTGTAATATGGGCCAATAGCCCATACTGAAAAGATGGGAAGCTTTTATACAAAAGCCTAATATTTAAGAGTGGCCAAACTCGGTAGGGACTCTTGAAACCGGAATGCTAATAGAGGAGCTAGACTCGGACTTAAAGAATCGGCTAGGGACGAGAGCATCAGAATCGTCAGGTGAGTGGGATTATCTAATGTCATACCCGGTTCGGGTGATGATCACTTTTATTAAAAGAAAAACTAATTACCGGTTGTGAGTGAGATTATTTAATGTCATACCTAGTTGGGATGATAAGCACTATTTTTAATGAATAAAACCTACTTACCGGTTGTGAGTAGGAATAAATAAACATTATACTCGGTTGGTATGATGTGTTTCCTTGAGTAAAGGCAAAAACTGCCTACCGATTGTAAGCGGATCCATCATTACACTCGCTTCGTGTGGTGAGATAAAAATATGATTTTTGTTAGAAGTGTTCTTCCCTGATTGTGACAACTGCTTAAAATATTTGGGAGACCTTCTTAACTGGAGCTAGAACAGCACAAATAGGCTAGGGGCCTCAGTTTTTTGAACTCATAGGGCTCAATGCCTAGTTTCGGAAAACACGTGTAGTAGGCCCAAGGCTAGTGGGCATAGGTAGAAGCTCATAAACAAACTTGACTAGGAAGAGCCATGAAAAACTCCTAATTAATGGAATTAATCATGTGTTGTGCCATAGTTCCGAGTTAGGACCGACAGGGCAGTGCGTCACGGCCTAGTCGATGGACCGGCCTAGACAAACAGCCGTGAGTCGGGTTGAACGTCGGGGCCATCAGACTGTTGGCACCAAAGAGGATGGATAACTATATGAAAACTATTGCTTGTGCATGCACTTGTGGTATAGAACCATTAGGATGCCTTAAGGAGTAGTGATGGGTCCTAAGGGTTACTGGACGACATGGTGGAGATAAGTACAGTTCGTCGTGCCAGTCAGTCTTGAATCTTTGGAAGCTTCTTGCGCATGAGATCGGGGTGGGGCCAGGATGGGGTCTCCGTACTCATACGGATACGAAGTGCATTCGGGTCTGAGGGTCAAACGTCTGGGACGTCCACTCAAACTTAGGGTAGAAGTGGACAGGCTTCTATCACGGTGGATGGTAAAGATGCTCTAATCCACAAGTGGGTGCAATGGACGTGCTTCCCCTGCGAATGTGTGTATCCTTTCTAATGAAGGACGTGTGTTTGTTTGCTAAACACCTCCTCATGCTAGGGGATGGGTTAAAGACACCTAATTGTATGGTAATGGAAAAAGGCTTTGGATATTTGAGAAACTCCTTTAAAAAAAGATTTGTTAACCTTGGTCTAGTTTTGATTAACTAAAATAATTTTGAACTCACTTCCAACACCCACTCACTTAGTTGTAGAAACTCACCCCTCTCTTTACCACTTTTCAGGAGTAAGTAGATAAATTAAAAGAGAGCGAGAAGATGTACCCTCCGTCAAGTATGCTTAAAGTTTCTTTTAAGCTTGCTTTACATTGATTTATGCTATTCTAGGGAACAAGATTTGAATTTATGCCTAGCTCCTCTTAAATAAAGAAGAAGAAACCCCTCTTAAACCAAGGGAGTGGCGAGTTGATCACGGGGACCCGACCAATCTGGGCTGGGGCATGATATCAAATGATAGGAAATTTAATGATTTTTTTTAGAAATTTAGTTTTGGCTATGAACCAGTCAAACTCGAGGTGAATCGACCAAGTAAAGGTTGGAATTGGTCAAACCGAATGAGAAATTCACTAAAAACCAACTTGTTACAGTGCGAACCAATCAACATGCCACACCGGATGCACACATGCATGACATGCATCTTCTCCACCCAGTCATACACATGTGTCTTCTTAACCTGAACGCCTGACTCGAATCTGAATAAAACCCTAAAATAACTCAATTTTTTGATAATACTCAATTTTTTGATAATTTTCTGCACATCGCTTCCCTGAAAAATTAAATGAAAAACGGAGTATATGGACTCCCATCTACTTGGCTATGGACATGGCCAACTAGACAACTCAATACCCGGTCTCCATATATAAGTGTAGATCCTATTCTCACTAGAGGATCACCAGAATTCTCTTTGAACGATAGACACCTCCAGTTTTTGATGACCTTCAAACTAGACATTTCTATTTTCTATTATGACCACCAAGTTTAGTCACTTAGTTGTCCTTAGAATTTGGCAAGAGTAAGCTTTCGAACCTCACCCCTCTCAACCATTAACGCTCTCTCTCCTAGTTGCAAATGAACAAAATAGTAACCTTGCTCCGTTGGCAAAAAATAGAGCAAGAGCTTTCGGGGCCCACATGGACCTCTCAGACAACCAACTACAAGTAAATCTTTTTTCTAGAGAACACTATCAGTCCCCTCTTACAACCACAATGGTCTTTTGGGCTATAGGTAAGCCTCCTAACACAAAAAATCCAAGAACTTTCGTTGGCTCTCTACTATTAACATGTAAACTCCGTTCTCTCAAGATAAGAAGCTGGAAATGAGAACCATAAATTTTTCAGAGAAAATCGAAGGTTTAAGTTAACTAAAATTGGTATGTAGAATCCAAAACGGGGATTTGGAAAATTCCAAGTGGTCAATAAAGACAAAAAAAATCATGGAATGGGACTTTGAATGAAATTGATGAGGAAACGAGACTAGTTCAAGATGAATCGAACCTGAACCAAATTGAACTAGGATGAAACGTGAAGAACCGGTTCAAAGATTCATTTTTCTAGGTGACTTAAAAACATCAATTTGGGAAATTGAAATCACCATTGGATAGAAAATAAATTTAGACAAATTTAGAAAATTTTTAAAATTTAAAAAACTGGTCGAATTGGGTGTGAATTGGTTGATTTTTTATTTCGAGTCACCAAACCCGTTCTGATCGAACCAGTCAATAGTCCAGCTGGACAATGGGCCGCTTGGTAGGTCAGCGTCTAGTCAGTGGGCACAACAAATCAGAGAGTGACGTATGGTGAAGCACGCCCTATCAACCACTCGGTCAGTGCCTGGAAGCACTAACTAATCAGAGCATGACACTTGTCCTTGGTTAATGGTCAGACGAAAGAAAATCCATGTCACTGATGATTGATAATTAGGAGAGTGGCACATGTCCTTAGTGAGCAGTCAACTAAGGAGAAGCCTCATCAGCTGGGCTGGCCAATGAGGAGCTGACACATGACAAAGATGCCACGTTAGCGTTAAACTAGGAAAACTCAAAAACAGTCGACCAATTAGAGGTAGACATGTGGCAAAGCCATGTCAGATGATCCCATCCAATTAGAGGCTAACACGTGGTGGTGGAACTGTACGTCAGGAGGGAAATATGATTTATTTAAATTGGCTAGGTCAAACAGCTAGTCAAATACGGTTAGTGGCCACGTTGAACTGAAAGACCAATGGAAGGTCACCACGTGGCTGGTCAGCGAGTTAAAGGATGACATGGACGCTGAATGGGAAGCCACGTCAGTAGAGCTAGCCAATCACAATGCACCACGTGGAAGTTCGCACGTGCGCACAATGTCATCTTCAACCTCTAAACTAGGTTGGATATGGTTGACTAATTGGTCGCGTTTCCTCTGACGACCAAAAAACCCTTAGATATGACCATGAACGGGAGAAATTGGAGGCAATGGATGGCTAAACGGATAGCCCCATCAGTTGCCGAGCTCCTTATATAAAGAGCTCCTCCCTATTTGTCCTCCTCATCCCTAAAACGACCGAAGAAGATGAAATACTCCTTTTTCTGACGATGCAAGAACCATAGCTCTAACTTGGGATTTTTCCTCAACATCCGAAGGTGAATTCAGGTTCTCTAGACCTAGGAATAAGTCCTCTACCTTCCTACCAACTCCATTCAGCTCGAGGATCACTGGTGGAGCACTAGTGAGCTCACATAGTGCTGTCACTCAGGTGGTCACAAAGTTGCAGAATCCTTCGAGTTGAAATTCAGTTACGTCTGACCTCCTACAATAAGGCTGACCCTCCCACAACTCTCTCTAACTAACCCTCGACCTCCTAGAAACTTTAAGGTAAATCAATTTTGCCTCTTGTGCTAGAATAGTATAATTACAGAACCTGAAACATGAAAACTTCTTTGATCCAATTCCCATTGCTCACACTACCAATTGACGTAGAATTTGATCCTAGGAGGATCTCCTTGCTGAGCACTAGCCGCCCATATCTAGACCTCTAACAACCATCCCTTCACTAGTAAGTAAACAAAGCTCTCTCTAGGAAAAATATCCTAACAAAGCTCCATTTTAGCTCAATTTTGGATCAAATGAAGTCATTCAAAGCTCAATGTGCTTATAAGAAGATGGGCAAAACAATTAGTAGAATGCTAGGAGGAAATTAACAAGCTTTAAGCATTCAATTTGATGAATCAAAGATTAGGGGGGCTAAAGTGCTATTTTGGAAAAAATTGGGCAATTTGGAGATTTTTTGAAAATTTGGGATTTTTGTGAAATTAACATCAATTGAGGACTAATTGGTGATTAAGATGAAATTAAGGACTTAATTGAAATTAAAATAATTTTTAGGAATTTAATTGGAATTAAATGTATTTATAAGGATTTATTTGTAATTTAAATGATTGTACTCAAAATTATATAATGGATAAAATTACATATAAAATAAACTAGCGATCTAGTGAAAAGATTAAGTTAAATGAATAATTCATTACCCGTGATAATGTAGTTACAAAAATGAGAACTTACCGGCAGTTGCAAAACCATTAATAAACTTCGAAAATCCATCTAGGACAAAAAGTCACGGGTAAGTGGGGTTTCCGACATCATGCACGTTTGGGATGATTAACATACTTTCATTAGAAAACTGTTTTCCAGAAATATTATACCATGACTGTGTGAACCCACTCAAACTTTTTGGGAGATATTTCTAATGAGATCATCAAGCATGTCTACTTAGAGGTAGAATTGCTCTAGTGGGCCCAAGGCCTCGGTTTTGAACTAAAGTGGGCCCAAAGCTAATCAGAATGGGCTCAAAGCCATAGACAAATTTATATTTGTGAGCCTAAGGGAAAACATTCATAACTAGTTAATTGTGTGATTTAGCTTCTGAACCAAGCTGGGTCGTCGAACTGTTGGGCTAGTAGCACCAAAGATAATAGTCTTAATTAAAAGAATTTTGCTTGTACATGCTGAGATATGGAACCGTCCAGGCACAAGATATGGGATAGTATTAGTTCTAAGGGCTACTAGATGATCTAGGAAGCATAATTGAAGCTTTGTCATCTAGTTAGTCAAGAAGCTTTAGAAGCTTTATGCGCATTGAGACCGAGGAAGAAGAGGCAGATGTCTCATTCCACTATAGCGAACATGAATGCTCAATTTAAGTCTGGGGGATGGGCAGTAGAGCTAACTCAGAATTGTGGTAGAAGGTGTGACCACCTAATAGGGTGGTGGTAAAATTGCTACGGACGACAAGTGGAACAGTCGGGGACTGTTTTATGAATGTATGATCCCTTTGATGATAAAGGGCATGTGCTTGATTGTTAAAAGCCATAAAAGAAAATGGCGTGATAAGAATGACATTTTAAATAATTACCTTCTTGCCTACTCATGGAGTTGTAGAACTCACCCCACCCTCCCTTAAACCTTTCAGGAAGAATATGAAGAGGACGCGGATGAAGAGTACATCCCTTGGTAAGCCTTATGCCATAATTATATTATGATATGACTATTGTAAAAAAGTACTTCCATGAATATTTTTAAAATTGTTTTCAGGTTATGTCTGTCTCGTGCGAGTACCACATTGGTTGTTATTATGCATTGGAAGGAGTGGCAGGTTGATCACATAGTTCCAACCAAATCAGGTTGGGGCGTGACAACTGTAGTGGTATCAGATCCATAGGTTTTTAAACTCGAGTTGGAGAAATAAACTATTTAAAAAAATCAGGATATTTGGGAAAAATATTTTGAAACAATACTGGAAATAATTACTAAATGAAACTCACCTTCCAAAAATATTAAACTTATATAGAATATTTTGCTTGTAGGAAAAACTCCAAAAAGTGAACCCCTCAAATCTTAGTGGAAGATGAGACATCTCCATCAAAACCCTAGAAGCTAGGTGTAAACCACGTCCTTTATAGATAAGAAAAATGGGAAAAGAACCAGTGGTTTTAAAAGAGAAAACCGAGCTGGTTCACAAACCATAACCGATAAGGAAATGATAAATTGGGGAATTGATAACTCCAAAGTGACTCAAAGAGTCATACAAATCCTAGAAAAAGAACCTTGGGATAAATGGGAGGAGAAAACTAGACCAGTTCAGGGGGAACCGAATTGAACCAGTTTGAACCGATTTCCAAATTCATTTATCTTGGTGGCTTAAAATGATCAAATAATGGAATTGAAGCTACCATTAGATAGAGAATGAATTTAGAAAATTTTAATTTTGATAAAACCGGTTGAATTAGGCATGAACTGGCCGATTTACGCATTGAACCCGATCGGACCGGTCCGGAACAGTGTCATCTTCTTCCTTAAGATGATAGCACTGTTCATTCAATATAGAAAATAGATAACATCGATGAAGGAAAAACAACTCCGATCAGGCCGTTTCAGGGCGAGGATAAGCTCAATCAAAATGGAAAGTTGTTAGATAGTGGGTCCTTGAGCTCCCTATGTAAGGAGCTCCTCTCCATTCATCCTCCACACACCTCAAATCTCCATTCTCTGTCAACTGCTCCATTTTTCAGTGAAGCTCAAACCAGAGCTCTAACATAGGCCCTTTTCTCAACCTCAAAAGGCAAGGTCAGGTCCTATAGACTCTAGGGGAATTCAGCTACCTGACATCAATTTTCTTTCGACTTGAGGACCGTCAGAGAAGTGCTGGCGAAATCAAATAGTGAAGTAGCTCTGACGGACCCAAACTGCCTATTTTGGTTGAGCTAAATTCGACCAAACCAAGCCTCTCTAACACCCCAAGCCCTCCCACAATATCAACAGAGCTGAAAGGTAAGCCAATCCAGCCCTTCCAAGTCGTTGTAGGTCGGAGTTAGAGAGAGAAAGTGCTAAACTTTACTTATAAAATTCTCCCTCAATTGGACATCAATTATAGAAATTCTTGATCCTAGAAGAAAACTCAAGACAAGATCTACCTCCCTAGATTGAGAGCTTGGACTGCCGCACCTTCGACAGTAAGCTTTCGAAGCTTTCTCTCTCTACGAACAATTTTACGACAAAGTTTTGTTTGAGCTTAATTTGAACCCAGATGCTACAGTTCAAAGATCAATTGAATCATATGGAAGTGTATGAATTGATCCATACCTTCAATTTGAGCAATTAACCCCGATTGAATGGCCAATTTGAAGAAATCAAATTTGGTCAGTTTGAAGGGGAGAAATTGGGTGAAAATTTTGGGGAAATTTGGGGATTTCAAAAAATTGAGGCACTTTCATGCAATTTCTCAAAATTGAAGGAAAATTGGCAATAAGAAAGATGTTAAGGGACCAATTGGTCAATTTTCAGAACATTTGGGGCTAAATTGTCATTTTTGGAAACTAGGGGCAAAAGCGTAATTTTTGGAAAATTGGGGACTAAATTAGAAATTTGGAAAACTTGAGACCCTTACACAGTTTTCAGTAAATTGAGGACCCGAAGGGAATTTTAGAATCCATGGGACTCAATTTGGGGGAAAGTTAGCATTAGGGACCTAAAGTCAAGGAAAATAAACATTAGGGACCTAAGTGCAATAATTCAAAAGTTGGGGCCTAGTCATCCATACATGTGAAAACGTTGGTTGTCATGCCAAAGCTTAATTGATAAGGATGCCCCATTCGTGTAGGGGCACAAGAAACCAAAATGCCAACAAGGAAAAGCTAGTGTGGACATGGAAACTGACTAGGGACAAACACGTCACGGTCATCGGATGAGTGGGCTTAATTACATCATACCCTGTTGGGATGATGAGCACTACTTCTAACTGTTAAAACCTACTTACGTTTTGTAAGTAAAGATTAATCATTCCTGGTTGGTATGATGAGTTCCTTGGGGAAAGGAGAAACTCGTTGATCGGTTGTAAGCGATGATATCATCACACCCAGTTGGTGTGGTGAGTTAAAAATTATGATTTTATCAGAAGTGTTCTCCCTTTACTGTGTGTCAATGCTTAAATTATTTAGGAGACCTTCTTGACGGGAGCTAGTACAGCTCAGATAGGCCAGGGACCTCGATTTTTGAACTCATGGGGCTCAAAGCCCAGTTTTATAAAACACGTGCAGTGGGCCAAGGCCAGTGGGCACAAGCTGAAGCCCATAAACAAACACGAATAGGAAGAGCCATGAAAACTCTCATTAAAAGTGGAATTAACTATGTGATTCATCATGACACCAAGTCAGGACCGACAAGGCTCAATGGGCTAGAGACAGTGCGTGAGGGCCAGGTCAATGGACTAGTCAGACAAATAACTGCAGGCTGGGTTGAGTGTCGAAACCATTGGATCGTCGGCACCAAAGAGAATGGCTAAGAAAATGAAAACTATTGTCTGTGCATGCTCCTATGGATTCAGGACCATTAAGACACCTAAGGGGGGTAGTGATGGGTTCCAAGGACTGCTAGATGACATGGTGGCGATAAGGGAAAGAGAAGCTACTGCGTTTGGGTTTCTCGTCGTACCAGTTAGTCACGGAGTTACTGTGTTTGGACTCCAGAGAGTTACTATGTTTGGACTCCACGAAGCTACTGCATTTGGGCTTCTCGAAGCTATTGTGTTCGGGCTTCATGTGCCCGAGACCAGGATAAGGCCTCTATCCTCATACAGACACGAAGTGAAATTCGGGCATAAGGGTCAGATGTCGAGAATATCCACTCTAACCTAGGGTAGAAGTGGACAAGCTTCTATCTTAGTGGACGGTAAAGACGCTCCAATCCACAAGTGGGTGCAATGGACGGGTTGCACCTACGAATGTGTGTAGCCTTCCTGATGAAGGGCATGTGCTTGTTTACTAAAATCTCCTGAGGCAAGGGGATGTGCTAAGAAAAGCTAAACACACCTAATATGGAAATGGGAAAAAAGGTTTTAAAACCTTGGAAAGGATTTGAGAATTCTTGGAAAAAGTAATGGTAAACCTTGGAAAAAGGTTTTTAGAAAATAAATTGAAACTGAGGAAACCCTTTTAAAAGAAAATGTCACCCTAGGCAGGGTAAAGGTTTTGAAAATTGAACTTTGAGGAAAAACCTTCTTTTAAAGAAATGATAACCTTGGCATGACTATTTTTTACTCTCTCCCAACACCCGCTCACTAAGTTATAGAACTCACTCCCCTCCCTTTTTACCTCTTTTAGATAACCAAGGGAAAACTAAACTTAAAGACCTCCATGGAAGACATGTATGCCAGTTTTAAGATATTCAGTTTTATATAATGTTATTCCAAGAAAGATAGGAAAAAAGGATGCCTCACTCCTCGTAGTTTAAAAAAGGGTGAAACCCTTCATGGACCAAAGGGAGTGGCGGGTTGCTCACAGAGACAACGGGACTAGCCTAGGCCCAAGAAGAAGTAGAGGAGAACTTTTGGGAATCCTAAGCCAACTATGTGAGGGTCTTGCATAAACTACCACCTATCTGTACTAACACAGAGTCGTTAAATTGGATGCAGAAAGCCTATGAGTATGAAGTAGTGGTATTGGAAATGTATGGGATCTCCATAACTCGAAGGGGTAAATTCAAGGAATCGTGGAGAGGTGCGTCTTCATCAGAATATGAATAACCTAGAATGAATGAATGTGCTAAGTGTGAGAAGTATCATGGAGGCCCATGCCCACCTAAGAATACGACATCGACCTCCACCCCTTCCAATGAGGAATCCCGCAACTCACCAACAGTAAACTCTAAGTCAGTTAACATGTGAGATTAAAGGGGTAGTTAGTAGGAAATTGGCATATTTGCTTGAGTTATGTAATAAGCCACTCTTATGGCAACTGAAGTCGGTGAATAAAATCTTCAAGCTTATAACTTCATACTATAACCGAAAAGCTAAAAACAACTCTCTAGAAAATTGTGGCGAGGAAGTCGAGAAGAAAAGGCATATGGAAGAATACAGGAAACCTTCAGTGTAATGAATAAACTAGAAAAAGGAATAAGGAACGAGTACATGGAGAGAGTGTACTCGCAAGAATTCAAAGGAGGAGGTCGAACCCAAGGAAGGAGAAAAAGGGAAGCTGGCATCTAAGGATATCATATGAGTCAGATATCCATAACGATGGATTGAGGGAAGAAACTTCTGAAGAAGGAAAATAAGAGGTAATCAGGAAGGAAGTCCTGAAGAAGTACGTACTTCGACCAAGGGGTGATTGACCCAATTAAAGGAATAATGATCATAATGATATAAAAATAGGAAACCTTCAAGGAGTAAAGTGAGAATAACCATGAACTAGTCACAAGCAGGCAAGGATGGACTAAAGAATGGGAATCCTTAGGTAGGGACGCCATCAACATGAGGAAGTGCAAGAGGGAGGATAATCACACGTATGTCGATGGACAAATCGTGAAGAGAATTGGGAAACTCGATAGTTGAAACCGAAAATGACCCATAAGGCGGTTGCTGAAGGACAAACAAACAAGGAAAAAACCAAAATGATCATGAAAGGCATGTCATCTAAGTAAAGGAAAAAGAGGTAAGGATAGTTGTATAATCATATCGACCGTAGAATTAAGGATGGACCAAAGGACAAACACAAGCCCCAAGAGGGCAAAGTTAATAATGCCAAAACAAGGAGGGATAAGAACGAAAAGCTTAGAAGGGTGCCTTGCTAAGAAATTCTATGATGTAGAAAAACAACCAAACCATGGAACGATTATGCATGTTAAGATTCCCAATTCGGTGATCTGGATTTATGGTTGGACAAAAACCCTAGAAGGAAGAATTTTAACCATGAGGGGCATGAGGTTGGAACCTAAGAAATTACCTTTGGATATACAGGTAAGACAGCTCAATCATGATAAACTCCATGGAGTAAATGGACACTTGACCAGAAGGAAAAACTCTCGAGGATGTTGCCTAAAGGGCGAAGTAAGAGATTGACCATAGTGACATGTTGCCTAGGGTAAAGGTATGAGCAAGGGGGGCACGCTAGGAATACAAAGTGGGAAAGGTGAGGTGAGATTGGTAGGTGATTTTCACCTCAAGTTTGAATGCCTAAACATGCCATTAAGAACGATGGCAAACTAATAGATGAAAAATTGGACACACCCAAGGCATGGAGAGAAAAGGTTAAACGTCCAAAGGGAGTAATGGCAGAATGATGCTCCCAAGAGATATAGCGAAGATATGGAGTATGGTAAGAGTGGTGCCAAGTGGAAATGACATGATGCATTCAAGAGATTCTAACCAAAATGAATACAAGAAATAGTCGCTAATCACCTAAGATGGGTGGTTGGGTGGGGAGAACAAAGCTAGAGAAATGAAAAGAACCTAGCCAAAAAAGACTTATGGTAGGAATAGATAAACCTTCTCTTGGTAAGTAACTATGAGGAGTTAATAAGGATAAAGTCCATAGAGTGAGTAGATACTGGAAGAGAAGGTGAAACCTCTTAAGGTTATCATTAAAGAGGCAAAGGAGAAAAGCTTGGCAGAAACAAGTTTGATGCCTAAAAATGAAGCTTTACAAGTAACATTTAATGGAATAAATGGTGAGAAGTGGTAAGGACAAAGTTCAAAAGGGAGATTTATAGGGAAGTTAGAAGGGAATGAGAAATGAAGGATTATCTATTGAGCATTAGGGTAATTTTCATGACACTAATGTATTTTACTGAATGCCAAAAATGGAGGCAAATTCCATGAGTTTATGGATTGGAGTTGGATGTTGATGGGGAAACATTTTTGAAAGATATCATGCTAAAGCATCTTACGGTGCTGGGGATGCATAAGTCCAAAGGACAACAAGGGTAAAACTCCTAAAAGGGAGAGTCATATACCCAATCATGACCACGTCAAACGAAAGTTTGGGGTATACCTTAACCATAAGAAAGAAAGGATGCCTCTAAGCTAGGAAGCTGTAAATGGGCAAAGTTTTAAATCTCGGGTACCCAAATGAAGGATGGAGTTCAAAAATGGACTATTCAAGTTAAATAATCAAAGCCTTAAGAGTGGATAAGGCATTTAGATCAATAGTAAACAAGATTCTCCTCACACCAAGCGAGTGAAAAATGGGAGGGAAGGAATCCCAAACATTTGTTAAGGATCATACCGTCATGATGAGAGTACGAGCTAATGAGAAGCGACCCAGATGGATTTGAGTACGCGAATTTCCCCGTATGAAATCACTGGTTAAGTCGAAAGCTAGGATTCCAAAATAATTGGGTGATGAGGAAAGTATGAAAAGATCCTAGGAGGGATCTGCCAAACTTTGAAATCTTAAAGTAACCCTAATGAAAAAGAGGATAGGGGAAAATCCCCAAGGTAATAGAGATGAGACTAATAAAGAGGTTGGGCCGATGAGGTACAACTAGGATAAGAACTTGCCCTATAATGTATGGCCTGTCCAGATCATAAGTCGTTCAGAAAGGGATATAAGGTCGAAGAAGATGTCAATGGCAAAGGAATTCTAGCACAATGGCCAGAATGGAGAAAGAAATGAGGAGACACAAACGAGGTGGAAATAGAGATTTATTCTCCATTTCAAATGACGTATATTGAGTTTTGGGGACAAAACTCCTTAAAAGGAGTGGAGAAGTTGTAAACCTCGTTCTCTCAAGATAAGAAGTCGAAAATGAGAACCAAAATTGTTTTAGAGAAAATCAAGGATTTAAGTGAACCGAAATTGGTATGGAGAATAAAAAATAGGGATTTGGAAAATTACAATTGGTTAATAAAGACACAAAAATCATGGAAATGGACTGTGAATGAAATTGATGAGGAAACCAGATCAGTTAAGGGTGAACCAGACCTAAACCGGATTGAACTGGAATGAACTGTGAAAACTAGTTCAAAGATTCATTTTTCTAGATTACTTAAAAATATCAATTTGGGAAATTGAAGTAACCATTAGATAAAAATTTAATTTAGAAAAATTTAGAAATTTTAAAAATTTTAAAAACCGGTCTAATTGGGTCATCGAACTTGGGACTGCCTGCTAGATCAATATCTAGTCAATGAGCACAACCAATCAAAGCACGACGCATGGCAAAGCATACCCAATCAGTCGTTCGGTTAGCAGTCAAATGAAAGAAAATCCACGTCACCATCAACCGACCAATAGGAGAGCAACACATGTCCTCAGTCAACATTCCACTGATGAGAAGTCTCGTCATCTGGGCTGGCCAATGAGGAGCTGACACGTGGCAAAGATACCATGTCAGCAACCAACTAGGATATTAGAGAAATGGTTGACCAATCAGAGGTCGACACATGGCAGAGCCACTTTGGATGGTCCCAGCCAATTAGAGGCTGACACGTGGTAGTGGCACAATACGTCAAGAGTGAAATCTGACTTATTTAAATTAGCCAATTAGAGGACATCACATGTCACAGTCAAACGGCTAAACGAATAGGGTCAGCGACCACGTTGGATTGAGCGACCAATGGACGGTCGCCATGTGGCCGATCAATGAGTCAAAGGAAGACTCAAACGCTGAGTGGGAAGTCATGTCAATGAAGCCAGCCAATCACAATGTGCCACGTGGCAGCTCGCATGCGTGCACAAAATGTCATTTTCAACCTCTAAACTAGGCAGTATATGGTCGAAGGACTGGCTGCTTTTCCTCTAGTGACCGAAAAACCCTCCAATATGACCATGAATGGGAGAAATGGGGGTTAAGTGATGGACGAACAGATAGCCCGTCAGTTGTTGAGCTCCCTATATAAAGAGCTCCTCCCCATTTGTCCTTCTCATACCTCAAATGATCGAAAAAGATGAAGTAATCGATTTTTCGACAAAGCAAAGAACTAGAGATCCGACTTGAGCCTTTTCCTTAACCACCGAAGGCAAATTCGGGTTCCCTGGAACCAAGAAGAAGTCCTCTACATTGCTGCCACCTCCATTCAGCTCGAGGATCACCAGAGGAGCACTAGTGAGCTCACACAATACCATCACTCTGATGGTCACAAAGTAGCAGAATCCTTTGAGTTAAACTCCGGTCGTCTCCAACCTTCTATAACTAGGCCGACCCTCCCATAGCTCTCCTTGACAAACCCTCAGCTTCCTCGAACTTTTAAGGTAAGCCAATTTTGCCTCCTTGTTCCAGAATAGTAGAATTACATAACCTAAAACATGAAAACTTCTCTCATCCAATTCCCATTGCTCATGCTATCGAATGATGCGAAATTAGATCCTAGGAGGATACCATTGATGAGCACTAGCCATCCATATCCAAAGCTCCGACAACTGCCCCTTCACTAGTAAGAAAACGAAGCTCTCTCTAGGAAAAATATTTCGGTGAAGCTCCGTTTGAACTCAATTTTGGGTAAAATGAAGTCATTCAAAGCTTAGGGTGCTTGTAGGAAGATGAGGAAATGACTAGTAGCATGCCAGGAAGCAATTAACCAGCTTTAAGCATTCAATTTGATGAATGAAAGTTTTTTCTTTTTTTTTTTTTTAGGGGGGGGGGGGGGGGGGGAAGGGGGGCTTAAGGGCAATTTTAGCAAAAATTGGACAATTTAGGGATTTTTTGAAAAATGGGGAATTTTATGAAATTAACATCAATTAAGGACCAATGGTGATTAAGATGAAATTAAGAACTTAATTGCAATTAAAATTACTTTTTAGAAATTATATGCAATTAAAAGTATTTACATGGATTTATTTGCAATATAAATGGTTGTACTCAAAATTATATAATTGATGAAATTGCAAATAAAATAAACTAGGGATCTAGTGAAACGATTCAGATAAATGAATAATTTATTATATGTTATAATGTAGGTACGAAAAGGAGATCTTACCGACAACTACAAAACGATCTAGAGACTCTGGAAATCCATCCTGGACTATAAGTCATGAAACATAGATGAGTGGAGTTTCCGATATCATGCTTGTTTGTGGTGATGAACATACTTTTGTTAGAAAACCATTTTCCAAAAATAATCTCCACTGATTGTGTGAACCCACTCAAACTTTTTGGGAGATATTTTTGATAAGAGCATGAAGCATGCATACTTAGAGCTAGAATTGCTCTTGTGGGTCCAAGGCCTCAGTTTTTAACTAAAATGGGCCCAAGGCCAGGTTTTAAAAAACTCGTGAAGTGAGCCCAAGGCCAATGGGAATGGGCTCAAACCTGTAGACAAATTTATATTTATGAGGCTAAGGGAAAACCTTTATAACTATTTAATTATGTGATTTAGCTACCAAGCCAAAGTTGAGTCATTGAACTCGTTAGGTTTGTAGCACCAAAGACAATAGTCTTAATTAAAAGACTTTTGCTTATGCATGTTGAGATACGAAACCATCGAGGCACCCAATATGAAGTAGTGTTGGTTCTAAGGGCTGCTGGATGTCATAGGGAGCATAAGGGAAGCTTTCTCATCTAGTAAGTCAAGAAGCTCTAGAAGCTTCAAGCACATTGAGATTGAGGAAAAAGGGGGAGAGGTCTCATCCCACTATAGCGAACATGAAGGCTCGATTTAAGTCGGGGGATGGGCAGTAGAGTTCATTCAAACTTGTGGTAGAAGGTGTGACGTCCTACTAGGGTGGTCGATAAAGTTGCTTTGTACCATAAGTGGAACAGTCGGGGATTGTTCTACTAATGTATGATCCCTTTGATGATAAAGGACATATGCTTGATTGTTAAAAACCCCTAAAAGAGAATGGTGTGATAAGAATGAAATTTTAAATAATTACCTTCTTGCCCACTCACTGAGTTGTAGAACTCACCCCACCCTCCCTTAAACCCTCCAGGAAAAATATGAAGAGGAACGCGGATGAAGAGTGCATTCATTGTAAACCTTATACCATAATTATATTCTAGTATGTCTATTAGAAAAATGTTCTTCTATTAATATTTTAAAAATTGTTTTCAAGTTACGCATGACTCATGCGGGTACCACATCAAACGGAGTCACAGGTTGATCACGAGGTTCCAACCAAACCAGATTGAGGCATGACATAGCACCTCATTGAAATAGAAACGGGGATACAAGGGAAGAGTCATAACTTGTCCGCCCATGCAAATCATGGAAGTGAGTATACAAGGGAAGAATCAGCTTCTAGAAATTCATAGGACTTGTGGAGATTTATCGTTGTGGTCAAGGCAACACTCGTGATCCTAATGTAAGATTGAGTGGATAAAAGGATGCATGATGTTAGATTAAACGTAATTAGAATTCGTGTGAGAGGGACGATCATCTAGAGATGTTCCATGGGAGTGCACGTGATGTGCATACCCCTCACATCCCAAGTTCATATATGATGAAACTACAGAGTTTTTATTTATGCACTCAACTTGTAAAGTTGTGAAAAGGGAGATGAATTCATGAGTTTTTTAAAATAATATTTGGAAGAGATAAATAAAATTGTGAATCAATCTAATATAATATGCCTAATAAAAGAGTAGGTAGGGATCAATTGTAATCCATGTCGTGGCTAGACATTGGTAAATCCATTCACTGAGATGTGAGCTCACCCTTACCCCTAACTCTTTTCAGGAATATATAAGGAGCCCGAAGAATTGCTACAACCTCAACTCCTATTGCCACGCAATCAAGGTATGATACTCGATATGTGTGCACAAAGGTTATGTTACTTAAAAGATGCTTAAATTCCTGAGGGTAAAGTGTGTTTGATTTTTGGGGCCCACTATACATTTGTAAAAGATTAAACTTCCACCAAAATTTGTATGATTTTATTGAGAGCCTTACATCTTTTTGGCTCTACTTCAATGAATATACCTACCTTAGTAGACTTGAGAGTGTGTGATGGGTTGCCATCGTGTTTCCACAGCCTGGGAAATCCTGTCAGAGCATGACAATTTTAGTTGTATCAAAAATTGGTTTTCAAAAGGAAATTTTGGGATAGTTGGAAAAACCTCAGGAATAACACTGCTAATACCTTCGTTGAAAATATTAAAGTAATTAGATATCCTCCTATACTAATGCTAGACATGGAAATTAAAATTTGTAGAAATGGGGCCAAAAATGAAACATAATCGAATGATCAAGAGAGGATGGAAACACACATGTGTATCGCACACCCCGATGGCATTCCCCATGACCATGTCTGAATCAGCTTCTTTAGATACTCTCTTGATAACACTTGGTAATATTCTTGAGGCAACCCAAATGGACTCCTGGACCACCACAAAGACACCCCCTCTTGATAAATGAAGAGGAAAGTCAAGTGATCGGGCCCAAGGGGAGAAAGATGCAGTGTCATGCCCCGACCCATTTTGGTCAGATCTCCGCGAGCAACCTACCACTCTTCCAGTTTATCAAGGGTTTTCCCCTTCTTTAAACTGTGAGGAGTAAGGCGTCCTTTGTACTTGTACCTTTCCTGGAATAACATCAATCAAAACTGAAATAAATTAAATTTACTTATCGGTCTTTCAAGTTTAGCTAGTGGAATGTCTGTAGGTAGGTATTTCCCTCGGTTACCTAAAAAGGGGTAAAGGGAGGGGGGTGAGATTGACAACTTAGTGAATGGGTGTTTGAAACACAAGTTTTAGAAAAATAATTTGAATTGGAGTGTGCTAGACTCCTTATTTTCTTTAAAACCATCTCTTCTTCAATTCCTCGCTTTTCAAAACCATTACTCATCATTAACCACAGTCGGCGTGTTTAACAATCAACACACACCCTTCATCATGAAGGGATCACACATTCGCAGGGCAGCACATCCACTGCGCCTACTTGTGGCGTCAGGGCAACTTTACCGGCCACCTAGATAGAAGCCCATCCACTTCTACCTTGAGAATGCGTGGATGTACACGATATCCGATCCTCAAACCCGAAAGAAACTTCGTGTCCGTATGAGGAAAGAGATCTCATCCCGACCCCACCCTGGTCTCATGTGCGTGAAGCTATGTCGAGCTTCCCTGACTGCTGGCACTACAAACTTCCCTTATCTCCACCATGTCGTCTAGTAGCCCCTAGGACACATCATTACCCCTCTTGGGCATCTTGATAGTCCTAAACCTCAATGCATGCACAAAACAATAGTTTTCCTCATAAGTCATTTAATATTTGGTGCCACTAGTCCAACTTGTCGCACTAGCGTCAATCCATTGAGTATGTCGGACCTATCTTAGTACCATGGACAAATCATACCATTCATTTAAAGTTTTCATGGCTTAACAACATGTTTGTTTACGAGCTCCTGCTCGTGCCAATTGGCCTTGGGCCCACTGTACGATATTTTCAAAATTGAGCATTTTAGCCTCCAAGTTCCAAAACCAAGGCCTTTGGCCTATCTAGGCTATTCGAGCTCCTATCAAGAAGGTCTCTCAAAATCTTTAAGCAGTGGCACACAGTCAGGGGAGAGCACTTCTGACAAAATAATTCTTTTTCACCTGTCCATCACACCAGTCGGGTGTAAGGACATTTCCACTCATAACCGATAAGCGGGTTTTCTACTTCCTTCCAGGAAGTTCATCATACCAACCGGGTATAATCTACTTACAACCGTTAAGTAGTTTTTTAATGTATTTTCTCACATCACCCTAACTAGGTGTGATGTTAAAATTCCACATAATAGTGGGTTTTCATTTTTGAGGTACTCATCATCCCAACCGGGTATGATGTGAAAATTCAAACTCACCCAATATTCGTAGTGTATTTTTCCTCTTAACTGGCTCTTTGCCTCACGTGAGCTTATCCTTATTGGCGTTCCTAGTACTTCGTGTTCCTACATAATATGAACATCCTTGTTCATTAACCTTTGGCCTAATAGCCATCATTCATCGTGAAGGAATAAAATACGCAAACTTCTAATAATTTACATTTAGGTCCCTAAAGTTCTTTTGTTTAAACTTTAAGTCCCTAATTCCAATTTTCCCCCAAATTGAGTCCCAAAACTTTCAAAAATTCATTATGGGTCCTCAATTTATCCAAAATCCCAAAAGAGGATTCAGGTTTCCCAAATCTCCAATTTGGTCCCCAACTTTTCAAAAATTACCATTTTGCCCTTACTTTAAAAAATGGAAAATTTGACCCTAATAGTTCCAAAAATCAACCAATTGGTCCTCCAAAAATTTTTTCATAGACAGTTGACCCTCAATTTTGGGAAATTGCACTTTAGTCCCTCAATATTTTGAAATTCCCCAATTTCTCCCTTTTAAACTGGCTGAATTTGATTTCATCAAATTGACTATTCAATCGGGTTTAATTGTTGAAATTGAAGGTAAAATTGAGTTCCTACACTTCCACACGATTCAATAGAACTTTGAATCGCATCATTTGGATCCAAATTGAGCTCAAATGGACCTTCGTCGAAAAACTGGACTTAAAGAGAGAAAGCTTCAAAAGCTTACCGTTGGGGGTGCAGCGGTCCGAGCTTTTGATTTGGGCAGATAGCTCTTGTCCTGAGGTTACTCCTAAGATCAAGAATCACATTAATTCATGCTGAATTGAGGGAGAATTTGGTTAGTGAAGTTTCGTGAGTTCTGTCTCTAACTTTGATTGTAAATTATAGAGGTGAGCCATATTGAGTTACCTTTCAGCTCTAATTGATTCATATGAGGGTTGTGGAAGTGTTAAGAGAGCTTGGTTTGGCCTTAGAAAGGCTCAAATAGAAAGTTTTTAGCTCGGCTAAAACAAGGTAGCTTCGGTCCATCGGAGCTACTTCATTGTTTGATCACGCCGGTGTTTCTCCATCGATCCACAGAGCAAATGAAGACTACCGTCAAGTAGTTGACTTCTCCCCAAATCTAAAGAACCCAACCTCACCTTATTTAGCTTAGAAAAACCCCAATGTCGGAGCTCTAGTTTGAGCTTCACCGGAAAATGGAGTAGTAGAGAGAGAGAGAAGTTTTTAGGTGTGAGGAGGATGAATGAGGAGTAGCTCTTTATATAGGAAGCTTGTGGACTTCTTGGCTATAAACCCCAATCTTTGATAAAAAGAAAACTAGGAAAAGAGCTGGTCATTTCCAAAGAGAAAACTAAGTTGATTTATAAACTAAAACCGATAGAGAAAGGAAAAACTGAGAAATTTAGGTATCTAGAGTGACTTAAGGAGTCACAAAAGTCATGAGAAAGGACTTTAGGGTGAATTGGAGGTGAAAACCAAACTTGTTCAAGTGAACCGGATTGAACCGGTTTGAAACACTATTGAACTAAATCATAAATTCATTTTTTTAGGTAGTATAGAAAAGTCAATTTAAAGAATTGAGACCACCACTTGATAGAGAATTAATTTAGATGAATTTACAAATTTTTAATTTTGAAAAACTCAGTAGAATCAGGCCTGAACTGACCGGTTTAAGCGTTGAACCTAATTTAGACCGGTCCGGTTTGGTTCGGAACAGTGTCTTCTTCCTTCAGATGACAACACTATTCACTCAGCGAAAAATTGAGCAGCATTGGTGAAGATGAAAAGTCTCTGTCCAGGGACCTTCAGATAATGAATGACCACCATTAAGGCACTAATCGGACGACCAAGAAGCCCCCAAGCTTCCTATATAAAGAGCCCCTCCTCATTCGTCCTCCTCACACCTGAAAACTCTCCTCTCTCCCTACTACTCCATTTTTTGGTGAAGCTCGAACTAGAGTTCTGACTTGGTTGGGTTCTTTAGATTCAGGGAGAACTTAGCTACACGATGGTAGCCTCCATTTGCTCTAAGGATCACCGTAGAAACGCTGACGTGATAGAACAGTAAAGCAGCTTTGGCAGATTGAAGTTGTCCTGTTTTGGCCGAGCTGAAAATGGCCAATTCTGACCCTTCCCAGGCCAAACCAAGCAATCCCAACACTTCCACAACCCTCATACAGCTAAATTAGAGTGGAAAGGTAAGCCAATTTGGCTCAACTCTGTAATTTCTGATCAGTGTTAGAGAGAGAACCGGCGAAACATCACTGACCAAATTCTCCATCAATTCGACATGAATTGATGTGATTCTTGATTATAGGAGGAACCTTAGGACAATAGCTATATGCCCAAATCAAAAACTCAGACCACTGCGCCCCCGACGGTAAGCTTTCGAATCTCTCTCCCTACATCGAGTTTTCCGACGAAGCTCCTTTGAGCTCATTCTGCCGAAGCTTCGTTTGAGCTCGTTCCGATGTCAATCATGCGATACAAAGTGCAATTGAATCATATGGATGTGTAGGAACTCAAATCCACCTCCAAGTTTAACAATTAACTTCGATTGATTGTCAATTTGATGAAATCAAATCCGGTCAGGTTGAAAGGTTTTAGGGGAAATTTTGGGAATTTTGAAAATTCGAGGGACTAAATTGCAATTTCCCAAAATTGAGGGCCAATTGGTCATGAAAAAGATGTTGGAGGACCAATGCGTAGAAATTTGGAATTTTTGGGGGTCAAATTGCTATTTTTGTAAAGTAGGGGTAAAATGGTAATTTTGGAAAAGTTGGGGACCAAATTGGAAATTTGGGAAAATTGAACCCCTTTTTGTAATTTTGAATAAACTGAGGTCCTGAAGTAAATTTTTTGAAGCTCCAGGACTCAATTTGGGAAAATTTTGCATTAGTGACCTAAAGTTAAAGAAAAAGAACTTTAGGGACCTAATTGCAATTAATTAAAAATTTTAGGTATGTTATTTATTCATGATGAATGAAGGCTATCATGCAAAAGGATAATGAACAAGGATGTTCATATCGTGTAGGAACACAATGTACCAGGAAAGCCAGCCAAGACAAACTTGTGTGAAAACAAAAAGCCGGTTAAGAGGAATTCACTACATTAACGGGTGAGTGGGAATTTTCACATTATACCCAGTTAGGATGATGAGCACCTTGGTAATGAAAACATGTCACTATGTGGGATTTTAACATCACACCTAGATGGGGTGATGTGAGAAAACACATGGAAAAACTACTTATCGGTTGTAAGTGGATCATACCTGATTGGTATGATGAACTTCTTGGAAGGAAGTAGAAAACCCGTTCATCGGTTATGAGCGGTGATGTCCTCAAACCCAGTTGGTGTGATGGACAACTAGAAAGTTATTTTGTCAAAAGTGCTCACCTCTGACTGTGTGCCACTACTTAAATGTTTTGGAAGACCTTATTGATGGGAGATTGAATAGCTCAGATACGCTGGAGACCTTGGTTTTGGAACATAGGGGCTAAAATGCCCGATTTTGGAAATCCCGTACAGTGGGCCTAAGGCCAATTGACACGAGGAGGAGCTTGTAAATAAACATGAGTTTAAGCCATGGAAATTGATGTGTTTGGCCATGGTACTAAGATAGGACCGACACACTCAATGGACTGACGATAGTGTGACAAGACAGATCGACGGACCAGTCGAGACAAATAGCTGCAAGTCGAGTTGAGGGTCGGGGCTGTTGGACCAGTGGCACCAAAGATTAAATGGCTTAAGAGGAAAACTATTGTTTTGTGCATGCACTGAGGTACGGAACCTTCAAGACGCCCAAGAGGGGTAGTGATGCGTCCTAGGGGCTATTGGATGACCTGGTGGAGATAAGGGCAATTTGTCGTAACAGCACTTAGGGAAGCTCGACGTAGCTTCATGCGCATGAGACATGGGTGGGGTCGAGATGATGTCTCTATCCTCATATGAACACGGAGTTTCTTTTTAGGATTAAGGGTTGGATGTCACGTACATCCACTCATTGTCAGGGTAGAAGTGGATGGACTTCTATCTAGGTGGCCGGTAAAATCGCTCTGACACCACAAGTGGGTGTAGTGGACGAGCTGCCCTGCAAATGTGTTATCCCTTCATGATGAAGGGTGTGTGTTGATTGTTAAACACACCGACTGTGGTTAATGAGAAATGAGGGTTTTGAAAATCAAGAAATCAAGGAAGAAAGAATTTTAAAGAAATTAAGGAGTCTGGCACACTCCAATTTAAACTATTTTTATGAAAATCAAGTTTTAAACACTCATTTACTGAGTTGTGAAACTCATCCCCTCCCTTATACCCCTTTTCAGGTAACCAAGAGAAACTTACATAAAAACCTCTAGTTAGCTACACCTGCAAGATAGGTATATAAGTTAAAATTTCTAGTTTTGATTAATGTTATTCTAGGAAAGGTACAAGTTTAAATGATGCCTTACTTCTCAAGGTTTAAAGAAGGGGAAAACCCTTAATAAGCTAGGAGAGTGGCTGGTTGCTCACGGGGATCCAACCAAACCAGGTCAGAGCATGACAAATTGAGTGGTATCAGAGCATGTTTCCTCAAATACATTATCAAGACTAGAGAATATAGTAAGTAATAGGAATGATTTTAAAATTTTCAAAATTGCTCCCAAGAAAGGAACCAAGAGAACTAGGGTCATAGTCTCTACCATTGCTTAACTATCCCTACCTGTGGAAGCTCCCCAAGAAGCCTAGAAAAGCCCACCTTGAATTAGCTCGGAACACCAGAGGTTGTACGAGGAGTTCACCCGTGTATTTGGGTAACCTAACCTCGTTCTAGAGGCAGGCACCAACTCTCGGGTTGAACCAGAGGAAGTACAATCCCATCATCCTCCAGTTAGCCATCCCCCTCCAGTAGACATTCTCAGAGATCTCAAGACTCTCTGTCAACTGGGGTGTAGGCCTTTCCTTGGAGAGAAAGATGGTGGTGCCACCATGGATTGGCTGGCAAATGTAAAGAAGCTAATGGGAATCGTCAGGATACTACCAGAGGACATAGTGATCCTGACAGAATTCTTCCTAGAGGGAAGTGCCAAAAGGTGGTGGGACAATGTCCAAAACTTGCATACCTCCACCCCCACCTGGGAGTAATTTGAGGAAAGGTATGCGGAGGAGTACCTGGCTCCTCATTTGATTAACGATAAGAAGAAGGATTTCCTCTAACTTTGGCAAGGGCTTAACTCCATATCGGAGTATGAAACAAAATTCAATGAGTTAAGACCCTTTGCTCCCGACCTAGCTAGGCCAGCAGACATATGCCAACAGTTCAATGATTGTCTCAATATGGACATACGAGACCGTATGGGAGTACTAGGATGCTCCACGGACCTGGCAGCGATAATTAGTATGGCTCATGAGTTGAGCGACTGATGTAGACCCGACGTCGTTGGATGGAGGATGGAAGGAGCATAATGGCCCAAGATAGGGAAATAGGGTGGCATTTCAAAGGAGAAAGGACATGCCACCACCTCCCCCAAAGAGTAATCTCCACCCTGCCCTAAGGAAACCCTCGTTGTCCTAGGTGCCAAAGGCACCACAAGGGAGCATGCTTGACCTGCTTTGCATGTGGTCAAGTGGGGCACTTTGCAAAGGAATGCCCCATTCTCAGGGAGAACAAGCAGAGGAATACACTTGGACCACCCCAAGGGAACCCCATGAATCCCAAGCCAGATGCTACAGCCCAAGTACTAGCTAGGTTATACAACCTCACCTAGGAAGAGGCTAGGAAAGACCCTAGTACTGTAGTGGGTACATCCCAAAACCCTCCCAACTAGTTCAAGAAAATCTTGTAATTGAAAATTCAATAAAGAAAGTCTTTCCTCTAAAAATATGTGTTTCTTCAAATCAAGGTATGTGCAATTATGGGGACAATAGGTCTATACCCTCTTTGACTCAAGAGTTGAGAGATCCTTCATCATGGAGGACTTGATTCCAAGTTTACCTCTAAAACTCACTCCTCTAGGACAAAGTCACAACATCCTCATGCCCTTAGGAGAAGGGTTAAATAGGAATAAACAGTCAAAGGGATGTGAGATAAATATTAGAGGAATTAAACTCGAGGCAGATTTGATTATGTTGCCTCTAAGGGAGGTCAAAGTGATCCTTGGAATGGATTGGTTAAGTAACCATCAGGCTAGGATGGACTGTGGAAAGAAGACAGTGACCTTTCACACTCCCAAGACCAATGAACAAAATTCCAAGGAGACCAAAGGAAGGGTGAAGTGCAGATGGTGTCCCATATGAAAGCCCAAAAGATGATACATAAAGGTTGTACAACTTTCCTAGCAATGGTTATCAATGAAGAGTTTGGAGAGAAGAGACTCAAAGACATTCTAGTGGTCAAACACTATCCAAAAGTATTTTCGGAAGAACTACCTGGGTTACCTCCAAGTCGGCAAGTGGAATTCACCATAGAAACTATCCCAGGAACAAACCCCATATCCCAAGCCCCTTATCGCATGGCTCCAGCAGAAATGAAGGAATTGAAGGAGCAATTGGACAAACTACTGGAGAAAGATTTTGTACATCCTAGCCAGTCTCCGTGGAGGAGCACCCATCATGTTCGTCAAGAAAAATGATGGAAGTATGAGACTGTGCATAGAATATAGGAAGTTGAACCATGTCACCATCAAGAACAGATACCCACTTCTGTGAATTGTTGACCTATTCAACCAACTAAAAGGAGCAGCTTACTTCTCCAAAATAGACCTTCAGTCGGGCTATCACCAACTTAGGATCCGAGATGAGGATATTCCCAAGACGGCATTTCGATCCCGATACGGACATTACGAGTTTAGAGTGATGCCATTTGGTTTAACGAATGCCATGCTGCCTTCATGGATTTAATGAACTGTGTGTTCCAACCATACTTGGATAGGTTCGTGATAGTATTCATAGATGATATTCTTATATACTCATGAACTAGGTTGGAGCACGAAGAACATCTGGCATTAACCTTGGAAATATTGAAGGAAAATCACTTATATAAAAAATTCTCCAAGTGTGAGTTCTGGCTGCAGGAGGTAGGCTTCTTAGGACATATAGTGTCCAAGTATGGAGTCAAAGAAGACCCAGCAAAGGTGGAAGCTATATTAGATTGGAAGCCACCCAAGAATCTTTCAGAAATACGAAGTTTCTTTGGACTGGTAGGATATTACAAATGGTTCGTGCATGACTTTTCTAAGATAGCAGCCCTCTAACTCAGCTCACCAGGGAAGGAGTTGAATATAAATGGGATGAAAGCTGTGATAAGTCTTTCTCGGAGTTGAAGACTCGATTGACAACCGCACCAGTACTCTCCCTTCCTAACCTAAGTGCGGGAGAGTACACTGTCTATAGTGATGCATCCGGACAAGGATTCGGATGTGTACTGATGCAACAAGGGAAGGTTATTGCTTATCCCTCGCGACAACTTAAGGTACATGAGAGAAACTACCCAACCCACAATCTAGAATTAGCTATGATAGTGTTTGCCTTAAAGATTTGGTGACACTACCTCTACGGGGTTAAGTGTAGGATATACACTAATCACAAGAGTTTTAAGTATTTCCTGACTCAGAAAGAGTTAAATCTCCATTAGAAGACATGGCTGGAGTTGGTAAAGGACTACGACCTTGTGATAGAGTATCACCCTAGAAAGGCAAATGTGGTGGTAGATGCCTTAAGTCACAAATACCAAACTGAGACGGGACAGATAAAGACAATTATATACCCTTATTGCAACAACTAGGGAGAATGGATGTGGTGGTAAGACCCAATCTAACCAAGTAGGAGGATGGACAAGGAGGAGAAATGCTTGTTGGCTAATGTGGTGGTAAGACCCAGTCTAACCAAGTAGATCAAGGCTCAACAAAAGGCTGATAAGGAACTCAAATCTTATTTGGACCCGGTCAAAAGAGAAATGAAACCGGACTACAATTTGTGAGGTGATGGAGTGCTAACCTACAAGGGTAGGGTATGTGTGCCTCAAGATAAGGAGCTGAAGAGGCTAATTCTAGAAGAGGCACATGATTCGATGTATGCAATGCATCCGAGTAGTACCAAGATGTACCGCACCCTCAAACAAGGATATTGATGGAATGGAATGATAAGGGACATTGCGAAATACGTAACTCGATGCTTGTCCTATTAGCAGATAAAGCCTAAACATCAAAAACCATTAGGACTGTTGCAACCCTTACCAATTTTTGAATGAAAATGAGAGCACATTACCAAGGACTTTGTCACAGGGCTACCTGTGACAAGGAAGGGTCGAGACGCAATTTGGGTCATCATGGATAGATTGACCAAATCCGTTCATTTCCTCCCTATAAGAGTGATGGATATAGTGGAACAACTGGTAGTCTTATACATGAGGAAAATAGTACAACTCCATGGTGTCCTGGTAAGTATAGTATCAGATAGAGACCCCAGATTCACTTCAAGGTTCTGGCCAAGCTTATAAAGTGCCATGGGAACCAAGCTCCACATGAGCACAACGTTTCATCTTCAGACCGATGGACAATTTGAGCAAATGATTCAGACCTTGGAGGACATGCTAAGGGCATGCGTACTCACCATAAACAGAGGTTGGGAGGAATACTTGTGCCTAATGGAGTTTGCTTACAATAATAGCTATCAGGCCAATATTCATATGGCTCCTTATGAGGCCCTTTATGGACGACCATATCACACCCCTTTATTTTGGGAAGAAGTGGAGGAAATGAAGCTTGAAAGAATAGAGCTAATCGAAGACGTGACATAAAAGATCAAGTTAACCAGGAGTTGCCTTAAGGCCATTTAGGACAGGCAAAAGAATTATGCTGATCATCGGGGGAAAGATCTAGAGTTTGAGGTGGGAGATCAAGTATTTCTAAAGGTATCCCCATTGAGGGGAATACTTAGGTTTCAACAACGGGGAAAGTTGAAATAGAGGTATATCGGTCATTATCCCATTATCCAAAGGATAGGACCGGTGGCCTATAAATTGAAACTACCTCCAGACCTATAGAGAATACATAATGTATTCCACATTTTGGTACTTCGGAAGTACCATCCTAATCTGAGCCATGTGTTGGACCGACCTTCACCAAAACTGGGAGTGAACTTGACCTATCAAATAGAACTGGTATGAATCCTTGACCAGAGGGATAAGAAATTGGGGAATAAGAAAATTCCAATGGTCAAAATTCTTTGGCAAAACGGACCCGTGCAAGAAGAGACATGGGAAACCAAAAGTGTAATGAGGGAAGGTTACCCTCAATTATTTAACATGTAACTGTTTTGGGGACAAATCCACTAAAAGGAGGGGAGAGTTGTAAACCACATACTTTGAAAATAAGAAAACCGAGAAAAGAACTAGTCATTTTCAAAGAGAAAATCGAGTCGGTTTATAAACAAAAATCGATAGAGAAAGGGCAAATCGGGAAATTAATGGATCCAGAGTGACTTAAGGAGTCACAAAAGTCATGAGAAAGGACTTTAGGGTGAATTGGAGGTGAAAACCAAACCGGTTCAGGTGAACCGAACCTAAACTAGATTGAACTGGTTTAAACCACTATTGAACGCTGTCACGCCCCAACCCAGTTTGGTCGGATCCCTGTTATCAACCCGCCACTCTCCTGGTTTATTTAAAGGGTTTTCCCTTATTATAGACTGTAAAGAGTATGGCATCCTTTAAATCCGCACCTTTTCTTAGAATAACATAAATAAAAACTACATAATATTTTAATTTCATCATACATGACTCATAGGCATCTTAGTTAATGGTCTTTAAGGGTAGGCTTTCCAGAATTTTCTGAAGGGGATATAATGAAGGGGGTGAGTACAATGACTCATTGAATGGGTTTTCAAAACTTTTAACATTTAGGAAAAGACTTGTATTGAAGTGTGCCAGACTCCTCATTTCAAAAATCCTTTCATATCAAATCTCAATTTTTACCACCATTTCCTTATTAATCAAAGTGTGTCATCACCCAACACACATCCTTTATCATGAAGGTCAAACACACATTCACATGCCAGCCCGTCCACTGAACCCATTTGTGGCTTCTGAGCGACTTTACAGGCCACCCAGATAGAAGTACGTCCACTTCTACCCTAAGAATGAGTGGATGTTTGCGACATCCAACCCTTAATCCCGAAATCAATTCTTCATGTTCGTATGAGGACAGAGCCCTCATCCCGTCCCCACCTCGGTCTCATGCGCTTGGTGCTACTCCAAATTTCTCACGGTCACCTAGTACGACGAACTACCCTTATACTCACCAGGTCGTCCAGGGCCCTTACGATGTATCACTACCCCTCTTGGGCATCTTGATGGTCCCATAATCATAGTGTATGCACAATTAGTATTTTCTTATCATGCCATATAATCTGTGGCGGCACTGGTCCAACGGCCCCAACCCTCAACTCAACCCGCAGTTGTTTGTCTCGACTAGTCCGTCGACCTGTCATGTCGCACTGCTACTAGTTGACAGAGTATGTCGGTCCTGTCTTGGTACCATTGTCAAACAATTTCTTTATTTAAATTTTATGGCATATAACTCTTGTTTGTTTATGAGCTCTTGCTCATGCCAACTGGACTTGGGCCCACCGTATGAGATTTTCAAAATCGGGCATATTAGCCCCCAAGTTCCAAAACTGAGGCCCCCGGCCTATGAGAGCTATTCGAGCTCCCATCAAGAAGGTCTCCCAAAATGTTTAAGCATTGGCACACAGTCAGGGGAGAGCACTTTCGACAAAATGTGTTTTCAACTGTCCATTATACCAACCGGGTATAAGGACATCTCTGCTCATAACCGATGAACGTGTTTTCAACTTCCTTCGAGTAAGTTTAATCATATTAACCGAATATGATCTACTTACAACTAGTAAGTAGTTTTTCTACACGATTTTTACATCACTCCTCTAAGTTGTAATGTTTAAAATACCACTTGGTAGTGGGTTTTCATTTCAAGGTACTTATCATCTCCGACCAGGTATGATATAAAATTCCACTCACACGTTAATGCAGTGAATTCCACAAGACCGGTTCGTTGTCTTCATGTGAGCTTGTCCTTTCCGGCGTTCTCGGTACTTTGTGTTCCTACACGATATGAACATCTCGGTTCATTATCCTTCAGCCTAATATCCTTCATTCATTCCAAATGAATGAGAAAATCAAACTTTCATTTATTTGCAATTAGGTCACTAAAGTTATTTCTTTTTAACTTTAAGTCCCTAATGTCGATTTTTCCTCAAATTAAGTCCCAAAACCTTTAAAATTCCCCTTGGGACCTCAATTTATTTCATTTCACAAAAAAGGTTTTAATTTCCCAAATTCCAATTTGGTCCCCCAACTTTTCCAAAATTACCATTTTGCCCTTCCTTTACAAAAATGGTAAGTTTCACCCCAAAAATTCTCAAATTCCTCAATTGGCCCTCTAAAATTTTCATCATGCCCAATTGATCCTTAATGTTTTTGGAAATTGCATTTCGGACCTTCGAATTTTCGAAAATCCCCAATTTTCCCCCAATTCCAAATTCTTAACACAATCGAATTTGATTTCATCAAATTGACCGATCAAACGTTTCCAATTGTTGAAATTGAATTTGAAATTGAGTTTCTACAAGTTCATATGATTCTTTAGCAATTTGAATCGTAAGTTTTAACGTCAGGACGAGCTCAAATGGAGCTTCGCCAGAAAATGAATTGTAGAGAGAGAAAGCTTCGATTACTAACTAGTGAGGGCATGGCGGTCTGAGCTTTCGATCTGGGCAGATAGCTCTCATCCTGAGGTTCATCCTAGAATCAAGAATCACATCAATTGATGTCAAATTGAGTTAGAATTTCATCATCGAAATTCTGTTAGTTCTCTCTCTAGCACCGGTTGGAAATTGTAGAGGGGAGTCAAATTGGCTTACCTTTCAGTCCTAATTCGACCGTGGGAGGGCTGAGGAAGTGTAAGGAGGGCTTGGTTTGGCTTTAGAAGGGCTCAAAATGGTCGATTTCAACTCAAACGAAACAAGGCAGCTTCGGTCCACCGGAGCTGCTTAACTATTCTATCATGTCGACGCTTCTCTAGCGACCCTCAGAGCAAATGGAGACTACAAGTGTGTAGCTGACTTCTCCCTAGTTCTAAAGAACCTGACCTTGCCTTCTTTGGCTTAGAAAAGACCCTATATTAGAGCTCTGGTTCCTGCTCCATCGAAAAACTAAGCAACTGAGAGAGAGTGAGCTTTTCAGGTGCAGAGAGGACGAATGGGGATGGGGGTCTTCATATAGGAAGCTTGGGGACTCCTTGGTCGTCTGATTGGTGCCTTTATGACAGGCATTGTTGGCCAGAAACGTATTGAACAGAGACGTTTCTTCTTCGCTAGCACTGCTTTGATTTTCCAGTTAGTGAACAATGTTATCATCTGAAGGAAGAAGACGACACTGTTCCGAATCGGACCGGACCGGTTCGAACTAGGTCCGAAGCTTAAACTGGCCGGTTCACCCCTCATTCGACTGAGTTTTTCAAATATTAATTTTCTAAATTAATATAAATTCACTTTCTATCCAATGGTGGCCTCATATCTCAAATTTGAATTATTTAATACACCTAGAAAAATGAATTTAGGATCCGGTTCAATAGTGGTTCAAATCGGTCCAAACCGGTTCAATCCGATTCGGATCCAGTTCACCTGAACTGGTTTGGTTTTCCTCTCCAACGTGAAAGAATAGTGAAGTAGCTTTGGCAAACCGAAGCTGGCCTATTTCAGCTGAGTAGAAAATGGCCAATTCAAAACCTTCTCAGGCTAAACCATGCCATCCCAACACTTCCATAACCCTCATACAGCTGAATTAGAGCTGAAAGGTTTGCCAATTTGGCTCCTCTATGTAATTTTCGACCAGTGTTAGAGAGAGAACCGACGAAACTTCACTGACCAGATTCTCCATCAATTCGACATGAATTGATGTGATTCTTGATCCTAGAAGGAACCTTAGGACAAGAGCTATCTGCCCAGATCGAAAACTCAGACCACCACGCCCCCGATGGTAAGCTTTTAAAGCTTTTTCTTTCTACATCCAATTTTTCGGCGAAGCTCCATTTGAACTCGTTCTGGCATTAATTCATGTAATTCAAAGTGCAATTGAAACGTATGGATGTGTAGGAACTCAAATCCACCTCCAATTTCAATAATTAACTTCGTTTGATTGATCAATTTGATGAAATTAAATCCGGTCAGGTTATAAGGTTGAAATTGGGGAAATTTTGGGATTTTAAAAAATTCGAGAACTAAAGTGTAATTTCCAAAAATTGAGGACAATTGGCCATGTAAAAGATGTTGGAAGACCAATGGGTCGAAATTTGGAATTTTTGGGTGGTCAAATTTCCATTTTTGTAAAGTAGGGGCAAAATTGTAATTTTGGAAATGTTGGGGACCAATTTGGGAAACTTGAACCCCTTTTTGTTATTTTCAATAAACCGAGGTCCCAAAGTAAATTTTTTGATGTTTCGGGACTCAATTTGGGAGAAAATTTGCATTAGAGATCAAAAGTTGAACTTTAGAGACCTAATTTCAATTAATTAAAAAGTTTGGTTATGTTATTCATTCGTGATGAATGAAGGCAATTAGGCCAATGGATAATGAATAAGGATGTTCATATCGTGTAGGAACATGAAGTACCTGGAACGCCAACCAAGACAAACTCGCGTGAAGGAAAAAAGTCGGTTAAGAGGAATTCACTACATTAACGGGTAAGTGGGAATTTTCAAATAATACCCGGTTGGGATGATAAGCACCTCGGTAATTTAAACCCGCTACTTTGTGGGATTTTAACATCACACCTGGATGGGGTGATGTTAGAAAACACATGGAAAAACTACTTACTGGTTGTAAGTATATCATACCCACTTGGTATGATGAACTTCCTAGAAGGAAGTTGAAAACTTGTTCATCGGTTATGAGTGGAGATGTCCACAAACCCATTTGGTGTGATGGACAACTTGAAAGTTATTTTGTTAGAAGTGCTCTCCCCTGACAGTGTGCCACTACTTAAACCTTTTGGGAGACCTTCTTGATGGGAGCTCAAATAGCTTGGATAGGTCAAAGGCCTCAGTTTTGGAACTTGGGGGCTAAAATGACCGATTTTGAAAATCTCGTACAGTGGGCCTAAGGCTAGTTGGCACGAGCAGGAGCTTGTAATGAATGATGTGTTTGGCCATGGTATCAAGACAAGACCGACACACTCGATGGACTAGCGGCAGTGTGACAAGACTAGGTTGGAAGAGAAAACCAGACTGGTTCAGGTGAACCGGACCTGATCCGGATTGAACCGATTTGAGTCGGTTTGAACCATCCTTGAACCAGTTACTAAATTCATTTTTCTAGCTAGCTTAAAATATTCAAATTGGAGAATTAAAGCCACCATTGGATAGAGAATGAATTTAGAAATATTTAATTTTGAGAAAATCGGTCGAATCGGGCCTGAACTGGTCGATTTAAGCATTGAACCCGGTCGGACCGGTCCGGTTCAGAACAGTGTCATCTTCTTCCTTTAGATGATGACACTGTTCATTCAATGCATGAATGGACAATGTTGGCAAAAGAAAAATGCCTCCGTTCAAGGCGTTTCATGTAAACCTCGTCATTTGATAATAAGAAAAATTAGGAAAAGAACCAGTCATTTCTAAGTAGAAAACTGAGTCGGTTTATAAACCCTGACCAATAGAGAAAGGGCAAACTGGGAAATTTATAAATCTCGAGTGACCTAAAATGTCACAAAAGTTATGAGAAAGGACTTTAGGATGAATTGGAAGTGAAAACCAAACTAGTTCAGGTGAATCAAATTGAACGGTTTGAACCATTGTTGAACCGATTTCTAAATTCATTTTTCTAGGTGGCTAAGAAAATTCAAATTTGAGAATTTATGTCACGCCCTGACCTAGTTTGGTCAGATTCATGTGAACAACCCACCGCTCTCTTGGTTCAAGAGGAGTTTACTCCTTCTTTAACTCAAGTGGAGTCATACATACTTTCAACCTTGTTCCTTGGAAAGACATACATCAAATAAAATGCAATCATTTTCTCTAATTTTTGAAAAGGGATAAAAAGATGGGTGAGTTTCTACAACTTAGTGAATGGATATTTTAAAAAAAATGAAGTTTAAAAAAAAATAGTTTTCAAGTTGGAGTGTGCCTGACTCCTTAATTATTTTAATTTTTTCTCATTTCTAAATCTCAATTTTTCAAAAATAAATTCTTATTACCATGGCGTGTCATCACCCAATACACATCCTTCATCATTAAGGTAAAATACACAATCATAGACCAGCCCTTCTACTGAACCCACTTGTGGCATTGGAGAGAATTTACGGGCGACCTAGATAGAAGTATGTCCACTTCTACCTTGAGAATGAGTGGATGTTCGCGACATCTAACCCTCAATCCCATAACAAATCTCTATGTTCATTTGAGGATAGAGACCTCATTTTGTCCCCATCTCGGTCTCATGTGCTTGAAACTACTTTGAGCTTCACAAGACTTCTGGTACAATTAACTGCCCTTATATCCACCAGGTCGTCCAGAGCCTTGGGACACATCACTACCCCTCTTCAGTATCTTGAAGGTCCCAAAAACACAGTGCATGCACAATCAACATTTTTCACAAAATGCCATATAATCTGTGGGGCCAATAGTCCAACAGCCCCGAACCTCAACTAGACCTACAACTATTTGTCTTGACTAGTCCGGAGACCTATCATGTTGCACTACCGCTAGTTGACTGAGTATGTTGGTCTTGTCTTGGTACCATGGACAAACAACTCATTACTTAAGTTTTCATGGCATATTAATCATGTTTGTCTATGAGCTTCTATTCGTGCCAACTGGTCTAGGGTCCACTGTTCGAGATTTTCAAAATCAAGCATATTAGCCCCCAAGTTCTAAAACCGAGGCCTCTAGCCTATCTGAGTTATTCGAGCTCCCATCAAAAAAGTCTCCCAAAATATTTAAGCAGTGGCACATAGTCAAGGGAGAGCACTTCTGACAAAATATACCTTTCAACTATCAATCATACCAACCGAGTATGAGGACATCTTCGCTCATAACAGATGAATGGGTTTTCCACTTCCTTTGAGGAAGTTTCATCATTCCAACTGGGTATGATCTACTTACAACCGATAAGTAGTTTTTTTTTTTCGCTTGATTTCCAAATCACTCCTCTCAAGTGTGATGATTAAAATACCACTTAGCAGTGGGTTTTCAATTTCGAGGAGCTTATCATCCCAACCGGTTATGTTATTAAATTCTCACTCACCCGATCGTGCAGTATATTTCCTCTAAGTCGATTTTTCGTACCTTGCGAGCTTAATCTCAGCTGGTATTCTCGATATCTTGTGTTACTACATGAAATCAATATTTTTGTTCATTGTCATTTGGCTTGATAACCTTCATTCATTATATATGACTAAAATATCCAACTTTTCAAATATTTGCAATTTGGTCCCTAAATTTCTTTTTCCTTTACTTTATGCCCCAATTGCTAGTTTTTCCCCAAATTAAGTCAAAAAAACTTTTAACATTCCCCTTGGGACCTCAATTTATTCAATTTCATATAAAGGTGTTCAATTTTTCCAAATTCCTAATTTGGCCCCCAATTTTTAAAAAATTACCATTTTGCCCTTCCTTTAAAAAAATGATTCAATTGGAGTTCCTACATCTTCATATGATTCAATTGCACTTTGAATCACAAGTTATGATGCCGAAACGAGCTCAAACGGAGATTCGTCCAAAAATAGAACGTAGAGAGAGTCCGAGCTCACCGTCGGGGGTGCGACGGTCCGAGCTTCCAATCTGGGTAGATAGCTCTACTCTTGAGGATACTCCTAGGATCATGAATTGCATCAACTGGTGCTGAATTGGGTGAGAATTTTATCATCGAAATTCTACCGATTATCTCTCTAGCACCAGTTGGAAATTACAGAGAGGAGCCGAATTGGCTTACCTTTCAGTTCTAATTCGACCATAAGAGGGCTGAGAAGGTGTTGGGAGAGCTTGGTTTGGCCTGAGGATGGCTCGAATTGGCCAATTTCAGCTTGGCTGAAATGGGGTAGCTTCAGTCCGCCGGAGCTGCTTCACTGTTCGATCACGCTAGCGCTTCTCTAGCAACCTTCGTAGCAAATGAATACTACCACCGTGTAGCTGATTTCTCTCCATTTCTAAGGAACCCAACCATGCCTTCTTTAACTTAGAAATGACCCTATATCAGAGCTCTAGTTTCAGATTCACTGGAAAACTAAGCAAATGAGAGAGAGTGAGGTTTTCAAGTGTAGAGAGGATGAATGGAGAGGGGCTCTTTATATAGGGAGCTCGGGGACTTGTCGGCCGTCCATTTGGCATCTTTATGACAGTCATTGATGGCCTAAAATGTACTGAACGAAAATGTTTCCTCTTCGTTGGCGTTGCTTCGATTTTTCATTGAGTGAAGAGTGTTGACATCTAAAGGAGGAAGACGACACTGTTCCAAACCAGACTGGACCGGTCCGAACCGGGTTCAAAGCTTAAACCGGCTAGTTCAGGCCCGATTCCACCAAGTTTTTCAAAATTATAAATTTCTAAATTCATTATCTATCAAATGGTGGCCTCAATTCTCAAATTGGAATTTTCTATGCCACCTATAAAAATGAATTTAACAACCAGTTCAACAGTAGTTCAAACTAGTCTAAACTGATTCAATCTAGTTCGGATCCACTTCACCTGAACCAGTTTGGTTTTCATCCCCCATTCATCCTGAAGTCTTTTTTCATGACTTATGTGACTTTTTAGGTCACTTGGGATCCATAATTTTCCTGGTTTGCCCTCTCTCTATCGGTTCCGGTTAATAAACCAACAAGGTTCATAAACCGGTTCAATCCAATTCAAATTTGGTTCACCCGAACCGGTCTGGTTTTTCTCCCCCAATTGGTTCTAAAGTTCTTTTCCAAGGTTTATGAACCTTTTTGGGTCACTTGGGAGTAGTGATTTCTCAAAGTTGCTCGTTCCTCAATAATCGGGTTTGTGAACCGATTCAATTTTCTCACTTGTTTTGACCGGTTCTTTCTTGGTTTTCCTTAACTCAAAAGCGAGGGGTTTACAATTTAAGTGAGCACTGGATAGAGAATGAATTTAGATAAATTTAGAAATTTCTAATTTTGAAAAACTCGGTCGAATCAGGCCTGGAAGGAAGTGAGCACTTATCGGTTGTAAGTAGATTATACCCAGTTGGTATGATGAACTTCCTGGAAGGAAGTAGAAAACTCGCTTAATGATTGTAAGAGGAGATGTCATCACACCCGATTGGTGTGATAGACGAGTTGAAAGTTATTTTATCATAAGTGTTCTCCCCTAACTAAGTGCCACTACTTAAAAATTTTGGGAGACGTTCTTAATAAGAGCTCGAGTAGCTCATATAGGCTAGAGACCTCGATTTTGGAACTTAGGGGCTAAAATGTCCGGTTTTAAAAATCTCGTACAGTGGGCTCAAGGCCAGTTGACACGAGCAGGAGCTCGTAAACAAACATGATGATAAGCCATGAAAATTCTATATGAATGACTTATATGATTTGGCCATAGTATCAAGAACAAGACTAACATACTCGATGGACTAGCGGCAATGGACAAGACCATATCGATGGACTGGTCGAGACAAATAGCTACTGGTCGAGTTAAGGGTCGAGGTCGTTGGACTAGTGACCCAAAGATAAATGGCTTTATGGAAAAACTTTGTTTGTGCATTCACTGAGGTTCGGGACCATCAAGACGCCCAAGAGGAGTAGTAATGCGTCCTAAGGGCTACTAGACGATATGGTGGAGATAATGGCAAATTGCCGTGCCAACAGTCACGGAAGTTCGACATAGCTTCATGTGCATGAGACCAGGGTGGGGTCGGGATGAGATCTCTGGCCTCATACAGACACGGAGTTGCTTTTCGGGTTTGAGGGTTGGATGTTGCGTACATCCACTCATTCCCTGGGTAGAAGTGGATGGGTATCTATCTAGGTGGTTGGTAAAGTCGCTTTGACACCACAAGTGGGTGCAGTAGACGAGTTACCCTACGAATGTGTGATTCCTTCATAATTAATGGCGTGTGTTGATTGTTAAACACACTAATTATGGATAATGAGAAATTATGGTTTTAAAAATCGAGAATTTGAGGAATAATTAATTCTTAAAGAAAATAAGGAGCCTAACACACTCCAATTAAAAACTATTTTATTTTAAAACTCTTTTTAAAACACCAATTCACTAAATTGTAAACCTCGATTGAATGGTCAATTTGAAGAAATCAAATTTGACCAGTTTGAGAGAAAGGAAATTTGGGGGAAATTTGGGATTTCATAAAATTGAGGGACTTATTTGCAATTTTCCAAAACTGAGGGCCAATTGGCTATGAAAAAGATGTTGGAGGACAAATTGGTCAATTTTTTGAAATAATTGGGGTCAAATTGCCATTTTTGGAAAGTAAGGGCAAAATGGTAATTTTAGAAAAGTTGGGGACCAAATTGGAAATTTGGAAAACTTGAGCCTCTTAAATAATTTTGAGTAAATTGAGGACCCAAAGTGAATTTTTTGATGTTTTGAAACTCAATTTGGGGAAAAGTTAGCACTAAGGACCTAAAGTCAAGGAAAAATGAACTTTGGGAACCTAAGTGCGATTAATTGATAATTTTGAGCCTAGTCGCTCATATATGAGAAACAAAGGCTATTATACCAAACTCTAATAGATAAAGGTGCCCAAAACATGTAGGAACATGAAAGACCAAAATGCCAGCAAGGATAAGCTAGCGTGGAGGCGAAAATCGACTAGAAAGGAATACACCACGATTATCGAGTGAGTCGACTTATTCACATCATACCCGGTTGGGATGATGAGCATTTTAGAATTTAAAAACCACTTATAAGTGGAATTTTGACATCATACCTAGTTGGGGTGATGGGCAAATAAAGTTAAAACCTACTTACCAGTTGTAAGTAGAGGGAAACATACTCGTTTAGTATGATGGACTTCCTTGGAGGAAGGAGAAACTCGCTTGTCGGTTGTAAGCGGAGGTATCATCACATCCGGTTGGTGTGATGAAGTGAAAATTATATATTTTTTTAGAAGTGTTCTCCCATGACTGTGTTCCAATACTTGAACTCTTTGGGAGACCTTATTGATGGGAGCTAGATTAGCTCAGATAGGCGAGAGGCCTCGAGTTTTGAACTTGTGGAGCTAAATGATGATTTTGGAAAATCACGTATAGTGGGTCCAAGGCCAGTGGGCATGAGCAGGAGAACATAAACAAATATGAGATATGAAAGCCATGAAAACTCTTAATGAAATGGTTATGTTATTTCGCCATGGTACTAAAACGGGACCGACATACTCGATGGACAGGAGGCAGTGTGTCAGGGCCAAGTCAATGCATCGGCATAGACAAACTACTATAGGTTAGGTTGAGAGTCGGGGTCGTTGGACCAGTGGCACCAAAGATAAATGGCGATGTGAAAATTGTTGTTTGTGCATGCACCTAAGGTTTAGGACCATTGAGACACCCAAGTGGGGTAGTGATGCATCCTAAGGCCTACTAGACGACATGGTGGAGATAAGGCAGTTTGTCATGAAACAATTGGGAAGCACGACATAGCTTCATACGCATGAGACCAGATTGGGGTCGAGATGAGGTCTATGTCCTCATACAGACATGAAGTTATTTTTGGGTCTGAGGTTCAGATGTCGCGAACATTCACTCAAACATAGGGTAAAAGTGGACGAACTTCTATCTTGTTGGCTGGTAAAGACACTTCGAGCCACAAGTAGGTGCAGTGGACGGGTTGCAATTGCGAATGTGTGATCCCTTCCTGATGAAGGGCATGTGTTGACTGTTAAATACGCCTAATGTGGAAATGAGGAAAAAGGTTTTAAAAATCAGAATTTGAGGAAAGATCGTTCTTAAAGGAAATAAGAATTTTTGGCACATTTTGATTAAAGCTGTTTTTATGAAAACTCACTCCCAATACCCATTCACTGAGTTGTAGAAACTCACCACCTCTTTTATATCCCTTTTCAGGAGTAGAGAAAACATGACTAAAGAAAACACTTGGATCTATCTTTGTCATGTATGCTTAAAAGCTATTTTAAACTTGCATTTTTATTGATTTATGTTATTCTAGGGAACAAGGTTTAAATTACGTCTGGCTCCTCTTGATTAAATAAATGGGGAAACCCCTTTTAAACCAAGTGAGCAGCGGGTTGATCACGAGGGTCCGACCAAATCGGGTCGGGGCATGACAATTTGAACGGTATTAGAGCCTGGTTCCCTTGAAGCATTATCAAATACTATACCCTGACAATAATGAAAACTTAATTAAGGAGAGTTGCTAGGAAATTTGCCATGAGAACTAAACCTCCACACTTGATCGTGAAAAAGATGCATACCCCTAGAGAGGTGACTGTTCAATGATTCTTGGAGGGCGAGAAGAGAGTGACCAATGACATGGTTGAGGATTATAGGAAACTCGTTGGAGCCCTATTAGAGCCAAAAGGCATCATCTATCCTCCTCCAAGGCAGGAAGAACCTATCCCTTCTCCAAGGAGCCCAACACCTCCTCCAGTCCCACAACAACTAGAAAGGACTCCCACTAAGAAGGAGGAATGGGACAACTATTGGGATGCACATGCCACCTTTATGAAAGTCCACCAAGTACCCCCACCAGTTCAATCCAACTTCAATCCTTCCTAATGGATGAAGTGGACATACGAGTGTGAGGCCGAGGTGTTGAGAAGGTACGAACTCGAGACCATTCACGAAGTTTGTCCTATTAGGGAAATCCAAAGGGAATATGGATGGACTTCAACTAGTTCATCTATACCATGAATCAAGCAACAGTTCAGAGGCTAACTCCTAGCCTATGACTCCAAGGGACTAGGAAGTAGTGAATTCCTATAATAAGCTGAGTATTACAAGAAACTACCTCTTTGAATAAATGAAAGTTCACTTTTACTTAATTAAAATTTAATCTCCCTGATAATGACAAGTACAACTAATATATTGGAAGTATACCAATCATGACCAGGGTAGTAGATGAAGAAAAGACCACTAAAGGAGGAAAACTACAGGTCACCTCTAGTTAAACACTAACCCAGAGATACTCAAATATGGAATAACAAGGTAACAAGACTGTGAAAGAAATTCCAGAGGAGTCTGCCCAGAATCACCAAGAAGGACATACCCTAACTAAGGATAGGAAGAAAAGGAAGAGTGTGAAGTCTAGTGTAAAGGAAGTAAGCATTAAAAGGTGCATGAGTAGTAAAGGAAAATGTAAGGACCATAAAGAGTTAAGGAAGAGCCCTCATATAAAAGTTAAGAAACCAAGAAGAATTGGGTTGCCCCAAGGGAAACCAATGAAATGGAAGTTAACTAAGAGGAAAGTAAGGAAGAAGTGGGAGCACGAAAAGTGCTATGCCACTTTAGATAAGACACAAAGAGAGGGAAGAGGAAAAGAAGTGTGATAGGAGGAGAACTCTAAAGGAATACACAAGTACCCTTGAAAGAGTTAGTGATAGACAGGACATAAATTATTAAGAACTCACCAACAATCAGGAGTTTCTCGAAAGAAAGATAAGAAATGAAAAGGAATTGTAGGACAGGGAAGGATCAAGGGAGAATAACCATACCGATGTCAGAAAGGTGTAAGAAAAGAAAGAATAAAAAGCCTTCAAGGAGCGTTGGAGAGGTTGAACGTGAAACTCCCAGGACAGAAGTCCCTAAGAAGAAGGATAAAGATAGGAAGTGGAACCATGCAAAGAGAAATTCCCAAGCTAAGTAACTGACAAATGAATCATAAGAGGCTTAAATCGAAATAAGAAACCTCATTAAAGGGCATATGTGGTTAAGGATGTACTGGATGGCCAAGTGTGATATGCTCTGGAAGAATAGAGAAGCTAAATAGGGATTTCAGACGAACCAAGGGAAAGGAAACAACTAGTAACAACAAGATAGTCAAGAAGAATAAACAACGCCTTAAGAAAGATCAGGAAGTAGTAAGGACTACACCCTAAATAGGGCAATGGGATGGACAACACTAAGGACAAGAAGACTTCAGAGACAACTATTTCAAAATAATTAAACAAGGAGAACAATACGAACGAGGCAGTTAACAAACTGACCCTCATGAAGGTCAAAACTCTAGTAAAGAAGGGAGGTGAAAAGGCCAAAACCTTAGGAATATAAGGATGAAGGAAAACCTTAAAGAGATCAATGGCCAAGATAGGATTAACGACCAAAAGTCATGAGAAGGTTAAGTAAGCCTCTCGTAGGATGATCAAGAGATCTTGAAACAAAGAGGGTGTGAGCTCTCCCTAAAATAAATAGACGTGTACTAGGATACAAGTGAGAATGAGGATGGGGTACAAAAGATGTGCACATAAGGTTTCAATAGTAAAGGTAAGCAAGAGGGGATGGCATCAAAGGATGTCATTTAAGGTTAGATGTCCTCAATGGCAAATGAGAAGAGAATTCTGGGAGAAAAGAGTATAAATCCTACCAAAGAAGGAAACCTTGTAAAGACATACGTGTCCCAACTAAGAGGTAATGGAACAAACAGAAGTGGAAAAGAAGATAAGCTCATAAATGATATGTTGGTTGAGATGGAAAGATCAAGTATAAAGGTAAAGTACTCATGAAGGCCCAAGGAGTAAGTTAAACCCAAATAATGGGTAAGTAGAAAGATAGCATCAAAAGATATCGTACGAGTAAAAAAGGGGTGGACTACCCATAAAAAGTAAATAGAGGAAAGCACATCTAAGAAACCTCATAGAAGTAAGTCATCCAGTTAAGAAGTGATTAAAGTAAATGACCACTGGCATCAAGACTAGTTGTGGCCCATGCTCACTTGATGGAACCTAAAGAGTGGATGGCTAGGCATAGTGTGGTGGAGTACATGAACTAAGACCGAAAATCTTAAGTTTCTCAGGCAAGGAATAAGGGATGAAACGGAAAGTTTTATACGAAGAAGGATTCAAAGTGGGCAAATACCCCAATATAGAAAGTGGTGTGAAGAAATGAAGAAAGAAACCTTCAAGGAATGGTAAGAAGGTTGAGCATGTAGCTCCTAAGGTGGAAGTCTCTACTGTGAAGGACATAGTAGAGAATGGAAACCAAAAAAGGAAGACATCCCCAAAATAAGGAATCAATACATAGACCGAAAAAGGGTCAACTTGAAATGAGAAATGGTGAATGGTCATAAGCAAGCAAGAAAGGATGGAGGAAAGGAAAGCCCTTGAGAAAAATACGCCAATGTAATGAGCAAACACATGAGTGAAAAAGGATTTCAAAGTGTCGATAAGCTGGGAAATCAACGGTTGGAACTAGGGAAAACCATAGGAAAGTTGGTAAGTGAATGAGTAGAGAAAAGAAACCGATATGATTCGAATATTAAGAAAACTATAGGACAATTGGAACCACACAAAAATTAGATGGGAAACACTTTTGAGTAGTAGGAAGGAATGAAGCCCTACGACTTCTGAACAGATGGGAAGGGCATAAAACTGTTATCATGAACATACCCTCAGGAGAACATTCTAAGCAAGGTTAATTCCATAACATATCACGCTGTAAGAAACATGTAGTGCCAACAGTTACAAGAAAGGTGACCAAAGTAGGACCGAGTTCGATGGCCAACCTAAGAAATGCAACCAGAAAAGTAGGACCGAGTTCGGTCCATTTGGTAAAAATACTAAATTAGTACGAGGAAGGGTGGTGGGTTGATCCTAGGACTCCGACCGAACCAGGTTGGGGTGTGACAACTTAAGTAGTATTAGAGCCTCGTTTTCCAAACAAAGTTTTCAAAACTAAAACCCTAGAACTATAACCAATGATAAAGTTCTATCAGACAGATATAACCCCTCCTAAAGTAACCAAACAAACCCACACTACCTCTACCACCACGAGACCAAGAAGAAATCCTACTCCAAGGGAGGAGATTAGATTGGAAGCTCAACAGTATAGGAGGACCCAACCCACTAGACCTAGGATAACTCTTCAGCTAAGGAAACTTTATGAGGAATTTGTCAAGATATTTGAGAGACCTTGCTTCACTCTAAGGAAGGGGGACTATCCCATAGAAAGTACTCACCCAAGGATGGTGAAACATAGAGACCACCAACAACTACCAAGGAAAACACCTCAATGTCTAAGATGAAGCTATAAAGGTTCACGTAGGAAGTAACATGTTACGGTTGTGGACAACAGGGACACTACGCACGAAAGTGCCCAAAACTGCAAAGGGGTGTGGCACCCACTCCTGGGGGCACTACCTCCGTGTACAGGAAGAGATACGAAGAAAGGAAGAGAGAGTAGATAAGGAAAAGGAAGTCTCACAATGTAAAAGACGGAGGATCCACGTAGGAGCCCATATCGGGATGACCTATTATAGGTGTGGACAAGTAGGACATATGATGAGGAGATGTCCCATACCATGAGGATTGGTGGCAATACCTCCTAAGAATAATACCTCCCTGACTACCAGAGTTCAAGAGGATGGAAGGCAGAAGGTCACCTTTGGAACCACAACTCCAAATGAGGATTTTGAACTCATCCCGGAGAAAGTCAATCAAAATCCTGACATAATGCTTCCCGAACCTTTCTTTTAACCATCTCACTTAGAGGGAAATAGGTCCCCAAATGTACTATATTCTGTTCACAATAAATAAATTTTCAAGTTTCCATCAACTTTTGTCACCCAAATCATAATGTACCCAATCAAGATCACGTGCCTTGAAACAAATAAGGAATGAGAAGTACAAACCTTAGATAAGAAGGGTCAAAGAACTAAGACAAAAAAAAATATTTATGGCTAACCTATTTAAAACTTAGGAAGGACAAATAACACCTTTGGCTCCCCTAGACTAGGAGGTCATGTACCTCGGCCTCCCCTAAAGAGGCAAGTCTAGAAAGAGGGAATGTAGGACCATGTTAGAATTAAACCCAAAGAGTAGGCAGACAAGGGGACAACAGCAAAAGAGACCATAACCCAATTGGAATGGGTAAGGTAACCATAATGAAGAAACCAAGGGAGGAATTTTCAAAGGAAGAAGAATCCTGGAAAGGTACACCCACTAACTAAGAAAGGATGGACATCAAGACTGGTTTATTACCACACCTACTTAAGGGAACTTAGTATCAAACAACGGAGCGTAGCCTGAAGTGCACAAGATAAGGGCCGAGAACTGAGAAATTCTCAAGTGGGAACCTAAAGTTCGGGATAGCAAAGCATAACCTATTTTGGAAAAGCAAAGTAGTAAAGTAGGGTTACAAATAAACCTAGCGAAAGTAGGCCGCTAGCAACTATGGGATGTGTAAGGGAGAATAAACAATATCCTAAGAAGGATCGAAAAGTAGTAATGACCACACCCTGAAAAGGCTAATGGGATGGGTGTAAAGGACGAGTAAACTCGAGAAACCACTGTCTCAAGACAATTGGACGAGTAGTAGGAACAAGGTGGTCAAACGAACTGACCCTCATAAGAGTCAAGGATCTAAACCCCAACGATGAGGGAGAAGTGAAAAGGTCAAACGTCGGAACGGAAGGATGAAAAAAATCCTTAGAGCAATCAATGGCCAAAAGAGACTGGCAACCACCCTCGAGCCACGAGAAGGATTAAATGAACCTCTCGTAAAGAGATTAGGAGACCTCGATCGAAAGAGGATTAGAATTTTCCCTAGATCAAGTAAACTCGTAGTAATTACGAGTAGAAATAAGGAAAGGGTACCAAAGGATGTGACCGCAAGACTTCCAAAGGAAAGGTGAGCGGACGGCATCCAAGCACGTCACAAAGTCGATTAAAGGTCAGATACCCTCAAAGATGAATGTAAAGGGAAATTCCAAGGGAAAAGAGGGAGAAGCCTACCCAGGAAAGGGAGACCTAGAGAGGCATGCAAATCTCAACAAAGAAGTAATGGACCTAAATTAAAGGGGGATAGAAGGTGAACTTGCAAATGGAAGGCAAGTTGGTATAAAGGCAAGTTGCAAGTGAAATGTACCCAAAACCCAAGGAGTATAATGAAACCTAAGGAATAGATAGTAGGAAGATAAACTCAAATAATACCATAATAAGTGGGAATGGGTGGAATACCCATAATAAGGAAAAAATAGAAAAGGATATCTGGAAAAAAAAAACCTTGGAGAGTGCACCTTTCAATTAAGAAGTGATTAAAGGAAAACCTTCAAGAAATCATGAGAAGGATGAACGCAAGACTACCCCTCTTGGGCATCTAGATGCTTCCAGATCATCATGCATGCATCACAATAGTTTTGAATCCTTAACCATGATATTTGGTGCCAATGGTCCAACGGCCCTGACACTCGACTTAGCCTACAGCTGTTTGCCTTGACCAGCCCATCGACCTGGTCCTAGCGCACTGCCACTAGCCTATCGAGCCTTGTCAGTCCTGTCTTGGCCCCGTGGCAAGTCACACAACATTTTCAATTTATGAGATTTTTCATCGTTCTTATAATCATTTTTGTCTACGGGTTCCAACCCGTGCACATTGGCATTGGGCCCACTTCACGAGTTTTCCAAAACTAGGCCTTCGGCCCTATTATTTTTAAATATGAGGGCTCAAGCCTGTTGGAGCAATTCAAACTCCCTTTAGAAATGTCTCCCAAAATGTTTAAGCAGTTTCTTGCAGTCAGGGGAGACTATTCATAAAAAAATGATTTTCAAATTTAAAAGCAATTGTCATCACCCCCAACCAGGTATGACGCTGAAAATCCCACTCACCCGATAATAGTGGCATAGTCGTCCTAGGGAAATCTCAATTTGTGTTGCGATCCATTGCACCATTACTTGAACGACCAGGTCCTACATGGTTCGAGTATCCATATCAAGAGAATTGACATAAGAGACCTTATGCTTTTAGGTATTTGTGCATAAGTCCTTACACTTACTTTAATTGCAATTAAGTCCCTTAAAGTTTATAAATTTACTTTTAGGTCCCTAATCTTCATTAAAATCTCAATTAAGTCCCTAGGACTTCCAATTATCACTCATGGTTCCTTAACTTTTTCTGTAACACCGTGTTTTTAGTAACTAGAAAAAAAACTTTTAGAACAAAAAAAACCAAATTGGTTCAGATGAACTTGATCCCATTAGAATACTGAAGTTAAGTGTGCTTGCATGAGAGTAATGCTAGGATGGGTGACCTCTTGGGAAGTATTCATTTTGCATTCTCTCAATAGATGTCAACCCATATTATTTTAGTAACCCAAAATTAAATAACATACTATCACTAATGCATCTAATCATATCAAAACTCCAAGGTTAAGTGTGTTTAGGCGAGATTAGTGTTAGGATGGGTGACCTTGGAGATCCTATCAAAACTCCAAGGTTAATTGTGCTTGGACTAGAATAGTGTTAGGATGGGTGACCACATGTGAAGTATTCATTTTGCATTCTCTCAATAGTTGTCAAACCATATTTTTTTTGTAACCAAAAAATTAAATAACATACCAACACCAATGCACAAAAATTCGATTAGAACTTTAAAGTTAAGCATGTAATAACATACTAGCACTAATGTACCATATCCTATCAAAACATTGAATTTAAGTGTGCTTGGGTGACAGTAGTGCTAGGTTGGGTGACCTCCTAGGAAGTTATTTTTTTTAGTAACCCGAAATTTCAATCAAAATTAGTTTATGGAATTATATTATAAGTTTAAAAATTCAATTCATATAATTGGAATAAATAAAATGAAAAGTGTAAATTATTAGGTGAAAATAACGAGATAAATATATATTTTTTATTAATCCTTTTTCCCTAACGTAAATATCATAAATACCTTTATTTATTTATTGAAATTAATACCAATAATTTAATACATATATTTAATTATTGGAATTAATAATAATAAATGCCCATCAATTTCTTGAGAATAATGACAATATTAATACCTTATTAATAAATCCTCCCCATTTAATACATAATTCTACTCATTCATTCTCCTCATACTATAAAACTCCTCTCTCTCTAATACTCCATTTCCCAGTGAACCTTGAACCAGAGCTTCGATTTGAGCATTTTTCTTAACCACGGAAGCAGAGGTCGGGCTTTTTAGATTTCAGGGGAAGGCTCGGATAGTCGCACCTCCAACGGGACAAGTGTGATCGAAACACCAGTAGAGAAAACTCACGTCAACTTGGAAAACGAACCATGGACGAACACATCACAGTTAATGGGTGAGTGGGCTAACTTACACTTCATACCCTGTTGGGATGATGAGCACCTTTTCTAAATTGGAAGCCACTGTGAGTGGGCTAACTTACACTTCATACCCTGTTGGGATGATGAGCACCTTTTCTAAATTGGAAGCCACTGTGAGTGGGCTAACTTACACTTCATACCTGGTTGGGATGATGAACACCTTTTCTAAATGAGAATCCACTGTGAGTGGGCTTACTAACGTCATACCCAGTTGGGATTATGGGCATAGTATAAAGTTAAAAACCACTTACCGGTTGTGAGTGGGATTTTATATCATACCCGATTGGGGATGATAAGTACCTAGAAATGAAAACCCACTACTAAGTGGTATTTTAAACATCACAACTTAGATTAGTGATGTGAAAATCATGCGGAAAAACTACTTACCGATTGTAAGTAGATCATATCCGGTTGGTATGATGAAACTTCCTCGAAGGAAGTTGAAAACTCGTTCATCGGTTATGAGCGAAGATGTCCTTATACCCAGTCGGTATAATGGACAGTTGAAAACATATTTTTGTCAGAAGTGCTCTCCCCTAACTGTGTATCAATGCTTAAACGATTTGGGAGACCTTCTTGATGGGAGCTCGAATAGCTCTTATAGGCCAAGGGCCTCGGTTTTGGAACTAGGGCCTATTATGCCCGGTTTTGAAAATCTCGAACAAGTGGGCCACAGGCCAGTGGGCACGAGCAGGAGCTCGTAAACAAACATGAGATATGTGCCACAAAACTTTAATAAATGAATTGTTTGGCTATGGTACCAAAACAGGACTGACATATTTAGTCAACTAGTGGCAGTGCGATATGACAGGTCTCCGGACCAGTTAATACAAACAACTGTAGGTTGAGTTGAAGGTCGAGGTCGTTGGACTAATGGCACCATAAATTATATGGCATGATAAGAAAATACTGATTGTGCATGCACTATGATTATGGGATCATCAAGACACCCAACAAGGGTAGTGATGCGTCCTAACGGCCCCGGACGACCTGGTGAGTATAAGGGTAGTTCGTAGTACCAGGTGACCACACAAAATTTGGAGTATCACCAAGCGCATGAGACCGAGGTGGGGACGGGATGAGGTCTCTGTCCTCATATGGACATTGAGAACTTATTTCGGGATTAAGGGTCAGATGTCACGTACATCCACTCATTCTCATAGTAGAAGTGGACGTGCTTCTATCAAGGTGGCCGGTAAAGTCGCTCTGACACCACAAGTGGGTTCAGTGGACGGGCTGGCCTACGGTTGTGTGTTTTGACCATTATGATGAAGGATGTGTGTTAGGTGATAGCACACCGTGATTAATAAGAAATGGTGATAAAACCAAGATTTTAAAAGTGGAGAAAATATAAATGAAATTAAGGAGTTTGGCACACCCCAACTTGAAAATGTCACCCTCGGTAGGGTAAAGGTTTTAAAAACCAGTATTTGAGGAAAAGATATTTTAAAAGAAAATAAGGAGTTTGGCACACTCCGATTAAAGTTGTTTTGTTTATGAAAACTCACTCCCAACCCCCGCTCACTAAGTTGTAGAACTCACCCCCTCCCTTATATCCCTTTCAAAAAATCAAGGGAAAACCAATCTTAAAGACTTCCCTGTATAGGAACTATAAAATCAGGCATATCTATTTTTCAGTTTTGTATAATGTTATTCAAGGAAAGGTACATGATTAAAGGACACCTTACTCCTCCCAGATTTAAAAAGGGGAAAACCCTTAGTAAACCTCGAAGAGTGGCAGGTTACTTATGGGGATCCAACCAAACTGGGTCGGGGCGTGACATTTCCAAAATTACCAATCGGTCATCAACTTTTCTAAATTGTCAATTGGTCCTTAATTTCCCAAAAAATGCCATTTGGTCCTTGAATTTTCAAAAATTTCCAATTCACCCTCCATTTCATACAATTTTCAAATTAGGCCCCAATTGGAATTTAATTTCATGAAAATGCCCCAAATTTTGTTAAACTACAATTCGGCCCCCAATTTTCCAAAAATCCCCAAATTGCACAATTTCTCAAAAATTGTAATTTGGTCCTCGAATCATAATTTTGTTCAATCGATCCTTAAAACTCAGTTAATTGCCGCCGTTCATGATCTGAATCATCTTCACTACGTTCCCCTTCTCATTTCAAGCTTTGAATCGCTTCATTTGGCTTAGAAATGAGCTCAAACGGAGCTTCATCAGAAAATTCAGTCTAGAGAGAGAAAGCCTCGATATCTTATAGGTGAGGGTCCGACGACCGAAGCACTTGTTTCTCTTAATTGCTCTCCTCCCAGGAATCGTCCCTAGATCAAACCGTGCCTCAATTGGTGGCCTGAGAAGTGTGAATTTCTTACTTTAAGTTGTTACAGAATTTCATTATGAATAGTATTTTTTGGCGAAGGAGCTTACCATCTTAGCTCAGGGGAAGGTCGAGGCATCCCTAGGTGGAGTTTGGGGGGCTGGGTTTGGCTGGAATTGGCCTCGGGACATGTTGACTTGAGCTCGAGCAGCTCGGGCTGCTGACAACCGAGGAGCGGCGTCACTTTTGAGCTTTCCCACTCTTCTACGGGGTCCTCGAGCTGAAGGGAGAGTGCAACTAGGTAGAGGACTTCCTCCCAGTTCTAATGACATCGAATGCAGCTTCAAAGGTTGAGCAAAGCCCAGATGGAAAAGATATGGTTTGCTGCTCACCGAAAAACTCAGCACTTCGCCTTCTTCGGTCGATTGTAGGATGCTGAGAATGAATGGAGGAGTGCACTTTATATAGGGAGCTCAACAACTGACCGAGCTTCTGGTCGGCATAGGACTCAGCCGTTGGTGACTGGACCGGAGCATTTTCCGAGTCACCAGAGACTTCCCCCTTCGTCGACCTCTATATCTTCTGTTAGTGGACTAAGGTTAAAGATGATGACATGGTGGGTGTGCCACATGGCACGTTATGATTGGTTAATTTTTCTGACTTGCCATTCCAACTCAACCATCGTGTCAACCATTGACTGGTTGACCGAACACATGGCAAGCCGACCGGTAGTCCGTGGGGGTAAGACAAGTTAAAGGAACTAAGTCGAAGGGAACAAATGAATAAGTGAAAGGGGTAACCAGAGCGGTAGGGTATCAAACCGAACCCCAAGTCAACTGCAAGGGAACTCATTTCCGATGTAAAGGATGGATGGCTAAATTTTGAGGACAAAACTCCTACAAGGAGGGGAGAGTTGTGAAACCCATCCCCTCGGAACAAGGAAACTAGGGAAAGGACCAATGGTTTTGTGAAAATCGAGTTAATTAATCAACCAAAAATAGTAAAAAAGGGTTTATATGGCAAATTGGAAAATTCCAAGTGACCACAAATTCACAAATATCATGGGGAAGAACCATGAAGTGAATTGGGTGGGAGAACCAGACTGGTTCGGGGTGAACCGGACCCAAACCGGACTGAACCGAAATGAACCATAGTGAACCGATTCAATTATTCATTTTTCTAGGTGGCTTTAAAATGTCAATTTGGGAAATTTAGGCTACCATTAGAGAGAAAATGAATTTTTAAATTTTTAAATTTTAGAAAACCAATCGAAATGGGCCTAAACTGGTCGATTTGCGAATTTGGGTCACCAAACCTGGTCAGATCCGAATGGTCAATGATCAATGGCACCCAGTCAGCAGCCACGCAAGCACGCGCAGCCAATGGGAGGCTGCCACGTGTCCGATCAATGGTCAGCAGATGATCGGTCAACTTGCCACATAGACACGAGTAGCCAATAGGAGGCTGCCACGTGTACAGTCAACTAGTCAACGGCTGACGCAGCAGCTGAGTTGGAATGCCACGTCAGAAAATTGACCAAACATAGTGTGACATGTGGCACATCCACCACGTCATCATCTTCAACCTCAGTCCGCTGATAGAAAGAGTAGAGAGAGAGGTTGCTTCATTTGACGACCCGGGAAGAGCTCCAGTATGAGCACCGGCGGCCGAGTCAGAGGCCAAGTCCTACAATTAGTTGTAGAGCTCCCTATATAAAGAACACCCCTCCATTCGTTCTCAGCATCCCATAATCAAGCAAAGAAGGTGAAGTGCTCAGTTTTCCAATGAGCAGCAAACTAGAGCTCTGACATAGAGACTTTTCTCCACCTCTAAAGCTGCATTCGGTGTCATTAGAATCGAGAGGAAGTCCTCTACCCAGCAGCACCTTCCCTTCAACCCAAGAATCACCGTAGAAGAGCGAGGAAGCTCAATCAGTGCCACCGCTCCTTAGCTGTCAGCAGCTTGAGTTGCTCGAGCCATCCTCAGGCCAATTTCAACCAAACCAATCGCCCCAAACTCTACCAAGAGGTGCCTCGACCTTCGTCTGAGCTAAGACAGTAAGCCCCTCTATCCCTTCGTTGAAAAATACTATTCATGGTGCATTTTTGTAAAACATTAAACTGAGAAATTCAGACTACTCAGGCCACCAATTGAGGCGTGGTTTGATCCAAGGAGGATCTCCAAGAGGAGAGCAATTCATAGAAAACAAGAGCTCCGATCGACGAACCTTCATCGGAAAGATATTGAAGCTTTCTCTCTCTAGACTACATTTGCTGGTAAAGCTCCATTTGAGCTCATTTCTAAGCCAAATTGAGATGTTAAAAAATTAAAATGATGAGAGAAACATAGGGAAGATGATTCCCATCATGAATGGGAGCAATTAACCGAGTTTTGGGTATAAATTGGACAAAATTATGATTCGGGGACCAAATTGCAATTTTTTAGAAATTGGGCAATTTGGGGATTTTGGGAAAATTGGGGGTCGAATTGTAATTTAAGAAAAATTGGGGTATTTTCATGAAATTAACCTCCAATTGGGGCCTAATTGGGTAATTGGATGAAATGGAGGGCTAATTGCCAATTTTTTAAAATTCAAGGACCAATTGGTAATTGTGGGAAAATTGAGAACCAATTGGTAATTTTTTAAATGTTAAGGACCCTTTAGGGATAATTGGAGGTCCTAGGGACTTAATTAAGTATAACTTGAGCATTACGGACCTAAAGTCAAAATTTATGAACTTTAGGGACCTAATTGCACTAAGGCATAAATCATGGACCTATATGCAAAGATATGGAAGTAAAAGGTCTTTTATGCCAAACCATCCTGATGCGGATACTCAAACCATGTAGGAACTGGTCATATGAGTAAGGGTGCCAAGGAGCACATTAGAGATTGGAATACAGCTGGGACAAATCCATCACAGTACTGAGTGAGTGGGATTTTTAGCGTCATACCTAGTTGGAGGTGATGAGAACCACTTTTAAATTTGAAAATCATTTTTCAGGAATGGTCTCCCCTAAATGTATGAAACTGCTTAAACATTTTGGGAGACATTCCTGATGGAAGCTAGCATTGCTCTGACAGGCTCAAGGCCTCAAATTTAAAATGATAGGGTCGAGGGCCCAGTTTTGGAAAACTCGTGAAGTGGGCCCAAGGCTAGTGCACGAGTTGGAACCAATAGATAAACATGATTATAAGAACCATGAAAAATCTCATAAAACTAGAAGTATTGTGTGACTTGCCACGGGACCAAGATAGGACTGACAAGGCTCGATGGGCTAGTGGTAGTGCGTCAGGACTAGGTCGATGGGCCAGTCAAGACAAACAGCTTCAGATGAGGTCGAGTGTTAAGGCCGTTGGACCATTGGCACCAAAGATCAAGGTTAATGATTCAAATCTTTTGTTATACATGCATGAGAATCTGGGAGCAACTAGATGCCCGAGAGTGGTAGTCGATGGATCCCAAGGGCTATTGGATGACCTGAATGCAATAAGGGCAGGTTTTTCGTGTCAGTTAGTCATGAAGCTCAAATAGCTTCATGTGCACTGAGTCCGAGGCATTAGGGAAAATAAGGTCTCATCCCACAAAGCGGACACGAATTATGGTTTGGGGTTTCAGGGTCAGACAAACAAGGTCCACTCAAACTTAGTGGGTTTGAGGGTCAGACAAGTAAGGTCCACTCAAAATCAGGGTAGAAGTCTGGGACTTCTATTCGAGTGGACGGTAAAAATGCACCAAACTACAAGTGGTATGGTCGGGTACTATTCTGCGAACGTTTGATCCCTTTCTATGATAGAAAGGGCATGTGAATATTTGCTGAAACACCTCCCGAGCAAGGGGAAGTGTTAAAGAAGAGATAAATTCATATTACAACAAACTAAAAGTAAAAAATATTTTAATAAACTAATTATTTTTAAAACTCACTTTTCAACCCTCGCTCACTGAATTGTAGAAACTCACCCTCCTCCCATTAAACCTTTTTTAGGAGAAACACATCGCCAAGTGGAGCAAAAGCTAGGAAGTCAAAGGTACCGCAAACAGGTAAACCATTATTTAGATATTTTGTAAACTTTCTTAAGGAAAACAGGTGTACTCCAACACCTTTACCTTCCTCGGTCTATTTGGTAGTAATACTAAATTAGTACAAGAAAGGGTGGTAAGTTGATCAAAAAACTCCGACCGAACTAGGTCGAGGTGTGATAACGTTGACCTAGCGGGTGGTTCGTTGATCGGGTTTAGTGAACCAAAATAGAAAATTGGTTGATTCAGGCCTGATTTGATCCATTTTCTAAAAATTAAAAACTTCTATATTCATTTTCTACACTTTGGTGACTTCAATTTCCTAAAAGTCGCCTATAAGAATGAATATTTGAACTAGTTCAACCCGGTTTAGGTCAAGTTCTCCCATCCAATTTGGTTCAAGATCCATTTTCATTATTTTTGGATCTTCATTGAACACTTGGGATTTGCCCAATTCCCTACTTGGTTTTCTCTTTAGCAATTCCGATTCACTTTAAACCACAGTTTTCTCTCAAAATTTTTTGGTTTTCATTTCTGGCTTTTTATTTTGAGAAAACAGGGTTTACACTTGGTTTTAATCTACTCTACATCTTCTTGATAGTTTTATTCAAAATAGCTCTTATATGACTTTGATTAAGCAAATAAATAACTCAATTTATAACTTATGCCTAAAAATATTTGGGCATCTCCTTTTCAAACTACATACATCATACCATATTTAATATGGTGCAATTTTTCCATTCACACCACATTTTGTTTGAGTGTATATGTTGCAGTTAATTGACTTCTAATTCCCTCAATCCTACAAAAATTATTGAATTCTTTGGAGGTAAACTCACCTCATCGATTAGTTCTTAAGCTACTTATCTTTTCACCTATTTCTTTTTCAGTAGAATTCTTAAAACTTTTGAAAAACAATTAATGTTTCAAAATTTTTGAACAAAAAATAACCCATGTTATTTCTAGAATAATCCTTAGTAAAGGTTAGGACTACATATATCGACGAATAAAAGTTGTAATCGCTTACTTGTCCTCCAATTACTAACTTTAAGAATTACATCCCTATTTTGTTTGCATGCCACACAACTTGAACAAATCTTGTCCATAATAGATTGCCTTGTTATTCCTTGAACCATTTGTTTTTCATAAAGCATCTTCAAAGCTCTATGGTTCAAATGAACATACATTCGATATCATAATTTAGTATTATATGTATTAATATGAAGATAAGAATTAAAACTTATAGGGATTACAATATGTTTTCTTTTTTTATGTACAAGTAAACTACTTTGTAATTGCTCAACAGTCATTAAATTAGCATTGTTTAGTTCTTCTATGACACAAACAATATAATCATAGCTTGCAATGATATATCTAAAAATATTTTTTACAACTTCACTTTGATAAAATTTCTTATAATGTATTTTCATTTTATCAACAATCGCAAGTTCTTAAAGATATAATTTTCCACTTTTCACCTTATTTTTTATTGATATTTTCAAATTCCTTTTTCAGTGCCGGTAAATGTGCTCGTTCAACCTTTGAAGACCCTTGGTGTAAAATCACATTTTCTTGAACATGAAAATTTCGAGGGAAATTAAGTATAATAAATTATATAACTCAAATTAAATAAAATAAAAATTATATAATTTCAATTAAATTGGTCAAGATCAAATTATTTGATATTAAATATATACATATATATACATGTGTGAGCATATATATATATATATGAGAATATATATATGAGGAAATATATAAAAAAATAAAAAAGGGGGCTTTATTATAATAGTTAAGGAAAATATGGGTCAAACTCCATCAATGTTCAAAATTTAAAAAAAGAAATAAAATCGACATGACCTAATTAGCATAAGAAAATGGATTGTACAATTATGGTCCAACAATGAGAAGAACAAATAAGCCTCCAAAAATCCATATATCAATAATCCCTCAAAAATTTCACAAAATTTACCCATTTTTCCATTAGTTTGGCGAGGATTCGTAACTTTTTATGGGAATGAATTGATATAGAATTCATAGCAGCCAATGTTAGGATTTTGAATAACCTAAACAGATTGTAGTCCTGCATTTAAAAATAGAGAACTAAACTCTCTTCAAATAGTGCTAATAGTAATGCAAATGACTGGACTAACATAAGTGTAAATAAAAGGAAAAGGTTTTGTGGCCCTAAGAAAACGTAGATTTAAGGGCTATAAGATTAAACATTCTAAGAAAACTCATACCTACATCCTGTTGTAACAAATAGATTTTTTTCAAGGAGAAGGTCAAGGAATGTGCTTTCCAACAAGCAAACAACTAACTATGTACATCATCAATCAATTTTAGAAGTAACGAAGAGAAACCAAAATCTCTTACATTTACATGATCACAATGCTAGGAGGAGGGCAAGGGGAAGTTAGCCACACTGCTCATAGCATGACTAGTTTTATTCTCTACATCAAGGTTAGAACAACCATGTACATATCAAACGTAAAAATGTGAGAAACTCTAAGGTTCAATAAGGATTAATCTATAATTAACCAAATTATAAGGTTACACGAAATAAATGAGATGGACTAACCTAGTGGGTTAAATTTCCAATTCGGGAATAATGATTGGGCTTGGAGGCGGTCGGAATGGGGGCCTAACCATACTAAGTTGAGGGACATATCTGCAACTATGAATCTAACAAACAATGTTAGATATGGATAAACAATATATGTAATCATAATGACTAAGTATAGATAAGAGTATATTCTTGGAGATTAGTTATTTGTGCATACAAACGAGTAAAAAAATTGCCTTAAAAGAAACATATTTTAGGACATTTTCATGAAATGAGCATAGAAAGGTATACCCTGTATGTAAACCCTGCCCTTTTGAGCTAAGGAAAACTGGAAAAATAATCGATCAAACCAAGTGAGAAAACTAAACCGGTTCACAAATCTGATCATTTGTGAACAGGCAATTTGGGAATTTACAACTACCGGGTGATCCAAAGAGTTTATAATACAATGGAAAAGAACCTTATAATGAATTGGAAGAGAAAAACCAGACCGATTTGGATGAACCGAATCCAATTAGATTGAACTGGTTTATGGATAAATAGGACATTTATGGATCCCTTGTGACCCGAAGATATTTATAAACCATGGGAAGGAACTATAGAACAAAGTAGGAGAGCAAAACCAGATCGGTTCGGGTGAACCGGACCCAAACCGGATTGAACTGGTTTAAGGACTTAGTCAGTTTATGAACCGAAATTGATAAATAGATGGTAAACCGGGAATTTGATGGACCCTAAGTGACCCAAGGAGTCATAAAAGACATGGAAATGGACTTGAGAAGGAATTGGGGATGAAAACCAAAACAGTTTAGGTGAACTGAATCCGAACCAGTTCGGATCGGTTTGAACCACTATTGAACTGAATCCTAAATTCATTTTTCTAGGTAGCTTAAATAATTCAAATTGGAGATTTGAAGCCACCATTAGATAGAAAATGAATTTAGATGAATTTAGAAATTTTTAGAATTGAAAAACCCCATCGAATGAGGGGTGAACCGACCAGCTTAAGCTTCGAACTCGGTTCGGACTAATTTGGTCCAGTTCGAAACAATGTCATCTTCTTTCTCAGGATGACAGCACTGTTCACTCGCCAAAAAATCAAAGCAGCACCGGTGAAGAAGAAACGCTTCCGTTTGGTACGTTTAAGGTCTTCAATGCCTGTCATAACAGTGTCAAATGGACGGCCAACGGGTCCCCAAGCTCCCTATATAAAGAGCCCCTCCCCATTCATCCTCTCCACACCTGAAAACTCCATTCTCTCTTAACTACTCCATTTTTCAGCGAACCTCGAACTAGAGCTCCGATATGGGGTCTTTTCTGAGCCAAACAAGGTGAGCTCAGGTTCTTTAGAACCAGGGAGAAGTCAGCTACACGCCTATAGTCTCCGTTTGTTCCGAGGGTCGCCGGAGAAACATCGTCGTGATGAAACAATGAAGTAGCTCCGGTAGACTGAAGCTACCCTATTTTGGCCGAGTGGAAAACAACCATTTTGAGCCCTCCTCAGGCCAAACCAAGCCTTCCCAACACTTCCTCAGCCCTTCCACGGCTGAATTAGGACTGAAAGGTAAGACAATTCAGCTCCCCCTGCAAATTCCGGCTGGTGCTAGAGAGAGAACTGGCAAAATTTCAATGATAAAATTCTAACTCAATTCGGCATCAATTGATGTGATTCTTGATTCTAGGATGAACCTCAAGACGAGAGCTATCTACCCAGATCGAAAGCTTGGATCATCGTGCCCTCACTAGTGAGTAATCGAAGCTCTCTCTCTATAGTCTATTTTTCGGCAAATCTCCGTTTGAGCTCGTTCCAGCGTTAAAAGTCGCAAATCAAAGTTCTATGGAATCCTATGAACATGGAGGAACTCAATTTCAACTTTAATTTCAACAATTAGTGGTATTTGATAGGTCAATTTGATGAAATCAAATTCGACTGTGTTAAAGAGTTGGAATTGGGGGAATATTGGGGATTTTGAAAATTTTGAGGGACCGAAATGCAATTTCCTAAAATTCAGGGTCAATTGGGCATGATAAAATGTTAGAGGGCCAATTGAGGAATTTTAGAATTTTTGGGGTGAAACTTGCCTTTTTTTTGTAAAGAAGGGCAAAATGGTAATTTTGGAAAAGTTGGGGGACCAAATTGGGCCAATTGAGGAATTTTAGAATTTTTGGGGTGAAACTTACCTTTTTTTTGTAAAGAAGGGCAAAATAGTAATTTTGGAAAAGTTGGGGGACCAAATTGGAAATTTGGGAATTTAACCCCTTTTGTGAAATGGAATAAATTGAGATCCTATGATAAATTTTAAGAGTTTTGGGACTCAATTTGAGGAAAAACCGACATTTGAGACTTAAAGTTAAAGAGAAATAACTTTAGGGACCTAATTGTAAATAAATAGAAAGTTTGACTTTCTCATTCATTTGGAATGAATGAAGGCTATTAGGCCGAAGGATAATGAACTGAGATGTTAATATTGTGTAGGAACACGAAGTACCAGGAACGCCAGCAAGGACAAGCTCGCGCGAATACAAAGAACCGGTCTAGTGGAATTCACGGCATTAATGGGTGAGTGGGTTTACTAACATCATACTCGGTTGGGATGATAAGCGCTACTTAAAGTTAAAAACCACTTACCAATTGTGAGTGGGATTTTATGTTATACCCAATTGGGGATGATAAGCTCATCGAAATGAAAACCCACTACTATGTGGTATTTTAAACATCATGACTTAGAGTAGTGATTTGAAAACCATGCGGAAAAACTACTTATCGATTGTAAGAAGATCATACCCGGTTGGTATGATGAAACTTCCTCGAAGGAAGTTGAAAACCCGTTCATCGGTTATGAATGGAGATGTCCTTATATCGGGTCGGTATAATGGATAGTGAAAACATATTTTTGTCGGAAGTGTTCTCCCCTAAATATGTACCAATGCTTAAACTATTTGGGAGACCTTCTTGACGGGAGCTCGAATAGCTCTGATAGGTCGATGGCCTCGGTTTTAGAACTTGGGGGCTAATATGCCTGATTTTGAAAATCTCGAATAGTGGGCCCAAGGCCAGTTGCCACGAGCAGGAGCTCGTAAACAAACATGAATTTATGCCATAAAACTTGAAATAAAGGAATTGTTTGGCCATGGTACCAAGATAGGACCAACATACTCAGTCAACTAGAGACAATGCGACATGACAGGTCGACGGACTAGTCAAAACAAACAACTATGGGTTGAGTTGAGAGTTAGGGCCGTTGAATCAGTGGCACCACAGATTACATGGCTTGATAAGAAAACATTGTTTGTGCATGCACTGTGAGTACGAGACCATCAAAATGCCTAAGAGGGGTAGTGATGCATCCTAAGGGCACTGGACGACCTGGTGAGTATAAGGGTAGTTTGTCGTACCAGGTGACCATGCGAAATTTGGAGTAACACTAAATGCATGAGACCGGGGTGGGGACGGGATGAGGTATCTGTCCTCATAATAGACACGAAGAATTTATTCTGGGAATGAGGGTTGGGTGTCGCGAACATCCACTCATTCTCAGAGTAGAAGTGGACGTACTTCTATCTAGGTGGCCGGTAAAGTCGCTCCGAAGCCACAAGTGTGTTTAGTGGACGTACTAACCCGCGAATGTGTGTTTAACCTTCATGATGAAGGATGTGTGTTGGATGATGACACACCGTGATTAAATAAGGAAATGGTGATAAAACTCGAGATTTTGAATGAAATGATTTTTGAAAGAAAGGAGTCTGGCACACTCCAATACAAATCTTTTTCATAAAATTAAAAGTAATGAAAACCCATTCACTAAGTAGTTGTACTCACCCCCTCCCGTATATCCCTTTCAGGAGATTTTGGAAAGCCTACCCTTAAAGACGATCAACTAAGATGCTTGTAAGACATGTAAAATTTAAAATTTCATGTAGTTTTGATTATGCTATTCCAGGAAATGGTGCAGGTTTAAATGACGCCTTACTCTTTACGATTTATAATAAGGGGAAACCCTCTAATAAACAAGGAGAGTGGCGGGTTGATCATGGGGATCTGACCAAATAGGGTTAAGGTGTGACACTGTATGTCAACCATGTTAATTCCAACCATGGTAAAAAATTACATTATCAGACATAACACTATGTCAATGGGAATGAAATTGTGTACTAATACACTAAATGAATGTTAAATTATCCAAGGGTGACCCGACATAAGTGTACCTTGAAAGGAGCCAGGGAGAACCAACCATTCTCACACCATATGCATAAAAACTTACAGATACAACCTACGAGATTTTGAGTGTAACTGAGAAATGAGAATCTTAGGTTTTAAATATGGGGGTACTATGTTACCTAGTGTAAGTAAGTTCAGAAATAATATGGGAAAAGTCTAAATAATTTGGATACTTATTTAAAAACAAGCATGGAAAGGAAATACCGGGATTGGGCTGACCTCATTCAATAATGGAAGAGAGAAGATGTAAACCTCGTTCCCAATTATAAGAAAATTGGAAATGGGAACTAAAATTGGTATAGAAAAGCCAAAATAGGAATTTAGAAAATCCTTAGGGTAAAATTAAAATCCAAAGATAAAGGAAATGAACCAAGTTGGATATAGAAACCGAAATGGTTCAAGGTGAACTGAACTTGAACTGAGTTGAATCGAACTGAACTAGAAGGAACCGATTTGAAGATTCATTTTTCTAGGTGGCATAAAAATATTAACTTGGGAAATTGAAGTCACCATTGGATAGAAAATGCATTTAGACAAATTTTTAAATTTTTAAATTTTAGAAAACTAGTTGAATTAGGCCTAAATCGGATGATTTTCGATTTCGGGTCACCGAATCTAGTCCAACCGAACTGGTCATAGGTCTAGCCAGTCAACGGACCACCTGCCAGGTCAGTGCCTAGTCAACGTGCACGACCAGTCAGCATGCAGCGTATAGTGAAGCACACTCAGTCAGTCGCTCGGTTAGCGCCTAGAAGCACTGAACAATAAGAGCATGACATGTGTCCTTAGTCAACGGTCAGGTGAAGAAAAACCACGTCACCGATGACCAAACAATGGGAGAGCGACACATGTCCTTAGTCAATGGTCAACTAAGGATAAGCCTCGTCAACAGGGTTGACCAATGAGAAGCTGACATGTGGCAAAGGTGCCATGTAAGCAACAGACTAGGTTGTCGAAGAAATGGTTGACACGTGGTAAGCCAAATCGAATGGCCACAACTAATCACAAGCTGACACATGGCAATGGCACTGTGCATCAGGAGAGAAAATAGACTTATTTAAATCAGCCAATCAAAGGATGCCACTTGTCACGGTCAATAGATGGTCAAATGTGGTCAGTAGCCACGTTGGAACGAGTCACTAATGGAAGGTCACAACGTGGCAAGTCAATAAGTCAATGGACGACTCAAACATTGAGTGAGAAGCCAACCAATCATAGTGTGCCACGTGACAGCTCGAGCGCGGGCAGTGTCATCTTCAACCTTCACGCTATTCATAGAATGAAAAATGGAATAATTCCTTTCCATTTTCAGCGAGGGAATATCCGCTTCGATAATGGCAATTCTAAAGGGGATAAGCTCAGCCAAATATGGAAATCGGTAGAGCCAAGGGTTCCCAAGCTCCCTATATAAAGAGCTCCTTCCCATTCATCCTCCTCATCCCTCAAATGACTGAAGAAGAAGAAGAGCTCCTCTTTTCAACCAAGCACAAACCAGAGCTTCGACTTGGGCACTTTCCTCCACCTTTGAAGGTGAGTTTGAGTTCCATGGAATCCTGAGAGAGTCCTCTACCTCATGGCATACCTCGTTCAACTTGAAGGTCACCAGAGAAACTCCCGAGAGGCCACATAGTACACTCACTATGCCAACGAAATCCGAGTTGAAAAGTGTTAGCTGAATTTCGGTCATCCCAACCTCCTCAGACCAGGCCGAGCCTCCCACGGCTCTCCCTGACTGACCATCGACCTCGTTGAACCCTTGAAGTTAGCCAATTTCATCTCCTTTCGCTGGAATAGTGGAGTTACAGAACATAGAATGTGATAACTTCTCTAAAAAAAATTCCCATTTCTCAGGCTACTAATTGACGCACAATTTGATCCTAGGAGGATTCCCTCGACAAGCACTAGTTGTCCATACTCAAAGTTCCGACAATCGTCTCTTTGCCGGTAAGTAAATGAATCTTTCTTTCTCTCTCTAGAATTGTTTTTCGGCAAAGCCACGTTTGAGCTCGATTTTGGGCCAATTGAAGTCATTCAAAGCTTAGAATGCTCGTAGGAAGATGGAGGAGACTATTAGTAGTGTGCTAGGAGGAAATTAACATGATTTCAACCCTCAATTTGATAAATCAAGAATTTGTGGCCAAAATGCAAGTTTTTACAAAATTAGGCAAATTGGGGTTTTCAAAATTTTAGGAATTTTGTGAAATTAACATCAGTTGAGGGTCGATTGGTGATTAAGGAGAAATTAAGGACTTGATTGCAATTAAAAATAATTTTGAGAAATTTAATTGAAATTAAAAGTATTTATTAGGATTTATTTGCAATTTAAATAATTGTATTTTTATAAAAGTATGTAAGGGGTGGAATTGTAAATAAAGTAAACTTAGGAATGTTAGTAATTAATTGGGAGTTAATTGTCAATAGAATAAACCTAGTGACTTCTATGCAAATAGGAGAAAACCTAAGGAGATAAGTGAAAAGATTCAGATAATTTAATAATTAATTATCTGTGATAATATAGGTACGAAAAGGAGACATCTACCAATAACCGCAACATGATCCAATAACTTTGGAAATTTACCCGGGATGAACAAGTCGCAAAATACGGGTGAGTGGGATTTCTGATATTAGGACTAATTGGACCAATCATGCATATATGTAGGATCATGCTTTACTTTGAAAATGGATATCTAGAAATATAATCCCCTTACTGCATGAAAGTGATTAAACATTTTAGGATTATATTTTTTGTGAAAGCATGAAGCATGTTATTAGGACAACCCATGAATGGTGTATGGATACACCTCAGGAGTATAGTCTAGTCCGACCATCGATGCAGGATATGGGTGAGGCCCATGATCGAGAACGGTGGACTAAATTTAGTCCTATGCAAAGTGGGTCCAAGGTAGTGTTTTGAAAACTCGTACGAGTGGGCCCAAGGCTAATGGGAATGGGCTTAAACTCGTAGACAAATTAAGATTTATGAGCATGTGGAAAACTTTCATAAATGGTTAATTTGTGTGATTTAGTTGCTGAGCCAAGTTTGTATCATCGAACTTGTTGGGCTGGTAGTACTAAAGATAAATGTCTTAATTAAAAAGACTTTTTTATTGTGCATGCTAAGATATGAAACCAATAGATACCTAGTACGGGGTATTATTAGTTGTAAGGGCTACTGGATAGCAAGGTTGGCACAAGGGCAGGAACGTTTTTCCAGTATGTCTTGAAGCTCTAGGAGCTTCATGCATATTGAGACCGAGGGGATAAACGAGTGAGATCTCACCCCATACAAATTGGGGATCAAAGTATCGATAAGCATGTGGGATGAGCAATGGTGCTCACATTGACTTGTGGTGGAGGTTTGTTGCCTCTCATCGGAGTGGACAGTAAAGGCACTCCGAGCCACTAGTGTAACAGATCGAGGTTGTAGCCTCGGAGTGTTTGTTATGCGTCTATTTGATCCCTTTATGGATAAAGGGCATTTGCTTGTTTGTTTGTGTGAAACAATCCAGGGTAGGTCTAATTAATTAAATCCTTCCAAATAGAAAGGTACTTACCCTAAGCTTGATAAAATAAGCTAATAAGTTTTCAAGAAATTTTTGAAAGATAAGGAAAGTGATGGCTTGCTTATCACATCTTCAAAAGAAAATATTTCTTTTAAGTGCATAATAAATCATGAAGTCTAGTGTCCTATAAGCCCTAATCATTGAGTTGTAGAACTCACCCACTCTCCCTTAAATCCCTTTCAAGTAAAATATGAAGAGGAACGCGGGTGGAGACTGAACTCCTTGATAAGTCTTATGCAATAATCATATTCTGCTATGTTTTATGAAAACCTTTATCCTTAAATTTATCTTGAAAATATTTTTAGGTTACACCTGATTCGTGTCGGTACCATAGTAGTGGCTACTCTTTTTAAATACTAGGAAGAGTGGCGGGTTGTTAATAAGGTTCCGACCAAATTGGGTCGGGGTATGACATAAGAAAACCCCTTTAATATGACCCCTACATATAGTAAGGCCAGGAAGCTTACACCTTCCAATAATTAAGTCCAACTATATTTCATGAAATTAAAGCAACCTAGTAGATTCTTACAAATGAAGGCTAAGATATTAGTTAGACTAAAGCTAATCTCAAAATCATATGTTGGGCTAGCGAATAAGGAAAATTACCTGCACCTTAGGTCTATAAAACCAGCCCATATCAGAACCTCTTTGGCAAGCATCGTAAGAGAATTAGAAGTGGAATTAATGGGAAATTGATTGCAGTACCATGAATGAGAATGAGGAAGAGTCAGATTCCTCCCCATTCATGAGGGTGAATATCAACAGCCAAAGGACACCCATTAAATTCTCAATGACAAGAAAGATTATAAAGAAAAGGGATAAAAATTTACCTTCAGTAGATTGAGCAAGTTGACCCCTATATAAGGGTCTCCAACAGACCTACAAAGAACACAAGCAACACATCATAAAATGAGCCATAGAGAGAGTGTAGGGAGGTTACTTGAAGATTTGATTTGGGGAAAACAACACCTAGATTGTCCCTGCCATCGAAGGTGAGATATAGGGAAAATATCATAAGCAACCTGGAATATAAGATCAATGTCAAATGTGTTATATTCCAACAAATCCCATATCACAAGTAGCTTGCCCCAAACCAGTTAAGTACTTGAGGAGTAAGGAACAAACCTCACCTACCTAGAGAGCTTCTAGATGAACCATAGCAGATGACCAAGGACTCGAAAGTCATCAGATGAGGACTCCCGTAGCAGCGGGGATTAAACCTGAGGCCTTCAAGGAGAAAGAAGGATCAAATGCAATAAATCTAAGAGAGTGTTGAAAATTGATCGGGAGATATGGACTGGATGAAGGCTTGAGAATTAAATCTCTGATAACTGGAAATGTGGAAGAGGGAATGGGGAGTGAAATGCAAGCTAGAGCATATTACCTTTAATGGACGAAATGCAGTGGAGATAAGGTAGGAAACCCCCCCCCCCTAACTTTGATTAGAAATTGGCAAGCAAGAGGAGACTAATGCACAATTTACATATAAAAATAGGGAGAAGATGAGATGAACAGAGGGCTTAGTGATTCCGAACATAATCAAGGGTTAGGTGCGCTAAGCATTTGGGCAAAATGAGCATTTAACCTTAAGCAACCTGCAAGGATGAAGACGTACCAAATTCATCAGCTAGCGATGGAGACTGAGTAGAGTCCATCATCAGGGAGCCGATGGAGGCGATGAGGGAGTTGATGGCAATTTGGATTAATGACCAAAATGCCCTCACGTACAAAAAAAGACGGAAATGCCCCTCAACATGACGGGAATTTCAAGCGTGTCATTCCCTTATCAAAATGTCTATAATGCCCTCGGAGTTCAAATAAATTACGTTTCATGCCATGTAGCAAAAGAATTACTGAATTGCCCTTCAAAAAAATTAATAAAATTATGGGCATGACATTAGGTAAATTAATTGACCAAAATGCCCTTTTAATATGGATAAAATCACAAGAATGTCATTAGGTAAATGAGGTATGGATGTCGAAATTATGAAAATCTCTTTAACGACATAATTGGAGTACGAAGAAATTCCGAGCCTTAACGACTGAACCAAATTCTTTAATTACCAGATTTTGAGTGGATGGTGCAAAGGGAGAAAAACATACATGATCGTGCGAGATGAGCACAAAGATTTGGGAATCCATCCGGGACGAACATATACTCAGATAACGGTGGGTAGGATTTTTGGCATCGGTACCAATTGGACTAGTGATGTGATATTACTTGTATTTTATTATTTTCTAAATAATGAAAATATTTTTAGAATATATTTCTCCTTAACTATGTGAACCCAACTAAAAATATATTTTTGGGGAATATATTCTTTATGTGGATGATAATGTGCTAGTAGGCCTAAGGCCATGATTTTTAAAGAGAAGTAAGTCCGATGCCATATTTTAGAAATCTCGTGAAAGTGGGCCCAAAGCCAATGAAAATGGGCATTGTCCCATCAATAATTGTTGAGTTATGAGCTGGATAAAAAGTTATCACAATTTGATAATTGTGTGTTTAAACTTCTAAGCTAAAGCTAGGTTGTAGCACGTTGGGCCAGTAACACAAAGAGAAAGGTTTAAACCAAAACACACTTGTTTTTGTGATTGTAATCGTATGGAACCAAAGAGATGCCCGATACGGGATAGTATTGGTTATAAGAGCTAATGGACAACAAGGTTGGTATAAGGGAATTTATGCTAGTCTGGATGTCTTGAAGCTCCGGAATCTTCATGTGCACTAAGACCCATGGGATAGAAGAGTGAGATCTCACACCCTCCATATGAGAATTGAAGTATCGATAAGTATGGGGTTGGGCCAAGGTGCTCACACAGACAGTGTGGTGGAGGTTATGGCCTCTTATTAGGGTGGACTGTAAAGACGCTCTGGACCACTAGTGGGACAAATCGAGGTTGTAGCCTTTGAAGCTCTAATCTATGACTGCTTGATCCCTTTATTGAGAAAGGAAGTGTGAACATTTGTTTGATACAAACGTATGTAAATTTTAACTTTGATAAAATTATGAAAGACCTTCAAAGTAGCAAAAACATAATTTTAGCTTGTGAGATACATGCGATAAAATAATAACTAAAGATCATGTGAAATAATTTTCAATAATAAACAAGTGGTGACTTGTTAAGTGGAATCCCAACTCATAGGGATTAAAGAAAAAGTATTTGTATGAATATTCAAGCATGTGAGTTGTTGCTCATTGTAAATACAAGTAAACTTTCAAGACTTGTTATGATGGACCAGATGATAACTTCATTCTGATGAAAGAAATAGATTTTAAACTTGTCAAATACAAATTAATTCTTTAAATCTGTATAAGCTTACCTATGGTGAACCCCTATTTTATCCAAACCTATTTGAAATCTTATTTGGAGTATGTGTTGAATCATGGACATGAAGTCATGATGTCAGCTAAGCACTCTCACTGAGTTGATGAACTCATCTCACTCTAATTATCCGTTTCATGCAACAATGGTGAAAAAAGACATGTGTTGATGAAAAAAGTCAAATCTAAACCAAAGGTAAGTCTTAAATTTAATATATAGTCCAGGTATGGTTTACAAAATTTATTTTCCAAAAAACTCAATTTATTAATTTTAAAAAATAATTTGAAATATTTTGTTTTGAGTCTTATACCCTATTAGGTTTATAATGATTAGGCGCCAATTGTTGTAAAATTAGGAGGATGTAACAGATGTCTACATTACTGACCGGAGAAATAGGATTGGGTGTAATACTTTGAACTTTACTTTCATAGTTCCCACATTAGATGTATATTTGTTGAAAATATTATCTCCAATAAATTGATCAATTACTTGAAAAAGATCATTTTTTACTTGTAAGTTTTTTAATTTTAACTTTTCTTTTAAATCTATTTTACTTACAATATCTTATTTAGATAGACCGAACTCGACTAACTTTCCATAAATTATTTAGGGTGTAGGAAATTTTCCATGACTACTATTAGTATTGAAAGTAAGTGATATTACTTTTCATAGTACTTACCATATTTTGATTATTTTTTTAAATCTAACCGTTTTCAACTTGTGACTTTCATGAATGCATAATACCTTTTGAATTTTCATAACCCCAATCACTTTACTTTTTTTTTATCAATTTAACTTTCATTTTCTTTATTTGTATTCATTGATGATTTTGGAATAATGAAAATTATAACACAATTTATCAATGCATAGAAAAATGATAGACGATAATGTGTATCGACTTAATAAATAAAAAAATGAGAATAAAAATAAAATTGTAAAATATCTTTTCATATATATTTTATCGATCATTATCATTATTATATTAATAGGGTTCAACATTAACTTTACCCCCATTTTATAGTCATATTATTATCATATTCATATAGTTCAAGTTAACTTTACCCTTTTTTATAGCCATAAATAATAAGTGAGATTTCAACATTACTTTCTAAAATATATTTATTTATTTAGTCATTCCAAAAACAACCCTCATTTATACTTAATCTAAAATTTTGTAATATAAATACTTTTTTTTGTTTAAGCATATTATATATTAGAAAAAAAATTGGATATATAATTATCCATTCAAACTACTTTTTTAAGACAAACGTGAGAATTGCTCATGTTATTAATTTTTTAATACTAGTTAAGATTCATTTATACAAAACTAGACTATATTTAATTGAACGGATCCTATTAGTAGACAATAGATATTGGAATTTAAAACTTGAGTAATGATATGAGTTATATTTTGAGGCTTAACAAGTATTACCCAAAAGTGATTTCTATTTATAAACTTTCTGAAGAGTTTTTTTTATATATTTATTAAAATCAGTTAGGTAGGCTTAAATTAATTTAAATTTACTGTAAAATCCTTTATATTTTTTTTACTGATAAAAAAAATAGCAAGGGATAAAATTTGGAAGAAGCTCACAGTTGCACGATCAAATCCGCTGGGTCTCTCTCTCTGTTGCGTGAAAAACTGCTTTCAATTACACAGCACACTCCTGGACAGATTCTCTGCTCTCTTCCTCACTCCTCTCCTCTCTTTCTATCTCTTCTCTTCTCTGTTTTGCTATGTGGGCATACCTTCCACATGAGACCTCCATAACAAAACCCTAATTCCGATCGTCCTTACTACCGATCATCGCGCTGCAGGTCTCTTTGGGCGAGTCGCATCTCCTGCTGAGGACCTCTCGGAGGCTGCGTTGTTGATTCGGCTTCTTTGTTTTGCAGGGTAAGAGGAACTGAATACTTCTGGAGGGAAATCAGGGCGAGGATATATGTCCTACAATCAATCAAGGTTCGACAAGAACGATTCATCACAGTACCGTAAATCCGGGCGATCCGCGAGCTTCAATAACCCGCGGACCTCCTCAGGTGCTTACGCTAAGGGCGGTGCCCCCGCCCCTTCGCCTTCCATCGCTTCTAGTGCTGCCAGTCGAAGGTACGTACAGCTAGGGTTTTTTCCATCACTTCGCTCCATTCAATTTCGCTAGAATTAGGATTTTTGACCGTCCCGAGTCTTAGAATTGGGGGCTTATCTTATTTGTTCTAATATTGTCTTTGACATTGCTGGCTTACTTTAGCTTCAAGAAGCCTGGTAATGCACAGGGTGTGCAGTCTAGGGTGAGCCTTCCATCGGCAGCAAATCGTCATTTGGAGTCCAATAACGCTCCTTCCGGTCCGTTGCATAATCTTCCTAGCGTCACTGCACATTCTGCAACACGTGGTGCGATCGTAAGCCTTTATGCGGAATTGGAGATTCTCATTAATATTGTTGTTGCTCCATAACTTATTGTATTACAATTTATGAAATATTTTTTTTATTTTTGTCGAATAACCAGTAACTTGTTTTTCCGTAGGCCTTTTGTTTCCTATTCTAAGCCAACTAAATGAGTCCCTCTTATATTCAATTCGAGGAAATTTCAGTCTTTTTTATTGAACATCCTTTACATATCTTCTCATCCTTAATGTGATCAACAGATGTGCCTAACACAACTTCCGGACCTGCTGAAACGACTCCAGCCCCACCTAGAGGCAACCAAATTGTTCAGGAAACTCCAGCTGCTCAGCCTACCTCCATGAATTCTGATGCCACGGCCCCTACAACCCCTGTAAAAGGTATAACCACCTCTTTTCTGTGATTGTGGATCTCCAATGGTGGTTCTGTGTTTTTTTTAATATAAAGTTACAATTCTACCTCATGTTCCAAAGGTTTGTGCATATAGTTCCTATATATCACTAAATTATTGAGCTAATTTTAAAGTCCTTTAATGATGTCTCAGCTCCGGGAGATGCATCAAAAGCATTCGCTTTCCAGTTTGGTTCCATAAGTCCTGGTTTTGTGAACGGGATGCAGGTTCAAGATGCATGCTCTCATGTTTTATGTATTCCTTGATATAATGAATTTTTATTGTATTTCATCTACTGATATTCCAATATTGTTCAGGTTCCTGCAAGAATTAGCTCTGCACCCCCAAATATTGACGAGCAGAAACGAGATAAGGTGTGTTTTCCTATTTATCTGTGTTTTGAAATCTTTATTAGATACACAGTGCTACCATGGAGTTTTGTCATGCTTGCTCCCACTCCCAGAACTGCATGTAAGAGAAAGATAAAAGGTTGCATCGCGGCATGCATAAACTATCAAGCCTGTCACACTCCTTATATCTCAATTAGAGAAGAATTAATAGAAAGAGGAAGAGACAAAATTTGATTGATGATTTTCTTCTTGTTACAGTTGTGAGCAATGAGAGGGTTGTCATATAATTGTTCTTTCTTCTTCTATATCCTTCACTTGTTAATCAAGCTTCTGCTTTATTTACTTGCAGGCACACCATGATTCTGTTAAATCTGTTCATCCAATACCTATTCCTCCTGCTCCTGCTAGGACACACTTACCAGGGAAGGATTTGGGTTCTGGAAACCATCCAAGAGCTCCTGATGTTCAGTCAACCTCGAAACCCAAAAGGGACACGCAGGGTCGACCTGTTACTCCTATCCAGGCACATAATACTCATGTTAATCAAGTTTCCAGGATGTCCATTCCAATGTCATATCACCAACTGCAGGTCCCAATTAAATTCACTGCACCCAATTCTCAAATTCAATCACAAGGCCTGCCATCAGCATCAATTCAAATGCCGATGCAAATTCCTATGGCGCTACCTGTGGCAAATGCACCTCAAGGCCAGCAGCAAATGTTTGTTCCAGGTCTTCAGCCCCATCAATTGCCTCCTCAAGGTGCTCTCCTTCAGAGCCAGGGTTTGAGCTTCCCTCAGATGCCTCCTCAATTGGCAAATTTAGGAATGAGCACTGGACAGTACACCCATCAACAAGGTCAGCTTGGCGGTCCTGGTAGAACACCAGTAAAAATAACTCATCCAGACACACATCAAGAGGTGAAGCTTGACAAACCGTCAGATACATTTTTGGATGTGGGGCCATCAGGCAGACCAAGTCCCAACATGCCTCCTCAATCACAACTTATGACATCATATCAACCTGGTCATCAATACAATTATTACCATACTTACAATTCTGGCACCATGTTCTTCCCTGGCCCTGGTTCTCTTCCTGTACCAGGTGCGCAGATAACAGCTTCTCAGGCAACAAGATATAATTATCCCATCAATCAGGCACCTCAAATTCCTTCATTTGTAAATCCCCAGGGCAATAACCTTTTGACTTCTACTCGGGCTGGAGTCTCAAAGCAGGGAACTGTTGAGCAACCTCAACATGACTTTGCACAAAATCCTCGTGATATCAGTTCTTCTACAAGATGGGAAGTAGTCAAGCAGACAGATGTTTCTATGCATAAGAATGCTGCTATTGTATCTTTGCCTCGTGGGTCAACTGCAGGTGTGAAAATTGAACCACCTAAAGTTTCAGGACTATGTGGCGAATCCTCCCAGAAAGAACCTGAGATTGGTCATGTATCCTCCCCGAAGTCTGAAGCTCTTAGAGAACCATTATCTTATTTATCCTCTGCAACATCTCAGCATGACTCTGGGGGAGCTTCTACCATTTCTATTAAAAGTGTAGCACCCAGCAATTCTAATGCTGATTACCCTCCCCTCCATGAGGTTTCTAGATCCACTGATGTTAATGCTGAAGTTGGAAACCGTGTGAAACATAGTGGATCAAACTCTAACAACAATGCCAACAAGGAGGTCGAGATAGAAGGTGGTCGACCACTGTCTCAGGTAATTTCAACATTATATGGTATCACTTTGTATTTTCTTCTGCTCGACAATGATAAAAGTGGATACTTATAGTATCATCTTGGTATATTTTATAATCAACTTTAATTTCAAACAGGTGGAGGACCGTGTTCCCACTGTGTCAGGTTTGCCTTTGCATACTTTGGTACCAACCAATATAGTTAATGAGGGTGTGAGAGGTCAAGATAATAATTTTTCTGTATCAAGAGCTGCTGACATTGTATTGGAGCCACGAAATGAGGCAATAAGAGGTGGTGATGCTGTCATTTCTAAAGAAAGGACCGAGAGCATGGGAAATGATGGAGTTTCCTTTCCATCTGAAGAAATTGATGATTCAATAACTATTAGAACGTCTCACTCTGGTTCTAATAAAGATGATGGCTTAGATGCCAAGACTATCAAAGGAGAAGGTCAAGAAAGCACAGAACACGCTGGCAGTGCTAAAGTTTCTTTTGCCAACTCTCGGAATGGTTCAGAACCATCTTCTTTAAAATCTTCTGAACTTAAGGAGAATGAGCCTATGTGCAATGTTGAAGATAATATCAAGAGCACTCAGAGTCAACTTGAAGTTATTGGAAAAATTGATGATACAGAAATTGCCACTCCCCCTTTTGTGGATGGTACAGCTTCAAAGCCTTCTGAGTGCACTGTTAACGTATCTCAAGGTTCTCATGGAAACAACATTTCTAGTTCAGGCACACCTGAAAGTGGGGGTGAGAACATGATCTACAAGGATAGGACTAATTCTGCTGATAATTCATCTCCTAAACCTCAGGAAAAATCTAGAATTGATGTTGATGCAAAGGAGAAATCTGCTGTTAGGGGTGGATCCATGCAGATCTTAAGCTCCAGTCATAAGCCAGTCCCGGAGTTGAATAGGTCTAAGAGTATGACAGGAAAAATAAAGAGAAGGGAGCTCCTTAAAAAAGCAGATGCTGATGGTTCTACATTAGATCTTTATATGGCTTACAAGGGTCCTGAGGAAAAGAAAGAGATAACATCATCATCTGAAGGTGTTGATATTGCTTCATCAAGAGCTAGTTCAAATTCAGAACTTCCTGAGACCCATCCAAAACCAGCTATTATAGATGAGGATGGAGATGAAGGTAAAGCTGAGCCGGATGATTGGGAAGATGTTGCTGAAATATCCACTCCAGAATTGAATTCTACTGCTAATGGAAAAGGTGTTGACCACCAAGAAGGTGATGGCTTCATTATCAAGAAGTATTCTAGAGATTTCCTTCTGAAATTTGCAGATCAATATACTTCCCTTCCCGAGGATTTTGAGCTCACTTCTAGTATAGCAGAGGTCTTTTCTAATGGTATGAACGGATCGAGATCTGTTGGACGAGATCATCAGCAAAGTCCTGGGAGATCAACTGCAGGTCCTCGAATGGATCGTCGTGGCAGTAATGTTCGTGAAGATGATAGATGGAATAAAGTGCCTGGGGCTTTTGCTTCTGGACAAGATTTACGTCTTGATGTTGGGTTTGGTGGTAGCCTAGGTTATCGACCTGGGCAAGGAGCTAATTTTGGTGTTCTGAGGAATCCTCGTGCTCAGAGCCCCATTCAGTATTCTGGCAGCATCCTACCTGGGCTTATTCAACCACTGGGATCACAGGGAGGGATGCAAAGGGCTGGTTCTGACTCTGACAGGTGGCAGCGTGCTACTGGTTTCCAGCAGAAAGGTTTAATTCCATCCCCACAGACTCCATTGCAGATGATGCACAAGGCTGAAAAGAAGTATGAAGTGGGTAAGGTATCAGATGAGGAAGAAATCAAACAGCGACAATTAAAAGCAATTTTGAATAAGTTGACTCCCCAGAACTTTGAGAAGCTCTTTAACCAAGTCATAGAAGTTAATATTGATAATACCACCACACTTAATGGCCTTATTTCACAGATATTTGACAAGGCCTTAATGGAGCCCACATTTTGTGAAATGTATGCTAACTTGTGTTCAAAACTTTCTCAAGCATTGCCTGACTTCAGTGAAGGTAATGAGAAGATAACTTTCAAGAGGCTGCTCTTGAATAAGTGTCAGGAAGAATTTGAGAGAGGTGAGAGGGAGCAAGAGGAGGCAGATAAATTGGATGAAGAAGGGGAGGCTAAACAGTCTGAAAAGGAAAGAGAGACAAAAAGGATGAAGGCACGTAGGAGAATGTTGGGAAACATCAGATTCATTGGTGAGCTATACAAGAAAAAAATGCTGACTGAGAAGATAATGCACGACTGTATGAAGAAGCTGTTGGGTCAGTACCAGACTCCTGATGAGGAAGACCTTGAAGCTTTGTGCAAATTAATGAGCACAATTGGAGAAATGATTGACCATGAAAAGGCAAAGGTTAATATGGATGCATATTTTGCAAGGATGATGACATTGTCAAATGACACATCTCTTTCTTCAAGAGTTAGGTTCATGTTAAAAGATGCAATTGACTTACGAAAGAACAAATGGCAGCAAAGAAGGAAAGTTGAGGGTCCCAAGAAAATTGAGGAAGTGCATCGTGATGCAGCACAGGAACGACATTCACAGGCTGGAAGGGTTTCCCGTTCCTCTGGGATCAATTCCTCAAGAAGGGGTCAGCAGATGGAATCTTCTCCTAGAGTTAATCCATTGTCTTCTCCTAATGTACAAGTGAGTAGTTTCCGCAATATGCCTTCCCAGGCTCGTGGTTATGGAGCACAGGATGCTCGTTTTGAGGAAAGGCAACCTTATGAGCCAAGGACATTAGCGGTTTCCTCGTCTCAAAAGTTTGGTGGTGATGATGCAATCACCTTGGGGCCCCAGGGTGGGCTTGGAAGGGGATTATCAGTTAGAGGGTCGTCATCTGTGATGGGAACTTCATTAGCTGATCTCTCTTCTAGTGCAGTAGACTCCCGGAGAAACTTGATTGGTTTGAATGGTTTCAATTCCTTGGATCAGACAAACAGCTACAGCTCAAGAGAGGATTCAACTATAAGATCTGCTTCAGATAGCTACAGAGGACCTGCAATTGCAGATCACCCCAATATGCAAGGTGGCAAGGATGTTAGAAGTCCACGTTATAGCTCTGATAGGCCAGCTTCCGCTTCTTCATACTCCAAGGGGAATGTTCCAGCTCTTACACAGAATAATTCTGAGAAGGCGTGGGATGAAGACAAGCTCCGGGATAAGTCCATTGCAGCTATTAGGGAATACTATAGGTACTCTGATAACTCTTTTAGGACAGATTCATTTTGCCCTTCCATTCATCGTGGCTATTCTCTTAAAAGAAAAAAAAAGATTATGTTCTTCCATCTTTCTCTACTAGTTTTGCTTGTAGGAGAGTTATATATATATATATATATATATATATATATATATATCTGTAAACCTGCTGAATATTATTTCTGGATAACTGCTCTGGCAGATTAATTTTGACATTATGCAATTGAGTTGGTTTCTCCTAGATTTCAGTGGTCACAAATCAATTTCGGGATGTCTCTAATATTTTCAGATTTTTGGGGCAAGTGGATGGCCTTGTTAATGTCATTTGGTTTCTTTGAGCAGCAAGTAGTTTAGAGTACTAATTCTGAGATGTCTTTGAACTTTTGGGTTTATTATGATTTTTCTTGGGTAGTTGTAATTATATTCATCATCAATCAACTCTATGCAAATACAAAAGAGATCAGGAGTTGGATTTATGTTAGTTTAAATTTTATGTTCTTGCTCATCCTCTTGATGCTGAAACTAAGGAAGTTTTCATTTATTGATTTTTTTGCTCTAAATTTATTGATTATTCAAAAAGAAAAAAAAACTGTTTTATAATAGATTCCAATAAGAGAGGGAAGTTTTGAGGGAGTGAGCCCTATCTCAGAATCATACCTAGGAGTCATAGGGAGACAAGTTGACCCTAATTCTCTGTGACCCTACAAATTTTTTTATTTAATTGGGTTGAAGATGTGTACTTATTGTATTAGTGCCTGTTCCATGCCTCCATTTACATTATGACTCTAGAAGTAGGTCCATCTGGGTATGACACCCTCCCAGATTCTTAAAGGGACCATACGTTTTGTAGTGTCACAATATGGCTGGTTCATTTTTTCTTCTATTTAATTGTGCATCAGCTTGATTATGCCTTATATTTGTTTTGCTTAATTCAGAGATGTAACATAGGTCCATCTGGGTTATGACACCTTCCCAGATTCTTAAAGGGACCATAGGTTTTGTAGTTTCACAATATGGCTGGTTCATTTTTTCTTCTATTTAATTGTGCATCAGCTTGATTATGCTTACATTTGTTTTGCTTAATTCAGAGGTGTAACATTGGAATTTATTATTACTCATTTGCAGTGCTAAAGATGAGAAAGAGGTTGTTCTATGCATCAAGGAACTGAACTCGCCAAGCTTCTATCCATCAGTGATCTCTCTATGGGTCACTGACTCTTTCGAGCGGAAGGACAATGAACGAGATCTTCTAACAAAGCTCCTTGTCAACCTCTCGAAGCCTCAAGATGGAACTTTGAACCAAGGCCAGCTTATTGAAGGGTAAGTTAGAAATGCTTTCAAAATATTTTTATTTTAATGAATAAGATTGTCTTCTGGACCTTGTCTGGATTTGGTTAAAAAATGAAGACAGTAGTGTTTGTTCAAAATATAATACCCTTAAACTAGACAAAAGATGGTGGCAGATTGATGGAAGGACTCATTGGTTGGTCAATCATGAAAAATCATTAACGCTTATCATGAAAAATAAATTCTCCCTTGAACTGTTTAATAAACTTGATGACCAAAAAACTGTTGGATGAACTTCTCTTGGTGTCTGTTTAATATATTAGCTTTGTGCTCTTAAAATAAGTATGATGTCTCATTTTGGTACTTGTCAGGTTTGAGTCAGTCCTGAGCACACTGGAAGATGCAGTAAATGATGCACCCAAAGCTCCTGAATTCATTGGGCGAATCTTCGGAAAGTTAATAGTGGAGAATGTGATCCCATTGAGCGAGATTGGTCGAATACTGCAAGAGGGTGGGGAGGAGCCGGGCCAGTTGCTAGAAGCTGGGCTTGCGGCGGATGCCTTGGGGTACACTCTTGAGGCAATCCAGTCAGATAGAGAGGCGGACTTGATTGAGATCGGGAAAAGGTCCAAGCTGCGGTTGGAAGATTTCCGCCCCCGGGGCCCCAATGTCTCTACGATGTTAGAGAAATTCATCAAAAGTCAGAACTCCTAGCAAGGTAATATTATGATAAGGTGAAAAGATGAACTTTTTTTAGCTTATTATGTTCTCTAGGCCTACTAGAAGAACTAAGTTTCTCATGTGGATGCTCTCATGCCCCGCATTTAATTGGCGCGGATTTTTGAGTAGATGATGCTACATCGTTCTGCTTATTTATTAATGTCCGTCCTTTCTCATTAATCTTAGGATATAATCTAATTTCCTTGGCAAACCTCCTTTTACAAGTAAAATTCACTTTAGCAAGTGTTTGAATTCCGTTGATTGATGAGCAAAAAAAAAAGTGTTTGGATTCTATTATTGATTTTTAAACAATATAGTACAGATTGAAGTCTTGGATTTGTGTCCAACGCGCGAGAAATCAAGCTACGTGTTTACACTTATTACCTTTTTTGCACAATGCACATTTTATACTTCCATCTCCACTTTCTACAATCCTATAATCACCATGAAGCCCTCACGCCTTTGGCTCAGGTGGACGAGATGTGTGCCATATTATTATGCGCATCAGATATTGATGAAAGGATGGTTCAAGGATGAGAAACCCTTATTGGGTTTTGGGGAGGTGGGGCTCGGGGTTCCTCGACAATAGATGGAACAAGGTCACAATTGGACGGTTGGTCAATAATCAGAATCAATTAAAATGTGCCTTCTCTTTCAACTGTTTGATACATTTCTCTCGCCCAATGTAAATATATAAATTCTTGTTCTCAATATATGCTTTTTTATCTTGGTCATAAAAAAATGTGCTTTTATGGGAAGGCTAAGGCATTAGGATGCTTCGTGTGGAATTTCAAACTGTGAAATATCTAACAAGGAAATCAACAGAAGTAAATCATGCAATCCTCGGGTCTGGTTCCTATTGATACATCCAGGTTTTATTTTCAGTTAACTGTGAAAGACACACTGCCCATTCCACTCCAAATTGACACAAGTGCAACCCTATAATTCAATTCCCAGAGGTATTTCAAATAAGTTTGGGCAAAAAAAAAAAAGGTACTTCAAATATGAGTCGATTCACACAATGCTGACAAATTCAGTTCACAAGGAAAATGGTCTTTTGTACACATCGAATACTTCGTAAGAAGTCATCTGTGGCTCCTGTGGAAGAATAAGATTCATTATAAGTCAATATAAAATCTAGGAATACTCAAAAGATCTGTTGGAAATTTCAAGGTCCATCTCCATGATCTACGTTAAAATGAGCATTTCAAATGGTCAAAGACAATTTCAGAAAAAAAGGCCTTCTTGATATCCATATGAATGCTATAATTCTATAGAACAAACTTTGCATACTCAAAATATGCTTAAAAAGAGTGAAACAAACAAAATTTACCTGCCTGAGCCCCCCACTAAGACTACCTCCTGTAACAAGCATGGTGATGAGTGATGTCACCATACCTCCACCCATGCCCATATCACCACTGCCAGTATTTCTAATTGTGGCACGCATAGAATTCAAGATGCTCCCATATGTTGAAGCATGTCCTCGCTCAATTGCTTGAATGAAGCAGAAGGTCATGGCACCAGTTGATGTGATCTTAGATAAAGCCTGTAAGGGTGATGAATAAATAAACATAGAGTTCATATAAGATAAACCATAAGCTGATCCCTGCACTTGCTCTAACCAAGAATTCATAGGATTGTTCCTTACTGATGTATCAGCTGAGGTTTGATGATCATCACAGCCACTGAAAGAAATAACTTCTCCACCACTTGTTCCTTTCCACATGCCTGACCGAGGGCGATGGTCCTCCCAAATATACTGCCCACTCCTACCAAAATTAGAATAGGGAAAATCTATATGAGCTTTCCATAGGATGGATCATCAAACGAATTATCATTATAAAAAAGAATTAAAAAAAGAAATGTGCTAAACTAGAATCCATTATGAATGAAGTTATTTATTTCTGGAAAGGATGCAGATATGAGATAATATTCAAGTTCTACACAGTGTGGGGAGAGATTTAGAGAGAGCAAAAATGCGGTCAGGAAAAAATAACTGAAACTGGGATGGAAAACTGTACCTGCTCATTCTGCAAAGGTATGGTAAATCCAAGACAGTGCCACTATGGCAAGAATCAACTATTGCATGAAGCTTCACTCCAGAAGGAAGGGGCCTGACAATCGTTGCATTGATCTCATCATCAACAATCATACCCTGAGTTTCAAAGTCGAGGGGACACAGAGTTTCATCATATCCATCAACTTCATCACCATTGTAATTCCTTTGCCGTGAGCCATGACCTGAGTAATGGAATACAAGGGAATCTCCAGGTTGACAACCTTGGACAAGCCAATACAATGCCATCCTCATATTCTGCTTGTTTGGGATTCTGTATGGATCAGTTTCTTCTTCTGCATAACGCCCAAAAAAGCATTCTCTTAAATGTACTGTGTGATACAATGTGCTCTAACTACTGAATAAGGAGAATTCTATCAAGGCAGAAAGCCCCAAAGTCTTTTAGTAAAACAAAAAACAAGGGATAAAAATAAAATGTTTTGTAGAGGCAAACATCAGCTGCCATCATTTGTGGCATCCTATTGTCAGAAGATTCAAAGGACAATCATTTAAGGATCTAAAAAAGACGAGGATCCCAAAATATAATTTTCACTTTCTTGTTCTATTTTATTCATAGGTCTAATTAAAATTTTACTTAACTCAGATGCTTGAGAAATAATTTCATAGGTCACTAAATTGCTAAAGGGAAGTTTGACATCAAAGAAGAAAATTTAGGAAATTAAATCTTGAATAGAAGGAACAACTTTTTCAGTGTAGTTTATGGTTTATCTAGTTATTAGGCAGCATTTGTTGTGAATATGCATGAAAAGAAAATCAGGGCAACCTTCTATATAACTCAGAATTAGTACCAGAACTTACTATCTAATCGATGAATTGATAAAAGAATTTTCATAATGCTATCATATGTCGTATATGATCAGACAAGTCCAATAGTACAAACAGATCATAACATAATATCACGGTAAGAGACTTTTAGTAATCTTCTCATCTTGACAAATCTACAATAACATAAACACCCCCACTAATATCATCCTATATGAGGTTCAATAATTCATTGTTATATTATGTATAATAATTCCTACCATTACATACATGGATAGAAGGATCACAACAGCTATTCCAAGGCCATTAAATTGTTTGGTGATATTATTAATTAGTTATGCAGAAAAAGAAACACGATGATTGTCCTAATCACTTTCATCAGAGGGTCAGATAGAAATCTCCAAAACAAAGTAACATATATGATGTTATTCCTTCCAAAAATACTGTATCCACTGTCTGTCCTACTGCTGCCAGCTTCAACCTATCTTCTTCAGAATTCCTTCATGCTTTTAGCTTTAGTTTATTATATCATCAAGCTTAAAATGTAGAACCTCTTTAAACCCTCCTGAAAATCATATGTAGCTTTTTTTTTCGCTCAGTGAAAATCATATGTAGCTCATAAGAGCAAAAAGAATGTTTGAATAACAAAAATTCAGAGGTCAGATGGCAGCACTAGCACCTCTCTCAATAAAAGGCTCTCACCAACAGAACTCCTATCATCTTCAAATATATTAATCAAACTAATCAGCCAAAATAAAACGTGTCTCCTTTACAGTAAAGTTCTTATCTTTCAATCTCTTAGCAACCTCATTGCAGATAACTTCAACATTCAATAATAGCATTCCTTCTTGACCATTTGGTTTTATGGATGTCATTATGATTTTCTTTTGATCAGCGTGTAATCACCAAAATTAAACACACAAATCCGAACAGAGCGGGAGTTCCTGATTATCTCATGAACACTAAGATATGAGAACAAACAGTCAATTGAAGAAAGGCAATCAGTTGCAAATAATGATCAGTATCAGGGTAGAAAGCTGAAAACCACAATAAGATCAAGGTTACTATCATTGAGATGCCAAGCAATTGGGTTATACGATTACAGAGGAGAGGAGATAAGCTTATTGAATACCTGTGAGCATGAGAATAGATTCCTGAGGGAAGTTAAACTTGTTCATCAGCAAGTATTTCATGCACTTAGCGTCATTAATGCATCCCTTGAGCTCGTGTCTTGAATACCTGTACGATATCCCGCAAATCACCGCACGCTTCCGGCCGTGAGCACTCGGCGGAGGCCCCGGAGGAGCGTGATTGTAAGGAGAGGGTGGCGGAGGCGCGTAGGAGGACGGAGCCCCGTGAGAGGGTGGAGGCGCAGCTCGGGGGTCGGCGATGTTGGTGACGGCCCTGCAGATGGCGCAGCGGATCGATCGGGCGCCGGCAGGCAACTGCAGCGGAGTCCGACAGCCGGAGCAGTTGACCAGCATCATTGTCGGCGGCGGATACATCTTGCCGGAATTCAGCAACAAGATCAGGAGAGGAAGAGATGAAGAGATCTTGGGATGTCAAAGTGAATGAAAATTTTATGGAATGTCAAACTTATTTTCTGTTGAATATCTATCGGTTCAGATTGTTCAACCTTCTCACTTTTCTCAAAACGCCATTTCTTTCTTCGATTTTTATATACACGTATTCTCCAAAACTATCATCCAAACAAACCTTTTTTATTCAATATAGAATTGAAGAGAATATTTAAATCTTGAATTTAAATAATTAATTTATACTGATTAAAGTATATATTTTTCTATACTAGTCTACGAATACTAAACTTCTTATGCTATAATATATACAGGGTACAATTATATCCATACTAACTTAATTTATTTATATTGAGAAAAAAATTACTTTATTTATAAATATTTTACTTCTTTTTAATTCACATATACTCATTGGAACGTTAAAAAAATTGGATGCAATATGTATCCTATCCAACATACCCAACAAAATACCTCATGGTTGATATCCAGTTTAGATCTAAAAATTAAATAAACATAAAAATTAAATTCTTAAAATTTCATAAATAGGGGTTGAAAGTATTAAATTCGAATTCTAATTCCTACTGCTACTAACATTTATAATTTTTTTTGCGCAATCTAACATTTATAGTTTACAAGCATGAAAATTCGAATATACCAACACAACTTACCTTTTTTTTTTCACACAACATTTAAGGTAAAAAAATATAATTTAGATTACAAGTTAGAAAACAATCCATCTATAATATAAAATCCTAGTATTCTATTTTACATTATAAATTAAAAAAAAATCATGATTGGAATGAAATTAGAATAATTATTCAAATAATCATATTTAATTATAATTTTTATTCCCAGTTACAAATTAAGAACACTCTTACCTACATGGGTTCGGATCTCATTTGCTATATCTGATTATCCAGTCCATCTGTATTTAATAATATTTTAAAATAAACACAAGATTTTTAATATATTATAAGTGAAAAACAACGTGCCATATAACTTTTATATATATACTACGAGAAATTATATATATATACGTGATTAAATAGTAGTGTAGGATATAAAAAAATTGATTATAAGAAATTGTACGAGAGAAAAGAAGAAATAAATGATATATATTTTGAGTGTCATTACTATCCAATATTTGTCCTATATGTCAAATTGACTGAATGGAACGCTTTTCCTTAAATATATATTTTTATTTCAATTTTAACTCGTAAGGAATGGGACTCGTGTGTATGTGTTCGGTAATAATCTAATATACGAGTCAATATAAAATAATGAATATACTTGATAACTATGATCTACTTATGTGATAATATATAAATATATTTTAAAATATAATATATATATAATTTCCCCTTATTATAATTATAAATACAAATTATAATAATTAATATTTTAAATTAATTTAAAATAATATATTAAATATTTTTATACAAATATAATATAAATTATTTATCTTAAAATAATTAATAATATAAACAATTTAAATTAAATAAAATATTTATGTATAAGTTATGATAATGTATAGATTATATATAATTATAATATAATACACATTATATATAAATTATGATAGTATACCATTTTATATATAATTTGTAGTTTATCATAATTTATATACAAATTTATCTAAAAATATAAGTTATATATAGTTTTAATTAATAAAATTATAATTTAAAATGATATAATATATATTTGTACTATATTATAATTTATATATAAATAATTTATTTAACTTAAATTACATATATATTTTTAAAAACATAAATTATATATAATTTTCACTTAATAAAATTATAAATGAAAAATTATATATAATTAAAATATTGTATATAAATTTACAATAATATTTAAATATTTTATATAAATATAATACAAATTTATATATTTTTAATAAAAATTATACGTAATTTAATTTATATAAAAAATAAATTAAAATATTTAATTTATTATTCTAAATTAATTAAACAATATATTAATTATAAATTTATTAATCAAAATTATATATAATATGTAATTTTTAAAAAATATATATATAATTTAAAGTAAATAAAAATATATAAATGTAGGAATATTAAATTATTATTTAAATTAAATTTATTTACCAATTTAAATTATTATTATAAAGTGTTTATAATATTATTATTTAATTTCTTAACAAAATTGACATTAAAATACAAAATTTTAATATAAAAATGTCATTTATAATATGCATCCCGATTTAACTTATTTTTATAATATTCATCACCGATAAAAAAAATCTTCTTTATGAATTTCAAATAAAACACATCATGTGGTTGAAAAGAGTAGGATGGTGGTGGAGCAGGTTGAACTAATATTAAAATAAAACCCAGTCATCATGGACAACGACACTGCTTATTGCATTACATTACTGGACTATGAAATAAAAATTATGAATTTTATGTAAAGTGAAGTAATATAATAAAGAAATATTTACTTGAAAGGTTTTTTTTTTCTAAAGTTGTATGTAAAGTACATGTGAATTTGATTTAGGAGATTCTTCTTCTATTGTTTAACAACCTTTGGAAGCCAGCCTAACTAAATATGTGAAGCAAGCTCATCTTCACATCTAATCGAGTCTCTTCACAACATGTATATTTGCAGAGGAATCAGTGCAATGATGGCTGGGTGAGATGGCTTTGGTTTTCTAGCTCATCTTGTTCCTAAGCTTTCTGAAATCTTCCATGGCTTGACCTCTTGTCCACGTCCATTCGGGCAGAATCCGAGATCGGAATCACCCGATTGAAGGCCAAGAAAGTCTCCAAATGCTCACATGAATAGAATACACTCGAAATAAGAAGATAATACTCAACGAGAAAGAGAATTCACATGACCATAAGTAATTCTCCAAAGTTTTGCCATTTTTTTTCCTTTTCTGCTCTTTTTTTCATATTAACTAGGGATATAATGACGGTTTTTATAAAATAGGAGAACATAATTGTTTAATCTAACTTTTAAAAAATAATATAGGAAAACATCACATTATATTTTATAAATAGGTGTGTACACTTATTAGTAGAGATTTATAAAAATAAATATTCTAATTTTTATACTACTCAAACTTATTTCTTATTATTTAACTTAAACTATTCAAATTAGTATCAATTTACACATTTTTAATTCTTCTATATTATAGAGCAAAAAAAATCTTGATATATTATAGTATATTCTAGAATTTTAGTTATGACATATCATAGTTGGTATTGCACTAGCATACTTCTCCAAGTTGAGTGTATTGTTACAATTGATTGGTGGAGCAGTTTCACCCGTTCCTCAGAAAAAATTCCAAAATCCTCCTTAATTATATGATTTAGCTCGCACAATAGGATAAAATATATATACTATGCCTTGTTCGTAGATAAAAAAAAATATAACTCTCTATACTTTTTGTACAATGCTAAAAATTTTAAACGTGGGATTGAAGTCTAATTTAATTAATAATCAATATTGAAATGGACACAGAAATTAAAAATCGAAATTTAAAATTAAACATATATTAAAAACGGTACAAAAAAGAGAATTATGTAATAAATAAGGGTTAGAAATTAACCTAAAAAATTAATCTTAATCAAAGATCGATAATAAGAGAAAGTATAAGTAAAAATTGGTACAGTTAGGGATCGAACTTACTTAATACAAAAAACCCCGAATTTTAGTAGGGTTATACAAATATGAAAATAACAATTTTTATGTCATGTGAACATGGAATTAGGGTGGGAATCGATGTGGAATCAAATAAGAAATTTTTAGAAAGTAGGAATTTAAGCTCAATTTGAGTGGGAATCGATGTTGAACCAGAAACGAAAACTTAAAACCAAACTTTAAAGTCAAACACAGATTAGGAAGTAGTACATATCGGAGGGCTAGGAAATGGATATGAGTTAAAATATACCATAAAAGACCTTTTTTTTTTTTAATCAAAGATCGAATTAGAGAGTACAAGTGAAAACTAGTCTAGTTCAGGATCAAACCAACTTAATACAAAAAGGAAAAACTTAAGGGTCCAAGGAAAGATTTGAAATTCTTTGGGGAGTTAGATTAAATATGGACAAATAATGGGGAGAAAAGAATAGAAATCGAGAATGAGGTAGAAAAGGAGATCGTATAAACATGTTTGTCGACATGTGAATCGAGCAAACCTGACCTAAGGGGAAAGACCGAAATTTTAGAAAATTACAGACGGTGATAGAATCATCGTTGAGAACCAAGTATAAATTCTTGAATATTATTTGGTCATTGTAGATCAAGCGAATCCAAGTTACACGTGGGAAGCACTAAATTCGAGACATGTGGAAAAACCCAGGACAAATAAGTATGGGATAAAATTATGAGTGAAATTTACTAACAACAAGTTCGATTGGATCGTCCAATACTCTTTATCACACCTTATTAAAATGTGAATTTATGCATGATGTGACTGAAAATATTTTTGAAAAGTAGAGGAAAAACTGCATGGTTTCATGCTAAATAAATATGAGTGATTAATTACCTAAAATGAAGGGTCAAAAGGACCAATGACAAAAGAGATTCATAATTCCAGTAAACCGGATTGAACCGGTTTGGATAGATTTGAACCATAATTGAATTAGATGCTAAATTCATTTTTCTAGGTGGCTTAAAATATTCAAATTGGAGAATTGAAGCCACCATTGGATAGAGAATGAATTTATAAAATTTTAATTTTGAAAAACTTGGTCGAATCGGGCCTGAACTTGTCAGTTTAAGCATTGAACCCGGTTTGGATCGGTCCAGTGCAGAATAGTATCGTCTTCTTCCTTCAGATGACAACAATGTTCACTCACCGGAAAAAATGAATAGCGCTGACGGAAAGGAAACGTTTCCATTTAGGATGTTTCAGGCTATCAATGAGTATCATTAAGGTGCTAAATGGATGGCCGGAGAGTCCCCGAACTCCCTATATAATGAGCCCCTCTCCATTCATCTTCCATACACCTGAAAACTTTACTATCTCTCAGCAACTCAGTTTTTCGATGAAGCTCGAACCAGAACTCCGACATAGGATTTTTTTGAGCCAAAAAAGATGAATTTAGGTTCCTTAGAATTGGGAGAAGTCAGCTACCTGACGGTGGTCACCATTCAATATGAGGATCATCGGAGAAGCGCCGACGTAATCAAATAATGAAGCAGCTCGGTGGACTGAAGCTGCCCTATTTTTGTTGAGCTAAAACTGACCAATTTGAGCCATCCTCAAGCCAAAGAAAGCTCACACAACACTCTCTCAGCCCTCATACGACCGAATTAGAGTGGAAAGGTAAGCCAATTTGGCTCCCCTCTATAATTTCCGATCAGTGTTAGAGAGAGAATCGATGAAATTTCACTGACCAAATTCTCCATCAATTCGACATTAATTGGTGTAATTCTTGATACTAGGAGAAACCTCAGGACGAGAGCTATTTGCCCCAATCGAAAGCTCAGACCATCACACTCCTGACAATAAGCTTTCGAAGCTTTCTCTCTCTAAGTTTAGTTTTCCGATGAAGATCCGTTTGAGCTTGTTCTGACGTCAATTTATGCGATTCAAAGCCCAATTGAATCGTATGGATGTATATGAACTCAATTTTACCTTCAATTTCAACACCTTAATTGATTGGTCAATTTGATGAAATCAAATTAGGCTAGTTTGAAAGGGGGAAATTGGGGATTACGTAAAATTGAGGGACCAAAGTGCAATTTCCCAAAATTGAGGGTCAATTATCCATGAAAAAGATGTTGGAGGACCAATTGGTCAATTTTTGAAATTTATTGGGGTCAAATTACCATTTTTGTAAAGTAGGGGCAAAATGGTAATTTTTGAAAAGTTGGAGACCAAATTGAAAATTTGGGAAACTTGAACCAATTTTGTGATTTTGAATAAATTGAGGTCCCAAAGTAAAATTTAGAAGTTTCGGGACTCAATTTGGGAAAAAATAGCATTAGGGACCTAAAGTTAAAGAAAAAGAAATTTAGGCACCTAAATGCAAATAATTAAAAGTTTGGGCATTTTGTTCATACGTGAGGACCGAAGGTCATTATGCCAAATTTTAATAAACAAAGATGTCCAAAATAATGTAGGAACACGAAGGATCGGAACACTGGTAAAGATAAGCTCGCGCAGAGACAAAAATCCGATCAAGAGGAATACACTACACTTATCGGGTGAGTGAGATTATTCACATCATACCTAGTTGGGATAATGAGTACTTCAAAAATGAAAAACCACTTCTATGTGGAATTTTAATATCACACCTGGTGGGAGTGATGTAGAAACTACGCAAAAAAAAAACTACTTACCGGTTGTAAGTAGATTATTCCCGATTGGTATGATAAACTTCCTCGGAGGAAGTAGAAAACCCGTTTACCGGTTGTAAGCAGAGACGTCATCACACTCGGTTAGTGTGATGAACAAGTTGAAAAGTTATTTTGTCGAAAGTGCTCTCCCCTGACTATGTGCCAATGCTTAAAAATTTTAGGAGACCTTCTTGATAAGAGCTCGAATAGCTCAGATAAGCCAGAGGCCTCGGTTTTGGAACTTGGGGGCTAAAATGCTCGGTTTTGAATATCTCGTATAGTGGGCCCAAGGCCAGTTGGCATGAGTAGGAACTCGTAAATAAATATGATGATAAGTCATGAAAATTTCTAAATAAATGATTATGTGATTTGGCCATGGTACTAAGATAACACCGACATACATGATCGATTGGCGGCAGTGCGATAGGACTAGGTCAACGGACCGGTCTAGACAAACAGCTGCAGGTCGAGTTGAGGGTCAGGACTATTGGACTAGTGGCATAAAAGATTAATGGCTTTATGGAGAACTTTGTTTGTGCATGCACTTGAGGTTCGGGACCATCAAGACGTCCAAGAGGGGTTGTGATGTGTCCTAGGGGCTACTGGACGACATGATGGAGATAAGGGCAGTTTGTCATGCCAGCAGTCAGGGAAGCTCAATGAAGCTTCATGTGCATGAGACTAGGGTGGGGTCGAGATGAGGTCTCTGTACTCATACGAACACAGAGTTGATTTTCAGGTTTGAGGGTCGGATGTTGCGAATATCAACTCATTCCCAGGGTAGAAGTGGACATGCTTCTATGTAGGTGGTCAGTAAAGTCTCTCCGATGCCAAAAGTGGGTGTAGTGGACAGGCTGCCCTACGAATGTGTGATCCCTTCATGATAAAGGGCGTGTGTTGATTGTTAAAATCACCGATTGTGAATAATGAGGAAATTGGTTTTGAATAATCGGGAATTTAAGGAAAAAATGATCTTAAAGGAAATAAGGAACCTGACACTCTCCAATTAAAAATATTTTTTTAAACTCATTTTCAAACACCCATTTACTGAGTTGTAGAGACTCATCCCTTCCTTTCTATCCCTTTTCAGGAGTAGAGAAAAATAACTAGAGATAACACTAGGATCTGCCCTATGTTAGGTATGTTTAAATGTTTTTTCTTTTTAAGTTTGCATTTTTATTGGTATATATTATTCTAGGGAACAAGGTTGAAATTTCGCCTGGCTCCTCTTGATTTAAGGAAGGGGGAAACCCCTCTTGAACCAAGGAAGCTACGGATTGATCATGAGGATCACGATTGGGCATCTTGGAACTCTCAATCTGGAAATCTTGAGTAAGAAACTCAAGGGGAAAAATCAAGCCCTAAGCAAAGGAAGATGTGAACCTAGGGATATACCATTGGACTCACGGGTAAGACATACTAGTTATGATAAACTCCATGGAAGGAGTAAACAATGTAAAGGAAATGAAATTCCTTAAGCACGTGATTTAAAGTGGATTAAGTGAAAGAACAAACGAAATGTTAGCATGTCAAGAAACCCCAAGTGGACATCAATGGAAATTATTCTTGAGGCAAAGGATGTTAATTTAGTTTTGGGGACAAAATTCCTAAAAGGAGGGGAGAGTTGTAAACCTCGTCCCTTAAAGACAAGGAAACCGGGAAAAGAACCGGTCAACTCGGGTGAGAAAACTGAATCGGTTCACAAACCCCGACCATTAAAGAATGGACAAATTGGGAAAATTACAATCCTCGAGTGACCCAAAGAGTCATAAAAACCTTGGAAAGGGACCTTAGGACAATTTGGGGAAGAAAACTAGACCGGTTCAGGTGAACCAGATTCGAACCGGATTGAACCGGTTTGTACCATCATTGAACCAGGTGCTAAATTCATTTTTCTAGGTGGCTTAGAAAATTCAAATTGGAAAATTGGGGCTACCATTGGATAGAGAATGAATTTAGATGAATTTACAAATTTTTAATTTTGAAAAACTCGGTCGAATTGAGCTTGAACCGGCCAGTTTAAGCATTGAACCCGGTTCAGAACAGTGTCATCTTCTTCCTCTAGATGATATCACTATTCACTCGTTGGAAAACCGAGTAGTGTCGGCGAAGATGAAAAGTTTCAAGCCAAGGAGTTTCAAGCAATGAATGACTGCCATTAAGGTGCCAATTGGATGACCAAGAAGTCTTCGAGCTTCCTATATAAAGAGCCCCTCCTCATTGATCCTCCTCACACCTGAAAAATCCATTCTCTTCCTACTACTCCATTTTCCTGTGAAGCTCGAACCAGAGCTTCAACTTGGGCATTTTTCTGAGCCAAAGAAGGCGTGGTTGGGTTCTTTATATTTGGGGAGAAGTCAACTACACGACGGTGGTCTCCATTTGCTCAGAGGATCACCGGAGAAATGTCGACATGATAGAATGGTGAAGTAGCTATGGCGGACCGAAGCTGCCCTATTTCGACTGAGCTTAAAATGACCATTTCAAGCCCTCTTCAAGCCAAACCAAGCCCTCCCAACACTTCCACAGCCTTCATATAGTTGAATTAGAGCTGAAAGCTAAGCCAATTTGGCTCACCTTTGCAATTTCTGATTAGTGCTAGAGAGAGAACCGATGAAACTTCACTGACCAAATTCTCCCTCAATTGATGCAATTTTTAATCCTAAGAGAGACCTCAAGACGAGAGCTATGTGCCCAAATTGAAAGCTCAAACCGCTGCACCCTCGACGGTAAGCTTTCAAAGTTTTCTCTCTCTAAGTTCAATGTTCCAGTGAAGCTCCGTTTGAGCTCATTCCAGCATCAAATCATGCAATTCAAAGTGCAATTGAATTGTATGGATGTGTAGGAACTCAAATCCACCTTCAATTTCAACAATTAACTTCGATTGATCAGTCAATCTAATAAAATCAAATCTGATCAGGTTGAAAGGTCAAAATTGGAGGAAAATTTGAGAATTTCAAAAATTCGTGGGACTAAAGTGCAATTTTCCAAAATTGAGTGCCAATTGGGCATGGAAAGGATGTTTGATGACCAATTGTTTTTGGAATTTTGGGGTGAAATTTACCATTTTTTGTAAAGTAAGGCAAAATAGTAATTTTGGAAATGTTGGGGACCAAATTGAGAATTTGAGAAACTTGAACCCCTTTTTATAATTTTGAATAAATTGAGGTCCCAAAATAAATTTTTAAAGTTTTGGGACACAATTTATGGAAAAATCGGCATTAGGGATCTAAAGTTAAATAAAAAGAACTTTAGGGGCCTAATTGCAATTAATTTAAAAGTCGGGTATTTTATTCATTCGCAATGAATGAAGGCTATCAAACCAAAGTATAATGAACAAGGATGTTCTTATCGTGTAGGAATGCGAAATACCGAGAATGCCAACTAAGACAAGCTCGTGAGGAGACAAAAAGTCGGTTAAGAGGAATTCACTACATTCACGAATGAGTGAGACTTTTTCATCATACCCGGTTGGGATGATGAGCAACTCAGTAATGAAAACCCACTAATAAGTGGAATTTTAAACATCACACCTGGATGGAGTGATGTGGAAATTACGTAGAAAAACTATTTAATGGTTGTAAGTAGATCATACTCGGTTGGTATGATAAACTTACTGGAAGGAAGTAGAAAACCCGCTTATCAGTTATGAGCAGAGGTGTCCACACACTTGGTTGGTGTGATGGACATATAAAAAGATTATTTTGTTAGAAGTGCTGTCCTCTAACTGTGTGCCACTACTTAAACTTTTTGGGAGACCTTTTTAACGGGAGCTCGAATAGCTCAGATAGGCTGGAGGCCTCGTTTTTGGAACTTTGGAGGCTAAAATGCCTGATTTTTTTAAAAATCTCGTACAGTGGACATAAGGCTAGTTGATATGAGCAGGAGCTCATAAACAAACATGAGATTAAGCCATGAAAAGTTTAATGAATGATGTGTTTGGCCATGGTACCAAGATAGGATCGACATACTCGATGGACTGGTGGTAGTACAACAAGACAGGCCGACAGACCAGTCAAGACAAACAACTGCATGTTGAGTTAAGAGTCGGGGCCGTTGGACCAGTGGCACCAAAGATTAAATGGTTTATGTGAAAAATTATTGTTTTGTGTATGCACTAAGGTTCGAGACCATCAAGACGCCCAAGAGGGGTAGAGATGCATCCTAGGGGCTACTAGACGACATGGTGGAGATAAGGGTAGTTTGTCGGTTCAGCAGGCAAGGAAGCTCCATGTAGCTTCATGCACATGAGACCAGGGTGGGCTCGAGATGAGGTCTCTGTCCTCATACAGTCATAGAGTTTCTTTACTGGATTGAGGGTTGGATGTCACGTACATCCACTCATTCTCAGGGTAGAAGTGGATAGGCTTCTATCTAGGTCACTAGTAAAGTCGCTCCGACGCTACAAGTGGGTGTAGTGGACGTGTGCCTTGCGAATGTGTAATCCCTTCATAATGAAGGGTGTGCATTGAATGTTAAACACACCGACTATGGTTAATGAGGAATAATGATTTTAAAAACTGAGATTTTGAGGATGAAATGTCTTAAAGAAAATAAGGAGTCTGACACACTAAAAAAAACTATTTTTCTGAAAGTCAAGTTTTAAACACCCATTCACTAAGTTGTTGAACTCACCTCCTCCCTTATACCCATTTTCAGGTAACCAAGGGAAAACCTACCCAAAGTTCTCCAGTTAACTATACTTGTGAGACATGCATGTTAAGTTTAAATTTCATGTAGTTTTGATTAATGTTATTCCATGAAAAATACAGGTTTAAAGGATGCCTTACTCCTCATGGTTTAAAGAAGGGGACACCCTTAATAAATTGAGAGAGTGACAAGTTAATCATGGGGATTTGACCAAATCGGATCGGGGCGTGACAGAGCATATTAGGAGAACGGTTCCCCATCCATATAAGCATTCATTGCCATATGACAATGAATCAAGCATTGCCTCAGATACCGTATTGTGTTCATCCACATAATACATGTGTAAACACCATCCTTTGGAGTTAAGGAAAACCGGGAAAGAACCGGTCAACCCAAGAGAGAAAACTAAACCGGTTCACGAACCCCAACCACTAAAGAATGGACAAATTGGGAAATTTACAACTCTCGGGTGACCCAAAGAGTCATAAAAACCTTTGAAATAGATTTTAGGACAATTTGGGAGAGAAAACCAGACCGGTTCAGGTGAACAAGATCTGAATCGATTTGGATTGGTTTGAACCATCATTGAATCACATGCTAAATTCATTTTTCTAGGTGCCTTAAAATATTCAAATTGGAGAATTAAAGCCACCATTGGATAGAGAATGAATTTATATGAATTTAGAAATTTTTAATTTTAAAAAATTTGGTCAAATCAGGCCTGAACCGACCGGTTTAAGCATTGAACCCGGTTCGGTCCAGTTCGCAACAGTGTCGTCTTCTCCCTTAAGATGACAATACTATTCACTCGCCGAAAAAATGAACAGTGCCGACGGAAAGGTAATGTTTCCGTTCAGGACATTTTAGGCCATCAATGAGTGTCATTAAGTTGCCAAACAGATGGCTGAAGAGTCCCCGAGCTCCATATATAAAGAGCCCCTCTCCATTCATCATCCACACACCTGAAAACTTCAATCTCTCTCAAGTTATGGAAAAAGAACATTAGGGACCTAAAGTTATGGAAAAAGAACTTTAGGGACCGAAATGCAAATAATTAAAAAGTTTGGGTATTTTGTTCATTCTTGAGGAATGAAGGCTATTAGGCCAGATATTAATGAAAAATGATGTTCAAATCGTGTAGGAATATAAAGGACCAAGAACGCCAGCAAGGATAATTCCACATGTAGGCAAAAAGCCGATTAAGATGAAAATATACTGCGAATATCAGGTGAGTGAGATTTTTCAGATCATACCCGATTGGGATGATGAGTACCTCAGAAATGAAAAACCACTACTATGTGGAATTTTAACATCACACATGGTTGGGCTGATGTGATAACTACGTGAAAAAACTACTTAACGGTTGTAAGTAGATCATTCCTAGCTGGTATAATGAACTTCCTGGAAGGAAGTGGAAAACCCACTTACCAATTGTAAGCGGAGATGTCATCACACCCGGTTGGTGTGATGGACGAGTTAAAATTTATTTTGTTAGAACTGTTCTCCCTTAACTGTATGTTAATTCTTAAAAATTTTGGGAGACCTTCTTGACGAGAGCTGGAATAGCTCAAATAGGCTAAAGGCCTCAGTTTTGGAACTTGGGAGGGTAAAATGCCCGGTTTTGAAAATTTCATACAGTGGGCCCAAGGCTAGCTGGCATGAGTAGTAGCTTGTAAACAAACATATTCATAAGCCAAGAAAATTTCTAAATAAATGATTATGTGATTTGGCCATGGTACCAAGACAGGACCAATATAGTCGATGGATAGGTGGTAGTGCCACAAGACCAGGTCGACGGATCGGTCTAGACAAACAACTATAGGTCGAGTTAAGGGTCGAGGCCGTTGGACTAGTGTCACCAAAGATTAATTGTTTTATTGAAAACTTTGTTTGTGCATGCACTAAGGTTCGAGATCATCAAGATGCCCAAGAGGGGTAATAATGCGTCCTAAGGGCTACTGGACGACATGGTGGAGATAAGGGCAGTTTGTCGTGCCAACAGTTAGGGAAGCTCGATGCAGCTTTATGCGCATGAGACTGGGGAGGGGTCGGAATGAGGTCTCTGTCCTCTTACGGGCATAGAGTTGATTTAGGGTTTGAGGGTTGGATGTTGCGAACATCCACTCATTCCCAGGGTAGAAGTGGACGGGCTTCTATCTAGGTGGCCGGTAAAGTCACTCTGACGCCACAAGTGGGTGTAGTGGACGAACTGCCCTACGAATGTGTGATCCCTTCATGATAAAGGGTGTGTATTGATTGTTAAACACACTGATTGTGAATAATGAGGAAATTGATTTTGAATAACCGAGATTTTAAGGAAGAAATGATCTTAAAGGAAATAAGGAGTCTGGCACTCTCCAATTAAAAACATTTTTTTTAAACTAATTTTCAAACAACCATTCACTAAGTTGTACAAACGCACAACTCCCTTTCTATCCCTTTTCAGGAGTAGAGAAAAATGACAAGAGATAACACTAGGATCTACCCTCTATCAATATGTTTAAAAGTCTTTTCTTTTTAAGTTTGCATTTTTATTGGTATATGTTATTTCAGGGAACATGGTTGAAATTTCGCCAGGTTACTCTTGATTTAAGGATGTGGGAAACCCCTCTTGAACAAAGGGAGTAGGAGGTTGATCATGAGGATCCGACCAAACCGGGTCGGGGCGTGATAACCTAAGTGGTATCAGAGCTATGTTTTCTCGAAACATTATCAATACTATGACCTGACACTAATAAAACTTTAACTACCGTGTAGGAAGGAGAATCACTAGAAAGTTCACCATGAAATCCAATCCTCCACACTTGACCCTGAAAAAGATTCCTACCCTAGAGAGGCAGCTGTTCAATAGTTCCTAAAGGGCGAGAAGAGAGTGCCCAAAGGTATGGTGGAGGATTATTGAAAACTTGTGGGAGCCTTACTATAACCAGAAGGCATTACATACCTTCCTCCAAGGCAAGAGGAACTTGTTCCTTCCTTTAGGAGCCCAACACCTCCTGCAGCCTCACAACAACTCGAGAGAAATCCCACTAAGAAAGAGTATTGGGACAACTACTAGGATGCTTATGCCACCTTCATGAAAGTCCACCAAGTACCCTCACCTACTCAATCCAGCATCAATCCCTCTCAATGGATGAAGTGGACATATGAGTGTGAGGCTAAGGTATTGAGGCGGTATGGACTGGATGCCATACATGAATTTCGTCCCATAATGGAATATGGTTGGACTTCAACCAGTTCCTCAGAGCCATCTAATCATGAATCCCACAATCATTCTAAGGCTAACTCCCTGCCTATGACCCCAAGGGACTAGGGGGTAGAAAATCTCTATAATAAGCCAAGTATGGCAAGAAACTATTTATTGAATAAATGAAAATCCAATTTTTCCTGATAAAAATTTTGGGTCCCTTTGATGAATTCAAACAATGATAGTATGCCAATAGGGATTAGTGTAACAAGTAGGGAAGAGATTATCTAAGTAAGGAAAAACAACGGGTCATTACTAGTTAACCCAAACCTTTAATGTAAGTTTACCATCCAGAGAAGGGAAAAAAAACTTGGCAAAGAAGAGACTTCTAGAGTTCACCCAAGGAAGACAAATCCTAACTAAGAAAAGGAAGAAGAAGTCTAGAGCAAGGGAAATGAGCACCAAAGAGTATGAGACTAGTGGAAGTCTAAGGAGTTAAGGAAAGATTCTATGGATAAAAGTCGGAAATAAGAAGGATTAGACTATCCCAAGGAAAACCAATGGAATGGAAGCTGACTAGGAAGAAAGTAAGAAAGATATGGGAGCACTGAAGATGTTAAATCAATTGAGATAAGATAAGGAGAAAGGAGAAAGGAAAGAAGTATGATAGGAAGAAAACCCCATGAATAATACATGTACTTGGAAAGAGTTAGGACACGAATTCTTAGGAACTTAATAATAATAAGGGGACTTTTTGAAGCAAGGATATGGAACAAAAAGGAATAGAAGATAGGGTAGAAATCCAGAGTGAATAACCATACAAAGGTCATAAAGTATAAGAAAAAGATAAAGGAAGAACTTTCAAGGAGCACTAGGGAGATTGAACGTGAAAATCCCAGAGCGGAAGTCCCTAGAAGAAAGATAAGGATAGGAAGTGGAACCGTGGAAGGAGGAAGTCCCAAGCTCGTGTAACCAACAAATGAACTGTTATAAAACTAAAGCTGAAATAAGGACCTTATTAAAAAGACATAGGTGGCTAAGGAGATACCTGGATGACCAGGTGTGATCTACTTTCAAAAGAGTAGAGAAACCAAATAAGGATTTCGGATAGACCTAGTTGAAGGAAATAAATTCATAACAACAAGATAATCCGGGAGAATAAACGATGCCCTGGGATGGACTAGGAAGTAGTGAAGACTACGCCCTAAAGAGGGGAATGAGATGAATACTAAGGACAATACGACTCAAGAGACGACAACCTCAAGATCATGTGACAAGAAAAATAATAAGATCTAAGTAATTAATAAACTGACCCTTGAGAGGATTATAAATTTAAACTCCAGTGAAGAAGGGAGAGATGGAAAGACCAAACATGTAGTAATTAAAAATGAAGGAAAAATATTTAAAGAGATCAACGACCAAGACCAGATTAACGACCAAACTTAAGACACGAGAAAATTAAGACATGAATCCCATCTAAAAGAAATAGATGGTTACTGGAAAGAAAGGAGAATGAAGACGAAGTAAATGTAAGTTCTCAAGAGTATGGCATCAGGGAATACATTGTAAAGTTAGATATTCTAAATAGCAAAATGGGAAGAGAACCCAAGAGAAAAGAATACAAACTGCCGAAGAAGAAACCTTGGAAGCACAAAAGTGTCCCAATTAAAAGGTATTGGGATTAACAGAAATGGAGATGAGATAAATTCATCCAAGATATGCTGGTCGAGATATAAAGATCAAGTACAAAGGGAAGGTACTTAGGAGAACCCAAGGAGCAAGTTAAGTCCAAGTAATGTGTAAGTAGGAAAACACAAAGGATGTCATGCGAGTAAGGAGGGGGTGGATTACCCACAAAAGAGGAAATAGAGGAAATAGATCTAAGAACCCTTGGAAAAGTTAACCCCTCAGTTAGGAAGGGATTTAAGTAAAGGATCACTAAAATCGGGACTGGTAGTGATCAACGCTCAAATTAATAGAGACTAAAGAGAGAATGACTAGACATAGTGTGTAGTACATGAAATGAGATTGATAATTGGAAATGTCTTGGGTAAAGAATAAGGAAAGAGACCAAAATTTTAGTTAGAGAAGTGAGTAGGTGGTACTCAAAAGGACCCTAAGCTAAGGGTTTTAACGATAAAGGAATTGACTACACACATGAATGAGTGGGTATCTTGGAACTCCCAATCCTAAAATCCTGAGTAAAGAACCTCAAGAGAAAGAATTATGCTTTTAGGAAAGAGGGACGTGAATTTAAAAGATATAACAATAAACTTTCAAGTAAGGTTGCTTAGCTAAAGTAAGCTCCATGGAATGAGTAAGTAATGGGAAGGAAAAGAAAATTTGTAAGTGTGTGCTATAAAGGGGCTGTGTGAAAATAACTGAAATGGTTGTATATCAGTAGACTACAAGTGGATATCAAGGGAAGTTATTTCCAGTGCGAAGGATGTTGAATAACTTTTGGGGAAAAACTCCTAAAAGGAAGGGAGAGTTGTAAACCCTGTCCTTTGAAGTTAAGGAATACCGGGAAAGAACCGGTCAACCGAGAGAGAAAATCGAACCGGTTCACGAACCCCAACCACTAATGAACGGGCAAATAGGGAAATTTACAACCCTCGAGTGACTCAAACAGTAATAAAAACCGTGGAAATGGACTTTAGGATAATTTGGGAGAGAAAAGTAGACCGGTTCAGGTGAACCGAATCTGAACCGGATTGAACTGGTTTGGATCGGTTTGAACCTTCGTTGAACTGGATGCTAAATTCATTTTTCTAGGTGGCTTAAAATATTCAAATTGGAGAATTGAATCCACCATTGGATAGAGAATGCATTTAGATGAATTTAGAAATTTGTAATTTTGAAAAATTTGGTGGAATCGGGCATAAACCGACTTGTTTGAGCATTGAACCCTTTTTGGACCGGTCTGGTCCAGTTTGTAAAAGTGTCATCTTCTTCCTTCAGATGACAACACTGTTCACTTGTTGGAAAAATGAACAACGCCATTGAAAAGGAAATGTTTCCATTCAATATGTTTTGGGCCAATAATGAGTGTCATTAAGGTGCTAAACGGATGGCTGGAGAGTCCTCGAGTTCCCTATATAAAGAGGCCTTCTCCATTCATCCTCTGCACACCTGAAAACTTCACTCTATCTCAGTTACTAAGTTTTTTGATAAAGTTGAACCAAAGCTCTGACATAGGGGTTTTTTTAGCCAAAGAAGGTGAGGTTACCCTTCAATCTGAGGATTGAAGTCAGCTACCCAACGGTGGTTACCCTTCAATCCGAGGATCGCCGGAGAAGCGCCAGCGTAATCAAACAGTGAAGTAGCCTCGACAGACCGTAGCTGCCCTGTTTCGGCTGAGCTGAAAGTGTCCAAAATGGGCCTTCCTCAAGCCAAACCAAGCTCTCCTAACACTCCCTCAGCCCTTATACGAACGAATTAGAGCACAAAGGTAAACCAATTTGTCTCCCCTCTGAAATTTTTGATAAATGTTAGAGAGAGAACCGACGAAACTTCACTTACTGAATTCTCCCTCAATTTAACATGAATTGATGTGATTCATGATCCTAGGAGGAACCTCAAAATGAGAGCTACCTGCCCCGATTAAAAGTTCAGATCGCCGCACCCCCGATGGTAAGTTTTCGAAGATTTCTCTCTCTAAGTTTAGTTTTTCAGCAAAGCTCTATTTGAGCTCGTTCTGGCCCCAATTATGATATTCAAAGCTTTATTGAATCGTATGGATGTGTAGGAACTCAATTTTATCTTAATTTTAACAATTAAACCCGATTGAATGGTGAATTTGATTCATCAAATTCGGTCAGTTTGAAAGAGGGAAATTGGGGAAAAATTTGGGGTGAAATTAGGGATTTTGTAAAATTGAGGGACCAAAGTGCAATTTCCCTAAATTGAGGGCCAATTGGCCATGAAAATTATGATGGAGGACCAATTGGTCAAATTTTAAAATTTATTGGGGTCAAATTGCCATTTTTGTAAATTAGAGGCGAAATGGAAATTTTTGAAAAGTTGGGGACCAAATTGGAAATTTTGGAAGCTTGAACCCCCTTTTTGTGATTTTGAATAAATTGAGGACCCAAAGTGGATTTTGAAGTTTTGAGATTCAATTTGGGGAAAATTTAGCATTAGGGACCTAAATTTAAGAAAAAAAGAACTCTATGGACTTAAATGCAAATAATTAAAAAGTTTGGGCATTTTGTTCATTCGTGAGGAATGAAGGCTATTAGGCCAGATGTTAATGAACAAGGATGTTCAAATCATGTAGGAACACGAAGGACTGGGAACGCCAGGAAGGATAAACTCAGTTGGGATGATAAGTACCTTGAAAATGAAAAATCACTACTATGTGGAATTTTAACATCACACCTAGTTAGGGTGATGTGTGAACTACGCTGAAAAACTACTTAATGGTTGTAAGTAGATCATACCTAGTTGGTATGATGAACTTCCTGGAAGGAAGTGGAAAACCCGCTTACGAGTTGTAAGCGGAGATGTCATCACACCCGGTTGGTGTGATCGACGAGTTAAAATATATTTTTCAGAAGTGTTCTCCCCTAACTATGTGCCAATGCTTAAAAATTTTGGGAGACTTTCTTGACGAGAGCTAGAATAGCTTAGATAGGCCAGAGGCCTTGGTTTTGGAACTTGAGGGCTAAAATGCCCGATTTTGATAATCTTGTGTAGTGAGCCCAAGGCCAGTTGGCACGTGTAGGAGCTCGTAAACAAACATGTTGATAAGCCATGAAAATGTTGACGAGAGCTAGAATAGCTTAGATAGGCCAGAGGCCTCGGTTTTGGAACTTGAGGGCTAAAATGCCTGATTTTGATAATCTTGTACAGTGAGCCCAAGGCCAGTTGGCACGTGTAGGAGCTCGTAAACAAACATGTTGATAAGCCATGAAAATTTATAAATAAATAATTATGTAATTTGGCCATGGTACCAAGACCAGGTTGACATTCTCGATGGACTATTGGTAGTGCAACATGACCAGGTCTAGACAAATAACTGCAGGTTGAGTTGAGGGTCGGGGCCATTGGACCAGTGACACTAAAGATTATTGGTTTTATAGAAAACTTTGTTTGTGCATACACTAAGGTTCGAGACCATCAAGATGCCCAAGAGGTGTAGTGATGCGTCCTAAGGGCTACTAAGGACATGGTGGAGATAAGGGCAGTTTGTCGTGCGAGCAATCAGGGAAGCTCAATGTAGCTTCATGCGCATGAGACCGGAGTGGGGTTAGGATGAGGTCTCTGTCCACATACGGACACAGAGTTACTTTTTGGGTTTAAGGGTCGGATGTCACGAATATCCTCTCATTCCCAGGGTAGAAGTGGACGGGCTTCTATCTAGGTGGCCGGTAAAGTCGCTCCGACACCACAAGTGGGTGCAGTGGATGAGCTGTCCTACGAATGTGTGATCCCTTCATGATGAAGGGCGTGTGTTGTTTGCTAAGCAGTCCGATTTTGGATAATGAGGAAATTGGTTTTGAAAACTGAGAATTTGAGGAAGAAATAATCTTAAAGGAAATAAGGAGTCTAGAACACTCCAATTAAAAACTATTTTATGAAAGTTTTTTTTTCAAACACCCATTCACTGAGTTATCGAAACTCATCCATCTTTTCTATCCCTTTTTAGGAGTAGAGAAATTACTAGGGATAACACCAGGTTTTACCCTCTATCAGGTATGTTTAATTTCTTTTTAAACTTGCATTTTTATTGATATATATTATTCTAGGGAACATAGTTGAAATTTCGCCTTGCTCCTCTTGATTAAACGGGTCAGGGCATGACAACATTCTTCTATATCGAAAAGAGTGGTGAGTTGATAACAGGGATCCAACCAAATGGGGTTGGGAGTGACAACCTTAGTGGTATCAGAGCCTAAGTTCCCTCGAATAAATTATTAAGACTTTATAAACCAAAATTTTATGAAAATCCTAAAATTGTAGATATGGCTCCCAAGAGAGTAACCAAGAGAACGCAAGCAACTGCCGCCGAGACCATAGGAAATCCAATTCTTGAGGAAGGGTCCAAAACGACTCAACTAACCCCACTAGTGTTAAATCCCAAGCACTAAAATGATTGAGTAATTCACCCTGGTGTTCAAAAGGCCCAATCTCACCCCCAAAACCCACTCGGACACCAACTCCCGCACAAGACTTATGAAGTGTAGTCTCAGCCCAATCCTATGGTTGCCCCTTCCTTGTTTGATGTCCCGTGATATTTGAAGACACTTTGTCAACTAGGGAGTAAACCCTTCCAAGGAGAGAAGGATGCGGGAGCAGCCATGGACTAGCTCACAAGCATCAAAATGTTCATGGGAATTATAAGGACCCCGCCAAAAGAGATGGTGACCCTGGCGGAATTCTTCTTAGAAGCAAGTGCCAAGAGATGGTGGGAAGAATTGAAGAATCTTTCACCTGCCATATCCATGTGGGAGGAGTATGAGGAAAGGTACTATGAGGAATACTTACGCTTGACTCTTCTCGGTGACTGGAGGGAGAGCATTCTTCTATACCGAAAAGAGTGGTGAGTTGATCACGGGGATCCAACCAAATCGGGTTGAGGTGTGACAACTTTACTGGTATCAAAGCTTGGGTTCCCTCAAAAAAATTATCAAGACTTTATAACCTAAATTTTTATGAAAATCCAAAAACTGTAGATATGGCTCCCAAGAGAGGAACCAAGAGAACTCGAGCAACCGCTACCGAGACCACATGAAATCTAATTCCCAAGGAAGGGTCCGAGACGACTCAGTTAACTCTATCAGTGTTCGAAAGGCCCAATCTCACCCCCAAAACCCACTAGGACACCAACTTCCGCACCAAGACTTAGGAAGTGTAGTCCCAGCCCAACCCTATGGTTACCCCTCCCTTGTTTGACGTCCTGCGATATCTGAAGACACTCCATCAACTAGGGTGTAAACCATTCCAAAGAGAGAAGGATGCGGGAGCAGCCATGGACTAGCTCGTAAGCATCAAAAAGTTCATGGGAATTATAAGGACCTCGCTAGAAGAGATGGTGACCCTGGTGGAATTCTTCTTGGAAGCAAGCACAAGAGTTGGTGGGAAGAATTGAAGAATCTTTCACCCACCATACCCATGTGGGAGGAGTTTGAGGAAAGGTACTTTGAGGAATACTTAGCCCCCCACCTTATCAAAGAGAAGAAATGGGAATTTTTCCGAATCTAGCAAGGCTCAAGTATCATCTCAGAATACGAGGCCAAGTTTAATTAGATGAGGCCCTTCACCCCTAATTTAGCAGGATGAGCAGACATCTACCAAAAGTTTGTAGACGGTCTTAATATGAACATGCTCAGCATGTTTTGGATGTGGGCAGTTGAGACACATTGCTAGAAACTACCCAGGCTTTCAAAGGAGCATTAGAAGGAAAATCCCACAGTCACCTCCTAGAGTCCCGAAGACACCAGCTAGAGGAAGAGAAGCACCTACAATGTCCATGGTCCTAGCTAGTCTATATAACCTTACATAGGAAGAGGCACAAAGGGATCCTAGTGTAGTGGTCGGTACCTCCCGAACCCTCCACTAGAGAAGGGAAATATACCCTTCTAATAATATAATCATTTTCCAAATTAATAAAATACAATTTTCCCTAAGAAAAATTAGTGATTTTCCATCATTCAGGGTATGTGCAATTATTTGGGAGAAAAACCTATGCCCTCTTAGATTATGGAGTAGAACAATCTTTTGTCAAGGAAATCCTAGTCCCCACCCTCCCTTAGAAACTCACACCTCTCAAACTCAGTCTTAAAATCCTCACCGCATTAGGAGAGGAATGAGCGAGGGAGCAAGTTTTGAAGGAGTGTGAAGTAAGGATTCTAGGGAAGAACTTGGAGGTCGACTTAATTCCCTTACCTCTAAAGGAAGTGGAAATGATTTTGGGGATGGATTGGCTATTCGTGCATCAAGCCAAGTTAGACTATCAAAACAAGAAGGCAATGTTTCATGCCCCAAAGGTGTAGGGGTAGTATTTGAAGGAGCCAGAAAGAAGCAAGGGGTACACTTGGTATCATGTGTGAAGCCTCAACGCATACTACACAACGGAGGTAGGTAATTCCTCGCAATGATTACGAATGCAAGTCAGGAGAAGAAGGGGCTAAAGGAAATCCCAATAGTTAAACACTACCCCGAAGTATTTCCCAAGGAATTTCCTGAACTACCCCTAGATCGCCAATTAGAATTCACTATAGATGTGATACTTGGAACGTAGACCATCTATCAAACACCATACCAAATGGCCCCCACAGAGCTAAACAAGCTGAAGGAGCAACAAGATGAGTTATTGGGTAAAGGCTTTATACACCCAAGTCAATCCTTTGGGGTGCCCCAATTTTATTCGTGAAGAAGAATGATGAAAGTATGAGGTTGTGTATTGATTTTCGTAGGTTAAACCAAGTAACCATTAAAAATCGGTACCCCTTACCAAGGATTGATGACATGTTTGATAAGCTGAGAGGGTCAGTTTATTTTTCCAAGATCAACCTACAATCCAGATACCATCAACTTAAGATCCGAGAGGAAGATATACATAAGACAGCGTATAGGTCACGCTATGGGAATTATGAATTTAGGGCAATGCCCTTTGGTTTAACAAACACCCCTACTACCTTCATGGATCTGATGAATCGAGTATTTTAGCCCTACTTAGACAGGTTCATGATAGTATCCATAGATGATATATTGATATACTCATAAACCAAGATGGAACACGAAGAACACTTTGGAATCACCCTAGGAGACTTAAGGGAGAACCAGCTCTACACAAAATTTTTGAAATGTGAATTTTGGCTATAGGAGGTGAGCTTCCTTGGGCATATTGTCATGAAGGATGGGATTAAGGAGGACCCAACAAAGATAGAAATGATCTCCAACTGGAAAGCCCCATGTGGCTACCACGTGCACCATGTGGCAGCTCGCATGTGCAACATAGTGTCGTCTCATTCGCTGAAGCATTAGCAAAGAGAGGCGAGTGCACTGCTCAGTCTCTGGTGACCAGAAATGTCCTCCGATCTGACCAAGGATGGGTAAGTTTAGGGCCCAGTTAGGCACGGTGAAGTAGCTCTGCCAGTTATCGAGATCCCAATATAAAGAGATTTTCCTTATTCATACTCCTCATCCCTCAAACGATTGAAGAAGACAAGGTACTCCATTTTTCGATGAGGCACAAACTAGAGCTCCGACAAGGGCCCTTCTTGCAACCTTAGAAGCCTAATTTGGGTTCCCCAAAATTGGTAGGAAGTCCTCTATCTCACTGCAACCTCCCTTTAGCTTGAGGGTCGTTGGAGAAGCGTTGGTGAGTTCGCACGGTGAACTTACTCCCCTAGCTGTATGCGACCAGAATTGATCGAGTTTCATTTGAGCCTCCCTAGAGCAACCACAGACAAACCAAGCACCCTGACCTCCCCTACTAGAGCCCTAACCTCCCTTAAGCCATCTTGGTAAGTCCCCTCTGCCACCCTTCGCCAGAATTCACTGTTCACAGTACATTTTTTCCGAGAACTAAAGTTAGAAATTCTAACCGCCCATGCCATCAATTGAGCTGAATTTTTATCTGGGGAGGATCTCCGAGAAGAGAGGAATCCAGCATAAATGAAAACTTCGATAACCGACTCCTCACCGGTGAGTAATCGTAGCTTTCTCTCTCTAGAACTGTTTTTCGGTGAAGCTCTGCTTGAGCTCATTTCTAAGCCAAAATGGGTGTTTTAAAGCTTGAAATGAACCATGGGACATTAAGACGATGATTAGTAGCATGCTAGGACTCAATTGGGAGGAATTCATGTTAAATTGATGAAGTCCAAGTTTAGCGACCAAATTGCATTTTTTGGAAAGTTGGGGACCTAATTGCAATTTTTGAAAAAACTTGTGTTTGTTCATGCTGAGATATGGAACCCTCGAGGCACCTAATATGGGGTTGTACTGGTTCCAAGGGTTACTGGATGACCCAAGGAGCATAAGGGAAGTTTATCGTCCAGTGATTCAAGAATCTCTAGAAGCTTTAAGTGCATTATGATTGGGGAAGTAGGGGAGAGGTCTCATCCCACTATAGTGGACACATAGGAGATTAAGGTCTAAGAGATGGGCAGTAAGGCTCACTTAGACTTGTGGTAGAACATGTGACCTTCTACTAGGGTGGTCGATAAAGGTGCTCTGAACCATAAGTGGTGGAGTTGGAGACTGCTCTATGCCGTGTGAACCCTTTGATGATAAAGGGTAATTGTTTGTGTGTTGAAACTTCTTAAGAAAATGGAGAGAGATAAAATAAACCCAACAAACCCTTTTCTTTAGTTCCAAAACCCTCACTCACTAAGTTTTAGAACTTACCCCTCCCCTTCTCCCTTTTTAGGAAGAGAAGACTCTAGCCCACCAGAAAGCACCACCCGCCACCTAACGCAAGGTACAATCATATAAAGTCTTTATCTTGAGTTAGTTTTGATAATATTGTTCCGGGGAAACTAAGGAATTCGAATTACGCCTTGATTATTATTGGTGACTAGAGGGAGAGCATCCTTCTATAACGAAAAGAGTGGTGGGTTGATCACGGGGATCCAAACAAATCAGGTTAGGGCGTGACACCCACTATGCATGTTGTCACGCCTCGACCCTGTTTGGTCAGATCCCCATGATAAACTCGCTGCTCCCTTGGTTCAAGAAGGGTTTCCCTGGTTAGATCCCCGTGAGCAATCTGCCAGTCTCTCGATTTATTTTAGGGTTTTCCCGTTCTTTAATCTGGCAGGAGTAAGGCGTCCTTTAAACCTGCACCTTTTCCTAGAATAACATTAATCAAAAATACATAAAAATTTAAACTTTATCATACCTGTCTCACAGGTGTGGTTAACTTGTAGTCTTTGGGTAGGCTTTTCCCTAGGTAACATGAAAGGGGTATAAGGGAGGGGGTGAGTTCAACAACTTAGTGAATGGGTGTTTAAAGTATGACTTTTAGAAAATAGTTTGAATTGGAGCGTGTCAAACTCCTTATTTTCCTTAAAAATATTTTATCCATAGTTCTCGGTGTTTATAGCCATTTCTCATCACAATGGTGTGTTTATCAACCAACATACACACCCTTCATCATGAAGGGAAGACACATTTGCAGGATAACACATCCATTGCACCCACTTATGGCATTGGAGCGAATTTACCGGACACCTAGATAGAAGAACATCCACTTCTACCTTGTGAATGAGTGGATGTATGCGACATCTAACCCTCAATCCCATAAATAAAACTCCATGTCTATATGAGAATAGAGACCCCATCCCAACCCCACCCTAGTCTCATGCGCATGAAATTACATCGAGCTTCCAAGACTGCTGGCATGACGAACTACCCTTATCTCCACCATGTCATCTAGTTGCCCTAGGACACATCACTACCCCTCTTGGGCATCTTAAAGGTCCCATACCTCAGTGCATGCACAAAATAATGGTTTTCCACATAAGCCATTTAATCTGTGGTGCTATTGGTCCAATGACCCCAACCCTCAACTCGACTTGCAGCTGTTTGTCTTGACTGGTCTGTCGACCTTTCATGTTGCATTGCCGCCAGTCCATCGAGTATATTGGTCCTATCTTGGTACCATGGCCAAAAAAATCATTCATTTAAAGTTTTCATGGCTTAACTCAAGTATGTTTACGAGCTCCTACTTGTGTTAATCGGCCTTGGGACCACTATACAAGATTTTCAAAGTCGGGCATATTAGCCCCCAAGTTCCAAAAATGAGGCCTCTAGCCTATCTGAGCTATTCAAGCTCCTGTCAAGAAAGTCTCCCAAAAGATTAAGTAGTGGCACACAATTAGGGGAGAGCACTTCTGGAAAAAATAAACTTTTAGCCATGCATCACACCGACCGAGTATGAGAACATCTTTGCTTATAACTGATAAGTGGGTTTTCTAATTCCTTCCAAGAAGTTTCATCATACCAACCGAGTACAATCTACTTACAACCATTAAATAGTTTTTCTGCAGAATTTCCACATCACTCCTTTCAGGTGTGATGGTTAAAATACCACTTAATAGTGGGTTTTCATTTCCGAGGTGCTTATCATCCCAACCGGGTATGATCTAAAAATCCTGCTCACTCGTTAATGCAATGAATTCCTCTTGATTGGTTCTTTATCTTCACACGAGCTTGTCCTTGCCGGTGTTCCGGTACTTCGTGTTCCTATACGATATGAACATCCTTGTCCATTATCCCTTAACCTAATATCCTTAATTCATCGTGAATGGATGAAATACTCAAACTTTTTGATTTATTGCAATTAGGTCCATAAAGTTCTTTTTCATTTAACTTTAGGTCCCTAATGTCGATTTTCCCCCAAATTTAGTCTCGAAACTTCTAAAATTCATCTTAGGCCCCAATTTATTCAAAATCATAAAAAAGGGGTTGAAGTTTCCCAATTTCCAATGTGGTCCCCAACTTTTCCAAAATTACCATTTTGCACCTACTTTACAAAAATGGTAAGTTTCACCACAAAAATTCCAAAAAATGTCCAATTGTTCTCCAATATCTTTATCATGTCCAATTGGCCCTCAATTTTATGGAATTGCACTTTAGTCCCTTGAATTTTCAAAATCCCCAAAAATTCCCCAATTTTTCCTCAATTTCAACCTTCCAACTCATTCGAATTTGATTTCATCAAATTGACCGATCAAATGAGTATAATTGTTGAAATTGAAGTTAGATTGGAGTTCCTACAGCTTCATACAATTCAATTGCACTTTGAATAGCATGATTTGATGTCGGGATGAGCTTAAACGGAGTTTTGCCGAAAAATTGGACTTAGAAAAAGGTTCGAAAGCTTACCGTCGGGAGCGTAGCGGTCCAAGCTTTCGATTTGGGCAAATAGCTTGATTCGACCGAATTTTTTAAAATTAAAAATTTTTAAATTCATCTAAATTCATTATCTATCAAATGGTGGCCTCAATTCTCTAATTTGAATTTCCTAAGCCACCTAGGAAAATGAATTTAACATTCGGTTCAATAGTGGTTCAAACCGGTCCAAACCGATTCAATCTGGATCGGATCTAGTTCACCTGAACCGGTTTGGTTTTCATCTCCAATTCTTCCTAAAGTCCTTTTTCATGACTTTTGTGACTCTTTAGGTCACTCAAGATCCATAAATTTCCCGGTTTTCCCTTTCTCTATCAGTTCCGGTTCTTAAACCAACTCAATTTTCTCATTGGAAATGACCGGTTCTTTCCTTGGTTTTCTTATTATCAAAGGATGGGGTTTATAACTCTCCTCTCCTTTTAGGGGTTTGTCCCCCAAATAATTACCTGTCAAATAATTGAGGGTAACTATCCCTCATTACACTTTCGGTTTCCCATGTCTCTTCCTGCACGGGTACATTTTGCCATAGAACCTTAACCATAGGAATCCTCTTATTCCTTAAGTTCTTATCCCTTCGATCGATGATTCGTACTGGTTCAGTTTGATAGGTCAAGTTCTCTTCTAGTTTAGGTTGAGATTGGTCTAATAAATGGCTAGGATCATGCTAATACTTCCGAAGCACAGAGATATGGAATACATCGTGTATTCTCTACAGGTCTGGAGGTAGTTCCAATTTATAGGCTATCGGTCATATCCTTTGAATGATGGGATATGGGTCGATATACCTCAATTTCAACTTTCACCTTTGTTAAAACCTAAGTATTCCCCTCCATGGGGATACCTTGAGGAACACTTGATCTCCCACATCAAACTCCAGATCTTTCCTTCGATGATTCACATAACTCTTTTTCCTGTCCTTTGTGGTCTTAAGACAACTCCTGATTAGTTTTATTTTCTCTATGACATCCTTGATTAGTTCTGCCCTTTCCAGCTTCCTTTCCTCCACTTCTTCCCAAAATGGAGGGGTACGACATGGTCGTCCATAAAGGGCTTCATAGGGAGCTATCTAAATACTGGCCTGATAGCCATTATTATAAGCAAATTCCATTAGGCATAAGTATTCTTCCCGGCCTTTGTTCATGGTGAGTACGCACGCTCTTAACATATCCTTCAATGTTTGAATGGTTCGCTCAGACTACCCATCGGTCTGAGCATGAAATGTCGTGCTCATGTGGAGCTTGGTTCCCATGGCACTTTGTAAACTTGGCCAGAACCTTGAAGTAAATCTTGGATCTCTATCTGATACTATACTCACCGGAATGCCATGGAGTCTCACTATCTCCCTCATGTATAAGACGACCAGTTGTTTCACTGTATCCATCGCTCTTATAAGAAGAAAATGAGTTGATTTGGTCAATCTATCCACGGTGACCCAAATTGCATCTTGGCCCTTTCTTGTCACAGGTAGTCCTATGACAAAGTCCATGGTGATGTACTCCCATTTCCATTCTGGAATTGGTAAGGGTTGCAATAATCCTGACGGTTTCTGATGCACCACTTTTATCTGCTGACAAGACAAGCATCAGGTTACATATTCTGCAATGTCCCTCTTCATGCCTTTCCACCAATATCCTTGTTTGAGGGTACGATACATCTTGGTATTGCCCGGATGCATTGCATACACCGAATCATGAGCCTCTTCTAGAATTAACCTCTCCAGTTCCTTAATTTGAGGCACACATACTATAAACCCCACCCTTTTGAGTTAAGAAAAATCGGGAAAAGAACCGGTGAAATCGAGTAACAAAAACCAAACCGGTTCACAAACCCATTTATTGAGGAATGGGCAAATTAGAGAAATTTCAACTCCCTTGTAACTCAAAGAGATTTATAAACCTTGGGAAGGAACCTTAGAACAAAGTGGGAGAGAAAAACTAGACCGGTTCGGGTGAACCGGACCCAAACCGGATTAAACCGGTTTAAGAACCAAGTCGGAGCTAGAGAAAGAACTAGTAGAATTTCGATGATGAAATTCTAACTCAATTCGGTATCAATTGATGCAATTCTTGATTCTAGGATGAACCTCAGGACGAGAGCTATCTGCCCAGATCGAAAGCTCGGACCGTCGTGCCCCCGACGATGAGTAATCAAAGCTTTCTCTCTCTACAGTCCGTTTTCCAGCGAAGCTCCATTTGAGCTTGATCTAGCATTAAAACTTACGATTCAAAGTGCTATGGAATCGTATGAACATGTAGAAACTCAATTTCAACAATTAGAAGTGTTTGATCAGTCAATTTGATGAAATTAAATTTAGTAGTGTTAAGGAGTTGAAATTGGGGGAAAAATTGTGGATTTTCGAAAATTCGAATGACCAAGATGCAATTTTATAAAATTGAGGGTCAATTGGGCATGATAATAATGTTAGAGGACCAATTGAGGAAATTTTGGAATTTTTGGGGTAAAACTTGCCATTTTTGTAAAAGAAGAGCAAAATGGTAATTTTGGAAAAGTCGAGGGACCAAATTGGAAATTTGGGAATTTAAAAGGGTGATATTCTATCACAATGTCATAGTCCTTACCCAATTCCAACCATCTCCATTGGCAGAGATTTAACTCTTTCTAAGTTTAACTTCTTCTGTGTATATCCTACACTTAGCCCTGTAAAGGTAGTGTCGCCAAATCTTTAGGGCAAACACTATCGTAGCTAATTCCAAATCATGAGTTGGGTAGTTCCTTTCATATACCTTAAGTTGTTGCGAGGCGTAAGCAATAACCTTTCCTTGTTGCATCAATACACATCCAAGTCCTTTTCCAGATGCATCACTATAGACGATGTACTATCCCACATTAAGGTAAGGTATGGAGAGTACTGGTGCCGTTGTCAATCGAGTCTTTAACTCCAAGAAAGACTTCTCACAGCTTTCATCCCACTTATACTCAACTCCTTTCCTAGTGAGCCGAGTTAGAGGAGCTGCTATCTTAGAAAAGTCTTGCACGAATTGTCTAAAGGATTCCTTGGAGCCTTCCAATCTGATATGGCTTCCACCTTGGTTGGATCTACTTTGATTCCATCCTTGGACACTATATGTTCTAAGAATCCTACCTCCTGCAGCCATAACTCACGCTTGGAGAATTTTGCATATAAGTGATTTTCTTTCAATATGTCCATGGTGATTCCCAAATGTTATTCATGTTCCAACCTAGTTCATGAGTATATAAGGATGTCATCTATGAACACTATCACGAACCTATCCAAGTGTGGTTGGAACATACGGTTCATCAAATCCATGAAGGCTACATGGGCATTCGTTAATCCGAATGGTATCACTCTAAACTCGTAATGTCCATATTGGGATCAAAATGCCATTTTGGGAATGTCCTCCTCTCGGTTCCTGAGTTGATGATAGCTTGACCGAAGGTCTATTTTGGAGAAGTAAGCATCTCCTTTTAATTGATCGAATAGGTCATCAATTCACGGAAGTGGGTATCTATTCTTGATGGTGACTTGGTTCAACTTTCTATAGTCTATACACAATCTCATGCTTCCATCCTTTTTCTTTACAAATAGGACGTGCGCACCCCAGAAAGACTGGCTAGGACATATTAAATCCTTCTCCAATAATTTGTCCAATTGTTCCTTCAATTCCTTCAGTTCCGCCGGAGCCATATGATATGGGGCTTGGGATATGGGATTTGTTCTTGGGATTATTTCTATGGTGAACTCCACTTGCCGACTTGTAGGTAGTTCGGGTAGCTCTTTTGGAAATACTTCTAGATAGTGCTTGACTATCAAAATTTTTTCAAGTATCTTCTCTTCAGACTCTTCGTTGATGACCATGACTAGGAAAGTCGTACAACCTTTCTGTATCATCTTTTGTGCTTTCAGATGTGACACCATATGTACTTCACTTTTCCTTCGGTCTCCTTAGAACTTTAATCCATTTGCCTCGGGAGTGTGGAAGGTCACCGTCTTCTTTCCACAGTCCATCCTAGCCTGATGGTTACTTAACCAATCCATCCCAAGGATTACTTCAACATCCTTCAAGGGTAATGGAATCAAGTTCGCTTCAAGTTTGATTCCTCCAATCTTTATCTCACATCCTTTTAATTACTTATTCCTATTTAACCCTTCTCCTAAATGTGTGAGGATGTTGAGACTTTGTTCTAGTGGGGTAAGTTCTAGGGGTACACTTGAAATCAACTCTTCCTTGATGAAGGATCTCTTAGCTCCTAAGTCGAAGAGGGCATAGACTTGTTGTCCCCATAATTGTATATATCCTGATTGAAGAAGCGTGTATTTTAGAGGAAAGCGTTTCTTTATTAAATAAAATTTTTCAGTTTACAAGATTCTCTTGAACTAGTTGGGAGGGTTTTGGGATGTACCCGTTACAGTGCTAGGGTCTCTTCTAGCCTCTTCTTGGGTGAGGTTGTATACCCTAGCTGGTACTCGTGTTGTAGCATCTAGCCTAAGATTCCTAGGGTTCCCTTGAGGTGGTCCAAGGGTATTCCTCTGCTTGTTCCCCCTAAGGGTGGGACAGTCCTTTGAAAAGTGCCCCACTCTTCCCCATGCAAAGCAAGTCAAGCATGCTCCCTCTTGGTTCCTTTGACACCTTGGACAACGAGGGTTTTCTTGAAGCAAGGTGGGGACTACTCTCTAGGGAGGTGGTGGCATGTCCTTTCTCCTTTGAAATGCTATTGTATTTCCCCATTTTGAACCATTATGCTCCTTCCATCCTCCTTGATGGTTTTGACCCTTATCCTCCTTTTGGGTCGTTTGCTCCATCCGACGACGTCGGGTCTGGACTAGTCGCTCACACTCATGAGCCATACTGATTACCACCGCCAGGACCGTGGGGCATCCTAGTACTCCCATATGGTCTCGTATGTCCATATTGAGACCGTCCATGAATTGATGGCATATGTCTGCCGGTCTAGCTAGGTCGGGAGCAAAGGGTCTTAACTTGTTGAATCTTGTTTCATATTCTGATATGGAGTTAAGCCCTTGCCGAAGCTTGATGAACTCCTGCTTCTTCTCATTAATTAAATGAGGTGTCAGGTACTCCTCCGAGTACCTCTCTACAAATTGTTCCTAGATGGGGATGGAGGTATGCAGGTTTTAGACATTGTCCCACCACTGTTTGTCACTTCCCTCTAAGAAGAATTATGTCAAGATCATTATATCATATGGTGGTATCTTGACGATTCCCATCAGCTTCTTTATATTTTCCAGTCAATACATGGCAACACCATCATCTTTCTCTCTAAGGGCTTACAGCCCAGTTCACAAAGATTCTTGAGATTTCTGGGAATGTCTACTAGAGGAGGATAGTTAATCGGGGGAGGATGGGATTGTACTTTCTCTGGTTCAACCTGAGAATTAGTGCCTACCTCTGGGATGAGGTTAGGTTGCCCAAATACACGGGTGAACTCCTCATATAACCTCTGGTGTTCTGTGCTAAGTCCAGGAGGTGTTGTATGGGCTCCTCTAGGAGTTTCCACAGGTAGGGGTGGTTGGGCAGTATTGGAGACTGCATCTCTAGTTCTCTTGATTCCTTTCTTAGGAGCCATTCTGTAAATTTTAAGATCAATCCAATTAGTTACTATATTTTCTAGTCTTGATTATGTATTCAAGGAAACAGGCTCTTATACCACTCAAGTTGTCATGCCCTATTCCGGTTTGGTCGGATCCCTATGAGCAACCCGCCACTCTCTCGGTTTATTTTAGGGTTTCCCCCTTCTTTAATCCAGGATGAGTAAGACCTCATTTAAACCTGCACCTTTTCCTAGAATAACATGAATCAAAACTGCATAAAAATTTAAAATTTATCATACCTGTCTCATAAGTGTGGTTAACTTGTAGTCTTTGGGTAGGCTTTTCCCTAGGTTACCTAAAAGGTTTATAAGGGAGGGGGTGAGTTCAACGACTCAATCAATAGGTGTTTCAAGTATGACTTTTAGAAAATAGTTTGAATTGGAGCATGCTAGACTCCTTTTTTGCCTTAAAAGCATTTCATCCTCAATTCTCAGTGTTCATAGCCATTTCTTATCACAATGGTGTGTTTATCAACCAACACACACCCTTCATCATGAAGGGATAACACATTCGCAGGGTAGCATGTCCACTACACCCACCTGTGGCATCGAAGTGACTTTATCGTCCACCTAGATAGAAGCACATCTACTTCTACCCTAAGAATGAGTGGATTTACGCGACATCCAACCCTTAATCCCGTAAATAAAACTCCGTGTACGTCTGAGGAGAGAGACCTCATCCCGACCCCACCTCGGTCTCATGCACATGAAGCTATGTCAAGCTTCTAAGACTGTTGGCACAACAAACTGCCCTTATCTCCACCATATCGTCCAGTTGCCCTAGGACGCATCACTACCCCTCTTGGCATCTTAAAGGTCTCGTACCTTAGTGCATGTACAAAACAACAGTTTTCCACATAAGCCATTTAATCTGTGGTGCCATTGGTCCAACGGTCCCGACCCTCAAGTTGACTTGCAGCTGTTTGTCTCGAGTGGTCTGTCGACCTATCATGTTGCACTACCGCTAGTCCATCGAATATGTTAGTCCTATCTTGGTACCATGGCCAAACAAATCATTCATTTAAAGTTTTCATGGCTTAACTCATGTATGTTTACGAGCTCCTACTCGTGCTAATCGGCCTTGGGACCACTATACAAGATTTTCAAAGTCAGGCATATTAGAGCCCAAGTTCCAAAACCGAGGCCTCCAGCCTATCTGAGCTATTCAAGCTCTTGTCAAGAAGGTCTCCCAAAAGTTTAAGCATGACACACAATCAAGGGAGAGCACATCCTAAAACAATAAACTTTTAGCTGTCCATCACACCAACCAGGTATGAGGACATCTCTGTTTATAACCGATAAGCGAGTTTTCTACTTCTAGGAAGTTTCATCATGCCAACCGGGTATGATCTACTAACAATCGGTAAGTAGATTTTCTGCATAATTTCCTCATCACTCATATCATGTGTAATGGTTAAAATACCAATTATTAGTAGGTTTTCATTTCCAAGGTGCTTATCATCCCAACCGGGTATGTTATAAAAATCTTACTCACCTGTTAATGTAGTGAATTCCTCTTGACAGGTTCTTTATCTTCACATGAGCTTGTCCTTACTAGTGTACACGGTACTTCGTGTTCCTACACGATATGAACATCCTTTTTCATTATCCCTTGGCCTAACAGCCTTCATTTGTCGTGAATGGAGGAAATACTCAAACTTTTTGATTTATTGCAATTAGGTCCCTAAAGTTATTTTTCTTTAAACTTTAGGTCCCTAATGCCGATTTCCCCCCAAATTGAGTCTAAAAACTTTTAAAATTCATCTTAAGCCCTCAATTTATTCAAAATCACAAAAGGGGTTGAAGTTTCCTAATTTCCAATTTGGTCCCCAACTTTTCCAAAATTACCATTTTGCCCCTACTTAAAAAAATGGTAATTTTCACCCCAAAAATTCAAAAAATTGACCAATTGGTCCTCCAACATCTTTATCATGCCCAATTAGCCCTCAAATTTATGAAATTGCACTTTAGTCCCTCGAATTTTTGAAATCCCCAAAATTTCCCTCAATTTTAACCTTTTAACTCAGCCGAATTTGATTTTATCAAATTGACCGATCAAATAAGTTTAATTGTTGAAATTAAAGTTAGATTGGAGTTCCTACACCTTCATACAATTCAATTGCACTTTGAATCACATGATTTGATGCCGGAACAAGCTCAAACGAAGCTTCACCAGAAAACTAGACTTAAAGGGTGAAAGCTTTGAAAGCATATTGTCGGGAGCGCATTGGTCTGAGCTTTCAATATGCGTAGATAGCTCTTGTCCTAAGTTTCCTCTTAGGATCAAGAATCACATCAATTGATACTGAATTGATGGAGAATTTGGGCATTGAATTTTCATTGGTTATCTCTAGGACTGATCAGAAAATATAGAGGGGAGCCAAATTGGCTTACCTTTATGCTCTAATTCAGTTTTAGGAGGGTTGTAGAGGTGTTTGGAGGGCTTGGTTTGGCCTGATTAGGGCTCAAATTGGCCATTTTCAGCTTTGCCAAAACAGGACAGCTTTGGTCCGCCGGAGCTGTTTCATTGTTCTATCACGCCGACGTTTCTCCGGTGACCCTCAGAGCAAATGGAGACTATAGGCATGAAGCTGACTTCTCCCCGAATCCAAAAAATTTGACCATGCCTTCTTTGGCTCAGAAAAATGCCTAAGTCAAAGCTCTGGTTTGAACTTCACTAGAAAACAGAGTAGTAGGGAGAGAGTGGAGTTTTCAGGTGTGAGGAGAATGAATGAAGGGCTCTTTATATAGGAAGCTTGGGGACTTCTTGGCCGTCCGATTGGCACCTTAATGGCAGTCATTCATTGCCTGAAACTCCCTGGCCGGAGACTTTTCATCTTCGCTGTGCTGCTTGATTTTTCGACGAGTGAACAGTGGTGTCATCTGAAGGAAGAAGACAATATTGTTACGAACCAGACCGGATCAATTCGAACCAGATTCAAAGCTTAAACTGATCGGTTCAGGCCCGATTCTACCAAAATTTTCAAAATTAAAAATTTCTAAATTCATTTTCTATCAAATGGTGTCCTCAATTCTCCAATTTGAATTTCCTAAGCCTCCTAAAAAATGAATATAGCATTCAGTTCAATAGTGGTTTAAACTGGTCCAAACTAATTCAGACTGGTCTTCACCGGTTCAATCCGGTTCACTTGAACCGGTTTGGTTTTCATCTCCAATTCATCCTAAAGTACTTTTTCATGACTTTTATGACTCTTTAGGTCACTCGTGATCCATAAATTTCCCGCTTTTCCCTTTCTCTATCGGTTCCGATTCTTAAACAAACTTGGTTTTCTCTTTGTAAATGACCAGTTCTTTCCTTGGTTTTCTTATTATCAAAGGACGGGGTTTACAAATGTTCTACCTCTAGTCACCGATAAGAGTTAGGCGTAAGTATTCCCTAGAGTACCTTTCCTCAAACTCCTCCCACATAGGTATGGCGAGTGAAAGATTCTTCAATTCTTCCTACCATCTCTTGGTGCTTACTTCCAATAAGAATTCCGCTAGGGTCACCATCTCTTCTAGCGAGGTCCTTATAATTCCCATGAACATTTTGATGCTTGTGAGCTAGTCCATGGTTGCTCCCACATCCTTCTCTCCTTGGAAGGGTTTACACCCTAGTTGATGGAGTGTCTTCAGATATCGCGGGACATCAAACAAGAGAGGGGCAACCATAGGGTTGGGCTGGGACTACACTTCCTAAGTCTTAGTGTGAGAGTTGGTGTTCGAGTGGGTTTCTAGGGTGAGATTGGGCCTTTTGAACACTTGGGTGAATTCCTCGTAAAACTTTTAATGCTTAGGATTTAACAGTGGTGGGTTTGATTGAGTCGTCCTAGACCCTTCCTCAAGAATTGGATTTCCTATGCTCTCGGTGGCGGTTGCTCGTGCTCTCTTAGTTCCTCTCTTGGTAGCCATATCTACAGTTTTAGGATTTTAATAAAATTTTAGGTTATAAAATCTTGATAATTTATTCGAGTGAACCCAGGCTCTGATACCACTAAAGTTGTCACGCTCCAACCCAATTTGGTTGGATCCCCATGATTAACTCACCACTATATTCGTTATAAAAGAATGCTCTCCCTCTAGTCACCAAACAGAGTCAGGCGTAATTCGATCTCCTTGGTTTCCATGGATCAATATTATCAAAACTAACTCAAGATAAAGAATTTCTATGATTGTACCTTGTGTTAGGTGGTGGGTAGTGCTTTCTAGTGGGGTGGAGTCTTCTCTTCGTGAAAAGGGAGAAGGGGAGGAGGTGAGTTCGAAAACTCGGTGAGTGGGGGTTTTGGAACAAAAGAAAAGTGTTGGTTGGATTTCTTTTATATCTCTCCATTTTCTCAAGGAGTTTGAACACAAAAACAACCGCCCTTTATCATCAAAGGGTTCACACATCGCAGAGCTATCCCCGACTTCTCCACTTATGGTCCGGAGTGGCTTTACCAACCACCCCCATAGAAGGTCACACCTTTTACCAGAAGTCTGAGTGAGCTTTACCGCCCATCCCTTAAACCTTAATCTCCTCTATGCCTGCTATAGTGAGACGAGACCTCTCCTCCTTTTTCCTCGGTCTCAATGCTCTTGAAGCTCCTGGAGCTTCCTGACTCATTGGACGACAAACTTCCCTTATGCTCCCTGGGTTGTCTAGTAGCCCTTGGAATCAACACTACCCCATATCGGGCTCCTTGAATGTTCCGTATCTCAACATGCACAAACACAAGTCTTTTTAATTAAGACTTTTATCTTTGGTGCTATCGGCCCCCATGAGCTTGCTGACTTAACTTCGACTCGATAATTACCAACCCAACAAGTTTGACGACCCGACTTCAGCTTGGTAAATTTCCATAATTATGTTTTATTCCCTATGTGTACATTATTTTCCAATTAGGTTCCTACGATTATCAAATCTCTCATTTTGGCCCCTAATTCCTTTATATATCCTCTTGGGATGCCACAATGTTTTTAATTATAGAAAATCTCAATTTTTTCAAAAATTGGAATTTGGCCCCCAACTTTCCAAAAGTTGTAATTTGGTCTCTAAACTTGGACTTTATCAATTCGACTTTAATTCCTCTCAATTGAGTCCTAGCATGCTACTAATTATCTTCTCCAAAACACTAGTTCATTTTAAGCTTTAAAATACCCATTTTGGGTTAGAATTGAGCTTAAACAGAGTTTTGACGGAATATAGTTCTAGATTGAGAAAGCTTCAAATACTCACCAGTGAAGAGTCTGCTATCGGATCTTTCTTTTCCACTTGATTCCTTTCTTCCTGAGGATCCTCCTTGGATTAATCCTTAGCTCAATTGATGGCTTGATTTGTTAGAATTTCTAACTTTAGTTCTTGGGAAAAATGTACTATGAACAATGAATTCTGACAAAGGGCAGCATAGGGGACTTACCAAGATGACTTAGGGGAGGTCGGAGGTGCTTGGTTTGGCCATGGTTGCTCCGAGGAGTTTCGAATGCCACTCAACCGATTGTGACCGCAGATAGTTGGGGAAGCAAGTTCACTGTGCTTCACCGACTGAGAAATTCTATGGAAACCGCTTCGCTATAGTGTCGAACTGGTCAGTTGGGGCGTCGAGTGCACACACAAGCTGCACACGCGGTCATGCGCGCACATGTGATCTTCCTCGCCCGACAGCTTAACTGAATTCCTTTGTTTCTACTTGAAAACTCACCCAAACAACCCAAATCTATCGCTTTGAAAAATTAATCCATTCTCGAGGCCTTGGACTATGAAATTATGAAAGAAGCCTATGGCTTGATTGCCACGAATGTCTAGATTACCTCCATATAAATTGGGCCCACTCTCTCATCAAAATTTTCTTAGAATCCTCTCCCAACCACCGACTTCTTCCTTTTTCGGTGACTTGACTACCAACGAACATTTCTTTGCCATCTAACCACCTCAAATGATGTTCTTGGCACCTCTACAATGTTGAGGACCTTAGATTTCCATCGCGCTCACTCTTAACCCTCAACTCCTCCTCTACCATCGCCGACGAGATCGCATAGTACCCGATCTTTAGCGACCAAAAAAAAAAGAAACTATTTTTGGAGCTAATTTCGATGGCCAAGACAACCTTTTGAGCTAAGATTAGGTGAGTCCCTTGAGCCTCAAACTTTCCATAGCCTCCTACTTTGCCCAATTTGAGTCATATTTGAGGATGGATTAAATCATCCAAAATTTGAATCATGGGTCTAGTGGCCGAGCTGAGTAAAATGTGAATTGCGAGAGCTATGAACCACCATTTAAAGTAATTCAAGTTGCTAGAGGTTCTTGGGAGAGTCATATTTAATGATCCAAAATTTAAATCATGGGTCTAGTGGTCGAGCTGAGTAAAATGTGAATTGCAAGAGCTATGAACAACCATTTTATGTAATTCAAGTTGCTAGAGGTTCTGGGGAGAGCCATCTTTACAATCCCACTAGCCTCGATGGCCGACTACCTCTGATAAGATCCCATCTCTAACTTGTCTGCATGCAAGGTTATGATCAAGCCTGATTGGAGTACCTCCGACCGACCCCAGCCAAACTAACCATACAACGACCTAGTGGGAGGCCAGGGGGACCTCCCCACTTAGTTTGGTAATTTTTGGAAATACTTTAGTTATGGGTCAACCGTTTGGGGCCAAAATGCAAAGATTTGAAAGTTAGTAGCCCAAATGCAATTGAGGTTTTTATGGGGTCTTCCTAAGGAGAAAAATAAAGTTTTGGGCTTGGTTGGAAAGTTTGGTGAAGGTTAGGGACCGGGGTTGCCTAAGGGGGAAAGACTAGGGGACCTATTTATAATAAATGTAAAGTTAGGTACCTAAATGCAAAAACAAGGTTTTTCATGGATAAAAAGCAACGTTTGGGAAACATAAAGTCCCAAACGTGCTATTAAAAGAATTTGGGGACCTAAATGAGGAATTTGGGGGTTTGAGAAATCCCGAAGCCTAAGTTTGAAGGATGAAGGGCAAAAGTGTAATTTTGCTAAAGCTTAGTGGCTTTTTGATGATATATAAAAGTATGGGTTGAAATGTTTCAAATGGTTATCAAGGACCTAAATGGGACCTAAGAGAACTTGAGAGACCCAAATGAAAGACTTAGAAAAGTCTAAGGTCCAAAGATGAAAAGTTAAAAAAAGGAGCAAAATGGTGATTTTGCATAAGTGGAGGACCAAATGGTAATTTGGTGAAAATAAAACTACTATTTGGTCAGTGAAAGCAAAACTGATTTTTAATGAAGTGCTTAATAAAATGAGCCTATGTATGAGCCGATGATGTTCTGTAGAGAAGGCTCAACAAAGCGGTGGGTCACCGATTATCGAGTCAGATAACTAGAACCTCCGAAAGAATCTAAATCGTAAGACCATAAAGGGGAATACAATAGGCTAAGGATGTGTGGTCATAAGTGGATTTGACCTTATTGTGCTACCCCTTACAGATTAAGCAAGAGTCATCAAGTAGGATATAAAGTGAGATTTATAGGATTTCCCACGGGACGAACGCGTTCCGTGAATCAGGTGAGTGGGTGTTTTTCTAACGGCGTGTTCTATTGGACCGACTAAGTTTCGATCATCACTTCTTGTATGACCTTGTTTGTTAAGGTAGAAAGCTGAATTTTGAAAGCTCATATAAGAAGTGTGAATCGGTAATAGCATACCCACTAAATCAAATATCATTTTAAAAGTGCGAGTAAGAATCGGGCATAAGGACCGAGGTAAGAAATAAATAACAGTTTTGAGAAACCGAGGGAAAAACCATTTTGGCTTAGAGCCGTTGTGTGAAACGGTCATTTCAAAAGAGAAAACCGAGCCGGTTCACAAACCACAATCGATAGAGAAAGGGCAAATTAAGAAATTTACAAATTCGGAATGACCTAAATAGTTATAAAAACCATGGAAAGGAACTTTAGGATGAATTGGAAGAGAAAACCAAACCGATTTATGTAAACCGGACTTGAACCGATTTGAACCATCATTGAACTAGTTTCTAAATTCATTTTTCTAGGTGGCTTAAAATATTTAAATTTGGGAATTAAAGCCACTATTGGATAGAGAATGAATTTAGAAATTTTTAATTTTGAAAAAATCGGTCGAATCGAGCCTGAACGAGCTGGTTTAAGCATCGAACTCGGTTAGACCGATTTGATTCGGTTCAGAACAGTGTCGTCTTCTTTGTTTAGATGAGGGCACTATTCATTCAATGTTGAATGGACAATGCCAGCAAAGAGGAATTGTCTCTGTTTAGACTATTTTAGGATATGAATGAGCTTGACCAAGATGCCAAACGGTCAGGCAGAGAGCCCCCGAGCTCCCTATATAAAGAGCTCCTCTCCATTCATTCTTCTCACACCTGAAATCTCCATTCTCTCTCAACTGCTCCATTTTTTTGATAATGCTTGAACCAAAGCTTTGACTTGGGCAATTTTCTTAACCTCAGAAGGAGAGGTCGGGTTATTTAAATTTCGGGGGAAGTCAGCTACCTGACAGTAACCTCCGTTCTATCCCAAGACCGCCGGAGAAGTGCTGGCGGAATCAAATAATGAAGCAGCTACGAAGGACCGAAGCTGCCCTGTATCGGCTGAGCTGAAATTGGCCAAACTTTGCCCTCCTCCAGCCAAATCAAGCTCTCCTGACACTCTCACAACCTTCATACGACCTCAGCTAAGTGAAAGGTATGTCAATTCGGAACTCAGTCGTTGGAGGTCGGAGTTAGAGAGAGAAACTACAAAATTTTATTGACAAAATCCTCCCATGATTTGAGGTGAATTGTAGAAATTCTTGATTCTAGAATTTACCTCAGGAACAGTGCTACCTACCCTCATAGAGAGCTCAGACCGCCGCACCTCTAACGGTAAGCTTTTGAACCTTTCTCTCTCTATGTACAGTTTTCCAACGAAGCTACGTTTGAGCTCGTTTCAGCCACAATTCTTGCGATTCAAAGCTCCATTAAATTGTATGGAAGTGTAGGAATTGATTTACAGCTCCAATTGAATCAATTAACCCCGATTGAATGGTCAATTTGAAGAGATCAAATTCGACCAGTTTGATAGGGGGAATTAGGGGAAAATTTGGGGATTTTGTAAAATTGAGGGACCATTTTCCAATTTTCCAAAATTGAGGGCCAATTAGCCATGGAAAAGATGTTAGAGGACCAATTGGTCAATTTTTTGGAACAATTGGGGCCAAATTGCCATTTTTGGAAAGTAAGGGTAACATGGAAATTTTTGAAAAGTTTGGGACCAAATTGGAAATTTGGAAAACTTGAACCCCTTATACAATTTTGAGTAAAATGAAGACTCAAAATGACATTTTGGAAATCTTGGGGCTCAAATTGGGCAAACATGGGTATTAGGGACCTAAAGTGAAATGAAATAAACTTTAGGGACCTAAATGCAATTTATTGATAAATTGTGAGCCTAGGCTTTTATGCAAAGCCGTAAGTGATAAGGCTGTCCAAATCGTGTAGGGACAAGTGTGATCAAAATGCTAACAAGGGAAAGCTCGCGTCTACTTGGAAAACCAACTGAGGATGAACACATCACAGTTATCAGGTGAGTGAGTTTATTCACATAATACCTAGTTTGGATGGTGAGCAATTTAGAAATGAAAAATAACTCATATGTGGGATTTTAACATCACACCAGGTTGTAGTGATGTGCTAATTAAGCTAAAAACTACTTAGCAATTGTAAGTAGAGGAAATCATACCCAGTTGGTATGATGGACTTCCTTGAAGGAATGAGAAACCCGCTTGCCGGTTGTAAGCGGTGGTATCATCACACCCGGTTGGTGTGATAAAGTGAAAATGTTATTTTTGTTAGAAGTGTTCTCTCCTGACCGTGTGCCAATGTTTAAACTCATTGGGAGACTTTCTTGACGGGAGCTATATTAGCTTAGATAGGCTAGAGGCCTTTGTTTTTGAACTTGTGGGGCTAAAATGCCCAATTTTGAAAAATCACGTATAGTGGGCCTAAGGCCAGTGGGCATGTGCAGGAGCTCGTAAATAAACATGAGATATGAAAGCCATGAAAATTTTTAATGAAATAGAAATGTGATTTCGCCATGTTACCAAGATAGGACCGACATACTCAATGCGTTAGGGCTAGGTCGATGGACCGGCCTAGACAAATAGCTGTAGGTCGGAGTCATTGGACTAGTGGCACCAAAGATAAATAGCTATGTGGAAAAACTATTGTTTGTGCATGCACTTCAGGTACATGACCATTAAGACGCCCAAGAGGGGTAGTGATGCGTCCTAAGGGCTATTGGACGACATGGCGGAGCTAAGGGCAGTTTACTGTGCCATCAGTCGGGAAGCTTGACGTAACTTCTTGCGCATGAGGCCGGGGTGGGTCAGGATGAGGTCTCTGTCCTCATGCAGAGACGGAGTTGATTTTGGGTTTGAGTGTCGGATGTCACAAACATCCATTCAGACCTAGGAAGTGGACAGGCTTCTATCTAGGTGGCCGATAAAGACGCTCCGAGACACAAGTGGGTGCAATGGACGGCCTGCCCTACGAATGTGTGATCCCTTCCCGTTGAATGACGTGTGTTGACTGGTAAACACACCTAATGTGGAAAATGAGAAAAAAGCGTTTTGAAACTTGAATTTGAGAAAAGATCATTCTTAAAGGAAATGAGAATTTTTGGCACATATTGATTAAAGTTATTTATGAAAACTCACTTCCAACACCCATTCACTAAGTTGTAGAACTCATCCCATCCCTTTTACCACTTTTCAAGTAACCAAGTGAAACCAAACCTAAAGACTTTCCTGTAAGCTGAACCTTAAAGATAGGTATGTAAGATTTAATGTATCTAGTTTTATATAATGCTATTCTAGGAAAAATAGGAAAAAGGACGTCTTACTTCTCATAGTTTAGAAGAGAGTAAAACCCTTCATAAACCAAAGGGAATGACGGGTTGTTCACGGGTATCCGACCAAACCGGGTCGGGGCATGACAACTTGAGTGGTATCAGAGTCAGGTTACTTGAAAACATTATCAAGACTATAAAATCTAGTAACTAATAGGAACAAATCTTAAAATTTCAGATGGCTTCCAAGGGAGGAACCAAGAGAACAAGAGTCACAGTCTTTGGCACTGCCCAACCACCCCTTCCTATGGAAACTCCCCGAGGAGTCCAGACAACTCCACTTGGACTAAGCTTGAAATACCAAAGATTGTATGAGAAATTCACCCGAATATTTGGTTGACCTAACCTTGTCCCTAAGGCAGGCACCAAAACTCGATCTGAACTAGAGTAAGTACAATCTCATCCCCCTTCTGTTAACCATCCTCCTCTAGTTGACATCCCCAAATACCTCAAGTTTTTCCATCAACTGGGGTGTAAGCCTTTCCTTGGAGAGAAGGATGCTGGAGCCGCCATGGTCTGGTTGACCAACATCAAAAAGGTGATGGAGATAGTTAGGATATCACCAGAGGACATGGTGATTGTCACACCCCGACTCGGTTTGGTTGGATACTTGTGATCAACCTGCCACTCTCCCAGTTTACTAAGGGTTGCCCCTTCTTTATAAACTGTGAGGAGTAAGGCATCCTTTAAACCTGCACCTTTCTTGGAATAACATAAATCAAAACTGCACAAAATTTTAAACTTATCATACCTACCTTACAGGTGCATTAACTAGTAGTCTTTGGGGTAAGCTTTCTGGGCTTACCTAAAAGGGATATAAGTGAGGGGGTGAGTACAATGACCCAGTGAATGGGTGTTCAAAGATTTACTATTAGAAAAATAGTTTGAATTTGGATAGTGCTAGACTCCTTATTTTTCTTTTAAAAACATTTCATTCTAAATTCTTAGTTTCCATAACCATTTCTCATCATAACGGTATGTTTATCAACCAACACATGCCCTTCATCATGAAGGAACACACAATCGTAAGCCAGCCCGTCCATTGTACCCACTTGTGGTGTCGGAGCGACTTTACCGACCACCTAGATAGAAACACGTCCACTTCTACCCTGAGAATGAGTGGATATTCGAGATATCTGACCCTCAATCCCGTAATAAAACTCTATGTCCATATGAGGATAGAGACCTCATCCCGCCCCCACCCCGATCTCATGCGCATGAAGCTACGTCGAGCTTCACAAGACTTCTGGTATGACTAACTGTCCTTATTTCCACCAGGTCGTCTTGAGCCCTGGGATTCATCACTACCCGTCTTGGGTGTCTTGAAGGTCCTATAACATAGTGCATGCACAAATCAACAGTTTTTCACATAAGCCATATAATCTGCGGTTCCACTGGTCCAATGGCCTTGACCCTCAACTCAACCTACAATTGTTTATCTTGACTAGTTCGAAGACCTGTCATGTCGCACTGCTACTAGTCCATTGAGTATGTCGATCCTATCTCGACACCATGGCAAAACAACTCATTTACTTAAGTTTTCATAACTTAATAATCATGTTTGTTTACGTGCTCTTACTTGTGCCAATTGGCATAGGGTCCATTATTCGAGATTTTCAAAATCGGGCATATTAGCCCCCAAATTCCAAAATCGAGGCCTCTAACCTATATGAGCTATTCGAGCTCCCGTCAAGAAGGTCTCCAAAAAATTTTAAGTAGTGGCACACAGTCAGGGGAGAGCACTTCCGACAAAATAAACATTTCATTTGTCTATCATACCAACTATATATGATCTACTTACAATCGTTAAGTAGTTTTTCCTGCATGATTTCCACATCACTCTTCTCAGATGTGATGATTAAAATACCACTTAGCAGTGGTTTTTCATTTTTGAGGAGCTTGTCATCTTAACCGGATATTATATTAAATCCCACTCACCTGAGAGTGTAGTGAATTTTCTCTTAGCCGGCTTGTTGTCTTGATGCGAACTTGTTTTAGCTGGCGTTCCCGGTACTACATGTTCCTACATGATATGAACATCCTTGTTCATTATCCTTTGGCCTAATAGCCTTCATTCATCCCAAATGAATGAGGAAAGCAAACTTTTCACTTATTTGCAATTAGGTCCCTAAAGTTATTTTTCTTTAACTTTAAGTCCCTAATGCCGGTTTTTCCTCAAATTGAGTCCCGAAACTTTTCAAATTCACCTTAGGACCACAATTTATTCAAATTCTCAAAAATGGGTTCAATTTACCAAATTTCCAATTTGGTTCCCAACTTTTCCAAAATTACCATTTTGCCCCTACTTTAAAAAAATGGTAAGTTTTGCCCCAAAATTTTCCAAATTTACCTAATTGGTCCTCCAATATCTTTATCAAGCCTAATTGGCCCTCAAATTTATGAAATTGCACTTTAGTCCCTTGAATTTTCAAAATTCCTAAATTTCCACCAATTTTTTCCCCAAATTCAACCTTCTAACACAACCGAATTTGATTTAGTCAAATGAGTTTAATTGTTGAAATTGTAGTTAGATTGGAGTTTCTACACCTTCATACGATTCAATTGCACTTTGAATCGCACGATTTGATGACGGGATGTGCTCAAATGGAGCTTCGCATGAAAACCAGACTTAAAGAAAGAAAGCTTTGAAAGATTACCGTTGGAGGCACGACGATCTAAGCTTTCAATCTGTGTAGATAGCTTTTTTTTTAGAGGTTCCTTCTAGGATCAAGAATTGCATCAATTGATGAGGAATTGAGTGAGAATTTTATCATTGAAGTTCTACCAGTTCTCTCTCTAGCACCGGTTGGAAATTACAGAGGGGAGCCAAATTGGCTTACCTTTATGCTTTAATTCAGCTATAGGAGGACTGCAAAGGTGTTGGAAGGGCTTGATTTGGCTTGAGAAGGGCTCAAATTGGCCGATTTCCACTTGACCAAAACATGGCAGCTTCGGTCCGCTAGAGCTGCTTCATTGTTCGATCATGCCAGCACTTCTCTGGCGACCCACGGAGCAAATAGAGACTATAGACGTGTAGCTAACTTCTCCCCGAATCTAAAGAACCTGACCACACCTTCTTTGGTTCAGAAAAGACCCTATATCGGAGCTCTAGTTTGAGCTTCACCAGAAATTGGAGTAGTTGAGAGAGAATGGAGTTTTCAGGTGTAGAGTGGATAAATGAGGAAGAGCTCTTTATATAGGAAGCTCGGGGACTTCTTGGCCGTCCAATTGGCTCTTTAATGGTGTTAATTAATTCCCTTAAACTCCTTGGCCGGAGACTTTTCAGTTTCGTTGACATTGCTTGATTTTTCGGTGAGTGAACAGTGTTATCATCTGAAGGAAGAAGACGACATTGTTACAAACCGGACCGGACCAGTCCGAACTGGGTTGAAAGTTTAAACCAGTCAGTTTAGGCTTGATTCGACCAAATATTTCAAAGTTAAATTTTTTTAAAATTCATCTAAATTCATTTTCTATCCAATGGTGGCCTCAAATCTCAAATTTAAATGTTCTAAGCCACCTAGAAAAATGAATTTAGCATATGGTTTAATAGTGGTTCAAACCGGTTCAATCCGGTTCGGATTTGGTTAACCTGAAGCGGTTTGGTTTTCATCTCTAATTCACCATAAAGTCCTTTTCATGACTTTGGTGACTCTTTGGGTCACTCGAAATCCATAAATTTCCCAATTTTCCCTTTCTCTATCGGTTTCTGGTTTGTAAACCGACTCGATTTTCAAATTGGAAATGACTGGTTCTTTCCCCGGTTTTCTTATTATCAAAGGATGGGGTTTACAGTGATCCTGACAGAATTTTTCCTGGAGGGTAGTGCCAAAAACTGGTGGGAAAATGTCTGAAGCCTACATAACTCCACACCCACTTGGGAACAATTTGAGGAGAGGTACACGAAGGAGTACCTGGCTCCTTATTTAATTAATGAGAAGAAGCAGGATTTCCTCCGACTCCGACAAGGGCTTAACTCTATTTTGGAGTATGAAAGAAAGTTTAATGAGTTAAGACCCTTTGCCCCTGACCTAGCCAGACCAGCAGACATATGCTAGCGATTCATGGATGGTCTCAATATGGACATACAAGACCGAATGGGAGTACTAGGACACCACACAGATCTGGCAGTTGTAATCAATATGGCTCATGAATGTGAGCATCTGGTACAGACCCGACGCCATCAGATGGAACAAACTAACCGGAAGGAGGACAAGGGCCAAGGCTATCATGGCCCAAGATGGGGAAATAGAGTGGGATTTCAACAGAGGAAGGACGTACCACCACCTCCCCAGAGAATAACCCCCCACCTTACCACAAGGAAACCCTCACTATCCTAGGTGCCAAAGGTACCACGAGGGAGCTTGCTTATCCTGTTTTGCATGTAGACAGGTGGGGCACTTTACAGAAGAATGCCCCACCCTTAGGGAGAACAAGCAATGGAATACACTTGGACCATCCCAAGGGAACCTAAGAGCTCCAAGGCAAGACGCCACAACTAGAGTACCAGCTAGGGTATGCAATCTCACCCATGAAGAGGTTAGAAAAGACCCTATTACTGTAGCAGGTACTTCCCAAAACCCTCCCAACTAAAGATAGAGATAAACCTGTAATTCAAATTTTATTCAATAAAGGAATTTCTCTTCTAACAATATGCATTTCTTCAATCAGGGTATGTACACTTGTGGGGAAGAAAGCTCTATGCCCTCTTCGACTCGGGAGCAGAAAGATCCTTTAATAAAGAAGATCTAATCCCAAGTCTTCTCTTAGAACTTACCTCTCTAAAACAAAGCCGCAACATCCTCTCACCCTTAGGAGAAGGATTAAATAGGGACAAACAGTTAAAGTGATGTGAGATCAAGATTGGAGGAATCAAACTATAGGCAAATTTGATCCCATTACCCCTAAGGGAGGTAGAAGTAATATTGAGGATGGATTGGCTAAGTACCCATCAAGCTAAGATGGGTTGTGGGAAGAAGATAGTAACTTTCCATACTCCCAAAACACTCGGACTACAGTTCTAGGGAGACAAAAGGAAGGGAGAATTGCAAATGGTGTCCCACATAAGAGCCCAAAAGATGATACAGAAAGGTTGTAAGGCTTTTTTTGGCAATGATCATTAATGGGAAGTCAAAGGAGAAGGGACCAAAAGACATCTCGATAGTTGAACACTACTCGGAAGAATTTCCAAAAGAGTTACCCGTATTACCCCCAAGCTGACAATTGGAGTTTACTGTAGAAGTGATCTTAGGAACACATCCCTTATCCCAAGCCCCTGAACTAAAGGAAATAAAGGGGCAGCTGGATGAGCTGTTGGAGAAGGACTTCATACGCCCTATGTAGTCCCCATGGGGTGCACCAGTCCTATTCATAAAGGAAAAGGATGGGAGCATGAGGCTATGCATAGACTATCAGAAGTTGAACCAGGTCTCCATAAAGAACAAGCATCCACTTCCACGAATTGATGACCTGTTCGACCAACTAAAAGGAGTAGCATACTTTTCCAAGATAGACCTTCAGTCAGGATACCACCAACTTAGAATTCAAGAAGAAGATATTCCTAAAACCGCATTTCGGTCCCAATACAGACACTACGAGTTTAGGGTGATGCCTTTTGGCTTGACAAATGCCCCTGCAACCTTCATGGATTTCATGAACTCAGTGTTCCAGCCACACTTGGACAAGTTCGTGATAGTATTTATAGATGACATTCTTATATACTCATGAACTAGGATAGAGCATGAAGAGCATGTAGCTATCACCTTGGAGATACTACGAGAGAACTACTTTTATGCAAAATTCTCGATGTGTGAGTTCTGGTTGTAGGAGGTAGGGTTTTTAGGGCATATAGTGTCTAAGGATGGAGTCAAGGTAGACCCGACGAAGGTAGAAGCCATATCCGATTGGAAGGCAACTGAGAATCCCTCTAAGATATGTAGTTTCTTGGGCTTGGTGGGATACTAGAGACGGTTTGTGCAGGATTTCTCTAAGATAGTTGTCCCTTTGACTCGTCTCATAAGGAAAGGAGTAGAGTATAAGTGGGATGAAAGTTGTGAGAAATCCTTCTTGGAGTTGAAGACCCGTTTGACAATAGCACATGTACTTTCTCTACCTGATCCAAGTGCCGAGGAGTACACCATCTATAGTGACACATCTAGTCATGGACTCAAATGTGTATTGATGCAACAAGGAAGGGTTATCGCCCCAACTTTGTGACAACTAAAGGTACATGAGAGGAACTAACCTACACACTACCTATATGAGGTTAAGTGTAGGATATACACTAATCATAAGAGTCTTAAGCACTTCCTAACTTAGAAGGAGTTGAACCTCCACCAGAGGAGATGGCTGGAATTTGTTAAAGATTATGACCTTGTGATAGAGTATCACCCTAAGAAGGCCAATGTAGTGGCAGATGCCCTAAGTCGCAAGTACCAAATTGAGGCAGCGCAAATAAAAACAAGCTACTTACCCTTGTTGCAACAACTGGGAAGAATGGAGGTGGACCTTAAGGTGGACAATAAGGATAAATGCTTGTTGGCTGACGTAGTGGTGAGACCTAGCCTAACAGAGCAAATTAAGGTTTGACAAAATGTGGATAAGGAACTCCAACCCTATATGGATCTGGTCAACAGAGTAATGAAACTAGACCACGACCTTCGAGGCAATGGAGTACTAACCTACAAGGGTAGAGTGTGTGTACCTCAAGATAAGGAACTAAAGAGATTAATTTTGGAAGAGGCACATGACTCTGTTTACATGATGCATCCAGGCAGAACCAAAATGTACTGCACCCTCAAGCAAAGATATTGGTGGAAAGGGATAAAGAGGGAGATTGCAGAATATGTAGTCCCTTGATTGTCCTGTCAATAGATTAAAACTGAGCATCAGAAACCATCAGGACTGCTACAACCCTTGCCAATCCCCGAATGGAAATGGGAACACATCACTATGGATTTTGTCACAGGATTACCTATGACTAGAAAAGGACGAGATGCAATTTGGGTCAATATGGACAGATTGACTAAGTCTGCCCATTTTCTACCTATAAGAGTGACGAATTCAATGAAACAACTAGCCATCTTATACATGAAGGAGATAGTGAGACTCCATGGCGTCTTGGTGAGCATAGTGTTAGATAGAGACCCTAGATTTACCTCGAAGTTCTGGCCTAGTTTGCAAAGTGCCTTGGGAACCAAGCTCCACATGAGTACGTCATTTCATCCTCAGACTGATGGATAGTCTGAGCTAATGATCCAAACCCTAGAAGACATGCTAAGGGCATGTGTACTCACCAAGAATAAGGGTTGGGAGGAATACTTGTGCCTGATGAAGTTTGTGTACAATAACTGTAAACCCTGCACTTTTGAGTTAAGGAAAACCCGGAAAAGAACCTGTCAAACCGAGTAAGAAAATCGAGCCGATTTACAAACCCGATCATTTGGGAATAAGCAATTTGGAAATTTACAACTTCTGGGTGAACCAAAGGGTTCATTAAACCTTGGAAAAGAAACTTAAGACAAATTAGAAGAGAAAAACCAAATTGGTTCAGGTGAACGAGATTCTATAAGAACTCTAAATTTAAGTGTGCTTGCCCGAGAGTAGTGCGCGGATGGGTGACCTCCTGGGAAGTATGATTTTTTTTGTAACCCAAAATTTCGGTCAAAAATTTTTATGCGTACGCCTTATCATAAATAGCCATAAATTAATATATATTTAATTATTGTAATTAATACTAATAATTTAATACCTAAATTAAATTATTGGAATTATTACAAATAATTTAATACCTAAATTAAATACCAATAATTTATGGCAATATTAATACTTGTCATCCCCATTCATTCTCCTCACACCCGAACACTTCAATCTCTATCTCTCTACTGCTCTATTTCCCGGTGAAGCTCGAAACAGAGCTTCAACTTGAACATTTTTCTTAACCTCAGAAGGAGAGGTCGGGCTCTTTAGAATCGGGGAGAAGTGAGCTATCTGATAGCAAACTCCAGTCAATCCGAGAATCGCGGAGAAGCGTCGGCATGATGGAACAGTGAAGCAGCTCCGGCGGACCAAAGCTGTCGTATTTCGGCCAAGCTGAAATCGGCCAATTCGAGCCCTCCTCAGGCCAAACCAAGCCCTCCCACGGCCGAACTAGGACTGAAAGGTAAGCCAATTCGGCTCCCCTCTATAATTTCCGGCCAGTGTTAGAGAGAATCGATAGAATTTCAATGATGAAATTCTAACTTAATTTAGCATCAATTGATGTGATTCTTGATTCTAGGATGAACCTCAGGATGAGAGCTATCTGTCCAGATCGAAAGCTCGGATCACCGTGCCTTCACAAGTGAGTAATCGAAGCTTTCTCTCTCTATAGTCTATTTTTCATCGAAACTTCGTTTGAGCTCGTTCTAGCATTAAAACTCGCAATTCAAAGTTATATGGAATCGTATTAACATGGAGAAACTCAATTTTAACTTCAATTTCAACAATTAGAGGTGTTTGATTGGTCAATTTGATGAAATCAAATTCGACTGTGTTAAAGAGTTGGAATTGGGGAAAATTGGGGATTTTTAAAAATTTGAAGGACCGAAATGAAATTTCCTAAACTTGAGGGTCAATTGGGCATGATAAAAATGTTAGAGGGCCGATTGAGGAATTTTAGAATTTTTGGGTTGAAACTTACCATTTTTGTAAAGGAAGGGCAAAATGGTAATTTTGGAAAAGTTGGGGGACCAAATTGGAAATTTGAGAAATTAATCCCCTTTTTATGAAATCGAATAAATTGAGGTCCTATGATAAATTTTAAAAGTTTCGGGACTCAATCTGAGGAAAAGCCGACATTAAGAACTTAAAGTTAAAGAGAAGTAACTTTAGGGACCTAATTACAAATAAATAAAAGTTTGGAATGAATGAAGGCTATTAGGTCAAAAGATAATGAACCGAGATGTTCATATCGTGTAGGAACACAAAGTACTGGGAACGCCAGCAAGGACAAGCTTGCGTGAATACAAAGAACCGATCTAGTGGAATTCACAACATTAACGGGGGAGTGAGTTTACTAACATCATATCCGGTTGGGATGATGAGCACAACTTAAAGATAAAAACCACTTACCGGTTGTGAGTGGGATTTTATATCATACCCGGTTGGGGATGATAAGTACATCGAAATGAAAACCCACTACCATATGGTATTTTAAACATCACGACTCAGAGTGGTGATGTGAAAACCATGCGGAAAAACTACTTACCGGTTGTAAGTAGAACATACCCGGTTGGTATGATGAAACTTTCTTGAAAGAAGTTGAAAACCCGTTCATCAGTTATGAATGGAGATGTCCTTATATCGGGTCGGTATAATGGACAGTTGAAAATATAATTTTGTCGGAAGTGCTCTCCCCTAACTGTGTGCCAATGCTTAAACTATTTGGAAGACCTTCTTGACGGGAGCTCGAATAGCTCTTATAGGCCGGGGGCCTCGGTTTTGGAACTTGGGGGCTAATATGCCCGATTTTTGAAAATCTCGAACAGTCGGCCATAGGCCAATGGGCACGAGCAGGAGCTTGTAAACGAACATAATATATGTGCCATAAAACTTTAATAAGTAAATTGTATGGTCATGGTACCAAGGATGGTTCAACATTCTTAGTCAACAAGCAGTAGTGCGACATGATCGGTCTTCGGACCAGTCAAGACAAACAGCTACAGGTTGAGTTGAGAGTCGGGGCCGTTGGACCAGTGGCACCACATATTACATGGCTTGATAAGAAAACATTGTTTGTGCATGCACTGTGAGTATAAGACCATTAAGATGCTCAAGAGGGGTAGTGATGCGTCCTAAGGGCAGTGGACGACCTAGTGAGTATAAGGGCAGTTTGTCGTACCAGGTGACAGTGCGAAATTTGGAGTAGCACTAAGTGCATGAGACCGGGGTGGGGATGAGATGAAGTCTCTGTCCTCATATAGACACAAAGAATTTATTCCAGGAATGAGGGTGGGATGTCTCGAACATCCACTCATTCTCAGGGTAGAAGTGGATGTACTTCTATCCAGGTGGCCGGTAAAGTCGCTCCAAAGCCACAAGTGGGTTTAGTGGACGTACTGACCTGCGAATGTGTGTTTAACCTTCATGATGAAGGATATGTGTTGGGTGATGACACACCATGATTAAATAAGGAAATGGTGATAAAACCCGAGATTTTGAATGAAGGGATTTTTGAAATAAAGGAGTCTCGCACACTCGAATAATAAATGTTTTCTTAAAAGTCAAACCATTTGAAAACCCATTCACTGAGTAGTCGTACTCACCCCTCCCTTATATCCCATTCAGGAAATCCCGGAAAGCCTACCCTTAAAGACCATCAACTAAGAAGCCTGTGAGATAGGTATGATGAATTTAAAATGTTATGCAGTTTTGATTATGTTATTCCAGGAAAAAGGTGTAGGTTTAAAGAACGCCTTACTCTTTACGGTTTATAATAAGGGAAACCCTTTAATAAACTGGGAGAGTGGCGGGTTGATCACGGGGATCCGACCAAACCGAGTCGGGGCGTGACAATAACAATTACCCGACCAATATTCAAATGGCCCCTTATTAGGCCCTTTATGGATGACCCTGCCATACCCCTTTATTTTGGGAAGAAGTGGGAGAAAGGAAGTTGGAAAGGGTCAAACTATTCGAGGATGCCACCAAAAAGATTAAGATAATAATGAGTCAACTTAAGGTCGCCCAGGATATGCAAAAGAGTTATGTGGATCATTGAAGAAGAGATCTGGAATTTGATGTGGGGGATCAAGTGTTCTTAAAAGTATCCCCATGGAGGGGAATACTTAGGTTTCAACAATGGGGAAAGCTGAAACCAAGGTACATCGGTCCTTACACAATAGTCTAAAGGATAGGGCTAGTGGCATATAAACTAGAACTACCTTCAGACTTGTAAAGAATACATGATGTATTCCATATCTCGATACTCCAGAAGTACCAGCCAGATCCTAGCCATGTGTTGGACAAACCTTCACTAGTGTTAGAAGAGAACCTGATCTATCAAGCAGAACCAATGCAAATCATCGATTCCTATGGACAAGAATCTGTGCAATAAGAAGATTCCTATGGTCAAGGTTCTTTGGCAGAATGGACCCGTGCAAGAAGAGACATGGGAAACTGAGAGCATTATGAGGGATGGGTACCCTCAGTTATTTGACATGTAAATTGTTTTGGGGACAAATCTCCTAAAAGGAGGGGAGAGTTGTAAACCCTATACTTTTATAGATAATAAAACTGGGAAAAGAACCAGCCATTTCAAAAGAGAAAACCAAGCCGGTACATAAACCACAACCGATAGAGAAATGGAAAATTGGGAAATTTACAAATCCCAAATGACCCAAAGAGTCATATAAACCATGGAAAGGAACTTTGAGATGAATTAGAAGAGAAAACTAGACCAATTCAAGTGAACCGGATTGAACTAGTTTGAACCACCATTGAACCAGTTTCTAAATTCTTTTTTCTAGGTGGCTTAAAATATTCAAATTGGTGAATTAAAGCCAACACTGGATAGAAAATGAATTTAGAAATTTTTAATTTTGAGAAAATCGGTCTAATCGGGCCTGAACCGACTGGTTTAAGCATCGAACCCAGTCAAACCAGTCCGGTCCGATATAGAATAATGTCATCTTCTTCCTTCAAATGATGACACTATTCATTCAATGCTGAACGGATAGCACCGAAGAAGAGGAATTGTCTCCGTTCAAACTGCCTCAGGCCATGAGAGTCCCCGATCTCCCTATATAAAGAACTCCTCTCCATTCATCCTCCTCACATGTGAAATCTCCATTCTCTCTCAACTGCTCCATTTTCCAATAAAGCTCAAACTAGATCTCCGACTTGAGAAGTTTTCTTAACCTCAGAAGGTGAGGTCGTGTTCTTTAGACTCCGTAGGAAGTCAGCTACCTGATAGTAACCTCCGTTCAATCCGAGGACTACTGGAGAAGCGGCAATGGAATCAAACATTGAAGCATCTCCAAAGGACCGAAGTTGCCCCATTTTAGCTGAGCTAAATTTGGCCAAACTCAACCCACCTCCGGCCAAACCAGGCCCTCCTGACACTCCCATGACCTTCATACGACCTCAACAGAGTTGAAAGGTAAGCCAATTCGACCCTCCTCAGTCATTGTAGGTCGGAGTTATAGAGAGAAACTGTGAAATTACAATGACAAAATTCTCCCTTGATTTGAGGTCAATTGTAGAAATTCTTGATCCTAGAAGATACCTCAAGAAGAGAGTTACCTGTCTTGATAGAGAGCTCGGACCGTCACACCTCCGACGGTAAGCTTTTGAAGCTTTCTCTCTCTACATATAGTTTTCCGGTGAAGCTCCGTTTGAGCATGTTTCAACCTCAATTCTTGCAATTCAAAGCTCCATTGAATCATATGGAAGTGTAAGAACTGATTTACACCTCCAATTGAAGCAATTAACCTTGATTGAATGGTTAATTTGAAGAGATCAAATTTGGCCAGTTTGAAAGGGAGAATTGAGGGAAATGTTTGGGGAAATTTAGAAATTTTGTAAAATTGAGGGACCATTTTGAAATTTCCCAAAATTGAGGGCCAATTGACCATGAAAAAGATATTGGATGACCAATTGGTCGATTGTTTTAGAACAATTGGGGCCAAAATGCCATTTTTGGAAAGTAGGGGCAAAATGGTATTTTTTTAAAAGTTAGGGACCAAATTGGAAATTTGGAAAACATAAGCCCCTTATGCAATTTTGAGTAAAATGAGGATTCAAAGGAATTTTTGAGAATTTTGTGACTCAAATTGGGCAAAAGATGGCATTAGGGACCTAAAGTTAATCAAAATTAACTTTAGGGACCTAAATGCAATATATCGATAATTTGTGAGCCTAGGCTTTTATGCCAAAACATAAGTGAAAAGGTTGCCCAAAATCATGTAGGGACAAGTGTGACCGGAACACCAGCAAGAGAAAGCTCATGTTAACTTGGAAAACCAACTTTTGACAAACATGTCACGGTTATGGGGTTTGTGGGTTTATTCACATTATACCCGGTTGGGATGGTGAGCACTTTAGAAACAAAAAACCACTTATATGTGGGATTTTAACATCACGCCGAGTTAGAGTGATGTGCAAATTAAGCTAAAAACTACTTAACGGTTGTAAGTAGAGGAAATCATACCTGGTTGGTATGATGGACTTTCTTGAAGGAAGGAGAAACTCGCTTGCCGGTTGTAAGCGGAGGTATCATCACACTTGGTTGGTGTGATGAAGTGAAAATGTTATTTTTATCAAAAGTGTTCTACTCTCAAAGTGTGTCAATGCTTAAACTCTTTGGGAGACCTTTTTAACTGGTGCTAGATTAGCTTAGATAGGCCAGATGCATCGATTTTTAAGACATCCAAGAGGGGTAGTGATGCGTCCTAAGGGCTACTGAATGACATAGTGGGATAAGAGCAGTTTGTCATGCCAGTAGTTAGGAAGCTCGACGTAGCTTCTTGTGCATGAGGCCGGGATGAGGTCTCTGTCCTCATACGGACACGGAGTTGATTTCGGGTTTGAGAGTTAGATGTCACGAACATCCACTCAAAACCAGGGTAAAAGTAGACGGGCTTCTATCTTGGTGGCCAGTAAAGACGCTCCAAGTCACAAGTGGGTGTGGTAGATGGGCTGCCCTGCGAATGTGTGATCCCTTCCTGATGAAGGGCATGTGTTGACTATTAAACACACCTAATGTGGAAAATGAGGAAAAAGGGTTTTGAAAACTGAAATTTGAGGAATGATCATTCTTAAAGGAAATGAGAATTTTTGGCACACTTTGATTAAAGCTATTTATGAAAACTCACTCCCAACACCCATTCACTAAGTTGTAGAACTCACCCCTCCCTTTTACCCCTTTTCAGGTAAACCAAGGGAAACTAAACCTAAAGACTTTCCTATATGCCGAACCTTAAAGACATGTATGTAAGATTTAATGTATTTAGTTTTATATAATGCTATTACAGGAAAAATAGGAAAAAAGACACCTTACTCCTCGCGGTTCAGAAAGGGGTAAAACCCTTCGTAAACCAAAGGGAGTGGTGGGTTGTTTGTGGGGATCCGACCAAACCGGATCGGGTTGTGACACAATATGTGTGCATTGCTGTGCTAGTGACTGGGTTGGGGATCATGCAGTGAGATCTGAGTATGGGGATGTTAGACCAGCTTTTTACCAAGGGAAGTCGTCTCCCATAGAGCTGAGCTCCCAGTGTTTGTGCATATGACATTTAAGGGAAGACAACCAGTGAGGGTCTAAACTCCCAATGTTTATCTATATTTTAACATGTTGATTGTTGTGTAAATTCATGTGTGCATAATGATAGGGAGTCGAGCATGTGTTGCGCCGAGCCCCCAATAGCGTAATGCCTGTAGCACCGTTACTAGAAATGGCCATGAGAGCCACGGTTATGACCTGAAGTCATATGATTGTTATTTTGAATACCAATATGGGAGAACAAGGGTGATGCTTGGACACCTTCGTGGTTGTGATGTTTCTTATGGGGAAAATGGAAAGGAGATCGGGGTGTGCATAGTGTAATCTTCCATTTTCCCGGGACACTTGGAATACATACGAGTATTATCCTAGTACACCTCTGCAATGGGAAGATAGTGGGAAGAGTCGTATGTGTAGGGGCCATAGGCCGGCGGGAGGCGGTTATGCGGCTATTACCTGGGTGCCGAGACACTAGTTGTGAGATGACACTTAAGGGTGTCGGTTGCGGTGAGGATTTGCGACCCCCGCACTCTAGTTACCTATTTGGTGTCGTTCGGTGAGGGCAGTGCATTATGGGGATGTTTTATACTGGCCTGCGTAGTCTAAATTGTTGTGCAGTTTTAAGTGCCACATTGTGTGGGAGAGTGGCTGCAAGGTTGCCAGGACCACGTGGTGCTAAGGCATCGAGCTACGAGGCATAACTTGTGATGTACCAGATGTGGGAAGAGAGCCTTGGGGCTCCCACACTCTAGCTCTCGGTTGGGATCACATGAGTGGTAGTTAATTTCGGGTAGAAATGTGAATATGTGTTTAGGGCCATGAGTTGTCCCTTGTTTTTATGTTGACGCCTAAGTTGTTGGGCTGGGGCACAAGTCATGCATAACTTGAAAGTGCTGCCCGAGCGTAGGCTATGTTGTTATATGGGATCGTGTCCGATGTTTGCATTTAATGAATTAAATGCATGAAAAACCAAAAAGAGGGAGACTGAGGATAACTCGACCATAGATTTGGGATAAGATGGAAGATCTGAGACTCTATCTGAGAGGGGCTGGAATAAAGCATGGGGCTCGCATGGGCAATGCGAGCATTAAGAGTAGACATTGTTGCTAGGTGGTTTATGGGAAAGGTCTGGGTAGTAAGCCATATAGTGGCACAATATCAACATCCCACTCACTGAGCTGTGAGCTCACCCCCCAAACCATGTTGCAAGTAAGCTTAAGTGACTCGAGGCAAGGGTGAATGAGCATACTCCCGAGGCATCCGATTGCCCAAGGTAACCACGTAACCTACACATGAAGTACATTTATTATCATATTGCTAATACTCATGGGGTTTTCTATGGTAATCTAGTAAAGGGGCTCATGTTGTATTCCCTTACATGAAAGGTTTAAAATTTCCACAGTTTTCTCTAAAGTGGTTTATGGGTCTAGGCATGGATTCAGTCGGTTTTACATTGGAGAAGGATCCCACCTTTGTAACATCAAGGGGATCGATGAGGGGTCCCCGACTGAGGCAAATTGGGCCGGGTCGTGACAGCCCTTCAGTGGTGTCAGAGCTTGAGTTCCAAAATAGGGAACTTGAAACAAAATGGTTTTGGGAGGGATGGAACCCAATATTAGCAATGATAACCCTTCGTATATAACATTAAAGTAAACAAATTCATGAATTAACTTTACCAATCCTTGATGTAGATATAGCTATCACTCTTACAACCAACTGGGTGTAGAGAGGAAGAAGAGGCCACAAATGCCAAGGGGTAGTAGACCCCAGGCACGAGTTGATCCCAATGGACTCTAGCGACACAGAGAACATGACTCCAAAGGACACAAATAGCCAAGTGTCAAGCCCTGTGGGAATGTGGTACTATGAGGGCGAGTCTAGTCGATCACGTGTCATACCGAACACGACAACCATAGACAGACAAGCCTACTAGAGAGCGTGGGCCGCTTCTATGGAGGAGGAGATGTGGTAAGAGCCAAGAATTGGCTTCACAACTCAAGGAAAGGTATTGATGCCCTCCGGATGCATTACATGGATCGCACACTTGTGGCTACAGGACTCCTAAGTCTTGAGAATGGTGGAGGATAGTGCAACGTGAATTTCGAGGGCCAAGTACCCCCGATTGGTAGGTGTTCCACGAAAGGTTTACTGAAAGGTATGTTCCCACAGCTGAGGTGGATGACTTATCCCATTGATTGGCCATGCTGACACATGAGAACGAGATAGTAGCAGTTTCATGTCTTAACCCGGTTTAGTTGGAACCCTGTGAACAACTTGCCATCCCTTCTTGTACTAAAGTGGTATTTCTACCAAGATAGACCAGGAAAGATAAATACTTATACGTTTATATGCTTTCCGTAACAAAATTTACAAAATGACTTAATAGAAATTACCTTGTTGTAGTACTTCTCACTTGCTGCTCAGTTTTCACCCTTCTTAGCGTAGAAGCTTTCCTTAAAGGGTTTATGAAAGGGGTTGAGTTTGACAACTCACTGAATAGGACTTTATATGTTAAGTATGCACTTAAGCAGAGTCTTCCTTTTGAAAACATTATATATGATAAGCAAGCCACTACTTGTCTTATCTTTTAAAAAAAAAGGTTTATCATAAAATTTGTAGCTCATTTTATCAAGCTTAGGGTAGGTTCCTTCATAGTTGGAGGGATTTAATTAATTAAACATACCATGATTTGTTTCACACAAACACTCTTTATCCATAAAGGGATCAAATAGACGCAGAACAGACCCTCATATGCAACAATCTCAATCTGTTCCACTTATGGCCCGTAGCGACTTTACCGTCCACCTTGGTGAGAAGCTATGACCTCTACCATGTTGGAGCAAGGCTACAACCTCGTCCAATTGTTTGAGTGAGTACCAGTGCCCAACCTCCTAGACTCATCGATACTCTGAAGCCCCAATTATAAGGGTGAGACCTCACCCTTCCACCCCCTCAATCTCAACGCTCATGAAGCTCTTAGAGTTTCAAGACATACTGGAATAGTATTTTCTACCCTTATAACACCCTTGCTATCCAGTAGTTCTTAGAGCTAATACTACCTCCTACTGGGTGTCTCTTTGGTTACGCATGATTGCCATCACATACAAAGGTATCTTGATTTAAGACCTTTATCTTTGTGTCACTAGCTCAACAGGTTACAACCTAGCTTTAGCATAGTAGCTTTACAAGCATTATGCAATTGTGATAATTTTTGACATGTTCTTAAATCAAACTTCTTTATGGGACTGGACTCATTTCCATTGGTCATGGGCCCACTTGTGCGAGATTTTCAAAACATGGCCTTGAGCCCACTTCATTTTTAGAAAATCATAGCCTTGGACCCACTCACACAAAAATAGATCTAGACTACCATTGTTGATCATGGGCCTCACCCATATCCTGCATTGATGGTCAAACAAGAACATAACCCTTGAGGTATATCAATATGTCGTTCGTGGATTGTCCTAAGACATGCTTCATGCTATCATAAAAAATATAACTATAAATAGCTTAAGCATCTTCACATAGTTAGAATATTATATTTATGGAAAATCAGTTTTCAAAATGAAGAATGACCTTTAAGTACTTATCATCGATCCTATCATGCCCCGACCCAGTTTAGTTAGATCCTCGTGAATAGCCCACCGCACTCTTGGTTCAAGAGGGGTTTTCACCCTTCTTTAATTCAAAAGGAGCAAGCGTAATTTCAACCTTATTCCCTGGAATAACATATATCAATAAAAATACAACTTAAAATAATTAAGCATACCTGAAAAATGGTAAGGCTTGGTGTTATCCCTAGTCATTTCTTTAATTTCTTGAAAAGGGATAAAAAGGGTGGGTGAGTTTCTACAACTTAGTGAATGGGTATTTTTAAAAATAATAATAATTGAAGTTTCAATAAAAAAATTTTAAATTGGAGTGTGCCAGACTCCTTAATTTCTTTAAAATATCTCATTTTTGAAATTTTAGTTTTTATAGACATTTATCAATCCACAATCATAACTGGTGTGTTTATCAACCAACACACACCCTTAATAGGGAACACACATTCGCAAGCCAACATGTCCAATGTACTCACTTGTGGCGTCGGAGCGACTTTACCAGCCACCTAGATAGAAGCATGTCCACTTCTACCATGAGAATGAGTGGATGTACGTGACATCTGACCATCAATCCCATAACAAAACTCCGTGTCCATAAGAGGACAGAGACCTCATCCCGACCCCACCCCGGTCTCATGCGCATGAAGCTACGTCAAGCTTCTAAGACTACAGGCATGACTAACTGCCCTTATCTCCACCATGTCATCCAGTAGCCCTAGGACACATCACTACCCCTCTTGGGCATCTTGAAGGTCCTGTAACATCAGTGCATGCACAAATCAACAATTTTCCACATGAGCCATATAATCCATGGTGCCACTGGCCTAATGGCCCCGACCCTCAACTCGACCTATAGCTGTTTATCTCGACTGTTCCATAGACATGTCATGTCGTACTACCACCATCAATTCGAGTATGTCAGTACTGTCTTGGTACCATGGCCAAATAATTCATTCATTTAAAGTTTTCATGGCTTAAACTCATGTTTGTTTACAAGCTCCTACTCGTGCCAACTAGCCTAGGGCCCACTGTACGAGATTTTCAAAATCGGGCATATTAGCCCTCAAGTTCCAAAATCGAGGCCTTCGGCCTATCTGAGCTATTCGAGCTCCCGTCAAGAAAGTCTTCCAAAAGTTTTAAGCAGTGGCACATAGTCAGGGGAGAGCACTTCCAACAAAATAAACTTTTCATCTATCAATCATAATAACCGTTTATGAGGATATCTCAGCTTATAACCAATAAGTGGCTTTTCTACTTCCTTCTAGGAAGTTTCATCATACCAACCGGGCATGATATACTTGCAATAGGTAAGTAGTTTTTCTACATAATTTCCACATCACTCTTCTCATGTGTGATGGTTAAAATACCACTTAGTAGTGGGCTTTCATTTCAGAGGTGCTTATCATCCCAACCAGGTATGATATAAAAATCTCACTCACCCTATCATGTAGTGAATTTCCATTATTTGGCTCTTTGCCTCTAGATGAACTTGTACTTACTGGTGTTCCTGATTCCTCGTGTTCCTACACGGTATGAACATTTTTTTTATTATCCCTTGGCTTGATAGCCTTCATTCATTATAAATGAATAAAAATTTCTAAATTTCAAATATTTGCAATTTGGTCCCTAAAGTTCTTTTTCTTTTACTTTAGGTCCCAAATACCCATTTTCCCCCAAATTGAGTCACAAATTCAAAATTATACTTTGAGACCTCAATTTCTTCAAAACTACATACAGGGGTTCAAGTTTCCCAAAATTCCTAATTTGGTCCTCAATTTTGCCAAAATTACCATTTTGCCCATCCTTTACAAAAATAGTATGTTTTTCTCCAAATTTTTCAAAAATTGTCCAAATGATCCTCCAACATCTTTATCATGCCCAATTAGTTCTCAATTTTATGAAATTGCATTTTAGTTCCACGAATATTCGAAATCTCCAATTTTCCCCAATTTTCCACCCAATTTCAACTTTCCAACACAATTGAATTTGATTTCATCGAATTGATCGATCAAATGAGTTTAATTGTTGAAATTAAAGTTAAATTGGAGTTCATACATCTTTATACGATTCAATTGCACTTTGAATCGCACGATTTGACATTGAAACGAGCTCAAATGGAGCTTCGCTAGAAAACTGAATGTAGAGAGAGAAAGCTTCGATTGCTTACCGTCGGGGGTGCGGCGGTTCGAGCTTTCGATCGAGGCATATAGCTCTTGTCTTGAGGTTTCTCGTAGGATCAAGAATTGTATCAATTAATGCCAAATTAAGTGAGAATTTAGTCATTGAAAATTTGTTGATTCTCTCTCTAACACTAATCGTAATTTACAGAGGGGAGCCAAATTGGCTTACCTTTCCATTCTAATTTGGTCGTAGAAGGGCTGAGGAGGTGTTAGGAGAGCTTAGTTTGGGCTAAGGAGGGCTCGAATTGGCTGATTTTAGCTCGGCCATAACAGAGCAGTTTCAGTCCGCTGGAGCTACTTCACTGTTCCATCACATCGGCGCTTATCCAGCAACCCTTGGAGTAATTGGAGACTACCACCATGTAGCTGACTTCTCCCTGAGTCTAAGGAACTTGACCACACCTTCTTTGGCTCAGAAAGAACCTTATATTAGAGCTCTGGTTCGAGCTTCACTGGAAAATTAAGTAGTTGAGAGAGAGTGTGGTTTTTAGGTATTGAGAGGATGAATATAGAGTGACACTTTATATAGGGAGCTCGGGGACTCGTCGGCCGTCCATGTGGCACTTTTATGACAATTATTGATGGCTCAAAATGTACTGAATGGAAATGTTTCCTCTTCGCCAGCACTGGTTCGATTTTCCAGTGCGTGAACAGTCCTATCATCTGAAGGAAGAAGATGACACTGTTCCAAACCAGACTAGACCAGTTCAAACCGGGTTTAAAACTTAAACTGGCTGGTTCATACTCGATTCATCTGAGTTTTTTAAAATTAAAAATTTCTAAATTCATTCTCCATAAAATGGTGACCTCAATTCTCCAATTTAAATTTTCTAACCCACTTAGAAAAATGAATTTAGTATCCGGTTAAATAGTGGTTCAAATCGGTTCAATCCGGTTCAAATTGGGAAATTTACAACTTCCAAGTGACCTAAAGGGTTATAAAAATATTGGGAAGGGACCTTAGGATAATTTGTGAGGGAAAACCAAATCAGATCCAAACCGGATTGAACCATTTTGAACCACTATTGAGACAGATGCTAAATTCATTTTTCTAGGTGGCTTAGAAAATTCAAATTGGAGAATTGAGGCCACCACTGGATAGAGAATTTAGATGAATTTAGAAATTTTTAATTTTAAAAAACTCGGTCAAATTAGGCCTAAACTAGCTGGTTTAAGCGTTAAACTCGGTTCGGACCGATCCGGTCCGGTTCAGAACAGTTTCATCTTCTTCCTTTAGATGATAGCACTGTTCACACATCGAAAAATCAAATAGCACCAGCAAAGAAGAAATGTTTCCATTTAGTACATTTCAGGCTATCAATTACTATCATTAAGGTGCCAAACGGACAGTTGGAGAGTCCCCGAGCTTCCTATATAAAGAGCCCCTCTCCATTCATCCTCTACATACCTGAAAACTTCATTCTCTCTCAGCTACTCAGTTTTTGGATGAATCTCGAACCAGAGCTCCGACATACGGTCTTTTCTGAGTCTCGAGTAGAAGCTAGCCAAGAGAACCTCCCGTGAAGGCAAAAAGTCGGTTAAGAGGAATTCACTGCATCCACGGGTGAGTGGGATTTTCGCATCATACCTGGTTGGGATGATGAACACCTCGGTAATGAAAACCCGCTACTATGTGGGATTTAAACATCACACCTAGATAGTGTGATGTGAGAAAATGCACGAAAAAACTACTTACCGATTGTAAGTAGATCATACCCAGTTGGTATGATGAACTTCCTAGAAGGAAATAGAAAACCTACTTATTCGGTTATGAGCGGAGATGTATTCACACCCGGTTGGTGTGATGGAAAGATGAAAAAATTATTTTTTCAGAAGTGCTCTCCTCTGACTTTGTGCCACTGCTTAAACCTTTTGGGAGACTTTCTTGATGGGAGCTCGAATAGGCCAAAGTCCTCATTTTTGGAACTTGGGGGCTAAAATGCCCAATTTTTTAAAATCTCGTATAGTGGGCCCAGGGCCACTTGGCACGAGCAAGAGCTCGTAAACAAACATGAGATTAAGCTATGAAAACTGTAATGAATGATGTCTTTGGACATGGTACCAAGACAGGACCGACATACTCGATGGACTAGGGATAGTGCGACAAGATAGGTCGATGGACCAATCGAGACAAATAGCTGCAAGTCGAATTGAGGGTCAGGGCCGTTTGACCAGTGGCACCAAAGATTAATTGGCTTATAATGAAAACTATTTTTTTGTACATGCATTGAGGTTCGGGACCATCAAGTTGCCCAAGAGAGGTAGTGATGTGTCATAGGGGCTATTGGATGACATGGTGGAGATAAGGGCAGTTTGTCAAGCCAGCAGTCAAGGAAGCTCGACGTAGTTTCATGCGCATGAGACTGAGGTGGGGTCGAGATGAAGTCTCTATCCTCACACGGACACATATTTTTCTTTTGTTGCATATATCCACTCATTCTGAGGGTAGAAGTGGACGATCTTCTATCTAGGTGGCTAATAAAGTCGCTCCGACACTAAAACTGGGTACAATAGACGTGCTGCCTTGCAAATGTGTGATCCCTTCATGATAAAGGGCATGTGTTGGTTGCTAAACACACCATTTGTGGTTAATGATGAGAAATGGCTTTGAAAACTAAGAAACCAAGGAAGAAACAATTTTAAAGAAAATAAAGAGTTTAGCACACTCTAATTTAAAAACTATTTTATTGAAACTTTATTTTTTTTAATACTCATTCACTGAGTTGTAGAAACTCACCCACCCTTTTTACCCATTTTCAAGAAATAAAGATATGACTAGAGATAATATCAGGCCTTACCCTCTGTTAGGTATGCTTAATTATCTTGAGCTTGCATTTTATTTGATATATGTTATTCCAGGGCATAAGGTTGAGATTACAGCTGACTACTCTTGATTTAAAGAAGGGGAAAACCCCTCTTGAATCAAGACAGCAACGGGTTGTTCACGGGGATTCGACCAAACCGGGTCGGGGCGTGACAACTAGAGTGATATTAGAGCTAAGTTCTCTTGAAATATTATCCATATTATGCCCTGACATTAATCAAACTTTAACTCTCATGTAGGGAGGAGAATCCCTAGGAAATTCGCTGTGAAATCCAATTCTCCACCAATAACCCTAAAAAAGACATCTACCCCAAGGGAGGCAGCCGTTCAAAGATTCTTAAAAGGAGAGAAAAGAGTACCCAAGGACATGGTGGAAGATTACCAGAAACTGGTGGGAGCCTTATTGGAACTAGAAGACATCACATACCCCCTCTAAGACAAGAAGAACTTGTACCTCCTCCAAGGAGCCCAACCCCTCCTCCAGCCCCATAACAACCGGAGAGGAATCCAACTAAGAAGGAGGATTGAGATAATTACTGGGATGCATATGCCACCTTCATGAAGGTCCACCAAGTACCCCACCTACTCAGTCCAGTTTCAACCCTCCTAATGGATGAAGTGGATGTATGAGTGTGAGGCAGAGGTGTTAAGGCGGTATGGACTGGAGGCCATACATGAGATTTGTCCCATAAGGGAATACGAATGGACTCCAACTAGTTCCTCAGAGCCATTCTATTAAGAGTCCCACAACCGTTTTAAGGCCAACTCCCGACCTATGACCCCAAAGGATTAAGGGGTAGAAAACTTCTATAATAAGCCAAGTATGGCAAGAAAATATTTCTTAAATGAATGAAAGTTAATTTTTCTTGATAAAACTTTTGAGTCTCCTTGATGAATTCAAGCAAAAAGACTATGCTAATAAGGATCAAAGTAAGGGTAGAAAATCACCTAAGGGAGGAAAAAAATAGGTCACTTCTGGTTAACCTCAACCTTTAAGATTTCTCCTCAAAGGTATAATAAAATTTGGCAAGGAAGAGACTCTCAGAGGGAGACAAATCCTAACTAAGGAAAGAAAGGAGGAATTTGGAATAAGGGAGGTAAGCATCAAAGAGCATGGGATTAGTGAAAGTCTAAAGAGTTAAGGAAAAGCTCAAGGAATAAGAGTAAGGAAAAACTAGAAGGAATAGACTATTACAAATGAAAACCCAAAGGAATGGAAGTTGATCGGGAAGAAAGAAAGAAGGTTATGGGGAGCACTAAGGGTGTTAAGACAATTAAGACAGGATAAGGAGAAAATACGATAGAAAGAAAGCCTAGGAATAACAGCTACTCGAAAAGAACTAGGACACAATTTCTTAGGAACTCCATAAAATAAGGAGACTTATGGGAAGAAAAGATATGGAACCAAAAAGGGAGAAATCCAGAGTGAATAAACCATACAAAGATACTTAAGTATAAGTAAAGGATAAAAGAACGACTTCCAAGGAATAGTGGGGAGATCAAACGTAAGAATCCCCGAACAGAAGACCCTAAAAGAAGGATGAGAATAGGAAGCGGGATCGTGGAAGGAGAAAGCTCCAAGTTAAGAAATAAATAGAGGAAATATCGTAAGACAAGAGTCAAAATAAGGACCTTAGTAAGTAGTACAAATGGTTAAGTGAGTGCTTGGAGAGGTTAAGTATGATCTACTTGCAAGAAAGCAAGAAAATCAAATAGGGATTCTAGATAAATCTAGTTGAAGGAAATAACCCATAACAATCGGATCATCCAAGAGAATAAACTACACTCTAAGAAGGATTGGAGAGTAGTAAGGACTATACTCTAAATAGGGCAAAGGGATGGATACCAAAGACAAGAAGATTCGAGAGACAACCCTCTCAAAATAATTAAACTAAGAGAATAATATGAGCGACAGTAAATGAATTGACCCTTGTGAAGGTCATAATTCCCGTAAAGAAGGAAAGGATGGAAAGGCCAAAACCTTCGAGAAATAAGGACGAAGAAAAGCCTTAGAGGGATAAATGGCTAAGACAGTAGTAACGACTTAAAATCTACGAGAAGGTTAAATAAGCTTTCTACAGGACGATTAAGAGTTGTAAAATGAAGGAGGATATGAACTCCACTTCTAATAAATAGATGAATACTAGGAGCAAGTGAGAATGAAGATGAGGTATACAAGAAGTAACTGTAAGGTCTCAAGGGTAAAGGTGAGTAGGTTAGGATGGCATCAAGGAATGTCATTTAAGGTGGGACATTTGACATGGTAAAACTAGAAAAGTAATCATGAGAGTCTAAGGCGTAAGTTAAACCTAAATGACGGGTAAGTAGGAAGACAACAGCAAAAGAATGTTGTACGAGTAAGAAAGGAACTAACTCAGAATAAAGGATCGTGAAATGATCACGAGTGAGTAAGAGTGGTTTAAGAAAAAGAAGAGTTCTTAAGGGAAAGGACGCCAATAGGAATGAGGAATGATGTAAGAAAGGAAGAGTTTTAGCATGTCAGTAAGTATCGGGAAACTCAAAGACTTGAAATTTGAAAGACCTAATAAAGAAGTTGGGGAAAGACAAGTAAGGAAACCAATACGGTTATAAAGGATATGACATCAAAGGCAAAATGGACGATTGGATAACATTGAGGATAGTCAAGAAATACCACCAGACGAAAAGAGGGATGATGTTATACCATCCCGAAAAGATATAAAGATTGAGCATAACCATTCTAGAAGTGCTTTAAAAATGTTATATGGTCAAAGACAAGTTCTAGAGAACGTCATGCTATAAGGGACATGTAACGCCAACTGTCCGAGGGAAATATAACTCAGGTAAGGAAGAGTCCTTTATTTGAGCATGACAAAGGTCATGCATTAAATTTAGAACAAAGTTGTAATAACCAACAAATGAGGGAAGGATCAATGTAGGTTAAAAAGGTGATTACACCAACACCTGTGAAAGTATGTATGTGGTGCTTGAATGGACACTAAGCTAAGGAGGTCAACCATAAAGAGAATAACTGGATATAGGAATGATTGGGGATTTTGGAACTCCAAATCCTGAAATCTTAGGTAAAGAATCTCAGAATGGAGAAATAGTGCTTTAAGGAAAGAATGATGTGAATTTAAGGATATGACCTTAAACCTTCCAATGAGATAGGTTTAACTAAAGTAAACTCTATGGAATGAGAAAGAAATGGGAAGGAAAGAAAAAATCTTAAGTGTATGTTATATAAGGGATGAATGAGAATAACCAAGAAGGTAGAATGTCTATGAACAACAAATTGACATCAAGGAAAGGTCCTTCCAGTGCGAAAAATGTTGAATAAGCTTTGGGGACAAAACTCCTAAAAGGAGGGGAGAGTTGTAAACCCTGCCCTTTTGAAATTAAGAAAACTACAAAAAGAACTGGTCAAACTGAGTGAGAAAATTGAACTGGTTCACAAACTCGATCATCAAAGAATGAGCAATTTGGAAAATTTACAACTCCCAAGTGATACAAAGGGTTCATAAAATCTTGGAAAAGGATCTTAGGACAATTTGGGAGAGAAAACAAGACCGGTTCAAGTGAACCAAATCCGAGCTTGATTGAACCAGTTTATGAACCGAGTTTGTTCATGACCCGGAACCGATATAGAAAGGGCAAACCGGGGAATTTATGGATCCCGAGTGATCTAGATAGTCATAAAAATCATGAAAAAGGACTTTAGGATGAATTGGAGATGAAAACCAAACCAGTTTAGGTGAACTGGATCCGAACCGGTTTGGACCTGTTTGAACCACTATTGAATCGGATGCTAAATTTATTTTTCTATGTGGCTTAAAAAATTCAAATAGGAAAATTGAGGCCACCATTGGATAGAGAATGAATTTAGAAATTTTTAATTTTGAAAAATTCGGTCGAATCGAGCCTGAACCAGCTAGTTTAAACTTTGAACCTGGTTCCGACGAGTACGGTCCGGTTTAGAAGAGTGTCGTTTTCTTCCTTTAGATGACAATACTGTTCACTCACTGAAAAATTGAGCGGCGCCGTGAAGATGAAAATTCTCTAGCTAGGGAGTTTTAGGTAATGAATTACCGCCATTATGGTGCCAATCGAACGGCCAAGAAGTCCATGAGCTTCCTATATAAAGAGCACCTCCTCATTCATCCTCCTCACACCTGAAAAATCCATTCTCACTCAATTGGTCCATTTTTTGGTGAAGCTCGAACCAGAGCTCTAACTTGGGCATTTTTCTAAACCAAAGAAGGCATGGTCAGGTTCTTTAGATTCAAGGAGAAGTCAGCTACATGCACGTAGTCTCCTTTTGCTCCGAGGGTCGCCGGAGAAGCGTCAGCGTGATCGAACAGTAAAGCAACTCTGGCGAACCAAAGTTGCCCTATTTTGACATAGCTGAAATTGGCCAATTCGAGCCCTTATCAGGCCAAACAAAGCCCTCCCAACACCTCTATAGTCCTCCAACAGCTGAATTAGAGCGGAAAGGTAAGTCAATTTGGCACCCCCTGTAAATTTTGATCGGGGCTAGAGAGAGAACCGTCAGAACTTTGATGACTAAATTCTCACTCAATTCGACATTAATTGATGCAATTATTGATCCTAGGAGGAACCTCAGGACTATCTGCCCAAATTGAAAGCTCATACTGTCGTGCCCCTAACAGTAAGCTTTCAAAGCTTTCTCTCTCCAAGTTCAATTTTCTAGCGAAGCTCCGTTTGAGCTCAATCGGGCATCAAATCGTGCGATTCAAAGTGCAATTGAATCATATGAAGGTGTAGGAACTCTTATAAAACTTCAATTTCGAAAATTAAACTCATTTGATTGGTAAATTTGATGAAATCAAATTCAGTTGAGTTAGAAGGTCGAAATTGGGGGAAATTTTGGGGGAAATTTGGAAATTTCTAAAATTCGAGGAACTAAAGTGCAATTTCATAAAATTGAGGGAAAATTGGATATCATAAAGATGTTGGAGAGCCAATTGGGCAAATTTTGGAATTTTTGGGGCAAAACTTACCATTTTTGTAAAGTAGGGGCAAAATGGTCATTTTGGAAATGTTGGGGACCAAATTGGAAATTTGGGAAATTGAACCTCTTTTTGAGAATTTGAATAAATTGAGGTCCCAAGGTGAATTTTAAAAGTTTCGAGACTCAATTTGAGAAAAAACTGGCATTAGGGACTTAAAGTTAAAGAAAAATAATTTTAGGGACCTAATTGCAAATAAATGAAAAGTTTGGTTTTCTCATTCACTTGGGATGAATGAAGGCTATTAGGCCAAAGGATAATGAACAAGGATGTTAATATCGTGAAGGAGCACGAAGTACCGAGAATGCCAACTAAGACAAGTTCGTGTTAAGGAAACAAGTTGGCTCTGAGAAAATTCACTACATTATCAGGTGAGTGGGATATTTAATATCCTACCCAGTTGGGATGATAAGCACCTCGAAAATGAAACTCATTGCTAAGTGGTATTTTAATTATCACATCTAAGAGGAGTGATATAGAAATCACGCAGAAAAACTACTTATCGATTGTAAGTAGATCATAACCGATTGGTATGATGAAACCTCCTAGAAGGAAGTGGAAAATCCACTTATCGGTTATAAGCAGAGATGTTCTCACACTCGGTTGGTGTGATGGATGACTAAAAAGTTATTTTATCGGAAGTGCTCTCCCCTGATTGTGTGCCACTGCTTAAAAGTTTTGGGAGGCCATCTTGATGGGAGCTCGAATAGCTTTGATACGCCGGAGGCCTCAATTTTGGAACTTGGGGGCTTGTAAACAAACATGATTATTAAGCCATGAAAACTTAAGTAAATGAGTTGTTTAGCCATGGTACCAAGATAGGACTAACATACTCAATGGACTAGAGACAGTGTGATATGATAGGTCTTCGAACTAGTAAAGACAAACAGCTGCAGGTCGAGTTGAGGGTCAGGGCCGTTGGACTAATGGCACCACAGATTATATGGCTTATGTGAAAAACTGTTGATTTGTGCATGCACTGTGTTATGGGACCTTCAAGACGCCTAAGAGGGGTAGTGATGCGTCCTAAGTCTTTGGACGACTTTGTGGATATAAGAGTAGTTAGCTAATGGGAGGCTACCACGTGTCTGGTCAATGGACAGCTGGCACCCGTTAGCATGCCACACAGACACGAGCAGCCAATAAGAGGCTGCCACGTGTCCGGTCAATGGGTCAACAGCTGACACGGCAGCAGAGCTATCATTCCACGTTAGAAAAACTAACCAATCACTGTGTGCCACGTGGCATGACCGCCACGTCAGATACTGATAGAGAAGAGAGAGTGTGAGAGGGAGTTGCTAAAAAGCTGGAGTCTCTGGCGACTCGAAAAATGCTCTGGTTAAGTCTCCAATGGTTGAGTCTTATTTCGGCGGGTAGCCTAAGCAGTTGAAAAGTTGGGGGACCAAACTGCAATTTTTAGAAAATTAGGGACTAAAAGAAAAATTGGTAAATCAAGGGAAAATTAGTGAAATTGAAAGAGTTAAGGACCCAAAAGAATAATTTGGAACCCATGGGACCCAATAGAGACTAAAGATAAATCAGGGACCCACGTGCAATTTAAGCAAAGTACATGGCCTTAGGTGCAGATATGAGAAAGTATAGGACCCATTCGTCACACATCCTAACACCAACACTCTCACCTTGCAGGACTGGATTACTCGAGCGTCGACCCTAGAATCGCACCAAGGAGAGAAAATTCCACCGATACGACCCCACCGAGTTCACCGGGTGAGTGGGAACCACTATGACGTCCATTCTGGTTGGAATGATGGTTTATGCTTTGAAAACTATTTTCTCGGAATTAGCATCCTCTGACTTGGTGACTTTGCTTAAAATATTTGGGAGCTAATTCCAGTCTTAGGCTCGAGATGCCAGTGGGTCCAAGGCCGGTGGATACGAGCATGGAGCCATCCAAAACAGACATGTCATACATGATGCTAAAAGACCTGAATATTGAGAACTTGCATGATACCCATCGAGTTAAGTTGAGTTGTCGAGTTTGTTGGGCCAAATCGTTGCTCTACTGAAGCCAAGTCGTCGAACTTGTTGGGCTAGTACGCGTGGTGGGGCCGAAGCCAAGTTGACAGACCGTTGTGTGAGAGGGCCAAAGATAATGGCTATAATTCAAAAAGCTTGTTGATAGTGCATGCAACGTGATACTCGAGCCATCAGGACTCTTGGTATGAGGTAGTGATGGAACCCAAGGACTATTGGACTACCTAGGTAGCATAAGGGTAGTATCGTCGTTTAGTAGGTCACGAAGCCAAGGAGTGTCATGTGCATGGAGACCGAGGCAGTAGGGGGAATGAGGTCTCGTCCCAATGAGCAGACATGGTGGAGCAACTTGAGTTTGGGGTTAAACCATTGATGTCCACACAGAGGCAGCATCCCTCTATCAGGGTGGACAGTAAAGGTGTTACGGTCCACAAGTGGCACAGTCGAGGACCGTTTTACGAATGTGTGGTCCCTCCTATGATAGGAGGGCGATTGTTGATCATGTGACTATGTGAAATAACAAAAATGGATTAAATTAAATTAGGATAAGATGAATTCAAGTAAAACGTTATAGTAGTTTCCCTCACTAAGTATTGTACTCACCCCCTCCCTCAACACTTTTCAGGACATCACCCCGACAAGAAGTTCCGAACGCGCTCAAGCCCTCAAGGTATTCTTCCTACCCCCAACTTAAAGTAAGGATTCGAACATGAACATGCCTTCACCTTCCTTGCCTCATTTGAGTAGATATACCTAAATGATACAGGGAAGGGTGGCGGGTTGATCATGGACTCTGACCAAACTGGGTCGGGGCATGACAACTTGAGTGGTATCAGAGCATAACTTTCTTGATTAGTTTTCCCTAACCCATCCTAACCTCGATTCTTGACAACCTTGTACAAAATATGAAAGAAAACACCTTTGAAGAATATATTCCCTAGATCCATGCTATGGAACAACGAGTGGATGCCCTAGAAGAGCCCATCCCTTGGGACACACCTCGAGATAGGACCCATCCCTACTCGATAAAGGATGAAGTCTCTTCGCCAAGGGAACCAGACCTAGCCCAGATTCAGGCAAAAACTAAAAGGAATTTCTGGGAAGCCTACGGTAACTGCGTGAGGGTTTTTCACCAACTTCCCCCGATAAACAACAGTACGTGCACCGTAGGCCCCATCCAACACACCCATGATGCAGCTGTCCTATGCCGGTATGGCATAGATATAGCTCCTCTAATATAGGCTATGAGGGCCCCTAGTCTATCAGCATCAGCAGAATTCAAAAAGCCCAGCATGAATCCGTGCCCCCGTTGCGGCAGGTACCATGGAGGCAAATGTCCACCGAGAAGGAGAAGATGCCTTGAGACACCTGATGCGGAGTCTCGCAATCTGCATAGTATAATTCTAGGTCAGTTAACTGGTGAGGATAGAAAGGGGTAGGAGATTCTAGAAATGTCTACTATAATAAACCTTGGTTGAGGTTTTTCTGGTCCAACCAATAAAGAAGATTTCCTTTTCAAAAAGAAAACCCAAATCTCTTAACCATTTCTCGGAAAATGATGGGAGCTCCAAAATACCAAGAACCCTAAAGGAGTGAAACCAAAACCCACCTCAAGTCGTCCCTATAAACCCCACTCTTTGGAGTTAAGGAAAACCGAGAGAAGAACTAGTCAAATCGAGTGAGAAAATCAAACCGATTCATAAACCCGATCATTAGAGAATGGACAATTTGAGAAATTTACAACTCCCGAGTGACCCAAAAGAATTCATAAAAAAACCTTAGAAAGGACCTTAGGACAAATTGGGAGAGAAAACAAGACCGGTTCAGGTGAACTAGATCCGAGCCAGATTGAACCGATTTATGAACCGAGTCGGTTTATGAACCGGAACCAATAGAGAAAGGGCAAATTGCACAATTTATGGATACTGGGTGACTTAAAAAGTCACAAAAGTCATAAAAAAAAGGACTTTGGGTGAATTGGAGATGAAAACCAAACCAGTTCAGGTGAACTTGATCCAAACCGGATTGAACCGGTTTGGACTAGTTTGAACCACTATTCAATCAGATGCTAAATTCATTTTTCTAGGTGGCTTAGAAAATTCAAATTGGAGAATTGAGGACACCATTGGATAGAGAATGAATTTAGATGAATTTAGAAATTTTAATTTTGAAAAATTCGATCGAATCAGGCTTGAACCTACCGGTTTAAGCTTTGAACACGGTTCGAACTAGTCTTGTTCAGTTTAGAATAGTGTCGTCTTCTTCCTTCAGATGACAACACTATTCACTCGTCAGAAAATTGAGCAGCATTGGTGAAGATGAAAAGTCTCCAGCCAGGGAGTTTCAGGCAATGAATGACCGCCATTAATGTGCCAATTGGATGACCAAGAAGTCTCCGAGCTTCCAATATAAAGAGCCCCTTCTCACACTTGAAATTTCCATTCTCGCTCAACTGCTCCATTTTTCGGTAAAGCTCAAACCAGAGCTCCGACTTGGGCATTTTTCTTAGCCAAAGAAGGTGTGGTTGGGTTCTTTGGATTCAGGGAGAAGTCAGCTACATGCCTGTAGTCTCCATTTGCTCCAAGGGTGGCCAGAGAAGCACCGACATGATCGAATAGTGAAGCAGCTCCGACGGACCGAAACTACCCTATTTTAGCCGAGTTGAAATCAGCCAATTTGAGACCTTGTCATGCCATACAAAACCCTCCCAACACCTCCACAGTCCTCCTATAGCTGAATTAGAGCTGAAAGGCAAGCCAATTTGTCTTCCCTATGTAAATTTCGCTCGGTGGTAGAGAGAGAACCGATAGACTTTTGATGAATAAATTCTCACTCAATTTGGCATCAATTGATGCAATTTTTTTATCCTAGGAGAAACTTCAGGACAAGAGCTATCTGCCCATATTGAAAGCTCAGACTGCCATAGTCCAGTTTTCCAGCGAATCTCCGTTTGAGCTCATTCTAGCATCAAATCATGCAATTCAAAGTGCAATTGAATCGTATGAGGGTTTAGGAAATCAAAACTAACATCAATTTCAACAATTAAAATTATTTGATTGGTCAATTTGATGAAATCAAATTTGGCTGAGTAATAAGGTTGAAATTGGGGGTAAATTTTGGGCAAATTTGGGAATTTCAAAAATTCGAGAGACTAAAGTGCAATTTCATAAAATTGAGGGCCAATTGGATATGATAAAGATGTTGGAGGACCAACTTGGAAAATTTTGGAATTTTTGGGGCAAAACTTACCATTTTTGTAAAGTGTGGGCAAAATGGTAATTTTGGAAAAGTTGGGGACCAAATAGGAAATTTGGGAAATTTAACCCCTTTTTGAGAATTTGAATAAATTGAGGTCCCAAGGTGAATTTTAAAATTTTCGGGACTCAATTTGAGGAAAAACTGGCATTATGGACTTAAAGTTAAAGAAAAATAACTTTAGGGACCTAATTGCAAATAAATGAAAAGTTTCATTTTCTCATTTATTTGGATTAAATGAAGGCTATTAGGCCAAAGGATAATGAACAAGGATGTTCATCTTGTAAGAACATGAAGTACCGGGAATGCCAGCTAAGACAAGTTCACGTAAAGTCAACAAGCCGGCTAAGAGGAAATTCACTACATTATCGGGTGAGTGGGATATTTAATATCATACCCGATTGGGATGATAAGCACCTCAAAAATGAAAACCCACTACTAAGTGGTATTTTAATCATCACACCTAAGAGGAGTGATGTGAAAATCATGTAGAAAAACTACTTATCGGTTATAAGTATATCATACCCGGTTGGTATGATGAAACTTACTAGAAGGAAGTGGAAAACCCGCTTATCGGTTATAAGCGGAGATGTCCTTACACTCGATTGGTGTGATAGACGACTGAAAAGTTATTTTTGTCAAAAGTGCTCTCCCCTGATTGTGTGTCCCTGCTTAAACTTTTGGGAGACCTTCTTGATGGGAGCTTTAATAGCTCAGATAGGTTGGAGGCCTCGATTTTGGAACTTAGGGGCTAATATGCCCAATTTTGAAAATCTCGAACAATGGGCCCTAGGATAGTTGGCACGAGCAGAAGCTTATAAAAAAACATGATTATTAAGCCATGAAAACTTAAGTAAATGAGTTTTTTGGCCATGGTACCGAGATAAAACGAACATACTCAATGGACTAGCAGTAGTGGAACATGACAGTATTCGGACTAGTCAAGACAAACAACTGTAGGTCGAGTTGATGATCGGGGCCGTTGGACCAGTGACAACACATATTATATGGCTTATCTAAAAAACTATTGATTTGTTCATGCATTGTGTTATGGAACCTTCAAGACACCCAAGAGGGGTAGTGATGCATCCTAAGGCTCTGGACGACCTGGTGGATATACGGGCAATTAGTCGTACTAGAAGTCTTGCGAATCTCGACGTAGCTTCATGCACATGAGACTGGAGTGGGGACAAGATGAGGTCTCTGTCCTCATACGGACACGAGGTTTTGTTATGGGATTGAGGGTCAGATGTCATGAACATCCACTCATTCTCAGGGTAGAAGTGGATGTGATTCTATATAGGTGGCCGGTAGAGTTGCTCTGACGCCACATGTTGGTACAGTAGACGGGTTGGCCTGTGATTGTGTGTTTCTTCATGATGAAGGGCATGTGTTGATCTTAAAAACACCGTTATTATGAGAAATGGTTATGGAAACCAAGAATTGAGAATGAAATATTTTAAACAGAAGGAGTCTAAAACACTCCAAATTCAAACTATTTTTCTAAAAGTAAATCTTTGAAAACCCATTCACTGAGTTGTTGAACTCACCTCCTCCCTTATATCCCTTTTAGGTACAAGAAAGCTTATCCCAAAGACCACCAACTAACTAAGGCAGGTATGATAAGATTACAATTTTGTGCAATTTTGATTTATGTTATTCCTAAAAAGGTGCAGGTTTAAAGGACGTCTTACTCATCACGGATTATAAAGAAGGGGCAACCCTTAGTAAACCGGGAGAGTGGCGAGTTGATCATGGGGATCTAACCAAACCGGGTTAGGGTGTGACAACTAGAGTGGTATCAAAGTTTGATTCCTTGAATACATAATCAAGACTAGAAAATATAGTAACTAATAGTATTGATCTTAAATTTTTCAGATGGCTCTTAGGAGAGGAACCAAGTAAACTAGGAATGACTCTACTCAACACCCTATCCTTGTAGGAAGACAACCCTAGAAGCTTCCTAATGCCCAAGACATAGTAGAAGCCCCAAAGGACCAAATGGGGAAGTATCCAGTACTGCCAAGGAGTACGGTGCTAAGACATGTTAGGGTCACAGTCCGGTGTACAAAGGGAGCCAAGCTTAAAGCCATGAATGCTAGTACGGACGTATAATCCTACCAAGGAGGATACTTACCAAGAAAACCATAGCTTTATATCTATTCTATGACTACTTTTTGTAATAGAGCTAAAACCCCAACATTTTGTATTCCTCTATTAATGAAGTACTCAAAATTCATAAATTGCTATCTCCCAATGATGTGATCTTGCTAGGAAGATGCCCCCAAGGAAAGTAACCAAACAAAAGAGCCATCACTAGTTGACTAAGTATGTCGGTCCTATCTTGGTACCATGGCCAACCAATTCAATTACTTAAGTTTTCATGACATATAAATCATGTTTGTTTACGAGCTCCTGCTCGTGCCAACCAGCCTAGGGCCCACTATTCGAGATTTTTAAAATTGGGCATAATAGCCCCCAAGTTCCAAAATTGAGGCCTCCGGCCTAATAGAGCTATTCGAGCTCCCATCTAGAAGGTCTCCTAAATTGTTTAAGCAGTGGCACACAGTCAGAGTAGAGCACTTCCAATAAAATATATTTTCAACTATCCATCATACCCACCGAGTATGAGAACATCTATGCTCATAACCGATTAACGGGTTTTCCACATCCTTTTAGGAAGTTTTATTATACCAACTGGGTATGATCTTACAACTGATAAGTAGTTTTTCTACATGATTTTCACATCACTCCTCTCAGGTGTGATGTTTAAAATAGCACTTAGTAGTAGGTTTTAAATTTCAAGGTGCTTATCATCCCGACCAGGTATGATATAAAATCCCACTCACCCAATCGTGCAGTGAAATTCCACATAGTCGATTTTCATCCCTTGCGAACTTAACCTCATCTAGTGTTGCCGATGTCTTGTGTTCCTATAGGAAATAAACATTGTCGTTCATTATCATTTGGTAGGTCTTCGGACTAGTGGCAGTGCGACATGGTAGGTCTTCGAACTAGTCAAGACAAATAGTTGTAGGTCGAGTTGATGGTCGGGGCCATTGGACCAGTGGCACCATAGATTATATGGCTTATGTGAAAAACTGTTGATTTGTGCATCCACTATGTTACAAGAGGGGTAGTGATGCGTCATAGGGCTTTGGACGGCCTAGTGGATATATGGGCAGTTAGTCGTACTAGAAGTTCTACGAATATCGACGTAGCTTCATGCTCACGAGACCGAGGTGGGGATGAGATGAGGTCTCTGTCCTCATATGAACATGAAGTTTTGTTACGGGATTGAGGGTCGGATGTCGCGAACATCCACTCATTCTCAGGGAAGAAGTGGACGTGTTTCTATCTAGGTGGCTGGTAAAGTCGCTCCGACGCCACAAGCGGGTACAGTGGACGGGCTAGCTTGTGATTGTGTGTTCCTTCATGATGAAGGGCATGTGTTGATTGATAAACACACCGTTATCATGAGAAATGGTTATGGAAACCAAGAATTAAGAATGAAATATTTTAAAGAAAATGAGTCTGGCACACTCCAAATTCAAACTATTTTTCTTGAAGTAAATCTTTGAAAACCCACTCACTAAGTCATTGAACTCACCCCCTCCCTTATATCCCTTTCAGGTAACCCCAAAAAGCTTACCCTAAAGACCACTTGCTAATGCACCTATAAGGCAAGTATGATAAGATTACAATTTTGTGAGGTTTTGATTTATGTCATTCCTGGAAAGGTCCGAGTTTAAAGGATGCCTTACTCCTCATGGTTTATAAAGAAGGGGCAACCCTTAGTAAACCAGGAGAGTGTTGAGTTGATCACGGGGATCTGATAAAATTGGGTTGGGCATGACAGTTGTAAATCCTGCCCTTTGGAGTTAAGGGAAACTAGGGAAAGGGCTGGTCAAAGCGAGTGAGAAAATCGAACCGGTTCGCAAACCCTAATCACCAGAGAACGGGCCTATTGAGAAATTTACAAGTCCAAAGTGACCCAAAGGGTCATAAAAATCTTGAGAAGGAACCTTAGGACAATTTGTGAGAGAAAACCAGACAGATTCAGGTAAACCGGATCTGAACCAGATTGAACAGGTTTAGACTGATGTTAACCACTATTAAACTGGATACTAAATTCATTTTTCTAGGTAGCTTAGAAAATTAAAATTGGAAAATTGATGCCACATTGAATAGAGAATAAATTTAGATAAATTTTGAAAAACTTAGTCAAATTGGGCATTAACCGAACAGTTTAAGCATTGAACCCAGTTTGGATCGATCCGGTCCAGTTCGGAATAGTGTCATCTTCTTCCTTCAAATAACAGCACTATTCACTCACCGAAAAATTAAACAGTGCCAGCAAAGAAGAAACATTTTCGTTCATTACGTTTCAGGTCATCAATGATTGTCATTAAGATGCCAAACGGACGGTCGGAGAGTCCCTGAGCTTCCTATATAAAGAGCCCCTCTCCATTCATCCTCCACACACCTGAAAACCTCCCTCTCTCTTAGCTACTTAGTTTTGTAACAAAGCTTGAATCAAAGCTCTGACATAGGGTCTTTTCTGAGACACGGGGAGAAGTCAGCTACACAGTGTCAGCCTTCAATTAGTTTGAGGATAGTCGGAGAAGTATCGGCGTGATGGAATAGTAAAGCAGCTCTAGCGGATCGAAGCTGCCCTATTTTTGTCGAGCTGAAAAGAGCCAATTCGAGCCATTCTCAGGCCAAACTAAGCCATCCCAACACTTCCACGACCCTCATATAGTTGAATTAGAGCAGAAAGGTAAGCCAATTTGTCTCTTCTTTGTAATTTCTTATCAATGTTAAAGAGAGAATCTGCGAAACTTCAATGACCAAATTCTCCATCAATTCGACATGAATTGATGCAATTCTTGATCCTAGAAGAACCTTAGGACAAGAGCTTTCGACCCAAATTGAAAGCTCGGACTGTCACACCCCCAACGGTAAGCTTTAAAAGCTTTCTCTCTCTACGTCCAATTTTTCGGCGAAACTCTGTTTGAGCTCGTTCTAGTGTCAATTCATGCGATTCAAAGTGTAATTGAATCATATGGATGTGTAGAAACTCAAATCCACCTTCAATATCAATGATTAACTTTGATTGATCGGTCAATTTGATAAAATCAAATTCAGTCAAGTTAAAAGGTTGAAATTGGAGGAAATTTTTGGGAATTTCCAAATTTCGAAGGACTAAAGTGCAATTACCTAAAATTGAGGGCTAATTGGGCATGGAAAAGATGTTGGACGACCAATTGGTCAATATTTGGAATTTTTAGGGTGAAATTTACCATTTTTGTAAAGTATGGGCAAAATGGTAATTTTGGAAAAGTTGGGGACCAAATTGGGAATTAGGGAAACTTGAACCCCTTTTTAAAGGTCTACTTTTAACTTTTAAGAAAAAACATTTATATGGAGTGTGCCAAACTCCTTTCTTTTCAAAAATCCCTTCATTTAAAAATTTGGGTTTTTGCATTATTTCTTAGTTACCGGTGTGTCATCACCCAACACACATCCTTCATCATGAAGGTTACACACATTCGCAAGTCAGTATCACTACTGAACCTGCTAGTGGCTTCGGAGCGACTTTTCCTGCCACCCGGATAGAAGTATGACCACTTCTACCTTGGGAATGAGTGGATGTACGTGACATCCGACCCATAATCCCGAAATCACTTCTTCGTGTCCGTATGAGGATAGAGACCTCATCCTGTCCCCACCCCGGTCTCATGCGTTTGGTGCTACTCCGAATTTCGCACAGACACCTAGAACGACTATTTGCCCTTATACTCACTGGGTCGTCTAGGGCCCTTAGGACACATCACTTCCCCTCATGGGCATCTTGATGATCCCATACTCATAGTGCATGCACAGACAATGTTTTCTTATCAAGCCATGTAATATGTGGTGCCACTGGTTCAACGGCCCCGACTCTCAACTCAACCCACAGTTGTTTGTCTTGACTAGTCCGTCGACCTATCATGTCGCACTGCCGCTAGTTGACTGAGCATGTCGGTCCTATCTTGGTACCATGGCCAAACAATTCACTTATTAAGTTTTATGGCACATATATCATGTTCATTTATGAGCTCCTCCTCGTGCCAACTGGCCTTGGGCTCACTGTACGAGATTTTCAAAATCGGGCATTTAGCCCCCAAGTTCCAAAACGAGGCCCCTGGCCTATCAGAGCTATTCAAGCTCCCATCGAGAAGGTCTCCCAAATTGTTTAAGCATTGGCACACAGTTAGGGGAGAGCACTTCTGACAAAAATAGGTTTTTACTGTCCATCATACCGACCGGTATAAGGACATCTCCGTTCATAACCGATGAACGGGTTTTCAACTTCCTTCGAGGAAGTCTCATCATACCAACCGGGTATGATCTACTTACAACCTGTAAGTAGTTTTTTCGCATAACTTTTACATCACTTTCTCTAAGTAGTGATGATTAAAATACCACTAAAAAGTGGGTTTTTATATCAAGGCACTTATCATCCCCAACCGGGTATGATGTTAGTAAACCCACTCACCCGTTAATGCCGTCAATTCCACTAGACTGATTCTTTGTATTCACGCGAGCTTTTCCTTACTAGCGTTCCTGGTATTTAACATTCCTACACAATATGAACAACCTTGTTCATTATTACTCGGCATAACAACCTTCATTCATTAATGAATGAGAAAACCCAAACTTTTAGTTATTTGCAATTAGGTGCCTAAAGTTATTTCTCTTTAACTTTAAGTCCCTAATGTCGGTTTTTCCTCAAATTGAGTCCCATAACTTTTAAAATTTATCGTGGGACCTCAATTTATTCAATTTCACCAAAAAGGGCTTTAATTTTCCAAATTTCCAATTTGGTTCCCCAATTTTTCCAAAATTACCATTTTGCCCTTCTTTCACAAAAATGGTAAGTTTTTCCCCAAATTTTCCAAAATTCCTCAATTGGTCCTCTAACATTATTTTCATGCCCAATTGACCCTCAATTTCATAAAATTGTATTTTGGCCCCTTTGAATTTCAAAAATCCCTAAAATTTCCCCAATTTCAACTCTTCAACAATACCGAATTTGATTTCATCAAATTAACCAATCAAACACTTCTAATTATTGAAATTGGAGTTGAAATTGAGTTCCTGTATGTTCATACGATTATAAGAAACTTTGAATCGCATATTTTAACGTCGGAACGAGCTCAAATGGAGCTTTGCCGGAAAACAGACTGTAGAGAGAGAAAGCTTCAATTACTCACCGGTGAAGGCACGACAGTCCGAGCTTTCGATCTGGGCAGATAGGTCTCATCCTGAGGTTCATCCTAAAATCAAGTATTGTATCAATTGATGCGGAATTGGTCTAGAATTTCGTCATTGAAATTCGGTCGACTCTCTCTCTAGCACCGATCGAAAATTATAAAGGGGAGTCGAATTGGCTTACCTTTCGGTCCTATTTCGACCGTGGAAAGGCTAGGGAAGTGTTGGGAGGGCTTGGTTTGGCTTGAGAAGGGCTTGAAATGGTCGATTTCAGCTTGGCCGAAATAGGGCAGCTTCGGTCCATCGGAGTTGCTTCACTATTCCATCATGTTGGCGCTTCTCCAACGATTCTCGGATTGACTAGAGTTTGCTATTAGATAGCTGTCTTCTCCCTGGTTCTAAAGAGCCCGACCTTTGTTCAAGTCGAAGCTCTGGTTCAAGCTTTACCAGGAAATGGAGTAGTAGAGAGAGAGAAGTGTTCAGGTGTGAGGAGAATGAAATGGGGATGACCTCTTCATATAGTCGTAAAACCCGTGTATTGCCATAAATTATTGGTATTAATTCTAATAATTTAATTTAGGTATTAATTCCAGTAATTTAATTTCGGTATTAAATTATTTATATTAATTTCAATAATTTAATTTAGGTATTAAATTATTGGTATTAATTTCAATAATTAAATATATATATTAATTAATGGCTATTTATGATAAGCTGTACGTTCGCATAAAAATTTTTGACAAAAATTTTGGGTTACAAAAAATAATACTTCCCAAGAGGTCACCCATCATCACACTACTCTCAAATAAGCATGCTTAACTTTGAAGTTCTTATGGAATCTAGTTCACCTAAACCAATTTGGTTTTTTGTTTTCTAGTTTGTTTTAAGTTTTTTTTTCCAATGTTTAATAAATCTTTTGGATCAACCGAAAGTTGTAAATTTTCATATTGCTTATTTCCAAATGTAAACCGGTTTGGTTTTCTTATTCGGTTTGACCGGTTCTTTTCCCGGTTTTCCTTAACTCAAATGTGCGGGGTTTACATAACTGGTTGGTATGATGAGAACCTCGGTAATGAAAACCCGCTACTATGTGGGATTTTAACATCACACCTGGATAGGATGATGTGATAAAATGCACGGAAAAAGTACTTACCAGTTGTAAGTAGTTCATACCTCGTTGGTATGATGAACTTCTTAGAAGGAAGTAGAAAACCCGATTATTCAGTTATGAGCGGAGATGTCTTCATACTCAGTTGGTGTGATGGACAGATGAAAAGATTATTTTTGTCGGAAGTGCTATCCCATGATTGTGTGCCACTACTTAAACCTTTTGGAAGACCTTCTTGACGAGAGCTCAAATAGCTCAGATAGGCTAGAGGCCTCAGTTTTGCAACTTGATGGCTAAAATTCCCGATTTTTTAAAATCTGATATAGTGGGCCCAAGGCTAGTTGGCACGAGCAGTAGCTCGTAAATAAACATGAGATTAAGCCATGAAAACTATAATGAATTATGTGTTTGTCCATGGTACCAAGATAGAACTGACATATTCGATGGACTGGCGGTAGTGCGATAAGACAGGTCGACGGACCAATCGAGACAAACAACTGCAAGTCGAGTTGAGGGTCGGGGCCGTTGGACTAGTGGCACCAAAGATTAAATGGTTTATGAGGAAAACTATTGTTTTGTGCATGCACTGAGGTTCTGGACCATCGAGACTCCCAAGAGGGGTAGTGATGCGTCCTAGGGGCTACTTGACAATATGGTAGAGATAAGGGCAGTTTGTCATGCCAATAATCAGGGAAGCTCGACGTAGCTTCATGCACATGAGACTGTGGTGGGGTTGGGATGAGGTCTCTGTCCTCACACGAACATAGAGTTTTTTTCGGGATTGAGGATCGGATGTCGCGTACATCCACTAATTCTTAGGGTAGAAGTGGATGGGCTTCTATCTAGGTGGTTTGTAAAGTCACTCCGACGCCACAAGTGGGTGCAGTGGACATGCTGCCCTGCGAATGTGTGATCCTTTCATGATGAAGGGCGTGTGTTAGTTGCTAAACACACCTTTTGTGGTTAATGATGAGAAATGGCTTTGAAAACGAAGAAACCAAGGAAGAAAAAATTTTAAAGAAAATAAGGAGTCTGACACACTCCAATTTAAAAACTATTTTACAAATACATTTTTTTTTAATACCCACTCACTAAGTTGTAGAAACTCACCCACCCTTTTTACCCCTTTTCATGAAATAGAGATATGTCTAGAGATAACACCAAGCCTTACCCTCTGACAGGTATGCTTAATTATCTTGAGCTTGCATTTTATTTGATATATGTTATTCTAGGGAACAAGTTTGAGATTACGCTTGACTTCTCTTGAATTATAAAAGGGGAAAATCCCTCTTGAACCAAGAGTGCGGTGGGTTGTTCATGGGGATCCGACCAAATCAGGTCGGGTGTGACAGGTTCAGTTTTCTCACTCGGGTTGACAGGTTCTTTCCTGGATTTCTTTAACTCTAAAGGACGGGGTTTACAGCTCTCCCCTCCATTTAGAAGTTTTGTCCCTAAAACTTATTCAACATCCTTCGCACTAGAAAGAACTCCCCTTGATATCAACTTATAGTTTATTGACATACAACCTTCTCGGTTATTCCATTTAGCCCTGGTATAACACACACTCATAAATTTCTTTTCATTCCCATTATCCATTCCATGGAGATTACTTTAGCTAAGCATACCTTACTTGAAAGTTTAAGGTTATATCCTTAAATTCACATCCCTCTTTCCTTAAAGCATAATTCTTTCTCTTAAGGTCTTTTACTCATGATTTTAGGATTGGGAGTTCCAAGATACCCACTCATTCCTATGTGTAGTCACTTCCTTTGTCAATAAACCCTTAGTTAGGGGTCCTCTCTAGCATCATCTACTCACTTCGTAGATTTCAGTGTTAACTCATTTTTATCCAGTTTTGACCCTTCTTATGTCCTTCCTTAGTTTTAGTGGTGTCCTTTTCTCAATGACCTTTTCTAAATTCTCATAAGAGTTAATCTCCTTCGATTTTAAGTATTGATTGCTTACTTGTGATTGCTCCCTTATTTCAGTTTTGCTCTCTACTATGTCCCTCATAGTATAGACTTTTACCTTAGTAACTACATACTCAACCTTCTTATCTTTCCTTGAAGGTTTCTTTCCATCCTTTCTTCATACTCCTTTCTATATTAGGGTATTTGCCCATTTGAATTCTTCTCTAACTGAAACCCCTTATTCTTTTATTGCGACACTTCCGATTCATGGTCTTATTTCATGTACTCCACTCTATGTCTAGTCGTCCCCTTTTTAGGCTCCATCAATTGAGCGTTGACCATCACTAATCTTGATGTTAGTGATTAATTACTTAAATTCTTCCCTAATTGAGGGGTTAACTTTTCCAAGGGTTATTAGATGTGTTTTTCCTCTGTTTCCTCATTTATGGGCAATCCACCCCTTCCTTACTCGCGTGGTATCCTTTAATGTGTTTTCCTACTTACACATTACTCAAACTTAACTTGCTCCTTGGCTCCTCCTAAGTATCTTTCCTTTGTAATTGATCTTTGCATCTTGACCAATATATATCTTGGATGAATTTATCTCGTCTCCATTTCTGTTGATTCCATTACCTTTTAATTGGGACCCCTTTTTTGCCCTTCTAAGGTTTCCTTCCTTAGCGATTGATATTCTTTTCCCTTGGGTTCTCTCCCCATTTTGCTATTAAGAATATCTAACTTCAATAGGTATTCTCTGATACCATTCTTTTCTACTTACATTACTCTTGAGAACTTACATGTACTTCATCTTTATACTCTTTTCTTTCATGTATCCATCTATTTCCTTTAGATGAGATTTACATCTTCCTTATTTAAGATCTCACGATCATCCTGTGAGAGGCTTACTTAATCTTCTCCTGTCTTGAGTTTAGTCGTTAGTCTGGTCTTGGTAGTTGATTTCTTTAAGAATTTTGCACTTGTCGTAAATTACCAAATGTTTGACTTTTCTGTCTATCCCTTATTCACTGGAGTTTAAGTTTATAATCCTCCTGAGGGTTAGTTCTTTAATTACCTCGATCTTATTATTCTCCTGGTCATATGATCTTGATACCGTCGTCTCTTGAGTCGTATTGTCCTTAATACCCATCTCATTCCCTTTTCAGAGTGTGGTCCTCACTACTTTCCGGTCCATCCTAGGGTGTCATTTATTCTCCTGGATGATTTGGTTGTTATGTGTTATTTTCTTCAACTAGGTTTGTCTAAAATCCTTATTTAGTTTCTCGACTCTCTTGCCAGTAGATCACACTTGCCCTCCATGTATTTACTTAGTCACTTAAGTCTTTTAATGAGGTCCTGATTTCAGCTCCATTTTATGATGTTTCATCTATTGATTACCTTAGCTTGGAACTTCCTCCTTTTCAAGGTTCCACTTCCTAACCTTATCCTTCTTCTAGGGACTCCCATCTTGGGATTTTCACGTTCATTCTCCATACTGCTCTTTGAAAGTTCTTCCCTTATTCTTTTCTTATACTTCCTGACCTTTATATGGTTATTCACTCTAGATTTCTTCTCTATCTTCTGTTCCTTTTTGTTTCACATCCTTTCTTCCAAAAATTCCCTTATTACTATTGAGTTCCTAAGGATTTATGTCCTACCTCTTTTCCAAGTATTAGTATTATTCCTGGGATTTTCTTTCTCTTGTACTTCTTTCCTTTCTCCTTTCTCCTTTCTCCTTTCTCCTTTCTCCTTGTCCTATCTTAATTGTCTTAACATCTTCAGTGCTCCTATTCCTTTCTTACTTTCTTCTAGGTTGGCTTCCATTCCTTTGGTTTTCCTTTGGATAGTCTAATACTTCTTGTTTCCTTACTTTTATCCAAAGAGTCTTTCCTTAACTCCTTAGACTTTCACTAGTCCCATGCTTTTTTACGCTCAATTCCCCTACTCCAAACTTCTCCTTCCTTTCCTTAGTTAGGATTTATCTTCCTTGGGTGAACTCTAGTAGTCTCTTCTTTTCTAAGTCTTATTGTCCCTTCTCTAGAGGGTAATCTTACTTTAAATGTTTGGGTTAACTAGTAATGATCCGTTTGCTTTTCCTTCCTTAGGTGATTTCTACACTTTACCCTGATCCTTATTAGCTTACTCTTATTGTTTGAATTCATCAAAGAGACCAAAACAATTATTATCAGGAAAATTATACTTTCATTCATTCAAGAAATATTTTTTCGCCATACTTGGCTTATTACAGAGATTTTCTACCCCCTAGTCCCTTGGGGTCATAGGTTGAGAGTTGGCCTTAGAACAATTGTGAGATTCATGATCAAATGGCTCTAAGTAACTAGTTGGAGTCCATCATATTCCCTTATGGGACAAACTTCATGTATGGCCTCCAATCTGTACCGCCTCAATACCTCAGCCTCACACTCATATGTCCACTTCATCCATTGAGAGGAATTGAAGCTAGACTGAGTAGGTGGGGGTACTTGGTGGACTTTCATGAAGGTGGCATACGCATCCAAGTAGTTTTCCCAAGCCACCTTCTTAGTGGGATTTCTCTCTAGTTATTGTGGGATTGGAGGAGGGGTTCGGCTCCTGGAGGAAGGAACAGGTTCCTCTTGCCTTGGATGAGGGTATGTAATGCCTTCTGGATCTATTAAGGCTCCCACGAGTTTTTGATAATCCTCCACCATATCATTGGGCACTCTCTTCTTGCACTTTAGGAGCCATTGAATAGCTGCCTCCTTAGGGGTAGGCATCTTTTTCAGGGTCAGGTGTGGCGTATTGGATTTCACGGTGAACTTTCTAGTGATTCTCCTTCCTACACGGTAGATAAAGTTTTATAAGGATCAGGCATAGTATTGATAATTTTTCAAGGGAACTTAGCTCTGATACCACTCAAGTTGTCACACCCCAACCCGGTTTGGTCGGATACCTGTGATCAACCCACCGCTCCCTTGGTTCAAGAAGGATTTCCCCCTTTCTTTAATCAAAAGGAGCTAGACGAAATTTACACTTTGTTCCATGGAATAACATATATCAATAAAATGCAAGCTTAAAATAAATTAAGCATACCTGACAGAGGGTAAATCCTGGTGTTATCCCTACTCATGTCTCTACTCCTTAAAAAGGATAAAAAAAAGGTGGGTGAGTTTCTACAACTTAGTGAATGGGTGTTTAAAAAGGAATTTTAATAAAATAGTTTTTAATTTAAGTGTGCCAGACTCCTTAATTTCCTTTCAAATTATTTCTTTCTCAAATTCTCGATTTTCAAAACCATAATTCCACATTATCCTCAGTCGATGTGTTTAACAATCAACACATGCCCTTCATCATGAAGGGATCACACATTTGCAGGGCAGCCCCTCCACTGTATCCACTTGTGGCGTTGGAGCGACTTTACCGGCCACCTAGATAGAAGCCCATCCACTTCTACCCTAGGAATGAGTGGATGTTCGGGACATTCGATCCTCAAACCTGAAATCAACTACACGTCCGTATGAGGAAAGAGACCTCATCCCAACCCCACCCCGGTCTCATGCGCATGTAGCTACATCGAGCTCCCCTGACTGCTGGCATGACAATATGTCGTTATCCCTACCATGTCGTCCAGTAGCCCTTAGGATGCATCACTACCACACTTGGGCATCTTGATGGTCTCGAACCTCAGTGCATGCACAAACAAATTTTTCCATATAAGCCATTAATCTTTGGTTATAGTAGTCCAACGACCCCGACCCTCAACTCGACCTGTAGCTGTTTGTCTAGACCGGTCCGTGGACCTGGTCTTGTCGCACTATTGCCAATCCATCAAGTATGTCGTTCCTACCATGGTACCATGGCCAAATCACATCATTCATTAAAATATTCCATGGCTTATCATCATGTTTGTTTATGAGCTCCTGCTCATACCAACTAGCCTTGGGCCCATTATACGAGATTTTCAAAATCAGGCATTTTAGCCTCAAGTTCCAAAACTGAGGTCTATGGCCTATCTGAGCTATTCGAGTTCTCATCAAGAAGGTCTCCCAAAATTTTTAAGCATTGGCACACAGTCAGGGGAGAGCACTTCTAACAAAATAACTTTTCACTTTTTTGTCACACCAATCGAGTGTGATAGCATCTCTACTTATAACCAGAAGTGGATTTTCTACTTACATTTAGGAAGTTAATCATACCAACCAGGTAAGATCTACTTACAACCGGTAAGTAGTTTTCTCACGTGTTTCTCACATCACCCCAACCAGGCGTGATGTTAAAATTTCCACTTAGTAGTGGTTTTTCCTTTTCGAGTTACTCATCATCCCAATCGGGTATGATGTGAAAATTCCCACTCACTCGATAAGTGCAGTGTATTTTCCCTTAAAACGACTTTTTACCTCTATGCGAGCTTATCCTTGTTGGCGTTCTCGATCCTGTGTGTACCTACACAATATGAATATCCTTAATGATTAACATTTGTACTAATAGCCTTCATTACTCACAAATGAACAAAATGCCCAAACTTTTAATTATTTGTATTTAGGTCCCTAAAGTCCTTTTTATTTTACTTTAGGTCTCTAATGCTAATATTTCCCCAAATTTAGTCCCTAAACTTCTAAAATTCACTTTGCAGCCTCAATTTATTCAAAATCATAAAAAGGGGTTCAAGTTTCCCAAATTTCCAATTTGGTTCCCAACTTTTCAAAAATTACCATTTTGCCCTTAGTTTACAAAAATGGCAATTTGACCCCAATAATTCCAAAAATTGAACAATTGGTCCTCCAACATCTTTTTTCATGGCCAATTGGTGCTTAAATTTGGGAAATTGTACTCTAGTCCCTCAATTTTTTGAAATTCCTAATTTCCCCCAATTTCCCCCTTCAAACTGGCCAAATTTGATTTCATCAAATTGACTGATCAATCGAGGTTAATTGTTGAAATTGAAGATAAAATTGAGTTCCTACACATACATATGATTCCATTAAACTTTGAACCGCATGAATTGACACCGGAACGAGCTCAAACAAAATTTCACCAGAAAACTGTACTTAGAGAGAGAAATCTTCAAAAGATTTTCGTCAGGGTGCTACGATCCGAGCTTTCGATCGGGGCAGGTAGCTCTCATCCTGAAGTTCCTCCTAGGATTAAGAATCACCTCAATTTATGTCAAATTAAGGGAGAATTTGATCAATAAACTTTCGTCAGTTCTCTCTCTAACACTGATTGAAGTTTATAGAGGGGAGCTGAATTGGCTTACCTTTCCGCTCTAATTCGGTTGTATGAGGGCTAAGGGAGTCTTGGAAGAGCTTGGTTAGGACTGAGGAGGGCTCAATTTGGTCGTCTTAAGCTCGGCCAAAATAGGGCAACTTCGGTCCATCGGAGCAGCTTCACTATTTGATTACGCTGGCACTTCTCCACCGATCCTCGGACCGAATGGTGATCACCGTTGAGTAGCTGACTTCTCCCTGGGTCTGAGGAACCTGACCACACCTTCTTTGGCTCAGAAAAACCCCTATGTTGGAGCTCTAATTCAAGCTTTGTCGAAAAACTGAGTAGCTAAGAAAGAGTGAAGTTTTCAAGTGTGTGAAGGATGAATGGAGAGGGGCTCTTTATATAGGGAGCTCAGGGACTCTTCGTACGTCTGTTCGACACCTTTATGACGCTCATTGATGGCCTGAAACGTCCTGAACGGAAACATTTCCTTTCTACCGGTGATGTTCAATTTTTCGGCTAGTGGACAGTAATGTCATCTGAAAAAAGAAGACGACACTGTTCCGAACCGGACTAGACTACTCCAAACCATGTTCAATGCTTAAACTGGGCAGTTCAGGCCCGATTTGACTACGTTTTTCAAAATTAAAAATTTCTAAATTCATTCTCTATCAAATGGTGGCTTCAATTCTCCAATTTCAATTTTCTAAGCCACCTATAAAAATGAATTTAGCATCCAATTCAATAGTGGTTCAAACCGGTTCAATCCTGTTCAAATCTGGTTCACCTGAACCGGTCTGGTTTTCTCTCCCAAAAATCTCCTAAAGTCCCTTTCAAAGGTTTTTATGTCTCTTTAGGTCATTTGAGAGTTGTAAATTTCCCAATTTGCCCGTTCTCTAGTGGTTGGGGTTCGTGAATCGATTCGGTTCTTTCCTAGTTTTCCTTAACTCCAAAGGGCGAGGGTTACATTATACAATCCCCAAAAGGTTGGAAAGTCGATAACAACCCTTAAGGAAGTATTCTAGAAATCTAATGGACAGAGAGAGGTTCTATAGCATGTCATGTTGTAAGGGACATGTAAGCTCAACAGTCCCATGGAAAAATGTGGCTCAAGTAAGGAAGAGTTTGCTAGTTAAGCATGACAAGGTCAAACGTAAAATTTTGATTGAAGTTGTAATAAACAATAGATGAAGGAAGGGACAAAATAGGACGAGAAGGTGATAATGCCAAAATCTGTGATAACAAATACGCAACGATCAAGATAACAACTAGACACGGGAATGATTGGGAATTTTTGAATTCCCAATCCTGAAATCCTGGGCAAGGACCCTCAAGAGTAAGAATCTTGCCCTAATTAGAGAAAAAAGTAAACCTAAGGATGTAGCTTTAGACTAATGGGTAAGACATACCTAGTTATAATAAACTCCATGAAATGAGTAAACATTGGAAAAGGAAAAGAAATTCATTAAGTGCGGGATATAAAGGGGCTAAGTTAAAGAACAACCAAAGTGTTAGCATGTCCAGCAAACCCCAAGTTGACACCAAGGAAAATTATTCTCGATGCAAAGGGAGCTAATTAAGTTTTGGGGACAAAACTCCTAAAAGGAGGGGAGAGTTGTAAACCCCATCCTTTATAAATAAGAAAACTGGGAAAGGAACCGGTAGTTTCAAAAGAGAAAACCGAGCTAGTTCACAAACCATAACCGATAAGGAAAGGATAAATTGGGGAATTAACAACTCTCAAGTGACTCAAAGAGTCATAAAAATTAGGGGAAAAGGACCTTTGGATGAATTGGAAGAGAAAACCAGACAGGTTCAGGTGAACTAGACCAGAACAGGATTGAACTAGTTTGAACCACATTTGAACCGATTTCTAAATTCAATTTTCTAGGTGGCTTAAAATATTCAAATTGGGGAATTGAAGACAACATTACATAGTGAATGAATTTATATGAATTTAGAAATTTTTAATTTTGAGAAAATTGGTCGAATCGGGCCTGAACCGCCCAATTTACGCATTGAACCCTGTCGGACTAGTCCGGTTCGGTTTGGAATTATGTCATCTTCTTCCTTCAAATGACAACATTGTTCATTCAATGTAGAAATGGATAACACCAGTGAAGGAAAATAGCTCCGATCAGGATGTTTCAAGGCGAGGAAAAGCTCGACAAAAAAGAAAAGTTGTCTAGCAGAGGGTCCTCGAGCTCCCTATATAAAGAGCTCCTCTCCATTCATCCTCCACACACCTAAAATCTCCATTCTCTCTCAATTGCTCCATTTTTCGGTGAAGCTCGAACCAGAGCTCCAATATAGGCATTTTTCTTTGCCTCAAAAGGCGAGGTCCGATCCTACAGAATCTGGGGGAAGTCATCCACCTGATAGCACCTTCCTTTCGACCCGAGGACCGTCGGAGAAGCGCTAACAAAATCAAACAGTGAAGTAGATCTGATAGATAGAAGTTGCCCAATATTGGCTGAGCTGAAGTCAGCCAATTTCAGCCCTCCTCTGGCCAAACCAAGCCTCACCAACACCCCCACAACCCTCATACGACCTCAACAGAGCTGACAGGTAAGTCAATTGGGCCCTACTCAGTCGTTGTAGATTGGAGTTAGAGAGAGAAAGTGCTAAAATTTATTGACAAAATTCTCCCTCAATTCGATATCAATTGTAGCAATTCTTGATCCTAGAAGGAACCTCAGGACAAGAGCTACCTTCCTCAATCGAGATCTCGGACTGTTACACCTCCGACGGTAAGCTTTCGAAGCTTTCTCTCTCTACAAGAAGTTTTTCGATGAAGCTTCATTTGAGGTCAATTCATACCCAAATGATGCGATTCAAAGCTAAATTGAATCATATGGAAGTGTAGGAACTAATCCATACCTTCAATTTCAGCAAATAACCCCGATTATGTGGCCAATTTGAAGAAATTAAATTCGGCGATTTTGAAGGGGAGAAATTGAGGGAAAAGTTGTGGGACCTCTTTTGTGGGACCTCTTTGCAATTGAGGGAGAAATTGAGGGAATTTTGAAAATTTGTGGGACCTCTTTGCAATTTCCCAAAATTGAAGGCCAGTTGGCCATGAGAAAGATGTTAAGGGATCAATTGGTCAATTTTTGGAACAATTGGGGTCAAAATGCCATTTTTGGAAAGTAGGGGCAAAATGGTAATTTTTAAAAAGTTGGGGACCAAATTAGAAATTTGGAAAACTTGCGCCCCTTATACAATTTCAAGTAAAATGACGACTCGAAAGGAATTTTGGAAACCTTGGGACTCAAATTGGGCAAAAGTTGGTGTTAGAGACCTAAAGTTAAAAAATAAACTTTAGGGACCTAAGTGCAATTTATCGATAATTGGTGAGGCTAGGCTTTTATGCCAAACCGTAAGTGATAAGGTTGCCCAAATCATGTGGGGACAAGTGTGACCAAAACGCAAGCAAGAGCAAGCTCGTGTAGACTTGGAAAATTGACCAAGGATGAACACGTCATGGTTATCGTGTGAGTGGGCATATTTTCATCATAACTGGTTGGGATGGTGAGCACTTCAGAAATGAAAAACTACTAGTAAGTGGAACTTTAACATCATAACTGGTTGGGGTGATGGGTGATTTAAGCTAAAACCTACTTACCGGTTGTAAGTAGTGGAAATCATACCAGGTTGGTATGATGGGCTTCCTTGAAGGAAGGAGAAACCTGCTTGCCGATTGTAAGCGTAGATATCATCACACCCGGTTGGCGAGATGAAGTGAAAATGAAAAACCACTTGTAAGTGGTTTTTCATACCCGGTTGGGATGGTGAGAACTTTAGAAATAAAAAACCACTTGTAAGTGGGATTTTAACATCATACCTGATTGGGGTGATGGGTGATTTAAGCTAAAACTTACTTACTGGTTGTAAGTAGAGGAAATCATGCCTGGTTGGTTTAATGGACTTCCTTGAAGGAAGGAGAAACCCGCTTGCCGATTGTAAGCATAGATATCATCATACCCAGTTGGTGAGATGAAGTGAAAATATATTTTTGTCAGAAGTATTCTCCCCTGACTGTGTGTCAATGCTTAAAATATTTAGGAGACCTTCTTGACGAGACCTAGAATAACTCAAATAGGCCAAAGGCCACAGTTTTTTAACTTGTGGGGCTAAATGCCCGATTTTGGAAAATCACGTGTAGTGGGCCCAAGGCTAGTGCACACGAGCAAAAGCTTGTAAATAAACTTGAATTGAGAAAGCCATGAAACATCTAATGTAGCTGATGTGTGATTTTGCCATGGTACCAAGTGAGGACTGACAGTACTCAATGGAGTGGCGGTAGTGCATCAATGTCAGGTCGACGGATCGGCCTAGACAAAAGCTGTAGGTCGGGTTGAGGGCTGGGGCCGTTGGACTAGTGGCACCAAATATAAATGGCTATATGTGAAAACTATTGTTTTGTGCATGCTCTTGAGGTACAGGACCATCAATGTATGCCCCGCCCTTTTGAGTTAAGGAAAACTAGGAAAAGAACCGGTTAAATCGAGTAAGAAAACTAAACCGGTTCACAAACCCGATCATTTGGGAACGGGCAATTTGGAAATTTACAACTCCTGGGAAATCCAAATGGTTCATAAAACCTTGGAAAAGAACCTTACAACAAATTGGAAGAGAAAAACCAGACCGATTTAGATGAACCAGATCCAATTGGATTGAACCCGTTTATGAACCGAGTCGGTTCATGAACCGGAACTGATAGAGAAAGGGCAAATTGAGAAATTTATGGATCCTGAGTGACCCAAAGAGTCCCAAAAGTCATGGAAATGGACTTGAGAATGAATTAGAGATGAAAACCAAATCGGTTTAGGTGAACCAGATCCGAACCAGATTGAACCGGTTTGAACCACTACTAAACCGGATTATAAATTCATTTTTCTAGGTGGCGTAAAAAATTCAAATTTGAGATTTGAGGCCACATTGGATAGAAAATGAATTTAGATGGATTTCGAAATTTTTAGATTTGAAAAATTCGGTCGAATGGGGGGTGAACCGGCTAGTTTAAGCTTTGAACCTTGTTCGGATCGGTCCAATCCGGTTTGGAACAGTGTCATCTTCTTCCATTAGATGATAGCATTGTTCACTCACTAGAAATACGTGCAACGCTGGTGAAGCTGAAAAGTCTCCAGCCATGGAATTTCATACAATGAATGACCACCATTAAGGTGCCAATCGGACGGCCAAGAAGTCCCCGAGCTTCCTATATAAAGAATTCCTCCCCATTCATCATCTTCATACTTGAAAACTCCATTCTCTCTCAATTGCACCATTTTTCGGTGAAGCTCGAAAGGTGAGGTTGGGTTCTTTTCTGAGCTAGAGCTCTTACTTGGGCACTTTTCTGAGCCAAACAAGGCGAGGTTGGGTTCTTTAGAACTAGGGAGAAGTTAGCTACACGCTTATAGTCTCAGTTTTCTCCGAGAATTGTCGGAGAAGCGTCAGCATGATGGAATAGTGAAGCAGCGCCGGCGGACCGAAGTTGCCCTATTTTGGCCTAGCTGAAATCGACCAATTCGAGCCCTCCTTAGGACAAACCAAGCCCCCCCAACACTTCCTCAGCCCTCTCACGGCCGAATTAGCATTGAAAGGTAAGCCAATTCGGCTCCCCTTTGCAATTTCCAACCGATGCTAGAGAGAGAACCGGCAGAATTTCGATGATGAAATTCTAACTCAATTTAGTATCAATTGATTCAATTCTTGATTCTAGGATAAATCTCAGGATGACAGCTATCTACCCAGATAGAAAGCTCAGGCCACCGTGCCCTCACCGGTGAGAAATAGAAGCTTTCTCTCTCTACAGAGTATTTTTCGGCGAAGCTTCGTTTGAGCTTGTTCCGGCATCAAAACTTGAGATTCAAAGTGCTATTAAATCATATGAAGATGTAGGATCTCAATTTTAACTTCAATTTCAACAATTAGATGTGTTTGATTGGTCAATTTGATGAAATCAAATCCAATTATGTTAAGGAATTGAAATTGGGGGGAAAATCGGGGATTTTCGAAAATTCGAAGGACCAAGAAGCAATTTTATAAAATTGAGAGTCAATTGGGCATGATAAAAATTTTAGAAGGGGCTGTTGAGGAATTTTAGAATTTTTTAGTGAAACTTACCATTTTTGTAAAGGAAGGGCAAAATGGTAATTTTGGAAAAGTTGAGGGACCAAATTGGAAATTTGGGAAATTAAACCCCTTTTTGTGAATTTGAATAAATTGAGGTCCTAAGATAAATTTTTAAAAGTTTTGGGACTCAATTTGAGGAAAAACCGGCATTGAGGACTTAAAGTTAAAGAAAAATAACTTTAAGGACCTAATTGTAAATAAATAAAAAGTTTGGTTTTCTCTTTCATTTGGAATGAATGAAGGCTATTAGGCCGAGGGATAATGAACAAAGATGTTCATATCATGTAGGAACACGAAGTATCGGGAACGTCAGCAAGAACAAGCTCGTGTGAATACAAAGAATCAATCGAGTGGAATTCACTGTGTTAACGGGTGAGTGTAATTTTATATCATACCCGGTTGGGAATGATTAATACCTCTAAATAAAAACTCTCTATTTAGTGGTATTTTAAACATCACAACTTAGAGAAGTGATGTAAAAATCATGCGAAAAAACTATTTACTAGTTGTAAGAAGATCATACCCGATTGGTATAATGAAACTTTCTTAAAGGAAGTGGAAAACTCGTTCATCAGTTATGAGTGGAGATGTCCTCATACTCAGTTGGTATGATGAACAGTTGAAAACATATTTTTGTCGGAAGTGCTCTCCCCTAACTGTGTGTCAATGCTTAAAATTTTTGGAGACCTTCTTTACGACAGCTCGAATAGCTCTTATAGGCCAGGGGCCTCAATTTTGGAACTTGGGGGCTATTATGCTATGTTTTGAAAGTCTCGAACAGTGGGCCATAGGCCAGTGGGCATGAGCAGAAGCTCGTAAACAAACATGAGATATGTGCCATAAAACTTTAATAAATAAATTGTTTGGCCATGGTACCAAGACAGGACCGACATAATCAATCAACTAGCGGTAGTGCGACATGACAGGTCGACAGACTAGTCAAGACAAACAGCTGCAAGTTGAGTTAAAGTTCAAGGCCGTTGGACTAATGGCACCACAAATTATATGGCATGATAAGAAAATACTGATTGTGCATGCACTATGATTACGGGACCATCAAGACGCCTAAGAGGGGTAGTGAGACATCCGAAGGGCCTTGGATAACCTGGTGGGTATAAGGGCAGTTTATCATACCAGGTGACCATGTGAAATTTGGAGTAGCATCAAGCACATGAGACTGGGGTGGGGACGAGATGGGGACGGGATGAGGTCTCTGTCCTCATACAGATATGGAGAATCGTTATGGATAGAGGGTTAGATGTCGTGAACATCCACTCATTCTCAGGGTAGAAGTGGACGTGCTTCTATCTAGGTGGTCGGTAAAGTCGCTCCGACGTCACAAGTGGGTTTAATGGACGTACTGTCCTGTGAATGTGTGTTTGACCTACATGATGAAGGATGTGTGTTGGGTGATGACACGCCGTGATTAATAAGAAATGGTGGTAAAAACCAATACTTGAAATGAAAGGATTTTTGAAAGAAAGGAGTCTAGCACACTCCAATACAATTCTTTCTCCTAAAAGTTAAAAATTTTGAAAACTCATTCACTGAGTCGTTGTACTCAACCCCTCCCTTATATCCCTTTCAGTAAATACCAAAAAGCATACCCTTAAAAACCATCAACTAAGATGCTTGTGAGACAGGTATGATAAATTTAAAATATTATTTAGTTTTGATTTATGTTATTCTTGGAAAAAGGTGCAAATTTAAAGGACGCCTTACTCTTTATGGTTTATAATAAGGGGAAACCATTTAATAAACTAGGAGAGTGGCGGGTTGATCACGGGGATCTGACCAAACCAAGCCACAAGTGGGTGCAATGGGTGCACCTGCAAATGTGTGTTCCCTTCCTCGTGAAGGGTGTGTGTTGTCTGCTAAACACACCTAATATGGATATGGGAAAAAGGTTTTGAAAACCTTGGAAAGGATTTGAGAATCCATAGAAAAATGAATGGTAAACCTTGGGAAAATGTTTATTTGGAAAAATAAATTGAAATTGAGAAAACACTTTTAAAAGAAAATATCACCCTTGGCAGGGTAAAGGTTTTGAAAACCAAACTTTGAGGAAAAACCTTCTTTTAATGAAATGATAACCTTGGTATGGCTATTTTTAAAACTCACTTCCAACACCCGCTCACTGAGTTGTAGAACTCACCCTCTCTCTTTTACCCCTTTCAGGTAACCAAGGGAAAACCAAACTTAAAGACCTCTCTATAAGATTGGTGTGACAGTTTAAATATATTCAATTTTGTATAATGCTATTCTACAAAAGACAGGAAAGAAAGATGCCTTACTACTCCCGGTTTCGACAAGGGTGAAGCCTTCATGTACCAAAGGGGAGTGGTGGGTTGCTCATGAGGATCCGACCAAACTGGGTCGGGGCATGACACATAACTCTTGTATTTGGTTATTTCTCATTAGACTCAAAATCCTCCTTACTTTGAGGTTCAGACCTCCCAGTACCGAATTGTTCCACTTCCATCCTTAGAATGTATTCCCATACTCTTCTTCTTGTGTTGTTAAAATGTTTCACTACTCGATTTTGGTTCGTGCATCTCTTTCATGCACTAAATGTCCTTTTATATTGACTTCATTCTTTTCATGAGCATTTGGGTTTTTTGTATTTATTCTTCCTTCACCAGCTTCCTTATTGGGCTTTCCTGATTCCAACTATCGGGATTCTCATCCACTTCTTAACTTATCAACATACTTGTGGTTTTCCTCCCTTCTATCCTTCCTCATGTTCAATGACATCCTTACTTAAGGATTTCTTTTCTCTAGTCCATCCTTACTCGCTTGTGACTATTTCACGGTTCTATATTCCAAGTTGATCCCTTTCAGTCTACATGTCGATTCCTTTACTTGGGGAGTTCTTTTTTAATAGTCTCATTCTCTACTATATCTTTCAAAGTAGAGACTTCCACCTTGGGAGCTACACGTTCAACCTTCTTACCATTCCTTGAAGGTTTCCTTTCTTCATCTCCTTACACCCTTTTTATATTGGTGCATTTGCCCGCCTTTAATCCTTCAGTGTCTTTAAATTCCCATTTCATCCTTTATTCCCTATCCGAGTAACTTCCTATTATCTGGTCTTATTTCGTGTACTCCACATTATGTCCAACTGTCCAATCTTAGGCTCCATTAATAGAGCGTGAACCACAACTAGTATTGATGTTCATGGTTGTTTCCTTTAATTACCTCTTAATTGAATAGTGTACTTCTCCAATGTTTTTTGGATATCTTTTTCCTTTATTTCCTTATTATGGGTATTCCTCCCATTCCCACTTGTTACGACATCATTTGATGCTATCTTCCTACTTATCTGTTCCTTGCGTTTAACTTACTCATTGGGCCCTCATGAGTACGCTTCCCTTGCATTTCATTTGCGAGCTTATCTTCTTATTCCACTTAAATTTGGGTTGATTACTTTTTTGTTGGGATATGTATGCCTATCTAGGGCTCTCTTTCTTGGTAGGCTTCTTCCTCTTTTTTCCGGGATTTCCTTTTTCATTCATCTTCATGGGTTTTGTCCCTAAATCAATTTCATTACATCCTTTGATGCCATCCTCTCCTGCTTACCCTTACTTTGGGAGTCTTGCGAGAACATCCTTTGTACCTTGTCCTTATTCCTACTTGTAATCATTACAAGTTTATTTTATTCGGGAGGAGTTTCAATCTCTTTTTGTTTCGAGGTTTCTTGACCTCCTTCTAAGAGGCTTACTTAATCCTTCACGTGGCTTGAGTTTGGTCGTCAATCCGTTTTCATCCATTGATTTCTTTAAGGATTTTCTTCATTCTTTTTTTTTTTCTGACATTTGGACTTTTCACTTCTCCCTTCTTCGTCAGGGTTTAAATCCATGATTCTCACGAGTGTCAATTCGTTAACTACCTCATCCCTACTACTCTTCTTGCCCAATTATCTTGAGACAGTTGTCTCTCGAGTTTACTCGTCCTTAATGCCCATCCTATCGCTCTTATAGGGCATAGTCGTTACTACTTTCCTGTTCATCCTAGGTCATCATTTATCCTCCTTGATCAGCCCATAGTTACTAGTTGCTTCCCTCCGTAGGTTCGTTTGTAACCCTACTTGGCTCCTTTGCTTTTCCAAAATAGGTCACACTTCGCCATTCTGAGACATCCTGCTTGGCGTCTAACATTTGGGGTTTGTCTTCTCTTGTGAAGGCACTTCCTTCCTTGCTCCAAGATGGCTCATAACTCTTCTTAAGGGAAATTTCCCTTCATCTACACTATGCTCCGTTTGCAGTTTCTAAGGGTCCTACCTTCAGTCCTTCTTGACCCCTCCTCATATAGTTGAGGTACAAGATTGCATCTTTATTTGAGAGATAGAGTTTTAGGAACTTGGGGTTTTTATTAATTGAGAAGGAGTACAATACGCTAGGGTTTTTTCCCTATTACAAAAAGGTGATTACGAATTAGATTGGAAAGCTACTATACAAGGTTTTTTTTACGAGTGTACTCATTGGTAAGGTTATAAGCCCTTGCTGGTGTTCCTGGCATCAGGTTGGCTCTCTTCGTACTCGAGGTTGTGACCTCAACAGGTCTTGGCACCACATTCCTTGGTGGTATTGGACACTTCCACACATAATGTCTCCACCGTCCTCCTCCAAAACAGGTTACTTCCCTACATGGTCCTTGGTGGCTTCTACTATACCTCGGGTATTAGAGAGTTTTAGGGTCATCTTCCTACAAGGTGGATAATTTTGTTTAGTTCTTAGGTTATATAGTCTTGATAATGCATTCGATGGAACATGGATCTAATACCACTCAAGTTGTCACACCCCGACCCGGTTTGGTTGGATCCTCGTGAACAACCCGTCACTCCCTTTGGTCTAAGAAGAGTTACCAAAACCCAAGACCGTGAGAAGTCGAGCGTAATTTCTGTCATTATTCCCTGGAATAGTATTATATAAAACTTAATAGCTTAAAAGAACTTTACATACCTGACTTGGGGCTTGTTCTCAAAATTCTTTATGGGTATTCTCCTTTCCTAAAAAAAAGGGTTAAAGGTAGGGAGTGAGTTTCTACAACTCAGTGAGCGGGTGTTGAGTAGTAAGTTTTCAAAAAAACAGTTTATCACATCTATCTTTCTTCACAAAATTTTGGGGTTTTTGTTTATCTTAGAAAAACATTTCATCCTTTTAAATTCAATTTAATGTGAGTCCAGCTCTTTTAACACTTCCCCTAGCTCGGGAGGCGTTTAGCAAACATTCACACGCCCTTTATCATAAAGGGTACAAACATTAGTAGATGAAGTACCCCGACTGCACCCACTTGAGGATTAATGAGTCTTTACCGTCCATCCTGATAGAAGTCCAACCACTTCTACCCTAAGTCTGAGTGGACATTTTCACGTTCGCCCCTCAAACCCAAAAGTTCTCCGTGTCCAATATGAGGACGGAGACCTCATCCTGACCCCACCCCGGTCTCGATGCGCAAGACGCTACTACGAGCTTCATGACTTATTGGCACAACAAACCTGCTCTTATTGCATCCAGGTCGTTCATCTGCCCTTAAACCCATCACTACCCCTCTTGGGTGTCTCAATGGTCTCGAATCATAGTGCATGCACAAACAATAGTCTTAGAATCATTAGCAATTATCTTTGCTGCCAACGGCCCCAACACTCGACTTGGTCTTGTAGTTGTTTGCCTGACCAGTCCGTCGACCTAGTCTCAGCACACTGCCACTAGCCCATCGAGCATTATCGGTCATGATTTGATGCCATGTCGAGTAACACACAAAGTTGTCAGTTATGAAAGTTTTCATGGCTTTCATCATTATGCTTGTTTACAGGTTCCAACCCATGCCCATTGGCCTTGGGCCCACTTCACAAGTTTTTCAAAAACTCAGCTTTGGGCACTATAAGTTCAAAATCGAGGCCTCCAGCCTGTTGGAGCTGTCCCAGCTCTTATCAAAAAAGTCTCTAAAATATTTTAAGCATTTGCACACAGTCAAAGGTGATCGTTTCTGGAAAATGGTTTTGAGCTTAAAAGGTACTTATCATCCCAACCGGGCATGGTGATGGAAAATTCCATTCATAGTGGTTTTTCATTTTAGGAATGGTTCTCATCACCTCAACCAGGTATGATGTTGAAAATGTCCCACTCACAAGTGAATTTTCATTTTAAAAATGTTCTCATCACCCCAACCGGGTATGACGTTAATAAGCCCACTCAGAACTGGTAAGTAGTTTTTGGCTTTAAACTTCCTCATCACCCAAACCGGGTATGACGTTAAATAACTCACTCACCCAATGAATGTGACTTGTTCATTCCAATTGGACTTTCAGTCCTTGTCATGCTCCCTTGCACACATTCTTGTTCAGTATGTCCCTATAGTGTTCAGACATACTCATGAGGAAAGGTTTGGCATGAAAGGCTTCCTATTTCCATGTATTTATAATTAGGCCCAACTCTTGTCTTATTACAATTAGGTCCCTAAAGTTAATAAACTTTGACTTTAGGTATCCTAATACTCAATTAATTTCAATTAAGTCCCTAAGATTTCCAATATCCCTCTTGGGTCCTCAATTTTCAAAAATCACCAATTGGAACTCAACTTTTTCCAAAATTTCCAATTGGTCCCTTAACTTTCCAAAGTTACTGATTGGCCCCAATTTTCCAAAAATGAACAATCGATCCCTATTTTTCTAAAAAGGACCAATTGGCCCTCCAAGTTCCTCTACTTTGCCGATTAACCTTCAATTTTAGAAAAATTGCACAAAGGTACCTTAATTTTTGAAATCCCCAAAATTTCCCCAGTTCATCCTTTCCATTGACCCAAAGTTGATCACATCAAATTAACCCTTCAATTCGTGTTAATTGTTCCCTCTCATGGTGTTAATTGATATCCTCACTTCCCTATGATCAGACCAAGCTTTAAATCACTCTGTTTGTGTTTGAAACGAGCTCAAACGGAGCTTCACCGGAAAACTAAACATAGAGAGAGAAAGTTTCAAGAACTTACTGTCAGAGTTACGGGAGTCTAAGCTTTTGATTTGGGAAGAAATCTCTCATCCACAAGGTTCTTCTAGGATCAAGAGCCGCTACAATTTGTGTCATAAGTAGTGGGAATTTGGTTAGTGAAATTCGAGCACTTTCTCTCTCTAGAATCGAACTATTCCAACGAGGGAGGGCCGAATTGACTTACACGTTTGCTTGGAGAGGTCGGGTACAGGCTGGAGAGGCTAGAGGAAGGCTCAGTTTGGCCGTAGGAGGTTGGAATTGGTCATATTTGGATTGGGTAGAACATGGCAGCTTCGAGTCCTATGAAGCAACTTCACTGTTTGGACCCGTCGGCACTTCTTTGGTGGTCCTCAGGCAGAATGGAGAGTGTCATTAGGTAGCTAACTTCCTCCGAAATCTGTAGAACCCGAATTCGCCTTTTGTGGTGGAAAGAAGTGCCCAAATCGAAGCTATAGTTCAAGCTTCATCAAGAAATGGAGCACTTCTTCTTCTTCAAGTGTTTGAGGTGTGATGAAGATGAATGAAGGGGAGCTCTTTATATAGGGAGCTAGGGGACCCTTGGCTTTACCAGTTTCCATATTGGTCGAGCTTCTCATAAAAAAATGCCATAATAGGAGGGAATATTCCCTCGCTGGAAATGGAAGGTGGAATGCTTCCATGAACAGTGTTATTATCCTAAGAAAGAAGATTACAGTGTTCATTGACCGATCCTGTTCAACTGAGTTTAGTGACCCAAAAATAAAAATCGGTCGGTTTAGGCCCGATTCGACCGGTTTTCTAAAAATAAAATTTTTTAAAATTAATCTAAATTCATTTTCTATCACATCGTGGCCTCAATTTTTCAAATTGATATTTTTAAGCCACATAGAAAAATGAATTATTAAACTAGTTTATCATAGTTCTATATGGTTCATGTCCGATTCACCTTGAATCGGTCCAATTTTCACATCCAATCCATTTTGTGGTTCTTCTTCATGATTTTTTTAGGATTTCTTGGTTACTTGGGATTTTCCAAATCCTCGTTTTAACCTTTCTTTACCATTTTTGGTTCATTTATGTGTTCAATTTTCTCATGAAAATACCAGCTCTTTTTCCTAGTTTCCTTGGTTCGAGACGATGTGTTTCACAATATGTATATATATTGATTGGATGTTTGGGGCATTGACAAGACACCTATCGAGGTAGTGTTGACATCTAGGGAATATTGGAAGTGACGAATAAGGGGAAATTAATATCTATACTTCTAGATTAACTAGGACCCCTAGTTGATGCATGAGTATGGTCCTAGTGAGTACACCACAACAATGTGAAACTTGGCATAATTGAATCGTATGTGTATAAAGGCATGAAAAGGAGGCAGGTAGAATAATTTCATGACCTCGGGATGCTAAGTCATCCAAACAAGAGACAAACCCGAGGGGTGTCTGTTGAGTGAGTACACATGACTCACGCACTCCCATATTACTTGATCAAAACTAAGGCATGTCTTTTGGGCATGGCTTGGGACATGAGTTGTCATCACGTACTTTTGTGTGCATATCATATTAATGTTGTGATTTGGGGAGCGAGAGTTTGACCCGACATAATTGTGATTACGATTTCAGGTGGCTGGAGATAGGAGTCTCAAGAGTCGAATAAAACTATATAAATTGTTAATTATGTAAAATCATGAATAAAAATTTATGTTATACTTTTATATAAAGTCTAAAGTGGTAAATTATGTAGTGGTCTGAAATCGATACCTCAATCACTAAGCTATAAGCTCACTCCCTCCCTCAAGTTTCTCATGGTAGAAGTCGAGATGTCACTAATAGAACTTGCGCAATTGAGGTACGAATCTCGAGATAATGCATACAAAGGTTTCGAGTTATTCTTATTAGTTTCTATATTACCAAGTTGTTGTATAAATATTTGAGTTCATTATTTATCAAAGAAAAGTACAAGTTTCTACTGAAAAATCGTTGTTTGGATTTTTATTATGAAACTTAGTCCCTCCGTTTTTATCTTGGTGATTGTACAAACCATTATAATTTCGAGTGGATTGGCAGGTTGCACGAAACCGCCAAATGTGAATCGAGAAAATGCGTGATAATTCTGCTACATGTAGAAATTGGAGTCGTCAAGTTTGATATGTAGTATTTGGAGACTTCTTGGAAGTGATGTTGATGTGATAGAGTCAATAGTTATCATTTTGTTAATTTGTGTAGGACTGGAATGTTAGCCATTGAAACCTGTGAAAACAAGTATATAATGCTCGAAAGAATACCAAGCTAGGGGTTTTAACGACCAAGAGAATAACTAGACACGGGAACAAGTGAGGATTTTGGAACACCTAATCCTAGAATCCTAGGCAAGAACCCCACAAGTAATGTAAAACATGTTCCTTAGAATCAAAGAAAATCGGGAGAAGAACCGGTATGGGTTTATACATGAAGAAACGAGCTGTTTAATGAATGAAAAATAGTTAACATGGGAAATTGGAAAATCCCAAGTGACCAAAAATTCATAAAAATTATAAGAAATAACTGAGAAGTTTAATCGAGGAGAGAACCTAAACGGTTCGGGGAGAACTAGACACGAACCAAACCAAACCGACTTGAACCATAGTGAACTGGTTCACAAATTCATTTTTCTAGGTGGTTTAAAAATGTCAAATTGGGAAATTGAGACCACCATTAGATAGAAAATGAATTTAGATGAATTTAAAATTTTCTAATTTTTAGAAAAACAATCGAACTGGGTTTGAACTGACCGATTTTTGAATTTGGGATAGTGAACCCGGTCAAATCAAACCAGTCAATGGTCTGACCGAACCGATCAACAGTCAGACCTATCAACAGACTGGTCAGTGGATAACAGACAACGGTCAATGGTCAACGCTAGCTGGTGCCACATCTGCTGCCACACAGACACAGGTAGCCAATGGGAGGTTGCCATGTGTCCAGTCAACGGACAGTTAGTGCCCATCAACAAGCCATACAGACATGAACAACAAATGACAGAGTGCCACATGTCCGGTCAACGGGTCAACAGTTGATGTAGTGGCCGAGCTAGCCTTTAAGAAAAATTAACCAATCATAGTGTACCATGTGGCACGACCGCCACATCATCGTCTTCAACCTTCATACGCTGACAGAGAAGAGGGAGGAGAGAGAGAGTTGTTGGAAAGGCTGGAGTCTCTGGCGACTCAAAAGACTCTCCGGTCAAGCTCCCTATATAAAGAGCACCCCTCATTCATTCTCAACATCTCACAATCGAGTGAAGAAGAAGAAGAGTACATTTTTCGGCGATCTGCAAACCAGATCTCTGACAACAGGAAAAATATCCACCAAAGGTGCTCTGAAGACTAGCATTGGAACCAAGGAAGAGTGCACTAGCTCCAAACCTTCTCAGAACGACCAAAGGATGTTTGGGGAAGTGCGCAAAGAATTGCACAGTGAAGCTCCTCTAGAGCTCGAAGCAATGAGAGAAAATGGGAGAGAAAAACCTTGGGAAGGAACCTTAAAACAAAATGGGAGAGAAAAACTAGACCGGTTCAAGTGAACCGGACCCGAACCAGATTAAACCTATTTAAGAACCGAGCCAATTTATGAACCAGAATCGATAAAGTGATGGTAAACTGGTAATTTTATGGACCATAAGTAACCCAAGGAGTCACAAAAGACATGGAAATGGACTTGTGAAGGAATTGGGGATGAAAACCAAACCAGTTCAGGTGAACCGGATCCGAACCGGTTTGGACTAGTTTGAACCACTATTGAATCGGATCCTAAATTCATTTTTCTAGGTGGCTTAAATAATTCAAATTTGAGATTTGAGGCCACCATTGGATAGAAAATGAATTTAGATGAATTTAAAAAATTTTATATTTGAAAAACACAATCAAATGAGGGGTGAACCGGCCGGTTTAAGCTTCGAACCTGGTTTGAACTAGTCCGGTCCAGTTCGAAACAATGTCATCTTCTTCCTCAGGATGACAGCACTGTTCACTCTTCGGAAAATCGAAGCAGCACTGGCGAAGAAGAAATGCTTCCGTTTGGTACGTTTCAGGTCTTCAATGCCTATCATAATGGTGCCAAACGGACGGCCAACGGGTCCCCGAGCTCCTTATATAAAGAGCCCCTCCCCATTCATCCTCTCCACACCTGAAAACTCCATTCTCTCTTGACTGCTCCATTTTTCAGCAAAGCGCGAACCAGAGCTCCGATATGTGGTCTATTCTAAGCCAAAGAACGCAAGGTTGGGTTCTTTAGAACCGGGGAGAAGTCAGCTACACGTTGTAGTCTCCATTTACTCCGAAGGTCGCCTGAGAAACGCCGACATGATGAAACAATGAAGAAGCACCGGCGGACCGACGCTGCCCTATTTCGGCCAAGTTGAAATCAACCATTTCGAGCCCTCCTCAGGCCAAACCAAGCCCTCCCAAAACTTGCTCAGCCCTTCCACAGCTAAATTAGGACTGAAAGGTAAGCCAATTCAGCTCCCATTTACAATTTTCGATCGGTGTTAGAGAGAGAGTCGGTCGAATTTCAATGACGAAATTCTAATGCAATTCGGCATCAATTGATGTGATTCTTAATTCTAGGATGAACCTCAGGATGAGAGCATTCTGCCTCGATCGAAAGCATGGACCGTCGTGCCCTCACTAATGAGTAATCGAAGCTTTCTCGTTTGTGCTCATTCCAGCGTTAAAACTCGCGATTCAAAGTTCTATGGAATTGTATGAACATGGAGAAACTCAATTTCAACTTCAATTTCAATAATTTGAGGTGTTTGATCGGTCAATTTGATGAAATCAAATTCGACTGTGTTAAAAAGTTGGAATTAGGGGAAATTTGGGATTTTCAAAAATTCAAGGGACCGAAATGCAATTTCCTAAAATTGAGGGTCAATTGGGCATGATAAAAATGTTAGAGGGCCAATTGAGGAATTTTAGAATTTTTGGGGTGAAACTTACCATTTTTGTAAAAGGAGGGCAAAATGGTAATTTTGGAAAAGTTGGGGGGCCAAATTGGAAATTTGGGAAATTAATCCCCTTTTCATGAAATGAAATAAATTGAGGTCCTCTGATAAATTTTAAAAGTTTCGGGACTCAATTTGAGGAAAAATCGGCATTATGGACTTAATGTTAAAGAGAAAAAACTTTAGGGACCTAATTGCAAATAAATGAAAGTTTGACTTTCTCATTCATTTGGAATGAATGAAGGCTATTAAGCCAAAGGATAATGAAACGAGATGTTCATATCGTGTAGGAACACAAAGTACCGGGAATGCCAGCAAGGACAAGCTCACGTGAATACAAAGAACCGGTATAGTGGAATTCACGGCATTAACGGGTGAGTGGGTTTACTAACATCATACCTGGTTGGGATGATGAGCACAACTTAAAGTTAAAAACCACTTATCGGTTGTAAGTGGAATTTTATATCATACCCGGTTGGGGATGATAAGCATATCAGAATGAAAACCTACTACTATGTGGTATTTTAAACATTACAACTTAGAAGAGTGATGTGAAAATCATACGAAAAAACTACTTACCAGTTGTAAGTAGATCATACCTAGATGGTATGATGAAACTTCCTCGAAGGAAGTTGAAAACCCATTCATCGGTTATGAGCGTAGATGTCTTTATACCTAGTCGGTATAATGGACAGTTGAAAATATATTTTTGTCGGAAGTGCTCTCCCCTGACTGGGTGTCAATGCTTAAACTATTTGGGAGACCTTCTTGATGGGAGCTCGAATAGCTCTTATAGGCCGAGGGCCTCAGTTTTGGAATTTGGGGACTAATATGCCCGATTTTAAAAACCCCATATAGTGTGCCCAAGGCCAATTGACATGAGTAGGAGCTCGTAAACAAACATGAATTATATGCCATAAAACTTTTAATAAGTAAATTGTTTGGCTATGGTACCAAGATAGGACTGAAATACCCAGTCAACTAGCGGCAGTGCAACATGATAGGTCGATGGACCAGTCAAGACAAACAAATGCGGGATGAGTTAAGAGTCAGGGCCGTTGGACCAGTGGCACCACAGATTATATGGCATAATGAGAAAATATTGATTATGCATACACTGTGAGTACGGGACCATCAAGACGCCCAAGAGGGGTAGTGATGCGTCCTAAGGGCACTGGACGACCTGATGAGTATAAGGGCAATTCATCGTACCATGTGACCGTGCGAAATTTGGAGTAGCACCAAGCGCATGAGACTAGGGTGGGGACGGGATGAGGTCTCTATCCTCATACGAACATGAAGAATTTATTCCAGGATTGAGGGTCGGATGTTGCGAACATCCACTCATTCTCAAGGTAGAAGTAGACGTACTTCTATCTGGGTGGCCGGTAAAGTCGCTCTGAAGCCACAAGTGGGTTCAGTGGATGTACTGACCTGCGAATGTGTGTTTAACCTTCATGATGAAGGATGTGTGTTGGGTGATGACACACTATGATTAAATAAGAAAATGGTGATAAAACCGGAGATTTTGAATGAAATAATTTTTGAAAGAAAGGAGTCTGGCACACTACAATAAAATTCCTTTTCCTAAAATATAAAAGTTTTGAAAACCCATTAATTGAGTTATCGTACTCACCCCCTCCCTTATATCCCTTTCAGGAAAACCCGGAAGGGCTACCCTTAAAGACCATCAAATAAGATGCATGAGAGACAGGTATGGTAAAGTTTAAATGTTATGTAGTTTTGATTATGCTATTCTAGGAAAAGGTGCAGTTTCAAATGATGCCTTACTCTTTATGGTTTATAAGAAGGGGAAACCCTTTAATAAACCGGGAGAGTGGAGGGTTAATCATAGGGATCCGACCAAATCGGGTCTGGGCGTGACAACTGTCATCTGAAGGAAGAAGACGACATTGTTCTGAACCGAATCGGACTGGTCTGAACCGGGTTCAAAGCTTAAACTGGACGGTTCAAGCCCGATTCGACCGAGTTTATCAAAATTAAAAATTACTAAATTCATTCTCTATCCAATGATGGCATCAATTCTCAAATTTGAATTTTCTATGCCACCTAGAAAAATGAATTTAGAAATCGGTTCAATAGTGGTTAAGACCAGTTCAATCCGAATTTGGTCTGGTTCACTTGAACTGATTTGGTTTTCACCTCCAATTCATCCTAAAGTCCTTTCTCATGACTTTTGTGACTCTTTAGGTCAGTCGGGATCCATAAATTTCCTAGTTTACCCTTTCTATATCGAATGGGGTTCGTGAACCAATTCAATTTTCTCACACGGGTTGACCAGTTCTTTCCCCGATTTTCTCATTCTAAAGAAGCGAGGTTTACACACAGTCAGGGGAGAGCACTTCTGACAAAAATAATCTTTTGATCGTCCATCACACCAACCGGGTGTGAGGACATCTCTGCTCATAATCAATTAACGGTACCAATCAAGTATGATGTTTAAAATTTTCACTTAGTAGTGAGTTTTCATTTTCAAGGTGCTTATCATCCCAATCGGGTATAATATAAAATCCTGCTCACCTAATAACACAGTAATTTCCTCTTAACCGGTTCTTTGTTTTCACAGGAGCTTGCCCTTACTAGCGTTCCCGGTACTTTGTGTTCCTACATGATATTAACATCCTTGTTCATTATTACTTGGCCTATTAGACTTCATTCATCGTAATTGGATGAAATACTCAAACTTTTTTATTTATTGGAATTAGGTCCCTAAAGTTCTTTTTCTTTAACTTTAGGTCCCTAATGTCGATTTTTCCCCAAATTGAGTCTCGAAACTTCTAAAATTCACATTAGGACCTCAATTTATTCTAAATCATAAAAAGGGTTTCAAGTTTCCCAAATTTTCGATTTGGTCGCCAATTTTTCCAAAATTACCATTTGTCCCTACTTAACAAAAATGATAAGTTTCACTCCAAAAATTGCCCAAATGGACCTCTAACATCTTTATCATGCCTAATTGGCCCTCAATTTTATGAAATTGCACTTTAGTCCCTCAAATTTTTGAAATCACCAATTTTTCCCCAATTTCAACCTTCTAACTTAGCTGAATTTGATTTCATTAAATTGACCAATTAAATGAGTTTAATTATTGAAATTAAAGTTAAATTGGAGTTCATACACCTCAATAGGATTCAATTGCACTTTGAATCACACAATTTGATATTAGAACGAGCTCAAACGAAGCTTCATCGAAAAATTGAACGTAGAGAGAGAAAGTTTCGAAAGCTTATAGTCGGGGGCACGGCGGTCCGAGCTTTCAATCTGAGAAGATAGCTCTTGTCTTGAGATGCTTCCTAGGATCAAGAATCACCTCAATTCATGTCAAATTGAGGGAGAATTTGGTCAGTAAAGATCTGTCGATTCTCTCTCTAGCACCGATTAGAATTTACAAAAGTGAGCCAAATTGACTTAACTTTCTGCTCTAATTCAGCTGTATGAGGGCTGTGGAGGTGTCGGGAGGGCTTGGTTTGGCCTAAGAAGGGCTCGAATTGGCTGTTTTCAGCTCAGCCAAAAAAGGGCAGCTTCGGTCCGCCGAAAGTGCTTCACTGTTCTATCACGTCGGCGTTTCTTCGACGACCCTCGGAGCAAATGGAGACTACACATGTGTAGCTGACTTCTCCCAAAATCCAAAGAACCTGACCACACCTTCTTTGGCTCAGAAAAATGCCCAAGTCAGAGCTCTAGTTTGAGTTTCACCGAAAAATGGAGCAGTAGGGAGAAAGTGGAGATTTCAAGTGTGAGGAGGATGAATGGGGAGGGGCTCTTTATATGGGAAGCTTGGGGACTTCTTGGCCATCCGATTGGTACCTTAATGGTGGTCATTCATTGCATGAAACTCCTTGGCCGAATACTTTTCATCTTCGCTAGCGCTACTCGATTTTTTAGTGAGTAAATAGTGCAGTCATCTGAAGGAAGAAGACGACACTGTTCAAAATTGGAACGGACTGGTTTGAACCAAATTAAAAGGAAACCGGTCGGTTCAGGCCCAATTCGATCGAGTTTTTTAAAATTAAAATTTTCTAAATTCATTCTCTATCCAATGGTAGCTTAATTCTCCACTTTGAATTTTCTAAGCTACCTAGAAAAATGAATTTAGCATCTGATTTGATAATGGTTCAAACTGGTCCAAACTAGTTCAATCCGGTTCAGATCTAGTTCACTTGAATCGATTTGGTTTTCATCTCCAATTCATCCTAAAGTCCTTTTTCATGAGTTTTGTGACTCTTTAGGTCACTCGGGATCTATAAATTTTCTTGTTTGCTCTTTCTCTATCGATTTCGATTTATAAACCAACTCGGTTTTCTCTTTGGAAATGATCAATTATTTTCCTGGTTTTTCTTGTTATCAAAGGAAGGGGTTTACATAGGGTGCTTAAGGGAAGATTATCGTACCAGTTAGTCACGAAGCTCGGTGTAGCTTCTTGCGCATGAGACCTAGGTGGGGTCGGGATGAGGTCTCCGTCCTCACATCGAACATGAAGTATTTGCAGGTCTCAAGGTCAGACGTCTAGGACGTCCACTCAAACTCAGGGTAGAAGTCCGAGACTTCTATCAAGGTGGACGACAAAGTCGCACTGATCCCCAAGTGGGTATAGTATGGGACTGCTCCTACGAATGTTTGTACCCTTTATGACAAAGGGTGTGTGAATGTTTGTTAACCACTTCCCGAGCAAGGGGAAGCGTTGAAATATCTTTCTCGAAATAAAGAAAAATCCCAACATTTTGTAAAGAAAGAAATATGTGATAAAATGTTTGAACTGTTTTCGAAAACTCACATCGATACCCATTCACTGAGTTGTAGAAACTCACCCCCCCTACCCTTGAAGCTTTTTTCAAGAATAAGAGGACACCAACCTTAGACAAACCATGAAGATGAACTATCACGCCCCAACCCGGTTTGGTCGGATCCCCGTGATCAACCCGCCACTCTCTCGGTTTATTAAAGGGTTTCCCCTTATTGTAAACCGTAAATAGTAAGACGTCCTTTAACCTGCACCTTTTTCCTGGAATAGCATAATCAAAACTGCATGAAATTTAAAACTTTACATACTTGTCTTACAAGCATCTTAGTTGACTGTCTTTAAGGGTAGGCTTTTCCGCATTTCCTGAAAGGGATATAAGGGAGGGGGTGAGTACGACTACTTAGTGAATGGGTTTTTAAAGGTCTACTTTTAACTTTTAAGAAAAAACATTTATATGGAGTGTGCCAAACTCCTTTCTTTTCAAAAATCCCTTCATTTAAAAATTTCGGTTTTTTCATTATTTCTTAGTTATCGGTGTGTCATCACCCAACACACATCCTTCATCGTGAAGGTTACACACATTCGCAAGTAAGTATCACTACTGAACTTGCTAGTGGCTTCGAAGCGACTTTTCCTGCCACCCGGATAGAAGTACAACCACTTCTACCCTCGGAATGAGTGGATGTACGTGACATCTGACCCACAATCCCGAAATCACTTCTTCGTGTCTGTATGAGGACAGAGACCTCATCATGTCCCCACCCCAGTCTCATGCGCTTGGTGCTACTCCAGATTTCGCACAGACAGCTGGAATGACAAACTGCCCTTATAGCCACTAGGTCGTCTAGTGCCCTTAGGACGCATCACTACCCCTCATGGGCATCTTGATGATCCCGTAATCATAGTGCATGCACAAACAATGTTATCTTATCAAGCCATGTAATATGTGGTGCCACTAGTCCAACGGCCCTGACTCTCAACTCAACTCGCAGTTATTTGTCTTGACTAGTCCGTCAACCTGTCATGTCGTACTACCGCTAGTTGACTGAGCATGTCGGTCCTATCTTGGTACCATGGCCAAACAATTCACTTATTAAGTTTTATGGCACATATATCATGTTCATTTATGAGCTCCTACTCGTGCCAACTGGCCTTGGGCCCACTGTACAAGATTTTCAAAAAACTGGGCATTCTAGCCTGCAAGTTCCAAAATCGAGGCCCCCAGCCTATAAGAGCTATTCGAGCTACCATCAATAAGGTCTCCCAAATAGTTTAAGTATTGGCATACAGTCAGGGGAGAACACTTCCGACAAAATAGGTTTTCACTGTCCATTATACCAACCGGTATAAGGACATCTCTGTTCATAACCGATGAACGGGTTTTCAACTTCCTTTGAGGAAGTCTCATCATACCAACTGAGTATGATCTATTTAAAACCGGTAAGTAGTTTTTCCGCATAATTTTCACATCACTTTCTCTATGTGGTGATGATTAAAATACTACTAAATAGTGGGTTTTTATACCGAGGTACTTATCATTCCCTACCGGGTATGACATAAAATTTTCACTTACAACAGGTAAGTGGTTTTTATCTTTAAGTTGTGCTCATCATCCCAACCGGGTATGATGTTAGTAAACCCACTTACAACCGGTAAGTGATTTTTAACTTTAAGTTGTACTCATCATCCCAACCGGGTATGATGTTAGTAAACCTACTCACAACCGGTAAGTGGTTTTTAACTTTAAGTTGTATTCATCATCCCAACCGGGTATGATGTTAGTAAACCCACTCACCCGTTAATACCGTGAATTCCACTAGACCGGTTCTTTGTATTCACACGAGCTTGTCCTTGCTGGTATTCCCGGTATTTCGCGTTCCTACACGATATGAACAACCTTGTTCATTATTACTCGGCATAACAACCTTCATTCATTTCCAATGAATGAGAAAACCCAAACTTTTAGTTATTTGCAATTAGGTCCCTATAGTTATTTCTCTTTAACTTTAAGTCCCTAATGTCGGTTTTTCCTCAAATTGAGTCCCGTAACTTTTAAAATTTATCCTGGGACCTCAATTTATTCAATTTCACCAAAAAGGGGTTTAATTTCCCAAATTTCCAATTTGGTCCCCCAGTTTTACCAAAATTACCATTTTGCCCTTCTTTTACAAAAATGGTAAGTTTTGCCCCAAAAATTCCAAAATTCCTCAATTGGTCCTTCAACATTATTTCCATGCCCAATTGACCCTCAATTTCATAAAATTGCATTTTGGCCCTTTGAATTTCGAAAATCCCCAATTTCAACTCTTCAACACTACCGAATTTGATTTTATTAAATTGACCGATCAAGCACTTCTAATTATTGAAATTGGGGTTGAAATTGAGTTTCTGCATGTTCATACGATTCTAAGAAACTTTGAATCGCAGATTTTAACGTTGGAACGAGCTCAAACGGAGCTTCGCTAGAAAACAGACTGTAGAGAGAGAAAGTTTCGATTTCTCACCGATGAGGGCACAACGGTCCGAGATTTCGATCTAGGCAGATAAATCTCATCTTGAAGTTCATCCTAGAATCAAGAATCGCATCAATTGATGCATAATTGAGTTAGAATTTCATTATTAAAATTCTGTCAGTTCTCTCTCTAACACCGACCGAAAATTGTAGAGGGGAGCAATTGACTTACCTTTCAATCGTAATTCGGCCGTGAGAGGGCTAAGGAAGTGTTGGGAAGGCTTGGTTTGGCCTGAGGAGGGCTCGAAATGGCCAATTTCAACTTGGCCGAAATAGGGCAGCTTCGGTCCACCGGAGCTGCTTCACTGTTCCATCATGTCAGCGCTTCTCTAGTGATTCTCGGATTGACTGGAGTTTGCTATCTGATAGCTGACTTCTCCCCGGTTCTAAAGAGCCCAACCTCTCCTTTCGAGTTTAAGAAAAATGTTGAAGTCGAAGTTCTGGTTTAAGCTTCACCGGGAAATGGAGTAGTAGAGAGAGAGAGAGAAGTGTTCAGGTGTGAGGAGAATAAATGGGGATTACCTCTTTATATAGACGTAAAACCCATGTATTAAATGGGCGAGATTTATTACTAGTATTAATATTGCTATAAATTATTGGTATTAATTCCAATAATTTAATTTTGGTATTAAATTATTGGTATTAATTACAATAATTAAATATATATTAATTTATGGTTAGGTCACCCATCCTCAAGCAAGCACACTTAACATCAAAATTCTTATGGAATCTCATTCACTTGAACCAATTTGGTTTTTGTCTTTATTTTTTTTAAGTTTCTTTTTCAAGGTTTAATGAACCCTTTGGATCGTCCGGAAGTTGAAATTTCCAAATTGCTTGTTCCCATATGATCGGGTTTGTAAATCTGCTTGACTTTTTTACTCGGGTTGACCGGTTCTTTCCCGGTTTTCCTAAACTCAAAAGTGCAGGGTTTACATGAACCATAAGTCAGGTATGCAAATAGGACCCATATAGTACCAATGAATTATAGTCCAAGTACTATAGGGAATAGAACAAGATGGAACCTTGTACATGGGTGTATGGGGTCTATAAAGGAGGGAGCTCCTAGAAGCGAACTTCGAGTGAATTTGTCGTAGAGAGAAGTAAATACTATCCGAGTGACGTGTGTGATAGGGAGACACCACCCTAACACCTCATACTTAACAATCAAACCTTATAATAGATCGAGCATAAATACTAAGAAACAAAGAGAATAAATGAGGATTGTACGTAGATGACAAGAAATATACAATCATTACCAAAATTTTATGAAAAAATGTAATTAAGTATTGTGATGAGTCAGTAGATAAATCATAGTATAGAAAGTAAATGTAAATCTAAATCACGAGGGATTAACGGTGGAGACGAGATTTAAATATCTCATATTAGAGCTACGCTAGGAGTCGTCATGATTCATAATTGAATCAGGAGGATTAGATCATAAATGAGCACTACGAGAAGTGTTATTCATGGTGTAAAACAAACTTAGGTGGTTAAAGGAAAAGATTTGGGAAGTACCTAGAATTCCCTATATAATTTATTTTTATTTCTCTTTTAACTCTTGCATTTCTTTTTTATGTCCATAAACAGTTCACTTAAAATATTATATTTTTTCAAAAATTACTCAATTTTATTCATTAAACATTTTACAAATACCACTTTAAAAGGTCATAGTTCGATTATTTTCCAACAATCAACCATGCTTAACAAATTAAAATTAAGGCTAGACACAAAATATATCCAAGAAAACATATCTTCCGTTTTTCAATTTCCAATTTAATATTCTATTACGAAAATTAGATAATTATCTCCAAAATTCATTATTTTCTTTGATATTATATCAAAATAATATAAATATATATTCTTTGTCCTATTATTGTTATAACCCAAATTTAAATACTATAATTTTATTTTTTTTCACATTAATTTTCATTTTCATAAATAATCAAATTTAACTTTTTTTTTCCATTTTTTGTCATTATTAGAATTTCCAAAGTTTTCAATATGTTAATACTAAAATAATTTATCTTATAATATAAAAAAATTATTTAAAACTTTGGTATATTACATCTTCCATATTTATTTACTCTAAATATTCGTTTAAAAGATATATTTTTATTTGAATATATGATATTTTGGTTTTTCCAACTCAATTATGTATTAGTTGCAGCTAATATACCCCATTTGATAATTCTTACTTACACGTACATTTTTATGCTTGAACATTATTATTAGATTTTAGTGTAGTGAATGTTGGAATGAAGATTTGAACATGACACTAGAGATACTTTTTGAAGTTGTGCGGCCAAATACTCTTATTGAGATTTGATTGATGAATTTTGCGCACCAAATGTCCAAAATACCCTTCACCTAAAGAATATTTTTCTTCATAAAAACACTACCATACCTTCCTCCAAAAAAAATTCTCTCTCTCCACTCTCCATTACATTTTATTCTTTCTTCTAATATAGGGTTTTTTTCTTCTATAAAGATGCCCAATCTCACAAGAATTTCATATAAAAGTTTGAAAATTCTACTCTCAAAGAGCTCTCACTCTCCGAGAGAACTCACAAAAGAATATAAGTAGTCTAAACTCTCTCATTCAAATTTATATACAATGAGTTTTTCTTCACACAAAAATTTCATTCTCATTTCTTTTTGTGCTGCCGTTTACATAGACCTAGAACTTGCATTTGCAATGGATTTACAAAATAATGTTTAAACTATTTTCTGAGACTAACTTTGATTTCGAGACATTTTTCCACCACCGCATGATGTCAATCAAGTAATAAATGTTGAAAAGTTAATTTAATTTTGTAAATCTCAAGGTAGAAAGTGTTAAATTCTGTCTGATTAAGACTTTTCCGCTCTTCTTTGACAGACCTGGTGGTAATTCATTTTGAATCTTGCTGATAGACAACATCACTGTTTCTTTGAACTATGATCAGAGATTTGAGTTTTCTTCTCTTCAGCATAGATTCTGATGGTGCAGGAGCTCTCCCATTTATCATTGGGTCGGTTCTAATTTTTAACTTAGAAGCAGAAGCTGCGGCTAGGAAAATGTATGTTGCTGTCTAGTTGGATGGATTCTATAGGAGTCCTTTTAAGTTTTTTGGGAAATTAAGAGAGATCGGAAGAAGCACTATTCCTCCTCCTAATATCTTCTGGGGTGCTCTTTTTTTGTTTATATAAAAAGAATTTGGCGTGTTATTCTTGAAAAACGAATTCATATTTAGAGTAACACTATTTATATTATTAACAAAGGTTAGTTGGAGAGAAAATATAGGGGACTGAGTGCTGTATATAGTGCAAGCAGTAAACATATATTCTACTTATCAGATTATATCTTACTGACAAGTGTGTATCATGGCCCTTGTCCTTTGAGTGCATGGTACGAAGAATATCCAATCTAAACCAAATCACGACACTCTTCCCTATCTGTCCTGTAACTCTATAAGGCTATTCTTATCTGTTCTAAATCTAAGCGTTGCAATTTCTTATAAAATGTAGTACCATTTCAATTTATGTTTCCCTCATTCTCTTTCTTGTAACTGGTCATAGTTCAAAGAAAATGATGGGTTTTCTAATTTTTCCCAAACCAAAGTATACGCAGCTCCCACCGGTTGCCGGTCACTGTAGTTGCTATACAGACCCAACATTTTCTGTTTTGAAAGTCATAGATGCTTTGCACTTAGGCAATTTCAATTTGTTATCTTGTAATATTTAGTCTTTACTGATGCTTTGAGCTGCCCATTTCAGGTCATCTCTTCTTACATGGGTATGTCAATTTGCATTTGGCAGTTCATTGAAGGCCATCAAACCTTACAAAAGAATCAAAGTCATATGAGTCTCTGGTCAAAGGTCAGCAAACCTTACATTGGTTGCAATTATTGAGCCCTTGGGTGGATGAATAGTGGTATGCTACCTCTCCCTATCACATTGACATATGCGAGAAGGTGCTGAAGCCAATTTCCACAACATACCATTGACTTGACTCAATTAAACTCGTAAAGGCCTCATCATATATTATAATAATGATGTAAAGGAACTATACAGACGAGCTTAGGGACGAGTATGTGTGTAATATCGCCAAGATCCTACAATTAGAAGGAAAACATGGATGCACATAAGCTAAGAAGCCGATCATCCGGCAATACCTCATCGCCCTTCTCGTCGGAAATACAGGACAATACCGCCGACGCCTTCGCCTCAAAGGGTCGAGAGGATTTCCGCCTCCTGTGCCCCTTCAGCCTTCCTCCCACCCCGAGGCTGCCGTCGTCCGGATCGTCAATCATGCACGTTTACCCTACCCAATAAATGAAGGATGCTGTATACCAAATTATTATCATATTTTATCATAGAATTTCGAATGAATTTGTCGAATTTTGGATACAGTAGGAGGAAACTCGAATACAATTAGATCGGATTTTGACAAATGTGCACTAATGTAGCCCATTGGTATCTGCATGAGCAAACACGAATATAACAATTTTAAAATGGAAAAAAAGTTAAATTAAAATTTAAGAGAGATTAATTTATAAAAAAAAGAAAGTTGAAATAAGGTTTATTTATCTTATTTAAAAATTGTCTTGCTCAAATAGTTGTTTTTTGCGTTAATAAATGAATTTTAACTATATTTTTAGATGGATGGATTTGGAGGTTAAAAATTTCAAATGGTAGAGAAATTACTTATTAGGTAAAAAAATGTTGGAATTTGGAGGGTAAAGAATCATATTCAAACACACAACCATACATTTATACTACCATACAATCTATTTAAAATTGCAAGTATTTAGAGTGATTTTATTATTTATTACTTAAATTATTTTAATACATTCACTTATTATTTATATTATATTATATTATTTATTTATTATTATTATATAATTTAAATAGATTTATATATTAAAAATATTTTATATAAAATTATATAATACAAATAATATAAATAAAAAATTATTGTATAAAATATTTTTAATATAATTTAATTATATATAATATCTAATAAATTATTTAATTTAATTAAAATTATAAATTTATATTTCTAATTTTTTAATTAATAATAAATTCGTATAACTTCAACTATACTTCACAAACACTAAATTATTAAAAAATTTTAAAAACTCCAAATCAATTACTTTAATTCAACAACTGCAAACAACTTCTAACTTTATCTTCAAATTAATTTAAACCACTTCATCCATAATTGATGAGCTCAACATTTAATTAAAAATATTTTTATACTTTTAATTTTTTTTTAAAATAGTCCTAAAAATAATATGATAACTCCAGTTTGATTTTATTCACACACTTATCAAATAATACATGCTAAAATTTTTCTTTTTGGATAAGAAGTTATTCACTTACCCTATTATTACTTTTATTCATAAATTATATTAAATTATATACTATAATTAATTCAATTCTAAGTAAAATTGGTCAAATTTAAATATTTTATTATTAACAAAGAGGACGGACATTTTTACTTATTAGAATGATTGTTCAATAATTATAACCAATCAAGTTTCATTCATAAATATTGTTGTCCTCTTTTCCTATGCGCCTATGTTGTCATTGTCCATCATCAATGAGAAATTGACACCAACGTGTATAAGACGACGGTGCCCCCATTGATCGGTTCATCCCATGCAATTAAGAGCCCCATGGCCCCCACACACTACCCATATTTTACTTTAATATTATATATAGAGAGAGGGAGAGAGAGCCTCCTATTCTCTTTTTAGCACCACTGTCCCATCTTCAAATTTCATTTAGGAAAAATATGTACGCCACCAGCTCCTTGGCGGGCGAGAGAGGCTTATAATATGGGTGAATTGTTCTATTATGTGAAAAAGACCAGCAATATGATAAACTTACCATCGTTTTAATATTTTTCACAAAAAAAGATATGATATTTGGTAAATTACAAGTCACTAAATACAAGTAATTTATTTTAAAATATCAGTTTTGTATAATTTTATTTTCAGAAAACAATTACATAAGATATATCTAACTACTAACGTTCTCGAGAGTAGTAATTTTTCCTACACTAATCGAGAGTGGTGGATTACTCACGTGATTTTTGAACAAAACGAGTCGGTACGTGACAACTTGAGTGGTATTCGAGTAAAGTTCACTCGATTTCATTATCAACACTATATAATCCATAAACTAAATAAAAACTATCTAACTTTTGGAAACAATACCCCAAGAAAATTTGCCAAATGAACCCGTCCAACCTCGGACCAGCAGTGACCTCCACCTCAAGCAAAAAAAGTAGCAAGGGAACCTACAAGCTCAAAACAGCTCGACCCGAGGAAATAATCGTGGGTTGTAGGGCACTCCGCAAATAATTAAAGAAAATGCTCAACCGGTCAAATTGTCCCAAAGAAAAAGGCGAACCCTTGGCAGAAACTATACCTTCTCAGAAGGACCAAACACCTCCCCCAACACAGCCAAAAAGAACTCTGGCACAAGAGCAGGCCTGAAAAAAATTATTAGGAGGCTTATGCTAACTATGTGAAGGTATTACACAAACTTCCACCCATTCGAGTGAGCCCCGAACCCATGAACATGATGCAACAAGTCTACAAGTATGAAGTCATAGTGTTAGAGAGGAATGGGCTCGAGGTAACTCATGAAGTCAGGGTCTGTGAAACACTCTATAACATTGTCCCAAACCGCTCCAAGAAACCTAGCTTGAACTCGTATAAGGAATGCGGGAGACAATACTTAGACATAAGTTCATCATCCTCGGAATCATCAGACAAGTAGTCCCAAAACAAATCAAAGTTGGATTCCCAATTAGGGGACATGTAGGGTTAGGAGGAGAATAAGATGGATACATGTAATAAGCCTATTTTGGCATACATTTCCTTGAATAAAGAAGAATTTGTTATGTCTAAACGTTGTGAAACTCAATTAAAAGACCACCGAAAAATTTAGACTTCCTACAATAGGATGGAGGGGCCTCAAAATCGTAAGAATCTAAGGAAAATAGACAAACTTCTCTCTAAACAGTTAATAAGTTAATGATCAAGAACTTCCAAATGTAAAGATCGAAAGTTTGGCCTCGGACAGAAATAATACTTCTCTCCCTAAATGGAGTCAAGAGCATTGGAAGAAGCCCAGAACTTGACTAGACGATTAATGAAAGGAGGAATGGCCGAAAGGGATTGACTAATATATCAAGGACGACCAAACTCAAGCCACACAAATGATTAAGTAAGCCACTCACAAGGAGGCCAAGAAATCTCGGGACGAAATGGATCCGAACTCTTTCCCAAAGAAGTAAAGCTTGTAATAGGATACAAGTAGGAACGAGGATAGGGTACAAAGGATGTGCCCACATGATTTCTAAAGAAAGGTTAAATGGGAAGGATGGCATAAAATGATGTCATAATGTTATTTTAGGGCCTGATACCCATAAAGACATATGAAAGGAGGTAGTGGTTCCCGACTTCCCCCTGAACTCAATCCCTCGGTGGACCCTGTTTCATGAGTGTGATCTCGTATGTGGGTTCATGGATGGAGATCTCTACTCCAAAGTATAAGGGTAGAGGATGAACACAATGAAAGAAACTCCTTCAAGTGAGTCCAATGAATCGATAAGTAGACCATAAGGAAATCAACTCGGAGTGAAGAACCATGAAATGGGCACAAGCAAATAAGGATGGACTAAGAAATGAAAATCCTTAGGTAAGGATGGTATCGAATATGAGGAATTTGGTATTGAAAAGGGTGCAAATTACCAGAGATGGAAATCTACGAGGTATGTCGAGAAGGGATCGGAAAACCTGATAGTGGAACTGAGAATGCCTGATAAGGATGATAGTGAATGATGAGTAAATAAAGAAAATCTAAATGATCATGAAAGGCATGGAGTATAATGTCACACCCGACCCGGTTCGTTTGGAGTCTTGTGATCAACTTGCCACCCTTTCTCATACTAATTTAGTATTCCTACCAAATAGACTAAGAAGGTAAATGTGTTGGTGTACACCTGTTTTCCATAACAAAGTTCACAAAACATATAAATAATAGTTTTACCTAGTTGCGGTACCTTTGGCTTTTCCCCTAGCTTCTGCTCTTCTTGGTGGGGCGTTTCTCCTTAAAAAGGTTTAATGGGAGGGGGTGAGTTTCTATAACTCAGTGAGCGTGGGTTGGGAAGTGAGTTTTCAAACAAACAGTTTTATCAAAATATTTTATACTTTTAGTTTATTGTAATATGAGTTCATCTCTTTTTTTAACACTTCCCCTTGCTCACGGGGTGCTTCAACAAACAATCACACGCCTTTTCTATCATAGAAAGGGATCACATGTTCGTAGAATAGTCCCCGATCGTTCCATTTGTGGTTCGGTGTGTCTTTACCGTCCACCCGAATAGAAGTCCCAAACTTCTACCGTGAGTTTGAGTGGACATTAATAGTCCGACCCTTAAACCCTAATCATGTCCACTTGGTGGGAAGAGACCTCATTTCCCCTCTGACCTCGGTCTCAGTACTTCATCATGTCCGCTTTGTAGGACGAGACCTCATTTCCCCTCTGGCCTCGGTCTCAATGCGTCAGAAGCTATCAAAGCTTCTTGACTAACTGGCACAACAAGCCCGTGCTTATTACATCCAGGTCGTCGAGCAATCCTTGTGACCCATCGACTACCGCTCTCAGGCTTCTAGATGCTCACAGATACTCATGCATGCATAACAACAGTTTTGAATTATTAACCATGATCTTTGATGCCAACGGTCCAATGGCTCTAACACTCGACCTAACCTACAGCTGTTTGCCTTGACCAACCCATCAACCTAATCCTGGCGCACTACTACTAGCCTATCGAGCCTTTTCAGTCCTATATTGGCCCTGTGGAAAGTAACACAACATTTCCAGTTTTATGAGATTTTTCATGATTCTTATAATCAGATTTGTCTACGGGCTTCAACCCGTGTACATTGGCCTTGGGTCTACTTCACAGTTTTTCCAAAACTGGGCCTTCGACCCTATTATTTTCAAATCCGAGACCTCGAGCCTATCAGAGTGATTCTAGCTCCCTTCAGGAACGTCTCCCAAAATGTTTAAGCAAATTCACATAGTTAGGTGAGAACATTCCTAGAAAAATAATTTTTCAATCTTAAAACGGTTCTCATCACCCTCAACCGGGTATGATGCTGAAATTCCCATTCACACGGCAACAGTGGTGTGGCCGTCTTGGGGAAATCTCGATGCGTGGTGTGCTCCTTTACACTGGTACTTGAACAATCAACTCCTAAATGGTTCGAGCATCCATATCAGAAGAATTGACATAATGCACCTCATACTTTTAGGTATTTGCGCATTAGTCCTTACACTATGCCTTAAATGTAGTTAGGTCCCTTAAAGTTTATACTTTGCATCTGGGTCCCTAATCCTCATTAAATCTCAGTTAAGTCCCTTGGACTTCCAATTACTCCTCATGGGTCCTCAACTTTTCCAAAATTACTAATTTGTTCTCAATTTTTCCAAAATTGCCAATTGGTCCTTGAACTTTCAAAAATTACCAATCGACCCTCCATTTCATCCAATTGCCCAATTGGGCCCCCAATTGGAAGTTAATTTCATGAAAATGACCCAATTTCCTTAACCAAGTTTGATTTTCCTTAAATTTTGGTTTTTAAAACCTTTTCCCATACCCATATTAGGTGTGTTTAGCTTTCTTAGCCCATCCCCTTTCCTCAGGAAGTGGTTAGCAAACAATCACATGCCCTTCATCAAGAAGGATACACAAATTTGCAAGTGCAGCCCATCCACTGCACCCACTTGTGGATCGGAGCGTCTTTACCATCCACCAAGATAGAAGCCTGTCCACTTCTACCCTAGGTCTGAGTGGATGTTCTCGACATCTGACCCTCAAACCCGAATGTTACTCTATGCTCGTTTGAGGATAGAGACCTCATCCTGATTCCACCCTGATCTCATGTGCAAGAAGCTACTCTGAGCTTATAGACTGACTGACACAACGAACTGCCCTTATCTCCACCATGACGTCCAATAGCCCTTAGGACCCATCACTACCCCCAAAAGGCATCTTGATGGTCCCGTACCATAAGTGTATGCACAAATAACAGTTTTCACATATGGCCATTATATTTGGTACTAATGGTCCAACGACCCCGACCCTTAACCCGACATGTAGCTATTTGTCTAGGCAGGTCCATCGACCTGGCCCTGACGCACTACTACCAGTCCATCGAGTATTGTCTGTCCTAACTTGGTACCATGGAAAAATCACACAACCAATTTCATTAGAAATTTTCATGGCTTTCTTTAATCAAGTTTTTTTACAAGCTCCTGCTCTTGCCAACTAGCCTTAGGCCCACTACATGTGTTTTTCCAAAACCGAGCCTTTAGTCCCATGAGTTAAAAAACTAAGGCCTCTGGCCTATCTGAGCTATTCTAGCTCCCGTCAAAAAGGTTTCCCAAATATTTTAAGCATTGGCACATAGTTAAGGGATAACACTTCTGAAAAAATTTTATTTTCAACTTCATCACACCAATCGGGTGTGATGATATTTCCGCTTACAACAGGTAAGCGGTTTTCTCCTTTCCTCAAGGAAACTCATCATACTAACCGGGTATGATTATCTCTACTTACAACCAGTAAGTAGGTTTTAATAGTTAAAGATAGTACTTCTCATCCCTAGCGGGTATGAAGTTAGATAATCCCACTCACCTGATGATTGTGACATGTTCGTCCCCAGTCAGTTTTCCAAGTTTATGTGAGCTTTCTCTTGTTGGCGTTCCAATCACGCGTGTCCCTACAATATTGTATAATGTTAGCCATCGTTTTCTCACGTACGATCAACTAGGTTCAAAATTGTTGGTTTATTGCACTTAGGTCTATTAAGTTCATTTTCCTTAACTTTAGGTCCTAAGTGCTAACTTTTTCCCCAAACTGAGTTTCAAGGCTTCCAAAATTCCCTTTGGGTCCTCAATTTACTAAAAATTGTGTAAGAGGCTTAAGTTTTCCAAATTTCCAATTTGGTCCCTAACTTTTCAAAAATTATAATTTTGCCCCTACTTTCCATAAATGGCAATTTGACCCCAAATGTTTTAGGTTCTTCTAGTTTTGGTTGAGGTCAGTCTAGCACATGACTGGGATCAGGCTAGTACTTCCGGAGTACCGAGATAAGGAATACATCATGTATTCTTTGTAAGTCTGGAGGCAGTTCTAATTTATATGCCACCGACCCTATCCTTTGGACTATGGTGTACGGACTGATGTACCTTGGTTTCAACTTCCCCTATTGTTGAAACCTAAGTATTCCCCTCCATAGGGATACCTTGAGAAACACTTGGTCTCCCACATCAAATTCTAGATCCCTTATCTGATGGTCCACATAGCTCTTTTGCCTATATTGAGTGGCCTTAAATCGACTCCTTATGATCTTAATCTTTTCTATGGCGTTCTCTATTAGTTCGACCCTTTCTAGCTTCCTTTCTCCCACCTCTTTCCAAAATAAGGGGGTACGACATGGTTGTCCATAAAAGGCCTCATAAGGAGCCATTTGAATACTGGCCTGATAACTGTTATTATTGGCAAACTCCACCAGGCATAAGTATTCCTCCCAATCCTTATTCGTGGTGAGTACACAAGCTCGTAGCATGTCCTCCAGGGTTTGGATCATTCGCTTAGACTGTCCATTGGTTTGAGGATGAAATGGCATACTCATGTGGAGCTTGGACCCTAAGACACTTTGCAAACTAGGCCAGAACCTTGAGGTAAACCTAAGGTCTCTATCCGACACTATGCTTACTAGGACGCCATGGAGTCTCACAATTTCCCTCATGTATAACACAGCTAGTTGTTCCACTGAATTTGTCACCCTTATTGGTAAGAAGTGGGCAGACTTGGTCAATCTATCCACAATGACCCAAATTGCGTCTCGTCCCTTCCTAGTCACGGGTAATCCCGTTACAAAGTCCATAGTGATATATTCCCATTTTCATTCGGGAATTAGTAAGGGTTGTAGTAGTCTTGATGGTGTATGGTGCTCAACTTTAATTTGCCGACATGACAAGTATCGGGCTACAAATTCCGCGATATCCCTCTTCATCCCTCTCCACCAATAATCTTGTTTGAGGGTGCGGTACATCTTGGTACTGCCTGGATGCATCGCATAGACAGAGTCATGTGCCTCTTCCAAGATTAATCTCTTTAGTTCCTTATCTTGAGGCACACACACTCTACCCTTATATGTTAGCACTCCATTACCTCGAAGGTTGTAGTCCGGGTTCGTTCCTTCGTTGACCAGGTCCAAATAGGGTTGGAGTTCCTTATCCCCTTTTTGTTGGACCTTTATTTGCTCCATTAGGCTGGGTCTTACCATTACGTCAACCAATAGGTATTTCTCTCCTTTGTCTACTTTAAGGTCCACTTCCATTCTTTCCAATAGCTGCAACAAGGGCAGGTAGCTTGTCTTTATCTGTGCCACCTCGATTTGATACTTTCGACTTAGAGCGTCTACCACCACATTTGCCTTCCTAGGGTGATATTCTATCACAAGGTCGTAGTCCTTTACCAACTCTAGCTATCTCCTCTTATGGAGGTTCAACTCCCTTTGAATTAGGAAGTAATTAAAACTATTGTGATCGGTATATATCCTACACTTAACCTCATATAGGTAGTGTCGTCAAATCTTGAGGGCAAATACTATTGCATTTAACTCTAAGTTGTGGGTAGGGTAGTATCTCTCATATACCTTTAGTTGTCGCAGGGCATAGGTGATAACCTTTCCTTGTTGCATTAATACACATTTGAGTCCTTGTCCGGATGCGTCACTATAGACGTTATACTCCCCTGCACTTGGGTCAAGCAGAGTGAGTATGGGTGACATTGTTAAACGGCTCTTCAACTCCAGGAAGGATTTCTCACAGTTTCATCCCACTTATACTCCACTTCTTTCCTTGTGAGATGGGTCAAAGAGGCAGCTATCTTAGAGAATTCTTGCACAAACCGTTTGTAGTACCCTGCTAAGCCCAATAAACTGCATATCTCATAAGGATTATTGGGTGCCTTCCAATCAAATATGACTTCCACCTTTGTCGGGTCCACCTTGACTCCATCTTTGGACACTATGTGCCCTAAGAACCCTGCCTCCTACAACCAGAACTCACACTTGGAGAATTTTGCATATAAGCAATTATTTCATAATGTCTTCAAGGTGATAGTCAGATGTTCTTCGTGCTCAAGCCTAGTTAGTGAGTATATAAGTATGACATCTATAAACACAATCACAAACTTGTCCAAGTGCAATAGGAACACTCGATTCATCAAATCCATGAAGGTTACAAGGGCATTCGTCGGGCCAAAAGGCATCACCCTAAATTCATAGTGTCCGTATCGAGACCGAAAGGCGGTCTTAGGGATATCTTCCTCTCGGATCCTGAGTTGGTGGTATCCTGACCGAAGGTCTATCTTGAAGAAGTAGGCTGCTCCTTTTAGTTGGTCAAACAGGTTGTTGATCCGTGGAAGTGGATACTTATTCTTTATGGTGACCTGGTTCAACTTCTGGTAATCTATGCACAACCTCATACTCCCGTTCTTTTTCTTTATGATTAGGACTAGTACATCCCATGTAAACTGACTAAGGTGTATGAAATCCTTCTCCAATAGCTCGTACAACTGCTACTTTAACTCCTTTAACTTCTTTAAAGCCATGCAATAAGCGGCTTGGGATATGGGATGTGTTCCGGGGATTACCTCAATGATAAATTCTAGTTATCGGCTTGGGGCCAATCCGGGTAATTCCTCCATAAATACATCCGGGTAGTGTTCAACTACCAAGATGCCTTCTAGTCCCTTTTCCTCTGACTTCCTATTGATGATCATTGCAAGGAAAGCTTTACAACCCTTCTGTATCATCTTTTGAGCCTTGATGTGGGACACTAATTGCACTTCTCCCTTCCTCCTGTATCCTTGGAAATACAGTCTGAGTGTTTCAAGAGTGTGGAAAGTTATTACCTTCTTCCCACAGTCCATCTTGGCTTGTTGGGTTCTTAACCAATCCATTCCCAATATTATTTCTACCTCCCTTAGAGGTAATGGGATCAAATCTGCCTCTAGTTTGACTCCTCCAATCATGATCTCAAATCCCTTTAACTATTTGTCCTTATTTAGTCCTTCTCCTAAGGGTGTGAGGATGTTGAGAATTTGTTCTAGGGAGGTAAGTTCTAGGGGAAGACCTGAGATTAGATCTTCCTTGATAAAGGATCTCTCTACCCCTGAGTCAAAGAGAGCGTAGACTTTTCTCCCCCACAAGTGTTTGTACCATGATTGAAGAAACGCATGTTTTTAGAAGGAAAATTTTTTAATTTCTTTATTGAATAAAATCAAATTATAGGTTTTGTCTCAATTTTAGTTATGGAGATTTTGGGAAGTACCCGTTATGGTACTAATGTCTTTTCTAGCCTCTTCTTGGGTGAGGTTTTATACCCTAGCTGGTACCCTTGTCATGGCATCCTACCTTGGAGTACTTGGGTTCACTTGGGGTGATCCAAGCATGTTCTATTGCTTATTCTTCATAAGAGTGGGGCATCCCTTTGCAAAGTGCCCCACCTGCCCACATCTGAAACTGGATAAGTAGGCTCCCACATGGTATCTTTGGCATCTAGGACAATTAGAGTTTCCTTATAGTAAGGTGGGGATCACTCTCCATTGAGGTGGTGGCACATCCCTCCTCTTTTGGAAACCCACCCTGTTTCTCCACTTTGGACCATTTTGCTTCTTATGTCCTCCATGGCGGCCTTGGCTCTTATCCTCCTTCTGGTTAGCCTACTCCATTCAGTGGCATCAGGTTTGTACCAGACGCTCACATTCGTGGGCCATACTGATTACAACTGTTAGATCCATGGGGCATCCTAATACTCAAATCTGATTTCGTATGTCCATGTTGAGATTGTCCACGAATCATTGGCATATATCTGCAGGTCTGGCTAAGTCGGGGGCAAAGGGTCTTAACTCGTTAAACTTAATTTCATACTCCGAGATAGAGTTAAGCCTTTATCGGAGTCAGAGGAAATCTTGCATCTTCTCATTAATCAGGTGTGGAGCTAGGTATTCCTCTGTATACCTCTCCTCGAATTATTCCTAGGTGGGGTGGTGGTATGCAGACTTCTGACATTGTCCCACTACCTTTTCGCACTGGCCTCCAGGAAAAATTCTGCCAGGATTACCATGTCCTCTCATAAAATTTTGGCTATCCCCATAAGTTTCTTAATACTGTCTAGCCAATCCATAGCAGCTCCAGCATCCTTCTATCCTAAGAAAGGCTTACATCCCAGTTGACGAAAAGGTTTGAGGTATTTAGGGATATCAACTGGAGGGGGATTATTAGTAGGAGGGGGATGAGATTGTACTTCCTTGGGCTCAACTTGAGAGTTGGTATCCACCTCAGGGGCGAGGTTAGGCCATCCAAACACTCGGATGAACTCCCCGTACAGTCTCTAATGCTCTGAGTTGAGTCCAGGTGGAACTGTTTGGGCTTCTTGGGGATTTTCCATAGGGAGGGATTGTTGGGCAATGTCAGTAACTGTGGCTCTTGTTCTCTTGGTTCCACTCTTGGGAGCCATATGAAATTTTAAAATTTATTTCTCTTAGTTACTACGTTATATAGTCTTGATAATGCATTCGAGGAAACAAGTTCTAATACCACTCAAGATGTCATACCCCGACCCGGTTTGGTGGGATCCCCGTGAGCAAGCCGCCACTCCCTTTGGTTCATCAAGGGTTTCACCCTTTTCTAAACCGCGAGCAGTAAGGCGTCCTTTTACTTGTCTTTCCTGGAATAGCATTATACAAAACTGAGTATTTTAAAATAGACATACTTGTCTTCTTACTATTCCAATTTAGGAGGGTATTTAAAAATGGTGTTTCCTCGATTACCTGAAAGGGGTAAAAGGAAAGGGTGAGTTATAAAACTCAGTGAGCAGGTGTTGGGAATGAGTTTTCAAAAATCGCTTTATCCGAACTGTGTCAAGGTTATCATTTCCTTTAAAAAGGATTTTACTCAAATTTCGGTATTCAGAACCTTTTTCCATACCCATGTTAGGTGTTCTTAGCTTTCTTAGCCCACCCCCTTTCCCCGGGAGGCGGTTATCAAATAAACACATGCCCTTCATCAGGAAGGGTACACACATTTACAGGTGTAGCACATCCATTGTACCCACTTGTGGATTAGAGCATATTTACTATCCACCAAGATAGAAGTTCATCCACTTCTACCCTGAGTTTGAGTGGATGTCCTTGACATCCAACCCTCAGACCCAAATGCCACTCTATGTCTGTATGAAGAAGAGGCCTCATTTCGACCCCACCCCGGTCTCATGCGCAAGAAGCTACTCCCAACTTCTAGACTGACTGACATGATGAACTGCCCTTATCTCCACCTTGTCATCCAGTTGCCCTTAGCATCACTACCCCTAGGGCATCTTGATGGTCACGTATCACAAGTGCATGCACAAACAATAGCTCTTCACATATAGCCATTATCATTGGTGCTAATGGTCCAACGACCCTGACCCTCAACCCGGCCTGTAGTTGTTTGTCTAGGTCGGTCCGTCGACCTGGCCCTGACACACTATCGCCAATCCATCGAGTACTATCGATCCTAACTCGGTACCATGGTGAAATCACACAACCAATTTCATTAGAAATTTTCATGGCTTTATTTAATCAAGTTTGTTTATGAGCTCCTACTCGTACCCACTCGCCTTGGGCCCACTGCACATGTTTTTCCAAAATCGGGCATTTAGCCCCATAAGTTAAAAAACTGAGGCCTCTAGCCTATCTGAGCTGTTCTAAGGTGAAATTGAATAAATTGATGTCCTAAGGTGAATTTTAAAAGTTTTAGGACTCAATTTTAGGAAAAACCATCATTAGGGACTTAAAGTTAAAGAAAAATAACTTTAGGGACCTAATTGCAAATAAATGAAAAGTTTAGTTTTCTCATTCATTTAGAATGAATGAAGGCTATTAGGCCAAGGGATAATGAACAAGGATGTTCATATCATGTGCAAACACGAAGTATCGTAAACGCTAGCTAAGACAAGTTCGAGTAAGGACAACAAGTCAGCTAAGAGGAAATTCACTACATTAACGAGTGAGTTGGCAAATTTACACTTCATACCTAGTTGGGATGATAAGCACATTTTCTAAATTGGAAACCACTGTGAGTGGGATTGTTTTATATCATATCCGGTTGGGATGATAAGCACCTCAGAAATAAAAACCCACTGCTAATGGTAATTTAAACATTACACCTGAGAGGAGTGATGTAAAAATCACGCGGAAAAACTATTTACTGGTGTATGTAGATCATACCCGGTTGGTATGATGAAACTTCCTTGAAGGAAGTGGAAAAACCGTTTATTAGTTATGAGCGGAGATGTACTCATACTTGGTTAGTATGTTGGACAGTTGAAAAATATATTTTGTCGGAAGTGCTCTCCCTTGATTGTATGCCACTCCTTGAACATTTTGGGAGACCTTCTTGACGGGAGTTCGAATAGCTCATATAGGCCGGAGGCCTCGGTTTTGGAAACTTGAGGGCTAATATGCCTAATTTTGAAAATCTCGAGCAGTGGGCCCTAAGCTAGTTGGCACGAGCAGGAGCTCGTCAACAAACATGAATTGGAGCCATAAAACTTAAATGAATGAATTGATTGGCCATGGTACCAAGACAAGACTGACATACTCGATGGACTGGCAGCAGTGCGACATGACAGGTCAATAGACCAGTCGAGACAAATAGCTCCAGGTCGAGTTGAGAGTCTGGGCCGTTGAACCAGTGGCGCCAAAGATTAAATAGCTTTTGAGGAAAACTTTGTTTGTGCATGCACTTGAGGTTCGGGGCCATTAAGACACCCAAGAGGGGTAGTGATGCATCCTAACAACTGCTAGATGACACGGTGGCGATAATGGAAAATGAGAAGCTGCTCGGTTTGTGTTTCTCATCATACCAATTAGTCATGGAGTTCTGTGTTTATACTCTACAAAGTTCTGTGTTTGTACTGCACGGAGTTTTGTGTTTGTACTCCACGGAGTTTCTGTGTTTGGACTCCGCGAAATTGCTGTGTTTGGGAATTCCTGATGCTTCTATGTTTGAGTTTCATGTGCATGAGATCGAGATATGGTCTCTATCCTCATACGGACACAGAATTTTAATTATGTGTGTTCCCATCATGATGAAGGACATGTAGTATTTGATAAACACACCGGTTATGGTTGGGGAGTGAGTAATGACGATGAAATTGAGATTTTTGAAAAATGAGAAATTTTAAAATAAGGAGTCTGGACACTCCAATTTAAATATTTTCCCCTAAAAGTCAAACTTTAAATACCTATTCACTAAGTCGTTGAACTCACCCCCTCCTTTATATCCCTTTTCAGGTAACCAAGGAAAACCTACACATAGACCTCCTATTAGTCACACCTGCAAGACAGGTATGTAAATTAAATTTTTTGTGTAGTTTTGATTTATGTATTCCAGGAAAGGTAAAGGTTTAAAGGACGCCTTACTCCTCCCAAGTTGAAAGAGGGGAAAACCCTTAGTAAATCGAGAAGAGTAGCGGGTTGCTCATGGGAATCTGACCAAATCGGGTTGGGGCGTGACACATTATCAATACTATGCCCTGACATTAATAAAACTTTAACTATCATGTAAGAAGGAGAATTCCTAAGAAGGTCATTGTGAAATCCAATCCTCCCCACATAACCCTGAAAAAGACACCTACCCCAAGAGAGGCAGTGGTTCAATGATTCTTAAAGGGTGAGAAAAGAGTACCCAAGGACATGGTAGAAGATTATCGGAAACTTACAGAAGCCTTATTGGAACTAGAAGGCATCCCATACCCTCCTCCAAGGCAAGAGGAACCTGTACCTCCTTCCAGGAGCCTAACCCCTCCTCTAGCCCCACAATAAACAGAGAGGAATACAACTAAGAAAGAGGCTTGGGACAACTACTAGGATGCGTATGTCACCTTCATAAAGGTCCACCAAGTACCTCCACTTACTCTGTCTAGCTTCAATCCCTTTCAATGGATGAAGTGGACATATGAGTGTGAGGCAGAGGTATTGAAGCGGTACGAACTGGAGGCCATACATGAAGTTCATCCCATAAGGGAATACGAATGGACCCTAACTAGTTCCTTAGAGCCATCTGATCAAGAGTCCCACACCATTCAAAGGCTAACTCCCGACCTATGACCCCAAGGTATTAGGGGGTAGAAAACTTCTGTAATAAGCCAATTATGGTAAGAAAATATTCTTGAATGAATGAAAGTGTAATTTTCTGGATTAAACTTTTGAGTCTCCTTGAATGAATTCAAGCAATAAAAGTTCAAAGTAAAGGGGTAGAAGTCACCTGAGAAAGGAAAAATGGGTCATTACTAGTTAACCTTAACCTATAAAGTAAGTTTTCTCGCAAAGGGACAATAAGACTTGGCAAAGAAGAGAATCCTAGAATGAAGATAAATCCTAACTAAGGAAAGGAAATAGAAGTTGGGGCAGGGGAAGAGAGTATCAAAGAGCATGAGACTAGTGAGAGACTAAGGAGTTAAGGAAAGGCTTAAAGAATAAAAGTAAGGAAATAAGAGGGATTAGAATATCTCAAAGAAAACCAAAGTAATGAAAGTTGACCAGGAAGAAAGTAAGAACGAAATGAGAACACTAAAAAGGTTAAGTCGAATGAGATAACACAAGGAGAAAGGAGAAGGGAAAGAAGTACAATAGGAAGAGAATCTCAGGAATAACACCTTCTTGGAAAGAGTTAGGATACAAGTTCTTAGGAACTCCATGAAAATAAGGGGACTTGTTGGAAGTAAGGATAGGGAACACTAAGGGAGAAATCCTGAGTGAATAAACCATACAAAGATCCATAAGTATAAGAAAACAATAAAAGAAGAACTTCTAAGGAAAAATAGAGAGATCGAACGTAAGAATCCCAGAATGGAAGACCTGAGTGAATAAACCATACAAAGATCCATAAGTATAAGAAAAGAATAAAAGAAGAACTTCTAAGAAAAAGTAGGGAGATCGAACGTAAGAATCCCAGAACGGAAGACCTTGGAAGTAGGATAAGAATAGGAAGTGGGATCGTGGAAGGAGAAAGTTCCAAGTTAAGGTAATCAACAGAGGAAATATCGTAAAATTATAGTTGAAATAAGGACCTCGGAAAAAGGTATAAGTGGCTAAGTAAGTACTTGGAGAGGTTAAGACGAACCCAATTGAAGAAAGCAGGAAAACCAAATGGGGATTTTAGACGGACCCAGTTGAAGAAAATAACCCATAATAAGCAGATCATCTAGGAGATTAAACTACTCTCTAAGAAAGGTTAGGGAGTAGTAAGGACTACACCTTAAATAGTGCAAAGGGATGGATACTAAGGACAAGAAGATTTGAGAGACGACCAAATCAAAATAATTAAACTAAGAGGATAATACGGGTGAGGCCATTAACAAACATACCCTTGTGAGGGTCACAATTCCAGTAAAGAAGAAAAATATGGAAAGGCCAACACCTTTGAGAAATAAAGATAAAAGAAATCTATAAAGAGATCAATGGCTAAGACAAGAATAACAACCCAAAAGCTATGAAAAGGTTAAATAAGCTTTCTACAGGACGATCAAGGGATTGTGAAAAAATAGGAGGATGTGAACTCCACTTCCAAGAAATAGATGAGTACTGAGAGCAAATAAGAATGAAGATGAGGTATATAAGAAGTAACTGTAGGGTCTCAAGGGTAAAGGTAAGCTAGAGAGGATGACATCAAAAGAATGTAATTTAAGGTTAGATATTCACAATGGTAAAACTAGAAGAGAATTCCGGGAGAAAAGGAGTATAAAACTTACCAAGGAAGAAAACCTTGGAAAAATATATGTGTTCCAATTAGGAGGACATGAAACCAACAAAATTGGAAAGAAGGTAAGCTCCTCAAAGACAAGTTGTTGTAGATGAAAGGATCAAGTGCAAAAGAAAAGTAATCGTAAGGGTCCAAAGGATAAGCTAAACCCAAGTAACAGGTAAGTAGGAAGACAACATCAAAAGATGTCATACGAGCAAGATAGAAACTAACTTGGAATAGAGAATTGTGGAATGATCATGAGTGAATAAGAATGGATTAAGAAAAAGAAAAGTCCTTAAGGGAAAGGATGCCATTGGAAATGAGGAATGACATAAGAAGGAAAGAGTTTCAGCATGTTAGTAAGTTATTAGGAAACTCAAGAGCTTGAAACTAGAGAGACCCAATAAAGAAGTTGGGAAAAGATGAGTAAGTAAGGATAAACCCATATGATTATATAGGATATGATGCCAAAGGCTAAATGGACGATTGGATAAGAGTAATGATAATCAAGAAATACTACCAAACAAAAAGAGGGACGAAGTTATACTATCCCTAAAAGGTAGGAAGGTTGAGAACAATTATCATGGAAGTTCTTTAAAAATGTTAAATGGTCAATGGCATGTTGTGGGGGACATATAAGCCCAACAGTCCTAGGGAGATATGACTCAAGTAAGGAAGAGTTCATTAGTTAAGCACGACAAGGTCGGACATTAAATTTGAAACAGATTTGTAATAACAAACGAATGAGGAAAGGAACAATATAGGATAAAAAAAAGTGATAATACCGACACATGTGAAAGCATGTACATAGTGCTTGAATGGACACTGAGCTAAGGATGTCAACAATAAAGAGAATAATTGGATACAGGAATGATTGGGCATTTTGGAAATCCCAATCCTGAAATCTTAAGTAAAGAATCTTGGAATGGAGAAATTGTACTTTAAGAAATGAAGGATGTAAATTTAAGAATATGACCTTAAACCTTCTAGTAAGATATGCTTAGCTAAAGTAAGCTCCATGGAATGAGAAAGTGATGGGAAGGAAAAGAGAATCCTAAGTGTATGTTATATAAGGGATAAACGGAAATAACCAAGAAGGTTGTATGTCGATAAACTACAAGTTGATATCTAGGGGAGTTTATTTTAGTACAAAGGATGTGGAATAAGTTTTGGCGACAAAACTCCTAAAAGGAGGGGAGAGTTGTAAACCCTGCCCTTTGGAGTTAAGGAAAACTGAGGAAAGAGCCAATAAACCCGAGTGAGAAAACTGAAATAGTTCACAAACCCCAACCACTAGAGAATAGAAAATTTGAGAAACTTACAACTCCCAAGTGACCCAAAGAGTTATAAAAACCTTGGAAAGGGACTTTAGGACAATTTGGGAAAGAAAACCAGACCGGTTCAAGTGAACCAGATCCGAACCAGATTAAACCAGTTTGGACTAGTTTTAACCACTATTGAGCCAGATGTTAAATTCATTTTTCTAGATTGCTTGAAAATTTCAAATTTGAGAATTGAGGCCACCATTGGATAGAGAATGAATTTTTAATTTTTAATTTTGAAAAACTCTGTCGAATTGGGTCTGAACTAGCCGGTTTAGGCATTGAACCCGGTCGGACCAGTCCGGTCCATTTCAGAACAATGTCGTCTTCTTCCTTTAGATAATAACAATATTCAGTCGTGGGAAAATCGAACAGTGCCGACAAAGAGGAAACATTTCCATTTAGTACATTTCAGGCCATCAATGACTGTCATTAAGGTGCCAAACGGATGGTTGGAGAGTCCCCAAGCTCCCTATATAAAAAGCCCCTCTCCATTCATACTCCACACACCTGAAAACCTCACTCCCTCTCACCTACTTGGTTTTTCGACAAAGCTCGAACTAGAGCTCTGACATAGAGTTTTTCTGAGCCAAAGAAGATGTTGTCGGGTTCTTTAGACTCTGGGAGAAGTCAGCTACCCAATGGTGGTCTCAAATTGCTCCGAGGATCGTCGGAGAAGTGCTGACATGATCAAACAATGAAGCAGTTCCAACAGATCGAAGCTGCCCTATTTCTTTTGAGCTGAAATTAGCCGATTCAAGCCCTCCTCAGGCCAAACCAAGCTTTCCCAACACTCCCTCAGCCCTCATACGACTGAATTAGAGCAGAAAAGTATGCCAATTTGGCTTCCCTCTGTAAATTCCGATCGGTGTTAGAGAGAGATCCGATGAAAATTTACTGACCAAATCCTCCCTCAATTCAATATGAATTAAGGTGATTCTTGATTTTAGGAGGAACCTCAGGACAACACCTATCTGCCCATATCAAAAGCTCGGATCGCTGCACCCCTGACGGTAAGCTTTCGAAGCTTTCTCTGTCTATGTCCAGTTTTCTGGTGAAGCTCCGTTTGTCCTCATCCCAACGTCAATTCATGCGATTCAAAGTGAAATTGAATCATATAGATGTGTAGGAACTCAAATCTACCTTCAATTTCAACAATTAACCTCGATTGCTCAGTCAATTTGATGAAATCAAATTCGGCCATGTTGAAAAGGGGGAAATTGGGGGAAAACTTTGGGGGAAATTAGGGATTTCAAAAATTGAAGGAACTAAAGTACAATTTCCAAAAATTAGGGGCCAATTGGCAATGTAAAAGATGTTGGAGCACCAATTGGCAAAATTTTTGAATTTTTAAGGTGAATTTTACCATTTTTGTAAAGTATGGGCAAAATGGAAATATTTGAAAAGTTGGGGACCAAATTGGGAATTTAAGAAACTTGAACCCCTTTTTGTGATTTTGAATAAATTGAGGTCCAAAGTAAATTTTAGAAGTTTTGGGACTCAATTTGGGGGGAAATTGGCATTAGGGACCTAAAGTAAAAAAAAAAAGAACTTTAGGGACCTAAATGTAAATAACTAAAAGTTTGGACATTTTATTCATTCATGATGAAGGAAGGCTATTAGACCAAAAGATAATGAACAAGGATGTTCATATCGTGTAGGAACACGAAGTACCAGGAACACCAGCAAAGACAAGCTCGCATGGAGGCAAAGAGTCGGTTAAGAGGAATTCACTGCATTATTGGGTGAGTGGGAATTTTCACATCATACCCGGTTGGGATGATGAGTACCTCAAAATAAAAAACCACTACTAATTGTAATTTTAACATCACACCTTGATGGGGTGATGTGGAAACTATGCGGAAAAACTACTTATCGGTTATAAGTACATCATACTTGGTTGGTATGATGAAAAACTCGTTTGCCGGTTGTAAGCGGAGATGTCATCACACCCAGTTGGTGTGATAGATGAATGAAAAGATTATTTTATCAGAATGCTCTCCCCTGACTATATGCCACTACTTAAACCTTTTGGGAGACCTTCTTGACGGGAGCTCGAATAGCTTAAATAGGCCGAAGGCCTTAGTTTTGGAACTTGGGGGCTAGAATGCCCGCTTTTGAAAATCTTGTACAGTGAGCCCAAGGCTTGTTGGCACGAGCAGGAGCTCGTGAACAAAAATGATGTTAAGCAATAAAAACTTTAATGAATGATGTGATTTGGCCATGGTACCAATATAGGTCCCACATACTCAATGGACTAGCGGCAGTGCGACAAGACATGTTGACGGACTAGTCTAGACAAATAGCTATAGGTCGAGTTGAGGGTCGAGACCGTTGGACCATTGGCACCAAAGAATAAGTGGCTTATATGGAAAATTATTGTTTTGTGCATGCACTGAGGTCCGGGACCATCAAGACGCACAAGAGGGGTAGTGATGCGTCCTAGGGGCTATTGGACAACATGGTGGAGATAAGGGCAGTTTGTTGTGTCAACAGTAAGGGAAGCTTAACATAGCTTCATGCGTACATGACCAGGGTGGGGTTGGGATGAGTTCTCTGTCCTCATACGGACATAGAGTTTTCTTTTTGGGTTTGAGGGTTAGATGTCGCATACATCCACTCATTCCCAGGGTAGAAGTGGACGGGCTTCTATTTAGGTGGACGATTCTAAACCCCATCCTTTGATAATGAGAAAACCGGGGAAAGAACCGGTCAATTTTGAATTTTAAAATTGAATCGGTCTACAAGCTCGATTATTAGGAAACATGCAAATTGAGAATTTACAACTCCCGAGGTGGAGATGGGATGAGTTCTATGTCCTCATACGGACCTAGAATTTTCTTTTTGAGTTTGAGGGTCGGATGTCGCATACATCCACTCATTCCTAGGGTAGAAGTGGACGGGCTTCTATTTAGGTGGACGGTTCTAAACCCCGTCCTTTGATAATGAGAAAAGCGGGGAAAGAATCGGTCAATTTCAAATTTTAAAATTGAATCGGTCTACAAGCTCGATTATTAGGAAATAGGCAAATTGAGAATTTACAACTCCCATGTAACTCTTGGAAAAGAACCTTAGGACGAATTGGGGAAGAAAGGCTGGACCGGTTCAAGTGAATTTGGTCCAAACCTAATAGAACCGATTTATGAACAGAGTCAACTCATGAACCGGAATCGATAGACAAAGGGTAAACCGAGAAATTTATGGATCCCAAGTAACCCAAAGAGTCCCAAAAGTCATGAAAATGGACTTGAGAGGGAATTAGGGAATTGGAGAGAAAAATCAAACCAGTTTAGGTGAACTGGATTCAAACCGGATTGAACCAGTTTGGACCACTATTGAACCGGATTCTAAATTCATTTTTCTAGGTGGCTTAAAGGATTCAAATTTGAGATTTGAAGCCATCATTGGATAGGAAATGAATTTAGTAATTTTTAGATTTGAAAAATTCGGTCAAATGAGGGGTGAACCGGTCAGTTTAAGCATTGAACTAACTTCGAACCGGTTCGGTCCGTTTCAGAACAGTGTTGTTGTTTTCTTCCTTTAGATGACAGCACTGTTCACTCGCTGGAAAATCGAATCAACGTCGGCGAAGAAGAAACGTCTCCATTCAATACGTTTTTGGCCATCAATGCATGTCATAAAGGTGCCAAACGCATGACCGACGAGTCCCTGAGCTCCCTATATAAAGAGCCCCTCTCCATTCATCCTCTCCAAACCTGAAAAGCTCACTCTCTCTCAATTGCTTTGTTTTCCAATGAAGCTCGAACCAGAGCTCCAATATAGGGTCATTTCTAAGCCAAAGAAGACGAGGTTAGGTTCATTAGAACCGGAGAGAAGTCAGCTACACGGTGGTGACATCCATTCATTCCGAGAGTCGCCGGAGAAGCGTCAGCGTGATCGAACAGTGAAGCAGCTCTGGTGGACCGAAACTACCTTGTTTCAGCCGAGTTGAAATCAGCCAATTCGAGCCCTCCTCAGGCCAAACCAATCCCTCCCAATACTTCCTTAGCCCTCCCATGACCGAATTAGGATAAAATGGTAAGCCAATTCGGCCCCCCTCTACAATTCCTAATCGATGTTAGAGAATGAGTCGACCAAGATTCAATAACGAAATTCTAATCCAATTCGACATCAATTGATGTCATTCTAGAAGTGAGTGGAAATTAAGCAAGATCAACAAAAGGTACTCCTGGATCAAAAGAGTAAGAATAAGTTGGCGAAAATATCGGCAAAGTATACTCCATAAATTTAAGGATTTCAATATTAGATCTAGAAGGAAATAGGGAGGAAAAAGAGAATAAAAAGTTCATTAGAGAAAGAAATCTTGGAAAGACATTGGCGTACCAAGGAAAGAAAGTGAAATAAATGGAATAAGCAAGAGTATAATTCCTCAAGAACAAGATAATGGAAAAGAAAAAACCATGTACAAACAGAAAGAAATTACCCGACTCATGACTTGGAATTTGCTGCAATAGTGTTGCCCTAAAGATATGGCGACACAACCTTTACGGGGTTAAGTGCAGGATATATACAGATAACAAGAGCCTTAAGTACTTTCCAACTCAGAAGAAGTTAAATCTCCATCAGAGGAGATGACTGAAATTGAAGGATTATAATCTTGAAATAGAATATCACCCCGAAAAGGCTAATGTGGTAGCAGATGCCTTAAGTCGCAAGTATCAACCTGAGACGGCATGTCACGCCCCGACCCGGTTTGATCGGATCCCCGTGAACAACCTGCCACTCTCCCGGTTTATTAAAGGGTGTCCTCTTATTATAATCCGTAAAGAGTAAGACGTCCTTTAAACCTGCACCATTTCCAAGAATAGCATAATCAAAACTGCATGAAATTTAAAACTTTACATACTTGTCTTACAAGCATCTTAGTTGATTGTCTTTCAGGGTAGACTTTTCAGGATTCCTGAAAGGGATATAAGGGAGGGGCTGAGTACGACTACTCGGTGAATGGGTTTTTAAAGGTCAACTTTTAACTTTTAAGAAAAACATTTATATGGAGTGTGCTAGACTCCCTTCTTTTCAAAAATCCCTTCATTTAAAAATTTGGGTTTTTCCATTATTTCTTAGTTACGGTGTGTCATCACCCAACACACATCCTTCATCATGAAGGTTACACACATTCGCAAGTCAGTATCACTACTGAACCCGCTAGTGACTTCGGAGCAACTTTTCCTGCCACCCGGATAGAAGTACGACCACTTCTACCCTAGGAATGAGTGGATGTACATGACATCCGACCCACAATCTTGAAATCACTTCTTCGTGTCCGTATGAGGACAAAGACCTCATCCCATCCCCACCACGGTCTCATGCACTTGGTGCTACTCCAGATTTCGCACAGACACTTGGAACGACGAACTGCCCTTATAGCCACCAGGTCGTCCAGTGCCCTTAGGACGCATCACTACCCCTCATGGGCGTCTTGATGATCCCATACTCACAGTGCATGCACAAACAATGTTTTCTCATATTGTCATGTAATCTGTGGTGCCACTAGTCCAACGGCCCTGACTCTCAACTCAACCCGTAGTTGTTTGTCTTGACTGGTCCGTCGACCTGTCATGTCGCACTGCCGCTAGTTGACTGAGCATGTCGGTCCTATCGTGGTACCATGGCCAAACAATTCACTTATTAAGTTTTATGGCACATATATCATGTTTGTTTACAAGCTCCTGCTCGAGCCAACTGGCCTTGGGCCCACTGTACGAGATTTTCAAATCGGGCATTTAGCTCCCAAGTTCCAAAACCGAGGCCCCCAGTCTATTAGAGCTGTTCAAGCTCCCGTCGAGAAGGTCTCCCAAATTGTTTAAGCATTGGCACATAGTCAGGGGAGAGCACTTCCGGCAAAAATAGGTTTTTACTGTCCATCATACCGACCGGTATAAGGACATCTCCATTCATAATCGATGAACGGGTTTTCAACTTCCTTCGAGGAAGTCTCATCATACCTACCGGGTATGATCTACGTACAACCCATAAGTAGTTTTTCCGCAAAACTATCACATCACTTTCTCTAAGTAGTGATTATTAAAAATACCACTAAGCAGTGTGTTTTTATACCAAGGTACTTATCATCCCCAACCAGGTATGATATAAAATTCCCACTCACAACCGGTAAGTGGTTCTTAATTTTAAGTTGTGCTCATCATCCCAACCGGGTATGATGTTAGTAAACCCACTCACCCGTTAATGCCGTGAATTCCACTAGACTGGTTCTTGGTATTCAGGTGAGCTTGTCCTTGTTGGTGTTCCCGGTACTTCGTGTTCCTATATGATATGAACATTTTGGTTCATTATCATTCGGTCTAATCGCCTTCATTCATTCCAAATGAATGAGAAAGTCAAACTTTCATTTATTTGTAATTAGGTCGCTAAAGTTATTTCTCTTTACATTTAAGTTCCAAATGCCAGTTTTTCCTCAAATTGAGTCCCGAAACTTCTAAAATTTATCATAGGCCCTCAATTTATTCCATTTCACAAAAAGGGGTTTAATTTCCCAAATTTCAAATTTGGTCCCCCAACTTTTCCAAAATTACCATTTTGCCCTTCCTTTACAAAAATGGTAAATTTTGCAACAAAAAATTTCAAAATTCCTCAATTGGTCCTCCAAGATTATTTTCATGCCCAATTGACCCTCAATTTCATAAAATTTCATTTTGGTCCTTTGAATTTCGAAAATCCCCAATTTTCCCCCAATTCCAACTTCTTAACACAGCTGAATTTGATTTTATCAAATTGACTCATCAAACATTTCCAATTGTTGAAATTGAAGGTTAAATTGTGTTTCTACATTTTCATACAATTCTTTAGAAATGTGAATCGCAAGTTTTAATGTCGGGACGACGTCAAACGGAGCTTCGCCAAAAAATAAACTATAGAGTGAGAAAGCTTCGATTACTCACAAGTGAAGGCACGGCGGTCCAAGCTTTCAATCTGGGCAGATAGCACTCATCTTGAGGTTCATTCTAGAATCAAGAATCGCATCAATTGATGCGGAATTGGATTAGAATTCGTCATTGAAATTTGGTCGACTCTCTCTCCAGCACCAATCAAAAATTGTAAAGGGGAGCTGAATTGGCTTACCTTTTGGTCCTAATTCGGTCGTGGAAAGGCTGAGGAAGTGTTGGAAGGGCTTGGTTTGGCCTAAGGAGGGCATGAAATGGCCGATTTCAACTTGGCCGAAATAGGGCAGCTTCGGTCTGCCAGAGCTGCTTCACTATTCCATCATGTCGGCGCTTCTCCAATGATTCTCGGATTGACTGGAGTTTGTTATCAGATAGTTGTCTTCTCCCTGGTTCTAAAGAGCTCGACCTCTCCTTCCGAGGTTAAGAAAAATGTTTAAGTCGAAACTCTAGTTTGAGCTTCACCAGGAAATGGAGCAGTAGAGAGAGAGAGAGAAGTGTTCACTTGTGAGGAGAATGAATGGGGATGACCTCTTTATATAAGTGTAAAACCATGTATTAAATGGGAGAGATTTATTACTAGTATTAGTATTGCCATAAATTATTGGTATTAATTCCAATAATTTAATTTCGATATTAAATTATTTGTATTAATTCCAATAATTTACTTTGGGTATTAAATTATTGGTATTAATTACAATAATTAAATATATATTAATTTATGACTATTTATGATAAGTCGTACTTTCACCAGGAGGTCACTCATCCTCACACTACTCTCGGGCAAGCATACTTAACTTTAAAGTTCTTATGAAATCTAGTTCACCTGAACCAATTTGGTTTTTGTCTTTTAATTTGTCTTAAGTTTCTTTTTCATGGTTTAATAAACCCTTTGGATCACCCGGAAGTTGTAAATTTTCAAATTGCTTGTTCCCAAATGTTCAGGTTTGTAAACTGGCTCGATTTTATTACTCGGGTTGACCGATTATTTCCCAGTTTTCCTTAACTGAAAAGTGTAGGGTTTACACGGCACAAGTAAAGACATGTTACCTATCTTGTTATAACAATTGAAAAGGATGGAGGTGGATCTGAGGGTAGACAAGAAGAAAATATGCTTGGTGGCTAATGTGGTGGTAAGACCCAGTTTAACCGAGTATATTAAGGCTCAACAAAGGACTGATAAAGTACTCTAATCTTATTTGTATCTGGTAAATAAAGAAAGGAAACTGGACTACAATGTGCGAGGTGACGGAGTACTAACGTATAAGGGTAGGGTATGTGTGTGTCTCAAGATAAGGAGTTGAAAAGATTAATTATAGAAGAGGCACACGATTCGGTGTATGCTATGCATTCAAGCAATACTAAGATGTATCGCACCCTCAAACAAGGATACTAGTGGAAGGGTATGAAGAGGGACATTGCAGAATATATAGCCTGATGATTGTCATGTTAACAGATAAAAGCAGAAAATCAGAAACTATCAGGACTACCATAACCCTTACCAACTCCAGAGTGGAAATGGGAGCATATCACCATGGACTTCGTCATGGGCATACCGATGACAAAAAGGGGCCGAGATGCGATTTGGGTCATAGTGGATAGATTGCCAAATCAGCACATTTCCTTTCTATAAAGGTGATGGACACGGTAGAACAGTTGGTCGTCCTATACATGAAGGAAATCATAAGACTCTATGGTGTCCCGGTGAGTATAGTATCGGATAGAGATCCGAGATTTACCTCCAGGTTTTGTCCAAGTTTAAAAAATACCATGGGGACTAAAATTTCATATGAGCACAACATTTCAACCATAGATAGATGGTCAATTGGAGTGAACCATCCAAACCTTAGAAGACATGCTAGGAGTGTGTGTACATACCATGAATAAGAACTGGGAGGAATATTTGTGTCTGATGGAATTCACTTACAACAATAGTTAACAAGCCAGTATTCAAATCGCTCCCTATGAAGCCCTTTATGGATGACCATGTCGTACCCCTCTATTTTGGGAAGAAGTGGAAGGAAGGAAAATAAAAGGACAGAAATAATTGAGGATGCCATCGAGAAGATAAAATTTACAAGAGTCGCCGGAGAAGTGTCAACGTGATCAAACAGTAAAGCAGCTCCGGCAGACCGAAGCTGCCCTATTTTGGCTGAGTTGAAATCAGCCTATTCGAGCCCTCCTCAGGCCAAACCAAGCCCTCCCAACACTTCCTCAGCCTTTCCACAGCCGAATTAGGATGAAAAGGTAAGCCAATTCGGCTCCCCGCTGCAATTTTCGATCGATGTTAGAGAGAGAGTCGATTGAATTTCAATGACAAAATTCTAATCCAATTCGACATCAATTGATGTCATTGTTGATCCTAGAAAGAACCTCAGGAGGAGAACTGCCAGCCCAGATAGAAAGCTCGGACCGTCGTGCCCACACCGGTGAGTAATCACAACTTTCTCTCTCTAGAGTCCATTTTCTGGCGAACTCCGTTTGAGCTCGTTCCGGCGTTAAAACTTGCAATTCAAATTGCTAAAGAATCATATGAACATGTATAAACTCAATTTCAACTTCAATTTCAACAATTGGCAATGTTTGATTGGTCAATTTAATGAAATCAAATTCGGTTGTGTTAATAAGTTGGGATTGGAGGAAAATTGGGGAATTTCAAAAATTCGAAGGACCAAAATGCAATTTTCCAAAATTGAGGGTCCATTGAGCGTGATAAAAATGTTAGAGGGCCAATTGAGGAATTTTAGAATTTTATGGGTACAACTTACCATTTTTGTAAAGGAAGGGCAAAATGGTACTTTTGAAAATTTTGGGTGACCAAAATGGAAATTTGGGAAATTAAACCCCTTTTTGTGAAATTGAATAAATCGAGGCCCCAAGGGGGATTTTAAAAGTTTTGGGACTCAATTTGAGGAAAAATCGGCATTTAGGACTTAAAGTTAAAGAAAAATAACTTTAGGAACCTAATTGCAAATAAATAAAAGTTTGGTTTTTTCTCATTCATTTGGAATGAATGAAGGTTATTAGGCTGAGAGATAATGAACCAGGATGTTCATATCATGTAGGAATACGAATTACTGGGAACGCCATCAAGGTCAAGCTCGCGTGAATACAAGGGACCGGTCTAGTGGAATTCACTGCATTGACGGGTGAGTGGGATTTTATATCATACCCGGTTGGGGATGATAAGTACCTCGAAATTAAAATCCACTACCAAGTGGTATTTTAAACATCACAATTTAGAGGAGTGATGTGAAAACCATGTAGAAAAACTACTTACTGGTTGTAAGTAGATCATACCTGGTTGGTATGATGAAACTTCCTCGAAGGAAGTTGAAAACCTGTTCATCGGTTATGAGCGGAGATGTCCTTATACCCGGTCGGTATAATAGACAGTTGAAAACATATTTTTGTCGGAAGTGCTCTCCCCTGACTGTGTGCCAATGCTTAAATGATTTGGGAGACCTTCTTGATGGGAGCTCAAATAGCTCTTATAGGTCGGGGGCCTCGGTTTCGGAACTTGGGGGCTCTTATGCCCGGTTTTGAAAATCTCAAACAAGTGGGTCATAGGCCAGTAGGCACGAGTAGGAGCTCATAAACAAACATGAGATATGTGCCATAAAACTTTAATAAATGAATTGTTTGGCCATGGTACCAAGATAGGACCGACATGTTCAGTCAACTAGTGGCAGTGTGACATGATAGGTCTTTAGACCAGTTAAGACAAACAATTGCAGGTTGAGTTGAGGGCCGGGGTCGTTAGACTAGTGGCACCACAAATTATATGGCATGATAAGAAAATATTGTTTGTGCATGCACTCTGATTACAGGATCCTCAAGACGTCCATGAGAGGAAGTGATTCGTCCTAAGGGCTCTGGATGACCTGGTGAGTATAAGGGCAGTTCGTCATACCAGGTGACTGTGCGAAACTTGGAGTAGCACCAAGCGCATGAGACCGGGGTGGGGGCGGGATGAGGTCTCTGTCCTCATAAGGACATGGAGATTTGATTTTGGGATTGAGGGTTAGATTTCACATACATCCACTCATTCTCAAGGTAGAAGTGGATGTACTTCTATCTAGGTGGCCGGTAAAGTCGCTCCGGTGCCACAAGTGGGTTCAGTGGACGTGCTAGCCTGCGATTGTGCGTTTGACCTTTATGATAAAGGATGTGTGTTAGGTGATGACACACCATGATTAAATAAGGTAATGGTAATATAACCCGAGATTTTAAATGAAAGAATTTTTTAAAGAAAGGAGTCTGGCACACTCCAATATAATTCTTTTCTTCAAAGTTGATTTTTGAAAACCCATTCACTGAGTTGTAGAAACTCACCTCTCCTTTCTATCCCTTTTTCAGGGAAAGAGAAAATGACTAGGAATAATACCGAGCCTTACCCTCTGTTAGCTATGCTTAAATTTTCCTTAAGCTTTCATTTTATTTGATATATGTCTTCTGAGGGGACAAGGTCAAAATTATGCCTAGCTCATCTCGAGTTAAAGTCAGAGGAAACTCCTCTTGAACTAAGAGAGCAGCGGGTTGTTCACGGGGATCCAACCAAATCGGGTTGGGGAGTGACACTGGTAAAATCACTCTGACGCCATAAGTGGGTGTTGTGGATGGGCTGCCCTACGAATGTGTGATCCCTTCATGATGAATGGCATGTGTCAATTGCTAAACACACTAAATGTGGAAAAGTTTTTGAAAATCGAGAATATGAGAAAGGAATAATTTTTAAAGGGAATTAAGGAGTGTGGCATACTCCAAATTATTTTATTGAAAATCTTTGTCAATCTCCCATTCAGAGTTATAGAAACTCATCCACCATTTTTATCCTTTTTCAGGAATAGAGAATGACTAGGGATAACACCAGGATTTACCCTCTGTCAAGTATGCTTAATTTTCTATTATGCTTGCATTATTATTGATATATGTTATTACAGGGAACAAGGTTGAGATTACTCATGGCTTCTCTTGAATTAAAGAATGGGGAAATCCCTCTTGAACAAAGGGAGTGGTTGGTTGTTCACGGGGATCCGACCAAATCGGGTTGGGGCATGACAGGGCAGCTTCAATCCGTCAGAGTTGCTTCATTGTTTGATTCCGTCGGTGCTTCTTTGGTAATCCTCGGGTCAAAACAAGGTTGCTGTCACGTAGCTGACTTCCCCCAAAGTCTGTAGGACCTGACCTTGCCTTCTGAGGCTAAGAAAAGTGCCCAAGTTGGATCTATGGTTTGAGCTTAAACGAGGTGTGTGGAGGATGAATGGAGGGGATCTCTTTATATAGGGAGCTCGGGGAGCCTCTACCCGACCAGTTTCCATTCTGGTCGAGCTTATCCTCACTTGAAAATGCCCTAATCAGAGGAATATTCCTCTCATCGCAAATGGAAAGTTTTTGAACCAATGAATAGTGTTGTCCTCCCAAGGAAGAAGATGACACTATTCCAAATCGGACCGATCCAGATTTCTCAAATCTAAAAATTTCTGGATTCAATGGCAAAAATCGACGGTTCGGGCTCGATTCGACCGGTTTTCTCAAATCTAAAAATTTCTAAATTCGTCTAAATTCATTTATTATCTAATGGTGGCTTCAATTTCCCAATTTTATCATTCTAAGCCACCAAGAAAAATGAATTTAGAAATCGATTCATGTATAGTTCAAACTGGTTCAGGTCTGGTTCACCTTGAACTGGTCCGGTTTTCTCTTTCAATTTGTTCCATGGTTCTTCCCCATGATTTTTATGACTCTTTGAGTCACTTGATATTTTCAAATTTCCCATTTTACCCCTTCTTTACCAATTTCGTTCGTTAAATGGCTCGGTTTTCTCTTTTGAATCAACCAGTTCTTTTCCCAGTTTTCTTATCATTAAAGAACATGGTTTACAGTCTTAGCTCAGGGAAGGTCAGGGCACCTCTAGGTGTGGTCTAGGGAGCTTGGTCGGGTCGAAATTGGTTTGGGATGGCTCGAATTGAGCTCAAGCAGCTAGAGTTGCTAACCGTCGAGGAGCGGTGGTACTTTGCGAGCTTCCCAACTCTTCTTCTGTGGTCCTCGGGCTGAAGGGAGGGTGCGGCCAAATAGAGAACTTCCTCCTGATTCTAGAGACACCAATTGCAGCTTCAGAGGTTGAAGAAAGCCCCACTGTCGGAGCTCTGGTTTGCTCCTCATCGAAAAATGGAGTACTTCACCTTCTTCACTCATTTGTGGGATGGGGAAGACAAGTGGAGGGGTGCTCTTTATATATAGAGCTCGACAACTGACTGAGCTACCGACCTGCATAGGACTCGGCCCCCGACTCGGCTACCGACGGTCATACTGGAGCTTTTCCTAGGTCGCGGGAGGACTAGCCTTCCCCTTCTCTCTCTCCTTTTTGTCAATTGACTAAGGAAGAAGACGATGATATGTCGGACATGCCATGTAGAGTGTTGTGATTGGTCAGTTTTTCTGACATGGCATTCCCACTCAGCCGCCACATCAACCGTTGACCGATTGATCGGACACGTGGCAGCCTCCAATTAGGTGCTCGTGTCTACGTGGCATGTTGACCGAGCGTCTGGTGAGTGTTAACCAGACACATGGCAGCCTCCCATTGGCTGCTCGTATTTGCGTGGCTGCTGATCGGGCATCCATTGACCGTTGACCAATTTGGTCTGTTGATAAGCTGGACCATTGACTGGTCTGGTCCTTTGACAATTTGGACCATTGACCAGTCAAGTACGTTGACCGGTCTGGTCCGACTGAGTTCAGTGACCTAAATTCGATAATTAGCCAGTTTAGGCCCAATTAGATCAGTTTTCTAAAAATTAATAATTTTTAAATTCATTTTCTTCCTAATAGTGGCTTCAATTTTCCAATTCAATATTTAAAGCCAACTAGAAAAATGAATCTTTAAACCAGTTCTTCCCGGTTCAACCCAATTCATTCTGGTTTGATCTAGTTCAGATCCAGTTCGCCTTGAACTAGTTCGGTTTTCACGTTCTATCCACCTTAGGTTTCTTCTTCATGACTTTTGTGATTTATTGGCTACTTAGGATCTCCTGATTTCCCGATTTCCCGATTTAACCCTTTTTTACCATTTTTAGTTCACTTAATGGCTCAGTTTTCTCATGAAAATCACCGGTTCTTTCCCCAGTTTCCTAGGTCCAAGAGAACGGGTTTCACATAACCAAATGCAAGAGTTATGCGTAAGGGATGATTTGATAATGTTGAAGGTAGTTAAGGAACACTACCAGGTGACAAGAAGTAACGAAGCATCACGATCCCTAAAAGGATGGAAAGGCATGAACCGCTATCGATGAAATGTTCTAGAACTATAATGGATAAAGACATTCCTAGAACATGTCATGCTGTAAGGGACATGTAGGTCTAATAGTCCCAGGAAAATGTGACTCAAGTAAAAAATAGTCATTTAGTTAAGCATGATGAGGTAAAACATAAAAATTTGGACTGGAGTTGTAATAAACAAAGGATGGAGCAATGACCAAGATAAGATAAAAAGGGGATAATACAAAACTCACGAGGTTAATGACAAAGAGCTTGAAAGGATGTTGAGCTAAAGATCTTCAATGATCAAGGAAGTAAATAAAAATGGGGATGATCGAACGTTTATAGAACTCCCAACCTAGCAATCGGGTAAGAATTCTTAAGAGAAAGGGGTCTTACCTTTAAGCGGAATCAAAATTGGACCTAAAAGTGTACTTTTGACTAGTGATTAAGAGATGCATGATCGTGATAAACTCCATGAAGTAAGTGAATGATCGAAGGGAAAATAAGCCCCTTAAGAACGTTATCCAAAGGACGAAATGAAAGGGAGAAATTTTGTGATATTTTGCCTAGAGAAAAAGCGAACGAGCAAGGAAATGTTCAAAGAAAAGGAAGTGGAAAGTCGGATCAACATATAAATTCTTCTCCAAAGTGCAAATACCAAATTGTGTCATTTAGAGCGATTGAAAATAAGTAATAAAAAGATACCCCCAAGACATGGAGAAGAAAGATACACAGGGGAAAAAAGGCATGAAAGATCCAAAGCATATGCAACAAAAATGGGGGCATGCCCCGGTGTCATATCAAAGCAAATCCCAAGAAGAAATCGAAGGGAATTGTCCATTATGCAAAGGATGCATGAATAAGTTTTGAGGACAAAACTCCTAAAATGAGGGGAGAGTTGTAAAACCCATCCTCTCGAACCAAGGAAATCAGGAAAAGGACTGGCAATTTCTATGAGATAACCAAACCATTTAAATGAACCAAAGATGGTAAAAAAAAGGGTTAAAATGAGAAATTTAAAAATCCAAAGTTTACCAAGAAGTCATAAAAATCATGGGGAAGAACCATTAAGGGAATTGGATGAGAAAACCAGACCGGTTCAGGGGTGAACAGGATCTGAACTAGATTGAACCATAGTGAACAGGTTCAATAATTCATTTTTCTAAGTGGTTTTAAAAAATAAATTTAGGTAATAGAGGAAACCATTTGATAGAAAATAAAATTAGATTAAATTAGAAATTTTTAAATTTTAGAAAATCGGTCAAATCGGGCTTGAACCGACCAATTTTTGTTTTCGGGTCACCGAACACGGTTAGACCAGATTGGTCAATGGTCCAGCTGACCAAAGGATCGTTGACAAGTCAACATCTAGTCAGCACATGCGACCAATTAGCGTACGACGCATGGCAAAGAGCACCCCGATAGTAAGTTCTAGCTTCCCAAATTGATCCTAGAAAGACCCTGGGGATGAGTTCTACCTTCCCAAATAAAGAGCTCGGACAGTTGCACCTCCGGTAGTAAGTTCTCGAAACTTTCTCTCTATATGTTCAGTTTTCCCGCAAAGCTTTGTTTGAGCTCATTTTAGACCCAAAAACCGCAATTCAAAGCTCGATCAGATCTTATGGAAGTTGAGAGGCCGACTGACACCATGAAATGGAACAATTAGCCCTATTTGAAATGCCAATTTGAAGAAATCATATTCGACCAATAGAAAAGGGTGGAATTGGGAGAAGATTTTGGGGAAAATTGGGGATTTCAAAAAATTGAAGGACCTTAGTATAATTTACCAAAATTGAAGGTCAATTGGAAAAGTGGAAGAGCTTGAAGGGCCAATTGGTCATTTTTGGTAGAAAGGGGACCAATTTGTCATTTTTTTGGAAAATTTGGGGTTGATCGGTAAATTTGAAAATTTTAGGGACCAATTGGAAATTTTTGGAAAAATTGAACCCCATTTACAATTTTGAGAAAAATTAAGGACCCATGGAGGATATTGGAAATCCTAGGGACTTAATCGAAGTTAATTGAGCACTAGGGACCTAATATCAATGATGATGAACTTTAGGGACCTGAGTGCAATAAAATAAAAATCAGGGCCTTATTTGCTAATACGTGAGAATAGGAGAGCTTTCAAGTCAAACCTTCCTTATAAGGATACTCAAATTGTGTACGGACACATTTGGACAAGAACATGAGCAAGAGAGCATGACCCAGACTTGGAAAGCCGACTCGAGACGAACACATCACAATCATCGGGTGAGTGAGAATTTTCTAACGTTATAACTGGTTGGGGTGATGAGCACATTTTGAACTAAAAAACTCACTTATGAGTAGGATTATTTAAACATGCCCAGTTGGTGTGATGAACTCTTTTACTAAAATGAAAAACCACCAAGAGTGGGATTTTCTATCATCATGCCTGGATGGATGATGAGTGCATGTTGAAGTTCAAAATCATTTTTCCAGAAATGTTCTCCCCTCATTGTATACCAATGCTTAAACTATTTGGGAGACTTTTCTAATAAGAGTTGGAACAACTCCAACAGGTCGGGAGCCTCACTTTTGAACTTATAGGGCTCAAGGCCTAGTTTAGAAAAAACTCGTGAAGTGGGCACGGGTTAGAACCCATGGACAAACATAATTATAAGAGACATGAAAACTCTCATAAACTAGAAATTTTATGTTTGACTCACCACAGTGCCAAATCATGATTGACAAAGCTCGATGGGCTAGTGGCAGTGTGCCAAGACTAGGTCGACGAACCAGTCAGGCAAACAACTATAGGCCAAGTCGAGTGTCGGGACAGTTGGATCGTCGGCACCAAAGATGATGGATAATGATTTGCTAAGACTATTGTATGTGCATGCACTTTGATTTAGGACCAATGAGACACCCAAGAAGAGGTAGTGATGGGTTCTAAGGACTACTGGATGATACAAGGTGCATAAGGAAAGATTGTCGTGCCAGTTAGTCATGAAGCTCGGTGTAGCTTCTTGCGCATGAGACCGGGGTTGGGTCAGGATAAGGTTTATGTCCTCACATCGAACACAAAGTATTTACGGGTTTGAGGGTTGGACGTCAAGGACGTCCACTCAAACTCAGTGTAGAAGTCTGGGACTTCTATCAGGGTGGACGGCATAGTCGTGCTGATCCCCAAGTGGGTGCAGTACAAGACTACTCATGCGAATGATTGTACCATTTATGACAAAGGGTGTGTAAATGTTTGCTAACCACCTCCCGAGCAAGTGGAAGCATTGAAATATCTTTTTTGAAATAAAGAAAAATCCCAACATTTTGTAAAGAAAGAGATGTGATAAAATGTTTGAACTATTTTCGAAAACTCACCCGATACCCGCTCATTGAGTTGTAGAACCTCACTCCCACCCTTGAACCCTTTTTCAAGAAAAAGAGGACACCAACCTTAGAGAAACCATGAAGATAAGCCCTAAGTCAGGTACACTTCAATTTTCTTTAAGCTGTTGAGTTTTATATAATGTTATTCTAGGGAACAAGGATAGAAATTTTCCCAACTCCTCGCGGTCTTGGAAAGTGGCGACTCTTCCTAGACCAAATGGAGTGGCGGGTTGTTCATGGGATTCCGACCATATCGGGTCGGGGCGTGATAGGTCGTCACCGCTTCTTCACTAATGAGTTTCCAACCAAAACTAGACTTTGTGTTTATTTTATGGAGAGAACCCAATCGGGTCCAAAATGATACTATTCCATCCCGAGCTGCACAAGTCCAGTCAATTGAGTTGGGGTGTGATAGGTTATCTTCTTCCAAGGAAGGTAAGATGGATGTATTACATTCAATTAGGCACAAATGAAACCCAACCTAGGGTTGCAGGGAGCATGAATGCGATAACATTATAAAATGGAGCCTTAGAGGATGTTAGAGAATGCTCCGGTCAGTGACCCGAGGAGTGGCATGACTATGCAACCCTTGTTTGTAGTAATGAGTGCTGGTAGTAGGTCATAACCTAACACATGAGGAAGTTGAAGTAGACCAGGAAATGACTATGTGTAAATCGAAAAACCCCTTGTCAAGATTGGGATGTATTGATAAGAAAGGAAGGGATTAATGTCCCATAAGTGTTAAAGTTGTGATGTGGCAACACTATCATGAAAAGGGGATATGTTCCTACGTGGAAGCAATGCGAAGTTGTATGGTGGTATAAGAGATAACAAGTGACATTGTGGAAATTATATGATATTATGGGGAATAACTTGAAAGATTTGACGAGAGTACCTATACATAGTGAGAGATGTCATCTTTAAGTCGAATGTCGGAAATGAATATGTCAAAGGGTGATATGAAGATAAGGGAACAATTACCCAAGGTAGACATCATACTATTATATATGATAGGGTGTAAGCATCACTCAATGAATCATATAGATTTCTTAGGCACCACGACAACTACTGTTTAAAAGATGACAATGATTTCCTGAATGGCATTCTAGGAAGAACGAGGAAAAAAATTAAATAGAATGGTATATGTTTTGGAAATATAAGGTGATTATCCTTACATGGAAAGAAATGAGTAGAAGTAACATACATAATATGAAATCCTAAATAATTAAGAGATTATAGGATGTATCTCATGGGAAGGAAAGAATCCTAGGTTTCCTTGATAAGGGACACCCATTGAAATTGGGGATAGAAAAACTTTCCTTGTACCATCGAGTTTAGTGGTGAGAGGGAGTTGGAATCAATGGCAGAAAACACCACGAACCGTAAGGTACAAGCTATCTAATGAGAACCAAGGAAAGTATAATAGTAGGTCATAATTTATACTCCTGTAGGAATATAGCTAGATGAAATGATATAATGATATCTAAGAAGGGATGCATCAAGGGCAAAAACGTGTTACTCCTATGGAAAAAAGCTCTTGGATTAAGCTCACAGTTAAGGTACAAGTAGCATACAACATGAAAGGAGAGATGCAGCATATGAATAATGGTATTTAGGGCTCAAATTAACTTGTCCCAAAGGAGGAAAGAACTCTATGAGTATAAGGACGCATGTGAGAAAGCGTCGGATAAAAAAACTGTGAGGAGAAACTCGACACACTCGTCATTGAACAAGTGAGACCTTAGATAAAATGAAAGATCCCATACCCTAGTGTAAGAAGGGTTGAGAAAGGATGATGCTAGAAAGAAGTAAGGCCTATGGAAGGGAAGGTCATGAGTTGTAATGATCATATGACGAGTTAAGTAAATGAGGTACTACTAACATTAGTGAGTGCACATTATAACATTATGTGAATCAAAATACCTCTTAGAAAAGGATAATACTATCAAAGGTTGAAACAAGCTAACATGTGATTCAAAAAAATAAATAACAACCCATGTTGTATAAATGAAAAATGATTATGTTTGAGTGAATGTAGCACTGAAATTTGAGGAATGGAGACCTAGAGCCTCGAGGGTCCAAAAAGTGGGTCCATGTGTAATTGGAAGGAAATAACATTGATGTATCCTATACGACCAAGTCATGATACATCAGGTATACCCCAAAGGGGGTAAGGGTGAGAGGTGTCGAACTTCTCCAAAAAAATTAAAGTGCACATTGGAACCACCACATTTAAAATGAACTATAGTTCAAATCGAGTACTGATAAGGAGTCAGACCCATAATTGGATAGGCAAAGAGGGGGTGGTGATCTCCTAAATATTGAAACTTGAGAAATAAGGGTGTCTTAAGTGTAACAATGCAAATATGACCCATATAGTATCAATGAATTATGGTACAAGAACTATAGGGAATGGAACAAGATAGAACCATGTACATGGGTGTATGGGATCTATAAAGGAGGGAGCTCCTAGAAGCGTACTTCGAGTAGATTTGTCTTAGAGAGAAGTAAATACTACAAGAGTGACATGTGTGATAGGAAGACACCATCCTAACACCTCATACTTAACAATCAAACATTATAATGGATCAAGCATAAATGCTAAGAAAAAAAGAATAAATGAGGATCATACGTATATGACAAGAAACATACAACCATTACTATAATTTTATAAAAAATGTAATTAAGTATTGTGATGAGTTGAGTAGATAAATCATAGTATAGAAAGTGAATGGAATTCTAAATCATAAGTGATCAACTATGGAGACGAGATCCAAATATCTCATATTAGAGCTACGTTACGAGTTGTCATTATTCATAATGTGGATTAGATACTAAACGAACACTACAAGAAGTGTTTCTCATGATGTAAAACAAACTAAAAAAACTTAGGTGGCAAAAAGAGAATACTAGTATAATTACCATTTACAATTTGTATTCATTTCTCTTTTAACTCTTACATTTCTTTTCCATCTATGAACAATAATAATAACTTCTACTTAAAATATTCTATTTTTCTGCATTAATATTTCAAAAATTATTCAATTTTATTCATTAAACATTTTACAAATACCACTTTTAAATGTTATGATCAACCAATACTCAATAAATTAAACTAATGCTCAACAAATTGAAGTTAAGACTAGATGCATAAAGTTTTCCAATATTAATACTTATCTTGTTATACCAAAAATATTTTATTTAAAACTTTGATATATTACATCTTCCATATTTATTGGCTATAAATATTTCTTTGAAATATATATTTTTATTTTAATGTATGATATGCTTATTTTTCAACTAAATTATGAATTTTTATTTGAATGTATGATATATTGATTTATCAACTCAATTATGTATTGTAGTTGCCTATAATATACTCAATTTGACTAATTTCTTACTTACATGTTGATGTTTATGCTTCAACAATATTGTTACATTTTAGTATAATGAATGTTGGAATGAAGATTTGAACATAATACATACCCAATTGTTAAACTTGTGTAGAAATACTCTTTTTGAGATTTAAAAGATTGATTTTGCGCATCAAATATCTAAAATACCCTTTTTTATAAAAATGCTACAATACCTCCCAATTACAAAAAATACTCGGGATAAGTAGTCTAAACTCTCATTCAAATTTATATACAATGAGTTTTTCTTCACACAAAAAAAAATCATTCTCATTTCTTTTTCCGCAACCGTTTATATAGATATAGAAGTTGCATTTAGAACCCATTCACAAAATAATCTTTAAACTATTTTCTGAAACTAACTTTGATTTCAAGACATTTTTCCAACACCACATGATGTCACTTAATCAAGCAATGAATGGTGAAAGTAGAAGGTGTTAAAGTCTTGTCTGATCTAGACTTTCCCGCTGTTATTTATAAATATGAACCAATAAGGTTAGGTTAACTTATGATATTGAATTTATTAAATTTTATCCGTGCTGGCTTCACCTGTCATTGTATTCCCATAATCTCATGATCATGTTGAAAATATAAATTTGTGTTTTCCAAGATAAAAATTCCCTTCAGACCCGTCCAATTCATTGGTATTTTACTTATCTACTTCCTCCTGCATTGTTCATGGCTTATTCCCTTTCATTGGTGAGGTATGCAGCCAAAATCTTGACCCTTCACGCAATCCTTTGGTCAGCCTTCCCTTAGCTTGGTGTATTGCATGATAGAAGAATATTGTTCTATGTGATTCCAGTATATTATTTCCTTTAGCTGTACTACAAGCTTCCACACAAGGTAATAGTTGCTCTATGCAGATAGACAACATCACAGTTTATTTAAACTATGGTCAGAGATTTGGTTTTCTTCTCTTCAGCATAGATTCTGATGGTGCAGGAGCTCTCCCATTTATCTTTGGTTCGGTTCTAATTTTCAACTTAGAAGCAGAAGTTACGGCTAGCAGAATGTATGTGGCTGCCTAGCTTCGTAATATTTCATGTTCTCCATTGAGCCGGATGGATTTTGTAGGAGTCCATTTAAGCTTTTTGCGAAATCGAGGGAGATAGGAAGAAGCACTATTCTTCCTCCTAATATCTTCTGAGAGTGCTCTTTTTTTTGTTTATATAGAAAGAATTTCCATGAACAAACGTTAGTTCCAGCGAAAATACAGGAGACTGTGTGTTGTTTATAGTGCAAGCATCAAACATATATTCTAATCATTAGATTATATTGTGCTGATAAGTATTGTATCATGGCTCTTGCCCTTTGAGTTCATGGTATGAAGAATATTCAATCTAACCAAATCACAGCACTCTTCTCTGCCACTCCTATAACTCCGTAAGGCTATTCCTATCTGTGCTGAATCTAGGTGTCATAGTTAAGAGAAAATGATGGGTTTTCTCATTTTTTCCAAACCAAAGTATACTCAACTCGTGCAGGTCACTGTAGTTGCTACAGTTGCTATAGAGACCCAACATTTTCTGTTTTGAAAGTCATAGATACTTTGCACTTAGACAAGTTCAATTTGTTATCTTGGAATATTTAATCTTTACTGATGCTTTTAGTTGTCCATTACAGGTCATCTCTTCTTACATAGGTAGATCAATTTGCATTTGGCAGTTCATTGAAGGCGGGCAAACCTTACAAAAGAATCAAACTCATAGGAGTCTCTGGTCAAAGGTCAGTAAACCTTACATTGCCTATACTTATCGTGCCTTGGGTGGGTGGAAAGCGACTTATTCAGAATAGATATAGAATAGTCGTATGCTCTACCTCTCCCTATCACATTGACGAGAAGGTGTTGAAGCCAATTTCCACAACATACCATGACTTGTAAACGCCTCATTATATATTATAATATAATTGTTAGAAAATTAAATTAGGAAAAGAGAGAAAAAAATATATTAATAACGAGGTAATTAAAATTTAATTTTTTTTACACACTATATATCATTTCCCTTAAATTTTAATATTATAAACATAACTTAAAAATTATTATTGGTACGTAGCGAAATTTTTAAAATTTTATAAACCGAAAATATTTTTCTATTTTATGGAAGGTGTGAATATAAAGAAAGTATAAATAAAAGCTTTGGGTCGGGAACGTGCAACATCCTACCATTAGAAGGCAAACATGGACGCACATGAGCTAAGAAGCCGACCGTCGGGCAATACCTCACCGCCCTTCTCGTCAGAAACCCAGGACAATACCGCCGACGCCTTCGCCTCAAAGGGTCGGGAGGATTTCCGCCTCCTGTGCCCCTTCAGCCTTCCTCCCACCCCCGAGGCTGCCGTCGTCCGGATCGTCCGTAACGTCGCCTACTTCTGGCTGCTCTACACCCTCGTCCTGTGGATCGGTCTTTCCATAAGCCTCATACCGGAGCGGAAGCTCTCCTTGCTCTTTCTGGTCGCCACGAGCGCCGTCGCCTCCTCGTACCTCCTCCTGATGCGGCTCCTCCCTGATTCCTCCCTGCTGCACAGATTCGTCGACAGGAGGCTGGTGGTGGCGGCCCTGGCCGTGGTGGCAGGCGTCGGCCTCGTCATGACCCGTGCCGGAAAACATCTCGGGATCACCATGGCCATCGGGACTCCGATTGTGCTCGTTCATGCGCTGATGAGGGCGAGGGAGGACCTGTGCTTGAATGAGGAGGCGCTTAACCCAGGTGAGCTCTTCTTCCTTGTGGAAAAGAAGCCCAAAGAGACAGAGTATGATCTTCTGTCAAGCATGGAGGAAGTGTGATCTCATGCACGTTTACCCTACCCAATAAATGAAGGATGCTGTATACCAAATTATTATCATATTTTGTCATAGAATTTCGAATGAATTTGTCGAACTTTGGATACAGTCGGAGCAAACTCGAATACAATTAGATCGGATTTTGACAAATGTGCACTAATGTAGCCCATTGGTATCTGCATGAGCAAACGCGAATATAACAATTTTAAAATGGAAAAAAGGTTAAATTAAAATTTAAGAGAGATATATTAATTTATAAAAAAAATTTGAAGGAAGGTTTATTTATCTTATTTAAAAATTGTCTTACCCCATTAGATATTTTTTTGTATTAATAAATAAATTTTAACGATATTTTTACATTGAATAGTTTGGAGGGTGAGATTTGAAGTTGTGGAGAAATTGTTTATTTAATAAAAAAATGTAGGGATTTGGAAGGTAAGAATCATAACCCTAACCCTATATTTACACTACAATATAATATTGTAAAGATAAAAATACAGTTATTTGGAGTGATTTTATTATTTATTAATTAAATTATTTTAATATACTCACTTATTATTTATATTATTATTTATTTATTTTTATTATTATATATTTTAAATAAATTTATATATTAATAATATTTTATATAAAATTATATAATATTAATACTATAAATAAAAAATTATTGTATAAAATATTTTTAATATAATATAATTACATATTATATAATAAATTATTTAATTTAATTAAAATTATAAATTTATATTTCTAATTTTTTAATTAATAATAATTAACAAATTATTAAAAAATTTGAATATCTCCAAATTAATGCTTTACTTCAGTCCGAAGTACTCACTAACACTTTATTTCTAAATTCCTTTAAACCACTCAATATATAAATGATGAGCTCAACATTTAAGTAGAAAATATTTTTATAATTTAAAATTTTTTAAAAAGTAATTTTAAAAATAATATTATAACTTGAGTTTGATTTTATTTACACACTTATCAAATAATGCGTACTAAAATTATGATTCTTAAATAAGAAGTTATTCACTTTACCATATTATTATTTTTATTTATAAATTATATTAAATTGTACACTATATATAATTAATTGGGCTCCAACAATTTTAAGTAAAATTGGTCAAATCTAAATATTTTATTATTAACATAGAGGACGGACATTTTTACTTATCATTGTTCAATAATTATAACCAATCAAGTTTCATTCACTTCTCCAAATCTAAATATTGTTGTCCTCTTCTCCCGCAAGTCGTCGGAGGTCGTCCGTCCGCCTCTGATGCCATTGTCCATCATCAGTGAGAAATTGACACCAACGTACGACGGTGCCCATTGATCGGTTCATCCCATGCAAAGCCCCATGGCCCACTACACGTATTTTACTATAATATATTATATATAATATATTGGGAGAGAGAGCCTCCTATTCTCTTTTTAACACTATTGTCTCTTCTTCAAATTTGATTAGGAAAAATAGTACGCCACGGTGGTTCCTTGGCAGGATATATGCTTGAACGACGAGGCTTATAATATGGGTGAATTGTTCTTTCTTGTGAAACAGAATGGCAATGATGATAGACTTACCCTCCGTTTTAATATTTTTCACAAAAAAATATGATATTTGATAAATTATAAGTAATTTATTTTAATATATTAATTTTATATAATTTTATTTATAGTAAATAATTACGGAAGATACGTCTTACTACTCGTTTTTAATGGTGGTAATTTTTCCTACACGTACTGAAGTGATAGATTACTCATTTAATTTCAGCCAAAATAGGTCGAAACGTGATAATTTTAGTGGTATTAGAACAAAATTCACCCGAATTTATTACCAATACTATATAATTTAGAAACTAAATAAAAACTATCCAACTTATAGAAATAATAACCCAAAAAAATTTGCCAAATGAACCCATCCAACCTCGAACCACTACTGACTTCCACCTCAAGCAAGAAAAATAGCAAGAGAACCTACAAGCTCAAAACAACTCGACCCAAGGAATTAGCCGTGAGTTGTAGGGCATTGCGCGAACAATTAAGGAAAATGCTCAACCGGTCAAACTCTCCCCAAGAAAAAGGCGAACCCTTAGCAGAAACTATACCTTCTTAGAGTGACCAAACACCTCCCCGGCACAGCTAGAAAGAACCCCCGCATAAGAGAAGGCCTGGAAAAATTATTGGGAGGCTTATGTTAACTATATGAAGGTCTTACACAAACTCACACCCATCCAAGTGAGCTCCGAACCCATAGAACATGATGCGACAAGTCTACAAGTATGAAGTCATAGTGTTGAAGAGATATGGGCTCGAGGTAACTCACAAAGTTAGGGCCCGTGGAACACCCTACAACGTCGTCCCACCCTGCTCCAAGAAACCTAGCCTGAACTCGTATAAGGGATGCGAGGGACAATACTTAGACATAAGCTCATCATCCTCGGAACCATCGAACAAGTAGTCCTGAAACAAATTAAAGCTAGATTCCCAATCAGGGGACATGTAGGGTTAGGAGGAAAATGAGACAGATACATGTAATAAGCCTATTTTGGCACATATTTCCTTGAATAAAGAAGAATTCGTTATGTCTAAACGTTATGAGACTCAATTAAAAGACCACCGAAGAATTTAGACTTCCTACAATAGGATGAAGGGGCCTCAAAATCGTAAGAATCTAAGGGAAATAGGCAAACTTCTCTCTAAACGGTTAATAAGTTAATGATCAAGAACTTGCAAATGTAAAGACCGGTAAGTAGTTTTTATATTTAAGTTTTGCTCATTATCCCAACCGGGTATGATGTCAGTAATCCCACTTACCCGTTAATGCCGTGAATTCCACTAGACTGGTTTTTTGTATTCACACGAGATTGTCCTTGCTGGCGTTCCCGATATTTCGCGTTCCTACACGATATGAACAACCTTGTTCATTATTACTCGACATAACAGCCTTCATTCATTTCCAATGAATGAGAAAATCCAAACTTTTAGTTATTTGCAATTAGGTCCCTAAAGTTATTTCTCTTTAACATTAAGTCCTTAATGTCGATTTTTCCTCAAATTGAGTCCGGTAAATTTTAAAATTTATACTGGGACCTCAATTTATTCAATTTCACCAAAAAGGGGTTTAATTTCCCAAATTTTCAATTTGATCCCCCAGTTTTACCAAAATTACCATTTTGCCATTCTTTTACAAAAATGGTAAGTTTTGCCCCAAAAATTCCAAAATTCCTCAATTGGTCCTCCAACATTATTTTCATGCCCAATTGACCCTCAATTTCATAAAATTACATTTTGGCCCTTTGAATTTCAAAAATCCCCAATTTTTCCCCCAATTTCAACTCTTCAACACTACCGAATTTGATTTTATCAAATTGACCGATCAAGCACTTCTAATTATTGAAATTAGAGTTGAAATTGAGTTCCTGCATGTTCATACGATTCTAAGAAACTTTGAATCGCAGATTTTAACGTTGGAACGAGCTCAAACGGAGCTTCGCCGGAAAATAGACTGTAGAGGGGAGAAAGTTTCGATTTCTCACTGGTGAGGGCACGACGGTCCGAGATTTCGATCTAGGCAGATAACTCTCATCTTGAGGTTCATCCTAGAATCAAGAATCGCATCAATTGATGTAGAATTGAGTTAGAATTTCATTATTAAAATTCTGTCGGTTCTCTCTCTAACACCGACCGGAAATTATATAGGGGAGCCGAATTGACTTACCTTTCAATCGTAATTCGGCCGTGGGAGGGCTGAGGAAGTGTTGGGAAGGCTTGGTTTGGCCTGAGAAGGGCTCGAAATGGCCAATTTCAACTTGGCCGAAATAGGGCAGATTCGGTCCACCGGAGCTGCTTCACTGTTCCATCATGTCGGCGCTTCTCTAGTGATTCTCGGATTGACTAGAGTTTGCTATCAGATATCTGACTTCTCCCTAATTCTATAGAGTCTGACCTCTCCTTTCGAGTTTAAGAAAAATTTTGAAGTCGAAGCTCTAGTTTAAGTTTAACCGGGAAATGGAGTAGTAAAGAGAGAGAGAGAAGTGTTGAGGTGTGAGAAGAATGAATGGGAATGACCTCTTTATATAGGCGTAAAACCCGTGTATTAAATGGGCGAGATTTATTACTAGTATTAATATTGTCATAAATTATTTGTATTAATTTCAATAATTTAATTTAAGTATTAATTTCAATAATTTAATTTAGATATTAAATATATATTAATTTATGGTTATTTTATTATAAGGCGTACATAAAAATTTTTGACCAAAATTTCGAGTTACAAAAAAAATTCATACTTCCCAGGAGGTCACCCTTTTGAGTTCTTATGAACTCTCGTTCACCTAAACTAATTTGGTTTTTCTATTTTCTAAAGTTTCTTAAATTTCTTTTCCAAGGTTTAATGAACCCTTTAGATCACCCGAAAGTTGTAAATTTTCATATTACGTGTTCTCAAATGTAAACCAACTCGGTTTTCTTACTCATTTGACCAGTTCTTTTCCCAGTTTTTCTTAACTCAAAAGTGCGGGGTTTACACATCACTACCCCCATAGGGCATCTTGATGGTCCCGTACCACAAGTGCATGCATAAGCAACAGTTTTTCACATATGGCCATTATATTTAGTGCCAATGGTCCAACGGCCCCGACCCTCAACCCGACATGAAGCTGTTTGTCTAGGCCGGTCCATCGACCTCGCCCTAACGCATTACTATCAGTCCATCGAGTATTGTCGATCCTAACTCGGTACCATGAAAAAATCACACAACTAATTTCATTAGAAATTTTCATAGCTTTCTTTAATCAAGTTTGTTTAAGAGCTCCTGCTCGTGCCCACTAGCATTGGGCCCACTACAAGTGTTTTTTCAAAACTTAGCATTTAGCCCCATGAGTTTAAAAACTAAGGCCTCTGGCCTATTTGAGGTATTCTAGCTCTTGTTAAGAAGGTCTACCAAATCTTTTAAGAATTGGCACACAGTCAGGGAAGAATACTTCTAACAAAAATTTTATTTTCAACTTTATCACCCCAACCAGGTGTGATGATATCTCCGCTTACAACCGGTAAGCGGGTTTTTCCTTTTCTTAAGGAAACTCATCATACCAACCAGGTATTATTATCTCTACTTACAACCAGTAAGTAGGTTTTAACAGTTAAAGATAGTATTTTTCATCCCAACCGTGTATGAAGTTAGATAATCTCACTCACGTGATGACTGTGACGTGTTTGTCCCTAGTCAGTTTTCCAAGTTTACGCGAGCTTTCACTTGTTGGCGTTCCAGTCACACATGTCCCTACACGATTTGGGCATCTTTATCAATTAAGGTTTGGCATGTTAGCCATCGTTTTCTCACGTACGAGTAACTAGGATCAAAATTGTTGGTTTATTGAACTTAGGTCCCTAAAATTCATTTTCCTTAACTTTAAGTCCATAATGCTAACTTTTTTCCCAAATTAAGTCCCAAGGCTTCCAAAATTCCCTTTGGATCCTCAATTTACTCAAAATTGTGTAAGAGACTTAAGTTTTCCAAATTTCTAATTTGATCCCCAAATTTTTAAAAATTATAATTTTGTCCATACTTTTCAAAAATGGCAAATTTACCCCAAATATTTCGAAAATTGACCAATTGGTCCCTCAACATCTTTCTCATGGCTAATTGGCCTTCAATTTTGGGAAAATGCAAAGAGGTCCCTCAATTGTTCCCCAATTTCTCCCCTTCAAACTAACTGAATTTGATTTCATCAAATTGGTCATTCAATTAGGATTAATTGCTCCAATTGAAGATATGGACCAGTTCCTACACTTCCATACGATTCAATTAAGCTTTGAATTGCATGATTTGAGTCTAAAACGAGCTCAAACGGAGCTTCAATAGAAAATTGTTCATAGAGAGTGAAAGTTTCGAAAGCGGTGCGACGGTCCAAGCTCTCGATCAAGGGAGGTAGCTCTTGTCCTGAGGTTCATTCTAGGATCAAGAATCGCTATAATTGAAGTCAAATTGAGTGTGAATTTGGTTAGTGAAATTCGTCACTTTCTCTTTGTAACCCCGATCTGCAACAAGTAAGCAGGGTCGAATTAGCTTACATTTTAGCTCTGTTGAGGCCGTTTGAGAGTCGTATGGGTGTTGTGGAGGCTTGGTTTGGTCAGAGGAGGGCTGAATTTGGCTTAATTCAGCTCGGCTAAAATAGGGTAGCTTTGGTCCGTCGGAGTTGCTTCACTGTTTGATTTTGCCGACAGTTCCCGGGTCGAAAGGAAGATGCTATCAGGTAGTTGACTTCCCTTAGAGTCTGTAGAACCCGACCTTGCCTTTTGAGGCTAAGAAAACTGCCCAAGTTGGAGCTCTGGTTTGAGCTTCATCGGAAAATGGAGCAGTTGAGAGAGAATTGAGATTTGAGGTGTTTGGAGGATAAATATAGAGTAGCTCTTTATAAAGGGAGCTCGGGGTCCCTCTCTCTTGCCATTTTGGTTGAGCTTATTCTCACCCTAAAACGGCCTGAACGGAGCGGTTTCATCTTTGTCAGAGATATACGTTTTCTGCATTAATGAACAGTCTTGTCATCCTAATTAACAAGAAGACACTGTTCTAAATCGGACCGAACCGGTTCGACCGGGTTCAATGGCTTAAATTGGTCGATTCAGGCTCGATTTGACCGGTTTTCTCAAAATTAAAATTTTTAAAATTAATCTAAATTTATTCTCTATCTAATGGTGGCTTTAATTTCCCAATTTAAATATGTTAAGCCAACAAGAAAAATAAATTTAGAAACCAGTTCAAGTAGGGTTCAAACCAGTTCAATATAGTTTAGGTCCGATTCACCCTTAATCTGTCTGGTTTTCTCTTTCCATTTGTCCCAATGTTATTTTTCATGATTTTTATGACTATTTGAGTCATTTCGACTTTATCAGTTTTCCTATTTTCCCCTTTTTTATCGGTTATGGTTCGTGAACCAACTCGGTTTTCTTTTTTGAAACAATTGTTTTTTTTTCCAATTTTCTTATTCATAAAGGGACGAGGTTAACAGCCCCCATTGATGATTGGAATTGTCTTCCTTATGTTTCTCTCATTATTTCAAGTTTTGAACCGCTCGTTTTAGTTCGAAAATGAGCTCAAATAGAGATTTATTAAAAAATACAGTCAATAGAGAAAAAACTTCGATATCTTAATGGTGAGGATACAGTGACCGAAGCTCTTTCTTTTTTTGAATTGCTCTCCTTACGAGGATACTCCCTATATTAAATCGTGTCTTAATTGGTGGATTGACCAGTGTAAATTTCTCAATTTAAGTTTTTATAGAAATGCATTGTGAATAGTATTTTCCGACGAACGAGCGGCGGAGGGGCTTACCGTCTTAGCTCGGGGGAAGGTAGGGGCACCTATAAGTGGAGTTTGGGGGGTTGGGTTTGGCTGGAATTGGCCCAAGGACGGTTCGACTTGAGCTCGAGCTGTTAACAGCTGAGGAGCGACGATACTTTTTAAGGTTTCTTGTTCTTTCACGGTGGTCATCGAGCTGAAGAGAGGGTGCAGCTTGGTAGAGAACTTACTCTCAATTCTAATGACACCGAATGCAGATTTAGAGGTGGAAAAAAGTTCGGATGTGAGAGTTCTGATTTGCTGCTTGCTGAAAAACTGAATACTTTACCTTATTTACTCGATTACGTGATGGTAAGAACGAATGAATTGATATTATTTATATAAGGATCTCCATAACTATTTAGACTACCGGTGGTAGGTGTGAGACTCGATCCCGTCCCACTCGCTATCGACCTGGCTGAAGTAATTTTCAAGTTGTCGGATACTCTCCTTCTCTCGCTCTCTCTCATTTCTGTTGAACATGTGTGGTGCTGTTATTGGTAAATTTTTCTGAAATGCGTTCTAACTCAGCCGTTTTACAGCTGGTAATATTACATTGATTGGTCGAGTATACTCTACCTCTCGCTATCACATTGACATATGAGAGAATGTGCTAAGCCAATTTCCACAACATACCATTGGCTTGACTCAATCAAATCAAGCTCGTAAACCCCTCATCATATATTATAATAATGATGTAAAGGAACTATACAGACGAGCTTAGGGACAAGTATGTGTGTAATATCGCCAAGATCCTACAATTAGAAGGCAAACATGGATGCACATGAGCTAAGAAACCGACCGTCCGGCAATACCTCACCGCTCTTGTCGTCGGAAACCCAGGACAAAACCGCCGACGCCTTCGCCTCGAAGGGTCGGGAGGATTTCCGCCTCCTGTGCCCCTTCAGCCCTCCTCCCACCCCCGAGGCTGCCGTCGTCCGGATCGCCCTACTTCTGGATGCTCTACACCCTCGTCCTGTGGGTCGGTTTTTCCATAAGCTTCATACCGAAGCGGAAGCTCTCTTTGCTCTTCCTAGTCGCCACGAGCGCCGTCGCCTCCTCTTACCTCCTCCTGATACGGCTCCTCCCCGATTCCTCCATGCTGCACAGATTCGTCCACAGGAGGCTGGTGGTGGCGGCCCTGGCCGTGGTGGCAGGCGTCGGCCTCGTCATGACCCATGCCGGAAAACATCTCGGGATCGCCATGGCCATCGGGACTCCGATTGTGCTCGTTCATGCGCTGCTGAGGGCGAGGGAGGACCTGTGCTTGAACGAGGAGGCGCTTAACCCAGGTGAGCTCTTCTTCCTTGTGGAAAAGAAGCCCAAAGAGAGAGTATGATCTTCTGTCAAGCACGGAGGAAGTGTGCTCTCATGCACGTTTGCCCTATGGTAGGGCCCCTACCCCAATAAATGAAGGATGATGTATACCAAATTATTATCATATTTTGTCATAGAATTTCGAATGAATTTGTCGAATTTTGGATACAGTCGGTGCAAACTAGAATACAATAGATCCGATTTTGACAAATGTGCACTAATGTAGTCCATCGGTATCTGCATACATAGTTGGAGCAAACACGAATATACCAATTATTTTAAAATGGAAAAAAAGTTAAATTAAAATTTAAGAGAGATTTATTAATTTATAAAAAATAAATTTGAAGGAAGGTTTATTTATCTTATTTAAAAAACGTTTTGCATTAATAAATGAACTTTAAGTGATGGGCTCAACATTTTATTAGAAAATATGTTTATACTTTTAATTTTTTTAAATAAGTAGTCTTAAAAATATCATTGAATTGGTTAATGAATTTAATGTTATTTATTTTTTTTTAGAATTTTACCTTTTAATAAGTTGTTATCATTGAATTTGGTGCATATTATTTTTGGCCTTAAACATATTATTTTTTTAATAATTATTTTTCAGGATTTTTATAAAATCCTGTCTTCCATCCTTGATGAAGTTTCTGACAAACTAATGGAGTTGGGGAGACTTATTTATTCAGGGGCATAAAGATGGGGCTGACACCGTCACCATCCACCTTCCAAAAGAGAAATGGCCTAGCTTATCTGAACGAACGCCGTCAGCCCTGACCCAGTCAGAGCCACCGTCTGGGGGCGGTGCACGTCATCCTCCCCATCTGACGGCGTTAATGGCAACCCATGTCACATCCTCGCAACCGACAAATTTCTCCGCCCCACACCCCACAAACGCCGCCCCCGTTTCCGTCGCGCGCGTGCGCACACCCCATGGCGGCGCACGTTAGCATCACGCCACCACCACCTAATCGGTGGCCTAATCAGCGTCAGCCGTATCGCCACCAACCTTTTTAACTCCACCTCCTCCTCCACCACCACCACCGCTCCTCACCATTATTTCATAGACCTAATCCCCTCACCAGACGCTTTACTCGTCTCCGTGTCCTCCCTTCGATTTCCGCCGTTATCGCTGGAAGATATCCTTTCAGATCTGCCAGATCGGACGTTCTCGGCAACCACCTCGTCGGGATTCGATGTCTTCCGAGGCCGCTCCCGACTCATCTCCTCCGCTCGCTGTTCCCCTAGGATCTCCTTTACAGGACGGTCCGCCATCCTCGCCGGTGAAGGAGTCCGGATCTAACCCCCCACCCGTGAACCCCCGACGCCTCCCGCCGCCGTGCTGGTCTCAGGAGGAGACAGCGGCGCTGATCGACGCCTATCGGGATAAGTGGTACTCCCTTCGACGTGGCAATCTCAAGGCTCCTCACTGGCAGGAGGTCGCCGACGAGATCTTTCGTCGGTGCCCTGCCGCGTCGCCGGCTAAAACAGCCGTGCAGTGCCGTCACAAGATGGAGAAGCTGAGGAAGCGCTACAGGGCGGAGCTCCAGCGTGCGCGGTCCATTCCGGTAGCGAGGTTCGTCTCCTCCTGGGCACACTTCAAGCAGATGGACGTCATGGAGAAAGGCCCGGAGAGCCCCAACGAACCTGAAAGCGACGAGGACAATGATGATTTGGACGATGACGATGATGATGAACTGTTTGAAGGTATAGCCCCGAATTCAAGAAGCGTCCATGGCCTGTACGGGAATGGAGTCGGCAGTGAAACCTCCGACGCAGGTAAATCAAGAGGTAGATTTCGGATCAAAATCCCGACTGCTGTTAGTATTGCCCAGCCTGGAATTGAATACAGGAAGTCAGATAGAAATTCTGGCAGGGGTTCCATTCCAGGGGCCAGAGTGGAAGCTAATGCTAATAGTGGCAGTAGATTTGCCAAGGTTGATGGTGGGAGTGCTCATGGAGGATATGGGGCTAGAGTTCCAAGGGAATCAGAGATGGGGAAAACAGGACAGGGGAAGAGGGATAGGGATCCGTTGGAAGAGATGGTTGGGGCAATTAGGGGCCTGGGGGACGGGTTCGTGAGGATGGAGAGGCTAAAGATGGAGATGGCTCGGGAGATTGAGAGCATGAGGATGGAGATGGAGATGAAGCGGACGGAGATGATCCTTGAGTCGCAGCAGAGGATCGTGGATGCATTCACGAGAGCTGTCTCAGAGAAGACCCCAAGGAGGCACAACAAGCTGGCTAAGAGGATCCCGCCATCACCTGAAAACTCGTAGTTGGATCTGTTGTGGACAGCAGGGAACGATGAGAAATGAAGATCGAGCAAAGTGCACTGTTGGTTTCACAATGATTTAGATAAGGAAAAAACAAAAATCCAATTTTTATGTGTAGGTGGTATCTTTTACTTGGTTGATTTTGTAGGGGGTGCACTGCTGAGATCTGGATTTGGAGTCTGAACAACTTGGGAAGCAAATGTTATTAACTCTTGAGCTCTTTTTATGTATATTTTCATGGTTTTTATTTGAAGTGATTGATATTCACTGTCTTGATGCTGCTTTCACTTGATCCTCTTCTGTTGTTATTGTGTTGATCATTGGTATCCACTATTCATGAGTAGTAGGAAATTGAGTATTCTTAGACTATTTGCAAGATCCTGATTCTCTTCACCAGGTACAGTTGTTGTATGATGTGGTATATCATCGTGAACCACTGGCTTCTTATGCATTATTCTCTCTTAGGAGATCTCTATGTCTTCAATCTATCTATCATTGTTTGTGATGAAGCTGGTTGCCTCACTCTGAGTTAAATGGTTGCTTAACCGGGACAAACATAATTGACAAACTAAAAATTCATGGAAATGGGGGCACAGACGCGCTGAAACTAGTTTGTCAAATGAAGATCTCAGTCCACACTTCACCTATGTATACATTGCTTGTTGCCCTGAATGATTCTACACGGAAAAATTGAAGTTAGTTCAGAAGAGAGGAGCAAAATAAAAGAATCTAAAATATAAAGGATTTGAACCCAATGTGAATCGAACATGCAACCTTCTAATCTGGAGTCAGACACGCTACCATTGCACCAAAAATCCTTGATCATATGATAATTACTTAACATCTTTAAATACTCTTCTTTTCCCTACTCAGCCAAAGGAATGGAATCCTCAGCGGTGGCGCGACTGAGTCAGTCTGGACATATGAGTTGATAATCGGTGCCGCAGTCGACTGGGACAATCCCTGGGGTATAATAGAAAATATCCACCATTACCATAAAACTGATAAAATATTTCTAATCAGCGTATCAAAAATGTAAAAGTTTCATTTTCCTTCTTTTATATTAAAATTGTATTTTAAAAACATATCACATTTAGGACCATATTAAAAAATTCCATCTTTTAATAAGTGTCTCCATCAAATCTAATCCAAGTAGAGTCCACTAAACAAATTTGTAAATAATAAGAATGAGGGAATGCTAGTTACCATTTTAGGTGTAAATGACTAAATTATGGTAAAGGAAAATTTTAAAGAGTAATATATACATATACCAATATAGTTATATATATATATATGTATACATAAATAATTTATAATTATATAAATAAAGATGTAATTTTATAATTATAAATTATTTGTATATATAACTATATTGGTGTATATATATCACTATTTAAATTTTCATCTTACCATAATTTAGTTTTTTAACCACTAAAATTGTAATTAACTTCTCATCCTTCTTATTATTTAGAATTTGTTAAAATGTTATCCTTAAATTTCCATAATTTATATCTAGATCTTGAAATTTCCAAAATTTTGTAAATTAATCATTTAAGTTTTTTATTTACATTATAATCCTTAATTAATGTATTTTTCACAAATTAGCCTCTACTGTTCATATTTTTATTATTTTCAAAATCAATCCATATTTTCTAAAATTTACATTTTATTCTCCAACATTTTAAAAAATTATAAATTAATTTTTAAGCTTTTTTTAATTACAATTCTATCTCAAACCCATATAATTTCACCTTACCAAACTATATATGTCCAAATTAAAAAAAAATATTTACTCATTTTCTTCTAAATTTGTAAAATAATTTCCAAAATTTCTAGAGATTGCAACTTATTGCTCAGATTTTTCATGAAATGAGTACTCAATATTACGAACTTTGTGCTTTCCCATACTCGTCCCAGCGCATTTATCTCCTCCTCCATGTATACACAACCTCCAACACTTATTTTATTTGTCCTACAAATATTTCATATTTTTGTTAAACTATTTATAAATTACGATTAAATTATTTTTCACTGTACTTACAAAATTATTATTTTACCTTATTTATTATCTATTTCACCCTTGAATCAACTTCATATATTACTCTATTGCAACTTCTTATTTTTCTTATAAATCTAAATTAAATCACTAGTCATTCTTAATCCTAAATTTAATTACTCATTTATACTTAATCATTATTTAATTAAAATTAACATTAAATTTCCAAATTTTTATTATTTAAAGTCTAACCCTTAAACTCTTAATCAGTTCTCATTTTTCATTTTTTAATTAATTACTTACAAAATCCATAAATTCCTTATTATTACAATTAAACATCTATATCTCTTATATTTTTCTTTTTCAGCCCTAGTCCCACTTTCTATATTCTTTTAGTCCCCTTTCCCTTTTTATATCCGAAGCTTAAAAATTTTTGCATTTTAATCACTTGAATCTCATTCTTTCTAATAATCTCCATTAAGCTTCAAAATATATCCTCACGCAATTCTATTTAACTACCCTAAAATTTATTGATTAATTCGATTTTGTCACAATTTGATATCCGTATATCTGTTCACCTATAAAGTTTAATAACGTGTAAAACGACAAATATTCATCGATTAGGGCTCCATTGTTAGGAATGATGGTTTAGAACGACAACTAATCTTTTAAGGTTTAGGAGAACTCAAGTGGGCGGAGTTGGGCGCCCGTGCTGCCTCAGTTTCAATCCTGCTTGAAGTATGATAAATTTTCAGTTAAACAGAATGTAAGTGATTTAATTGATGTGATCAATTTACCCAAATTGTGCAAATGCCTAGGAAAAATCTTGGTCTCCCTCTTAATTAGCAGTAAAAATTTGTTCGACTGTAATTAATTTCTGGTGCGATGGAATTTTACTCGAAAATTTTTATCCCGTTATAGCTTGGTTATTATGTGATCAAAGTTTTTATTCCATGTTTATGCCTATATTCTATATTTTTACATGAGCTAGAGAAATTGAGCAAAAAAAAAAAACATGAGCTAGAAAAGCTATGTAGATTTCAACGCATAAAAATAAGAATTTTTTGTGATCAAATAAAAAAAATGGAAACGTGTAGTTCCAGACCCATTCTTAAATGAGTGGGGAATTTCAAAGGAAAAATTGGAAGTGATGAGAAGGTTAGGAAGACTTTCAATTTATATGGAGGCTTGGAAGGTAGTATATAGGCTCCCATTGCATCCGTTCATGGACATTAATTCAATATCATTTATTTCTGAAAATTTAATTTCCATCATTGAAAAAATTCATATCCAAACAAGAAAAAGATGATCACTTTACCCGTGTTATTCGAGCTTTTTTACTTATTATTTATTTATTTTATTTAATAATATATATTATTATATTTTATAATTTATTTATTTATTTAATTTTTACTTAAAATTAATATTTTACCATTTTTAATTATTTCCACTACTTATTCAATTCAGATTTGATTCAAATAAATACATTTTTATGTACAATATTACATTAGATGTACTTGGTTGGAGTTGTATGATTTAATATATATGGATTATATATATATATAGTATGAGCACTAACATGTTATATGTATGATTAGAATATTATTTCTCCTATGTTAAACATAATAGGTCAGTGTAAGAAAACATTATAAGGAGAGTGGCCTTACAAGTTGAGATATTTGGGAAGAACACAACCAAGCATGTTGTGATGAGTCCAATATGATATATTGATTATTGAATCTGAGTGAATCGAGCTATAAATAGTTAAATTATAAATACAGAAAAAGTTAAAAAATAATACGAGTAATACTTATAAAATATAACTTAACACTTGAATATGATAATAACCTATTTATACATTGCATAGAACAATAAAATATACGATTATACAATAAAGTTACGAATCGAACACTCAACAATCTGATTCTAATGGTAGGATCCAATGACAAGCTATCATTAGCTTATAGTTTTATCAAACTAGTATCGATATTGTTGAAAATATGATCTTATATTAGATAAAATAGAGAAATGTAGTGGGTTTTATAAGATTGGAAATTTTCCACTACTTATAAGTTATAACTTTTAAGTAGACTTGGGTACGATCCCTTATTATTATACAATATATTCTCATATGGTATCAGAGTTAGTGGACTCACACCCGTATCTGACCCGATACTAAAAATCCGACTCGGCGGGTATTGAGAATATAGTCCCATATTGGATAAAATAGAGAAATGTTATGGATTTATAAGGTTGAAAAGATTTCACTACTTATTATGATTTTTAAGTACACATGGGTACGAACTCTTATCGGTCTAATACCTTCTCACAGATATTACCAAAACTTAAAATAAAATAATTTTAATTTTTAGTGGAATTTAAAACTTTTTCTTCATGAGAATAGTGTGCACAAAAACTCATACAAAAATCTTGGTAATACGATAATTAATAAGTATATTATTAAACCTTTTATACGTACTTCGAGATCTATATCTCAGTACACACTAGTGATGAAGGCGATGTCCCGCATTCGTAAGTTTACTAACATCGGACCACTACATAACTTATGACCCAATACCTTAACAAAATATTTATATAAGGATATTTTCTTCATATATTTTTAGATTAGGTTGCTTCCATAATTTACCGGCCTTTAGAACTCATACCTTAGTGTTTTCACACACATATATATTCAGGTGGAGTCACCACTCAACCCTTACCAAATTAATCAATCATATAAAACCATATATTACAATCACATTGTTATATCATGCTCGAAGGCCACACACAAATAATTTGGTTATATGAGTGTATGTGAGTTGTGTACCCGAACTCACCTATACTATAACAACCCTTACAATCATAAGGATATCTAAATTGTGAACTTGAAAATTCACATACTTGTATTGTCACGCCTTGACCCGGTTCGGTTAGAACTTTATGATCAACCCACCACTCTCACGGACCTTGAGTAGGGGTTCCTCTCCATGGTTGGGAAGAGTCAAGCATATTACCTATTATGTTTCCCAGAATAACATTAAACAAAACTAGAAATTTAATTCGTACCTGATTCGGGTCTTGGCAAGGGAAAGCTGCTATGCAGTTTCTTGAGGGGGTGAGTTCCATGACTTAGTGAGTGAGAGAAATCTTAGGTTGCATTTAATTATGTATCATCAAGTTTATGGTATTTCAATTTCTACCCCTTCTCGGGTTGGCACACAATCACACGCCCTTTCTATCATAGAAAGGGATCACACGTTCGCAAAATAGTTTTCGACTGTTCCATTTGTGGACAATAGTGCTTTTACTATCCATCCTGATAGAGGTTAACAACATTTACCCTAAGTTTGAGTGGACCTTGCTCGTCCAACCCTCAAACCTCAATTACATTTCGTGTCCGCTTTGTGGGACGAGACATATTTCCCCCTGCTGCCTCGGTCTTAGTGTGCATGAAACTCATAGAACTCCTTGACATACTGGACGACAGACCACCCTTATGCTCCCTGGGTCATCCAGTAGCCCTTGGGACCACCACTACCTTGTAGTAGGTGTCTTGATTGTCCCACATTACAGTGCATGTATAGACAAGAGTCTTATTCATTTATAGACATCATCTTTAGCCTTTTGACTCAAGGGTATGTTGGCTTGGCTTCGGCCCATGTGCACCAGCACCATAGGTTCGACGACCTAACTTCGGCTTAGCAGTTATTCGTCCCAACAAGCCCAACATCACAACCTTGGCTTGGTGGGTATCACACACAATTACCCATTATTAGGACTTTTAGTAATTCATAACATGCTTATTCTGAACAGGTTCATACCTGTGTCCATCGGCCTTGGACCCATTTGTATCACCGAATCTAAGCCCCGGAATTAGCTCACAAATATTTTAAGCAGAGTCATCTAGTCATGGAAGGCTAATTCCGAGAAAATTATTTTTGAGGCAAAGCCATTGTTTCAATTGGAACCGATGTTATAGAGTTCCCACTCACTTGGGAATAGCGATGTGATTGTCCCGGTGAGACCTCGCTTCGTGGTGCGCTTACTTGCGCCAGTACTTGGGCAATCCGCTCCTACATGATACGAGTATCCATATCAGGAGGGTTGACATAAAATGCCGCATAATTTTGAGTATTTGTGCATAGGTTCTCACATTTTACCTTAATTACATTTAGGTTCCTAAGTTTATAATTTTACATCAAGGTCCCTAATCATCCTTTAATTTCAATTAAGTAACTAGAATTTCCAATTATCACTCTTGGGTCCTTAATTTTTCCAAAGTCACCAATTGGTCATCAATTTTTCCAAAATTGCCAATTTGTCCTTGAATTTTCAAAAATTGCCAAGTGGTTCTCCATTTCACCCAATTTCCCAATTAGGCCATAATTGGAATATAATTTCAAGAAAATGCCCCAATTTTCTTAATTTACAATTCGGCCCTAAATTTTCCCTAAAATCCCCAAATTGTCCAATTTCTCAAAAATTGCAATTTGGTCCCCGAATCATAATTTCATTAAATTGATCCCTAAAACTCGATTAATTGTCCCCATTCGTGATATGATCCATCTTTGCTATGTTTCCCTCATCATTTCAAGCTTTGAACCATTTCATTTGGCTAAAAAATAAGCTCAAACGAAGCTTCACCAGAAAATGCAATTTAGAGAGAGAAAGTTTTGATATCTTATTGGTGAGGGTCCGATGATCGGAGCTCTTGCCGTCACTGAGTTGCTCTTCTCGTGGGGATCCTTTCTGGATCAAACCACACATCAATTGGTGGCATGAGCAGTGCAGATTTTTCAATTTAAGTTTTTACAGAAATGCATTGTGAACAGTGTTTTCCGACGATAGGCGGCGGAAGGGACTTACCGTCTTTGCTCGGGGGAAGTTCGGGGCACCTCTAGGTGGAGTTTGGGGAGCTCGGTTTGGCCGGAATTGGCATGGGGATGACTCGACTTGGGCTCGAGTAGATCAAGTTGTTGATAGCCGAGGAGCGGCAGCATTGTGTGAGCTTTCCTACTCTTCTCCAGTGGTCCTTGGGCTAAAGGGAGGGTGCTGCTGGGTAGAGAATGAATGAGGAGGGGCTCTTTTTATAGGAAGCTCGGGAAGTTCTTGGTTGTTCGATTGGCGCCTTAATGGTGGTCATTCATTGCCTGAAATTCCCTAGCCTGAGACTTTTCATCTTCGCTGGCGTTGCTCGATTTTTGCATGTCCTATGCGGTCTTAAGGCAACTCCTGATTAGTTTTATTTTCTTCATGGCATCCTCAATTAGCTCTACCCTTTCCAGCTTCCTTTTCCCCACTTCTTCCCAAAATAGAGGGGTACGACATGGTCGTCCATAAAGGGCTTCATAAAGAGCCATTTGAATACTAGCCTTATAGTCGTTATTGTAAGCCAATTCCATTAAGCACAAGTATTCTTCCCAATCTTTGTCCATAGTGAGTACGCATGCCCTCAACATGTCCTTCAAGTTCTAAATCGTTCACTCGGATTGTCCATCGGTTTGAGGGTGGAACGTCATGCTTATGTGGAGCTTGGTTCCCATAACACTTTGTAAGTTCGACCAAAACCTTGAAGTGAATCTAGGGTCTCTATCTAATACTATACTCACTTGGACACCATGGAGTCTTACTATCTTTCTCATATATAGGACGACCAGTTGTTCGACTGAATCCATCACTCTTATTGGTAGAAAATGGGTGGACTTGGTTAATCAGTCCACTATAACCCAAATTGCATCTTGTCCTTTCCTTGTCACAGGAAATCATGTGACAAAGTCCATGGTGATGTGCTCCCAATTCCATTCCAGAATTGGTATGGATTGTAGTAGTCCTAACGGTTTTTGATGCTCAGCTTTTATCTATTGGTAGGACAAGCATCGGGCTACATATTCTGCAATGTCCCTCTTCATCCCCTTCCACCAATATCCTTGCTTGAGGGTGTGATACATCTTGGTACTACCCGAATGCATTGCATACACAGAATCGTGTGCCTCTTCCAGAATTAACCTCTTTAGCTCCTTAGTTTGAGGCACACATACCCTACCCTTGTAGGTCAACACTCCATCACTTCGCACGTCGTAGTACAGTTTTGTTTTTCTATTAATCAGATACAAATAGGATTGAAGGTCCTTATCCGCTTTTTGTTGCGCATAGATCTACTCAATTAGACTAGGCCTCACTACCACGTTAGCCACAAGACATCTTTCCTGCTTGTCCATCTTCAGGTCAACCTCCATCCTTCCCAATTGTTGTAACAAGGGTATGTAACTCATTTTTACTTGTGCCACCTCAGTTTGGTACTTGCGACTTAAGGCATTTGCTACCACATTTTCCTTTCGGGGGTGATATTCTATCACAAGGTCATAGTCCTTTATCAATTCCAACCATCTCCTCTGGTGGAGGTTTAACTCCTTTTGAGTTAGGAAGTACTTAAGACTCTTGTGATCTATGTATATCTTACACTTAACCTCGTAAAGGTAGTGACACCAAATCTTTAGGGCAAACACTATCGCAGCTAATTCCAAATCATGAGTTTGGTAGTTTTATTTATGTACCTTAAGTTGTCACAATACATAAGCAATAACCTTCCCTTGTTGCATCAATACACATCCGAGTCCTTGTCCGGATGCATCACTATAGACAGTGTACTCTCCCGCATTAGGGTCAGGTAGAGAGAGTACCGGTGCAGTTGTCAATACTCTAAGAAAGACTTCTTACAGCAACTCCTTTCCTAGTGAACCGAGTTAGAGGAGCTGCTATCTTAGAAAAGTCTTGCACGAATCAATTTTAGTATCCTGCTAGACCTAAGAAACTCTGTATCTCTAAAGGATTCCTTGGAGCCTTCCAATCTGATATGACTTCCACCTTGGTTGGATCTACTTTGACTCCATCCTTGGACACTATATGTCCTAAGAATCCTATATCCTGTAGCCAAAACTCACACTTGGAGAATTTTGCATATAAGTGATTTTCCTTCAATATCTTCAAGGTGATTGCCAAATGTTCTTCATGTTCCAACCCAGTTCGTGAGTATATAAGAATGTCATCTATGAACACTATCACAAACCTGTCCAAGTGTGGTTAGAACATACGGTTCATCAAATCCATAAAGGCTGCAAGGGCATTCGTTAATCCGAACGGCATCACTCTAAACTCGTAATGTCCATATTGGGATCGGAATGCCATTTTGGGAATGTCCTCCTCTTGTATCCTGAGTTGATGATAGCCCAATCGAAGGTCTATTTTGGAGAAGGAAGGTGCTCCTTTTAATTGATCAAATAGGTCATCAATTCGAGGAAGTGGGTATCTGTTCTTGATGGTGACCTGGTTCAACTTTCTATAGTTTATACACAGTCTCATGCTTCCATCTTTTTTCTTTACAAATAGGATGGGTGCACCCCACAGAAACTAGCCAGGACGTGTGAAATCCTTCTCTAATAATTCGTCCAATTGCTCCTTCAATTCCTTCAGTTTTGTTGGAGCCATACGATATGGGGCTTGGGATATGGGGTTTGTTCCTGGGATTATTTCTATGGTGAACTCTACTTGCCGACTTGAGGTAGTCCGGGTAGTTCTTCTGGAAATACTTCTAGATAATGCTTAACTACTGAAATGTTTTCCAGTCTCTTCTCTTTAGACTCTTCCTTGATGACCATGGCTAGGAAAGCCGTATAGCTTTTCTGCATCATCTTTTGGGCTTTCATATGGGACACCATATGTACTTCGCTTTTCCTTCAGTATCCTTGGAATTTTAATCCGTTTGTCTCAGGAGTGTGGAATGTCACCATCTTCTTTCCACAATCCATCCTAGCCTGATGGTTACTTAGCTAGTCCATCTCAAGGATTACTTCTACCTCCTTCAAGGGTAATGGGATCAAATCTGCTTCAAGTTTGATTCCTCCAACCTTTATCTCACATCCTTTTAACTGTTTATTCCTATTTAACCCTTCTCCTAAGGGTGTGAGGATGTTGAGACTTTGTTCTAGGGGAGTAAGTTCTAAAGGTAAGCCTGGTATCAAGTCTTCCTTGATGAATGATCTCTCAGCTCTTGAATTGAAGAGGGTATAGACCTGTTGTCCCCATAATTGCACATACCCTAATTGAAGAAACATATAGATTTAGGGAAATGTTTTCTTTATTGAATAAAACTTTCAATTACAAGTTTTGCTTGAACTAATTGGGAGGGTTTTGGGATGTACCCACTATAGTACTAGGGTCTTTCCTAGCCTCTTATTGGGTGAGGTTGTATACCCTAGTTGGTACTCTAGCTGTAGCGTTGGGCCTGGTATTCCTGGGGTTCCCTTGTGGTGGTCCTAGTGTATTCATGTGCTTGTTCTCCCTGAGAGTGGGACATTCTTTTGCAAAGTTCTCTCGCATGCAAAGAAAGTCAAGCACGCTCCCTCATGGATCCTTTGACACCTTGGACTGCGAGGGTTTCCTTGGAGCAAGGTGGGGATTATTCTCTGGGGAGGTGGTAGCATGTCCCTTCTCCTTTGAAATGCCATTCTATTTCCCCATTTTGGACCATTATGCTCCTTCCGTCCTCCCTGACGGTTTTGACCCTTATCCTCCTTTCGGGTCGTTTGCTCCATTCAACAACGTCGGGTTTGCACTAGTCGCTCACACTCATAAGCCATACTGATTACCGCCACCAGGTCTGTGGGGCATCCTAGTACAACCATACGGTCTCATATGTCTATATTGAGACCATCCATGGACTACTGGCATATGTCTGCCGGTCCAGCTAGGTAGGGAGCAAAGGGTCTTAAAACGTTGAATCTTGTTTCATATTCTGATATGGAGTTAAGCTCTTACCGAAACCTGATGAACTCCTGCTTCTTCTCATTAATTAAATGAGGCGCTAGGTACTCCTCCGAGTACCTCTCTTCAAACTGTTTTCAGGTGGGGGTGGAGGTATGCAACTTTCAGACATTGTCCCACCACCGTTTGGCACTTCCCTCTAAGAAGAATTCTATCAGGATCACCATGTCCTCTAGTAGTACCATGACGTTTCCTATCAGCTTCTTAATATTTGCCAACCAATCCATGGCGGCACCAGCATCTTTCTCTCCGAGGAATGGCTTACACCCCAGTTGATGGAGAGTCTTGAGATTTTTGGGAAAACCCTGCTCTTTGGAGTTAAGGAAAATCGGGAAATAACCGATCAAACCAAGTGAGAAAATCGAACCGGTTCCCAAACCCGTTTATTGAGGAATAGGAAAATTAGAGAAATTTCAACTCCCTTGTGTCCCAAAAAGATTTATCAATCTTGGGAAGGAACCTTAGAACAAGTGGGAGAGAAAAACCAGATCGATTCAGGTGAGCTAGACCCGAATCGGATTGAACTGGTTTAAGAACCGAGTAAGTTTATGAGCCGAAACCAATAGAAAGAGGGCAAATCGGGTAATTTATGGACCCTAAGTGATCTAAAGAGTCATAAAAGTCATGAAAAAGGATTTTAGGATGAATTGGAGATGAAAACCAAACCGGTTCACGTGAACCAGATCCGAACCGGATTGAACTGGTTTGGACCGGTTTGAACAACTATTGAACCAAATGCTAAATTTATTTTTCTAGGTGGCTTACAAAATTCATATTTGAGATTTGAGGCCACCATTGGATAGAAAATGAATTTAGAAATTTTTAGATTTGAAAACTTCGGTCAAATTGGGGGTGAATCGGCTGGTTTAAGCTTTGAACCCGGTTCAAACCGGTTTTGTCCGGTTTGAAATAGTGTCATCTTCTTCATTTAGATGATAGCACTATTCACTCACCGAAAAATCGAAGCAGCGCCGATGAAGAGGAAACGTTTCTGTTGAGTACGTTTTAGGCCATCAATGTCTGTCATGAAGGCGCCAAACGGATGGTTGACGAGTCCTCGAGCTCCCTATATAAAGAGCCCCTCTCCATTCATCCTCTCCACACCTGAAAAGCTCACTCTCTCTCAGTTGCTTAGTTTTCCGATGAAGCTCAAACCAGAGCCCCAATATAGAGTTATTTTTTAGCTAAAGAAGGTGTGGTCAGGTTATTTAGATCCGGGGAGAAGTCAATTACACGCATGTAGTCTCCATTTGCTCTGAGAGTCACCAAAGAAACACCGACATGATTGAACAGTGAAAAAGCTCCAACGGATCGAAGCTGCCCTGTTTCAGTTGAGCTGAATTTGGCCAATTCAAGCCCTCCTCAAACCAAACAAGGTTCTCTGAACACCTCCTCAGCCCTCCCACGGTCGAATTAGGACTGAAAGGTAAGTCAATTCGACTCCCCTCTACAATTTCTGACCGGTGCTAGAGAGAGAACCAACAGAATTTCGATGATAGAATTCTAATCCAATTCGGTAACAATTGATGTGATTCTTGATGTTAGGAGGAACCTCAAGAGTAGAGCTATCTACCCTGATTGGAAGCTCAGACCACCGCACCCCCACCAGTGAGCAATTGAAGCTTTCTCTCTCTACGTTCTATTTTTCGGTGAAGCTTCGTTTAAGCTTGTTCCAACGTCAAAACTTATGATTCAAAGTGCTATGGAATCGTACGAAGATGTAGAAACTCAATTTCAACAATTAGAAGTGTTTGATTGGTCAATTTGATGAAATGAAATTCGGATGTGTTAGAGAGTTGAAATTGGGGGAAAATTGGAGAAAATTGGGGATTTTCAAAAATTTGAAGGACCAAAATGCAATTTTATAAAATTGAGGGCCAATTGGGCATGATAAGAATGTTAGAGGACCATTTAAGCAATTTTAGAATTTTTGAGGTAAAACTTATCATTTTTGTAAAGGAAGGGCAAAATGGTAATTTTGGAAAATTTAGGGGCCAAATTGAGAATTTGGGAAACTTGAACTCCTTTTTATGAAATTGAGTAAATTGAGGTCCCAAGAGGAATTTAAAAAGTTTTGGGACTCAATTTTGGGAACAACCGACAATTGGGGCCTAAAGTAAAAGGAAAAATAACTTTAGGGACCAATTTATAAATATTGGTAAAGTCATGAATTTAGTCATTTATGCAGAATGAGGTGATCAAGCCAGATAATAATGACAACAATGTTCATTTCATGTAGGAACATGAGACATCGGGAACACCAGCTGAGGTTAAGCTCGCAAGGGACAAAAAAAATCGACTAAGTGGAAATTCACTGCAAGGACGGGTGAGTGAGATTTTTATATCATACCCGGTTAGGATGATAAGTACCTCAGAAATGAAAATCCACTACTTAATGGTATTTTAAACATCACAACTTAGAGGAGTGGTGTGGAAATGACATGGAAAAACTACTTATCGGTTATAAGTAGATCATACCCGGTTGGTATGATTAAACTTCCTCGGAGGAAGTGGAAAACCGTTCATCGGTTATGAACAGAGATGTCCTCATACTCGATGGGTATGATGAACAATTGAAAATACATTTTTGTGAGAAGTACTATCCCCTAATTGTGCACCACTGCTTAAATGATTTAGGAGAACTTCTTGATGGTAGCTCGAATAGCTCTATTAGGCTGGATGCCTTAGTTTTTGGAACTTGGGGGCTGTTATACCCAATTTTTGAAAAATCTCGAATAGTGGGCCATAGGCCAGTTGGCACGAGCAGGAGCCGTGAAATAATTGAATAATTGAATTGTTTGGCCATGGTACCAAGATAGAACCGACATACTCAGTCAACTAGCGATAGTGCAACATTATAGGTCTCTAGACTAGTCAAGATAAACAACTGCAGGTTAAGTTGAGACTCTGGGCCGTTGGACTAGTGGCACTAGAGATTATATGGCATGATGTGAATATACTGATTGTGCAGGCACTGTGTTTACGGGACCTTCAAGATGCCCAAGAGGGGTAGTGATGTGAATAAGGGTAGTTTATCGTACCAGGTGAACTTGTGAAGCTCGATGTAGCTTCAAGCACACGAGACCAGGGTGGGGACGGGATGAGGTCTCTGTCCTCATACAGACACAGAGAATTCTTATGGGATTGAGGGTCGGGTGTCGCGTACATCCACTCATTATCAAGGTAGAAGTAGACGTACTTCTATCTAGGTGGCCGGTAAAGTCGCTTGGACGCCACAAGTGGGTTCAATGGACATACTGGCCTATGATTGTGTGATTGAACTTCATGATGAAGGATATTCTTTTGAAAATCGAGATTTTTAAAGTAGAGAAACTCTAAAGGAAATTAAGGAGGCTGACACACTCCAACATAAAAACATTTTTTCTTGAAAACTCCATTTGTAAAATACCCATTCACTTAGTTGTAGAAACTCACCCCTCTTTCCTATCCCTTTTCAGAAAAAGAGAAAATGCTAGGAATAACACTAAGCCTTATCCTCTGTCAGGTATGCTTAATTTCTCTTAAGGTTGCATTTTATTTCATATATGTCTTTCTAGGGAACAAGGTCGAAAATAAGCTTGGCTCATCTCGAGTTAAAGAAGGAGGAAACTCCTCTTAAATCGGGAGAGCAACAGGTTGTTCACAATGATCCAACCAAATCGGGTTGGGGCATGACACTACTGGAGGGGGATAGTTAATAGGGGAAGGATGAGATTGCACTTCCTCTGGTTCAACTCGAGAATTGGTGCCTGCCTTAGGGATGAGGTTAGGTTACCCAAATACACGGGTGAACTCCTCATACAACCTTTGGTGTTCCATGCTAAGTGCAGGAGGGGTTGTTTGGGGTTCTTTGTGAGTTTCCACAGGTAGGGGTGGTTGGGCAGTATTAGAGACTACAACCCTATTTCTCTTGGTTCCTTTCTTTGGAGCCATTCTAAAAATTTTACAATCATTCCTATTAGTTACTATATTTTCTAATCTTAATTATGTATTCGAGAAAATAGGCTCTAATACCACTCAAGTTGTCATGCCCCGACCCGGTTTAGTCGGATCCCCATGAGCAACTCACCACTTTCCCGATTCATTAAGGGTTTTCCCTTTCTTTAACCCGGGAGGAGTAAGGTATCCTTTAAACTTGTAAGTTTCCTGGAATAACATTAATCGAAACTGTATGAAATTTTAAACTTTATATACATGTCTTGCAAGTGTGACTAATAGGAGGTCTTTGGGTAGGTTTCCCTTAGTTACCTAAAAAGGGATATAAGGGAGGGGGTGAGTTCAACAACTTAGTGAATAAGTGTTTAATGTTTGACTTTTAGAAAAATAGTTTGAATTGGAATGTGCGAGACTACTTATTTTCTTTTAACACAATTCATCCTCAAAATCTCGGTTTTCATAGACATTTCTCAATCATTAATCAAATTGGTGTGTTTATCAACCAACACACACCCATCATTAGGAAGGGATTATACATTCACAGGGCAACATGTCTACTGCACCCACTTGTGGCGTCGGATCGAATTTACCGGCCACCTAGATAGAAGCACGTCCACTTCTACCCTGAGAATGAGTGGATGTACAAGACATCCGACCATCAATCCCATAAAGAAACTCCGTGTATGTATGACGACAGAGACTTCATCTTGACCCCACCCTGGTCTCATACACATGAAGCTATGTCGAGCTTCATTAACTGCTAGCACGACAATCTGCCCTTATCTCCACCATGTCGTCCAATAGACCCTAGGATGCATAACTACCCCTCTTGGGAAGGTCTCGTACCTAAGTGCAAGCACAAAACAACAATTTTCCACATAAGCCATTTAATATGTGGTGCCACTGGTCCAACGACCCCGACCCTTAACTTGACCTGCAATTGTTTGTCTCGACTAGTCCATCGACTTGTAATATCGCACTACCACTAGTCTATCGAGTATGTCGGTCCTATCTTGGTACCATGGCCAAACATATCATTCATTTAAGGTTTTTATGGCTTAAATTCATGTTTGTTTACGAGATCCTGCTCGTGCCAACTGGCCTTGGGCCCACTGTACGAGATTTTCAAAAAATCGGGCATATTAGCCCTGAAGTTCCAAAACCAAAGCCTTCAGCCTATCTTAGCATTTCGATCTCTTGTCAATAAGGTCTCCCAAAAATTTTAAGCGACACAGTCAAGGGAGAGCACTTCCAACAATAATAATCTTTGGATCTTCCATCACACCAACTGGGTGTGAGAATATCTCCGCTCATAATCAATGAACGGGTTTTCTACTTCCTTCCAAGAAGATCATCATACCAACTGGGTATGATCTACTTACAACCGGTAATTCATTTTTCCGCATAATTCCACATCACTCCTTTCAAGTGTGATGTCTAAAATTTTTACTTAGTAACGGGTTTTCATTTCTGAGGTGCTTATCATCCCAACTGGGTATGATATAAAAATCTCACTCACCCGATAACGTAGTGAATTCCTCTAGACTAGTTCTTTGTCTTCACATGAGCTTGTCCTCTCTGGCATTCCCAATACTTTGTATTTCTACATGATATAAACATCCTTGTTTATTATCCCTTGGCCTAATAGATTTCATTTATCGTGAATGGATGAAATACTCAAACTTTTTGATTTATTGCAATTAGGCCCCTAAAGTTCTTTTTTTTAACTTAAGGTCCCTAATGCCGATTTTCCCCCAATTTAAGTCTCAAAACTTCTAAAATTCACCTTACGACCTCAATTTATTCAGAATAACAAAAAGAGGTTCAAGTTTCCCAAATTTCCAATTTATTCCCCAAAATTTCCAAAATTACCATTTTGACCCTCCTTTACAAAAATGGTTAGTTTCACCCCAAAAATTCCAAATATTGGCCAATTGATCCTCCAACATCTTTATCATGCCCAATTGGCCCTCAATCTTATGAAATTGCACTTTAGTCCATTAAATTTTTGAAATCCCTAAATTTCCCCAATTTTCCCCCAATTTCAACCTTCAAACTCAGCCGAATTTAATTTCATCAAATTGACCTATGAAATGAGTTTAATTGTTAAAATTGAAGTTAGATTGGAGTTCCTACACCTTCATATGATTCAATTCACTTTGAATCACATAATTTGACGTCGGAATGAGCTCAAATAGAGCTTCGTCGAAAAATTGAATGTAGAGAGAGAAAGCTTCGAAAGCTTACCGTCGGAGGCGTGACAGTCCGAGCTTTCAATCTGGGCAGATAGCTCTTGTCCCGAGGTTCTTCCTAGGATCAAGAATCACCTCAATTCAGGTTGAATTGAGGGAGAATTTGGTCAATAAACATATGTTGGTTCTCTCTTTAGCATCGATCTGAATTTATAGAGGGGAGCCAAATTGGCTTACCTTTCCGCTCTAATTCAGCTCTAGTTGGGAGGGATTGGTTTGGCTTAAGGAGGGATTGAATTGGCCATTTTCAGCTTGGCCAAAATAGGGCAGCTTCCGGTCCGCCGGAGTTGCTTCACTGTTCTATCATACCAGTATTTCTCCGACGACCCTCAGAGCAAATGGAGACTACTGGCGTGTAGCTGACTTTTCCCCGAATCCAAATAACTCGACCACGCCTTCTTTGGCTCAGAAAAATGACTAAGTCAGAGCTCTGGTTTGAGATTCACCGAAAAATGGAGCGGTAGTGAGAGAGTGGAGTTTTCAGGTGTGAGGAGGATGAATGAGAAAGGACTCTTTATATAGGAAGCTCAAGAACTTCTTGGTCGTCCGATTGGCGCCTTAGTGGCGGTCATTCATTACCTTAAACTTCCTCATCGAAGACTTTTCATCTTCGTCGGCGCTGCTCAATTTTCCAGCGTATGAATTGTGTTGTCATCTGAAAGAAGAAGACGACACTATTTCGAACCGGACCAGACCGGTCCAAAGTAGGTTCAATGCTTAAACTGGTTGTTTAGGCCTGATTTGACTGAGATTTCCAAATTAAAAATTTGTGAAATCATCTAAATTCATTATTTATGAAATGTTGGCCTCAATTCTCCAATTTGAAATTTCTAAGCCACCTAGAAAAATGAATTAGGCATCCGATTCAATAGTGGTTCAAATTGGTCCATATTAGTTCAATCCAGTTTGGATCCGATTCACCTGAACTAGTTTGGTTTTCATCTCCAATTCATCCTAAAGTCATTTTTCATGACTTTTGTGACTCTTTAGGTCACTCGAGATCCATAAATTTCTCGGTTTGCCCCTTCTCTATCGATTCCAGTTTATAAACTGAGTCGGTTTTCTCTTTGGAAATGACCGGTTCTTTTCTCAATTTTTCTTATTATCTAAGGATGGGGTTTACAATCATCTTCTTCCTTCACATAATAGCACTATTCACATGCCGAAACATCTAACAACACCAATGAAGGTGAAAAGTCTTTGTTCAAGGCGTTTCAGGCCATGAATGAGCTCCATAAAGGTGCCAATCGGACGATCAAGGGGTCTCCAAGCTCCCCATGTAAAGAGCTCCTCTCCATTTCTCCTTCTCACACCTGAAAACTCCTCTCTCTATCTATTGCTCCATTTTTCAGTGTAGCTCAAACCAGAGCTTTGACTTGGGCATATTTTTAAGCTTTAGAAGGTGAGGTTGGGTTCCTTAGATTCGAGGAGAAGTCTGATACCCCATGGTAGTCTCTATTTGCTCCGAGGATCGTCGGAGAAGTGCCATTGTAATGAAACAGTGAAGCAACTCTGTCGAACCAAAGCTGACCTATTTTAGCTGAGCTGAAATTGGCCGAATTTAACCCTCCTCCGGCCAAACCAAGCTTTCCCAACATCCCCTTAGCCCTTAGACAACCTCAACTGAGCAGAAAGGTAAGCCAATTTGGCCCTACTTAGTTATTGTAAGTCAGAGTTAGAGAGAGAAATTGCAGAATTTCACTAATGAAATTCTCCCTCAATTCGGGGTCAATTGTAGGAATTCTTGATCATAGAAGATACCTCGGGAAGAGAGCTCGGACCGCTGCACCTTCGATGGTAAGCTTTCGAAGCTTTCTCTATCTAAGTCTAGTTTTCCAATGAAACTCCGTTTGAGCTCAATTCGGACCTAAATAATGTGGTTCAAAGCTCAATTGAATCGTATGGAACTATAGGAACTGATCAATACCTTCAATTGGATAAATAACCTTTATTGAATGGTCAATTTGATGAAATCAAATTCGACAAGTTTGAAAGGGGAAAATTTGGGAAAGTTTTGGGGAAATTTGGGGATTTCGTAAAATTGAGGGACTAATTGCAATTTTCCAAAATTGAGGGCCAATTGGCCATGAAAAGGATGTTGGATGACTAATTGGTTGATTTTTAAAAATAATTGGGGTCAAATTGCCATTTTTGTAAAGTAGGGGCAAAATGGTAATTTTTGAAAAGTTAGGGACCAAATTGGAAATTTGGGAAACTTGAACCCCTTAAGTGATTTTGAGTAAATGGAGGGCCCAAAGTGAATTTTAGAAGTTTCGGGACTCAATTTCAGGGAAAAAGTTAGCATTAAGGACCTAAAGTCAAGGAAGAAGAACTTTAAGGACCTAAATACAATTAACCGAAAAGTTTGGACATTTTATTCATACGTGAGGAATGAAGGCTATTATGTTAGATATTAATAGATAATGATGTCAAAATCATGTAGGAAAATGAAGGAGCGGAACGCCAGCAAGGATAAGCTAGTGTGAAGGCAAAACCTGACTAAGAAAGAATATACTACACTTATTGGGTGAGTGAGTTTATTCACATCATCCCCGGTTGGGATGATGAGCACCTCGTAAATAAAAAAATCACTTTTATGTGGAATTTTATACATCATCCCTAGTTGGAGTGATGTGAGAACTACGCGGAAAAACTACTTACCGATTATAAGTAGATCATACGCGGAAAAACCTAACTAAGAAAGAATATACTACACTTATTGGGTGAGTGGGTTTATTCACATCATCTCCGATTGGGATGATGAGCACCTTGGAAATAAAAAAACCACTTTTATGTGGAATTTTATACATCACCCCTAGTTGGAGTGATGTGAGAACTACGCGGAAAAACTACTTGCCGATTATAAGTAAATCATACTCGGTTGGTATGATAAACTTCCTGTAAGTAAGTAAAAAAAAATCTACTTACCAGTTGTAATCGGAGATGTCATCACATCTGGTTGGTGTGATGGATGAAAAATTTTATTTTTTTAGAAGTGTTCTCCCCTGACTGTGTGCCAATGCTTAAAAATTTTGTGAGACCTTCTTGACGAGAGCTAGAATAGCTCAGATAGGCTAAAGGCCTCGATTTTGGAACTTGAGGGATAAGATGCCCGATTTTAGAAAATCATGTACAATGGGCCCAAGGCTAGTTGGCACGAGCAAGAGCTCATAAACAAACATGATGTTAAGCCATGAAAATTCTTAATAAATGAATTATGTGATTTGGCCATGGTACCAAGACAGGACTGACATACTCGATGGACTGGCGACAATGCGACAACACCAGGTCGATGGACCAGTCTAGACAAACAACTATAGGTTGAGTTGAGGGTCAGGGTCGTTGGACTAGTGGCACCAAAGATAGGCTTTGTGGAAAACTTTTGTTTGTGCATGCAATTGAGGTTCGGAACCATCAAGACGCCCAATAGGGGTAGTGATGCGTCCTAGGGGCTCTTAGACGACATGGTGGAGATAAAGGCAGTTTGTCGTGCCAACAGTTAGGGAAGCTCGACGTAGCTTCATACGCATGAGACTAGGGTGGGTTCGAGATGAGGTCTTTGTCCTCATAAAGTCGTTCCAAACTTGATTTTCGAGTTTGAGGGTCAGATGTCGTGAACATCCACTCATTCCCAGGGTAGAAGTAGATAAGTATCTAGGTGGCCGGTAAAGTTGCTCCGACACCACAAGTGGGTGCAGTGGACGAGTTGTCCTATAAATGTGTGATTCCCTTCCTGATGAAGGGCGTGTGTTGATTGTTAAACACACATGATATGGAAATGAGGAAAATGGTTGTGATGACACGGTAATTTAAGGAAAGAATATCTTTGAAAGAAATAAGGAGTCTGACACACTCCGATTAAAGATGTTTTGAACACTCTCTTTCAACACCCATTCACTGAGTTGTCGAACTCACCCACTCCCTTTACCCCTTTTCAAGTAACTGAGGGAAAACCCACTTAAAGACCTTCCAATAGATGAACCTACAATACAAGTATGTAAGGTTAATATATTCAATTTTGATTGAAGTTATTCTAGGAAAGATACAAGTGAAAAAGGACACCTTACTCCTCATAGTTTAGAGATGGGAAAAACCCTTAATAAATTGGGTGAGTGGCGGGTTGTTCATAGGGATCCGACCATACCAGGTCGGGGAGTGACACTCTCCTTTAGCACTTTGTTTGCATCCTTAGAGTCATCAAAAGTGAAGATGTAAAAGTTCGCTCCATGACTCTCTATATCCACCGGCCCGATCCTCCCCCATGCCCATTGGAGCACTCCTTTCAAAGTCCCCCAACTCATTGTCCTCTCCGCGACAATCCTTCCTACTAGCTTTCTCTTCTGATTAAGGACTGCAGGGGCAGAGTCCAGACTGAATAAATCTTTGGATCTCTTCTAAGTGATCTAGTGGAATAACTCAGGAGTTCAAAAAGTGTACCAAAAAAATTTAGGATTTCATTCACATCCCATAACATTAGGAAATTTATCCCTCATTTCCTCTTCGTCTTTGGGTGCGAGTCCCTTGCTACAATTTAGCATAAGAACATTTTTCAATATTTTCATACTATTCTTTGGTACACTTTTCGAACTCCTGAGTTATTCCACTAGATCACTTGTGGTTTCTTATAACCACTTTACCCATCCAATAAACTTAATCAATCTCCATTATTCCGAAATAGGTTGGTCTGTATTTTTTCAACACACATTTTAGTTTTTCCAACCATTTAATAGCACAATTATCTTACAAAAAATATTTTGCTTCTTATATTGATATGACATGTACCCACTAAGGGTAAAAAGCCATACTACTCTACTTGTCGCACTCCCATTGCAATTTATGACATTTCTTTCCACATGCCTCACTTTCCATAGTTTGTATAATTCATTCTTTATATTTCTTGTACAAGGATTTATGATCCTTTCTTGTCCTCTTTAAGGTGTCACCTCGACCTATGTCGAGTTTCCCTTCCATTAACCATCCATGATCCTGACAATTGGTTCCTTGCTTTACTCGTAGATACGTCTTATTCTGCATTGGCTTTCTCATGCGATAGACTATGCCCTACTATTGGCACTCTTTATTATACATAGGGGTTTCTCCTATCATGTCCCATCACGGGTTGCTACCCGAGACATTCCTTGACATCTACTAGAGCTTGTATTTTTGTTTTCCTTCAAGTACCCTTATCACGACCCTTAAGCTTGTGTTCGCTCACCCATACTTAAATGTAACATGTCTTTGTTACTTTTCATGGTAGTAGTCAAGCTCTTATGAATGGTACCTCCACATTTCGTGGATAACAAGGTGTAATCTTTCTTATTCACCCCTAATGTGATTCATACGCTGTAGTTTCATGGCGTTCTTCGTCTTATGACTATGATCCCTCGTGTCATTTATCCCATGGTGTTGAAAATCTTATTATTTCTCAGTTATGGTTAACTCTCTCAAGTACTTTTTGATACTTTTGTTCCCCTTGTAATTATTTATGATTTTATTTGGGAACTTATCCCTCACACCATATACTCCTATATCATTTTCATAAGTATGTTATACTAGTGGTGTGTATCATATCCATTCTATTTACCCTCCGGGTCCAAATATACACTTATGTTGGATCCCGCTCTACATTTAGGGGTTATAGAGACTTACCACTTCTTAAGCCTTAACCAACCAGCCTTATTCAATAGATCGAGTACAAAGTCCACACTTTGTTTCATTTCAAAGTATGCTAACATTTGGTCAAGACTTTCACCCATTGTTCTCTTATATATGGGCATCCATTTATTGCTTGCTTAATTAAAGAAGGACCATACCTTAGTTAAGGTCCTAAGTCATTCATGTGCTTTCTTTTGGATTCTTACTGACTTTTCATTAAGTTAAATCGTATTTCTTTCTCCTTGGTACCCTTTTGCTAGTCTGTGCCACTTAGACGTATTATCCTTTGGAATATTGTCTTAACCCTTGTTATGGTTCTCATAGCAACTTAACTAGATTAACCACTTTGGTCACCGGCTTCCCTATGACGCATCATTCGTTCTTCTGGGTTCTCAAATTATTCATTGTAGTGACAATCTACTCATGTTATGTGAAGGATTTATGGTCCAAACATAATGGTTAACTTCACATACTTAAGTATATTTTAAGTAAATGTCCTTCGAGATCCTTGGGGCATTTTTTAAGAAAACATGCACTTTTAGTATATTCTTTTAAAATTTTCAAAATACATAAACATATATTTTTTATAAAATTATAAAATGCATATGTTCGTTTCAATAATACATGTTGTCAATAAATTAACTAATGTTACTTAATTTACTTATTTATTTGAGTGATATCTAAGTTATTTTATCAAATTTTATCTGTCAAACCATTGTATATATTAATTTCTTATAAAATGGTACCACCTATAATTTGTAAAAAAATATTATTTTATCAAGTTAGTTTACCTAATTTATAATTATTATTTGGCACTTAGTAAAGATGCTCAACTATAATTTATTCACCTTTATTTATTACTTTATGATATTTCTACTTAAGTATATACTTTTTCAAATTTATCTATTTATCCTAAATGATCAAAATTATCATTTTTATCCATAAATTTTTAAAATCGTAGTTTTTAAAATCTCTAATTATCTCATTCTTCATCTTCAAATTATCTTTTTGGTTCAAAATTTTAAGACCATTTTATCTGAAAGCGATTATATAAGCTCTAAAACAAAATCTAAAAAATGGATAGTAATTTATATATTTATATATAAAAAATAACCAACGCCCTCGTTAATAAATAATATTTATCCATAGGATTTCTTTTTCATGCTCCATGCCTTCCTCCTCCACTCCGTTTTTTCTATCTATCCTAATTTGAGCTTACTAATAAATAATATTTTAATTTGAATATTATAAATAAAATTAATTTTTAAAAGAGTGGTGTGACTTTGATATAATTGCAAATATTTCTAAAATATATTTTATTTTAACTAAATTAGTATTAATTAGATGAACCTATTAAGAGGTAAAATTCGTCTAGTGTGTTTATGTGCTGAATACCTAGTAAATTTGATACCTCTCGTTATGCTCAGAACTGCCCGAATGTAATTTCCCATCTAATTTACATACTATCTTTATTTTATATTTGTATTTTAATGAACGATGAAATATTTAAATTAAAAAAAATGAAACCCCAGTATTTTACAGGATAAAATCTAAATTATTACTCGTAATAGAATAATGCATATCACAAAATTGATGCATATATTAGTTTTATATTTTGAAGTGATATTTAAGAAATATTATATTATAGAAAAAATTAAAATATTATTACTATATTATTTAAATGAATTATAATATATAATAATGATTTAATTTATTATAATATTATAATATTATTTATTTCTATATTAATATGATTATAAGAGCTAATTTTTTATCTTGTTAACTGATATTTATCTTTTAATACCTCCCATTTTTATCAGTTTCCTATTTAAATTTAAGAGGCTTCATAGTGAGCGCATGACCATTCTACCTTCGCTCGTATCAATTATTCACCAAAGAAAAAAAAAAAGAGAACTCTCTCGGCTTCCTTAGTTCATCAGCTTCGGGGTGTTTCAGCCCTGTTAAACAGTAGTGTAAATACCTTCTCATGGATATCTTCTCTCAAGGGGTCTCCAGTGGTACTGCAAGCCAAGTCACCATCGCCGCCCTCCTCCTTACGGGCCTCGTCTACATCTTCCTCGTCTCCTCTTCATTGTCCCCGGCCTCTCTCCTCCATCCGAATGTCGCATACTCCTACAGCTCCTGCAAGCAGAAATCCGTAAGCCCTCTTTCATTCCACCTGTGCACAACTTATACACTGGACAGACGATCCAAAATTATATTTAATCAATACTAGCGTTGGATGGTATTCCATGATCTATTAATCCGTCCACACCATCAATGAAATGTTCATGGTATCAAATTATACATCTGCAGCTGCGTAAGCAGGTGGGCGCTGCCCCGGCCGCAGACGAGCTTGACATGGCGCTGAGGGCTGCGGCCACGGTGAACCAGACCGTGATTATAGCCATGGTGAACCGGGCCTACGTGGATCCTGGGGAGCGGCCGGATGACTCAAACAGGACCATGCTGGACCTGTTCCTGGAGAGCTTCTGGCTAGGGGAGGACACGAGGGGTCTTCTGGACCACGTGCTGGTCGTGGCGGTCGACCAGACCGCCTACGAGATGTGCCGGTTCAGGAGGCTCAACTGCTACAGGATGGAGACTCAGGGGGTGGATTTCGGAGGGGAGAAGCTCTACATGGCGGAGCAATTCATCAAGATGATGTGGGCCAGGACACTATTCCTGACCAATGTCCTGAAACGAGGCTACAGCTTCATCTTCACGGTATGCTCGGTGAATTCATTCTGCAGTTTATCCTTCTTTTCCAAACTCGTTCATGAGAACAAGATAAATTTTAAATATTTTATAAAACTGACATTATATACATCTGAATATAAATCCAAGAGTCAAACTAACAAAAAAATGTTTGGTACTTCATTGGTATGACTTGTCCAAATGACTAATGGTTGGTTGTGGTAATTTTATAATTATTATTACAAATATTTACTATATAATATAACTGACATCTCCTTCAATACATAAACAATTAAATTTGTTTTATAGTGTTCTATTATAATATTATAATACGTTACTCATAATCTGAAATAGGAAACTAACGGTTACAAAAATGTTGATGATATTCACTATCATTATTATGCCAATAATGAGAGTTAATGAGGGAAATCATTATAAATAGAAAGAAAAATAAATGGAAATAATTTTGTGAAATATAAATAATACTTTATTGGAAATACATTACTATATCCAATTTTATAAGTTGTAAAAAATCTCTTTTAGTCAATTTTAAATATGTATAAAATGGTGGGCAAGGAGTCTACTTCACGTTAATTGGATATGGTGGAAGGAAGAGAGTATGCGATACTATTCATGTGATCAATGCTGAAGTGTTGCCGCCTCCTCTGGCTGTAAGACTTCGATAAAATATATGAAGGCATGTGGACTGTCTTGGAAAGTTGGAAAAGGTCTTCAAATTATCACAAGTCAACTAACTGAATTAGATATTCCTCGCATTCTTGTTTCCTTGGACTTTGAATCATATAAATAAAATAATAATATTTATGCTTACAGAATTATTTATATAAAAAAAGGAAAAAATCAAAAAGAAATTTGTTATAGTTAAATAAACCTTATTTTATTTGCTTCAACCTTATATAATATATGTTGATATCTCAAATTATGTATAGCATTTCTCACCATATCTGAATTGATCTATAAATATTTTATTTGATTTAATTTACATATATTTTTTTTACTGATAATTAAAATTTAATATATTTTTTATTCATGACTCAATTTTTATAAATAAGTGGCTTTGAATTAAACTATTATTAAATGGTTTGTACTTAAGTCAAATAAATTTTTTGACCTAAATCATTAATCATACATTATTTTAGCCTATAATAAATATATAAGGAGTGGATCTTTTATACAAATCCATAACTATTTTTTTTCATGTATGCCCATGAAAAATTAATACTTAAGTACTAACTAACTTAGGATTGACAGTTTTCTTACTCATTAAAAAAGGTAAATTATAATGGAGATACAAATATTTTTGTATAAAATCTTTAAAAAATATATTGCATGGGTAGAAATGCTCAATTTTTTATTTTACAATTTTATTAATATTTAAATATAATATAAAATTATATTAAATTTATATAATATTAATAATAATTAAAAATATCAGAAACAATTTGGTAAAAAATTATATAATTTCTTCTAAATATAATCAATAAAAGAGATGGATGATTTATGGGTCCCAGTTAAAATTGTGTAGAAGATCAATTTTTTTTGCACGATAATTTCAAAACTCAAGTTTGTGTGTATATAGGATACGGACGTGATGTGGCTGAGGAATCCATTCACCAGGCTGAGCAAGAACGAGAGCGAGGATCTCCAGATCAGCACCGACCACTTCAACGGCAACCCCTGGTCGGAGGCTAACGACATCAACACCGGCTTCTACTTCGTCCGGACGAACAACCGGACTATCTCGTTGCTGGAAACATGGTACTCCATGAAGGACAACTCCACGGGGATGAAGGAGCAGGACGTACTGCTGCATCTCATGCGAGGGGGCATCTTCTCCCGGCTCGGCCTGGGGGTCCGGTTCCTCGACACCCTCTACTTCAGCGGCTTCTGCCAGGACAGCCGCGACTTCGCGGCTGTCACCACCGTCCACGCCAACTGCTGCCGAAGCATCAACGCCAAGGTGCACGACCTCTCGGCGGTTCTCAGGGACTGGAAGCGCTACCGGTTTGATTCGTCTTCGAACCGGACCGGTGGAGATATTAGGTGGTACGCCTGGTCGCCGCACCGTGGCTGTGTCAACTCGTGGAGGCGAAATTTATGATGAAACTATATATATATATATACCGATTATGTGTGCTTGTACTGAAAAAGGTTCAGGACATTTTGATTCCACTTCGGAAGTTTTAATACAAAATTCCTTTTTCTCCTATTTGAAAGTATAGACATTGCAAAAATTGGTATATTATCAATAGACGGAGAAATTAAATCAAGCTTCAGAACACGACATTATGATATCAATAATTTATATATTTTATTTCAAAATTTCAAGGAAAATTAACATCACCATATAATATCAACACCGTATAACTATCCTATTAGAAATATTAACAATACATTATTATCACATGTACATCATATTTATTTTTTCTAAAAAAATGAGTAATAAATAAAATTAAAATATTTGGATGGATTTATTAAAATTTTAAGTTTAAATACATAAATAGCCCTCATCACTGCAAAGTGGTTATAAACTTGTATTAAATTAAAAATCAATCATAATAGATTATGAAAAATGTGTTGATTTATTAGTGAGCTGACTCTTTTAATACTAATACAATAACTAACATCAATAAATTTTTTATCTATTAAATAAAATTATTTCCCAATTAGCCGCTACATAAGTTTTAATAAAAATTTTCTAATATTTTATTCTAAAATTGGTTATTAATAATGTAAATTTTTTATCTCATCTACACAATCTCACATCATACACTTATATAGTATCTTCTCACAAACTAATTTATTATATACTTTAGTCATCTATTTTGTGTCTATCATATCTTTATTTAATCTACATGTAAATGTAATACATGTATATTATGATATTGTACTAAATAAATTATTAAAAAAGAAAACTTAATATCAGAACCTCTTGAAAATAATAAATTTCTTATTAATTCCAAATTGTACTACTCCAATTATCTATTTCATCAACCTTATAAGTTATTTTCAAAATTGTAGGCTTCCTAAATATTAATAACTAGCTCTTCCTTGAGTCATTTTTTTCTGGAAATCCGTGACGTGATGTGGCTCTTCCCAAATATTTACCTCGTCATACTTACTAACTGGCTCTTCCTTGAGTCATTTTTTCCTCGGGACTGTTGGGCTTATATGTTCTTTATAGCATGACATGTCCTATCTCTGTCCATTAGATTTTTATAACACTTACTTTTGGGTTGTTCTCAACTTTCTAACCTTTCAAGGATATATACATTCATCTCTCTTTCGTATGGTAGTATTCATTGACTACATTTACCATTATCCAATCATCTTTCATGCCTTTTTTGTAATGCCTTCCATAACTGGGTCAGTTTTCCTTACCCACTCGTCCTTTCCCAACTTCCTTATTGGGTCTTTCCTGTCCAAATCATTGGGTTTCCTGATGACTTACCGACACATTGAGATTCTTCCATTCTTATGTCCTTCTTCATTTCTGGTGGTGTCCTTTACTCAATTATTTTCCTTTTTCCTTAACCCACTCTTATTTGCTCATGACTATTTCACGATTTCTTTGTTTGGGGAGTTCTCCTTTAACAATTTTTATTCACTACTATTTCCTTCAAAGTAGAGACTTCCCCTTAGGCGCTATACGTTCAAATTTCTTACTATTCCTTCAAGGTTTCCTTCCTTTACTTTCCTACACCCTTTTGAATTAGAACTTTTGCCCACCTTTAATCATTCACTGACCTTAATTTTCCAGTTCACCCTTTACTTTCCTACTCGAGTTATCTTCGATCGTCGAGTCTTATTTTAGGTACTTCACACTATTCCCATCCTATTGCCCTAATTAGAGTGTAGTCTCCACTACTTCCCGGTCCTTCTTAAGGCATTGTTTATTTTCCTTGACCATTCCTTTCTTACTAGTTGCTTCCTCCTGCTATGTTCGTTTGAAATCCCTATTTGACTTATTTGCTCTTCCAAAATAGGTCACAAATGGTCGTCCCGATATACCTTCAACCACTTAAGGTTCTTTATGAGGTTCCTTATTTCGGGTTAAGCCTCTTATGATCCATCTATCGGTTCCTTAGCTTCAGAACTTCCCTTTTTAAGGTCTCACTTCATACCTTTATCCTTCTACATAAGGACTCCCATCCTGGTTCAACCTCCCTAACGCTTCTTGGAGGCTTTTCCTTATTATGGGTAACCCACCCATTCTTACTTGTCACGACGTCTTTTTATGCTATGTAAACCCCATCCCTTAAAGACAAGGAAACTAGGGAAAGAACCGGTCAACCCGGGTGAGAAAAACGAATCGATTCACGAACCCCATCCATTAGAGAAAGGGCAAACCAAGAAATTAATAAATCCCGAGTGACCTAAAGAGTCACAAAAGTCATGAGAAATGACTTTAGGATGAATTGGAAGTGAAAACTAAACCGGTTCAGGTGAACCAGACCTGAACCGTATTGAACCGGTTTGAACCACTATTGAATCGGTCTCTAAATTCATTTTTCTAGGTGACTTAGAAAATTCAATTTGGAGTGTCAAGCCTCGACCCAATTTGGTTAGATCCCCTTGAACAACCCGCCACTCTCTTAGTTCAAGAGTGGTTTTCTCCTTTTATAACTCAAGAGGAGCTAGACGTAATTTCAACCTTGTTCCCTAGAATAACATATATCAAATAAAATGCAAGCTTAAGAAAAATTAAGCATACCGGATAGAGGGTAAGTCTTGGTATTATCCCTAGTAATTTTCTTTATTTCCTAAAAAGGGATAAAAAGGGTGAGTGAGTTTCTACAACTCAATGAATGAGTATTTCAAAAGTTATTTCAATAAAAATAGTTTATAAATTGGAGTGTGACAAACTCTTTATTTTCTTAAAAATTTCTCATTTTCAAAATCTCGATTTTTCATAGTCATTTCTCATCTAAACGGTGTGTTGATTAACCAACACATGCCCTTCATCACAAAGGAAACGCACATTCGCAGGCCAGCCCGTCCACTGTACCCACTTGTGGCGTTGAAGCGACTTTACCGGTGTCACGCCCCGACTCGATTTGGTCGGATCCCCATGAGCAACCCGCCACTCCCCCGATTTACTAAGGGTTTTTCCCTCCTTTAACCCTAGAGGAGTAATGCATCTTTTAAACCTGTACCTTTCCTGGAATACATAAATCAAAATTGCATAAACTTTTTAACTTACATACATGTCTTGCAAGTGTGATTAACAAGAGGTCTTTGGATAGGTTTCCCTTGGTTACCTGAAAAGGGATATAAGGGAGGGGGTGAGTTCAACGACCCTGTGAAAGGGTGTTTAAAGTTTGACTTTTAGGGAAAATATTTGAATTGGAGTGTGCTGGACTCCTTATTTTCTTTTAAAAAATTCATCCTCAAAATTTCGGTTTCATAGCCATTACTCACTCCTCAACCATAACCGGTGTGCTTATCAACCAAGACACGCCCATCATGATGAAGGGGACACACATGAATAAAACTGTGTCCGTATGAGGATAGAGACCATATCTCAGTCTCGTGCGCATGAAACTCAAACACAGAAGCTCCAAGAAGCCCCAAACACAGTAGCTTTGTGGAGTCCAAACACATAAACCCCGTGGAGTATAAACATAGAACTCCGGGGAGTACAAACACAGAACTCCATGACTAACTAGTATGGCGAGAACCACAAACCCAGTTGCTTCTCTCTCCCTTATTGCCACCATGTCATCCAACAACCCTTAGAACGCATCACTACCCCTCTTGGGTGTCTTAATGATCCCAAATATCAAGTGTATGCACAAAAAAGTTTTCCTCAAAAGCCATTTAATCTTTGGTGCCATTGGTCCAACGACCCCGACCCTCAACTCGACTTGCAATTGTTTGTCTCGACTGGTCCGTGGACCTGTCATGAAGCACTACTGCCAGTTCATCGAGTATGTCGATCCTGCCTTGGTACCATGACCAATCAATTCATTCGTTTAAGTTTTATGGCTTAAATTGATGTTTGTTTATGAGCTTCTGCTCATGCTAACTAGCCTAGGGCCCACTGTTCGAGATTTTCAAAATCGGACATATTAGCTCCCAAGTTCCAAAATCGAGGCCTTCGACCTATATGAGGTATTTGAGCTATCGTCAAGAAGGTCTCCCAAAATGTTTAAGTAGTGGCAGACTGTTAGGGGAGATCACTTCCAACAAAATAAACTTTTTAGTCGTCCATCACACCAACCAAGTGTGAGGACATCTCCACTTATAACCGATAAGCGGTTTTTCAACTTCCTTCAAAGAAGTTTCATCATACCAACTAGGTATGATCTACTTACAACCGATAAGTAGTTTTTTCATGTGATTTCCACATCAATACTCTTAGGTGTGATGTTTAAAATACCACTTAGCAGTGGGTTTTCATTTATGAGGTGCTTATAATCCCAACCGGGTATGATATTAAATTCTCACTCACCTGATCGTGCAATGAATTCCTCTCGACCGATTCTTTGTCTTCATGTGAGCTTCGTGTTCCTACATTATATGAACATTGTTGTTCATTATCCCTTGGCCTAATAGCCTTCATTCATCATGCATGGATGAAATACTCAAACTTTTTGATTTATTGCAATTAGGTCCCTAAAGTTCTTTTTCTTTAACTTTTGGTACCTAATGCCATTTTTCCCTCAAATTGAGACCCAAAATTTCTAAAATTCACCTTAGGACCTCAATTTATTCAAAATCACATAAAGGGGTTCAAGTTTCCCAAATTTCCAATTTGGTCCCCCACTTTTCAAAAATTATCATTTTGCCCCAAAAATTCCAAAATTACCCAATTGGTCCTCCAACATCTTTAGCATGCCCAATTAGCCCTCAATTTTATGAAATTACACTTTAGTCCCTCGAATTTTTGAAATCCCTTAATTTCCCCCCAATTTCAACATTCTAACTTGGTTGAATTTGATTTCATCAAATTGACCGATCAAATGAGTTTAATTATTAATATTGAAGTTAGATTGGAGTTCCTACACCTTCACACAATTCAATTGTACTTTGAATCACACGATTTGATGTCGGAATGAGCTTAAATAGAGCTTCGCCAGAAAACTCAGCTTAGAGAGAGAAAGCTTCTAAAGCTTACCGTCGGGGACACGGTGATCTGAGCTTTTAATGTGGGCAGATAGCTCTTGTCCTGAGGTTACTCCTAGGATGAAGAATTGCATTAATTGATGCCTAATTGAGTGTGAATTTAGTCATCAAACTTTTGTCAGTTCTCTCTCTAGCACTGATCAGAATTTATAGAGGGGAGCCAAATTGGCTTACCTTTCAGCTCTAATTCAGCTGTAGGTGGACTGTTGAGGTGTTGGGAGGGCTTGGTTTGGCATGAGAAGGGCTAGAATTAGCCAATTTTAGCTTAGCTGAAATAGGGCAACGTTGGTCTGCTAGAGTTACTTCATTGTTTGATCAAGCTGACGCTTCTCTGGTGACCCTTAGAGCAAATAGAGACTATAGGCATGTAGTTGACTTCTCCCCGAATCCAAATAACCTGACTACACCTTCTTTGGCTTAGAAAAGACCCTATTTCAGAGCTGTAGTTCAAACATCGCCGAAAATTGGAGTAATTGAGAAAGAATGGAGTTTTCAGATGTGGAGAGAATGAATGAGGAAGGCCTCTTTATATAGGAAGCTTAGGGACTTCTTGGTCGTCCGATTGGTGCCTTAATGACGGTCATTCATTTCCTGAAACTCCTTGGCCGGAGACTTTTTAGCTTTCTTGGCGCTGCTCAATTTTCTGGTGAGTAAATAGTGTTATCATCTAAAGGAAGAAGATGACACTGTTCCGAACAGGACCGAACCGGTCTAAACCAGGTTCAAAGCTTAAACCGACCGGTTCAGGCCCGATTCAACTGAGTTTTTCAAAATTAAAAATTTCTAAACTCATCTAAATTCATTCTCTATCCAATGTTGGCCTCCAATCTCAAATTTGAATTTTCTAAGCCACCTAGAAAATAAATTTCGTATATGCTTCAATATTGGTTCAAACCGGTCCAAACCGGTTCAATATGGTTTGGATCTGGTTCAATATGGTTTGGATCCGGTTCAATCCGGTTTGGATCCAGTTCACCTAAACTGGTTTGGTTTTCATCTCCAATTCATCCTAAAGTCCCTTTTCATGACTTTTGTGACTACTTAGGTCACTCGAGATCCATAAATTTTTTGGTTTGCCCTTTCTCTATGGGTTTCAGTTCATGAACCGACTTAGTTCATAAACTTGTTCAATCTGGCTCAGATCTGTTTCTCCTAAACTAGTTTGGTTTTCTCTCCCAAATTATCCTAAGATCCTTTTCCAAGGATTTATGAACCCTTTGGGTCACTCGGGAGTTGTAAATTCCCCAAATTGCCCATTCTTTGATGATCGGGTTTGTAAACTGGTTTAGTTTTTTTCTCATTCGGGTTGACCGATTCTTTCCCCATTTCCTTATTTTAAAGGGATGGGGTTTACAACTCTCCCCTCCTTTTAGGAGTTTTGTCCCCAAAACTAAATTAACATCCTTTGCATCATGAATAATTTCTCTTAATGTTAACTTGGGATTTGCTTGACATGCTAACACTTTGGTTGTTCTTTCACTTAATCCTTTTGAAAGACGCACTTAAGGAATGTGTTTTCCTTTCTGTTGTTTACTCACTTCTGTAGTTTATCATAACTAGGCATGTCTTACCCACAAGTCCAAAAGGATATCCTTAGATTCACTTCCTCCTCTACTTAGGGCAGGATTCTTTCTCATGAGGGTTCTTGCTCAAAATTTCAAGATTGAGAGTTCTAAGCTGTCCAATCGTTCCCTTGGGTTTAACTTAATTTTTTGGATCATCCTAGCATGCCTTTTTTAATTCTTTCACTCATGCACATCTCCTTATCCCTCGTCACTTGGTTCTATTACCTCTTGGTTAGGATATGTATGATTCCCTAGGGTTTCCTTCCTTAGTAGTATTCTTCCCCTTTTCTTCCGAAATTCTAAGTATCCTTGTGTGTATCTATCCTCAAAGTGACATACTTAGATGCCATCCTTTCCCATTTCCTCCTTGAAATTTTGTGGTTACGTCCTTTGTATTTTCTCCTACTTGTATCACAATTTTATCTTTGTAGTAAATATAACTTTAATTATGATGATAATGAATTACAATTTTTTTGCTATATTTATTCAAGGGAATTTTGGTAAGTACTAACTACGGTACTAGGATCTTTGCGTGTTTCTTCTTAGGTAAGGTTGTATACTCTAGTTGGGAGCCTCGATGTAGTGGCGATGTCTTGCCCTCTGTCTAGTGTCATTGGGTTTCCTTGAAGCACGTCCACTTCTACCCAAAGAATAAGTGGATATACGTGACATCCGACACTCAATCCCATAACAAAACTCTAAATGTGTTTGAGGACAGAGACCTCATCCCATCCCCACCCCGGTCTCATGAGCATGAAGCTACGTCGAGCTTCTCAAGACTTCTGGTACGACTAGCTGCTCTTATCTCCACCAGGTCGTCCAGAGCCCTAGGACGCATCACTACCCCTCTTGGGCATCTTGAAGATCCTGTAACATAGTGCATGCACAAATCAATAATTTTTCCACATAAGCCATATAATTTGTCGTGCCACTAGTCAAACGGCCTCGCCCCTCAACTTGACCTGCAACTATTTGTCTTTAGTAGTCCAAAGACCTATCATGTCACACTGTCGCCAGTCCAACGAATATGCCGGTCCTATCTCGGTAACATGGCCAAACAATTCATTCAGTTAAGTTTTCATCGCTTAAATCATGTTTGTTTATGAGCTCCTGCTCGTGCCAACTAGTCTAGGGCCCACTGTTCGAGATTTTCAAAATCAGGCATATTAGCCCCCAAGTTCCAAAACTGAGGCCTCTAGTTGAACTAAGCTATTTGAGATCCCGTTAAGAAGGTCTCCAAAAAATTTTAAGTAGTGGCACACACTCAGGGGAGAGTACTTCTGACAAAATAAACTTTTTAGTCGTCCATCACACTAACCTAATATGAGAACATCTCCGCTAATAACCTATAAGCAGTTTTTCCACATCCTTCGAGGAAGTTTTATCATACCAACCGGGTATGATCTACTTACAATAAATAAGTAGTTTTTTCACGTGATTTCCACATCACTCCTCTCAGGTGTGATGGTTAAAATACTACTTAGTAGTGGGTTTTCATTTCCGATGTGCTTATCATCCCAACCGGATATGATATTAAATCCCACTCACCAGATCGTGCAATGTATTTCCTCAAAGTCTTTTAAGGTTCGACTTTCCGGGACTTCCTGAAAGGGGTATAAGGGAGGGGGTGAGTATAACTACTCAGTGAATGAGATTCAAATCTTTTGACTTTCAAGAAAAATATATATGGAGTGTGCCAGACTCCTTTCTTTTCAAAAATCCCTTCATTTAAAAATTCAGGTTTTTCAATTATTTCTTAGTTACTGGTGTGTCATCACCCAACACACATCATTCATCATGAAGGTTACACACATTCCTAAGTTAGTATCACTACTAAACTCGCTAGTGGCTTCGGAGCGACTTTTCCTGCCACCCGTATAGAAGTACGACCACTTCTACCTTGGGAATGAGTGGATGTACGCGACATCCGACCCACAATCCCGAAATCACTTCTTTGTGTCCGTATGAGGACAGAGATCTCATCTTGTCCCCATCCCGGTCTCATGCGCTTGGTGCTACTCCAAATTTCGCACAAACACCTAGAACGACGAACTGCCCCTTATACTCACCTGGTCGTCTAGGGCCCTTAGGACGCATCACTACCTCTCATGGGCGTCTTGATGATCACGTACTCATAGTGCATGCACAATCAATATTTTCACATATTGCCATGTAATCTGTGGTGCCACTGGTCCAACGGCTCCGACTCTCAACTCAACCCGCAGTTGTTTCTCTTGACTGGTCCGTCGACCTATCATGTCGCACTGCCGCTAGTTGACTGAGCATGTCGGTCCTATCTTGGTACCATGGCCAAATGATTCACTTTTATGGCATATATATCATATTCGTTTACGAGCTCCTGCTCGTGCCAACTGGCCTTGGGCCCACTGTACGAGATTTTCAAAATCGGGCATTTAGCCTCCAAATTCCAAAACCGAGGCCCCCAACCTATCAGAGCTATTCGAGCTCCCGTTGAGAAGGTCTCCCAAATTGTTTAAGCATTGGCACACATTCAGGGGAGAGCACTTCCAACAAAACATATGTTTTCTCTATCCATTATACCGCCCGGGTATAAGGACACCTCCATTCATAACCGATGAACAGGTTTTCAACTTCCTTTGAGGAAGTCTCATCATACCAACTGGGTATGATCTACTTACAACCGGTAATTAGTTTTTTCGCATGATTTTCACATCACTTCCTTTAAGTTGTGATGTTTAAAATACCACTTAATAGTGGGTTTTCATACCGAGGTACTTATCATCCCCATCCTTGTATGATATAAAATTCTCACTCACAACCGGTAAGTGGTTTTTAATTTTAATTTGTGTTCATCATCCCAATCGAGTATGATGTTAGTAAACCCACTCACCGATTAATGCAGTGAATTCTAGTAGACCGGTTCTTTTTATTCACGTGAGCTCGTCCATGTTGGCGTTCCCGGTACTTCGCGTTCCTATATGATATGAACATCCTTGTTCATTATTACTTAGCATAACAGCCTTCATTCATTTCAAATAAATGAGAAAACCAAAACTTTTTAGTTATTTGCAATTAGGTCCCTAAAGTTATTTCTCTTTAACTTTAAATCCCTAATGTCGGTTTTTTCCTCAAATCGAGTCCCAAAACTTTTAAAATTTATCTTGGTACCTCAATTTATTCAATTTTACCAAAAGGGGTTTAATTTTCCAAATTTCCAATTTGGTCCCCCAACTTTTCCAAAGTTACCATTTTGCCCTTCCTTTACAAAAATGGCAAGTTTTGCCCAAAAATTCCAAAATTCCTCAATTGGTCCTCTAACATTTTTTCATGCCCAATTGACCCTCAATTTCATAAAATTGCATTTTGGTCCTTTGAATTTCGAAAATCCCCAAAATTTCCCCAATTTTTTCCCAATTTCAACTATTTAGCACAAACGAATTTGATTTCATCAAATTGACCAATCAAACACATCTAATTGTTGAAATTGAAGTTAAAATTGAGTTCCTCCATCTTCTTACAATTCAATAGCACTTTGAATCATAAGTTTTGTCATCAGAACGAGCTCAAACGGAGCTTCACCGAAAAACGGACTGTAGAGAGAGAAAGCTTCGATTAATCACCGATGAGGGCACGACAGTCCGAGCTTTCAATTTGGGCAGATAGCTCTCATCCTGAGGTTCATCCTAGAATCAAGAATTGCATCAATTGATGCTGAATTGAGTTAGAATTTTATCATTGAAATTTTGACGGTTTTCTCTAGCACCGGCCGAAAATTGTAGAGTGGGGTCGAATTGGGTTACCTTTTAGTCCTAATTCAGCCGTGGGAGGGCTGAGGAAGTGTTGGGAGGGCTTGGTTTGGTCTGAGGAGAGCTCAAAATGGCCAATTTCATATTGGCCGGAATAGGGCAGCTTCGGTATGCTGGAGCTGCTTCATTGTTCCATCATGTCGGTACTTCTTCAGCAATTCTCGGATTTATTAGAGTTTGCTATCAAATAGCTGTCTTCTCCCCGGTTCTAAAGAGCCCGACCTCTCCTTCTGAGGTTAAGAAAAATGTTCAAGTCGAAGCTCTGGTTCGAGCTTCACTGGGAAATGGAGCAGTAGAGAGAGAAGTGTTCAGGTGTGAGGAGAATGAATGGGGATAATCTCTTTATATAGGTGTAAAATCGTGTTTTAAATGGGAAAGATTTATTACTAGTATTAATATTGCCATAAATTATTGGTATTAATTCCAATAATTTAATTTAGATATTAAATTATTTGTATTAATTACAATAATTAAATATATATTATATTAAATTATTAGTATTAATTATAATAATTAAATATATATTATATTAAATTATTAGTATTAATTATAATAATTAAATATATATTATATTAAATTATTAGTATTAATTATAATAATTAAATATATATTATATTAAATTATTAGTATTAATTATAATAATTAAATATATATTATATTAAATTATTAGTATTAATTATAATAATTAAATATATATTAATTTATGGCTATTTATGATAAGGTGTACATTCGCATAAAATTTTTTTACCGAAATTTCGGGTTACAAAAAAAGTCATACTTCCCAGGAGATCACCCATCCTCACACTGCTCTCGGCCAAGCATGCTTAACTTTAGAGTTCTTATGGATTCTCTTTCACCTGAACCAATTTGGTTTTTCTCTTCTAATTTGTCTTAAGTTTCTTTTCAAGGTTTGATTAACCCTTTGGATCACCCGAAAGTTATAAATTTCCAAATTGTTTCTTCCTAAATGATCGGGTTTGTAAACCGGCTCGGTTTTCTTACTCGGTCCGACTAGTTCTTTCCCTGGTTTTCCTTAACTCAAAAGTGCGAGTTTTACACTAATACCGTTCAAGTTTTCATGCCATGACCCGATTTGGTTGGATCCCCGTGAGCAACCCACCACTCTTCCAATTTACTATGGGTTTTCCCCTCCTTTAACCCGGAGGAGTAAGGCATCCTTTAAACTTGTACCTTTCTTGGAATACATAAATCAAAACTGCATAAAATTTTTAACTTACATACCTATCTTCAAGTGTGATTAATAGGAGGTCATTGGTTAGGTTGCCCTTGGTTACCTGAAACGGGATATAAGGGAGGGGGTGAGTTCAACGACTTAGTGAATGGGTGTTTAAAGTTTGACTTTTAGTGAAAATATTTGAATTGGAGTGTGCCAGACTCCTTATTTTCTTTTAAAATAATTCATCCTCAAAATCTTAGTTTGATAGTCATTACTCACTCTTCAACCATAACCAGTGTGCTTATCAACCAACACAGGCCCTTCATCATGAAGGGAACACACATGAATAAAACTTTGTGTACGTATGAGGACATAGACCATATCTTGCTCTCATGCGCATGAAACTCGAACACAGAAGCTTTAGGAAGCTCCAAACATAGTTGATTCATGGAGTGGAAACACAAAAACTCCGTGGAGTACAAACACAGAACTCCATTACTAATTGTTATGACGAGAAACACAAACCCCGTAGCTTCCCTTTCCCTTATCGCCACCATGTCATCCAACAACCCTTAGGACCCATCACTACCCCTCGTTGGCGTCTTAATGGTCCTGAATCTTAAGTGCATGCACAAACTAAGTTTTCCTCAAAGGACATTTAATATTTGGTGCCACTAGTCTAACGGCCTCGACCCTCAACTCGACATGCAATCGTTTGTCTCGATTGGTCTGTCGACTTATCATGCCGCACTGCCGCCAGTCCATCGAGTATGACGGTCCTGTCTTGGTACCATGGCCAATAAATTCATTCATTTATGTTTTATAGCTCAAATTTATGTTTGTTTAGGAGCTCCTGCTCGTGCCAACTGGCCTAGGGCCCACTGTTCGAGATTTTCAAAATTGGGCATATTAGCCCCCAAGTTCCAAAACTAAGGCCTTCAGCTTATATGAGCTATTTGAGCTCCCATCAAGAAGGTATTTCAAAATGTTTAAGCTGTGACACAAAGTCAGAGGAGAGCGCGTCCAACAAAATAAACTTTTCAGTCATCCATCACACCAACCGAGTATAAGGACATCTTTGCTTATAATCGATAAGCGGGTTTTTCACTTCCTTCTAGTAAGTTTCATCATACCAACTGGATATGATCTACTTACAACTGGTAAGTAGTTTTTCTGTGTGATTTCCATAGCACTCCTCTCAGGTGAGATGTTTAAAATACCACTTAGCAGTGGGTTTTCATTTCTGAGGTACTTATCATCCCAACTGAGTATGATATTAATTTCCCACTCACCCGATCGTGCAATGAATTCCTCTCGACCGGTTTCTTTGTCTTCACACGAACTTGTCCTTGCTGGCATTCCTGGTACTTCGTGTTCCTACATGATATGAACATACTTGTTCATTATCTCTTGGCCTAATAGCCTTCATTCATCATGCATGGATGAAACACTTAAACATTTTAATTTATTACAATTAGGTCCTTAAAGTTCTTTTTCTTTAACTTTAGGTCCCTAATATCATTTTTCTCTCAAATTGAGACCCAAAATTTCTAAAATTCACCTTGGGACCTCAATTTATTCGAAATCACATAAAGGGGTTCAAGTTTCCCAAATTTCCAATTTAGTCCCCAACTTTTCCAAAATTACCATTTTGCCCCTAATTTACAAAAATGGTAAGTTTTGCCCCAAAAATTCCAAAATTGCCCAATTTGTCCTTCAACATCTTTATCATGCCCAATTGGCCCTCAATTTTATGAAATTGCACTTTAGTCTCTCAAAATTTTGAAATCCCTAAATTTCCCTCAATTTCAACATTCTAACTCGGTCGAATTTGATTTCATCAAATTGACCGATCAAATGAGTTTAATTGTTGAAATGGAAGTTATATTGGAGTTTCTACACCTTCATATGATTCAATTGCACTTTGAATCGCACGATTTGATGCCGGAATGAGCTCAAATGGAGATTAGCCAGAAAACTGAACTTAGAAAGAGAAAGTTTCAAAAGCTTACCATCGTAGGCATGGCGGTCTGAGCTTTCAATGTGGGTAGATAGCTCTTGTGCTAAGGTTCCTCCTAGGATCAAGAATTGTATCAATTGATGCCAAATTGAGTGAGAATTTAGTCATCAAAGTTATGTCGGTTCTCTCTCTAGCACCGACTGAAATTTATAGAGTGGAGCCAAATTGACTTACCTTTCAGCTCTAATTCAACTGTAGGAGCATTGTGGAGGTGTTGGGAGGGCTTGGTTTGACCTGAGAAGGGCTCGAATTGACCAATTTTAGCTCAACAAAAATAGGGCAGCTTGGGTCTGCCGGAGTTGCTTCACTGTTCGATCACGCCGACGCATCTTTGGCGACCCACAAAGCAAATGGAGACTATAGGCGTGTATTTGACTTCTCTTTGAATCCAAAGAACCCGACCACACCTTCTTTGGCTCAGAAAAAAAACCCTATATCAGATCTCTGGTTCAAGCTTCGCCAAAAATTGGAGTAGTTGAGAAAGAATAGAGTTTTAAGGAGTGGAGAGGATGAATGAGGAAGGGCTCTTTATATAGGAAGCTCAGGGACTTCTTGGCTATCCAATTGGAGCCTTAATGGCGGTCATTCATTGCTTGAAACTCCCTGGCCGGAGTCTTTTCAACTTCGCTGGCACTGCTCAATTTTTCGACGAATGAACAATGATGTGAATCCGACCCAAGAGACTACGAATTCACAAGTCCAATCAAACGAACCTGCAATGGAGCTGAATAATTCGTCACCAAATGGGATGAATAATCATTTGAGACTGCAAGAGGGCCCAATCACAAGGACAAGGGCTAAAAGATTCAAAGAAGCTTTATATGGGCTGATTAAAGAGATTGCTGAATATTCAAATAGAAACCCAAATGAAGAGGCCAAGATGAGCCCAAGAGAAGGTCCAGATTTAATTAAATAGGAGAGATTTATAAATATAATAAATCTCTTAGGATAATATTAGGTGGTTAGATTAGATAAGCTTAGCTTATAACCATAATAGATTTTTCCTCATTATGTGGATCATTCGGTTGTTTTCTGAGCCTATAAAAGGCATACTCCACAGCATTGGAGAGACATACTTGAAATTTATATCTTGTGAGGTTTTGTCTTCTTTCTATCTTGAAAGAGCTTTTGAACTTATCAGGTTTTTACCTGTGGCGTTCAAGCAATCAAGACTTATCACCCGGGGTTTTCTAAGAGTTCTTCTTAGAGGATTTGGGTGTGGCGTCTACATATCCCATACCCTGTTTCTCACATAAACAAGGTATATTCCACCTTTTCGCACTTACGTCGTGAAAGTCTTGGGATCGTTGCCATATTTGGTGTAGGGTGTCGTCAGCATATTGGCGAGGTTCGCATCAGTTGGTATCAGAGCACACGGTTGCACGGCAAGTTCCATACCATTTTTTTTTATCTAGTTCTCTACCTATTTCTATTCTCTATAAAAAAAATTATCATATTCTTCTATCTATCTTCACTTCAGTAGGTTAAAAAAAAGAGAAAAAAAACCAAAAAAAATTCGTGCAAAAAAAAAGAAAGCAAAAAAAGTTCGCGCTAAAAAAAAGAGCAAAAAAAAATTTTCGTGAAAAAAAAGGCAAAAGAAAAAAAAGTGGCACACAATTCTATCTTATATCTCATTCTTATTCTGCTCTATCTAAGTTTATTACTTCATTCCATCTTAATTTCTTTCTTCTTTATCTAAAATTTACTCTTATTTCTGAGTCTATTCATACCTCTCACTTAAATTCTTTGGAATTGCTTTTTGAAAACCTTTACCAATATGTCTTGATTATTCCTCAAGTTGAACTGCTTCGTAAAAACGATTAGTTTTTAAAGTTCAATTCAGATTGAAAGAGGACATATGAGTGGAAAAAGGCAAGAGTGCTTTAAATCTGTAAGAAAAAGCTATTTGAGTGTGAAAAATGAGTGTTTGAGAGAAACATGTGAGGGAGAGTTGTGAGGTTCTTTTCTTTCTAACAATTATCAAGTTCAGAAGGCCCAACGACAAGAAAACACAATGAAAGAAGAGGGTTTCATATCGCCTATTCAAAACCTACAATGGAAAGCAATGAAGAGTCAAATGAAACAGATAGTGAAGTCTGAATTTGAGCCACTTCATACGTGAATGGATCGCTTGGAGGAAGGTGTAAGACGACACTCACATACTTCCATTGAACGACCGTGGAGCAGTCGATCTCGATGCTTCGAACCACAAGAACTGGAGGAGTTCGATGATCTCCAAGTTAATCGCGGCAACATCAAGCTCAATTCCTTCAATCAACTTACTACTTGGAACAGACCATGGGTTGATGATATCTTGGACAACCAACGTGAGAAGTTATTTCATACTCGTTGCTCTATGAACAATAAGGTTTGTTCTGTTATCATAGATGGGGAAAGCTACACTAACTTTGCTAGTATTGAGCTTGTGGAGAAGTTGGCATTACATGCAACGAAGCATCCAAAGCCATATCAAATTCAAAGGCTGAGTGATCAACCCAAACTCGAGGTAACCCAACAGGTGATAGTGTCCTTCTCTATTGGGAAATATCAGGATGAAATATTATGTGATGTAGTACCAATGCAAGCATGTCATATTTTATTGGGAGAACCTTGGAAGTTAGATCGTCACGTTACATATAATAGATTAACAGATAGGTACTCATTCGTGATGAATAATAGATCAATATCTCTTGTAGCTCTTTCTTTACAACAAGTTTTTCAGGATCAGTTGAAAAGGAAAAAGGCAAATGAAAAGAAAATAGTAGAAAAAAGAAGAAGAGAGAAAAGCCAAAATTGAAGAGAAAAAAGGAAACATTGAAAAAGAAGCTAAAATTAAAGATGAAGAGAGAAAAGGAAAGGTTGAAAAAGAAGAGAGAAAAGCCATAACACAAAGAAAAGAGAGTAAAAATAATTTTATGGAGAGAAAAAGTGAGATAAAGAGAGAAATAATTTTAGATCAAATCCTTACAGTACTTATGTACAAGGATTTATGTTTGACTAACCATATTGTCGGATATTTGCCAAGCATTAGTATTTCTCTTATGCAGGAATTCAAGAATGTCATTCCTAAGAAGAAAACTCCTAGTTTGCAACCTGATCGAGAAATCAAGTATCAAATTCAACACCAAATCCTAAATTTGATGAAGCTAGGATATGCACGGGATAACATGATTTTAGGTATTGTGCAAATGCCTAAGAAAGACAAAATTTGGCAAAGGTGTGTTGATTTTCGAATCATCAACCGTATGAAGGTAATGTATCTTCACTCTATTCCTCAATTAAATATTATGGTAGATGAGTTGCATGGAAACTATTTGTTTTCAAAATTTAATTACAAGAGTAAATATTCTGAAATTAGAATGTAAACTAATTATGGATTGAAAACTGCATTGAAAGTAAAACATGGTTTATATGAATGGTTGGCTATAATTTTTAGTTTGACTAATGCATATAACACTTTTATGAGGTTAATAAATTATATCCTGCATGCTTTTATTAAAAACTTTGTTGACATATATTTTGATAAAATCATAATATACAACAATTACTTAGATAAACATGAAGGATATTTAAAAATTTCCTTGCAAGTTCTTAGGAAAGATCATTTGTTTGCCAAATTGAAAAATTGTGTATTATGTTTGGGTAAACTTGTATTTCCTGGATATGTTATAAGTTTTGAAGGGATTGCCATTGACAAGAAAATTAAGGTAATTCAAGATTGGCAAACACCTTATTTGGTAAGTCAGGAAAGAAGAACAATTGCACATTATAATGAAAAGGTCAGCGGAGTAGCCCTCAAGCTGAATGAGTATCATACAAGCTGGGTAGAATTCATTTATACATCTGATTATGTGATCAAGTGTAAGCAAGGTATAAAAAATGTAGTTGCTCATACATTATCTGGAAGGTACGTTTTGCTTACAATAATTGATACTAAATTGTTTAATTTTTCTTGGAATACTTTGTTGGTTACAAAACTTTTATTTTCAACAGTATGCTTATCACATGTTGTGTTTGCATATAATCGTTATATTTATTCAGTAATTAAGTTATCACCATTGGAGATTATCTATGGTTTTAATCCATTGAATAGAAAACAACATACTCAAGAAAATATTAATCTTTACAACAAGAGTTTCATGAAAGTTATTTTTGATCCAGGGATTTGGGTTAGTTTACATCTGAGGAATGAACAGTTTATGGATAGAAAAGTATCAAAATTTCTTAGATTAGAGAGATCATCTAATGTGTTAAAACTCATTAGTAATAATTACAACAATAAGTTATCTGATAAATATACTGTTAGCTATAGCATACATATTTCTAATTTAATTTCTTTTGGTGTAAGTGATGAAGGAAAAGAAGATTTGAGGACAAATCATTTTCAAGAGGGGGAGAATGATGTGAATCCGACCCAAGAGACTACGAATTCACAAGTCCAATCAAACGAACCTGTAATGGAGCTGAATAATTCGTCACCAAATGAGATGAATAATTATTTGAGACTGCAAGAGGGCCCAATCACAAGGACAAGGGCTAAAAGATTCAAAGAAGCTTTATATGGGCTGATTAAAGAGATTGCTGAATATTCAAATAGAAACCCAAATGAAGAGGCCAAGATGAGCCCAAGAGAAGGTCCAGATTTAATTAAATAGGAGAGATTTATAAATATAATAAATCTCTTAGGATAATATTAGGTGGTTAGATTAGATAAGCTTATCTTATAACCATAATAGATTTTTCCTCATTATGTGGATCATTCGGTTGTTTTCTGAGCCTATAAAAGGCATACTCCACAGCATTGGAGAGACACACTTGGAATTTATATCTTGTGAGGTTTTGTCTTCTTTCTATCTTGAAAGAGCTTTTGAACTTATCAGGTTTTTACCTGTGGCGTTCAAGCAATCAAGACTTATCACCCGGGGTTTTCTAAGAGTTCTTCTTAGAGGATTTGGGTGTGGCGTCTACATATCCCATACCTTGTTTCTCACATAAACAAGTTATATTCCACCTTTTCGCACTTGCGTCGTGAAAGTCTTGGGATCGTTGCCATATTTGGTGTAGGGTGTCGTCAGCATATTGGCGAGGTTCGCATCAAACAGTGCTGTCATTTGAAGGAAGAAGACAACATTGTTCTGAACTAGACTGGACTAGTACGAACCGGGTCCAAAGCTTAAACCGACTAGTTTAGGCCCGATTCGACCAAGTTTTTTCAAATTAAAAATTTCTAAATTCATTCTCTATCTAATGATGGCCTCAAATCTCAAATTTGAATTTTCTAAGCCACCTAGAAAAAGGAATTTCGCATCTGGTTCAATAGTGGTTCAAACCGGTCCAAACCTGTTCAATCTGGTTCACCTAAATCAGTTTGGTTAAAGTCCTTTTTCATGACTTTTATGAGTCCTTAGGTCACTCGAGATCCATAAATTTCTCAGTTTGGCCTTTCTCTATCGGTTCTAGTTCATGAACCGACTCAGTTCATAAACCTATTCAATCCGGCTCGGATCTAGTTCTCCTAAACCGGTCTGGTTTCTCTCTCAAATTGTCCTAAGATCCTTTTTCAAGGTTTTATGAACCCTTTGGGTTACTTGGAAGTTGTAAAGTCCCCAAATTGCCCATTTTCTAATGATCGGGTTTGTGAACCAGTTTAGTTTTTTTCTCATTTGGGTTGACTAGTTCTTTCCTCAATTTCCTTATTTTAAAGGGACGGGGTTTACAACCGGCCACCTAGATAGAAGCACGTCCACTTCTACCCTAAGAATGAGTGGATGTACGCGACATCCGACCCTCAATCTCATAACAAAACTCTATGTGTGTTTAAGGACAGAGACCTCATCCCATCCCCACCCTGGTCTCATGCGCATGAAGCTATGTCGAGCTTCTCAAGACTTCTGGTACGACTAACTGACCTTATCTCCACCAGGTCGTCCAGAGCCCTAGGACACATCACTACCCCTCTTGGGCATCTTGAAGATCCCGTAACACAATGCATGCACAAATCAATCATTTTTCCACATAAGCCATATAATCTGTGGTGCCACTAGTCAAACGGCCCTACCCCTCAACTCGACTTGCAACTGTTTGTCTTCAGTAGTCTAAAGACCTATCATGTCACACTGTCACTAGTCCAACGAGTATATCGGTCCTGTCTCGGTACCATGGCCAAAAAATTCATTCACTTAAGTTTTCATGGCTTAAATCATGTTTGTTTATGAGCTCCTACTCGTGCCAACTAGTCTAGGATCCACTGTTCAAGATTTTCAAAATCGGGCATATTAGCCCCCAAATTCCTTAACCTAGGCAGCTAGCTGAACTGAGCTATTCGAGCTTCCATCAAGAAGGTCTCCAAAAAATTTTAAGTAGTGGCACACACTCAGGGGAGAGCACTTCTGACAAAATAAACTTTTCAGTCGTCCATCACACTAACCTAATATGAGAACATCTTCGCTAATAACCGATAAGCGGGTTTTCCACATTCTTCCAGGAAGTTTTATCATACCAACCGGGTATGATCTACTTACAATCGATAAGTAGTTTTTTCACATGATTTCCACATCACTCCTCTGAGGTGTGATGGTTAAAATACTACTTAGTAGTGGGTTTTCATTTCCGATGTGCTTATTATCCCAACCGGATATGTTATTAAATCCCACTCACCAGATCGTGCAATGTATTTCCTCTAAATCAGATTTCTTCCCTTTCGAGTTTTGTCTCAACTGGCGTTCCTGATATCTTGTGTTCCAACACAGTATGAACATCCTTATTCATTATCATTTGACTTGATAGCCTTCATTTATTATAAATGACTAAAATATCTAACTTTTTAAATATTTGTAATTTGGTCCCTAAAGTTCTTTATGTTTTACTTTTAGCCCCAATTGCTGCTTTTTCCCCAAATTGAGTCCCAAAACTTTTAAAATTCCCCTTGGGACCTTATTTTATTCAATTTCACAAAAAGGGGTTCAAGTTTCTCAAATTTCCAATTTGGTCCTCATTTTTTCCAAAATTACCATTTTGCCCCTCCTTTACAAAAATGGTAAGTTTTACCCAAAAAATGTCAAAATTTGCTCAATTGGTCCTCCAACACTCTTATCATGCCCAATTGGCCCTCAATTTTATAAAATTGCATTTTAGTCCCTTGAATTTTCAAAATCCCCAAAATTTTCCCCAATTTCAACTTTCCAACACAGTCGAATTTGATTTTATCAAATTGACTGATCAAACAAGTTTAATTATTGAAATTGAAGTTAAATTAGAGTTCCTAAATCTTCATACGATTCAATTACACTTTGAATCACACGATTTGATGCCAGAACGAGCTCAAACAGAGCTTCACCAGAAAATAGAATGTAGTGAGAGAAAGCTTCGAATGCTTATTGTCAATGGCACAACGGTCCCAGCTTTCAATCTGGTAGATAGCTCTCATCCTGAGGTTCCTCCAAGGATCAAGAATTGCATCAATTGATGATGAATTGAGTGAGAATTTTGTCATCGAAATTTTGTCGGTTCTCTCTCTAGCACTGGTTGGAAATTATAGAGGGGAGCCAAATTGGCTTACCTTTCAATTCTAATTCGGTCGTAGGAGGGTTGAGGAGGTATTGGAAGAGCTTGATTTGGCCTGAGGAGGGCTCAAATTGGCCGATTTTAGCTCGACAGAAATAGGGCAGCTTCGGTCCACTAGAGCTACTTCATTATTTGATCACGTTAGTGCTTTTGCAGTGACCTTAGGAGCGATTGGAGACTACCATCGTGTAGCTGAGTTCTCCCCAATTCTAAAGAACCTGACCACACCTTCTTTGGATAGAGAAAGACCCTATATGGGAGCTTTGTTTAGAGCTTTGTCAGAAAACTGAGTAGCTGAGAGAGTGTGATGTTTTCAGGTGTGGAGAGGATAAATAAAGAGGGGCTCTATATATAGGGAGTGCGGGGACTCGTCGGCCTTCCGTTTGGCACCTTTATGACAATCATTGATGGTCTGAGACATATAAAGAACCCCTTTTAGGTCACTCAGAAGTTGTAAATTCCCCAATTTTCTTGTTCCCTAATGATCGGATTTGTGAACCGGTTAGTTTTCTCACTCGGTTTGACAGGTTATTTTCCCGATTTTCCTTAACTCCAAAGAGCAAGGTTTACATGGAGAATTGATGCCACCATTGGATAGAGAATGAATTTACAAATTTTTAATTTTGAAATAATTGGTCGAATTGGGCCTGAACTAGCCGGTTTAAGCATTGAACCCAGTTCAGATAGATCCGATCTAGTCTTGTTCAGAATAGTGTTGTCTTCTTCCTTCAAATGACAACACTGTTCACTCATCGAAAAATCAAGCAGTGTCGGTGAAGATGAAAATTCTTTGGCCAAGGAGTTTCAAGCAATGAATGACCGCCATTAAGGGACTAATCGGATGGCTAAGAAGTCCCCAAGCTTCCTATTAAAGAGCCCCTCCTCATTCATCCTCCTCACACCTGAAAACTCCACTCTTTCCCTACTGCTCCATTTTTCGGTGAAGCTCGAACCAAAGCTTTGACTTGGGCATTTTTCTCAGCCAATTAAAGTGAGGTCAGGTACATTAGATTCAGCTACACAACAGTAGTCTCCATTTGCTTCGAGGATCATCGGAGAAACATTGGCGCGATAGAACAGTGAAGTAGCTTCGGCGGATCGAAGCTGTCTTGTTTCGGCTGAGCTAAAAGCGGCCAATTTGAGCCCTTTTCAGGCCAAGCCAATCTCTCCCAACACCTCCAAAATCCTCATACAACTGAATTAGAGTGGAATGGTAAGCCAATTTGGCTCCCCTCTATAATTTCCGATTAGTGTTAGAGAGCTTCACTAACCAAATTCTCCATCAATTCGACAGTAATTGATGCGATTCTTGATCCTAGGAGAAATCTCATAACAAGAGTTATTTGCCCAGAATGAAAGCTTGGAACACCGCGCCCCTAACTGTAAGCTTTTGAAGTTTTCTCTCTCTACGCCCAGTTTTCTAGCAAAGCTCCGTTTAAGCTCGTTTTGGTGTCAATTCATGTGATTCAAAGTGCAATTAAATCGTATGGATGTGTAGGAACTCAAATCCACCCTCAATTTCAACAATTAAATTTGATGGATCGATCAATTTGATTAAATCAAATTTGCACAGCTTGAAAGGTTGAAATTGGGGAACATTTGGGAAATTCAAAAATTCGAGGGACTAAAGTGCAATTTCCAAAATTGAGGGCCAATTGGGCATGGAAAAGATGTTGGAGGACCAGTTGGTCAATTTTTGGAATTTTTGGGGTGAAACTTAACATTTTTGCTAAGTAGGGGCAAAATGGTAATTTTGGAAAAGTTGGGGACCAAATTGGAAATTCGGGAAACTTGAACCCCTTTTCGTGATTTTGAATAAATTGAGGTCCATGACTTCTACCTGGAGTCTGAGTGAACATTCCAGACGTTTAACCCTCAAACACAAAAATACTTTGTGTCCGTATGAGGATAGAGACCTCATCCCGACCCCACCCCGGTCCCATGTGCAAGAAGCTACGTCGAGCTTTCCGACTGCTAGCACGACAAACTACCCATATCTCCACCATGTTGTCCAGTAGCTCTTAGGACGCATCACTACCCCTCTTGGGAATCTTAATGTCCTGAACCTCAAGTGCATGCATAATCAATAATTTTTCCACATAGCCATTTATCTTTGGTGACACTAGTCCAATGGCCCTGACCCTCAACCCGACCTATAATTGTTTGTCTAGGCCAATCTGTCAATCTGGCCCTAACACACTGCAGCCAGTCAATCGAGTAGGTCGGTCCTGTCTTGGTACCATGGTGAAATCACATAACCATTTCACTAAGAGTTTTCATGGCTTTCATAATCTCATGTTTGTTTACGAGCTCCTGCTCATGCCCACTGACCTTGGGCCCACTGCACATGATTTTCCAAAACCGGGTATTTAGCCTCACAAGTTCAAAAACCGAGGTCCCTAGCCTGTCCGAGCTAATTTAGCTCGCGTTAATAAGGTCTCCCAAAGAGTTTAAGAATTGACACATAGTCAAGGGAGAACACTTCTGGCAAACATATAATTTTCACTTCATCACACCCCCAAGTACAAAGGGAGCCAAGCCTGAAACCAGGAACACCAGCTAGGGCTTATAACCTTACCATGGAGGATGCTTATCAAACACCTTGTAGCCCTCTATCTATTTCATAACCACCTCTTCGTAATATGGTTAATACCCTAACATATTGTACACCTTCTCCATTAATGAAGAATTCCAAGTTCCTGAAACCATGTCTCTAAAAAAGCATGTAAGCCTACGCCTTAACTGTAGGTTGATTGCCTCAAGAAAAGTAACCAAACAAATCACGGGGACCGAGGAGAATCCCATCTCGAATAAGGAAATGAACCAAAAGACTAAAGAGTCTAGGAGAACTCTTGGGGGAAAACTAGTAGGTAGAGAAGGCTCGACAAGAAAATTGACAAGGAGACTAAGGAGTGAGAACTTTGGGAGTAACTACTAGGCAAGGAAATGACCTGTTACAAGGTGAGGACAATAGGAATACTACTCGAGAAAGTGCTCAACACTACTAAGGACAAGTATCAAGATAACCTTTTATAGGTGTAAGGGAATGAGGCATTAAGTGAAGGAGTGCCCCACATCGCAAGGATTTATAACAATACCTTTCAAGAACAACACCTCTACAGCAACATGAATCCGAAAGTATTCCACCCCATGAAATATGACTCATGCTCAAAACTTTAAGGAAGCTCTTCAAGATCCTAGCATAGTGGCGGGTACTTCTCGACCCAATCTCCTTTAAGAAAAGCTAAAGCCCCAAGTTGGTACTCATATTTCGAAAGAAAATTTGGAGTTCCTAAAACTTTTGTCCTTGAGTGATGGTGTAATGGTGTGCCTCAACTAGATGAGGGAGGAAAAGGATTGAAGGTAGGACCTCGATCAACCGCAAATAAAATAAAGGGTAGATGAAGAGAATTCTTCCTTAAGAAGAAATTTCCAGCCATCTCGGAGCAAGGAAGGAAGCACCTCTACAAGAGAAGACAAGCAGAGCATTAGACGACAAATGGGATGTTTTGGGATGATAAGTACGACTTGCTTTGGAAAAAGCAAAGAAGTCAAGTTTCGGACCAACATAGTGCAAAGGAGCAAATGGTAATAACAAGATAGTTAAGGAGAATAAATGACACCCTAAGGAGGACTGGGAAGTAGTAAGGACTACACCCTAAAAAGGGCAATGGGATGGGCATTAAGGACAAGAAGACTCGAGAGACAACTGCCTCAAGATAATTAGACAAGGAGAATAGTAGGGACGAGTCAGTTAATGAACTAACCCTCGTGAATGTCATAAATTTAATCTCTAGTAAAGAAGGGAGAGGTGGAAAGGCCAAATATTTGGAAAAGAAGGATGAAGGAAATCCTTAAAGAGATTAATGGCCAAGAACGGATTGACGACCAAACTCAAAGCCAAGGGAAGATTAAGTAAGCCTCTCGCAGGACGATTAAGAGATTTGGAAACAAGGAGGATTTGAGCTCTACTTAAAGGAAATAGACGTGTACAGGGGTACAAGTTGGAATGAGGATGGGGTACAAAGGATGTACCCGCAAGATTTCAAGAGTAAAGGTAAACGTGAGGGGATGGCATCAAAGGGTGTCATTCAAGGATATATACATACAAAAATGAATGAAGAAGGAATTCTAGGAGAAAGGGAAGAAATCTCACCAAGGAAGGAAACCCTGAGGAGGGATACATATCCCAACTAAGAGGTAATGGGACCAAGTGACGAGGGATGAGGAGAAGAACTTGCAAATGAAGTGCATGGTGAGGTGAAAGAACCAAGGGAAATATACTAGGAGAACCTAAGGAGTAAGTTAAACCAAAGGAATGAGTATGTAGAAAGATAGCATCAATAGATGCCGTAATAAGTAAGAATGGGTAAACTATCCATAATAAGAAAATAAAGGAAAGAACGTCCGAGAAACCTTGGGAAAGTAAGCTCCCTAAATAAGAAGTGGTTTAGGGGGAACAACCACTAATATCAAGATGGATTGTGGTCCACACTCGCATAATAGAGCCTAAAGAGTGGATGGTTGGGCATAGGGTGGAGTACACGAAATAAGATCGATAATCGGAAGCTACTCAAATAAGGAATATGAGATGGAATGGAACATTTAAGACAATGGAGGGCTGAAAGCGGGCAAATGCCCCAATATAGAAAGGGTGTAAGGAGATGAAGAAAGGAAACCTTCAAGAAATAGTAAGAAGGTTGAACATGTAAGTCCTAAGGTGAAAGTCTCTACTTTGAAGGAAATAGTAGAGAATGAAATCGTATAAAGGGAAACTCCCTAAACCAAGCAAATCGACATGTAGACCGAAAGGAATCAACTCAGTATAAAGAATTGTGAAATGATTACTAACAAGTAAGAGTGGTTTAAGGCCAAAGTAAAATCCTTGAGTAAAGGATATCATTGGGAATGAGGATGGACCTAAGAAAGGATGAATCCCAACTTGTCGATATAGTATTGGAAAACCCAATCAATTAGAACCAAAAAGACGCAATAAAGAAGTTAGGAAAAAATGAGTAGGTAAGAGGAATCCATGTAGTTATGTGAGACATAACTTCAAAGGCATGATGGAGGAAAGGATAATGTTAAAAAGGATAATTAAGGAATGCTATCAAAAGAAAAGAGGGATGAAGTTATACGATCCCTGAAAGGTCGAAAAGCTAAGAGAGACCCTCAAGGAGATGTTCTAGAAATCTCATGGATAGAGATAGGTCCTAGAAAATGCCATGCTGTAAGGGGCATGCAAGCTCAACAATCCCGAGGAGAATATGACTTAAAGTAAGTAAGAGTCGGTTAATAAGCATGACAAGGTCGAATATAGGAAAATTTTGGACTGAAGTTATAATTAAGTTTTGGGGACAAAACTCCTAAAATGAGGGGAGAGTTGTAAACCCCGCCCTTTTGAGCAAAGGGAAAACCGAGAAAAGATCCGGTCTAACCGAGTGAGAAAACCGAACTAGTTCACAAACCTCATCATTTGTGAACGGGCAATTTGGGAATTTACAACTCCTGGGTGATCCAAAGGGTTTATAATACTATGGAAAAAAACTTTAGGATGAATTGGAAGAGAAAAACCAGATCTGTTTGGATGAATCGAGTCCAACTAGATTGAATTGGTTTATGAACTGAGTTGGTTCATGAACAGGAACCCATAGAGAAAGGGCAAACAGAGAAATTGATGGATCCCTTGTGACCTGAAGAGATTTATAAACCTTAGGAAGGAACCTTAGAATAAAGTGGGAGAGAAAAACTAGATCGGTTTAGGTGAACCAGACCCGAACCGGATTGAACCGATTTAAGGACAAAGTCGGTTTATGAACCAGAATTGATAAAGAGATGGTAAACTGGGAATTTTATGGACCCTAAGTGACCAAAGGAGTCACAAAAGACATGGAAATGGACTTGTGAAGGGATTGGGGATGAAAACCAAACCAGTTCAGGTGAACCAGATCCGAACCGGTTTGAACCACTATTAAACAGGATCCTAAATTCATTTTTATAGGTGGCTTAAATAATTCAAATTTGAGATTTGAGGCCACCATTGGATAGAAAATGAATTTAGAAGTTTTTAGATTTGAAAAACCTAGTTGAATGAGGGGTGAACCGGCCAGTTTAACCAGCGGACCGAAGTTGCCATGTTTCCTCCGAGTCGAAATCAACCATTTCGAACCCTCCTTAGGCAAAACCAAGCCCTCCTAACACTTCCTCAGCCCTTCCACGGCCAAATTATGATCGAATGGTAAGCCAATTCGGCTCCCCTTTACAATTTCTGATAGGTGTTAGAGAGAGAGATGGTCGAATTTCAATGAAGAAATTTTAATCCAATTCGGCAACAATTCATGCGTTTCTTAATTCTAGGATGAACATCAGGACGGAAGCTATTTGCCTAGATCGAAAGCTTGGACCGTCATCCCCTCACCGATGAGTAATCGAAGCTTTCCCTTTCTACAGTCTATTTTCTAGCGAAGCTCCGTTTGAGCTCATTCCGGAGTTAAAACTTGCGATTCAAATTTCTATGGAATCGTATGAACATGGAAAACTCAATTTCAACTTCAATTTCAATAATTAGAGGTGTTTGATTAGTCAATTTGATGAAATCAAATTCGACTGTGTTAAAGAGTTGGAATTGGGGAGAAATTAGAAGAATATTGGGGATTTTTGAAAATTCGAGGGACCGAAATACAATTTTCTAAAATTGAGGGTCAATTGGGCATGATAAAAATGTTAGAGGGCCAATTGAGGAATTTTAGAATTTTTGGGGTGAAACTTACTATTTTTGTAAATGAAGGGCAAAATGGTAATTTTGGAAAAGTTGGGGGACTAAATTGGAAATTTGTGAAATTAATCCCCTTTTTGTGAAATGGAATAAATTGAGGTCCTATGATAAATTTTAAAAGTTTTGGGACTCAATTTGAGGGAAAACCAGCATTAGGGACTTAAAGTTAAAGAGAAATAACTTTAGGGACCTAATTGCAATGTAATGAAAGTTTGACTTTTTCATTCATTTGCAATGAATGAAGGCTATTAAGCCAAAGGACAATGAACCGAGATGTTCATATCGTATAGGAACATGAAGTACTGGGAATGCCAGCAAGGACAAGCTCGCATGAATACTAAGAACTGGTCTAGTGGAATTCACGACATTAATGGGTGAGTGGGTTTACTAACGTCATACCCGGTTGGGATGATGAGCACAACTTAAAGTTAAAAACCACTTACCGGTTATGAATGGGATTTTATATCATACCCGGTTGGGGAAGATAAGCACATCAAAATGAAAATCCACTACTATGTGGTATTTTAAGCATTACGACTTAGAGTAGTGATGTGAAAACCAAGCGGAAAAACTACTAACCGATAGTAAGTAGATCATACCCGGTTGATATGATGAAACTTCCTCGAAGGAAGTTGAAAACCCGTTCATCAATTATGAACGGAGATGTCCTTATATCGGGTCAATATAATGGACAGTGAAAACATATTTTTGTCGGAAATGTTCTCCCCTAATTGTGTGCCAATGCTTAAACAATTTGGGAGACCTTCTCGACGAGAGCTCGAATAGCTCTTATAGGTCGGGGGCCTCAATTTTGGAACTTGGGGGCTAATATACCCGATTTTAAAAATCTCGTACAGTGGGCCCAAGGTCAGTAGGCATGAGCAGGAACTCATAAACAAACATGAGTTATATGCAATAAAACTTTAAATAAAGAAATTGTTTAGCCATGGTACCAAGATAGGACCGACATACTCAGTCAACTAGCAGCAGTGCGACATGACAGGTCAACGAACCAGTCAAGACAAACAACTGTGGGTTGAGTTGAGAGTCGGGGCCGTTAGACCAATGGTACCACAGATTATATGGCATAATGAGAAAATATTGATTATGCATGCACTGTGAGTACAGGACCATCACGACGTCAAAGAGGGGTAGTAATGCGTCCTAAGGGCACTAGACGACCTGGTGAATATAAGGGCAGTTCGTCATACCAAGTGACCGTGTAAAATTTGGAGTAGTACTAAGCACATGATACTGAGGTGGGGACGGGATGAGGTCTCTGTCCTCATATGGAAACGAAGAATCGATTTTGGCATTGAGGGTCGGATGTCACGTACATCCGCTCATTCTCAGGGTAGAAGTGGTCGTATTTCTATCTAGGTGGTAGGTAAAGTCGCTCCAAAGCCACAAGTGGGTTCAGTGGTCGTGCTGATGTGCGAATGTGTGTAACCTTCATGATGAAGGATATGTGTTGGGTGATGACACACCGTAGTTAAAAAGAAATGGTGATAAACCCGAGATTTGCAAATGAAATGGTTTTGAAAGAAAGGAGTCTAGCACACTCCAATAATAAATATTTTTCTTAAAAGTCTAAACTTTTGAAAACCCATTCACTGAGTAGTCGTACTCACCCCATCCCTTATATCCCTTTCAGGAAAACCTGGAATGCCTACCCTTACAAACCATCAACTAAGACGCCTGTGAGACAGGTATGGTGAAGTTAAAATGTTAGACAATTTTGATTATGCTATTCCAGGAAAAGGTGCAAGTTTAAAGGACACCTTACTCTTTACAGTTTATAATAAGGAGAAACCCTTTAATAAACTGGGAGAGTGACAGGTTGATCACAGGGATCAGACCAAACCGGGTCAGGGAGTGACAAACCCGGTCCGACCGGACAGGTCAATGGTCTGACCGGTCAATGAACTGGACCAGTCAACGGTAAATTGTACTCCGTTAGTATCCACACAGACGCAGGCAGCCAATGAGAGGCTGCCATGTGTTCGATTAATGGGTCAACGGTTGACGCGGTATGTAAATCCTGCTCTTTGGAGTTAAGGGAAACTGGGAAAGAACCGATCAAACCCAATGAGAAAACCAAACTGGTTCCCAAAGCCATTTATTGGGGAAACATGCAAATTGGAGATATTTCGACTCCCAAGTGACCCAAAAAGTTTCATAAGCCTTGGAAAAGAACTTTAGGACAAATTGAGATAGAAAAACTAGACCGGTTCGGGTGAACCGGACCTGAACCAATTTGAATCGGTTTAAGAACAAAGTCAGTTCATGAACCAGAACCGATAGAGAAAGGGCAAAGCGAGGAATTTATTAATCTCGAGTGACCTAATGAATCATCAAAGTCATAAAAAATGACTTTATGATGAATTGGAGATGAAAACCAAACCGGTTCAGGTGAACCGGATTCGAACCGGATTGAACTGGTTTGGACCGGTTTGAACCACTATTGAATTGGATGCTAAATTCATTTTTCTAGGTGGTTTAAAAAAAAATAATTTTAGATTTGAGGCCACCATTGGATAGAAAATGAATTTAGAAATTTTTAGATTTGAAAAATTCGGCTGAATTGAGGGTGAACCGGCCCGATTTAAGCTTTGAACCTGGTTCGTACTAGTATAGTCCGGTTCAAAATAGTGTTGTCTTCTTCCTTTAGATGACAAAACTGTTCACTCGCCCGAAAATCGAAGCAGCACCGACGATGAAGAAGTGTTTATATTCAGTACATTTCAAGCAATCAATGACAATCATAAAGGTGCCAAACGGACGGCTGACAAGTCCCCGAGCTCCCTTTATAAAGAGCCACTCTCCATTAATACTCTTCACACCTGAAAATCTCACTCTCTTTCAACTACTTAGTTTTCAGGTGAATCTCGAACCAGAGCTCCGATATAGGGTTATTTTTTAGCCAATGAAGGTGAGGTTGAGTTCTTTAGAACCGGGGAGAAGTCAGCTAAATGGTGGTAACATCCATTCGCTCCAAGGGTCACCAGAGAAGCGTCGGCGTGATTGAACAGTGAAATAGCTCCGGCGGACCGAAGCTGCCCTATTTCGGCCGAACTGAAATTGGCCGATTTGAGCCCTTCTTAGATCAAACTAAGCTCTTCCAACACCTTCTCAGCACTTACACGGCCGAATTAGGACTAAAAGGTAAGCCAATTCATATTTACTCTGTAATTTTTATCAAATTTGATATTATATTCTCAAAAACCATCAACTCAAATACAAGGGTGTGATTCGTGGTCTAATAGCAAGTAATCTAATGTGCATACCGTTGCAAACTAAATTCATTTTTTTCAAACAATCTACAAATGATTTGAGCTATGAAAATTCTATATTAGAACGATTATGACCAATTTTTTTTAAAAAAAGTGTGGCTCTCTAACATAAATTATGTGTATATATAAGATTCAAGCTGAGAATACTTAGTTTAATGAAAGAGTGGCCAGTCCACCTTAACCTAGTTATATGTATTAGTAGGAGAAAGTTTTCTTGTGGCAAACACTCATGAGTCATGACCAGTACCGGATCCAGACCATAACCCAGGAAAAAACAGATATTTGTATCGATTCAATGGCCTATCTTTGGAATAATGCCCCTTTTGGATGGGCATAGCAGGGGCAGAAACCAAGCCCACTATTCCCAGGTTTCTCATTCTCAGTAGAACTTACACATGAATCAGGTACCATATAGAGTGATGCATGAGGAGTAGACATTAACACATGCGGGATATCCAGCTTAAGTGAACAAATATTATAGATACTAAAAAATCACCTAAATGGATAAAATTGAATAAGATTTAATAACATCGAATTTACAAGGATAAATTTAGTAAAATATGAAGAAAATTGAATTAAATTTAGTCGATGCTTCCCCTTGCATCAACCCCTGATTATACCCATAAGACCAACAATTAATCATGGGTCTGGTCTCAATCAACATGGTTTCTTTTCTGGTGTCTTCTATATCCCTTTTTTTCCTCATTAGAGCATGCAGCAAGAATGTATAAGAAGAAATCAAAAGCTTAAAAACGTGCACGCAAAAGTGCACATGCATAAACAATTGGGCACGAGTTCGGTATGTATGTGCCATTGAAAACGTGCCAATTGAACTCTCTTCGATCGTTGTTCATGTGTTTCCCCTTCCTCTTTATCGTTGTGAGCGAATGTAAACGTTTCTTTTTATTTGTTGCATGGAGTGGGAATGATTTATACAAAGAAGCGTGCCCGAAAACCTTTGTCCATCCAAAGAAAATCTCATGAAAAGGTGGCGGAGAATCACTACTATCTAGTCTTACAACAAGATTACTTATATATATCAAATTTATTCATAGGAATCAATATTATCAACGGTCGATCTTTACCATTACAAGTAACTTAACCGAAGCCCTTATCGTCTTGGAGGTATCATACAAGTCCCTGAAATTCTTAACCTTAAACAATGACGAATGGGCAGATTTGGGCGATCTTCGAACCAGCTAGCATAAAATTAAACACTATGACTCATTTATCTAAGATTAGTACTATTACCATTGTGCGGAGGACTTTCCTCATGACGGTTAAGAGATAGGAGGGGTGCCAAGATGATCACCGCATTCCTGACGTCGAATACAATAAAATATGATGGCATGTATGAGTAAATATGTGAGTGACATACTGATTTGATTATATTCATCCATCCATTCTTTTGCTAGCGTCATCTCTTATATAACCTGAAAAATCAAACATCCTGTGAATTTTCGCTTCCGTTGTCGTTTTCCTTTTGTCCTGGCAGGCCTTATATGTCACACCTCAACATTCGGAGCAATGTTTGTACTAATCTGGGACGCATTTTTTACACCTTCTCTAATTACACGCGCCCTACTGGAGTGCCTTCATTTGACTGATGAAAATGAATTATCTACCAGTGTGATTATATGGGTTGACCGAGATGTAAATTAAATTTACCATATTATGTTTATTATGTATTTCAGCATTATTAATTAATTTATTTTCATATAAATTGATCATCCTAACCCAAATATAAATTCGCCACAATGTAATTATTTTTTTAATATTAAATAAATAATTTATCAAGGGGAAAAAACTTGTTAAGCTCCAAAAAAAACAGATTAATAGTTAGATATTTGACTCTCATACTAGCCAGTAGACCTTTGGGCGTGCAGCTGCCCGCTGGCAATTTCAGCGAATTGACGGCCTACCGTTATTATTATTATTATTAACTTTATATATATATAAAACTAAAGGCCACCTTATTCTTTTTGAAATTGGTTGTTCGTATTGTACACTTATTTCATGGTCAACAGACCGCAACAAATGGAAAACATTATGACATTACTTATTGCCATATTAAATTTAAAAGAAAAGCCTCAAACGAAATTGAAAAGGTTTTCTATTGCTTTATATCTCGGGAAAATACAACACCCTATTCCCGTTGAGTGGATCGTATAACGTGTACGTAATATGATAGTATAGTCGTGTTGGATAAATAAGTATTTTTTAATTTATAAAATTTAAATGAACATTAAATTAAAAATAATTAATTCTAAAAATATAAATTTAAAATTAAAAAAAATCAATGTACAACATAATATAACTTATTCAATCGGCTTCCCAATTCCACATTACTCATAGGAGACTGAAGTGTCGAATTTTTCCCTGTGCCCTCCCTTCCCTCTGTCGTTCTCTGGCAAGTGGATGAATCTCCGACACTTCCACACATCCTCCACTACTAATATTTGAGCCGCTCCTACGCTGTCATTCCCATTGCCTATAAAAAGGCTTTTCTCCTCCATGACACCATTCACTTGCAACCCCAATTGCCCCTAAACACGTGCGCACACACTGCCCCTTCTTCTCCCTCTCTCGTCTGTCAGAATCCAAACTCTTCCTCCGTTTGGGCTAGTGGAGGTGCTGATCACGACTTACACCTCTAGCTCGTATATCAGATCAAACAATGAGGCTCTATTTGAGGCCAAATATTCAGCCATGCAACTTGACGGCGACTTTGAAGAAACCGACACTCCACTCCTGTACTAATACAACTGCTTACTTGCTTCCCTCCTGCTCGAATAAGAACCTCCTGAAGATCCAGACGAAAAAAACTTTGGACGTCTTGCTCCGACCCCTTGAGAGCACCCAGAACCAGATCTCCGACTACGCTCCGGCGAGGCCGACGGCGAGGCTGGGGAAGAGGTGGATGGAGTACCAAGGCGTGAGCAACTGGGAAGGCCTGCTCGACCCGCTGGACAACAACCTTCGGAGAGAGATTCTGCGGTACGGGAACTTCGTGGAGGCGGCCTACAAGGCCTTCGACTTGGACCCTTCTTCTCCGACGTATGCCTGCCGGAGGTACTCCAAGGGATCGTTGTTTGAACGGTGCGGGTTGCCTTACACCGGCTACCAGATAACGAAGAACCTGTGGGTGACTTCGGGGGTGACGTTGCCGGGCTGGGTCGACAAGGCTCCGAGCTGGATGTCCGTGAAGTCGAGTTGGATCGGCTACGTCGCGGTATGCAATGACAAGGACGAGATCGCGAGGCTCGGGAGGAGGGACATTGTGATCGCTTTGCGAGGGACTTGTACTTGCATGGAGTGGCTGGAGAATCTACGTGCACCCCTTGCCGCCCTACCATCTGAAGAAGAAACCAATGACGACGTCGTAAAAGGTAGCAGAGATATAAGTAGTTGCCCGCAGCAGCAGCCCATGGTGGAGAGCGGCTTCTTGAGCCTATTCACCTCTCGCTCCTCATCTTACCCTAGTCTTCAGGAGATGCTCAGGGAAGAGATAGCCCGGCTGGTTCAGACCTACGGAGACGAGCCGCTGAGCCTGACCATCACCGGCCACAGCCTCGGAGCGGCATTGGGCACCCTAGCCGCTTACGATATCCAAACGAGTATCAAAGGCGCCCCGTTCGTGACCGTCATATCCTTCGGCGGCCCTAGGGTCGGCAACATAGGCTTCCGGAGCTTGGTTGAGAGGCTCGGCACGAGGGTGCTAAGGATAGTGAACTCCGACGACGTCGTCACAAGGGTCCCCGGATTTACCGTCGAAGACATGGGGCAGCTGGCGAGCGATGAGGGCTTCCACGTGACGGGCTTGCCGGGGTTGATCCGCAAGTACGTGAGGGACACCTGGCTTGTCTATGCGGAGATCGGGGAGGAGCTGCGGCTCAGTAGCCGGAACTCTCCTTATGTCATGTGGATGGACCCCATCACTTGCCATGATATTAAGACTTATTTGCATCTTGTGGACGGCTTCGTGAGCTCTAAGTGTCCCTTAAGAGCCACGACCAGGAAGCTGCAGTTGGCACTCTAATATTAACCTTATGAAGTGAACGTGCCCAGTTGTAAACACACTTATTTTTAATTAGCTCTATGTAATAAGACAACTCCATAGCTAGTCATTTTATAAAGATTGATTGGTTCAATTTCTTTTTTTTTCCCTAAAAATCTGGAGTACATTCAAGCAATTGCTTTCTTTCTTACAAGAAAGAGAAATGGGCATTAGGTTTCTTTTTGTGGTTAGAGCAGAGCACCAATGGGCGATGCCACACTTCTTGCCTGGTTCCCATATGTGCCCATCATGAACACAACGAGCATATAAAGATGAGATATTCGTATGGTAATTATAGCATTTGGTAAACATTTTTTTTGTGAGATGATCAAATAAAAATCTGAAGCCCTTGACATGCTATAATTTTTAAGGATTGGGGGCATGGTTGAGCACATAAGAATAGATATAAAATGAAGAGTTAAATGCAATGTAAAAGCATGCATGCCATACATTTCATTTCAACTGATACTAAAACTAGAAAATAAATGACAATGTGGGCTTTATTATTTTAAAAATTGGAAAAAGAAATTAAGTTGGACTCATTTTGAGCTGATAAAGCTATGGGATTTATGGAGTAATTCAGGAGGATACTCGAGTGGACTTTGACACCATTGATATATGATATATATATATATATATATATATATATTATATTCAGATTCTCTTCCAAATCTAATAATAAAAATTGAAAATTCTAAAAAAAGTTAATCTCATTAGTCTTACTAGGAAAGGAGAAAATCTACCCAATTGGAAATTTATCTTAATTATTAGGTAATGTTGATCTTGGTATCATATACTATATTTACAGGAATGAAATGGATGGTTTTCTGTGACGTGATGTTTTGGTGATAGGCAAGTGTCCATTATATAGGTGGATCCCATGGGAACTCTTGAAGGCGTTCATGGGTAATCATTGACAGATGCACTGACCAATTCTTGAATCATGCTATCCCCTCAACCTTCAAAACAGCCACAAAAAAAGAAATGTTGAAACAGGAACTGGAATTCATAAAAAGAATTAATTTTTTTCACTATTATATTTAATTAATTCAACGAGAATTTTAGATGTATTAGGGCAGGTGGTGGATGATTAACTTAGTGTATGATATCCATAATTGATATTTTATAATTATTTTGGAATAGAAGTTCGCGCATTTTCACGAGTTTTTCCCTATGGCTAGGTAGAGGACTCTCTTTTTTTTTTTGCACAAAATAAGAATTCATTAATGAAAAGTGACAAATTCTACTTGGTAGCTGTAATAGAAAGTTTAAAATATATCTTAAAAATTAAATTAGTTGACTAGGTCCAACAATATATCTAATACTTGATTATTGGCTGCTGCCCTTAGATACTCGAAATCAGAATAGTTTGTATAGATACAATTTCTCTCTAAAGTACTACTTGCAAAACTTGGAATTGCCAAGTATAATTTCATTTTCCCTCCAATAATTAAGATATTGTACATCATATTCACGTCATGAAAATAATTCCCTATTCCTAGTATTTATTTTAGAATTATTTGTGTTATAGTATAGTTGAAAAAAATGAGGTTACTAAATATGTGGGTATATATCACATATAAAAAAAATAAATTGCCACCCTCAAATTTTACCGGGAGTACAAAGTTGAAGTTTTATCAATAAGAAAAATAAAATGGAGATTTCTAATATTTGAACGAATGCTAATCATGGCCTCTATCATTTTTGTATTTATTATAACATAATTGGTTACATTAATTACAAGCTTGAATTGTGCATCAATAATTTGATTCGTGTACCCTATTAATATGTTAGTGTCACTTCATCATAACAGTGTCTCATCACATATTTTTACATGATTTAGTATATGATGCATATATATATATATAAGAGTGGATTTATACTTGGGTACTATAGTATGCTATTTGTGTGCAGGTAGATCTCAGAACTCACCCTTTTCCATTTATATATATATATATATATATATATTCGAGTCAAAATTAATGTGCAACAACTGGTGCGTTTTTACTATCACACTAGCAGGTCGTGAGAAGTCGATGCAATTCAAATGTGAAGGCATCTATTTGTGGGATACTCGGCTATGCTACTAGGAAGTTATGTCCCTTGCATAAAGACTCATTTAAGAAAGATTCGGTCCATTACAATTAATGATGGAAAAAAAGATACAAAGAGTCTATGTCCGGTCATGTTTGGTCCACTTCCACTGCCACTTTTTTGGCTTGCATTGATTCTTTAATACTAGGAAATCCTAAGCTAACTATCAGATGTAGTTAAACCAAAAAAGAGTATTCAACTCAAAGGCGAACCATGATCCACGAGGTGCAATCCAATTGGAACGAGTAGAGAAATCAATAGAATGTCAAATAAAGGTGAAAATAAGTCAAGAGAAACCATTAGAAATGTCTTGAGATACGTAGTTAAGAATCGAGAGAAAATCGGAAAATAATGAGTTCGGATCGGGATCTGAATGGGAACAGTCACAAAACTGTTCAAAAGGGATAAAAATAAATTTATATGAAATGGTTCTTAAGTCTATTTAATAGGGAATTAAATATAGGATTTTTTTGGTATTTTTATTTTCTAATTGACCAGTAAAAAAAAAAGGGTAAATTAGGCCAAAAACCATTGAACCGATCGATAAAATCATTGAAAACCAGTACGCTATAGTACCAAACCGATCAAATGGGACGTCGGGTATGATCACGAGTGCGTGTGTCGTATTTCTCGGTCAACAACTTACTCGAATTCCCCTGTTTTACTCGGTGACTCACTCAAACAACCCGAATCCACCGCTTGGGGAAATGAAATTCATTCCCAAGGCCTTATGATATAAAATAAATAAATAAGCATATGGATATATTGTTATAGAGGTCTAAATCACCTCTATATAAATTAGGGTTGCTCACTTATCAAATTCTGCTCAAAATACTCTCCCAACCACCAACTACTTCCATCTCCAACAACCCGACTACCATAGAGAATTTTTCCATCATCCGACCACCTCGGATGATGTTCTTGGTACCCAGGGAAAACTTAGGACCTCAACTTTCTATCGCCACCTATTCTGACCCTCAAATCCTCCTCTATCATCGCCAGCGAGATCGCACAAAACTCGATCGTCGATGACCGAAAACAGAGTAGCAACTTTCGAGTCAATTCTAATAGTCATGATGACAATCGTAAGCTGAGAAAAATTCGATGAGTTCCTTGAACACAAACTTTCCATAGCCTCTAGTCTTACCCGATTTGAGTAAGATTTGATGATGAATTAAATCATCTAAATTCTAAATCATGGGTCCACTTGCCGAGTTGACTAAAATGTTGATTGCAGGACCTACAGACTACCATTTGAGGTCATTCAAGTGACTTCATGTTCTTGGGAAAGTTAACTTTCTAATCCCACCGGCCTTGACGACCGACGTGCCATCGCTGGTAAGTTACCGGCTCCGACCCAATTTTAACTTGTCTGCTTGCGTGTTTATAATCAAGCTTGATCAGAGCACCTCTTACAGACTCTAACCAAACTTAGTTTACGATGGCCTAAAGGAAGGCTAGGGGGACCTCTCTAATTAGTTTGGTAATATTTTGAAATACTTTAGTTATGGGTCAACGGTTGGGGGCCAAAATGCAAAGTTTTGAAAGTTAGGAAACTCAAATGCAATTAGGCTTTTATGGGTATTCCTAAGGAGTAAATAAAGTTATGGGGTTGAATGGAAAGTTTGGTGAAGATTGGGGACCGGGTTTGCCTATTAGGAAAGGTCTAGGGACTTTTTTTTGTAATAAATGCAAAGATAGGGACTAAGGTGCAAATATGAGTATTTGCATGGCCAAAATGTACAATTTGGGTAATCCAAGGACCTAAACATAATTTATGAATGTTTAGGGACATGCATGAGAAAATTTGGGGTTAAATGGATCTCGAAACCTAAGTTCTCAAGAGGAGTGGCAAAATGGTAATTTTCCCAAAACTTAGGGGCATTTCGGTATTTTTGGAAAATAGAGCTTGTAAATGTTTCAATGCCTATTTTGGACCTAAATGGGATTCAAGAGGAATTGAGGGACCCAAATAGAAGACTTGTGAAAGGTTTAGGTCCAAAAAAAGGCAAGTTGTAAAGTATAAGGGTAAAATAGTAACTTTGCCTAAGTTGAGTACCAAATTGTAATTTAGTGAAAAATGGATCCACTAGATGGTCAGTAGAGAAATAGTAGACACTTTATTTAGTGCTAAGTAGAAAGAGCATAAGCTCAAGACCTAAAAAGATCAACCTTGGTCAAGGTTAGATCAAGGGTCGAGTTACTAATTAACGAGTTGGGTAACCAGGAGCCATGAGGGCTAAGCCATAAAACCTAGAGATAGTACGATAGGTTGCTATGAAATTTTTAGGAGAAATGCTGACCCATTTGATGTTTAACCTTGTAGATAATGCAAGAAAGAAGCCAGTGGAACCGAGAGGAGATTTTAGGACACCTTGCAGAATGAACGATTTCCGGGAAAAGAGGTGAGTTGGTTTTTTACAGTGAGTCCTATTGGATCGATGTAAGTATTAAATAAAGTTTTTGTGTGATTATAAGTAGCAACATGACCTTAGAACTCATATAAGCATTGCAAATGAATAATATCAAGCCCACTAAATCAAATATAAGTTTTCTAAATGACAATTAAGGACTTGTCATAAGACCGAGGAATGTGGTGTGAAAAATTGGTTCTGAGAAACCACGGGAAAATGTGTTGTTTTAAGCCTTGTGTGAATTAGGGTGATGGTTATTAAGGGGTTGGACTCCCAACATGCTTTGTCACATCCCGACCCGGTTTGGTCGGATCCTCATGAACAACCCACCACTCCCCCAGTTTATTCAGGGTTTTCCCCTTCTTTAAACCGTGAGTAGTGAGGCGTCATTTGTACATGTACCTTTCCTAGAATAACATTAATCAAAACTGAATGAATTAAATTTACATACCTGTCTTGCAGGTTTAGCTAGCGGGAAGTCTGCAGGTAGGTTTTTCCCTTAGTTACCTATAAAGGGGTAAAGAGGGGGAGTGAGTTTGACAACTTAGTGAATGGGTGTTTGAAACATGAGTTTTTGAAAATAGTTTGAATTGGAGTGTGACAAACTCCTTATTTTCTTTAAAATCCTTTCTTCCTCAATTTCTCGATTTTCAAAACCACTACTCATCATTATCCACAGTCTATGTGTTTAACAATCAACACACGCCCTTCATCATGAAGGGATCACACATTTGTAGGGCAGCCCGTTCACTACACCCACTTGTGGCGTCGGGGCGACTTTACCGACCACCTAGATAGAAGTTCATCAACTTCTACCCTAGGAATGAGTAGATGTACAAGACATCCAACCCTCAAACCCCAAAAGAAACTCTTTCTCCATATGAGGACAATGACCTCATCCCAACCCCACCCCGGTCTCATGCGCATAAAGCTATGTCGAGCTTCCCTGACTGCTGGTACGACAAACTGCCCTTATCTCCACCATATCATCCAGTAGCCCCTAGTACGCATCACTACCCCTCTTGGGCGTCTTAATGGTCCTGAACCTCAGTGCATACACAAAAAATAATTTTCCATATAAGCCATTAATCTTTGGTGCCACTAGTCCAACGGCCCTGACCCTCAACTCGACCTGTAATTGTTTGTCTATACTCGTTTGTCGACTTATCTTGTCGCACTGTCGCCAGTCCATCGAGTATGTCAATCCTGTCGGTTTTAAGTCTCTTATGATTCATCTGACGGTTCCCTAGCTTCGGAACTTCCCTTTTTAAGGTCTCACTTCGTACTTTTATCCTTCTCTTCGAGGAACTCCTAATGATAGGTTGGTTCCTAGCACTTTGTTTTATGTCCAACCCTCCACTTCTTGGGCTCTATTTAACGAGTGTAGGCCACGATCAGTCTTGATATCATTGGTTGTTTCTCCTTAACCACTTTTGAATTGGAGGGCTTAATTCGCCAAGGTTTTTTGGATGTTCTTTCCTTTATTACCTTATTACGGGTAGCCCACCCATTCTTACTTGTCACAGCGTCCTTTTAATGCTATTTTCCTACTTATCCGTTCCTTGGGTTTAACTTTCTCCTTAGGTCCTCCTAGTATACTTCCCTAGGTTCTTTCACCTTAGTATGCACTTTATTTCCTCACCCTTCGTCACTTGATCCATTAGTTCTCAATTGGGATATGTATGCCTCCCCAAGGTTTCCTTTCTTAGAAAAGGGTTTAGGCACTATTTGCTTCAAGACCTCTTTGTGTGAGACTTACTAAATCCCCCTTATGTTTTAAGTGTGATCACCATTTCGTTTTCAGCCATTTCTTTCTTCAATGATTTCTTTCATCCTTCTTTTCTATTGTTATGGCCTTTCCACCTCCTCATTCCTTGTTGGGGTTTAAATTTATGACCTACTCGAGGGTCAGTTCATTAACTGCCTCATCCCTACTATTCTCCTGGGTTACTTGTTCTCAGAATAGTTGTCCTTCAATTTTACTCGTTCTTGATGTCTATCTCATCATCCTTTTCATGGTGTAGTCCTTACTATTTTCTGGTTCTTCCTTAGGAATCTTCTCCCAAAGTTTCTAGTTACACCTTCTCGCTAGCTTAGTCTACAACCCTACTTAGCTCCTCTATTTTTCCAAGGTTGATCACACTTTGTTATCCCAAGACATTTCATCATTAGGGGCTTGTCTTCTATGGAGGAGGTGCTTCCTTCCTTGCTCCTAGGTGGCTTATAACGCTTCCTTAAGGGAAAATTCCCTTTTATCCATATTCTGCTCTGTCTAGGTTTTCTTAAGGCACTATCCTTTGTCTTCTTCCCATGATCCTTCCTCATGTAATTGAGGCACACGATTGTATTATTGAGGGACATAAAATTTTTAGGAACTCATAATCTTATTCATTATTAAAGTAAGAATACAATTTGGTGTTTTTAACATCTTTTAAGGGAGATTGATACAATGACAATTTGGGGAATACTCAGTACTAAGCTACAGTCTAGAAGGATTTTTTCTTGAGTGAGATTGGGCTCCCTAGCTACAATTGTAATTCTTATAATGTTATCCCTTTGGGCTTCTGTAGGGGTGGTGGTGTCCTTATTGGAAGGTATCGCTTGTATTCCTTGTAGTGTGGGTCAGTCTTTTGCTATGTGTCCCACCCTCTTACACTCATAACCAATCCTCTCGGGTCTTGTCCTCTGTAATGTTGGGCATCTACTAATCTAGTGTCCCCATTGCCCACATATATAACAGGTCATCTCCTTATGTGGACCTATGTGGTTCCTCCTATACTTTGAGCATTGTGGGGCCTTTCTAAGGGAATGCTGAAGGTTTGATGCTTTGCTGTCCTTGAGCCTGAACACCTTGGAGGTTTTCTTGTTGAGTCCTCTTTGACCCGGGGTCACTCCAAGTGTCCTTTTATACTCTTGGTTCATTTCCTCCCTTGGGATGGGGTTATCCCTGGCTTCCGAGGTGGCTAAGGTAGCGCGGGTTTGTTTGGCTACTTTTCTTGGGACTATCTAAAAATTTAAAAATTATTCCTATCAGTTACTATGCTATCTAGTCTTGATAATGTATTCGAGGAAATAGGCTCTGATACCACTCAAGTTGTCATACCCCAACCCGGTTTAGTCGGATCCCCGTGAGCAACCCGCCACTCTCCCGATTTATTAAGGGTTTTCCCCTTCTTTAAATCGTGAGGAGTAAGGAATCCTTTAGACATATACCTTTCGTGGAATAACATTAATCAAAACTGCATAAAATTTAAACTTATGTACCTGTCTTGTAGGTTTAGCTAGCTAAAGGTATTTAGGTAGATTTTTTCCTCCGTTACCTGAAAAGGGTAAAGGGAGGGGGTGAGTTCGACAACTCAATGAATGGGTGTTTGAAACATGAGTTTCTCAAAAAATAGTTTGAATTAGAGTGTGTTAGACTCCTTATTTTCTTTAAAACCATTCTTTCCTTAAATTTCTAGTTATTCCAAACCAAATTCCACACAATCAGTGTGTTTTAACAAGCAACACACGCCTTTCATCATGAAGAGATCACACATTCGCAGGGCAGCCCGTCCACTGCACCCACTTGTGGCATTGGAGCGACTTTACCGGCCACCTAAATAGAAGCCCATCCACTTCTACCTTAGGAATGAATGGATGTATGTGACATCCAACCCTCAAACCCAAAAAGAAACTCTGTGTCCGTATGAGTACAGAGACCTCATCCCGACCCTACCCCGATCTCATGCGCATGAAGCTACGTTGAGCTTCCTTGACCTTTGGCACGACAAACTGCCCTTATCTCCACCATGTCGTCCAGTAGCCCCTAAGACGCATTGTAAACCCCGCACTTTTGAGTTATGGAAAACCGGGAAAAGAACTGGTCAAACCGAGTAAGAAAACCAAGTCAGTTTACATTTGAGAACACGCAATATGGAAATTTACAACTTCCAGGTGATCTAAATGGTTCATTAAACCTTGGAAAAGAAATTTAAGAAAATTTAGAAAACAAAAACAAAATTGGTTTAGGTGAACAAGATTCCATAAGAACTTTGAAGTTAAGTGTGCTTGCCCGAGATTAGTGTGAGGATGGGTAACCTATATAAATAGGTTATCCTCATTTCATTCTCCTCACACTTGAACACTTTTCTCTCTCTCTCTATAAAAATCTCGAACCAGAGCTTCGACTTGAACAAAGGTCGGGCTCTTTAGAACTAGGGAGAAGACAGCTATCTGATAGCAAACTCCAGTCAATCCGAGAATCGTTGGAGAAGTTCCGACATGATGGAATAGTGAAGCAACTTCGGCGGACCGAAGCTGCCCTATTTCGGCCAAGCTAAAATCGGCCATTTCAAGCCCTCCTCGGGCCAAATCAAGCCCTCCCAACACTTCCTCAGCCTTTCCACGGTCAAATTAGGACCGAAAGGTAAGCCAATTTGGCTCCCCTTTATAATTTTCGATCGACGCTAGAGAGAGAGTCGACCGAATTTCAATGACGAAATTCTAATCCAATTCTGCATCAATTGATGCAATTCATGATTCTAGGATGAACCTCAGGATAAGACCTATCTGCCAGATCGAAAGCTCGGACCGTCGTGCCTTCACCGGTGAGTAATCGAAGCTTTCTCTCTCTATAGTTCATTTTTCGGCGAAGCTCCGTTTGAGCTCAACCCGGCGTTAAAACTTGCGATTCACATTTCTAATGAATCGTATGAACATGTAGAAACTCAATTTCAACTTCAATTTCAATAATTGGAAACGATTGATGGGTCAATTTGATAAAATCAAATTCGACTGTGTTAAGAAGTGGGAATTGGAGATTTTCGAAATTCAAAGGACTAAAATAAAATTTTATGAAATTGAGGGCCAATTGGGTATGAAAATAATGTGGGCAGACGAATTGAGAAATTTTAGAATTTTTGGGGCAAAACTTACCATTTTTGTAAAGGAAGGGCAAAATGGTAATTTTGGAAAAGTTGGAGGACCAAATTGGAAATTTGAGAAATTAATCCCTTTTTTTGTGAAATGGAATAAATTGAGGTCCTATGATAAATTTTAGAAGTTTCGAGACTCAATTTGAGGAAAAACCCGACATTTGGGACTTAAAGTTAAAGAGAAATAACTTTAGGGACCTAATTGCAAATAAATGAAAGTTTGACTTTCTCATTCATTTGGAATCAATGAAGGTGATTAGGCTGAAGGATAATGAACCAAGATGTTCATATCATGTAGGAACACAAAGTACTGGGAACACCGGTAAGGACAAGCTCGTGTGAATACCAAGAACCAGTCTAGTGGAATTCACGGCATTAACGGGTGAATGGGTTTACTAATATCATACCCGGTTAGGATGATGAGCACAATTTAAAGTTAAAAACCACTTACCAGTTGTAAGTGGAAATTTTATATCATACCCGGTTGGAAATGATAAGTACCTCGGTATGAAAACCCACTATTTAGTGGTATTTTAAACATCACTACTTAGAGGAAGTGATGTGAAAATCATGCGGAAAAACTACTTACCGATTGTAAGTAGATCATATCCGGTTGGTATGATGAGACTTCCTTGAAGGAAGTTGAAAACCCGTTCATCGGTTATGAACGGAGGTGTCCTTATACCGGGCGGTATAATGGATAGAGAAAACATATGTTTTGTCGGAAGTATTCTCCCTTGACTGTGTGCCAATGCTTAAACAATTTGGGAGACCTTCTCGACGGGAGCTCGAATAGCTCTGATAGGCCGGTGGCCTTGGTTTTGGAACTTGGGGGCTAAATGCCCAATTTTGAAAATCTTGTACAGTGGGCCCAAGGCCAGTTGGCACGAGCAGAAGCTCGTAAACGAACATGATATATGTGCCATAAAACTTAATAAGTGAATTTTTTTGCCATGGTACCAAGATAGGACCGACATGGTCAGTCAACTAACGGCAGTGCGACATGACAGGTCGTCGGACCAGTCAAGACAAAAAACTGCAGGTTAAGTTGAGAGTCGGGGCCGTTGGACCAATGACACCACATATTACATGACAATATGAGAAAACATTGTTTGTGCATGCACTATGAGTACGAGATCATCAAGATGCCCATGAGGGGTAGTGATGCGTCCCAAGGGCACTGGACGACCTGGTGGCTATAAGGGTAGTTTGTCGTTCCAAGTGTCTGTGCGAAATCTGGAGTAGCACAAAGCGCTTTAGACCGGGGTGGGGACAGGATGAGGTCTCTGTCCTCATACAGACACGAAGAAGTGATTTCGGGATTGTGGGTCGAATGTCACGTACATCCACTCATTCCTAGGGTAGAAGCGGTCGTACTTCTATCCGGGTGGTAGGAAAAGTCGCTCTGAGGCCACTAGCGAGTTCTGTAGTGATACTGACTTGCGAATATGTGTAACCTTCATGATGAAGCATGTATGTTGGGTGATTACACACCGGTAACTAAGAAATGATTGGAAAACCCAAATTTTTAAACGAAGTGATTTTTGAAAAAGAAAGGAGTCTAGCACACTCCAATAATAATTATTTTCTTAAAAGTCAAAAGATTTTAAAAACCCATTCACTGAGTAGTCGTACTCACCCCCTCCCTTATATCCCTTTTAGGAAATCCCGGAAAGCCTACCCTTAAAGACCGTCAACTAAGATGCCTGTAAGACAGGTATGTAAAGTTTTAAATTTCATGCAGTTTTGATTATGCTATTCCAGGAAAAACGTGCAGGTTAAAGGATGCCTTACTCTTTATGGTTTACAATAATGGGAAACCCTTTAATAAACCGGGAGAGTGGCGGGTCGATCACGGGGATCCGACCAAACTGGGTCGGGGCATGACACGCATCACTACCCCTTTTGGGCATCTTGATGGTCCCGAACCTTAGTGCATACACAAACAATAATTTTCCATATAAGCCATTAATCTTTGGTGCCATTGATCCAACCGCCCCAATCCTTAACTCGACCTGCAGCTGTCTGTTTAGACTGGTCCGTTGACCTGTCTTGTCGCACTATCGCCAGTCCATCGAGTATGTCGGTCTTGTCTTGGTACCATGGCCAAATCACATCATTCATTAAAATTTTCATGGCTTAACATCATGTTTGTTTACGAGCTCCTGCTCGTGCCAACTATCCTTAAGCCCACTATACGAGAATTTCAAAATCGGGCATTTTAGCCCTTAAGTTCCAAAACCAAGTTCTCTAGCCTAACTGAAGTTATTCGAGCTCTCGTCAAGAAGATCTCCCAAAAAAATTAAGTAGTGGCACACTATTACACCCTGATCCGGGTTGGTCGGATCCCTGTGAACAACCCACCGCTCTCTTGGTTCAAGAGGGGTTTCCCCCTTATTTTATTCAAGAGGAGCCAGGCATATATCTCAACATTGTTCCCTGGAATAACATATATCAATAAAATGCAAGCTCAAGATAATTAAGCATACCTGATAAAGGGTATGGCCTGGTATTATCCCTAGTCATTTCTCTATTTCCTGAAAAGGGATAAAAAGGATGGGTGTGTTTCTACAACTCAGTGAATGGGTAATTTAAAAAAATTTATTAAAATAATTTTTGAATTGGAGTGTGCAAGACTCCTTATTTCCTTTTAAATATTTCATTCTCAAAATCTCAGTTTTCATAGCCATTTCTCATCATTAACCACTAAAGGTGTGTTTATCAACCAACACATGCCCTTCATCATGAAGGGAACACACATTCGTAGGGCAGCACGTCCACTTGTGGTGTCGGAGCGACTTTATCGCCAGCTAGATAGAAGCCCGTCCACTTCTACCTTGAGAATGAGTAGATGTACGTAACATCCGAGCCTCAATCCCGTAAAGAAAATCCATGTCCGTATAAGGACAGAGATCTCATCCTGACCCCACCCCGGTCTCATGTGCATGAAGCTACGTCAAGCTTCCCTGACTGTTGGCACGACAAATTTCCCTTATCTCAACCATGTCGTTTAGTAGCCCCTAGGACACATCACTACCCCTCTTGGGCATATTGAAGGTCCCGTACCTTAGTGCATGAACAAAACAACAATTTTCTTTATAAGCCATTTAATCTTTTGTGCCACTGGTCCAACGGCCCCGATCCTCAACTCGACATGCAGCTGTTTGTCTTGACTGCTACGTCGACCTGTCATGTTGCACTACCACCAGTCCATCGAGTATGTTGGTCTTTTCTTGGTACAATTGTCAAACATATCATTCATTTAAAGTTTTTATGCCTTAAACTCATGTTTGTTTGTGAGCTCCTGTTCGTGCCAACTAGCCTTGGGCCCACTGTACAAGATTTTCAAAATCGGGCATATTAGCCCCCAAGTTCTAAAACCGAGGCCTCCGGCCTATCTGAGTTATTCGAGCTCCCGTCAAGAAGATCTCCCAAAAAGTTTAAGCAGTGGCACACAGTTAGGGGAGAGCACTTCTGAAAAAATAATCTTTCAACTGTCCATCACACTAACCAGGTGTGCGACATCTCCGCTCATAACCGATGAACAGGTTTTATACTTCCTTTCTAGGAAGTTCATCAAACCAACCGAGTATGATCTACTTACAAGCAGTAAGTAGTTTTTTCAAGTGTTTTCTCACATCACTCTATCCAGGTGTGAAGTTAAAATCCCATATTGTAGTAGGTTTTCATTTCCAAGGTGCTTAACATCCCAACCAAGTATGATATAAAATCTTACTCACTCGTTAATGTAGTGAATTCTTCTTAACTGACTTTTTGTCTCATCGCGAGCTTGTCTTAGCTAGAGTTCCTGATACTTTGCGTTCCTACGCGATATGAACATCCTTGTTCATTATCATTTGGCATGATTGCCTTCATTCATCACAAATGAATAAAATACCCAACTTTTCAATTAATTGCAATTAGCTACCTAAAGTTCTTTTTCTTTAACTTTAGGTCTCTATTGCTGATTTTTCCCCAAATTGAGTCCCAAAATGTCCAAATTTTACTTTGGGACCTCAATTTATTCAAAATTACAAAAAGGGGTTCAAGTTTCCAAAATTCCCAATTTGGTCCCCAATTTTTCCAAAATTACCATTTTGCCCCTACTTAACAAAAATGGTAAATTTCACCCCAAAAATTTCAGAAATTGACCAATTGGTCCTCCAACATCTTTTCCATGCTCAATTGGCCCTCAATTTTAGGAAATTTCACTTTAGTCCCTCAAAATTTTGAAACCCCCAATATTTCCCCAATTTCAGCCTTTCAAGTTGGTTGAATTTGATTTCATCAAATTGGCCGATCAAATGAGATTAATTGTTGAAATTGAAGGTAGATTTAAGTTCCTACACATCCATACGATTCAATTGCACTTTGAATCACATGAATTGGTGTCGGAACAAGCTTAAACGAAGCTTCACTGAAAAATTAAATGTAGAGAGAGATATCTTCGAAAGCTTATTGTCGGTTGCATGGCGGTCCGAGCTTTTGATCTGGGCAGATAGCTCTCGTCCTAATGTTCATCCTAGAATCAAGAATCACCTCAATTCATGTCAAATTGAGGGAGAATTTGGTCAGTAAATATCTATCGATTCTTTATATAGCACTGATCGAAATTCATAGAGGGAAACTAAATTGGCTTACCTTTCTGCTCTAGTTCGGTCATAGGAGGGCTAAGGGAGTGTTGAGAGGGCTTGGTTTGGCCTGAGGAGGGCTCAAATTGGCTTATTTCAACTCAACAGAAATAGGACAGCTTTGGTCCGTCGGGGCTACTTCACTTTTCGATCACGCTAGAGAATCGAAAGTCGGAGAAATTGGAGACTACCACTGTGTAGTTGACTTCTCCCCGAATCTAAGAAACCCAATCATGCCTTCTTTGGCTCAGAAAAGACCCTATATCGGAGCACTTCTGACAAAGGGCAGGGTTTACACACAAAGTTAAGGGTGAGCACTTCTGACAAAAATAACTTTTCACCTGTCCATCACACCTACTGAGTGTGAGGACATCTCTGCTCATAATCGATAAGCGGGTTTTCCACTTCCATGAAATTCATCATACCAACCGGGCATGATCTACTTACAACCATTAAGTAGTTTTTCCATGTGTTTCACACATCACCCCCAACCAGGTGTGATGTTAAAATTCCACATAGTAGTAGATTTTCATTTATGAGGTACTCATCATCCCAACCAGGTATGATGTGAAAATTCCCACTCACCCGATAAGTGTAGTGTATTTTCCTTTAAAGCGGTTTTCTACCTCCACACAAGCTTATCCTTGCTGGCATTTTTGGTCCTTCGTGTTCCTACACGATATGAACATACATTAACATTTGGACTAATAGCATTCATTCCGCACGAATGAACAAAATGCCCAAACTTTTAAATATTTGCATTTAGGTCCCTAAAGTTCTTTTTCCTTAACTTTAGGTCCCAAATGCTAATTTTCCCCAAATTGAGTCTCGAAACTTCAAAAATTTACTTTGGATCCTCAATTTATTCAAAATTACAAAAAGGGGTTCAAGTTTCCCAAATTTCCAATTTGGTCCCCAACTTTTCAAAAATTACCATTTTGCCCCTACTTTACAAAAATGGCAATTTAACCCCAATAAATTCCAAAAATTGACCAATTGGACCTCCAACATCTTTTTCATGGCCAATTGGCCCTCAATTTTAGGAAATTGTACTTTGGTCCCTCAATTTTTCTTAATTCCCAAATTTCTCCAAAATTTTCCCCTTTCAAATTGGTCGAATTTGATTTCATCAAATTGACCATTCAATCGAGTTTAATTGTTGAAATTGAAGGTAGAATTGAGTTCTTACACTTCCACACGATTCAATGGAACTTTGAATTGTGTCATTTGGATCCGATGTGAGCTCAAACGAAGCTTCGTCGAAAAATTGGACTTAGAGAGAGAAAGGTTTGAAAGCTTACCGCCGGGGGTGCAGTGGTCTAAGCTTTAGATTTAGGTAGATAGCTCTCATCTTGAGGTTCCTCCTAGGATCAAGTATCGCATCAATTCATGCTGAATTGAGGGAGAATTTGGTCAGTGAAATTTTGTCGGTTCTCTCTAACACTGATAAAAAATTATAAAGTAGAGCCAAATTGGCTTACCTTTCCACTCTAATTCAGTCATATGAGAGCTGTGGAAGTGTTGAGAGAGCTTGGTTTGCCCTGAGAAGGGCTCAAATTAGTCGTATTTAGCTCGTCTAAAACAACGCAACTTTGGTCCGCTGGATCTACTTTATTGTTCGATCACGCCTTTGCTTCTCCAATGATCCTCAAAGCAAATGGGGACTACCGTCGAGTAGCTGACTTCTTCTTGAATCTAAGGAACCCGACCTCACCTTATTTGGCTTAGAAAAATGCCCAAGTCGGAGCTCTAGTTCGAGCTTCATTGAAAATTGGAGCAATAGAGAGAGAGAGGAGTTTTCAGGTGTGAGAAGGATGAATGAGGAGGAGCTCTTTATATAGGAAACTCGGGGACTCCTTGGTCGTTCGATTGTCACCTTTATGGCGGTCATTCATTGCCTGAAACTCCTTGAATGAAGACTTTTCATCTTTACCGACGCTGCTTGATTTTTCGACGAGTGTTCCGAACCAAATTCAATGCTTAAACTAGCCGGTTCATGCCCGATTCGACTAAATTTTTCAAAATTTAAAATTTCTAAATTCATTCTCTATCCAATTGATGTTCTCAATTCTCCTATTTGAATTTTCTAAGTCACCTAGAAAAATGAATTTAACATTTGGTTCAATGATGGTTGAAACCGGTCCAAACCAGTTCAATCCGGTTCAGATCTAGTTCACCTGAACCGGTCTGGTTTTCTTTCCCAAATTGTCATAAAGTCCCTTTCCAAGGATTTTATTTCTCTTTGGGTCACTCGAGAGTCGTAGATTTCCCAAATTTCTCGTTCTCTAGTGGTCGGGGTTCGTGAACCGGTTCGATTTTTCTCACTCGGGTTGACCGGTTCTTTCCAGGTTTTTCCTTAACTCCAAAGCACGGGGTTTACGGACTACATGACTCAAGATTATAGACTCATCTTAAGGGAGTGGTTGGGACGTACCAACTACTATGGTGGGGGTCCTTCCGGCCTTCCTCCTAAGTGAGGTTGTATACTCGGGTCGAGACTTGGGTGGGAGCCTCCCTCCCCCCCGTTAGGTTCTGTCTAATTTCCAAGTGGTGGTTATGGGGCATTTCGCTGGGTGTTGCCTTGTAGTGTCAGGCAGTTCCTTACGTAGTGCCCAAGTTGTCCACGCCCAAAACACATTGGACACGCCCCTTCATGGGTCCTCTAGCAATTGGAGCAGTAGGGATCCTTCCTCTAAGGGGGTGTGTCATGCACTAACCCAGTTTGGTCAGATCCCCATGAGAATCCCGCAACTCCCTTTGGTCTATGAGGGGTTTCACCCCTTTCTAGACTACAAGGAGTTAGGTGTCCTTTTACCTGTTGTTCCTGGAATAACATTATACAAAATTGAATATATTAAAATTTTCGTACATGTCTTTATGATTCAACTGCGAGGGGTTTTATGGTTGGTCTTCCAATTTTTTCTTGAAAAGGGGTAAAAGGGGGGAGGGTGAGTTTCTACAACTTAATGAGTGGGTGTTGGGAGTGAGTTTTTAAAATATCTTTAGTTTATCAAAACCATGACAAGATTAACATTTCCTTTTTAAAGGATTTCCTAAAACACAAATTTCCAAAACCTTTTTTCATTTCCATATTAGGTGTATTTAGCTCTCTTAGCCCATCCCCTTGCCTCAAAAGGAATTTAGCAAACAAACACACGACTTTCATCATGAAGGGTACACACATTCGCAGGGCAGTCCGAGACTGCACCCACTTGGGGATCAGCGCGACTTTGTTGTCCACCCTTATAGAAACCCATCCACTTCTACCCCGTGTCTTAGTAGACGTCCGACCTTCAGACCCGAATGACACTTCGTGTCTGTATGAGGACGAAACCTCATCATGTCCCCACCCCAGTCTCATGTGCAAGAAGCTCCCAAAGCTTCATGACTGAGTAGTATGATAAACTTCTCTTATCACCCCATGTCATCTAATAGCCCTTGGGACCCATCACTTCCCCTGGGGCATCTTGATGGTCTCGATCCTTAAGTGTATGCACAAACAAAAATTTTCATATATTTATCCATCCTCTTTGGTGCCAACGGTTCAACGACCCCGACACTCAACCCAACCTGCAATTGTTTGTATAGGTCGGTCCATCAACCTGGTCCTGACGCACTACCACTAGTCCATCGAGTATTGTTGGTCCTGACTCAATAACAAGCATCACACAAATAATTCCATTTTAATTAGGAGTTTCCATGGCTCTTCATAATCATGTTTGTTTACGGGCTTCAGCCCATGCCCATTAGGCCCACTTGCACTTGTTTTCCGAAAATAGGCCTTGAGCCCTATGAGTTAATAAACCCAGGCCTCTGGTCTATTAGAGCTGTTCTAGCTCCCGTCAAGATGGTCTCTCAATTGCCACACAGTTAAGGGAGAACACTTCTAACAAATATTACTTTTTATCTCATCATACCAATCATGTCACGCCCCGACCCAGTTTGGTCGGATCCCCGTGAACAACCTGCCACTCTCCCGGTTTATTAAAAGGTTTCCCCTTATTATAATCCATAAAGAGTAAGGCGTCCTTTAAACTTGCACCATTTCCTGGAATAACATAATCAAAACTGCATAAAATTTTAAACTTTACATACCTATCTTACAGGCATCTTAGTTGATGATCTTTCAGGGTAGGCTTTCCAAGATTTCCTGAAAGGGATATAAGGGAGGGGGTGAGTACGACTACTCGGTGAATGGGTTTTTAAAATCTTTTGACTTTTAAGAAAAACATTTCTATGGAGTGTGCCAAACTCCTTTTTTTTTCAAAAATCCCTTCGTTTAAAAAAATTTGGGTTTTCGCGCCATTTCTTAGTTACCGATGTGTCATCACCCAACACACATCCTTTATCATGAAGGTTACATATATTCACAAGTCAGTATCACTACTGAACCCGCTAGTAGCTTCGGAGCGACTTTTCCTGCCACTCGGATAGAAGTACGACCACTTCTACCCTGGGAATGAGTGTATGTATGTGACATCCGACCCACAATCCCAAAATCACTTCTTCGTGTCCGTATGAGGACAGAGACCTCATCCTGTCCCCCACCCTGGTCTCATGCACTTGGTGCTACTCCAGATTTCACACAGACAGCTGGAATGACGAACTGCCCCTATAGCCATCAGGTCGTCCAGTGCCCTTAGGACGCATCACTACCCCTCATGGGCGTCTTGATGATCTCGTACTCACAGTGCATGCACAAACAATGTTTTCTCATATTGCCATGTAATATGTGGTGCCACTGGTCCAACGGCCTCGACTCTAAACTCAACTCGCAGTTGTTTGTCTTAACTAGTCCGTCAACCTGTCATGTCGCACTGCCGCTAGTTGACTGACCATGTCGGTCCTATCTTGGTACCATGGCCAAACAATTCATTTATTAAGTTTTATGGCACATATATCATGTTCATTTACGAGCTCCTACTCGTGCCAACTGGCCTTGGGCTCACTGTACGAGATTTTCAAAATTGGGCATTTAGCCCCCAAGTTCCAAAACCGAGGCCCCCGGCCTATTAGAGCTATTCGAGCTCTCGTCGAGAAGGTCTTCCAAATAGTTTAAGCATTGGCACACAGTCAAGGGAGAACACTTCCGACAAAATAGGTTTTCACTGTCCATTATACCAACCAGTATAAGGACATCTCCGTTCATAACCGATGAACGGGTTTTCAACTTCCTTCGAGGAAGTCTTATCATACCAACCGAGTATGATCTACTTACAACCAGCAAGTAGTTTTTCCACAAAATTTTCACATCACTTCCTCTAAGTGGTGATGATTAAAATACCATGAAACAGTGGGTTTTTATACCGAGGCACTTATCATCCCCAATCGAGTATGATATATAATCCCACTCACAACTGGTAAGTGGTTTTTAAATTTTAAGTTGTGCTCATCATCCCAACCGGGTATGATGTTAGTAAACCCACTCACAACCGGTAAGTGGTTTTTATCTTTAAGTTGTGCTCACCATCCCAACTGGGTATGATGTTAGTAAACCCACTCACAACCGGTAAGTGGTTTTTAAATTTTAAGTTATGCTCATCATCCCATCCGGGTATTATGTTAGTAAATCCACTCATTCGTTAATGCCGTGAATTCCACTAAACCGGTTCTTTGTATTCACGCGAGCTTGTCCTTGCTGGCATTTCGAGTCTTTCGCGTTCCTACACGATATGAACAACCATGTTCATTATTACTCGGCATAACAACCTTCATTCATTTCCAATGAATGAGAAAACCCAAACTTTTAGTTATTTGCAATTAGGTCCCTAAAGTTATTTCTCATTAACTTTAAGTCCCTAATGTCAGTTTTTCCCAAAATTGAGTCCCGTAACTTTTAAAATTTATCCTGGGACCTCAATTTATTCAATTTCACCAAAAAGGTGTTTAATTTCCCAAATTTCCAATTTGGTCCCCCAGTTTTACCAAAATTACCATTTTGCCCTTCTTTTACAAAAATGGTAAGTTTTGTCCCAAAAATTCCAAAATTCCTCAATTGGTACTCCAACATTATTTTCATGCCCAATTGACCCTCAATTTCATAAAATTGCATTTTGGCCCATTGAATTTCGAATTGGAGTTGAAATTGAGTTCATGCATGTTCATACGATTCTAAGAAACTTTGAATCACATATTTTAACGTTGGAACAAGCTCAAATGGAGCTTTGCCGGAAAATAGATTTTAGAGAGAAAAAGTTTTGATTTCTCACCGGTGAGGGCACAACGGTCCGAGATTTCGATCTAGGCAGATAACTCTTATCTTGAGGTTCATCCTAGATTCAAGAATCGCATCAATTGATGCAGAATTGAGTTAGAATTTCATTATTAAAATTCTATCGGTTCTCTCTCTAACACCGACCGGAAATTGTAGAGGGGAGCCGAATTGACTTACCTTTCAGTCGTAATTTAGCTGTGGGAGGGCTGAGGAAGTGTTGGGAAGGCTTGGTTTGGCCTGAGGAGGGCTCGAAATGGCCAATTTCAACTTGACCGAAATAGGGCAGCTTTGGTCCACCGGAGCTGCTTCACTGTTCCATCATGTTAGCGCTTTTCTAGTGATTCTCGTATTGACAGGAGTTTGCTATCTGATAGCTGACTTCTCCTCGGTTCTAAAGAGCCCAACCTCTCCTTTCGAGGTTAAGAAAAATGTTGAAGTCGAAGCTCTGGTTTATGCTTCACCGGGAAATGGAGTAGTAGAGAGAGAGAGAGAGAGAGAGAAGTGTTCGGGTGTGAGGAGAATGAATGGGGATGACCTCTTTATATAGGCATAAAACTCGTGTATTAAATGGACGAAATTTATTACTAGTATTAATATTGCCATAAATTATTGGTATTAATTCCAACAATTTAATTTCGGTATTAAATTATTTGTATTAATTCCAATAATTTAATTTAGTTATTAAATTATTAGTATTAATTAAAATAATTAAATATATATTAATTTATGGTTATTTATGATAAGGCGTATATAAAAATTTTTGACCGAAATTTTGGGTTACAAAAAACTTCATACTTCCTAGGAGTTCACCCATCCTCACACTACTCTCAGGCAAGCACGCTTAACTTCAAAGTTCTTATAGAATCTCGTTCACTTGAACCAATTTGGTTTTGTCTTTATTTTGTTTTAAGTGTCTTTTCCAAAGTTTAATAAACCCTTTGGATCACCCAGAAGTTGAAATTTCCAAATTGCTTGTTCCCATATGATCAGGTTTGTAAACCGGCTCGGTTTTCTTACTCGGGTTGACCGGTTCTTTCCCGGTTTTCCTTAACTCAAAAGTGCAGGGTTTACAGAGTAGGGCTCAAAATGGTCGATTTTAGCTTCGCCGAAATAGGGCAGCTTCAGTCCGTCAGAGCTGCTTCACTGTTCCATCATGACGGCACTTCTCCAGCAATTCTAGGATTGACTGGAGTTTGCTATTAGATAGTTGTATTCTCATCGGTTCTAAAGAGCTCGACCTCTTCTTTCGAGGTTAAGAAAAATGTTTAAGTAGATACTCCGGTTCGAGCTTCACCGGGAAATGGAGCAGTAGAAAGAGAGAGAAGTGTTCAGTTATGAGGAGAATTAATGGGGATGACCTCTTTATATAGGTGTAAAATCGTGTATTAAATGGAAGAGATTTATTACTAATATTAATATTTACATAAATTATTGGTATTAATTTTAATAATTTAATTTTGGTATTAAATTATTTGTATTAATTTCAATAATTTAATTTTGGTATTAAATTATTTGTATTAATTTCAATAATTTAATTTAGATATTAAATTATTTGTATTAATTTCAATAATTTAATTTAGATATTAAATTATTGGTATTAATTACAATAATTAAGTCGATACTCTGATTCGAGCTACACCGGAAAATGGAGCAGTAAAGAGAGAGAAGTGTTCAGGTGTGAGGAGAATTAATGGGGATGACCTCTTTATATAGGTGTAAAATCGTATATTAAATAGGAGAGATTTATTACTATTATTAATATTGACATAAATTATTGGTATTAATTTTAATAATTTAATTTCAGTATTAAATTATTTGTATTAATTCCAATAATTTAATTTAGGTATTAAATTATTGGTATTAATTACAATAATTAAATATATATTAATTTATGACCATTTATGATAAGGCGTACATTCGCATAAAAATTTTTGACCGAAATTTCAGTTAACAAAAAAAATTATACTTCCAAGGAGATCACCCATCCTCACACTACTCTCGAGTAAGCACGCTTAACTTCAAAGTTCTTATGGAATCTTATTCACATGAACCAATTTGGTTTTTCTTTTTTATTTTATCTTAAGTTTCTTTTCCAAGTTTTAATGAACCCTTTGGTCCTAGAAGTTGTAAATTTCCAAATTACTTGTTCCCATATTATCGGGTTTGTAAACTGGCTCGGTTTCCTTACTCGATTTGACCGGTTCTTTTCCCGATTTTTCCTTAACTCAAAAGTGCGGGGTTTACAAATCGGGTATGATGATGGAACCGCTTACAACCAGTAGGCGGTTTTCTCCTTTTTCAATCGGGTACGATGTTTGTTTATTACTACTCACAGCAGATAAGTATGTTTTATCTATTAAAAATAGTGCTCATCATCCTAATCGGTATGATGTATAAAAGTCCCACTCACCCGTTGACTGTGACATTTTTGTCCCTAGTCAGTTTCTATTCCACACTAGCTCTCTCTTTCTTATGTTCTGGTCTCATGTGTCCCTACATGGTTTGGGTATCATTATCAATAAGGATTTGAGATGACAACCTTCGTTTTCTCATGTAAGAGAGACTAGACCCAAAATTCTTGGTTTATTGCACTTAGGTCTCTAAAGTTCATTTTCCTTGACTTTAGGTCCCTAATGCTAAATTTTCCCCCAAATTGAATCCCAAGGTTTCCCATTTCCTCTTTGGCTTTGCAATTTTCTAAAAATTGTGTAAGGGGCTCAAGTTTTCAAATTTTCCAATTTAGTCCCCAAATTTCTAAAAATTACAATATTGCCCCGACTTTGCAAAAATAGCCATTTGACCCCAAATATTTCAAAAATTGACCATTTGGTCTCCCAATATCTTTCTCATTGCCAATTGACCTTCAATTTTTGAGAAATTGAATGGAGGTCCCACAATTTTTTGAAATCCCCTATTTTCCCCCAATTTCTTCCCCCATTACTGACCGAATTTGGTTTCTTCCATGGCCTTTCAATTGGGATTAATTACTCCAATTGATGGCATGAATCGGTTACTACACTTCCATACAGTGGAACTCGTTCCCTCATAATAGAGAAACCGAGAAGAGAACCGGCACCATTACCAAAAAACTGAGCCAAATTAATTAATAGAAAATAGTAAGGTAGGGTTAACGTGGGAAATTGGGAAATCCCAAGTGACCAAAAATTCACAAAACTTGTGAGAAAGAACCGGGAAGTAGAATTGAGGATAGAATCAGATCGGTTCAGGGTGAACCATACCCAAACCAGACCAAACCGACATGAGCCATAGTGAACAGGTTCACAAATTCATTTTTCTAGGTGGCTTAAAAATGTCAAATTGGGAAATTAACACCACCACAATATAGAAAATGAATTTAGAAATTTTTAAATTTTAGAAAAACTATTGAACCCTTTCCGAACCGACCAATTTTCTAATTTTGGATAGCAAACCCGGTAAGACCGGACCGGTCAACGGACAATAGACAACGGTCAACTTGTTCGTTATTCCTTGGCCTAATAGCCCTTATTCGTTCCAATGAATGAGAAAAGCCAATTTTATTTATATTTGTAATTAGTTGTCTAAAGTTATTTTTCTTTAACTTTAAATCTCTATTACCAGGTTTTTCCTCAAATTGAGTTCCAAAACTTTTAAATTTTACCTTAGGACCTCAATTTTTTAAATTCCGCAAAAAGGGGTTTAATTTCCCAAATTTTCAATTTGGTCCCTCAATTTTTGCCAAAATTACCATTTTGCCCTACCTTTACAAAAAAGGTAAATTTCACCCCCAAAATTCTAAAATTTCTCAATTGGCCCTCTAATATTCTTATCATGACCAATTGACCCTGAATTTTAGAAAATTACATTTTGGTCCTTCGAATTTTTGAAAATCCCCAAAATTTCCGAATTTTTTCCCAATTTCAACTCTTTAACACAGTCGAATATGATTTCATCAAATTGACCGATTAAACACCTCTGTTCATTGAAATTGAAGTTGAAAATGAGTTTCTACATGTTCATACGATTCTAACAAACTTTGAATCGCAGGTTTTAACACCGGAACAAGCTCAAATGGAGCTTCGCCGAAAAACAAAGAAAGCTTCAATTTCTCACCGGTGAGGGCGCGGTGGTCTGAGCTTTCCATCTGAGCAGGTAGCTCTCATCTAGAGGTTCTTCCTAGGATCAAGAATGAAATCAATTGATGTCGAATTGGATTAGAATTTCGTCATTGAAATTCGGTTGACTCTCTCTCTAACACTGATCGAAAATTGTAAAGGGGAGCCAAATTGGCTTACCTTTCGGTCCTAATTCGACCGTGGAAGGGCTGAGGAGGTGTTGGGGGAGATTGGTTTGGCCTAAGGAGGGCTCGAATTAGCTGATTTCAACTTGGTCGAAAAAGGGCAGCTTCAGCCTCTCGGATCTACTTCACTTTTCGATCACGCCGGTGCTTCTCCGGCGACTCTCGGAACGAACGGATGTCACCACCGTGTAGCTGAGTTCTCCCCAGTTCTAATGGACCTGACCTCACCTTCTTTGGCTCAGAATTGACCCTATATCGGAGCTCTAGTTCAAGCTTCACCAAAAAAAATAAGCAATTGAGAGAGAGTGAGCTTTTCAGGTGTGAAGAGGACGAAAGGAGAGGGGCTCTTTATATAGGGAGCTCGGGGACTCGTTGGTCATCCGTATGGCACCTTTATGACAGGAATTGAAGACCTAAAATGTACTGAATGGAAATGTTTCTTTTTCATCGGTGTTGCTTCGATTTTCTAGTGAGTGAACAATGCTGTCATCCTAAGGAAGAAGATGACACTATTCGAACTGGTCTGAACCGAGTTCAAAGCTTAAATCAGTCGGTTCACCCCTCATTCGACCGAGTTTTTCAAACCTAAAAATTTCTAAATTCATTTTCCATCTAATGGTGGCCTCAAATCTCAAATTTGAATTATTTAAGCCACCTAGAAAATGAATTTAGGAACCAGTTGAATAGTTGTTCAAACCGGACCAAACCGGTTCGGATCTAATTCACCTGAACCGGTTTGGTTTTCATCCCCAATTCCTTCACAAGTCCATTTCTATGTCTTTTATGACTCCTTAGGTCACTTAGGGTCAATACAATTCCCTGTTTACCATCTCTTAATCGATTTCAGTTCATAAACTGGCTCAGTTTTTAAACCAGTTTAATCCAGTTCGGATCCGGTTCACCCAAACCGATCTAGTTTTTCTCTCCCGCGTTGTTCTAAGGTTCCTTCCCAAGGATTATAAATCTCTTTGAATCACAAGGGATCCATAGGCATCTTGGTTTACCCATTCTTTATCGGTTCTGGTTCATGAATCAACTCGGTTCATAAACCGGTTCTATCCGGTTCAGACCCGGTTCTCTTGAACTGCTTCAGTCTTTCTTCTTCATTCTGTCCTAGGGTTCTTTTCCCAAGTTTATGAACCTTTTTTAGTCACATGGGAGTTAGAAATTTTCAAATTTGCTCATCCCCTAAACATCGGGATTTTAGACCAATTCAGTTTAAAGATTCAAATTGACTGGTTCTTTCCCCTGTCTTTCTCATTACTAAAGGACAGGGTTTACAGGAGTAGTCAAAATAACCGAATCCCGGAGAGTAAAGGAGGTGAGGCAAAGGGAGTGACTCAAACTAGTAGGATATCAACTTCCACCATAAGGAAACCGCTCAAGGAGCTCTTCAAGAGTGAGAAGAGGAACGATAGAGTTTTGGGGATAAAACTCTTAAAAGGAGGGGAGAGTTGTGGAACCCGTTCCTTCGAAACAGAGAAACCGAGAAGAGAACCAATACCATTATCGAAAAACTGAGCCAAATTAATCAATAGAAAATAGTAAAGAAGAGTTAATGTGGGAAATTGGGAAATCCCAAGTGACCAAAAATTCACAAAACTTATGAGAAAGAAGCGGTAAATAGAATTGAGGATAGAACCAAACCAGTTCGAGGTGAATCGGACCCAAACCAAACCGAATCGACATGAACCATAATGAACCGATTCACAAATTTATTTTTTGAGGTGGCTTTAAAATGTCAAATTGGGAAAGTAAGACCACCATTAGATAGAAAAGGAATTTAGATAAATTTAGAAATTTTTAAGTTTTAGAAAAATGCTAGAACCGGGTCTGCACCGGCCAATTTTAGAATTTTGGACAACGAACTCAATCAAACTGGACTAGATCGGTCAACGAACCGGTCAACAGACAATAGAAAACGGTAAATGGTCAATAGAAAATGGATAGTTGGCGCCTGTTAGTTGTCATGCAAACACAAGCAGCCAATGGGAGGCTGCCACGTGTCCGATCAACGAACCATTGACGCCTAGTGAGCCCGCCACGCATACACGAGCAGCCAATGAGAGGTTGCCACGTGTAAGATCAACGGGTCAATGACTGACGCGACGGTCGAGCTAGCACTCCACATTAGAAAAACTGGCCAATCATAACATGCCATGTGGCACAACCGCCACATCATCGTCTTCAACCTTTAGATGCTAATAGAAAGAAGGGAGGAGAGAGAGCTGCCGGAAAAGCTGGAGTCTCCAACGACTCGAAAAACTCTCCATTCAGGTCACTGGCGGCCGAGTAAGAGGCCTAGTCTTACGCCAGCGGGTAGCCTAAATAGTTTCCAAGTTCCCTATATAAATAGCACCTCCTTCATTCGTCCTTAGCATCCCACAATCGAGCGAAGAAGAAGAATAGTACATTTTCCGGCAAACTGCAAACCAAAGTTCCGACAATGGGCAAAATCTCCAACAAAGGAGCTCAAAAGGGTGGCATTGGAATTGAGGAAGAGTGCTCTAGCTCCAGACACTATCAGAACAACTAGAGAACGCTTAGAGAAGTGCACAAGTGATCGCACAGTGAAGTTGCTCCGGAGCTCAAAATAGCGAGCTCCTACTCGACCCAACCTCGACCCTCTCAGCCCCTCCACCGCCCACATTGGCTATCTCTAACTACCTAAGACCCTCCACAACACCCCTACAGACCCCGGTAAGCTCAATTTCACCTCCCCTCGGCGGAATTTCTAAATTTCAGAGTCGCACCCCCCGAAACTTCTCTTCTCAAATTCCCGCATGACAGCGGCGAATTGCAGCATGATTCAATCAAGCTAGGTCCCCCTCAATAAGCAATAGCTGTCCCCACCTCAAGCTCTAGCCACCGTCCCTTTGTCGGTAAGAAACGCAAGCTTTCTCTCTACTATGAATTTTCCGGCAAAGGTTCGACGAGGCAAAAAACTCAACCAAATTCATAAATTCAAAGTGTAGGACAATCTAGAGGAGCTGGAGGAGATGAATAGAAGCAAGAATCGAAGGACTTATAGGTCGTCAATTGGATGAAGTAAGATTCGAACATTCATAAGCTTGAATTGGGGAAGAAGATGAAGCGTAATTTAGGGATTTTGGGGGATTTTGTGCAATTTTTGAAAAATTGGAAGACTGAATAACAATTTCATGAAATTGAGGGTGTTTTCATGAAATCCACCCCAATTAAGAGTTAATTGGGCAATTTGGGCAAAATAGGGGCAAATCAGAAATTTCTAAAAGTTGTGGACCAAATTGCAATTTTTGAAAAATTGAGGACTAAAGGGCAATTTTGGAAAATTAAGGGGCCAATTGGTGAAAGTAAAGAGTTAAGGACCCAAAAAGAACAATTGGGAATGAAAGGGGCTTAATAGAGATTAAGGAGAAATTAGGGACCCATGTGCAATTTAAGCAAAGTATGGGGCCTTAGGTGCAAATATGGGAAAGGAAGGGATCTCTTCGTCACCATACCCTAATACGAACGCTCATACCCTACAGGAATGGATTACTCGAGCGCTGGCCCTAGAAGAGTATCAATGAGAGAGACTCCGCCGGCGTAAAACCATCGAAATCATAGGGTGAGTGGGAATCACTATGACGTCAATTTCAGTTGGAATGACGATTCAGCTTTAAAAACTATTTTCTCGGAATTAGCCTCCCCTAACTGGGTGACACTACTTAAAATATTTGGGAGCTAATTTCGGGCTTAGGCTCAAGATGTTAGTGGACCCAAGGCCTATGGATACGAGTGTGGACCCGTCTAGAATGAATGATGCTAAAAGACCTAAATAATGGGAACCTTGTGTGATACCCATCGAGCCAAGTTGAGTTAAATCGCTACTTTGTCAAAGTTAGGTCGTCAAACCTATTGGGCCAGTACGCGTGGGCTGAAGCTAAGCTGACAGACCATTGTGCTAGAGGGACAAAGATAAAGGCTATAATTCAAAAAGACTATTGGTTGTGCATGCACTGTGACGTTCAGGCCATCGGGACAACTATATGAGATAGTGATGGAGCCCAATGACTCATGGACGACCCAGGGTACATAAGGGCAGGTCTGTAATTTTGTAGGTCATGAAGTCAAGTAGCTTCTTGCGCATGGAGACCGAGGTAGTAAGGGAAATGAGGTCTCGTCCCACTAAGCGAACATGGTGAAGTGATCGGGATTTGAGCGTTAGACTATTGATGTCCACTCAAACTCTAGGTATAGGCAGTGCACCACTATCAGGGTGGACAGTAAAGGCGCTGCAATCCACAAGTGCATGGTCGAGAACCATTCTGTGAACTTGTGTTCCCTCCTATGATAGGAGGGCGGTTGCTAATCATGTGAAGTATATGAATAATAACAAACAAACAAACAAAATATATATATATATAATGGATGGATAAATGAATTTTAAGGAAACGTTATAGTAGTTTCCCTCACTGAGTATTATGTACTCATTCCCATCCTCTCACTCTTTCAGGTATAACACCAAGACGGAAAGTCCATGAACCAGCTTGAACCCTCAAGGTACGCTTTCTACCCCTAACTTAAAGTAAGGATTTGAATGTAAATACGCCTTTTCCTTCCCTGTCTCATTCGGGTAGGTATACCCGAATGATGTAGCAAAGTATGGCAGGTTAATCATGAACTCCAATCAAACTAGATTGGGTTGTGACGCATACAATCAAATGGAGCTTTGAATTGCAGAATTTGAGTTTGAAACGAGCTCAAACGGAGCTTCACCGGAAAATTGTTCTAGAGAGAGAAAGCTTTGAATGCTTACCGTCGGAGGTGCGGCGTTCCAAGCTCTTGATCTCGAGGGGTAGCTCTCATCCTTAGGATCCTTCTAGGATACAAAATTGCTACAATTATAGTCCATACGAGGGTGAATTTTCTTAGTGAAATTTGGTACTCTCTCTCTCTCTCTAACACCGATCTGTAACGATGGAGGAGGGAAAAATTAGCTTACCTTTCACCTCTGTGGAGGTCGTGTGAGGATCGTGGGGACATTGAGGAGGCCTAGTTTAGCTGAAGGGGGTCTGAATTTGGCCGAATTCAGCTCATCCAAAATAGGGTAGCTTCAATCTGTTGGAGCTGCTTCACTGTTTGAATCTGTTGGAGCTTCTCTGACGGTCCTCAGGTCGAAGGGAGATGGTTGTCAAGTAGCTGACTTCCTCTAGAGTCGGTAGGATTTGACCTTGTCTTCTAAGGCTAAGAAAAGTGCACAAGTCAGAGCTCTGGTTCGAACTTCACTAGAAAATGGAGCACTTGAGAGAGAAAGGCGATTTGAGGTATGTGGAGGATGAATGGAGGGGAGCTCTTTATATATGGAGCTTGGGGACCCTCTGCTCGACCAGTTTCCATATTGGTCGACCTTAACCTCTTCAGAAAATGCCCAAAGCTAAGAGAATATTCCTTCACTAGAGAAGGAAAGGTTTTGAACTGATGAACAGTGTTGTCATCCTAAGGAAAAAAATGACATTGTTCCGGATTGGAGATCGGGTTCAATGGCGAAAATTGGTCAATTCAAGCCTGATTCGACCAGTTTTCTCAAATCTAAAAATTTCTAAATTTGTCTAAATTCATTTCCTATCCAATGGTGGCTTCAATTTCCCAATTTAATTAATTTAAGCCACCAAGAAAAATGAATTTAGAAATCGGTTAAGTCTGGTTCAAGTATAGTTCAAACCGGTTCAATCCGATTCAGGTCCAGTTCACTCTGAACCGATCCAGTTTTCTTTTTTCAATTTGTTCCATGGTTCTTCCCCATGATTTTTATGACACTTTGAGTCACTTAGGATTTTCCAATTTCCCATTTTACCCCTTCTTTACCGATTTTAGTTCATTAAATAGCTTAGTTTTTTTCTCTTTTGAATCGTCCAGTTCTTTTCTTGATTTTTCTTATCCTTAAAGTAACGGGGTTTACAGTGTGTATTCACCTCCATGTGGGTTTGATAACCCGTGCGCATGATGCTCCCAGAGCTTCTCGACATACTAGACGATGGGTCGCCCTTATGTTCCCTAGGTCATCCAACAGCCCTTGGAACCACCACTACCACATACTGGGTGACTCGATAGTTTTGCATCTCATGCATGCACAATCAAAGTCTTCTTATTAAAGGCCATTATCTTTGGCCCACCAGCCCCACGGTCTGTTGGCTTGGCTTCGGCCCCTTGCTCATTCACCCAACGGGTTCGATGACCCGGCTATAACTTAGTAGTGGTTTTGGCCCAACATCCCATCTTTGGCTTGGTAGGTATCACACATAGTCATCAATTATCAATACTTTTACTGGCTCCTAACATGCTCATTTTCAATGGGTCCGTACCTGTGCCCATCATTCTTGGGCCCACTTGCATTATCTAGTCCATCACCAAAATTTGCTCCCAAATTATTTAAGCAGAGTCACATAGTTAGGGGGGCAAATTCCAGGAAAAAGATTTTCAATTCGAAATGCAGAGTTATCATCCCAACCGAGATCGATGCTAGAAATTCCCACTCACCCGGTAGTCACGATGCATTCGCCCGACTGGATTCCAATCCGTGGCGTGCTCCACAGCACAGGTCCTCGTGTGGCTTGTCCTACATGATCCGAGCCTTCAATTATTCAAAACAATTTGAAATTTAGTCATAATTCTTCCAAAACTCCACCAAACGACCCAAATTTTCAAGAATTTCCAAATTGCCCCAACTTTCCCAAAATTATCGAAATGCCCATGTTTCGTGAAAGTTGTCAAATTGGCCCTCAAAATCCCCTAAAACCACTAATTGGCCCTCAATTCCTCATTTTTGCCAATTGGCCCTCAGATTTTGAAAATTTGCACAAAAGCCCTCATATTTTGGGAAAATTCCCAAATTGCCCCCAATCTCTCCCCCAAATTGAACTTTGGATTTCCAATTTCCTACCTCATCCAATTGACCGCCTAAACCTCCTTAATTTCTTCCTCCTGTGCAGCTATTCACTTCCTTTAGGCCTCGTCAATTTGGCCCTCAATTGTTGAGCTCCCTTCCTACCTCGTCCAATTGATAGGGCTACTGGTCGGTGGCAGTTTCGGCATCTGACTAGCCCTATTCCATCAGCGATGACTGATTTTCCTAAGGCAGAAGATTCAGTCTTCCTCTGACGGTCACGGTTCATCTATCAGCCTGAGGTTGAAGATGACACTATTTTGCGCGTGCAAGCTTCGCATATGCAGAAGTGCCACATGGCACCTTGTGATTGGATGGCTTTGCGATGTGGTGTCCCACTCGGTAACCTACTCGGCCTTTAACCTGCTAACTAGACACGTGGCAGCTTCCCATTGGTTGCTCTCACCCACGTGGCTGCTGACAGGATTCCATTGACTGCTAACCATGACACGTGGTGTCCTCTGATTGGCTATTTTAAATGCGTTAGATTTCCCTCCTAACGTAAAAGTGCCACTACCACGTGTAGGCCCCTAATTGGTTGGGGTCATCTGACGTGGCGCTGCCATGTGTCGGCCTCTAATTGGTAGGTCATTTCTCTGACATCCATGTCAGATGCTAACATGGCACTTTCACCACATGTCATGTGCTGATTGGTCGCGCCTACTAACTGGGAGCTAACCTGGCAGCGGTCCGTTGACCGGTTGGACCATTGACCGATCCGGTCCGACCGGGTCTGGTGAGCCAAAATCTTAAATCGGTCGGTTCTAGCATGGTTGGATCGGTTTTCTAAAATTAAAAATTTCTAAATTCATTTTCTATCTAGTGGTGGCTTTAATTTTCCAATTTGACATTTTTAAGCCAACTAGAAAAATGAATCTTTGAACCAATTCTTCATGGTTCCCCCTGGTTCGATCTAGTTCAAGTCTGGTTCACCCTGAACCGGTCCGATTTTTGCACCCAATCCACTTCACGGTTCTTCTCCATGATTTTTATGATTTATTGGCTACTTGGAATTTTCCAAATTCCTATTTTGACCCTTCTTTATCAAATTTCATTCCGTTTAAACTCTCGGTTTCCCTCCCTTGAGAATTTCCAGTTCTCCTTCCCAGTTCTCTTAGTCCTAGAGGACGAGGTTTACACTGGTGAACTCCTCATACAGCCGTTAGTGTTCCGAGCTAAGTCCTTGTGGGGTTGGTTGGGCCCTCGGGGATTCTTCCTTCGGAAGGGGGTTGTCAACAGAGTTCGCAACTGTCGCCCTTGTTTTCTTGGTTCCTCTCTTAGGCGCCATGGCTAGGTTTAAAATTTTCAATTAGTCTTTAGGTTATAACATCTTGATAATGTATTCAGGGAAACACAGGCTCTGATACTACCTAAGTTGTCACACCCCAACCTGGTTTGATCGGAACCCCGTGATCAACTTGCCACTCTCCTAGACCTCGAGGAGTCGCTCCTCCCCTAGATCGTGAAGAGTCATGCGCACTACCTGCCATGTTTCCTGGAATGATATTATACAAAAATGAAAGCGTATTTCGCACCTGGGTTCGAGACTTGGCGAGGGAAACTCTTGGGTAGTCTTTTCCTTCCAGAAAAAAAAATGTTAAGGAGAGGGGAATGAGTTTAACAACTTAGTGAGTGGGGAAATCTTAGGGATGTACTTATTTATGTGTTCATTATATTCATAGTATTACATTATCTACCCCTTCTCGGGTTGGCACACAATCACACACCCTTTTATCATAAAAAGGGATCACATTTTCGTAGAACAGTCCTCAATTGTTCCACTTGTGGACTGAAGCGCCTATACAATCCATCCTGATAAAGGTCCATGGCCTCTACCCTGAGTTTGAGTGGACATCACTTGTCCGACCCTCAAACCCTAATCATACTCCATGTCTGCTTTATGGGACAAGACCTATTTCCCCCTCCTATCTCGGTCTCTATGTGCATGAAGCTCCCAAAGCTTCTCGACATGCTGGATGACGGACCGCTATTATGCTCCATGGGTCGTCTAGCAGCCCTTGGAACCACCACTACCCCATACCAGGCGTCTCGATGGCTCTGCATCTCATGCATGCAAAAATCAACAATTTTTTGCTTATTATAGCCATCATCTTTGGTGTTACTGGCCCAATGGACCTGAGAACCCAGCTTCGGCCTCATGACTACTAGCCCAACGAGTTCGATGATCTGACTTCGGCACAACAGCTACTGACACAACAAGTTCGTCTATCCGGCTTCGGCGTTGTAATCAGTACACACACAATTCACCGATTCTTATGAGAGTTTTTCAAGCACATACTCCTCATCTTGTCTACGGGCCTACGCCCGTGCCCATTAGCCTTGGGCCCACTCAAACCACATCATTCGACCTTTGCATGTCCGATGCAATATCAAGATAGCCTCCTAAAAGCTTTAAGGTTGTTCAATCAGTAAGGGGAGGGCAGTCCTGGAAAACCCTTTTTAATTTGGTAATGTTGTAATCATCAACCCAACCAGGTGTGATGCTAAACCTACTCACCCAATGAATCAGGCTAGCTTATCCTAGCCAGACTTCTAGTCCTGGTCGTGTCTTCTCATACACGTTCCGGTTCAATATGTCCCTATAGGGTTCGAGCATGCTCATGAGGGAAGTTTCGGTATGAATGCCTCTCAAACGTTCATATTTTTTAATTAAGTTCCTAGGATTTCCAACTATCCCTCAAGGTTCCTTAATTTTCCAAATTTACCAATTGGCCCTCAATTTTTTTCAAAATTGCCAATTGGTCCATAAACTTTCCAAATTACCAATTGGTCCCCAATTTCATCAAATTGGCCAATTCGACCTCAATTGGGAATTAATTTCATGAAAATCCCTCAATTTTCCCTAAATTACACTCTGTCCCCCAATTCTCCCCAAAATTGCCATTTGAGCTCGAAAACTTGTTTCCTTCAATTGAACACCCAAACGTGGGCAATTTCTTCCATTTATGAATGGAACCACCTTCTCCATGTTCCCCTCGTCATTTCAACCTTTGAAACACCTCATTTAGCTTAGAAATAAGCTCAAACGAAGCTTAATCAGAAAAGTTTTCTAGAGAGAGCTTGATTTTCTTACCGGTGAGGGGACGGTGGTCTGAGCTTTAGACAAGGGTTGCTAATGCTTGTTGAGGGAAATCTCACGGACAGTGTCAGTGCCACTTGTCAGCTTTTGATTGGTTGAGGCCATCCGACGTGGCACTGCCACATGTCGACCTCTAATTGGTCGATTATTCCAAAACGTCACAATCGAAGGCTGACGTGGCACTTTTGCCACATGTTAGCTCCCCATTGATTGGCCTTTGCTAACAAGGCTTGTCCGACCTTGATCGTTGATCGAGACACGTGTCACTCCCCTATTGGTCGATCGTCGCTGAGGGGATTTTCCTACTTTGACCGTTGACCGAGAACACGTGTCACTCATTGATTGGCCAGCACTTCCAAATGCTGACTAAGCAACTGACTGGGTGCACTTCATCACACGTCACGTGCTGATTGGCCACTGACCTGGCAGAGGTCCGTTGACCAATTGAACCGTTGACCAGTCCGATTCGACCAGGTATGGTGACCCGAAATCGTAATTCGGCCGGTTCAGGCCCGATTCAACGGGTTTTCTAAAAAAATTATAAATTTATCTAAATTCATTTTCTATCTAATGGTGGCTTCAATTTTTTGATTTGACATTTTTAAGTCACCTAGAAAAATGAATCTTTGAACTAGTTCTTCACAGTTCAACCCGATTCGATCCAGTTTAGGCCCGGTTCACCCTGAACCAGTCCAATTTTTGCACCAAATCCACTTTATGTTTCTTCTCCATGATTTTCTGATTTATTATCTGCTTGGGATGTGAGAAATCCTCGTCTTAAACCTTTATTTTACCATTTTTTGGTCCCTGTAGACACTGGTCTTTCTTTTAGAAATATTTAGGGTTTTCGCCGGCTTAGTTCTCTACTTCAAAGGGACAGGGTTTACAGTAAATCTTTGCCATGTGCCACACATTTTTTTTGTTATATCCATCCGATTGGGTTGGTTTGTTGCTAACAATGTGTACTTGCCACATGACACCCATCTATTGGTTGTTCTTGTTGATGTGGTATAATTAATGTTGACTATATCGCTTTCCACATGGCATGCAGTGATTGGTCATGTGTGATAAAGTGGCTTCCGACCTAGTTTGGCTCATTTACCCCAGATAGTTTATTGCATTATTTGAAACGGTTTCCGACAAATTTTTCAACTTGTTCGGCCAATTTTAGTTTTACTTTGGCTAGTTCACCACTAATTCGACTTATTCTTATCTTAATTTATTTTTCTAAAAATTCATCAATTCATTTTTTTATTTTAGGATCAAGAACTATTTGTGTTCCCTTTTTGAATCTCTTCTAAAAATCTTCTCGTTTCTGGTCTCGTCCGGTTCGATACGATTTCAATCAATTATAAAATTGGATGTTTCCCAAACTTGATTTCCAACTAAAAGAGATTCATTAGGTTCAGTTCAACTTGAATTAATGGATCTCTAAGATTCCATATTGAACCAATTTTTTTAATCCAACTAAATTTCATTCTCCTGTTTAATCCTATTATTGGGATAACTCCAATTTTTTGTCTAAAGACTTGTACTCCCAATATTGGAAATGTTCGGTGTTATAATAACACAGGTCGATATTTTAATACATTACGTATTGCATTAGTGATTATGTATGTATATATTGGGAATCATCGGGCATTTAATTGAGAGGTTGAATGATATCATAGGACTACATGAGAATCATGAAGTTATAAGGGGGAGATGTTAGGATTCCCCATAATTGGAACGAGTAGTTTCAAAGATGGATCCATGACCAAGAGTTCGGTGGTATGGGTCGCACAATATATGTATAAGAGTTTTTGTTGTGAAGAGTTTCCAGAATTATTTAGATAAACAGTTTAAGAGGAGATTTTCCAAGCAAAAAATATTTTTTTAAAAAGAGAAAGTTGACATGTTATTCAATCATGAGTTGCATTATTATGTTTAAAAATGTTCTGATTTTTTAGTGGGACTAAATTCAAGTTTATGAACACTCAATTTCAATTTACTCACTACTCTAAAATATTTGAGGGAAATGAGATGATACAAAAAAATATGAGTCAGGCGTAGTATTGATACAATAAGATATATCCGAATTTGGTTATTAGTCGAATACAATATATGAATATTCATCAAGACTTAATAGATACAATCTAGTGTTTTGTTAATAATATTTGTATGAAATATGTGAAAAAAAATTTATCCAAGTTTTACCTCTTCCAAATACTGCATTTATCCACGACTAGAGTATAAATAGGGTTTTGCACGGAATGAACTACTAAAAGTTGGACAGTATGACATATTGGAGGTGATAGAAAGGAAAGAATGTGGGAGGATAGATAGATCTCTACACTATACTAAGAAACCTAGAATTCTCCCATATTGCATAGGGACTAAGGCACGTACGGATATGCTCGCTAATCCAACGCTTGATAGAGGTATGGAATCTAGTCTTGACAAAGGACTTGATCTCACCTTAGGAAGCTTAAGCTATTTTAACTATCATCATATTGTCATCACATAGTAAAGATATATAGATATGTCTATATGAGGTAGAAGTATCGTCTTTTGTTGTTATCAATGTGGATGAGAATTCGTAGTCCCAAATAAAAAACTTATGTGGAGTTATAATAGGTATAAACCAAATTATATTTCCATTAAATGACTTTAACTTATAATTGTCATATGTGTGAGATTGTAAAAACAATAAATCATAAGCTATATACTCATGGACTCGGCATATTGCAAATATGCTTATTGATAATGTTATTGTAGATCCCATATCATCACCTATTGAGTCATATGAAAGTAAAGAATTATGGTCGAAATTTTTAAGAGATGTAAGGATAATTATAGATACAATAGAGAGTGCATTATGAGAATTTAGCACATTGTGAAATGGGGTACGGTGGCACTAATTATAGCGGACAAAGATAGAAATGTCCCCGTCTAGATTTAAAATAAAATGTGATTTTTTAACTCATTTTCTAGTTAAATTTATATAATACTTATGGATAAACAATACTGATAGTTAAATTAGTACGTATGGATAGTATTATAATACTTTTCTAACCATTAAAATTTTAGGAGTTCAATTCACACCAACTATTTCTAATGCTTTGTAATTGAAAAAAAATGTTTCACACATAATTAGACCTCCAGCCAGCGAGAGCGCATTCACATTGGAGACGAGTCATCCAATGAAAATGCTACCATCGATCTGAGCTCGTCCCAGTTCTCGTAGGTGAACTGTTCGACTTGATCATCTAAAAAATCGAAGAAGCTCGAAGACGTTGCTGCAGACAATGGCGCCTGTGGGGTCATAACATTAACAAAGCCGCTGAACTGATTGTCTTTGGTATAGATGGGAACTTTGTCTTCCTCATTTTCCTGCTGGTGAGACTTAGGGTCCACTGTGGTGCTTGTATTCGTCATGCCATGATAATGGAGCACCGGTTGATCAACCGCAGCAGAGCTGATCCAGCCATGGTGAAGGTTACTGCTGATGACATTAGGTTCCAGAGAAATACAGACCTTCGAACTTCTTTTGTCCGTCGTAGCAAGAGCAGGCTTTGTCGGAAATGCTTTCCAATCTTCAGAGTATCTCTTATGGTTAGCATTTCGCTTGAAGATTCGACATACAGTCCACACTTCCTGCATAATTAATTGCTTGCACGTCATACACAGCAGAAAGCTAGCTTGAGTTTAGCTCTGGTCTGCTAGTAAATCATGCCTAAATGCATTGTGGTAATTTTGTTTAGCCGTATTTTCATCTATGGCACAAAGAACCTTTTTGTCAAAAGAGGCCCAAACTTCCTCTATTGTTTTATTTTTGGAAATTTCGTTAATCCTAATAATTTTTTTGGCGGAAAAATAAGTCTTTTTTCTCTCAGTAACTAGTAGTCAGTATTGCTTACAGCTTCTTCTTGAGAATGAGGAGTGCATTTATCTGAAGAAGATTGGTCAGCACCAGGAAGTCGAAATTCGTGCATCATCCAGTCAGTCTTAGTTCCTTTCCCGGCACATCCACGGTAGTAAACTAATGTCTTCTTGAGCCCGACAAGACATCTGCCATGTCCGTTTCTTCCTCCTCCTTGGAGAGTATAAACCGGTTTATCGATCCCCGTTGCTTTCCAGAAGCCAGAACCAGTGACCCTATTGGGTCTTATGCTGTTCCTGTACTTCCTCCCCCTCTTGCAGAAGTAGTACTCATTAATGTCTCTCCCAGTTTCTGCTTCTATGGAGCACCAAACCCAACCCACATAGAAATAAAGAACGTCCACGGATAAGAGAGAGATGGATGTCTCAATGGAGGAAGGGAAAAAACTACATACATTGACAAACCCTTGAAGAGAAAATCCATTTAACTATTGTCTTCATTTCTTATAAACAGATGTCAAATTGAATTTGGTCCAACAAATAATGTGGAATGAGCAGTTGGAGATGTTTTTGGCCTTAAGATTTGTAGCCATATCTACAGCTTTAAATGCATTTATATAATATCTAGGATTTCAGTAGCTGTTAAATTCAAATCTTTAAAGCTATTTTTCACTTGTAACTCGAACTGTGATAGGTCTAAAATAAATTAAAAAAAAGAAGGCCGAAAGTTGGCCAGCTTCAGCTTCAGTCCTATAAAAGAAAGTCTCCAAACAAGAAATATGTGAATTATTATATAGTACATAATATTCAATTTATATGGTGAAACTTTTTATACGATTTTAATATCTTATAGAAGGATGAACGTCTTATTAGTATAAAAAAATTATATGAAATTTGATATACCGGAGAGCAAAAGAATCCCAAAGTGAAGACTAGCTAAAAAAGTATATGATTAATTCAAGAACTGCAAGCTAGTACGTGATTTAGCATACTTGGAAGGTCCCAGGGATCGTGCTTGTAAATATCGATCTGCTGGATGAGATGATCGATACCCATAGGCTTCATGTCGACCTTTCGGCGGAGGTAAAACTCAAGGAGCTCTTCGTCTGTGGGGTGAAACCGGAAGCCTGGGAATGATTGGACATCATCTTTCTGCTGGAATGCCTTCATCTTGCTTTTAGAGAGGACTGTTTCTGCAATTCAGTCAAGCTAATGGAAGAAGGATGAAAGATTATTGCAGCTATCTATCTCTTCGAAAATAATTCACGCACATATATAGAGAGAGAGGGGGTGTGCGTTTGAAACACTGCCATACTATAATTTTTAGATTTATGAGAGTTTTATTATAATATTATTATAATAAAAAGGAGCATTGAAATATGGGGCACTTAAAAAAGGCATTCAATCAAGACTTAGCATCAATCTTAGTCAGTCAAATTTGACGGGTATTATATCCAAATCATTACTAGCTTATTCATTGTAACAAAATTCGAGACCAAAGTCCCAACTCGATTGAAAGTTTTTCTGAACTGATCAAACTCAGATTTGAATCCTAAATTTGAATCAATAACTCACAAAATTATCGGGTTCGGGTTTAGCATTGTACTCGAGTCTCACGAATAGAGTGTAATACTGGACTCCGATCCGAGTGGGAGTCATCGACTTGGACCAGATTTGAAAAAATAAAAGATACACCAGGAAAATTTTAAATATATTTCGTTAACCTTAATCATATTATTTTTACGTATTATTATTTTTTAAATAAAAAATTCAGTTATTTTGAATATATTATTACTATGTAAAATTTAATTAAAATTATTATGGCTCAATAGTTAATTACATATTCTTAATATTTGTTTTATAGATTTGAATACACTGTGTATATATATTTTTATTTATTTGAATACAAAAAATAAAAATAAAACACTTAATGGATATCAATTATATTGTTTATTAATTTGTAAAAATTTATTAAAATCAATATAGTCAACTTAAGATTTATTTGGCACATTAGAATCTCTTTTTACGCATTTTTTATTTATTCGAATCCAAAAATTAAAAAAAATATATTTGATTGAGAGATTTGTAGATGCCGTGTAGGGGTGAAATAATCTCTAATTTAGCAAATTAAAATGCAGTGGTTTGAACCGATAAATAAACCACTTAATTTACAATACAACCTAACCACTCCAATTTTTTATTTTTGAACCATTTGTGTTATTTTTTATTTAAATTATTTTAATATATTATTATGTGCTTATAATATTGGCAGTTTATTTTATTAATTATTTTTATTATTATATACTTTAAATAAATATATATTAATAATATTTTATATAAAATTATATAATATAAATATTATACAAAAAATATAATAATTAATATCATTTAATTATATATAATAACTAATAAATTATTTAATTTAATTAAAAAATAAAAATATTTTTTAATTATTTTAATTAATAATCATTTATTTCATTTTCCCTTCGTTTTATAAATTATTAAAAAAATTTAATATTTTCAAATTTATTACTTATCTTTCTCATCCCACTATAATTCGTACTACCCAATCCAAATATAGATTAATTGAGATCAATTATATTGTTTATTAATTTTTAAAATTATATAAAATTCAATATGAATAGAAATGAAATACATATATTTCAGTTTTTTATTAATAAAGATAATACTAAAAAAATAGAAAATGAGAGATAACAGTTATAATAAAGAAACAATAATAGTTACATTATTATTAATATATAGTATTTAATTTTCTAAATATATATTATACACTATTGAATAAATATAATAAATTGTAATTCTATATTTTTCTAGTTCTTTCATTATAAAAGAGCTCATTCGAGAAAACTCTGAATATTACAATACTTGGGGGTTGGGATTTCGCTCCACCCTATAACAACATTTTTTTTGGTTGATTAGTCGCTGCGTCATTTTACATCAGAACTATACCTGATTAGTATGAGAAAATTCTCTCTTGTTATTATTCACTAGGTTTTTTTAGAGTTACAATCATCACTCCTTTAAAAAACTAGTTAATTTGTCTCGCTAGTATTATCTATTAAGTGGTTCTTCTAATGCTTACTTATTTTTTTGTCATTGGAATCAATCTTCTGCGCACCATCATTAACAAATTCAGAGTCAAATCCTTTATTCTCTTATCCAACTTCGTCTTCTTCTAATATAAGTGCTGTTTAGAATTAGAATTCTTTTTTACAATATATTAGTCTTTCCCATTATACTCATTTTCATATAATAATTCATGTTCTACTGCACTTGATGCACCGTCACCCTGTCTTTTTCGCCCAACCCTACAGCAAAATATTGACTTCACCATCAATTTTATATTTGCGGTCATTATTTTAGTCAAACTACTTTCATCACTTCTAAATATATTCTTTTAACTCAATAACATCTCAGATCTCCTACAACCAAAATTTATCATATTCTCGAATTAGTCGGATATTCAAATCTCAATTTTTCGACAACAACTTTTTCATCATCATATCTATGTGTTATGCATCTCCATCCACAAAATGTTATTTTTATAATTGAGTCACATTAATCGACCTATACTCCTACATTTACCATTAGTTCATTCTCAAGTATCATTAGATCTCCACGATTTTTTTATTCAACTAGCATTTCTCATTACTCCAATGTCATTTTCCTTTTTCTACCCTTCAAATTTTGTCCCCACCAGATTAGATGTCTTCGTTTCTCCCTTATCTCTCCCCCTCTTCATCTCACCCTCTTATCTCCGTTCCACTTGTACTCATTCGAACAAACATTATATCACTCTATGTGATACTCTAATCTCATATTTTTATTAATTACAAAGTTTATTTGGCATATTTACCAAATAATTAGTAATATACTTACCTTTCTTTTACAAATCAAACATAGCCCACAAATCTAGTATATACATCAATCTATCATTTTATTAATTAGTTCATTTTTTAGTACTTGTGTTTTCTTGTGCAATTTAACATGTAAATCACTCTTATTTTAATGCATTGATACTTATTCACTTTTTACTAACTCGCATCAAAACAAGTGAGCAAATTCAATTAATTTCAAATTATTTTTCGACTTCATATTAATATTCAATCTCAATATCTTGGGAAATAATAGGGATAATATTGAATAAAATAATAGAAAATTGAGAGATAAGAGTTATAATGAAGAAAATAAAGCGATAGTGGTTATAATATTATTAATATTTCGTATTTAATTTTCTATATATATATATATATTGTACAATATATATCTTGAATAAATGTGATAAATTGTGATTATATATTGGATAAATAGAGAAATTTTGTGAGTTTATAAGGTTGTAAATATTGCACTACTTATAAGTTATTGTTTTTAAATAGATATGGGTTCGATTTCTTATTGGTCCATAATACATTCTCACATGTCATCAGCTTGCACCCGTACCGACTCGAGACTAGAAACCGGTTCGTAGTTTGCCCAAGTATGGAAGAAAAATATCAAACTCGAGTCTATTGTTCTCACTTGTTCGATACCGAAAAAATTATACTCGATTTGTAGAAAGTTGTGGTGGATGTATCTAAAATTACACATTATAAGTGTATAAATGTTGTATGTGGTTACTGGTTGAAAATATGGTTATATATTTGATAAAATAGATAATTATTATAAATTTATAAGTTTAAAAAGTTTACAATAATTATAAATTATAAATTTTAATTAGATATAAATTCAAATAACGTGAATATATATTTATTTTAGAAGACAGTGTTAGATCATAAATTTCGAATTTCACTTGTATTAAATCTCGTAATTCTAATTCACCTGACATTCGCCTTCCTGTCTTGGATTCGTGTCCAGATATGAGTTATTATTTAAAATTATTTTTTTGACGGGCTATATAAGAGAATACCAAACTTTTAAATGAATAAAATAATGAATCATTTCTATTAAATGAATAATTGCAATCTAGTGAAGTGATACTGTTAATAAAATTTGGATTTATTTATTTGGTCGATTTAATTAAAGTTTATAATAAGGAGGATATTAGAAAAAAAAAAAAACAAACACGCTCTATAAATATGATTCATGGAATTGTCAATTCTCGACCATGTCCTTGTTTTATTTCCTTCCCCGGATTGAGCATCGATTTTATAAATTTTGGGAGTGCCATTCCGTTCAAAATTGAGTCTCCTATAGTATGGTGATTTTAATATTGTTGTAAAGTATTATTAGTCTTGTATCTTTGTATTTTTATTAAGATATACTAATGGAAAACAGGTTGAAAATTAGTGTAAAAATATAAAGATATCTTTATATTCACGTTTGGTTTCTTTTCTAATGAAAATTTTGGTCATGACAAAATTTGGTGGTTATTATTCAACTATGTGTTGCTCCTACAATTCAATAGTAAATATCACATAAATTTTAAGATTATTAAAATCATTTTAAATTTTAGAAAAAGATTTTAAAAATTATATTTATCATTTTATGATTAACTCTTATTCAATCACATAATTTTTTCATTAAATAAAAAAGATGTCTATAATATATATGAATAATTTATATGATGGTTATTATTCAACTATGTGATGAATTGTCAAAAGACATTTTTTTAATAATTTATATGAATAAAGAGCTATTACTACTATTCCACTATCATTTACGGCATAACACCCACCCGCCGCCTCCCTAGACTACGGGGCTCAACAATAATAATAATTATTATTAGCCGCACTAATTGGATGAATTCAAATTAATACGGTTAAAAAGTATAAGAAATATGGCCATTAAAGAAATATAGAATAATAACGGTTAACGGTCATCATTATATATATATATTATAATTATTATTTATAGAAGTAGAAGGTATAGTGGAAATAAAGAAGTGAATGAATGTAAAATCACATCACACGTTGTAATTAAATTCAAAATATCTTAATTATTAATAAAATATTATATTATTATACTATATATTTATTCAATTTGGAGTGTTCATAGGTATTCAAAGAAATTTGAACATTCAAGGCGCAAGTCCTATATATGTATATATATATTATTGAAAGGTCCATTGACCAGCCCTCCTCCACGTGCCCCGCAGATCGATTTATTCTTTTATTTATTTATTTTCCAATATATGTACTCATATCCATAATTTCGATTAAATTTAACTAATTTAATTTCATGTGAGTTGGTCGCTAAACAGTAAAATTGCTCCCCAAAAACTCGGGTTAAGCGGAATTCTTAAACTTAGCCCCACATCTCACATTCAGTGGGATAAGTGTTTGAATCACTCAAATGGGAGTAGACATAATGGCATAAGTGGACAACAGGGACCTAAGAATTATTCACCCAGAGAATATTCTAAAATATTGGACCATTGGCCAATGCCACCCTGAAGAGTTGCTAGAATTGAGTCTAATTATCTAATGAACATTAATTGTTTTTAGTGCAAAAAATTTGAGTCTTTGGTAACAACTTTTAAATTGTATATCATCTTTAATATTTTTTTTTCATTCAAATTATAATGTACAATAATTTGACATATTTATTTGCCTAATAACATGCTTAATTGAGAACCTGAGGGAGTAGTTAAAAAATTTATTCATTTACGTTAAAATACAATACCTTTAGTGATTTAATGGAGTTATCACTTTTCTATTTAAATTAATTTAATACGTTTTTATATATTTGTATATTTATGTTATTTTTTTCTTATTTGTTTTAATTTATTTTATTCTTATATATTTTAAATAAATTTATATACTAATAATATTTTATATAAAGTTATATAATAAAAATATATATAATATAATTTATTATATATTATTTTTCTTGTTATAATTATATAATATCTACATATAACTATTATTATATAAATAATATTAATTTATTTTTAATTATAATAATAAAATGAATTAATTATATAATAAAATGTAATTTATATAATTTTTACTATATAATATAATTTTATATTTTTATTTTATATTAATATTTCATTTTTCATATAATATAATATAACAATATATATTATATCATTTAATAAATTATTAAAACTAATTTAAAATATAAATTTATTTTTTTAATTTTTCATTAACAAATTTATATATGAGAAAGATGAATTTGAAGCAATTTATAACATTTACAAACCATTAACTTCAAGTTACATCTAAATCTTTCTAAACTTCATAATCCAAACAAATATTAAGGTACGAAAAATAAGTAGAATTATCGTATTGATTAAATATAACCATTCACGCCATAATTTAACATTTTTATGGAGAATTTTTCCAAATTGGGTGTTTTGTTTACACGTTGCACATTGCTAAGGAAGGCGGTAAGGTTACACGATCATGTGTAAGTTACATATAAATGCTTGGAAACTTCGGTAGTGTGATTGGGGGAAAATTATGTCATATCTAAGGGGAAAGAAGGTTGATACACTTTTTTCACGTGATTTACAACCCACTAGAATTTTCATCGGTCCATCTTCTAGGCAAATGCATGTCAAGAAACAAATCCAAGGTCAATCTTTGGCTTGGTGAAGTTGGAACTAGAAACAAGACGACCACAGTGAACTAACATTATGGGAAAAATCTCAAGTCTGACCGGTCAAAGAGAAGAAAAATCTTCATCTTTCAATAGAAGCCGGATCACAAGGGATTGAGGCGATGGAATCAGCTGACTTAAGGTAATAAGATAAACATCCATCGGAGACTTGATGTTTTCCTCTGTTGAAATCAATCATTTGTGTCGAATTGTAAGAGTGCATTGAGCATGAATTTTTCCTTGCTGCTGCAGCAGAAAACAGTATTATTCACGATCAGGTCACTGGCGAATAGTCCGCCTTTAGGCGACCAGGTCACTGGCGAATAGTCCGCCTGGCGACCATGCTGCTACGTTAATTATTTCAAAACTTTAAAGTTCCGGCGGTCCAGAATTAAAGACCACTCCAAGATTTTCAAGTGCAATATTAGTGAATGAGCCATAATAGTGTTGTAATTGCGTGAGAATTTTAGATGCCATGTTAACCATCAAGCGATCTGATCCTGATAAAAAGCCGAGATTCTCTCTAGCTTTATTAACAACGGTCCTTCTGGAACCATGGCCAATCAGCTAGCTCGCTTGTTCCCGATGGATAATGCTCATTCTATTTCTAAGGATACAGTCACCAAATCTAATTCTACACCACACGCATACTCCCCAGCTATATTTACAATAGCTTGGCTTTTTAATGTCCTTGTTCCTTTAGAAACGATATGATCAAATGAGGAGAACGAGCTGCTCATGAATCTTACTGTACAGCAGCTGTACCTGTCTACCACAGCTATTCCCTTCTCTTTGCTAATTGTTGTAGGTCTCTTATATGCTCTTTCAGTCGAGCATGCTCCCACTGCATCCTCTCGAGCCTAGATTCCACCATCGACATCTCATCCTTGAGGTGGTGGATTCTCCTCTCCAGCCATGCCGACCTCTCCCCAATTCCCATGCCACCAATGTAGTCGGTTTGAGAAATCACATGGATGTTCTGGGGTCGTGTTAGGAGCAAAACTATGCTAAACTGCAACACAACCAAAAAGAGAAAAAACGAAAAACAAAGCACAATGTGAGTCCCCTTGGTAAACTGAACTATAAACCATTGATAGCATTTGAAGTTCAATAGTGACTGTGTTTTCTTGTTTGGCTTAAGCCTAACAGTGGAGATATAATTTATGTTCTAATTAGACTGCATAATATCGCCTGTACTTGGAAGCCTTTCTCTACTAATAGGATCCAAGGAGCTTATTCATCCTTTCAATCTGCCATGTATGAATTTGTTCTCTCCCACAGGAAACCCCAAATTTATAATTTTGAGGAATGATTGACATCCAAAATAACTCTCGAGATCTCATAACTGGTTGTCAAAAGCTCAAGTAAAAACTTTGCATACCTGCATTAAAAGTATCACTGCAAACGAAATGGCGAGGAGTGGTGGCAGGTGTTTTTGGCTTTTGATATATGACCATAACTTCACCATGGATTCTCTCATCATAGGCACAATGCTAATTCCTTGGAAGAGGTTGCTATTGTCAAGGGGATGAGGTCGAGTGTAATCAGACACTTTCTGCAACCTTGAATTAGAATTTCTATTTGCCTCAACAAATGGCTCCGAAGGATTCCCTGTGTTTGTTTCTCTTTCTGGTTGCCGTTCCTGATTTTGAATCATGTTAACTCCTGGCCCATTTCCCATGTTACCTGTTAGATAAATACAGCAAAACACAGAGAAAATGTGCCCAAACCCTCAATTTGGTTCTTAGTCAATGGGAACCTTTCCACTCAACAAGTGCTCTAATATAAATTATCTAAATTGCAAATAAAAATTTTCCAAACATACAAATTAAAAATAGAAGTTATAGCTATTAATTTCTCATGCTGTTGGTTGCTGGTTAATTCTTATTAAGGTTCCTATAATATTGTTAACAAAAATAATTTGGTGGGAAGCTTGAGATTTTGCCACAAGGGCTGATCTTGACTAATATTCCTTATTCTGTCTAAATTGTAAATACCAACTAATGGAGCAGCTTCTAGGATCATTATTCAATAAAAGTCAGAATTTTTTTCCTTCTGAAAATTAAATCAGAGAGATTTTCCAACTGAGAGAAATGTGGTGAAAGTATATATCTAACCTCTTTTTTGCTCAAGGTTCCTCTCCCGCAGTAAGTCATGAGCCTAAAAACAGTAAAAAGTTTACATCCTAATGCATCTGCAACATGCTACAATGCAACAGTAACACCATAATGGAACATTTACCATATTAACCCAGATTGCATAAGCTTCTCTACACTCCTCCAATGTAGACTGAATAATTTTCCCTGGAACAACTCAAAAGAGACAAATTATGCATCAATTAATGTTTTAGCCAACAGAAAATAGAAAAAAAAAACAAGAATAGTTAGATCTAAATGAAGCTTTCAAATACAAAACAAATAACTGTAGTCGGTGCATTAAGAAGAATAATTATAGCTGATGTAGTAAGAAGAGTATTTTTAAGTGCTATATAAGCAAACATTGAATGTATATTTTGAAGGCAAGGAATTTGGATGAGTGCTAAAAACTGCTAACCACTAGAATCTCCTCATTACATATTCAGTAAGAATTGCTAGTAGACTTACCAAAATGCTGATCAATGACTTCCAAAAACCTCTCTATCAGTTTTTCATACAATGTTTTACATTCCATTTAACTAGTCCAGGAAATTTCCCTTTTGAACTAGCAGACAATGCACTTGAGCCACAGGGCAGTCACAGATTTTATTTTCATAGCATGAAAGATCATGGAATATATGGAGGAGCTACTTCTGCGAATCACACCACAATTCTAATTACTAGAGTGTGAACGATACAATGCTCAGCAAATATTGTCCAATATAATTAGTTACTAAATTTGAGAGGAAAAAGAATATATATATCAGGAACCATCTTTGGTTTCTCAATTATCCTTGAATTGCAATTGAAACAGTGACTTTTAATTTAGTGGACTTAAAAGGGAAAGATGATGAGCCCAAAAAGTTAATGGTCATGTCCACAGTTTTATTTTAAATAGTCCGTCTTTTTTTCCATCTCACACAACTCAAAATAGGCTAAAACTTGATTCACTCTACATAACAAATCATTACAAATACATGCTGCCAGGTGCAAAGTAGACATCTAGAATTTCACCATAAGCTGCATTATAGATGATGGATCCTTCCCACAAATATCTTATATCAGATAAATTAATTACCACATGAAACCTCCAAGTAATTTTTTAATATGATATTGAGGAAGGTGCAAACCTCTAAACACCGTCTTCTTTGAAAATGGCACATTAATATAGACAGACAAGATACAACCTTTCTCACCATCTTTGCTCACATCCCATAGCCCCTAACAATACATTAAGAGAAAATAACTGTCAGTACAGGAGGGAGGAACTGTATTACTCAAAGAAGAAAAAGAAGGAACAGGATGTACTGAAGGACAGGAAAATCGGTGGTGACTGCGGTAGAAGTGGTAAAAAGCCTAGAAGTTCCTTAATATCTTGGGTGGCTATTCTGGATAGACTACCCAAAAGAGGAAGAATAGTGGCAAGGAGTAAGACACATAACATTCTTTCTGAATTTCTTGAAGAGTGAAGAAACAAGACAGTAACTCTATATCCAAAAAAGAAGAAAAAAATACGGAAAAACACGCTGCATCTAAAGAGATAGAGGAGAGAAAATATGGACATGCTTCAACAGCACATGATAGTGGGAGGATGGACTAATGAGTTTCGATATGCAGTAGCCAGCTAGAAAGGAAGTCATACCTTGGAGTGGATGGATTTAGACAAATGGGAGAATTTTCAGTATTAAAAACATGAAAAATTTGTAAAGAAGATTTAGTTATTAGTCGGGACTCAAACAGTGTAATTACATTCACCTGGATAGAACAATATAGACAAAACCTTCCTAGCAAGAACAAGTTAATTTGAGTGAACTGACCTAATTTTAAGTTTTATATTAGTATATTTGGTAAATGAAGTAGTGAAATCTTGTAAAAAGAATCTGTGAGACCGACTCCAAAAGTGTATCACCAGAAATCCTCTTAGCTACAAAGTTTTATTTCCTATTTCATCATTTTGTACTTTATTGAGTATAATAACTATTGAATGAAATTGTAAGAGACATCTGGCTACCATCTAGCTGAACATTGCTATTTGCATTATAGGGGAGAAACATGAGTAAATGTTTGAAATTTGAAGCAGAAGTAATCATCTTCTTATGGGCGAGCACAATGACCATAATGTATTAGTATTCTCCAAGTAAATTAATAAAGGCCTGTACCTCAACACGAAAATAATCTCCATAAGGAACATCATTAATCTCTTGTGATGTATCAATGACCAAATGACTGATAAAAGCAAAAACCATGAAATCAGGTCATGTGATAATTTTTTTCTAAGAATAGTATACTCTAGAGACAATACAATAATAAGCAGTGCACAATAAGAATGAAATCGTCCTCCACCATAACTATTTTTGCACTTTAACTGGTCGCATTGTAAAACTATTCAAGTAAATCCTTTTTGAGTCTCTCATTGCATAATGTTCTCTTTGTTATCAATTGTTTCTTATCATCTTCTGGAGTTTATAAATGGATGTGAGTATTAATATCAACTTATACATAAAATCTATGATAAGCCCAATATGGTCATCTGAAAACAAACCAAAGCTTTTGCCAGTTTGAAATATCTCTCTTTAGACCAAATTTGAAGCGGAGGGCAAGGCAACACACCACTCGTTCTATATTTGCAAAGGAACTAATTGGACCATTTAGAGGGGAAACAATAATAAATATCTGATATTTACTGTCTATTATAATGGCAAAATATATTATTATGTTATTTCAAGGTAAAAGAAAAACCTGTTGACCAGAAATCATAGTGTAAACTACTGCAAAATGATGTAACAATAAAAGAATAAACTTGTTGTCACCTGCTTTTGTAGACCCTGAATTTCTGCATCTCCTGACAGCTTCCAAATTTTGCACCTAGAAATAGATAAGGAGTATTATTGTCCAATTCATAAAACAACCACATAATGCAGCATGCCAAAGAAACAGTTTCATGCAAAGAAGAAAAGACTATTTAGATGATACAGACCAAAATAGCATACCTAAGTAAAGCTTTATAGGATGTTGAAAATACACATTACGACTATGTCCATATTGATCATGTGGCAACCATGAAGCGCACTTAAATTCTGTTCAAAATAAAAGGCGGAAGTCAAAAGGAAAATACATAAAGATATTGCAGTTTGCTAATGTTTTAACTGTACAATATAGGTAAAAGAATTCAAAAACAATTGCCCTGAGTGTTGGGTAGGTAAAATTTTAAAATAATGCCAGTCTACCTTTGTCCCCACATTTTTTGTGGAAGGATTCCATAAAATCAACAGCATCATCGGAAAAAAATAGACTAAAGAAATCGTCCACTGTTATCTGCATCATTTAAAAAAATCCAATTCAAAAAGCTTATGCAATTAAATGAAAAGAAGTGGCCTCTTTGGATAACCCTTAGATGTTAAGAAGCTGTTCTCAAGGTAAAGAAACCTTACCTGGAATTTTGTTTCTGCCACCTTGGTGTAACATTCTGGTCCTGCAATGAGATAATAGTTTAGCCCTAGGACAAGACTTTGAGATAGAGAGTAAAAATCTCTCCAGGAGGTTGTAATAAAAGGATAGAGATAATTGTTGAAGAGATCAGCCTAAATTAGTAAGAAGGAACACTATAATCAATAGATGTACACTTCTTATTAGCTAGGGCAAATAGAAGTATAATTAAACCCCAGAACATTCCACTTATTATATCGCACCAGATCCAATACTAAGCACATGATGCCATCACAAGAAAAAAGGATATTCATCATATCGCATGTGACAAAAAATACACTTCAACTCCCTTTCTCAATAAACACCTGCATAGTGCGTTTAATATTCTAGGGTGAATTTTGATGAAACACAGTACAGATCAGAAAACTCTCACTGTATTAGAAACAATTCAAGGGAAACTAACTTTCAGGGGCATCAGAATCTTCAACTTTCCATGTCCACGATTTTACAGGAGATAATGTTTCAGATACAATAGCTGGTGCTGCATCAGGTTCTCCATTCTCTTGCAATATTGGAACTGCGCTAGATGCATTGTCATCTTCAACCAAAGAGAGTGTCTTTGAATCCATAGGAGCAGAGTCATCCTCACTTGTGATTCATGTGCAACATAAGTTTGGATTAACATCCAAAATATTAAAGGGGAAACAGTAAATAAAAACAAATATGCAACTACCAGTTCTTTATATCCATAAAATCATCGCTGTCAGATTGTTTCACCTTCTCATGTTCAATGCCATTCTCACGGAAGGTGGACTCAAATGCTGAGACCTGCAACAGCAGCAACATATTTGGTGAGTGATAATATGAAAGTTCAAAATCAATTCTTCATTATATTATGCCATGACATTCTTTCTGTATCAGTCTCATTATAATATGAACTAATTAGTCAAATTCCAATATCAAATATCTCAGCATTGTAATGTTTTTAACATACAGAAAAATGCATTTATGTAGATCAAACTTTCTGTAAAAAAGAATCATCGAAGACCCACACTTTGGCATGTTTAATCCAATCAAAGCATTAATTTTAGAAAAGCAGGACATAGAATTCATCTGACATAAAATGAAGTTGAAATTACTTTTTGTACCTATTCCCAATCATTGGTGTATCCTACAACGAATTGATACCATCTATTCTCTAAGTGGCATGGATCCTGCTATCCAACATTTGTGTAATTCTTAAAATTGGAAAGAACAAAGTGATAGCCAAAATATATGGAAGTGCAACAATCAAGTTAAGGGGAGCTGTCTGAAAAATTAATGTAAAATTTTTAATTAAAAAACAGAAAAAGAAAGGGACAAGACCACACAAAATCTTGGAGCTCTTGGCAACTAAGACTAATACAGCCAAAGGTCATTAAAATTTTGAGCTCAAGATCGTCAGCTAGGAACTTTTTCACTGTAACTATGTCATTATTTGGATACTCTCTGACCTTTCTATTACTGTTTCATGCACCTTCCTGCTGAAATAATCACATGTATATTATTATAGATGTCATGTCGGAAACAGTTTCACAGCTAACTAAAACAAAATTGTTTACATCAAATGCAGACAATCAACTAAAAGATAAGCAACTCAATCGAATGCACCTGCTTTTCCATGATAGTCTTGGCATCATTACCATGTTGCACCCATCCATCAATAATCAACTTATATGCTTCATCTCGGGATAAGAACGATGCAAAAAAGTACTGTGTGAAAAGAGAAAATTGATGATACTGCTCCAAAAGTTTAATTGTAATACTTCCAATGGAATCTTCAATTTTTTAATGAAGAAAAGTGATAGAAAAAGCACCTTTTTCCCTCCAGCAAAAATTTCTATTGCATTAGGAAAGATTCCTGCTGTCTTTGCTCTTTTTACGCTTGTGACATCTCGGAAATGGATTATTTTCTGATATTTCAAGATGATAATCTCATGAATAAGAATTAATCATGCAACAAGAACATGAAAGCAACTTAACACTCATTTTACAAGAAAGTCATTTCATCAAATAATACAGAGTATGAGCAACAATGAGACCAACCCATGATATCTTAAATAGAAAATAAAGGCCACAAGAGATTTTCCAAATAAGCGAGGGACATATATATATATATATATATATATTGCATTTAGACGTGGGAAGCTTATTAGAAGTAGAATGTTATCTGAAATGCTCCTCCAGATATCACACAAATCTGGATTTCAGCATTTCTTGTGCAACCACTTATGCACTTACATATAGAATATTTTAATATTTTGATTGATAATTTGGTGCCAGAGCTTGAAGAGCCTTTGCAATCTCAAAATTATATTTGTCAACGAGCTAAATTAAGCATACCTTATCATCAAAACGCACCAAATGCTAAACTACATTCTTATCTTTTGCATTCTCCTATGCCTGATTATATTTATGATACTCTCCTATAAGGCTGTTCTCAAAATACTGATGAACAGAGACCTTACAAGAATAGTTGAATGGCCATACCTTCGTTTCAAAACCAAAAATGTTTGAATAGAAACAGATGTAGTGGACAAATAGATACATATGTCCCTGAAAGATAAGATTGAAGCAAGCAACAGTAAGGTATAACCTAGTGATCAACAGAGGCACAGATCTATTTAGAGATATATAAACAAATGAATGGTATTATACTCTTCGTTAATGGAATGAAAAGAGAAAAACAAATATTCCCATTATAGTTGCAGAATACAATTCTGCCAATAAAACTTATACTGGTAATTCAAAAGTAGGTGAAAGAAGAGCTAGATCATTGAATGTTGAGTTCTGAATATCAGAAGGAAGCAACATACTTGTACAAGTATATTCTCTTGGCATGCACAATTGAAATCTTCCAGAAGAACCTAAAACAATAAGAGAATGAAACCCATTATTTCTCAGAGAAAAGAGGTACAACAGCAGATATAAACAAAAGGTAATTCACATTCTTAAAGAAAAAATAAGGAAAAAACTGGCACAATGGAAGCTCAAATTGGTGGATCATCCAACATTCAGGTGGAAAACGATATCAGTACAAACAGCTTCCTTTTTTTCTTTAAAGCGGCAAAGAATAAATTTTACTTAATAGTCAGAAAGTAACCTAACAATTTTTATTTCTAAACAAGAACTTCAATTACAAGAAAGCAGCAGAATAATGATCCAGACCCAACAAACAATCAGAGATCCAAGAAACAGTGTAAGCAAGATTCTTAACAGACAGTGGTGGACTAACATTAGCTTAACTTTACTCACTTCTTCAGGTGGAAGCCGAAATAACTGTCGATACTCTTCACTTCGCAGTGCGGCAGCGCACTGCAGTGCATTGGCAAAAAAAGCACCGTGTAAGTGAGGTCTGTGAATGGAGATTCTTCTACTAGTACATAATCAATACCATGACTCAGTGTCTGGAAAATGCAGGTACAAAGTTAAGTTGGTAAACAAATTTATATAACACAAACCAACTTTTGCATTTTTATAACTATTACTTATTTATAGTGGACTTAGCCTGATATTGAATTGAGTAGCGATCATAAATAAACGTTAATCAAAGAACCCATACCTCCAGCTCCGTCTATAAATCGTAAACCCGTATACGTAACAATATGCATTGTCAGAATGTAAATCATCATAGCAAAAATAAAGTAAATCACAAGTCATTGTGATATAAACCGCATATAGCAAAGGATCTAGTATTAAATTTCTACCGGAATGAAGGCAGTCAACGTATATCTATAACAAAAGATGCTCTCAGATTGAAGGAACAGAACCGCCAATGGAACATGCGAACGGCTAAAATTAAGCTCCATGGCACTGCATTGGACTTCAGTGGACGCTAACTGCACTATGTATCTCACCTTAATTTCGGAGTCTCGTTGAGAAGCGGCTGAGGAATTGGAAGAATCACATCGATCGATGGCAGCATCGCCCGGGGATGGGGAAACTGGAACCGAGGGAGATGATGCATCATCGTAAGCCGATTTTGAAGGAGACGCGTCCACCGAGTCAACGTTCGCGGTGCTCGATGAAGCCACTGCCATAGCAAGATCGATCTAGGTCTTCCTCGAGTCCAAACTAGAGCTGGATGGAGGGGAAAGGAATCGTGAACACCAAGGGGGTGGTTAGGTGCGAGGATTCGGCCGTTTGGCAGCGTTAGAGGGAAGAGAGAGAGAGCGCGTCGGTTTTGGGATTGCCTTTCAGTAAGTTACCAGTACATGTCAGTCTTTTTTCGTCTACACTACTCGCCTCCGGGGACGTTGACCCATTGACACGTGGCGGATACTGAAGGGGACAGGCTCTGACGTCATGGTGACCGGAGATGGTGCAGCCATATTTCTCCGAGTTAGCTGCGGCCCAGTAGAGGACTGTCCGGCCCCATTTTTAGGGCTTTCCCCCAGTTTTTTTTTACTGAAAATGTAGAGGCTTTTCCGTTTCTCTTCATACGTTCGCACGGCGGAAGGTTGAGTAAGATAGCACGTACTAGTCCATTTTATATATTACGTAATATATTTATATAATTGTTTGATAAAAAAATTATAAATATTATTTTAAAAAATAATAATCCTTAAAATTATAGAAAATAATAAGTATATAATAAGATAAAAGGAAAAAAAAATGATATATAAGCATGTACCCGGTACACTTTTGAGAATTCCGCTGTCATATGGGACACTGTGCTAGACTTGGGACACTGTACATTGTATATGTTACCCTTCAATGAAATCAAGCTTTCGATAAAATTGCCACATTGCCTATTAAGTGTATAACAAAGTTACTGGCTACTCTAGGAAGACTACCCTACCCTAATCAATTGGTCCATGTCAAGCCACCTTTGTTGAAGGCTGGTGCGCAATCATTAAAGAGCAGAGATATCTAGGAGATGATACATAATATTGGTGCAACATTTAGAGTATACGAGACACACACCAAGAGAGCTGTAAGAGGTAAAACCTGCGTGCTTTTTAGTTAGTTCCAAAAGGAGAAAGACTTGCCCATCAACTCACGTAGAATTAGCTAAAGGCATTCATACGGAATTAATATTATTTTGAACTGAGGTTAAGGCTAGGTGGCTTAGCATGGAAAAAACTCCTTGTCATTATGTACTTTTTTTTGTTCCATCAATAAGGTACATGCACTTCCATGTAAGTGTAATGGTGCATGGAAAAAGAGAGGTCCAATACTTAAAAAGTTAGGAAACCCATTATTTCCATTTGAATGATCTCATTATAGTAAAGAGAATTTTGGGATGCGTATATGTGTAAGTTGTCCAGTGGGCCATTTGGGGGCATGTGCTAGGTATGGGTGGTGGGGATCAAAGACCATCGCCATTATAACCTCCAACTTCATACATTTTCTCTCCTTTTCTAAAATATGCTTATAAGTTATACTCCATAAAAAAAGAAACTTTAACTAGGCATATTCCACTATTAAATGAGTAAAATTCTTTCTATATATATCCAATATAAAATTTAAACTCAAAACTTATGATTAAATAAAATTATATAAAAATGTCAAAAGGCCAACCATAGAATGGTGGAACATATTTTAAATGTAAGGTGATTTTAGCCGAAATAAAGATTTTCGCAAAGAAGGATCCCACCACCAAAATTATGGTGCGAGTTGATCAGCATCTTATAGTTGAGTTGATAAATGGTGCACGCTTTTCCTTTTCTTCCCAATAAGCTACCTACAAGAAGAATCAAAGTCTTGGGAAACAAACAGAATCAACTTGTTCTGATTTCCCATCATGTCACTATCTTCATCATATGAAATTAAACCCTCCACACACAATATAGACAAAATGGATGAGTGGGTAAGTCAGAAAAAAAAAAAGTGAACTTTGACTCTCCTCCCCTCACCTAGTAGCCAATTCAACACTTGTAAGCAGTTGGGGCTTTTTTTTCCACACATGTACTTGAATAATTAACCACCATTGGGCATAGGCTAAATTAGAAAAGCACAATCAAACTTCTAGCTAACATAATTTAAGAGGGTATATCTTCCATGGGGTAGCTCTGCAAGTGCATTATCCCATCATAAACAAAACCCATATCCATCAAAACTGTTCATTGATAAGATCAGTCCTGAAAATCACATGGGATGAAGTATAGCTAAAAAGAGTTCTCTTGTTGGGATGGTGAAGGGAGATCCCACCACTTTGAATTCCTCGCTCTATAACTTTTGCCTAATTCCAAGCACAACACATTACTTTCCAACATTAAAATTTGCATCTTTTCAAAAAGAAAAGTGGGCGATTCAGGCAGGTTGATTTATAATTATATATTATATACATATATCATCACTGACTTTGTATTTATTTTCATGGGAAATATGAAGCCGATGATTGTATGTAACCCCTGCTTATCGATAGTTTGATCTACAACCACTGCTTATGTGGAGGAGAGGAGAGAGGAGTAGAGAGGAACAGATAATAGCATATATACCTCTACCTATATAACTATATATATATATATATGAGAAAAAATGTGAGTAATTGATTTATTTATCCCTAAAACTCTATATAATCATGACAATAGAAAACTAACCAAGTTTACACATATGTAGATCATAATATAAAATTATTAGCTATAATACTTTTTAAAGAAAAATTGTAAGTATATAAAAAAAATTATTTTTCTACTTAAAATTATAAATTAATAGGTAATAATAAATAACCATCCTATAAATTTATAACATCATCTTATTTTTAGAATGCATATTTGTATTATTGATGGTAAAAATAAGAGCACAGGAAGGAAAAAAATAACCTATTTTATATAATTTATGATTTTATTTTCAATAATACTAATTAAATGTAATACGTCTAATTATAGTAAAAGGAAATATATGGCTAAATACAAGATCTATACCAAATATAAATTATATATATTATAATGTTATGCTCATTAATTAATATATATAATATATTTGTAATGGTCGCATCACTTTTCCTTTGTAAGTGCTCCAAGTTGCCACATATATTATATATATATATATAGCGGAGAGACTACTATTGAGGATTTGGCTGGCAGAGGAGTAAAATATTGAGCTAATCATTCAGGTCACTAACTGTATCTTTTCGAGTTCCCCACAATGCACCAATAATCATCACTGGCATCATCCCTCATTGACTTTCTCCATCGCGCCCTAGATGCAATTCTTGGGGACAAATCGAGATGGATATTAGAGGCGGTGATGTATGGTGGTGGTGGGCCGCATCAACTCGACTTGGTGTGGCCATGACGGATCCAGGCGTGCTCGGAGGTGATCGCCCCCGGATTTTAAAAGAAAATATTTAGTTGTATACATGAGTTCTAATAAACACTTTTTTTAATTTGGGTTGCTATTTTAAAAATGGACGAAATTCACTAGCCATTTTTTTCATTTTAATGTTAACTGTTTTATTTAATTAGCACGAAATTATTAATTTTATATCTTATTTAACACGAAACTTTTTTTATCCAAATCTAATGTAAATATTAATGTGATTAATTTTAATGGTTAATACGATGTCTAATTTATGTCATATTATTATTATTATCTCATTTAATTTAGACCATTTAAATGCATAATTGGATGAAGTAGGAATTTTGTCTGCGAGGGATGACTATAATTAGCTAATGTAATAATTTTATATCATCATTTATAATATTAAATTGTAAAATATAGTAATATAGCAAGTTCTTGATAAAAAACAAAATTTATATTAAATCATATACAAAACTAATAGGAAAGTTAATTTCACTTAAAATAATTTACCATTTTGGTATCTTTAATAGTTGTATGCATGGAACATTGTATTTTGCTCAAGTACCCTTTTATCAATTCCTAATCACGAGGACTTCAATGCGGTTCCAATACTATTAGATTACAAAAATAACTTCTGGACTAATAACTAGTTAAAAAATGGTTGAGCTTTATATGGTTAGTTTGGTGGATTATCAACCCATGCACTTAATTGGTTGGATGTGATATTATAAATTGCACTTTTTATTTAATTCTTATCATGGCAGAAGGTTAGAAATTACACTGAAATCATGTTATTTCCTAGGTTGGGTATTCGAGTTTAAGCCAGATGAACCAGATGATCATACACACATGCTCTCGACGTAACATCGCCTAGTTCGCACATTAGAGAACAAATTTATGATAAATAAATCGGTCGATTCAATCGATTTTAATATTTTTTTACTAGTTCACCTCCAATTAGGTTAGTTATTTGCCCAATTTATTTTTATAAAAAATATTAGTCTAATTTTCTATAAATTAAGCTCAATGTCATCACTTTTTTAAATTATATAATCCATTCTAAAAATTAGAAGATTTTACTGCTATAAGCTAGTTCCATCGGTTTGACCAATTCTTAGTCCAATTTATTTTTCTAAAAATAGTTTATCCAATTCCATATTAATTAGGCTAAAAAATCACTATTTTCTAATTTATATGATTATCTCTAAAAATTAGGGATTTTGTGCCCCAATTCTATCCCAAACCAAATCAATTTTCTATTGGGTTTTTCTCCATCCTTGATTTCCAATCAATGGCAGTTCTTGGAGAGTAATTCGTAGACTTATTCACTAACTAAATTCATGATCCAAACCAGTTTCCAATCGAGTTTGATTCTAAATTTTATTTTTGTATTTTCATTTTTTATTCAACATCAACTTGTTCCAATTCGGTTTAAATTCCGATTTCAAAAATTCTAGTATTACAACATATACCCTTGTTAGGGGTCCAAGTATACTTATGGCATGGAGGAAGTAAAATGCCAAATTATATGTATACCTATAGCATGGAGCAAGGGGAATGCCAAGATATATGGATGTTCAAGGGCACGATCTCAATATCCCTATGAGGGGACAAACTTTTATAATACTAAATGAGTGCGTACACACAATGCACATTGTCACGCCCCAACCTGGTTTGATCGGATCCCCGTGATCAACCCACTGCTCCCTTGGTTTAAGAGGGGTTTCCACTTCCTTTTATCAAGAAGAGCCAAGCGTAACTTCAACCCTTGTTCCCTGGAATAGCATAAATCAATCAATCATATGCAAGCTTAAAAAGAACTTTAAGCATACCCAACGGATGACACATCTTCATGTTTTCTTTTTGGTTATATCCCCTTACTCCTGAAAGGGGTAAAAGAGAGGATACATCTTCATGTTTTCTTTTTGGTTATATCTCCTTACTCCTGAAAGGGGTAAAAGAGATGGGGTGAGTTTTACAATTCAGTGAACAGGTATTGGGAGTAAGTTTTCAAAAATAACTTTTGTTTATCAACCTATGCCAAGGTTTATTATTTCCTTTAAAAAGAAGGTTTCCTCAAAGTTTGGTTTTCATAACTTTTTCCCATTATTATATTAGGTGTGTTTAGCTCTTTTAGCCCATCCCCTTGATTCGGGTGGCGTTTAGCAAACAAACACACGCCCTTCATCAGGAAGGGTACACCCATTCATAGGTGCAACCCATCCACTACCCCCACTTGTGGATTACAGCGTCTTTACCATTCAACAAGATAGAAGCCCGTCCACTTCTACCCTGGGTCTGAGTGGATGTTCTCAACATCCAACCCTCAAACTTGAATGCCACTCCGTGTCCGTATGAGGACAGATACCTCATCTTGACCCCACCTCGATCTCATGGGCAAGAAGCTACTCTGAGCTTCCTGACTCACTGGCATGACAAACTGCCCTTATCTCCACCATGTCATCCAGTAGCCCTTAAGATCTATCACTACCCCTCTTGGGCGTCTTGATGGTCTTGTACCACAAGTGCATGCATAAACAATAATTTTCACATATGGCCATTATCTTTGGTGCCAATGGTCCAATGACCCTAACCCTCAACCCGACTTGCAGCTGTTTATCTAGGCCAGTCCGTCGACTTGGCCCTCACGCACTACTACCAGTCCATCAAGTATTGTCGGTCCTGACTCGGTACCATGGCAAAATCAAATAACCATTTTGTCACGCCCTGACCTGGTTTGGTCGAATCCTCAAGAGCAACCCGCCACTCTCTCGATTTATTAAGGGTTTTCCCCTTACTTAAACCGTGAGGAGTAAGGTGCCCTTTAGACCTGTACCTTTCCTAAAATAACATTAATTAAAACTACATAAAATTAAACTTACATACCTGCCTTGCAAGTTTAGCTAGCTGAAGGTCCTTAGGTAGGTTCTTTCCTTGGTTACCTGAAAAGGGGTAGAGAGAGGGGAGTGAGTTTGACAACTCAGTGAATGGGTATTTGAAACATGAGTTTCTAAAAAAAAATTTTAAAATTGGAGTATGCCAGACTCGTTATTTTCTTTAAAACCCTTTCTTTCTCAATTTCTTGATTTTTAAAACCATTACTCATCATTTACCACAATCGGTGTGTTTAATAATCAATATATGCCCTTCATCATGAATGGATCACATATTTGCAGGACAGTCCGTCCACTGCACCCACTTGTGGCGTCAGAGCGAATTTACAGGCACCTAGAAAGAAATCTGTCCACTTCTACCCTAAGAATGAGTGGATGTATACGACATCCAACCCTCAAAACTAAAAAGAAACTCTGTGTCCGTATGAGGACAGATACCTCATCCCGACCCCACCCCGGTCTCATACGCATGAAGCTACGTCGAGCTTCCCTAATTGTTGGCATGACAAACTACCCTTATCTCTACCATGTCGTCTAGTAGCCCCTAGGACGCATCACTAGCCCTCTTGGGCATCTTGATAATCCCAAACCTCAGTGCATGCACAAAACAATAATTTTTCTCATAAGCCATTTAATCTTTGGTATCACTGGTCCAAAGGCCCCGACCCTCAACTCGACCTATAGCTGTTTGTCTGACTGGTCTGTCAACCTATCTTGTCGCACTACCGCTAGTCCATTGAGTATGTCGGTCTTATCTTAGTGCCATGGCCAAATCACATCATTCATTAAAATTTTCATGACTTAACATAATGTTTGTTTACGAGCTCCACTCATGCCAACTAGACTTAGGCCCATTGTACAAGATTTTTAAAATCGGGCATTTTAGCCCCCAAGTTCCAAAACCGAGGCCCCCGACCAATCTGAGCTTATTCGAGCTCTCATCAAGAAGGTCTCCCAAAATTTTTAAGTATTGGCACACAGTCAGGGGAGAGCACTTCTAACAAAATAACTTTTTCACTTGTCCATCACACCAACTAGGTGTGATGACATCTCCACTCATAATCGATAAACAAGTTTTCTACTTCTTTCCATGAAGTTTATCATACCAACCGGGTATTATCTACTTACAATTGGTAAGTAGTTTTTTTTTGTGTGTTTTCTCACATCACCTTAACCAGGTGTCATGTTAAAATTCCACATAATAGTGGGTATTTCCAAGGTACTCATCATCCCAACCGGGTATGATGTGAAAATTCCCACTCACCCGATAGTGCAGTGAATTCCTCTTAATCGGCTCTTTGCCTCACGCGAGCTTATCCTTGCTGGCATTCTTGATACTTTGTTTTCCTACACGATATGAACATCCTTGTTCATTAACTTTTGGCCTAATAACCTTCATTTATCACGAATGAATAAAATACCCAAACTTTTTAATTATTTGCATTCAGGTTCCTAAATTTCTTTTTCTTTTAGGTCCATAATGCCAATTTTTTCCCAAATCGAGTCTCGAAACTTCTAAAATTCACTTTGGGACCTCAATAATTCAAAATCACAAAAAAGGGTTCAAGTTTCTCAAATTTCCAATTTGGTCCCCAACTTTTAAAAAATTACCATTTGCCCCTACTTTATAAAAATGGTAAATTTGACCCCAGTAATTCCAAAAATAGACCAATTGCTCCTCTAATATCTTTTCCATGGCTAATTGGCCCTCACTTTTGGGAAATTTCACTTTAGTCCCTCTAATTATTGAAATCCCCAATTTTCCCCAAAATTTCCCCCCAATTACCCCCTTTAAACCTGGCCGAATTTAATTTCATCAAATTGACCAATCAATCAAGGTTAATTGTTGAAATTGAAGGTAAAATTGAGTTCCTACACATCCATACGATTCAATGAAACTTTTAATCGTGTCATTTAGATTTGAATTGAGCTCAAATGGAGCGATGGTCCAAGATTTTGATCTGGGCAGATAGCTCTCGTCCTAAGGTTTCTCCTAGGATCAATTCATGCTGAATTAAGGGAGAATTTGGTTAGTGAAGTTTCGCCAGTTCTCTCTCTAACACTGATCGGAATTTACAGGGGGAGCCAAATTGGCTTACATTTCATCTCTAATTCAATCGTATAAGGGTTGTGGATGTGTTGAGAGAGCTTGGTTTAGCTTGAGAAGGGTTTAAATTGGTCATTTTTAGCTCGACTGAAATAGGGCAGCTTCAGTCCACCGGAGCTGCTTCATTGTTCGATCATGCTAGCGTTTCTCCCTCGATCCTCGGAGCACATGGAGACTACCTCGGGTAGCTGACTTCTCCTTGAATCTAAGGAACCCAACCTCGCCTTCTTTGGCTTAGAAAAACCCCAATTTTGGAGCTCTGTTTCAAGCTTCACCAAAAAATGGAGCAATAGAGAGAGAGAGGAGTTTTGAGGTGTGAGGAGGATGAATAAGGAGGGGCTCTTTATATATGAAGCTCGGGGATTTTTTGGCCATCCGATTGGTACCTTTATGGTGGTCATTCATTGCGTGAAACTACCTGGTAGAACACTTTTCATCTTCGCCGGCGTTGTTTGATTTTCCGGTGAGTGAACAATGCTGTCATCTGAAAGAAGGAGATGACACTATTTTGAACTAGATCAGACCGGTCTGAACTTGGTTCAATGCTTAAATCGGCCGGTTCAGGCCCGATTCAACCGAGTTTTTCAAATTTAAAAATTTGTAAATTTATCTAAATTCATTCTATATCCAATAGAGACTTCAATTCTCAACTTTGAATTTTCTAAGCCACCTAGAAAAATTAACTTAGAAATCAGTTCCAGGTCTAGTTCACCTAAACTAGTTTGGTTTTCGCTTCCAATTCATTCCGAAGTCCTTTTACATGACTTTTATGACTCTTTAGGTCACTCGAGATTTGTAAATTTCTCATTTTTCCATTTCTCTAATGGTTGGGATTTGTGAACCGATTCAATTTTTTTTCTCACCCAGGTTGACCGGTTCTTTCTCCGGTTTCCTTGTCTTTAAGGAATGGGGTTTACAACTCTTCCCTCCTTTTAGGAGTTTTGTCCCCAAAATGTAATTAGCAACCTTTGCATCAAGAATAATTTCCTTTGGTCTCAACTTGGGGTTTGCTTGGCATGCTAACTCTTCGGTTGTTCTTTTAGTTAACCCTTTTTATATCATTCACTTAAGGAACTTCTTTTTCCTTTCCATTATTTACTCTTTCTACGGAGTTTATCATAACTAGACATACCTTAATTAAGGATATATCCTTATATTCACATCTTTCGTTGCTTAGAGCAACATTTTTTTCCCTTTGAGGTCATGTACTTAGGATTTGGAGTTCCAATATACCTAACCATTCCCGTGTCTAGTTATTCTGTTGGTCATTGATACCCTTAGCTCGATGTTCTTTTGAGTGTTACGTACTTGTTTTCACAGGTTTCTTTGTTTTCACCTTTTTGTCCTTTTTCGATTCTTCCTTCATCCGTTGTTTATTACAACTTCGGTCCAAATTTTATTTTTGACCTTATCATGCTTACTAATTGACTCTTCCTTACTTTGAGTCATATTTTCCTCAAAACTGTTGGGCTTACATGCCCCTTACAACATGACATTTTCTATAACTTGTCTCTGTCCATTAGATTTCTAAAACACCTCATTGAGGGCCGTTCTCAGCTTTCCAACCTTTTAGGAATCGTATAACTTTATCCCTCTTTTCTTTTGGTAGTATTTCTTGACTATGTTTGTCGTTATCCTCTCATCCATCTTGCCTTTGACGTCATGTCTCACATAACCGTATTGATTTCTCTTACCTACTTGTCCTTTCCCAACTTCTTTATTGGGTTTTTCCGATTCCAATCATTGGGTTTCCTGATGATTTACTTACATGCAAGGATTCTTCCCTTCTTATGTCCTTCCTCTTCTTTAGTGGCGTCCTTTATTCAAGGACTTTCCTTTTGCTTAATCCACTCTTAGTCGCAAGTAACCATTTCACAATTCATTATTTTGAGTTAATCCATTTTGATCTACGTGTCGATTGCTTTGTTTGGGGAAATCCCTTCTTACTATTTCATTCGCTACTAGGTCCCTCAAGGTAGAGATTTTAACCTTAAGAGCTACATGCTCAACCTTATTACCATTCCTTGAAGATTTCTTCCTTCCTTTCCTTACACATCCTTCTATGTTGAGGTATTTGTCCACTTTGAATCCTTCCTTGTCTTAAAATTCCATTTCATCCCTTATTTCTTATTTGAGAAATTTCCGATTATTGGTCTTAATTTATGTACTTCATCCTATGCCCAACCACCTACTCTGTAGACTCCATTATGCGCATGTAAACTACGACCCATCTTACCATTTGTGCTTATTCCCCCTTAACCACTTCTTATTTGGAGGGCTTACTCTCCCAACATTGGACGTTCTTTCCTTTATTTCCTTATTATGAGTAGTCCTCTTATTCTTACTTGTCATAGCATCTTTTGATGCTAACTTCCTACTTATCGTTCCTTAGGATTAACTTATTCCTTGGGTCCTCATAGTATGTTTCTCTGGTTCTTTCACCTCATCATGCACTTCATTTGCAAGTTTATCTCTCTATCCCTTTCACTTGGTTCCATTACCTCTCAGTTGGGATACATATGCCTTTCTAGGGTTTCCTTCCTTGGTAGGACTCTTCCATTTTCTCCCATAATTCCTTTTTCATTTTCTCTAGGGAACATCTACCCTTAAATGACATCCTTTGATGTCGTCATCTCTTGTTTACCCTTGCTCTTGAAATCTTGCAGGCACATCTTTTGTACCCTATCCTTTTACCACTTGTATCTGAGTACTCGTCTATTTCTTTTAGGGAGAGTTCAAATCCTCCTTGTTTCAAGATCTCTTGATCATCATGTGAGAGGCTTGCCTACCCCTCTCTTGGCTTGAGTTTATTAATTTGGCCATTGGTCTTTTTAAGGATTTCTTTCATCCTTTTTTTTTCCCAATATTTGGCCTTTCCATCTCCTCCTTCTTTGCTGGAACTTAAATTATGACCTTCATGAGTATCAGTTTGTTAACTACCTCGTCCTTACCATTCCCTTGGTCTAATTTTTTTAGGGCAGTTGTTTATTGAGCCTTCTTGTCCTTAATGTCCACCCTACTGCCCTTTTAGAGTGTAGTCCCTTCTACTTCCCAGTCTTACTTAGGGCGTCGTTTATTCTCATTGACTATCTTGTTGTTACGGCATGCTTCCTTCCGCTATGTTGGTTCAAAACTCCTATTTGGCTTCACTTCTTTTTCCAAAGTGAGTCCTACTTGCAATCCCAAGACATCCCATTTGTCGTCAAATGCTCGACTTGTCTTCTCTTGTGGAGGCACTCCCTTCTTTTCTCCTAAATGACTAGAAATTTCTTCTTAAGGGAGAATTCTCTTCAACTACCCTTTGTTATGTTTGTGGTTTATTGATGTCCTACCTTCAATCCGTTTTCTTTCCCGCCCCTACACTAGGATCTTGAAAAGCTTCCTCCTAACTATGGTTGAAATTATGAGCAGGAGTTATGTTTCTTGGCATGGTATTCTTTTGGATTCCTATAGCTATGGGGGCGTTATTCTTGAAAAGTTTTGTTCTAAATCCTTGCGGGACAGTCATTCACTTCATGTCCCATTTCCTTTACACTTTTAATAGGTCGTTTCCTTGCCCAGCTGTTATTCCAAGAGTTTCTCCTAGACTCCTTACTTTGACAGTTTTCTTGTCATGCCTTCTTTGCCCAATAATTTCCTTGATTCATTCCTTTATTTAGGATGATAATCTGCTTGGTCTCTGTGGTGTATAGGGTAACACAAGTTTGCTTATTTACTTTTCTTGGGCAATCTTCCTACAGCTTTGGCGCAAGGTCACATCATTTTTTAGAGATATAGTTTTTAGGAACTTGGAGTTCTTTATTAGTGGAGAAATAGTACATTGTGTTGGGATCTTAGCCCCATTACAAAAAGTGGTTACAAAATAGATGGGGAGCTACGTATTCTTGATAAGCGTCCTCCTTGACAAGGTTATAAGCCCTCAATGTCATTCCTGGCCTTAGGCTTGGTTCCCTTTGTACTCAGGATTGTGGCCTCAATAGGTCCTGACGCCATCTTCCTGGATACTTCCCACTAATGTCTCTTGGTTCTTTGGGACTTCTTGGGTATGGAAGAGCTTTTTAGAGTGATCTTCCTACGAGGGTGGAGTGTTGGGTGGTGTTGGTAACGCCAGTACTAGTTTTCTTGGTTCTTCTCTTGGGAGCCATCTAAAAATTTTAAAATTTTCTCTTAGTCACTATATTATATAGTCTTGATAATGTATTCGAGGAAATAGGTTCTGATACCACTCAAGTTGTCACGCCCCGACCTAGTTTGGTCAGATTCCCATGGGCAACCCGCCACTCTCCCGGTTTATTAAGGGTTTTCCCCTTTCTTAAACCGCGAGGAGTAAGGTGTCCTTTAGACCTGTACCTTTCATGGAATAACATTAATAAAGACTACATAAAAATAAACTTACATACCTGCCTTGCATGTTTAGCTAGCTGAAGGTCCTTAAGAAGTTTTTTTCCCTGGTTTACTTGAAAAGGGGTGAAGGAAGGGGAGTGAGTTTGACAACTTAGTGAATGAGTGTTTGAAACATGAGTTTCTAAAAAAATATTTTAAAATTAGAGTGTGTCAGACTCCTTATTTTCTTTAAAATCCTTTCTTCCTTAATTTCTCAATTTTCAAAACTATTACTCTTCATTTACCACAGTCGGTGTGTTTAATAATCAACACACACCCTTCATCTTGAAGAGATCACACATTTGTAGGGTAGTCCGTCCAATACACCCACTTGTAGCATCGAAGCGACTTTACCAGCCACCAAGATAGAAGCTCATACACTTCTACCCCGGGAATGAGTGGATGTACGCAACATCTGACCCTCAAACCTGAAAAGAAACTCTGTGTCCGTGTGAGAACAAAGACCTCATCCTGACCCCACCCCAGTCTCATGTGCATGAAGCTACGTGAAGCTTCCCTGACTGTTAGTACGACAAACTGCCCTTATCTCCACCATGTTGTCGAGTAGCCCCTAGGACACATCACTACCTTTCTTGGGTGTCTTGATAGTCCGGAACCTCAGTGCATGCACAAAACAATAATTTTTCTCATATGCCATTTAATCTTTGGTACCACTAGTCCAACGGCCCTGACCCTCAACTCGACATGTACCTGTTTGTCTCGACTGGTCCGTTGACCTGTCTTATCGCACTGTCGCCAGCCAATCGAGTATGTCAGTCCTGTCTTGGTGCCATGGCCAAATCACATCATTCATTAAAATTTTCATGGCTTAACATAATGTTTATTTATGAGCTCCTACTCGAGTCAATTGTCCTTGGGCCCACTATACGAGATTTTCAAAATCGGGCATTTTAGCCCCCAAGTTCCAAAACCGAGGCCTCCGACCATCTAAGCTATTCAAGCTCTCGTAAAAAGGTCTCCCAAAATGTTTAAGTATTGGCACATAGTCAGGGGAAAGCACTTCTAACAAAATAACGTTTTCACTTGTCTATCACACTAACTGGGTGTTAGAACATATCCGCTCATAATCGATAAGTGGGTTTTCTACTTCCTTCCAAGAAGTTCATCATACCAACCGGGTATGATCTACTTATAATCGGTAAGTAATTTTCTTTTTCGCATGTTTTCTCACATCACCCTCACCATGTGTGATGTTAAAATTCCATATAATAGTGGGTTTTCATTTCTGAGGTACTCATCATCCCAACCGGGTATGATGTGAAAATTCTCACTCACCCGATAGTGTAGTGAATTTCTCTTAACTGGCTCTTTGCCTCTCGCAAGCTTATCCTTGTTGGCGTTCCTAGTATTTCATGTTCCTACATAATATGAACATCCTTGTTCATTAACCTTTGGCCTAATAGCCTTTATTTATCACGAATTAATAAAATACCTAAACTTTTAAATTATTTTCATTTAAGTCCCTAAAGTTCTTTTTCTTTAAATTTAGGTCCCTAATGCTAATTTATCCCCAAATCAAGTCCCAAAATTCTAAAATCCACTTTGGGACCTCAATTATTTAAAATCACAAAAAGGGGTTCAAGTTTTCCAAATTTCCAATTTGTTCCCCAACTTTTCAAAATCCGTTCGTCCTGGGAGTGTGGAAGGTCACTGTCTTCTTTCCACAGTCCATCGTAGCCTGATGGTTACTTAACCAATCCCTTCCAATGATCACTTCTACCTCCCTTAGAGGTAACAAAATTAAATATGCTTCAAGTTTAATTCCTCCAATCTTTATCTCGCATCACTTTAATTGTTTGTTCCTATTTAACCATTCTCCCAAGGGTGTGAGGATGTTGAGACTTTGTTCTAGAGTGGTGAGTTCTAGGAGTAAACTTGAAATCAGGTACTCTTTGATGAAAGATCTTTCAGCTCCTCAGTCGAAGAGAGCGTAGACTTGTTGTCCCCATAAATGCACATACCCTGATTGGAGAAACGTATATTTTTAGAGGAAAAGCTTTCTTTATTGAATAAAAGTTTCAATTACAAGTTTTGCTTAAACTAATTGGGAGGGTTTTGGGATGTACCCACTATAGTACTAGGGTCTTTCCTAGCCTTTTCCTGGGTAAGATTGTATACCCTATCCGGTACTCTGGTTGTAGCATCTAACCTGGAATTCCTAGAGTTCCCTTGTTGTGGTCCAAGTATATTTTTTTGCTTATTCTCCCTAAGAGTGGGGCATTCCTTTGTAAAGTATCCCACTTGTCCGCATGCAAAATAGGACAAGCATGCTCCCTCCTGGTGCCTTTGGCACCTAGGATAGTGGGGGTTTCCTTGTGGCAAGGTGGGAATTACTCGCTGGGGAGGTGGTGGCATATCCTTCCTCTTTTGAAATGCCACTCTATTTCCCCATCTTGGACCATTATGCTCCTTTTGTCCTCCCTAACGGATTTGGCCCTTGTCCTCTTTCCGGGTCGTATGCTCCATTTGATGGCGTCGGGTTTGCACTAGTCGCTCACACTCATGAGCCATAATGATTTTCGCCGCCAGGTTCGTGGGGTGTCCTAGTACTCCCATACGGTCTCGTATGTCCATATTGAAACCATCCAAGAACCGCTGGCATATATCTGCTGGCCCACCTAGGTTAGGAGTAAAGGATCTTAACTCATTGAATTTGGTCTCATACTCTCATATTGAGTTAAGCCCTTACCAAAGTCAGACGAAATCCAACTTTTTCTTGTTAATCAAATGAGGAGCCAGATAGTCCTCTACGTACCTCTTCTCAAACTGCTTCCAGGTGGGGGTGGAAGTGTGCAGGCTTCGGACATTGTCCCACCATCTTTTGGCACTTCCCTCCATGAAGAATTCAGTTAGGATCACCATGTCCTCTGGTGATATCCTGACTATCCCCATCAGCTGCTTGACATTTGCTAGCCAATCCATGGCAGCACCGGCATATTTCTCTACAAAAAAAGGCTTACACTCTATTTGACAGAGAGTCTTGAGATTTTTGGGAATGTCAACTGGAGGGGAATCACTAATAGGAGGAGGATGAGATTGTACTTCCTCCTGTTCAACCAGAGAGTTGGTGCCTACCTTGGTTACGAGGTTAGGTTGCCCAAATACACGGGTGAAATCCTCATACAACCTCTGGTGTTCCGAGCTAAGTCCAGGTGGGGTTGTCTAGGCTCCTCTGTGAGTTTCCACAAGTAGGGGTGGTTGGGCAATGTCGGAGACTATGACTCAAGTTCTCTTGGTTCCTTTCTTGGGAGCCATCTAAAAATTTTAAAATCATCTCTATTAGTTACTATGTTCTCTATTCTTGATAATGTATTCGAGAAAATAGGCTCTAATAAAACTCAAGTTGACATAGCCCTACCCGATTTGGTCGGATCCCCATGAGCAACCCGCCACTCTTCCGGTTTATTAAGGGTTTTCCCCTTCTTTTAAGCCAGGAGGAGTATGGCATCCTTTATACCTGTACCTTTTCTGGAATAACATTAATCAAAACTGAATAAATTAAACTTACATACTTGTCTTGCAGGTTTAGCTAGCAGAATATCTGTAGGTAGGTTTTTCCCTCGGTTACCTAAAAAGGGGTAAAGGGAGGGGGTAAGTTCGACAACTCGGTGAATTGGAGTGTGCCAGACTCTTTATTTTCTTTAAAACCATTATTTCCTTAAATTTTCGGTTATTCAAACCAATTTCTTCATAATTGGTGTACTTAATAATCAACACAAGCCCTTCATCATGAAGGGATCACACATTCGCAGGGCAGCTCGTCCACTGCAACCACTTGTGGCGTCGGAGCGACTTTACTGACCACCTAGATAGAAGCCCGTCCACTTCTACCTTAGGAATGAATGGATGTACATGACATCCGACCCTCAAACTCGAAAAGCAACTCCATGTTCGTATGAGCACAAAGTCCTCATCTCGATCCCACCTTGGTCTCGTGCACATGAAGCTACGTTGTGCTTCCGTGACTGCTGGCACGACAAACTACCCTTATCTTCACCATGTCATCTAGTAGCCCTTAAGATGCATCACTACCCCCTCTTGGGCATCTTAATGGTCCTGGACCTCAAGTGCATGCACAACACAAAGTTTTCCATATAAGCCATTAATCTTTGTTGCCACTGGTCCAACAGCCCCGACCCTCAACTCGACCTACAACTGTTCATCTAGATCGGTTTGTCGACCTGGTCTTATTGCACTGCCGCTAGTCTAAGTATGTCAGTCTTGTCTTGGTACCATGATCAAAATCACATCATTCATTAAAATTTTCATGGCTTAACATCATGTTTGTTTATAAGCTTCTGCTCGTGCTAACTCACCTTGGGTCCACTGTATAAGATTTTCAAAATCGGACATTTTAGCCCCCAAGTTCCAAAACCAAGGCCTCTAGCCTATCTAAGCTATTCGAGCTGTCATCAAGAAGGCCTCCCAAAATCTTTAAGCAGTGGCACATAGTTAGGGGAGAACACTTCTGACAAAATAACTTTCACTTTTCTATCAAACTAACCGGGTGTGATGACATCTCCACTTACAACCGGTAAACGGGTTTTCCACTTCCTTCTAGGAAGTTCATCATAGCAACCGAGTATGATCTACTTACAGGTAAGTAGTTTTTCCGCTTAGTTTTCACATCACTCCGATCAGGCATGATGTTTAAATTCATCCCGAGGTACTCATCATCCCAACCGGGTATGGTGTGAAAATTCCCACTGACTCAATAAGTGCAGTGTATTTTCCCCTAAAGTGGCTTTCTGTCCCCACGTGAGCTTATCCTTGTTTGTGTTTATGGTCCTTCATGTTCCTACACGATATGAACATGCTCGTTCATTACATTTGGCCTAATAGCCTTCATTTCTCATGAATGAACAAAATGCACAAACTTTTAATTATTTGCATTTAGGTCCCTAAAGTTCTTTTTCCTTAACTTTAGGTCCCTAATGTCAATTTTCCCCAAATTGAGTCCCAAAAATTCAAAATTTCACTTTGGGTCCTCAATTTATCCAAAATCCAAAAAATGGTTCAATTTTCCCAAATTTCCAATTTGGTCTCTAACTTTTCAACAATTACCATTTTGGCCATACTTTACAAAAATAGGAATTTTTCCCCAAAAATTCTAAAAATTGACCAATTGGTCCTCCAACATCTTTTTCATGGCCAATTGGCCTCAATTTTGGGAAATTTCACTTTGGTCCCTCAATTTTTTTGAAATTCCCAAATTTCCCCAAAAAGTTCCCCCCAATTTCCACCTTTCAAATTGGTCGAATTTGATTTTATCAAATTAACCATTCAATCAGGTTGTAGACCCTGGCTAGGACTCTCATGGGCGCTTCCCTTCCCCTGTTGGATGCCGTCTGGTTTCCGGGCGGTGGGGGTGGAGCATTTCGCGGAGCATTGTCCCGTGTCCTAGGGCAATTCCAAAGGAAGTGCTCAGATTGTCTACATCCGTAGCATATTACACAAACCCCTTCATAGTTTCTTTGGCACCAGGGACAGTAGGGGCTTCTACGTGAAGGGGGTGCGTGTTCCTTCCTGTGACTGCGGTGGCCCTCCTCCCTCCATGGGAATCTCGGTCGGTTCTCCCATCGTGGCCGACCCTTTTCTCTAGGGCCTCCTCTGTTGCTCTACCCCCCGTCCTCCCTTTTCCCACCTAGTTCCATCCTGGCAGTGCCTTCTTTGGACCAACCGTTCGCATTCATGTGCCATGCCAACTATGGTGACTAGGTTTGTGGAGTGTCCCAAAACCCCCATTCGGTCTCTTATATCCATTGAGATCGTTGATGAATTTTTGGCAGAGGTCTACCAGTCGTGCCAGGTATGGGGCGAAGGGTCTTAGTTCATTAAATTTGGTCTCATATTTTGAGACCATGCGTGCTCTCTAGTGGAGCTAGAAAAATTCCACCTTCTTCGTGTTGATCAATTGGGTAGCCAGGTACTCATTCGTATACCTTCTTTCAAATTCTTTCTAGGTAGGTGTGGTCGAGAAGAGGCTCTTCACATTATCCCACCATTGCTTCATGCTGGACTCTAGAAAGAATTTAGCCAGTGTGACCATTTCTTCCGGAGGTATCCTTATGATACACATGAACTTCTTGAGGCTTGCCAACTAGTCCATGGCATCCCCAGCCTCCTTCTCCCCGTAGAAGGGCTTGCACCCCAATTGTCAGAGCGTATTAAAGTACTTGGGGATGTCGAAGAGTGGTAGAATAGGTGCAAAAGGGGGTTGGAATTGAACCTCCTCCTGGTGGGTTTGGGATTCAGAGTCTAGATGGGGCTTGTCACAGAGGTGGGGCTCCCCGAACACCCTCGTGAATTCCTCATATAGCCTTTGGTGTTCTGAGTTGATGCCCTACGAGGCTAATGGGGCTCCCGAGAATTCTTCCTCCAGGAAAGGGTTTCTAGTGGAATTAGCAGTTTTTACCCTCATTCTCTTAACTCATCTCTTAGGTGCCATAACTGGAATGAAATTTTCTTTGATTAGTATTTATGTTATAAAGTCTTGATAATGTATCCGAGAAAACACAGGCTCTAATACCACCGAAGTTGTCACACCCCAGCCTGGTTTGGTCGAGGCCTTGTGATCAACCCGCCACACTCCCAGTTCTCCAAGAGGGATCCCTCCCAAAGATCGAAGAGAGTCAGGCATAGTACCTGTCATATTTTCCTTAGACAACATTAAACAAAACTGAAATGGTAAATTCTTATACCTAGGGTAGGTTATGGAGGGGGAGAGGCTGATGTAGTCACTTTCCTTCCTAAAAATATTTAGAGGGAGGAGGTGAGTTCGACAACTCAGTGAATGAGGGAAAATCATTTTAGAAAACATTTAATTCATCACTTTCCCATGTTCAACATTTCATTGGTGGTTTCCTTCCAGATTTTTCTATTCACATGATCATCAACTGCCCTCCTATTAAAGGAGGGATCACACGTTCGCAGAACGGTCCCCGACCGTTCTACTTGTGGATCAGAGCACCTTTATCGTCCATACTGATAGAGGTGCATTGCCTCTACCCAGAGTTTGAGTGGACATCAATAGTTCGACCCTTAAACCTTGATCACTTCATAATATCTGCTTAGTGGGACGAGACCTCCTTTCCCCTACTGCCTCGGTCTCCATGCGCAAGAAGCTCCTCAAGCTTCATGACCTACTAAACAGCATACTGCCCTTATGCACCCTAGGTCATCCAGCAGTCCTTGGGCTCCCTCACTACCTCATGCCAGGTGTTCTGATGGCCCGAACATCACATTGCATGCACAATCAACATTCTTTTTAAGTTTAGCCTTTTTCTTTGGCCCTCTAGTGCAACGGTTTGTCGGCTGGGATTCGACCCACGCATACTGGCCTAATAGGTTCGATGACCAGGCTTGGGCAGAGCAGCGGTTTGGCCCAACAACTTAGACTTGGCTGGATGGGTATCACACAAATTTCCCATTATTTGGATCTTTTAGCATCATTCATCATATACTAGTTCTGGATGGGTCTAGGCCCGTGTCCATTAGCCTTGGGCCCACTAGCATACCGAGCCTAAGCTCGGAATTAGCTCCCAAATATTTTAAGTAGATTCACCCAGTTAGGGGAGGCTAATTCTAAGAAAATCATTTTCAAAGCTAAACTGTCATTCAAATTGTAATAAACGTTATAGTGGTTCCTACTCACCCGATAATCTTAGCGGTGTTGTCCCGACGGAGTCTTGCCTCGTGGTATTCTCAAGAAAGTCAGTGCTCGAGCAGGCTGTTCCTACACGACACGAGTATTCGTGTTAGGGTACTGGATTAAGGGACCACATTCTTTGAGCATTTGCATATATACCCTCATAGTTTGCCTTAATTACAATTTGGTCCCTAAGATTTGTGCATAGCCCCTAGGTTTTTCTCAATTTTTCTTTTTGGGTCCTCAGTTCTATCAAAATTGCCCATAGGCCCCTCAATTTTTACAAAATTGCCATTTAGTTCGTATTTTTTCCAAAATTGTAATTTGACCCCAAACTTCCTAAACTTTGAAAATTGGCCCACCATTTTATCCAATTTGCCCAATTGACCCTCAATTGGGAGGGAATTTCATAAAAATGCCCTTAATTTTATCAATTTGCCATTCGACCCCCAATTTTCCCAAATTTCTCAAAATTTGTATTTTGGCCCTCGAATCTCAATTTCATGAAATTGACCATTAAAACGTGGCTAATTGTCCCCATTTGTGCTTTCGATCACCTCCTTTATGTTTTCCTCGTCATTTTAAGCCATGAACCGCTTCATTTGGCTCGAAAATGAGCTCAAATGGAGCTTCACCGGAAAATACAATTGAGAGAGAGAAAGCTTCGATATCTTATCGATGAGAGTCCAGTGACCGGAGCTTTTGCTACCAATGTGTCGCTCTCATCATGGGGATCCTCCCTAGATCAAACCACGTCTCAATTGATAACTAGAGTATTACAAATTTCAGTGTTAACATTTTTGCAGAAATCGGTCGTGAACAATGTTTTCCAGCGAAGGGTGGCGGAGGGAGCTTACCTTCTTAGCTTGAGTGAAAGTCGGGACACCTCTAGGTGTGGTGTAGGGGTTCAGGTTTGGCCGCAATTGGCCATGGGACGGCTCGAAGTGGTGGCAGAGGGTTGAACAATTTCCTGGCTGGGGAGCGGCGGCACTGTTCGGGCTTCCTTATTCTTCCTCGGTGGCTCTAAAGCTAAATTGAGGGTGGGGCTGGGTAGAAGATTCTTCCCAATTCCAAAGACACCCAATGTGGCTTTGGAGGTTGGAAAAAGTCTCGTTGCGGAGCTCTGGTTTGTAGCTCGTTGGAAAATGCATTCTTCTTCTTTTTCGCTCGATTGTGGAATTCTAAGAACGAATAGAGGGGTGCTCTTTATATAGGGAGCTCAACAACTGTTCAGACTACCCGTCGGCATAAGACTCGGTCGTCGGTGACCTAACTTGAGAGTTTTTTGAGTCGTCGAAAACTCCAGCTTTTTCCGACATCTCTCTCTCCTCTGTTCCCTCTATTAGCGTTTGAAGGTTGAAGACGATGATGTGGTGGTTGTGCCATGTGGCGCGCTATGATTGGCCAGTTTTTCTGAGGTGGAGGTCTAGCTCAACTATCGCATCAGGTGTTGACCCGTTGATCGGACACGTGACAACCTCTCATTGACCACTCGTGCATGTGAGGCATGCTTATTGGTCACCAGCTGACTGTTGACCTGACATGTGGCAGCCTCCCATTGGTTACTCGTGTCTGCGTGGTTGCTGATGGGGAGCCATTGACCGTTGATTGGTCTGGTCCACTGACCGGTCTGCTTGTTGACTAGTCCGGTCCAACCGGGTTCGCTGTCTCGAATTAAAAAATTGGCCGGTTCGGACCAGATTCGACCAGTTTTCTGAAATTTACAAATTTCTAAATTCTGTTTCTATCTAATAGTGTCCTCAATTTTCCCAAACTGACATTTTTAAGCCACCTAGAAAAATGAATTTGTAAACCAGTTCACTATGGTTCTTCCCAGTTCAGTCCGGTTCAGGTGCTGTTCACCCCGAACAAGTATGGTTCTCTTCCCAATTTCACTTCTCGGTTCTTCCTTGTAATTTTTGTGAATTTTTGGTCACTTAGAATTTTCCAATTGCCCACATTAACTATTTTTCATTCATTAATTAGCTCATTTCTTCGCATATAAATCTATATTGGTTATTTTCTCAATTTTCTATGGTCTCAAAGGACGGGTTTTACACGATCAAAATTGATTAAACCGACTAGTAGTGATGAACCCTGATTTTTAGAAGGGGCTAGATAAATTAGAAAATGGTCATTCTTGAGTCTAATTTAGGTAATTAAATAGAGAATTTTTAGAAGAACCGATTGAATTTGGAGTGAACCGACCAAGAAATAGCTAAACTCGGCCGTACTAGTTGATTTATTTGTCAGAAACCGATTCACTACAGTGTGAACTAGTCGACATGTTACATCAGGTGCACATACAGGTTGCATGTGGTTATCATCTCCACTTGACTTGAAATCCGACCTGGAAACCCATACAGTGACCCAATTTTGTGTGATATCAACCTTCACACCCCAAGGAAAATTAAATAGAAAGGAGGCCTATGTGACCTAATTTGACCAACTAAGGAATGGAGTGATGGACATTTGGTCTGTCGAGCTCCCCATATAGGACTTCACCCTTTCTTCATTAGTTGGTGGCCGAAATTCTCTCTAGAAGTTGAGGTGCTCAATTTTTTGGTGACTTTACTTCCAAAGCTCATAACTTTCATTTCCAACCACCAAAATTAGCCATTCTAGTTTCCTTAGAACCACATGAAAGTCAGCTTTCCAAATGCACCTCTATCTGACACTGATATAACCTCAATTAACACCGATGTGATCAAATAATAACCTTGCTCCCTCAATAAAAAATAGAGCAGAGTCTTATGAGCTTACCCTGACCTCCCTGATGGCTAACCATAACCCAAAATAATCCTAGAAACTCCTCTTTGTCCCCTCTAGCCAACCCCATGATTCGTTTGAGCTATAGGTAAGCCTCGAGGCAGTGAAAGTTCTTTAAACCTCCAATGACTACCCTATTCTGAACATCAACTATAAATCACATTTTTAATGTGACTAAAACCACTATTTGTGGTGGTTCAAGAGGACAAGAACGCGCAAGGGAGTCAACTTTCCAACCCCACCACATCAATGATAGACTCGCTCTCTCTGGTGGGTTCTTGACTTATTTTTTATATGTGTCAATTTTCCTTCGATGACCGAGGGACAAAGAAGGCTTGTAGAGGTGTTTTAAAGGAAAGGAATGTTGGGGGACTATAAAGTAAAATTTGAAAAGTTTGTGATCCAAACTACAATTTCAAAAAAAAATGGGGACCCAAATGTGACTCAGTAAAAGTTTAGGGACATGAAATAAAACTTAAAAAAAATCTTAGGGACCCTAAGTGGTAGTTTAAAAGAGGCTAGGGACCTTAGTGAAACTTTTGAAAATATTTAAAGGCTAGATGGTAATTATTAAAAAGTTTGGGCCAAAAAGGAAATTTATAGGAGTTTGGGGATCCAACTAAACTCTAAGGAAGTTAGGGGACTTGAAATGAAGATGTGGAAGAGTTAGAGTTTCAAAAATGGGTAAGTGGAAAGAGTAGGGACTGTATTTTTTTTAGAAAGTTAAGGATTAAAATGCAAAAATGTGGAAAGTTAAGAGTCTAAAGAGAGATTTGCAAATACTTTGGGGCGTTAGAATAAATATGGCCAAATAATGAGGGAAAATATAAAGTTTAAGAAGGATGTGGAAAGGAGTCTTATAAATAAGTTGTAGGTGTACAAATCGAGTGAACCTGACATGAGGGGTAAAATCATAAGTTTTGAGAAGTTACGAGACAATAGTAAAATTTATCGTTTATAAGCAAATATGACATATTTTGTCACGCCTCGATCCTGTTTGGTTGGAGTCTTGTGATCAAACTGCCACCCTTCCATGGATTGTCCTAGTATTCCTACCTTGATGATCCAAGGAAGGTAAAGGCAAACCTACGCCCATTCCCTTACTATAGGCTTGGGATGGGGAACGTACATTGAGGGTCCGAGCCTTTACTTGGAGCTTTACATCTCCTTTATCCTGATTCTTTTGAATGTTCCTGAAAGGGTTAGAGGAAAGGAGCGAGTATATGTATACTTAGTGAGGGAAATTTTCTACAACAATCGCTTCTTTTGATTAGTTACTTAGTTTATTAGCCATCAATCGCATAACATTTACTTATCAACTACCCTTCTATTATAAAAGGGATCACACGTTCACAGAACAGTCCCTTACTGTTCCACTTGTGGACTAGAGCGCCTTTACCGTCCACCCTAATAGAGGTTTACAATCTCTACCCCTAGTTTGAGTGGACCTTGCTCGTTTGACCCTCATACCCCCAATCACACTTTGTGTCTGCTTTATGGGACGAGACCACTTTCCGCCTACTGCCTTGGTCTTAGTGGCCAGGAAGCTCTCACAGCTTCTTGATATACTGGACAACAGACCACCCTTATGATCCCTAGGTCATCCAACAGCCCTTTAGACCACCACTACCTCGTATTAGGCATCCTAATGGTCCCGCATCACATTGCATGCACAATCAAGAGTCTTATTCATGTATAGCCATCATCTTTGGACCTCCAGCTCAAGGGTCTATTGGCTTGCCTTCGACCCATGTGCACCAGCCTAACGGGTTTGACGTCCCGGCTTCAACTTAGCAGCTATTCGGTCCAACAAGACCAACATCCCAATCTTGGCTCGGTGGGTATTGCACACAATTATCCATTATTAGGACTTTTAATAGTTCATAGCATGCTCATTCTTAATGGGTCCATACGCGTGCCCATCAGCCTTGAGCCCACTTGTATCACCGAGCCTAAGTCCCAAAATTAGCTCCCAAATATTTTAAGCAGAGTCCCCAATCATGGAAGGCTAATTTTGAGAAAATTATTTTTTTGAGTCAAAACCATCTCAATCGGGACAGATGTTGTAAATTTCTCACTCACCTGGTAATAGTGACACGATCGTCCCGATGAGACCTTGAGTCGTGATGCTCTCCTTTGTACGAGTACTTGGATAATCCGTTACTACATGGTACGAGTATTCATATAAGGAGAATTGACATAAGAGGCCGCATACTTCTGCATATTTGTGAATGGATCCTTCCATCATGTCTTAATTACATTTAGGTCCCTAAAGTTTATAATTTCACATTTAGGCCCCTAATCATCCTTTAATTCCAATTAAGTCCCTAGGATTTCCAATTATCCTTCGTGTATCCTTAATTTTTCCAAAATTACCAGTTGGCCCTCAATTTTTTTTAAAATTACTAATTGGCCCTTAATTTCTAAAAAAATTGCCAATTAGCAATTTTTCCAAATACCTTCATTGGTCAAGAAGGTATCAAATGAAAAGTTCTAAAGGAAAGAAACAATTATGAATCGCTGGAAGAGACAATCGAGTGGTTTAAATGAAATTCACAATCAATTGTAGAAATAATCTATAAACGTATCACAAAGGCGAATAGGTAAGGAATAACATTACCATTAAACTTGAGGTATAACTAAAGAGAAGACCACAAACAGCCACAAAGGTTATGTTACATAAGCCTAAAGGATGGAGATCTATAGGCAAGCAAAGTCAATGTCTTTGTGAAGAATTACCCACATCCTACGACACCCAAAACATAATCAAGTATATAAGGTATCACAAGGGATACTCATGGAGAGCAAATGTTAAAAGTTAAAGCACAATCTTAATACCACAAATATTATAAATGGTAATGGTTGTGCAAATTTGTGAATAAGATACTTCGATAGTGGGGCAAGAACGAAGGAAGAGATATGCAAGATTAAGTCTCATGCACAACCCTTTTGATATCTAGGAAGGGATTTGCGAGATGATAATAAATGACGTCATTGGAGAAGAATGATGTTGAAAGGATAAGATATAATTATTATCCTTAATAAGCTAAATGGGAATAATCACATAATGAATTGTCAAACTTGGACAAAATTGTGGATAAACCTCTTTGCTAAAAAAATTTAGAAACATGTATTCCCCAAGGAATATGCCAAGGGGGTGAAAAAGTGAATGATGAAATGTTAAAGGAGAAAGAGTATAGAGTAGCAAAGAGAAACACTCTGCATTGAGTGAGCACCTCTAATAATGATTTCAAGAGCTAAGGAAGTGTTGGGAGGGCTTGGTTTGGCCTGAGGAGGGCTCAAAATAGCCGATTTCAGGTTGGCCGAAATAGGGTAGCTTCGGTCCGCCGAAGCTACTTCACTGTTCCATCATGCCAACGTGGATGACCTCTTTATATAGGTGTAAAATCGTGTATTAAATGGGAGAGATTTATTACTAGTATTAATATTACCATAAATTATTGGTATTAATTCCAATAATTTAATTTCTGTATTAAATTATTGGTATTAATTACAATAATTAAATATATATTAATTTATGGCTATTTATGATAAGGCGTATAAAAATTTTTGACCAAAATTTAGGGTTACAAAAAAAATCATACTTAACTTAAGAGTTCTTATGTAAACTTGTTCACCTTAACCAATTTAATTTTTCTCTTCTAATTTGTTTTAAGTTTCTTTTCCAAGGTTTAATTAACCCTTTAGATCACTCGGAAGTTCTAAATTTTCAAATTACTTGTTCCCAAATGATCGGGTTTGTAAACCAACTCAGTTTGACCGGTTCTTTTCCCAATTTTCCTTAACTCAAAAGTGCGGGGTTTATAGGCCCATTGTATGAGATTTTTAAAATAAGGCATTCTAGCCCCCATGTTCCAAAATCAAGGCCTCCGACCTGTCTGAGCTATTCGATCTCTTGTCAATAAGGTGTCCCAAAAAGTTTAAGAAGTGGCACACAGTCAGGGGAGAGCACTTCTGACAAAAATAACTTTCCAGCTGTTCATCACACCAACCGGGTGTAAGGAAATCTCCGCTCATAACCGATGAATGAGTTTTCCACTTTCTTTCAAAGAGTTCATCATACCAACCAAGTATGATCTACTTACAACCGATAAGTAGTTTTTTTGTGTGTTTTCACTCATCACCCCATCTAGGTGAGATGTTAAAATCCCACATAGGAGCGGGTTTTTATTTCCGATGTGCTCATTATCCCAACTGGGTATGATGTGAAAATTCCCACTCATACAATAATGCAGTGAATTCCTCTTAACCGGCTATTTGGCTTTACACGAGTTTGTCATTGCTGGCATTCCCGGTATTTCGTGTTCCTACACGATATAAACATCCTTGTTCATTATTCATTGGCCTAGTAGACTTCATTCATTATGAATGAGTAAAGTACCCAAACCTTTTTATTATTTGCATTTAGGTATTTAAAGTTCTTTTTTCTTTTACTTTAGGTCCCTAATGCCAAATTTTCCCCAAATTGAGTCTTAAAACTTTTAAAATTCACTTTAGGACCTCAATTTATTCAAAATTACAAAAAGGTGTTCAAAGTTTCCCAAATTCCCAAATTGGTCCCCAACTTTTCAAAAATTACCATTTCGCCCTTACTTTATAAAAATGGGAAATTTGACCCCAATAATTTCAAAAATTGACCAATTGGTCCTCTAACATCTTTTTCATGCCCAATTGGCCATAAATTTTGGAAAATTGCACTTTAGTCTCTCGAATTTTTTAAATACCCAATTTCCCCCAAATTCTTTCCCCCAATTTCCCCCTTTCACAATGGCCGAATTTGATTTTATCAAATTGACCGATCAATCGAGGTTAATTGTTGAAATTGAAGGTAAAATTGAGTTCTTACACTTCTACATGATTCAATGGAACTCTGAATCGCATCATTTGGATCCGATTTGGGTTCAAACGGAGCTTCATTGGAAAATTGGACTTAGATAGGGAAATCTTCAAAAGCTTACGGTCGGGGGTGCGGCGGTCCGAGCTTTCAATCTGTGTAGATAGCTCTTATCTTGAGGTTCCTCCTAGGATCAAGAATCACATTAATTCATGCCAAATTGAGAGAGAATTTTGTCAGTGAATTTTTGTCGGTTCTCTCTCTAACACTAATCGGAAATTATAGAGGGGACCCAAATTGGCTTACCTTTTTGCTCTAATATGATCGTATGATGGCTATGGAAGTGTTGGGAGAGCTTGGTTTGGCCTAAGAATGGTTTGAATTGGCCATTTTTAGCTCGGCCGAAACAGGGCAGCTTTAGTCCGTCGGAGCTGCTTCATTGTTCTATCACACCGACTTCTCTCCGACGACCCTCGGAGAAAATGAAGACTACCATTGGGTAGTTAACTTCTCATCAAATCTAATGAATTTGACCTCGCCTGCTTTGGCTAAAAAAGATGCCTAAGTCGGAACTTTGGTTCGAGATTCATCAAAAAATAGAGCAATAGGGAGAGAGGGGAGTTTTTAGTGTGAGAAGGATGAATGAGGAGGAGCTATCTATATAGGAAGCTCACAGATTTCTTGGTCATCTGATTGGTGCCTTTATGTCAATCATTAATTGCCTAAAACTCCTTGGTCGGAGACTTTTTATCTTCACCGGCGCTGCTCGATTTTTCGGTAAGTGAACAGTGCTGTCATCTAAAGGAAGAAGACGACACTGTTCTGAACCAGTCTGAATTGGGTTTAACGCTTAAATCATCTGGTTCAAGCCTAATTCAACTGAATTTTTTAAAATAAAAAATTTTTAAATTCATCTAAATTTATTCTCTATCCAATGGTAGCTTCAATTCTCTAATTTGAATTTTCTAATCCACCTAAAAAAATGAATTTAGAAATTGGTTCACTAGTGGTTCAAACAATTCAGTCTGGTTCAGGTGAGTTCTTTTTTATGACTTTTATTACTATTTAGGTCATCCAAAATTTGTAAATTTCCTGTTTTTCCCTTTCTCTAACGGTTGGGGTTCGTGAACCGGTTCGGTTTTCTCACCCGGGTTGACCGGTTCTTTTTCCAGTTTCCTTGCCTTTAAGGGACGAGGTTTACAAAATGTATGTCTTACATTCAATATATAATCTCAGTATATGATTTTCGTAAGTATGCCATGCATGTGTGCGCCCGACGTTACACACTGACCGATTTACACTATAGCAAACCGGTTTTTGATGAATTTATTGGTCGGTTCAGCGGTTTTTGGCATGGTTCACCTCTTTTTCAGCCGGTTATTGGGAAAATAATAATATCTAAAAATTATACATTCAATTATCTATTGAATTGACTTAAGAACCACTCAATTTGAATTTGTTTTTAACCTTGAAAACTTCGGGGGGGGGGGGGGGGGTGTGGGGAGGGAGAGGGGGTTGTGACTTCACTAATCCCGAACTCAGTTCAAACTAGTTCTCTCTCGATTTTCTCCCAATACTTGACTCTGTGTTTCGAGACACTCCTAAGGGTTTCTCATGACCCCTTTTCACCACTCATAGCCTCTCCATCGATCTCTTCTCTCATTCCGAGTCAATTTCACTTCCTAGTTTAACTTGATACCCTCGGTTCGATTCCATTTTTCGGTTCAATTTAGTCTGGTTATTGAATTGAAATTTTTCGGTCTTACATTATATATATTATAATTTAATTTATCACAATTTCAATTAAATATTTGAGTTTTATTTACACGACTTAATTAGTCATAATTTGGGTTCAATATGATAAAATCACTCCTTTCATTTCCCATAGAATTTATTTGGCTAATGATTATTGAATATCTAAATTTTATAACAATATCACTTTTCTAACTCTCTTGAATCAATCTATTATTTGATTTATTTTTTTCGATTTAATTTTCGATCAAAATTTTTAGGTGCCAAATATATGATGTTAAATAGATGGTATAGTGACCTAGTCTCTTCACAAGAGTAGGATACTATTACAATGATCCCCACATTTGGTCATGAAATGTGACATATAAGGTTACAATTAAGTTGATGTATGTTTTACTTACTAGTAAGTAACTAATGTGTTTTAGAGTATTATTCTCACCGTATTTCAAAAATTATATGGATTATTATATGAAATATCTTTTGTGCCTCACTATTAGAAACTTTCTAGGGAGAGTGATGTCAAGTGCACTATCTATTAGCACCAACTTGTATGATAGGTGAATTATAAGTGGTATAGATTGTTTTCTTTATGGAGATGTTGAAATTGTCAATCATATGTTCATATGCTAGGTCCATTTAACATTTTGCTTGCAATTTTCATGCTGAATATGTCTTATATTTTGTTGACTTGATACATGACTATTTAGGTAATGGTAAGCTAGATAGACAATATAGAGATAGTATTTTACGTGAAATTTTTTATACTACTTAGATGATTTGGAAATGGTAGAAAATATAATTTGGTTGAAAAAGTTATTACCTATACTAGAGATAGTTATTGGGAATATTTTGTATTTATTAAATGAATATATATTTTATCTAGATAATAAAAGAGTAATGTATTATCTTAAATAACTAAAAGATAAGGATAGATGGACAAGAAAATTTGGTTCAATCATCAAAGTAAATTGTGATGACGGGGTGATATGTGTAAGGTTAAACTCACCATTAGTAGCGGACGCTAGCGCGTGAATGATTGCTATCAACTATAGTAAAAATGGAGAAATATTATGGTGGAAGTGCACCTACGCCTACCTACTCGCAAAGACGCTTTTACAAGTTACACCATTTTATTAGAGAATTCGGCAACATATTTAGATATTTTGATCATTTATAGGTAAATCACATAACTAGATAGACTAATTATTCTCTTGATATTATTATACACTACTTTAAAAAAATTGGGAATCAAATAACATTTTTATTATTTTGTTCGTAATATATTTACTTTTTTATATTATAGATGAAAATGAATCAGAAAGTGAGTTCTGACAAAATATTTTGGATGATGTTGGGTTTATTTGATTAATGATACAGATGATTTTAGTGTTAAAAAATACATACCAACCCAATATACTCACTTTCACTACTTTTATTATTTATTAATATATATACATGAACACAAGTTGAAATAGATATTGTGCAGTAAATATGGATAGATCTAGGTTTCCGGCCATTATCTTGTGAGCTCCAAAACTTTTATATAATTTTATATGCTTATATCATAGTATGATTTAATATAGAATTTATTACACCGGTTTAATTTAACTACGAGTTCAATCAAATACATCTTGAATTATTTATGAGTAACAATACATAGATGCTGCTGGTTGAGCCCAATAAATTATATGAAATATCACATTACAAGTATATTGGATCAGAAAATTTTAATGGTATAATTAAAGTTAACAAAAAATGCATTGATGCCCATAGAAAAAGAAAAAGATTAAGACTCTAAGTTTAGAAGTAGCTCAAGGTAAGAGCACCAATATGCGTTCTTCCCTATTTTTAACTTACAAGAGCCTTTTAATCCCTCAAAATTATCATTGCCATGGTCTAATATCCATGTTTTAGGCGTCCCCAAAATAGCTTATGGCGGAAACTGATATTCCATCTGGTAATGTGGTCCGATGGTCAGTAATGGAGCTGCAGTTTGTCTGTATTGACTAGGCTTTACGGGTCCGCACTGCAAAAAAAAACACTGTGCCAATTTGACCACTCCTTGGTCTGCCTCCTTCCCCTCCAACGGCCATTTACAAGCTTTTTCAATTCTCACATTAGGAAAGAGAGGAGTATTAAAGTAAATTAATTTGATATACGATATTTAATTTATATACTTTATTTGTAAATTAAAATAATTATCAAATATCACTATCTCAACATCAATCAATTCGACCAATAAAATACTCCCCCATCTAAAAAACCCTAATCAAACATTAGAATGAACCAAACGCCCATCATACTGGTCAGATACGACAGATTTAGAGGAGTGCATGCAATAATTGCTGCCATCTGACGACGTCGGAGACGGAAAACAGGTAAGTCATCATATTATTATTGATACAAAATTTCACTTAATTTTTTATAGCATTATATATATTTTTTCAAATAGCCTCAAAGTGAGTAAATTAGATTTTGACTAATTCAAATTTAATGTATAAGAAACTATATGAAGAAAATTTTTCACAATGTAGGTTTTCTCCATTTATAAAAAAATTGAATACAAATCTTATTAAAGAAAAATATTTATAGTCTCAACAAATTCATTATAATTATAACAATCATAATTAGAAAAAAAACGTATAGTAGTATAAAATATTAAAAATTATTATTTATAAAAATATTATTAATTTTATATTTTATGTTTAAAATTTAAAATTTTAAAATTTTTAGTAATATAAATTTTAAATTTATTTTTATTCCCCATTTTTAATCAATTAAAGGCTACAATAGTGTCAATTTTATCACTTGATCCATAATATTGGAACTTTTGTGTTCAACCAGTAAGGTAACAAATAAATAGCAAAGTGGGTATCATCCAACTAATAAGTGGAGTCTCCTTTTACTATTCTGTCAAAGTAATTTTGCCTATCTCTATTTTGTTTGAAAGCAATATCTCCTTTATTATCAAGATGATATTATTCAGCATATTAATTATATATAATTTGATATTTTATTAATTATAATCAAACACTTATTTTAACTTTAAATTTACCCGTAGCACAAGACTCATGGTGAGCATGTTTTGCATCATGCACGCGCATAGCCCCTTTTCTTGCGACTTGACTTTCCAGTACTACAAAAAAATCTTTTTTTTCTTCGAGAACTTGCCTTTCTTTCATCACTTGGGAAGTTGGATTATCTTGTGGGATTATGCCTAACAGGACAAAAGGAAAGGTTTAAAGGTGATTTTTTTTCTTCTTATCTACCCTTTTTGATGATGAGGTGACAAAAGACAATTCTTTGATTCAGAGAAAATTGTCCTTTTTATTCTTGTTTGGATCATCAGAAGGGATATTCCTTCCCAGTCATGTTGTTGATTTGATGCATCCTTTGGGGCTTCGGTGCAGTTGTCTAGTCAGAGCCTATATATAAAAAATGATAAATTTTATTTAAATAAATAATACTTTTATATAATTAATAAATTTATTTTTTGAAATTAATCACGGTTCTATTACTTTTACTTCTTACAGTCTACCAATAAAATTTTTATTTAGAATTTCACGACCTCCCCGTTTAATTTAATTGCACCTCTTAATTTTATATTACTATTACCAACGCATGTACCTTATGTTATACTTGAAAAAAATCATTTTTTGGAAGAGAAAGTACGATCATTTAAATGTTTTTATACATTAAATACTATCCTTTGATGTTCTCCGCATGTCAGATTTTCCATCTCAGAATTGATCAGAGAGGAAGAGAGTCAACTTTGTATTATTAAATAAATATAGTTGAGGATGGACTGTCCGATAGTTATTTCAAGTCTCTCTATGGATGGCCTCCATTGGACCAATTTGATAAAATATATAAATATAAGATTAATATATTTGTGTTAAAAAATTAAATATTCTCTTAATGAATTAAAAAATACTATAAGTATTGCACATATTAATTATATATATATATATTCTTCCCATTTTATATATTTAGTGTATATTAACATAACATTATTAATGTTTTAATTATGTAAAGATGAAAATAATTAAATATGTACTAATAGTTAAAGTTTAAATATTAAGCACGTCCAAAATTAAGTTTATAATAAAAAGTTATCAAAAAATATTTTATTTATTATTTAAAAACATAAATTAATAATATGGATTGTGGGAGGTGGGATGTGGTGTGGCCCACCACATTGTATGAAAATTTAATTTATATATGATACTTTATTTAACTTAATTTATGTATAAAAAGTTATTAGTTGTAATTTCAATAATTAGTGAAAAATTGTATTTGTAATTTGAATTATCATTAAAATTTGTATATATAAAAATAGTAAAATAAAAGATTTATAAATAAATTAAATTATTTTATAAAGATTGTAAATTATTTAATATAGCTTTCCACAAATTATATGACCTGAGTGATAGGTTCGATAACCAAGTGAAGGAGTAGAAAAAACTGAAGTCCACAAAGCGGAAGAAGGACAGGGGGCCCACTTTCTTGAAAGCCGTGTAGCTTAAAGCTGGAACATATTCGGGTCCACGGGAATAAATAAATAAATAAAAGCAACAGTCCCGCCACCACCACCTCTTTATTTTCCCTTTAAAAGCAAATTAAAGCAAAAGTTTGCCATCAGACCCCCCCCCCCCCCCCCCCCCACCAAAAGAAAAAGCTTCACGTCTACAGAGCAGAGTCCCGTCCTCCCCATCCGTCCCTCCCTCTAAGAGAGAGTCTAACTCTAGACTGGGGAGAGAAAAAGCTGCAGAGCTCCAACTTGGCTCCGGCGTCCTCCTCAAAGCAGTGTCCGAGTCTTCCTCCTCGTCTCATTGCTCTTAGAGTGTGTGTGTGTGGACTTGTAAACCTTCCTTGAGCCAGCTCGTGGAGATTCTGCTGTTTCTGCTGCTCCGAGCTGCGTGGAGTCGAACTGACACGCCGTCGCGTACCGCCGAGAAGATCTCTCACTGTATATATTCTTATTCTTCGTCCCTGTTGATGATGCTGCGTTATTCTTATTCCTCTGCTCATTTTCAATGTTCTCTGGTTCCTCTAATACCTTGAACTTTTTCATCTCTCCCTCTCTCTAAAATTACGAGAGGAATGCAATGCAACTGGATATTCCATTTATGAACGGCGATCATTTTAGTTCTATTAAGCTTCTGGAATAATTTTGGGGTTGTTTAGGGATTGACTTCTTTCTATTGATCCAGTCTCATTCATATAGCTATTTGCAGGTGATCTGGCATGCTTACATGTAACGTGTGCAGGAATAAGTAGTTCCTGAGTGTTTTTCCTTGTCCTTAAATAGTATACCATTCAAATGTCATTATCTGCTTTGCCTCTTTTGGCCATTTTCTGATCTTAAAAACTTGAAATATGGGCAGCTACGTAGCACTTATAAACTCTTTCCTTCTCTGTTCAGCGTTTACGTCTTACTACTTTTAGGAAGAAGTTCCATGTAAGATATGCTAGGTCGTCTGTTGTTGTCTGGGGAAGTTTGTCAATCCATATAGTTCGGTGTTTGTTTATGGTTTTAATAGCATTCCTCTCGATGAAATCTCCTTAATAGCATTATATCTTTTAACTCTAGCAAATCTATTAACTAAGTTCACAATGAATGTCTTCATACGTTTATGCTCCTTCCTGTTCTCTAATGTGCATATAGTGTTTAATTTCTGCAGCATTATCCGGTCTATAAGTTGTATGCGTCCTACTCAATTTTTGTCCTTGGGCAGTGATTCTATGCACTCTGCAATTATCGCTGGAAATGGACAAGGTTCCTAAAAGCAACGGGATTCCAGCAAAACTCCCTTTGGAGGGTCACACAGCAAATACTATAATGATCCCAAGAAGAATGGGGGGAACAATAGATGCACAAATTACTTTACAGAAGGAAGTGCATCAATCGTCAAATAGAAACTTGAAGCCATTTAGAGAAGAAACAGGGAAACATGGCATTGATGCTGCACATGATTCAGATTGCCATGCGCCAGATAGATTATGGCAAGGAAAAGATTTTTTTCCAAAGAGGGAAGAGCTAGCGATAGATGTGAAATTTTATGGAAATGGGGTCTCATTTGAGGATAATGGACCAAGTACCTTTTCTGGGGCGAGTCATCCCCTTGAACCTGTGGACAATGATCTCATGAAAACAGTCTATGTTCCAATTGCTCAAAATAAATCTGGCACAGCATGTTTGATGAATGGATTGCCCGTAAAGGGGCCATTCTTTGAAGATCTTTCAATCAGGGGTCCAATGAAGAAGGTGGATGCAATGGTTCTTTCGCCTACAGAAAGTATGGTCGAAGAACCTAATGATTTAGGCGTGGTGTGTTCCCCATTTGCAGCTTCTCGGGCATCACAAAATGTAGACAGAATTCTCCCTGCCCATGATAATGAGGAGAAGGAATGCGTCTGGGATCCTTCTTTGCCTCCAAGTGGCAACGTAAGCCCACTCAGTAGTATTGGCAGTACAAGCGTTGTTACTGCTATGAGTATTGTCCACAGCTGTGCGAGCACTTGTCGTAGTGATGCAATTACAAGTGATGGCATGTTTAGTGTGGACAGGAGCTACGCGCAAGGTGATTCTCTTGAGAGTGCTAAAACTAGCATGAGTCGAGCTACTGATAGCAGTGGGCTTAGCGATGACAGCAATTGGAGCAATACCACGGGGAGCGCCAACAAGCCTCATAAAGGTAACGACCCAAGGTGGAAGGCCATTCTTGCCATTCGAGCACGTGATGGGATTCTGGGCATGAGCCACTTTAGGCTACTGAAGAGGCTTGGCTGTGGTGACATTGGAAGTGTCTATCTTTCAGAACTGAGTGGGACTAGATGCTTTTTTGCTATGAAAGTGATGGACAAAGCATCACTTGCTAGCAGAAAGAAGCTGAATAGGGCTCAGACAGAGAGGGAGATTCTGCAATTGCTAGACCATCCATTCCTGCCAACTTTGTATACACACTTTGAGACAGATAGATTTTCCTGTTTGGTCATGGAATTTTGCCCAGGAGGTGATCTTCACACCCTACGACAACGACAACCTGGGAAGCATTTCTCCGAGTATGCTGCAAGGTAAAGTCATACAAGCCAGCATTCCTCTTTTGTCTATGAGCATAATAACCGACTGGCTTGCAATATTTGTTAATTCACTGACTCCATTTCCACATTTTATGGGAAACTTGGAAATTCCATTCGGTTGTTTCCTGTCCCATACTATCAGATTTTATTTCCTGGTATATGCAAAACGAGCACGCTTTTCAGAGACATGCACATCTAGTAAATTTTCTTGTTCACCACATCCGACCCTTTTGGTAGATGCATTGTTAATGCTGTTATATATCATAGAGGTTCATTCTATCCTTGATCTATGGTGATTAAGCATTTGAGAGATTATCTTTTGTCTCTTCTCTTTCTAGACTTCCAAGAGGAATTGTTTTTTTTGCTTAGGCAATGCAATCAGCCCATTTGTTGGAACAACTACCCTTTTTTCTTCCTTCTTGCTTTATAAACCACTGTTGTGGGTTTCTGTTGAAAAAAAATAAGAAAGAAATAGAATTTGTCTCTAGATGTTTTCTGAATTTTAAAACATCTTATTTTCACCAAGAGAGATCCACTGTAAAGTGTTGTAATTGTGATGGTGGTGGTTCTAAGCTCGATTTCATTCAATTCTGTACAAATCGTCAACAGAAGATTAAAAGGGGTTTTTATTCATTACCAAAGGCTGAGTTGATTTTTTTTATGGCAGATATTAGATGATTTGATGATAATTGGGCTCATGTTAGCAGGTTTTATGCAGCAGAGGTCCTGCTTGCACTGGAGTACCTCCACATGCTTGGAGTTGTCTACAGGGACTTGAAACCTGAAAATGTCCTTGTCCGAGATGATGGCCACATAATGCTCTCTGACTTTGACCTCTCCCTACAATGCATGGTCTCACCCACCCTCATAAGAACATCCTACGGTTCCGATCCTTCAAGAAGGGCGGGTGGGTCTGGCTTCTGTGTCCAGCCTGCATGTATTGAGCCATCGACAGCTTGCATCCAACCGTCCTGCTTCCTACCCCGAATATTCCCACACAAGAGCAAGAAGAATGCCCAAAAGTCTCGAGCTGACTCCGGGATCCCACCTGACTCATTACCCGAGTTAGTAGCAGAGCCAACCTCAGCCCGATCCATGTCTTTCGTTGGGACCCATGAGTACCTTGCCCCCGAAATCATAAAAGGGGAGGGCCATGGGAGTGCAGTCGATTGGTGGACCTTTGGGATCTTCTTACACGAGCTTCTCTATGGGAAGACTCCATTTAAAGGATCTGGGAATCATGAAACATTGCTCAATGTGGTGGATCAGCAACTCAAGTTCCCAGAATCGCCGGCGACAAGCTATGCTAGTCGAGACCTCATCCGTGGATTGCTGGTAAAGGAACCGCAGAATCGGCTTGGTGTGAAGAGGGGAGCCACCGAGATTAAGCAGCACCCCTTCTTTGAAGGTGTGAACTGGGCACTAATCCGTTGCAGCACCCCTCCTGAGGTCCCAAGGCCCATGGAGGCTGAGCTCCCTGGAAAGTTCGGGGTGGTGGATCCTTTCGGGGTGGGGAGTGCCAGTAAGAGGATAGCAGCTGCAGGGGCGGAGATGAAGCCCGGAGGAGGTAAATATCTCGACTTCGAGTTTTTTTAGATTTGGAGTTTGGGGGTTCTCCTGCTATACAAGTGTTCTGTACTTCAAGCCTGAAATTCAAATGCTTGAAATTTCTCTACAATGAATCTGGGGTTCTCATGCTACACAAGTGACACAAACTTAGTGGTTCATCACAAAGTACATAGTAGTAGCCAATGGAACCTGAAGTGTCGTCTCATTCGTGCACTGTTATGGTCTGCCAATATTATTTCTACCAGGATGAGATGATGATCTGACTTCACCCACTCAAGTACCATGGCTATTGAATTATGATTATTTGTAACCCACTCATTTGGCCCTAGTTAGAACCTCATGAGCCGTTCATATATATACCGGGCTTCGATTTCCTCGCCTTGCCTCTTTCCATGTGAACTGCAATGTCAAACTTGGGAGAATCAACATATCACGATAAACTCATACTCCCCTTAATAAGCACACATATATATATATATATATTTAAATTTTTTATTAATTATTTTTTTCTATAAGTCATTTGAGACAATGCCTTCACTCACTAGAATAGAATTTATTGAGTAAGATCTATTTCCCACAATCAGTTATTATAATTTTTTATTATATTTTAGTTCTATTATAATAATTATATTATTTATGATATATTACTCGTTTTCATTAATTACTCTTAGCGGGCTAAGGAGTATTTTTAAAATATAACTTTGGATCCATTTCATTTTAGAAAATAATGGTATTGGATCAACTGTGATATTAATATATAATATAAGCAGTAATTATACTATTAGAATCTCCCAACATGATTTATTCTAACATGGCTAACAACAATTTAGTTTGGTTCAGGTTATCATCGGCTTTAAGATATCACATGACTCATATAATCAACAACAAATGCTAACAATAGGATTCATGCTATCACATAATGATCATATAGGGTTTAGGCTATCTCATAATCCATGCTATCATAGGTTCAACAATTAATTATATTATAGGTACGACTTATCGCCCCAATCATACTCAATACTAGAAAATCTCACTCACCTATTGTTATACCCTGGCCGTTTTGGTTGAATCTCCGTGATTAACCCGCGACTTGTTTGGTTTAAGAGGGGTTTTCCCTTTTCTTTAATAAAGAGTAGCCAAATATAATTTAAACCTTGTTCTCTTTAATAACATAAATCAATAAAAATGCAAGATTAAAATAAAGCATATCTCACAAATGGTAGATACATGTATTTTCTTTAGTTATGGTTTATTTACTCCTAAAAAGGGATATAAAAGAGTGGTGGGTTTCTACAATTCAGTTAATGGGTGTTGAGAGTGAGTTTTCATAAATAGCTTTAATCAAAATATGCCAAAAATTCTCATTTTCTTTTAAGAATGATCTTTCCTCAAATTCCAATTTTCAAAACTCTTTATCCTCATTTTTCATATTAGGTGTGTTTATTAGTCAACACACGCCTTTTATCAGTAAGTGATCACACATTCGCAGGACAGTCTGTTCACTATACACACTTGTGGCTCGTAGCGTCTTTACCGACGACCAAAATAGAAGCATGTCCACTTCTACCCTGGGTCTGAGTGAATGTTCGTGACATTTGACCCTCATACCCAAAAATAACTCTGTGTCCGTATGAAGACAGAGACCTCATCCCAACCCCACCCCGACCTCATGCGCAAGAAGCTACGTCAAGTTTCCTGACTGCTGGCACAACAAATTGCCCTTATCTCCGCCATGTTGTCCAGTAGCCCTTAGAACGCATCACTACCCCTCTTGGGCATCTTAATGGTCATGTACCTCAAGTACATGCACAAACAAAGTTTTCTACATAGCCATTTATCTTTGGTGCCACTAGTCTAACGGCCCTGACCCTCAACCCGACCTATAACTATTTGTCTAAGCCGGTCTGTCAACCTGACCCTGATGCCCAGCTACTAGTCCATCGAGTATGTCAGTCCTGTTTTGGTACCATGGAGAAATCACATAACCATTTCATTAAGAGTTTTCATGGCTTTCATAATTTCATATTTGTTTCCGAGCTTCTACTCGTGCCCACTGTAGGTGATTTTCCAAAATCGAGGATTTAGCCCTACAAGTTCAAAAATCGAGCCTTCAACTTATCTGAGCTAATCTAGCTCTCGTCAAGAAGGTCTCCCAAAAGGTTTAAGTATTGGCACATAGTCAGGGGAGAACACTTTTGATAAAAATGATTTTCACTTCATCACACCAACTGGGTGTGATGACATCTCCGCTTACAATTGGTAAGCGGGTTTCTTCTTCTTTCAAGGAAGCCCATCCTACCAACCGGATATGATTCCCTCTACTTACAACCGATAAGTAAAGTGTATCCTTCTCTAGTCGGTTTCCACTTCCACGCTAGCTTATCCTTGTTGGCGTTCCGGTCTCTCATGTCTCTACACAATTTGGGCACCCTTATCTATTAGAGTTTGGCATAATAGCATTCGTTTCTCACGAGCGACTAGGCTAAAAATTATTAGTTAATTGCAATTCGGTCCCTAAAGTTAATTTTCCTTAACTTTAGGTCCCTAATGCTAACTTTTCTATAATTGACCCCGAATCGAAGGTGAATTTTGTTAGTTTTTCTCTCTAATGCTGATTGGAAATGATAGAGTGAGGCCAAATTGGCTTACCTTTCAGCTCAATTGAGGTCGTATGAGGCCGGTGAGGATATTGGGAGGGCTTAGTTTGGCCGGAGGAGGGCTGAATTTGGCCGATTTCAGCTTGGCCAAAATAAGGTAGCTTTAGTCCTTCGAAGCTATTTCACTATTTGATCTCGTGAACGCTTCTCCGACGATCCTCGAGTAGAATGGAGATTACCGTCAGGTAGCTGATTTCCTCCGGAATCTAAAGAATGTGACCTCACTTTCTAAGGCTCAGAAAAACCCCTATGTCGGAGCTCTGGTTCAAGCTTCGCCAAAAAATGGAGCAGTTGAGAGAGAATGGAGATTTTAGGTGTGAGGAGGATGAATGGAGATGAGCTCTTTATATAGGGAGCTTGGGGACTGTTTGCCCGACCGTTTGGCATCTTGGTCAAACTCATTCATGACCTAAAATGCCCTAAACGAAGGTGTTTTATCTTCACTGGTGCTGTCCGTTCATGCATTGAATGAACAATGTCGTCATCTGAATGAAGAAGAAAATACTGTTTCGAATCGGACCAGACTGGTCTGACCGGATTCAATGCTTAAACTAATCGGTTCAGGTCCGGTTCGACTAAGTTTTTCAAAATTAAAAATTTCTAAACTGGTTCAATTCTCTATCCAATGGTGGCTTCAATTCTCCAATTTGAATATTTTAAGCCACCTAGAAAAATGAATTTAGCAACTGATTCAATGATGGTTCAAACTTGTCCAAACTGGTTCAATCCGATTAAGGTCCGGTTCACCTAAATCGGTATGGTTTTCTCTTCCAATTTATCCCAAAGTCCTTTTCCATGGTTTTTATGACTCTTTAGGTCATTTAGGATTTGTAAACTTCCCATTTTGCCCCTTTTCTATTAGTTAAGGTTCATGAACAAGTTTGATTTTCTCTCTTGAGTTGACCGATTCTTCTTCCGGTTTTCTTATCTTTAAGGGACGGGGTTTAAATCTTCCCAATTCAGTCCCATCACACCACTAATCGTCTTTTCCAAGTCCCTACGAGCATTCTAAGCTTCAAACCACTTCATTTGGCCTAGCATTGATTGAAAATAGTGATTTACTGAAAAACTAGTTCTAGAGAGAAAAAGCTTAAGTTTTTTAATGATGAGGGCACACCGGTCAAAGGTAAAGGTGGGGGAAGCTTGCTCTTATCCTGAGGATCTTTGTTGGATTAATCGGCGGCTCAATCTGTGGCACAAGCAATCTAAAATTGAATAGCACAATACTTATCATAAACTAACTGTAATTCACATTTTCCAGCGAATGACAATTGTAGAGACTTATCAAGGAGGTTTAAGGAGGACTTAGGCATGACTAGGGTTTGTGGGGGACACTTGGTTCAACCGCAGGTGGTCGCGATAGAACTTTAGTTCGACTTGATCTGGTCTAGGTAGAGTCGAGGCTAGAGTCAATTCACTGTGTCTCTATGGGGCTTATATGGCCTTTCTCAGGATGAAGGGAGGCTACTAATGGGTGGAGAACTTCCTCTAGAATCTACTGGAGCAGGTGCCGACCTTTCTCATTGAGAAAAATGCCCTTGTCGGAGCTTTAGTATGGAGGTGGTTGGGAAAGTGGGTGATGAAGGGAATTTGAAGGCTGAGGTGTACGGAGAATGAGAGGGGAGGATCTCTTTATATAGGAAGCTCGGGAACACTCATCTCTATAGGTTTCCAAATTAGCCAAGCATATCTCCTCCATAATTTCCCTTGTTGGAGAAAATATTCGCTCACCAAAAAAGGAAAGGAAATATTGCATTTTTCATTCTATGAATAGTGCGCATGGAAAAAGGTTGAATACGACATTTTATGCGTGCGTGCAAGCTGCCATGTGACACACAATGATTGGTTGGGCTTGCTCACATGGCAACTGACCCACGGTCTTGGTCAACATTTGATCCATTGAATTGCCATGTGACGACCTCCCATTGGTCACCAAAGTTGACGTGCCTGTTGACTCTATCTAGTTGTCATACGACCATTGATGTCTTGCCACATGGTGTCCACTAATTGGCTGATTTAAATATGTCAATATTCTCCCTAAAATATTCTTCATTACCATGTGGTCTCTCAAGATTGGTCGGGGGTTTCTGTTGTGGATTTCCATGTGTCATCCGCGAATTGATTAGTTCTCTCGGATGTCCTAATCACCTACTTACTCCGCGCACATTTCACATGTCACCTCTGATTGGTTAGTTTTGCTGACGTGAGTTTTGGTCAGTATGACTATTGACTTTCACCATGTATTACTCCTTGATTAGTAGCGCTTCTAGACTTTGACCGAGCGGCTAACAGGGCATGCTCACCACATGTCGCTCGTTGATTAGTCAGGTATGTTGACATGGCACCAATATGACATCCGATCTGTTGACCTAGTATGATCATTGATCGATTCAATTGTACAACCAAAAGGCAAATTTTGGATAGTCCAAGACCCTAAACTTAATTAAATAAATTTTATGGACCTAAATGAGAAAAATAGGGGTTGAAGGAATCATAAAGCATAAGTTATAAAGAAGAGAGGAAAATAGTAATTTAGTATAACTTTAGGGGCCATTCGGTAATTAATGAGAAATAGGGCTTGTACTTCTTCCAATGCATATTTGAGACAATAATGGGACACAAAAAAACTTGAGGGACCCAATTGAAAGATTTGGGAAAGTCTAATGTCCGAAAAGAAGAAGTTTTAACATATAGGGGCAAATGATAATTTTTCCCAAGTTAAGAACCAAATGATAATTTGGGGAAAGTTGGACCCTTAGGTGGAGAATAAAGGAAATATTGGCAATTCAATAAGTGCTGAGTGAAAAGAGTATGACCTTAAACTTGGGGGATTAACCTTAGAAAATATTAGGATTAAGGGTCGGTTTACCAACTAGTGAGTCGGATAGCCTGGAATCGTGTGGGCTAAACCGTAAAACCGTAAGAAAACTACGATAGGTTAAATTATAGAATGGTCAAAAGTGGAACCGACTCCATTGTTTCTATACATTGTAGAGAATGCAAGGAGCCACTTCGGTAGAACCAAGAGTGGGATTCCCAGAACCTCGTGGAACAAACAAGTTCCGTGATTCGAGGTGAGTGGGTGTATTGACGACATGTCCAATTAGACCAACCGGAGCATATAATGTAATGCTTGATTCACTATGTGAAAAGAGTAGGGAGCTGACCTTAAAAACTCATATAAGAATTGTAAATGAATAAGTGCATGCGCACTAAAACAAATATAATTTTAAAGGCTAAAGTAAGGAACGATCATGAGACCGATACATGCTGTGTAGCTACGGTCCGTTGGGACTGGGAATTGCTGGGCAATGGGCAATTTTGCTGATTGAGGAGACGGTCAAGTGATAGGTCAGTCTTTAAGGAATGCTATTATTGTGTTATGTTCTGATTGAATGAATGGGGTACGGATTATTGAGGAGAAGTAACTGTTTATTCACTGATGTGTGAGCTCACTCCCCTCCCCTAAAAGAATTGTGGGTTAATTCAAGGAGACACGAGGCAACAATGGAAAGGATTTTCCTGAGGTACGCACTCGTACCTACTCACGAAGTGCTTTAAGTTTCTTATAAAGTTGTTATTTTCTCAAGTTATTTTTGTAAATATTTTTGGTGGGATCAAATGATAAACTTTAAAAGAAAAGTTTCCAATTTTTGTTGCATTTTTAGGTTGTTTTGTCAGAAGACTTCATCCCTCTGAATTTTACTATAGTAAAGGTACCCACTATAGTGGTTATCAATGGGGATGGGATTCACGGGACTACAATCAACATAATCTGGTCAGGGCGTGACAACCCCTTTGAGTGGTATCAGAGCCTACATTTTCAAAAATGAAAATTTGAAAAGGAAATATTTTTATGATGGATGGAAAAATAGGAATAGCAATGTTAAGGCCTTTGTTTATAATATTAAAGTGGAGAGATGTACTCCCTTACTAATTAAACCTAAATGTTTCCATAGACAATGTAACACATTGATGAGTCAATGGGAGGACCCAACCAAGAGCTATTCAAGTAAGGGTAAAAAAGGGTTCTAAGTGGGAACTCACATGTGGAGGCTGCATCTCATGCATACATTCGGGCTTATCGGGATTTCTTGAGGGAGCACGCAGGAGTACCCCTGTCACTCCCCAACTCAGTTTGGTTGGATCCTCATGAACAACCCGCTACTCTCTTAGTTCAAGAGGAGTTTCCTCCTACTTTACTCGAGATGAGCTAGGATTAATTTTGACCTTATTCCCTGGAAAGACATATATCCAATAAAATGCAAGCTTAAGGAAAATTCAAGCATACCTGATAGAGGATAAGGCTCGGTATTATTTTCAGTCATTTTTCTCTTTTCCTGAAAAATGGATAGAAAGGAGGGGGTGAGTATGACTACTCAGTGAATAAGTTTTAAAAAATTAACTTTTAGGAAAAAGATTTGTATTGGAGTGTGCCAAACTCCTTTCTTTAAAAAATCCTTTCATTTAAAATCTCACGTTTTATCACCATTTCCTTATTTAATCACGGTATGTCATCACCCAACACACAACCTTTATCATGAAGGTCAAACACATATTCGCAGGCCAGCACGACCACTGAACCCACTTGTGGCTTCAAAGCGACTTTACCGGCCACCTAGATAGAAGTACGTCCACTTCTACCTTGAGAATGAGTGGATGTACGTGACATCTGACCCTCAATCCCGAAATCAAGTCTCCGTGTTCGTATGAGGACAAAGACCTCATCCCGTCCCCATCCTGGTCTCATGTACTTAGTGCTACTCCAAATTTCACACGGTCACCTGGTACGACGAACTGCCCTTATATTCACTGGGTTGTCCAGGGCCCTTAGAACGCATCACTAAACCTCATGGGTGTCTTGATGATCTCGTAATCATAGTGCATGCACAAACAATATTTTCTTATCATGTCATATAATCTGTGGTACCACTAGTCCAACGGCCCCGACCCTTAACTCAACCTACAGTTGTTTGTCTTTACTGGTCTAAAAACCTATCATGTTGCACTGCCACTAGTTAACTGAATATGTCGGTCCTGTCTCAGTACCATGGCCAAACAATTCATTTATTAGAGTTTTATGGCAAATATCTCATGTTTGTTTACGAGTTCCTGCTCGTGCCTACTAGTCTATGGCCCACTTGTTCGAGATTTTCAAAACCGGGCATAATAGCCCCCAAGTTCTAAAACCAAAGCCCCCACCCGACCTATAAGAGCTATTCGAGCTCCCGTCAAGAAGGTCTCCCATATCGTTTAAGCATTGGCACATAGTTAGGGGAGTGCACTTCCGATAAAATATATTTTCAACTGTCCATTATACCGATCGGGTATAAGGACATCTCTGCTCATAACCGATGAACGGATTTTCAACTTCCTTCGAGAAAGTTTCATCATACCAACCAGGTATGATCTACTTACAATCGATAAATAGTTTTTTCTGCATGATTTTCACATCACTCCTTTAAGTTGTGATGTTTACCACTTGGTAGTGGGTTTTCATTTCGAGGTACTTATTATCCCCAACCGGGTATGATATAAAATCCCACTCACCCATAAATTTAGTGAATTCCACTAGATCGGTTCCTTGTATTCACACGAGCTTGTCCTTGCTGGCGTTCCCAATAATTCATGTTCCTACACAAAATGAACATCTCGGTTCATTATCTCTCGGCCTAATATCCTTCATTCATTCTAAATGAATGAAAAAAAACTAAACTTTTATTTATTTGTAATTAGTTCCCTAAAGTTATTTTTCTTTAACTTTAGGTCCCAAATGCCATTTTTTCCTCAAATTGAGTCCCAAAACTTTTAAAATTCCCCTTGGGACATCAATTTATTCAATTTCACAAAAAGGGGTTTAAATTTCCCAAATTTTCAATTTGGTCCCCAACTTTTCCAAAATTACCATTTTGCACTTCCTTTACAAAAATGGTAAATTTTACCCCAAAAATTCTAAAATTTCTCAATTGGCCCTCTAATATTTTTATTATGCCCAATTGACCCTCAATTTTAGAAAATTGCATTGTAACCCCCCCCCCCCCTTTTGAGCTAAAGAAAACTAGGAAAAGAACTGGTCAAATCGAGTGAGAAAATCGAACCGGTCACAAACTCGATTATTAGGAAATTGGAAATTTACAACTCTCGGGTGATCCAAAGGGTTCATAAAACCTTGGAAAGGAACCTTATGACAAATTGGAAGAGAAAAACCAGACCGTTTTAGATGAAACGGATCCAATTTTTTGAACCGAGTCAGTTCATGCACCGGAACCGATAGAGAAAGGGCAAACATGGCAATTTATGGATCCCTTGTGACCCGAAGAGATTTATAAATCTTGGGAAGGAACCTTAGAACAAAGTAGGAGAGAAAAACTAAGCTGGTTCGGGTGAACCAGACTTGAACCAGATTAAACCGGTTTAAGGACCGAGTCAGTTTATGAACCGAAATTGATAAAGAGATGGTAAACTGGGAATTTTATGGACCCTAAGTGACCTAAGGAGTCACAAAAGTCATGGAAATGGATGAAAATCAAATCGGTTCAGGTGAACCAGATTCAAACCGGTTTCGACCGATTTTAATGACTATTGAATCGAATCCTAAATTTATTTTTCTAGGTGGCTTAAATAATTCAAATTGGAGATTTTAGGCCACCATTGGAAAGAAAATGAATTTAGGTAAATTTAGAAATTTTTAGATTTGAAAAAATCGGTCGAATGAAAGGTGAACCGATCGGTTTAAGCTTCGAACCTGGTTCGGACCGGTCCAGTATGGGAGCATGAAAAGCATTGGAAATCCGACTGGAATGAACATATCACAGTCATCATGTAACCCCGCCCTCATAGAAAAGGAAAAACTGGGAAAGAACCGGCTAACCTGAGTAAGAAAACCGAATCGATTCACAAACCCCGACCACTAGAGAATTGGCAAATTGGGAATTTTACAACTCTCGAGTGACCCAAAGAGTCATAAAAACATTGAAAATGGACTTTAGGACATTTTGGGAAAGAAAACCAGACCGGTTCAGGTGAACCGGATCATAACCGGATTAAACCAATTTGGACCTGTTTGAACCATCATTGAATCAGATGCTAAATTCATGTTTCTAGGGGCTTAGAAAATTCAAATTGGAGAATTGAGGCCACCATTAGATAGAGAATGAATTTAGATAAATTTAGAAATTTTTAATTTTGAAAAACTTGGTCGACTCATGCCTGAACATGTCGGTTTAAGCATTAAACCCGTTTTAGACCAGTTCAGTCAAATTCAGAACAATGTCATCTTCTTCCTTCAGATGACAATACTGTTCACTCACCGGAAAATCGAACAGTGTCGTCTAAGATGAAAAGTTTCTGTTCAAGGAGTTTCAGACAATGAATGACTGCCATAAAGGTGCCAATCGAACGACCAAGGAGTCCCCGAGCTTCCTATATAAAGAGCCCCTCCTCATTCGTCCTCCTCACACTTGAAAACTCCTCTCTCTCTACTACTCTAATTTTTAGTGAAGCTCGAATAGGAGCTCTGCCTTGGGCATTTTTCTGAGCCAAAGAAGGTGAGGTTGGGTTCCTTAGACTCGAGGAGAAGTCAGCTACCCGATGGTACTCTCCAATTGTTCCGAGGATCGTCGGAGAAGCGTCGGCGTGATCGAAAAGTGAAGCAGCTCCGGCCGACCGAAGTTACCCTATTTTTGTCGAGCTAAAATAGGCCAATTTGAGCCCTCCTCAGGCCAAACCATGCTCTCCCAACACTCCCTCATCCCTCATAAGACCGAATTACAATTGAAAGGTAAGTCAATTTGGCTCCCCTCTATAATTTTCGATCAGTGTAAGAGAGAGAACCGACTAATTTTCACTAACTGAATTCTCCATCAATTTGAACTGAATTGATGCAATTCTTAATCCTATGAGAAACCTCGGGACAAGAGCTATCTGCCAAGATTGAAAGCTCGGACCGCCGCACCCTGACAATAAGCTTTCAAAGCTTTCTCTCTCTAAGTATAGTTTTTTGTTAAAGCTCCGTTTGAGCTCAATTTGGATCCAAATGACACGATTCAAAGTTCCATTGAATCATGTGGAAGTATAGGAACTCAATTTTACCTTCAATTTCAATAATTAAACCTAATTGAATGGTCAATTTGATGAAATCATATTTGACCAGTTTGAAAGGGTGAAATTGGGGTAAAATTTTGGGAAAATTGGGGATTTCAAAAAATTGAGTGACCAAGGTGCAATTTCTCAAAATTGAGGGCCAATTGGCCATGAAAAAAAATGTTGGAGGATCAACTGGTCAATTTTTGGAAATTTTGGGAGTTAAATTGCCATTTTTGTAAAGTAGGGGCAAAATGGTAATTTTTTAAATTTTGGGGACCAAATTGGAAATTTGGGAAAATTGAACCCTTTTGGGATTTTGAATAAATTGAGGACCCAAAGTGAAATTTTGAAAGTTTCAGGACTCAATTTGGGGAAAATTAGCTTTAGGGACCTAAAGTTAAGGAAAAAGAACTTTAGGGACCTAAATGCAAATAATTAAAAGTTTGGGCATTTTGTTTATTCGTGAGTAATGAAGGCTATTAGGCCAAATGTTAATGAACAAGGATGTTCATATCATGTAGGAACATGAAGGATCGGAAACGCCAACAAGGATAAGCTTGCGTGGAGGCAGAAAGTCACTTTAAGGAAAAAAATACACTCCACTTATACAGTGAGTGGGAATTTTCACATCATACCCGGTTGGGATGATGAGTAAATTGGAATTAAAAACCACTAATAAGTGGAATTTTAACATCACACCTCGATGGGGTGATGTGGAAACTACGCGGAAAAACTACTTATCAGTTATAAGTAGATCATACCCAGTTGGTATGATGAATTTCCTGTAAGGAAGTGGAAAACTCGTTTAACGGTTGTAAGCGGTGATGACTTCACACCCGGTTGGTGTGATCGACGAGTGAAAATATATTTTGTCATAAGTGTTCTCCCGTGATTGTGTGCCACTACTTAAAAATTTTGGGAGACCTTCTTGACAGGAGCTCGAATAGCTCGGTTAGGCCGGAGGCCTTGGTTTTGGAACTTGGGGGCTAGAATGCTTGATTTTGAAATTCTCGTACAATGGGCCCAAGGCCAGTTGGCACGAGCAGAAGCTCATAAACAAACATGATATTAAGCCATGAAAATTTTAATGAATGATGTGATTTGGTCATGGTACCAAGATAGGACCAACGTACTCGATGGATTGGTGGCAATGCGACAAGGTCAGGTTGACGGATCAGTCTAGACAAACAACTGTAGGTCAAGTTGAGGGTCGGGGCCGTTGGACCAGTGCTACCAAAGATTAACGGCTTATATGGAAAACTTTGTTTATGCATGCACTGAGGTTCTAGACCATCAAGATGCCTAAGAGGGGTAGTGATGTGTCCTAGGGGCTACTGGACGACATGGTGGAGATAAGGGTAGTTTGTCGTGCCAGCAGTCAGGAAAGCTTGATGTAGCTTCATGCGCATGAGACCGGGGTGTGGTCGGGATGAAGTCTCTATTCTCATACAGACACGGAGTTTCTTTTCGGGTTTGAGGGTCAGATGTCACGAACATCCACTCATTCCCAAGGTAGAAGTGGACGGGCTTCTATCTAGGTGGTCTGTAAAGTCGCTCCGACGCCACAAGTGGGTGCAGTGGAAGAGTTGCCTTGCGAATGTGTGATCCCTTCTTGATGAAGGTGTGTGTTGGTTTGTTAAACACACCGTTTGTGGTTAATGATGAGTAATGGTTTTGAAAATCGAGAAATTGAGTAAGAAATCTTTTTTAAGGAAATAAGGAGTCTGACACACTCCAATTCAAAAAATATTTTATTGAATTTTTTATAAAATACCCATTCACTTAGTTGTAGAAACTCACCCACCCTTTTTATCATTTTTCAGGAATAGAGAAATGATTAGGGATAACACTAGGATTTATCCTCTGTTAGGTATGCTTGAATTCCTTTTAAGCTAGTATTTTGATTGATATATGTTATTCCAGGGAACATAGCTATAAATTTTGCCTAGCGCCACTTGATTAAAGAATGGGAAAAACCTTTCTTGAACCAAGAGAGCAGTGGGTTGATTACAGGGATCCGACCAAACTAGGTCGGGGCGTGACACATTGGATGAGTGGGACTTTTTAACGTAATACACGGTTAGGGTGATGCGCGCCTCGTTGCAAATTGAGAAAACCGCTATGAGTGGGATTTTACAACATAATACCCGGTTGGGGTGATGAGCACTTTTTCTAAATTAAAAATCTATTGTGAGTGGAGGTTTTTGGCATCATACCCGATTAGGAGGATAAATGCCCTCTTTGAAGATTGAAAACCATTTTCCAGAAAACATCTTCCTTGACTGTGTGCAACTACTTAAAAATTTTGGGAGACTTTTCTGATAAGAGTTGGGACACCTCCAACATACTGGAGGCCTAGATTTTGAACATATAGGGCCTAAGGCCCAGTTTTGAAAAACTCGTGAAGTGGGCCCAACCCCAGTGGGCACAGGCTAGAGCCCGTAGACAAATATGATTATGAGAGTCATGAAAAACTTTCAAAATTGGCTAATTTTGTGTGAATCTCCACCATGTCGAATTCGGACCGATGGACTCAATGGGCTAGTAGCAGTGAGTCAGGGCCTGGTTGACGGACTAGTTGGGCTAACAGCTATGGAGCCAAAGCCGAGAGTCAGGGCCATTGACACCAAAGATAAAGGATCATAATCCTAAGATTGTTGTTTCTACATGCACTGTGATACGAAACCATCGAGACGCCTAGTGGGGTAGTGTTAGTTCTAAGGGCTATTGGACGACCCAGATGCGATAAGGGCAGTATTATCGTGCCAGTGTGTCATGAAGCTCAGAGTAACTTCCTATGCACTGAGATCGGGGCAGAGTTAGGATGAGGTCTTGTCCCACATAGTAGGCACGAAGTACATTCGGGTCTGAGGGTCAGACGGGTAATGTCCACTCAGATTCAGGGTAGAAGTCGAGGACTTCTATCAAGGTAGATGGTAAAGTTGCTCCGATCCCCAAGTGGGTGCAGTCGGAGTACTGCATCTATGAAAGTTTGTACCATTTATAATAAAGAGCGTGTGATTATTTGCTAAACACCTCCCAAGCAAGGGGAAGTGTTAAAAGAGTTGAACTCACATACCACTGAATTAAATGATAACTTGAAAGTTATTTTTTTGAAAACTCACACTAACACACGCTCACTAAGTTGTAGAAACTCACCCCTCCCTTTAAATCTCTTTTAGGAAAGCATACCACCCCTTAAAGAAATCTCGAGGACAAGCCTTTAATTCAGGTATTTTAAATTTTTTAAGCTATTAAGTTTTATATAATGCTATTCAAGTAAACAAGGTCAGAAGATACATCGGACTCTTCTTTGGTTTTGGGAAGTGGTGACTGTTCTTAGACCAAAAATAGTGGCAGATTACTCATAGGGTTACAGCTAAATTAGGTTAGGGTGTGACAAAATTCCTCAAAGGAGGGGAGAAGTTGTAAGCCCTGTTTTCACATAATAGGAAAGCCAAACAAGAATACCAGAAAATTTTGAGGTTAAAACTAACTGGAATTGATAAGTAATAGTCAAAATGGGAAATTGGGAATCCTAAATGGCTAACAAATAACCAAAAACCATGGAAAGGAACCATGGATGAAATTGGATGTGAAAACCGGATCAGTTCAGGAGGGTGAAGCAGATTGAACTGAGATGAACTATAGGGAACCGATTTAAAGATTCATTTTTCTAGATGCATTAAAAACATCAATTTGGAAAATTGAAGCCACCACTGTATAGAAAATGAATTTACACAAATTTAGAAAATTTTAAAATTTAGAAAACCGGTTGAATCGGGCTTGAATCGGTCGATTTTTGAATTCAGGTCATAGAACCCATTTAGTCCGGACCGGTCAACATCCAACCAGTCAATGGACCGCTGCCAGTTCAACACCTAGTCAGCAGGCGTGACTAATCAGCGCATGACACCTGGCAAAGTATGCGCTCAATTAGTGATGGCCAATCGGAGTGCAACACTTGTCCTCGGTCAACGGTCAAGAAGGAAAGTCCACCTCAGCTGCAACTGACCAATATGAGTGTGACATATGTCCTCGATCAATGGTCAGAGAAGCCCCATCAGTCGGCTGACCAATGGGAAGCGGACACATGGCAGAGGTGCCACGTTAGCATCCGACTGTGATGTTAGAGAAACGGTCAACCAATTAGAGGTTGACACATGATATAGCCACGTCGGATGGCCTCAGCCAATTAGAGGTGACATGTGGCAGTGACAGTATGTGTTAGGAGGGAGATCTAACATATTTAAATTAGCCAATCAGAGGATGCCACATGTCATAGTCAACAAACGATAAACATATGGTTAGCATCCACATTGGAATGAGCGACCAACCAACGATTGACGTAGACGATGATTGGAAGTTACGTCAGCAAAGCCAACCAATCACAGAGTGCCACGTGGTAATTCATGCATGTGAAGCTCACACATGTGCGCACAATGTCTTTGTCAACCTCTGAAAACTGGTAGAGAGGATGACCAGGTGAGCTCTTCGATCTCTGATGATTGAAGAATGCTTCGATATGACCATTGATGGTTGAGTTAGGGGTTGAGTCTTGGGTAGACGGTTCACCGATCAGTTGTGGGGCTCCCTATATAAAGATCTCCTCCCCACTCATCGTGCTCATCCTGAAAACAATCAAAGAAGAGAGAGTGCTCAATTTTCCAGTGAGGTGTAAACCAAAGCTCCCACATCGGCATTTTCTTCAACCTTTGACGTTGCATTTGGAGTCCCTAGAGTCGGAAGTCGTACTGAATTCTCTCTAAAAGTCATATTGCTCCCAACTCGGGTGACATGATTACCAGAGACCATAGCTCCTCCATCCAACCACCTCCCATGACAATCTTGGTACCTATGAAAATATGGGAATGTCAGCTTTCCATTGCCATCTCTCTCGACCCTCAACTCCGCCTCTATAGTTTTTGGAGGGATCACACAATACACGATATCTAATGATTGGAAATATAGTAACTATTTCAAAGGCTAATTCTAACGACATCAACAACCCTCGTGAGTTGAGAAAAAATTAGTAAATCCCTCATATTAACAACTTTCCATAGCCATCAGTCAACCCCGATTTGTTTGATTTTTGGGTATGAATTAAATTTATAAAATTTTAGATCTTGGCTTAAGTGTCCAAGCTTATTAAAATGAACATTGCATGAGCTATAGACCACCTATCAAGGTGATTCAAGTGGCCACAAATTCCTTGAAAAGTCAGCTTTCAAATTACACCAGCCTCAATACTGACGTGACATCTCTGGTGAGTTCCCAGCTTTGACCCTACTGTTACTCATTTTCATGCAAGTTTCCAATCAAGACTAGGGGGACCTTGACACTTAGTTTGGTAATTTTTAGAGAAAATGGAAAGGAGTTCGAAATGATGTTGTGAAATACTTACAGTTTTCCTAGGACATCTGATTGATTTACGAGTACCATTCTAGTACACCGCTATGATGAGAAGTTACAGGATTGAGTCGTATGTGTAAGGGGCATGTGCGAGCAAGTGGGGGTAGTGTAGCCATGACCCCAAGGTGTTGAGACACCTAGATGCAAGAAAACACTTCAGAAGTATTGGTGATGCGAACATCACTAATATGCTAACAACACCCTACACCAAATATGGCAAAACCCAAGACTTTCACGATACAAGTATGAAAAGATGGAATATACCTTATTTATGTGAGAAATAAGGTATGGAATATGTAGACTCCACACCCAAATCCTCTAATAAGAACTCTTAGAAAACCTCGGGTGATAAGTCCTGATTGCTTGAATACCACAAGTAAAAATCTGATAAGTTCAAAGTTCTTTCAAGATACAAAGAAGACAAAACCTCACAAAATTGAATTCCCAAAAGTGTCTGTCCTCCAATATTGTAAAGTATGCCTTTTATAGGCAGAGATAACAACTGAATAACCTAAAAATAAGAAAAATATATCTTATGGTTACATGTCAATCATATATAATCTAAATATCTAGGATATTTTAATAACTAATTTAAAAATCTGAATTTAACTAATTAAATATCTAATATTATCATTTAATATCGTAGAAGACTTATTATATTAATAAATCTCTACTCATTAATTAAACATAGACCTTCTCGTGGGCTTTTCTTGGGCTCTTCAATTGGGCTTCCACTTGAATTTTTGGCAATCTCTTTAATCAGCTCATATCAAGTTTATTTGAATCTTTTAGCCCCTTAACCTTGTGATTGGGCACTCTTGAAGTCTCAAATGATCATTTATCCCATTTGGTGATAAAATGTTCAGCTCCATTGTAGGTTCGATTGATTGGACTTGTGAATTCGTAGTCTTTTTAGTCGGATTCACATCATTTTGCCCCTCTTGAAAATAATTTGTCCTCAAATCTTCTTTTCGTTTATCACCTACATCAAAAGACATTAAATTAGAAATATTTATGTTATAGCCAACAATATATTTGCTAGATAACTTCCTATTGTAATTATTACTTGTGAGTTTTAACACTTTAAATAATCACTCTAATCTAAGAAATTTTGATAGTTTTCTATTAATAAACCGTTCATTTCTCAGATGTATGCTAATCCAAATCCCTAGATAAAAAACAACCTTCTTGAAACTCTTGTTGGCTAGATTAATATTTTCTTGAGTATGTTGTTTTCTATCCAATAGATTAAAATCATAGATAATCTCTAATAGTGATAAATTAGTCACTGAATAAATATAACAATTATATACAAACACAACATGTGGTAAACATGTAGTTGAAAATAGAAGTTTTGTATCCAACAAAGTATTCCAAGAAAAATTAAGCGAATTAGTATCAATGATTGTAAGCAAAACATATCTTCCATATAATGTATCATCAACTACATTTTTCATACCTTGCTTACACTTTATCACATAACCAGATGTATAAATAAATTCTGCCCACCTTGCATGACACTCATTCAGGTTGAGGGTTACTTCGCTGAACTTTTCATTATAATGTGCAATTGATCTTCTTTCCTAACTTACCAAATAAGATGTTTGTTAATCTCGAATTACCTTAATATTCATGTCAATGGAAATCCCTTCAAAACTTATAACATATCCAGGAAATACAAGTTTATCCGAACAAACGATAAATATCTTAAAATTCTAAAACAACTTACCTTTCCTTAAAACTTCTAACATAATTTTCAAATATTCTGTAAGTTCATCTAAGATCTTATCATGTACTAGGACGTCATCAAAATATATATAGTCAAACTTTAAAATGATAACATGCAAGATATGGTTTATTGATATCATGATAGTGGTAGAGGCATTAATCAATCCAAAAATCACAATTAACCAATCATATAGACCTAGTCTTGTTTCAAATATGTTTTCAAATTATCATTTTCTTTAATTTGAAATTGATGATATTCACTCTTAAGATCAAGTTTTGAAAATAAATATTATCCATGCAACTCAATAATAATATTATATAAATGAGAAAGATGTCGTCGATACTTTACCGTGATATTGTCAATAGCTCGACAATCGATGCATATTTGCCAAGTTTTGTCCTTCATGGTATGACACATGGTCACTTGCTCTTACGTATATATCTCTTTTCCATTTGTTTTAGGACTTGGTGTTGACTTTGATTCTTGATTTCTCGAACTAGTGGCAAACCTGGAGTTATCTTCTTTGGAATGACATTCTTGAATTCTTGCAAAAGAAAAATACTAATGCTCGGCAAATATCCGACAATATGGTTTGTAATATATAAATCCTTATACATAAGTACTGTAAGGATAGGATCTGAAATTATATCTCGCTTTTTCTCTTCATAAAACTGTTTTTACTCTCTTTTCTTTTTATTATGGCTTTTTTCTCTTCCATTTCAACATTGCCTTTTCTCTCATCATTTTCAATTCTGACTTTTCTCTCTTCAATTTCAATTCTGATTTTTCTCTCTTCTTTTTCAATATTGCCTTTTCTCTCTTTCTCTTCAATTTTAGCTTCTCTCTTCTTGTTTTTTTTACTATTTTCTTCTCATTTACCTTTTTCTTTTTCAAATGATCCTGAAAAACTTATTGTAAAGTTAGAGGTACAAGAGATATTGATTTATTATTCATCACGAATGAATACCTATCTGTTAATCTATCATATTTAACTTGACAATCTCATTTACAAGGTTCTCCCAATAGAATATGACATGCATGCATTGGTACTACATCACATAATACTTCATCCTAATATTTCCCAATAGAGAATGACACTAATACCTGTTTGGTTACCTCGAATTTGGGTTGATCATTCAACCTTTGAATTTGATATCGCTTTGGATGCTTTATTGTATGTAATGCCAACTTCTCCACAAGTTCGGTGCTAGCAAAGTTAGTGCAACTTTCCCCATCTATGATAATATAATAAACCTTATTTTTCATATAACAACGAGTATAAAATAACTTCACACGTTGGTTGTCCAAGATGTCACCAATCAATGACTTGTCCCAAGTAGTATGTTGATTGAAGGAATTGAACTTGAGGTTGCCGCGATTAACTTTGAGATCATCAAACTCCCCTAGTCCTATGGATCGAAGTATCGAGATCGATTGCTCTACAATTGTTTGATGGAAGTATGTTGATGTGAGCGTCGTCTCACACCTTCTAAGCAATCCATTCACGTATAAAGTGGCTCAAATTCAGATTTCACTATTTATTTCATTTGACTCTTCATTGCTTTCCACTGTAGGTTTTGAATGGGCATTATGGAACCTTCTTCTTTCATAGTGTTTTCTCGTCGTTGGGCCTTATGATCCTACCAATTGGTAGAAAGAAAAGAACATCGCAACTCTCCCTCACATGTTTCACTCACCCACTCGTGTTTCACACTAAAACAGTTTTTTTATATAATCAAAACACTCCTGTATTTTTCCACTCATTTGTCTTTTTTTAATCTTAATTGAACTTAAAAATAAATCGTTTCTGCGAATTAGTTCAACTTGAGGAACAATCAAGACAAATCGATAAGTTTTTCAAAAATCAATTCCAAAAAAATTTAAGTGAGAGGTATGAATACACTCAGAAAAAGAAGAGTGAAATTTATATAGATAAGAAAAATATGAAACTTAGATTGAATGAAATAATAAACTCAAAAGGTAATATGAAGTAAAATTAGATAGAGTAAAATAAATAAGAATAAAAATCAAGATAGAATTATGCACCTCTCTTTTTTTGCCCTTTTTTGCACGAATTTTTTTTACTTTTTTTACTCTTTTTTGCCCTTTTTTCTCTCTTTTTTTTTTACTTTTTTGGCACAATTTTTTTGGCTTTTTCTTTCCTTTTTTTTTACACTTACTGAAAAGAAGATAGATAGAAGAAGATAAGATTTTGTTTATTTTTTTAAAGAATAGAAATAGGTAGAGATGATTAAAAAAAGAAATAAATATAAAAGATATGATGAAACTTGTCGTGCAATTGTGTGTTCTGATATCAACTGATGCAAATCTCACCAATATGCTGACGACACCCTACACCAAATATGGCAAGACCCCAAAACTTTTACGACATAAGTACGAAAAGATAAAATATATCTTGTTTATGTGAGAAACAAGATATGTGATGTGTAGACACCACATCCAAATCCTCTAAGAAGAACTCTTAGAAAACGCCGAGTGATAAGTCCTAATTGCTTGAACGCTACAGGTAAAAACTTGATAAGTTCAAAGTTTTTTCAAGATAAAAAGAAAATAAAACCTTACAAAATTTAATTTACAAAAGTGTCTGTCCTTTAATGTTGTGGAGTATGCCTTTTATAGGCAGAGATAACAACTAAATAACCTAAAAATAAGGAAAATATATCTTGTAGTTACATGTTAATCATATCTAATATAAATATTTATGATATTTTAATAACCAATTTAAAAATCTAAATTTAACTAATTAAATATATAATATTATCATTTAATATCGTAGAAGATTTATTATATTAATAAATCTCTACTTATTAATTAAATCTGGACTTTCTCGTGGGCTTTTCTTGTGCTCTTCAACTGGGCTCCCACTTTCATTTTCGACAATCTCTTTAATCAACTCATATCAAGCTTGTTTGAATCTTTTAGCTCATTAACCTTGTGATTGAGCCCTCTTAAATTCTCAAATGATTATTTATCCCATTTGGTGACAAAGTGTTCAATTCCATTGTAGGTTCGATTGATTGAACTTGTGAATTCGTAATTTTTTTTAGTTGAATTCACATCAATCGGTTATGTTAGAGTGGCTTCCACACTCTAGTTTTTTCCGAACGCGGTATCACACATGTGGCAATATACTCTAGGGGTGTGTTATGTGTATGGGGCTTAAGTAACTCATATGTCTACCTAAGTAGCCCAAGTTTCCGAGCCTGAGTAGCTCGAGATGAAGGACGTACAATGAGTAGCCGAAAGTGTCGGCCAAGTGTAGGTCAAATATAGGTCATACGTGTGTGTCGGGCTTGAGTTCCTAATGTATGCATTATTTTATGGCATATATATATATATATATATATATTAATGTCCATGTGATGATAACATGGGAGAACGAAAATAGCCCAACGGTAGGGTAGACTACAAGTCGGATGATCCCATACCGATGTCTAAATGGGCAAGATAAAACACAGGATTTAAGATAATGAGTCCCACTAAAGAAATTGAGAATTGTAATAGCTAATTTACTGGAAGCGTCTGAGTAATAAGAAATGTAATGGTAGGACGCAAATACCCCATTTATTGATATGTAAACTCACTACACTCCACTAAACCGTATGAGGCAGAAAGGAAAATGTACTAAATTATGTATCGCTCGAGATAATCTTATACCTTTCTTACGAAATTACTTTAAATTTCTTATTATTTTATTATTTTCTTGAAATATTTTAATAAATTATTTAGATGGGGTCAAACAATTTTAAAAAAAAATTAAATTTTCGTTAAGATTTTCATGTTATTTTATCGGTCATTATTATGAAATTACCTACTATAATAGCTACCCTCTCCCATTTTCACTATTATAAAATTACCTACTAACTATAATAGCTATCGACAGAGATACGCGGAGATTTATTGGACTCTGACCAAGAGAATCATTCGAGACATATAGACAAATAAGCTTCAAATTCTTATTCTCCAAATTCATAACTTAAAAAGCCATGATCTTGTGCTGATATCTGAGTATACATACGTTGATTGCAGCCCGAAATACTTCCTGTTATATGTATATACAGATCCAGATTGACTGCTCAACCGATAAAGCTCCATGGTATCATATTCAGTTAAAGGATACAGAGTTCCAGGACTAGTATCAACAAATAAATGTACAAAAGCAGCTGAATATCTATCCACCTATCACTTGATCCATCACAAAAGGGAAAAAAAAAAAAAAGAAATGCTACCCATAGAATTTGAAACAACATCATTTTCTTCAGTCATTGGTAATGATCTTCTACCGCATCTACAACACTCGATGAATGTATGGATGTTCTCTGAAGCCTCATTTGTTCCCGAAACTTTGCTATAAACTCGCCAGCCTTCTTATCAACCTCACTCATGCAATCAAAATCACCCCCCTTGTCAATGTCCGACTTGGCTTGGAGCTCAGCCTCCTTGGATTCCATTGACTTTCTATCCTGAAGCTTCTTCTCCTCGTGATTGGGGTAGCTCCAAGTGTTTGGCCTTGTCATATAGTTGAGTCCATCAATATCTCCCTTTGAAAAGGCTAATTCATCATCAGAAGCACCCAGTTCCTCCCCTTTTCTTGGGTAAGACTGTCCAGGAGGATCATTCTTCTGTTGTACTGCCCCAGGAGTCTTGCTTTCTGCTGATTTATCTCTAGCTCTGAATGTCCTGACTGACTTACCCCTAACAGAAGCTCTGGTGCTAGCATCTCCAGAATTTACAGGAAGCTTCATGGAGCCTTGTACTGAACCTTCACCATAAGAGGAATTGGATCTATATTCTCTTCTGCTGCTCCGGTCAGAAGTTCGGGTACACTCCTCATAGTTTGAGTGATTATTGCTACAGGGAAAGGGCTCACTGGAACCATTCTGTAGAAGAGATCCGCAGGAACGAACTTTATTTTCTAGGAAATCGTGCCTATCTTCATCACTCAAGTCCATTAGCCCATTTCTGAACTTCTGAGCATGCTCAGTATACTCGTGAGAATGCATTGACCCAATTCCACTTCCACTAGAGTCTTTCCCACACCTTGGATTTTTTGGCATGCTCTTCTCAATGGAAACCCTGTTTGTGCAATGCTGTGAATCCGGCTCAAAGAAAATGCAGGCTCCATCATCCAGGGAAGAAGCCCTAACAGATGACTGTGAAGGCCCCTGGTCCCTCTTCTTCTCTCGAGCATCTTCCTTGCGTACTTCAAACAAGTTAGGAGTTGCAGAATGAGAAGAAGACTGCAGACTGGGTGATGGAGAGGGTATGGAATTCCCGTGGGATGCAAAAGACCTGGACCTAACGGACCATGGCTTGGGGTGCCTGAATTGCGATTCTTCAACGGAAAGAGGACTTGAATGGAGAGATTGTTTCAGGGGAGCCGGACTAGAGTCCTTCCGCCGTTCCACACTTCTCAATCTCGAGCTCCAAGGAATCGGAGAAGGCAACGAAACCGAACTATCAAACTTCTCCTCCAAATCAAGGGGACCCATTTCACCAAAGCTTCCATATTTACAACCATCTGAGCTAAAAGAAGAGTCTACAGTGCATGTGGCGTCAGAATCTGGCCCGCCTTTAGCTGCACGTTTGACTTCAACGTGCTCAGCAGTTCTCGACCTTAGACTCCTAACAGGCAGCCCTAAAGGCTTGTAATTACTGTCGGCATCGGGGCTATAGTTCGGGCGAGTCACCATAATCACCGGTGGGGACTGAAGGTACTGAGAGCTCCAGCTATGGATCTCGGGGTTCTCAGGGTGCCCGCTATGGATCTCCGCATCCCTTCGGAAATCAAAAGATTTCGACTTCAGCTTCCTCTCGAAAGCAAAGGTCTCACCTTGGCTCTGCCCATTATCCCAATACTGAAACAGCCCATTTTCATGAAACCTACAGCCATATTTCCTTGATTGTTTTAATTCAACCCACAGCAGAAGAATGGGGTACTGACAAAGCGAAGCAGGAGGATGGCTGAAAATAACGCAGGCGACAGTTTACACTAAAAGGGGAGAGTTTGAGAGTTCGTACCCGTCGTCAAAAATCGACAGGAGGCCCTCCATGCGGGACGAGTAAGGCTCGGGAAGCTCGGAGGTTTCGCTGCGCTTCTCGGCATTCCGGCGGCTGAAGAGCCCATAGGAGACGGCAATGCCAATGAAGAGGAGGTGGAGAAGCTCCCAGAGGTTGGTGAAGGGGGTCTCCGAGATGAAAGCGGGAGCTTCCGAGGGGAAGATGGGGATGGCGAAGAGGAATACGGCGCAGAAAAGGGATTTGAGGAGGAGGCCGGCGGAGCATCTCCCGGAGGGCGTCATTGGGGCAGTGCGGAGTTTGTTGGAGAATGTTGGATCTGCCATTGAAAGGGAGAAGAGCTCTGCAGGCTTTCTAAGTATTTATTATCCCCCTTCCCTCTTTAGCAAGATTTGATGGGGAAAGTAGGGGGAGAAGTGGAGATGATGAAGAAAGGAAGACTTTGAATACAAGGTATATGAAAAGGATAACATCAACAATTTAAATAAAATAAGCAAAAGATGGAAGCTTGAGAACTACAAAGTCAGATCGATGCCATGGGAAGACGACACAGAGAGCAAGCACAAAAAAGTTGCGTGTCAATTCGGGTGGTAACTGCAAAGATATGGATTTTGCATTAATATAGAAAACTTGTAATGTAATCTTCTTGGTAAAAAAATCATTTTAGTTATATTGTTAATTTTCTAATAATGACCGTTAAAGTGGCAAAAGAGTTGGTCCAAGGACAACAATAAAAATTATCGTACTTGCTTGTCCGACCCCATTCCAACAGCATTTTATTCTTTTTTTTTTTTTACCTTTTTCAAAAAATAAAATAAATCTGTTAATTTAACGTCAACATCTCAAAATCAAACAAATATAAACCCATAAACTTGTAAAAAGACACTAAAATACTTTAAAAATAATAAATTTATTTATGTTTCAATAAATTAAGTATAATTAACAATAAATACTCTTAAATCTCATTCCCATTTTCATTCCTATATCACAAAGAGGAACTTGGAGCTTATACAATCATACAATCCCACAACCCTCCTACAGCCATCCTCCAGGCATGTCAATCTGTGATAATATCCAAGTTTGGCCTTCTGTGGCCACTCAACGAAGCTACATGAAGGACCTTTTTTAAACTCTACACAAATAAGATTCTCTCTCCCACACTCCATTCAGAAATGAAGAATCTAAATTAATAATATCAAATGGAATGAAAAGAGGGGTAGGTGTGCAAATATTATCACATAATCTACGTAGAATGTTAGGCATCTGGTTGCTGTATCAACTGAGAATATATGTACTCATCGACCTTCTGCTTTGCCAAAGCCACCTGTTAGCCATAAACTCAATTTAAGATGCAAAACCCTTGAAAAAGATCTTGCTTGCTTTTGATACCAAGATTCAGCAAAGTTTCGCTAGGATGATAATAACTGACTAATTAAGTACAAATGAGCAACCAATGTCTAATCAATAGAAGTTCTTTTTTCCCTAGCATAGGTAAATCACAATAGTACCATGAAGAAAAAACATGATAAAATACCAAAATGGGGAAAAGGGTGCCTTTAAGTGCAGTCTGATTCCAACATAATTGTCAACATTTTGCTGCCTAAATTATTGGTAAGGAGTGAATTTCCAGTTGAAAGGCATGAAACTAATTCTGCAAATGAGAAACAAGAGCTTAATTTGCAAAAGACTAAACATTTAAGGATTACCTGTTGGGCACTGCCGGCAAACTGGATGTGCCGATGTTTCTGCTCACCCCTCCCACCATACACCTACAAAAACGAATGCTTCCTGAAACCCTAGAGATTACAAGAGACCTACCAAACATGTAAGATAGACAAGGCACTGGCATGACTCAATATGATGTCTTTTGTGATTATAGAGGCAACAAGATCATGATTTTTGTCCATAAATATAGCAACACCAAGTTCTGAGTGTAAGATAACAGATGTTTCTAAAAATGAAGAGAAATACCAGTACCAGGGCAAATGAAGAACACTTGGCATTCAAGCAAATCAAATGCCAAAATTCTTTGGAAAACAGTATATTAACTTTTTAACTCTAAAAAGTTATCCCTAGTATTGTTAAATTAAAGCGTGAGCAGACATTACATATCCATGCATATACCTTTATCATTGCTCCCGATTCGTTCCTAATCCTTGATATGTTGGACCCGGATTTTCCAATCAACCCACCGACCATCGTTTCAGAAATCAGCATCTCGAATGTTACATAATCAGCTGAAACAAGTTTGTCTTGAAAGTAATGTAGTTGTAACAAAATAAATCATAACTGAAAGCCTCGAGATGAGCAAAGGATGGTCTTTTGACAAAACAAAATGTAGCCACTACCTGAACTTGGGTTAATTTGTGACTGAGCAGGCCGAACTAAATTGTAATTGTATGCGGGACTGATTGATATCACCTGACGAGGGGGATTTTCTCTGAGTGTATTTTTTTTATTACATCAGTGTTCTGAAAAACACTCAATGGAAAAGTCAAAAAATAATTGAATGTGAATCCTGTATAGGACCTTAAATAGTGCCCTATCTCTTCCAAAGCCTTGAGCACTGCAGGTACATCACCTGATAGCTAAATAAAATTGATAGACATCAGCCAGAGATAATAAATGGAAGGGCTTAAACTCAGAGATTGACTTCCATGAGAAGATAGATGAAAGACAAGGACTATCCTTCTGGAAGTTCTTAGAACTTTAATGACAGTGGTATTAGAAATTATGACTATCCTAAATAACAACAATTTAAAACACAACATAATGAATCCGAATCAGTAAATAATAAGAATAGTACTTTCAAAGATTATGTCATAAAAAATGTCAAGCTAACTGAACTTAACTGACTGAAAGATACACAATGGAAAAAAAATATTGGGTGCAAAAGGTCATACGAGCTACATAAAAATAAGCATTTGTTCAGGATAACAAAAAGAGAAACCCACCTGTACTATTCGATCTGATTCATGAGCAGACGCGCATAGGGGCAACTGACTAGGAGCTAAAACCGTGATTGTAGCACCAGAGGAGTCCCTTAATTTCTCAATATTTTCACCCGAAACACCAATTAGACCTCCAGCTTGGGACCCAGCAATCAAAAGCCTGATTGCATTGGCAGCCAAATGAGCAGGTCCAATTTTAAGTACCTCGTTGTTATCATCCTCCTGCTTCAGTAAAATGATCATTCAAAATGCAATTGAAATCTAGAAAACCAAGAAATAGTTTTAAGATGCCTAACAAGAGAAAAATCTCCAGCAGCAACGGAACATTGATGGATAGGTGCCCTGTATGTTAAACTACACATTTACTCATTCAAAAGTGCAACATAGTGAAGATCAACATATCTTACAATGTTCTCCCTTGTGTCAATTTTTTATAGATAACATATTTCCACTATCCTTCATTCTTCCCCTCCAAATGAAAAGGGCTGGAACTACTTAAGAAGGAGAGACCACAACCACATCCAATCTCCAGAAGTGTTCCAAAAGAACTTTTTGCTAAAGTCTAGAAAGATGAATCGTTTTTTCTTCAAATTTAGGTTTCCCAAGCACACGATGAGCACCTTATGCTACAGTACGACTAAGCTATCACGATATACAATCAACTAATGAAATAAAGTGTACAACAGAATGTTGAACAGCTAAAGCTTGTCCAGCTAGCTGAAGAAAGACAACGCCACCTTAAGAATTAACTGAGCTATCTGTTGCAGTGCATTCTCTGCCTCGGAGGTCTTGCTTTCAGTCTCTTTACAACTTATAATGATCACACGCTCTTCATGCCTCTGCAAGAACACCAGTCATCATAGTAATAAATGCCTGCTAGCTTTACGAAAAATGATGAAACTTCAATCCAGTATCCTACTCTCAAATGAGCTCCTCAATAGAGCAGGAGTGAAAAATGCTTCAACAGGCAGGTAAAAAATTATATTTACAAGAATGCTCAAGAATCTAAAAAAATTCAGCATGATATCGTTAATAAAGATTTTAGCTTCAGAGATCACTCTCAGATCTTTATTACATCAGTGAATTTGGATAGGGATTACTAATGGAGAGATGGAGGGTATTCCATCGATCCATAATTCAGAGTAGAGAGAGAAAACTGACAACAATGGCATCGGCAATCTTAATGGTCGCCTTCGTCTCTTCTCGAATCTTCTGAATACGGCAGCCTTCCTTGCCGATCACCTTCCCGATCTGTTTCGAGGGAACCAGTATCCTGAATATCACGTCCTGCGCCACCGCCCTTCGCTTAATTCCTGATCCATCCGCTGGCTCTCCTCCCTCGTCTCGCCGTCGTTTAACTGTGGACGGATGGCTGAGCTGGGCTGAGAATCCGGGGACCGAAGGCGCGGCCCCGGACAGGTTGACCAAATACGGCAAGGGCGTGAGGATGTGAGGCATGCTCACGGGCATCGGCAGGGGGGTCATGGATGGAACAGCGGGGTAAATGGGAAACTGGTGAGGCTGTTGAGCCATATATTCAAGGGTCGACCTGATTAGGGTTGTGGAGGGCTCGGTGCCAGTGGCGGGTTCCACTTTCTTTTGTCCTGCCTCTTCAGTTCTTCTTCCTCTTCCTCCTCGGTTTGCGACTGTGATCATGGTGCTCTACCCCTGAGCTGGTGCGAGTAGAAGCGAACCGCTCATCCGGTTCGACCGGTTATTTCTACATATGGGTAATCTAGGAGTAGGACTAAATAGTCTATTTCGTTCATGAACTTGGCACTTTGCATCATTTCGACCCTTTTCGATTTTTACCTCAGTTAAATTCATCATTACATTAATTTTGGTCATATTTTAGATTAAACTTGTCATTTTTGCATTTATTTCGTCATAATTTTTTACAACAATTTATTTATTTTTATAACAATTTCATTATTATTTACTTTTATTTTATCATTATTTACTTTTTTTTGCACCAGAATCATTATTTACTTCAATTTTACCATTCTTACATTATTTTTGTCCTCCCCTAAAATAATGGTTCCTTTAACATTTTACACAAAATTTTAAATATTTACATTAATTGAGTCATCTCATCATTGTATTATTAAATATTTTAATTTTAAAATATTAAATTACTTTTTTAATTATATTTTAAATAAAATGACTACACTTTTTCATCATCCAATACCTCTACCCTACACTATTATCTCACTTTTCTATTTTGTAGTTGATATATCTTATTTTTTGTGTCCATTACTAAAAATGCTAAATTCCTCCCTTTCACTATTACAAATATGATAACTAAAATGTTGAAAAATACTTTATTATTTGATGGATTAAAATGTTGATTTTATCAAATATGAGAGACTGAATAATAAATTTATTCAATAATTTATATTTTTTACTGAGATTTATAAAATAGTATATCATATTTTACCCTACCCATATATAAATATTGTCATTAAATTAACGAAGCATTTTTCATCGCATTATTCCTAGTTAATTTCCTTGGGCTTACCATCAAAGTGATAAATTTAAATGGGCAGATGGGTACGAGAGAGGGTTTTAATGTCCCAATACCAAGAGCAGAAGAGATCTCCGTGGATCACTGCCCTACACAAGCTTGCACATGCTTGAAAGCCAATCTGAAAACAATGGAGAGGGTAAATTAGGGCTTTAAGAACTGCTTACACTATTAAAATTGGAACAACAGGGTAAATTACACTGTACATGTAATTCAAATCTGCTTTCACTATTAAAATAGTCAATTTGCTCTCCTCTTTCTGGTTAAAGATCCATGTTGTAAATTCTAGTGCAGTTAGCTGAACTAGGTAAATGAAGTGTATAGCAAATTAATCACCTATCATACTAAATCGAGAATAAAAAAAAACTTACAAGGGCAGAATTGGATCAAGAGGGAGAAATTGAGTGCTACAATTGAGAAACCTAAGTCCATCCCTTCAATTTTCTCATCACTTAGAACCCACAGAACCCCAAAAATACAAAATCTCTCGTCTCTCTCTCTCTATCGATTGCCACCCCGCTCTTCCAAGATATCCGTCTCCGCTCCCTATTTCCTCGGCCCGGAATGGTTATGGATAGCACCCCACCGTTGTGGTTGATCGGTTCTCAAGTTGGAGGATACACACCAGAGAACCCCCCTTCGTCAATGGTGTTAAGGTCAATATCTGAACCCCAGTCGTCTCCTGCCAACATGGCCTCCTCGATCAAGTCTCAGTCCGTCCGCAACTCTCCCATCGACGGCCTCAAGTGGTCACCCGCCGGTCCCTCTCGGGCCCAGCAAGGTTTCTACCGTCAGCTTGCTGATTCCTCCACTACTCAGTGTCCGCTGCTACGCGACTTCGTCGGGCCAGACGACGGTAAACCCCACCACCTCTCTCTCAGCGATCTGCCTCTTATTCCTGCGAGGAAAGCAGTCGAGACTCACGACGAGGGGAACCGAGACCAGCTGGGGGACGTGGCGGCGGTGGCCCGAAGATCGTCCAAGATCCTGGTTCGGTTCCGGGTGAAGGAGAAGCCGTGCGCCCCTCCTCCTGCCGATACGGCGGAGACGGCGGCGGCTCAGGCTCCGGTTGATCAGGGCGGAGCCCCAGCCTCCAGCCGGAGCCCAGTACCAGTAAAGTCCGAAGAACTGACGCCAAATCCGCGGAATCTGAGGCCGAGAAGGCCGTTGATGGGTAAGAACTACAAGACGGGCAACGGGAGTACGGTGAACAAGGTAAAATTTTCGATTCATCTGAAGAAGGAAGAGATCGAGGCGGACTTACTTGCCATGATTGGATCGAAGCGGGTGAGGAGGCCGACGAGGAGGCCAACCAAGCGGACGAGGGTCGTCCAACAATCCCTGGACAGCTGCTTCCCGGGTCTGTGGCTGGCCAACATCACGGCCGACTCGTACAAGGTTGTCGCCAAACCCTCGAAGGTAAGGTTGCCTGTGCCAGTAATTTCAAATTCAAAATTTTTTTTGAAACTTCATATTCGAAAATGTGCTCTTCAATAAACGGAAAATTGTGGAATCGCATTCTTTTCTGACTTCATAGAATACCCATTAAATTTCTCCCATGGACAATCAATTCAAGTTCAAAATATTGTTCTTTTATCTTCATTCTGCTGTTCTAAATGAATCTTACTCTCGGGCGAATGTCTTTTTACTATGAACGGGATAAATGCTACAGTTTCAGATAGGTGATTCTTCCTCCTATAATCTCCGGATTACTCAAACACTCGTTTGATACTTGCTTGATTGCAGGGTTAGAAAGTCCGGAAATTAAAAGGAAGAAAAAGAATTTGCTGATGATGAACTCAGGTTCTTCAGGATTAATCAGATCGGATCGAGGTCCACGTCGTATCCATTGCCTCTCTGAAGTAGAATATGAATGAAACCGAGCAGCGATTATTGACTGGGCTTTGCTACCTCTACATTTGTATAGCCTGCTTATGCTCCCATAAATGCAATATTACTGGTATTTTTTTTAGTTTTCTTCCTGTGTTGTTAATTTGTCTTCTTGCTACCCATTTATTATACTATTTTCTTGGTTATGTGGACGCCATTGACAATTTCAATGTCACATTAGTCTTCAGCAAAAAAAGTACCTTGCCCCACTTCAATCCAAAAAAAAAAAAAATCAACCAGAGGCACCCCAGAACTGACGGTTGACTAACAATTGGGCTTGATATATTATATTCCAATTCAAAAATTAGATGATAAGAAAATAAATACACAGAAATCTTATGGCAATAATTGAATATTGTTGAGATTAGTTAGCATAATGTTACTATCTTAAGGTCTCTTTTTCAGATATATTATAGCAGTTCCCATTCTCGTACCTGCAAAACAAGAAACCAAATTTTGTCTAAGAGGTGCAATGTTTTGGTCAGAAAAATCAGCACTGGAAAGTCTAAAATATGTTGGGTCCAAAAATAATAAGAAAGTTTCTCATATGAATATTTATTTTTTCCTTCATTTCCAAGAATACTGTTCAGATATTCGAATATCTTCAATTCAATATTATTAGGCTAATATAGTAATTTTCAACTGTTCAAATAAGATATTGTAATCGAATAATACGATTTTTCCTTAAATGGAGCCTAAATATTTTAACATACATTTTTATTCGTTTTTGAATAAATGTTTAATATATAAAATTAAATTAAGGATGAATGATTTTTTAACTTTGCATATTAGAAGCCATAGTCTTACTTGAGCAATATACAAATATTAAGATCTTATTTAAAATAAAAAAAATCTTATTTGGAATTGATAATAAATGTGTGAATTTTTATCATGAAATATCATTATTCTTTTCCAATTTCATAAAATATTCATATATGGTATATATGCTTCAATCAATAATATATCCTAAATTGAGGTTAAAAATGTCATATACTAATAATTTATCATTACTATTTTACTTTTTTATTTATCAATTTCTTTTATTTTTTTATTCATAAATTTCTTCTCATTTCATTTATCACAAAAAAATAATGTTTTTTGCATTAGAAAAATTTAAGCTATTTCATTCTACTCAATAGACAAGCATATATCGTAATTTTTATTTTTTTAACTATATAAGAAAATTATTATAATAATTTAGTGTAATAAAAAAATATATTATCGTATTTTTAACCAATAACAATGCTTACATAAATTTTAAATTATGAATAAAAATGTACAAAAGTTTATTTTTTTGTAAAGAAAAGATCACCATATTTTACATTTTTAATAATAAAAATATTATATTTTTATAACAAAGAAAAACTCTTTCAATGTTTCATTTTTTACTTACAAATTTTTTTTGTGCAGATAAAAAACTAAACAACTTTTATTTTAAGTTTAACGGAAAAAGCCTATTACATTTTGTTTGTAATAAAAATGAAAATTGAAGGAAATTTATTTTTTAATAATGAAAACTTTATTCATGTTCTCTAACATATAAATAAATATATAAATTACTTTCTTCTATAAAAAAATAAAATTTATATCTTTAAAAAATTATTACATTATATTTTTTTCAATATAATTTTCTAAAGAGATTAAATCATAGTGATTAATTAATATTATATTATTTAGTATATTTAATCATCTATAAATTCATACAATTCTAATTTTAATTATAAAAATGTTATTTTCTCAAGCAATATTATAACAAATAAATGTATTTATGGTTAATTGGCACACTTAAATGCTTTTGAGGTAATTACATCCTTCTATATAATTATTTGAAATAGGTTTGTATTTTCCTTTTAACCATTCTCTTCTCTACTCCTATCTTCATTCGGAATTTGACAAAAATGCATAGTACATATTTGTTTGTTGTCATATAATTGCATGGGCCTTGTTTTTGGTTTTTCTTTCCAATAAAAAAAGGTCTTAAAATTCCTGACTTCTATTAATTTTTAACTCCTATCGAAAGTACACAAAATGTGAAAAATAAAATACAACCCATCCTTTTCTTTATCTTATTTAGATTATTATGTTATATATATATATATATATCAATTTTATTTTTTAATTATATTCTACACTTTTTATATCTTTTAGAAAGATGTTGACAAGTTATTCTCTTAATATTATTTTCCTTGCTTTAATTTTTGTGTAAAAATGTAACTCTTGTATATAGTGATAAAGTTAACTCGTTGTATACCATCCGCAGAACTTATAATAACCATTGAGTATCTCAACCAACAAACTAAACTAATAATTTTATTGATAAATAGCTTATTTAGTTAAAATTAATCTTCACCATGATAGTAAATTATATTTTATTTTGGGAACTGCTAATAGAATTTAAGTTCATATACTAGATATTATCTACTATATCAATGTCACTATATTCACGTGCTTCTCTTATTTTGTTTCTTATAATAACATGATATTATATATATCAAGATAGGTTTATATTAACCTATGTTTAATGATGTTCTCGCTCGTTAACTTCATAAAAAATAATTTACAAATTCAACTAAATAATATATATTTGATTATATCTGCATAAGGTATATATTTTTTTTTACTAGAAATATAATAAATTATAATAAGAGATTACTCTTGATATGTGAGCTAATCGATTGATTAAGGGATTTAAAATTGTTTATACTTAAATAAAAAGATACAACTCTAGATAATATCAAATATCCTACGGGACAAACTAATAATAATCCATTTTTACTTCTACTGACTCCAAATGTAACTACACATGTAACATTGCAATTGAGGAGTGTGACATCATAGTTGTATTTCACTACTCAGTTCCTACCGGTCACAAACTATAAAATATGTTTATGCAAACTCACATTTGATTTCGAATGAGCCATCATAAATAAGTTTAATATTAGGTTGTGAAGGAGAGTTTAGTAATCTCTACTTTTGATTACAATCAGTATTATCCTACTTAATCTAGTATCCTTATCAAATGTAAATTCCACAATTCTAACTCCGATAATAAATTCAATATTTAGTGCAACTTTTTAAAAAGATAATAGTTCTCACCTTTTTAAATATCCTAATATGTATAAGCAATCTTACTAAGTACCCTATCTAACTTAGTATTCTTTAATATATTTTCTAGCAACTCATCTAAAGACAAGAAAACCATCCATTAATTTTTAACTAATATGTAAAGTACAAAAAGTGAAAAATAAAATAAACCCCTTCCTTTTCTTGATCTTGTTTAGATTATTCTATCCCATGTATTGATTTTATTCTTCACTTCTTCAAATTTAATATTCTCCGCTTCTTATACTTTTGGAAAGATGTTGACAAGTTATTCTCTTATTTTTATAATATTATGGACTTCCACATTTTCTTTAATAAAATAAAATTTTATTTCGATTGCTTTAATTTGTGTAAAAATTTAACTCTCGTACAATGATATAATTAACTCATTATACACCACCTGTAGAACTTATAATTACTCTTGAACATCTCAACCAACAATCTAAACTAATAAATTTAGTGATAAATAACTCATGTAGTTGAAATGTACTTAACATCTCACCATGGTAGTAAATCATATTTTATTTTAGGAACACCTAATTGAATTTAAGTTCATATATTAGATAATATTGGATATCATCTATTATATCATTGTCACTATATCCATGAGATGTGGTTCTCTTATTTTGTTTCTACACACATAATCTAGGGTATCATATATATGTATATATATATATTAACATGTATAATCATGTTCTCACTTATTAGCTTCATAAAAAATGACTTACAAATTCAATTAAATAATATATATTTGATCATTTCTGCATAAAGTATATATATTTTTGTACTAGAAATATAATAAATCACTTAATCCATAAGAGGTTACCAATATTGATATGTGAGCTACCTAAATTGATACAAAAATAAATTTTTAATTGTTCATACCTAAATAAAAAGATAGAACTCCTTGGTGATGTCAAATATTATACTAGTAAACACATGAGTAAACTGTAATGAATCCATTTTTGCTTCTACTCGAGTAAGTGTAACTACACATATTTCAACCTATGTAACATCGCTTCAACTTCCAGGGGCGCGATATTATAGTTGACTTTCACCTGCTCCGCCCCTACCAATCACGAACTATAAAATATGTTAATGCAAACTCACAGTTGGTCTCGAATGATTTCGAATAAGGCATCACAGTTTAGTTTAATATTAGGTTGTGAAAGATGAGTCTAGTAATCTCACTTTTGACTACAATCAATATTACCCTACTCAGTCTAGTATCCCTATCAATTGTAAATTCCACAATTCTAACTTCGATAATAAATTCAATATTTGATGTAACTTTTTAAAAAGATAGTAGTTTCGATCTTTTCAAATACTAGAACATGTATAAGCAATTTTACTAAGCATGTATGATCTCAATTAAGTCTATCTAACTTAGTATCATTCAATATATTTTCTAGCAACTCATCTAATCCCTCCATTAATTTTTTACTCCTACTTAAAGTACACAAAAAGTGAAAAATAAAATAAAACCCTTCCTTTTCTTGATCTTGTTTAGATTATTTTGTTGCATATATATTAATTTTATTCTTCACTTCTTCAAATTTAATATTACCCACTTCTTATGCTTTTGAAAGATGTTGACAAATAATTATCTTATTTTTAGGGTTTTTTATATTGTTGCACATTTTCTCTAATAAAATAAAATATTATTTCGATTGGTTTAATTTTTATGTAAAAATTTTACTCTTGTAAAGTGATATAATTAACTCTTGAATATATCAACCAACAATATAAACTAATAAATTTACTGATAAATAGCTCATTTAATTGAAATGTAATAAATTTACTGATAAATAGCTCATTTAATTGAAATGTACTTAATCTTGCACGATGGTAGTAAATTATATTTTATTTTGGGAACACCTAATTGAGTTTAAGTTCATATACTAGATAATACTAAATATCATCTACTATATCAATGTCACTATAAGATGTGATTCTCTTATTTTATTTTTTATAATGATATACATAATCAAGGGTATCATATATATATATATATTAACATATACATAACCATGTTCTCACTCGTTAGCTTCATAAAAAATGACTTATAGATTCAACTAAATAATATATATTTGATCATATCTGCACAAGGTATATATATATATATATTTTATAGTAGAAATATAAATAAAAAAGATACAACTCCTAGGTGATAACAAATATCCTGGTAGTAAACACACGGGCAAACTGTAATTAATCCATTTTTACTTCTACTCAACTCCAAGTGTATCTACATACATATTACAACTCATTTAACATCGCAACTACTTCAACTTGGAGGGGGTGCGACATCATAGTTGCCTTTCACCTTCTCCATCTCCTACCAATCATGAACTAAAACATGTTAATGCAATCTCACAGTTGGTCTCGAATAAGCCATCACAGTTAAGTTTAATATTAGGTTGCGAAGGACGAGTCTAGTAATCTTTACTTTTAATTACAATCAGTATTATCCTACTCAGTTTAGTATCCCTATCAATCGTAGATTCCACAATTCTAACTCCGATAATAAATTCAATATTTGGTGTAACTTTTCAAAAAAGACGGTAGTTCCGACATTTTCAAATACCCCAACATGTATAATCAATCTTACTAAGCCCGTATGATCTCAATTAAGCCTATCTAACTTAGTCTTCTTTAATATATTTTCTAGCAACTCATCTAAAGACAAATGATTTTTAGAATCTATATTTAAATAACAAATCAAACTGACTAGTCCAACCACAACCAAACAACATATAATCTATATATTTAAAATTTCCACAAAATAACACTCATCAGATACATTAATATTCTTACACCTCAAAATAATATTCACATGTAGAGTATTAGAACATATCATACATATGAAGTTCCTACTCTAAGCACATACCATAAATTTCATATGCCTTTCCAAACACGTTTAGAAATCAAAGAGGATGAAGAGCATACATATGGAGCTCGTTGTCATTGTTCAAAGAGAAAGGTGTAGGCAGATTTAAATGTGATTATACCTGATTTTCCCAAGTCTAAATCAATATATCTTCTGTAGTGAATTGGGGTATTGGGATCTTACGAATTATGACATGTTCAACTTGGTTGATGTGCCATTCAATACTTTCTAATGCATAGTCCTTTGTATGATTGTTAATTAAGGAACATACCCTCATATCTTGTTGATTATGATTGGTCGATATACTGTCTATATAAACTCCGTCCTTTAATAATAAGAAAAATCGGGAAAGGAACTGGTCATTTCCAAAGAGAAAACCGAGTCAGTTTATAAACCGGAACCGATAAAGAAAGGGCAAAACAAGAAATTTATAGATCCCGACTGATCTAAAGAGTCACAAAAGCCATGGAAAAGGAATTTATGATCAATTGGAGATGAACACCAAACCAGTTCAGGTGAACCAGATCTGAACGGATTGAACCGGTTTGAACCACTATTGTATCGAATGCTAAATTTATTTTTCTAGGTGGCTTAAAAAATTCAAATTAGAGAATTGAGGCCACCATTGAATAGAGAATTAATTTAGAAAATTTTAATTTTGAAAAACTCGGTTGAATCGGGCTTGAATTAACCAATTTAAGCGTTGAACCCGATTCAGACCGGTCTGGTCTAGTTCGGAACAATGTCGTCTTCTTCCTTCATATGACAACACTATTCACTCACCAGAAAATCGAGCAGCACCGACGAAGATGAAAAGTCTTCGGCCAGGGAGTTTCAGGCAATGAATGACTGCTATTAAGGTGCTAATCGAATGACCAAGAAGTCCCTGAGCTTTTTATATAAAGAGCCCCTCCTCATTCATCCTTCTCACACCTGAAAACTCCACTCTCTCCCTACTACTCCATTTTTAGGTGAAGCTCAAACCAGAACTCTGACTTGGGCATTTCTCTAAGCCAAAGAAGGCGTTGTCGGGTTCTTTGCATTCGGGGAGATGTCAGCTACACGCATATAGTCACCATTTGCTCCAAGGGTCGCCAGAGAAATGTCGGCAGGATAAAACAGTGAAGCAACTTCTGTCCACCAAGCTGAAAATGACCGAGCTAAAAATGGCCAATTCAAGCCCTTCTCAGGCCAAACCAAGCCCTCCCAACACTTTCACAGCTCTCCTACAGCTGAATTAGAGTGGAAAGGTAAGCTAATTTAGCTCCCCTTTGTAAATTTCGATGGTGTTTGAGAGAGAACAGATAGATTTTTACTTACCAAATTCTCCCTCAATTCGACATGAATTGAGGTGATTCTTGATTCTAGGAGGAACCTTAGGACAAGAGCTATCTGCCCAGATTGAAAGCTTAGACCGCCGTGCCCCTGACGGTAAGCTTTCGAAGCTTTCTCTCTTTACACTCAGTTTTCTGGCAAATCTCTGTTTGAGCTCGTTCCGGTGTCAAATCGTGCAATTCAAAGTGTAATTAAATCGTATGGAGGTGTAGGAACTTAAATCTAACTTCAATTCCAACAATTAACTTTGATTGATCAGTTAATTTGATGAAATCAAATTCGGTCCGATTGGAAGGTTAAAATTGGGGAAATTTTGGGGATTTAAAAAATTTGAGGGACTAAAATGCAATTTCATAAAATTGATGGCCAATTAGGCATGGAAAAGATGTTGGAGGACCAATTGTCAATTTTTGGAATTTTGGGGTGAAATTGACCATTTTTGTAAAGTAGGGGTAAAATGGTAATTTTGGCATAGTTGGGAACCAAATTAGAAATTTGGGAAACTTGAACCCCTTTTTGTGATTTTGAATAAATTGAGGTCAGAAGGTAAATTTTAGAAGTTTCGCAACTCAATTTGGGGGAAAATCGGCATTAGAGATCTAAAGTTAAAGAAAAAGAACTTTAGGGACATAATTGCAATAAATCAAAAAGTTTGAGTATTTCTTTCATTCACGTGGAATGAAGGCTATTAGGCCAAGGGATAATGAATAAGGATGTTCATATTGTGTAGGAACACGAAGTACCGGGAACGCCTGCAAGGACAAGCTTGTGTGAAGACAAAGAACTAGTTTAGAGGAAATCACTACATTATTGGGTGAGTGGGATTTTATATCATACCCTATTGGGATGATAAGCACCTCAGAAATAAAAACCCACTACGAAGTGGAATTTTAAACATCACACCTGAATGGAGTAATGTGAAAATTACGTAGAAAAACTATTTACTAGTTGTAAGTAGATCATACCCAGTTGGTATGCTGAACTTCCAAGAAGGAAGTAGAAAACCCGTTCATCGATCATTAGCAGAGATGTTCTCACACCCAGTTGGTGTGATGGATGATCAAAATATTATTTTTGTCAGAAGTTCTCTTCCATGACTGTGTGCCACTACTTAAACTTTTTGGGAGACTTTCTTGACAGGAGCTCGAATAGCTCATCTAGGTCGGAGGCTTCGATTTTGGAACTTGGGGTCTAATACACCCGATTTTGAAAATCTCGTACAATAGGCCCAATGCCAGTTTGCACGAGCAGGAGCTCGTAAACTAATATGAGTTAAGCCATGAAAACTTTAAATGAATGATATGTTTTTCCATGGTACCAAGACAAGACTAACATACTCGATGGACTGGCAGTAGTGCGACGTGACAGGCCGACGGACTAATTGAGACAAACAGCTGCAGGTCTAGTTGTGGGTCGAGGTCGTTAGACTAATGACACCAGAGATTAAATGGTTTGTGGAAAATTGTTGTTTCATGCCTGCACTGAGGTATGAGACCAAGACACCCAAGATGGGTAGTGATGCATCCTAGAGGCTACTGGACGACATAGTGGAGATAAGGGCAGATTACCTTGCCAGTAGTAAAGGAAGCTCGACGTAGCTTCATGCGCATAAGACAGGGGTGGGGTCGGGATGAGGTCTCTGTCCTCATACGAGCACATAGTTTTCTTTACAAGATTAAGGGTCGGATGTCGTGTACATCCACTAATTCTTAGGGTAGAAGTGGATGTGCTTCTATCTAGGTGGCCGGTAAAGTCGTTCCAACGCCACAAGTGGGTGGAGTGGACGTGCTGCCCTATAAATGTGTGTTACCTTCGTGATGAACGGTGTGTGTTGGTTGATAAACACACCGGTTGTGATTAATGATTGAGAAATGACTATGAAAATTGAGATTTTGATGATGAATTGCTTTAAAAGAAAATAAGAAGTCTAATACACTCCAATTCAAACTATTTTTATAAAAGTTAAACTTTAAATACCTATTCACTGAGTCATTGAACTCACCCATCCCTTATATCCCTTTTCAAGTAACCAAGGGAAACCTACCCAAAGACCTCATGTTAGTCACACCTAGAAGACAAGTATGTACATTTTAAAATTTTATGCAATTTTGATTAATGTTATTCTAGGAAAGGTATAGGTTTAAAGGATGCCTTACTCCTCCCGGGACAAAGAAGGGGAAAACCCATAATAAACCGGGAGTGTGGCGGGTTGCTCACGGGGATCCGACCAAACCAGGTTGGGGCGTGACAACTTTAGTGGTATCTAAGTCTGTTTTCTTGAATACATAATAAAGACTAGAAAAGATAGAAACTAATAGGAATGATTTTAAAATTTTCAGAATAGCTCCGAAAAAATGAACCAAGAGAACTAGAGCTGCAGTCTCTAACACTGCCCACCACCCCCTACCCGCGGAAACTCCTAGAGGAGCCGAGACAACCCCTCCTAGGCTTAGCTCAGAACACCAAAGGTTGTCTGAGGAGTTCACCTGTGTATTTGGACAACCTAACCTCGTCACTAAGGCATGTACAAACTCTCGGGTCGAACCAGAGGAAATCCAATCCCACTCCCCTCCTATTAACCAGCCCCTCCAGTAGACATTCCCGGAAATCTCAAGACTTTTCGTCAACTGGGGTGTAAGCCCTTCCTTGGAGAGAAAGATGCTGGTGCCGCCATGGATTGGCTGGCAAATATTAAGAAGCTGATAGGAATCATCAGGATACCACCAGAGGACACGGTGATCATGACAAAATTCTTCCTAGAGGGAAGTGCCAAACAGTAGTGGGACAATGTCTGAAACCTTCATACCTCCACCCCCACCTAGGAACAATTTGAAGATAGGTACTCAGAAGAGTACTTGGCACCTCATTTATTTAATGAGAAGAAGTAGGAGTTCATTAGACTTCGGTAAGGGCTTAACTCCATATCAAATTATGAAACAAGATTCAATGAGTTAAGAACCTTTGTTCCCGACCTAGCTGGGCCGGCAGACATATGCCAACGGTTTGTGGACGGTTTCAATATGGACATACAAGACTGTATGAGAGTACTAGGATGCCTCATGGACCTGGCGGTGGTAATCAGTATGGCTCATGAGTGTGAGCGACTGGTACAAACCCGACGTCGTCGGATGGAGCAAACGACCTGGAAGGAGAATAAGGGTCAAAACCATCAAGGAGGACAGAAGGAGCATAATGGTTCAAAATGGGGAAATAGAATGGCATTTCAAAGGAGAAAGGACATGCCACCACCTCCCAAAGAATAGTCCTCACCTTGCCTCAGGGAAACCCTCGCTGTCCAAGGTGTCAAAGGAACCATGGGGGACCATGCTTGACCTCCTTTGCATGTGGACAAGTGGGGCACTTTACAAAGGAATGCCCTCGGGGAAAACAAGTAGAGGAATACCCTAGAACTTACTCCACTAGAACAAAGTCTCAACATCCTCACACCCTTAAGAGAGGGGTTAAATAGTAATAAGAAATTAAAGTATGTGAGATAAAGATTCGTGGAATCAAACTTGAAGTAGATTTGATTGCATTACCCTTGAAGGAGGTAGAAGTAATCCTTGGGATGGATTGGTTAAGTAACCATTAGGCTAGGATGGATTGTGGATAGAAGACAGTGACCTTCCACACTCCCAATGTCACGCCCCGACCCAGTTTGGTTGGTTCCCCATGATCAACCCGCCATTCTCCTGGTTTATTAAAGGATTTCCCCTTACTGTAAACCGTAAAGAGTAAGGCCTCTTTTAAACTGCACCTTTTCCTGGAATAGCATAATCAAAACTGCATGAAATTTAAAACTTTACATACCTATCTTATAGGCATCTTAGTTGACGGTCTTTAAGGGGAGGCATTCCGGGATTTCCTGAAAGGGATATAAGGGAGGGGGTGAGTATGACTACTCAGTGAATGAGTTTTTAAAAGATTTTGACTTTTAAGAAAAACATTTATATGGAGTGTGCTAGACTCCTTTGTTTTAAAAAATCCCTTCATTTAAAAATTTGGATTTTTTCACCATTTCTTATTTACCACGGTGTGTCATCACCCAACACACATCTTTCATCATGAAGGTTACACACATTCGCAAGTCAGTATCACTACTGAACCCGCTAGTGGCTTCGGAGTGACTTTTCCTATCACTCGAATATAAGTACAACCACTTCTACCCTAGGAATGAGTGGATGTACATGACATTCGACCCACAATCCCGAAATCACTTATTCGTGTCCGTATGAGGACAAAGACCTTATCCTATCCAACCCCAGTCTCATGCGCTTGGGGCTACTCTAGATTTCGCACAGACACCTGGAACGACGAACTGCCCTTATAGCCACCAAGTCGTCTAGTGCCCTTAGGACGCATCACTACTCCTCATGGGCGTCTTGATGATCCCGTACTCATAGTGCATGCACAATCAATATTTTCTCATATTGCCATGTAATCTATGGTGCCACTGGTCCAATTGCCCCGATTCTCAACTCAACCCGTAGTTGTTTGTCTTGACTGGTCCGTCGACCTGTCATGTCACATTGCCACTAGTTGACTGAGCATGTCGGTCCTATCTTGGTATCATGGCCAAACAATTTACTCATTAAGTTTTATGGCACATATATCATGTTTGTTTATGAGCTTCTGCTCGTGCCAACTGTCCTTAGGCCCACTGTACGAGATTTTCAAAATCGGCCATTTAGCTCCCAAGTTCCAAAACCGAGGTCCTAGCCTATTAGAGCTATTCGAGCTCCCGTCGAGAAGGTCTCCCAAATTGTTTAAGCATTGGCACATAGTCAGTGGAGAGCACTTACGACAAAACATATGTTTTCTCTATCCATTATACCGCCCAGTATAAGGACACCTCCGTTCATAACCAATGAACGGGTTTTCAACTTCCTTCGAGGAAGTCTCATCATATCAACTAGGTATGATCTACTTACAACTGGTAAGTAGTTTTTCCGCATGGTTTTCACATCACTTCCTCTAAGTAGTGATGTTTAAAATATCACTAAATTGTGGATTTTCATACCGGGGTACTTATCATTCCCAACCGGGTATGATATAAAATTTCCACTCACAATCGGTAAGTGGTTTTTAAATTTAATGTGGTGCTCATCATGCCAACCGGGTATGATGTTAGTAAACCCACTCACTCGTTAACGCAGTGAATTCCACTTGACCGGTTCTTTGTATTCACGCGAGCTCGTCCATGCTGGCGTTCCCGGTATTTCGCGTTCCTACACGATATGAACATCCTTGTTCATTATTACTCGACATAACAGCCTTCATTCATTTCCAATGAATGAGAAAACCCATACTTTTAGTTATTTGCAATTAGGTCCCAAGTCCCAAATCTCGATTTTTCCTCAAATTAAGTCCCATAACTTTTAAAATTTATATTGGGACCTCAATTTATTCAATTTCACCAAAAAGGGGTTTAATTTCCCAAATTTCCAATTTGGTCCCCCATTTTTCCAAAATTACCATTTTGCCATTCCTTTACAAAAATGGTAAGTTTTGCCCCAAAAATTCCAAAATTTCTCAATTGATCCTCTAACATTATTTTCATGCCCAATTGACCCTCAATTTCATAAAATTGCATTTTGGCCATTTGAATTTTGAAAATCCCCAATTTTCCCCCACTTGCAACTCTTCAACACCACCAAATTTGATTTCATCAAATTGACCAATCAAACACTTCTAATTGTTGAAATTGGACTTGAAATTGAGTTCCTACATGTTCATACGAGTCTAAGAAACTTTGAATCACAGATTTTAATGTCGGAACGAGCTCAAACAGAGTTTCACCGGAAAAAAGACTGTAGAGAGAGAAAACTTCGATTTCTCACCGATGAGGGAACGACAGTCTGAGCTTTCGATCTAGGAAAATAGCTCTCATATTGAGGTTCATCCTAGAATTAAGAATCGCATCAATTGATGCCAAATTGAGTTAGAATTTCATTATTGAAATTCTATCGGTTCTCTCTCTAGCGCAGACCGGAAATTGTAGAGGGGAGCTGAATTGGTTTACCTTTCAATCGTAATTTGGCCGTGGGAGGGCTGAGGAAGTGTTGGGAAGGCTTGGTTTGGCCTGAGAAGGGCTTGAAATGGCCAATTTCAACTCGGTCAAAATAGGGCATCTTCAGTCCACAGGAGCTGCTTCACTGTTCCATCACCGGGAAATGGAACAGTAGAGAGAGAGAGAGAGAGAGAGAGAAGTGTTCGGGTGTGAGGAGAATGAATGGGGATAACCTCTTTATATAGGGAGGTCACCCATCCTCACACTACTCTTGGGCAAGCACGCTTAACTTTAAAGTTCTTATGGAATCTAGTTCACCTGAACCAATTTGGTTTTTATTTTCTAATTTGTCTTAAGTTTCTTTTCCGAGGTTTAATGAACCCTTTAGATCCCCTGGAAGTTGTAAATTTCCATATTGCTTGTTCCCAAATGTAAACCGGCTCGGTTTTCTTATTCGATTTGACCGGTTCTTTTCCCGATTTTCCTTAACTCAAAAGTGCGGGGTTTACAACTCTCCTCTCCTTTTAGGAGTTTTGTCCCCATAACTTAGTTAACATCCTTGCATGAGCAATCATTTCCTTTGATGCCCCTTTGGTGTTTGCTTAAGATACAAACTTTTCTCTCGTCCTTGAAATTAGTCCCTTTTACAACCTTCGCTTAAGAAATTCCTTTTCCTTATTATTATTTACTCCCTCCATGGAGTTTTTCATAACTAGACATACCTTACCTAAGTGTATGTTCTTAGATTTTATCTCTCTCTTTGCTTAGAGCAACATTCTTCCCCTTGAGGTCCTGTACTCAATATTGGTAATTCCAAGATAACTAACCATTTTCGTGTCTAGTTAACCACTTAATCAATTAAACCCTTTGCTCGTCGTCCTATAGATCATTTTGTACTTATTTCTATGGGTTTCTTTATCACCACCTTTTCGTCCCATTTCGACTCTTCCTCCATTCGTTGTCTATTATAACTTCGGTCTAAATTGTTATATTTGACCTCGTCATGCTTATTTGCTGACTCTTCCTTACTTTGAGTCATATTCTCCTCGGGTTGTTGGGCTTACATGCCCTTACAGCATAGCATTTTCTAGGACCTATCTCTGTCCATTTGATTTACAGAACATCTCCTGAAGTGTCTCTCTTAGCTTTTAGACCTTTTAGGGATCGTATAACTTCATTACTCTTTTCTTTTGATAGTATTCCTCAACTATCCTTTTTTTTTTACCATTATTAACTCCACTTACTCAATTGTGTTGGTTCTCCTCACCCACTCGTTCCTTTTCGACTTCCTTATTGAGTATTTCTGGTTCCAATGATATCCTCTACTCAAGGGTTTTCCTTTGGCCTTAATCCCCTCAGATTTGTTCGCAACCATTTCACAATTCTTTATTTTTCTGGTCTAATCATTTGGGCACCTATATCACTCGTTCTTCATGCCCATCCTATTGTCCATCATAGAGTGTAGTCTTTACTACATCTCATTCCTTCTTAGGGTTTTGTTTATTCGATTTGGCTGTCTGTCATTATAAGTTTTCTTCTTTTTACTTGGATCTCCTATTCCCTCCAAACAGGTCAACCTGGGCCATTATGATACTTCCTTCCTTGGAAACATTTCCTAATTAAGGGTTGGTTCCTTTCACTCCACATTATGTCCATCTGCCCATCAATAATTCCTTTAGTTTAATTTCCTTCTTAGGACCTCATTTTTCCTTGGTACTCAACTTTTCCATCTCAACCAACATTTCATTTGTGAGCTTATCGTTCCTTCTATTATGGTTGGTTCCATTTCCTCTCAATTGGGATACACATGTCTTTTCGGGGCTTCCTTCCTTTGTATAATTCTTTTCCTTTCTCCGAACATTTCTTTTTTACATTTGCTCTAGGGGATTTCTACTCTTGATGTTGTCTTCTCTTGTTTACCTTTACTCCTTAGGTGTTGCAGGACATCTTTTATACTCTATCCACATCCTCATTCATACCCAATACCTGTCTATTTCCTTAGGGAGCGTACAAATCTTCCTTATTTCAAGATTTCTTGATCATTATATGAGAAGCTTGCCTATTTTTTTCTTGGCTTGAGTTTGGTTGTTAATTTGTCCTTTTGGTCCCTTTAAGGATTTCTTTCATCCTTCTCTTTCAGAGTATTTGACCTTTTCGCCTCTCTTTCTTGTCGGAACTTACATCATGGTTCTTCCGCGCATTAGCTAGTTAACTGCCCCTCCTCGACCAGTCCCTTGGTTTAGGTCTTCTTAGGGCAATTGTCTTCTCTTATACTCCTATCCTTAACGTCATCTCACTGACCTTTTTAGGGTGTAGTCCTTTCTACTTCCCGGTCTTCCTTAGGTATGTTGGTCAAAGACTTTGATTTTTGACTTTTTTGCTTTTTACAAAAGAGTTAGTACTTTAAAATTATACCACTTTTCCAAAACAGGTTAGTCTTGGCCTCTGATACTTCCTTCCTTCAAGTAGTTTCTAATGAGGGGTTGGCTCCTTGCACATCTGCCAACCAATGATTCCTTTTGACAATGTATTCCTTCTCTTCTTCACTCTCACTGTGTCATTCCCTAGAGTTTGGGGGGACATTTTTCTGTGTTTGCCCCTTATAAGATGGTTCTAAGTATTCTTCTCATGTACCTTATCCCTATTCATGAGGTATCCTTCTCGGTTTGACCTTCTTAAGAAGTTTTTGTATTCACCTCATCTTTTCTTGACCTTTTTTTGAATTGTTTATGTAACCTACTCCATAGTATCGGTCTCTAATCCTTCATGTCCTTTGTGACATTTGAGGAGGTATTGCCCTGAATCTATGAGGTGTGGAACACCCTTTCTTTCCATACACCTATAATAGTTCAATTTGGTACTTGTCCTTTAGTAGGCTTGGGCATCTCTTCAGGTAATGTCCCATCGTCATTCCCTTACATGGATTGTTGTGGTTCTTACTTTCCTTCGAGTGGGGCTTTTTCCAGGGTTTCCATTGGTTTGGTGCTTTACCATTCTTGAGTCTGATCACTTTGATAATTTTCTAGCTGAATCACCTTTGCTAAGGGTCATGGTAAGAGTCCTCCTAGGTTTCCTGATTCATCTTCCATCACTGGGTTGTGACTCTTCCTTAGTTTCTAGGATAGTGTGGGTTTGTTTTGTTTTCCTTAGGCCATATTCCTAGTAAGATCACATCCTCAGAAGATAGAGTTTTGGGGAATTTGAATCTTTTATTAACATGGGGATACAAAAGGTTGTGCTCTCAGCCTTGTCACAGAAAATGGTCACAAATTAACTAGAGAGCTATGGAATTCTTGATAAGCATCCTCCTTTATACTTAGGTTGTGCCATCAATAGGTCCTAGCACCATTCTCCAGGATACTTCCCCATTTGGTCTTTTGACATTTCAACCCTGTCTCAAGCATTTGGGAAGCTTCTGGGGTTGTCTCCTTACGGAGGTAGGGTGTTGAGTAGAGCCATTCCAAGTTTTCTTGGTTCATCTCCTCGTAGCCATCTGAAAATTTTAGGATAAATCCTATTAGTTACTATATTTTCTAGTCTTGATTATGTATTCGAGGAAATAGGCTCTGATACCACTCTAGTTGTCACGCCCCGACCCGGTTTGGTCGGATCCCTGTGATCAACCCACTACTCTCCTGGTTTATTAAAGGATTTTCCCTTATTGTAAACTGTAAAGAGTAAGGCGTCTTTTAACCTGCTCCTTTTCCTGGAATAACATAAATAAAATTGCATGAAATTTAAAACTTTACATACCTGTCTTATAGGCATCTTAGTTGACGGTCTTTAAAGGGAGGCTTTCCGAAATTTCCTGAAGATATAAGGGAGGGGGTGAGTACGACTACTCAGTGAATGAGTTTTTGAAATCTTTTGACTTTTAAGAAAAACATTTATATGGAGTGTGCCAGACTCCTTTATTTTCGAAAATCCCTTCATTTAAAAATTTGGGTTTTTTCACCAATTCTTATTTACCACGGTGTATCATCACTCAACACACATCCTTCATCATGAAGGTTACACACATTCTCAAGGCAGTACCACTACTGAACCCGCTAGTGGCTTTGGAGCGACTTTTCCTGCCACCCGGATAGAAGTACGACCACTTCTACCCTGAGAATGAGTGGATGTACGTGACATTTGACCCACAATCCTGAAATCACTTCTTCTTGTCTGTATGAGGATAGAGACCTTATCCTGTCCCCACCCAGGTCTCATGCGCTTGGTGCTACTCCAGATTTCGCACAGACACCTAGAACGACGAACTACCCTTATAGCCACCAGGTCGTCTAGTGCCCTTAGGACGCATTACTACCCCTCATGGGCATCTTGATGATCCCATACTCATAGTGCATGCACAACCATTTAATCTGTTGTTTGTCTTGACTGGGAGGGCTGAGGAAGTGTTGGAAAGGCTTGGTTTGGCCTGAGGAGGGCTCGAAATGGCCAATTTCAACTCGGCCGAAATAGGGCAGCTTCGGTCCACCGGAGCTGCTTCACTGTTCCATCATGTCGGCGCTTCTGTAGTGATTCTCGGATTGACTGGAGTTTTCTATCAGATAGCTAACTTCTCTCCGATTCTAAATAACCCAACCTCTCCTTTCGAGGTTAAGAAAAATGTTCAAGTCGAAGCTATGGTTTAAGCTTCATCGGGAAATGGAGCAATAGAGAGAGAGAGAGAGAGAGAGAGAGAGAGAAGTGTTCAGGTGTGAGGAGAATGAATGGGGTGACCTCTTTATATAGGGAGGTCACCCATCCTCACACTACTCTCGGGCAAGCACGCTTAACTTTAAAGTTCTTATGGAATCTAGTTCACCTAAACCAATTTGGTTTTTGTTTTTAATTTTTCTTAAGTTTCTTTTCCAAGGTTTAATTAACCCTTCGGATCACTCGGAAGTTGTAAATTTCCATATTGCTTGTTCCCAAATCTAAACCGGCACGATTTTCTTATTCGATTTGACCAGTTCTTTTCTCGATTTTCCTTAACTCAAAAGTGCGGGGTTTACACCTAAGACAAGCGGACTAAAATTCCAAGGAGACCGAAGGAAAGGCGAAGTACAGATGGTATCCCATATGAAAGCCTAGAAAATGATACAAAAGGGCTGTACGACTTTCCTAGCCATGGTCATTCATGAAGAGTCTAAAGAGAAGAAAATCGAAGACATTCCGCTGGTTAAACACTATCCAAAAGTATTTCCAGAAGAACTACCCGGGCTACCTCCAAGTCGGCAAGTAGAATTCACCGTAGAGATTATCCCAGGAACCAACCCTATATCCCAAGCTCCTTATCGCATGGCTCTAGCGGAACTGAAGGAATTGAAGGAGTAGTTGGATGAATTATTGGAGCATGATTTTATACGTCCTAGCTAGTCTTTTGGGGTGTACCCGTCCTATTCGTAAAGAAAAAGGATGGAATCATGAGACTATGTATAGGCTATAGAAAGTTGAACTAGGTCACCATCAAGAATAGATACCCACTTCCGCGGATTGATGACCTATTCGACCAATTAAAAGGAGCAGCTTACTTCTCCAAAATAGACCTTCAGTTGGACTATCATCAACTCAGGATCCAAGTGGAGGACATTCCCATAACGACATTTCGATCCCGATATGGACATTACGAGTTCAGAGTGATGCCGTTCGGATTAACGAATGCCCCTGTAGCCTTCATGGATTTAATGAACCATGTATTCTAACCACAGTTGGACAGGTTCATGATAGTGTTCATAGACGACATTCTTATATACTCACAAACTAGGTTGGAGCATGGAGAACATTTGGTAATTACCTTGGAGATATTGAAGGAAAATCACTAATATGCAAAATTTTCCAAGTGTGAGTTCTGGCTGTAGGAGGTAGGATTCTTAGGACATATAGTGTCCAAGGATGGAGTCAAAGTAGATCCCGCCAAGGTGGAAGCCATAAAATTTTCCAAGTGTGAGTTCTGGCTGTAGGAGGTAGGATTCTTAGGACATATAGTGTCCAAGGATGGAGTCAAAGTAGATCCTGCCAAGGTGGAAGCCATATCAGATTGGAAGGCTCCAAGGAATCCTTCAGAGATACGGAGTTTCTTAGGTTTGGTAAGATACTACAGACGATTTATGCAAGACTTTTCTAAGATAGCATCTCCTCTGATTCGGCTCATCAAGAAATGAGTTGAGTATAAGTGAGTTGAAAGCTATGAGAAGTCTTTCTTAGAGTTAAAGACTCGATTGACAAATGCATCGATACTCTCCCTACCTGACCCTAATGCAGGAGAGTACATCGTCTATAGTGATGCATCTGGACAAGGACTCGGATGTGTACTGATGCAACAAGGGAAGGTCATTGCTTATGCCTCACGATAACTTAAGGTACATGAGAGAAACTACCCAACCCACGATCTAAATTAGCTGTGGTACTGTTTGCCTTGAAAATTTGGCGACACTACCTCTACAGGGGGAAGTGTAGGATATACACTGATCACAAGAGTCTTAAGTATTTCCTGACTTAGAAAGAGTTAACTCTCCGCCAGAGGAAATGGCTAGAATTGGTGAAGCATTACGATCTTGTGATAGAGTATCACCATGAAAAGGTGAATGTGGTGGCAGATGCCTTAAGTCGCAAATATCATACCAAGGCGACACAAATAAAGAAGATCTACATACCCTTGTTGCAACAATTAGGAAGGATGGAGGTGAATCTAAGGATAGACAAGCAGGATAAGTGCTTGTTGGCCAATGTGGTGGTAAGGCCCAGTCTAAACAAGTGGATTAAGTCTCAACAAAAGACTAATAAGGAACTCTAAACCTATTTGGATCTGATTAATAGAGAAACAAAACCGGACTACGATCCGCGAGGTGATGAAGTGCTAACCTACAAGGGTAGGGTTTGTGTGCCTCAAGATAAGGAGTTGAAGAGGTTAATTATGGAAGAGGTACACAATTTGGTGCATGCAATGAATTCGAGCAGTACTAAAATGTACCACACCCTTAAATAAGGTTATTGTTAGAAGGGCATGAAGAGGGATATTGCGGAATATGTAGCCTGATGCTTGTCCTGTCAGCAGATTAAAACCGAGCATCATAAACCATCAGGACTGCTGCAACCCTTACCAATTCTGAAATGGAAATGGAAGCACATTACCTTGGACTTTGTCACCAGACTACTTGTGACAAGAAAGGGTCGAGATGCAATTTGTATCATTGTGGATAGATTTATCAAATCAGCTCATTTTCTCCCTATAAGACTGACGGATACAGTAGAACAACTGGCCGTCTAATACATGAGGGAGATAGTGAGACTCCATGGCGTTCCAGTGAGTATAGTATCAGATAGAGATCCAAGATTTACTTCAAGGTTCTGGCCAAGTTTAAAAAGTGCCATGGGAACCAAGCTCCACATGAGCATGACATTTCATTTTCAGACTAATGGGCAGTCTGAGCGAACCGTTCAAACCTTGGAGGATATGCTAAGAGCGTGTGTACTCACCATGAACAAAGGTTGGGAGGAATACTTGTGCCTAATGGAATTTGCTTACAATAATATTTATCAAGCCAGTATTCAGATGGCTCCCTATGATGCCCTTTATGGATGACCATGCCGTACCCCTCTATTTTGGGAAGAAGTGGGGGAAAGGAAGCTGGAAAGGGTAGAGCTAATCGAGGATGCCACGGAGAAAATAAAACTAATTAGAAGTCGCCTTAAGATTGCACAAGACAGTCAAAAGAGTTATGCGAATCATCGAAGGAAAGATCTAGAGTGTGATGTGGGAGATCAAGTATTTCTTAAGGTGTCCCCATTGAGGGGAATACTTAGGTTTCAATAAAGGAGAAAGTTGAAACTGAGGTATATCAGCCCCTATCCCATCATTCAAAGGATAGGACCGGTGGTCTATAAATTGGAACTACCTCGAGACTTGCAGAGAATACATGATGTATTCCACATCTCTATGCTTTGTAAGTATCAGCCTAATCCTAACCATGTATTGGACCGACCTCCACCAGAGCTGGAAGAGAACTTAACCTATCAAACAAAACCAGTACGAATCATTGACTAGAGGGATAAGAACTTAAGGAATAAGAGGATTCCTATGGCCAAGTTTGTGTGGAAAACGGATCCGTGCAGGAAGAGACATGGGAAACTGAAAGTGTAATGAGGGATAGTTACCCTCAATTATTTGAAATGTAATTGTTTTTGGGATAAAACCCCTAAAAGGAGGGGAGAGTTGTAAACCCCGTCCTTTGATAATAAGAAAAACCAGGAAAGGAACTAGTCATTTACAAAGAGAAGATTGAGTCGGTTTATAAATCAGAATTGATAGAGAAAGGAAAAATCGGGAAATTTATGGATCCCGAGTGACCTAAAGAGTCACAAAAGTCATGAAAAAAGTTTTAGGATGAATTGGAGATGAAAACCAAACTGGTTCAGGTGATCAAAATCCAAACCCGAATGAACTGTTTTGAACTGAATGCTAAATTCATTTTTCTAGGTGGCTTAGAAAATTCAAATTGGAGAATTGAGGCCACCATTGGATAGAGAATGAATTTAGAAAATTTTGATTTTGAAAAACTCGGTCGAATCAGGCCTGAACCGACTAGTTTAAGCGTTGAATCTGGTTCGGACCGGTCGGGTCTGGTTCGGAACAGTGTCGTCTTCCTCCTTAAGATGACAACACTATTCACTAACAAAAAAATCGAGCAATGCTGGCAAAGATGAAAAAATCTCCAGCCAGGGAGTTTCAAGCAATGAATGACTGCCATTAAGGCACCGATTTGATGGCCAAGAAGTCACCGAGCTTCCTATTTAAAGAGCCACTCCTCATTCATACTCCTCACACATGGAAACTCCACTCTCTCCCTACTACTCCATTTTCTAGTGAAGCTAGAATCAGAGCTCCGACGTGGGCTTTTTTCTGAGCCAAATAAGGCGTGGTCAGGTTCTTTGGATTCAGGGAGAAGTCAGCTACATGCCTGTAGTCTCCATTTGCCCCAAGGGTCATCGGAGAAATGTCGGTGTGATAGAACAATGAAGCAGGTCTAGCGGACCGAAGCTACCCTGTTTCGGCCGTGCCAAAAATGACCAATTCAATCCTTTCTCAGGCCAAACCAAGCCCTCCCAACACTTTCACAGCCTCCTACATCTGAATTAGAGTGGAAAGGTAAGCCAATTCGGCTTCTCTCTGTAAATTTCGATCGGTGCTAGAGAGAAAACCGACAGATCTTTACTGACCAAATTCTCCCTCTATTCGACATAAATTGAGGTGATTCTTGATCATAGGAGTAACCTTAGAACAAGAGCTATCTACCAAGATTGAAAGCTCGGATCGTCACGCTCCTGATGGTAAGCTTTCGAAGCTTTCTCTCTCTACGCTCAAGTTTCCGACGAAGGTCCGTTTGAGCTCGTTCCTATGTCAAATCGTGCGATTCAAAGTGCAATTGAATCGTATGGAGGTGTAGGAACTTAAATCTAACTTCAATTTCAACAATTAACTTCAATTGATTGGTCAATTTGATGAAATCAAATCCGGTTATGTTGAAAGGTTAAAATTGTGGAAAATTTTGGGGATTTAAAAAATTCGAGGGACTAAAGTGAAATTTAAAAAAATTGAGGGCCAATTGGGCATGGAAAAGATGTTGGAGGACCAATTGGTCAATTTTTATAATTTTTGGGGTGAAATTTACCATTTTTGTAAAGTAGGGGCAAAATGGTAATTTTGGAAAAGTTGGGGACCAAATTGGAATTTTGGAAAACTTTAACCGATTTTTGTGATTTTGAATAAATTGAGGTCCTAAAGTAAAATTTAGAAGTTTCGGGACATAATTTGGGGGAAAATCGATATTAGGGACCTAAAGTTAAAGAAAAAGAACTTTAGGGACCTAATTTCAGTAAATCAAAAAGTTAGAGTATTTCTTCCATTCACGAGGAATGAAGGCTATTATGCTAAGGGATAATAAACAATGATGTTTATATCATGTAGGAACATGATATACTAGGAATGCGAGAAAGGACAAGCTTGCGTGAAGACAATGAACTGGTTAAGAGGAAATCAATGCATTATCAGGTGAGTGGGATTTTATATCATACCCGGTTGGGATAATAAGCACATTGGAAATGAACATCTACTACGAAGTTGAATTTTAAACATCACAACTGAATGGATTGATGTAGAAATTATGGGGAAAAACTAATTATAGGTTGTAAGTAGATCATACCTTGTTGGTATGATGAACTTCCTGAAAGGAACTAGAAAACCCGTTCATCGATCATGGGCAGAGATGTTCTCACACCTGATTGTTGTGATGGACGATCAAAAAATTATTTTTTTGGGAAGTGCTCTCCCTTGATTGTGTGCACTACTTAAACTTTTTGGGAGACCTTATTAACGGGATCTCAAATAGCTTAGATAGGCTGGATGTCATGCCCTCTCCCGGTTTAAGAGGAGTTTCCTCCTTTAACTTGAGATGAGCTATGCGTATCTTCAACTTTGTTCCTTGGAAAGACATATATCAAATAAAATGCAAGCTCAAGAGAAATTAAGCATACCTGACAGAGGATAAGGCTCAATGTTATTCCTAGTCATTTTCTCTTTTTCTGAAAAGGGATAGAAAAGTGGTGTGAGTTTCTACAACTCAGTGAATGGGCATTTTAAAAATGGAGTTTTAAAAAAATATTTTCAAGTTGGAGTGTGCCAGACTCCTTAATTCCTTTAAACTTTCTCTATTTTAAAATTCTCAAATTTTCAAAAACATCCTTCATCATGAAGGTCAATCACACAATTGCGGGCCAGTATATCCACTGAACCCACTGGTAGCGTCAGAGCGACTTTACCAGCCACCTAGATAGAAGCACGTCCACTTCTACCCTGAGAATGAGTGGATGTTCACGACATCCGACTCTTAATCCCATAACAATTCTCCATGTCCGTTTGAGGATAGTGTCCTCATCTCGTCCTCACCCCGGTCTCGTGTGCTTGAAGCTACGTCGAGCTTCACAAGGTCACATGGTACGACTAACTGCCCTAATATCCACCAGGTCGTCCAAGGCCCTAGGACACATCACTACCCCTCTTGGGCGTCTTGAAGGTCCCATAAACATAGTGCATGCACAATCAGTATTTTCACATCATGCCATATAATATGTGTCACCACTAGTCCAATGGCTCTGACCCTCAACTTAACCTACAGCTGTTTGTCTTGACTAGTCCGGAGGCCTATCATATGACACTGTCGCTAGATGATTGAATATGTGGGTCCTGTCTTGGTACCATGGCCAAACAATTTATTTATTTAAATTTTCATGGCATATAATTCACGTTTGTTTATGAGCTTCTGCTCGTGCCAATTGGTCTATGGTCTACTGTTCTATATTTTCAAAATTGGGTATAATAGCCCCCAAGTTCCAAAACCGAGGCTCCGACATATCAGAGCTATTCGAGCTCCCGTGTAGAAGGTCTCCCAAATCGTTTAAGCAGAGGTACACAGTCAGGGGAGAGCACTTCCGACAAAAATATATTTTAAACTATCCATCATACCAACCGGGTGTGAGGATATCTCCGTTCATAACCGATGAACGGGTTTTCCACTTCCTTCGAGGAAGTTTCATCATACCAATAGGGTATGATCTTCTTACCACCCGTAAGTAGTTTTTCTGAGTCATTTTCACATCACACCGCTAAGTTATGATGTTTAAAATACCACTAAGTACTGAATTTTCATTTCCGAGGTACTTATCATCCCAACCGGTTATGGTATAAAAATTTCACTCACCTGATTGTGCAGTGAAATTCCACTTAGTCGGTTTTCATCCCTTGCGAGCTTAACCTCAACTGGTGTTCCCGATGTCTCGTATTCCTACACAAAATGAACATCATTGTTCATTATCATCTGGCTTGATCACTTCCAAATGGTAAAATTCACAACTTTTCCAATATTTGTAAATTGGTCCCTAAAGTTATTTTTCCTTTTACTTTAGGTCCCAATTGCCGATTCTTCACCAAATTGAGTTCAAAAACTTTTAAAATTCCTCTTGGGACCTCAATTTACTCAATTTCATAAAAAGGGGTTCAAGTTTTCCAAATTTCTAATTTGGCCCCCAAATATTCCAAAATTACCATTCTGCCCTTCCTTTACAAAAATGGTAAGTTTCACCCCCAAAAATTCTAAAATTGCTCAATTGGTCCTCTAACATTCTTATCATACCCAATTGACCTTCAATTTTACAAAATTACATTTTGGTCCCTCGAATTTTCAAAAATCCCCAAAATTTCCCAAAATTTTCTCCAATTGCAACTTACTAACACAACCGAATTGGATTTCATCAAATTGTCCAATCAAACACATCTAATTATTGAAATTGAAGTTAAAATTGAGTTTCTACATCTTCATACAATTCAATAGCACTTTGAATCGTAAGTTTTGACGTCGGAACGAGCTCAAACGGAGCTTTGCCAAGAAATAGAATGTAGAGAGAAAAAACTTCAATTGCTCACCGTTAGGGACGCGGCGGTCCGAGCTTTCTTTTCGGGCAGATAGCTCTATTACTAAGGTTTCTCCTATGATCAAGAATGGCATCAATTAATGCCAAATTGGATTAGAATTTTGTCATCGAAATTCTACTGGTTCTTTCTCTAGCACCAGTTGGAAATTACAGAGGGGAGCCGAATTGGCTTACCTTTTGGTCCTAATTCAGCCGTGGGAGGGCTGAGGAGGTGTTGGGAGAGCTTGGTTTGGCCTGAGGAGTGCTCGAATCGGCCAATTTTTGCTCAGCCAAAATATGGCAGCTTTGGTCTGCTGGAGCTACTTCACTATTCGATCACACAGGTGCTTCTCCGGCGATCCTCGGAGCAAATGGATGTCACCACCATGTAGCTGACTTCTTCCCAGTTCTAAGGAACCCAACCTCACCTTCTTTGGATTAGAAATGACCCTATATCAGAACTCTGGTTCGAGGGTGGCTCTTTATATAGGGAGCTCGGGGACTCATCGGGCGTCCGTTTGGCACCTGTATAACAAACATTGATGGCCTTAAACATACTAAACATAAATGTTTCTTCTTCACTGGCGTTGCTTCAATTTTCCGGTGAGTGAATGGTGTTTTCATCTACAGGAAGAAGATGGCACTGTTTCGAACTGGTCCGGACCGGTCTGAACTAGGTTCAAAGCTTAAATCGGCCGGTTCATCCTGATTAAACCGAGTTTTTCAAATCTAAAATTTTTAAATTCATCTAAATTCATTTTCTATCCAATGGTGGCCTCAAATCTCAAATTTTAATTTTTTGAGCCACATGGAAAAATGAATTTAGCATCCGGTTCAATAGTGGTTCAAACCGGTCCAAACCTATTCAATTCGGTTCGGATCCGTTTCACCTAAACCGGTTTGGTTTTCATATGCAATTCATCCTAAAGTCCTTTTTCATGACTTTTATGACTCCTTAGATCATTTAGGGTCCATAAATTTCCCGGTTTGCCTTCTCTCTATCAGTTTCGGTTCATAAACTAACTTGGTTCTTAAATTAATTTAATCCGGTTCGAATCGAGTTCACCCTGAACGATCCGGTTTTTCTCTCCCATTTTATTCTAAGGTTCCTTTTCCAGGTTTATAAATCTTTTTGGGTAACAAGGGAGTTGAAATTTCTCCAATTTTCCCATTTCCCAATAAAGGGGTTTGGGAACCAGTTCGATTTTCTCACTTGGTTGGACTGGATTTTTTCTCGATTTTTCCTTAACTCCAAAGAGTGGGGTTTACAACTTGCCCCTACTTTTTGGACTTTTGTCCCCAAAAATTTTTTCACATTGTTCGCGTGTTGGCTTAAACTTCTTATTGTTATAAAGTTTTCTTTTTTATCTTTCTATAACCTTCTCAGTTATTTTCGTCCATTCCTTTCATCAAATATTTAAGATTCTCATCAACTTCTCATACTTTCCTCATTCCATGGAACTTACCTTAACCTAGAGTATTTTCCTTGAAAATATATGACCATTTCCTTTTGTTACGTCCTTCTTTCCCAAGGCACCATTTCACATACTAAGCTTCTTTTACCCAAAATTTTAGAACTATAAATTCCGATTATTTTTCTTCCATTGATTCTGGCATTTATTGTCTTTTCATCCTACATGAACTCCTTCATCTTTCTTTGGTTATCACCTTTATACTTGACTTTGTTATGCCTTACTCATAGACAATTCCTTGCCTAAGTCATATTTCTCTGAGTTAGTTGGATTTACATGCTCCCTTACCTCATGACATTCTTCACAATGTCTTAACTTTACGTTCCTATAACAGTATTGGTTTTTGTACTTCTCGTTTTTTTTCCAAATTTCTTTATTCGGTCATTCCGCTTTCAAATACTTGATTTTCCAGATACTTGATGACATATTAAAATTGCTACTCTTTTACTTCATTCTTCATTCCCCTGGTGTCCTTCCCCCTTAAGATCTCTTCTCTTTCTAAATCCATACTTGCTCTTATCAATGTTCCTCACACTATTATTCATTATGAGTTTAGTTTCTTTCTTACTCGTATGGCATCTTTTGATGTCATCTTCCTACCTATAAATTACCTGGGTTTGACTTATCCGTAGATTCTTTACGATTTCCTTCTCCTTGTACATTATCCTTTCTTTTCCCACCATTTTGTTCTTGAGGAGTTTATTCTTTTTCTTATTCCGTTGGTTCCATTTTCTCTCCTTGGTACACCCATGTCTTCCCATGATTTCTTTCTCTGGTGAGCTTCACATTCTCTTTGCCTTAGTATTTCCTTCTAATTCCACCATTGAAATCCTTAAATTATAGAGTAACTTTTTGCCGATATTTTCACCAACTTACTCTTACACTTTAGATCCATGAGTACCTTCTATTGATCCAGTTTCATTCCCACTTGCTTCAGTATTTGTTTATTCCTTTGAGGTGGACCTCTCATCCTCATTGTGTCCAAACCTTCCGTACCTTCATGTCCTTGGTATTCTCCTTTTGTCTTGGTTAGTGTGTATTCTTTTACTACTCCCCATCTCTTATTAGACTTCATCTACTCCTCTGAATGATTCGGTCCTTATAAGTTGTTTCATTAAATCGGACCCGTCTAAAGTTTCTATTTTGAGTTTCTAGATCTTCTTATAGTAGATCACCCTTAACCTCCCAACACACTCACTTAGCCACCTATACTCTTTCCTGAGAACCTTTTTTCGGCTTTGGTGTTGCAACATTCCTTCGATCAATTGTCTTGACCTAGAGCTTTTAATAAACTGATTATTCCAACCACACTTGGATAGGTTTGTGATAGTATTTATAGATGATATTCTCATATACTCGCGAACTAAAATGGAGCACGAAGAACATTTGACAATAACCTTGGAGATATTGAGGGAAAATAACTTATATGCATAATTCTCCAAGTGTGAGTTCTGGTTGCAAGAGGTGCGGTTCTTAGGACATATTGTGTCCAAAGATGGAGTCAAGGTAGATCCAGCAAAGTTGGAAGCCATATCTGATTGGAAGGCACCCAGGAATCCTTCGGAGATACAAAGTTTCTTAGGTCTAGTAGGATACTACAAACGGTTCATGTGAGATTTTTCTAAGATAACAGCCCCTCTGACTCGAATCACTAGGAAAGGAGTCGAGTATAAATGGGATGAAAGCTGTGAGAAGTCTTTCTTGGATTGAAGACTCGATTAACATCCGCACTGGTACTCTCCCTTCTTGACCCAAGTACGGGAGAGTACACCATCTATAGTGATGCATCCGGACAAGGACTCGAATGTGTACTGATGCAACAAGGAAAGGTTATCGCCTATGCCTCACGACAAATTAAGGTATATGAGAGAAATTACCTAACCCATGACCTGGAATTAGTTGTGATAGTGTTTGCCTTAAAGATTTAACAACACTACCTCTATAGGGTTAAGTGTAGTATATACACCGATCACAAGAGTCTTAAGTATTTCTTAACTCAAAAAGAGTTAAATCTCCACCAGAGGAGATGGCTGAAATTGGTGAAAGATTATGATCTTGTGATAGAGATCACATTGGAAAGGCAAATGTAGTGGCAGATGCCTTAAGTTACAAATACCAAACTAAGGCTGTGCAAATAAAGACAAGTTACTTACCCTTGTCCCAAGAGTAGGGAAGAATGGAGGTGGACCTGAAGGTGGATAAAAAGGCAGAATGCTTGTTAGCTGATGTGGTGGTGAGACCCAGTCTAACAGAACAGATGAAGGCTCAACAAAAGGGAACGGAGTACTATTCTACAAGGGTAGAGTGTGTATGCCTCAAGATAAGGAACTAAAGAGGTTAATCCTGGAAGAGGAACATGATTTGTTGTATACGATGCATCTGGGAAGTACTAAAATGTACCACACCCTCAAAAAAGGATATTGGTGGAAGGGAACGAAGAGGGACATTGTAGAATATGTAGCTCAATGCTTGTCCTATCAACAGATTAAAGTAGAGCATCATAAACCATCAGGACTGCTACAACCCTTGCCTATTCCAAAATGGAAATGGGAGCACATTACCATGGACTTTGTCACAGTACTACTTGTGACCAGAAAGGGTCGAGATACAATTTGGGTCATCATGGATAGATCGACCAAATCCGCTCATTTCGTCTCTATAAGAGTGACAGATACAGTGGAACAACTAGCCATCTTATACATGAGGGAGATTGTAAGACTCCATGGCACCCTAGTGAGTATAGTATCGGTTAGAGACCCTAGATTTACTTCAAAGTTCTGGCCAAGTTTACAAAGTGTATTGGGAACTAAGCACCACAAGAGTACGACTTTTCATCCTTAGATCGATGGATAGTCTGAGTGAACGATTCAGTCCTTGGAAGACATACTGAGGGCATGCGTACTCACCATGAACAAAGGCTGGGAGGAATACTTGTGCCTAATGGAATTTGGTTACAATAATAGCTATCAGGCTAGTATCACATGGCTCCTTATGAAGCCATTTATGGATGACCTTGTCGTACCCCTTTATTTTAGGAAAAAGTGGGGGAAAGGAAGCTGGAAAGGGTCAAGCTAATCGAGGATGCCACAGAGAAAATCTAGTTAATCAAGAGTCACCTTAAGGCCGCTCAGGACAGGCAAAAGAGTTATGCAAAAGGTCGTTGGAGAGATCTTGTAAACCCCATCCATTGATAATAAGAAAAATCGAGAAAAGAATTGGTTATTTCCAAATAGAAAACCGAGTCAGTTTATGAACCGTAACCGATAGAGAAAGGGAAAACCGAGAAATTTATAAATCTTGAGTGACCTAAAGAGTCATAAAAGTCATGAGAAATGACTTTAGGATGAATTGGACCTAAACCGGTTTGAACCACTATTGAACCGGTTTCTAAATTCATTTTCTAGGTGGTTTAGAAAATTCAATTTGGAGAATTGAGGCCACCTGTAAACCCCGCCCCTTAAAGATAAGAAAACTGGGGAAATAACCGGTAAATCCAAGAGAGAAAACTGAACCAGTTCATGAACCGTAGAGAAAGGGCAAAATGGGAAATCGACAAACCCCAAGTGACCCAAAGAGTTATAAAAGTGATGGAAAAGGACTTTGGGACAAATTGGAAGAGAAAAACAGACCAGTTCCTGAACCAGATTGAACCGATTAAGAGGAGGACATTCCTAAGATGGCGTTTTGGTCCAGATACGGATATTACGAGTTCAGAGTGATTCCATTCGGATGTAGGATTCTTAGAACATATAGTATCCAAGGATGAAGTCAAGGTAGATCCAGCAAAGGTGGAAGCCATATCTGATTGGAAGGAACCCAGAAATCCCTTAGAGAGACGAAGTTTCTTAGGTTTGGTAGGGTACTACAGATGGTTCATGCAAGATTTCTCTAAGATAGCAGCCCCTCTGACTCGGCTCACTAGGAAAGGAGTTGAGTATAAATGGGATGAAAGCTGTGAGAGGTCTTTCTTAGAGTTGAAGACTCGGTTGACAAGCACACTGATACTCTCCCTTCCTGACCCAAGTGTGAGAGAGTACACCGTCTATAGTTATTCATCCAGACAAGGACTCAGATGTGTACTGATGCAACAAGGAAAGGTTATCGCCTATGCCTCTCGGCAACTTAAGCTACATGAGAGAAATTACCCAACTCATGACCTAGAATTAGTTGTGACAATGTTTGCCTTAAAGATTTGGCCACACTACCTCTACGAGGTTAAGTGTAGGATATACACTGATCACAAGTCTCAAGTACTTCTTAACTCATAAGGAGTTAAATCTCCGCTAGAGGAGATGGCTGGAATTGGTTAAAGACTATGACCTTGTGATAGAGTATCATCCCAAAAAGGTAAATGTAGTGGCATATGCCTAAATTGAAAATACCAAACTAAGGAGGCACAAATAAAGACAAGTTACATATCCTTGTTGCAACAGTTGGGGAGAATGGAGGTGGACCTAAAGATGGACAAGTAGGAGAAATGCTTGTTGGCTAATGTGGTGGTGAGACCCAGTCTAACCGAGCAGATGAAGGCCTAACAAAAGGCTGATAAGGAACTCCAATCTTATTTGGAGCCAGTTAATAGAGAAACAAAACTGGACTAAGACTTGTGAGGTGATGGAGTGCTAACCTACAAGGGTAGGGTATGTGTGCCTCAAGATAAGGAGCTGAAAAGGTTAATTTTGGAAGAGGCACACAATTCGGTGTATTCGATGCATCTGGGCAGTACTAAGATGTATCGCACCCTCAAACAAGGATATTATTGGAAATGAATGAAGAGGCACATTGCGGAATACGTAGACCAATGTTTGTCCTATCAACAGATAAAGGTTGAGCATTAAAAACCATTGAGACTACTCTAACCCTTGCCAATCCCGGAATGGAAATGAGAGCACATTACCATGTACTTTATTACAGGACTACCTGTGACTAGGAAGGGTTGAGACGTAATTTGGGTCATCATGGATAGATTGACCAGGTCCACCCATTTCCTACCCATATAAGTGACAGATTTAGTAGAACAACTGCTATCTTATACATGAAGGAGATAATAAGACTCCATGACATCCCAGTGAGTATAGTATCGGATAGAGACCCCTAATTTACTTCAAGGTTCTGGCCAACTTTACAAAGTGCCTTGGGAGCCAAGCTCCATATGAGTACGGCGTTTCATCCACAGACTGATGGATAGTCTAAATAGACGATTCAGACCTTGGAGGACATGCTGAGAGCATGCGTACTCACCATGGACAAAGGTTGGGAAGAATACTTGTGCATAATAGAATTTGCTTATAATAATAGCTATCAAGCTAATATTCAGATGACTCCTTATGAAGCCCTTTATGGACGACCTTGCCATACCCCTTTATTTTGGGAAGAAGTGGGGGAAAGGAAATTGGAAAGGGCCAAGCTAATCGAGGATGCCATAGAGAAAATTAAGTTAATCAGGAGTCGCCTTAAAGTCGCTCAAGGCAGGCAAAAGAGTTATGCGGCTCACTGGAGTAGGGATTTAGAGTTTGATGTGGGAGACCAAGTATTTCTGAAGGTATCCCCATGGAGGGGAATACTTAGATTTCAACAACGGGGGAAGTTGAAACCAAGGTATATCGGTCCTTATTCCATCATCCAAAGGATAGGACCGATGTACTATAAATTGGAACTACCTCCAAACTTGCAAAGAATACATGATGTATTCCATATCTCAGTGCTTCAGAAGTACCAGCCCGATCCTAGCCATGTATTAGACTGACCACCACCAGAGTTAGAAGAGAACTTGACCTATCTAATAGAACTGGTATGAATTATCGACCAGGGGGATAAGAACTCAAGGAATAAGAGAATTCCTATGGTAAAAGTTCTTTGGTAAAACGGACTCGTGCAAGAAGAGACATGAGAAACTGAGAGTGTAATGAGGGATAGTTACCCTATATTATTTGACATGCAACTTTTTTGGGGAAAAAACCACTAAAAGGATGGGAGAGTTGTAAACCCTGTCCTTTGATAAAAAATAAAACTAGGAAAAGAACCTGTCATTTCCAAAGAGAAATCCGAGTTGGTTTATGAACAGTAACTAATAGAGAAAGGGCAAACTAGAAAATTTATAAATCTCGAGTAACCTAAATAGTCATAAAAGTCACAAGAAAGGACTTTAGGATGAATTGAGGATGAAAACCAAACATGTTCAGGTAAACCAGACCTGAACCGGATTGAACATTTTTGAACCAGTTTGAACCCCTATTGAACCAGTTTCTAAATTCATTTTTCTAGGTGGCTTAGAAAATTTAATTTGGAGAATTGAGGCCATCATTGGATAGAGAATGAGTTTAGATGAATTTAAAAATTTTTATTTTGAAAAACTCGGTCAAATCGAACCTAAACCGGCTGGTTTAAGCATTGGGCCAGTTTGGTTCAGAATAATGTTGTCTTCTTCCTTTAGATGACAACACTGTTCACTCGCTAAAAAATTATGCAGCGCCAACGAAGATGAAAAGTCTCTAGCCAGGGAGTTTCAAGCAATGAATGACCACCATAAAGGCACCAATCGGATGGCCAAGAAGTCCCCGAGCTTCCTATATAAAGAGCTCCTCCTTATTCATCATCCTCACACCTGAAAACTCCTCTCTCTCCCAACTGCTCCACTTTCCGGTGAAGCTCAAACCAGAGATCCAACATTGGGGGTTTTTCTAAGCCAAAGAAGGTGAGGCTGGGTTCATTAGATTTAGGGAGAAGTTAGCTATCTGACGGTAGTCTACATTTGCTCCGAGGATCACCGGAGAAATGCTGGTATTATCGAACAGTAGAGCAATTCGGCATACCGAAGCTGCCCTATTTCGGCTGAGCCAAAAATGGCCAATTCGAGCCCTTTTTAGGCCAAACCAAGCTCTCTCAACACTTCCATAGTTCTCATATGACTGAATTATAGCTGAAAGGTAAGCCAATTTGGCTCCCCTATATAAATTATAATTAGTGCTAGAGAGAATCGATGAAACTTCACTGACCAAATTCTCCCTCAATTTGACATAAATTGATACTATTCTTGATCCTAGGAGGAACATCAGGATGAGAGCAATCTTCTCAGATTAAAATCTCGGATTGCCTCACCCCCGACGGTAAGCTTTCGAAGCTTTCTATGTCTAAGTCCAGTTTTCTAACAAAGCTTCATTTGAGATCAATTCAGATCCAAATGACGCGATTCAAAGTTCCATTGAATCGTATAGAAGTGTAGGAACTCAATTTTACCTTAAATTTCAACAATTAACCTTGATTGATTAGTTAATTTGATAAAATCAAATTCAGCCACTATGAAACAGGGAAATTGGGGGAAAAGTTTGGGGAAATTGGGGATTTAAAAAATTTGAGGGTCTAAAGTGCAATTTCCCACAATTGAGGGCTAATTGGCCATGAAAAAGATGTCAGAGGACCAATTGGACATGAAAAAGATGTTGGAGGACTAATTGGTCGATTTTTGGAATTATTGGGGTCAAATTTGCCATTTTTGTAAAGTAGGGGCAAAATGGTAATTTTTGAAAAGATGGGGACCAAATTTGAATTTTGGGAAACTTTTTTGTGATATTGAATAATTTTCGGTCCTAAAATGAATTTTAGAAGTTTTGGGACTCAATTTGGGGAAAAATTGGCATTAGTGACCTAAAGTTAAAGAAAAAGAACTTTAGGGATCTAAATGCAAATAACTAAAAGTTTAGGCGTTTTATTTATTAATGATGAATGAAGGCTATTAGGCCAAAGGATAATGAACAAGGATGTTCATATAGTGTAGGAACATGAATTACCGGGAATGCCATCAAATACAAGTTCGCGTGGAGGCAAAGAGCCAAATAAGAGGAGTTCACTACACGATCGGGTGAGTGAGAATTTTCACAATATACCCAGTTGGGATGATGAGCACCTCGTTAATGAAAACCCGCTACTATGTGGGATTTTAACATCACACCTGGTTGGGGTGATGTGAGAAAAACACAGAAAAACTACTTACTGATTGAAAGTAGATCATACCCGGTTGGTATGATGAACTTTTTGGAAGGAAGTAGAAAACCCGCTTATCCGTTATAAGCGGAGATATCCTCACACTTGGTTGGTGTGATGGACAAATGAAAAATTATTTTTGTCAGAAGTACTCTCCCCTAACTATGTGCCACTACTTAAAGATTTTGGGAGACCTTGTTTTGGAACTTGGGGACTAGAATGCCCGATTTTGAAAATCTCGTACAGTGGGCCCAATGTGTTGGCATGAGCAAAAGTTCATAAATAATCCTGATGTTAAGCCATGAAAACTTTAATTAATGATGTGATTGGCCATGGTACCTAGACAGAACCGACATACTCGATGGGCTGGCGGTAGTGCGACAAGATAGGTCGACGAGCCAGTCAAGACAAACAACTGCAGGTCAAGTTAAGGGTCGGGGTTGTTGGACCAGTGGCACCAAAGATTAAATGGCTTATGAAGAAAATTATTGTTTTGTGCATGCACTATGGTTCGAGATCATCAAGATGCCCAAGAGGGGTAGTGATGCATCCTATGGGCTACTGGACGACATGGTGGAGATAAGGATAGTTTGTCATGCCAACAATCAGGGAAGCTCGACGTAGCTTCATGCGCATGAGACCGGGGTGGGGTCAAGATGAGGTCTTTGTCCTGATACGGACATGGAGTTTTCTTTTCGAGTTTGAGGGTTGGATGTCGTGTACATCCACTCATTCCCTAGGTAGAAGAGGACAGGCTTCTTTCTAGGTGGCCAGTAAAGTCGCTCCAACGCCACAAGTGGGTGTAGTGCATGGGCTGCCATGCAAATGTGTGATCCCTTCATGATGAAGGGCATGTGTTGAGTGTTAAACAACCGATTGTGGTTAATGATGAGTAATGATTTTGAAAATTGAGAAAATTGAGGAAGAAATGGTTTTAAAGAAAATAAGGAGTCTGGCACACTCCAATTCAAATTATTTTTCTAAAACTCATGTTTCAAATACCCATTCACTGAGTTGTCAAACTCACCCCTCCTTTTTCCCCTTTTCAGGAAACCGAGGGAAAAACCCACCACTGACATCCCACTAGATTAACCTACAAGATATGTATGTAAATTTAATTTATTTTAGTTTGAATTAATGTTATTCCAAGAAAGGTATAGATAAATGTTGCCTTACTCCCCACGGTTTAAAAGGGAAAAACCCTTAATAAACCGGAAGAGTGGGGGGTGCTCATCGGGATCTGACAAATCTTGAGTTTGATGTGGTAGATCAAGTGTTTCTAAGGTATCCCCATGGAGGGGAATACTTAGGTTTCAACAATGGGGAAAGTTGAAACTGAGGTATATCAGTCCTTATCCCATCGTCCAAAGGATAGAACTGGTGGCCTATAAATTGGAACTACCTTTAGACTTGTATAGAATACACGATGTATTGCATATTTCATTACTTCGGAAGTACCAGCCTGATCCTAGCCATGTCTTGGACTGACCTCCACCGGAATTGGAAGAGAACTTGACATATTAAACAAAACCGATAAGAATCATCAACCAAGAGGGATATAAAATTGAGGAATAAGAGGATTTCTATGGTCAAAGTTCTTTGGCAAAACGGACCCGTGCAAGAAGAGACATGGGAGATGGAGAGTGTAATGAGGGCTGGTTACCCTCAATTATTTAACATATAACTATTTTTGGGACAAAACCCCTAAAAAGAGGGGAGAGTGATAAACCCTGTCCGTTAATAATAAGAAAAACTAGGAAAAGAACCAGTCATTTCCAAAGAGAAAAGAAAGTCGATTTATAAATTGTGACTGATAGAGAAATGGCAAACCGAGAAATTTATAAATCTTGAGTGACCTAATGAGTCACAAAAAGTCATGAGAAAGGGATTTAGGATGAATTTGAAGTGAAAACGAAACTGGTTTGAACTGGTTTGAACCACTATTGAACCAGTTTCTAAATTGAATTTTTCTAGGTTGCTTAGAAAGTTTAAATTGGAGAATTGAAGCCACCATTGGATAGATAATGAATTTAGAAATTATCAATTTTCAAAAACTCGATCAAAACAGGCCTGAACTGGCCATTTTAAGCATTGAACCCAGTTTGGACCGGTCCTATTCAGTTTGGAACAATGTTGTCTTCTTCCTTCAGATGACATCACTGTTTACCCACCAAAAGAGCTAACTACATCGATGAAGATGAAAAGTCTCCATTCAGGACATTTTTGGCAATGAATGATTGCCATAAAAGGCACCAATCGAACAATTGAGAAGTGCCCAAGCTTCCTATATAAAGAGCTCCTCCTCATTTATCCTCACCACACCTGAAAACATCCCTCTCCCTCTACTGCTCAAATTTCCAGTGAAGCTCGAACAAGAGCTCTGATGTTGGGGGTTTTTCTAAACCAAAGAAGGTGAGGTTGGGTTCTTTAGATTCGGGGAGAATTAGCTACCCGACAGTAGTTTCCATTTGCTCCGATGATCATCGAAGAAGCACCGTCATGATCGAACAGTGAAGCAACTCCGGTGGACCGAAGTTGCCCTATTTCGGTTGAACTAAAAATGGCCAATTTGAGCCCTTCTTAGGCTAAACTAAGCTCTCCCAACACTTCTACAACCCTCATAGGACTGAATTAGAATGGAAAGGTAAGCCAATTTGGCTCCCCTCTATAATTGCTGATTAGTGTTAGAGAGAGAATCGACGAAACTTCATCGACCGAATTCTCCCTCAATTCGATATAAATTGATGTGATTCTTGATCCTAGGAGTAACCTCAGGACGAGAGCTACCTGCCTCGATCGAAAGCTCGGACTGTCGCACCCCCGACAGTAAGCTTCCGAAGCTTTCTCTCTTTAAGTCTAGTTTTTTGGAAAATCTCCATTTGAGCTCGTTCCAACATTAATTCATGCGATTCAAAGCTTAATTGAATTGGATGGATGTGTAGGAACTCAATTTTATCTCCAATTTCAATAATTAACCTTGATTGAATGGTCAATTTGATGAAATCAAATTCGGCCTGTTTGAAAGGGGGAAATTGGAGATTTTGAAAAAATTGAGGGACCAAAGTGCAATTTCCCAAAATTGAGGGCCCATTAGCCATGAAAAAGATGTTGGAGGACCAATTGGTTGTTTTTTTGGAATTATTGGGGTCAAATTGCTATTTTTGAAAAGTAGGGGTAAAATTGTAATTTTTGAAAAGTTGGGACCAAATTGGAAATTTGGGAAACTTGAACCCCTTTTTGTGATTTTGAATAAATTGAGGTTCCAAAGTGAATTTTAGAAGTTTCATTACTCAATTGGAAGAAAAATTTTCATTAGGGACTTAAAATTAAAGAAAAAGAACTTTAGGTACCTAAATGCACATAATTAAAAATTTGGGCATGTTGTTCATTCGTGAGGAAGGAAGGCTATTAGGCCAAATGTTGATGAACAAGAATGTTCATATTATATAGGAACACAAAGGACCGGGAACGTTAATAAGGATAAACTCGCATGGAGGCAAAAAGCCACTTTTGGGAAAAATACGCTGCTTTTATCGTGTGAGTGGGAATTTTCACATCATACACAGTTGGGATGATGAGTACCATAGAATGAAACACTACACACCTAGTTGGAGTGATGTGAAAACTACGCAGAAAAACTACTTATTGGTTGTAAGTACATCATAACTAGTTGGTATGATGAATTTACTAGAAGGAAGTGGAAAACCTGTTTACCTATTGTGAGCGGAGATGTCATCACACCCGATTGGTGTGATCGACGAGTGAAAATATATTTTGTTAGAAGTGTTCTCCCATGACTATGTACCATTCTTAAAGATTTTAGGAGACCTTCTTGATGAGAGCTTGAATAGCTCAAATAGGCTAGAGGCCTCTGTTTTGGAACATGGGGGCTAGAATGCTCCTCTCCATTCATCCTCCACACACCTCAAACCTCCATTCTCTATCAACTACTCCAGTTTCTAGCGAAGCTCGAACCATAGCTTTGATATAGGCATTTATCTCAGCCTTAGAAGGCGAGGTTGGGTTCTTTATACTCTGGGAAAAGTTAGGTACCTGATAGCAACCTCCATTCGACCCAATAACTATCGGAGAAGTGTCGGCGGAATCAAATAGTGAAGTAGCTCCGAAGGACCGAAGCTGCCCTATTTTGGCCGAGCTGACTTTGGCCAAATTCAGCCCTCCTCCAACCAAATCAAGCACTCTCGACACCCCCATGACCCTCACATGACCACAACAAAGTAGAAGGGTAAGTCAATTCGGCCCTCCTCTATCATTTCCGGTCGGAGTTAGAGAGAGAAAGTGCGAAACTTCACTCATAGAATTCTTCCTCGATTCAATGTTAATTGTAGTGATTCTTGATCCTTGGAGTAACCTCAGGACGAGAGCTACCTGCCCAGATAGAGAGCTCGTATGCCGCACCTTCGACGGTAAGCTTTTGAATCTTTCTCTCTCTAAGAAAAAATTTATGGCGAAGCTCCATTTATGGTCATTTCAGCCTCAATTCATGCGATTAAAAGCACAATTGAAGAGTATGAAAGTGTAGGAACTGATTTACACCACCAATTGAAGTAATTAACCCTCATTGAATGGCTAATTTGAAAAAATTAAATTCGGACAATTTGAAAAGGGAAAATTGGTGGAAATTTTTGGGGAAAATTGGGCATTTCAAAAAATTGAGGGACCTCTTTGCAATTTCCCAAAATTGAAGGCCATTTGGCCATGAAAAAGATGTTGGAGGACCAATTGATCAATTTTTTGAAATATTTGGGGGTCAAATTGCCATTTTTGGAAAGTATGGGCAAAATGGTAATTTTAGAAACGTTGGGGACCAAATTGGAAATTTGGAAAACTTGAGGCCATTATATAATTTTGAGTAAATCGAGGACTCAAAGTGAATTGGAAACCTTGGGATCCAAATTGGGAAAAAGTTGGCATTTGGGACCTAAAGTTAAGAAAAATAAACTTTAGGAACCTATGTGTAATTTATCGATAATTGTGAGCCTAGGCTTTTATGCCAAACTGAAATTTATAATTCTACCCAAATCGTGTAGGGACAAGTGTGACCAAAATGCAAACAAGAGAACACTTGCGTAGACTTGGGAAAACTGAACAAGGATGAACACGTCATGGTTATCGTGTGAGTGGTCATATTTAAATCATACCCAGTTGGGATGGTGAGCACTTTAGAAGTGAAAAACCACTTGTAAGTGAGATTTTAACATCATACCTAAATGGGGTGGTGGACGATTTAGGCTAAAAACCTACTTATCAGTTGTATGTAGAGGAAATCATACCCTATTGGTTTGATTGACTTCCCTAAAGGAAGAATAAACTTGCTTGCCAGTTATAAATGAAGATATCATCACACCCGGTTGGTGTGATGAAGTGTGCCAATGCTTATACCATTTGGGAGACCTTGACAAGAGCTAGAACAACTCAGATAGGCCAGAGGCCTTGGTTTTTGAACTTGTGGGGCTAAATGTCCAGTTTTGGAAAATCATGTGCAGTGGACCTAACTCTAGTGGGCACGACCAAAACCTCATAAAACAAACTTGAAATGAGATAGCCATGAAACCTATAATGAACCTTTTGTGTGATTTTTCCATGGTACCAAATCAGGACCAATAATACTTGATGGACTAGCGACAGTGTGTCAGGGCTTGGTCGTGGACCAACATAGACAAACAGCTACAGGTCTGGTTGAGGGTCGGGGCCGTTGGACTAGTGGCACCAAAGATAAATGGCTATGTGAAAACTATTGTTTTGTGCATGCACTTGAGGTATAGGACCATCAAGACGCCTAAGAGGGGTAGTGATGGGTCCTAAGGACTACTAGACGACATGGTGGAGATAAGAGCAGTTCACCGTGCCAGCAGTCTAGAAGCTTAGAGTAGCTTCTTGCGCATGAGACCAAGGTAGGGTTGGGATGAAGTCTCTGTCCTCATATAGACACGAAGTGGCATTCAGGTCTGGGGGTTGGATGTCGGGAATATCCACTCAGACCCAAGGTAGAAGTGGACGGACTTTTATCTTGGTGGCCAATAAAGACGCTCCGAGCCACAAATGGGTGCAGTGCACGGGCTGCATGTGCAAATGTGTGTTAGCTTCCCGATGAAGGGCGTGTGTTGTCTACTAAACACACCTAATGTGAAATTGAGAAAAAGTGTTTTGAAAACTAAATTTTGAGGAGAGCTTCTTTTAAAAGAAATGACATCCTTTGGCACAATTAAAAATGAAGATATTTCTCTTAAAAACTCACTCCCAATACTTGCTCACTGAGTTGTAGAACTCACCCCTCCCTTTTTACCCCTTTCGAGGAGTATGGAAAACTTGAAAAAAGAAAACACAAGGATGTACCCTCTGTCAAGTATGCTTAATATCACTCTTAAGCTTGCATGTTTATTGATTTATTCTATACTAGGGAACGAGGTTTGAATTATGCCTAGCTCATCTTGATTAAAAGAAGAGGGAAACCCCCCTTAAACCAAGGGAGTGGCAGGTTGATCATAGGGATCAGACCAAACCAGATCAGGGAGTGACATCAAATCTCTATTCTCTCTCAACTGCTCCATTTTTCGATTAATCTCGAACAAGAGCTCCGATATAGGCCATTTTCTTAGCCTTAGAAGGCAAGGTCGGGTCCTATAAACTCCGGGGGAAGTCAGCTACCTGATAGCATCTTCCTTTTGACCTAAGGACCGTTGGAGATGCGCCGACAAAATCAAATAGTGAAGCAGTTCCAACGGACCGAAGCTGCCCTGTTTTGGCCGAGCTAAATTCAGCCAAATTCAGCCCTCCTCCAGCCAAACCAATCCTCCTCAACATCCCCACAACCCTCATACGACCTTAATAGACCTAAAATATAAGCCAATTCGGCCCTTAGTCGTTGTAGATGGGAGTTAGAGAGAGTAAGTGCTGAATTTCACTAACTAAATTTTTCTTCGATTTGACTTCAATTATAGCGATTCTTGATCCTAGAAGGAACCTTAGGACAAGAGCTACCTTCCTCGATCGAGAGCTCGGACCGCCACACCATCGATAGTAAGCTTTCGAAGCTTTCTCTCTCTACGAGCAGTTTTCAGACGAAGCTCCATTTGAGCTCAATTTGAACCTAAATGTTGTGGTTCAAAGCTAAATTGAATCATATTGAAGTGTAGGAACTGATCTATACCTTCAATTGGAGCAATTAACTCTAATTGAATGGCCAATTTAAAGAAATCAAATTCGATCAGTTTAAAGAGGAGAAATTATGGAAAAGTTTGGGGAACATTTGAGAATTTCAAAAAATTGAGGGACATCTTTGTAATTTCCCAAAAAGGAAGGCCAATTGGCCATGAGAAAGATGTTGAGGGATCAATTAGTCAATTTTTGGAATATTTGGGGCCGAATTGCCATTTTTGGGAAGTATGGGCAAAATTGTAATTTTTGCAAAGTTGGGGACAAATTGGAAATTTGGAAAACTTGAGCCCCTTAAACAATTTTGAGGAAATTGAAGACTCAAAGGGAATATTGGAAGCCTTGGGACTCAATTTGGAGGAAAAGTTGGCATTAGGGACCTAAGGTTAGGGAAATGAACTTTAGGGACCTTAGTGCAATTAATTAACAATTTTGAGCCTAATCGCTCATATATGAGAAAGTGATAGCTGTTATGCCAAATCTTAATTGATAAAGATGCCTAAATCGTGTAGGAACACGAGAGACTAGAATGCCAACAAGGAAAAGTTAGCATGGAGTTGGGAACTGACTAGAGACGAATATGTCACGATCATCCAGTGAGTGGGCATAATTATACATCATACCCGGTTGGGATGGTGAGCACTTTAGAAAAGAAAACCACTTGTGAGTGGAATTTTTAACATCATACCCGGTTGGGGTGATGAGCGATTTAAGCTAAAAATCTACTTATCGATCGTAAGTAGAGGTAATCATACATGAATGGTATGATGAACTTCCTTGAGGAAAGGAGAAACCCGCTAACCGGTAGTAAGTGAAGATATCATCACACTTGGTTGGTGTGATGAATATGAAAATATACTTTTTTTCAGAAGTGTTCTCCCTTTACTGTGTGTCAATGCTTAAAAGATTTGGGAGACCTTGACGAGTGCTATAAGAGCTCGGATAGGCCAGAGGCCTCATTTTTGAACTCATGGGGCTAAATGCCTGGTTTTGGAAAAAAACGTACAGTGGGCCCAAGGCCAGTGGGCATGAGCAGGAGCTACTAAAAAAACTTGAGTAAAGGAATGACATGAAAATTTCTAATGAAATTGTTGTGTGATTTTGCCATGGTACTGAGTCAAGACCGACAATACTCGATGGACTGGCGGCAGTGCGTCAATGCTTGATCGACGGACTAGCTTAGACAAATAGCTCTGGGTCGGGTTGAGGGATAGGGCTGTCAGACCATTGACACCATATATAATGACCATATGTGAAAAATTATTGTTTATACATGCACGTGTGGTACATGACCATCAAGACGCCCAAGAGTGGTAGTGATGAGTCCTAAGGGCTACTGGAGGACATGGTGGAGATAAGGGCAGTTCGTCGTGCAAGTCAGTTGGGAAGCTTGAAGTAGCTTCTTGCACATGGGACCGGGGTGGGGTCGAGATGAGGTCTCTTTCCTCATACGGACACGGAGTGGTATTCGGGTCAGATGTTGAGAACATTCACTCAGATCAAGGGTAGAAGTGGACGAATTTCTATCTTGGTGGACGGATCCACAAGTGGGTGCAATTGACGGGCTGCACTTGAGAATGTGTATTAGCCTTCCTGATGAATGACGTGTGTTGTTTGCTAAACACACCTGATGGTTATGGAAAAGATTATAAAAAACCAGAATTTGAGAAAAGATCCTTCTTAAAGGAAATGAGAACCTTGGCACAGTTTGAATAAAGCTGTTTTCTTGAAAACTCACTCCCAACATCCGCTCACTAAGTTGTAGATTTCACCCCTTCTCTTTTATCCCTTTCAGGTAATCGAGGAAAGACCCTTGTTAAAAACCCTCCTAAATTGAATAGTGAGATGATAGGTATGTCTATTTTAAAATACTCGGTTTTGTATAATACTATTCTTGGAAAGACATGTAAAATGATGCATTACTCCTCGCAGTTTAGAAAGGGTGAAACCCTTGATGGACCAAAAGGAGTGGCGGGTTGCTCATGGTGATCCGACCAAATTGGGTTGGGGCATGACAGAACATGTCCCTGGATAAAAGGTGAGTGAGATTTTTGGCATCGAGTCCAATTAGACTGATGATGCATTATTGATATTAAATTTAGAATCTTTTTTCTAGGAATGGATTCACGTGACTGTGTGAAACCAACTTAAAACCTTTTTCGGGAATTATTCCAATTCTATGGATACCTTAATATCATAGTGTGCCCAATGCGACTATTTTCTAAAATGAAGTGGGCCCAATGCCATGTTTTGAAAATACTCAACAAGTGGGCCTAAGGCCAATGAGAACGGGCCTCATCCCATAAATAACATAATTATTATGTTAAAGCCAAACCATGATAAAAATAGAATAATTGGTTGTGTGAAATGGACTTTGTCCAATAAATTCTATCGAGTTAACGCAGACCTTAACCTAATAAAAAAAATACATGAATGTGATTGTTGAGCGGGATCACTAGAAGCCCGGTGTGGGGTAGTGGTGATTCCAAGGGCTACTGGACAACACTATTGGTTCAAGGGATGTAAGGCTAGTCTAGTATGCCAAAGGCTCCGAGTGTTCTATGCTCACTAGACCATGGTGAAGGGGAAAATGTCTCGTCCCTCAATAGCTGACACAATTCAATTCATGTTTGTGGATTGGGCAATGGTGCTCATGCAAGCAGTATGTCCTTACACACAGGTTGCTGGTAAAGGCACTCGAGGCCACAAGTAGAATAAAAGGGAGTTCTATTCTACGATTATGTGATTCCTTCATGACGGAGCAAATATGTGTGATTGTCTATTGAATACCCCATTAGTTGAAACCTCAAACCTTGTAAAATTAACCTTATGAATGGCTTATTATTTTAAGCATGTGATATCCCTTGTGGATGGTGCGGTTATAGTGAATGTTTCTAAATAGAAAACTCGTATATGAGAAGCCCCAAATACTTGGATTTAACCCTATGATTATTTTCTAAAATTATGCTATGTTTTGAGCATGTGCTGACTTGTGTACATGACATCCTGGTATCAATTAATCCTAATAACTGAACTATTGAGATCACCCCTCCAATTACCCCATTTCAGGTAACCAAAGCTTGAAGATAAACGTCATGTGCTAAGAAGCCAAATAAACCAAAGTATCACTCCAGTCAGTACTTAGTCCCATTGTTTCCTATTAAAACTTAATTTTCAAATTTGAAAGGACACTTTTAAAGGGTTATTGATGTGTTTTCCTTATTCTGAGCCTTAAGTCTTGTCAGATTTACAATGGTGAGATACCCATTGATGTAAGTCTGGGAGGATATGGCGGTTGTCTATAGGTCTAGCTGGGGAAACTGGGCTGGGGTGTGACAACTTGCATGTCACACCCCAACTCGATTTGGTTGGAACCCTATGAACAACTCGCCACTCCTCCTAGTATAAAGAATAATCACACCACTATGGTACTGGTAGGAGTCAGGCGTAACCTGAAAATATTTTATAAAAAAATAATTTCAAGAAAAATATCTTTTCATTAAATATACTAGAATTTTATTAGTGCACAAAACATACGAGGAAGCTAATTCTTCACATGGGTTCCTCTTCATGGTTTACTTGAAAAGGTTTAAGGGAGGGGGTGAGTTCTACAATTTAGTGAGTGGGTAATAAGGTAATTACTCAAGCATATTTAAAGGATTGTTTATTTATCAACACCATTCTCGTTCATGAGTTTTGGTTTAACAAACACTCACACTCTCTTTATCATCGAAGGGTTCATTCCTTCGTAGAACAGTCCCTGACTATTCCACTTGCAGACCAGAGCGACTTTACTGTTTACCTTGGTAGAAGGTTAAAACCTCTACCACAAGTCTTTGTGAGCACCATTGCCCAACCCCCGACTTTAATCGACACTTTGTGTACGCTATTGTGGGATGAGACCTCTCCCCTTATTCCTCGGTCTCAATGCGCATGAAGCTATCAAAGCTTCTTGACATACTAGAATGGAAAAACTTCCCTTATGCTCACTAAGCCATCCAATAGCCCTTAATACCAACACTACCCCCATACCGGATGTCTCGATTTTTCCGTATATCAACATTCACAACCAATAGTCTTTTTAGTTAAAACATTTATCTTTGGTGCTACAAGCCCAACGAGTTCGATGACCTGACTTCGGCTCAATAGCCAAATCACATAGTTCACCCATTTGTGAAAGTTTTCATAAGGCTCATAAATCAAAATTTATCTACAAGTCTAGGCTCATTTCCATTGACATTTGACCCACTTCACGAGTTTTCCAAAACGTTGCATTGGGCCTACTTTAGTTCAAAACTAAGGCCTTGGGCACATTGGAACAATTTTAGCTCTTATAAGATATGTGCTTCATGCTCTCTACAAAAATATCTCAAAAATATTTTAAGCAGTTTCACAAAGTCAGGGGAGACTATTTCTAGAAAATGTTTTGACTTTTGGTTATTTGAAAGTATGTTGATCATCCCAAACAGGCATAATGCCGAAAATCCCATTCACTCGAATTCCATGACTTGTTCGTTCGAGATGGATTTCCAATATCTCTGAACTATATTGGGATTGTAGGTAGAAGTCTCCTTTTCGCACCAATATTATCACTGATAATGAATTACTCAAATATCCGAATTTTCCCAGTTAGGTCCCTATTTTTTCTCCTAATTAGATATAAGTCAGTAAGTTTATTTTATTTGTAATTAATTCCAAATAAATTACCAAATTTCCTAACTTTATTTTATTTGCAATCTTACCCCTATATAATATTATTAAAATAAAATTATTTAAAATTGCAATTAAATTCCCAAAAAAGATTTTTAATTACAATTAAATCCCTAAACTCTTCTTATTTGAAAATTGACTCTCAATTGATGCTAATACCAAAAATCCCCAAAATCTCGAAAATCCCCAATTTGCCCAATTTTCCAAAAATTCCACTTTAGTCCCTAATTCCTTGATTCATCAAATTGAATTCTTAAACCTTGTCAATTTCCTCCTGACATGCTACTAATATTCTTCTACCTCTTCCTATGACCATTCTTAGCTTTAAATAAATTAATTTGACCCAAAATCGAGCTTAAGTAAAGCTTCATCGAAAATTTATTCTAGAGAGACAAAGCTTCAATTTCTTAGTAGAGAAGGGATAATTGTCAGAACTCTCAATATGGGTGGCAAGTGCTCATCAAGGGGTTCTTCCTAGGATCGAAATTTCACGTCAATTGATAGCAAGGACAAGGAGAATTTCTTTAGAAATATTTCTCCAGATTTTGCTCTATAATTTCACTGTTTTGGAAAAGTGGGGCAAAATTGGCTTACCATAAAGGTTTAGGGAGGTTGAGGTTTAGTTGTGACGTGTAATGGGAGGGTCAGCTTAGTCTTAGAGGGTCGATGGTGGTCAAAATTTAGCACGAAAATGTTTGCCCAAATTCCATTGCCAAAGTTAATGTACTGTGTAGACTCGTTGGTGCTTCTCCGGTAACCTTCGAGCCGAATGGAGTATGCCAGAAGGTGGAGGACTTTCTCAAGATTCCAAAGAACTATATTGCGTGGTCAGAGGTGGAGAAATTGGTCGATGTTGGAGCTCTAGTTCAGGGATGGCAAAAAAATGGAGCACTTCATCTTCTTTAGGCTTTCGAGGGATGAGGAAGAGAAATGGAGATGAGCTCTTTATATAGGGAGCTTGAGGACTGACCATTCTATCCATCAGTTGGCCATTAACTCGCTGATTTAAGGGCATGTCAGAGCCATTAAAGGCTCACCAGAGTAAAGGCGTCTATTCTTCTCTCTTCCTTGAAAATGGAAGGAAGAAGACATTGTGCGCATGTGCGAGTTTCGCATGTACAACCTGCCAATGCATGCCCCAACCCAGTTTGGTTGAGGGCTTGTGATCAACCCACCACTATCCCGGACCTCGAAGAGGGACTCCTCTAAGAGATCAAAGAGAGTTAGACATAATACCTGTCTTGTTTTCCTTGGACAACATTAAACAAAATTGGAATTTTAAATCTTTATACCTGGTGCAAGTCCTCTGGAGGAAGAGTTTGGCGTAGTTATGTTCCTTTCTGAAAAATGTTTAGAGGGAGGTGGTGTGTTCGACAACTCAGTGAGTGGGAGAGATCTTTTAGGAAATGTTCATTTAAGCATTTTTAGGATGTTTTACATTTCACAAGAAGTTCCCTCTTAGGTTTTGCACATGATCAACCGCCCTCCTATCATAAGAAGGATTACTCATTCATAGAACGGTCCCCAATTGTTCTACTTGTGGACTAGATTGCCTTTACTGTCCACCCTAATAGAGGTTATCTGCCTCTACCGTGAGTTTGAGTGGACATCAATAGTCTGACCCTCAAACCTTGATCACTCCATGATGTCCGCTTTGTGGGATGAGACCTCTTTTCCCCTATTGCCTCGGTCTTAATGCGTAGGACGCTCCTCGAGCATCTCGACCTACTAGACGCCATACAACCCTTATGCACCATGGGTCATCCAGCAGTCCTTGGGATCCATCACTATCTCATGCCAGGTGTCCTCATGGCTCGAATATCACAGTGCATGCACAATCAAGAGTCTTTTAAGTTATCACCATTATTTTTGCCCCTCCAGTGCAACAGTCTGTTGGTTTGGCTTCAGCCCATGCGTACAATCCCAATAGGTTTGACAACCTAGCTTTAGCTTAGCAGTGGTTTAGCCCAAGAAGCTCAACATCTCAAACTTGGTTCAGTGGGTATCACACATAATTTCATGTTAATTGGATCTTTTAGCATTACTCATCACATGCTGGTTTTGGATGGGTCCATACCCATGTCCATCGACATTGTGCCCACTTCCATACCGAGTCTAAGCCCAAAAAATTGCTCCTAAATATTTTAAGCAGAGTTACCTAGTAAGGGGAGGCTAATTCTGAGAAAATTATTTTCAAAATGAATCGTCATTCCAACTGGAATGGACGTTATAGAATTCCCACTCACTCGGTAATCTCGACGAGGTTGTCCCGATGGAGTTTGGTTTCGTGGGGTGCTTCCACAATCCAGTGCTTGAGTAGTCTATTCCTACATGGCACGAATATCCATATTAGGATGCTTTGACTAAGAGGTCACATCTTTTTGGACATTTGCACATAGGCCCTCACATTATGCCTTAATTGCAATTTGGTCCTTAAAGTTTGTACTTTTACCTTTAGGTCCTTATTTGACATCTGTCCAATTGCTCCTTCAATTCCTTTAGTTCTGTTGGAGCCATGTGATAAGGAGCATGGGATATGGGGTTGGTTCCTGGGATAATTTCTATGGTGAACTCCATTTGTTGACTTGAAGTAGCTTGGGTAGTTTTTCTAAAAATACTTCCTGATAGTATTTAACCATAAAAAGTCTTTGAATCTCTTCTTTTTAGACTCTTTATGGATGACCATGGCAAAGAAAGTCGAACAACCATTTTGTATCATTTTCTGGGCTTTCATATGGGACACCATTTGTACTTGCCTTTTCTTCGATCTCCTTGAACTTTAGTTCGCTTGTTTCGGGAGTGTGGAAGGTTATTGTATTCTTTCCATCGTCCATCCTGGGTTGAATAATTAAAGTTTTATAATATTTTTTGTTTAAAATAATTCTATGCATAATAATTTAAATAAAATAATATTTTTTTCTTAAATGAGATTATAATTTTTTAACTTAAACAAAGCCCATAACATATATTATTTATAAAGTATAAATAATTTATTGAAAAAATGGGACCGCCACCAGATAGAAACTAAATGATTACATAAATAGACACTCTTGTCTAGCGAGCAAGGGTAAGAGAGGAAGGCAGAATATGAGGAGAAAAAAGGAAAATGAATAAGAAAACAAAATTTTGTTTCGCTGGAAAATCCCCTCTTTTATGCGGCAATCCAAAATTTTTATCCGTACAAAAAAAAGGTAGGAATCCGAAAACTGAACCCAGCGGAAACCCTCCTTTTTCAGGCAACTACTACTGTGTCCGATTTTACGGTATGAGAGGAGGGGGAAGAGGAGGTTGATGACTCTGCCATCTTCTGGCTGCGGTTGCTGCTGCTATTCACCCGCTTCCTCCTCTCATTGGCTTCGTCCATCTCGATCTGCTCTTGCCTGCACTCTTTGCTGCAGAATGGCGTGTCTCCACTGCAAAATAAAAGATCGAATCCACGAGAAATTCATAATCAGCGTAAACTCAATTCTTCTTGAAAAGAACAACTTCATCCCGGCAGAAGATAAGACGAAGCCAATTAATACCAATTCAAGGAACGTGCACTATATTTCTTTCGTATTAGCCAGACATTGTTGAACAATTGGACTGCGATGGGTAACTAGTCGAATGGGAGAGTCTAGAGCTGGATGAGATAGTTTACCGGTACATGAAGATGTCGGAGTTGAGCCCGAGGGGCTTACTGCAGCGGAAGCACGATCGAAGGAAGTAGTGCTCGTGGATGTGATCTCCATAACCGGTGTACACACCCGTGGAAGCTAAGCTCCCCATAAAATCGATATCAAAACTTAGATAATGGAAGAGAGAGCGATATAGCTATGTGTGGATCCCTCTTTGATTGCAGAAAGAGAGAGAAATAAGAGAGAGACGGGGAGAGAAGGTAAGAGGAGAAGGAGATGTGATATATAAAGAGAGACTGATGAAGTGCCCGGATCCTCTACCACGCGGATCACCTTAATGAATAAAGTGTACATGTATATTTTGCATCAAACAAGTGGACATAGAATTTTAGGATTTTTTTAGTCATTCCCTTCAAATAATAAGTTGAGAAGCATTGGGGCACAGTTAGCTGGTTCGTAATTAATTAAAACCAGCGCAGTCCATTGGGTGAGGGCTCTTTTTTTCCCTTCCATGATTTGATTGTAATAAATTGTCTACCGTTCATGCATTTTATTTTTACAATAGGGTCCCTTATAATTATCCTCCATCTTTTTTATTTGTGCCTTTTTTGGACCTTTCCTTCACTTGGAAATAGAAGGAGAGATGATTTGGGGAGGGGCATTGCCGTAAAATCGACCGATATGGGGATGCGGATGAATTATTTTAAAGACCTCCAAAATAGAGAAAAGAAAAGGACACAAACAAAAAAGCGGAGTAGGAGCTGACGAGGATGTGGGACCCGCAGCCCGGGGTCGGTGGGGGCACTTGACTGTCATGACTGAGTGGGCTATTTCCCATTATAATTAATATTTTTTATGGGGGTTTGAAAGCCACATATGAAGTGGCACCCTAGTGAACCGTCCAATTAAGTTTCGTGTAAAGGAACCTTCTAGCCAATCAAACAAGGGCACATCACGATAATTTCAATCCGCAATAAATTGCATTACAATTTACATAGTATTAAACTAATCGTGTTCACATCATGCAATAAATTGCATGTTATTTTTTGCACATAAAATTGCATATATTATTAAGCCTTTAAGAATTGGACAATATTTTGGAGGAAGCTGACGAGTGCAAGGTATGCACATGTGAGTCACTTTTGGATCAATTTAGTCAATGTTTTGTAGTTTCCTGAAGCTGCATCCCTATGTAAGCCTACTTGAACTTTAGACCTACCAAGTGAAGCATGAATTATAGTTGTAAAAAATCATTGGATAGAGTCCACATTCACATTCCTTCTTATCAATATCAGCGCGACACAAACTTGTTCTTTGTTGATGCATAAGGCATGACAATGCAAGAGCTAAAAGATAGTCAAGTACCACTTGGGTTTGAAGAAGGGTTTAGGCAGTGAGGATCGAGTTGAGTGCGCTGTGGACATCCATTCCGATCAACGCCTCAGCTTTCTCGAGATCAGTTGTGGCATAGCCTAGCTTATGGGTGAACTCTGTAAGGCCTTTTTGGACTAGAGGGTCGATCTGGCCAACAAGCATGACCTCAATAGCAATAATATCTGCATAGGAATTTATGTGAATGAATGCGAAGCGACTACTTATGATGTACTTTCTCACGTCATCCCCTTCATGAACGGAGGGTGCCCTAGCTTGAACTTGTAAACACAAGCCTAACAACACCCATATGACGTGTGTGACTGGAATTATGACCATGCCAGTGTCAAAGTTAGAACTTGAAGTGCTAAGTGAGAACTAAAGCTTAAATAAGTTAGATCAATGTACGTGAAAATATTACGGCATAATAGGGAGGACAAGGCTGAAAACATTATTTAGTTACCCATTAAAAGCCAGCCTCCACTTTCCCTCAAGTCTAGTTGAGACATCTCCATCTAAGCACAAGTGAGCAAAGAAGGGACAGCTCCACCTTGCAATATAATCAAATGAGGGCAACCACCATATCAAAAAGGACGATATCACCTATACATGCAATTTTACAAAGAAAATATTCCTATATTTTTGTCTCTTGTATTGTTTTTCCTTTGTGTTGCTCATAATTATATAAATTAGATACAATAAAAGTAGAAATAGTATGCAACATTACAAAATAATATATTACCATCTTATCTCCTTTTCATTTATGGTATTAAAATTCTTGCTAGTGGTGAAAGATGTTGATCGGCATTAGTCATCTCCTACATGTGCCTGTTCACCTATAATTGCACACACATTTCAAATTTAAATTATACAATGAGTTATTCAACTACTATTGTGCTCCTAAGCTCTTTACGTGGATGAAAGCACGTTTTAACATGAATCGACCGTATACCAAAAGAGGAGAATGATGAACTTGAAGTTGTTAACTCGGAATATCAAGCATGGATAATTAGAGACAAATTTGCCCTAACAACTCTTCTTGTCTCTCTATCTATAGAAGTTAACTTTCAAGTAATTGAAGCACTTACCTCATATAAAGCACAAGCCAAGATGGAAACTTTGTACAACCTACAAACTCGAGCACATAAGGATATTTTTAATTAGTAGTGGCTAGAATTAAAAAGGGTCATCAACCCATGTCTACATATCTCTCTATTATCTCTAACCTTTCTACCAGTTTCACCCAAATTAGGCATCCCAAGCTCCACCGTGAAATCAAAGATGAGCTCTTTGATGAACTCAATTGTGAGTGAGAGGCACTTAATGAGACTATATCTCCAATTCTCGAAACCATGTCACTTGACTCCCTAAAGGCCCTACTCATCGTCCAAGACGTTCGCATATTACAAATATATATCTCTTACTTCGGATCTGCACGGCTCTCTAGCATGCTGGGGTCTTCATTAGCGACTCAGCCTCCTATGGTTGTTGTTGCTGCCTGCACCACTCAAGGACTCCTCTCGACACCTTTGTCATTCCATTTTTGATCTGTAGGTCGTCGATCGCCATAGAGGTTCTCCCATAATCCTAATTGGAAATTTAGGGTAAATGTTAGCATGCCCTACATTATCCGTAAAACCTGTCCCTTGTAGTAAAAGAAAAGTGGGAAAAAGGGACCAATATAAGTTTATACATGAAGAAACGAGCCGTTTAATGAACAAAAAATAGTTAATGTGGGAAAATAAAAAATGTCAAGTGACAAAAAATTCACAAAAATGATAAAAAAGAACCAAGAAGTGGAATTGAGGATAGAATCGAACCAGTTCGCAGTGAATCGGACGTGAACCGAACTGAACTAGCATGAACTATAGTAAACCGATTCACAAATTCATTTTTCTAGTTGGCTTAAAATGTCAATTTGGAAAATTAAAAACACCATTAGATAGAAAATGAATTTAGAAATTTTTAAATTTTAGAAAAATGGTTGAATCAGGTCCGAACTGGCCGATTTTCGAATTTTGGATCGTGAACTTGGTCGGACCAGACCGGTCAACAATCCAACCGCTCCAGTCAACGGTCAATGGTCAATGGTGTCACACCCCAACCTAGTTTGGTGGGATCCCCGTGAGCAACCTGCCACTCCCTTTGGTTCATAAAAGGCTTCACCCTTTCTAAACAGAAAGGAGCAAGACTTCATTTTTCCTGTATTTCCTAGAATAACATTAATTAAAACTGAATATATTTAACCTTGCATACCTGTCTTGCAGGTTCAGCTACATGTAGGTCTTTAAGTAAGTTTTCTCTCGATTACTTGAAAAGGGGTAAAGGGAAGTGGGTGAGTTTGACAACTCAGTGAATGGGTGTTGGGAGTGAGTATTCAAAACATCTTTTAATTGGAGTGTGCTAGACTCCTTATTTCTTTCGAAAATATTCTTTCCCTTAAATTTTCAGTTATTCAAAACCATTTTCCTCATTATCCATAAACGGTGTGTTTAACAGTCAACATACGCCCTTCATCATGAAGGGATCACACATTCGCAGGGCAGCCCGTACACTGCATCCACTTATGGTGTTGAAGCGACTTTACCGACCACCTAAATAGAAGCCCATCCACTTCTACCCTCGTAATGAGTGGATGTTCGCGACATTCGACCCTCAAACCTGAAATCAAGTCCATGTCCATATGTCACGCCCTGACTCGGTTTGGTCGGATCCCCGTGAGCAACCTACCACTCCCCTAGTTTATTAAAGGGTTTCCCCTTGTTATAATTCGTAAAGACTAAGGTGTTCTTTAAACATGCATCTTTTCCTGGAATAATATAAATTAAAACTGCATAATAATTTGAATTTATCATACATGTCTTACAAGCATCTTAGTTGATGGTCTCTAAGGGTAGGCTTTCCTAAAAGGGTATAAGGGAGGGGCTGAGTACGACTACTCAGTGAATAGGTTTTCAAAATTTAACATTTAGGAAAAAGATTTGTATTGGAGTGTGCTAGACTCCTTTCTTTCAAAAATCCTTTCATTTTAAATATCGGTTTTTACCACCATTTCTTATTAATCACGGTGTGTCATCACCCAACACACATCCTTCATCATGAAAGTCAAACACACATTCACAGGCCAGTAAGTCCACTGAACCTACTTGTGGCATCGGAGTGACTTTACTGGCTACCTAGATAGAAGCACATTCTCTTTTACCATGAGAATGAGTGGATGTGCGCGACATTCAACCCTCAATCCTGAAATCAATTCTCCATGTCCGTATGAGGATAGAGATCTCATCCCGTCCCCACCCCGATCTCATGCGCTTGGTGCTACTCCAAATTTCGCATGGTTACCTAGTACGACAAACTACCCTTATACTCAACAGGTCGTCTAGGGCCCTTAGGACATATCACTACCCCTCTTGGGCATCTTGATGGTCCCGTAATCACAGTGCATGCATAATCAGTATTTTCTTATCATGCCATATAATCTATGGTGCCACTAGTCTAACGGCCCTGACCTTCAACTCAACTTGCAGCTTTTTGTTTTGACTAGTCTGGAAACCTATCATGTCGCACTGCCACTAGTTGACTGAATATGTCAATCTTGTCTTGGTACCATGGCCAAATAATTTATTTATTAAAGTTTTATGACACATATCTCATGTTTGTTTACAAGCTCCTGCTCGTTTCCACTAGCCTATGGCCCACTTGTTCAAGATTTTCAAAATTGGGCATAGTAGCCCCCAAGTTCCAAAACTGAGGCCTCTGGCCTATAAGAGCTATTCAAGCTCCTGTTAACAAGGTCTCCCAAATCGTTTAAGCATTGATACATAGTTATAAGAGATCACTTCCGACAAAATATGTTTTTCAACTATCCATCATATCAATCGAGTATGAGAACATCTCCGCTCATAACCGATTAACGGGTTTTCCACTTCTTTCGAGAAAGTTTCATTATACCAACTGGGTATGATCTACTTACAACTGGTAAGTAGATTTTCCACATGATTTTTACATTACTCCTCTAAGTTGTGATGTTTAAAATACCACTAAGTAGTGGGTTTTCATTTCGAGGTATTTATAATTCACAATAGGGTATGATATAAAATCCTACTCACGTATTAATGTAGTGAATTCCACTCGACCGGTTCTTTGTATTCACGCGAGCTTGTCCTTGCTAGCGTTCCCGATACTTCATATTTCTACATGATATGAAAATCCTTGTTCATTATCCCTCGGCATAATAGCCTTCATTCATTCCAAATGAATGAGAAAACTAAACTTTCTATTTATTTGCAATTAGGTCCATAAAGTTATTTTTCTTTAACTTTAAGTCTCTAATGCCAATTTTTCCTCAAATTGAGTCTCGAATCTTTTAAAATTTATCTTATGGCCTCAATTTATTCAATTTTACAAAAAGGGGTTTAATTTCCCAAATTTCCAATTTGGTCCCCCAATTTATCCAAAATTACCATTTTGCCCTTCCTTTACAAAAATGGTAAGTTTCACCCCAAAAATTCTAAAATTCCTCAATTGGCCCTCTAACATTTTTATCATGCCCAATTGACCCTCAATTATATAAAAATTGCATCTTGGTCCTTCGAATTTTCAAAAATCCCCAATTTTCCCCAATTTCAACTACTTAACACAACAAAATTTGATTTTATCAAATTGACCGATCAAACACATCTAATTTAAAATTGAAGTGAAAATTGAGATCCTACATCTTCATACGATTCAATAACACTTTGAATTGCAAGTTTTGATGTCGGAATGAGCTCAAACGGAGCTTTGCCAGAAAACAGACTATAGAGAGAGAAAGCTTCAATTACTCACCGTCGGGGGTACGACGATCTGAGCTTTTAATCTGAGCAGATAGCTCTCATCCTGAGGTTTATCTTAGAATCAAGAATTGCATCAATTGATGCCAAATTGAGTTAGAATTTCATCATCAAAATTTTGTCAGTTCTCTATGTAGCACTGGTCGAAAATTGCAGAGGGGAGCTGAATTGGCTTACCTTTCAATCCAAATTTGGCCGTGGGAGGGCTGAGGAAGTGTTGGGAGGGCTTGGTTTGGCCTGAGGAGGGATCAAAATGGTCGATTTCAACTCAGCCAAAACGGGGCAGCTTCGGTCCGTTGGAGCTGCTTCACTGTTCCATCATGTCGACGCTTCTCCGGCGACACTCAGAGCAAACGGAGACTACATGAGTGTAGCTGACTTCTCCCCAGTTCTAAAGAACTCAACCTCACCTTCTTTGGCTCAGAAATGACCCTATATCGGAGCTCTGATTTGAGGTTCACTAGAAAATAGAGCAGTTGAAAGAAAGTGAACTTTTCAGGTGTGGAGAGGATGAATGGGGAGAGGGTCTTTATATAGGAATCTTAGGAACTTCTTGGCCATTTGATTAGCACCTTAATGGCGGTCATTCATTGTTTGAAACTCCTTGGTCGAAGACTTATCAGCTTCGTCGGCGCTGTGCAATTTTCCAGTGAGTGAATAGTGCTATCATTTGAAGGAAGAAGACGATACAATTCCGAACCGGACTAGACCAGTACGAACTGGGTTCAAAGCTTAAACCGACTAGTTCACCCCCATTCAACCGAGTTTTTCAAATCTAAAAATTTCTAAATTCATTTTCTATCCAAGGGTGGCCTCAAATCTCAAATTTGAATTTTTTAAGCCACCTAGAAAAATGAATTTAGAATTTGGTTCAATAGTGGTTCAAACTAGTTCAATCTAGTTTGGATCTGATTCACCTTAACCGGTTTGGTTTTCATCTCCAATTCATTCTCAAGTCCATTTCCATGACTTTTGGTACTCTTTTGGTCACTCGGGATCCATAAATTTCCCGATTTTCCTTTTCTCTATCGGTTTTGGTTCATGAATCGACTCGGTTCATAAACTAGTTCAATCCAGTTGGATCTGGTTCATCTAAACCAGACTGGTTTTTCTCTTCCAATTTTTCCTAAGGTTCTTTTCCAAGGTTTTATAAACCATTTGGATCACCTGGGAGTTGTAAATTTCCAAAACTGCACGTTCCCAAATGATCGGATTTGTGAACCAATTCGATTTTCTTACTAGGTTTTTCTGGTTCTTTTCTTGGTTTTCCTTAACTCAAAAGAGTGGGGTTTACAACTCTCCCCTCCTTTAAGGAGTTTTGTCTCCAAAACTTAACCAATATATTCCACATCGGGAATAATTTCCCTTAATGTCAACTTGGGTTTTCTTGACATGCTTACACTTCGATTGTTCTTTCGCTTAGTCCCCATAATCATTCATCTAAGAAATTTCTTTTCATGTATCATACTTACTCCTTCCATGGAGTTATAATAATGAGGCATGTAAACCCCACCCTTTTGAGCGAAGGAAAAACCGGGAAGAGAACCGGTCAAACCAAGTGAGAAAACCAAACCGGTTCACAAACCCGATAAATTTTGAATGGGCAATTTAGGAATTTACAACTCCCAGGTGATCCAAAGGGTTCAAAATACTATGGAAAAGAACCTTAGGATGAATTGGAAGAGGAAAATTAGACCGGTTTGGATGAACTGGGTCCAACATGATTGAACCGGTTTATGAACTGAGTCGGTTCATGAACTGGAACCGATAGAGACCAGGCAAAATAAAGGAATTCAACTCCATTATACTCCAAAGAAATTCATAAACCTTGAGAAGGAACCTTAGAACAAAGTGGGAGAGAAAAACCAAACTGGTTTGGGTGAACCGGACTCAAACCGGTTTAAGGACCAAATCGGTTTATGAATCGGAATCGACAAAGAGATGGTAAAATGGGAATTTTATGGACCCTAAGTGACCCAAGGAGTCACAAAAGACATGGAAATGGACTGGTGAAGGAATTGGGGATGAAAACCAAACCAGTTCAGGTGAATCGGATCCGAACTGGTTCAGGTGAACTGGATCCGAACCGGTTCGGACCGGTTTGAACCACTATTGAACCGAATCCTAAATTCATTTTTCTAGGTGGCTTAAATAATTCAAATTGGAGATTTGAGGCCACCATTGGATAGAGAATGAATTTAGATGAATTTAGAAAATTTTTAGATTTGAAAAACTTGATCAAATGGGGGGTTAAACTGGCCGGTTTAAGCTTTGAACCCGGTTCGGACCGGTCCGGTCCAGTTCGGAACATTGTCATCTTATTCCTCAGGATGACAACACTGTTCACTCACTGGGAAACTGAAGAAACATCGATGAAAAAAGAAACACTTATGTTCAAGGCATTTCAGGTCTTCAATGTTAGCAATAATGGTGCCCATCGGACGACCAACGGGTCTCTAAGCTCCCTATATAAAGAGTCCCTCCCCATTCATCCTCTCCACACTTGAAAACTCCATTCTCTCTCAACTGATCCATTTTCTGGCAAAGCTTGAACTAGAGCTCTGACATGGGGTCTTTTCTGAGCCAAACAAGGCGAGGTCGGGTTCTTTAGAACCAGGGAGAAGTTAGCTACACATCTTTAGTCTCCATTAACTCTGAGAGTCACCGGCGTGATGAAACAGTGAAGCAACTCTGGTGGACCGAAGCTGCCCTGTTTCGGCCGAGTTGAAATCGACCATTTCGAGCCCTCCTTATGCCAAACCAAGCCTTCCCAAAACTTTCTCAGCCCTCCCACGACCGAATTAGGACTGAAAGGTAAGCCAATTTGGCTCCCCTCTGCAATTTCTGGCCAGTGCTAGAGAGAGAACCGACATAATTTCAATGATGAAATTCTAACTCAATTTGGCATCAATTGATGCGATTCTTGATTTTAGGATGAACCTCAATTTGGAATCAATCCATTTGAGCTCATTCCAGCGTTAAAATCTGCGATTCAAAGTTCCTTAGAATCATATGAACATGTAGGAACTCAATTTCAATAATTAGAGGTGTTTGATCGGTCAATTTGATGAAATCAAATTCGGCAGTGTTGAAAAGTTGAAATTGGGGGGAAAATTGGGGATTTTCGAAAATTGAAGGACCAAAATAAAATTTTATGAAATTAAGGGCCAATTGGGCACGAAAATAATGTTTGAGGACCAATTGAGAAATTTTGGAATTTTTGGGGCAAAACTTACCATTTTTGTAAAGGAAGGGAAAAATGGTAATTTTGGAAAAGTTGGAGGACCAAATTGGAAATTTGTGAAATTAATCCCCTTTTTGTGAAATGGATTAAATTGAGGTCCTATAATAAATTTTAGAAGTTTCGAGACTCAATTTGAGGAAAAATCGGCATTAGGGACTTAAAGTTAAAGAGAAATAACATTAGGGGACCTAATTGTAAATAAATGGAAGTTTGACTTTCTCATTCATTTGGAATGAATGAAGGCGATTAGCTGAAGGATAATGAACCGAGATGTTCATACCGTGTAGGAACATGGAGTACCGAGAACGCTAGCAAGGACAAGCGCGCGTGAATATAAAGCACCGGTTTAGTGGAATTCACGACATTAACTGGTGAGTGGGTCATCATACCCGGTTGGGATGATGAGCACAACTTAAAATTTAAAATCACTTACCGGTTGCGAGTGGAAATTTTATATCATACCCGGTTGGGAATGATAAGTACCTCAGTATGAAAACCCACTATTAAGTGGTATTTTAAACATCACTACTTAGAAGAAGTGATGTGAAAATCATGCAGAAAAACTACTTACCGGATTGTAAGTAGATCCTCGAAGGAAGTTGAAAACCCGTTTATCGGTTATGAACGGAGGTGTCCTTATACCCGGGCGGTATAATAGATAGAGAAAACATATGTTTTGTGAGAATGCTCTCCCCTGGCTATGTGCCAATGCTTAAACAATTTGGGGGACATTCTTGATGGTTGCTCGAATAGCTCTAATAGATCGTGGACCTCGATTTTTGAACTTGGAGGCTAGATGCCTGATTTTGAAAATCTCGTACAGTGGGCCCAAGGCTAGTTGGCATGAGCAGGAGCTCGTAAACTAACATGATATATGTGCCATAAAACTTAATAAGTGAATTATTTGGCCATGGTACCAAGATAGGACCGACATGCTCAGTCAACTAGCGGCAGTGTGACATGACAGGTTGACAGACCAGTCAAGACAAACACCTACGGGTTGAGTTGAGAGTTGGGGCCGTTGGACCAGTGGCACCACAGATTACATGGCAATATGAGAAAACATTGTTTATGCATGCACTATGAGTACGTGATCATCAAGACGCCCATGAGGGGTAGTGATGCGTCCTAAGGGCACTAGACGACCTGATGGCTATAAGGGCAGTTCGTCGTTCCAGGTGTCTGTGCGAAATTTGGAGTAGCACCAAACGCATGAGACCGGGGTGGTGATAAGATGAGGTCTCTATCCTCATATGGACACGAAGAAGTGATTTCATGATTGAGGGTCGAATGTCGCATACATCCATTCATTCCTAGGGTAGAAGTGGTCGTGCTTCTATCCGGGTGGCAGGAAAAGTCGCTCCGAAGCCACTAGCGGGTTGAGTAGTGATAATGACTTGCGAATGTGTGTAACCTTCATGATGAAGGATGTGTGTTGGGTGATGACACACCATGGTAACTAAGAAATGATGGAAAAATCCAAATTTTTAAATGAAGGGATTTTTGAAAAAAAAAAAGGAGTTTGGCACACTTCATATAAACATTTTTCTTAAAAATTCAAAGTAGACCTTTGAAAACCCATTCACTGAGTAGTCGTACTCACCCTCTCCATTATGTCCCTTTTAGGAGATTTTGGAAAGCCTACACTTAAAGACCATTAACTAAGATGCTTGTGATATAGGTATGATAAATCTAAATTATTATGCAGTTTTGTTTATGTTATTCCTGGAAAAAGGTGCAGGTTTAAAGGATACCTTATTCTTTATGGTCTATAATAAGGGGAAACCTTTTAATAAATCAGGAGAGTGACGGGTTGATCACGGGGATCCAACCAAACCGGGTCGGGGTGTGAGAACTAGAGTGGTATCATAACCTGTTTCCTCGAATATATATTCAAGACTAGAAAATATAGTAACTAATAGGATTTCTCCTAAAATTTATAGATGGCTCCAAGGAGAGGAACCAAGAAAACTAGGGATGACTCTGCTCAGCATCCTGTCCTCATAGGAAGACAACTCTAGAAATTTCCCAAATGCCTGGGGCATGATAGAAACCCCCAAGGACCAAATGATAAAGTATCCAAGAGGATGAGGCTTGGACCTGTTGAGGTCACACCCCTAGTACAAAGGAAGACAAGCCTGAGACCGGGAACACCAGTTAGGGCTTATAACCTTACCATAGAGGGTGCTTAGCACACACCCCGTAGTCCTCTACCTATTTCATGGCCACTTCTTTGTAATATGGTTAAGACCCTAACATATTGTACTCTTTCTCCATTAATGAAGAATTCCAAGTTCCTAAAACCATGTCTCTAAACAAGGATGTAAGCCTACGTCTCAACTATAGGAAGATTGTCTCAAGAAAAGTAACCAAACAAACCCCGGGGACCGAGGAGAATCCCATCCCAAATAAGGAAATAAACCAAAAGACTAAAGAGTTTAGGAGAACTCTTAGGGGAAAATTAGTAGGCGGAGAAGGCTCACCAAGAAAATTGACAAGGAGATGAAAGAGTGAGAACTCTGATAGTGACTACTGGGCAAGGAAATGATACGTTACAAGGTGAGGACAATAGGAATGCTACTTGAGAAAGTGCTCAACACTATTAAGGACAAGTACCAAGATGAACTAGTATAAGTATAAGTAAAAAAGGGGTGTTCTACACCTCATAGATTCAAGACAATACCTCATCAAGGGTCATGAAGGACATGAAGGATTGGAGACCGATACCATGGAGTGGGTTACAAAAACGGTTCACCAAGAGGTTAAGAAATGACGAGGTGAATGTAAAAACTTCTTAAGAAGGTCAAACCAAGAAGGATACCTCATGAATAGGGATAAAGTACATGAGAAGCATACTTAGAAGCATACTTAGAACCCTCCCATAAGGGGCAAACACAGAAAAACGTCCCCCGAAACTCTAGGGAATAACATAGTTAGAGTGAAGAAGAGAAGGAATACACTATGAAAGGGAACTTTGGAGGGTTGCATACAACCAAGTGCCTTAAAGGAATCATTGGTTGGCAGATGGACATAACATAGAGTGCAAGGAGCCAATCTCTCAATAGAAACTACTTGAAGGAAGGATGTACTGAAGGCCGAGACTAACCTACTTTGGAAAGGTGATAGAATGTTAGGTACAACTTCATTTGGAAAATATAGAGAAGTCAAGATTGAGATTCGGAACAACATAACAGAAGTAAGCAAACCATGACAACGAGATGGTCAAAGAAAATGAACGACACCCTAAGGAGGACTGGGAAGTAGTAAGGAATACACCCTAAAAAGGGGCACTGGAAGGATCATTAAGGACAAGGAGATTAGAGAGACAACTGCCTCAAGAAAACTAAATAAGGTGAAAAGTAAGGGTGAGACAGGTAACGAACTACTCTCGTGAGGGTCATAGAGTAAACTCCAGCAAAGAAGGAAGAGGTGGAAAGGCCAAATATTGGAGAAAATAAGGATGAAAGAAATCCTTAAAAGGACCAAGGGCCAATTAATGACTAAAACTCAAGCAAAGAAAGGAATAGGCAAGCCTCTCACATAACGGTCAAGAAAACTTGAAACAAGAAAGATTTGTATGCTTCCTAAAGAAGTAGACAAGTACTAGGTATGAATGAAGATGCGGATAGAGTATACAAGATGTGCCTACAAAAAAATTGTGGAGTAAAGGTAAATAGGAGAAGACGATATCAAGGGATGTCATTTAAGGGTAAAAATCCCCTTGAGCAAACGTAAAAAAAAAAAGGAAAGAATCCTACCAAGGAAGTATCGTGATATCCAAATATGATTCGTTTGAAGAAAGAGCAGGAGTATCAAGAAATAATTCCAGAAGAATCGAGTAGAAAGAAGGAACTAGTAACGGTGGACAACCAAAGAGAATGAACAAAACCCTAAGAAATGATGAGATGTAGTAAAGACTACACACTTTGAAAGACAATGGGATGGGCATGAAGAACGAGTGATACAGCTACCCAGGCAATTGGACCAGAAAAATAAAGAGAAGAAGGCAATTAAAGAACTGGTTTTCGAAAAAACCATAGATTTAAACCACAACAAAGAAGGGAGAAGTGAAAAGGCCAAAATTTAGGAAGAGAAGAATGAAGGGAAATCCTTAAAGAAATTGATGGTCAAAACCAGATTTATAGTTTAAAGTCTTGGAATGGTTAAGTGATCCTCAAGAAGGGAAAACAAGAGATTTTGAAATAAGGAGGATGTGAACCCTCCTTAATAGAAATTATTTAACATGTTAGCATCAAAAGATGTTGTGACAAGTATGAATTAGTGGACAACCCATACTCGGGTAATAGAGGAAAAATGTTAGAGAAGATGTTGGGAAAGTAAGTCCCCTAATAAGGTGTAGCTAAGAAGGAATAACAACAATTGGTAAGACGGGTCATAGCTCACACATGCATACGAAGCTTAAAGAGTGGACAACCAAGCATAGTGTGGAATGCACAGAATAAAACCAATAATCAGAAGTGTCCTATGTATGGAACAAGGGATAAAACAAAAGTTGTGGATAGAGAAGGATCCAAAGCAAAATAGATACCCTAACACAGATAAGGGTACGAAGAAAGGGAGAAGAGGAAACCTTCAAGCAATGGTAAGAAGGTTGAACATGTAGCTCCTAGAACGAAAGTCTCTACCTTGATGGACACATTAGTGAATGAAAACATAAAAGGAAAACTCCTTGAAACAAAACAATACACTGAAAAGAGACAAATGGGAATAACGAACTATGAAGTGGTTACAAACAAGTAAGAGCGGATTAAAGCCAAAGGAAATCCTTGAGTAAATGATGTTATTGGGAGTGATGATGGACCTAAGAAAGGACGAAACCAGCATGTCGGTAAAACATCTGGAAATTTAATTAATTGGAACTGGAAATACTCAATAAGGAAATTAAAAAGGGATGAGTGGGTAAGGAGAACCGACACAGTTGTGTAAATTGAGTTAATAATGGTAAAGGTAGTCGAGGAATACCCAGAGGAAGAGAGGGATAAAGTTATGCAATCCCTGAGAGGTTGAAAAATAAGGAATAACCCTAAAGGAGGTGTTTTGGAGATCTAATGGATATAGAGATAAGATCTAGAAAATGTCATGCTGTAAGGGACAAGAAAACCAAACGATCCTGGTGAAAACATGACTCAAAATAAGGAAGAGTCGGTTAATAAGCATGACAAAGTCAAACATAATTTGGACTGATTTGTAATGAGCAACGAGTGAAGGAAGAGTCGAAATGGGATGAAAAGGTGATGATAAAAAAATTCGTGGAAATAAGTGCGAAATGCTTTATAGGACGACGAGCTAAGGGTTTCAATGACCAAGTGGTTAACTAGGCACGAAAATGGTTAGTTATCTTGGAATTTTCAATCTTGAGTATAGAACCTCAAGGGGAAGAATGTTGCTCTAAGGAAAGAGAGAGATAAAATCTAAGAACATACCCTGAGGTAAGGTATGTCTAGTTATGAAAAACTCCATGGAGGGAGTAAATAATATAAAGGAAAAGGAATTCCTTAAAGTGAAAGTTGTAACAGGGGCTAATTGAAAGGACGAGAGAAAAGTTTGCATCTTAAGAACACACCAAAGGGGCATCAAAGGAAATGATTTCTCATGCAAGGTTGCTAACTAAGTTTTGGGGACAAAACTCCTAAAAGGAGGGGAGAGTTGTAAACCCTGCCCTTTTGAGCTAAGGAAAAACTGGGAAGAGAACTAGTCAAATCAAGTGAGAAAACTGAACCGGTTCACAAACCGGATAAATTTTGAATGGGTAATTTAGGAATTTACAACTCCCAGGTGATCTAAAGGATTCAAAAATCTATGGAAAAGAACCTTAGGATGAATTGGAAGAGGAAAATTAGACCGATTTGGATGAACCGGGTCCAGCAGGATTAAACCGGTTTATGAACCGAGTTGGTTCATGAACCAGAACCGATAGAGATCGGGAAAAACAAAGGAATTCAACTCCATTATACTCCAAAGAAATTAATAAACCTTGGAAAGAAACCTTAGAACAAAGTGGGAGAGAAAAACCAGACCGGTTCGGGTGAATCGGACCTGAACCGGTTTATGGACCAAGCCGGTTTATGAAATGGAATCGATAAAGAGATGGTAAACCGGGAATTTTATGGACCCTAGGTGACCCAAGGAGTCACAAAAGACATGGAAATGGACTGGTGAAGGAATTGGGGATGAAAACCAAACCGGTTCAAGTGAACCGGATTGGAACCTGTTCGGACCGGTTTGAACCACTATTAAACCGAATCCTAAATTCATTTTTCTAGGTGGCTTAAATAATTCAAATTGGAGATTTGAGGCCACCATTAGATAGAGAATGAATTTATAAATTTTTAGATTTGAAAAACTCAATCGAATGGGGGGTGAACCGGCCGGTTTAAGCTTTGAACCCGGTTCGGAACAATGTCATCTTCTTCTATAGTATGACAACACTGTTCACTCACCGGGAAACTGAAGAAACACCAGTGAAGAAGAAACACTTATGTTTGAGGCATTTCAGGTCTTCAATGTCAGTAATAACGGTGCCAAACGGACGACCAACGGGTCTCGAAGCTCCCTATATATAGCATCCCTCCCCATTCATCCTCTCCACACCTGAAAACTCCATTCTCTCTCAACTTCTCCATTTTCCGATGAAGGTCGAACTAGAGCTCCGACATGGGGTCTTTTCTGAGCCAAACAAGGCAAGGTCAGGTTCTTTAGAACCTGGGAGAAGTCAGCTACACGTCTGTAGTCTCCATTCACTCCAAGAGTCGCCAACGTGATGAAACAGTGAAGCAGCTCTGATGGACCGAAGCTGCCCTATTTCGACCGAGTTGAAATCGGCCATTTCAAGCCCTCCTCTGGACAAACCAAGCCTTCCCAACACTTCCTCAGCCCTCCCACGGCCGAATTAGGACTGAAAGGTAAGCCAATTCGGCTCTCCTGTATAATTTCCGGCCGGTGCTAGAGAGAGAACCGGCAAAATTTCAATGATGAAATTCTAATTCAATTCGGCATCAATTTATGCGATTCTTAATTCTAAGATGAACCTCAATATGAGAGCTATCTGCCCAGATTGAAAGCTCGGACCGCCGTGCCCTCAATGGTGAGAAATTGAAGCTCTCTCTCTCTACAGTCTATTTTCTTGCAAAGCTCCGTTTAAGCTCATTCCGGCGTTAAAATGTGCGATTCAAAGTTTCTTAGAATTATATGAACATGTAGGAACTCAATTTCAACTCTAATTTCAACAATTAGAGGTGTTTGATCGGTCAGTTAGATGAAATCAAATTCAACAGTGTTGAAAAGTTGAAATTAGGGGAAAGATTTTGGGAAAATTGGGGATTTTTGAAAATTGAAGGACCAATATAAAATTTTATAAAATTGAGGGCCAATTGGGCATGAAAATAATGTTGGAGGACCAATTGAGAAATTTTGGAATTTTTGGGGCAAAACTTACCATTTTTGTAAAGGAAGGGCAAAATGGTAATTTTGGAAAAGTTGGAGGACCAAATTGGAAATTTGTGAAATTAATCCCCTTTTTGTGAAATGGATTAAATTGAGGTCCTATGATAAATTTTAGAAGTTTCGGGACTCAATTTGAGGAAAAATCGGCATTAGGGACTTAAAGTTAAAGAGAAATAACTTTAGGGACCTAATTACAAATAAATGGAAGTTTGAATTTCTCATTCATTTGGAATGAATGAAGGCGATTAGGCCGAAGAATAATGAACCGAGATGTTCATATCGTGTAGGAACGCGAAGTACCGGAAACGCCTGCAAGGACAAGTTCGCGTGAATATAAAGCACCGGTCTAGTGCAATTCCTAGCATTAACGGGTGAGTGGGTTTACTAACATCATACCCGGTTGGGATGATGAGCACAACTTAAAATTTAAAACCACTTATCGGTTGTGAGTGGAAATTTTATATCATACCCGGTTGGGAATGATAAGTACCTGGGTATGAAAACCCACTATTAAGTGATATTTTAAACATCACTACTTAGTGGAAGTGATGTGAAAATCATGTAGAAAAACTACTTATAGGATTGTAAGTAGATCATACCCGGTTGGTATGATGAGACTTCCTCGAAGGAATTGAACACCCGTTCATCGGTTATGAACAGACGTGTACTTATACCCAGGTGGTATAATGGATAGAGAAAACATATGTTTTGTCAGAAGTGCTCTCCCCTAACTGTGTGGCAATGCTTAAACAATTTGGGAGTCCTTCTCAACGGGAGCTCGAATAGCTCTGATAGGCCGGGGGCCTCAGTTTTGGAACTTGGGGGCTAAATGCCCGATTTTGAAAATCTCGTACAGTGGGCCCAAGGTAGTCGGCACGAACAGGAGCTCGTAAACGAACATGATATATGTGCCATAAAACTTAATAAGTGAATTGTTCGGTCACGGTACCAAGATAAGACCGACATGCTCAGTTAACTAGCGGCAGTACGACATGATAGGTCGATGGACCAGTCATGTCACGCCCTGACCCGGTTTGGTCGAATCCCCGTGATCAACCCGCCACTCTCCCGATTTACTAAAAGGTTTCCCATTATATTATAAATCGTTAAGAGTAAGGCGTTCTTTAGACCTGCACCTTTTTCCAAGAATATCATAAATAAAAATTGCATAGTAATTTAAATTAGTTGTACCTATCTTACAGGCATTTAATTGTGGAAGTCCTTTAATGTTTGGCTTTCTAGGACTTCCTGAAAGGGGTATAAGGGAGGGGGTGAGTACAACTACTCAGTGAATAGGATTCAAATCTTTTAACTTTCAAGAAAAACATTTATATGGAGTGTGCCAGACTCCTTTCTTTTCAAAAATCATTTCATTTAAAAATTCAGGTTTTTCCATTATTTCTTAGTTATCGGTATGTCATCACCCAACACACATCCTTTATCATGAAGGTTACACACATTCGCAAGTTAGTATCACTACTGAACCCATTAGTGGCTTTGAAGCGACTTTTCCTACCACCCGTAAAGAAGTACGACCACTTCTACCCTGGGAATGAGTGGATGTACGCGACATCCGACTCACAATCCCGAAATCGCTTCTTCGCCTCCATATGAGGATAGAGACCTCATCCGATCCCCACCCCTATCTCATGCGCTTTGTGCTACTCCAAATTTTGCACAGACACCTGGAATGACGATCTGCCTTTATACTCACCGGGTCGTCCAGGGCCCTTAGGACACATCACTACCCCTCATGGGCGTCTTGATGATCCCGTACTCATGTGCATGCACAAACAAAGTTTTCTTAAATTACCATGTAATATGTGGTGCCATTTGTCATAATGGTCCCGACCTTCAACTCAACCTGTAGCTGTTTGTCTTGACGGGTCCGAATACCGGTCATGTCGCACTGCTACTAGTTGACTGAGTATGTCAGACCTACCTTGGTACCATGACCAAACAATTCACTTATTAAGTTTTAATGGCACACACATATATATATATATATATCATGTTCTTTTACGAGCTCCTGCCCGTGTCCATTAGCCTATGGCCCACTATTCGAATTTTTCAAAAATTGGGCATTTTAGCCATCAAGTTCAAAAACTAAGGCCCCCGGACTATAAGAGCTATTCGAGCTCCCGTCAAGAAGGTCTCCCAAATAGTTTAAGCAATTGCACACATTCAAGGGAGAACACTTCCGACAAAATAGGTTTTCACTATCCATTATACCAACCGATATAAGGACATCTCCGTTCATAATCGATGAACGGGTTTTCAACTTCCTTCGAGGAAGTCTCATCATACCAATCGGGTATGATCTACTTACAACCGGTAAGTAGTTTTTTTTTACGCAAAATTTTCACATCACTTTCTCTAAGTGGTGATGATTAAAATACCACTAAATAGTGGATTTTTATACCGAGGCACTTATCATCCCCAACTGGGTATGATATATAATCCCACTCACCCGATAGTGCAGTGAAATTCTACTTAGTCGGGTTCTGTCCTTAGCAAGCTGGACCTCGACTGGCGGTCCTGATGTCTCGTTCTCCTACATGAGATGAACATAATTGTTCATTATTCTTTGGCCTAATTGCCCTCATTCGTTCCAAATGAATGAGAAAACCCAACTTTACATATATTTGCAATTAGGTGCCTAAAGTTAATTTTCTTTAACTTTAAGTTCCTATTGTCGGGTTTTTCCTAAATTTGAGTTCCAAAACCTTTAAAATTTATCTTAGGACCTCAAATTATTTGATTTCATACAAAGGGGTTTAATTTCCCAAATTTCCAATTTGGTCCTTCAATTTTCCCAAAATTACCACTTTGCCCCTTCTTTAGAAAAATGGTAAATTTTTTGCCCAAAAATTCTAAAATTTGTCAGTTGGCCCTCTAATATTCTTATCATGACCAATTGACCCTCAATTTTAGAAAATTACATTTTGGTCCTTCAAATTTCCAAAAATCCCTAATTTCCCCATCTTTTTTTTCCAATTTCAACTCTTTAACACTGCCAAATTTGATTTCATCAAATTGACCAATCAAACACCTCAAATTATTGAAATTGGAGTTGAAATTGAGTTTCTACATGTTCATACAATTGTAAGGAACTTTGAATCATAGATTTTAACGCTGGAACGAGCTCAAATGGAGATTCGTCGAAAAATAGAGTATAGAGAGAAAAAGCTTTGATTTCTCACCGGTGAGGGCGCGGCGGTGGAGCTTTTCAATCTGGGCAAGTAGCTCTCCTCCAGAGGTTCTTCCTAGGATCAAGTATGACATCAATTGATGTCGAATTGGATTAGAATTTCTTCATTGAAATTCAGCTGACTCTCACTCTAACAACGATCTGAAATTGTAAAGGGGAAGCGAATTGGCTTACCTTTCGGTCCTAATTCGGCTGAGGAAGGATTGGGGAAGTGTTGGGAAGGCTTGGTTTCGCCTGAGGAGGGCTTGAAATGGCCGATTTCAGCTTGGCCGAAATTGGGCAGCTTCGGTCCGCTAGAGCTACTTCACTTTTCCATCATGCCGACGCTTCTCCAACAATTCTCGGATTGACTGGAGTTTGCTACCAGATAGCTGTCTTCTCCCCGGTTCTAAAGAGCCCGACCTATGTTCAAGTCGAAGTTTTACTTCGAGCTTCACTGGGAAATGGAGCAGTAGAGAGAGAGAGAGAAGTGTTTGGGTGTGAGGAGAATGAATGGGGATGACCTATTTATATAGGTGTAAAATCGTGTATTAAATGGGAGAGATTTATTACTAGTATTAATATTGCTATAAATTATTGGTATTAATTCCAATAATTTAATTTCAATATTAAATTATTTGTATTAATTTCAATAATTTAATTTAGGTATTAAATTATTGGTATTAATTACATTAATTAAATATATATATTAATTTATGCCTATTTGTGATAAGGCTATAAAATTTTTGACCGAAATTTCGGGTTACAAAAAAATCATACTTTCCAAGAGGTCACTCATCCTCACACTACTCTCAAGCAAGCACGCTTAACTCTAAAGTTCTTATGGAATCTCGTTCACCTAAACCAAATTGGTTTTTCAATTATAATTTGTCTTAAGTTTCTTTTCCAAGGTTTAATGAACCCTTTGGATCATTCGAAAGTTGTAAATTTCCAAATTGCTTGTTCCCAAATGATCGGGTTTGTAAATCGACTTGGTTTTCTTACTCGGTTTGACCGGTTCTTTTCCTGGTTTTCCTTAATTAAAAAATGCGGGTTTTACAAGTCAAGACAAACAACTACAGGTTGAGTTGAGAGTCAGGGCCGTTGGACCAGTGGCACCACATATTACATGCCAATATGAGAAAACATTATTTTTGCATGCACTGTGAGTACGGGATCATCAAGACGCCCATGAGGGGTAGTGATGCGTCCTAAGGGCATTGGATGACCTAGTTGCTGCAAGGGTTGTTTTTCGTTCCAGGTGTGTGTGCAAAATTTGGAGTATCACCAAGCGCATGAGACCGGGGTGGGGACAGGATGTGGTCTCTATCCTCATATGGACACGAAGAAGCGGTTTTAGGATTGAGGGTCGGATGTCGCGTACATCCACTCATTCCCAAGTTAGAAGTGGTTGTGCTGCTATCCGGGTGGCAGAAAAAGTCGCTCCGAGGCCACTAGCGGGTTGAGTAGTGATACTGACTTGCAAATGTGTGTAAACTTCATGATGAAGGATGTGTGTTGGTTGATGACACCCCGTGGTAACTAAGAAATGATGGACAAACCCAAATTTTTAAATGAAGGGATTTTTGAAAAGTAAAGGAGTCTGGCACACTCCATATAAACGTTTTTCTTAAAAATTAAAAGTAGACCTTTGAAAACCAATTCACTTAGTAGTCGTACTCACCCCCTTCCTTATATCCCTTTTAGGAGATTTTGGAAAGCCTACCTTTAAAGACTATCAACTAAGACGCCTGTGATACAGGTATGATAAGTCTAAATTATTATGCAGTTTTGTTTATGTTATTCCTAGAAAAAGGTGCAGGTTTAAAGGACGCCTTACTATTTACTGTCTATAATAAGGGAAACCCTTTAATAAACTAGGAGAGTGGCAGGTTGATCACGGGGATCCGACCAAACCGGGTTGGGGCGTGACAAGGCATGTCTACCTCATTAATCCCAATTTATATTCTTAGGGTAAGGTTCTTCCTTTTGGGGTTCTTACTCAAGATTTCAGGATTGGGAGTTCCTAGTGCCCAATCGTTCCTTTGTCTAGTTATCTCTTTATCATTAAAACCCCTAGCTCGACATTCATTCGAGCATTATGTACTTATTTTCACAGGTTTCTATGTTATTATTCTTTCGTCCCAATTTGACCCATCCTTCATCCATCATTGATTACAACTTCGGTCAAATTTATTTTTGACCTTGTTATGTTTACTAATTGACTCCTTCTTACTCGGGTTACATTTTACTCAGGACTGTTGGTGCTTATATGTTCCTTACGACATGACATAGTTTTGAACTTGTCTCTGTCCATCAGACATCTTACAACACCTCTTTTAGGGTTATTTTGGACTTTCCAACCTTCCAGGGACAATATAATTTCATCCCTCCTTTCATCGGGTAGTATTCCTAAATGACCTTTATTGTTATCCAATTATCCTTTGTATCTTGACAACATGTCTTACATAACCATGTCAATTTTCCTTACCCACTCGTCCTTTCCCAACTTCTTTATTGGGTCTTTCTAGTGCCAATTATTTGGATTCCCGATAGTTTACCAACAACCTGGGATTCTTTCCTTCTTAAGTACTTGGCATTCCTTATTAAATGATTTTTCCTTTTTCCTTAATCCACTTTTACTTACTCATAATCACTTCATGATTCTTCATTCTACAATAATCGCTTTCAATCTATGTGTCGATTCCTTTGCTTGGGAAGGTTCCCTTCTTCTAGTTTCATTCTCTACTATGTTCCTCACAATAGAAATTTCCATCTTAGGAGTTACACGCTCAACCTCCTTATCATTCATTGTAGAGTTCTTTCTCCCTTTCTTCGCACCCCTATCTATGTCAGGGATTTGCCCATATTGGATCCTTCTTTATCCATGACTTTTGTTTCATCCCTTATTCCTTCCTAGAGATACTTTCAATTTTTGGTCTTATTTCGTACACTTCATACTATGCTCAATCGTTGACTCTTTAAGCTACGTATGCGCGTGTGGACTATGACCTATCCTACCAATTGTGGTTATTCCTCCTTAACCACATCTTATTTGGAGGGTTCGCTTTCCCAACGTGTTTCTCAGACGTTCTTTCCATCATTACTTTATTATGGATAGTTCACTCATTCTTACTTGTCACAGCATCTCTTGATGCTAACTTCCTACTTACACTTTTCTTGAGTTTAACTACTCCTTAGATTCTCTTAATATGCTTCCTTGGGTTTCTTTCACCATAGCATGCATTTTATTTGCAAATTCGTCTCCTCACCTCTTGTCACCCAGTTCCGTTTCTTTTTTATTAGGTCATGTATCCTTTTTCAAGATTTCCTTATTTGGGAGGATTCTTACCCTTTTCTCCCGTAATTTCTTTTTCATTCATCTTGAAGACACCTAACTTCAAATGACGTCCCTTGATGCTATTCTTTCATGCTTATCTTTACTCTTGAGATCCTATGGGTACATCTTTCGTACTCCATCCTCATTATCACTCGTACCCCAGTATATGTGTCACTCTCCTAGTTTATTAAAGGGTTTCCCTTATTATAAACCGTAAAGAGTAAGACGTCCTTTAAACCTGCACCTTTTTCCTAGAATAACGTAATCAAAACTACATAACATTTTAAATTCATCATACTTGTCTGACATGCTTCTTAGTTGATGGTCTTTAATGGTAGGATTTCTGGGATTTTCTGAAAGGGATATAAGGGAAGGGGTGAGTATGAATACTTAGTGAATGGGTTTTCAAAAGTTTGGACTTTTAAGAAAACATTTATTATTGGAGTGTGCCAGACTCCTTTCTTTCAAAAATCCCTTCATTCAAAATCTCGGGTTTTATCACCATTTCCTAATTTAATCATGGTGTGTCATCACCCAACACACATCCTTCATTATGAAGGTTAAACACACATTCGCAGGTCAGTACATCCACTGAACCCACTTGTGGCTTCGGACCAACTTTACCGGCCACCCGGATAGAAGTACGTCCACTTCTACCCTAAGAATGAGTGGATGTTCATGACATCTGACCCTCATTCCTATAATAAATTATTCGTGTCTGTTATGAGGACAAAGACCTCATCCTGTCCCCACCCTGGTCTCATGCGCTTGGTGCTATTCCAAATTTCGCACGGTCACTTGGAATGACAAACTGCCCTTACACTCACCGGGTCGTCCAGGGCCCTTAGGACGCATCACTACCCCTCATGGGCATCTAGATGATCCCGTACTCATAGTGCATGCACAAACAATGTTTTCTTAATATGCCATGTAATATGTGGTGTTATTAGTCCAACGGTCTCGACATTCAACTCAACCTACAGCTGTTTGTCTTGACTGGTCTAGAGACCGGTCATATCGCACTACTACTAGTTGACTGAGAATGTTAGACCAACCTTAGTACCATGACCATACAATTTACTTATTAAAGTTTTATGACACATATATTATGTTCGTTTATGAGCTCCTGCTCATGCCCATTGACCTATGGCCCACTGTTCGAGATTTTCAAAATCTGGCATTTAGCCCCCAAGTTCCAAAACCGAGGCCCCTGACCTATCAGAGCTATTCGAGCTCCCGTTAAGAAGGTCTCCCAATTTGTTTAAGCATTGGCAGACAGTTAGGGGAGAGCACTTCTGACAAAACATATGTTTTCTCTATCCATTATACCGCTCGGGTATAAGGACACCTCCGTTCATAACCGATGAACAGGTTTTCAACTTTCTTTCGAGGAAGTCTCATCATACCAACCGGGTATGATCTACTTACAATCGGTAAACAGTTTTTCCGCATGATTTTCACATCACTTCCTCTAAGTTGTTACGTTTAAAATACCACTAAATAGTGGATTTTCATACCGAGGTACTTATCATCCCCAACCGGGTATGATATAAAATTTCCACTGACAACCAGTAAGTGGTTTTTAAATTTTAAGTTGCGCTCATCATTCCAACTGGGTATGATGTTAGTAAACCCACTCACTCATTAAAGTAGTAAATTCCACTAAACTGGTTCTTATATTCACGCGAGCTCGTCCATGCTGGCGTTCCCGGTACTTCGCGTTCCTACACGATATGAACATCCTTGTTCATTATTACTCGACATATCAGCCTTCATTCATTTCAAATGAATGAGAAAACCTAGACTTTTTAGTTATTTGCAATTAGGTCCCTAAAGTTATTTTTCTTTAACTTTAAGTCCTTAATGTCGGTTTTTCCTCAAATTGAGTCCCAAAACTTTTAAAATTTATCTTGGGACCTCAATCTATTCAATTTCACCAAAAAGGGGTTTAATTTCCCAAATTTCTAATTTGGTCCCCCAACTTTTTCAAAATTACCATTTTGCCCTTCTTTTACAAAAATGGTACGTTTTACCCCAAAAATTCCAAAATTACTCAATTAATCCTCCAACATTATTTTCATACCCAATTGAACCTCAATTTCATAAAATTGCATTTTGGTCCTTTGAATTTCGAAAATCCCCAATTTTCCCCAAAATTTCCCCCAATTTCAACTACTTAGCACAACCGAATTTGATTTTATCAAATTGTCCAATCAAACACCTCTAATTGTTGATATTGAAGTTAAAATTGAGTTCCTCCATCTTTTTATGATTTAATAGCACTTTGAATCGCAAGTTTTGATGCCGGAACTAGATCAAATGGAGCTTCACCGGAAAACGGACTGTGGAGAGAGAAAGCTTCGAAAGCTTACCATCGGGGGCACGACGGTCTGAGCTTTCGATCTGGGCAGATAGCTCTTGTCCTAAGGTTCATCCTAGAATAAAGAATCGCATCAATTGATGCCAAATTAAGTTAGAATTTCATCATTGAAATTCTATCGGTTCTCTCTCTAGCACCGGTCGGAATTTGCAGATGGGAGCTGAATTGGGTTACCTTTTAGTCCTTATTTGGTTGTGGGAGGGCTAAGAAAGTGTTGGGAGGACTTGGTTTAGCCTAATGAGGGCTCGAAATGGCCAATTTCAGCTCGACTGAAATAGGGCAGCTTTAGTTCGCCAGAGCTACTTCACTGTTCCATCACGCCAGCATTTCTCTGGCCACCCTCGGAGCAAATGGAGACTACAAGCATGTAGCTGACTTCACTTTGGTTCTAAAGAACCCAACCTCGCCTTGTTTGGCTTAGAAAAGACCCCATATCGGAGCTCTGGTTCAAGCTTCGCTGGAAAATGGAGCAGTTGAGAGCAGGTGTGGAGAGGATGAATGGGGAGGTGCTCTTTATATAGGGATCTTGGGGACCCATTGGCCATCTGTTTGGCACCTTTATGACAAGCATTGAAGACTTGAAATGTACCAAACGGAAGCGTTTCTTCTTCACTAGTGCTGCTTTGATTTTTCGATGAGTGAATAGAGGAAGAAGATGACACTGTTCCAAACCAGACCGGACCGGTACGAATCGGGTTCAAGTTTAAACCGGCTGGTTCACCCCTCATTTGACCGAGTTTTTCAAATATAAAAATTTCTAAATTCATCTAAATTCATTTTCTATCCAATGGTGGCCTCAAATCTCAAATTTGAATTATTTAAGCCACCTAAAAAATGAATTTAAGATTCAGTTCAATAGTGGTTCAAACCGGTCCAAACTATTTCGAATCCGGTTCACCTAAACTGGTTTGGTTTTCATCCCCAATTCCTTCACAGGTCCATTTCCATGACTTTTGTGACTCCATAGGTCACTTAGGGTCTATAAGATTTCTGGTTTGTCATCTCTTTATCAATTTCGGTTCATAAAACGGCTTGGTTCTTAAACCGGTTTAATCCGGTTCGGCTCCAGTTCACCTGAACCGGTCTAGTTTTTCTCATTCACTTTGTTCTAAGGTTCCTTCCCAAGGTTTATGAATTTCTTTGGAGTACAATGGAGTTGAATTCCTCTATTTTGCCCGATCTCTATCGGTTCCAGTTCATAAACCGACTCAGTTTATAAACTGATTCAATCCTGTTGGACTCGGTACATCCAAATAGGTCTCATTTTCCTCTTCCAATTCATCCTAAGGTGCTTTTCCATTGTATTATGAACTCTTTGGATCACCCGGGAGTTATAAATTCCTAAATTGCCCATTCACAATTGATCGGGTTTGTGAACCGGTTCAGTTTTCTCACTCGGTTTGACCGGTTCCCTTCCTAGTTTTCCGTAGCTCAAAAGGGCAGTGTTTAAAATATGTCTATTTCTTTCTAGGGAGAGTTCACATCCACCTGGTTTCAAAATCACTTGATCATCCTTCGAGAGGCTCACTTAACCATCTCATAGCCTTTTGATAGTAAATCTGGTCTTGGTCAGTGATTACTTTAAGGATTTCCTTTCTCCAATTTTTTTTCAACATTTTGGAATTTTCACATCTCTCTTCCTTGTCGTGGTTTAAATCCATGGTTCTCCTAAATGTCAGTTCATTAACTTCCCCATTCTTGCTATATATATATATATTTATATTCAACTGTCTGGATAGTTGTATCACTTGTCTTTCATGCCCATCCTATTGTTACTAGTTAATTTTTTTCTACTAGTTTCTCCTGAAATCGTTATTTGGCTCTATTACTTTTCTAAAGCAGGTCATAGTTGGCCTCTGATACATCCTTCTTTCAACAAGCTTCTAACGATGGGTTGGTTCCTTGCACTCCACGTTATGTCCATCCGCCAACTAATGATCCCTTCAAGAGGGTACTTAATTGTATGCATCCCTCCAGAGTTTTTTTAAACTCCTTTCTTCTCTTTTTCATTCTTAATGTATCCTTCCCTAACATTTTCGGAGGACGTTTTTCCGTGTCTGCCCCTTTCTGAGGGGGTTCTAGGCATACCTCCCATATACCTTACCTCTATTCTTGTGGTATTCTTCTATGGTTGTCCTTCTTAAGAAGAAGTTCGAATTTCCATCATTTACCTCGCTATTTCTTGTCCTCCTTGTGAATAGCTTACATAACCTGCTCCATGGTTTTGGTCACCACTCCTTCATATCTTTCATGACCTTTAAGGGTAGGCTTTCCGAAATTTTCTGAAAGGGTATAAGGGAGGGGCTGAGTACGACTACTTAGTAAATGGATTTTTAAAATTTAACATTTACAAAAAAGATTTGTATTGGAGTGTGCCATACTCCTTTCTTTCAAAAATCCTTTCATTTCAAATCTTGGTTTTTACCACCATTTCTTATTAATCACGGTGTGTCATCACCCAACACACATCCTTCATCATAAAGGTCAAACACACATTCGCAGGCCAGTACGTCCACTGAACCTACTTGTGGCGTCGGAGCGACTTTACTGGCCACCTAGATAGAAGCACGTCCACTTCTACCCTAAGAATGAGTGGTTGTGCGTGACATCGGACCCTCAATCCTGAAATCAATTCTTCGTGTCTGTATGAGGACAAAGACCTCATCCCGTCCCCACCCCGGTCTCATGCGCTTGGTGTTACTCCAAATTTCGCACGATCACCTAGGACGACGAATTGCCTTTATACTCACCAGGTCGTCCAGGGCCCTTAAGACGCATCACTACCCCTCTTGGGTATCTTGATGGTCTCGTAATCACAGTGCATGCACAATCAATATTTTCTTATCATGCCATATAATCTATGGTGCCACTAGTCCAATGACCTCGACCTTCAACTCAACCTATAGCTGTTTTCTTGACTAGTCTGGAAACCTGTCATGTAGCACTAACACTAGTTGACTGAATATGTCGGTCCTGTCTTGGTACCATGGCCAAATAATTCATTTATTAAAGTTTTGTGGCACATATCTTATGTTTGTTTACGAGCTCCTACTCGTGTCCACTGGCCTATGGCCCACTTGTTCGAGATTTTTAAAACCGGGCATAATAGCCCCCAAGTTCCAAAACTGAGGCCCCTGGCCAAGAGCTATTCGAGCTCCCATCAAGAAGGTCTTCCAAATCATTAAGCATTGGGACACAGTCTAGGGAGAGAACTTTCGACAAAATATGTTTTTCAACTGTCCATCATATCAACCGAGTATGAAGACATCTCCACTCAAAACCGATGAACGAGTTTTCCACTTCCTTCGAGGAAGTTTCATCATACCAACTGGGTATGATCTACTTACAACTGGTAAGTAGTTTTTTCGTGTGATTTTCACATCACTCCTATAAGTAGTAATGTTTAAAATACCACTATGTAGTGGGTTTTTATTTCAAGGTACTTATCATTCCTAACCGGGTATGATATAAAATCCTACTCAACCGTTAATGTAGTGAATTTCACTCGACTGATTCTTTGTATTCACGCGAGCTTGTCCTTGCTGGCATTCCTAGTACTTCGTATTCCTACATGATATGAACATCCTTGTTCATTATCCCTCAACCTAATAGCCTTCATTCATTCCAAATGAATGAGAAAAACAAACTTTCAATTTATTTGCAATTAGGTCCCTAAAGTTATTTTTCTTTAACTTTAAGGCCCTAATGTCGGTTTTTCCTCAAATTGAGTCCCGAATATTTTAAAATTTATCTTTGGTCCTCAATTTATTCAATTTCACAAAAAGGGGTTTAATTTTCCAAATTTGTAATTTGCTCCCCCAACTTTTCTAAAATTACCATTTTGCCCTTCTTTTACAAAAATGTAAGTTGCCCCCAAAAATTCTAAAATTTCTCTAGTGGCCCTCTAACATTTTTATCATGCTCAATTGACCCAAAATTTTATAAAAATTGCATCTTGGTCCTTCGAATTTTCATAAATCCCCAATTTCAACTCCTTAACATAGCCGAATTTGATTTCATTAAATTGACTGATCAAACAAATCTAATTGTTGAAATTGAAATTAAAATTGAGATCCTACATCTTCATATGATTCAATAGCATTTTGAATCACAAGTTTTCACACCGGAACGAGCTCAAACGGAGCTTTGTTAGAAAATAGACTGTAGAGAGAGAAAGCTTCAATTACTCACCGTCGAGGGCATGACAGTCCGAGCTTTTGATCTGGGCAGATAGCTCTTGTCTTGAGGTTTATCCTAGAATCAAGAATTGCATCAATTGATGCTGAATTGAGTTAGAATTTCATCTTCGAAATTATACAGGTTCTCTCTCTTGCACCGGTCGGAAATTGTAGAGGGCAGCCAAATTGGCTTACCATTCCGTCCTAATTCAGCTGTGGGAGGGCTGAGGATGTGTCGGAAGGGCTTGGTTTGGCCTGAGGAGGGCTCAAAATGGCTGATTTTAGCTCGGCCGAAATAGGGCAGCTTCGGTCTGTCGGAGCTACTTCACTATTCCATCACGCGCTTCTTCGTTGACCCTTAGAGCAAATGAGACTACAGGCGTGTAGCTGACTTTTCCCCGGTTCTAAAGAACCCAACCTCACCTTCTTTGGCTCAGAAATGACCCTATATCAGAGCTCTGGTTTGAGCTTCACCAGAAAATAGAGCAGTTGAGAGAGAGTGAGCTTTTCAGGTGTGGAGAAGATGAATGGGGAGGGGGTCTTTATATAGGAAGCTCAGGAACTTCTTGGCCTTCTGATTAGCATCTTAATGGCAGTCATTCATTGTCTGAAACTCCCTGGCTGGAGACTTTTCAGATTCGTCGGCGCTGCACGATTTTCCGGTGAGTGAATAGTGCAATCATCTAAAGGAAGAAGATGACACTGTTCCGAACCGGGTTCAAAGCTTAAACTGGTCGATTCACCGACCATTCGACCGAGTTTTTAAAATATAAAATTTCTAAATTCATTTTCTATCTAATGGTGGCCTCAAATCTCAAATTTGAATTTTTTTAAGCCACCTAGAAAAATGAATTTAGAATATGGTTCAATAGTGGTTCAAACCGATTCAATCCGATTCACCTGAACCGGATTGGTTTTCATCTCCAATTCATTCTCAAGTCCATTTCCATGACTTTTGGGACATTTGGGTCACTCAGTATCCATAAATTACCTAGTTTACTCTTTCTCTATCGATTTCGGATCATGAACCGACTCGTTTCATAAAACCGTTCAATCCAGTTGGATCCAATTCATGTAAAATGATATGGTTTTCTCTTCCAATTTGTCCTAAGGTTCTTTTCCAAGGTTTTATGAACCATTTGGATCACCCGAGAGTTGTAAATTTCCAAAATTGCCTGTTCCCAAATGATCGGGTTTGTGACCGGTTCAGTTTTCTTTCTCAATTTGACCAGTTCTTTTCCTGGTTTTCCTTAACTCAAAATGGTGGGGTTTACACCATATGAGGACAGTGATCTCATCCCAACCCCATTCCGATCTCATACACATGAAGCTAAATCGAGCTTCCCTGACTGTTGGCACGACAAACTGCCCTTATCTCCACCATGTCATTCAGTAGCCCCTAGGACGCATCACTACTCCTGTTAGGCATCTTGATAATCCCGAACCTCAAGTGCATGCACAAACAAAGGTTTCCATAAAGCGATTTATTTTTGGTGCCACTGGTCCAACGACCCCAACCCTTAATTCGACCTGCAGTTGTTTGTCTAGACCGGTCCGTCGATCAGGTCCTATCGCACTGCCGCCAGTCCAACGAGTATATCGGTCCAGTCTTGGTACCATAGCTAAATCACATAAATCATTCATTAAAAATTCTCATGGCTTATCATCATGTTTGTTTATGAGCTCATACTCGTGCCAACTAGCCTTGGGCCCACTATACGTGATTTTCAAAAAGTGACCATTTTAGCCCTCAAGTTCCAAAATCGAGGCCTTTGGCCTAACTGAACTATTTGAGCTCTCGTCAATAAGGTCTCCCAAAATTTTTAAGCATTGGCACATAGTCAAGGGAAAACACTTTTAACAAAATAATTTTTCAACTCATCCATCACACCAACTGGGTGTGATGACATCTCCACAACCAGTAAGCGGGTTTTCTACTTCCCTCTAGGAAGTTCATCATACGAACCAAGTAAGATCTACTTACATCAGATAATTAGTTTTTCTATGTAGTTCTCACATCGATTTTTCATTTCTGAAGTACTCATCATCCCAACTGGGTATGATGTGAATAATCTCACACATCCGTTAACCGTGACGTGTTTGTCCTCGGTTGATTTTCCAAGCTGACGCGAGCTTCTCTTGCTAGTGTTCCGGTCCTTTGTGCTCCTACACGATTTGGACAATCTTATCTATTAATACTTGACATAATAGCCTTCGTTCCTCGCGACTAAATTCAAAACTTTCAGCTATTTGCACTTAGTTCCCTAAAGTTCATTTTCCTTGACTTTAGGTCCCTAATGCAAACTTTTCCCAAATTAAATCCCGAAACTTCCAAAATTCACTTTGGGTCCTCAATTTACCCAATATCACTTAAGTGGTTCAAGTTTCCAAAATTTCCACTTTGGTCCCCAACTTTTCAAAAATTACCATTGGCCTCTACTTTATAAAAATGGCAATTTGACCCCAATTATTTTAAAAAATCTACCAATTTGTCCTCTCACATCCTTTTTATGGCCAATTGACCATCAATTTTGGGAAATTGAAATTTGGCTCCTAAATTTTATGAAATTCCCAAATTTCCCCAAACTTTTCATTAATTCCCCTTCCACACTAGCCAAATTTGATTTCATCAAATTGGCCATTCAATCGGGGTTAATTGATCCAATTGAAGGTATCGATCAATTCTTACACTTCCACATGATTCAATGGAGCTTTCAATCGCGTCATTTAGGTCCGAATTGAGCTCAAATAGAGCTTCGTTGAAAAACTGAACTTAGAGAAAGAAGGCTTCAAAGGCTTACTATCAAACGTGCAGCTGTTTGAACCTTCGATCAGGGCAGGTAGCTCTCATCCTGAGGATTCTCCTAGGATCAAGATTTGCAACAATTTATGTCGAATTAAGTGTGAATTTGGTTAGTGAGGTTTTGTTGCTTCTCTCTCTAACGTTGATCGGAATTTATAGAGTGGAGCCAAATTGGCTTCCCTTTTAGCTCTAATTTGGTCGGATGAGGGCTATGGAAGTGTTGTGAGAGCTTGGTTTGGCCTGAGGAAGGCTCAATTTGGTCATTTTCACCTCGGCCGAAATAGGGCAGCTTCAGTTTGTCGAAGTTGCTTTATTGTTTGATTACGCCGACGCTTCTCCGACGATCCTCGGATCGAATGGTGACCATTGTTGGGTAGCTAACTTCTCCCTGAGTCTAAGGAACCTAGCCTCACCTTCTCTGGCTTAGAAAAACCCCAATGCAGGAGCTCTGGTTTGAGATTTATTGGAAATTGGAATAGTAGAGATAGAGAGAGAGGAGTTTTCACGTGTGAGGAGGATGAATGAGGAGGAGCTCTTTATATAGGGAGCTCGGGGACTCCTTGGCAGTCCGATTAACACTTTTTGGCAATCATTCATGGCCTGAAATGCACTGAACAGAGACTTTTCATTTTCACCGACGCTGCTCACTTTTCCGACGAGTGAACAATGATGTCATCTGAAGGAAGAAGACGACACTATTCCGAACCAGACCAAACCGGTCCAATCCGGGTTCAATGCTTAAATCGGTTGGTTCAGGCCCGATTCGACCGAGTTTGTCAAAATAAAAAATTTCTAAATTCATTCTCTATCCAATGGTGGCTTCAATTCTCCAATTTGAACATTTTAAGCCACCTAGAAAAATGAATTTAGAAACTAGTTCATTAGTGGTTCAAACCAGTTCAAACTTGTTAAATCTAGTTCAGGTCCGGTTCACCTAAACTAGTTTGGTTTTCTCTTCCAATTCATCCCAAAGTCCTTTTTCATGACTTCTGTGACTCTTTAGGTCACTCAAGATTTGTAAATTTTCTGATTTACCCTTTCTCTATCAGTTATGGTTTATGAACCGATTCAGTTTTCTCTTTGGAAATTACCAGTTCTTTTCCCGATTTTTCTTATTATCAAAGGATGGGGTTTACAATTCTCCCCTCCTTGGTTTCAACTTTCCCTGTTGTTGAAACCAAAGTATTCCCCTCCATGGGGATACCTTTAGAAACACTTGGTCTCTCACATCAAACTCTAGATCTCTTCTCCGATGATCCGCATAACTCTTTTGCCTATCCTAAGCGGCCTTAAGGTGACTCCTGATTAACTTGATTTTCTCTGTGGCATCCTTGATTAATTTGAGTCTTTCCAACTTTCTTTCCCCCACTTCTTCCCAAAATAAAGGGGTACGAGAGGGTCGTCCATAAAGGGCTTCATAATGAGCCATTTGAATACTGGCATGATAACTATTATTGTATGCAAATTCCATTAGACACAAGTATTCCTCCCAACCCTTATCCATGGTGAGTATGCATGTTGTCACACCCCAGCCCGGTTTGGTCAGATCCCTGTGGACAACCCACCGCTCTCCTGGTTCAAGAGGAGTTTCCCCCTTCTTTAACTCAAGAGGAGCCAGACGTACTTTTAATTTTATTCCCGGCAAAGATATATATAAAATAAAATGCAAGCTTAAGAGAATTTAAGCATACTTGACAAAGGGTAAGGCTCGGTGTTATCCCTAGTCATTTTCTCTATTTCCTAAAAAGGGATAAAATGAGGGGTGAGTTTCTACAACTTAGTGAATGGGTATTTTTTTAAATGAAGTTTCAATAAAAATAGTTTTCAAGTTGGAGTGTGCCAGACTCCTTAATTCGTTTAAATTTTCTCATCTTCAAATCTCAGTTTTCAAAATCATTTCTTATCATAACAGTGTGTTTATCATCCAACACATGCCCTTCATCATGAAGGAACACACAATTGTAGGCCAGCTCGTCCACTATACCCACTTGTGGTGTCAAAGCAACTTTACCGGCCACCTAGATAGAAGTATATCCACTTCTACCCTTAGAATGAGTGGATGTTCGTAACATCTGACCCTCAATCCTGCAATAAACTCCATGATCGTATGAGAACAGAGACCTCACCCTGTCCCCACCCTGGTCTCATGCGCTTGAAGCTATGTCGAGCTTTGTAAGACTTTTGGTACGACTAACTGCCATTATATCCACTAGGTCGTCTAGAGCACTGGGATGCATCACTACCCGTCTCGGGCATCTTGAAGGTCTCATAACACAGTGCATTCACAAATAATAGTTTTTTACATAATGCCATATAAGATGTGATTCCACTAGTCCAACGGCCCCGACCCTCAACTCGACCTACGGCTATTTGTCTTGATTAGTCTGGAGACCTATCATGTTGCACTGCCACTAGTCCTTCGAGTATGCCGGTCCTGTCTTGGTATCATGGCCAAACAATTCATTTACTTAAGTTTTCATGGCATATCAATCAAGTTTATTTACACGCTCCTACACGTGCCAACTGGCCTAGGGCCTACTGTTCGAGATTTTCAAAAAATTGGGCATATTAGCCCCTAAGTTCCCAAACTGAGGCCTCCGGCCTATATGAGCCATTCGAGCTCCCATCAAGAAGGTCTCCAAAAACATTTAAGCAGTGGCACATAGTCAGCGGATAGCACTTCCAACAAAATAAATCTTTAATTTGTCTATCATACTAACCGGGTATGAAACGTCTCCACTTATAACCGATAAGTGGATTTTCCTCTTCCTTCCAAGAAGTTTCATCATACCAACAGGTATGATCTACTTGCAACCGGTAAGTAGTTTTTCCGCATGATTTTCACATCACTCCTATCAGGTGTGATTTTTAAAATACCACTTAGCAGCGGGTTTTCATTTCCGAGGTGCTTATCATCCCAACCGGGTATGATATTAAATATCCCACTCACTCGATCGTGCAGTGTACTTCCTCTAATTTGACTTTCATCCTTTGTAAGCCTTGCCTCACCCGTCATTTCCGATATCTAGTGTTCCTACATGGTATGAACATCTTTGTTAATTATCATTCGACTTGATAGCCTTCATTCATTACGAATGGCTAAAAATATATACTTTTCAAATATTTGCAATTTGGTTCCTAAAGTTCTTTTTATTTCACTTTAGGCCCCAAATGCCGATTTTTCTCCAAATTGAGTTTCGAAACTTTCAAGTTTTCCAAATTCCTAATTTGGTCCCCAAATTTTCCAAAATTACTATTTTTACCCTTCCTTTACATAAATGGTAAGTTTTACCCCAAAATTCTAAAATTTGCTCAATTGGTCCTCTAATACTCTTATTATGCCCAATTGGCCCTAAATTTTATAAAATTGCATTTTAGTCCCTCGACTTTTTGAAATCCCCAAAATTTCCCCCAATTTCAACTTTCCAACATACATGATTTTGATTTCATCAAATTGACCAATCAAACAAGTTTAATTGTTGAAATTGAAGTTAAATTAGGTTTTCTACATCTTCATACAATTCAATCGCACTATAAATCGCAAGATTTGATGCCGAAACGAGCTTAAATGGAGCTTAACCGGAAAATAGAACGTAGAGAGAGAAAACTTCAAATGCTCATCATCGGGGGCACGGCGGTCCGAGCTTTCGATATGGGCAGATAGCTCTCCTCCTGAGGTTTCTCCTAAGATCAAGAATTGCATCAAGTGATACCAAATTGGTTGAGAATTTTATCATCGAAATTATGTCGGTTCTCTCTAGCACTGGTCGAAAATTACAGAGGGGAACCGAATTGGCTTACGTTTTAGTTCTAATTCGGCCGTAGGTGGGCTGAGGAGGGATTGGTTTGGCCTAAGGAGGGCTCAAATTGGCTGATTTTTGCTCGACAAAAACATGGTAGCTTCAGTCCGCTGGAGTTGTTGCACTATTCGATCACGCCGGCGCTTCTCCGGTGACCCTCGGAGCGAATAGAGACTACCACTGTGTTGTTGACTTCTCCCCAGTTCTAATGAATCTAACCACACCTTCTTTGGCTAAAAAAAGACCCTATATCAAAGCTCTGGTTCGAGAGGTTTTCAGGTGTGGAGAGGATGAATGGAGAGTGACTCTTTATATACGGAGCTCAGGGACTCATTGGTCATCCGTTTGGCACCTTTATGACAATCATTGATGGCCTGAAACGAACTGAACAGAAACATTTTCTATTTGCCAGCGTTGCTTGGATTTTCTGGCGAGTGAACAGTGTTATCATCTTAAGGAAAAAGATGATACTATTTCGAAATGGACTGCATCGGTCCAAATCGTGTTCAAAGCTTAAACCGACCAGTTCAGGACCGATTTGATCGAGTTTTTCAAAATTAAAAATTTCTACATTCATCTAAATTCATTATCTATCAAATGGTGCCCTTAATTCTAAAATTGTAATTTTCTAAGCCACCTAGAAAAATGAATTTAGCATCTGGTTCAATAGTGATACAAACCAGTCCAAACCAGTTCAATCCGGTTTACCTGAACGGGTTTGGTTTTTCATCCCCCATTCATCCTAACATCTTTTCTCATGACTTATGTGGCTATTTAGGTAACTTGGGATCAATAATTTTCCCGGTTTTCCCTATCTCTATCGGTTCTAGTTCATAAACCGGTTTAATCTAGTTTGGATCTGGTTCATCTGAACTAGTCTGATTTTTCTCTCCAAATTTGTTCTAAGGTTCCTTTCCAAGGTTTATGAACCCTTTTGGGTAACTCAAGAGTGGTAAATTCTCCAATTTGCCCGTTCCCTGATAATCAAGTTAGTGAACTAGTTCGATTTTCTCACTCGGTTTGACCGGTTGTCACACCCCAACCCAGTTTGGTCAGATCCACGTGATCAACCCATCACTTTTTCGGTTTACTAAGGGTTACCCATTGTTTATAAACTATGAAGAGTAAGGCATCCCTTAAACCTGTACCTTTCTTGTAATAACATAAATTAAAACTACATAAAATTTTACACTAATCATACTTGTCTCAAAGGCATATTAGTTGATGGTCCTTGGGGGTAGACTTTCCAGGATTTCTTGAAAGGGATATAAGCAAGGGGGTGAGTTCGGTGACTTAGTGAATGGGTTTTCAAAATTTATATTTTTAGGGAAAATGTTTATTTTAGAGTATGTCGAACTCCTTATTTTCCTTTAAAAACATTTCATTTCAAATTTCAATTTTTATCACCGTTTGTTGTTAATCATGGTGTGTCATCACCCAACACACATCCTTCATCATGAAGGTCAAACACACAATCACAGGCCAATGTCCACTAAACCCACTTGTGGTGTCAGAGCAACTTTACCGACCACCTAGATAGAAGTACGTCCACTTCTACAATGAGAATGAGTGGATGTTCGCAACATCTAACCCTCAATCCCATAATAAATCTCCGTGTCCATATGAGGACAGAGATCTCATCCTGACCCCACCTCGGTCTACTGCGCTTGAAGCTACGTCAAGCTTTGCAAGGTCACCTAGTACGACTAACCGCCCTTCTATCCACTAGGTCGTCCAGGGCCCTAGGACATATCACTACCCCTCTTGGGCATCATGAAGGTCCTGTAAACACAGTGCATGCACAATCAGTATTTTCACATCTTGCCATATAATCTGTGTTGCCACTGGTCCAACGGCCCCAACCCTTAACTCAATCTGTAGTTGTTTGTCTTAACTAGTCCAAAGACTTGTCATGTCACACTATCTCTAGTTGTCTTAGTATGTCGGTCCTGTCTTTGTACTATGGCCAAACAATTCAATTACTCAAGTTTTCATGGCATATAAATTCATGTTTGTTTAGGAACTACTACTCGTGCCATCTGGCATAGGGCCCACTATTTGAGATTTTCAAAATTGGGCATAAAAGCGTCCAAGTTCCAAAACTGAGGCTTCCAGTCTAATAGAGCTATTCAAGCTCCCATCAAGAAAGTCTCCCAAATTGTTTAAGCAGTGGCACACAGTCAGGGGAGAGTACTTTCAACAAAAAATATAATTTCAACTATCCATCATACCAACCGAGTATTAGGACATCTCCGCTCATAACCGATGAACGAGTTTTCCACTTCCTCCAAGGAAGTTTACATCATACCAACCGAGTATGATCTACTTACAATTGATTAGTAGTTTTTTCATTTCATTTTCACATCACTCCTCTAAGTTGTGATTTTTAAAATACCACCTAGTAGAGAGTTTTCATTTTCGTGGTACTTATCATCCCAACCGGGTATGATATAAAAATCCCAGTCACCTGATAGTGGAGTGAAATTCCTCTTAGCCGTCTTGTTATCCTTACTCGAACTCGTCTTAGCTGGCGTTCTTGGTACTTCATGTTCCTACACGATATGAACATTCTTGTTCATTATTTTTTGGCCTAATAGCCCTCATTCATCCCAAATGAATGAGAAAACCAACTTTTCTTTATTTTGCAATTAGGTCCCTAAAGTTATTATTCTTTAACTTTAAGTACCCAAATGCTAGTTTTTTCTCAAATTGAGTCCCGAAATTTTTGAAATTTATCCTAGGACATCAATTTATTTAAATTCACAAAAAGGGGTTTGATTTCCCAAATTTCCAATTTGGTCCCCATACTTTTCCAAAATTACCAATTTGCCCCTACTTTACAAAAATGGTAAGTTTTGCCCCAAAAATTGCCCAATTGGTCCTCCAACATCCTTTTCATGCCCAATTGGTATTCAATTTTCTAAAATTGCACATTAGTCCCTCTAATTTGTGAAATTTCCAAATTTCCCCCAATTTTCTCCCAATTTCAACTTTCTAACTTTGCTGAATTTGATTTCTTCAAATTGACCATTCAAATGAGTTTAATTGTTGAAATTGAAGTTAAATTGGAGTTCTTAAATCTTCATATGATTCAATTGCACTTTGAATCGCACGATTTGGTGCCGGAATGAGCTCAAACGGAGCTCCGTCGGAAAACTGAACTTAGAGAGAGAAAACTTCGGAAGCTTACCATCGGGGGCACGATGGTCCAAGCTTTCAATCTGGGTAGATAGCTCTCATCCCGAGGTTCATCCTAGAATCAAGAATTGCATCAATTGATGTTGAATTGAGTTAGAATTTCATCATCAAAATTCTATGGGCTTTCTCTAGTACCGGTTGATAATTGTAGAGTGGAGTAGAATTGGCTTAACTTTCCATTCCAATTTGGTCGTGGGAGGGTTGAGGAGGTGTTGGGAGAGCTTAGTTTGGCTTGAGAAGGGCTCGAATTGGCTAATTTTAGCTCGGCCAAAATAGGGCAGCTTCAGTCTGTCGGAGCTGCTTCACTGTTCAAACACGCTGGCGTTTCTTCAGTGACTCTCGAAGCAAATGGAGACTACAGTATATAGCTGACTTCTCCCTGGTTCTAAAGTACCTGACCATGCCTTCTTTGTCTAAGAAAAGACCCTATATCAGAGCTCTAGTTCAAGCTTTTCCGAAAAACTAAGCAACCGAGAGAGAATGGAGTTTTTAGGTGTGGAGAGGATGAATGAGGATGGGCTCTTTATATAGAAATCTCGGGGACTTCTTGGTCATTCAATTGGCACCTTAATGGCGGTCATTCATTGCATGAAACTCCCTGGCTGGAGACTTTTCAGCTTCACCAGCGCTATGCGATTTTTTGACGAGTGAATAGTGCTGTCATGTGAAGGAAGAAGATGACACTGTTATGAACCGAACCAGGTCCAAAGATTAAATCGATTGGTTGACCCCCGCTTCGACTGAATTTTTCAAATACGAGAATTTCTAAATTCATCTAAATTTATTTTCTATCGAATGGTGGCATCAAATCTAAAATTTGAAATTTTTAAGCCACCTAGAAAAACAAATATATAATCCGGATCAGTAGTGGTACAAACTGGTTCAATCCGGTTCGGATCCGGTTCACCTAAACCAGTTTGGTTTTCATTCCCCATTCATCCTAAAGTCCTTTTTCATGGCTTATATGACTCTTTAGGTCACTTGGGATCCATAATTTTCCCGGTTTGCCCTCTTTAGGTCGGTTCTGGTTCATAAACCGGCTTGGTTCACAAACTGGTTCGGATCCGGTTCACCCAAACTGGTCTGGTTTTTCTCTCCCAATTTGTCCTAAGGTTCTTTTCCAAGGTTTATAAAGCATTTTTATTCACTTAAGAGTTATAAATTTTCCAATTTGCCTATTTCCTGATAATTGGGTTTGTGAACCGGTTTGGTTTTCTCACTCGGTTTGACCGGTTCTTTTCCTAATTTTTCTTAACGCCAAAGAGCGGGGTTCACAACTCTACCCTCCTTTTAGGAGTTTTGTCCCCAAAACTTAATTAGCAACCTTTAAACAAGGAACAATTTCCTTTGATGTCCGCTTGAGACCACCATTAGATAGAAAATGAAATGAGATTAATTTAGAAATTTTTAAATTTTAGAAAAACGGTCGAACCGACCGATTTTCAAATTTTGGACACCGAACCCGATCGAACTGGACCTGTCATGCCCTGACCCGATTTGGTTGGATCCCTGTGAGCAACCCGCCACTCTTTCGGTTTATTTAGGGTTTTCTCCTTCTTTAACCCGGAGGAGTAAGGCGTCCTTTAAACCTGTACATTTCCTAGAATAACATAAATCAAATCTGCATCAAATTTAAACTAATCATACTTGTCTCACAGGTGTAGTTTAACTCGTAGTTTTTGGGTAGGCTTTCCCCAAGTTACCTGAAAGGGGTATAAATGAGGGGGTGAGTTCAACGAATCAGTGAATGGGTATTTAAAGTATGACTTTCAAAAAATAGTTTGAATTGGAGTGTGTCAAACTCCTTATTTTCCTTTTCTCATCCTCAAATCTCGATTTTCATAACCTTTTCTCATCACAATGGTGTGTTTATCAATCAACACACACCCTTCATCATGATGGGAACTCACATTCGCTAGGCGGCACGTCCACTGCACTCACTTGTGGCGTTGGAGCGACTTTATCGGCCACCTAGATAGCATCACATCCACTTCTACCATGAGAATGAGTGGATGTACGCGACATCTAACCCTCAATCCCATAAATAAAACTCCATGTCCGTATGAGGACAGAGACCTCATCCTGACCCAACCCAAGTCTCATGCACATGAAGCTACATTAAGCTTCCCTGACTGCTAGCACGACAATTTTCCCTTATCTCCACCATGTCATCTAGTAGCCTCTGGGATGCATCACTTGCCCTTTTGGGCATCTTGAAGGTCTCATACCTCAGTGCATGCACAAAACAATAGTTTTCCACATAAGCCATTTAATCTATGGTGCCACTGGTCCAACGGCCCTAACCCTCAACTCGACATGCAACTGTTTGTCTCCACTGGTCGGTCGACCTGTCATGACGCACTACCACCAGTCCATCGACTATGTCGGTCCTGTCATGGTACCATGGCCAAACATATCATTCATTTTATATTTTCATCGCTTAAACTCATGTTTGTTTACGAGCTCCTACTCGTGCCAACTAGCCTTGGGCCATGTGTACAAGATTTTCACAATCGGGCATATTAGCCCCCAAGTTCCATAACCGAGGCCTACGGCCTATCTGAGCTACTCAAGCTCCCGTCAAGAAGTCTCCCAAAAAGTTTTAGCAGTGGCACATAGTTAGGGGAGAGCACTTCCAACAAAAATAAACTTTTAGCCGTCCATCACACCAAACGGGTGTGAGGACATCTCCGCTCATAATAGATGAACGGGTTTTCTACTTCTTTCAAGGAAGTTCATCATACCAACTGGGTATGATCTACTTACAACTGGTAAGTAGTTTTTCCGCGTAATTTTCACATCACTCCATCCCGGTGTGATGTTTCAAATTTCCACTTAGTAGTGGGTTTTCATTTACTAGGTGCTTATCATCCCAACCAGTTATGATATAAAAACCCCACTCACCGGATAGTGCAGTGTATTCCTCTTATTTAGCTCTTTTCCTCCACCCGAGCTTGTACTTGCTGGCGTTCCTAGTACTTCATGTTCCTACATGATATAAGCATCCTTGTTCATTATCATTTGGCCTATTAGCCTTCATTCACCACGAATGAAGAAAATACTCAAACTTTTTGATTTATTGCAATTAGGTCCCTAAAGTTCTTTTTCTTTAACTTTATGTCCTTAATACCGATTTCCCCCCAAATTGAGTCTCGAAACTTCTAAATTTCACCTTAGGACCTTAATTTATTCAAAATCACAAAAAGAGGTTCAAGTTTCCCAAATTTCCAATTTGTCCCCAACTTTTCCAAAATTACCATTTTGCCCCTACTTTACAAAAATGGTAAATTCACACCAATAATTCCAAAAATTGACTAATTGGTCCTCCAACATCTTTAACATGCCCAATTGGCCCTCAATTTTATGAAATTGCACTTTAGTCACTCAAATTTTTGAATTACCCAAAATTTCCCCAATTTCAACCTTCCAACACAACTGAATTTAATTTCATCAAATTGACCGATCAAATGAGTTTAATTGTTGAAATTGAAGTTAGATTGGAGTTCCTACATCTTCATACAATTCAATTGCACTTTGAATCGCATGATTTGACGTCGGAACGAGCTCAAATGGAGCTTCGCTGAAAAATTGAACTTAGAGAGAGAAAGCTTCGAAAGCTTATCATCGGAGGCGCGGCGGTCCGAGTTTTCGATATGGGCAGATAGCTCTTGTCCTGAGGTTACTCTTACTATCAAGAATCTAATCAATTGATGCAAAATTGAGGGAGAATTTGGTCAGTGAAGTTCTACCAATTCTCTCTCTAGCATTGATAAAAAATTACAGAGGGTAGCCAAATTGGCTTACCTTTACCATCTAATTCAGCTGTAGTAGGGCTGTGGAAGTGTTGGGAGGGCTTGGTTTGGACTAAGAAGGGCTCGAATTGCCCAATTTCAGCTCAACCAAAATAGGGCAACTTCTGTCCACCGGAGTTGCTTCACTGTTCTATCACGTTGGCGTTTCTCTCCCGACCCTCGGAGCAAATGGAGACTACATGAGTAAACCTCACACTTTTGAGTTAAGGAAATCCGGAAAAAGAACCGGTAAAACCGAATAAGAAAACCAAGCCGATTTACATTTGGGAACAAGTAATATGGAAATTTTCAACTTCCAGGGGTTTATTAAACCTTGGAAAAGAAACTTAACACAAATTAGAAAATAAAAACCAAATTGGTTCAGGTGAACTAAATTCCATAAGAACTTTAAAGTTAAGCATGCTTGCTTAAGAGTAGTGTGAGGATGGGTGACCTCTTGGGAAGTATGAATTTTTTTGTAACCTGAAATTTTGGTCAAAAATTTTTATGAACGGCTTATCATAAATAGCCATAAATTAATATATATTTAATTATTGTAATTAATACCAATAATTTAATACCTAAATTAAATTATTGGAATTAATACAAATAATTTAATACTGAAATTAAATTATTGGAATTAATACAAATAATTTAATACTGAAATTAAATTATTGGAATTAATACCAATAATTTATGTTAATATTAATACTAGTAATAAATCTCTCCCATTTAATACACAGTTTTACACCTATATAAAGAGGTCATCATCATTCATTCTCCTCACACTCGAACACTTCTCTCTCTCTCTCTCTCTCTCTACTGCTCCATTTCTCGGCGAAGCTCGAACTAGAGCTTTGACTTGAACAAAGGTCGGGCTCTTTAGAACCGAGGAGAAGAGAGCTATCTGGTAGCAAACTCTAGTACAATACGAGAATCGTTGGAGAAGCGTTGGCATGATGGAATAGTGGACTGAAGCTGCCCTATTTCGGCCAAGCTAAAATCGGCCATTTCAAGCCCTCCTCAGGCCAAACCAAGCCTTCCCAACACTTCCTCAACCCTCCCACGACCGAATTATGACTAAAAGATAAACCAATTTGGCTTCACTCTACAATTTCTGGCCAGTGATAGAGAGAGAACTGACAGAATTTCAATGATGAAATTCTAACTCAATTCGACATCAATTGATGTGATTCTTGATTCTAGGATGATCCTCAAGATAAGAGCTATCTGCCTAGATCGAAAACTCGGACTATCGTGCCCTCACCGGTGAGAAATTGAAGCTTTCTCTTTCTACAATCTGTTTTTCGATGAAGCTCCATTTTAGCTCGTTCCGACATTAAAATCTGTGATTCAAAGTTCCTTAGAATCGTATGAACATGTAGGAACTCAATTTCAACTCCAATTTCAACAATTAGAGGTGTTTGATCGGTCAATTTGATGAAATCAAATTCAGCAGTGTTGAAGAGTTGAAATTGGGGGAAAAGTTTAGGGAAATTTGGGGATTTATGAAATTCGAAGGACCAAAATGAAATTTTATGAAATTGAGGGCCAATTGGGCATGAAAATAATGTTGGAGGACCAATTGAGAAATTTTAGAATTTTTGGGGCAAAACTTACCATTTTTGTAAAGGAAGGGCAAAATGGTAATTTTGGAAAAGTTAGAGGACCAAATTGGAAATTTGAGAAATTAATCCCCTTTTTGTGAAATGGAATAAATTGTGGTCCTATGATAAATTTTAGAAGTTTCGGGACTCAATTTGAGGAAAAACCGCCATTAGGGACTTAAAGTTAAAGAGAAATAAATTGAGGGACCTAATTGCAAATAAATGAAAGTTTGACTTTCTCGTTCATTTGGAATGAATGAAGGCGATTAGGCCAAAGGATAATGAACCGAGATGTTCATATCATGTAGGAACACGAAGTACCAGGAACGCTAGTAAGGACAAGCTCGCGTGAATAAAAAGAACCAGTCTAGTGGAATTCACGGCATTAACGGGTGAGTGAGTTTATCGACATCATAATCGATTGGGATGATGAACACAATTTCAAGATAAAAACCACTTACTGGTTGTGAGTGGAAATTTTATATCATACCCAGTAGGGGATGATAAGTACCTCGGTATAATAGCCCACTATTTACTGGTATTTTAATCATCACCACTTAGAGAAAGTGATGTAAAAATTATGCGAAAAAACTATTTACCGGATGTAAGTAGATCATACCCGATTGGTATGACGAGACTTCCTCGAAGGAAGTTGAAAACCCGTTCATCGGTTATGAACGGAGATGTCCTTATACCGGTTGGTATAATGGATAGTGAAAACCTATTTTGTTGGAAGTGTTCTCCCTTGACTGTGTGCCAATGCTTTAACTATTTGGAAGACCTTCTTGATGGGAGCTCGAATAGTTCTTATAGGCCGAGGGCCTCAATTTTGGAACTTGAGGGCTAGAATGCCCAGTTTTTTGAAAATCTCGTACAGTGGGCCCAAGGCCAGTTGGCACGAGCAGGAGCTCGTAAACGAACATGATATATGTGCCATAAAACTTAATAAGTGAATTGTCTGGCCATGGTACCAAGATAGAACCGACATGCTCAATCAACTAGCGATAGTGCAACATGACAGGCCGATGGACTAGTCAAGACAAACAACTGTGGGTTGAGTTGAGAGTCGGGGCCGTTGAACCAGTGGCACCACATATTACATGGCTTGATAAGAAAACATTGTCTGTGCATGCACTATGAGTATGGGATCATCAAGATGCCCATGAGGGGTAGTGATGTGTCCTAAGGGCCCTAGACGACCCAGTGAGTATAAGGGCAAATAGTTGTTCTAGGTGTCTGTGCGAAATTTGGAGTAGCCCAAACGCATGAGACCGGGGTGGGGACAGGATGAGGTCTCTATCCTCATACGGACACGAAGAAGTGATTTCGGGATTATGGGTCGGATGTCACATACATCCACTCATTCCCAAGGTAGAAGTGGTCATACTTCTATCTGGGTGGCAGGAAAAGTCGCTCCGAAGCCACTAGCGGGTTCAGTAGTGATACTGACTTGCGAATGTGTGTAACCTTCATGATGAAGGATGTGTGTTGGGTGATGACACACCGTGATAAATAAGAAATGGTGGAAAAACCCAAATTTTTAAATGAAGTGATTTTTGAGAATAAAGGAGTCAGGCACACTCCATATAAATATTTTTCTTAAAAGTCAAAAGATTTGAAAAACCCATTCACTGAGTAGTCGTACTCACCCCCTCCCTTATACCCCTTTTAGGAAATCCTGGAAAGCCTCCCCTTAAAGACCGTCAACTAAGATGCCTGTAAGGCAATATGTAAAGTTTTAAATTTCATGCAGTTTTGATTATACTATTCTAGGAAAAGGTGCAGGTTAAAGGATACCTTACTCTTTACAGTTTACAATAAGGGAAAATCCTTTAATAAACCGGGAGAGTGGAGGGTTGATCACGGGGATCCGACTAAACTGGGTCGGGGCGTGACAATAGGCCTATAGCTGACTTCTCCCCGAATCCAAAGAACTTGACCACGCCTTCTTTGGCTCAAAAAAATGCCCAAGTGGGTGCTCTGGTTAGAGCTTCACCGGAAAATGGAGCAGTAGGGAGAGAGTGGAGTTTTAAGGTGTGAGGAGGATGAATGAGGAGGAGCTCTTTATATAGGAAGCTCGAGGACTTCTTGGTCATCTGATTAGTGCCTTAATGGTGGTCATTCATTGCCTAGAACACCCTAACCAGAGACTTTTCATCTTCGCTAATGCTGCTCAATTTTCTGACAAGTGAACAGTGATGTCATTTGAAGGAAGAAGACGACAGTGTTCCAAACCAGACCCGACCGGTTCGAACCGGGTTCAATGCTTAAACCGACCAGTTCAGGCCCGATTCGACCGAGCTTTTCAAAATTAAAAATTTCTAAATTCATTCTCCATCCAATTGTGGCATAAATTCTCCAATTTGAATTTTTTTAGGCTACCTAGAAAAATAAATTTAGCATCCGGTTCAATAGTGGTTCAAACCGGTTTAATCCGATTTGGATCTGGTTCACTTGAACTGGTCTGATTTTCTTCCCCAAATTGTCCTAAAGTCTCTTTCCAAGGTTTTTATAGCCCTTTGGGTCACTCGGGAGTTGTAAATTTCCTAATTTGCCTGTTCTCTGATGATCGGGTTTGTGAACCAGTTCGATTTTTCTCGCTTGGCTTGATCAGTTCTTTCCCCGATTTTCCTTATCTCTAAAGAGCGAAGTTTACAAGACCGATCAACGAATCGGTCAACGGACATCAGACAAAGGTAAACGGTCAATGGCTAATAGGGAAGCCATGCTAGCACTCCACGTCTGAAAAAACTGACCAATCACGGCATGCCATGTGGCACGACTGCCACATCATCATCTTTAACCTTCAAAGACTGATAGAAAGAGCACCCCCTCATTTGTTCTCAGCATCGCACAATCGAGCAAAGAAGAAGGAGAAGAGTGCACTTTCTGGTGAGCTGTGAAACCGAGCTCCAATGATGGGACTTTTCTCAGTCTTCGAAACCACATTAGGTGTCTCTGAAATCAGGAGGAAGTCCTCTACTAGACCACACCTTCCATTCAGCTTGAGAGCCATTGAGGAGGAATGAGGAAGCTCAAACAGTGTTGCCGCTCCTCAACCGAAAAACAACCAACCTCTTATAGCCTATTGTGGACCTTCCACTAGCCAATTACGGCTAAGCCAAACACCCTACGCCCCACCTAAAGGTGTCCCGACCTTCCCTTGAGCTAAGAAGGTAAGCTCCCTCAACCGCAATATTGTCTGGAAAACACTATGCACGACCAAATTCTACAAAAAGTTTAACACAAAAATTTGCCCTACTTAGGTCATCAATTGAAGCGCGGTTTGATCCAAGGAGGATCCTCACTACAATAGTAACACGGTGGTAGCCGAAGCTCCAATCATCGGACCCTCGTTGGTAAGATATCGAAGCTTTCTCTCTCTAGACTGTATTTTCCGACGAAGCTCCATTTGAGCTCATTTCCGAGCCAAATCAAGCGATTCAAAACTTGAAATGATGAGAAAAATATATAAATATTATTCAAATCAAGAATAAGGGCAATTAGCAAAGTTTCGGGGGTCAATTGAACGAAATTGTGATTCGAAGGCCAAAATGCAAATTTTAAAAAGTTTGGGCAAATTGGGGATTTTTCAAAAATTGTGGACCAAATGGAAAATTGATAAAATTAAGGGTCTTTTCATGAAATTCCCTCCCAATTGAAGGTCAATTGGGCAATTTGGATCGAATGGAGGACCAATTTACAAAATTTGAGAATTTGGGGCCAAATTACAAATTTGGAAAAATTGGGGGCTAAATGGCCATTTTAGAAAATTGAGGGGCCCTCGAGCAATTTTGATAAAACTAAGGACCGAAAAAGTTAATGGGAAGACCTAGGGGCCAAATTGAAGAAAAATGGACAATTAAGGACTTAAAGGTGAATACACAAACCTTTGGAACCAAAGTGCAATTAAGGTAAAATATGATGGTCTATACACAAATGCGCAAAGAAATGCGGACTCTTAGTCATTACCCTAATGAGGACGTTTGTGCCATGTAGGGATAGACTGCTCGAGTGTTGGCTTCCCAAAAGAGACCACGAGGCTAGACTCCGACAGGACGAACCTACCAAAATTACCAAGTGAGTGGGAACTGCTTTGACGTCAATTCCGGTTGGAATGACCATTCAGCTTTGAAAACCATTTTCTCGAAATTAGCCTCCCCTGACTGGATGGCTCTGCTTAAAATATTTGGGAACTAATTATAGGCTTAGGCTCGAGATGCTAGTGGGCCCAAGGCTGATGGATATGGGCATGGACCCGTCCAGAACGGATATACGATATATGATGCTAAAAAACCTAAATAAGGGGAATCTTGTGTGATACCCATCGAGCCAAGTTGAATAGACAAGCTTGTTGGGCCGAACTACTACTCTACTGAAGCCAAGTCGTCGAACCTATTGGGCCAGTACGTGTGGGTCGAAGTCAAGCCGAAAAAACCGTTGTCCTAGAGGGCCAAAGATAAAGGCTATAATTCAAAATGATTATTGATTGTGCATTGTAAACCCTGCACTTTTGAGTTAAGGAAAATCAGGAAAAGAACCGGTCAAACCGAGTAAGAAAACCGAGACGGTTTACAAACCTGATCCTTTAGGAACAAGCAATTTGGAAATTTACAACTTCTGAGTGATACAAAGGATTTTTTAAACCTTGAAAAAGAAACTTAACACAAATTAGGACAGAAAAACCAAATTGGTTCAGGTGAATGAGAATCCATAAGAATTTTAAAGTTAAGTATGCTTGCTTGAGAGTAGTGTGAGGATGGGTGACCTCCTTGGAAGTATGATTATTTTTGTAACCCAAAATTTCGGTCAAAACTTTTTATGCGAACGTACCCTTATCATAAATAGCCATAAATTATTATAATTAATACCAATAATTTAATACTAAATTAAATTATTAGAATTAATACAAATAATTTAATACCGAAATTAAATTATTGGAATTAATACCAATAATTTAATACCTAAATTAAATTATTGGAATTAATATAAATAATTTAATATAAAAATTAAATTATTGGAATTAATACTAATAATTTATGGCAATATTAATACTAATAATAAATCTCTCCCATTTAATATACGATTTTTACACCTATATAAAGAGGTTATTCCCATTCATTTTCCTCACACCTGAACACTTCTCTCTCTCTCTCTACTGCTCCATTTCCCAGTGAAGCTCGAACTAGAGCTTCGACTTGAGCAAAAGTCAGGCTCTTTAGAACCGGGGAGAAGACAACTATCTGATAGCAAACTACAGTCAATCTGAGAATCGTTGGAGAAGTGCCGGCATGATGGAATAGTGAAGCAGCTCTGGCGGACCAAAGCTGCCCTATTTTGACCAAGCTGAAATCGGCCATTTCAAGCCCTTCTCAGGCCAAACCAAGCCCTCACAACACTTTCTCAGTCTTTCCACGGCCGAATTAGTATCGAAAGGTAAGCCAATTCGGCTCCCCTTTACAATTTTCGATCGGTGCTAGAGAGAGTCGACTGAATTTCAATGACGAAATTCTAATCCAATTATGTATCAATTGATACGATTCTTAATTCTAGGATGAACCTCAGGATGAGAGCTATCTGCCCAGATCGAAAGCTCGGACCACCGCGCCTTCACCGGTGTGTAATCGAAGCTTTCTCTCTCTATAGTTCATTTTCCGGTGAAGCTCCGTTTGAGCTCGTCCCGATGTTAAAACTTGCGATTCACATTTCTAAAAAGTCGTATGAACATGTAGAAACTCAATTTCAACTTCAATTTCAACAATTGGAAATGTTTGATGGCTCAATTTGATGAAATCAAATTCGACTGTTTTAAGAAGTTGGAATTGGGGGAAATTTGGGGATTTTCAAAATTCAAAGGACCAAAATGAAATTTTATGAAATTGAGGGTCAATTGAGCATGAATATAATGTTGGAGGACCAATTGAGAAATTTTAGTATTTTTGGGGCAAAACTTACCATATTTGTAAAGGAAGGGCAAAATGGTAATTTTGGAAAAGTTGGAGGACCAAATTAGAAATTTGAGAAATTAATCCCCTTTTTGTGACATGGAATAAATTGAGGTCCTATGATAAATTTTAGAAGTTTCGGGACTCAATTTGAGGACAAATCGGCATTAGGGACTTAAAGTTAAAGAGAAATAACTTTAGGGACCTAATTACAAATAAATGAAAGTTTGACTTTATCATTCATTTGGAATGAATGAAGGTGATTAGGCCGAAGGATAATGAACTGAGATGTTCATATCATGTAGGAACACGAAGTACCATGGTACCAAGATAGGACCGACATGCTCATTCAACTAGTGGCAATGCGACATGATAGGTCGACAGACTAGTCAAGACAAACAACTGCGGGTTGAGTTGAGAGTCGGGGCCATTAGACCAGTGGCACCACATATTACATGGCTTGATAAGAAAACATTGTTTGTGCATGCACTATGAGTATGGGATCATCAAGATGCCCATGAGGGGTAGTGATGTGTCCTAAGGGCCCTGGTCGACCCGGTGAGTATAAGGGCAGATTGTCGTTCCAAGTGTCTGTGCGAAATTTGGAGTAGCACCAAGCGCATGAGACTGGGGTGGAGATGGGATGAGGTCTCTATCCTCATATGGACACAAAGAAGTGATTTCGAGATTGTGGGTCGGATGTCGCATACATCCACTCATTCCCAGGGTAGAAGTGGTCATACTTCTATCCGGGTGGCAGGAAAAGTCGCTCCGAAGCCACTAGCGGGTTCAGTAGTGATACTGACTTGTGAATGTGTGTAACCTTCATGATGAAGGATGTGTGTTGGGTAATGACACATCGGTAACTAAGAAATAATGGAAAAACCCGAATTTTTTTAAATGAAGGGATTTTTGAAAAGAAAGGAGTCTAGCACACTCCATATAAATGATTTTCTTAAAAGTTAAAAATAGACCTTTAAAAACCCATTCACTGAGTAGTTGTAGTCACCCCCTCCCTTATATCCCTTTCAGGAAATCCTAGAAAGCCTACCCTGAAAGACAATCAACTAAGATGCTTGTAAGATACGTATTTAAAGTTTAAAATTTCATGTAGTTTTGATTATGTTATTCCAGGAAAAAGGTGCATGTTTAAAGGACGCCTTACTCTTTACAATTTAGGATAAGGAGAAACCCTTTAATAAACCGGGAGAGTGGCGGGTTGTTCATGGGGATCCGACCAAACCAGGTCGGGGCGTGACATGCATGCACTGTGACGTTTGAGCCATTTGGGCACCTGGCATGAGGTAGTGATGGAGCCCAAGGACTACTTGACGACCCTGGGTGCATAAGGGCGATTTCATCATTCATTAAGTTGTGAAGCTGTGTAGCTTCCTGCCCATGGAGATCGAGGCAGTAGACGACATAGAGGTTTCATCCCACCAAGCGAACATGATGAATTGATCAGGGTTTGATGTGTTAGACTATTGATGTCCACTCAAACTCTAGGAAGAGGCACAACACCTCTATCAGGGTAGACGGTAAAGGCGCTCTGGTCCACAAGTGGCACGATTCAGGTCCGTACTGAGAACGTGTGTCCCCTCCTATGATAGGAGGTCGGTTGTTGATGTGAGTTGAGAAACCCAAGAAGATACTACGAAAATGTCAAACGATTGAAATCGCATAATTAAACCTTCATAAAAGATTTTCCCCACTCACTGGGTTGTCGAACTCACCCCCTCCCTCTAAACATTTTCAGGAAGGATCGCGACTATACTGAGTTTTCCTCCCCAGATCCCAACCTAGGTACACAAATTTAAAAGTTTTTGTTTTTTTTAATGTTGTCTAGGGAAAACATAGCAAGTACTACGCCTGACTCTCTTGACCTCCCTAGGGAGCCCCTCTTCGAGATTCGGGAGAGTGGCGAGTTGTTCACAAAACCTCGGCCAAACTGGGTCGGGGCGTGACCTCCCTAATGCTAACTTTTTCCCAAATTGAGTCTCAATGCTTCCAAAATTTTCTTTGGGTCCTCAATTTACTCAACATTGTATAGGGGGCTCAAGTTTTCCAAATTTCCAAATTGGTCCCCAACTTTTCAAAAATTACAATTTAGCCTCTACTTTCCAAATATGGCAATTTGACCCCAAATGTTCCAAAAATTGACCAATTGGTCCCTCAACATCTTTCTCATGGACAATTGGCCTTCAATTTTCAGAAATTGCAAAGAGATCCCTCAATCTTCCAAAATCCCAAAATTTCCACCTTCAAACTAACTAAATTTGATTTCTTCAAATTGGCCATTCAACCGGGGTTAATTATTTCAATTGGAGATATAAATTAGTTCTTACACTTCCACACAATTCAATTGAGCTTTGAAACGCATGATTTGAGTCTGAAACGAGCTCAAATGAAGCTACGCTAGAAATTATTCGTAGAGAGAGAAAGCTTCGAAAGTTTACCGTCGGAGGTGCGGCAATCCGAGCTCTCTATCTAGGAAGGTAGCTCTCATCCTGAGGTTCCTTCTAGGATCAAGAATTGCTACAATTGATATAAATTCAAGGGAGAATTTCATCAGTAAAATTTTTCACTTTCCATCTCTAACTCTGACCGGCAATGACAAAGGAGAACCGAATATGCTTACCTTTCAGCTCTGTTGCAGCCGTGTGAGGGTTATGGGGGTGTTGAGGAGGTTTGGTTTGGCCAAAGGAGGGCTGAATTTGGCTGAATTCAACTCAGCCAAAACGGGGTAGCTTTTGTCCTTTGGAGCTATTTCATTATATGATTTTGTTGGTGCTTCTCTGGCAGTCCTCGAGTCGAAAGGAACTTCCTATCATGTAGCTGACTTCCCCCGAAGTCTATAGGACCCGACCTTATCTTTTGAGGCTGTGAAAAAGGTCTATATCAGAGCTCTGGTTCTAGCTTCGCCAAAAAATGATGCAGTTAAGGGATAATGAAGATTTGAGGTGTGTGGAGTATGAATGGGGAGTAGCTCTTTATATAGGGAGCTGGGGGACCCTCTCCCCGACCACTTTCCATTTTGGTCAAGCTTATCCCCACCTTGAAACAACCTGAATGGAGCAATTTCAGCTTCGTCGACGTTATCTGTTTTCTGCATTAATGAACAGTTCAAGTATGGATTAAACTGGAGCAATTTAGAAACGGGTTCAAGTATGGATCAAACCGGATCAATCCGATTCATGTCTAGTTCGCCTTGAACTGGTCAGGTTTTCTCTTCCCATTTGTCCCAAGGTTCTTTTCCATGATTTTTATGACCCTTTGAATCACTTGAGATTTGTCGATTTCTCATTTTACCCTTTCTCTATCGGTTAAGGTTCATGAAACGGCTCGGTTCCTCTTTTGAATTGACCGGTTCTTTTCCTGGTTTTTCTTATCTTTAAAGGATGGGGTTTACAACTCTCCCCACCTTTTAGGGGTTTTGTCCCCAAAACTAAGTCAACAATCATTTGCTTTGGGAGTGACTTTCCTTGATGTCCTCCTGGGTTTTGCTCAGTATGTTATCACTTTGGCTATTCATTTCATTTAGTCTTTTAGCCACGTATTCGATAAGTCCTTCTTCCTTTCTATTTTCCACTCACTCCATGGAGTGTATCATGATAAGTCATGTTCAAACTACTCATCCCAAGGTACATCCTTAGGTTTCCTTCTTACTCCACTCAGGGTAAGACTCTTCTTCTAAGGATTCTTATTCGTGTCATTGAGTTAGATGTTCCATATACATCCGACCGTCCCTATTTCTCATCATTTCCTAGAATGTTGATGCTCTTAGTTTAGCGTCCTTTAGGACTTTTTGTCCTTAACCCCTTGGGTTTTAATATAATTTTTTCCTTATCTTAATTTGGTCCTTCCTCCATTTTTGGTTTCTTATGATTTCGGTTCCATTTCTTAGATTTGTCTGATGAACTCAGTCTTACTTGGATTACCTTTCTTGGAACTATTGACACTACATGTTCTTTACAACATAACCCGTTCTGGAAATATCTTTGTCCATTATGGTTCCATAATGTTTATCCTTCATAACGGTTCATGCCTTTCCATCCGTTTAGGAGTCGTATGGCTTCGTTCCTTTCCACTACCCAGTAGTGTTTCCCAACTACCTTTGATGCTATCTAATTATCTTTGAAATTTCTTAACACCAGAATCGTGTTGGTTTCCCTTTATCTACTCATGCTTTACCAACTTTTATATGGGTTTTCCCCCGATTCCAACCATCGGTTTTCCTGATTGCTTACCGACACATTGGGATCCTTTCTCACTTATGTCCTTCCTCATTTACATTGGCATCTTTTACTCAAGGGATTTCCTTTCCTGTGACCATTTACCATTCTTCATTCCGAGTTGACCCTTTTTCGGTCTATGTATTAATTCCTTGTTTGGAGGGTCACCCCTTTATTGTTTTCATTATCTACTATGTCCTTCAAAGTAGAGACTTCCATTTTAGGGTTATACCTTCGATCTTTTAATATTCCTTGAAGGTTCCTTCCCTTTACATCCCTACACTCGCTTTTCTCTTGGGACATTTGCCCATTTTTAATTCTCCTTTGTCTTAAAATTCCCTTATTCCCTAATTAACTTTTGTTTTTTTTTTGTCTGATTTGGTGTATTCCACTCTATGCTCAGCCGTCATCCTTTAGGCTCCATTAAGTGAGCGTCGACCACGACAAGTCTTGATGTCTATGGTCGTTTCCACTATCCACTTCTTAATTAGAGGCTTACTTATCCAAGGTTTCTCAGATAGTCTTTCATCTATTTCCATATTATGGGCAATCCATCACTTTCTTACTCATACAACATCTTTCGATATTATCTTCATATCTACTCGTTCCTTGGGTTTAACTTACTCCTTGGGTTATGGGTAAACTTCTCTTGTAACTGGTCCTTTATTTCCCAACTTGCATTCCATTTGCAATTTGACCATCTATTATACTTTAGTTGGGTTCGTTACTTCTTTGATGGAATATGTATGCCTCTTTAGGGCTCCCTTCCTTGGTAGGCTTCCTCCCATTTTCCCGGATTTCCTCTTTCTTTTGTTTTCTTGGGTATCTATCTTTACGTCAACTTCTTGACATCCTTTGATGTCATCCTTTCCTACTTTCCCTTACTTCGAGGAATCTTACTAGCACATCCCTTGTACCTTGTATTTATTCCAACTTGTACTCACTACAATTTTATTTCTATTAGGGAAGGGTTTTCGATCTTTTTCCTTTTGGGGTTTCTCAATCTCCTTCTGAGAGCTTACTTCATCATTTACGTGGCTTGAATTTGGTCGTCGATTCATTCTCGGCCATTTATTTCTTCAAGGATTTCTTCATTCTTCCTTCCTAATGTCTTGGCCTTTACACCTTTCCCTTCCTTGCTAGAGTTTAAATTTATGGTCTTCTCGAGGGTCAGTTCATTAACTACCTCGTCCCCACTATTCTCCTGATTCACTTGTCTTGGAACAGTTGTCCTTTGAGTTTACTCATCCTTGATGCTTATCCCATTGTCCTTTTTAAGGTGTAGTCCTTTCTATTTTCTGGTCCTTCATAGGGTGTCGTTTATTCTACTTCATCATTCTGTTGTTTCTATTTGTTTCCTACTTGAATACTCTCCTTTTTCCAAAATAGGTGACACTTGTCATCTTAGGACATCCTTAACCACATACGCCCCTTTTTAAGGTTCCATATTTTGAGTTAAGCCACTTATGATCCACCTATCGATTTCGTAGCTTGGCAATTTCCTTCTTATGGTCTCACATCTGACCTTCATCCTTTTTCTTAGGGACTTTCGTCCTGGGATTTTAACGTTCAACCTCCCTAACACTCCTTGAAGGCTTTTCCTTCTTCCCTCTCGTACACCCTTCTAATGTCGATATAGTTATCAACCCTTAATCCTTTTTCGTCTCTCAATTCCCTTTTTATTCCTTATCCTTCCTTCGAGTAGTTCTTGATTGTGGGCGGTTTCTAGCACTTTATGTTATGTCCAATCATTCATTAATGGTTCTTTCAAGGGTACTTAATCCTATACATTTCTCCAGAGTTCTCTTTCCTAGCACATTTCTTTTCCTCTTCACTCTTACCATGTCCTACCCTAAAGTTGTCGGAGGAGGTCTTCCACATTTTCCCTTTTTGAGGGGGTTCTTGTACCTTACCTCTCTTCTTTGTTGTCTTTCATTCAACTGGTTCTTCTTAGAGGCAACTCAATTCCTCTTGATTTCTTAATTCTTGTACGAGCGCTCACTCAACCCCTTAGGGTAATTAGGCTTCCCTCCACTCTTCCTGGATCTTTTTATGCTACCTTCCCTTTTCCCAGACTCATCCTATTCTTTTACTCTGCTTCCCTTATATCGGACCCCTTATGAACATAGTTTTCCCTTCTTCCTACCCTTGGTTAGGGTATGTCCTTTCTGATGACTCCCTTTCTAAGTTCTTGGTTCCTCTCTGAAAGCTTCCTTCCTAGTCTTTTGTCTCGTCTTGTTGCCATGTTACTAAGCGTTTCCTAGTTCTTGTGGGGGAACTATTTAGGTTGGCTATCATAGGGTTAGTGTTAACTAGAGGTAACTGGTAGTCTTTCTCCTTAGGTGTCCTTCTCTCCATTTATTACTCTGATCATGATTGGTATACTCCAATTGGTTTGTTGTACTTGTCATTATTAGGGAGACTAACTTTAATTCAGGATAAAAATGAGCTTTATTCATTCAAAGAGGTAGTTTCATATCGTACTCGGCTTATTACAGGAATTCACTACTTGCTAGTCTCTTGGAGTCATAGGTCGATAGTTAGCCTCTGAATGGTTTTGGGATTCGTGGTCTGAGGGCTCTGATGAATTGGTTGACGTCCATCCATAATCTCCTCGAGCTTCCCTAATAGGATGGACTTCATGGAATACCTCGAGTCCGTACCTCCTTAGCACCTCAGCCACGCACTCATAGGTCCAACTCATCTATTGGGAAGGGTTAAAGTTGTATTGAGCTGGTGGGGGCGCTTGGTGGACTTTCATAAATGTGGCATGGGCATCCCAATAGTTATCCCAGGCCTCCTTTTTAGTTGGAGTCCTTTTAGGCTGTTGCAGGGCTGGTGGGGGTGTCGAGCTAATTGGAGGAGGGATAGGTTCTTCCCGCCTTAGAGGAGGATATGTTATGCCTTCTAGCTCTAAAAATGCTCCAACCAGTTTCATATAGTCTTCGGCCATTTCCTAAGGTACTCTCTTTTCGACAAGAACCTTTGAATGGCTGCTTCTCTGGAGGTAGGTGCCTTTTTCACAATCTGGTGTGTGGGTTTGTTTTGAACAGTGAACTTCCTAGGAACTCTTCTTCCTACAGGGTAGTTAAGTTTTTGTTAGCGTCAAGGCATAGTATTGATAATGTTTTTAAGGGAACAATGCTTTGATATCACTCAAGTTGTCACTCCCCAACCCGGTTTGGTCGGATCCCTGTGATCTACCCGCTGCCTCCTTGGTTTAAGAGGGGTTTTCCCTTCTTTTAATCAAGAGGAGCCAGACATAATTTCAAACCTTATTCCCTATAATAGCATAAATCAATTAAAATGCAAGCTTAAAAGTAATTTTTAAGCATACTTGACGGAGGGTACATCTTCATGGTTTCTTTTGTTAAATCTTCTTACTCCTAAAAGGGGTAAAAGAGAGGGGGTGAGTTCTACAACTCAGTGAGTGGGTGTTGGAAATGAGTTTTCAAGAAAAATAGCTTCATTTAAATTGTGCCAAGGTTATCGTTTCCTTTAAAAGAAAGTTTCCTCAAAGTTTGGTTTTCAAAACCTTTTTCCCATTACCATATTAGGTGTGTTTAGCAAACAACACACATCCTTCATCAGAAAGGGTACACACATTCGCAGGTGTAGTCTGTCCACTGCACCCACCTGGGGATCGGAGTGTCTTTACCATCCACCAACATAGAAGTCCGTCCACTTCTACCCTAGGTATAAGTGGATGTTCTCAACATTCGACCCTTAAAACCAAATGTCACTCTCTGTCTGTATAAAGGCAGAGACCTCATCCCAACCCAACCTCGATCTCATGCTCAAGAAGCTACTCTGAGCTTCTTGATTGATTGGCATGACGAGCTGCCCTTATCTCCACAATGTCATCCAATAGCCCTTAGGACCCATCACTTCCCCTCTTGGGTGTCTTGATGGTCCTGTACCACAAGTAAATGCACAAACAATAATTTTCACATATGGCCATTTTCTTTGGTGACAATGGTCCAACAACTCTGACCTTCAACCCGACATATAGCTGTTTGTCTAGGCTGGTCCGTCGACCTAGCCCTAACGCACTGCCACCAATCCATCGAGTACTGTCGGTCCTAATTTGGTACCATGGTGAAATCACACAACAATTTCATTAGAAATTTTCATGGTTTCTTTAACTCAAGTTTGTTTACGAGCTCCTGCTTATGCCCACTAGCCTTGGGCCCACTGCACGTGAATTTCCAAAACCGGGCATTTAGCCCCCCATGAGTTCAAAAATCTAAGGCCTCTAGCCTATTTGAGCCATTCTAGCTCCCGTCAAGAATGTCTCCCAAATCTTTAAGCATTGGCACATAGTCAAGGGATAACACTTCTGACAAAAAAGTTATTTTCATTTTCATCACACTAACTGGGTGTGACGATATCTACACTTACAACCAGTAAGCAAGTTTCTCCTTTCCTCAAGGAAGTTCTTCATATCAACCTAGTATGATTATCTCTACTTACGACCAGTAAATAGATTTTCTTTTAATAAAAGTGAGCTCATCATCCCAACCAATATGATGTATAAAATTCACACTCACAACCGATAAGTGGTTTTTAGCTTAAATCGTTCATCACCCCAACTGGTATGATGTTAAAAGTCTCACTCACCCAATGACTGTGATGTGATTGTTCCTAGTCGATTTCCGAATCCACACTAGCTTTTCCTTGATGGCGTACCGGTCTCTTGCATCCCTACATGATTTGGGCATCTTTTATCAATTAAGGTTTGGCATGATAGACATTATTTTCTCACGTATGAGCAATTAGGCTCAAAAAATTTTATTAATTGCACTTAGGTCCGTAAAGTTCATTTTCTTTAACTTTAGGTCCCTATTGCTAACTTTTCCCCAAATTGAGTCCTAATGCTTCCAAATTTCTCTTTGGGTCCTCAATTTACTCAACATTGTATAAGGGGCTCAAGTTTTCCAAATTTCCAAATTGGTCCTCAACTTTTCAAAAATTACAATTTTACCCCTACTTTCCAAAAATAGCAATTTTACCTAAATGTTCTAGAAATTGACCAATTGGTCCCTCAACATCTTTCTCAAGGAAAATTGGCCTTCAATTTTGGTAAATGGCAAACAGGCCCCTCAATTTTCCGAAATCCCCAAAATTTCCCCAAATTTCCCCCCTTCACACTGACTAAATTTGATTCCTTAAAATTGGTAATTCAATCGAATGTTAATTGTTTCAATTGGATATATAAATCAGTTCCTACATTTCCACATGATTGAATTGTGCTTTGAATCACATCATTTGAGTCTGAAATGAGCTCAAATGGAGCTTCGCCGGAAAATCGTTAGTACAGAGAGAAACCTTCGAAAGCTTATCGTCGGAGGTGCGACGGTCCAAGCTCTCTATTTGGGAGGGTAGGTCTTGTCCTAAGGTTCCTTCTAGGATCAAGAATTGCTACAATTGGTATCAATTTGAGGGAGAATTTCATCAGTAAAATTTAGCACTTTCTCTCTCTAACTTCAATCGGCAATGACAGAGAAGGATCAAATAGTCTCACCTATCAGCTCTATTGTGGCCATGTGAGGGTCATGGGGCTGTCGGGGAGGCTTGGCATGGCCTGAGGAGGGCTGAATTTGGTCGAATTCAACACGGCTAAAACATGGCATCTTCAATCCTTCGAAGTTGCTTCACTATTTGATTCCGCCAGTGCTTCTCCGGCGGTCCTCGGGTCGAAAGGAACTTGGTGTCACGTAGTTGATTTCCCCCGGAGTCTATAGGACCCGACCTTGCCTTTTGAGGCTGCAAAAAGGCCTATATCGAAGCTTTGGTTCGAGCTTCACTGGAAAATGAAGTAGTTGAGAGAGAATGGAGATTTGAGGTGTGTGGATGATGAATGGAGAGGACCTCTTTATATAGGGAGCTCAGGACCCTCTGCCCAACCACTTTCCATTTTGGTCAATCTTATCCTCACCCTGAAACAACCTGAATGGAGCAATTTCAGCTTCACTAGTGTTATCTGTTTTCTGAATTAATGAACTGTATTGTCATATTGAGGAAGAAGATGGCACTATTCCAAATCGGACTGACCGGTCCGACCGAGTTTAATGCATAAATTGGTCGGTTCAGACCCAATTCAACCGATTTTCTCAAAATTAAAATTTTCTAAATTAATATAAAATCATTTTCTATCGAATGGATTCAATTCCCCGAATTGGAAATTTTAAGCCACAAAAAAATTCAGAAACTGGTTCAAGTATGGATCAAACCGATTCAAGCTAGTTTAATCTGGTTCATATCTAGTTCGCCCTGAATTAGTCTGGTTTTCTCTTCCCATTTGTCACAATGTTCTTTTCCATGATTTTTATGACCCTTTCAGTCACTTGGGATTTGTTGATTTCCCATTTTACCCTTTTTATATTGGTTACGGTTCATGAACCCGCTCGGTTTCTCTTTTGAATTGACCAGTTCTTTTCCCAATTTTTCTTATCTTTAAAGGACAAGGTTTACACCTCTCCCCCTCTGACCTTGGTCTTAGTGCGCATGAAGCTCCCCGAGCTTCCTAACATACTGAATGACAAACTTCCCTTATGCTCCCTGGGTTGTCCTGCAGCCCATAGAACCACCACTACCTCATGCCCTTTCGCCTTGATGGTTTCGTATCATGGCAAGCATAATCAATAGTTATATTATTTATTACCATGATCTTAGGTGCTACCAGCCCAATAGACCCGACAACCCATCTTCAGCTCCGTAACTACTAGCCCAACGAGTTTAACAACTCGGCTTTGACTCAATAGCAAATAACCTAACGAGTTTGACTATTTGGCTTTGGCACAGTAGGTAATTCATACAATTATCCGATTATAAGATTATTTTCAAGCACATAAGCCTTAACTTGTATACAGGCCTACCAAGGTGGTCGTCAAAGTCGCTCTGGACCACAAGTGGAACAATCGGGGCCTAATCTATAGTTTTATGATCCCTTTGATGATAAAGAGTGTATGTTTGATTGTTAAAACTTCTAAAAGAGAATGATGTGATATGAATGAAATTTTAAATAATTACCTTCTTGCCCACTCACTAAGTTGTAGAACTCACCCCCTCCTTTAAACCTTTCAGAAAAACATGAAGAGAAACGCAAGTGGAGAATACATTCTCTAGTAAGCCTTATGCCATAATTATATTCTGGTATATCTTATGGAAAAATGTACTTTTCCACAAATTATTTCAAAAAAAAAATGTTTTAGGTTACGTCTGACTCCTTCCGGTACCATAGTTGGTATTACTCTATACCAGAATGAGTGGCGGGTTGATCACGGAGTTCCAACCAAACTGGGTTAGGGCATGACACATTACCTGAGTATGTAGCAAGTCCAGAATGTCATCTTTTGTGTACCCTCTTCCTTAATCTTTAGTTGGTGGTACCCTTACCGGAGATCAATCTTTGAGAAATATGAGACCCATATAAGCTAGTTGAATAAGTCATTGATCATGGGCTAAGGGTACTTATTCTTAATAGTGACCTAATTTAGATGACAATAATCTATGCACAACCTCATACTTTCATATTTCTTCTTCATAAATAGTATAGGGGCACCCTAAGGCGAGTGGTTTGGGCATATGAACCCTTTTCTAATAGTTACTCAAATTGTTTGTTTAGCTCTTTAAGCTTAGTAGGGGCCATCCTATATGGTGCTTGTGATATCAAGTGATTCTCATATATTATGTCAATCACAAAATCGAATTATTGATCAGTAGTAAGTCTAGGAAGCCCTGTGAAAACACTTCAAGGAACTCGCACATGACAGGAGTGCCCTTTAATGTTACTTTAGGTGGGGTTCTATTGGTGACACACGCAATGAAGTTCATACACCCTTTTCTCACTAAATCTTGGGCGTAAAAACTCGATATCACATGGGATTAGCTCTTATATCGATCACCCAAAAAGAATGCACCTTCTTTTCCCGACACATGAAAGGTCACTAACTTTCCTTTGCAGACAACCCTTACATGGTGTCGTGACAACCAATATATCTCATGGATGACGTCAATATCCCGTAGTGGCAACAAAATGAGGTTTGCTACTAACACTACATTCTCCACTTGTATTTTGCAAGCTCAAAGCAATTGGTTACACGTGGTTTCTCCGCCAAATGATGTATCAATTACTATATTGGGCTTAACAAAGATAGTTCTTGGGGCATTCAAGTTGCCAACCCTTCCTTTAGGCATCACCTGAGTTAATAAGGGTGAAGGCCTCATGTCCACACACCTTCATCCATCTTGTTTACTCTAGTTGAGACCTTTGTAAATTTATCAAAATGTGCTTTCATTTATTGGGAGAAAGAAAACGTCACTCTACCAGGTTCATTACCCATGATCCCTTTTACAAAAGTTAACTAAAATGGTCCCAAATTAAAAGTAGAAAGAAAACTTTCAACCAAGAGAGTTTAGGGGTGTACCTACTACAATGCTTCGGTCAATTATTGCTTCTTCCTAGGTGAGGTTGTATACTCTAGTCGAGATGTTTGTTGGTTTTGCAGCCTCTCGGTTGCCCTAGTCCTTAAGTTTCTACATAATGTTGCATTTGGTCCTCCTAGAAGGGCTCGGTATATCAGTGGGAGAAGGACATGTGCTGCAATATCTATTGTCACAATTGCGGGAGATGTGTCCTAGTTTTTCACATGTACTTGACATGCCCTATCGTGGGTTCTTCCACAACTTTGACAGTGGGATGATCCATTTATTTTATTAGAATTACCCATGTCATTGCTAGCTCGGGAGAATCATTTACTTCCAGTAGAGTGTCTACTCATTGTGGGCTTCTAGGAGCCTACCTTGGAAATGGACTTGTGAAAGAATTGGGGGTGAAAACCAAACCGGTTCAGGTGAACCGGATTCGAACAAGTTCGGATCAGTTTGAATCACTATTGAACCGAATCTTAAATTCATTTTTCTAGTTAGCTTAAATAATTCAAATTGGAGATCTGAGGCCACCATTGGATAGAGAACGAATTTAGAAATTTTTAGATTTGGAAAACTCGGTCGAATGAGGGGTGAACCGGCTGGTTTAAGCTTTGAACCCGGTTCAGACCAATCCAATCCGGTTCGGAACAGTGTCATCTTCTTCCTCAGGATGACAACACTGTTCACTCACCAGAAAATCAAAGCAGCACCGACGAAAAAGAAACGTTTCCGTTCAGTACATTTCAGGTATTCAATGCCTGTCATAAAGATGCCAAACGGACGGCCAACGAGTCCCCAAGCTCCCTATATAAAGAGCACCTCTCCATTCGTCCTCTCCACACCTGAAAAGCTCACTCTCTCTTAGTTGCTTAGTTTTCCGATGAAGCTCAAACCAGAGCTCCCATATAGGGTCAATTCTGAGCCAAAGAAGGCGAGGTCAGGTTTATTAGAACTGGGGAGAAGTCAGCTACACGGTGGTGACATCCGTTCATTCCGAGAGTTGCCGGAGAAGTGCCGGCGTGATCAAATAGTGAAGCAGCTCCGATAGATCGAAGCTGCCCTGTTTTGGCCGAGTTGAAATCGGCCAATTCAAGCTCTCCTCAAGCCAAACCAAGCTCTCCTGACACCTCCTCAACCCTTCCATGGTCGAACTAGGACCGAAAGGTAAGCCAATTCAGCTCTCCTTTACAATTTCTGATCAGTGTTAGAGAGAGAGTCAACCGAATTTTAATGATAAAATTCTAATCCAATTCGACATCAATTGATGTCATTCTTGATCCTAGGAAAAACCTCTAGAGGAGAGCTACCTGTCCAGATAGAAATTTTGGACCGCTGCGCCCTCACCAGTGGGAAATCAAAGCTTTCTCTCTCTACAGTCTGTTTTCTGGCGAAGCTTCGTTTGAGCTCGTTCCAGTGTTAAAACCTACGATTCAAAGTTCCTTAGAATCGTATGAACATGTATAAACTCAATTTCAAATTCAATTTCAACGAATAGAGGTGTTTGATTGGTCAATTTGATGAAATCAAATTTTGTTGTGTTAAATAGTTGAAATTGGAGGAAAATTTGGGGATTTTTAAAATTTTGAAGGACCAAAATATAATTTTCTAAAATTTAGGGTCAATTAGTCATGATAAGAATATTAGAGGGCCAATTGAGAAATTTTAGAATTTTTGGGCCAAAATTCACCATTTTTGTAAAGGAAGGGCAAAATGGTAATTTTGGAAAAATTGAGGGACCAAATTGAAAATGTGGGTATTTAAACCCTTTTTGCAAAATTTAATAAATTAAGGTCCTAAGATAAACTTTAAAAGTTTTGGGAGTCAATTTGAGGAAAAACTCGGCAATAGGGACTTTAAGTTAAAGAAAAATAACTCTAGGAACCTAATTGTAAATATATATAAATTTGGGTTTTCTCATTCATTGGAACGAATGAGGGCTATTAGGCCAAAGAATAATGAACAACCATGTTCATTTCATGTAGGAGAACGAGTCATCGGGAACGCCAGTTGAGGTCCAGCGTGTAAGGGATGGAACCCCACTAAGTGGAATTTCACTGCACGATCAGACGAGTGGGATTTTAGATCATACCTGGTTGGGAATGACAAGCACATCAAAATGAAAGCTCACTACTATGTGGTATTTTAAACATCACAACTTAGAGTTGCAATGTGAAAACCATGCAGAAAAACTACTTACCAGTTGTAAGTAGATTATACCCGTTTGGTATGATGAAACTTCCTCGAAGGAAGTTGAAAACTCGTTCATCGGTTATGAACGGAGATGTCCTTATATCAAATTGATATAATGGACAGTGAAAACATATTTTGTCGGAAGTGTTCTCCCTTGATTATGTGCCAATGCTTAAACAATTTGGGAGACCTTCTCAACGGGAGCTCGAATAACTCTTATAAGTAGGGGGCCTCGGTTTTGGAACTTGGGGGCTATTATGCCCATTTTTTTTATATCTCGAATAGTGGGCCATATGCCAATGGGCACGAGCAAGAGCTCATAAATGAACATATTATATGAGCCATAAATCTTTAATAATAGAATTGCATGGTCATGGTACCAAGGCTGGTCCGACATCCTCAGTCAACTAGCAGCAGTGCGACATGACCAGTCTCCAAACCAGTCAATACAAACAGCTGTAGGTTGAGTTGAAAGTCGGTACTGTTGGACTAATGACACCACAAATTACATGGCATAATAAGAAAACATTAGTTGTGCATGCACTATGAGTACGAGATTATCAAGATGCCCATGAGAGGTAGTGATGCGTCCTAAGGGCCTTGGACGACCCGAGGAGTATAAGGGCAATTCGTCATTTCAGGTGACCGTGTGAAATTTGGAGTAGCACCAAGCGCATGAGACCGGGGTGGGGACAGGATGAGGTCTTAGTTCTCATATGGACACGAAGAATCTATTCCAAGAATGAGAGTCGGATGTCGTGAACATCCACTCATTCTCAAGGTAGAAGTGGACGTACTTCTATTCGGGTGGCCAGTAAAATCGCTCCGAAGCCACAAGTGAGTTTAGTAGTTGTACTGGCTTGGGAATGTGTGTAACCTTCATGATGAAGGATGTGTGTTGGGTGATGACACACCGTGATAAGAAGAAATGTGGAAAAACCCGAGATTTTAAATGAAATAATTTTTTTTTTAAAAGTGAGGAGTCTGGCACACTCCAATATAACTATTTTTATTGAAAGTCAAAAGATTTGAAACTCATTCACTGAGTAGTCGTACTCACCCCCTCTCTTATACCCCTTTCAGGTAATCCCGGAAAGCTTGTCCTTAAAGACCTACAAATTTAAACGCCTGTGAGATAGGTAGGATTATTTTAAATTTCTTCTCAATTTTGATTTATGTTATTCCTGGAAAAAGGTGCAAAGAATGTCTTACTCTTTACCGTTTAGAAAAGGGGAAACCCTTTAATAAATGGAAGAGTGGTAGGTTGTTTGCGGGGACCCGACTAAACCGGGTCGAGGCATGACAAGCTTGCTTTTCATGGGGTGGATAAACTTACTTCATTTTCCTTCCTCTTTCCACATCCTTTAGAGGAATGCTTGTTGGTGAAGAAAATGTGCTTGCATTCATAATTCGAACTAATTATTATGGTCATGTCAGTGGGTCAGCCTATGCTTCCCAAGCATAATCGAATCTCTAGGGATACTCCATCCACATATCTCTGACAAATATTAGTGGGGCTTGAAAATTTTGACACAAATAGTTGGAGGGCATTGAACCGACTCTCACACTTTGTTATGGTATTATGGCCATGCCAAAGTTGTAGGAATTACAACTTCTTTTTATTCACTAGGTGTGCTGATAAGTATTCCTATGAGAATAATCCCTTGAATTTATTCCAGTTCAACAAGTGAAGAACATGGTCCGTATATTCAGTCACCAGCGACCAACATTCTCTTACAAGAAGAATTATGCCAAGGTTACTCTATCTGCCATGGGAACCTTCACAATGTCCATTAACATTTTAGTATCTCATAGCCAATCCATGGTTGTAAATGTGTCTTTCTCCCCCGTGAAGGGATTGCATCCCACTTGGCGATTAGATTTCAAGCATCTAGAAATATGAAATTCTTGAGTGTGGTGATCTTGCACCTGAAGTGCTTCTTGAGGTGATACTTCTTCAACTATCCTTATTCTTAATGGCTCAATGGGAAGGGAAACTCTAACCATTATGAAGTTCATTTCTAGGGCTCTCATAAATTCCAAACAAGCCCGACCACATTTAGAGTTTAGTGTAGGTAGTTGGGATGCCCTACCACGAGACTCCTTGCATCAGGTTCAATGGTTCTTTGGGTTAGGCAACCCATAGATCCAATCGTGTATTATACAGGAGGTTCTTGCATATTCCCTAGTTGTATGCCCTTCAACCATCTAGGTGTTATATCTATAAAATATTTATATTTCTTTTTTGAGTGCATGGAGTATTATCTTTTTCTTTTTTTTTCTTTTTGTAATTAGAGAATGCTTATTTTATAAATGAAGGTTTTATCAGATTTGTTTTCATTTGCCCACTCTTCCCAAAATCATTTTCAAAATTTAAAATTTTGAAAAACTTCGTTCTGATACAACTTAAGTTGTCACGCATTGACCTCGTTCCCATGTTAGATTATGAACAACTCGATTTATCACTCCCAATGCTATAGTAATGGGGCACGCACTATCGTAATATTGATAAGATATTAGACTCATAATAAAGACTTATGTCACCACTTTCCAAAAAAATATAAACTTTCAATAACAACGATAAGTCATGTCGGAATTTATGAACAATAAACATCCTAAGAACAATAACATCTTATAAAAAATCCTTTGTGGAGGTTTTCTTCGAGGGTGTACCTCGATCTCTAATAGTCATCAGAGTGTCATCTTGATACTAGTATCCCTTCCTACTCATGCTTTCCCCTGAAATGGTTGGAGAGGGGGTGAGCTTAAAACTCAATGAATATGAACACTAATAACAAACTTCTTTTCATCGACCTCATCCATTACTAAAAATACTAATACAAACCATTTAGCTCAAAATTTTACTTCATTTGGAACATTATACTTCTTTGTTTTCAATCACATCCATCATGCTAAAACATGTATTTCACATGTAAGACGCATGGTTGGATAGCAAACCTTTCACCAATGAACCAAATGACAAGGTAAAGTCCCTACCCACTCTTAATTAGGATATTTTCCTTTCATTTAAGGAAACTAAATGAAGTCCATGTCCATTTAAATATCTTTTCTTGTGGACTAAGAAAATAATAGATCATTAATCAACCATATCCTAATCTATAAACAAGTGACTCATACCAATATTTTAGGTCAATGGCTCATTAGGTGAGTAAAATCTCCCCCTTATACAACCATGTTCCCAATAGTCATTTTGGTACCACAAGACCCCTCACTAGGTGAACTTGCTACCATCACATGTCTTCCACCATGCATGAACAAAAAAACATATGTATGCAAGTTTTCCATCATTGGTTTCATATCAACCAAAATAATAATTATGCATGCGATGTAATATGAATACGGGCATTGCCCACATCATATATATAGATTTTTGGTCTTAACCCGTAAAACACAATAGCATCATGCTCCACCCATCATTCTTACAAAACAAAATAGAACTATAGTTCTCATTTTCAAAATATTTTCTAGGCTTGGCGCATTAATTTTTTAGCTTTAGGACCGCAGTCCTTTCCTTTGAAAATGTTGAACTCCGCCGAGTACTTTAAATTGTTATGACCTTAGTCCCGTAGTTTCAAAATTTACAGGATCTACCCCTCTTTCAAAAAAAAATGTTAGCACTGTTATTCTATATTTTCCAAAATAATATATATATATATATATATATCCGAATTCACACATTTTCTAGAAATTAATGGAACTTATCCCAAAAAGTTGTAAAGAGTAGTCAGTTGGTCCAATCGGACTTGATATCAGAAATCTCATTCACATATTTATTAGAGAATTGTTTGTCCCGATGATTTTCGTGTTCCTCAAGTTCTTTGTAATAACTACTAGAAAAGTGATCCTAAATTCAATACAGATACATACATGCTCAGTTATGTACTTGTGGACTTTTAAAATTGGTATACATGTTGTATAACCCTCATCACCCCTTAATTTCTACAAAATTACGATTTTAACAAAAACTTTCCAATTCATTTATTTGGGTTCATAAATTCTCAAAATATTCTTTTTAGATCCCTAAAATTCTCTTAGTCCTTTCCAGATCCCCAAATCCCTTAAATTTCCTTAAATAATCCAATTTCTCATCATTTACCATTTTATTCCTTTAACTTTTCTAAAGTTCCATTTTAGTCCTTTTTACTTTCAAATCTCATCATATAAGTTCCAAATATTTTTCATTCTTTCCCTTGAGTCCCTAAACCTCCCTCAGATCCTCAATGGTTCCCCCAATATTCCTCATTCGTGAATGGATCCCTTAACTTTTCCAACATTACATCTAGATTCATAAGCTTCATACCCCCATCAAAACTTAATTAAAAAATCATGAATCATCAATATAGTGTCCCTAAACACTTCCCCTAGGTCACTATAGTCTTTGTGTAGCCGGGGTTGGCTAGAATAGTATACTTTAGGGTTAGTTTCTAATGCTCACCAAAAATTGACAAAAGTCGATAAAAGGTCGGGAACTCATCAAAGACATTGATTTTGTTGGTAGCACAAGTGGGATGGAAAGTGGACTTCGATATAAATTTGTATGCTCTTGAATCACCTCAAATGGAGGTCTAAGTCACCTGAAAATAAAGATTTACTTAGTTATGTCATGACTTAGAGCTACTCTAGATTTTTATGAATTAATTTGACCTCAATACTTACTCTCATCTTAGGAAGATAGTGGGATAGTTAGTGGGGACCAATGGGAGTCTATGGAAGGTTTGTTGGCCATGTTTGGTCATTAGGGGTGTAGAAAATAGCTCATGAAAGGAGTGTTTTTTGCCATCGGAGTGAGGTTACTATTTCATCTTGTTGGCACTAGTAGGGAGGTCATCAATGCTGGTTAGAGATAGTCTTGGAAAGTTGGCTCAATCACACTTCTAAGGGCATTAGAATCACTTAATTTGGTGGTTACAATAAAATGGTATACTCTCTAGAAATTAGTTCTAGAGAGGAATGGTATGCTTTATATGGGTGGATTTTTTACCTCAAGGACCATCGGTCCATGTCTAGCCTCAGTCCATTTAGGGGTCCTATAGCCCTAGAAGAATTTATTTCCTTTGGGACTTAGACTACAAGATTTTCGCCTTTTTTCATCAATTAATCAGGTCATCGATCAAGTGGGAGAGAAGGGGTGTGTGGTTGTGCCATGCATGCCTCGTGTGTCCCACCAATTCGATCAGTTCAACACTATTCTATACCAGTTTCCAACAAATTGTTTGGGTGGTTCGACCAATTTTGGTCTTTTCTTTATTGGTTCACCCTCAATTCGATCGATTTTTAACCTATGTTTTAGGAAATGAAATCATTCATTAACGACAACTATATTATCGTGTACTACATGCCTAAAGATAAAGGCACTTTGTTTGTTTGATAATATTCTATTCATCAAGGGTATGAGTCTATTAACTATCACTTTAAAATGATTTTACAATTTACTACTTTTGTTATTGGTATAAGGTTCGTCTCATTTATTACTTGTGGAAGTTAACCCAACAAAAAAAAATTAAAGAAAACATAAATAATGTCAGTACCAATAAGTTCCTAACAATACTAAATAAAAAGACCACTTGAATCAACGTGGACCCACTACCTTTTTAGCACCTAACTATAAAATGGCTTGTTTTACTTCCTCTCGTGCAACTGGTCTCGTCGGACTCTGATTTTTCAATAGTTAATACTTGTGTTTTTACTTGGCTGAGAGTTTTCTCTATTCCCATATAATTCTCGGTGATGAATAGCTTTGTTTAGAACCCATGAAAAGCCCTTTTGAATATGTATCTGGTCTAGCCCCCATCTCATCTCGAGCTACAAGAATGTTATTTTTTCTTCAGTGAATAAGTGCACTTTTAGTGAAAAAGTGCTATTACTGCATTCCCCCAACCATATATTCTTGAACTATTATTGCCAACATATCTCTTCTTCTTTCCATATATGATCCATCCTAAAAATAATTTGTGCTTAGTTTGTGATTAGTTTAGATGACATGGGATTGATCAATGAGTGCTCCTCTTGGAGCCGATTAATTTCCTTCTTGGCATTTTGGATATTTTTCTAGCTCCAAACAACATGATGGTTTGTTGCATGATTTAGTCTATTGCATAGTGATCTTGTCCCCGAGACTGAGTTTATTTATATTTTGCACTTTAGGTTTCCCAACCATTTGTTTTCAAACAAAAGGCTACCTATGCATCCAAGGAATCTCTCACTACACTCCACTATACGGGGAACATGGTATGATCTAATTCACTCGCCATGATGGACTTGCATTTAGGGGAATATTTGTCATTGCTATAACGAGTATAATGCTCGATCTAAGCATTCCAGTAATGTATAGGGTGGTATAATGATCATAATGCTTGATCTAAGTATTCCAGCAATGTATAGGGGTGCTCCCGTTTGTTTGTTCATGTACTCATTTGTCCATTATTACCGCAATTGTACACATATGCAACTTTTATGATGCAAGGAAACAATTCCCCTTTTTTATTCCATTGTGATGTTGTCACATTAAAGTTAGTGATAATCAACCAAGTTCTTGCATAGTCTTGGAGATCATCCACAAAACATCCCATTTCTTTTCCCTTATTTTAATGTTGTAGTGGTTGTATTGCCATTGGATATATATCCATTATTGTTTGACTAGAGACCATATTATAGTAACTTTTGTATTGTTCCACTAGAGAGTGAGCCAACCACTTATCCCAATGAAGACCATAGTGACATGATTTAGACTACATTGTTTCCTCAACTTAGTAGCATTCTCTCCTTTGTTCTTTATATCCAATAGAAAGATGAAATTAAGATCATTCTTCCTAATTAGGTCCCTTAGATGTCGAGTTGTTAAGGGGAGACAAATTTCTTGAAAATTCTAGGATAGTATCTTTATTAAGATCATGTGACTATTGTAGGTCAACCATCATCACCATTAGGAGTTATGTTTTTCGGTGTGCTCTCATTGACACTATGCACCAGCTATACCCTTCAGCTTCTCTTGCTTGGATTTTACCTTTGTCATTTGAGCTATGTGTTGTGTTGTCTCTTTGATACATATACATTCCTTATTTTGGCCACTTAGGGATATTGGACTTTTCCTTCTCTTTACATAACTGGTCATGGGTGATTTTCATCTATTTACAAATATTTTTCTCTCCTCAACTAAATTAAAAAGATCCTCATTGCATTAAGATATTTTAGGTAGTGGTATCTTCAGAACTCAAGCTCTTTCTTATGATGAGACGATATCCACCATTTTTCCTTCCAAGAAGTAACAGCAACTTCCCATGTTAAACTATGATACCCGAACTTTTGTGTTTAAATTTCTCGGGATGTTTACTCAATATTGGGATGGTAGGGTTCCTTAGTTTATTGGGTCCTTTCTCCTCTAAATTGGACTTTTCCCTTTATAAGAGTTGAGCCTAAACTTGAATAAGGTATTAATAGTAACATAATATGTCACACCCCGACATGGTTTGGTCGGATCCCTGTGAGTAACCAGCCACTCTCCCGATTTATTAAGGGTTTTTCCTTCCTTTAAACCGTGAGGAGTAAGATGTCCTTTAAACATGTACCTTTTCATGGAATAACATTAATCAAAACATATGAAATTTAAACTTACATACATGTCTTGTAGGTGTATCTAACTAGAGGTCTTTAGGTAGGTTTTCACTTGGTTACCTGAAAAGGGGTATAAGGGAGGGGGTGAGTTCGACAACTCAGTGAATGGGTGTTTAAAACTTGATTTTAAGAAAAATAGTTTGAATTGGAGTGTGTCAAACTTCTTCTTTTCTTAAAAACCATTTCCTCAATTTCTTGATTTTTTAAAATTATTATTCCTGATTAACCACAGTCAGTGTGTTTATCAACAACACACATCCTTCATCATGAAGGGATCACACATTCGAAGGGAGCACATCCACTACATCCACTTGTGGCGTCGGAGCGACTTTACCAGCCACCTAGATAGAAGTTCGTACACTTCTACCCTGAGAATGAGTGGATGTAGGCAACATCCGACCCTCAATCCTAAAGAAAACCCTGTGTCAGTATGAGGACAGAGACCTCATCCCGACCCAACCCTGGTCTCATGCGCATGAAGCTACGTCGAGCTTCCCTGACTGCTGGCATGACAAATTGCCCTTATCTCCACTAGTTTGTCTAGTAGCCCCTAGTACGCATCACTACCCGTCTTGTACGTCTTGAAGGTCCTGAACCTTAGTGCATGGACAAAATAATAGTTTTCCTCATAAGCCATTTAAACTTTAGTGCCACTAGTCCAACGGCCCTGACCCTCAACTCGACCTGCAGTTATTTGTCTCGACAAGAACATCGACCTATCTTGTCACACTACCGCCAGTCCATCAAGTATGTTGGTTCTGTCTTGGTACCATGGCCAAACACATCATTCATTAAAGTTTTCATGTCTCAATCTCATGTTTGTTTATGAGCTTCTGCTCATGCCAACTAGCCTTGGGCCCGCTATACGAGATTTTCAAAATCAGGCATTTTAGCCCCCAAGTTCCAAAATTGAGGCCACCGGCCTATCTAAGCTATTTGAGCTCCCATCAAGAAGGTCTCCCAAAAGGTTTAAGTAGTGGCACATAGTCAAGGGAGAGCACTTCTGACAAAAATCACTTTCCAGTTGTCCATCACACCAACCGAGTGTAAGGACATCTCCGCTCATAACCGATGAATAGGTTTTCTACATCTTTATAGGAAGTTCATCATACCAATAGGGTATGATCTACTTACAACTGTTAAGTAGATTTTCCATGTGTTTTCTCACATCACCCCATCCAGGTGTGATATTAAAATCCCATATAGTAGCGGGTTTTAATTACTGAGGTGCTCATCATCCCAACCGGGTATGATATGAAAATTCCCACTCGCCCTTAATACAGTTAATTCCACTTAACTAGCTTTTTTGTCTTCACGCGAGTTTATCTTGGCTGGCGTTCCCAATACTTCATGTTTCTACATGATATGAACATCCTTATTCATCATCCTTTGGCCTGATAGCCTTCATTCATCACGAATGAATAACAGACCCAAACTTTTCAATTAATTGCAACTAGGTCCCTAAAGTTTTTTTTCTATAACTTTAGGTCCCTAATGTCAATTTTCCCCTAAATTGAGTCTCAGAATTTCAAATTTTTACTTTGTAAAATTAATTTATCCAAAATTACAAAAAGGGGTTCAAGTTTCCCAAATTCTCAATTTGGTCCCCAACTTTACCAAAATTACCATTTTGCCCCTACTTTCACAAAAATGGTAAAATTTATCACAAAATTTCCAAATATTGACCATTTGATCCTCCAACATTTTTTTCATGGCCAATTGGCCCTAAATTTTAGGAAATTGCACTTTAGTCCATCGAATTTTTGAAATTCCCAAAGTTTCCCCAAGATTTCCCCCAATTTCAACCTTTCAACCTGATAGGATTTGATTTCATCAAATTGACCGATCAATCGAAGCTAATTGTTGAAATTGATGGTGGATTTGAGTTCCCACACATCCATACGATTCAATTGCACATTGAATCGCATGAATTGACGTCGGAACGAGCTCAAATGGAGCTTCGTCGAAAAACTAGACACGGAGATAGAAAGCTGCGAAAGCTTACTATCGGGGGCGCAACGGTCCAAGCTTTTAATCTAGGTAGATAGCTCTTGTTCTGAGGTTTCTCCTAGGATTAAGAATCACATCAACTCATGTCAAATTGATAGAGAATTTGGTCAGTGAAGTTTCATCGGTTCTCTCTCTAACATTGACCAGAAATTTCAGAGTGGAGACAAATTGGCTTACATTTTCGCTCTAATTTAGCTGTATGAGGGCTGTGGAAGTGTTGATGAAGCTTGTTTTGGCCTGAGAAGGGCTCGAATTGGTCGTTTTTAGCTTAGTCAAAATAGGGTAGCTTCGGTCCGCCAAAGCTACTTCATTGTCCGATCACGTCGGCGTTTCTCCGGTGACCCTCGGAGCAATTGAAGACTATCATCATGTAGCTGACTTCAAGTTTTTCGTTGATGACCATGGCTAGAAAAGTCGTACAGCCTTTCTGTATCATCTTTTGGGCTTTCATATGGGACACCATTTGTACTTCACCCTTCCTTCAGTCTCCTTGGAATTTTAATCCATTTGTCTTGGAAGTGTAGAAGGTTACTATCTTCTTCCCACAATCCATCCTAGCCTGATGGTTACTTAACCAATCCATCCCAAGGATCATGTCTACCTCCTTCAGGGGCAATGTCCCTCCAGGAAGAATTCTGTCAGGATCACCATGTCCTTTGGTGGTATCCTGATGATTCCCATCAGCTTCTTTAAAACTTGATTTTAAGAATGGGTGTTTAAAACTTGATTTTAAGAAAAATAGTTTGAATTGGAGTGCGTCAAACTCCTTATTTTCTTAAAAACCATTTCCTCAATTTCTCCATTTTTCAAAATTATTATTCCTCATTAACCACAGTCGGTGTGTTTAACAAGCAACACATGCCCTTCAAAATGAGGGGATCACACATTCGTAGGGCAGCACGTCCACTGCACACACTTGTGGCATCGAAGCGACTTTACCAGCCTCCTAGATAGAAGTCCGCCCACTTCTACCCTAAGAATGAGTGAATGTACATGACATCTGACCCTCAATCCCGAAGAAAACTCTGTATCTATATGAGGACAGAGACCTCATCCCGACCCCACCCCGGTCTCATGCGCATGAAGCTACGTTGAGCTTCCCTGACTGTTGGCACGACAAACTGCCTACATCTCCACCAGGTCATCCAGTAGATCCTATGATGCATTAGAATCCCTCTTGGGAGTCTTGAAGATCCTGTACCTCAGTACATGAACAAAACAATAGTTTTTCTCATAAGCCATTTAATCTTTGGTGCCACTACTCCAATGGCCCCAACCCTCAACTCGATCCACAGCTGTTTGTCTCGACTGGTCCATCGACATGTGTTGTCGCACTACCGCCAGTCCATCGAGTATGTTAGTTATGTCTTTGTACCATGGCCAAACACATCATTCATTAAAGTTTTCATAGCTTAATCTCAAGTTTGTTTATGAGCTCCTGCTCATGCCAATTGGCCTTGGGCCCATGGTACGAGATTTTCAAAATTGGGCATTTTAGCCCCCAAGTTCCAAAACCAAGGCCTTCGCCCAATTTGAGCTATTCGAGCTCCCATCAAGAAGGCCTCCCAAAAGGTTTAAGAAGTGGAACACAGTCAGGGAAGAGCACTTCTGACAAAAATTACTTTCTAACTATCCATCAGACAAACCGGGTGTGAGGACATCTCCGCTCATAACCAATGAACGAGTTTTCTACTTCCATCTAGGAAGTTCATCATACCAACCAGGTATGATCTACTTACGACCGATAAGTAGTTTTTCTATGTGTTTTCTCACATCACCCTATCGAGGTGTGATGTTAAAATCCCACATAATAGCGTGTTTTCATTACCGAGGCACTCATTATCCCAACTGGGTATGATGTGAAAATTCTCACTCACCTATTAATGCAATGAATTCCACTTAACCAGCTTTTGTCTTCACACGAGTTTGTCTTGGCTAGCGTTCCCAGTACTTCATGTTCCTACACGATATAAACATCCATGTTCATCATCCTTTGGTTTGATAACATTCATTCATCACGAATGAATAACGTACCCAAACTTTCTAATTAATTGCAATTAGGTCCCTAAAGTTCTTTTTCTTTAACTTCAAATCCCTAATGTCAATTTTCCCCTAAATTGAATTCCATAACTTCAAAATTTTACTTTGGGGCCTCAATTTATCCAAAATAAAAAAAAAGGGGTTCAAGTTTCCCAAATTCCCAATTTGGTCCCCAACTTTTCCAAAATTACCATTTTGCCCTTCTTTACAAAAATCGTAAAATTGACCCCAAATTTTTCAAAAATTGACCATTTGGTCCTCCAACATCTTTTTCATGGCCAATTGGCCCTCAATTTTGGGAAATTTCACTTTAGTCCCTTGAATTTTTTAAATTCCCAAATTTTCCACCAATTTCAAACTTTCAACCTGACAAGATTTAATTTCATCAAATTGACCGATCAATCAAAGTTAATTGTTGAAATTGAAGGTGGATTTGAGTTCTCACGCATCCATACGATTCAATTGCACATTGAATCGCATGAATTGACGTTGAAACTAGCTCAAACGGAGCTTCACCGAAAAATTGGACGTACAGAGAGAGCTTCGAAAGCTTTTTGTCGGGGGCGCGATGGTCCAAGCTTTCGATCTGGACAGATTGCTCTTATCCTAAGGTTCCTCCTAGGATCAAGAATCAAATCAATTCATGTCGAATTGATGGAGAATTTGGTTAATGATGTTTCATTGGTTTTGAAGGTCAATGAGGTAATTTTAAATTTTTCCATAGCTTATAAAGGAATTATCTAGTTTGATTTTCGACGTCCATGAAGGAATTTGTGTAATCCTAACTGCTCCATTTCCATCACTTCTTTATTTCCACAAAATTATGGCTAACCTACATGGATAAACAAAAACCATTGACATATAAGTACCATAGTAGATTATTGACATGGTGTCATCCTAGAGAGGAATTTTAAGGTTCCAACAACATGGGAAATTGAAACCAAGGTATATTGGTTTGTACACCATTATTTAAATAGTTAGACCGATGGCATACAAGCTCAAACTACCATAAGACCTGTAAATGGTACATTACGTATTTCCTACATTTGTACTAAGAAAGTATCAGCCCAACCCTAGTCATGTATTGGAAGACCCACCATTTGAACTAGAATAGAACATGTCTTATGAGGTGGAGTTAATCCAAATCCTCGACATGAGAGAAAGAAATCTCAGGAACAAAAAGATCTAAATGGTGAAGGTTCTCTATTAAAGTAGCAAAATTGAGGAGGAAACATGGGAAACTGAGTCTATAATTAAAGAAAAATATCCTCATTTATTTAATGTATAGAAAGTTTTGATGACAAAACTCCTTAAAGGTGGGGAGAAATTGAAAACCATGTTTCCTCGTAATAAGAAACCCAGAAATGAAAACAGAAAATTTCTTAAGAAAAAAAGCATTGCTAAGTGAACCACAATTGGTAAAGAAAAGCCAAAACAAGAAATTGAAAAAACCCCAAGTGTTCAATTAAGATAAAAAAAAATTATGGAAATGAATCATTAAACAAATTGTATGTGAGAACCAGAGCGATTCAGGGGGGAACCAAACTTGAACCGAAAGGAACTAGTTTAAAAATTCATTTTGTCTAAGTGACTTAAAAATATCAAATTGGGAAATTGAAGTCACCATTGTTTAGAAAATTAATTTAGATGTATTTATAAATTTTTATATTTTAGAAAACAGGTCGAATCAGGCCTAGACCAGCCAATTTTTTTTTACTTTGGGTCATTAAACCCAGTTTGACCAAAACAGTCAATGGTCCAGCCGGTCAACGAACTGCTTGCTAAGTCAGTGCCCAATTAGCGCGTATGACCAATCAACATGCGACACATGGCAAAGTGCTCCCAGTTAGTCACTCAATCAATGTCTGGAAGAGTTGGCCAATTAAAGAGCTAGGCTGGGTCTCACCACCACGTCAGCTAACAAGTATTTCTCCCTCTTCTCCATCTTAAGGTCCACCTCCATTCTTCCCAAATGTTGCAACAAGGGTAAGTAGCTTGTTTTTATTTGTGATGCCACGGTTTGGTACTTGCGACTTAGTGCATTTGCTACTACATTAGCCTTCCCAGGGTGATACTCTATCACAAGGTCATAGTTCCTAACCAATTCCAGCCATCTCCTCTAGTAGAGATTCAACTCCTTCTGAGTTAGGAAGTATTTAAGATTCTTCTGATCAGTGTATATCCTACACTTAACCCCATATAGGTAGTGTTGCTAAATCTTTAGGGCGAACACTATTGCAGCTAATTCCAAGTCATGCGTAGGGTAATTCCGCTCATGTACCTTAAGTTGTCGTGAGGTGTAGGCTATAACTTTTTCTTGTTGCATCAGTACACATCTGAATTTTTGTTCGAATACATCACTATAGACGGTGTACTCTTCTACACTTGGGTTAGGTAGAGAGAGTACATGTGTGGTTATCAAACAAGTCTTCAACTCTAAGAAAGATTTCTCATAGCTTTCATCCCATTTATACTCTACTCCTTTCTTACTGAGACGAGTCAAAGGGGCAGCTATCATAGAGAAATCTCACACAAACCGTTTGTAGTATCCCGCCAAGCCTAAGAAACTTCATATCTCCAAGGGATTCATGGGTGCCTTCCAATCGGATATGGCTTCCACCTTTGTCAGGTCTACTTTGACTCCATCTTTAGACACTATGTGTCCTCAAAACCCTACCTCCTGCAACCAAAACTCACACTTGAAGAATTTTGCATATAAGCAGTTTTTCTGTAGTATCTCCAAGGTGATCGCTAGATGTTCTTCATGCTTCAGACTAGTTTGTGAGTATATAAGAATGTCATCTATAAATACTATCACGAACCTATCCAAGTGTGGTTGGAACACTTGGTTCATTAAATCCATGAAGGCTACATGGGCATTTTTCAAACCAAACATCATCACCCTAAACTCATAATGTCCATATCGAGACCGAAATGTGCTCTTAGGAATATCTTCCTCTCGGATTTTGAGTTGGTGATAGCCTGACCGAAGGTCTATCATGGAAAAGTAGGCTACTCCTTTTAGTTGGTCAAATAGGTCATCAATCCGTGGAAGTGGATACTTGTTCTTGATGGTGACCTAATTCAACTTCCTATAATCTATGCACACTCTCATGCTCCCATCCTTTTTCTTTACGAATAGAACTGGTGCACCCCATGGAGATTGGCTAGGACGTATGAAGTCCTTCTCTAACAACTCATCTAGTTACTCCTTCAATTCCTTTAGCTCTACTAGAGTCATGCGATAAGAGACTTGGGATATGGGGTTTGTTCTTAGGACAATCTCTATGGTGAACTCCAATTATCGGCTTGGGGGTAATCTAGGTACTTCTTCTAAGAATACATCTAGGTAGTGTTCAACTACCAGAATATCTTTGGGTCCCTTCTCTTCAGACTTCTCATTAATGATCATTGCCAAAAAAGATTTACAACCTTTCTATATCATCTTTTGGGCTTTTATATGGGACACCATTTGTACTTCACTCTTCCTCCAATCTCCTTGGAATTTTAGTCCGATTGTCTCGGGAGTGTGGAAGGTTACTATCTTCTTTCCACAGTCCATCCTAGCTTGATGGGTACTTAACCAATCCATTCCAAGGATTATTTCTACCTCCTTTAAAGATAACAGAATCAAATCTGCTTCAAGTTTGATTTCTCCGATCTTTATCTCACATCCCTTCAATTGTTTATTCTTGTTTAACCCTTCTCCTAAGGGAGTGAGGATGTTGAGACTTTGTCCTAGAGAGGTGAATTCTAGGGGTAGACTTGGTATTAGGTCTTATTTGATGAAAGATCTTTATGCTCCCAAGTCGAAGAGGGCATAAACATTTCGTCCCCACAAATGTTCGTACCTGATTGAAGAAACACATATTTTTAGAAGAAAAGATTTCCTTTATTGAATGAAATTTCAAATTACAGGTTTTTCTTAATCTAGTTGGGAGGGTTTTGGGAAGTACCCGCTACGGTACTAGGGTCTTTCCTAGCCTCTTCTTGGGTTAGGTTTATACCCTAGCTAGTACTTTGGTTGTGGCATCCTACTGGGGAGTCCTTGGGTTCCCTTGGGGTGGTCCAAGCGTATTATGTTGCTTCTTCTCCCTAAGAGTGGGACATTCCTTTGCAAAATGCCCCACTTGACCACATGCAAAACAGGACAAACAAGCTCCCTCGTGGTACCTTTGGCACCTAGGACAGTGAGGGTTTTCTTGGGGTAGGGGGGGATCACTCTTGGTAGTGGTACGTCCTTTCTCTTTTGGAAACCCACCCTGTTTCCCCATCTCGGGCCATTTTACCCTTGTCATCCTTTCGGGTTGTCTGCTCCATTCGGTGGCATCGGGTCTATACCAATTGCCCACACTCGTGAGCCATACTGATCACCACTGCCAGATTCGTGGGGCATCCTAGTACTCTCATACGGTCTCGTATGTCCATATTGAGACCGTCCACGAATCATTGGCATATGTCCGTTGGTCTAACCAAGTCAGGAGCAAAGGATCTTAACTCATTTAATTTGCTTTCATATGCCAATATAGAGTTAAGCCCTTTTTGAAGTTGGAGAAAATCCTGCTTCTTCTCATTAATCAGATGAGGAGCTAGGTACTCCTCGACATACCTCTCCTCAAATTGTTCCTAGGTGGGTGTGAAGGTATGCAGGCTTTGGACATTGTCCCACCATGTTTTGGCACTATCCTTCAGGAAAAATTCTATTAGGATCACCATGTCCTTTGGTAAAATCTTGATTATCCCCATCAGCTTCTTGATGCTAGCCAGCCAGTCCATGGCGGCGCCTGCATCCTTCTCTCCAAGGAAAGGCTTACACTCCAGTTGATGGAGAGTCTTGAGATATTTGGGGATGTCAATTGGAGGGGGATGGTTAAGAGGAGGAGGATGATATTTTACTTCCTCTGGTTTAGCTTGAGAGTTGGAGCCCACCTTAGGGACGAGGTTGGGTCATTCAAATACTCTAGTGAATTCCTCGTATAGTCTCTGGTGTTCTGAACTTAGTTTAGGTGGGGTTGTCTGGGCTCCTCGGGGAGTTTCCACGGGAAGGGGTGGTTGGGCAGTGTCAAAGACTACGACTCTTGTTCTCTTGGTTCATCTCTTGGGAGCCATCTGAAATTTTAAGATTTATTTCTATTAGTTACTATGTTATATAGTCTTGATAATGTCTTCAAGGAAACAGGCTTTAATACCACTCAAGCTGTTATGCCCCGATCCGGTTTGGTCGGATCCCCGTGAGCAACCCGCCACTCCCCCGATTTATTAAGAGTTTCCCATTTTCTAAACCATGACGAGTAAGGCAACCTTTTCACCTGTATCTTTCATGAAATAACATTAATCAAAACTAAATACATTAAACCTTACAAACCTATTTTGCAAGTTCTGCTACAAGAAGTTCTTTAGGTTCATTTTCCCTTGGTTACCTGGAAAGGGGTAAAGGGAAGGGGTGAGTTCGACAACTCAGTGAATGGGTGTTGGGAGAGAGTTTCCATAAACAAGATATCTTTAATCAGAGTGTGCCATACTCCTTATTTCTTTTAAAAACATTATTTCCTCAAGTTTCAGTTTTTAAAACCATTTTTCCTCATTTTCCATATTAGGTGTGTTTAATAGTCAACACATGCCCTTTATCATGAAGGGATCAGACATTCACAGGGTAGCTCGTCCACTGCACCCACTTGTGGTGTCGGAGTGACTTTACCGGCCACCTAGATAGAAGCCCATCCACTTCTACCTTGGTTATGAGTGGATGTTCATGACATCCCTCCCTCAAACCTAAAATCAATTCTATGTTCGTATGAGGGTAGAGACCTCATCCTGACCCCACCCCAGCCTCATGCGCATGAAGCTACGTCGTGCTTCTCTGACTACTAGCACGACAAACTACCCTTATCTCCACCATGTCGTCCAGTAGCCCCTAGGACATATCACTACCCCTCTTGGGTGTCTTGATTGTCCCAAACCTCAAGTGCATGCACAAACAATAGTTTTCCACAAACCCATTTATCTTTGGTGCCACTTGCCCAACGGCCCTGACCCTCAACTCAAGTTGCAACTATTTGTCTAGCCCAGTCCGTCGACCTGGCCCTAAGGCACTGCCCCTAGTCCATAGAGTATGTCAGTCCTGTCTTGGTACCATGGCGAAATCCAATAATCCATTTCATTATAAGCTTTCATGGTTTTCATATCACATGTTTGTTTACGAACTCCTGTTCGTGTCAATTGGCCTTGGGCCCACTGTACATGATTTTCTAAAATTGGGCAATTTAGCCCACAAGTTCCAAAACTGAGGCCTCCTGCCTATCTGAGCTATTCTAACTCTCGTCAAGAAGGTCTCCCAAAAATTTTAAGCAATGGCACACAGTCACGGGAAAACACTTCTGACAAAATAACCTTTCAACTCATCACACCAACCGGGTGTGATGACCTCTCCGCTCACAACCGACAAGCAGGTTTTTTCCTTCCTTCCAGGAAGTCTATCATACCAATCGGGTATGATCTCTCTACTTACAACCGATAAGTAGTTTTTCCACATAGTTCTCACATCACTCCAATTAGGTGTGATGTTAAAATTCCACATAGAAGTGGTTTTTCGTTTCCGAGGTGCTCATCATGCCAACCGAGTATGACATAAATAAACCCACTAACCTGTTAACCATCACGTGTTCGTCCTTGGTTGGTTTTCCAAGTTGACAAGAGCTTCTCTTGCTAGAGTTCTGCTCCCTCGTACTCCTACACAATTTGGACATCCTTATCTATTAATATTTGGCATAATAACCTTCGTTCCTCCCATCTGAACAACTAAGCTCAAAATTTTCAATTAATTGCACTTAGGTCCTTAAAGTTCATTTTCCTTGACTTTAGATACCTAAGACAAAATTTTCCCCAAATTAAGTCCCAAAACTATTTAAGGGGCTCAAGTTTTCCAAATTTCCAATTTGGTCCCCAACTTTTGAAAAATGACCATTTTGCCTCTACTTTACAAAAATGGCAATTTGAACTCAATTATTTTCAAAAATTAACCAATTTGTCCTCCAACATCTTTTCCATGGCCAATTGGCCCTCAATTTTGGGAAATTTCAATTTGAACCCTCAATTTTATGAAATCCCCAAATTTTCCCAAAAGTTTCCCCCAATTTCCCCTTTTCAAATAGGCTGAATTTGATTTCATCAAATTGACCATTCAATCGGGGTTAATTGCTCCAATTGAAGGTATGGATCAGTTCCTACACTTCCATATGATTCAAATGTGCTTTGAACTGCTTCATTTTGGTCTGAATTGAGCTCAAACAAAGTCGTCAGTGAAATTCTATAGTTTCTCTTTGTAACTCTCACCTGGAACGACTAAGGAGTGTCAAATTGGATTACCTTTCAGCTCAGTTGAGGTCTTCTAAGGGTTGTGGGGATGTTGGGAGAGATTGGTTTGGCTTGAGAAAAGCTGAATTCAGTTGATTTTAGCTCTAACAAAATAGGGTAGCTTCAGTCCACCGGAGCTGCTTCACTGTTTGATTTCGCCAGCATTTCTCTGGTGGTCCTTGGATCGAGCGAAGGTTGCTATGAGATAGTTATCTTCCTCCGAAGTCTAAAGAACCTGACCTCATCTTCTGAGGTTGAGAAAACTACCCAAGTCGGAGCTCTGGTTCGAGCTTCACCGGAAAATGGAGCAGTTGAGAGAGAATGGTGTTTTGAGGTGTGAGGAGGATGAATGGGGAGGAGTTCTTTATATAGGGAGCTCGGGGACTCTCTGGCTGTCCATTTGACACATTTATGGCGCTCACTCATGGCTTGAAATGCCATGAACGGAGGCGATTCATCATCGTTAGTGCTGTCCATTCTTCCGGTGAATGAACAGTGTCATCATCTGGAGGAAGAAGACGATATTGTTTTGAATCAGACTAGATCGGACCGATCCAAACCGGGTTCAATGCTTAAACTGGCTAGTTTAGGCCCGATTCAATCGAGTTTTTCAAAATTAAAAATTTCTAAATTTAGTCTCTATCCAATGGTGCCTTCAATTCCCTAATTTGAATATTTTAAGCCACCTAGAAAAATGAATTTAGAAACTAGTTCAATGGTGGTTAAAACTGGTTCAAGTTTGGTTCACTTGAACTGGCTTGATTTTCTCTTCCAATTCATCCCAAAGTCTCATTCCATGGTTTTTATGACTCTTTGAGTCAGTCGGGATTTGTAAATTTCCCAAATTGCTTTCTCTATTAGTTAAGGTTCATGAACTGACTCAATTTTCACTTTGGAAATGACCGGTTCTTTTCCCGGTTTTCTTATTATAAAATGACGGGGTTTACAAAACAACCCGGAATTGAAGAGGATAATACTGGAAGAAGTGCATGACTCTATATATGCCATGCATCCTGGCAGCACAAAAATGTACTGCACCATAAAGCTAGGATAATGGTTGAAGGGGACGAAAAAGGACATCACGGAATATGTGGCAAGGTGCCTGTAGTGCCAGCAAATTAAGGTCAAACATCAGAAACCCTTCAAACTACTGCAACCGCTCCCAATCCCCGAATGGAAATGGGTACACATCACCATGGATTTTGTAACTAGACTCCCCATGACAAAAAGGGGTCGAGATGCGATAAGGGTTATTGTAGACTGACTAACCAAGTCCGCCCACTTCTTTCCTATAACGGTGACCGACCTGATAGAAAGGCTAGCCACCTTGTATGTAAGGGAAAATTGTGAAACTCCATGGGGTTCCCATAAGCATAGAATCGGGTCGGGACCCTAGGTTCACCTCTCGATTTTGGACTAGCTTACAAGCTGCCCTCGAGACTAAACTCCAAATGAGCACCGCCTTACATTCTCAGACGGATGGGCAATCCAAATGGACCATCCAAACCTTGGAGGACATGCTTCAGACATGTGTCTTAACGATGAACAAAGGCTAGGAGGACAATCTATGCCTCATGGAGTTCGCATATAATAATAGCTATTAGGCCAGCATACATATGGCACCCTATGAGGCCCTCTACAGGTGACCTTGTCGTACGACCCTCTTTTGGGAAGAGGTAGGGGAAAGAAGACTCGAGAAGGTCAAGCTGATAGAGGATGCAAGAGAAAAGATCTGACTAATAAGGAGTTGACTCAAGGCAGCTCAGGATCGACATAAAAGTTATGTCGAACACAGGAGAAAGGACTTAGAATACAAAGTAGGAGCCCAATTATTCCTCAAAGTGTCACCATGGAAAGGAATACTGAGGTTTCAACAAAGAGGAAAGTTGAAACCAAGGTACATATGTCTGTACGTCATAATTTAGAGGATTGGACCAGTGGCATATAAGCTGGAGTTACCTCCAGACCTGCAAATGATACATGACGTATTCCACATATTGGTACTACTAAAATAGGAGCCCGACCCCAGCCATATGTTGGATAAGCCACCACCCGAGATAGAGGAAGACCTGGTCTATGAAGTGGAGCCAATACAAATCCTTGTCCGATGAGAGAAGAACCTAAAGAATAAGAGGATTTCCATGGTGAAGGTCCTTTGGTGAAACGGCCAAGTAGAGGAGGAGACGTGGGAGACCGAGTTGGTCATAAAGGATATATACCCACAATTATTTAGTATGTAAAAGTTTTGAGTACAAAACTCTTAAAAGGAGTGGAGAGTTGTGAAACACGTCCCCTTAGACCAAGGAAACCAAGAAAAGAACTGACAAATTTTCTGTAAGAAAACCTTGTCAAGTAATGAATCGGAAATACTAAAGAAGGGTTAAAATGGGAAATTGAAAAATTCCAACTGACCAAAAAGTCATAAAAATCTTAGGGAAGAACCATGGAGTAAATTTCATGGGAAAATCAGACCGATTCAGGATAACCGAACCTAAATTGGATTGAACCAAATTGAACTAGGTGAACTAATTCAATGATTTATTTTTCTATGTGGTTTAAAAATGTCAAATTGGAAAATTAAAGTGATCATTACATAGAAAATTAATTTATAAAATTTTAATTATGACAAAATCGATCGAATTGGGACTGAACCAACCGATTTTCGAATTCGGGTTACCGAACCCGATCAGACTGGACCAGTCAACAGTTCAACCACTTATTTTCTCTTTTATTTTTTTCTCAATTAATGATACAGTCTTATTAACTTGTCACATGTCTTGTCTTTTGAGGTAGAGACATAATTACAAACAAACAAATTTTATTTACCGACAAGCAATTACATAAGATTCATTATCATATTTTTATTATTGATGTATGATGTGAATCCATTAGGAACCACTCCTTTTGAATCTTATCAATTATATTTTTCCTTTATATATATATATATATATAGATATTGTAAATAGTTGATTTTCACTTCCCAACCATAACTGAGCGGGAAATTGACGATGTATAATAGATAAATCCTAGAATTAGTTTAAACACAATATTAATGGTAAAATTTTAATCCTTGTCAAAAGTATAACTATATAGATCTACCAAGTTTAAGATATAACCACTATAACGAATATGGTAACATGAAGGAGACCAACCTTTTCCATTCCATACATCTATATATATATATATGCATATATACTTCACTTCCATAGGGCATCTCTCATTGCTCTCTCAACATGATTTCACATATGATTTTCTACTTCCTCCTCCTGTCAAGCGCTACTCAGGTAAGTGGGTCTTATCTAATATCTCCTATGAACTCAACTTTCTCTTTGCCTCTTAGATTTTGTATCTGACCGATTATATTTTATTGATGCATGGTATACACGCAGGTTTCCATGGCTGAATCTGATACTGCTAGATCGGCCTTGATCAGCCATTGGAACCGACTAGGAGTTCCTTCCTTGCCACCTCCTTTCTTGTTATCAAAAACGTCCACCCTCAGCACGTCCCAGACAATCTACCTGACCAAACTCGCCTCTAACAATTCACTCTCCACCATTAACTTTTGCGCCATGGCCAACCTCACTTGCTCGCTCAAACATCCAAGTACTTCCCCAAGGGACTTTTTCTTTGGGACGTACCACAGTAATTATGGGATAGACAGACGATTCAATCCAACCTCTATCCGTGCCAATATGGTGAGAAGTGGGACATTTTTCAGGGAGTCGCAACTCCGACAAGGTAACGTCATGCACTTTCCCCATATCAGAGACAAGATGCCACCGAGGTCATTCTTGCCCCGAGCAGTTGTATCCAAACTTCCCTTCTCCATGTCCCGTCTGGCCGTGATCTTGGATATATTTGACACCAGCAAGAATTCTACCATGCAGCATGAGATCCTCAAAACATTGAATGACTGTGAGAGGTATGCTGGCCCTGGAGAGACCAAGCGGTGTTTGGCCACCGCCGAGGACATGGTGGACTTTGCTATCTCGGTTATGGGCAGTAGTAGACTCATGGTGCGGACCACCAAGATTAATACCAACAGGCGGTCCTCCTCCCCTACCGTTACAATTGGGTCTGTCAAGGAGATGACAGGCAGCCGATTGACTGAATCATCCTTATCGTGCCATCAGTTGAGTTATCCTTATTTGTTGTATTATTGTCATTTATTTCCGAACGTGAGAGCCTACGAGGTGAACATCATCGATGTGGCCGAAAGCGCTGTCGCCATTTGTCACGAGGACACATCTGCTTGGAGTCCGATGCATGCCTCCTTCACGGTGCTTGAGCACGGGCCCGGGAAGATCGAAGTTTGTCACTGGATCTACGAGAATGAATTGGTGTGGACGGTAAGTGATTATTAAGGTTAGAACTGATGGAAAAGCACTTCATTTGAATGTTTGAGTTATGAATATGCAGATGAAAGTGAAATGTTATGTTTAAAAATGTGCATGGTGCTGTGTATGAACTTATTTGCACATAATGTAGCTCTACCAAAGTGAGCTTTATCTTGATATTAGAGGACGTTTGCTTCGTTATGTAACGGTAGATTGCAATGTAAAGTGTGATTATGGGAAATTTGAACTATATGGGATTGCACAATTGTATTTGTTAAGTATTTAAAATTGTAATAAACAATCTCTTTTATCTCTTTTGCAGGCTCACTTTCTCCCCTCAAATCAAAGAATGCTTACATTTAAGATTATAAAGTTTTTACATGAAAATTTTCAAGCTCTATAAAATAATTACGAACCAACAATCTTAAAATATAATCTATTTTACATGTAAATGTAAACACACCAAAATATCACCCACTTTCCATGGAAATTCCAACTTTACGATAATCCAACTATATTTTAGAGGCCTTCCTTCGGCTCAATTTATTTGATAAGGAAAAAAAACTGGGCTCTCTATCCTTCTTTTTGATAGTGAAGTGGGCTTGATTCTTACCATCAATGAATAAACACAATGAATTCGAGGGATTAAAATATGCTAGCGAGTAGGTAAAGTGCTCAATCCCTATATAAACCATCAATTTCTTCTACATAGGATGGTGCCAGCGTCATCCCCATCCGATGCAATCCACTGCGAATGCCACAATTGGAGCTCGGTTCGACATTATCGGGCTCGGGTGGAGATCATTTATTGGACATTTGGCATGTTCGACACTTGAGTTGAATTTCCATGCATATGATCAATCCACATGTCAAATACTTTCACCAAAATAGGCCAATCACAAAATATTATCCCATGCTATGATGTTCCCCATACCACAAAAACTACGGTAAGAATGATCCGTTAGAATTGCTTATTATGTATAATAGTGCCTGTGCAGTGAAAAACAATGGAGAGGGGAGTTCGGTCATTTGGATCAGTGATAGATTATTTTAATATATATATATATATATATATATTTATAAATTCATGCTAGTTCTAAATATACATTTTTGCCCTTGGCATTTGCTCTCGATAATTTAATTTGTTTACCCCTAGATATGAATTGGTTAATGCAGGATTTGTCAAAAAAATATATTTTTTGCAATTTTACTTTTAAAAAATATAATATTATATCAATTTTGATAAATGTTTTCATCCCATTTCTTTTATGGTAGGCTCGATCATTGTGGCACAAGAAGTGGATGGCAATGTATCAAGAATAGCAAATTAGATGTTCAAATGTGACTTTCCCATAGAAGTTGAAGCCCAAACCATGTTTTATATTATAAACTTAGCAAAAAATTTCAAATGGTACATCGTGATGATAGAGATAGATTTCTAGCATTACTGGCACTAAAATTGTGAGTACTGGGATATTGTAGGCATTAACAATATTAATGTTGTTCTTAAGTTTCTTTTATAGGTTATCTACCAAGTCTTTATCAATAAAAGATATACTGTAGTCTCATCACACGCGAAGATATCACATTTTCATCCCGAGGTAAAAAAGGAAGTGGTCCATGTTAACGGTTTCAATGGAACTTTTTTTCATGAATATTGGGTGGTACCTGTTGGCTTTGGCATTATTAATATTATTCTTAGTTTTTCATGACAGATTATCTACCAATTATCATCAATTAAATAAACTTTATCTGGATATTTAAAACTCTTTTTATTAGAGGATATAGGACATATTCTTATCCAAATTTATGTATAAAGTTATTTCCAAAGTTCAATGAATCATTTAAAATCTTTCCTAAAGTTATTTCTGAAGTCCAATGAATCATTTAAAATCTTTCATAAATAATATGAATTATGTCAACGTAGTATTTTTGTACTCATTAGAGTCATTTGAACGAATATTTTGATCTTTGTCAGTGTTTCACTTTTTAAAAATAAAATTGATGCATGGTAATAGTACAATGCGCCAGTTGGGAAAACTGAATTATTTAAATCAGCCAATAACAGTATAACACATGTCATGTTTAATAGATGGTCAAATGTGGTAATCTTTTACGTTAGAATGATCAACCAATGGGAGGTCGCCACGTGGCCAATTAACGAGTCAACGGATGACTCAGACGCTAAGTGAGAAGCCGCATGAGCGAAGCCAGCCAATCACAGTGCGTCACATGATAGTTCGCATGTCAGAAGCTCGCAAGAGCATACACATGAGAGAACTCTTGAAAAGGGTATAATTCATTTTCATTTCCGGTGAGGGAATATCCGCTCCGATAATGGCAATTCTGAAGGGGATAAGCTCATTCAAAATTGGAAACTAGTAGATCCAAGGGTCCCCAAGCTCTCTATATAAAGAGCTAATCCCCATTCATCCTCCACATCCCTCAAACGACTAAAGAAGAAGAAGAGCTTCTCTTTTCGGCCAAGCGTGAACCAAAACTCTGACATGGGCACTTTCCTCCACCTCCAAAGGCAAATTCGATTCCATCGAATTCTGAGAGAGTCCTCTACCTCACACCATACTCTATTCAACTTGAAGGTCAATGGAGATGCTCTCGCAAGGTCGCACGGTACATCCACTACGCCGACGAAATCCGAGCTGAAACATGTGAGTTGAATTCCGGTCACCCCCGACCTCCTAAGACCAGGTCGACCCTCCCATGACTCTATTCGACCTTCTTGAACCCTTGAGGTAAGCTAATTCCACCTCCTTTCACTAGAATAATAGAGTTACAAAACATAGAATGTGAAAACTTCTCTAATAAAATTATCATTGCTCATGCTACCAATTGACGCGGAATTTAATCCTAGGAGGATAGCCTCGACGAGCACTAGCCGCTCACACTCAGAGTTTCGATAATTGTCCGTTCGTGGGTAAGTAAATAGAGTTTTCTCTTTCTAGAAAATTTTTCAGGCAAAACTCAGTGTGAGCTCAATTTTAGGTCAATTGAAGTTATTTAAAGCTTAGGATACTCGTAGGAATATGAGGGAGATACTAGTATCATGCTAGAAGGAAATTAACATGATTTCAACTCTCAATTTGATGAATCAAGAATTCAGGAAAAAAAATACAAAGTTTGACAAAATTTGGCAAATTGAGAATTTTAAAAAAATTAGGAATTTTTGTGAAATTAACATCAATTGAAGGTCAATTGGTAATTAAGAAGAAATTAGGGACTTAATTATAATTAAAAATATTTTTTAGGAATTTAATTATAATTAAAAGTATTTATAAAAATTTATTTGTAATTTCAATAATTTGATTTTGATAAAATTATATAATGGGTAAAATTGCAAATAAAGTAAACTTAGGAATGTTGGTAATTAATTAGGAGTTAATTATCAATGGAATAAACCTAGAGACTTCTATGTAATTAGGAGAGAACATAGAGATTCAAGTGAAAATATTCAGATAATTAAATAATTAATTATCCATGATAATGTAGGTACGAAAATGTGTCATCTACCTATAATCGCAACACGATCTGGAAACATCAGACATTCACCCAAGACGAACGAGTAGCGAAATATGGGTGAATGAGATTTCTAGCATCAGAACTGATTGAACTGATCATGCACATATGTAGTTTCACGCTTTAACTCGCCACTCTCCCGGACCTCGAATAGGGACTCCTGAGATCAAAGAGAGTCAGGTGTAGTGTATGTCATATTTTCCCCGGACAACATTAAACAAAACTGAAACTTTAAATCTTTGTACCTAGGATGGGAGGGAGAGGCTGGTGTTGTCACGTTCCTTCTTAAAAAATGTTTAGAGGAATGGGAGTGAGCTTGACAACTTAGTGAGTGGGAGAAATCTATTAGGAAATATTCAATTTAGCACTTTCAAATGTTTGATATTTCACAAGCAGTTCTTTCTCAGGTTTTGCACTTGATCATCAACTACCTTCCTATCATAGGAGGGATCACACATTCGCAGAACAATCCCCAACTATTCCACTTATGGATAGGAGCGCCTTTATCGTCCACCCTGATAGAGGTTAACTACCTCTACCCGGAGTTTGAGTGTACATCAATAGTCCAACCCTCAAACCCTGATCACTTCATAATGTCTACTTTGTGGGAAGAGACCTCCTTTCCCCTACTACCTTAGTCTTAGTGTGTAGGAAGCTCCCTAAGCTTCTCGACCTACTGGACACCATACCGCCCTTATGCACCCTAGGTCATCCAACAACCCTTGGGATCCATCACTACCTCATACCAGGTGTCCTGATGGCCTGAATCTCACAGTGCATTCATAATCAAGAGTCTTTTAAGTTATAGCCATTATCTTTGGCCCTCCAGCTCAACAGCTTGTTGGCTTGGCTTCGACCCACGTGTACTAGCCTAATAGGTTCGACGACCTGGCTTCGGCGGAGCAGCGATTTGGCCCAACAACTTAGACTTGGCTCGATGGGTATCACACACAATTTCTCGTTAATTTGATCTTTTAGCATTATACATCATATGCTAATTCTAGATGGGTCCATACCCGTGTCCATTGGCCTTAGGCCTAGTTGCATACTAAGCCTAAACTCTAGAATTACCTCCCAAATATTTTAACTAGAGTCACCTAGTCAAGGGAGGCTAATTCCGAGAAAATCATTTTCAAAATTTAATCGTCATTCCAACCGAAATGAACGTTATAGCATTCCCACTCACCCGGTAATCTCGACGGGGTTGTCCCGGTGGAGTCTAGCTTCGCTGTGTGCTTCCGAAAGCTGGTGCTCGAGTAGTCTTGTCACGCCCCGGCCCTATTTGGTCAGATCCCCGTGATCAACCCGTCACTCTCCCAGTTTATTAAGGGTTTTCCCCTTCTTTAAACCATGAGGAGTAAGGTGTCATTTAAACTTATACCTTTCCTGGAATAACATTAATAAAAACTACATGAAATTTAAACTTAACATACCTATCTTATAGGTGTAGTTAACTGGAGGTCTTTGGGTAGGTTTTCCCTTGGTTACCTAAAAAGGGGTATAAGTGAGGGGGTGAGATCAACGACTTAGTGAATGGGTGTTTTAAAACTTGACTTTCAGAAAATAGTTTGAATTGGAGTGTGCCAAACTCCTTATTTTCTTTAAGACATTTCATCCTTAAAATCTCAATTTTCAAAACCATTATTCCTCATTAACCACAGTTGGTATGTTTAACAATCAACACATGCCCTTCATCACGAAGGGATCACATATTCATAGGGCAGCACATCCACTACACCCACTTGTGGCATGGGAGCGACTTTACGGGCCACCTAGATAGAAACCCGTCCACTTCTACCCTGAGAATGAGTGAATGTATGCGACATCCGACCCTCAATCCCGTAAAGAAACTTCATGTCTATATGAGGATAGAGACCTCATCTCGACCCCGCCCTAGTCTCATGCGCATGAAGCTACGTCAAGCTTCCTTGACTACTAGCACGATAATCTGCCCTTATCTCCACCATGTCATCTAGTAGACCCTAGGATGCATCACTACCCCTCTTAGGCATCTTGAAGGTCACGTATCTAAGTGAATGCACAAAACAACAGTTTTCCTCATAAGCCATTTAATGTTTGGTGTCAGTGGTCCAACGGCCCCGACTCTCTACTCGACCTGCAACTGTTTGTCTCAACTGGTCCATTGACTTATCTTGTCACACTACTGCCAGTCCATCGAGTATGTCGGTCATGTCTTGGTACCATGGCCAAGCATATCATTCATTTAAAATTTTCATGGCTTAAACTCATGTTTGTTTACGAGCTCCTGCTCGTGCCAACTGGCCTTGGGCCCACTATACAAGATTTTCTAAATCGGCCATATTAGCCCCCAAGTTCCAAAACCAAGGCCTTCGGCCTATCTAAGTTATTCAAGCTCCCATCAAGAAGGTCTCCCAAAAAGTTAAGCAATGGCACAAAGTTAGGGGAGAACACTTCCGAGAAAATATTCTTTTCATTTGTCCATCACATCAATTGGGTGTGAGGACATATCCGCTTATAACCGATAAACGGTTTTTCAACTTCCTTCCACGAAGTTAATCATACCGACTGGGTATGATCTACTTACAACCAGTAAGTAGTTTTTCACATAATTTTCACATCACTCCATTCAAGTTTGATGTTTAAAATTTCACTTAGTAGTGGTTTTTTATTTCCGAGGCGCTCATCATCCCAATTAGGTATGAATGTAGTGAATTCCTCTTAACCGGCTTTTTGCCTCTATGCGAGCTTGTCTTGGCTGGCGTTTCCGGTACTTCATGTTGTTACACGATATAAACATCCTTATTCATTATCTTTTAGCATGATAGCCTTCTTTTATCACGAATGAATAAAATACCCAAACTTTTCAATTAATTACAATTAGGTCCCTAAAGTTATTTTTCTTTAGCATTAGGCCCCTAATGCCAATTTTTCCTCAAATTGAGTCCCGAAACTTCTAAAATTCACTTTGTGACCTTAATTTATTCAAATCACAAAAAGGGGTTCAAGTTTTTAAAATTCCCAATTTGGTCCCCAACTTTTCCAAAATTATTATTTTGCCCATACTTTACAAAAATGGTAAAATTGACCCCAATAATTCCAAAAATTGACCAATTGGTCCTATAACATCTTTTCCATGCTCAATTGGCCCTCAATTTTAGGAAATTTCACTTTAGTCCCTCGAATTTTTGAAATTCCCAAAATTTCCCCTAATTTCAGCCTGATCAGATTTGATTTCATCAAACTGACCGATCAATAGAAGTTAATTGTTGAAATTGAAGGTGAATTTGAGTTCCTACACATCCATGCGATTTAATTGCACTTTGAATTGTAGGAATTGATGCCGGAACGAGCTTAAACGGAGCTTCGCCGGAAAACTGGACATAGAGAGAGAATGCTTCGAAAGCTTACCGTCAAGGGTGTGGTGGTCTGAGCTTTCGATATAGGCAGATAGCTCTTATCCTAAGGTTCCTCCTAGGATCAAGAATTGTATCAATTCATGTCAAATTGATGGAGAATTTGATCAGTGAAGTTTCGTCGGTTCCCTCTCTAACACTGATCAGAATTTACAGAGGGGAGCCAAATTAGCTTACCTTTCTCCTCTAATTCGGTTGTATGAGGGGTGAGGGAGTGTTGGGAAACCTAGTTTGGCCTAAGAAGAGCTTAGAAATAAGGCAACTTCGTCCGTCGGAGCTGCTTTACTGTTCTATCATGCCGGCGTTTCTCTGGTGATCCTCGAAGCAAATGGAGACTACTATTAAGTAGCTAACTTCGCCCCGAATCTAAAGAACCCAACCTCACCTTCTTTGGCTTAGAAAAATACCAAAGTTGGAGCTCTAGTTCAAGGTTTATCGAAAAAATGGAGCAGTAGGGATAGAGTGGAGTTTTTAGGTGTGTGGAGGATGTATGAGGAGGGGCTATTTATATAGGAAGCTCGAGGACTTCTTGGCCGTTCGATTGGCACCTTAATGGCAGTCATTCATTGCCTGAAACTCCCTGGCCAAAGACTTTGAATCTTCACCGGCGCTGCTTGATTTTTTGGTGTGAACAGTGCTGTCATCTGAAGGAAGAAGGACACTATTGCAACAGAGTTTAAATCGGTTTCAACATTTAAATCGGCTAGTTTAGGCCTGATTCAACAGAGTTTTTCAAAATTAAAAATTTTTAAATTCATCTAAATTCATTTTTTATCGATTGGTGGTCTCAATTCTCGAATTTGAATTTTCTAAGGCACCTAAAAAAATGAATTTAGCGTCTAGTTTAATAGTGGTTCAAACCGGTCCAAATCATTTCAATCCGATTTGGATCCGATTCACCTGAATCGATATGGTTTTCTTTCCCAAATTGTCCTAAAGTCCCTTTCCAAGTTCTTTATGACTTTTTGGGCCACTCGGAAGTTGTAAATTTCCTGATTTGCCCTTTCTCTATCAGTTGGGGTTCGTGAACCGGTTCGATTCTTTCTCTTGGGTTTGACCGGTTCATTCCCCAGTTTTCTTATCCCGAAGGGGTGAGGTTTACAAGTCTGCTCCTGCACGTCACAAATATCCATATTAGGATGGTTTGACTAAGAGGTCGCATCTTTTTGGGCATTTGCATATAGGCCCTTACATTGTGCCTTAATTATAATTTGGCCCCTAAAGTTTGTACTTTTACCTTTAGTTCCTTATTTGCCCCTTTCATTCAATTAAGCCCCTAGGATTTTCAATTATCCTTTTTGAGTCCTTAGTTTTATCAAAATCACCCATTGGCCCATCAATTTTCCTAAATTGCCATTTATTCTATAATTTCCCCAAAATTACAATTTCACCCCAAACTTCTCAAAATTGAAAATTGGTCCTACATTTTGTCCTAATTGCTCAATTGGCCCTCAATTGTGAGTGAATTTCATAATAATGCCCTCAATTTCATCAATTTGACACTCGGTCCCCAATTTTCAAAAAAATCCTCAATTTGCCCATATTTCACAAAAAATGCACTTTGGCCACCGAATTACAATCTTGTTAAATTGATCACCAAAACATTGTTAATTGTCCCCATTCATGATTTGGATCACCTTCTTTACATTTTCCTCATCATTTTAAGCCATGAACAACTTCATTTGGTTAAAAAATGAGCTCAAACGGAGCTTCGCCGAAAAATATAGTCTAAAGAGAGAAAACTTTGATATCTTACCAGTGGGGGTCCAGTGTCTGGAGCTTTGGTTGTCACTACTTTATTCTTTTCATGGGGGATTCTCCCTAGATCAAACCATGCCTCAATTGATGATCTGAAGTAATGCAAATTTCAGAGATAATTTTTTTTTGTAGAATTTGGCCGTGAATAGTGTTTTCCAGCGAAGGACGGCTGAGGGAGCTTATCTTCTTAGCTCAGGGGAAGGCCGAGGCACCTCTAGGTGGGGTGTAGGGGGTCTGGCTTAGCCATAATTGGCCGGGGGAAAGCTCGAAGTGGGCTACAGGAGGTCGGTTGTTTTCGAGCTGAGGAGCAGTTACACTATTTGAGCTCTCTCGCACCTCCTCGGTGGTCCTTGAGCTAAAAGAAGGGTATGGCTAGGTAGAGGACTTCCTCCTAATTCCAAAGACATCGAATGTGGCTTCGAAGGTTGAGAAAAGTCCCGTCACTGGAGCTCTGGTTCGCTGCCAATCGAAAAATGGTACTCTTCTTCTTCTTCTTCGCTTGATTATAGGAAAATGTTGATGACGAATGAAGGGGTGCTCCTTATATAGGGAGCTCGGAAACTATTCAGGCTACCAGCTGGCGTGAGACTCAGCCGCCGGCGACCTAACCTGAGAGATTTTCGAGTCGCTAGAGACTCCAGCTTTTTCGGCCTCTCTCTCATCTCTGTTCTCTCTGTCAGCGGTTGGAGGTTGAAGATGATGACGTGGTGGGCATGCCACGTGGCACGCTGTGATTGGCCAATTTTTCTAACGTGGAGGTCCAACTCAGCCATCGTGTCAGCCGTTGACCAGACACAAAGTTCAACACCAAGTTCACGTATTTGTGTAAGTACTCAAAAAGGGTAAACTTGACCAATATGTGTTGATTACCGAGCTATCAATAGTAACACGATAATATATTATCACTTTATTCCTTATTTAGATAATATGGTAGATGAGTTGTATGAATCTTATTTGATTTCAAAATTAAAACTTAAAAGTGAATATAATTAAATTCAAAAGAAAGATAAATATAAATTAAAAACTACATTAAAGACAAAACCTAGTTTATATGAATGGTTAATTATGATTTTTTGTTTAACTAATACAACTAATATTTCTATGAGATTATGGAATTATTTCTTACATGTTTTAATTGAAAAGTTAGTTGATGTATATTATGATTATATAATAATATATAATATGTCCTTATATGAACATAAAATATATTAAAAAAATTCCTTAAATATTTTTAAAAAATATATATTATTTTTTAATTATAGGAAATTTATATTTTGTTAGGATAATCTTGTATTTCCTAAATATATTACATGTTTTGAAGGGTTTGTCATTGAAAAGGAAACTAAGGCAATTCATTATTGGCCAACACCTTATTCGGTAAGTTAGGTGAGAAGATTAATTAGATTAACTTGTTTTTATATGCATCATGTTTGTAAATTTAGTAGTTGTCATACAACTCTCATTGTGCTTTTAGAAAAGAATATTTTATTTAAATTTTGTGATGTGCAAGAAAATGCATTCAAATATTCAGAGAATGAACTAACTAGATTACCATTGCTTGCATTATCCAATTTCACGAAATTATTCAAACTTAATTGTGAAGAATTAGAAGTAGGCCTTGAAGGTGTATTGATTATATATTTAAGTGAAAAGTGGTGCGAAGTAGCCATCAACTATCATACTTACGATAATGAGATATTTGTGTTTGCTCAAACTCTACAAAGATAGCAGTACTATCTAAGATCAAAAGGGTTTGTGATTCACATGAATCATGTGCTTATTTTGCACCTTAAGAGGGAGCATAAGTTGAACAAGCGTCATGCAAGGTGGGTGGCATTCATCAAAACTTTTTCATATGTGATCAAGTATAGACAAGGTATGAAATACATAGTTGTCGATGCACTATTACAAAGTTACACTATGTTTACAATCCTTAATAGTAAAATACTTAGTTTTGATTATATCAAGAAATTATTTACAAATAATCTTGATTTTTTTAAAGTAATTGTGAGATGTAAAAATGATGTGTTTGAAAAGTTTTACTTGCAAAATTAATTTATTTCTTAAGAAAACAAATTATTCATCTCACAATCTTTTTTGTGTAAGTTACCTGTTAAGATATAATATATTGTAGGACTTATTAGATAATCTAGGGTAGCTAAGATTATTGCAATATTGCATGAGTATTATTTGGATATATATATATAAAAAGAAATACGAGAAAATTTTGTTTTTAATTCATTACATGTAAACAAGCTAAGTTTAGCCAATAATTCCATATTTTGTATATTATTATTTCAATTCATAGAGTAATTACTTGGATTAATATTCTTATGGAATTTATTCATGGATTAAATAAGATTAAGAAAGGAAGATATTTTATGTTTATCATGGTTAAAAAATTCTTAAAAATGACATCTCTCATTCCATATAATAAAATTAATTATACGTCAAATATTGCTAATTTATTATCTAGAGAAGTTGTTGTATTACATGGCATTCATATAATTAATTTATTTGTTTATGATTATAAATTTTTGAGTTACTTTTGGAATATTTTTTTTGTAAATTGGTAATAAAAGGTTTGTTTTCAACTACAAATTTACATGATTTTGAGTAGTTTTATTTTCAATTACAAATTTACACGATTTTGAGTTTCCATATAATCGCTATATTCATTATACAATTAAGTTTTCACTATTTGAATATGTTTATGGCTTTAATTCATTGACTCGTCTAGATTTAATATTACTTATTGTTGTTGAGTTAGTAACTTTAGATGAGAAGAGAAAAGCTAAGTTTTTAAAATAAGCTAAAAAGATAAATATGCACATAAAGTGGTAGACTAAAGCGTATGAAAATAAAGTAAATCATGGTTTTAAGAAGATTATTTTTTATCTAGGAATTTGGGTTAAACTGCTTCATAGAGGAGATAGATTAATTGGAGTATTGAAACTCATCCATAATACTTATAAGCGGGCATCATCTAGTAAATATAACGTTAATTATAGTTTTAATATTTCTAATTTAATATTTTTATGTAGGTGATAAGGAGATTGAAGATTTGAGAACAAATCATTTTCAAGAGGGGGAGAATGATGTGAATCAAATTGGGCACGCTGTGATTCACAAGTTAATGGCTAAAAGATTTAAAAAAATATTGAATAGGCTGATTGGAGCAATTGAAGAAACTCAAGGAAGCCCAAAAGAAGAGTCCAATAAGATCTTAAGAAGATAATTTAAATTTGAATTTCAAGTGTAAGATTTATTAACATAATAAATCTTATATAATATTTGAATAAAATAATATATTTCCATATATGTCTAAGATAATATGCTAAGTTTAGAATATTTATTATCTTAGACATAAATAAATGTATAACAAATATTTTAGGAATATTTTCTATATGAATATGTAGTGGTTGACATGTCAACCATAATATTTTATTTTCTTATTTATAAGATAGCTAGTATTCATAAGTGCATATAAAAGGCTAATTTCATAGTATTTGTAAAGACATATATTTTTATTTCAATGATATTATAAGATTTATGTCTTTTTTCTCTTTTGAGAGAACTTTTAAACTTATTAGGCTTTTACTTGTGGTGTTCAAGCGATCAGACTTATCACAAGGGTTTTCTAATAGCTCTTCTTATAGGATTTGGGTGTTGCGTCTACATCTATATGTATCTTGTTTCTCAACCAAATAAGGTATATTTCATTCTTTTTACTTATGTTGTATAAGTCTTGGAGTCTATTACATATTTGGTGTAGGGTGTTGTCAATATATTGGTAGAGTTCGCATCACTATGATACCACTTAAGTTGTCATGCTCTAACCCGGTTTGGCCAGTTCGAACTTGTGAACAAGCCACCACACCTTTCGATGCTACAATAGTGGTCACAACCATCACTGTAGTACTGGCAGTAATAAGGCTTAGAATAACAAGAAAATAAATATTATAATACTTTTCCAAAATATGTTAGAATATATAAGGATGTGCATAAAGCTATAAGAGTGGAAACTTATTAGGCAGGTGGATCGACTTCTAAGGTCTTCCTTGACATTCTAATGCTTGAAAGGGATGAGGGTGGGGGTGATTTTATAACTCAGTGAGTAGGATTGGCTAACATCGTGACGTCATCTCCATGATTCATCACATACTCTATAACGATTAATAAAAATACTTTAGAAATCCTTTGTCGATGTTTAATAAAAAAGTGTTTCATGTTAATATACGAATAAGCTAACAACTTGTTTGTCATTGAAAATCTTCAATGGGATCTTATCTTTTCAGATTTAATCCATGGGCTTGTATCTAACAAGCTAATAATGATTAATTCATACGTTTGTATTAGATAAACAATTAAAAACACCATTTTCATTATAAAAGGGATCACACATTCGTAGAACAAAAATCCATATGTCCCACTTGTGGTCCGGAGCACCTTTACCAACCATCATGGTATGAGGCTACAACATCAACCACACTAGTATAAGACTACAACCTTTACCATTCGTTTGTTTGAGCATTGTAGCCCAACCCCTAGAAATATCACTTTAATTGTCCACTATAGATGGATTAGACCTTTCACTTTCATCAGGTCTAATGCTGTCACAGCCCGACCCGATTTGGTCGGATCCCCGTGATCAATCCGCCACTCTCCCAATTTATTAAAGGGTTTCCCCTTATTATAAATCGTAAAGAGTAAGGCGTCCTTTAAACCTACACCTTTTCCTAGAATAACATAAATCAAAAGTGCATAATATTTTAAATTTATCACACCTGTCTCGCATGCGTCTTAATTGATGGTCTTTAAGGATAGGCTTTCCAAAATTTCCTGAAAGGGATATAAGGGAGGGGGTGAGTATGATTACTCAGTGAATAGGTTTTCGAAATTTATATTTTAGGAAAAAGATTTGTATTGGAGTGCGCCGTACTCCTTATTTTCTTTCAAAAATCCTTTCATTTCAAATCTCTTATTTTTATCACCATTTCTTATTAATCATGGTGTGTCATCACCCAACACACATCCTTCATCATGAAGGTCAATCACACAATCGTAGGCCAGCCCGTCCACTGAACCCACTTGTGGCACCAAAGTGACTTTATCGGCCACCTAGATAGAAGCACGTCCACTTCTGCCCTGAGAATGAGTGGACGTATGCGACATCTAACCCTCAATCTTGAATTCAATTCTTCGTATTTGTATGAGGACAGAGACCTTATCCCAACCCCACATCGATCTCGTACGCTTGAAGCTATGTCAAGCTTCGCAAGGTCACCTAGTCTGACGAACTGCCCTTATATCCATCAGGTTGTCCAGGGCCCTAGGACACATCACTATCCCTCTTAGGCGTCTTGAAGGTCCCGTACACATAGTGCATGCACAATCATTATTTTTACATCATGCTTTATAATATGTGGTGCCACTGCTCCAACGGCCCCGACCATCAACTCAACCTGCAGTTGTTTGTCTTGACTAGACTAGAGACCTGTCATATCGCATTGCCACTAGTTGACTGAATATGTTGGTCTTGTCTTGGTACCATGGCCAAACAATTCATTTACTTAAAGTTTTATGGCATATATCTCATGTTGGTTTACGAGCTCCTGCTCGTGTCTATTGCCCTATGGCCCACTGTTCGAGATTTTTAAAATCGGGCATATTAGACCTCAAGTTTCAAAATCGAGGCCCTCGGCCAGTAAGAGCTATTCGAGCTCATGTCACGAAGGTTTCCCAAATCATTTAAGTAGTGGCACACAATCAGGGGAGAGCACTTCTGACAAAAATAGAATTTTAACTGTCTATCATACCAACTGAGTATTAGGACATCTCCACTCATAACCGATGAAAGGGTTTTCCACTTCCTTCAAGGAAGTTTCATGATACCAACTAGGTATGATCTTCTTACAACCACTAATTAGTTTTTCCATGAAATTTTCACATCACTCTTCTTAGTTGTGATGTTTAAAATACCACTAAGTAGTGGGTTCTCATTTCAAGGTACCTATCATTCCCAACCGGGTATGATATAAAATCCCACTCACCTGATCGTGCAGTGAAATTCCACTTAGTTGGTTTTCGTCCCTAGCAAGCTTAACTTCAGCTGGCATTCCTGATGTCTCATTTTCCTATACAGAATAAACATAGTTGTTGATTATTCTTTGGCCTGATAGCCATCATTCGTTCCAAATAAATGAGAAAACCAAACTTTCTACTTATTTGCAATTAGGTCCCTAAAGTTATTTTTCTTTAACTTTAAGTCCCTAATACCAGTTTTTCCTCAAATTGAGTCCCAAAACTTTTAAAATTTATCTTAGGACCTCAATTTATTCAAATTCACAAAAAGTGGTTTAATTTCCCAAATTTTCAATTCGGTCCCCCAATTTTTCCAAAATTACCATTTTGCCCTTCCTTTTCAAAAATGGTAAGTTTTACCCCAAAAATTCTAAAATTCCTCAATTGGCCCTCTAATATTCTTATAATGCCCAATTGACCCTCAATTTATAAAATTACATCTTGGTCCTTCGAATTTTCAAAAATCCCTAATTTTCCCCTAAGTTCAACTCCCTAACACATCCGAATTTGATTTCATCAAATTGACCAATTAAACACTTCTAATTGTTAAAATTGAAGTTAAAATTGAGTTTCTACATCTTCATATGATTCAATAGCACTTTGAATCGTAAGTTTTAATACCAGAACGAGCTCAAACGAAACTTTGCCGAAAAATAGACTATAGAGAGAGAAAGCTTCGATTGCTCACTAGTGAGGGCGCGTCGGTCTGAGCTTTCTATCTAGGTAGTTAGCTCTCCTCCTGAGGTTCTTTCTAGGATCAGGAATGACAACAATTGATGTCAAATTGGATTAGAATTCTGTCATTGAAATTCAGTCGACTCTCTCTAACACTAGTTGGAAATTGCAGTGGGGAGCCGAATTGGCTTACCTTTCAGCCCTAATTCGGCCGTGAGAGGGCTGAGGGAGTGTTAGGAGGCTTGCCCTGAGGGGCTCGAATTGGCCGATTTTAGCACGGCCAAAAACATGGCACCTTCAGTCCGCCAGAGCTGCTTCACTATTTTGTCACGCCGGCGTTTCTCCGGTGACTCTTGAAGGAACCCGACCTCGCCTTCTTTGGCTCAGAAATGATCTATGTTGGAGCTCTGGTTCGAGCTTCGTTGAAAAACTAAGCAGCTGAGAGAGAGTGAGCTCTTTAGGTGTGGAGAGGCTGAATGAGGAGGGGGTCTTTATATAGGAAGCTCGGGGACTTCTTGGCCGTCCAATTGGCACATTAATGGCAGTCATTCATTGCCTGAAACTCCCTGGCCGAAGACTTTTCTGCTTCGCAGGCCTGCACGATTTCCTGTAGAGTGAACAGTGTTGTCATCTGAAGGAAGAAGACAACACTGTTCCAAACTAGACCAGACCGTCCGAACTAGGTTCAAAGCTTAAATCGGTCAGTTCACCTCCCATTCAACCGAATTTTTCAAATCTAGAAATTTCTAAATTTATTTTCTATCTAATGGTGTCCTCAAATCTCAAATTTTAATTTTTTAAGCCACCTAGAAAAATGAATTTAGAATCTGGTTCAATAGTGGTTCAAACCGGTCTAAACCGGTTCAATCCGATTTGGATCCGGTTCACCTAAACCAGTTTGGTTTTCATCTCCAATTCCTTCTCAAGTCCATCCATGACTTTTGGGACTCATTGGGTCACTCAGGATCCATAAATTTCTTGGATTTCCCTTTCTCTATTGGTTCTAGTTCATGAATGTACTTGGTTCATAAACCGGTTCTATCTAGTTCGGACCTGGTTCACTTGAACCGGTCCAGTTTTTCTTCCTCAATTCATCCTAAGGTTTGTAGAACGACTCGGTTTTAAATTTGAAGTCGACCGATTCTTTCCCCGATGTTTCTCATTATTAAAGAAATGGGTTTATAAGTCTCCCCTCCTTTTAGGGGTTGTCTCCAAAACAGTTACACATTAAATAATTGAGGGTAACTCTCCCTCATCATACACTCGATTTCCCATGTCTCTTCATGCACGGGTCCGTTCTGCCACAACACCTTGACCATAGGAATTTTCTTGTTCCTCAAATTCTTGTCTCTCTAGTCGATGATTCGTACCAGTTCTGTTTGATAGGCCAGGTTCGTTTCTAGTTCCATTGGAGGTCGGTCCAATACATGACTAGGATCAGGCTGATATTTCCAAAGCAATGAGATGTGGAATACATCATGTATTTCTCTACAGATCATGAGGTAGTTCCAATTTATAAGCTACCGGTCCTATCCTTTGAATGAAGGGATATGGACCGATATATCTTGGTTTCAACTTTCCTCTTTGTTGAAACCTAAGTATTCCCTTCTAGGGGGACACTTTGAGAAATACTTGATCTCCTACCTCGAACTCCAGATCTTTCCTTCGATTATCCGCGTAACTTTTTTGCCTGTCCTATGCGGTCTTAAGACAACTCCTTATTAATTTTATCTTCTCTGTGGCATCCTCAATTCGTTCTACCCTTTCCATCTTCCTTTTTCCCACTTCTTTCCAAAATAGAGGGGTACGACAGGGTCGTCCATAAACGGCTTCATAGGGAGCCATCTGAATACTGGCCTGATAACTATTATTGTAAGCAAATTCCATCAGGCACAAGTATTCCTCCCAGTTTTTATTCATGGTAAGTAAGCACGCTCTCAGCATGTGTTCCAAGGTTTGGATGGTTCGCTCAGACTGACCATCTGTCTGAGGGTGAAATGCCGTGCTCATATGAAGCTTGGTCCCCATGGAATTTCGTAAACTTGGCCAAAACCTAAAAGTAAATCTCGAATCTCTATCCGATACTATACTCATCGGGACACCATGGAGTATTATTATTATTTTCTTCATGTATAAGATGACTAGTTGTTCTATCATGTCCGTCACTTTTATAGGAAGGAAATGTGTTGATTTGGTCAATCTATCCACTATGACCCAAATGGCATCTTGACCCTTTCTGGTCACCGGTAGGCCCATGACAAAGTCCATGGTGATGTGCTCCCATTTCCACTTCGGAATTAGTAAGGGTTGTAGTAGTCCTAATGGTTTCTGATGCTCTACTTTTATCTGTTGATAGGACAAGCATCGGGCTACATATTCCGCAATGTTCCTCTTCATACCCTTCCACCAGTATCCTTATTTGAGGGTGCGGTACATCTTAGTACTGCCCAGATGCATAGAATACACCGAATCGTGTGCCTCTTCCAGAATTAATCTTTTCAACTCTTTATCTTGCGGCACACATACCCTACCCTTATAGGTTAGTAATTCGTCACCTCGCATGTCGTAGTCTAGTTTCCTTTCTCTGTTTACCAGGTCCAAATAAGGTTGGAGTTCTTTATCGTTCCTTTGTTGAGCCTTAATGTGCTCGGTTATACTAGGTTTTACTGCCACATTAGCCACTAAGCATTTTTCTTGCTTGTCTATCCTCAGATCCACCTCCATCCTTCCCAATTGTTATAACAAGGGTAGGTAACTTGTCTTTACTTGTGCTGCCTCCATTTGATACTTGCGACTTAAGGCATCTACTACCACATTTGCCTTTCCGGGGTGATATTTTATCGTAAGATCATAATCCTTCACCAACTCTAGCCATCTCCTCTAATGGAGATTTAACTCCTTCTATGTTAGGAAGTACTTAAGGCTCTTGTGATCTGTGTATATCCTGCACTTAACCCCGTAAAGGTAGTGTTGCCATATCTTTAGGGCAAACACTATTGTAGCTAATTCCAAGTCATGAGTTGGGTAATTTCTTTCATGTACCTTCAGTTGTTGTGAGGCATACATGATAACCTTCCCTTGTTGCATTAAGACACATCCAAGCCCTTGTCTAGAGGCATCACTATAAACTGTGTACTCTCTTGCATTAGGATTAGGTAAGGAGAGTACCGATGTGGTTGTTAGTTGAGTTTTTAACTCTTGAAAACACTTCTCACAACTCTCATCCCATTTATACTCAACTCCCTTCCTTGTGAATCGAGTTAGCGGAGCTGCTATTTTAGAAAAGTCTTGCACAAACTATCTATAGTATCCTGCCAATCATCAGAAACTTCTTATTTCTGTAGGACTCCTTGGAGCCTTCCAATATGATATGGCTTCCACCTTAGTCAGATCTACTTTAACTCCGTCCTTGTATACAATGTACCCTAAGAATCCTACCTTCTACTGCTAGAACTCACACTTGGAAAACTTTGCATATAATTGGTTTTCTTTCAATATTTCCAATATAGTTGCCAAATGCTCTTCATGTTCTGACCTGGTTCGTGAGTATATAAGGATGTCATCTATGAATACTATCACAAATCTGTCCAAATGGGGTTGGAACATGCGATTCATTAAGTCCATGAAAGCTACGGGGGCATTCGTCAATCCAAACAGCATCACTCTTAACTCATAGTGTCCATATCTAGATCAAAATGTCGTCTTAGGGATGTCCTCTTCTCTAATCCTGAGTTGGTGATAGCCTGACTGAAGGTCTATTTTTGAGAAGTATGTTGCTCCTTTTAACTGATCAAACAAATCATCTATCCTTGGGAGTGGGTATCGATTCTTGATGGTGACCTGGTTCAGCTTTATATTGTCAATACAGTTTCAAACTCCCATCCTTTTTCTTTACGAATAGAACAGGAGCACCCCATGGAGACTGACTTGGATGTATGAAATTCTTTTCCAATAATTTGTCGAGTTGTTCCTTTAATTCTTTCAGCTCTGTTGGAGCCATGCGATATGGGGCTTGGGATATGGGGTTTGTTCATGGGGTTATTTCTATGGTGAACTCCACTTGGCGACTTAGAGGTAGTCCAAGTAGCTCTTCTAGAAAAACCTCTAGATAATGTTTGACTACCGAAATGTCTTCCAGTTTCTTTTCTTCAGACTTTTCTTCCACAACCATGGCTAGAAAATCTATACATCCTTTCGGTATCATCTTTTGAGCTTTCAGGTGGGACAACAATTGTACTTCACTTTTCCTTCTATCTCCCTGGAACTTTAGTCCTTTCATCTTGGATGTATGGAAAGTTACTGTCTTCCTTCTATAGTCCATCTTTGCTTGATGGTTACTTAGCCAGTCCATTCCCAGGATTACTTCCACCTCCTTTAGGGGTAAAGGAATCAAGTCAGCTTCAAGTTGGATTCCTCCAATTTTTATCTTGCATCCCTTTAACTGTTTATTCTTGTTTAAACCTTCTCCTAAAGGTGTAAGGATATTAAGGCTTTGTACTAGTGGGGTGAGTTCTAGGGGTACTTTCAAAACCAACTGTTCCTTGATGAATGATCTCTCTGCTCCAGAGTCAAAGAGGGCATAAACTTGTTGTTCCCATAGTTGTATATACCCTGATTTAAGAAATGTATGGTTTAGAAAGAATTCCCTTTATTAGATTGAAATATGTTCAGTTTACATGATTCCCTTTAACTAATTTGTAGGGTTTTGGGATGTACCCGCTACAGTGCTAGGGTCTCCTCTAGCCTCCTCCTAAGTGAGGTTGTATACTCTAGCTGGTACTCTTGTTGTAGCATCTGACTTGGGGTTTATGGGATTCCCTTGTGGTGGTCCAAGAGTATTCCTCTGTCTATTCTCCCTAAGGGTGGGGTAATCCCTCATAAAGTGTCCCAATTGCCCGCATACAAAGCAGGTAAGGCATGCCCCCTCATGGTTTCTTTGACACTTTGGACAATGCGGGTTTCCTTGGGGTAAGGTGGGGATTACTCTAGGATGTGGTGGCATGTCCCTTCTCTTTTGGAATGTTGTTCTGTTTCCCCATCTCGGAGCATTATGTTCCTTTCGTCCTCCTTGACGGTTTGGACCCTTATCCTCCTTTTTGGTCGGCTGCTCTATTCGACGATGTCGGGTCTGCTCCAGTCGCTCACATTTGTGAGCCATACTGATTATGGCTGCCAGGTCTGTGGGGCATCCCAGTACCCCCCATACGGTCTCTAATGTCTATATTGAGACCATCCACGAACCTCTGACATATGTCTGCTGGCCTAGCTAGGTTAGGAGCAAAGGGTCTTAACTCGTTGAACTTTGTCTCGTATTTTGCTATGGAGTTAAGCTCTTATCGAAGCCAGATGAATTCTTGCTTCTTCTCGTTTATCGGATGGGGTGCCAAGTACTCCTCTAAGTACCTCTACTCAAATTGTTCCCAATTGGGGATGGTGGTATGGAAGTTTTGAATATTGTCCCACCATCTTTTAGCGCTTCCCTCTAGGAAAAACTCTGTTAGGGTCACCATATTCTCTGATGGTATCCTAACAATCCCCATCAGTTTCTTGATGCTGGCCAGCCAATCCATGGTGGCTCTCGCATCCTTTTCTCTAAGGAAAGGCTTACATCCAAGATATCAAAGAGTCTTGAGGTTTTTGGGGATGTCTATTGGAGCGGGATGGTTGACAGGGGGAGGGTGAGATTGCACCTCCTCTGGCTCAACCAAAGAATTAGTGCCTGCCTCGAGGACGAGGTTAGGTTGTCCAAATACACAGGTGAACTCCTCGTACAATCTTTGTGCTCCCTGTTGAGTCCAGGAGGAGTTGTCTGTGCTTCTCTAGGAGTTTCTACAAGTAGGGATGGTTGAGCAGTGTTGGAGACAGCATCCCTAATTCTCTTGGTTCCTTTCTTTGGAGCCATTTCTAAAAATTTTAAATAAATCCTATTAGTTCCTATATTTTTTAGTCTTAATTTTATATTTGAGGAAACTAGCTCTCATACCACTCAAGTTGTCACGCCCCGACCAGATTTGGTCGGATCCCCATGATCAACCCGCCACTCTCCCAGTTTATTAAAGTGTTTCCCCTTATTATAAATTGTAAAGAGTAAGGAATCCTTTAAACCTGCACCTTTTCCTGAAATAACATAAATCAAAACTGTATAATGTTTTAAATTTATCATACCTGTCTCACAGAAGTCTTAATTGACAGTATTTAAGGATAAGCTTTCCAAAATTTCCTGAAAGGGATATAAGGGAGGGGGTGAATAAGACTACTCAGTGAATGGGTTTTCGAAATTTATCTTTTAGAAAAAAGATTTGTATTGGAGTGTGTCAGACTACTTATTTTCTTTCAAAAATCCTTTTATTTCAAATCTCTTATTTTTATCACCATTTCTTATTAATCACGGTGTGTCATCACCCAACACACATCCTTTATCATGAAGGTCAATCACACAATCGTAGGCTAGCTCATCCACTGAACCCACTTGTGGCGTCGGAGCGACTTTACCAGCCATCTAGATAGAAACACGCCCACTTCTACCCTGAGAATGAGTGGATGTACGTGACATCCAACCCTCAATCGTGAAATTAATTCTCCGTGTCCATATGAGGATAGAGATCTCATCCCGACCCCACCTCGGTCTCATGCGCTTGAAGCTACGTCGAGCTTCGCAAGGTCACCTAGTCCAACAAACTGCTCTTATATCCACCAGGTTGTCTAGGGCCGTAGGACACATCACTACCCCTCTTAGGCGTCTTGAAGTTCTCGTACACACAGTGCATGCACAATCAGTATTTTCACATCATACCTTATAATCTGTGGTGCCACTGCTCCAATGGCCCCGACCATCAACTCAACCTATAGCTATTTGTCTTAACTAGTTCGGAGACCTGTCATGTCGCACTGCCACTAGTTGACTGAATATGTCTGTCATGACATGGTACCATGGCCAAACAATTCATTTACTTAAAGTTTTATGGCATATATATCATGTTTGTTTACGAGATCCTGCTCGTGCCAATTAGTCAATGGCCCACTGTTCAAGATTTTTAAAATTGGGCATATTAGCCCTCAAGTTTCTAAACTGAGGCCCCCGACCTATAAGAGCTACTTGAGCTCACATCAAGAAGGTCTCCCAAATTATTTATGTAGTGGTACACAGTTAGGGGAAAGCACTTTTGACAAAAATATAATTTTAACTATCCATCATACCGACCGAGTATCAGGACATCTCCGCTCATAACCAATGAACGGGTTTTCCACTTCCTTCGAGGAAGTTTCATCATACCAATCGGGTATGATCTTCTTACAATCGTTAATTAGTTTTTCCGTGGGATTTTCACATCACTCTTCTAAGTTTTGATGTTTAAAATACCACTAAGTAGTGGGTTTTCATTTTGAGGTACCTATCATTCCCAACCGGGTATGATATAAAATCCCACTCACCCGATTGTGCAATGAAATTACACTTAGTTGGTTTCCATCCCTAGCAAGCTTAACTTCAGCTGGCATTCCCGACGTCTCATTTTCCTACATGAAATGAACATAATTGTTCATTATTCTTTGGCATGATAGCTCTCATTCGTTCTAAATGAATGGGAAAACCAAACTTTCTACTTATTTATAATTAGGTCCCTAAAGTTATTTTTCTTTAACTTTAAGTCCCTAGTGCCGGTTTTTCCTCAAATTGAGTCTCAAAACTTTTAAAATTTATCTTAGGACCTCAATTTATTCAAATTCACAAAAAGGAGTTTAATTTCCCAAATTTCCAATTCGGTCCCCCAATTTTTCCAAAATTACCATTTTCCCCTTCCTTTTCAAAAATGATAAGTTTTACCCAAAAAATTCTAAAATTTCTCAATTGGCCCTCTAACATTCTTATCATGCCCAATTGTCCCTCAATTTATAAAATTACATCTTGGTCCTTCGAATTTTCGAAAATCCCCACTTTTCCCCCAATTTCAACTCCCTAACACAACCGAATTTGATTTCATCAAATTGACCAATCAAACACTTCTAATTGTTGAAATTGAAGTTAAAATTGAGTTTCTACATCTTCATATGAGCTAAAACGGAGTTTCGCTGGAAAACAGACTATAGAGAGAGAAAGCTTCAATTGCTCACCGGTGAGGGTGCGGCGGTCTGAGCTTTCTAGCAGGGACAAGTAGCTCTCCTCCTGAGGTTTTTCCTAGTATCATGAATGACATCAATTGATGTTGAATTGGATTAGAATTCTGACATTGAAATTCGGCCGACTCTCTAACACTAGTCGAAAATTGAAGTGGGGAGCTGAATTGGCTTACCTTGCGGCCCTAATTCGGGATGAGGGAGTTTTAAGAGGGCTTAGTTTGGTCTGAGGGGGCTCGAATTCGACGATTTCAGCTCAGCCAAAAACAGGGCAGCTTTGGTCCACCGGAGCTGCTTCACTGTTCTATCACACCGACATTTCTCCGGTGACTCTCGGAGCAAATGGAGACTACGGGCGTGTAGCTGACTTCTCCCCAGTTCTAAAGAACCTGACCTCGCCTTCTTTGGCTTAGAAATGACCCTATGTTGGAGCTCTGGTTCGAGCTTCGCTGGAAAACTAAGCAGCCGAGAGAAAGTGAGCTTTTTAGGTGTGGAGATGGTGAATGAGGAGGGGGTCTTTATATAGGAAGTGTGGGGACCTCTTGGCCGTTCGATTGGCGCCTTAATAGCGGTCATTCATTGCTTGAAACTCCCTGGCTAGAGACTTTTCTATCTGGTTTAGACCCGGTTCACTCGAACCGGTTTGGTTTTTCTTCCCCAATTCGTCCAAAGGTTCTTTTTCCAAGGTTTATGAACCATTTTGAGTCACACGGGAGTTGTAAATTCTCAAATTTGCCAGTTTCCTAATATTTGACTTGTAGACCAACTCGGTTTTAAATTTGAAGTCAACCGGTTTTTTCCCCAATTTTTCTCATTATTAACGAATGGGGTTTACAAATGCACATAGGACTCCTAGAGCCCCTAACATTATAGTTCAACGAGAACTTCCCTTGTACCAAACTTGTTAACCAGTAGCCCTTATAACTAACACTACCCCATACCGAGCATCTTATTGTCCCGTTTATGATCATGCACAATCATGAAGTCTTGATTTAAGGTCTTTGTCTTTGTAGTACCATCACAATAGGTTGTGAGCCGACTCTGGATCGATAGTATTTAATGGGCATGACCCATTTCACACACCATCAGATTTTGGTATGCTGAAATCCATAATTATTTATTTACATGACTTGACTCATTCCCATTATCCTTAAGCCCACTTCTTAGGTTTTAAAAAATACAGCATTGGGCCCACTTATTTTGAAAATGCTAGCCTTGGGCCCAATTTCATAAAACTAGATCTAACCAACACTTTTCGACCGTGGATTCTACCCATATCCTACATTGATAACTAAAATTATATCGTTTATTTAAAATGTGTTCACACACCATTAACAGGAAATCATATAATCAGTATCCATTCTTACTACATAAATATATTCTAAAAATTATTTTGAATAGTTTTACAGAGTCACGAGATTATAATTCTAGAAAAAGGGTTTTAAGTTATCATGTTGTTCAATTTGCGAGTAATAATGCATCATTGGCTCAATCGGACTCAATGCGAGAAATCCAACTTACTCATATTCCAAAACTTGTTTGTCCCAAGGGATTTCCGAGCATTGTATGTATTTCCTTTACACGAACGAGTAGATGTTCGGTACCAACAATAAATTCAACAATTAAGTCTCAAATCATAAGGTAATTACACTTAAAACCCTTAACTTTTTGTTAATTTCAATTAGGTTCTTAAGTTACACCTTATATCTAATTAGGTCCATAAGATTCTTAAATCTCTCATTTGGGTCCCTAATTTCTCCTTATTTCCAAATGGGTAATTGATTTATCACTATTTGTAGTTTATTCCCCAACATTTCAAAAATTGCAATTTAGTCTCCAAACATTCAAAAATTGCAATTGAGTCTTCCTAGTTTGGTTATCATGAAATCGAGCTTAAACCTTCCCAAATGAGCCTAACATGATTCTAATCGTCTTCCCCATGTCCCCACGATCATCCTAAGCTATGATTCATCCAATTTGGCATAGAAATGATCCTAAATGGAGCTTCACCAGAAAATATTTCTAGAGAGGGAAAGTTTTGATTTTTTATCGATGAGGGCTCGGTAGCTGAAGCTTTCGGTACAAAATGCTAGCTCTCCTCCTCAGGATCCTCCCTGGATCAAACAATACCTTAATTAGTGGCCTAGGGTATGTGAAATTCATTGGGTAAGTTTCTAGTAAAAATGCATTATAAATAGTAAATTTTGGTGAACGACAATGATGGGGACTTACCACGGCAGTGAAGGGAAGATTTAAGATCTAGGAGGCTTAGTTTGGCTGGGTGGTCCATGTGTAACTCAATTTGAACTCAAAGTATTTTAGGTATATTGGTACATAGAGTCACGATACTATGCAATTGGTGAACAGAGTATGAAATCGGGTATATGGCTTCAGTAGGAATATATGGCACTTGAATTCATGTTCTGAGGTGGAGAAAACAACCCAAGTCAGAGCTCTATTTTGCAAGTAATCAAAATTTGGAGATGTTTGGGTTCTCTAAGATTCCGAGGTGTGGAGAGAATGAATGAAGAGTATAACTTTAAATAGGGAGCTTGGGAACTGATGGTTCAATATGTTTTGTCATCGATTGGCCATTAAATCCCTAATTTGGGCTTGTCATAGTAATTTTCAGGTATGGAGAGGATGAATGAGGAGGGGCTCTTTATATGGGAAGCTTAGGGACTTCTCGGTCATCTAATTGGCCCTTTAATGGTAGTCATTCATTGCCTGAACCTCCCTGGCCAGAGACTTTTCAGCTTTGCCAGCGCTGCATGATTTTCTGGTGAGTGAACAATGCTGTCATCTGAAGGAAGAAGACGACACTGTTCTGAATCGGACCGGATCGGTCTGAACTGGGTTCAAAGCTTAAACTGGCTGATTCACCCCCAATTCGATCGAATTTTTCAAATCTAAAAATTTCTAAATTTATTTTCTATCCAATGGTTGCCTCAAGTCTCAAATTTGAATTTTTTAAGCCACCTAGAAAAATAAATTTAGCATCCGGTTCAATAGTGGTTCAAACTGGTTCAATCCGGTTCGGATCCGATTCACCTAAACTAGTTTGGTTTTCACCCCCCATTCATCCTAAAGTCCTTTTTCATGGCTTATGTGACTCTTTAGGTCACTTGGGATCCAAAAGTTTCTCAATTTGCTCTCTCTCTATCAGTTCCGCTTCATAAACCAACTCAATTCATAAACTGGTTCGAATCTGGTTCACCCGAACCGATCTAATTTTTCTCTCCCAATTTTTCCTAAGGTTCTTTTCCAAGGTTTATGAACCATTTTGAGTCACTTGAGAGTTGTAAATTCTCCAATTTGCCCGTTTCCTGATAATCAGGTTTGTGAACCGGTTCAGTTTTCTCACTCAGTTTGACCGGTTCTTTTCCCGAATTTCCGTAACTCCAAAGAGCGGGATTTACAACTCTCCCCTCCTTTTAGGAGTTTTTTCCCCAAAACTTAATTAGCAACATTTACACGAGGAACAATTTCCTTCCTTGGTAGGATTCTTTCCTTTTCTCCCAAAATTAATTTTTCATTTGTTCTTTGGAAGTATCTAATCATTAATTGACATCATTTGATGTCTTTCTTCCCATGCTCTCTTTCTGGGAAATCTAGCAGTACATCCTTGTACCATTCCCTTAATTCTACTTGTATCATGCGTAAGTTTTCTTACTTGGGAAAAGTTCAGGCATAGTTTGTTTCAAGACCTATTTGTGCAAGGCTTACTTAATCTTCTCCTGGCTTTGAGTTAGATCGTCAATTTGGTCTTGGCTATTGATCTCCTTGAGGATTTCCTCCATCCTTCTTTTCTAAAGGTTTGGCCTTTCCATCTTCCCTTTCTTTACTAGAGTTTAATCTATGTCCTTCATGAGGGTTGGTTCGTTACCGGTCTAGCCTCTACTATTCCCCATGAACAACTCGCCACTCTTCCAGGTTTACTAAGGGTTTTCCCCTCTTTTAAACCCAGGAGGAATAAGGCGTACTTTAAACATGTACCTTTCCTACAATACATAAATCAAAACTGCATAAAAATTGTAGCTTACATACCTGTCTTGTAGGTGTGACTAACAAGAGATCTTTAGGTAGGTTTCTCTTGGTTACCTTGAAAGGGATATAAGGGAGGGCGTGAGTTCAATGACTCAGTGAATGGATGTTTAAAGTTTGACTTTTAGGGGAAAATATTTAAATTATAGTATGCCAGACTCCTTATTTTAAAATTTCTCATTTTTAAAATCTCAGTTTCATCGCCATTACTCACTCCTCCATCATAATCGTTGTGTTTATCAACTAACACATGCCCTTCATCATGAAGGGGACCCACATTATTAAAACTCTATGTCTGTATGAGGACATAGACCATGTAAAACTCGCCCTTTTGTGCTAAGGAAAATCGGGAAAAAGAACCGATTAAATATATAATTGGTTCACAATCCCGATCAATTATGAATGGGTAATTTAGGAATTTACATCTCCCAGGTGATCCAAAGGGTTCAAAATACTATGGAAAAGATCCTTAGGATGAATTGGAAGAGGAAAATTAGACCGAGTTGGCTGAACTAGGTCCAACAGGATTGAACCAGTTTATGAATCGAGTCGGTTCATGAACTAGAACCAATAGAGATTGGGCAAAACAAAGGAATTCAACTCTATTGTACTCCAAGGAAATTCATAAACCTTGGGAAGGAACTTAGAACAAAGTGGGAGAGAAAAACCAGACCGGTTCGGGTGAACCGGACCCAAACTGATTTAAGGACCGAGTCAATTTATGAACCGGAATCGATAAAGAGATGGTAAACCAGGAATTTTATGGACCCTAAGTGACCTAAGGAGTCACAAAAGACATGCAAATGGACTTGTGAAGGAATTGGGGATGAAAACCAAACCGGTTCGAACTGGTTTGAACCACTATTGAACCGAATCCTAAATTCATTTTTCTAGGTGGCTTAAATAATTCAAATTGGAGATTTGAGGCCACCATTGGATAGAGAATGAATTTAGATGAATTTAGAAATTTTTAGATTTGAAAAACTCGATCGAATGGGGGGGGGGGGGGGTGAACCGGCCGGTTTAAGCTTGGAACCCAGTTCGGACCGGTCCAGTCCGGTTCGGAACAGTGTCATCTTCTTCGACAGGATGATAGCACTAATCAATGTGGGAAACTGAAGAAACACCGGTGAAGAAGAAATGCCTCCGTTAGGTATGTTTCAGGTCATAAATTCCTATCATAACGGTGCCAAATGGACGGCCAACGGGTCCCCAAGCTCCTTATATAAAGAGCCCCTATCCATTCGTCCTCTCCATTCCTGAAAGCTCTCTCTCTCTCTCTCTATTGCTTAGCTTTCCGGCGAAGCTAACACTAGAGCACCAATATAGGGTCATTCCAATCCAAAGAAGGTGAGGTCAGGTTCATTAGAACCGGGGAGAAGTTAGCTACACGGTGGTTGCATCCGTTCGTCTCGAGAGTCATCAGAGAAGTGCCGGCATGATAAAATAGTGAAGCAGCTCCGGCGGACCGAAGCTACCCTATTTCATCTGAGTTGAAATTGACCACTTTGAGCCCTCCATAGGCCAAACAAAGCTCTCTCGACACCACCTCAGCCCTTCCATAGCTGAATTAGGACCGAAAGGTATGCCAATTCGGCTCCCCTTTACAATTTCATATCATTGTTAGAGAGAGAGTCAACCGAATTTCGATGGAAAAATTCTAATCCAATTCGACATCAATTGATGTCATTCTTGATCCTAGGAAGAACCTCTGGAGGAGAGATACTTGCCTAGATAGAGAGCTCTGACCGTTGCACCCTCATTAGTGAGAAATCGAAGCTTTCTCTCTCAACAATCTATTTTCCGACAAAGCTCCATTTGAGCTTGTTCCAGCATTAAAATCTGCGATTCAAAGTTCCTTAGATTTGTATGAACATGTAGAAACTCAATTCCAACTCCAATTTCAACAATTAAAGGTGTTTGATCAGTCAATTTGATGAAATCAAATTTGTTAGTGTTGAAGAGTTGGAATTGGGGGAAAATTAGGGATTTTCGAAAATTCGAAGGACCAAAATGTAATTTTCTAAAATTAAGGGTCAATTGGTCAAGATAAGAATATTAGAGGGCCAATTGAGAAATTTTAGAATTTTGGGGGCAAAATTTACTATTTTCTAAAGAAAGGGTAAAATGGTAATTTTAGGAAAATTTACGGACCAAATTGGAAATTTGGGAATTTAAACCCCTTTGTGTGAAATCAAATGATTTTAGGTCCTAAGATAAATTTTAAAGGTTTCGGGACTCGAATTTAAGAAAAACCCGACAATAGGAACTTAAAGTTAAAGAAAAATAACTTTAGGGACCTAATTGTAAATATATGTAAAGTTGGGTTTTCTCCTTAATTTGGAACGAATGAGGGCTATTAGGCCAAAGAATAATGAACAATTGTGTTCATTTCATGTAGGAGAATGAGACATTGAGAATGCTAGTCGTGGTCCAACTTGCTAAGGACGAAGCCCGACTAAGTGGAATTTCACTACACTATCGGGTGAGTGGGATTAAGTATCATACCTGGTTGGGAATGATAAGTACCTCGGTATAAAAACCCATAGCTTAGTGGTATTTTTAATCATCACTACTTAGAGAAAGTGATATGAAATTTATGCGGAAAAACTACTTACTGGTTGTAAGTAGATCATACCTAGTTGGTATGATGAGACTTCCTTGATGGAAGTTGAAAACCCGTTCATCGGTTATGAACGAACATATCCTCATACCGGTAGGTATAATGGACAGTAAAAATCTATTTTTGTCAGAAGTATTCTCCCCTGATTGTGTGCCAATGCTTAAACTATTTGGGAGACCTTCTTGACGAGAGCTCGAATAGCTCTTATAGGCTGTGGGGCCTCGGTTTTGGAACTTGAGGGCTAAAATGCTAGTTTTTGAAAAACTCGAATAGTGGGCCATAGGCCAATGGACACGAGCAGGAGCTCATAAAAGAACTTGATATATATATGTGCCATTAAAACTTAATAAGTGAATTGCTTGGTATTGGTACCAAGGCAGGTCCGACATACTCAGTCAAGTAGCAACAGTGCGACATGATAGGTCTATAGACCAATCGAGATAAATAGCTACATGTTGACTTGAAGGTCGACACCATTGGGACAAATGGCACCACATATTATATGGAAAATGTAAGAAAACTTTGCTTGTGCATGCACCATGAGTACGGGATCATCAAGACGACCATGAGGGGTAGTGATGTGTCCTAAGGGCCCGACCCGGTGAGTATAAGGGCAGATTGTCATTCTAGGTGTCTGTGCGAAATCTGGAGTAGCACCAAGTGCATGAGACCAGGGTGGGGACGGGATGAGGTCTGTCCTCATACGGGCAGAAGAAGTGATTTTGGGATTGTGGATCGAATGTCGCATACATCCACTCATTCCCAGGGTAGAAGTGGTCGTACTTCTATCTGGGTGGCAGGAAAAGTCAATCCGAAGCCACTAGCGGGTTCAATAGTGATACTGACTTGTGAATATGTGTAACCTTCAAGATGAAGGATGTGTGTTGGGTGATGACACACCGGTAACTAAGAAATAAGGGAAAAACTCAAATTTTTAAAGAAAGGGATTTTTGAAAGGAAAGGAGTCTGGCACACTCCATATAAATATTTTTCTTTAAATTTAAAAGTAGACCTTTAAAAAAAACCATTCAATGAGTTGTAGAAACTCATCCCTCTTTTCTACCCCTTTTCAAGAAAATGGAAAATTACTAGAAGTAACACCGAGCCTTACCCTTTGTTAGGTACGCTTAAATTTGTCTTTAAGCTTGCATTTTATTTGATATATATCTTATAGGGAACAAGGTTGGAATTTCACCTGGCTCCTCTTGACTAAAAGAAGGGGGTAACTCCTCTTGATCCGAGAAAGAGTGGCGGGTTGTACACGGGGATCCAACAAAACCGGGTTAGGGCGTGACAATTAGAGTGGTATCAATGCCTAGTTCCCTTGAAAGGTTAAAATAGCCCCAAGTGTAAAAAATTTCTTAGAAATCTAAGAAGATAAAAAAAATGGATGAAAGGTAAGGTGTGAGTTGAAGAAGAACAAGAGTAAAGGAGGTATATCGAGTTTACAAGATAGGTGTGAGTTGAGTATAGGATATACACAGATCGCAAGAACTATAAGTACTTCCTAACTAAAAAGGAATTAAACCCCGCCAGGGGAGACGACTAAAAATGGTGAAGGATTATGATCTTACAATGAATTACCACCCGGAAAGGCTAATGTGGTAGCAGATGCTTAAAATCGCGAGTATTGAATTGAGACGACATAAGTAAAGACAAATTTCACATCCTATTACAATGATTAAGAAGGGAGAGGCGGAAAGGCCAAATACTTGGGAAAAAGGAAGGATGAAAGAAAACCCTTAAAAGGACCAAAGGCTAATTAACGACTAAACTCAAGCCAAGAAAGGGATAGACAAGACTCTCACAATATGGTCAAGAAATCTCGAAAACAAGGAAGATTTATAAGCTCACTAAAGAAAAAGATAGGTACTAGGTATGAATGAGGATGTAGATAAAGTATAAAAGATGTGCCTGTAAGAATTGAGGAGTAAAGGATAGTTGAGAAATCCTATCAAAAGAAAAGAGGAATAAAGTTATACGATCCCTGAAAGGTCTAAAAGCTAAGAGAGACACTCCAGGAGATATTCTAGAAATCAAATGGACAGAGACATGTCCTAGAAAATACCAGGCTGCAAGGGCATGTAAGCCCAACTACCCGAGGAGAATATGACTCAAGTAAGGAAGAGTTGGTTAATAAGCATGATGAGGTCAAATATAACAATTTGGACCAAATTTATAATAGACAACGAATGGAAGAAGGGTTAAAATAGGACAAAAAGTAATAATTACGAAAACTGTGAAAATAAGTACTTAACGCTCGAAAGAACATCGAGCTAAAGGTTTCAATGACCAAGGGGTTAACTAGACACAAGAATGGTTAGGTATCTTAGAATTCCCAAATTTTGAGTATAGAACCTCAAGGGGAGGTATGTTGCTCAAAAGCAAAGAAAGAGATAAAATCTAAGAACATACCCTGAAGTAAGGTACGTTAAGTTATGACAACCTCCATGGAAGGAGTAAATAATACCAAGGGAAAGAGGAATTCCTTATGTGAAGTTTGTAAAAAGGGCTAATTGAAAGAACGAGAGAGGAGTTTGAAGGTTAAGCAAAAAACCAAAGGGACAAAAAAGGAAATGACTCCTCATACAAAGCTACTAATTAAGTTTTGGGGACAAAATTCCTAAAAGGAGGGGAGAGTTGTAAAACCTGCCCTTTTGAGCTAAGGAAAACTGGGAAAAAGAACCAGTCAAATACATAACCAGTTCACAAACCCGATCAATTGTGAATGGGCAATTTAGGAATTTACATCTCCCAAGTGATCCACAGGGTTCAAAATACTATGGAAAAGAACCTTAGGATGAATTGGAAGAGGAAAATTAAACCGGGTTGGGTGAACAGGCTCCAACAAGATTGAACCGAAATTGATAGAGATCGGGCAAAACAAAGGAATTCAACTCTATTGTACTCCAAGGAAATTCATAAACCTTGGGAAGGAACCTTAGAACAAAGTGGGAGAGAAAAACCAGATCGTTTTGGGGTGAACCGGATTGAACCGATTTAAGGACTAAGTCGGTTTATGAACCGGAATCGATAAAAAGATGGTAAACCATGAATTTTATGGACCCTAAGTGACCCAAGTAGTCACAAAAGATATGGAAATGGAATTGTAAAGGAATTGGGGATGAAAACCAAACCGGTTCAGGTGAATCGGATCCGAACCAGTTCGGACTAGTTTGAACCACTATTGAACCGAATCCTAAATTCAATTTTCTAGGTGGCTTAAATAATTCAAATTGGAGATTTGAGGCCACCATTGGATAGAGAATTAATTTAGATAAATTTAGAAATTTTTAGATTTGAAAAACTCGATCGAATGGGGGATAAACCGGCTAGTTTAAGCTTGGAACCCTGTTCGGACCGGTCCGGTCCGGTTCGGAATAGTGTCATCTTCTTCCTCAAGATAACAACACTGTTCACTCACCGAGAAAATGAAGAAACGTCGGCGAAGAAGAAATGCCTCCGTTAGGTATGTTTCAAGTCATCAATTCCTGTAATAACGATGCCAAACGGATGGCCAACGGGTCCCCAAGCTCCCTATATAAAGAGTCCCTCTCCATTCGTCCTCTCCATACCTGAAACGTTCTCTCTCTCTCTCTCTCTTTATTGCGTAGTTTTTTTGTGAAGCTCGAACCAGAGCTCCGATATAGGGTCAATTCTAAGCCAAAGAAAGCGAGGTCGGGTTCATTAGAACCGAGGAGAAGTCAGCTACACGATGGTAGCATCCTTTCGTCTCAAGAGTCGCAAGAGAAGCGTCGGTGTGATCAAACAATGAAGCAGCTCCAACGGACTGAAGCTGTCCTGTTTTGGCCAAGTTGAAATCAGCCAATTTGTGCCCTCCTCAGGCCAAACCAAGCTCTTCTGACACCACCTCAGCCCTTCCACGGTCGAATTAGGAATGAAAGGTAAGCCAATTCGGCTCCCCTTTACAATTTTAGATTGTTGTTGGAGAGAGAGTCGGTCAAATTTCGATGGAGAAATTCTAATCCAATTCGGCATTAATTTATATCATTCTTGATCCTAGGAAGAACCCCTGGAGGAGAGCTACCTATCTAGATAGAGAGCTCCAACCGTCGTGCCCTCACCAGTGAGAAATCGAAGCTTTCTCTCTCTACAGTCTATTTTCCGACAAAACTCCGTTTGAGCTCGTTCCAGCATTAAAATCTACAATTCAAAGTACCTTAGAATTGTATAAACATGTAGGAACTCAATTTCAACTCCAATTTCAATAATTAGTGGTATTTGATCGGTCAATTTGATGAAATCAATTTCGGCAGTGTTGAAAAGTTGGGATTAAGGGAAAATTGGAGAAAATTGGGGAAAATTGGGGATTTTCAAAAATTCGAAGGAGCAAAATGTAATTTTATAAAATTGAGGGTCAATTGGTCAAGATAAGAATATTAGAGGGCCAATTGAGAAATTTTAAAATTTTAGGGGCAAAATTTACCATTTTCTAAAGAAAGGGTAAAATGGTAATTTTAGGAAAATTTAAGAACCCCTTTGTGTGAAATCAAATGATTTGAGGTACTAAGATAAATTTTAAAGGTTTTGGGACTCGAATTTAGGAAAAACCCGGCACTAGGAGCGTAAACTTAAAGAAAAATAACTTTAGGGACCTAATTGCAAATATATGTAAAGTTGGGTTTTCTCATTCATTGGAACGAATGAGGGCTATTAGGCCAAAGAATAATGAACAATTATGTTAATTTCATGTAGGAGAACAAGACATCGGGAATGCAAGTCGTGGTCCAGCTTGCTAAGGACAAAGCTTGACTAAGTGGAATTTCACTGCACTATCGGGTGAGTGGGATTATGTATCATACCCGATTAGGGATGATAAGTACCTCGGTATAAAAACCCACAGCTTAGTGGTATTTTTAATCATCACTACTTAGAGAAAGTGATGTGAAAGTTATGCAGAAAAACTACTTACTAGTTATAAGTAGATCATACCCGGTTGGTATGATGAGACTTCCTCGATGGAAGTTGAAAACCCGTTCATCGGTTATGACCGGAGATGTCCTCGTACCAGTAGGTATAATGGACAGTAAAAACCTATTTTTGTCGGAAGTGTTCTCCCCTGACTGTGTGCCAATGTTTAAACTATTTGGGAGACCTTCTTGACGAGAGCTCGAATAGCTCTTATAGGCTGTGGGGCCTCGGTTTTGGAACTTGAGAGCTAAAATGCTAGTTTTTGAAAAACTCAAATAGTGGGTCATAGGCCAATGGACACGAGCAGGAGCTCGTAAAAGAACTTGATATATATATATATATATATGTGTGTGTGTGTGTGTGTGTGTGCCATTAAATCTTAATAAGTGAATTGTTTGGTCATGGTACCAAGGCAGGTCCGACATACTCAGTCAACTAGCAGCAATGCGACATGACAGGTCTTTCGACCAGTCAAGACAAATAGCTACATGTTGACTTGAAGGTCGGGACCATTGGGACAAATGGCATCACATATTATATGGCAAATGTAAGAAAACTTTGCTTCTGCATGCACCATGAGTACGGGATCATCAAGACGCCAATGAGGAGTAGTGATGTGTCCTTAGGGCCCTGGACGACCCGGTGAGTATAAGGGCAGATCGTCGTTCCTGGTGTCTGTGTGAAGTCTGGAGTAGCACCAAGCACATGAGACCGGGGTGGGGATGGGATGAGGTCTCTGTCCTCATACGGACACAAAGAAGTGATTTCGGGATTGTGGGTCAGATGTCGCGTACATCCACTCATTCCCAAGGTAGAAGTGGTCGTACTTCTATCTGGGTGGTAGGAAAAGTCGCTTTGAAGCCACTAGCAGGTTTAGTAGTGATACTAACTTGCAAATGTGTGTAACCTTCATGATGAAGGATGTGTGTTGGGTGATGACACACTGGTAACTAAGAAATAAGGGGAAAACCCGAATTTTTAAAAGAAGGGATTTTTGAAAGGAAAGAAGTCTAGCAAACTCTATATAAATATTTTTTTTTAAAGTTAAAAGTAGACTTTTTGAAAAAAAAAACCCATTCACTGAGTTGTAGAAACTCACCCCTCTTTTCTACCCCTTTTCAGGAAAAGGAAAAATGACTAGACGTAACACCGCGCCTTACCCTTTGTCAAGTACACTTAAATTTGTATTTAAGCTTGCATTTTATTTGATATATGTCTTATAGGGAACAAGGTTGGAATTTCACCTGGCTTCTCTCGACTAAAAGAAGGGGATAACTCCTCTTGAATTAAGAAAGAGTGGTAGGTTGTTCACGGGGATACAAACAAACCGGGTTGGGGCGTGACAGACCATATCTCGGTCTCGTGCACATAAAACTCAAACACAGAAACTTCAAGAAGTCCCAAACACAACAGCTTCGCGATGTCCAAACACATAAACTCCATGGAGTACAAACACAGAACTCCGTGGAGTACAAACACAGAACTCCGTGAAGTATAAACACAGAACTCCATGGAGTACAAACATAGAACTCCATGACTAACTAGTATGATGAGAAACACACACCCAATAGTTTCACTTTCCCTTATTGCCACCATGTCATCCAGCAGCCCTTAGGACGCATCACTACCCCTCTTGGGTGTCTTAATTGTCCCAAATCTCAAGTGCATGCACAAACAAAGTTTTTCTCAAAAGCCATTTAATCTTTGGTGCCACTAGTCCAACAATCCTGACCCTCAACTCGACCTACAACTGTTTATCTTGACTAGTTCGTCGACCTGTCATGTCGCACTACCGCTAGTCCATCGAGTATGTCGGTCCTATTTTGGTACCATGGCCAATCGATCATTTAAGTTTTATGGCTCCAATTCATGTTTTTTTATGAGCTCCTGCTCGTGCAACTAGCCTAGGGCCCATTGTTTGAGATTTTCAAAACCGAGCATATTAATCCCCTAAGTTCCAAAACCAAGGCCTCCAGCCTAACAGAGCTAAACAAGCTCCCGTCAAGAAGGTCTCCCAAAATGTTTAAGCAGTGTCACACAATTAGGGGAGATCACTTCTGACAAAATATACTTTTCAGCTGTCCATCATACTTACCGAGTATGAGGACATCTCTGCTCATAACCGATGAATGGGTTTTGCACTTCCTTCGAGAAAGTTTCATCATACCAACCGGGTATGATCTACTTATATTAGTAAGTAGTTTTTCCGCATGATTTTCACATCACTCCTCTTAGGTGTGATGTTTAAAATGTCACTTAGCAGTGGGTTATCATTTCCAAGGTGCTTATCATCCCAACCGAGTATGATATAAAAATCTCACTCACAATAGGTAAGTGGTTTTTAGCTTAATTTTCTCATCACCCAAATGGAGTATGATGTCAAAAGTCCTACTCACTCGTGAAAGTGTTGGCATACCTTTCAGCTGTAGGAGGACTGTGGAAGTGTTGGGAGGGCTTGGTTTGGCTTGAGAAGGGCTCGAAATAGATGATTTCAGCTCGGTCGAAACAGGGTAGCTTCAGTCCGCCAGAGCTAATTCAATGTTTGATCACGTCGGTGCTTCTCCGGCAACCCTCAGAGCAAATGGAGACTAAAGGCATGTAGCTGACTTCTCCCTTGTTATAAAGAACCCGACCTCACCTTGTTTGGCTTAGAAAAGTGCCCAAGTTAGAGCTCTGGTTCGAGCTTCACCGGAAATTGGAGCAGCTAAGATAGAATGGAGTTTTCAGGTGTCGAGAGGATGAATGAAGAGGGGCTCTTTATATAGGAAGCTCGGGGACTTCTCAGTCATCCGATTGGCACCTTAATGGCGATCATTCATTGCTTGAATGTCACGCACTGACCTAGTTTGGTCGGATCCCCATGATCAACCCACCACTCTCCTGGTTTATTTAAGGGTTTTCCATTGTTATAAATAGTAAAGAGTAAGACGTCCTTTAAACATGCACCTTTCCTGAAATAACATAAATCAAAATTGAATAAAATTTTAAATTTATCATACCTATCACACAGGCATATCAGATGGTGGTCCTTGAGAATAGGTTTTCTAGGATTTCCTAAAAAGGGATATGAGGGAGGTGGTGAGTACAACGACTCAGTGAATGGGTTTCAAAGTTTAACTTTTAGGAAAAAGAGTTTTTTGGTGTGTGCAAGACTCCTTATTTCCTTTAAAAAAATCCTTTCATTTCAAATCTCGATTTTATTACCATTTCTTATTAATTATGGTGTGTCATGACCCAACATACATTCTTCATCATGAAGGTCAATCACACAATCGTAGGCCAGTACGTCCACTGAACCCACTTGTGGGATCGAAGCGACTTTACCGGCCACCTAGATAGAAGTACGTCTACTTCTACCTTCAGAATGAGTAGATGTTCACGACATGCGACCCTTAATCCTGAAATAATTCTCCGTGTCTATATGAGGACAAAGACCTCATCTCGACCCCACCCCGGTCTCATGAGCTTGAAGCTACGTCGAGCTTCGAAAGGTCACCTGGTCTGATGAACTGCCCTTATACCCACGAGGTTGTCTAGGTCCCTAGGACACATCACTACTCCTCTTAGGAATCTTGAAGGTCCCATAATCACAATGCATGCACAATTAGTATTTTCACATCACGCCATATAATTTGTGGTACCACTGGTCCAACGACCACGACCTTCAACTCAACCTGCAACTATTTGTCTTGACTAGTCTAGAGACCTATCATGTCGCACTACCACTAGTTGACTAAATATGTCAGCCCTGTCTTGGTACTATGGCCAAACAATTCATTTATTTAAAGTTTTATGGCATATAACTCATATTTTTTTACGAGCTCCTGCTCGTGCCCAATGGCCTATGGCCTACTCTACGAGAATTAAAAAAATGGGCATACTTTGAAACCGAGGCCCAAGTTCCAAAACCTAGGCCTCCGGCCTATATGAGCTATTCGAGCTCCCCTCAAGAAGGTCTCCCAATTCGTTTAAGCAATGGCATACAGTCAGGAGAGAACACTTCTGACAAAAATATATTTTCAACTATCCATCATACCAATCGAGTACAAGGATATGTCTGCTCATAACCGATGAACGGGTTTTGCACTTCCTCTAAGAAAGTTTAATCATATCAACCGGGTATGATCTACTTACAACTAGTAAGTAGTTTTTCTGTGTCATTTTCACATCACTCCTCTAAGTTGTGATGTTTAAAATACCATTAAGTAATGGGTTTTCATTTCCGAGGTACTTATCATCCGAACCGTGTATGATATAAAAATCCCACTCACCCGATCATGAAGTGAATTCCACTCGACCGGTTCTTTGTATTCACGTGAGCTTGTCCTTGTTGGCGTTCTCGGTACTTCATGTTCCTACACGATATGAACATCCTTGTTCATTTTCTCTCAGCCTAATAGCCATCATTCATTCAAATAAATGAGAAAACTAAACTTTTTATTTATTTGCAATTAGGTCCCTAAAGTTATTTTTCTTTAACTTTAAGTCCCCAATGCCGATTTTTCCTCAAATTGAGTCCCGAAAATTTTAAAATTCATCTTAGGATCTCAATTTATTCAATTTCATAAAAAGGGGTTCAAGTTTCCCAAATTCCCAATTTGGCCCCCAAATTTTCAAAAATTACCATTTTGCCCATCCTTTACAAAAATGGTAAGTTTTAACCCAAAAATAATAAAATTGCTCAATTGGCCCTCTAACATTCTTATCATGCACAATTGACCCTCAATTTTACAAAATTTGCATTTTGGTCCCTTGAATTTTGAAAATTACCAAATTTTCCCCCAAATTCAACTTCCTAACACAACCTTATTTGATTTCATCAAATTGATCAATCAAACACTTCTAATTGTTGAAATTGAAGTTAAAATTGAGTTTCTACATCTTCATACGATTCAATAGCACTTTGAATAGCAAGTTTTGAAGCTGGAACGAGCTCAAACCGAGCTTCGCCAAAAAAATAGATCGTAGAGAGAGAAATCTTCAATTGCTCACTAGTGAGAGTGCAACGGTCTGAGCTTTCTATCGGGGCAGATAGCTCTCCTCCTAAGGTTACTCCTAAAATCAAGAATAGCATCAATTTATGCCAAATTGGATTATAATTTTGTCATTGAAATTTTGCCAGCTCTCTCTCTAACACTGGTCGAAAATTGTAGAGTGGAGCCAAATTGGCTTATCTTTCAGTCCTAATTCGGTCGTGGAAGGGCTGAGGAAGTGTTGGGAGAGCTTAGTTTGGCCTAAGGAGGGCTCAAGTTGGCCGATTTTAGTTCGGCCGAAATAGGGCAGCTTCGGTCCACCAAAGTTGCTTTACTGTTCGATCACGCTGGCGCTTCACCGACGACCCTCGGAGCAAATGGAGACTACAAGCGTGTAGCTGACTTCTCCCCAGTTCTAAAGAACCCGACCTCGCCTTGTTTGGCTCAGAAAAGAGCCCAAGTCGGAGCTCTAGTTTAGGCTTCTCTGAAAAATGGAGCAGTTGAGAGAGAATGGAGTTTTCAGGTGTGGGGAGGATGAATGAGGAGGGGCTCTTTATATAGAAAGCTCGGCGACTTCTTTGCTGTCTGATCCTCACCTTAATGGCGGTCATTCATTACCTGAAACTCCCTGTCCAGAGACTTTTTAGCTTCATCGGAGTTGTGTGATTTTTCGGCAAGTGAAAAGTGTTGTCATCTGAAGGAAGAAAACGACACTGTTTCGAACCGGACCGGACCGGTCTAAACTAGGTTCAAAACTTAAACCGGCCTGTTCAACACCAATTCGACTGGATTTTTCAAATTTCAAAATTTCAAAATTCATGTTCTATTCAATGGTAGCCTCAAATCTCAAATTTGAAATTTTTAAGCTACCTAGAAAAATAAATTTAGAATTCGGTTCAATAGTGGATCAAATCGGTCCAAACCGGTTCAATCCGGTTCGGATCTAGTTCACCTAAACCGGGTTGGTTTTCATCTCCAATTCACTCTCAAGTCCATTTTCATGACTTTTGGGACTCTTTGGGTCACTCGGGATCCATAAATTTCCCGGTTTACCCTCTCTCTATCGGTTCCAGTTCATAAAGCGACTGGTTCATAAACCGATTCAATCCGGTTCAGATTCGGTTCACCCGAACCAGTTTGGTTTTTCTCTTCCAATTTGTCCTAAGGTTCCTTTCCAAAGTTTATGAACCATTTTGAGTCAATTGGGAGTTGTAAATTCTCCAATTTGCCCATTTCCTAATAATAGGGTTTGTGAACATGTTCGATTTTCTCACTCGGTTTGACCGGTTCTTTTCCCGGTTTTCCTTAACTCCAAAGAGTGGGGTTTACAACTCTCCCCTCCTTTTTGGAGTTTTGTCCCCAAAATTTAATTAACAATCTTTGCATGAGAAACACTTTCTTTTGATGTCCACTTGGTGTTTGCTTAACATGCAGACTCTTCTCTTGTTCTTTCAATTAGTCCTTTTTATATCATTCACTTAAGGAATTTCTTTTCCTTTATATTATTTACTCCCTCCATGATGTTTATCATATCTAGACATACCTTACTCAAGGGTATATCCTTAGATTCACATCTTTCTTTGCTTAGAGCAACAATTTTTTTCTTTGAGGTCTTGTACTCAGGATTGGGAGTTCCTAGATACCTAACCATTCTGTGTCTATCTAACCTCTTGGTCATTGAAACCCTTAGCTCGATATTCTTTAGAGCGCCACTTACTTGTTTTCATGGGTTTCTTTGTTATCACCTTTTTGTTTTATTTCGACTCCTCCTTCATCCATTGTTCATTACAATTTCAGTCCAAATTTTATGTTTGACCTGGTCATGTTTACTAACTGACTCTTCCTTATTTTGAGTCATGTTTTCCTTAAGACTGTTGGGTTTACATGCCCCTTATAGCATGATATTTTCTAGATCTTGTCTATATTTCCATTAGATTTCTAGGATACCTCCTTTAGGGATATTCCCAACTTTCCAACCTCTCAGGGATTGTATAACTTCATCCCTCTTTTCTTTTGGTAGTATTCCCTGATTACCTTTTTCGTTATCCAATCAACTTACAAAATTGTGTCGGTTCTCCTTACCCACTCATCCTTTCTCAACTTCCTTATTGAGTCTTTTTGGTTCCAATGATTTGATTTCCTCAATAGTTTATCGACAAGCTAAGATTCTTTACTTCTTTAGTCCTTGTCATTCTTTATCCAAGGATTTTTCCTTATTCCTTAATCCACTTTCACTTACTCATAATCATTTCATGGTTCTTCATTCTAAAATAATCACTTTCGATCTATGTGTTGATTCCTTTGCTAGGGAAGGTTCTCTTCTTCCAGTTTCATTCTCTACTATGTCCCTCACAATAGAGATTTTCATCTTAGAAGCTACATGCTCAACCTTCTTATCATTCCTTGTAGGGTTCTTTCTTCATTTCTTCGAACCCCTATCTATGTTAGGGCATTTGTCCGCTTTGGATCATTCTCTATCCATAACTTTTATTTCTTTCACCTCAGTTTGCGCTTCATTTGCAAGTTCATTTCTTTGGGCCTCACTACTTGGTTCCATTTCCTTTCAGTTTGGTTACATATGTTGTTCTAGTGTTTCCTTCCTTGGTAGAACTTTTCCCTTCCTTCCAAAATTCTTTTTAATTTGCTCTAAGAATTATATACTCTTAAATGACATCCTTGGACGTCGTCTACTCCTATTTTACCTTTACTCCTGAAATCTTGCGGCACATCTTTTGTACTATATCCTCATCCTCACTTTTACTCCAGTACATGCTTATTTCATTTAAGGAGAGTTCAAACCTTCCTTGTTTCAGGAGTTCTTGACCATTATATGGTAGACTTGCCTACTCTTCTCTCGACTTGAGTTTAGTCGTTAATTTGGCCCTTAATCTCTTTAGGGATTTTCTTTTATTCTTCTTTTTCTCAATGTTTGGCCTTTCCACCTCTCCCTTCTTTGTCGGAGCTTAAATTGTGACCATCGTGAGTATCAGTTCATTAACTGCCTCGTCCTAACCATTCCTTTGGTCTTAGGGTAGTTTTTTCTCGAGTCTTCTTGCCCTAGATGTCCAACTTGATGCCCTTTTAGAGTGTAGTCCTTCCTACTTCCCAGTCTTCCTTAGGGCATTATTTATTCACATTGATTTTCTTGTTGTTACAACTTGCTTCCTTCCGCCATGTTGGTTGAAACTCCTATTCGGTTTCATAGACCTTTTCCAAGGTAAGTCGTACTTGCAATCCCAAGACATTCCATTTTTCATCAAATGTTCGACTTGTTTTCTCTTGTGGATGCTCTCCCTTCTTTGCTCCTAAATTATTGGAATTTTCTTCTTTAAGGGAGAGTTCTCTTCATTCTATTTGTAGTTTACCGAGGTCCTACCTTCAACCCTTTTTCCTTCCTACCACTAGGATTTTGAAGAATTTCCTCCTGACTATGGTTGAAATGACAAGCTAGAGTCGTGTTTCTTGGAATGGTACCCTTTTGGATTTCTATAACTGTGGGGCATTTATTCTTGGATGGTGTTGTTCTAAATCCTAGTGGTGTGGAATAGTCCCTTACTTTATGCACCTTGTAATAGGTCATTTTCTTGCCTAGTGATTTCTCCAAGAGCTCCCCTAAACTCCTAACCTTGACAATTTTCTTGTTATGCTTTCTTTGCCTAACAATTTCCTTGGTTCATTCCCCTATTTGGGATGAGAATCTTCTTGGTTTCCATAGTGTCTAAGGAAATGCAGGGTTGTTCAGTTACCTTCCGTGGGAAGTCTTCCTACAGCTGAGGTGCATGGTCATATTATTTTAAGAGATACGGTTTTAGAAACTTGGAATTCTTTATTATTGGAGAGGTTGTACAATAGGTTGGGGTCTTAGCCCTCATTACAAAAGTGTTTTAGATGGGAAGCTATTGGGCTCTTTGACAAGAGTCTTCTTTAGTAAGGTTATAAGCCCTCGATGGCATTCCTAGCCTTAGGATTATCTTCCTTCATACTTAGGATTGTGACCTCAAAAATTCTTGGCACCATCCCTCTGGATACTTCCCACTAATGTCTCATGGTTCTTTGGGACTTCTCGGGTATTTTAGGGTGATTTCCCTACGGGGACAGAGTGTTGGATGGTGTTGGCAATGCCAGTCCTAGTTTTTTTGGTTTCTCTCTTGGGAGCCATCTGAAAATTTTAAAATCAATCCTATTAGTTACTATATTTTCTAGTTTTGAATATTTATTCGAGAAAACAAGCTCTGATACCACTAAAGTTGTCACGCCCTGACCTAGTTTGGTCAAAACCCTTAATAAACCAGGAGAGTGGCGAGTTACTCACGGGGATCCGACCAAACCAGGTCGGGGCGTGACAACTTAAGTGGTATCATAGCCTATTTCCTCTAATACATAATCAAGACTAGAAAATATAGTAACTAATAGGATTGATTTTAAAATTTTCAGAATGGCTCCCAAGAAAGGAACCAAGAGAACTAGAGCTGCAGTCTCCAATACTGCCCAACCACCCCTACCTATGGAAACTCCCGGAGGAGCCCAAACAACCCCTCCTGGACTTAGCACGGAACACCAGAGTTTGTACAAGGAGTTCACTCGTGTATTTAGGCAACCTAACCTCGTCCCTGAGGAAGTCACCAATTCTTGGGTTGAACTAGAGGAAGTGCAATCCCATCCTCCTCTTGTTAACCATCCCCCTCTAGTAGACATCCCCAAAAATCTCAAAACTCTCCGTTAACTGGGGTGTAAACCTTTCCACTGAGAGAAAGATGCTGGTGTCGCCATGGATTGGCTGGCGAACATTAAGAAGCTGATGGGGATCGTCGGGATACCACTAGAGGACATGGTGATCTTGACAAAATTCTTCCTAGAAGGAAGTGGTGGGACAATGTCTGGAACTTACATACCTCCACCCCCACATGGGAGCAATTTGAGGAGAGATACGGGGAGGAGTACCTGGCTCCTCATTTGATTAATGAGAAGAAGCAAGAGTTCATCCGACTTCGGCAAGGGCTTAACTTCATATCGGAGTACGAAATGAAATTCAACGAGTTAAGACCCCTTGCTCCTGACCTAGCTAGGTCGGCATATATATGCCAACAGTTTGTGGACGAACTCAATATGGACATACGAGATCATATGGGAGTACTAGGATGCCTCACGGACCTGGCGGCGGTAATCAGTATGGCTCATGAGTGTGAGCGACTAGTGCAGACCCAATGCCATCAGATGGAGCAAAGGACCCGGAAGGAGGACAAGGGTCAAAACCCTCAGGGAGGACGGAAAGAGCATAATGGTCCAAAGTGGGGAAATAGAATGGCATTCTAAAGGAGAAAGAACATGCCACCATCTCCCCCAAGAGTAGTCCCCACCTTGCCTCAAGGAAACCCTCCATGTCCAAGGTGTCAAAGGAACCATGAGGGAGCATGCTTGACCTACTTTGCATGCGAACAAGTGGGGCACTTTGCAAAGGAATGCCCCACTCTAAGAGAGAACAAGTAGAGGAATGCCCTTGGACCACCACAAGGGAACCCTAAGAATCCTAGGCCTGACGCTATAGCTAGAGTACTAACTAGGGTATACAACCTCATCCAAGAAGAGGCTATGAAAGACCCTAGTACTATAGTGGGTACATCCTAAAACCCTCCCAATTAGTTCAAGAAAAACTTGTAATTAAAAGTTTTATTCAATAAAGAAAACATTTCCCCTTAATTTATACATTTCTTCAATCAGGGTATGTGCAATTATAGAGACAATAAGTCTACACCCTCTTCGACTCAGGAGCTGAGAGATCCTTCTCAAGGAAGATTTGATTTCAAGTGTACCCCTAGAACCTACTCCACTAGAACAAAGTCTCAACATCCCCACACCCTTAGAAGAGGGGTTAAATAGGAATAAGCAATTAAAAGGATATGAGATAGAGATTGAAGGAATCAAACTTGAAGCATATTTGATTCCATTACCCTTAAAGGAAGTAGAAGTAATCCTTGGGATGGATTGGTTAAGTAACCATCAGGACAGGATGGACTGTGGATAAAGACAGTGACCTTCCACACTCCCAAGGCAAGCGAACTAAAGTTCCAAGGAGATCGAAGGAAAGGTGAGGTACAGATGGTGTCCCATATGAAAGCCTAAAAAATGATACAAAAAGGTTGTACAGCTTTCTAGGCCATGGTCATTCACGAAGAGTCTAAAGAGAAGAAAATTGAAGACATTTCGGTGGTTAAACACTATCCGGAAGTATTTCCAGAAGAATCATCCGGATACCTCCAAGTCGGCAAGTGGAATTTACCATAGAGATTATCCTAGGAACCAACCTCATATCCCTAAGCTCCTTATCACATGGCTCCAGCAAAACTGAAGGAATTGAAGGAGCAGTTGGACGAATTATTGGAGAAGGATTTTATATGACCTATCCAGTCTCCATGGGGTGCACCCATCCTATTCATAAAGAAAAATGATGAAAGAATGAGACTATGCATTGACTATAGGAAGTTGAACCAGGTCACCATCAAGAAAAAAATAACCACTCTCGCGGATTTATGACCTATTCAACCAATTAAAAGGAGCAGCTTACTTCTCCAAAATAGACCTTCGTTCGGGCTATCACCAACTTAGGATCCAAGAGGAAGACATTCCCAAGATGGCATTTCGATCTCGATATGGACATTATGAGTTCAAAGTGATGTTGTTCGGATTAACGAATGCCCCTGCAACCTTCATGGATTTGATGAACTGTGTGATCCAACCACACTTGGATAGGTTTGTGATAGTATTCATAGTAGACATTCTTATATACTCACAAACTAGGTTGGAGCATGAAGAACATTTAGCAAGCACCTTAGAGATATTGAAGGAAAATAACTTATATGCAAAATTCTCCAAGTGTGAGTTCTGGCTATAGGAGGTAGGATTCTTAGAACATATAGTGTCCAAGGATGGAGTCAAGGTAGATCCAGCAAAGGTAAAAGCCATATCAGATTAGAAAGCACCAAGGAATCCTTCAGAGATACGAAGTTTCTTAGGTCTGGCAAGATACTACAAAGGGTTCGTGCAAGACTTTTCTAAGATAGCAGCTCCTCTGACTCGGCTCACTAGGAAAGGAGTTGAGTATAAGTGGGATGAAAGTTGTGAGAAGTCTTTCTTAGAGTTGAAGACTCAATTGACAACCGCACCAGTACTCTCCCTACCTGACCCAAATGCAGGAGAGTACACCATCTATAGTGATGCATTCGGATAGGAACTCGGATGTGTACTAATGCAACAAGGAAAGGCCATTGCTTATGCCTCATGACAATTTAAGGTACATGAGAGAAACTACCCAACCCATGATATGGAATTAGCTGCGATAGTGTTTTCCTTGAAGATTTGGTGACACTACCACTACGAGGTTAAGTGTAGGATATACACTGATCACAAGAGTCTTAAGTATTTCTTGACTTGGAAAGAGTTAAATCTCTGCCAAAGGAGATGGTTAGAATTGGTGAAGGATTACGATCTTATGATAGAATATCACCCCGGAAAGGCAAATGTGGTGGCAGAGGCCTTAAGTCACAAATATCAGACTGAGGCAGCACAAATAAAGATGAGCTACATACCCTTTTTGCAATAATTTGGAAGGATGGAGGTGGATTTGAGGATAGACAAGCAGGAGAAGTGCCTGATGGCCAATGTGGTGGTAAGGCCTAGTCTAAGTGAGCAAATTAAGGCTCAAACAGAAAATTGATAAGGAACTCCAAACTTATTTGGATCAGGTTAATAGAGAAACGAAACCAGACTACGACCTAAGAGGTGATGGAGTGCTAACCTACAAGAGTAGGGTTTGTGTGCCTCAAGATAAGGAGTTGAAGAGGTTAATTATGGAAAAGGCACACGATTCGGTGTATGCAATGCATCCGGGCAGTACTAAGATGTACCACATCCTCAAACAAGGATATTGGTGGAAGGGCATGAAGAGGGATATTGCGGAATATGTAGCTTGATGCTTGTCCTATCAGCAGATTAAAGCTGAGCATCATAAACCATAAGGACTGTTGCCACCCTTACCAATTCCGAAATAGAAATGGGAGCACATTACCATGGACTTTGTCACCAGACTACCTATGACAAGAAAGGGTCGAGATGCAATTTGGGTCATCATGGATAGATTAACCAAATCAGCTCATTTTCTCCCTATAAGAGTGACGGATATAGTGGAACAACTGGTCGTCTTATACATGAGGGAGATAGTGAAACTCCATGACGTTATGGTGAGTATAGTATCAGATAGAGATCCAAGATTTACTTTAAGGTTCTGGCCAAGCTTACAAAGTGCCATGGAAACCAAGCTCCACATAAGCACGGCATTTCATCCTCAAATTGATGGGTAGTTTGAGCGAACCATTCAAACCTTGGAGGATATGCTAAGAGTGTACGTACTCACCATGAATAAAGGGTGGGAGGAATACTTGTGCCTAATGGAATTTGCTTACAATAATAGCTATCAGGCCAGTATTTAGATGACTCCCTATGAAGCCCTTTATAGACGACCATGTCGTACCCCTCTATTTTGAGAAGAAGTGTGAGAAAGGAAGTTGGAAAGGGAAAAATTAATCAAGGATGCCACAGAGAAAATAAAACTAATCAGGAGTCACCTTAAGACTGCACAGGACAAGTAAAAGAGTTATTCGGATCATCGAAGGAAAGATCTGGAGTTTGATGTGGGAGATCAAGTATTTCTCAAGGTGTCCCCATGGAGGGGAATACTTAGGTTTCAACAAAGGGGAAAGTTGAAACCGAGGTATATCAGCCCATATCCCATCATTCAAAGGATAGGACCGGTGGCTTATAAATTGGAACTACCGCCATACCTGCAGAGAATACACAATGTATTCCATATCTCTATACTTCAAAAGTATCAGCCTGATCCAAGCCATATATTGGACCGACCTCCACCGGAGCTGGATGATAACTTGACCTATTAAATGGAACTGGTACAAATCATCGACCAGAGGGATAAGAACTTAAGAAATAAGAGGATTCCTACGGTCAAGGTTCTATGGCAAAACAGACCCATGCAAGAAGAGACATGGTAAACTGAAAGTGTAATGGGAGATAGTTACCCTCAATTATTTGGCAGGTAATTATTTTGGTGACAAAACACCTAAAAGGAGGGGAGAGTTGTAAACACCGTCCTTTGATAATAAGAAAAATCAGGGAAAGAACCGGTCATTCCCAAAGAGAAAATCGAGTCAGTTTATAAATAGGAACCGATAGAGAAAGGGCAAATTGGGAAATTTATGGATCCCAAATGACCTAAATAGTCACAAAAAGTAATGAAAATGGCTTTAGGATGAATTAGAGATAAAAACCAAACTGGTTCACATGAACCAAATCTGAACTAGATTGAACTAGTTTGAACCGGTTTGAACCACTATTGAATAGAATGATAATATCATTTTTCTAGGTGGATTAGAAAATTTAAATTAGAGAATTGAGGCCACCATTAGATAGAGAATGAAATTAGATGAATTTTGAAATTTTTAATTTTGAAAAACTTTGTTGAATTAGGCCTGAACCGGATAGTTTAAGCTTTGAATCCGGTTCGGTCCGACTCGGAACAGTGTCGTCTTCTTCCTTTAGATGATAGCACTGTTCACTCGCCGAAAAATCGAGTAGTGCCGGCGAAGATGAAAAGTCTCCAACCAGGGAGTTTTAGGCAATGAATGATCGCCATTAAGGCGCCAATCGAATGGCCAAGAAGTCCCCGAGCTTCCTATTTAAAGAGCTCCTCCTCATCCATCCTCCTTACACCTAAAAACTCCACTCTCTACCTATTGCTCAATTTTTCTGTGAAGCTCAAGCCAGTGCTCCAACTTGGGTATTTTTCTAAGCTAAAGAAGGCATGGTTATGTGCTTTGGATTTGGGGAGAAGTCAGCTACATGCCTGTAGTCTCCATTTGCTCCGAGGATCACCAGAGAAACGTTGACGTGATAGAATAGTGAAGCAGATCCGGCAGACCGAAGCTGCCCTATTTTGTACAAGCTAAAAATGGCCAATTCGAGCCCTCCTCAAGCCAAACCATGCCCTCCCAACACCTCCACAACCATCCTACAGTTGAATTAGAGTAGAAAGGTAAACCAATTTGGCTCCACTCTGTAAATTCCGATCGGTGCTAGAGAGATAACCAATAGATATTTACTAAGAAAATTCTCCCTATATTCGACATGAATTGAGGTGATTCCTGATCCTAGGAAGAACCTCAGGATAAGAGTTATCTGCCCAGATTGAACGCTCGGACCGCTGCGCCCCCGACGATAAGCTTTTGTGGCTTTCTTTCTCTACGTTCAGTTTTATAGCAAATCTTCGCTTGAGCTCATTTCGGCGTCAAATGGTGAGATTCAAAGTGCAATTGAATTGTACGGAGGTGTAGAAACTCCAATCTAACTTTAATTTCAACAATTAAACTCATTTGATTGGTCAATTTAAATAAATCAAATTCGGTTGAGTTGAGAGATTGGAATTGGGTGAAAAATTGGGGAAATTTTGGGGATTTCAAAAATCCAAGGAACTAAAGTGCAATTTCATAAAATTGAGGGCCGATTGGGCATGATAAAGATGTTAGAGGACCAATTGCTCAATTTTTGGAATTTTTGGGGTGAAACTTACCATTTTTGTAAAGTAGGGGCAAAATGGTAATTTTGGAAAAGTAGCTCTGATACCATGTGAGAAGAGGTATTGTAGACTGATAAGGGGTCGAGCCCATGTCTACTTAAAAGCCATGACTTGTAAGTAGTGGTAGCTTTCTAACCTTATAAACCCACAACACTTCTTTATATTATCCAATGTGAGATCTTATTCTCAACACTGCGTTATCGGGTGAGTGGGATTTTATATCATACCTAGTTAGAATGATAAGCACCTCGAAAATGAAAACCCACTACTAAGTGGAAATTTTAAACTCCACACATGAATGGAATGATGTGAAAATTACACGAAAAAACTATTTACCGATTGTAAGTAGATCATACCCGGTTGGCATGATGAACTTCCTGGAAGGAAGTATAAAACCCATTCATCAATTATGAGTGGAGATGTCCTCACACCCGGTTGGTGTGATGGACAATCAAAAGATTATATTTTTGTCGGAAGTACTCTCCCCTGACTGTGTGCCACTACTTAAACTTTTTGGGAGACCTTCTTAACATGAGCTCGAATAGCTCAGATAGACCTGGAGTTTGATGTGGGAGATCAAGTATTTCTCAAAGTGTCTCCATGGAGGGGAATACTTAGGTTTCAACAAAGGGGAAAGTTGAATCCAAGGTATATCAGCCCATATCCCATCATTCAAAGGATAGGATTGGCGGCTTATAAATTGGAACTACCTGCATACCTGCAAAGAATACACAATGTATTCCATATCTCTATGCTTCAAAAGTATCAGCCTGATCCAAGCCATATATTGGACCAGCCTCCACCGGAGCTGGAAGATAACTTGACCTATCAAATGGAACCGATACAAATCATCGACCAAAGGGATAAGAACTTAAGGAATAAGAGGATTCCTATGGTCAAGGTTCTATGGCAAAATGGACACGTGCAAGAAGATACATGGGAAACTGAAAGTGTAATGAGAGACAGTTACCCTCAATTATTTGGCATATAATTGTTTTGGGGACAAAACCCCTAAAAGGATGGGATATTTGTAAACCCCGTCCTTTGATAATAAGAAAAATCGGGGAAAGAACCGGTCATTCCCAAAGAGAAAATCGAGTCGGTTTATAAATAGGAACTAATAGAGAAAGGGCAAACTGGGAAATTTATGGATCCCAAATGACCTAAATAGTCACAAAAAGTCATGAAAATGGCTTTAGGATGAAATGAAGATAAAAACCAAACCGATTCACGTGAACCGAATCTAAACCAGTTTGGACCGATTTGAACCACTATTGAATAGAATGCTATATCATTTTTCTAGGTGGCTTAGAAAATTCAAATTGGAGAATTGAGGCCACCATTAGATAGAGAATTAAATTAGATGAATTTAGAAATTTTTAATTTTGAAAATTTTGGTCGAATCAGGCCTGAACCAGACGGTTTAAGCTTTGAATCTGGTCCGATTTGAAACAGTGTCGTCTTCTTCCTTCAGATGATAGCACTGTTCACTCGTCGAAAAATCAAGTAGTGCTGACGAAGATGAAAAGTCTCCGACCAGGGAGTTTTAGGCAATGAATGATCACCATTAAGGTAATCGAATGGCCAAGAAGTCCCCAAGCTTCCTATTTAAAGAGCCCCTCATCATTCATCCTCCTTACACCTGAAAACTCCACTCTCTACCTATTGCTCCATTTTTCAGTGAAGCTCAAGCCAAAGCTCCAACTTGGGCATTTTTCTAAGCTAAAGAAGGCATAGTCGGGTGCTTTGGATTCGGGGAGAAGTCAGCTACATGCCTGTAGTCTCCATTTGCCCCAAGGATCACCGGAGAAACGTCGACGTGATAGAATAGTGAAGTAGCTCCGGCAGACCGAAGCTGCCCTATTTTGGTAAAGCTGAAAATGGCCAATTCAAGCCCTCCTCAAGCCAAACCATGCCCTCCCAACACCTCCACAACCATCCTACAGTTGAATTAGAGCGGAAAGGTAAGCCAATTTGGCTCTACTCTATAAATTCCGATCGGTGCTAGAGAGAGAACCAATGGATATTTACTAAGCAAATTCTCCCTATATTTGACATGAATTAAGGTGATTCTTGATCCTAGAAAAAACCTCCGGATAAGAGTTATCTGCCCAGATTGAAAGCTTGGACCGTTGCGCCCCCAATGATAAGCTTTCGAGGCTTTCTCTCTCTACGTTCAGTTTTCCAGCGAAACTCCATTTGAGCTCATTTTGGCATCAAATCATGCGATTCAAAGTGCAATTGAATCGTATGGAGGTGTAGAAACTCCAATCTAACTTTAATTTCAACAATTAAACTCATTTGATTGGTAAATTTGAATAAATCAAATTCAGTTGAGTTGAGAGATTGAAATTGGGTGAAAATTGGGGAAATTTTGGGGATTTCAAAAATCCAAGGAACTAAAGTGCAATTTCATAAAATTGAGGGCCGATTAGGCATGATAAAGATGTTAGAGGACCAATTGGTCAATTTTTGGAATTTTTGGGGTGAAACTTACCATTTTTGTAAAGTAAGGGCAAATGGTAATTTTGGAAAATTTGGGGACCAAATTGGAAATTTGGGAAACTTGAACCCCTTTTTGTGATTTTGAAAAAAAACGAGGTTCTAAAGTGAATTTTAGAGGTTTCAGACTCAATTTTGGGAAAAATCGGCATTAGGGACCTAAAGTTATAGAAAAATAACATTAGGGACCTAATTGTAATAAATCAAAAAGTTTGAGAATTTCATCAAATTACGATGAATGAAGGCTAATAGGCCATGGGATAATGAACAAGAATGTTCATATCATATAGGAACACGAAGTACCATGAACGCTAGCAAGGACAAGTTCGCGTGAAGACAAAGAACCAGTTAAGAGGAAATCATTGCATGTAAGAAGGTTTTGTGAGTCAATAAGGGGTTGTACCCATTTCTACTTAAAAGCCATGACTTGTAAGTTGTGGTACCTTTCCAAACTTATAAACCCACAACACTTCTCTATATTATCCAATGTGAGATCTTATTCTCAACACTCGCCCTCAAGTGCAACATGGATACACTTGCCACGTGCAATTCTCAACACCCGTCATCAACAACTGTCTACGAGCTAGGTATTATCCTTCCAGTCTTGGACGAGGGGGGAACAATGGCCTCGAGTTGGGTATTTTTACTCCTCCATCCATACTCAAGCAAACCACGAGTCGGGTTTCCAGTCTCGGGTCAGGTACGGGTGCGAGCACACTAGCTCTGATACCATGTGAGAAGAGGTATTGTGGACCGATAAGGGGTCGAGCCCATGTCTACTTAAAAGCCATGACTTGTAAGTAGTTGTACCTTTCCAACCTTATAAACCCACAACACTTCTTTATATTATCCAATGTGAGATCTTATTCTCAACACTGTGTTATCGGGTGAGTGGGATTTTATATCATACCCGGTTGGGATGATAAGCACCTCGAAAATGAAAACCCACTACTAAGTGGAAATTTTAAACTTCACACTTGAATGGAATGATGTGAAAATTACGCGAAAAAACTACTTACCGGTTGTAAGTAGATCATACCCGATTGGTATGATAAACTTCCTGGAAGGAAGTATAAAACCCATTCATCGATTATAAGTGGAGATGTCTTCACACCTGGTTGGTGTGATAGACAATCAAAAGATTATTTTTATCGGAAGTGCTCTCCCCTGACTATGTGCCTCTGCTTAAACTTTTTGGGAGACCTTCTTAATAGGAGCTCCAATAGCTCAGATAGGCCGAAGGCCTCGGTTTAGGAACTTGGGGCTGATATGCCTGATTTTGATCATCTCATACAGTGGGGCCAAGGCCAGTTGGCACGAGCAGGAGCTCGTAAATAAATATGAGTTTAAGCCATGAAAACTTTAAATGAATGATATGTTTGGCCATGGTACAAAGACAAGACCGACATACTAAATGGACTAGTGGCAATGAGACATGACAGGTCGACGGACCAATCGAGACAAACAATTGCAAGTCGAGTTAAGGGTCGGGGCCATTGGACTAGTGAAACCAAAGATTAAATGGCTTATGAGAAAAACTATTGTTTTGTGCATGCACTGAGGTTCGGGACCATCAAGATGCCCAAGAGGGGTAGTGATGCGTCCTAGGGGCTACTTGACGACATGGTGGAGATAAGGGCAGTTTGTCGTGCCAGCAGTCAGGGAAGCTCGAAATAGCTTCATGCGCATGAAACTAGGGTGGGGTTGGGATGAGGTCTCTATCTTCATACAGACACGGAGTTTTTTTTTTACAGGATCTTGGGTCAGATGTTGCGTACATCCCTTATTCTCGGGGTAGAATTGGACGTGCTTCTATCTAGATGGCTGGTAAAGTCGCTCCGACGCCACAAGTGGGTGCAATTGACGTAATGCCTTGCGAATGTATGTTCCCTTCATGATGAAGGGCGTGTGTTGGTTGATAAACACACCAATTATGATTAAGGATTGAGAAATTGCTATGAAACCGAGATTTTGAGGAAGAATTGTTTTAAAAGAAAATAAGGAGTCTAGAACACTCCAATTTAAACTATTTTCTAAAAGTCAAACTTTAAGCACTCATTCACTGAGCCATTAAACTCACCCCTTCTCTTATATCCCTTTTCAGGTAACCAAGGGAAACCTACCCAAAGACCTCATGTTAGTCACACCTACAAGACAAGTATGTAAAGTTTAAAATTTCATGCAGTTTTGATTAATGTTATTCCAAGAAAGGTACAGGTTTAAAGGATGCCTTACTCCTCCCAGGTTAAAGAAGGGGAAAAACCTTAATAAACCGGGAGAGTGGTGGGTTGCTCACGGGGATCCGACCAAACCGGGTTGGGGTGTGACAGGTAAAGTAACTCCGACGCCACAAGTGGGTGTAGTGGACAGGCTACCCTGCGAATGTGTGATCCCTTCATGATGAAGGGTGTGTGTTGATTATTAAACACACCGATTGTGGATAATGATAAGTTACAGTTTTAAAAACTAAGAAATTGAGGAAGAAATAATTTTAAAGAAAATAAAGAGTCTGGCACACTCCAATTCAAAACTATTTTATTGAAACTCTTTTTCAAATACCCATTCACTGAATTATAGAAACTCACCCACCCTTTTTATCCATTTTAAGGAATAAAGAAATGACTAGGGATAACACCAGGATTTACCCTCTGTCAAGTATGCTTAATTTCTGTTAAACTTGCATTTTTTATATATGTATTCCAGGGAACACAATTGAAATTTCACATAGCTACTCTTGATTAAAGAAAGGGGGAAACCCTTATTAAACGAAGGGAGCGGCGGGTTAATCACGGGGATTCGACCAACCCGGGTTTGGGCATGACATTAAAGGTAACACTATGTACACGCGTGTGAGTTTCGCACGTGCGAGTTGCCACATGATGCACAACAATTGGTTGGAGTTTCTAACGCAACATTCCATTCAGCATCTTGTCACCTGCTCACCGGTTTACTTGATATGTAGCAGTCTCTCATTAGTCACTTAATCTAACATGGCAGTTGACCAAATCTAGCCATGAGACAATCATTGTTGACTTTGCCACGTGGCGTATTCTGATTGGTTATTTTAAATAGATCAGATTTCCACTTGATGTATTATTCCATTGCTATGTGTACTCTCAGGATTGGTTGTAGTCATCAGACATGGTCGTGCCATGTGTCGATCATTGATTGGCCCATCACATGATTATTACACGTGGCACCCTCTCATTGGTTAGTCTAGCTAACAGGGATTTCCTTTAGTTGATCGTTGACTAAGGAGACATGTCACACACCCATTGGTCAATTTCTAATGGCGTGAATTTTCTTTAGTTGACCGTTGATGATAGACACGTGTTATAATCTAATTGGTCAGCGCTTCTAGATGTTAACCTAGCGACTAACGAGACTTGTTTCATCATGTATCACACGCTAATTGGTCATGCATACTAACTAGTCGCTGACCTGACAGGCGGTCTATTGACCCGGCTGGATCGTTGAATGGTTTGGTTAGACCGGTTTTGGTGATATGAAATCGAAAATCGGTTGATTTAGGCCTAATTCGACCAATTTTCTAAAAATTAAAACTTCTAAATTTGTCTAAATTCATTTTCTATATTGTGGTGAACTTGAATTACCAATTTACCCTTTTTAGGTTACCCCGAAAAATAAATCTTTAAATCGATTATTCTTAATTCGGTCTGTTTTAGTCTAATTCAATCCCGATTTATCCTAAACCGATCTGGTTTTTACTTCCAATTTACAATAGATTATTTTTCTTGATTTTTGGAACTTCAATTATCACTTGGAATAATTTCAAATCGTGTTTGGATTCATTTTCACAATTTTTATTTAATTTTAACCAAGATTTTTTTTCAAAATTTTACAATTCTCTATTTGATTTTTCTTATTTTGGGAAAATAGAGTTTACATTATTTCTCTCAATTGACCAATTGATTACTTTCTAGAATTCACATTGCCATCCACTCAACAACAAATATAAAAGAAAATGTATTATTATCTACACTTCCCACTTTCATAGCTTTCATACTTTTCCAAGCCCATTTCAATACCATAATCAGCATCCTTCAAGTTATTTTTCTTTCGATGACTATTTTCCTATCAACACGTGAGACCTCCTAGGAGTTGAAGAGACCGAGTCCAATCAAAGTAACAGTGACATTTCAATTGAGCCTACCGAGTGTCGTGGGGGCCTCGTATTGACATGGAAAGTGCGGTAAGGTGAATACAGGTCCTGCAAAACAATAATTATAGAACAATCAGGATCATAATAGCTTGTCGGGGGATTTTCATCAAGATGCAGGTAAATGAAGCGGTGAAAAGCGCAAATTGTAGGAGGACAAAGTTGATGTTCATTGCACTGTCGGGAACAAGACTGCTTCAGTTATACTGTGGGAGGGTTGCTCCCAAATACCAGTGTACTCGGTGGCAACTGATGGACCAATAGTGATGGGTAGATAGATCGAGCTTTCACACATTGGGTCGACCAGGCCAAGGAAAGGGTCGATTGCACGCACCGTGACAATACTACCATGGAAAGTTGCTCCACCTATTCCAATAGCTTCAAACAATACTACCATGAAAAGTTGCCCTACCTATTCCGCTTTTCCAATGGATACCGGTCCCTAAGGTTAAAGACAACGAATACAATCTAGCACCAAAGTCGACTTAGTGAAGGGCAGAAACCTAACTTTACACAGGAAGACAAGGGTGGTGAGGGGAGGGGAGGATCAATAGGAAGACACTGAACGTTTCGGTGAGAACGGAGTTCGACCGGAGATCGTTATAGATAGATTCTCCATAGCCCTAGAGAGTATCACGTGATCAGCACATATATGAGTCATTTTTATTTTTTATCATAAAGACTTGGATAAACACTTCGTTTGTTTTCCCACACGGCTAATTAAGAATATAAATCCAAGAAAGAAAACTAGAAATGAATACGTTAGGAGGAAAGCTGTTCAAACACGAAATTTAATGTGATGAAAGATCTAATTAGCATGATAGTTGAGAGCAAACAATTGTATGACGGTAGAAGTTGTGTACCTTATTTTTTTTGTCTAGATGGTCTAGTTTTCTATTACCTCTTTAAGAGCTACGGAGTAAACTAAAAATGCATGAGTACACTGTATCTATTCAACTTATATTCAGTTAAAACTAATTATGTGCAAGTGGTATAACTCTTTTAACATTATATTGTTACAATACTTTTAATCAATTTAAGATCGACACGAACAAGTCTCCATCATGAATATATTTGTAATACAATTTGTAAATTCACTATTAATAATTAAATACGAGTTTGATATATTTTTTTCAATTAGGAGAGAAATAATAATGTGGGATAAAGAGTACAAATCAATTTTCTAGGGTGGGATAAAAACTACAAATCAATTTTCTAGTATTGGGTTAAGGTACCAAAAACACATTTAATACAAATTTTAACTTTTGTTGAAAATAAGTAATTATACATTTATCACCATTCCTCACCTAAGTTAGGTTTAATACCCAGAATCACAAGTTTAGAAACATTGCAGTGTACTCACTTAGCTAAATAGATTTGTAATATCTAATTATAGGAAAAAATTTATGTAACAAAATATAATGCATAAAAATATAATATATTAATAAATATAATAGTTATTTTATATAAATAATATTACTAAAAATATATTTATATTAATAAAATATGTTAAATTATTAATATAATTTTATTTTATAAGATTTATTATCCTATAGGTTCCCTTAAACCCATGAATTAGGAAAGCGCGTAAGGAGTTTGTCCATTCAAAAGTTTGGTTGGAATGATGGTCAATGTTACAAGTTTGATTATGTTTTCTCGTCATGGCAGATTGTGACTTGACCATTTCAATATGTTCCTCATAGTTTTATGTATTTCTGAAATTCATTTGTGGTGTATGAGAAAAAGACTAAGACCATAATCACCATAATAACAATAATAGAATGATTCAAACTTCCGAGTAAATTTCCACCTGCCCAGCAAAGCTCCATGGTGGAGAATCACATCCTCTATATAAAAAAAAAAAACTATAATTTTCCGAAGATTCTTAGCACGGGGCTTTACATTGGCAATCTTCATATAACAAATGCATCGACAGTATCCTCACAGAGATTTCTTCACTCTAAAAAAGGATATATTATACGAAGCAATGGTACATAATAAGCTTAACCATGACAAGTTTGTCAATAGGAGTAGCACTGATCTGTGCAGTGTGTAGGAGGTCCTCTAAAAAGTATTGGTGATGATAGGTATGTAGTTAGTAGAGATGATGACCACAAATTATTTGGGTGCACTCATCTTAAAACGAGTTAGAAAAGTAAGAAGCCCTTCAACCGTGTGCCACGCATATGGAGCACAAGATTAAGGAAAGCAGTGGCTTCTAGATGCTGGCATGCACTGAAATGGAGGGCTTGGCATGGCAATAGAAGTGGTGAGTCGATGTAGTTATAGCAATTTTCTCATCAAATATATTGCTGAGGCATTTCACTCGTGTTTCTCAGTTAATAATGTGTCTCCTATAATTTCTTGCAATTTTTGTACTAAAAGATCTGAAGGTTATGGTATAGGATTGGCTGCTATAGATATCAAAATCTCTCACGAACTATACTTTTAAAAACAGATTTTCTTGTCCAAACTGTTTCAAGAGATACAAATTTGAGACCAGAACAAGACAGGACCAATTGGTTCTATATCGAGCACAGGTTAAGAATAATAATCTCTACCGTAAGACATAATAAACAAAAAAACTCTTCCCATCATTGCAAGATAGAGTCGGACAAACTGATGCAAACGAGATTGAACCCACTTTTTTTCCTGATCAAACAAATGGAGCAAAAGGTCCAGAGGAACTCAGGAAGTCCTACAAAGAACAGTAGTAGGTACATCCACCCCTACTATAAGGGTGTTTGGATGGACGTCAAGTTGAAACTTTTCATGGAAAGTGGATAAGTATTTATATGGAAAGTGGAGACAATATTGTAAGATTGTCATGTCCTAATTGTTTTATGGAGCTTGAGAATTTTTCATATAAAAACTTTATATTAATATACATAAGACTCTTTGATTTGAGGAGGGAAAGTGAGTATAAAAGAGATACAAAGATTTCTTATATTACAATTTGAAGTACGTACCGAATACAATAATTTCACAATACATCAGATTTGCCCATAAAGTTCAACTTTCCCATAAGCACACTTTATATTGCAATATACCATTACAAGGAACCAAAAGCAGCCCCCTAATACCAAGATAGAACTCGCTTTGATAGAACTAGATTATGGGCAAAGAAGATGATCGTACTCCGTTAAAAAAAAACTAGATAAAACAGAATGTTTCCTTTTGACAGCAAGTACTAATTCATGACTTAAACATTCAAATACAATACTTTTCCATGAGTTCGAACCTTAATTATCACTTGTCATCAACAGTCCACAACATTTCATTCTCGTAGATCCAGTGGCAAGCCCCAATCTTCCCTAGCCCGTGCTCGAGTGCCATAAAGGCAACATGCCCCGGGCTCCATGCAGATGTGTCCTCGTGACAGATGGCCACCGCCCTAGTAGCCACGTCGATCACGTCCACATCGTAGGCCGTTACCTTTGGAAATGAATGACAATAATATAATAAATAAGGATAGACCACCTGATGGCATGATAAGTATTTAGTCAGTCCGCTACTTGGGATCTCCTTTACGGATCCAATGGTAATAAGGGAGGAGGAGGAGGAAGAGGACAGCATGTCATTATTAATTTCAGCACCACGAGCTTTCGACTGCCTAGGACGGAGACAGCAAAGTCCAACATCTCCTCTGTCGTGCCCAAGCATCGGTTGGTCTCTCCGAGGATGGGAGACCTCTCACAATCATTCAGAAAGGTGTGGATCGCATGTTCCATCGTAGAATTCTTGCGAGCGAACAAGTGAGGTTGGCCATGGCCCATAGATTAATGGTGGATAGTGAGTTGTATGACGCGAGTCTGGCCAGGTAGGCCGTTTCGGAGTGACCGAGGGTGGACGCTTTTGACAACAGGAAAGGAGGCAGGAGGGGCTGAACTCCTGAGCGGTTCCAATGGGATATCAAGGCGGGACTAACGGTTTGAGCCTCCTTGCAAACCTATGTACATACCATGCAACAAGCAAATACAATTAGATTAGTAAGATATATAATGTAAGATGCAAAAAAGAAAGTTGATGCGTGATATTAAGAGATCCTGACATGAGTAGTACTTGATAGGAGGAGGAAGTAGAAAATAATATGGAAAATCATGCCCACTCAGGGTGGATTTAGACGTTGATAGATGCCCTTGTGAAGTAAGACTAACAAGTGATTGTCACTCTTTTGAAGTATACATGTATATATAGTAGATGCAAGACTAAACTTAATGTAGACGAGAAAGTATCTAAATTTTAGATATGTGCAACCACCCCTTGATATGTCTTATGAATTATTTTGATATATTTTGAATTATATGCCACTTGCATTATTTGATTTCCTATCATGAATCCAGATTATTATATATGGGCGTGTACATGCTATACAATAAGTTGCTCCTAGATTATTTAATTTTCTCCCTTTATCTTTAGATATTTCTTGTACGTTGACATGTTTGTCACTCTGTGTAGGTGACCCTTATGCATTATTGATTGGTATAGAACTAGCATTGGATCACAATTACTCTAACGTTGGACTTCAAAGAAATTTCAATATCGCGTGTGTTGTGCTGACAAAGAGAAGTAAGTACACACCATCATGCAAGTTCAGGCATTATTATATGGATGAAGGAAAATTTCTTCAGTCTATTTAGACTAAAGGTGAATTCCTATTATGTTAAAATACACTAACATGAGGTTCACTGTCCACAAGACCATCCCAGTCGTCATTTCTTTTACTATCATGATTTTTATTGTAGCTGCTAAAATTCCATATAATGTGAAAATTTGAGTAATAGCTACATTTATGTACAAATCTTATATTTGATTCAAATCATAAATACAGCTTTTACCAATTGATTAAATACTAAATAAAATATTCACTAATAACTTAATTAATATAAAGTTATATTTGAATTAAATTATTAATAAAAAATATCTACATAAATTAAAAAAATAAAATATTTATACGTAAAATTAACTATATTTTTATGTATTATATACTTATTATATAATTATATCAATAAATAAAAATGAGTAATTATTATAATAATAATAAAATAAATTAATATTAATTATATAACATTATTTATATATAAATATCTTATAGTAGTAATATGAAAAATACTATATATGTATTTGATAAACGATATTTTATATTCATGATATATATTTTATTATATAATTCTATAAAATAATTTTAATGCATTAGTTTATTTAAAATATATAAGAATAAAAATAAAAATAATTAAATAAATAATTAAATAAATAATAAGATAACATATAAAAAAGTAGCGGAGTAATTTTACATTTTTTGTACATAGTAGAGTAATTTTATTTAAAAATAGTAGAATATCTCCAAATTCCAAAAAAATGAATGGATTTTGTTTTAATTCAAATGAAACTATGAGTTATGAATTTTTCCAAATCTTTCCAAAAAAATTATTAATGTATGATTGTGAATTCGGCCAAACTCCTATCATTCAAATCACACTAAATCCAAATATAATGGTAGGCTCTTTCATATTGTGGGGGTGGAAGTGAAAATGTGCTATTATTATAATAAAGGGGAGATATAAATTTGATCAAATTTAAAGGCATTCAGTAGTTGGTGATGGATTAAAACCAGAAATTAATAATACCATAGGTCAATCACTCTCATTTTGTCTCTACTACTTACAAAACATTGACAAGTTAATAATATGAACATTGTTCATTGTGAAAATAAAAACAAAAGAGATGAAAGGTGACAATTCTAACTTGCCTATAAACATTGGCAAAATTATATTTTTTATTTCTGAATTAAAATTTATAAATTGCTATATGTATACTATTCATAAACTTCATAAAATACTATTTTGTATATATGTATATTATTAACACAATTTATATTTTATTTATAATAATTTATAAAATAATTAACTTTAAATTATTTTATTTTTGTATATACATGTTTGGATGAAAATCTACATCAGTTGTTGTTATATGCTAATATAACGTATTTTTTACTTGTCATGAGTGGGTCCATCATTCATTATTACTGATGAGATTAGAAATCCCACCTAAAAAATTGAACCAAAAGGTAAAAACAAAGTAAAATGAAATTTTAACCACTCTTATAAGCTTAATGTTTTCCATAAAGAAGATGAGTCAATTTGTGTGGCAAGTGAAGTTATGGTAAATGGTTAATCTAATATTCGATACCTCTTTTCTTAAATGGGACTCCATGACTGGAAAATTGAGCTCCTACTAACAGACAAAAGAGTGGTGAATAGGAGTGACATGCATCTATAGCTAGGCGGCTGACCCATCTCTCTACTTTTCAAGCGACAGCTGAATGAGACAGACGGTTCTTCATTCCGATGAATGCCCAAAACATCAAAAAGAGGATGTCCCTCCTTCGATCTGGTTATATCTTCCTTCTTTCCTTCGTGGTTATTTGCTATTTATGAGAGTTATATATACAGGAAGAGCAGCTCTTTCATGGTACCTTTGCTTATAGTTTGTACTCATATTTTATCCTGTTCTTCTTCTTGAAGTAGAACCAGCAATATACCAAGGATATATATATATATATATATATATGGCTCAACAATATATGATACTAGATTCAAGTCCCCCGGTCTGCCAATGTTAACTATTAGATCTTTTAAACAGGTTTAAAATAGATTGAACTTTTTTCTATTATGAAACAACTATGGATAATTCTTATCAGGAATCTTGATAGTTGACATTAATAATTGTGCATAAATCAATGTTGGACATTGTTCTCCCACGAGGGCACATTGATGGCATGCTGCTCTCGTATTTGTCACAATAGATTTTTGCAACATATTATAAACTAGAAAATTCTCGTTAAAACTGGAGAAATGAGGACAATTATTGACGTTTAGTTTGTTCAATCAAAACTCTCGCTCGCTTTTTTGTTTGAACCGTAGTCTCTAGTTTTTGTGGACCGCTTATATATATATATATATATATATATATATATTAAGGTGGTTTAGTGGCCTTGTCCTTCAAGCACTCAGTATGTGCTCTGACGAGTCGAGCCCTAGGAAACGTTAGAAGTGATTGGTGGTAAATAAAAGATGTTTCCACCAGAGCTCCTAGATTAGATGAAGACGTGATTGTGATTATGCAGGACGAATCAGTAACATATATCCAGAAAATAATGAGTACTACTGATTATAAGAATCAAAACACTTACTTTGAGAGGCAAGAGTGGTGCAGATTAATTAGAACAAGAGTGAGAATTAGTCAGTAATGATGGCAAGGGTGAAGACAAAGTGCCACGTGAGGGATGAGAAATCCTTTTATATATGCGTCAAAACAAGTCAACATCATGTGAGAGATTTGAATCACACGGAACCTTAATTTCCAACTAGTGGTATTAGACATAGATTGTTGTGCAATAAAACCATAAATCATTTTCTTATAATGTAGAAGTTGTTAAAACAGAGTATAAAATTCTGTTTTCTGATAGAATGATTACTTATTCAACCCGCTATAACTAGGATTTTGATAGTTATTGTAATCATTAGATCATGTTAACGGAGGATTTCTTGATATTAAAGCAGTTATGGTATTTGGTGGTGAATGGTTTCCCTATAAATGAAGATAAGTTGAAAATGATTAAATATGGAATAGTATAGGACTTCAATAATTTGTTGTTCCAAATAATTAATTGAACAATCTTGAAAACAATCTTACATGGAGATTCAACTAAGTTTATTTGGGATTCCATGAAAAGAAAGTTTATATAATCTTTGAAAGTGAAGATAACTTACTTACGTGCACTTCAATGTGAATTTATAATTCTGTAAATGAAAGATGGGGAGAGTGTGAATGGTTATTTCTCCATGACTATGGTGAATAAGATGCAAATGCCATTGGAAGGTGGAGCAAAATGTACTAGTTGGAAGATCTTGATGCCTATCACTTCGAGATTTAATTAACTGGTCTGTTCTATAAAAAAATTTAATAATATCGATTTCTTATCAGTTGAATATTTGTATAGTAGTTTGCTTGTCTACGGGCATCGACCTAATGAAGAAGAGCTGGCATTGAAAGCCACATGATATAAAGCATGAGGTGGTACCAATGGTACTAGTCCTGGAAAAATTGTGAGCATGTATTTTCCTAGTTGCGAAGGTAGAACTAGATGAATAATTTGAGGAGGATTCAGAGGTAGTAGTGAAGTAAGAGGTAGACAATCATACAATAAGCCCTACAATAAATTATAAGTTGAGTGATATAGGTATTATGAGTTTGCATTTTCAATTTGAATGCCCAAAAATTATGCTAAGTATATTATGAGGAGGAGATGCTACTTAACTGAAATGGTTATAAGAGAAGATGACTTGTATCTAAACTTGGGTAGTAGTATTCATATATGTAAAATATTGGAATGTTTTCCATAATTTGATGGTAGCTTCAAATAGTCAGTTAAATTAAGTAATCTTACCTTGGGACTCAATTTTTAGATTGGAGTCTAATAATAATTCACCGCATACTCTTATTATAATAGTATGTATTTTTATCCTATAAAATTGAAATGATACATCACTCAAAATATAAAACATAATAATTTATCGAAAAAATTAAATATTTACAAACATATTTGAAACCTAAAATAAAACATACCATACTTGTAAAACTGTATTTTAGGAACTAAAAAATTTCACCCAAAAATTTAGACTGAAAATGAAAATTAATAGGAAATAAAACTAATTCGTGATGGAATTACAAATAATAATTAAATTAAAAATTTAATGTATTACGAAAATAAATAAATAATAATAATAAACAATAAATGCACATATGAATATATGTAAATACATTAACGATATACAATTGTCTTACAAACAATATCAACTCAAAATTAGCTTAAAACTCGCATTATTGGGCTAAATTATTTATTAAGGAATATGAGTACATTAATAATGGCCAAGCTCCATACAGTGAGCATACATTCATAATAGATAATGGATAATGGATAAGACCCTACAAACAATACAATTCATAAATTAAGTAGAGGATAATAAGGCCCAACTATAGGGTTAAACATTTCCATTCTAATACAAAAGTGGGCTTCCATTATAAAGGACCCAATTAAACACAAATCCATTAACCTAAAGAAATAAATCCATTAACCTAAAGAAAGTAGAGGAATACAAATATACCTATCATACATTAAGCCTATCTATGTTAAACCTTCTTAGCTAACATGAGGACATTGAACATATGAGGGTGACCCATGGACAACGCTAAAGCAAGCAATGACTCTTAGATTAATGACAAGGAAACTTAGACAATTGTCTTGGAATGAAGATCAATTAAATTCCTAGTAAAGAAATGTTTGACCCAACCAACATGAATTTGAATTTTTACTGCCATTTCATTTCCATATACTTAGCCTAACCTTTAAAATAAATTCCAAATCCACTAGTATTATAACACAAGCCAATGGATTTCAATGAAATTGAGTATGTAACATGCAACAAAATTTTCAATCAAATCAAGACCCTATTAGATTTATTAACCAAACTGATCAATTGACCTTAACCAATAATTGGAGACCTTGAGAGCTATTAAAACTATTCTAAAACTAACTATATCAAAAGGCAAGACTAGAAGAAGATTTTGATTGGTCATAGCCTAACATGCTAGGTCGAACTTCTAGGTCTGAACAATGATACTTAGACCTTGGAAGGAGTCTAATAAAGGCCCGACCATACCAACGGGTAACTTGAAATTCTTTTAGCAAGAATCGAACTTGCATAATTCAATAACCTAGGTTATGAAACTTCCCAAACATGGTCAAAAGAAAGAGCGATCAAACTTATACCTTACTAAAGGAAACTAATAAATGACAGGAAATGCATTGCAAGTAAAAGAGTTAGAAGGAGCAAAAGAATGTATGAAATATTATCATTTTCATATTTTACAACAATTGTAACATATTGTTTAAATATAGTACAATTAAAACTATATTAATAACTCTAAATGACTCTATATTATAGGTGTGCTTGACTATGATGAATGTGGCTGTAGGTTTGCTGTTCTATTGGTGACAGCGCTGCTTTCCATATGTATTAATGAGGAGACAATGGTTGGTAGTATGTGGTGGTTCATAAATTTCCTGGTTTCCCCTTTCTTTATTGGATCCGGTTCACCTGAACTGATCTAGTTTTCTCTCTCAAATTGTCCTAAGGTCCTTTTCCAAAGTTTTTATGAACCCTTTGGGTCACTCGGGAGTTGTAATTTTTCCAAATTGCACATTTTTTTATGATCAGGTTTGTGAACCGGTTTGGTTTTTTTCTCATTCGGTTTGGCCAACTCTTTTCCCAGTTTTCCTTAACTCCAAAGGGTGGGGTTTACACGTCGTTTTTTCCTGTCTTTCATTTAATAACATTAATCAAAACTGAATAAATTTAACCTAACATACCTATCTTGTAGGTTCAGCTACAAGTAGGTCTTTAAGTAAGTTTTCCCTTGGTTACCTAAAACGGGGTAAAGGGAGGGGATAAGTTTGACAACCTAGTGAATGGGTGTTGGGTGAAAGTTTTCACAAAAATAACTTTAATCGGAGTGTGCCAAACTCCTTATTTCCTTTAAAAACATTTTTTTCTCAAGTTCTAACTTGGAAATGAGTGGATGTTCACAACATCTAACCCTCAAACTTGAAATCAACTCTGTGTCCGTATGAGGGCAGAGACCTCATCCCGACCCCACCTCGACCTCATGCGCATGAAGCTACATCGATCTGCCCTGACTACTGGCATGACAAACTGCCCTTATATCCACCATATCGTCTAGTAGCCCCTAGAACGCATCACTACCCCTCTTGGGCATCTTGATGGTTCCGAACTTCAAGTGCATGCACAAACAATAATTTTTCTACAATGCCATTTATCTTTGGTGCCACTGGTCCTACTGCCCTGACCCGTATCTCGACTTGCAGCTGTTTGTCTAGGTCGGTCCGTCGACCTGGCCCTGATGCACTACTGCCAGTCCATTGAGTATGTCGGTCCTGTCTTAGTACCATTGCAAAATCACACATTCCATTCATTAGAATTTTCATGGCATAAATATCACATGTTTGTTTACGAGCTCCGGCTCATGCCAACTGGTCTTGGGCCCACTATACATGATTTTCCAAAATCGGGCATTTTAGCCCATAAGTTCCAAAACCGGGGCATATGGCCTATCCGAACTATTCTAGCTCTCGTCAAGAAAGTCTCCCAAAAGTTTTAAGCATTGGCACATAGTAAGGGGATAATACTTTTGATAAAATAATTTTCCATTCATCACACCAACCGGGTGTGATGACATCTTCGCTTACAATTGGCAAGCGGGTTTTCTCCTTCCTTCTAGGAAGTCCATCATACCAACCGGCTATGATCTCTCTACTTACAATTGGTAAATAGTTTTTCCGTATAGTTCTCACATCACTCCAACCAGGTGTGATGTTAAAATTTTACATAGAAGTGGTTTTTCATTTCCGAAATGCTCATCATCCCAACCAGGTATGATGTGAATAAACCCACTCACGGTGGCTTCCAATTTAGAAAAGGTGCTCATCATCCCAACCGGTTATGAAGTGTAAATTAGTAAACTCACCCGTTAACCGTGACGTGTTTGTCCTCGGTTGATTTTCCCAAGTCGATGTGAGCTTCTCTTGCCGGCGTTCCGGTCCCTTGTGCTCCTACATGATTTGGGCATCCTTATCTATTAATATTTGGCATAAATGCCTTCGTTCCTCACATATGAACGACTAACTCAAATTTTCCAGATAATTGCACTTAGGTTCCTAAAGTTCATTTTCCTTGACTTTAGATCCCTAATGCAAACTTTTCCCCAAATTGAGTCTCGAAACTTCCAAAATTCACTTTTGATCCTCAATTTACTAAAAATTGTTTAAGGGGCTCAAGTTTTCCAAATTTCTAATTTGGTCCCCCAACTTTTCAAAAATTACCATTTTGCCCCTACTTTACAAAAATGGCAATTTGACCCTAATTAATTTCAAAAATTAACCAATTGGTCCTTCAATATCATTTTCATGGCCAATTGGCTCTCAATTTTGGGAAATTGTAATTTAATCCCTCAATTTTACAAAATCCCCAAAAAGTTTCCCCCTTTCAAATTGGCCAAATTTGATTTCATCAAATTGACTACACAATCAAAGTTAATTGCTCCAATTGAAGGTATGGATCAGTTCCTACACTTCCATACGATTCAATTGAGCTTTGAACTGCGTCATTTGGGTTGAATTGAGCTCAAGTGAAGCTTAATCGGAAAACTGAACGTAGAGATAGAAAGCTTCGAAGGCTTACCATCGGAGGTAAGGTGGTCCGATCTCTCTAACGGGAAGATAGCTCTCTTCCTGAGGTATCTTTTAGGATCAAGAATTCCTATAATTGACCTTGAATCGAGAGAGAATTTCGTTAGTGAAATTCTGCAATTTCTCTCCCTAACTCCGACCTACAACAACTAAGTAGAGCCGAATTGGCTTACTTTTCAGCTCAATTAGGGTTATCTAAGGGTTGTGGGGATGTTTAGAGAGCTAGGTTTGGCCTGAGAAGGGCTGAATTCGGCCAATTTCAGCTCAGCCGAAATAGGGCAGCTTCGGTCCACCGGAGCTAATTCACTGTTTGATTCTGTTGGCGTTTCCCCGACGGTCCTTGGATCGAACGGTGCTATCAACTTCCCTCATAGTCTAAAGAACCCAACCTCACCTTCTGAGGTTGAGAAAACTGCCCAAGTCGGAGCTTTGGTTCGAGCTTCATCGGAAAATGGAGCAGTTGAAAGAGAGTGGAGTTTTCATATGTGAGGAGGATGAATGGGGAGTAGCTCTTTATATAGGGAGTTTGAGATCTCTTTGGTCATACGTTTGAAAATTTTATGGTGCTCATTCATGGCCTGAAACACCATGAACGGAGGCGATTCATCTTCGTCGGCGCTGTCCATTCTTTCGGCAAGTGAACAGTTGTCATGCCCCGACCCGGTTTGGTCAGATACCCGGGAACAACCCGCCACTTTCCCAGTTTATTAAGGGTTTTCTCCTTCTCTAAACCATGAGGAGTAAGGCATCCCTTTTACCTGTACCTTTCATGGAATAACATAAATCAAAACTGAATATATTAACTTTACATACCTGTCTTGCAGGTTCAGCTATCTGAAGGTATTTAAGTAGGTTTCCCTCAGTTACTTGAAAAGGAGTAAAGGGAGGGTGTGAGTTTGACAACTCAATGAATGTGTGTTGGGTGCAAGTTTTCACAAAAACAAATTTAATCAGAGTGTGCCAAACTCTATTTCCTTTAAAAACATTCTTTTCTTAAGTTTTGGTTTTTAAAATATTTTTACAAGGTTTACCAATTCTTTTCCAAGGAATCTCAAATCCTTTCCAAGTTTTTTAAGCCCATTATCCACAATCGGCATATTTAACAATCAACACACGCCATTCATCATGAAGGGATCACACACATTCGTGAGATGTAGTTACACCAACTGCACCTACTTGTAAATCGGAGCGTCTTTACCATCCACCCTGATAAAGTCTCTAACTTCTACTTGAAGTCTAAGTGAATGTCTCTGACGTCCTACCCTCAGATCCAAAATATTTCGTGTCCATATGAGGATGGAGACCTCATTTTGACCCCACCCTAGTCTCATGCACATGAAACTACATCGAGCTTCCCTGGCTGCTAGCACGACAGACTACCCTTATCCCTACCATATCGTCCAGTAGCCCTTAGGATGTATCACTACCCCTATTGGGCATCTTGATGATCCCGAACCTCAAGTCCATGCACAAACGAAGTTTTTCCATAAAGCCATTTCTCTTTGGTGCCATGGGTCCAACAGCTCCGACCCTCAACTCGACCGGTAGCTATTTGTCTCGATCGGTCCGTCAACCTGGTCTTATCGCACTGCCGCTAGTCCATCTAGTATGTCGGTCATGTCTTGGTACCATGGCCAAATCACATCATTCATTCATTTAAAATTTTCATGGTTTATCATTATGTTTGTTTATGAGCTCCTGCTCGTACCAACTGGCCTTGGGCCCACTATATGAGATTTTCAAAATCATGCATTCTAGCCCCCAAGTTCCAAAACCGAGGCCTCTGGCCTAACTGAGCTATTCGAGCTCCCGTCAAGAAGGTCTCCCAAAATTTTTAAGCAGTGGCACATAGTCAAGGGAGAACACTTCTAACAAAAACTACTTTTCACTCGTCTATCACACCAATCGGGTGTGATGACATCTCCGCTTACCACCGGTAAACGGGTTTTCCACTTCCTTCTAGGAAGTTTATCATATCAACCGGGTATGATCTACTTACAACCGGTAAGTAGTTTTTTCACTTATTTCTCACATCACCCCAACCAGGTGTGATGTTAAAATTCCACATAGTAGTGGGTTTTCATTTTCGAGATACTCATCATCCCAACTGAGTATGATGTGAAAATTCCCACTCACCCGATATTCACAGCATATCTTTCCTCTTAACTGGCTATTTGCCTTACACGAGCTTATACTTATTGGTGTTCTTGGTACTTCGTGTTCCCACGTGATATGAATATCCTTATTCATTAACCTTTGGCCTAATAGCCTTTATTCATCACGAATGAATAAAATGCCCGAACTTTTAATTATTTGTATTTGGGTCCCTAAAGTTCTTTTTCTTTAACTTTAGGTCCCTAATGCCAATTTTTCCCCAAATTGAGTCCCAAAACTTCTAAAATTTACTTTGGGATCTCAATTTATTCAAAATCACAAAAAAGAGTTCAAGTTTCCCAAATTTCCAATTTGGTCCCCACTTTTTCAAAAATTACCATTTTGCCACTGCTTTACAAAAATGGCAATTTGACCCTAATAAATTCCAAAAATTGACCAATTGGTCCTCCAACATCTTTTTCATGGCCAATTGGCCCTCAATTTTGGGAAATTGCACTTTGGTCCCTCAATTTTATGAAATTCCCCCAAAATTTTCCCCCAATTCCCCCCTTTCAAAATGGCCGAATTTGATTTTATCAAATTAACCATTCAATCGGGTTTAATTAATCCAATTGAAGGTATGGATCAGTTCTTACACTTCCACATGATTCAATAAAGCTTTGAATCGTGCCATTTGGATCTGAATTGAGCTCAAATGAAGCTTTGTCGTAAAACTGAACTTAGAGAGAGAAAGCTTCAATAACTTACTATTGGGAGTGTGGCAGTCTGAGCTTTCGATCATGATAGGTAGCTCTCGTCCTAAGGTATTTCCTAGTATCAAGAATTAAAACAATTCATGTCGAATTGAGTGAGAATTTGGTCAGTGAAGTTTTGTCGACGATGACGAACAATAGAGAATTGCTCATTAGATCATTAAGGGGTCACTTAGGGTGTTGATATCAAGATTTTTTACTTTATATTCAAAATTTGATCTATTCAGAAGGAGTTAATGTAATTAACTTTGTAGTGGGACCATTAGCTTAGTTATTAATTGATCTATGCAATTTGTGGTATGCAATTTTGTTCAAAATTGAATGAATTTGACTGGTATTTCCATGGTGTGCGACTGCCTTTTCCATCGGACAGGTTGGGCGCACTCGGGTGAGTCGGATCAACCTGACTCAGATCCGAGTAACCCGACTTCCTTTCTTTTCCCTTTTATTTTTGTAAATTAAATTAACTTTTTTCCATTTTCGAGTCCACTCGATAATTTAATTTGATATCCCGACCAAATTCGATCAAAAACTAGTATTTTCCAAAAATCTCAGTTTTTGTGCTCGAAAAATCAATCACTAATCCAATCAGATCTCTATTACTGACATTGGGTTTTCATTCTCACTTTCATCCTTGATTTATGATCCGATTCGATTTTTTCAATACCAACTCGGATTCCATTCACCGTTTAGGTTTTCATTCCTAGTTTAGGATTTTATTCCCTGATTTTTGTTCTCATTCTCAGTTCGAGATTGCATTACCGATTTAGGTTCTCATTTGTGACTTAATCTCAGATTTCGATCCAGTTGAGTTTAACCCTAGTTTCAAAAGTTCTAGTGTTATAATTTTCTTGATTGAGAATAAGAATGGACAAATAAGGCTTGAGAAAATCGGAAACAAACATATTTTACCCATAATTATTACGTTGATCCCTAAGGACGGGCTAGAAATTAGCATTATAGTGGAAGGATATGGATGTTAGCATTGGTGGCTCCTGAGAATATATGATAGACTTACAACTTACGCTACAAGGTTCTTCTCAAAGGTTCAAATTACTTAGATTTATGCAAGTTGTTTGTTTGATCCACGCAATTAATCGATATGGCTAGTGGGACATATATTGTATGGATAGTGGCCGGAGATTAATGTGATTATATATATATAGGATGCGTCATATAAGGGGCAACCATTGACATGGAATAATGACATGGAACCCCACATATAATGTTGGATGTTGGAAGGCCTTGATAGAGCATGTGTATCATTAATATGGAGGTTATTCTACATATGCTTTCAGGTTAACTATGGAGTGTGTCTCGAGTCGAATCACATTTCGATTCTCATCGACTGTAATTCGAAGAGGAAAGTGCATCACTGAAAAGTCAAGTTTGAGAATAAATGGATTGTTAACGCATAGTGCAAAGATGTTGTGGAGCACGCGTGGGGTTAAGAGCCCGTCTGGAACATTTCACAATTAGAGGTTCATTTGTATCACACTGGATCGCATTTTTTAATTGGAGCAAGATTATCAAGCAGAATGAGAGGAAAGACAGAGAAACTTTCCTTATTCAAGTTCAGCAGCTTGATCTCTAAACGACCTGGTACACGCCAAACAACAATTGGTTATGCAAATTGACCGATTATAGAGGGAGGAGGAATTATTCTCGATACATAAGCCATTGCAAAAATGGTTCCTCCATGGCAACCGAAATTCAAAAATTTTCAACCAGAGTGTGTGTGATACGGAATAAAAGTAAGAAATCACATAGACACGATTAAAAGTATAACTAGTGAATGGCTGACGGCATACCAGAAAATCAATAGATGATCTTTCAGTTCTTTGAAAATTTATGTATGTCAGAAGGGACAACCCATACGGAGGAATCTCGTGGGCATCCATAGAAAGTTAGGAACGGCATGAATAGGAAACTTACCAGTCCAGTCATCCCATGTTGAAATACGTGAAGCAGCTTTCCAACTATGTGCTAGCAAGGAAGTGGGGATAAGGTAGATTTTCAGGAAAGAGAAGAAAGGCAGCCATGAAAAAGATTTAAGTATCGGATTGCATTGCAGGTACGACTAAATTAAGATCGAGATAGAAATTTTTGAAGAAAATTTATGAAAATTTTTTTTATTAATTATTATATATTTTATCGTGTTTTAAATATTTTATAAAATTATATATTATATTAATTAAAAGTTTAATTTTTTTTATAAAAATGTATTTATTTTATATTATAATTTTTTATAATAAGAAAATTATAATGGTGAATAAACTAATTATTATAATATTGAGAATAATGGACAATTTGTTATTAAAATTAGTGGTAAAAATCACATCTATAAATTTAACCATAAGTAATTTCCCTTTTAGTAGGAGAAGCATTCAAATCATTTGGCTTATTGTAGATGGTAATCATGTTTCACACGATTTCCATTTACTCATCTTACTCTTATACTTATACTGACTATTTAAAGGTATTTCAGCAAACTCAGCCATCAATCAACAATCTCGAACCTAAATGATAGCTGAAGAACATACCCCTCACCTTATAATCAAATATGGTGCCTAGATAAGAGTGTCCAATCAAGTAAGACCATTGCATTTTCTTAACTAAACATGATTGTATGATCTCCATGTCTCACAAGGCACACGCAGTATATATATATATATATATATATATATAATTGATTTTATTATCCATAATCCCTTCCTCCCAAAACATATGATCCAAACATATGATCAGAGTACCTCTCCACATCAAGAAGAATTGTCCCCTTGAAAGGAGTGTTCTCAGCCAAAGTATGTCCTAGATGAATAAGGAAGGGTTAATTGTGGAATGGGATCATCCACTAGACGAGGAAAGGTATAGACAAAAGGAAGGGAAAAGCAGCAATACAATAAAAGAATACATACTTGAGGAGAAGAATGAAGAAAAGCCCAAAGAATCACTTGAGGAGAAGAACGAAGAAAAGCCCAAAGAATCCAAAAGGAACTACTTGATTGTGTTGGAGGGAGGGGCACACATTGGAAAAGAAGGCAGCATAATTTTTTGCTGAAAACTAGTAGATGAGCAGAATCTGAGGCCTTGGAGAAAGCAATGCTACGGGCTGTTACAATTACTTTATAGAAAAAGTACATGGCGAGACCAAACCTTAATAATATATTGCCAAAAATAATATTTGAATATAATTTTTTTAAAAAAATATGTTATTTTTATAAAATATAATAAATTTTGTTGATATAAACTTTATAGTTTACTTTCACTAACCGACGAAATGAATTTTTATATTATTTTTGGAAAAAAACAAAACTTTTGAAAAAAATACTACATCAAAATGATAGGATTTATTTTTTCCAATAAAATGATATACAATTCCACATTAACAAATAAGGTGAAAAGCTATATATCAAATCATAATTTCACGTCACTTATTTATGATCATAAATAAATCTATCAAATATATGATATTAATAAATATATTAAAATATTTAATAATAAAATTTATTTTTTTACAAATATTTAATAATATTAAATTAATATAACTCTTTTTCTGTGAATACAGCATGGGAACAGAATCCAAGGCCTCGGATAAAGCAATACTACCAACCTCTGACTGCCATTTTATAGAAAAGTAGCATCAAGGCCTTGGATAAAGCAATGCTACCAACCTCTGACTGCCTTTTTATAGAAAAAGTAGCAGCAGTGCAGTGGTAAGGCGAATAGTATTTATTTATAATAAGAAGGGGCATTGTTGAGTTGGTACACTCTCAATCAAAATTGTGATCCCTACTTACCAAAATAACAGTTCCAACAAACATGTTATGATAGGGAGGTATACAATTGTAGTCCTTTCTCCTAAAGGGGAGTATTCCTCATTTGCAAGAAGGGATAGCACCCGCAATTTATACTTTACTAATATGGAATTGGACATCCATGGATCAAACCAATACAGAAGGAACAACTTCCAAACAGAAAAAAAAAAAAAAAAGAGCACACACACAACGCGGGCTAAGCCGTGCAAACTAAACAGCCCAGGAGGGGGCAAAGACATCTTCCAAAAGAAACCCCTCTTCCAAGACCCTTCATCACCAATTAAGCCAACTGTAGAAAACCAAAAAAGAGAGCAAGAAGTTTTGAGGACGATGTTGCCAATGTCTTCCAATGAAAATTATAATTTATTTTCAGTCAAAGCTTGAGGAGCTGCTCCATCTTCCCCTCATGTAGTCCTCCCATGAGATACGTTGTTCTGTGCTGCTGGTGGACAGAGAATCATCCTCCAGATCTTGTAATGCTAGATTAAGGTGAGACTCGATGCTGCTCACCGGGGAGCCTTCCCCATCCAAGCCATCCAGTTCTGACAATGAACTGATGTGTTCTCTTGCCCACTGTATTGCTTCGTCATCCCCTTGGAGAAGCTTCAAAACCTTTCAGCAAACTACAACTCAGCAATATTCACAAAGGCCAAATGATAGAACAAAAAAGGTGTGAGCGAAAGGGTAGGACAATGGGAAGGAAGAAAACCCACTCGACTAATTTGAGGACGAGCTCGAGGAGATCGAATGATACAAGTGGTAGCAGCTAAAACCATTCTTCCAATATGTTCATGGTCATAATCACTGCCCAAGCTTGGATCTAGTAATTGGGAAACCTTCCCAGACTGTAAAATGGGCTTGGCCTGCCAATGTTTTAAAACCGAGTCATTCAGATAACTGTCCAATGGAGTTGAATGATCAAGTGAATAAATTATAGTCAACAAACAAATAAAGAAGAAAAAGAAAGAAAGAAAGAAAGAAAGAAAGAAACATATATAGTGCAATAAAAAGCTTTGCAATATAAAATTTTATTTACCATAATAATTTTCCAAAAGCAGATTCTATCAGATTTACTTACCCACATAACTAGGCTCTCTTGACCCTTTGGATATTCACCACCAATTGGTTTTCTACCAGATAGAAGCTCAAGGATTACAATGCCAAATGCATATACATCAATGCGATCACTCACTTTGCCATGCATTAAGTATTCTGGGGCCAAATAACTGGAAAGAAGGGAAAGAAAAACCAGAGAAATGTCTTCTCAGGGAAAGCATCCAGAGAAATGTAGATATGACCATACGATAATATTTATTTGGCAGCCAGCAAAAATAGCCTACCCAAATGTTCCAGCTACGTCATCAGTTGTCAATTGGCATGATAGATCTGCAACTCGAGCAGCAAGACCAAAATCTGATAACTGAAAAATCAACCAAACATGAAAGAATGAAACAGAATATCTCAAATGTGATAGCCAAAAAGAGATTTGAATATGCAATTGCATGTACCTGTGGCTCAAAATCCTCAGAGAGAAGAATGTTTGAAGACTTCACATCTTTGTGGATAACTGGTTGAAGGCACCTGTTATGTATGTAATCTAGTGCCTCAGCCACACCAACAGCGACTTTATACCTCTCTCTCCATCCAAATGCATATGGATCCTTCTTGTCTCCTGCAGAGTATCGATGATAAATCAAGCATAAGTAGGGAGACACGAAGAAGTCTTCATCAAATCCTGACCAGGAAATCTACAGCTACATACCATGGAGATTCTCTTCTAGGCTTCCCCTTTCTAAAAAATCATAAACCAGGGCAAGTTTATTGTCTTCATGGCAGAAACCGAGCAAAGATATTATGCTCTTGTGATTGAAAGTGGTAATGATATCAATTTCTGAAGCAAATTCCTTCACCACATCATCAGATGGCTTCAGAATCTTCACAGCCAGTTCCTTACCATCTGACAGACAACCATGATATACCTGACTGCATCCACCCCTTCCCACCAGATTCTCTGAAATTACACATATACAGTTGGAACACAGTTAACATATTTTTAACTGTACCATCAGAGGACAAGGATAATAATTGATGAGAAATACCATGCGTCAAGTTTGATGTAGCAGCTAAAAGTTCCTCATAGCTGAACAATCTGCAAGTGGAAGAGTATTTCTCGTGAAGGCCCTCCAATTCCTTAGGAATACTCTTTGTGGTGTTATATGGTTCAAGAGGATGGACACCTTCAGATACAATGGGTACTATTGCACCATGCTCTCCATTCAAGACAGAGAATTGATCATCGTTGTGGACATAATTGTTCTGTTTTTGATCAGGATAGACCACAGCACTTGAATGTGTGCTTGGTAGTCTCAAAAGCCTTTGGACTGCTGATGTCTTCCTCCCTTCAGTTTTTTCTGCTTGTTGTTGCTTTGGCAAGAATATCCTGTGAATGAATGACCAACCAGGTCTAGAGGCAGGTGATTTGTGAACTGTGATAAAATCTAACCTTGTGGGATCCTCATTTCCTTGAAATGGCACCAGAGCTAAAGAGTAGTCAACAGCATCATCTTCAGTCTTTTCAGTGTCCTGAGAATCCGCCTCAGGACCATCTTTCCTTGATCCACAACAGGAATCAGACTTGTGTATGCATTGCCTGCTGCCAATATCACATCTCTCTGCCAACTTCAAGTCTCTGCTAAGAGAGTGAAGGGGCAGGCGAGAATAAGGCTTGTGGCTCTTATCGTCTGTTCCAAAAAGAAGAAGAAAAGAAAACATGAAGCATGCCAGCATGACAGTGGAATTCCCATTTTTATTGACAAAAAAACTATTCAGAATTTCCAAAAACTACACCTTGTGAGGTATCTAAATCAGGTTGAGCCACGCCACTCTTGAAGACGACCTTGCCACTATCAACAGCGAATACCCAGAAACTTTTGGGCAAATTTCTGGCACAGTACTTGGCCAAAGATGCAGACGAACGAATTCTGTGTTGAGTCCTAGATGTTCCTACAATTAACTTTGCTGACGGGAACAGTTTTGCTTCCCCAACTAACACTTTTCTAGCCGACGGCCCTCTGCATACCTTCAGCTTCAAATCCACCTACAGAAAGAAGTCAATAAATCGAGACGCGATTTTCAATATCGAGAGAATTGAGAAGCAATCGACAAGAGTGGACGACAGACACAAATATATAAAAAAGGAACATATTACACCACACCGTGAGAAAATCGAAGGATTCACCATATTTACCTGTTTCAAGTTACAGAAACCTTCATAGACAGCGAGCACAGAATCGAACGCATTGACCAAAGACGTCAATGCCGATGTTCCCTCTGGGGCAGAGAAAAATCAAAACCAAAACCAAAAAGAAAAGAATTATTTAGTAGAAACAACACACAGACAGAGGGAGAGATGGAGAGATGGATAGGGATTCACCTATGGGGGACGACGAATCGAGGACGTGGAGAGCAATTACGCGATCTCTTGGCTGAGCCACCTTCACCATGGCCCAAGTCAGCAGCTCCTTGCTCTCCCCATTCAATTTCACCCCGACCAACACAACTGAACCTCCTCCCCCTTCACAGACCGCTCCTCCGGCACCGATCACCGCACGTTCTCCACTCAATTTCATCTCCTTTACCGCCATCGCCGCCGACTGCTGACGCCTCCACAGCTCACCCCCACGGTAGAAAACACTACTTTCTACCTCTTCTCAGATTTCTCCCTCTAATAGAGGAAATGAGAGAGTTGCAGCAACTTTCCTTACTTTTATCACTGGGGAGAGATGGAGGAAAGAACGGAGGGTAGATGAGAGGGACAGGGAGGAGGTATACCACGTTTGGGGGACAAAACTTGTCAACTGTTCTTACTGGGTCAATTATTGTCTGCTTCACGACACCACAGTCTTGTCATGCGGCTACACCGCGAGCATCTTTCTTTCCAATGTCTCGTGCGGATCGCTCGTTATGTCGTGATTGTACATCTGTTGACCACTTCCCCCCACCTTCCATCTACATAATCAATACTAAACGTATAATTCTAATTTCTTTCAATGTCTCACCTAATCATAAATTTGAATCTAATTTCTGTTATAATTAATGAAGCTTAATTGTAAATTATTCCTTAAGGTATATGTCATTAGTAATATAATCAAAATTATATTCATTAATAGATATTCTCATCCAAGAACATGTGGAGTTTAATTTTCTAATATGTATAGGCATATTTATTTTATGAATTATATATAATATGATAAATTTTGTATTAGGGCTTACATCACATGCATGGAATATCTAAAAAACTATGAAATGGTAAATGATTGGACTAAATAAATGGTAAATGATTGGACTAAATAAATAGTAAATGATTGGATGATTAGGATGATGCATGGATATTTTATTTTTGTTTAACCATTCTTGTGTTCAAGGATCAATGGAATGCTAAATCATTCCTATTTTTATATGTAACTTATTCTTATGCATATAAGCAAAATTATGTACTATAAAGTTATTAATCATGTGCTTAATTGATTTAACTTTCCTCCAAATATGACAGATTCGATTAAACTAATTTACATGATTGCATATTGACTTGAAGAGGTAAAGAATTTATGCATGCAAGCTATAATTTTTTTGTTTAGGTGCACACTTGATCTGCCATTTTTGTTTCCATAAATGGTTAAGAACATAGTATGATGTTGATGCCTCTCTAACTCTCCTTTCCTATCTCTATCAATAATAAATGTATAGTACTAATTATTCTATCATTCTCAAAGGGTCAAATCAATTTATCACAAGCTAATAAAGCTAAATAATACTAATTGAGTTAAGGTTCTTAAAAAGGAAATTGTCTTGTTGATAATAAAATAAACTATTAAATGAGATATGCATGTTGGGAAAGAGAAGTCATTATCACCCTAAAGTTTAACCTATTAGATAATCTACCATATTAATCATTATTTAAGCATCTCATTTTCTACTTAAAACTCAGCCAAATCATGACGTTTGGGAACTTACAAAAGAAATTAAAAAATGAAATATCTAAATTACTTACCTTTTAAAATTCTTACCTTTGGGATTAGTTATTAGTAGTCATATATATTTTATGTTTAAGCCATTTGAGCTAATATATTTTATGTTTATCATGTTCATGTACCCACTAAAGTTTATTATCTTTACATTAATTTGTGTACACCATCCCTAGTAAAAAATAACTTATAAGATAAGTAGTTAATGAACTTAATGTAGATTTAATTAAAATTTCATTTCCACTATGAGAAAGTAGGTTGACACTTCATTCTTGGATTTTCTAAATAAAATTAAGAGTTGTTGACTTGTTATAGGATAGAGATACCTAGATACTTAACCTACTTTTGACCTTGTGGTATGTTCAAATATTGCTTGATAGCGTCTTGAGATTCCATGCATATATTAGCACAAAAATAAAAAGATGATTTAGCTAAACTGATTTTTTTGGTTGGATGCAATACATAACTTTGTAGTAAATTATTCAGGGTAGTGACATTAGCAACATTTGCTTCTATGAAAAACAACAAATCATCTGCAAAAAAGAGGTTGGAAACATGGAGGCATGCCTTAGACATTTCAAGTGCACTTAACTGCTTAGTTCTACAAGTATCAAGAATCGAAACAGATAAATTATTAATAACTAGGATAAAGAGGTAAGGGGATAAGAGATCTCCCTTTCTAATGCTCTCACTCGACTAGATTACTATAGATTTCACTTGTAATATATAAAACACAAAAGTAACACACTCCATTATAATTTTAATAAATTTATAATCAAGTCTTAATTTCTCTAGTAAACTTTGTAGAAAATTCCACTCAAGCGGTCATAAACCTACATCTTATCCAATTTAATTGCACACAATTCTTTACACCCCTGGTTTTGATATTTAGATAGTGAAAATAATCGTGTGCTATTACAATATTCTCATGAATGACTCGTCCTATAAGAAAGACACTTTGCTCACATGACACCAAAATATTCATAAATGGTTTTAACTTATTAACAAACATTTTTATATGATTGGATTGATATCCAACAACCAAAATATCCAACATCCTCATGGCTTATATACTCATCTTCCCATTCCTAATACACCTTGGATTGATATCTCCATTTATTTCATTTTAGGATTACCAAGAACTAAGAGAGGGTGGAATTCTGTATTTGTGGTAGTTTATAGGTTTTCAAAGATGGCACATTTCATTCTATGTCATAAAACTGATGATGCATTGGACATTGCTGATTTGTTCTTTAGAGATATTATTAGATTGCATGGTATGCCTAAAACTATTGTGTAAACCCCGTCCCTTGAAGATAAGAAAATTGGAGAAAGAACCGGTCAACCCAAGTGAGAAAACTGAACCGGTTCACAGACCCAACCGCTAGATAAAGGGCAAAATGAGAAATTTACACATCTTGAGTGACCCAAAAAGTCATAAAAACCATGGAAAGGGATTTTAGGATAATTTGGAAGAGAAAACCATACTGGTTCAAGTGAACCGGATCTAAACTGTATTGAATCAGCTTTAACTGGTTTGAACAATCATTGAACTAGATACTAAATTGATTTTTCTATGTGGCTTTAAATATTCAAATTTAAGAATTGAAGCTACCATTGGATAGAGAATGAATTTAGAAATTTTTAATTTTAAAATACTCAGTCGAATTGGGCCTGAACCGACCGGTTTAAGCATTGAACCCGGTTCGGAACAGTGTCGTCTTCTACCTCCAGACAATGGCACTGCTCACTTGCTAGGAAAATGAACAGCGCCGATGGAAAGGAAACGTTTTCGTTCAGGACGTTTCAGGCCATCAATGAGCACCATTAAGATGCCAAACGGACGACCGGAGAGTTCCCGAGCTTCCTAATAAAGAGCTCCTCTCCGTTCATCCTCCACACACCTGAAAACTCCACTCTCTCTAAGCTATTCAGTTTTCTGATGAAGCTCGAACCAGAGCTCCAACATAGGAGTTTTTCTGAGCCAAAGAATGTGAGGTTGGGTTCCTTAGACTTGGGGAGAAGTCAACTACTCGAGGTGGTCACCATTCGATCTAAGGGTTATCGGAGAAGCGTCGGCTTAATTAAATAGTGAAGCAGCTCTGATGGACCGAAGTTGCCCTATTTTGACTGAGTTGAAAACGGCCAAATTGAGCACTTATCATGCCAAACCAAGCTCTCCCAACACCCCCACAACCCTCACACGACCGAATTAGAACTGAAAGGTAAGCCAATTCGGCTCCCCTTTATAATTTTCGATCAGCGTTAGAGAGAGAAACGATAAAACTTCACTAACCAAATTCTCACTCAATTCGACTTGAATTGTTGCAATTATTTATTCTAGAATGAACCTCAGAACCAGAGCTATCTACCCTGATCAAAAGCTCGGACCGTCGCACCTCCGATAGTAAGCTTTCGAAGCTTTCTCTCTCTACACCTAGTTTTCCGGCGAAGCTCCGTTTGAGCTCGTTCCGGCCTCAATTCATCCGATTCAAAGCATAATTGAATCGTATGGATGTGTATGAACTCAATTATACCTTCAATTTCAATAACTAACCTCGATTGAATGGTCAATTTGATGAAATCATATTTGGTTAGTTTGAAAGGGGGATATTGGGGAAATTATTTGGGGGAAATTGGGGATTTCATAAAATTGAGGGACCAAAGTGCAATTTCCCTAAATTGAGGGCCAATTGGCCATGGAAAAGATGTTGGAGGACCAATTGCTCAATTTTTGAAATTTATTGGAGTCAAATTGTCATTTTTGTAATGTAGGGGCAAAATGGTAATTTTTGAAAAGTTGGTGACCAAATTAGAAATTTGGGAAACACGAATTCCTTTTTGTGATTTTGAATAAATTGACGACATAAAGAGAACTTTTGGAAGTTTCAGGACTCAAGTTGGGGAAAAATTAGTATTAAGGACCTAAAGTTAAGGAAAAAGAACTTAGGGACCTAAATGCTATTAGTTGAAAAGTTTGGGCATTTTTGTTCATACATGAGGAGTGAAGGCTATCATGCCAAATGTTAATAAACAAGGATGTCCAAATCGGGTAGGAACATGAAGGACCGGAATGCTAGCAAGGATAAGCTCGCATGGAGGCAAAAAGCTGACTAAGAAGGAATACACCGCGAATATCGGGTGAATGGGTTTATTTACATCATACCCGGTTGGGATGATGAGCAAATCAGAAATGAAAAATTATTTTTATGTAAAATTTTAACATCACACTTGGTTGGAGTGATGTGAGAAATATATGGAAAAACTACTTACTAGTTGTATGTAGATCATACACGGTTGGTATGATGGTCTTCTTGGAAGGAATGAGAAAACCCGCTTGTCGGTTGTAAGCCGAGATGTCATCACACCCGGTTGGTGTGATGAGTGGAAAGATTATTTTGTTAGAAGTGTTCTCTTGTGACTGTTTTCCAATGCTTAAAAATTTTGGGAGACCTTATTGACGAGAGCTAGAATAGCTCAAATAGGCCAAAGGCCTCGGTTTTGGAACTTAGTGGCTAAAATACCCATTTTTGGAAAATCAGCCCAATGCCAATTGGTACGAGCAGGAGCTCGTACACAAACATGATGATAAGCCATGAAAATTTTTAATGAATGATTTATGTGACTTAGACATGGTACCAAGATAGGACTAGCATACTCATTGGATTGGCAGTAGTGTGACAGGACTAGGTCGACGGACCAGTCTAGACAAATAGCTGCAGGTCGAGTTAAGGGTCGGGGCCATTGGACTAGTGGCACCAAAGATAAATGGCTTTATGGAAAACTTTGTTTGTGCATGCACTTGAGGTTCGATATCATTAAGATGCCCAAGAGGTGTAGTGACGCGTCGTAAGGGCTACTGGACGACGCGATGGAGATAAGGGCAGTTTGTCATGCCAGCAGTTAAGAAGCTCGACGTAGCTTCATGCACATGAGACCGGGGTGGGGTCGGGATGAGGTCTCTATCCTCATACGGACACAAAGTTGATTTCTGGTTTGAGGGTCGGATGTTATGAACATCCACTCATTATTAGGGTAGAAGTGGATGGGCTTCTATCTAGGTGGCCGGTAAAGTTGCTCCGACGCCACAAGTGGGTGCAGTGGACGGACTGCCCTGCGAATGTGTGATCCCTTCATGATGAAGGGTGTATGTTGATTGATAAACACACATGATGTGGAAATGATGAAAATGGTTTGAAAAACTGAGAATTTAAGAAATGATCTTAAAGGAAATAAGGAGTCTGACACACTCCAATTTAAAACTCTTTTTCTGAAAACTCATTCCCAACACCCATTGACTGAGTTGTGGAAACTCACCCCTCTTTTATATCCCTTTTCAGGAGTAGATAAAATGACTAAGTAAAACACCCGTACTTACCTCTTGTCAGGTATGCTTAAAAGTATTTTCTTTTTAAGCTTACATTTTTATTGATATATGTTATTCTAGGGAACAAGATTGAAATTTTGCTGGGCTCCTCTTGATAAAAGAAAGGGGGAAACCCTTCTTGAACTATGGGAGTAGTGGGTTGATCACGGGGATCTGACCAAATCGGGTTGGGGCGTGACAACTTCAGTGGTATCAGAGCTAAGTTCCCTTGAAACATTATCAATATTATGCTTTGACACTAATGAAAACTTTATTACCGTGTAGGAAGGAGAGTCCCTAGAAAGTTCATCGTGAAAATCCAATCCTCCCCACTTGACCGTGAAAAAGACGCCTACTCCCAGTGAGGCAGCAATTCAACGATTCCTGGAGGGAGAGAAGAGAGTGCCCAATGATATGGTGGAGGATTATCGAAAACTCGTGGGAGTCCTATTAGAACCAGAGGGTATTATATACCTCCTTCAAGACAAGAGGAACCTTTTCCTTACTCAAGGAGCCCAACACCTCCTCCAACCCCATGACAACCAGAGGAAAATACCACTAAGAAGGAGGCTATGGACAACTATTTGGATGCTTATGCCACCTTTATGAAAGTCCACTAAGTACCCCCACCTACTCAGTCCAGCTTCAATCCTTCTCAATGGATGAGGTGGACATATGAGTGTGAGTCGGAGGTGTTAAGGCGGTACAGACTGGAAGCCATACATGAAGTTCGTTCCATAAGGGAAAATGGATGGACTTCAACCAGTTCCTCAGAGCCATCATATCATGAATCCCACAATCGTTCTAAGGCTAACTCCCGGCCTATGACCCCAAGAGACTGGAAAGTAGAAAATCTCTGTAATAAGTCAAGTACTGCAAGAAACTATTTCTTGAATGAATAAAAATTTGATTTTCCTTGATTAAAAATATTTGGTCTCTTGGATAAATTCAATTAACAATGGAAGTATGTCAATAAGGATTAGAGAAACGGGTAGAGAAGAGATCACCTAAAGAAGGAAAACTATGGGTCACTACTAGTTAACCCAAAACCTTTAAAATAACCAAGTAAGTTTTTGTAAACCCCGCCCTTTGTAGTTAAGGAAAAATCGAGAAAAGAATCTGTCAAACCGAGTGAGAAATAGCAAACCGGTTCACAAACCTGATCATCAGATAACATACAATTTGGAAAATTTACAACTCCTGAGTGACCAAAGGGTTCATAAAGTCTTAGAAAAGAATCTTAGGACAAATTGGAAGAGAAAAACCAGATCGATTCAGAAGAACCGGATCCAACTAGATTAAACTAGTTTATGAATCAAGTCTGTTCAAGAACCGGAACCGATAGAGAAAGGACAAACTGGAAAATTTATGTATTCCAAGTGACCTAAGGAGTCACAAAAATCATGAAAAATGATTTTAGGATGAATTGGAGATGAAAACCAAACCAGTTCAGGTGAATCGGATCCAAACCAGTTTGGACCGATTTGAACCACTATTGAACCGATTGCTAAATTTATTTTTCTCTGTGGATTAGAAAATTCAAATTAAAGATTTGAGGCCACCATTGGATAGAGAATGAATTTAGAAATTTTTATTTTTGAAAAACTCGGTCCAATCAGGCCTAAACCGACTGGTTTAAGCTTTGAACCCGGTTTGGACCAGTCCGATCCGGTTTAGAAAAGTGTCATCTTCTTCCTTCAGATGACAGCACTATTCACTCGCTGGAAAATTGCGCAGGGCCGGCGAAGCTGAAAAGTCTATGGCTAGGGAGTTTCAGGCAATGAATGATCGCCATTAAGGCACCAATCGGATGGCCAAATAGTCCCCAAGCTTCCTATATAAAGAGCTCCTTCTCATTCATCTTCTCTACATCTGAAAACTCTATTTTCTCTCAACTGCTCCAATTTTTGGTAAAGCTCAAACCAAAGCTTTGATATAGGGTCTTTTCTGAGCCAAAGAAGGCATGGTCAGGTTCTTTAGAACCAGGGAGAAGTCAGCTACCCGACGGTAGTCTCCATTTGCTTCGAGGGTCACCGAAGAGACGTTGTCTTGATTGAACAGTGAAGCAGCTCCAGCGGACCGAAGCTGCCCTATTTTGGTTGAGCTGAAATCAGCCAATTAGAGCTCTTCTCATGCCAAACCAACCCCTCCCAACACCTCCATAGCTCTTTTAGAGCTAAATTAGAGCAGAAAGGTAAGCCAATTTGGCCCCCCTCTATAAATTTTGATCGGTGCTAGAGAGAGAACCAATAGAACTTTGATGATTAAATTCTCATTCAATTTGGCATCAATTGATGCAATTCTTAATTCTAGAGTAACCTCAGGACAAGAGCTACCTGCCCATATTGAATGCTCGGACCGCCGTGTCCCTGACAGTAAGCTTTCGAAGCTTTCTCTATGTAAGTACAATTTTCCAGCGAAGCTCTGTTTGAGCTCATTCTGAAACCAAATTGTGCGATTCAAAGTGCAATTGAATTGTATAAAGGTGTAGAAACTCCAATCTAACTTCAATTTCAACAATTAAACTCATTTGATCGGTCAATTTGATTAAATCAAATTCGACAGAGTTAGAAGGTTAAAATTGGGGAAATTTTGGGAATTTAAAAAATTCGAGGGACTAAAGTACAATTTCATAAAATTGAGAACCAATTGGGCATGATAAAGATGTTGGAGGACCAATTGGACAATTTTGGAATTTTTGGGGCAAAACTTACCATTTTTGTAAAGTAGGGTCAAAATGGTTATTTTGGAAAAGTGGGGGACTAAATTGGAAATTTGGGAAATTGAACCCCTTTTTGTGAAATTGAATTGAGGTCCCAAGGTGAATTTTAAAAGTTTCAGGACTAATTTGAGGAAAAACCGCCATTAGGAACTTAAAGTTAAAGAAAAATAACTTTAGGGACCTAATTGCAAATAAATGAAAAGTCTAGTTTTCTCATTCATTAGGAATGAATTAAGGCTATTAGGCCGAGGGATATTAAACAATGATGTTCATATCGTGTAGGAACACGAAGTACCAGGAACACCAACAAGGACAAGCTCACGTGAATACAAGGAACCGGTGGTGAGGTATTCACTACATTAACGGGTAAGTGGGAATCTAATATCATAACTAGTTGGGATGATAAGCACCTCGAAAATGAAAACCCACTGTTAAGTGGTATTTTAATCATCACACCTGAAGGGAGTGATGTGGAAATCATGCTGAAAAACTACTTACATGATGTAAGTAGATTATACCCGGTTGGTATGATGAAACTTTCTCGAAGGAAGTTGAAAACCCGTTCATCAGTTATGAGCGGAGATATCCTCATACTCGTTGGTATGATGGACAGTTGAAAAGTATATTTTGTCGGAAGTGCTCTCCCCTGAATATGTACCACTACTTAAACATTTTGGGAGACCTTCTTGATGGGAGCTCGAATGGCTCTGTTAGGCCGGAGGCCTCGGTTTTGGAACTTGGGTGCTAATATGCCCGATTTTTGAAAATCTTGAACAATGAACCCTAGGCCAATTGTCATGAGTAGGAGCTCGTAAACAAACATGATTAATATGCCATGAAAACTTAAGTAATGAGTTATTTGGCCATGGTACCGAAATAGGACCGATTTACTCAGTCAACCAGTGGCAGTGCGACATAACAAGTCTTCGGACTAGTCAAGACAAACAACTGCAGATCAAGTCGAGGGTCGAGGTCATTGGACCAGTGGCACAACAGATTATATGGCATTATGTGAAAAATTTTTGATTGTGCATGCACTGTGTTTACGAGACCTTCAAGATGCCCAAGAGGGGTAGCGATGCGTCCTAGGGATCTGGACGACCTGATGGATATAAGGACAGTTAGTCGTACCAGAAGTCTTGCGAAGCTTGGAGTAGCTTCATGCACAGGAGACTGAGGTGGGGACAGGATGAGGTCTATGTCCTCATACGGACACGGAGATCTTTTACGGGATTGAGGGTTGGATGTCATGAACATCCACTTATTCTCATGGTAGAAGTGGACATGTTTTTATCTAGGTGGCTGATAAAGTCACTCTGATGCGACAAGTGGGTTCAGTGGACCGGCTGCCCTACGATTGTGTGTTTTACCTTTATGATGACGGATGTGTGTTGGGTGATGACACACTGTGGTAATAAGAATTAATTTTAAAAAGCGAGATTTGGAAATGAGAAAAATTAAAAGAAATAAGGAGTCTCGCACACTCCGAATCAAACATTTTCCTAAAAGTTAAATTTTAAAAACCCATTCACTGAGTTGTTGTACTCACCCCTCTCATATATCCCTTTCCGGAAACCCCAGAAAGCTTACACCAAAGACTCCCAGCTAACATACCTGTGAGACAAGTATAATAAGTTAAAAATTTTGTGTAGTTTTGATTTATGTTATTCTAGGAAAGGTGCAGTTTTAAAGGAAGCCTTACTACTCACAGTTTATAAACAAAGGGCAACCCTTAGTAAATCGGGAGAGTGGCGGGTTGATCACGAGGATCCAACCAAATCGGGTCAGGGCATGACAACCTGAGGGGTATTAGAGTCTATTTCCTTTAATACATTATCAAGACTATATAACATAGTAACTAAGAAAAAGTTTTATAATTTACAGATGGCTCCAAAAGAGGAACCAAGAAAACTATGACTGACGTCACCAACACTACCCAACACCTTGTCTTCATAGGGAGACAATCCTAGAATTTTTCCCAATGCCCGAGGCATAGTAGAAGTCTTAAAAGACCAAATGAGGAAGTATCTAGGAAGAAGGTGCCAGGACCTGTTGAGGTCACAACTCTAAGAATGAAGGGATCCAATCCTGAAGCTAGAAATGCCAGCAATGGGCATATAACTTTACCTAGGAGGATGCTTATCATGAACTCCATAACTCCCTATCTATTATGTTGCCACTTTTTGTAATAGGGCTAAAACCCCAACATTTTGTACTACTCTATTAATAAAGTACTCAAAATTCCTAAAAACCCTATCTCTCAAACGATATGATCTTGCTAGGAAAATGGTCCCAAGAAAAGTGGCCAAACAAATTCGCGCTACCATAGAAACTAAGGAGAATCCCATTCCAGTTGAGGAAACTGAATCAGAGAAATTAAGAAATCTAGGAGGATTGAGAGAGTGATCCTTTTCCAAAGAAGACCCATGGTATTTGACTCAAGGACAGCAAAACACTAGACCACCAACAATCCCCTAAAATGACCCTGAAACACTTAAAGTCAAGGAGGAACCACATCAGCCCACGCAAGAAATAACATAATATGGTATAAGGAAATAGGACAGGTAGTCAAGGACTGTTCCATACCCCATGGACTGAGGGCAATTCCACCTAAGGACCACACCGACTATCGAAGTCCAAGGTCACGGAATACAAGTAGGATTAGAGGCCAAAAACTATGGAACGAGTTAAGTAAACTATTCACAAGGAGGACAAGAAATAGCGAGGTAAAGGAAGGAAATTCGAACTTCTTCTTAAGGTGGTCAACCATAGAGGAATACCACAAGAATAGAGGTAAGGTATATGGGAGGTACGCCTAGAACTCCCTTAGAAAGGGGCAAATATGGAAATTGTCCTTTGAAAATTTCAGGGTAGGATACAGTAAGAATGAAGAAGAGAAGAAAGGTGTTATAAAAAGGAACTCTAGAGGGATGCATACGATTAAGTACCCTCTTGAAGGGATCATTGATTGGCGGATGGACATAACGTGGAGTGCAAGGAATCAACCCATCGTTAAAAACTTCTTGAAGGAAGGATGTATCGGAGGCCAAGTATGACCTGCTTTGGAAGAACAAAAGAGCCAAATAACGACTACAGGAGAAACTAATAGAAAGAAGTAACTAGTAACAATAAGATGGGCATGAAAGACAAGTGATACAACTATCCAGACAATTGGATAAGAAAAATAGTAGGAATGAGGCAGTTAACGAACTAACCATCGGGAGAACCATGGATTTAAACCACGGAAAGGAAGGGAGAAGTGAAAAGGCTAAAAAATTAGAAAAGATGGATGAAGGAATCAAAAGCCATGAGATGGTTAAGTGAGCCTCTGAAGGATGATCAAGGGATTTTGAAACTAGGTGGATGTGAGCTCTCCCAAAAAGAAATAGACATGTACTGGGGTACGAGTGAGAATGAGGATAGAGTACGAAGGACGTACCCATAGGATCTCAAGAGTAAAGGTAGGCATGAAAGAATGGCATCAAAGGACATCATTTAAAGTCAGGTGCATTCAAAGATGAATGAAAAAGGAATTTCGCGAGAAAAAGGGTAAGAATCCTCCTAAGGAAGGAAACCTTGGAAGGGGATACATGTCTCAACAAAAAGGAAATGGAACCGGGTGACGAGGGATTAGGAGACGAATTTGCAAATAAAATGCATACTAACATGAAAGGAACCCATGGAAGCATACTAGGAGGACCCAGGGAATAAGTTAGACCCAAGGAATGGGTAAATATGAAATTAACATCAAAAGATGTTGTGACAGGTAAGAATGAGTGGACTACCCATGGTAAGGAAATAAAAGAAAGAACGTCTGAGAAACGTTGGGAAAGTGAGCACTCCAAATAAGATGTGGCTAAGCAGGAATAACAAAAAATAGTAAGACGAGTCGTAGTCCTCACACGCATAATGGAGCCTAAAGAGTGGATTAAAGAAAAAGAAAGTCCTTGAATAAATGATGCCGCTAAAGAAGAGAAAGGACATAAGAAAGGAAGAATCCTCACATGTCGGTGAGTCATCAGGAAACCCAAATGATTGGAATTGGAAAGACCTAATAAAGAAGTTGGAAAAGGACAGGTAGGTAAGAGAAATTTACATGATTATGTGAGACAAGACGTCAAAGGCAAGATGGATGAGGAAATAATGATGAAGGTAGTCAATGAATACTACCAAACGAAAATAGAGATGAAGTTATATGATCCCTAAAAGGTTGGAAGGATTAGAACAACCCTCAAGAAAGTAATCTAGAAATCTAATGGATAGAGACAAGTTCTAGGAAAATGTCATGACTGTAAGGGGTATGTAAGCCTAATAGCCCGAGGAAAAAAAGGTAACTCAAGTAAGGGAGAATCAGTTGGTAAACGTGACAAGGTCAGATATAATTTTGACCGAAGTTGTAATAAATGACAGATGAAGGAAATGTCAAAATAGGATGAAGGGGTAATAACACAGAAACCTGTTAAAACAAGTACGAAATGCTCGGAAGAACATCGAGCTAAAGGGTTTCAATGATAAAGAGAATAATAAGACACATGAACAATTAGGCATCTTGGAACTCCCGATCTTGAAATCTTGAGTAAGAACCTCAAAAGGAAGAATCTTGCCCTAAGTAAAGGGGAGATGTGAGCCTAAGGAGATACCTTTGGATTCACATGCAAGATATACTAGTTATGATAAAACTCCATGGAAGGAATAAACCATATTAAGGAAAAGAAATTCCTTAAGTGCATGATTTAAGGTGGACTAAGTGAAAGAACAACCAAATTATCAATATGTCTAAGTTGACATTATGGGACGTTTATCCCAGAGTGAAAAATGCTAATTTAGTTTTGGGGACAAAAATCCTAAAAGTAGGGGAGAGTTGTAAACCCCACCCTATGGAGTTAAGGAAAAATTCGAAAAAGAACTGGTTAAACCGAGTGAGAAACACAGAACCGGTTCACAAATCTGATCATTAGAGAATGGGCAATTTGGGAAATTTACAATTCCCGAGTGACCAAAGGGTTCATAAAATCCTGGAAAAGAACCTTAGGATAAATTGGAAGAGAAAAACTCGACCGGTTCAGATGAACCAAAACTGATAGAGAAAGGACAAACTAGGAAATTTATGGATCCTGAATGACCTAAGTAGTCACAAAAGACATGAAAAAGGACGTTAGGATGAATTGGAGATGAAAACCAAATTGGTTTAGGTGCCCCGGATCCGAACCGGATTGAACCGGTTTGGACTTGTTTGAACCTCTATTGAATTGAATGATAAATTCATTTTTCTTGGTGGCTTATAAAATTTAAATTTGAGATTCGAGGCCCCCATTGGATAGAGAATGAATTTAGATGTTAAAAAATTTTTAATTTTGGAAAACTCGGTCGAATTGGGCCTAAACCGATCAGTTTAAGCTTTGAACCCTGTTCGGACTAGTCCAGTCCGTTTTAGAATAGTGTCGTCTTCTTCCTTCAGATTACAGCACTATTCACTCGTCGGAAAATCGCACAGCACCGGCGAAGCTAAAAAGTCTCCTACTCAAATGTTTTATGCAATGAATGACCACCATTAAGGCAGCAATCACACGACCAAGAAGTCCCCGAGCTTCCTATATAAAGAGCCTCTTCTCATTCATCCTCTCCACACCTGTAAACTCCATTCTATATCAACTACTCCAATTTTCGGTGAAGCTCAAACCAAAGCTTTGATATAGGGTCTTTTCTTAGCCAAAGATGGCGTGGTTGAGTTCTTTAGAACTAGGAAGAAGTTAGCTACCCAAAGGTAGTCTCCATTTGCTCCGAGGGTCAACGGAGAGATGCCAGTGTGATCGAACAGTGAAGCATCTTCGATGGACCGAAGCTGCCCTATTTTGCCTATGCTAAAATCGATCAATTCGAGCCCTTCATAGGCTAAACCAAGCCCTCCCAAGACCTCCACAACCCTCCTACAGCTGAATTAGAGTGGAAGGGTAATCCAATTTGGCTTCCCTTTGTAATTTCTGATCAGTGCTAGAGAGAGAATTGGCAGAACTTCGATGACTAAATTCTCATTCAGTTCGACATCAATTAATATAATTCTTGATCATAAGAGGAACATCGGGTCAAGAGTTACCTGCCTAGATTGAAAGCTCGGACTGTCGCATCCCCGACGGTAAGCTTTCAAAGCTTGCTCTCTCTAAGTCCAATTTTCCGGCGAAGCTATGTTTGGGCTCATTCTCTCACCAAATCGTGCGATTTAAAGTGCAACTGAATAGTATGAAGGTGTAGGAACTCCAATCTAACTTCAATTTCAATAATTAAACTCATTTGGTAAGTCAATTATGAAATCAAATTTGGCTGAGTGAGAAGGTTGAAATTGAGGGAAATAATGGGGGAAATTTGGGAATTTCAAAAATTCGAGGGACTAAAGTACAATTTCATAAATTTAAGGACCAATTGGGCATGATAAAGATGTTGGAGGACCAATTGGGCAATTTTGGAATTTTTGGGGCAAAAGTTACTATTTTTGTAACATAGGGGCAAAATGGTAATTTTGGAAATGTTAGGGGATCAAATTGGAAATTTGGGAAATTGAACCCCTTTTTGTAAAATTGAATAAATTGAGGTCCCAAGGTGAATTTTAAAAGTTTTGGAACTCAATTTGAGGAAAAACCGGCATTAGAAATTGAAAGATAAAGAAAAATATCTTTAGGGACCTAATTACAAATAAATGAAAAGTCTAGTTTTCTCATTCATTTGGAATGAATGAAGGCTATTAGGCTGAGTGATAATGAACATGGATGTTCATATCGTATAGGAACACGAAGTACTGGAAACGCCAGCAAGGACAAGCTCGCGTGAATATAAAGAACTGGTCTAGAGGAATTCACTGCATTAACATGTTAGTGGGAATCTAATATCATATCCGATTGGGATGATAAGCACCACAAAAATAAAAATCCACTGTTATGTGTTATTTTAATCATCCCACCTGAAAGGAGTGATGTGGAAATCATGCTGAAAAACTACTTACCTGATGTAAGTAGATAATACCCGGTTGGTATGATGAAACTTCCTCGAAGGATGTGGAAAACTCGTTCATTAGTTCTGAGCGGAGATGTCCTCATACTAAGTTGTTATGATGGATAGTTAAAAAGTATATTTTATCAGAAATTCTCTTCCTTGACTGTGTGCCACTACTTAAAAATTTTAGGAGATCTTCTTGATGAGAGCTTGATTAGCTTTGTAAGGCTAGATGCCTCAGTTTTGGAACTTGGGGGCTAATATGCCCAGTTTTTGAAAATCTCTAACAGTGGGCCATAGGCAAGTTGGCACGAGCAGAAGCTGCTAAACAAACATGATTAGTATGCCATGAAAACTTAAGTAATGTGTTGTTTGGCCATGTTACCAAAACTAGACCAACATACTCAATCAACTAGCGGTAGTGCGACATGACAGGTCTTCGGATGAGTCAAGACAAACGGCTGCAGGTAGAGTTGAGGGTCAGAGCCGTTGGACCAATGGCACTACAGATTATATGGTATTATGTGAAAAACTATTGATTATGCATGCACTGTGTTTACGAGACCTTAAAAACGCTCAAAAGGGTTAGTGATGCGTCCTAGGGCTCTGGATGACTTGGTGGATATAAGGGCAGTTAGTCGTGAGTTCAAGCACATGAGACCGGGGTGGGGACAAGATGAGGTCCATGTCCTCATATGGACACAGAGTTTTGTTATGGGATTAAGGGACGTATGTTTCAAACATCCACTCATTCTCAGGGTAGAAGTGGACGTGCTTCTATCTATGTGGCCGGTAAAGTCGCTCTAACGCTACAAGTGGGTTCAATGGACGGGCTAGCCTACAATTGTGTGTTTTACCTTCATGATGAAGGATGTGTGTTGGGTGATGACACACTATGGTAATAAGAATTGATTTTAAAAACTGAGATTTGGAAATGAGAAAAATTAAACGAAATAAGGAGTTTGGCACACTCCGAATCAAACATTTTTCCCAAAAGTTAAATTTTGAAAACCCATTCATTAAGTTGTTGTACTCACCCCCTCCCTTATATCCTTTTCAGGTAACCCCAAAAAGCTTACCCCAAAGACCACCAGTCAACATACCTATGAGGCAGGTATGATAAGTTTAAAATTTTTTTTAATTTTGATTTATGTTATTCCAAGAATGGTGCATGTTTAAAGGACGCCTTCTCCTCAAGGTTTATAAACAAGGGACAACACTTAGTGAATCCAGAGAGTGGCGGGTTGATCACGGGGATTCGACCAAACTGGGTCGGGGCATGATAGACCGGAACGCCAGCAAGGATAAGCTCATATGGTGGCAAAAAGCCGATTAAGAAGGAATACACTACGATTATCGGGTGAGTAGGTTTTATTCACATCATACCCAGTTGGGATGATGAGCACATTGGAAACGAAAAACCACTTTTATGTGGAATTTTAACATCACACCTCGTTCGAGTGATGTGAGAACTATACAAAAAAAACTACTTACTAGTTGTAAATAGATCATACATGGTTGGTATGATGGTCTTCTTGGAAGGAAGGAGAAAACTCACTTGCCTGTTGTAAGCGGAGATGTCATGACAATCGATTGGTGTGATGAGTGTAAAGATTATTTTGTCAAAAGTGTTTTCCTCTGATTGTGTGTCAATGCTTAAAAACTTTGGGAGACCTTCTTGACGAGAGCTGAAATAGCTCAAATAGGTTAGAGGCCTCTGTTTTGGAACTTGGGGGCTAAAATTCCCGTTTTTGGAAAATCACGTACAGTGGGCCCAAGGCCAACTGGCACGAGCAGGAGCTCGTAAACAAAAATGATGATAAGCCATGAAAATTGTTAATGAATAATTTATGTGACTTGGCCATGGTACCAAGACAGGACCGGCATACTCAATGGACTGGCGGTAGTGCGACAGGACCAGGTCGACGAACTGGTCTGGACAAACAACTGCAGGTCGAGTTGAGGGCCGATGCCGTTGGAGCAGTGGCACCAAAGATAAAAGGCTTTATGAAAAACTTTGTTTGTGCATGCACTTAAGGTTTAGGATCACTAAGACGCCCAAGAGTGGTAGTGATGCATCCTAAGGGCTACTGGACGACGTGGTGGAGATAAGGGCAGTTTATCGTGCCAGCAGTCAAGGAAGCTCGATGTAACTTCATGTGCATGAGACCGAGGTGGGGTCGGGATGAGGTCTCTATCCTCATACGGACACAGAGTTAATTTCTAGTTTGAGGGTTGGATGTCACAGACATCCACTGATTCCTAGGGTAGAAGTGGACGGGCTTCTATCTCGGTGGTCTGTAAAGTCGCTTCGATGCCACAAGTGGGTGCAGTGGACGGGCTGTCCTGTGAATGTGTGATCCCTTCATGATGAAGGGCTTGTGTTGATTGATAAACACACATGATGTGGAAATGATGAAAATGGTTTCAAAAACTAAGAATTTAAAAAATGTTTTTAAAGGAAATAAAGAGTCTGACACACTACAATTTAAAACTTTTTTCTGAAAACTCATTCCTAACACCCATTCACTGAGTTGTAGAAACTCACCCCTCTTTTCTATCCCTTTTCATGTGTAGATAAAATGACTAAGGAAAACACCAGGACCTACCTCTTGTTAAGTATGCTTAAAAGTATTTTTTTAAGCTTGTTTTTATTGATATATGTTATTCCAGGGAATAAGGTTGAAATTTCGTCTGGCTCCTCTTGATAAAAGAAAGGGGGAAACGTTTCTTGAACCAAGGGAGCGGTGGGTTGATCACAGGTATCCGACCAAATCGGGTTGGGGCATGACATATTTTTTCTGACCGTGATTCTAAATTCTTGAGTTACTTTTGGAAGAACTTATGGGGTAAATTAGGAATAAAACTTTTATTTTCAACAACATGTCACCCACAAACTAATAGTCAAACAAAAGTAGCAAATATAACATTAGGTATTTTATTACATTCTATAATAAAAAAGAACTTGAAATCATGAAAATATTGCTTACCATATGTTGATTTTTATTATAATCATTATGTTAATTCTACAAATAAGTTTTCACCATTTGAGATTGTTTATGGCTTCAACTAATTGACCCCTCTAGATTTAACTCCACTTCTTATAGGTGAGTTAGTAAATTTTGATGGAAAGAGTAAAGTGGAGTTCGTGAGACAAATGCTTGAGAATACAAAGATGCAGATTGAACGACATACTAAAAGATATGAAAATCAAGCAAACAAGGGTCACAAAAGTGACATTTTTGAACCTGGCGATTAGGTCTGGCTTCATATAAGAAAAGAACGATTTTGGGAACAAAGGCGATTAAAACTTCTTCCTATAGTAGATGGACGATTTCGAGTATTGGAATACATTAACAATAATGCTTATAAGTTGGCGTTACTTGATGAGTATAATGTTAGTGCAAGTTTCAATTTTACTGATTTAATGTCATTTGACATAAGTGATGAAGTAACTGATGATTTGAGAACAAATCATTTTCAAGAGTGGGAGAATGATGTGAATCCAACTAAAAAGACAACGAATTCATAAGTCCGATCACATGAACCTGTAGTGGAGCTGAACACTTTGTCACAAAATGAGTTGAAGGATCATTTGATACTACAAGATGGCCCAATAATAAGGTTAAGGGTTAAAAGATTCAAATAAGCTTTATATGGGCTGATTAAAGAGATTGTAGATAATCCTAATGGATGCTCAAGAGAATAGCCCAACAAGAGCTCAAGAGAGGGTCCAAATTTGAATTTTAAGGAGAGATTTATTAATATAATATATTTTCTAGGATATTAAATGACAATATTAGATAATTAATTAGTCAAATTCTGATTTTCAAACTAGTTAGCAAATATCCTAGATATTTACATTAGATGAGCAATAATTGGTTGGCATGTCAACCATAAAATATTATTTCCTTATTTTTAGGCTAATTACTTGTCATATGTGCCTATAAAGGCACATTCCACAGCATTGTAAGGCATACACTTTTGAAATTCAGTTATTGTGAGCTTTTGACTTATTTCTCTCTTAAAATAAGTTTTGAACTTATCAGGTTTTTTCTTATAATGTTCAAGAAATTAGACTTATTAACAAGGTTTTCTAAAAGTTTTTCTTAAAGGATCTAGGTGTGGCATCTACATTCATATCTTGTTTCTCAACAAAACAACGTATATTCTATTTTTTTCTTATTTGTGTCGTGAAAATATTGGGGTGTTTGCCATATTATGTGTAGGGTGTCATTAGCATATTGGCAAGATTCAAATCAGGCTCGACCATGGAAGACAATGTGGAAGATAGCAACTACTAATGGTAGAACAAGATGTTGTGAATCAACAAGAAATAGACGATTTCAAGGAATTAGGTGGATTCTAGTCCTAATACTAGAATGTTAGGCATTGTCCCCCTTGGACGACAACGAAAATGACGTTGGCTTAGCTATCAGATGGACTCCGCTGATGAAGTGTTATGCCCCAACCCAGTTTAGTTAGATCCCTATGATTAACCCGCCACTCCTTCCGGTGTACCTATCTTTTTTATACTGGCATGAGTTAGGCAAAACCCAGAACATTTTGAAACATTTTATAAAACATGTTGGAACATAATAGTTGCATGGGGCTTACCAAGGGATGTACTCCTCCCTAGCGCTTTTCTTCATATTGTCCTAAAAAGGGTTTGAGGGAGGGGTGAATCTAGAACTTAGTGAGTGGGTAATAATGTCACGCCCCGACCTGGTTTGGTCGGTACCTTGTGAGCAACCCACCACACTACTTGATCTAGAGGAATTGATACTCCCGAGATCGCTAAGAGTTAGGTGTAGTGTCTGCCATTGTTCCATGGTATAACATTATGCAAATGTAATAGAGTTAATAGTACTTGATTTTAGAAGCTTGGCAAGGGGAACTCTTGAAAGACTGTCTCTTTCATGAAAAAAAAATGTGAAAGGGAGAGGGTGACTCTTTCAACTCAGTGAGTGGGGAATCTTAAAGGTAGTTTTGTTTGGGCTTCTCATTAGTTCATAGTGCTTCATCATTTTCCCATTTGTCTGAGTGTGTGGTTCATGAAATTGGGTTGACATACAATCACATGCCCTTTTATCATAAAAGGGGTCATACATTCGTAGAACAGTCACCGACTATTCCACTTGTGGATTGGAGCGCCTTTACCTATCCACCTTGATAGAAGTCTTGTGACTTCTACCTTAAGTTTGAGTGGACATCAGTTGTCTGACCCTTGGACACGAGCCATACTTCGTGTCCGCAATGTGGGATGAGACCTCTTCCCCCTCCAACCTCCGTCTCAGTGCGTGTGAAGCACTCAAAGCTTCTTGACATGCTGGACAATGAACCGCCCTTATGCTCTTTGGGTCGTCCAACAGTCCTTAGAACCCCCACTACCCCATACCTGGTGTAAACCTCGTCTCTTTATACTTCATAAGACTGAGAAAAGAATTAGACATTTTGAAAGAGAAAACAGAGTCGATTCACAAACCATAACTGATATAGAAAGATCAAAATGGGGAATTGAAAAAATCCCAAGTGACTTAAAGAGTCATACAAATCATGGAAAAGAACATGGGGACAAATGGGAAGAGAAAACTAGATCGATTTAGGGCGAACCATACATGAACCAGTTTGAACCATACTTTAACCGATTTCTAAATTTATTTTTCTTGGTGGCTTAAAATGATCAAATTGGGTAATTGAAGCCACCATTAGATGGGGAATAAATTTAAATGAATTTAGAAATTTTTAATTTTGAGAAAAACGGTCGAATTAGGCTTGAACCAGCCGATTTACGCATTGAACCCGGTTAGAATGGTCCGGTCTGGTTCGGAATAGTGTCATCTTCTTTCTTAGGATGATAGCACTGTTCATTCAATGCAAAAAACTGATAGCGTTGGCGAAGGAAAAATGGCTCTGATCAGGCCGTTTCAGGGAGAGGATAAGCTTGACTAAAAAGGAAAGTTGTCGAGCAGAGGGTCCTTGAGATCACTATATAAAGAGCTACTCTCCATTCATCCTCCACACACCTGAAATCTCTATTCTCTCTCAATTGCTCCATTTCCTAGTGAAGCTTGAACCAAACCTCTGACATAGGCATTTTTCTTAGCTTGAGAAGGCAAGGTCAGATCCTATAAACTCCGGGGCAAGTTAGCTACCTGGTAGCACCCTCCTTTCGACCCGAGGACCACCGGAGAAGCGCCGGCGGAATCAAACAGTGAAGCAACTCCAACAGATCGAGGCTGCCCTATTTTGGCTGAGCTAAATTTGACAAAATTTAGCCCTCCTCTAGCCAAACTAAGCATCCCCAACGCCCTCACAGACCTCAAACGACCTCAACAGAGATGAAAGGTAAGCCAATTTGGCCCTACTTAGTCATTGTAGATCGAAGTTAGAGAGAGAAAGTGCTAAACATTACTAACAAAAATTCTTCCTTAATTCGATATCAATTGTATCAATTCTTGATCCTAGAAGAAACCTAAGGACAAGAACTACCTTCCTTGATCGAGAGCTCGGACCACTGCTGTCACGCCCCGACCCGATTTTGTTGGAACCCCGTGAACAACCTGCCACTCTCTCGGTTTATTAAGAGTTTACCCTTCTCTAAATCGCAAGGAGTAAGACGTCCTTTTTACCTATATCTTTCCTGGAATAGCATTAATTAAAATTGAATACATTAAATCTTACATACCTATCTTTCAGGTTAGACTACTAAGAAGTCTTTAGGTTTGTTTTTCTCTTAGTTATCTGAAAAGGGGTAAAGGGAGGGGGTGAGTTCGACAACTAAGTGAATGGGTGTTGGGAGTGAGTTTTCATAAGCAAAACTACTTTAATCGGAGTATGCCAAACTCCTTATTTTCTTTAAGAATGTTCTTTCCTCAATTTTTGGTTTTCAAAACCTTTGCCCTCCCAAGGGCGACCTTTTCTTTTTAATAAGGGGTTTTCCTCAAATTTTAATCTATTTTCCAAAACCTTTTTCCAAGGTTTACCAATTCTTTTTCCAAGGATTTCTCAAATCCTTTCCATGGTTTTCAAAACCTTTTTTCCATTTCCATATTAGGTATATTTCACAAACAACACATGCCCTTCATTAGGAAGGGTACACACTTTCGTGAGATGCACTTACGCTGACTGCACCTACTTGTGGATAGGAGTGTCTTTACCATCCACCCTGATAGAAGTCCCTGACTTCTACCCGGAGTATGAGTGAACATCATCGATGTTCAACCCTCAGACACATAAATACTTCGTGTCCATATGAGGATAGAGACCTCATCCTAACCCCATCTCGGTCTTATGCGCATGAAGCTACGTCGAGCTTCCCTAACTACTGGTACGACAAACTGCCCTTATCTCCACCATGTCGTCAAGTCACCCTTAGGTCACATCACTAACCCTCTTGGGCATCTTAATGGCCCTGAATCTCAAGTGCACGCATAAACAATAGTTTTCCACAAAGCCATTTATCTTTGGTGTCACTAGTCCAATGGCTCCGACCCTCAAACTGACCTGCAATTGTTTGTCTAGACCGATCTGTCAACTTGGCCCTGACGCACTACCGCTAGCCCATCGAGTATGTCGGTCTTGTCCACCATGGCAAAATCACATAATCCATTCATTAAGAATTTTCATGGTTTATACATCATGTTTTTTTATGAGCCCCGACTCGTGCCAATTGGCCTTAGTTCCACTGTACGTGATTTTTGAAAACTAGGCATTTTAGCCCCACAAGTTTCAAAACCGAGGCCTCTGGCCTATCTAAGCTGTTCTAGCTCTCATCAAGAAGGTCTCCCAAAAATTTTTAGCATTGACACATAGTCAGAGGAGAACACTTCAAAAAAAAACAATCTTTCCATTTATCACACCAATCAGGTGTGATGACCTCTCCGCTTACAACCGTCAAGTGGGTTTTCTCCTTCCTTCGAGGAAGTCCATCTTACCAACCGAGTATGATCTCTCTACTTAGAACCGGTAAGTAGCTTTTAGCTTAATTCGCAGATCACTCCAACCTGGTGTGATGTTAAAATCCCACTTATAAGTGGTTTTCATTTCTAAAGTGCTCATCATCCCAACCGGGTATGATGTAAATAAGCTCACTCACCTTTTATCGAGAGATGTTCATCCTGGAGGGATTCCCAGGTACTCGCCCTAATTGGTCTTATTGGTGTTTCTCTACTCCGATACTTCCCCACTTTCCTTAAATTTGTTTGTTGCATGGTGGATGTCGAGATTGGGAATTTATAGGTAGACAGTATTAATCTGGTAGATCTAATTTGATCATGACAAAGATCATGTTTGAGTTGTGAACAAGAATTAGTGGATCAGGTAGCTCTCTTCTACTCAAATTGCTCTCTTAGCTCAGTTGGTATTGCTCTGATAAATTGTTCTAAGCTCCTTATATATTTGTAAAATTGTTTGTTAAATGGGGAAGATTTATTACTACATTAAGGGTATTAATGTGTATTAATGTTGTCAGTTATTGTCATTAAATTAGGAAATTGATGGTTATTTATGGGTATTAATTCCAATAATTGAATGTAGGTATTAATTTATGGGTATTTATTCTAATAATTGAATGTAGGTATTAATTTATGGGTATTTATGGTAGGGGCCTAGGACTAATACTAATAAAGTGCTAATAGTTTCGTACTAAACCAAATTCACATAATTATCTCATTATTTTCACCTAAAAGAATTTACTAGGTATTTACCCTATCCATTCCATCGAGTTATTTATTTTTGTCAAAACAACACTTTTCATTTTATTTTAAATCAAATTTATTCCAATTATATCAAATGAATTTTAAATTTATAATACAATTCTTGAAAAATTTTCAACCGAAATTTCAAGTTACTAAAAATACGATGTGACAACTACTCCCCACCTTTTTAGGAGTTTTGTCACCAAAACTCATACAACATTAGTCTCTACTTCTTACCCATTTTTTGTGCACTTAAGTGGTTTCATTTTCAATAACTTTCTATACAGACATTTGTTTACTTTACCACAATAACTTCTCAAGATAATATTATCTTTTCTCAAGGCTATTTATTTTATTAGTGGACAATTTTACTCATGTTCTCTTATCTAATTCATCCAAAGCAAATTGGGTATTCAACCATACATTCTAATTAATTAAAATTTCCGACTGGGGCTTCCTTATAAGGTTGAATTGCACACCAAGTTAATGGTATCTTCGGATCTTAATCGATCACTTAGTGTTTATATAAAAATTTTGCCCTCTTTAGTGAGCACTATTTATACCATTCAAAAGGAAATATCACTTTCATAGTATTTTCAAATACATATATCTCATTAGAGAATTGACATTCTTTGATCACATGGTCTTTATATTTACTTGTAGTTCATTTTCTTTAGGAGGTTCCTCTGACACCTTATAATCCAACAAAGGTTCTAAAAATCTTTTACAATTTTTCCTCCACCGGGGCATGCATCCATCATTAGACTATATCCTCCAATTTCAGGGTCCTTTTTCCATAAAGATTGTACCAACTTATTGGGTCTACGATACCATGTACTTTTTTATTTACTCCATCATTAATCATCATGCCCTTCCTCATGACAATACATGTTGGTATATCATTCTCCAAAATTTTCCATTCTTCACATACTTTTGAATTGAGGTATTTGTTTATAATCATTTCGTTGTTCTCTATTATGACTTACTATTTATAAGTCATTCTTTATTTTTAAGACTTTCATCTCATTAGACTTCTTTTGTACATTTATGTCTATTGCCTTAGAAAATTTTATCTCGGTCATATGTGACCGCCTTTCCTTTAATGCCCTCACGAGGAATTTCCCACTTTAGGAACTAATTTCATTGCTATTTGAGGATTTCACTTTCGTTCAAATTTGTCATTGGTTGCATCCAATAATCCAAATCAAGGTACTTTATGTGTATTGCATGAGTGTTTGTTTTATTTAACCTTTGTCTCACATTTTCTAGAACCTCTTATTTTAGACTCATGCATCAGATGTGTTACATCTCATCAACTGGGTTAGGCTCTTATAAGTTTACCACAACATCCCTATGGTTATCATTGGTAGTCAAACAAGTTTCTTATTACTTATAATAAAATTTCCCTTCATGGGTTTAATTTAGTACAAAATTTTGGTACTTCAAATGAAAGTACTTATATTTAGTTCATTCCATATGTAAAGGTTTAAGGTAAGGAAATTACATATTCCTTTCTATTTCCTTCGACTCCTTTGCCAAGTATCAATCATAAGGTTTCTTGTATATCTTTTCAACTTTCCAAACTTTTGATGAATCCTTTATAAGGATATTTTCCGATTTCTCCATGAAATGCACATATCACATTCTTAATAACACTTATGTTACTCTTGTGGATGTTTTCCCAGTATAGGTTTCTCGACATCCCTTTTCATTTGACCTTGAGAACATCCAACCTTAAATGATATTCCTTGATGTCATCCTCTCCTGCTTACCTTTACTCTTGAAGCCTTGTGGGCACGTCTTTTGTACCCCATCCTCATTTCCACTTGTACCCCAGTACACATCTATTTCTTTTAGGGAGAACTCAAATTCTACTTGTTTCAAGATCTCTTGATCATCCTACAAGAGGCTTACTTAACCTTCTCATGGCTTGAGTTTGGTCGTTAATCCGGGCTTGGCCATTGATCTCTTTAAGGATTTCCTTCATCCTTATTAACCAAATGTTTGCCTTACCACCTCTCCCTTCTTTGTTGGAGTTTAAATTTATGACCTTCTCAAGGGTCAGTTCGTTAATTGCCTCATCCCTTCTATTCTTCTTGTCTAATTATCTTGAGACAGTTGTCTCTCGAGTCTACTTGTTCTTAATGTCCATCCTATTGCCCTTAGGGTGTAGTCCTTATTACTTCCCGGTCCATCTTAGGGCATCATTTATTCTCCTTGACCATCCCATTATTACTGGTTGCTTCCTTCCGCTAGGTTCGTCTAAAGTCTTTATTTGACTCATATGCTTTTCCAAAGTCAGTTACACTTGGCCATCTTGATACATCCTTAACCACTTATTCCCCTTTATGAGATTCCTTATTTCGGGTTAAGCCTCTTATGATCCATTTGTCGGTTCCTTAGCTTGGGAATTTCCCCCTTTTTATGGTCTCACTTCCTACCTTTATCCTTCTACCTAGGGACTTTCGTCTCGTGAGTTTCACGTTCAACCTCCCTAACACTCCATGAAAGCTTTTTCTTCTTTCCTTTCTTACACTCATCGATCATCCGCCCTTAATCCTTCACTATCCTCCAATTCACTTTTCATTCCTTATCCTTCCTTCAAGGAGATCCTAATTATGGGTCGGTTCCTTGCAGTCCACATTATGTCCAACCCCCCATCAATGGTCCCTTCAAGGGGTAATTAGTCATATACGGAGCTCCCTTTCCTAGCACATTTCTTCCCTCTTCACTCTTTCAGTGTCCTACCCTAAAGTTGTTGAAGGACGTTTTCCGCGTTTGCCCTTTTTGAAGGGGTTCTAGGTGTACATCCCATGTACCTTACCTCAATTATTATGGTATTCCTCTCTTGTTTGACCTTCTTAAAAATAAGTTTGAAATATTTTTTATCCTGCTATTTCTTAACCTCCTTGTGAACAGCTTACTGATCCCGCTCCATGGTTTTGGTTACTGGTCCTTCCTTGATCCTTTCATTTCTCATCCAAGACATTCCTCCTACTTCTCTTTTCCTTTTATCTATAATATGCTTCGTTGTATTTCCTCTGGTCCTTCTTATCTTCTGTGACCCCTTCTCATATAGCTGAGGTATGAGAACGCAACTTTGTTTGAGGGACAAAGTTTTGGAAAAATTAGAAGTTTTATTAATAAGGGGTACAATACGTTTTGGGCATTATCCCTATTATAAGAAGTAGTTTAACTTGTGGAGCTACTATACTAGGTTCTTAATAATCGTCCTTCTTGGTTATAAGTCCCTTACAATGACCTTGATGTTAGGTTGGCTCTCCTCTTACTCATGGATGTGACTTCAACAGGTGTTGACACCACATTCCTTGGTGGCATTGGGTACTTCCCCATAATGCCTCTTGGTCCTTTGTGACTTCTACTACACCTCAGACATTGGAGAGCTTTTAGGGTGGTCTTCCTAGAAAGACAGATTGTTGGGTAATGTTGGCGACATCAATCTTAGTTTTCTTGGTTTCTCTCTTGGGAGCCATCTAAAAATTTTAAAACTTTCTCTTAATTACTATGTTATATAGTCTTGATAATGCATTCAAGGAAATAGGCTCTCATACCACTCAAGTTGTCACACCCCAACCTAGTTTTGTCGTGATCCCCGTGAACAACTCGACACTATTTTGGTTTATTAAGAGTTTCCCCTCATCTAAACTACAAAAAGTAAGGTGTCATTTTTATCTGTATCTTTCCTGGAATAACATTAATCAAAACTGAATACATTAAATCTTACATACATGTCTTTCGGGTTTAGCTACAGGGAAGTCTTTAGGATTATTTTTCTCTTAGTTACCTAAAAAGGGGTAAAGAGAGGGGGTGAGTTTGACAACTCAGTGAATGGGCGTTGGGAGTGAGTTTTCATAAGCAAAATAGCTTTAATCAAAGTGTGTCAAACTCCTTATTTTCTTTAAGAATGTTCTGTACTCAATTTCTGGTTTTCAAAACCTTTACCCTCCAAAGGGAAACCTTTTTTTTTAAAAAGGGTTTTTCCTCAATTTTTAATCTATTTTCCAAAACCTTTTTCCAAGGTTTACCAATTCTTTTTCCAAGAATTTCTCAAATCCTTTCCATGGTTTTCAAAACCTTTTTCCCATTTCCATACTAGGTATGTTTCACAAACAACACATGCCCTTTATCAGGAAAGGTACACACTTTCGCAAGATGAGTTACGCCAACTACACTCACTTGTGTATCAGAGCATATTTACTATCCACCCTGATAGAAGTCCCTGACTTCTACCCGGAGTTTAAGTGAACATCTCTGATGTTCATCCCTTAGACCCAAAAATACTCTGTGCCCATATGAGGACAAAGACCTTATCCTGACCCCATCTCAGTCCCATGCGCATTAAGCTACGATGAGCTTCCCTCACTACTGGCATGACAAATTGCCCTTATCTCCACCATGTAGTCCAGTAGCCCTTAGGACGCATCATTACCCCTCATGGGTGTCTTAATGGTCTCGAACCTCAAGTGCATGCACAAACAATAGTTTTCCACAAAGTCATTTATCTTTGGTGCCACTAGTCCAACGACCCCAAACCTCAACCCGATTTGTAGCTGTTTGTCTAGACCAGTCCGTCGACCTAGTCTTGACACACTACCGCTAGCCCATCGTGTATGTCAGTCATGTCTTGGTTCCATGGAGAAATTACATAATCCATTCATTAATAATTTTCATGGCTTATACATCATGTTTGTTTACGAGCTCATACTTGTGCCAATTGGCCTTGGGCTCACTGTATGTGATTTTCCAAAACCAGACATTTTAGCCCCACAGGTTCCAAAATCGAGGACTCTAGCCTATCTGAGTTGTTCTAGCTCTCGTCAAGAAGGTCTCCCAAAAATTTTAAGCATTGGCACACAATCAGGGGAGAACACTTCTGACAAAAACAATCTTTCCATTCATCACACCAACCAGGTGAGATGACCTCTCCACTTACAATCGACAAGCGGGTTTTCTCCTTCCTTCTAGGAAGTCCATCATACCAATCGGGTATAATCTTTCCACTTACAACTGGTAAGTAGATTTTAGCTTAATTCGCACATCACTCCAACCTAGTGTGATGTTAAAATCCCACATATAAGTGGTTTTTCATTTCTAAAGTTCTCATCATCCCAACTGGGTATGATGTAAATAAGTCCACTCACCTTTTATCCAGAGATATGTTTATCCTGGAGGGATTCCCAAGTACCCGTCCCTGATTGGTCTTATTGGTGTTTCACTGCTCTGATACTTCCCCATTTTCCTTAAATTTGGTTGTTGCACGGTGGATGTCAAGATTGAGAATTTCATAGGTAGGGAGTATTAATCTGGTAAATCTAATGTGGTAATTGTAAAGATGATGTTTGAGGTGTAAACATGGACTAGTAGACCAGGTAGCTCTAATCTACTCGAATTGCTCTCTTAGCTCAGTTGGTGTATAAATTGTTCTAAGCTCCTTATATAGCTGTAAAAAATTTTATTAAATAGAGAAGATTTATTACTACATTATGGGTATTTCTAGGTATTAATGTTGTTAGTTATTCTCATTAAATTGGGAAATTGATGGGTATTTTTGGGTATTAATTCCAATAATTAAATTTAGGTATTAATTCAATAATTGAATGTAGGTATTAATTTATGGGTATTAATTCAAATAATTGAATATAGGCATTAATTTATAGGTATTTATGGTAAGGGCGTAGACTAATACTACAAAGTGCTAATAGTTTCGTACTAAACCAAGTTCACATAATTATCTCATTATTTTCATATAAAGGAATTTACTAGTTATTTACCCTATCCATTCCATCAAGTTATTTATTTTGGTCAAAATAACACTTTTTATTTTATTTTAAATTAACTTTATTCCAATTATATCAATTGAATTTTAAACTTATAATACAATTCTAGAAAAATTTTCGATTGAAATTTTGGGTTACTAAAAACATGGTGTGACAACCGCACCTTCGGCGGTAACCTTTCGAATACTTCTCTCTCTTCGAGCATTTTTCCGGTGAAACTCTGTTTGAGCTCAATTCGGACCCAAATGATGTGGTTTAAAGCTCAATTAAATCGTATAGAAGTGTAAGAACTGATCCATACCTTAAATTTGAGCAATTAACCCTAATTGAATAGCCAATTTAAAGATATCAAATTCAGTCAGTTTGAAGGGGAGAAATTGGGGGAAACTTTTGAGGAAAATTGGGGATTTCGAAAAACTAAGGGACCTCCTTGCAATTTCTAAAAATTTAAGGCTAATTGGCCATGAAAAAGATGTTGGAGGACCAATTGGTCGATTTTTGAAACATTTGGGGTCAAATTGCCATTTTTGGTAAGTATGGGTAAAATGGTAATTTTTGAAAAGTTGAGGACCAAATTGGAAATATGGAAAACTTGAGCCCCTTATACAATTTTGAATAAATTGAGGACTCAAATGGGATTTTGGAAACCTTGGGACTCAAATTAGGCAAAAGTTGGCATCAGTAACCTAAAGTTAAGAAAAATTAACTTTAGGGGCCTAAGTGCAATTAATCGATAATTTGTGAGGTTAGGCTTTTATGCCAAACCGTAATTGATAAGGCTGCCCAAATCGTGTAGGGACAAGCGTAACCAAAATGCAAGCAAAAGAAAGCTCGCATAGACATTGAAAATCAACCGAAGATGAACACGTCACAGTTATCGAGTGAGTGTGCTTAATCACATCATACCCGATTGGGATGATAAACTTACCTTTATGAAAAGAAAACTTACTTACTAGTTATAAGTAGAGATGATCATACCCGGTTGGTATGGAAAACTTCCTTAATGAAATGAGAAACCCATTTACCGGTTGTAAGCAGAGATGTCATCACACCTGGTTGGTGTGATGAAATGGAAATGTTACTTTTTGTCAAAATTGTTCTCCCTTGACTGTATGTCATTGCTTAAACTATTTTGGAGACCTTCTTGATGGGAGCTAGAATAGCTCAAATAGGCCAAAGGCCTTAGTTTTTGAACTTATGGGGCGAAATACCTAATTTTAGAAAAATCACGTGCAGTGGGCCCATGGCTAGTGTACACGAGCAGGAACTCATAAACAAATTTGAGTAAAGGAAAGCCATGAAATTTCTAATGAAATTGTTATGTGATTTTGCCATGGTACCAAGTTAGGACCGACTATACTCGATGGGCTGGCGGCAATGCGTTAGGGCCATGTTGACGGACCGACCTAGACAAACAACTGCAGGTTGGGTTGAGGGTTGGGGTCGTTGGACCAGTGGCACCAAATATAATGGCTATATATGAAAACTATTGTTTGTGCATGCACTTGTGGTACATGACCATCAAGACGCCCAAGAGGGGTAGTGATGAGTCCTAAGGGCTATTGGACGACATGGTGGAGATAAGGGTAGTTTGTCATGCTAGTCAGTCAGTAAGCTCGGAGTAGCTTCTTGCGCATGAGACCGGGGTGGGGTCGGGATGATGTCTCTATCCTCATATGGACACGGAGTGGTATTCAGGTTTGAGGGTCGAATATCGAGAACATCCACTCAAACATAGGGTAGAAGTGGATGGACTTCTATCTTGGTGGCTGGTAAAGACGCTCCGATCCACAAGTGGGTGCAGTGGACAAGCTGCACCTGCAAATGTGTGTTACCCTTCCTGATGAAGGGCGTGTGTTGGTTTTTAAACAAACCTAATATGGAAATGGGAAAAGGGTTTTGAAAACTAGAACTTGAGGAAAGATCCTTCTTAAAAAAATGATAATCTTGGCACACTTTAAACTAAACTATTTCTTGAAAACTCACTTCCAACACCCGGTCACTGAGTTGTTGAACTCACCCCTCCCTTTTTACCCCTTTTAGGTAACCGGGGAAAGACCCCTCTTAAAGACCCTACTAGTTTTGGAACAAGATAGGTATGTCTATTTTAAAATACTCAGTTTTGTATAATGCTATTCCAGGAAATACAAGTAGAAGGATGCATTACTACTCACAGTTGTGAAAGAGGAAAACCCTTGATAGACCACATGAGTGGCAGGTTGTTCACGGGGATTTGACCAAACCAGGTCGAGGTGTGACAACTTGAGTGATATTAGAGCCTGCTTCCTCGAATGTATTATCAAGACTATATAACATAGTAACTAAGAGGAATAAATCTTAAATTTTCAGATGGCTCCCGAGAGGAACCAAGAGAACAAGAGCTGTAGTTTCTAACACTGCCCAACAACCCCTTCCTATGGAAACTCCCCTAGGAGCCCAGATAGTTCCACCAAGACTAAGTTCAGAACATTAGAAATTGTACGAGGAGTTCACTCGAGTGTTTGGACATCCTAACCTCACCCCTGAGGTAGACACCAACTCTCGAGCTGAGCCTGAGAAAGTACAATCTCACCCCCTCCTGTTAACAATCCCCCTCTAGTTGACATCCCCAAATATCTCAAAACTCTCTATTAATTGGGATGTAAGCCTTTCCTAGGAGAGAAGGATGCTGGAGCTGCTATGGATTGGATGGCTAGCATCAAGAAGCTCATGGGGATAGTCAAGATTTTACCAGAGGACATGGTGATCTTGGTATATTTTTTCCTGGAGGCCAGTGCAAAAAGGTGGTGGGACAATATTAAATGTCTGCATACCACCACCCCTACCTGGGAATAATTCAAGGAGAGGTACACGAAGGAATACCTGGCTTTGCATCTGATTAACAAAAAGAAGCAAGATTTCCTCCAACTACAACAAGGCTTAACTCTATCTCGAAATATGAAACTAAGTTAAATGAGTTAAGACCCTTTTCCCCTGATCTAGCCAAACCTACGAATATATGCCAATGATTCGTGGATGGTCTCATCATGGACATAAAAGTCCAGATGGGAGTGCTAGGATGCCCCACGAATCGGGTAGTTATAATCAGTATAGCCCACGAATGTGAGAGTTTGGTGCAAACCCGACGTCGTCGGTTGGAGCAGGCTAACTGGAAGTTGGACAAGGGCCAAGGCCGTCATGGACGACGGAAGGAGAAAAATGGTCCAAGATGGGTAAACAGGGTGGGTTTCCAAAAGAGGAAGGACATGCCACTACCTCCCCGGAGAATGATCCCCACCTTACCACAAGGAAACCCTCGCTGTCCTAAATGCCATAGATACCATGAGGGAGCTTGTTTTTCATGTTTCGCATGTGGGTAGATGAGGCACTTTGCAAAGAAATGCCCCACTCTTAGGGAGAATAAGCAATGGAACACACTCAGACCACCCCAAGTGAACCCAATGACTCCCAAACAAGATGCCACAACTAGGGTACCAACTAGGGTATACAACCTCACCCATGAAGAGGCTAGAAAAGACCCTAGTACCGTAGCAGGTACTTCCCAAAATCTCCCTAACTAAGAAACTTGTAAATTGATTTTCTTCAACAAAGAAATTTTCTTATAAGACATGTGTTTCTTCAATCAAGGTACATACACTTGTAGGGAAGAAAAGTCTACGCCCTCTTTGACTTAGGAGTAGAGTGCTCCTTCATCAAGGAAGATCTAATCCCAAGTCTTCCCCTAGAACTTACCTCCCTAGAACAAATTCTCAACATCCTCACACCCTTAGGAAAAGGACTAGATAGGGACAAACAGTTGAAGGGGTGTGAGATCATGATTGGAGGAGTTAAACTAGAGGTAGATTTGATCCCATTACCTCTAAAGGAGGTAGAAATAATATTGGGAATGGATTGGTTAAGTACCTATCAAGCCAATATGTATTGTGGGAAGAAAGTAATAACTTTTCACATGTCCAAAACACTTGGACTATGTTTTCAAGGAGACTAGAGGAAGGGAGAAGTACAAATGGTTTCCCACATAGGAGCCCAAAAGATGATACAAAAAGGTTGTAAAGCTTTTTCTGGTGATGATATCAATGGGAAGTCCGAGGAGAAGGGACCAGAAGGCATCTTAGTAGTTGAACACTACCTGGACATATTTCCAGAAGAATTATCCAAATTACCACCAAGCCGCCAACTGGAATTTACCATAGAAGTAATTCCCGGAACACATCCCACATCCCATATCCCAAGCCCATTATCGCATGGCTCCAGCGAAATTAAAGGAATTAAAGGAGTAGTTGGACGAGCTATTGGAGAAGGGTTTCATATGCCCTAGTTAGTCTCCCTAGGGTGCACCGATCCTATTCATAAAGAAAAAGGATAGGAGCATGAGGTTATGGATAGACTATCGGAAGTTGAACCATGTCACTATAAAGAATAAGTATCCACTTCCACGGATCGATGACCTATTCGACCAACTAAAAGGAGCAACCTACTTCTCCAAGATAGACCTTCAGTTAGGATACCACCAACTCAGGATCCGAGAGGAAGATATCCCTAAGACCACCTTTTGGTCTCAATACAAATACAATGAGTTTAGGGTGATGCCTTTTGGCCTAACGAATGCCCCTGCAGCTTTCATGGATTTGATGAACCGAGTGTTCCAGCCACACTTGGACAAGTTCGTGAGAGTATTTATAGATGACATACTGATATACTCACGAACTAGGCTGGAGCACAAAGAACATCTAGCTATCACCTTGGAGACACTACGAAATAATCGCTTATATGTGAAATTCTCCAAGTGTGAGTTCTAGTTACAGGAGTTAGGGTTCTTAGGAAACATAGTGTCCAAAGATGGAGTCAAGGTAGACCCGACAAAGGTGGAAGCCATATCCAATTGGAAGGTACCTAAGAATCCCTATGAGATACAAAGTTTCTTGGGCTTGGCAAGGTACTACCAACAGTTTGTGTAGGATTTCTCTAAGATAGCTGCCCCTTTGACCCATCTTACAAGGAAACGAGTGGAGTATAAGTGGGATGAAAGCTATGAGAAATCTTTCCTGGAGTTGAAGACCTATTTGACAACAACACCCGTACTCTCTCTGCCTGACCCAAGTGTAGGAGAGTACACTGTCTATAGTGACACTTCTGGACAGGGACTCGATGTGTATTAATGCAACAAGGAAAGGTTATCACCTACGCTTCATGACAACTAAAGGTACATGAGCGGAACTACCCTACCCATGACTTGGAGTTAGTCGCAATAGTGTTCGCCCTCAAGATTTGATGACAGTACTTATACGAGGCTAAGTGTAGGATATATATTGATCACAAGATTCTTAAGTACTTCCTAACTCAGAAGGAGTTGAACCTCCGCCAGAGGAGATGGCTAGAATTGGTTAAGGACTATAACCTTGTGATAGAATATCACCCCGGTAAGGCCAATGTGGTGGCAGACGCTTTAAGTCACAAGTACCAAATCAAGACAGCGCAGATAAAGACCAGCTACTTACCCTTGTTGCAATAGTTGGGATGAATGGAAGTTGACCTTAAGGTGGACAAGAGAGAGAAATGCTTATTGGCTGATGTAATGGTAAGACCCAGCCTAACAAAGCAAATTAAGGTCCAACAAAAAGGGGACAAGGAACTCCAGCCCTATTTAGACTCAGTCACCGGAGGGACGAAACTAAACTATGACCTTCGAGGCGATGGAGTGCTAACCTATAAGGGTAGAGCATGTGTGCCTCAAGATAAGGAACTAAAGAGATTAATCTTGGAAGAGGCGCATGACTCAGTCTATGCAATGCATCCGGGCAGTACCAAGATGTACCACACCATCAAACAAGGTTATTGGTGGAAAGGGATGAAGAGGGATATTGCATAATACATAGCTCGATGCTTGTCCTATCAGCGAATTAAAGCTGAACATTAGAAACCTTCAGGACTATTACAACCCTTACAAATCCCTAAATGGAAATGGGAACACGTCACTATGGACTTTGTCACGAGACTACCTGTGACTAGAAAGGAGCGAGACGCAATCTGGGTAATTGTGGATATATTGACCAAGTCCGCCCATTTCCTACTTATAAGAGTGACGGATTCGGTAGAACAACTAGCCGTCTTATACATAAGGGATATTGTGAGACTCCATGGCATCCTAGTAAGCATAGTGTCGGATAGAGACCCTAGATTTACCTCCAGGTTCTGGCCTAGTTTGCAAAGTGCCTCGGGAACCAAGCTCCATATGAGTACAACATTTCATCCTCAGACTAATGGACAATCTGAGTGAACGATCCAAACCTTGGAAGACATGCTACGGGCATGTGTACTCACCATGAATAATGATTGGGTGGAATACTTGTCTCTAATGGAGTTTTCATACAATAACAGTTATCAGGCCAGTATTCAAATGACACCTTATGAGGCCCTTTATGGACGACCATGTCGTACCCCCCTTATTTTGGGAAGAGGTAGGAGAAAGGAAGCTAGAAAGGGTCAAATAAATCGAGGATGCCACAGAGAAGATTAAGATCATAAGGAGTCGACTTAAAGCTACTCAAGATAGGCAAAAGAGCTATGCGAACCATCAGAGAAGGGATTTGGAATTTGGTGTGGGAGTCCAATTGTTTCACAAGGTATCCCCATAGATGGAAATACTTAGGTTTCAACAACGGGGGAAGTTGAAACCAAGGTACATTTGTCACGCCCCGACCCGATTTAGTCTAATCCCCGTGATCAACCCACCGCTCTCTTGGTTTAAGAGGGCTTTCCCTTCTTTTAATCAAGAGGATCCATGCGTAATTTCAAACCTTGTTCCCTGGAATAGCATAAATCAATAAAAATGCAAGATTAAAAGAACTTCTAAGCGTACCTGACAGAGGGTAAATCCTGGTGTTTTCTTTGGCCATGTTTTTCCTACTCCTGAAAAGGGATATAAAAGAGAGGGTGAGTCCTACAACTCGGTGAGTGGGGTTGGAAGTGAATTTTCAAAACAAATAGTTTTAACTGTATTGTGTGAGGGTTGTTATTTTCTTTCAAAGAAATTTTTTCTCATGTTCCAGTTTTCAAAACCTTTTTTTCCTCATTTCCACATTAGGTGTGTTTAACAGACAACACGCACCCTTCATCAGGACGGGAACACACACTCGCAGGTGTAGCACGTTCACTACACCCACTAGTAGCTCGGAGCGTCTTTACCGGCCACCAAGATAGAAATTCGTCCACTTCTACCCTAGGTCTGAATGGATGTTCACGACATCCGAACCTCATACCTGAATATCATTCTATGTCCGTATGAGGATAGAGATCTCATCTCGACCCCAGTTGCACGAGCAAGAAGCTACGTTGAGCTTACCGACTACTAGCATGACGAACTACCCTTATCTCCACCATGTCGTCTAGTAGCCCTTAGGACGCATTACTACCCATCTTGGGCGTCTTGACGGTCCTGTACCTCAAGTGCATATACAAAACAATATTTTTCACATAGACATTTATCTTTGGTGCCACTGGTTCAACGGTCCCGACCCTCAACCCGACCTTGAGCTATTTGTCTAGGCCGGTCCGTCGACTTGGCCTTGACGCACTATCGCTAGTCCATCGAGTATTGTCGGTACTGACTTGGTACCACAATGAAATCATACATCAATTTCATTAAAGTTTTCATGGCTTTCACAATTCAAGTTTGTTTACGAGCTCATGCTCGTGCCCACTAGCCTTGGTTCCACTGCACATGATTTTTCCAAAATCGGGCATTTTAGCCCCACAAGTTCAAAAATTGAGGCCTCTAACCTATATGAGCTATTCCAGCTCCCGTCAAGAAGGTCTCACAAAGAGTTTAAGCATTGGCACATAGTCAGGGAAGAACACTTCTGACAAAAATATAATTTTCACTTCATCCCACCAATCGAGTGTGATGATACCTTCGCTTACAACCAGCAAGCGGGTTTCTCCTTCCTTCAAGGAAGTCCATCATACCAACAGGGTATGATTTCCTCAACTTACAACCAGCAAGTAGGTTTAGTTCCATTTGCCCATCACCCCATCTGGGTATGATGTCAAAATTCTACTTACGAGTGATTATTAATTCCCAAAGTGTTCACCATGCCAATCGGATATGATGTACATAAGCCCACTCACCCGATAAATGTGGCGTATTCTTCTCTAGTCGGTTTTCACCTCCACGTAGCTTATCCTTGTTGGCGTTTCGGTCTCTCGTGTTCCTACACGATTTGGGCACCCTTGTTTATTAAAGTTTTGCATAGCAGCCTTCATTTCTCACATATGAGCGACTAGGCTCAAAATTATTAGTTAATTGCACTTAGGTCCCTAAAGTTCATTTCTCTTAACTTTAGGTCCCTAATGCCAACTTTTGCCCAATTTGAGTCCCAAAACTTCCAAAAATTCTCTTTGGGTCCTCAATTTACTCAAAATTGTATAAGGGGCTCAAGTTTTCCAAATTTACAATTTGGTCCCCAACTTTTCAAAAATTATCATTTTGCCCCAACTTTCCAAAAATGGCAATTTGACCCCCAAATGTTTCAAAAATTGACCAATTGGTCCTCTAACATCTTTTTCATGTCCAATTGGCCCTCAATTTTTGGGAAATGGCAAATGGATCCCTCAATTTTATGAAATCCCCAATTTTCCCTCAATTTCACCTTTCAAACTAGTCGAATTTGATTTCTTCAAATTGATCATTCAATCGGCTTAATTGCTTTAATTGGATGTGTAAATCAATTTCTACACTTCCTTACAATTCAATTGAGCCTTGAATCGCATAAATTGAGGCCGAAATGAGCTCAAACGAAGTTTCACCGGAAAACTACAAGTAGAGAGAGAAAGCTTCAAAAGCTTACCATCTGAGGTGCAGTGGTCCAAACTCTCTATCTGGGCAGGTAGCCCTTGTCTTGAGATTTCTCCTAGGTCCAAGAATCACTACAATTCACATCAAGTAAAGCGAGAATTATGTCTATGAAGTTTCAGAGTTTCTCTCTTTAACGCCGATCAGAAATGATAGAGAGGGGCGAATTGGCTTACTTTTCAGCTCTATTGTAGTCGTGTGAATGTCTTGGGAGTGTCGGGAGGCTTGGTTTGGCTGGAGGAGGACTGAATTTGGCCAATTTTAGCTCAACCGAAACAGGGCAGCTTCGGTCTTTCGGAGCTACTTCACTATTTGATTATTCTGGTGCTTCTCCGGTTGTCCTAAAATCGAACGGAGGTTGTTGTCAGGTAGATGACTTCCCCAGAGTCTAAAGAACCCAACCTCGCCTTTTGAGGCTAAGAAAAATGCCTATGTTGGAGCTTTGGTTCGAGCTTCATCGAAAAATGGAGTAGTTGGGAGAGAATGGAGATTTCAGGTGTGAGGAGGATGAATGAAGAGAAACTCTTTATATAGAGAGCTCGGGGACTCTCTACCTGATCGTTTCACATCTTGGTCAAGCTTATCCTCGCCCTAAAATGGCCTAAACGGAGCCATTTTTCCTTCACAGTTATTGTCCATTTTTGTATTGAATGAACAGTATTTTCATCTGGAGGAAGAAGATGACAATGTTCTAAACTGAACCAGGCTGGTCCGACCGGTTCAGTGCATAAATCGCCAGTTTAGGCCCGATTCGACTAGTTTTCTCAAAATTAAAATTTTCTAAATTCATCTAACTTCATTATCTATCTAATGATGGCTTCATTAGCACTAAATGTTCCTTACAGTGTGATATGCTCTGAAATTATCCTTGCCCAGTATGGTATCTAGAGGTATATCCTTAATAACAATTTATGCCCTTCTATCTGTTCAGGAGTCGTAGGGGTTCGTTCCTTCCTACTATTCTCTAGTGTTTCCCATCTACTTCCTATGTAATTCCAATTATCCTTTAATTTTCTTGATATCCGAATTGTGTCAGTTCCCTTTATCTACTCATTCCTTACCAACTTTCCTATGGATTTTCTCCTGGTTCCAACCGTCAGCTTCTTAATAGCTTATCGACACATTGGGATCCTTTCTCCCTTATGTCATTTACATCATCATCTTTCACTCAAGGGCTTTCCTTTCCTCCATCATTTTATTGCTCACTTATGACCATTCACCAACTCCTTATTCCAAGTTAACCCTTTTTCGGTCCATGTATTGATTCCTTGTTTGGGGAGGTCCCCCTTTTTATGGTTTTCATTCTCTACTATGTCCCTCAAAGTAGAAATTTCATTTTAGGGCGATACCTTTGATCTTCTTACCATTCTTTGAAGATTCCTTCCCTTGACTTCCCTATACTCTCTTTATTTTGGGAATTCGCCCACTTTTATTTCCTCCTTTGTCTTAAAATTCCCATTCCATCCCTCACTCCCTATCCAATGAATTTCGGGTTTTCAGGTCTTATCTCTTGTATTCCACACTATACCTAGCTGTCATCCCTTAGGTTCCATTAAGTGAACATGGACCACGACAAGTCTTGATGTCCGTGATCGTTTCAATTATCCACTTATTAATTTGAGGCTTGTTTCTCCCAAGGTTTCTCAGTTAGTCCTTCCTCTATGTCCTTATTATGGGCAATCCACCTTCCTTACTGTACGGCAACTTTTGATGCTATTTCTTTTTTCCACCCGTTCCTTAAGGTTAACTCACTCTTTGAGTTCTGGGTAACTTCCCTTATCACTGTTCCTTTATTTTAAACTTGCTTTCCATTTGAAATTTACCTTCTATTCCACATTAGTTGGGTTTATTAATTCTCCGTTGGAATATATATGCCTCTTTAGAGCTCATTTCCTTGGTAGGCTTCCTCCTTTTTCCCTTGGATTTCCTCTTTCCTTCATCTTCTTGATTGTCTATCTTTAGTTAACCTCTTGACATCCTTGATGTCATCCCCCCAACTTATCCTTATGTTGGGAGTTTTGCTAGCACATCCCTTATCCTTATCTTTATCCCAACTTATTATTCACTACGACTTTTATTCCTATTGGTGTAGGGTTCTTGGTCTTTTTCCTTTCAGGGTTCCTCCCTCCCTTTCTGAGAGCTTACTTAATCCCTTCCATGGTTTGGGTTTAATCATCGATTAGTTCTCGACTAATTATTCCTCCAAGGATTTCTTCCTCCTTCTTTTTCCAATGTTTTGGCCTTTACACCCTGGACATTGGAAAGGTTCTTCCTACCTTGGAGGAGGATATATGATACCTTTTGGCTCCAATAGGGCTCTAACAAGTTTCCTAAAGTCCTTGACCATGTCGTTGGACACTCACTTCTCACCCTCTAGGAATCTTTGAATTGCTACCTCTTTGGAGGTAGGCGTCTTTTTCATGATCTCATGTTGGGGTTTGGTTCGTACGACGAACTTACTAGGAACTCTTCTTCCTACAGGGTTGTTAAGTTTTTGTTAGTGCGACGACATAGTATTGTTAATGCTTTTAAGGGAACTTGGCTTTGATACCACTCAAGTTGTCACGCCCCAACCCGGTTTAGTCGGATTCCCGTGAAAAACCTATAGCTCCTTTGATTTAAGAGGGGTTTCCCTTCTTTTAGTCAAGAGGAGACATGCGTAATTTCAAACCTTGTTCCCTAAAATAGCATAAATCAATAAAAATGCAAGGTTAAAAGAACTTTTAAGCATACTTGATAGAGGGTAGATGCTAGTGTTTTCTTTATTCATATTTTTTCTACTCCTGAAAAAGGGATATAAAAGAGGGGGTGAGTCCTATAACTCAGTGACTGGGGTTGGAAGTGAATTTTCAAAATAAATAGTTTTAAATGTATTGTGCCAAGGTTGTTGTTTTGTTTCAAAGAAAGTTTTCATAATTTTATGATTTTCAAATCCTTTTTTTCCTCATTTTCACATTAGGTGTGTTTAACAGACAACACACGTCCTTCATCAGGAAGGGAACACACACTCGCAGGTGCAACCCATCCACTACACCCACTTGTGGCTTGGAGCATTCTTACCGGCCACCAAGATAGAAGTCTATCCACTTCTACCCTATGTCTGAGTAGAAATTCGCGACATCCAACCCTCACAAACAAATATCACTCCGTGTCCATATGAGGACAAAGACCTCATCCCGACCCCACCATAGTCTCATGCGCAAGAAGCTACATTGAGCTTCCTGACTGCTGGCACGACAAACTGCCCTTATCTTCATCATGTCGTCCAGTAGCCCTTAGGACGCATCACTACCCCTCTTGGGCATCTTGAGAGTACTGTACCTCAAGTGCCTACACAAAATAATATTTTTCGCATAGCCAAGTATCTTTAGTGCCACTGGTCTAACGTCCCCGACCCTCAACTGGACCTGCAGCTATTTGTCTAGGTCAGTCCGTCGACCTAGCCATGATGCACAACTGCCAATCCATCGAGTATTGTCAGTCCTGACATGGTACCACAGTGAAATTACACATAAAATTCATTAGAGTTTTCATGGCTTTCACAATTCAAGTTTGTTTACGACCTCCTACTTGTCCCCATTGGCCTTAGGCCCACTGCATGTAATTTTTCCAAACCCGGGCATTTTAGCCCTACAAGTTCAAAAATCGAGGCCTTTGGCTTATATCAGCTATTCCAACTCCCGTCAAGAAGGTATCCCATGTAGTTTAAGCATTGGCACATATTTAGGGAAGAACACTCCCGACAAAAATATAATTTTCACTTTATCCCACCAAACGGGTGTTATGATACCTCCGCTTACAACCGACAAGCAAGTTTCTCCTTCCTTCAAGAAAGTCCATCATACCAACCGATATGGTTTTCTCTACTTACAACCGATAAGTAGGTTTTAGTTCCATTTGCCCATCCCCCCATCCGGGTATGATGTCAAAATTCTACTGACAAGTGGTTTTTCGTTTTTAAAGTGCTCACCATCCCAACCGGGTATGATGTACATAGGCCCACACACTCGATAACTGTAACATATTCTTCTCTAGTCGGTTTTCGCCTCCACGTTAGTTTATTCTTGCTGGTGTTTCAGTCTCTCGTATTCCTACATGATTTGGCATCCTTATTTATTAAAGTTTGGTATAGCAACCTTCATTTCTCACATATGAGCAACTAGGCTCAAAATTATTAGTTAATCGCACTTACGTACCTAAAGTTCATTTCTCTTAACTTTAGGTCCCTAATGCCAACTTTTGCCCAATTTAAGTCTCGAAACATCCAAAAATTCTCTTTGGGTCCTCAATTTACTCAAAATTGTATAAGGGGCTCAAGTTTTCCAAATTTCCAATTTGGTAAACAACTTTTCAAAAATTACCATTTTGCCCCTACTTTCCAAAAATGGCAATTTGACACCAAATGTTTCAAAAATCGACCACTTAGTCCTCCAACTTCTGTTTCATGGCCAAATGGCCCTCAAGTTTTGGGAAATTGCAAATAGGTCCCTCAATTTTATGAAATCCCTAATTTTCCCCATTTCAAATTGACGAATTTGATTTCTTCAAATTGACCATTCAATTGGGGTTAATTGCTATATTTGGAGGTGTAAATCAGTTCCTATAGTTACATGCAATTTGATTGAGCTTCGAATCGCATGAATTGAGGTCGAAGCAAGCTCAAATGGAGCTTTGTTGAAAAATTGTGTGTAGAGAGAGAAAGCTTTGAAAGCTTACTATCAAAGATGCGGTGGTCCGAGCTCTCTATTTGGGTAGCTAGCTCTTATCCTGAGGTTCCTCCTAGGATCAAGAATTGCTACAATTCACATCGAATCGAGGGAGATTTATATCAATAAAGTTTCATAGTTTCCCTCTCTAACATCGATGGGAAATGACAGAGTAGGGCCAAATTGGCTTAATTTTAGCTCTATTGTGGTTGTGGGAGTGTCGGTAGGGCTTGGTTTGGCCGGAGGAGGGCTGAATTTGGTCGATTTCTGCTCAGTCGAAACAGGGCATCTTCAGTTCTACGGAGCTACTTCACTGTTTGATTCCAGTGGCACTTCTTCGACGGTCCTCGGATTGAACGGAGGTTGCTGTTAGGTAGCTGACTTCCCCTGGAGTCTAAAGAACCCGACCTCGCCTTCTGGGGCTAAGAAAAATGCCTATGTTGGAGCTCTGGTTCAAGTTTCATCAGAAAATGCAATAGTTGGGAGAAAATGGAGATTTTAGGTGTGAGAAGGATGAATGGAGAGGAGCTCTTTATATAGGGAACTCGGGGACTCTCTACCTGACCATTTCACATCTTGGTCAAGCTTATCCTTGCCCTGAAACAACCTGAACGAAGCGATACTTCCTTCCCCAGCACTGTCCTTTTCTGTATTGAATGAACTGTATTGTCATATAAAAGAAAAAGATGACACTATTCGGAACTGGACTAAACCAGTCCTACCGGTTCAATGCATAAATCGGTCTGTTCAGGCCCGATTCGATCAGTTTTCTCAAAATAAAAAATTTCTAAATTAATTCTCTATCTAATGGTGGCTTCAATTCTCCAATTTGAATATATTAAGCCACCTAAAAAATGAATTTAGAAACCGGTTAAGATCTGGTTCACTTGAATAGGCCTGGTTTTCTCTTCCAATTTGTCCCAAAGTCCTTTTCCATTACTTTTATGACTCTTTGAGTTACTTAGGGTTTGTCAATTTTACATTTTACCCCTCTTATCGATTAAGGTTTATGAACTGGTTTAGTTTTCTCCCTTGAGTTAACTAGTTCTTTCCCTAGTTTTCTTATGTTTGAGGGGTGGGGTTTACAACATCGGTCCTTACACCATAGTCCAAAGGATAGGGTAACATATAAACTAGAACAGCCTTCAGACTTACAATGAATACATGATGTATTTCATATCTTGGTACTCTAGAAGTATCAGTTCGATCCCAGTCATGTGCTGGACCGACCTCCACCCGAACTAGAGGAGAACCTGACCTATCAGGCAGAATCGGTCCAAATCTTTGACTAGAGAGAAAAGAACTTAAGGAACAAGAAGATTCTCATAGTCAAGTTTCTCTGGAAAAATGGACTAGTGTAGGAGGTGACATGGGAAATAGAGAGTGTTATGAGGGGTGGGTACCCTCATTTATTCGATATGTAAATTATTTTGGGGACAAAACCCATAAAAGGAGAGGAGAGTTGTAAACCTCGTCTCTTTATATTTAATAAGACTGGGAAAAGAACCAGACATTTCAAAACAGAAAACTAAGCTGGTTCACAAACCATAACCAAAAGAGAAAGATCAAAATGGGGAATCGACAAATTCAGAGTGACTTAAAGAGTCATACAAATCATGTAAAAGAACCTTGGGACAAATGGGAAGAGAAAACTAGACCGGTTTAGGGCGAACCAGACATGAACCGGATTAAACCAATTTGAACTATACTTGAATCGATTTCTAAATTCATATTTTTGGTGGCTTAAAATGATCAAATTGGGGAATTGAAACCACTATTAGATGGAGAATGAATAATTTTAAATTTTAAATTTTGAGAAAAATGGTTGAATCAGGCCTGAATAGGCCGATTTATGCATTGAACCTGATCGAACTAATCCCGTCCGGTTCGAAACAGTGTCATCTTCTTACTTAGGATGACAGCATTGTTCATTCAATGCAGAAAATGATAACGTCGGTGAATGAAAAACAGCTCCGATCAGGCCGTTTCAGGGTGAGGATAAGCTCAACCAAAAAGGAAAGTTGTCGGGCAGAGGGTCTCCGAGCTCCCTATATAAAGAGCTCCTCTCCATTCATCCTACACACACATGAAATCTCCATTCTCTCTCAACTACTCCATTTTCTGGCAAAGATCAAACCATATCTCCAATATAGGCATTTTCCTTAGCCTTAGAAGGCAAGGTCGGGTCCTATCGACTTCGGGGGAAGTTAGCTACCTAATAGCACCTTCCTTTCGACCCGAGGACCACCAGAGAAGTGTCAGCAGAATCAAACAGTAAAGCAACTCCGACGGACCGAAGGTGCCCTATTTTGGTCGAGCTAAATTCAATAAAATTCAACCCTCCTCCCTCCAAACTAAGCCTCCCCAACACCCCCACAACCCTCATACGACCTCAACATAACTGAAAATTAAGCCAATTCGGCCCTAATCAGTCGTTTCAAATTGGAGTTAGAGAGAGAAAATGCTAAATTTAATTGACAAAATTCTCCCTCGATTCGATATCAATTGTAGATATTCTTGATCCTAGAAGGAACCTCAAGATAAGAGCTACCTCCCTGATCGAGAGCTCAGATCACCGCACCATTGACAGTAATCTTTCGAAGTTTTCTCTCTCTACAAGCAATTTTTCGGCAAAGCTTCATTTTAGCTCAATTCAAACCCAAATGATGTGTTTAAAAGCTCAATGGAATCGTATGGAAGTGTAGGAACTGATATATACCTTCAATTTGAGCAATTAATCCTAATTGATTGGCCAATTTGAAGAAATCAAATTCGGTTAGTTTGAAAGGAAGAAATTGGAGGAAAATTTTGGGGGAAATTGGGGATTTCAAAAAATTGAGGGACCTCCTTGCAATTTCCCAAAATTGAAGGCCAAATGGCCATGAAAAAGATGTTGGAGGACCAATTGGTCAATTTTTGAAACATTTGGGGTCAAATTGCCATTTTTGGAAAGTAGGGGCAAAATAGTAAGTTTTAAAAAATTTTGTGATCAAATTGGAAATTTGGAAAACTTGAGTCCCTTATACAATTTTGAGTAAATTGAGGACTCAAAGGGGATTTTGGAAACCTTAGGACTCAAATTGGGACCGAAGTGCAATTAATCAATAATTTGTGAGCCTAAACTTTAATGCCAAACCGTAATTGATATGGCTGCCCAAATCATGTAGGGACAAGCATGAGCGGAACCCAAGCAAGAGAAAGCTTGCATAGACTTGAAAAACCGACCGAGGACGAACACATCACGGTTATCGAGTGAGTGGGTTTAATTACATCATACCCGGTTGGGATGATAAACTTACTTTTATGAAAAGAAAACCTACTTACTGGTTGTAAGTAGATATCATCATATCGGGATGGTGAGGCAAAATTTCTTAATTAAATGAGAAACTCATTTACCAGTTGTAAGTGGAGATGTCAACACATCCGGTTAGTGTGATGAAACGGAAAAGTTACATTTTGTCAGAAGTGTTCTCCTTTGAATGTGTGCCATTGCTTAAACCTCCTTTGAATGTGTGCCATTGCTTAAACTATCTGGGATACCTTCTTGACGGGAGCTAGAACAGCTCAAATAGGGTAGAGGCCTCGATTTTTGAACTTATGGGGCAAAATGCCCGGTTTTAGAAAAATCACATGCAGTGGGCACGAGTAGGAGCTCGTAAACAAATTTTAGTAAAGGAAAGCCATGAAATTTCTAATGAAATTGTTATGTGATTTTGCCATGGTACCGAGTCAGGACCAACTATACTCGATAGGTTGGCGGCAATGCGTTAGGGCCAGCTCGACGGAATGGGCTGGACAAACAGTTGCAGGTCGGGTTGAGGGTCGTTGTCGTTGGACGAATGGCACCAAAGATAATGGCTATATGTGAAAACAATTGTTTGTGCATACACTTGCGGTACAGTACCATCAAGACACCCAAGAGGGGTAGTGATGGGTCCTAATGGCTACTAGACGACATGGTGGAGATAAGGGCAGTTCGTCATGCCAGTCACTAGGGAAGCTCAGAGTAGCTTCCTGCGCATGAGACCGTGGTGGGGTCAGGATGAGGTCTCTATCCTCATACAAACACGGAGTGGCATTCGAGTCTGAGGGTCGGATGTCAAAACATCCACTTAGACCCATGGTAGAAGTGGACGGACTTCTATCTTGGTGGCTTGATTTCTATCTTGGTGGCCAGTAAAGACGCTTCGAGCCACAAGTGGGTGCAGTGGACGGGCTGCACCTATAAATGTATGCTACCCTTCTTAATGAATGGCGAGTGTTAGTTGCTAAACACACCTAATATGGAAATGGGAAAAAGGTTTTAAAAACCGGAACTTGAGGAAAGATCCTTCTTAAAGAAATGATAATCTTGGCACACTTTGAACTGAACTATTTCTTGAAAACTCGCTCCCAACACCCGCTTATTGAGTTGTAGAACTCACCCCCTCCCTTTTTACCCCATTTAGGTAACCGAGGAAAGAACCCTCATAAAGACCCTACTAGTTTTGGAACAAGATAGGTATGTCTATTTTAAAATACTTAATTTTGTATAATACTATTCCAGGAAACACAGGTAGAAGGATGCCTTACTCCTCGCGGTTTAGAAAGAGGGAAACCCTTGATAGACCATGAGAGTGGCTGGCTATTCACAGGGATCCGACCAAATCGGGTTGGGGCATGACACCGGACATCTTGATGGTTGCGCATCTCATGCCAAAACAATCAAAATTTTTTATTAGTTATAACCGTCTTCATTGGCATTACTTGCCCAACAAACCCAACAACCTCGCTTCGCCTTCGAAACTACTAGCCTAACAAGTTCGATGACCACATTTTGGCTCAGTAGCTACTAACACAATGAGTTCGTCTATCTAGCTTCGGCATAGTAGCTAAATCACACACAATTAACCATTATTTATGAGAGTTCTCAAGCACATAAGCCTTGTCTTGTCGACAAGCCTATGCTTATGCCCATTGGCCTTAGGCCCACTGAAACGGTATTAACCCGATTATTGCATGTTTCATGCAATATCAAGGCAGCCTCCCAAAACTTTTATGCTTGTTCAATCAATTAGGGGAGGGCAGTCCTAGAAAACCATTTTCAATGCCGAAATACTATACTCATCAGCCCAACCAGGCGTGATGCTAAACCGACTCACCTGGGGTGGTGTAACTTACTCTCAGCGGTGTCTTGGCCGGTCACGCGCTCTCGTGCACGATCTTTGAACTGCCAGTCCTGTATGGTCCGAGCATTCATATTAGTACAATTTGTAGGAAATACCCCCATAATTTTTGTGAAACTCATCCCCTTGGACCAAAGAAAAACCGGAAAAAGAGCTTGCCAATTTCCATATGAAAAACTGAGTCGGTTAATGAACCAAAAATAGTAAATAAGGGTTAACATAGGAGATTGGAAAATCCCAAGTGACCAAAGAATTCAGAAAAATTTTGGGGAAGAACCATGAGGTGAATTGGATGAGAGAATCGAGCCAGTTAGGAGTGAACCAAACTGAAATGGATTGAACCCTAGAGAACCGATTCAATGATTTATTTTTCTAGGTGGCTTAAAAATATTAATTTGGGAAATTTAGGCCACCATTAGATAGAAAATGAATTTAGATGAATTTAGAAATTTTTAAATTTAAGAAAACCGGTTGAATCAGCCAATTTTTTAATTCGGATCAACGAACCCGATCGGACAGGACTGATTAATGGTCCAATCGGTCAACGAACCAGACCGGTCAATAGATTGGGTAACAGTCAATGGCGCCCAATTAGTAGCCATGCAGACACAGGCAGCCAATGGGAGGCTTCCATGTGTATAGTCAATGGTCAGTGGACGATTGAATCAGTCGATTGAGGCCTAAACCAGCCGATCTTCAAATTCGGGTCACCAAACTCGGTCGGATCAGACCGGTCAGCGGTCCAACCGATCAATGAACCAAACCAATCAACAAATCGGGTCGTTAGTCAACGGTGCCCGGTCAGTAGCCATGCAGACCGGGCAACCAATGGAAGGCTACCATGTGTCTGGTCAACGGTCAATGGATGACTTGTCAGCTTACCATGCAGACACAAGCAACCAATGGGAGGCCGCCACATATCTAGTCAACCGATCAACAGCTGACATGGTGGCTGAGTTAGATCACCATGCTAGAAAAATTGGCCAATCACAGCGTGCCACGTGGCAGGTGGCACGCCTGCCACATCATCATCTTCAACCTCAATCCACTAACAAAAAGGAGAGAGACCAACGAAATGGTAAGTCTCAAGCGACTCAGAAAATGCTCCGGTTTGGTTGCCGGTCAGCGGGGCGAGGGCTGAGTCTCATGTCAGTCGGTAGCCCGAACAGTTGCCGAGCTCCCTATAAATAGAGCACCCTCCCACTCGGCCTCCTCACCACTCAAGCACCCTCTAAAGACAAACGACTCCGTTTTCGACGAAGTGTCGATCAAGGCTCTGGCGACGGACCATTTCGCAACCATAGGAGCTCCGGTAGGTGGCATCAAAACTTGGAAGGAGTCCCCGAGCTTGGGGAACCCTCAGCTCGACCGGATGACAGCTAGAGATGTGCTAGAGTAATTGCACATTGAAGTCTCCAAAGCTCTAAAGCAGTGAGCTCCCGACCGACCCAACCCTGACCCTCTCAAACCTTCTGCCACTGGAATTGACCACCTCTGACCTCCTGAGACAATTTCCAGCCCCTCTCAAACACCGAGTAAGCTCAATTTCACCTCTCCTTGTCGGATTTTCTAAGTTTCAGAACTCCACCTCCCCAAAACTTCTCTATTCGAATTTCTGCAGTGTGGTGAAGAATTGTCGTGGGATTCAATCTTGGTAGGACCCCCTTGATGAACACTAGCTTCCTACACCTTAAGCTCTGCCCACTGCCCCTCCATCGGTAAGCTCAACAAGCTTTCTCTCTTTATTGTTATTTTTCGATGAAGATCCGGTGAAGCTTAAAACTTAGCCACTTCAAAAATTCGGGGGGAGCAGGAGAAGGTGAATAACAGTAAAATACGAAGGAATTAAGGACTTTCAGGCTGTTAATTGGACGAGTTAAGATTCGGGAAATCCAAGTGTTCAATTTGGGGAAGAACAAGGGGCGATTTAGGGATTTTTCAAAGAAAGGGGATTTTGTGCAATTATGCAAAAATTCGAGGGTCGAATGGTAAATTGAAGAAATTAGGGGCATTTTCATGAAATTTATTCCCAATTGAGATCCAGTTGGGCAATTTGGATTGAATGGAAGGCCAATTGGTAATTTTTGGGAAATTAGGAACCAAATGGCAATTTATGGAAAAATTAAGGGCCAATTTGTGGTTTTGGTCAAATTAAGGACCCAAAAAGGATAATTGGAAATCCTAAGGGTTTAATTGAAATAAAAAGGGCAAATAGGGACCTAAATGTGATTAAGGCTTAACATGATGGCCTATGTGCAAATACTCGAAATATGTGGCCACTTAGGCAAATCAACCTGACAGGAATATTAGTGCCATGCAGGGGTAGATTGCCCAAATACCGGTACCAAGGAGCACGCCACAAGTCAATGTCTCACTAGGATGACCTCGTCACTACAGTTGGGTGAGTGGGAACTCTATAATGTCAATTTTGATTGGAACGATAGCTTGCCTTAAAAACAATTTTCTCGGAATTAGCCTCCACTGACTGGGTGACCGCTTAAAATATTTGGGAGCTAATTATGGGGTTTAAGCTCGATAATACAAGTGGGCCCATGGTCGATGGACACGAGTGTTAACCCATTCAGAATCAACATGTGAAAAATTGCTAAAAGTCCTAAAAATGGGTAATTGTATGTGATACCTAACGATCCAAGGTTGAGATGTTGGGCTTGTTAGGCCGAATAGCTACTAAGTCGAAGCTAGGTCATTGAACATGTTAGGCCAGTATGCGTGGGCCGAAACCAAGCCAACAGTCCCTTGAGATGAAGGGTCAAAGATAATGGCTATAAATGAAAAGGACTCTTGATTGTGCATACATTATGATGCGGGGCAATCAGGACACATGGTATAAGGTAGTGATGGATTCCAAGGGTTGCTGGACGACCCAAGGTGCAAAAGGGCGATTTGGCGTCCAGTATGTCGAGAAGCTTAGGGAGCTTCCTACACACTGAGATTGAGGCAGTTGGAGAAATGAGGTCTTGTCTCATAAAGAGGACACACGAAGTAAGATCAAGGTTTGAGGGTCAGACGAGCAAGGTTTACTCAAACTCGAGGTAAAGGCTGTTAACCTCTATCAGGGTGGACGGTAAAGGTGCTCCGGTCCACAAGTGGGACAGTCGGGGACTGTCCTGCGAACATGTGCTCCCTTCTATGATAGAAGGGCAGTTGATATGTGAATGTTATGCTAAAAATGGCTAATGAATTAAGCAAAAAATTAAAATAATCAATCATCGTAGAAATTTCCCCTCACTGAGTATATAGGTATACTCATTCTCCTACTCTCACAATTTCCTCATGATCATTTTAACCTTTGAATCACCTTAATTGATGTTGATTTGATCTCAAACGGAGCCTCGTCAGAAAAAGTTTATAGAGAGAGAAAGCTTAGTTTCCTTACCGGTGAAAGGTCGGCAGTGAGAGCTCTTGATGTGGGCAACTAGTGCTCTCCCAAGGGGTCATTCTAGGGTCAACTTGCTCATCAATTGCCAGTTTGAATATTGCGAATATGATGAGAGAAGTTCAAGTAAGTCAGCCTCTACAACATTGAAATTCCTATGACAAAGAGCAGAATTGGCTTACCTCTCAGGTGGTGGAGGGCCTAGTATGAGTGGAGGAAGGCTGGGGAAGGGTCGCTGCATGAGGCTGGGGGTGACCGGGGTACAGCTCGAAGTGTTTGGCTCCTTCTTGGCCAAAGGAGCAAGAGTCATATTTGAGCTCGCCAGAGCTCAGGTGGTGGTCCTTAGACCGAACTGAGGTCGTAGTTGTGTAGAGGACTTCTTCCTGGTTCCAATGGCATCGAAGGGAGCTTCAAAGGTTGAGAAAAAGCTCAATGTCAGAGCTCTAGTTTAAGCTTTGTCGAAAAATAGACCTCTTCTTCTTCTTCGATTGATGGTGGGATGAGGAATGCGAGAAGAGGGATGCTCTTTATATAGGGAGCTTGTCAATTATCTGAGCTACCGACCGACGTAATACCCGGCCCCCACCTCACTCGTCGGCGGCCATACTAGCGCTTTTTTGTGTCATTGGAGACTTTCTCTCTCCCCCTTATCCCCTTCTCTCTGTCAGCTCAGTGAGGAAGATGACTTTGAGCAATGCATGCGAGCTTCGCACGTGTCGGCTTGCCATGTGGCATGTCGTGATTGGCTGGCTTTGTTGATGCAACATCCTTCTCAACGGCCTATTCAGCCTTTGACTTGCAAACCGAACACGTGGCAGCCTCCTATTGGCCACTCGCTCCATGTGGCTTCTGACTGTGCTCGATTAGCCATTGACCGTGACACGTGGCATCCTCCGATTTGCTGATTCAAATGTGTCAGACTTCCCTCTTGACACAAAGTGCCACTCTCACGTGTCAGCCTCTGATTGGCTGAGGTCATCCGATATGGCCTGCCACGTGTCATCTAATTGGTTGCTCATTTCTCAGACGTCCCAGTCAGACTCTGACGTGGTACTTTTGCCACATGTCCTCTTCCCATTTCTCGGTCATCGTTGAGGTGGATTTCCTCTTTTGACCCTTGACCGATAACATGTGTCACATTCTAATTGGTCAGTGCTTCCAAGCATTGATTATATGCTGACAGGGCATGCTTCACCATGCGTCACTCGCTGATTGGTCATACCTGTTGACTGAGTGTTGACTTGGCAGCGGTCTAATGATCGGCTGGATCGTTAACCGGTCCGGTCCGACTGGGTTCGGTGACCTGAAATCGAAAATCGGCCATTTTAGGCTCGATTCGACCGATTTTCCAAATTTTAAAATTTCTAAATTATTCTAAATTTATTTTCTATCTGATGGTGGCTTCAATTTTTCAATTTAATATTTTTAATCCACTTAGAAAAATGAATCTTGAATCGGTTCTTCAAGGTTCAATCCGGTTCATGTCTAGTTCGCCCTGAACTAGTTTGGTTTTCACATTCAATCCACTTAATGGTTCTTCTACATGATTTTTGTGATTTATTGGCTACTTGGTATTTTCCAAATTCCCGTTTTAATCCTTATTTACCTTTTTTGGTTCACTTGGATCATCAGTTTTCTTTTGAAAATTTATGATTCTCTTTATCATTTCTTTATTTTGAAAGAACGTGGTTTATAAATAAGGTAAGGAAACGTTCATGGGAATACAACTTATCATCTCCATTTTTCTTAATTTAGTTTTAGCATACAAGCAACCACCCTTTATCATAAAAGAGATCAAATGTTTGTAGAGCAGTCCCCGACTAATCCACATGTGGTCCGAAGCGCCTATACCAACCACCCTGGTAGAAAGTCACATCTCTTACCACAAGTCTAGGTGAGCCCTACCACCCATCCCCTAGACTTGAATCACCTTTGTGTCTGCTATAGTGGCACGAGACATCTCCCCCTTTTTCATTGGTCTCAATGCGCCTGAAGCTCCTAGAGTTTCTTGACTTATTGGACAACAAATCTTCCTTTATGCTCCCTAGGTCGTCCAGCAGCCCTTAGAACTAATAGTACCTCATACTAGGTGCCTCAAAGGTTCCCTATCTCAGCATGCACAAACAAGAGTCTTTTAGTTAATACCATTATCTTTGGTGTTACTAGCCCTACATGCTTGATGACTCAGCTTTGGCATAATAACCACTAGACCAACAAGTTCGAAGATCCGGCTTCGGCTCTGTAGTTGCTAGCCCAACGAGTTCAATAACCCGGCCTTGGCTCGGTAGCCATGTCACACAATTTACCATTTATGTAGATTTTTCATAGGCTCATAACTCTCTATTTGTCTACGAGTTTAAGCTCGTGCCCATTGGCCTTGGGCCCATTGTAGCAACCCTAGCTTTTCTCGGAAATAGCACCAAAAAATTTTATGCAGTTTCACACTGTCAGTGGAGACTATTTTCAGAAATCAAATGGAAAAGTATGCTAATCACCCCAACCGAGTGTGATGTCAGAAAACCCCACTCAATCGTATGTTGTGACTTGCTTGTCTGGGCTGGGTTGCCAGTACTTCTCGAACGTTTCGCAATTGGAGGTAGGACTCACATTTTTGTACCTATATTATTACGGATAACGAGTCACTCAGTTACTTGATTCATTTCATTTAAATCCCTAGGTTTTCTCCTATTTGCATAAGAGTTCTTAGATTTATTCTAGTGGCAATTAATCTCCAATTAATTACCAAAAATTCTAAATTTATAATTTTATCCAATAAACTTATTTAAATTGTAAATAAATTCTTATAATTTCTTTTATTGGCAATTAAAATTTTAAATTTATTTTTAATAGCAATTAAGTCCTTAATTTCCTCTAAATCACCTATTGGCCCCCAATTTATGCCAATTTCACAAAAGTCCACCAATTTTCGAAAATTCCCAATTTTGTCTAATTTTCACCAAATTTGCATTTACACCCCCCTCCCACCCTCCATCTGATTCTTTAATTCATCAAATTGAACATTTGAAACTTGTTAATTCACTTCTAGAATGATATTAATCATTTTTTCCATCTTACTATGAGCATCCTGAACCTTGAATGAGTTCATTTGACCCAAAATTGAGCTCAAACGGAGCTTTGTTAGAAAACATTTTCTAGAGAGAGAGCTTCATTTTCTTACTGACAAAAGGGCAATGGTCCGAGCTCTGGATATGGGCAGCTTGTGCTCGTCATGGGGGTTCTCCTAGGATTAGGTTTCACGGCAATTGGCAGCCTAGCAATGGAAAATGAATGAGAGAAGTTTTTCCCGTTCTAAACTTCACAACTCTACTATTCCAATGAAGGGAGGTAAAATTGGCTTACCTCAAAGGTTCCATGAGGTCGAGGGGTGGTCAAGTAGGGTTGTGGGAGGGTTGGCCTCATCACAGGTGGTCAGAGGTGCCCAGAGTTCAACTTGAGGCATTATACTACTTTGGGACCACGCAAAGTGGTGGTTCTATGTGAGCTCACCGGTGATCCTCGAGCTGAAAGGAGGTTGTAGTGAGGTAGAGGAATTCTTCCCAATTTCAAAGAGCCTGAATTTGCCTTCTGAGGTGGTAGAAAAGGCCCATATCGAAGCACTGGTTCATAATTCATCGGGAAATGGAGTGCTTCATCTTCTTCAGTCATTTGAGGGATGGGGAGGACGAATGGGGAGGAGCTCTATGTATAGGGAGCTCGATAACTGACAGGGCTACTTAGTCATTCCTGACTCAGCCCCAATCTCGTCCATCCACGATCATATCGAAGAGGATTTTGGGGTCGTCGGAAATCGAGCATTTTGCCTAGTCTTTCTCTCTGCCAGTTATTAGAGGAAGAAAACGACTATGTACGGTGCATGCAAGCTGCCACATGGCGCACTGTGATTGGCTAGCTTTGCTAATGTGGCTTCCCACTCAATGTCCGAGTCATTCTTTGACTCGTTGATTGGCCACGTGGTGACCTCCCATTGGTCGCTCATTCCAACGTGGCTACTAACCAAACTCGACTAGCCGTTTGACCATGACACGTGGTGGCATTCTCTAATTGGCTGATTTAAATAAATTAGATTTCTCTCCTGACATACTATACTGCTGCCATGTATCAACCCCTAATTGGTTGTAATAATCTGACGTGGTTCTGCCACATGTCGACCTTTGATTGGTCGACCATTCTCCAACATCCTAGTCGACCATTGATGTGGTACCTTTGCCACATGTTAGCTCCTCATTGGCTAGCTTGGCTGATGAGGCTTCTGCTCAGTTGATCGTTGACTGAGGGTACGTGTCGCTATTCTATTGGTTGGTCATTGATGACATGGTTTTGACCGTTGAGATTGCAGACGCGCGCTCCGGATCTTTCCTCTACGTAGCTTGTCGGAGAGCAAGCATACGACACCGAGCAGGATGGAAGGATTTTCAGTTCTTTCCTGAGCTAAAGAGTTAATGCAGCAGTTGAGTTAAGACCTCGAGTTGGAGTTCCCGAGTGAAAAGCCTTATCTCTCTTTTCTTATTCCTATGAGTCTTTAAAGCATTGATCGTCTTGTTAATGCAGCTACGAGCGTCAGTTGGAGCTAAGGAGCTAGGGTTGACTAAGGACACATGTTACAATATGATTGGTCAACGCTTCCAAGCGCTAATCGAGTGACTGGTTGGGCCCGCTTCGCCACGCCTCGCTTGCTGATTGGTCGCGTCTGCTGACCTAGTAGGCGGTTCATTGATCGACTGGACCGTTGATCGATTCGGTAAGACTAGGTTCGGTGACCCAAAATCAAAGATTAACCGGTTCAGGCCCGATTCGACCAATTTTCTAAAATCTAAATTTTTCTAAATTTATTTTCTATTTATTGGTGACTTCAATTTACCAAGCTGACATTTTTAAGTCACCTAGAAAAATTAATCTTTTAATCGGTTTTTCATAATTTAGTACGGTTCGAGCATGGTTTACCCTGAACTGATCCAGTTTTCACATTAAACTCCATTCATGGTTCCTATTCATGGTATTTGGGTCTTGATTAATCACTTGAAATATTCCAAATTCTCATTTTGGACTTCTAATTACACATACTATTTGATTTAAAATTTGTTTTCTCTCAAAAAATTTCAATTTTATTATTTTGAATAACAGGGTTTTACAGAAATGGTGTAAATGCCAACCGTAATAGAAGGAAATTGATAGCCTATTCCTATAGATGACGTTGATGAAGATGTCCCATGGGAGCCATTAGGAGAAAATTGTGGGAAACCTAAGTTAGGGCACAAAACCAACTATATCAAGCATATGATAGGGGGAATGGGCTGAAGTGGAAATGGAGAATTAGACGGTAAGCCAATAAACTTCGTGAAAAAGGATGAAAAATAAGAAAATCTCACGAAAAAAAGAGGGAATAGTAGCTAAAAGAATGGAGACAATATAGTGAATAATATAAGGTTATGTGAATGAAAACTAACATTATAGTGATAAAAATATCACTAATGTCAAAGTATTTGCAAATGTTAAATATGAGTATAAATTTGTAAAAAATTTAAATATTTGATATTATTATATTATTAAATTAAAGTACAAAATATTCATTTTTTTTCTTTTTTAGATATTTATTTATAAAAGTCTTATTAATTTAACATTTTAATTTATTAATAATTTCGCATCTAAATTTTATTGTTAATAATTTAACCATTTATTTTATATTAGAGCTAATACTTTTTTTGCACTATTGTTAGAGCTAATACTTGCAATTATTATTTGGGTATCCAATTCAATCGACCCCGAAATTTTGTCACATGTTGTCGTCTCCTATGGCAGGCCGCTAAGGGGCCAACACAAAAAGATAAATAGTTTTGGGAAGGCTCTATCATTCGTATGGACACATCAATTCCTGTGGATGACAAAAAGATAAATAGCCTAGGGAATGCTCTATCATTCCTATGGACACATCAATTCTGGTGAGTGAATAAGGATTGCAATGTCACCTTAATACTATTAATGCACCAATCAAAGGTTTGAAAAAAGGAATATAATAAAATCATGGGACATGACATGTTTTACAAAAAAAAAAAAAAAGTGCCATGTGCAGCCAATAATGTTTTACACACGTCCAAGAGAAAATTGACATAGCATTATTATCATGCTCATTTGCTACATTCATTAATTAGATTTTTATATTTTCAATACAAAGTTCTCAATATTTTAGTGTAAAAAAAATTCTCAATACATTCAAATTCTTAAAAATCTCAATTTATACAATAAATTATTACAATAAAAAGATATAATAGAAAGTTATCATATTAGTTCATTAAATAAATTAAATTAATATTATTGTCTTAATATAGTAAAATAAATTATCATGTTAAAAATAAACAATTAAAAGTTTGATATTAATTAGATCAAATGAAAAGTTGGTGGTAAATTGATGAAATTAATGCATATTTATGTAATTAACAATTTCCAAAAACATCTTTAAAACGTATATTTAAAATTTTAAAAATAATATGTAATTATAATTACGGAAGTGGAAGCCGTATGAATTTTTAATGGCATCCACATCTACCTAGGCCTTAGAAGAGTTTTATAGTTTAAAATTTAGAGATAATTGTGAAAAAGCCCTGATTTTGGCAAAACTGTTTCCGTTATCTAATGCATACCCAAACTGTGATTAGAATAAAGACAATAAAGGCAAGGCAATAAAGGCAAGGAAGATCATCTACCTATCTCCGTCCAACCTTTGTATTTTTTTTCAGTTTTATTTTTAAAATAAAATATTTTATTATTATATATTAGATCATCCATCATTTTCATGAAAATGAATTTTCAGACGAGAAATGGATATAATAGTCAGAAGTCAAAGTTCTTTTTTTACTAATGAAAATATTTTTTTTGACAAAAGTAGGAATCAACCATTAAGGGTCGCTATTTTATTTTTAATTGATTTTACGTTAAATCCCCTAAAATTCATATTTTATAAAAAAAAATACCACAAATAATATGGCTTTTAGTAATTGCTTGGAAAAAATATAATTTTAGTTAATTAATTCATAAAATATAAATCATTACGTATACTTTTTAAAATATGTACAAATTATTTTATAAACTAAATAATAAATATTATACTTTTAGATAATTATTAAAAAAACATGTATATTCTAATGAAATTAAAAAAATTTCATATTTCTATATATAATTTATCCATATTTGTATTCTAAATATGGTTAAGCTTGAAGCAAATGGTTAAAATATACGTTGGTTTACATGATTAATAATCAAATAAAAATTAGATATATATATTAAAAAAATTATAATATAAAAAAACATTATCAAATCAATTAAAAGATTATTTTATCTTATTTATTGGTCTTCATAAAATAACACTGCCAAACATAGCCGAATTTATTGTGTAAAAAAAAAACATAGCCGAATCTCTTTCAATTTCCAAAAAAATCATCTCTTTGTTTGCTTCCAAAATTATTATTGAGTTTGATTTTATTTATACCACGTATATAAATAAATGTGCTTATTTTTCATATATTATCTTTGGCTTTTTATGTAATATTGTGCTCTATATACAATTATATAAGCTATCATTACAATTCTTGGGCCCAAAAAGAGTTTATTCAATTCAATAATTTTGTACCATTATGTTTTATACAATAAAAAAATGTTATTTTTCTCAAAAAATTGTCTCATGCCCACTTTGAAATTACTCTGATACTTTTCTTTTATTTTTCATCTCTCTTAATTACTCATAGTCAACGAGTCAAAGCTAAAAACTGACCATAATTGGTCCTCTTTAAAATCTTGGACCTAATAGTCTTATGCTAACCGACCTGCATCACCTCAAAGCTCCCATGACTCCTCAGCCCTCTACTCTACCATTGTCCTGTGCCTAGCAATGGTCATAATAACTGAGCTATTGTCCCCTATGGTTGCTCCATTTGGCATGATCAATAACTACTTTGTAATTGTGTTTTATGTTGCTCCATGGTTGGTTTGACTCAATCTTGACCTCCATTAGTGGTCAGCCTCCCCTCATAGTGGTGGATGCCATCACAAGCTACAAGGATGACACTGTAGTTCCATACTCTATTTTCTAGACAATATATTAGTCAATGTCAATCTTCCCACAACCAACACATTTCCGTCGACACACTAATTTGATGGTAAAGACACTCCAAGTGACCAAATACCTATAAGACACGGCCGAATGGTTACGTTGTTGCTTTGCCTCCAATGGTCAAAAGACCTAGTTTGCGGCCTCCACAATGGCCCAAAGTCGACAACTATCCACAGGTTAGCCCGTTGGACAAATCCATGGCCTTTTCCAACCAAAGAAGTCATAAGCCCGCCACGAAAGGATAACTTTGTATCGTATTGCAGTTAGTTCGGTGGGCTTATTCTCAGCTTTACATGACCTTTATATGATCAAGAGAGGTCATCCACTACCACCCACCAATAATATTCTCTCACAAGAACACGCATCATGTAGGATGACGAGCCGTCTAATAATCTTCGGCAACCAGCGGCCCCTCTGATCGACACTGGGATACCATAGTTCAAACCTCCACAAGTGGGACATCCCCACCTATCCTTATTTAAAGGAGCACTCTTCAACCACGATCGCCTATCATAGCCAACTGCCAAATTGTTGTCGGGATATCCTTACATGTAATAGAATTATTGAAGGTCATGTGAGATTGTAAAAGGGGAATGATGTACTAAAAAAGACCAGCATATATGGGTAAGATGTTTCTCTTGTAGACCCATCAATATATTTAGTTAGAGGAACCGTGGTATAGCAAATGTACAAGCCTAATAAGGCCATGTTGGACCATAAAAGAGGTCCATGGACTGGGAAAACCATCATGGGCTAAAAAATGCCTCGTGGATTCTTCATCAATTTAGTTAGATCATCACAGTTTAACAAGTCTATGAACTTAATAAGGGCATGTGGTTATGTAAAAGGACCATGATGGTCCAATGACCAGATGTGTACCATCATAGATGATGGGACCTATACACTAGTTAAGTGCACCATCAAACTTATTTGATTTAAAATATTATTTTTATATACTTTCAGAATTTAAAATAATTTTTGTTCCTGTGATAACCACATCTTATGACAAAGTTATCAAATAAAGTTCATCTTGTTTTCATCTTATGACAAAGTTATCAAATGAAATTAAAAAAAAATTATAGAAAAAAATCTATGATGCGTGCCAGTCTTGTGCGCCTGCATAGTCCATGATGGAAACTCAAGGGACCGTTTGGGACACAGGTATGGAGGGTAAAAAACTGCAGTGACTTGGGATTTATATGCTTGGATGGAGTGATTTCGGGTCGATATTTAGAACTTGGGGCACGAGTCTAAAATGTTATTTTTGCTTTTGTAAATAATACGGATAAAGAGTAGTTTTGTACCTATTTGAAGTCTGAAGAGTATAACATGTCATTCCCCTTCCATATGTTGTCCACAAGAGTGCTTGTGGCCTCCTCACTCTTCCATGGGCAACTTGTGCTATTGCTCCCACTGTTGCCCAATGGATATTATGATCAAACCAACTGCCATACTTAATTTTAATCATACTTGCCCGAGTTCTATTCCATGTATTATGTATGTGGTTCCTATAATTTTAATCACTCACTACACAGCATGTATATTAGGAGGGATGATGACCTGCACCAGCCTTTGACAAGATCAAACTCTCAACAAATTAATGAATATATAACAGTGGCGCTACCCGTGTTATATAGCTCGGCCGTTCAATTTGTTTGAACGCACTCGGGCTCATCGATTACATCGGGAACCATCTACTGATCTGCTGTTTGCTTCTACCTTACATATACAAGAATATATCTTCTTCGGCGGGTGAAAGTGAGACCTGATTCTGCTGTGCGAGGAGCTGCTGCTGGGAAGCCTCCGGCACGAATGGGATTTCTTCCAAGAACTTATCAAGAGAATCCAACTGGAAATCGAAGGCGCTGTCGAGGAAGCTCCACTTGGGTTCGCTCTGGACCTCTTCCCTCTCGCACACGATCTCCGGGGACAGCACATGCTCCTCGGAGCCGCTCGACTCCGTGTGAAGCCTGGGAAACGAATCGGATGATTCCATGTAATGCAGATGGTCAATCGTCGTCGTCTTCTTCGGCTCGAGCATCGAAATCTCGCAGTTCGTCTCTGCAAAATCCTGCAAATTTTCAGCTCCGCTAGACTTTCTATCAGGATCCAAGTGCTTCTCTATCCGCCCCTTCTTGTTGTATATTCGGCATAAAACCCAGTCATCGAGCTGCAACATCGAAGAGACTCTTTCGTTCAGCCATCATGATTTCAAATTTAACATTCCCTATTGAAATAATTGACAGGGAGATTAAGTTGATTAAGGTAAACGTACCCTCTGGTTTCGGTTCTTGCCGGCTGAGCGGTCCACATTTGCCAGGCGATACTCATGCATAATCCAGTTGGTTTTGACTCCCTTCGGCGCCTTCCCGGCGTAGAATACTAGAGCCTTCTTGATCCCGAGAGGGTTAGGCCGGCCGATCGGTTTATCCGCCCCGGTCGCCTTCCAGTAACCGTTTCCGGCAGCTCGATTAGGGCGCGAGCCGTTTGGATATTTCCGGTCTCTCGGAGAGAAGAAGTACCACTCCTTCTCACCATACAGAGCCATCTCTGCACATCAGAAACAAAACAATCTCATCAGAAAGGTTGAACACTTGGCGATTCAGAATGTTTTTTCTTAAGTCAGAGTTCTCATTTGAGTTTGAAATCCGTAGGAACGATTTCAAACTGAGGGGCTGATAAGAGAAGAAGAGCACCTGGAAGCTCCCACGGATCGAATTTGTAGAGGTCAATCTCGGCGATGATTGGGACGGCGATCGGCTGAGCAGCGCATTTCCGAACCAGGTAATGGTTCACGAGCTCATCGTCTGTAGGGTGGAATCTGAACCCTGGAGGCATCTCAATTTGACTCTTCATCTCTCTCCCTCCTAATGTGATATTCTACCTATGCGAGCCTCTCGATTCACGAAAACAAGCTACGCTGCACACAGAATTAGACGGCCGGTCTTTATATATTTATACAGAGACCACCAGCAAGGCAGACAAGGTCCCGCGTAGATTTTGACAGATAGACAAGATGGAGAGAGCAGACAGTAGCAACTCCAGTCGACTGTTCAATCATAGAAAGCCACCTGTCTGACGGTTTTGTCATTGCTTGCGTTAGCTAATTTGTCCTCTTCTGAGAGTGGCTGGTTCTGTATCTTGGGGAAGGGGGAAAGTAATATTAAGTAATTTTCTATAATATGCATTTTTTATTTATTATGTTTATAATTAGTTAATTTTAATGATTTATTACGTATGTTACATTATTATAAATTCTTAAAAAATGTTTATTAAAAAATTATATTGCATGATCATTTTATTTATGTAATGATAAATGAATAAAATAATATTTTAATATTTATTTAATATTTAATTAAGATTATAATATAAATAAATATTGTATTTAAATAATATGTTTCAAGTATAAGTTCGGATTAAGATAATATAAAATTGAAAATATAACAAAATTTCACATATTGTTTAAATTTCTATTCGGTTCTTACCTGAACTTACCAATTCTGGTATATTTTTACTGGTTTCTAATGATAGATACTTTGGCATGTTCCAAAATTTATGGTTGTGCTGCTGCACTACCTTCCATTAGTGGCCTAGCCTCCCTCCGTAGGTCAAAAACCTCATCTTATTCAGCCACCTATTCATGCGTGGGAAACAATTAATCTAAGTGACGTCAGATCTTTCTTGTTGGGAGAGAAGATTGAGAAAATCCTACGTAGAATAATAATGTATCAGGCATTTGGTTTAAATGCATCAAAATATTTTCTTAAGATTTATGGTTCAACTACTTTTAAGACAACATAATTCATGATAAGCAAATAAATTGAAAATCCAATAGTGAGACTGCTCTTTGTTTTAGAAGAATAAAACAATGGCCTTAGTGTATTCACTCACAATACATATGACCGAAGAAAATGGAAAAATCTACCTTTTAACACATTAGGCCAAGTACATTGATTACAGGCAAAGACCAAAATTAGCCAAACATCAGCTCAAACAAAGCAGCTCCCTACCAGTCGGCCTCCCTATAGGTCGCACCTCTAGAAAGCTCCACGAGTATGGGATGTAACCAAGGTGGCCAACCGTGGAGCTTTCTAGAGGCGACTAATGACATTTGAACACCGTTGGATGCCTAGCTATCCATTGCAACGAATCAACCAGAACTCTATACTACCCATCCAGAACCTTTGATTGTTTTAGGCCTTCCTTACTATCAGTCACCACCTCCTCAATCCTTTCATGGTAGTCCTCTAGTGCCAGAGAGGTGATCGAGATAGCCCGCTGCTACACTCCATCATCATCCAACTAGGTACCCAAACCATCCTTACTCACTTAGTATATTTTCTTGTTTAGTTCATGTTAAATCACATTTTCAGATCTAATCATATAAAAATATTTTCAAATTTTTTTATTAATATATATTCACTAAATAATTAAAAAATTATTGTCAATAAAATAAACTTATAGACCACTATATCAAATAAAGAAAATATAGCAAGCTAAATAGAAAATTGACTGAGCTAATTATCCATAACAATGTAGTTATGAAAAAAAAACCCATGACCCACAACTTCAACACCATTAAGAGATATTAGAAATACACCCGGTATGAATGAGTTACGAATTTCAAGTGAGTGAGATTTTTGGCATCATACCCGTTTGGGATGATGAATGTACTTTCGTATTATATGAAGTTAAAACTAATTTTTTGGAAATAATCTAACTTGAATGTGTGAAATAGCTTAAACAAATTTTGTGAGTTATTTGTGTTGAGAGTATAAAACATGTACTGTATAGACAAGATATTCCTCTAAGGGGCCTAAGGGCACAATTTTGAACTAAAGTGAGCCCAATGTTATGTTTTCAAAACTCGTACAATACCCCCAATGCCAATGGAAACAGACCTAATCCCATAGATAAATTATGATTATTAAGTCTTATGAAAATTATCATAAATGGATAATTTGTGTGATTCTGCTACTGAGCTGAAGCCGGGTCATCGAACATGTTGGACCGGTAACACAAAAATAAATGTTTTAATAAAATACTATTGATTTGTGTCTGTTGATATACAAAACCATCGAGGTGCTCGATATAGGGTAGTGTTGGTTATAAGTGCTGTTGGATAACTTAGGGAGCATAACGGAAGTATTGTTGGTCCAATATGTCGAGAAGCTCTGGGGGCTTCATGTGCATTGAGATTGAGGAAGAAGGGAGAGAGATATCGTAAACCCCGTCCTTTTATAATAAGAAAACCGGGAAAAGAACCGGTCATTTTCAAAGAGAAAACCGAGTTAGTTCATAAACCTTAACCGATAGAAAAAGAGCAATTTGGGAAATTTACAAATCTTGAGTGACTCAAAAATTCATAAAAGTCATGCAAAAGGGCTTTGGGATGAATTCGTAGAGAAAACCAAATCGGTTCAGGTGAACTAGACCTAAACCGGATTGAACCGGTTTGAACCACCATTTAACCGGTTTCTAAATTCATTTTTCTAGGTGGCTTAAAATATTTAAAATGAGGAATTGAAGCCACCATTGGATAGAGAATGAATTTAGAAAATTTTAATTTTGAAAAACTCGGTTGAGTCGAGCCTGAACCAGCTGGTTTAAGCATTGAACCCGGTTCGGACCAGTATGGTTTGGAACAGTGTCGTCTTTTTCCTTTAGATGATAGCACTGTTCACTTGTCAGAAAAGCTAACAACACCGACGAAGGTGAAAAGTCTCAAGCCATGAATGATTACCATAAAGGCGCCAATCGGATGACAAGAGAGGCTCAAAGCTCCCTATATAAAGAGCTACTCTCAATTCCTTCTCCTCACACCTGGAAACTCCTCTCTCTCTACTAATCCATTTTCCGGTGAAGCTCGAACCAAAGCTCCAACTTGGGCATTCTTCTCAACCTCAAAAGGTGAGGTCAGACTCTTTAGACTTTAGGGGAAGTCAGCTATCTGGTAGCAACCTCCATTCGATCCGAGGATCGCTAGAGAAATGCCGGTGTAATCAAACAATGAAACAACTTCAACGGACTGAAGCTGCCCTGTTTTAGTCGAGCTGAAATCAGCTGAATTCAGCCCTCCTCCTGCCAAACCAAGCTCTCCCAACGTCCCCTCAGCCCTTAGATGACCTCAACTGAGATGAAAGGTAAGCCAATTTGGCCCTACTCAGTCGTTGCAGGTCGGAGTTAGAGAGAGAAACTATAGAATTTCACTAACGAAATTCTCCCTCAATTTGAGGTCAATTGTAGGAATTCTTGATCCTAGAAGATACCTCAGGAAGAGAGCTATCTTCCTTGATAGAGAGATTGGACCACCGCACCTCCGACGGTAAGCTTTCGAAGCTTTCTCTCTCTAAGTTCAGTTTTCCACCGAAGCTCCGTTTGAGCTCAATTCGGACCCAAATGACGCGGTTCAAAGCTCAATTAAATCGTATGGAAACTGACCCATACCTTCAATTGGAGAAATTAACCCTGATTGAATGGTCAATTTGATGAAATCAAATCCAACCAATTTAAAAGGGGGAAATTTTTGAGGAAATTTGGGGATTTCGTAAAATTGAGGGACCAAATTACAAATTCCCAAAATTGAAGATCAATTGGCCATGAAAAGGATGTTGGAGGACCAATTGGTCAATTTTTGAAAATAATTGGAGTCAAATTGCCATTTTTGTAAAGTAGGGGTAAAATGGTAATTTTTAAAAAGTTAGGGACCTAATTGGAAATTTGGGAAGCTTGAATCCCTTAAGTGTTTTTGAGTAAATTGAGGACCCAAAGTGAATTTTAGAAGTTTCGGGACTCAATTTGGGGAAAAGTTTGCATTAGGGACCTAAAGTAAAGGAAAATGAATTTTAGGAACCTAAGTGCAATTAACTGAAAGTTTTGAGTTTAGTTGTTCATACATGAGGAATGAAGGTTGTTATGCCAAGTATTAATAGATAAGGTTGTCCAAATCGTGTAGGAGCATGAAGGACCAGAACTAGCAAGAGAAGCTCGCATCAACTTGGAAAATCAACCGAGGATGAACACGTCACAATTAACGGGTGAGTGAGTTTATTCACATCCTACCTGGTTGGGATGATGAGCACATCAGAATTGAAAAACCACTTCTATGTGTAATTTTGACATCACACTGGATTAGAGTGATGTGAGAACTATGCAGAAAAGCTACTTACCGATTGCAAGTAGATTATACCTGACTGGTATGATGGACTTCCTGGAAGAAAGTAGAAAATTCGTTACCGGTTGTAAGCGGAGATGTAATCACACCCGGTTAGTGTGATGGATGGAAAGTTTATTTTTGTTAGAAGTGTTCTCCTTTAACTGTGTGCCAATGCTTAAAACTTTTGGGAGACCTTCTTGACGAGAGCTGGACTAGCTTAGATAGGCTAGAGGCCCCGATTTTGGAACTTGAGGGCTAAAATGCACAGTTTTGGAAAATCATGTATAGTGGGCCCAAGGCCAGTTGGCATGAGCAGGAGCTCGTAAACAAACATGATGATTAAGCCATGAAAATTCTTAATGAATTAATCTTGTGATTTTTCCATGGTACCAAGACAGGACCGATATACTCGATGGACTGGCGATCGTGCGACAGGACTAGGTCAATGGACCGATCTAGATAAACTACTGTAGGTCGAGTTGAGGGTCAGGGTTGTTAGACTAGTGGTACCAAAGATAAATGGCTTTGTGGAAAACTTTTGTTTGTGCATGCACTTGAGACACCCAAGAGGGGTAGTGATGCGTCCTAGGGGCTAATGGATGACATGGTGGAGATAAGGGCAGTTTATCGTGCCAGCAGTCAGGGAAGCTCGACGTAGCTTCATGCACATGAGACTAGGGTGGGATCGGGATGAGGTCTTTGTCCTCATACGAACATGGAGTTGATTTTGAGTTTGAGGGTCGAATGTCGTGAACATCCATTCATTCCCAAGGTAGAAGTGGATGAGCTTCTATCTAGGTGGCCGGTAAATTTGCTCCAACTCCATAAGTGGGTGTAGTGGACAGGCTGTCCTGCGAATGTGTGATTCCCTTCCTGATGAAGGTCATGTGTTGATTGTTAAACACACCTATCGTGGATAATGAAGAAAATGGTTTTGAATAACCGGGAATTTAAGGAAAAGAATATTTTTGAAAGAAATAAGGAGTCTGGTACACTCCAATTAAAGATGTTTTGAATACTCTCTCCCAACACCCATTCATCGAGTTGTTGAACTCACCCCCTCCCTTTACCCCTTTTTAGGTAACCAGGAAAAAACCCACTTAAAGACCTACCTGTAGCTGAACTTGCAAGACATGTATGTAAGGTTCAATTTATTTAGTTTTGATTAATGTTATTACAGGAAAAATAGGAAAAATGATGCCTTACTCCTTGTGGTTTAGAAAAAAGGGCGAAACCCTTCATGAACCAAAGGAAGTGGCGGGTTGCTCACGGGGATCTAACCAAACCAGGTTGGAGTGTGATAAATATAATCCCACAATAGCAGACAAGAAGTATCGAAATGGTCTGGGGGTTGGACAATTGTGCTCACACAAGCTATGTAGTAGAGATTGTAGGCTTTCACCAATGTGGACGATAAAGTTGCTTTGGATCATAAGTGGAACAGTCGTGGACTATGTTTGCAAAAGAATGACCCCTTTAATGAAAAAGGGTATGTGTTTTTTTGCTTAAACCAAATCTCATTAAAGAGAATGATGAAATATAGCTATGAGTAAAGAGGAACAATCGGGGACTGTTACTACAAGAGAATGTGCCCCTTTTATGAAAAAGGGTATATAATTGTTATTTAAACTAAATCTCATGAAAGAGAATGATGACAGCTGTTGATGAGTAAAAATTCCTTAAAATCCTTGGTTATGTATTACGGATTACTCACTCACTGAGTTGTCGAACTTACTCTCTCCCCCTTTTTCCCACAAGAAAAATCCATCATATTATCGAGAGGAGAAGCTAGTAATTCCTACGATCAATGTACAAATTATAGTTTATGTTAAGCCAGTTTTGATAATGTTGTTTCAGGAAAATACTTGGACTTTTCCATTTATCTTGTTTGAACTATGATGGTAGGAAATATTGTAATAGTATGGAGAGGTGTGGTGAGTTATACACTGGTCTAACTATCCAAATCGGGTTGGAGTGTGTCATTAGATCTCATAGTTATGGGTCTATCCTTCGAGCACACCAAAGATCCATTGTCATTACCAACAAGATTTGTCGACTGAGATTATTCATAGAAGACATCTTTTGTTGGTACTCTAATTTCGCCATCTGCGGTTAGGTATGACAACATCTCCACCCTCAAATCATATCTCTTTCCTCCAACAGTTGCATGTCGTTAATTTCTGGAATACAACTCAAAACCACACTTGTTTTGTGACTCCTAATTAAGTAAGCCTAACACGCTCGTCTGACAAATAGAGACCATCTTCACCTCCACTTATCGTTAGAGCTTTGTGACTCTCACCAATGAACACTCTAGCATGTACATGGAAGGACCTATACTCCACTCCCTCTTGAAACTCAGTTGGAATTTTTGGTCATTAGTTACATAAGAAGGATTGATGATCATCTCTCTTCAAGGAATAAAATAGAAAGATAATATGCCTAAAGTGTTTGAGATTTCTTTTTTGATCAACATCTGATAAAAGAAATTTCCCAACAGTGGAGATGGCTATGGTTTTGGTTGTGCAGAATGAATCTGACACTAACAATCCACACTGATCTAATACAACTTTAAGGTGACAGTTATAGGCTATAATATGATAATTGGGTGGATATCATTCACTCAAAATCACCTGACAGTTGAGTTTGACAACAATGATGGGTGGTAACATCTAGCCATGAGGTTGCCAATCCCTTCAAACATCAGGTCTTCAATAATATCTACCATTGATTCTATTTTAGACATAACTCTTGGAAGCACAATGTAGTACACTATTTATTTGTATCCTTTAGACCTTTTATGAATTTGGGGAATCAAAGGTAACCTCCCTTGACTTACATGATTCCCTTAACCTTACATGTAACTCTCTTCCCCTTCGATTTCTCTTGAAAAATGTGAGATTTTAGTAGTTAGAATTTTCTTATATTTTTTAAAGAAATGAATCCATTGTTGGCAAAACACTTAACTTGACATGCAAATGAGAAGTGAGAATTTATAGGAGGAAGATGCATAGGATGGCCTGAAAGCTAGTTCATGTAAGTCCTTGGCACTCCTATGTGATGGTATTCTATTAATGGAAGATGTATGTCTTTCATTCTTTCCCTTTAATTGATTTGGAAGGAATTGAATTGTACTTTAATGTAGGTGGGAATGCGTTGTAGAATTGCTCTCCCATCTAAGAAATCTTCAAACTTCCATCCATAAAGTTTGAGGTTAGTGAGAAGAAACAAAATTGAGTTGTCCATTGCCCACTTCACAACTAATACATGATAACATCGGACTATCTACATAGTTTCCCCAAGGCTATCCAAACTTGGAAAAACCTAATCCCAAGACATAAGCAGTCCTTCAAGGCATCTTACACAAATGCAATAGGAGATCACTTAATCCCTGTACAATCCTATGCGGCAGGTAATCCCTTTGAGCCCATGCTCATGCCAGTTCTTGTTTGTGGCCCAACTTCTCAATAGTGCTGCTTATTTGTTTATGATGTTTAGGGCAAAGATGTCCATTGGCTTATGTATCTCATGGTCCATATTGTATAAGGGATTTTAAATGAGCTAATTTCTAGCGGTTCTTCCAAATAGCTTACATAATTGATCGGGTCCGTTGAGGGTCAATCACCTTTTTCTATTTAAGGAAAAAATGCTTCAATTACTCATTTTAGGGTCTTATCAAACAAATTGAGTATGATCAGACTTAATGCAATTCAAGTTAATTTTTAATCCTATTTCCAATCCAATACATCAACTTAAAAAGTTTCTTCTGATCTAAAAAATTGGATCATTTTTTTGTAATTCCATAATGAATAAATCACATATTTGATTTATTTTCTTTTCTTGTTAAAATTTTCAATTTAATTTAAGTTTTGAGAACACGATGTCATAACTACTCCACTCATTTTTGGGTGTTTTGTTATAAAAAAACTTAGTAATGTGTGATTTCAACTTCTACTACCAATTTACCTTTTTCATTATTTTATCTTTTAGGTGGTTACATCTTAATTCCTCCAAGATAACCATTTCCACTACTCACGGACATTCCCTTATCCATATTTTGACCCTAGGGTCGATTTCCCACATATGGGAATGGATTTATGTCCCATATTCATAATCCGATCTCTTCCCATTGTACATCTAACAATCATACTCATTTTGAATTTTGTATTTTCAACTTTATAATTGTTTTCACAGATGCCCCATACTACTTTTACAATTTCTACGCCTTTTTTTACAATTTTTATTAATTACGATTGCATCGTATCCTTTTCTCACAAGATAATCATTCTTTTGGTAAGAAACATGCTGACTTGAACTGTCACACCCCAACCTGGTTTGGTTGGAGCTCCGTGATCAACCCATCACCCTTCCCCATACTAAGTTAGTACTTCTACCAAATAGATCGATGAAGGTAAAGTTATAGAAGTACACATGTTTTCCATAACAAGATTAAGAAAACAACTAAATAAGGGTTTACCTATTCACGGTACCTCTCACTTGCTCCCCTAGCTTTCACTTTTCTTGACAGGAGGTTTTTCCTGAAAAATGATTTAGGGGAGGGGGTGAGTTCTACATCTCAGTGAGTGGGTGTTATGGTGACTTTTGTAAAAAGAAAATGGTTTATGATTTTTTTCATGGGTTTACTCCTCATTAGAAAAATGTTTTAACGTTTTCCCATGCTCGGTTTGGTTTAGCATACAATCACACACGCCCTTTATCAAAAAGGGTTCACACATTCACAGATCAGTCTTCGACTGCTTCACTTGTAGCCCGGAGCGACTTTACTGACCACCCTAGTAGGAGGTGATACCTTCTACTTGAGGTTTGTGTGAGCATCAATTACCCAATCCCTATACCTAACTTTCTTCGTATCTGCTAATGTGGGATGAAACCTCTCCCCCTCCGACATTGCTCTCAATGTGTGTGAAGCTCCTCCGAGCTTCGAGATTTACTGGATGACAAAACTTACCTTATGTTCCATGGGTCATCCAATAGCCCTTAGAAATAACACTACTCCATGTCAAGCGCCTCGATGGTTCTGTATCTCAGCATGCACCTACAAAAGTCTTTTAATTTAAACCTTTATCTTTGGTGCCACCATCCTAATGAATTTAGTGACTCGATAACTATCAGCCCAATGAGTTCGATGACCCAACTTCGACTCAGTAGCTACTAGCCCAACGAGTTTTATGATCCGGCTTCGGCTGGATGGTTTCATCACACAATTTAACCATTTTTGGTAAATTTTCATAATGCTTAGGAATGAAAATTTTATCTACGGGTTTAAGCCCGTTCCCATTAGCCTCGGGCCCACTTCACAAGTTTTTTTTTCAAAACTTGGTGTTGGGCCCTTGTAGTTTCAAATCGAGGCTTAGGGCCTGCTAGAGCAATTCTAGCTCTCATTAGAAACATCTCCCAAACGTTTTAAGCAGATTCACATAGCAAATGGAGACTATTTTTGGAAAATGATTTTCAATTTAAAAAACGTGCTCATCATTCCAACTAGGTATGATGTCGGAAATCCTACTCACCTGGTAATAGTGACATGTTTGTCCCAATGAGATTTCAGTTCGTGAGGTGTTCTTTTGCATAGGTGCTCGAATAACTAGCTCCTACATGGTTTGAGTACTCTCATCAGGAAAAACTTGGCATAAAAGATCTTATAGTTTTGTGTATTTACACATATGTCCTCGCATTATGTGTAAACCCTATCCTCATGGACCAAACAAACTGGAAAAGAGACCCATAAATTTTCGAGAGAAAAACTGAGAATCTAAATGGAATGAAATTGGTAAACAAGGGTTAAAATGGGAATTTAGAAAATCTCAGATAGACAATAAATCACAAAAATTAGGGAGAAGAACCATGGAGTGGATTGGATGTGGAAATTGATCCGGTTTAAGGTGAATCGGACATGAACCAGATTAAATCGGGAAGAACTGGTTCATGGATTCATTTTTCTAGATGGCTTAAAAATATCAAGTTGGAAAATTGAAGCCACCACCTGATAGAAAATGAATATAGAAAATTTTAATTTTTGGAAAACTGGTCGAACCGAGCCTAAACCGGCCGATTTAGGATTTTGCATCACCGAACCCGGTTGGATCGGACTGGTCAACGTCCAGCCGGTCAATAGACCGCTTCCAGGTCAATGCCCAGTCCGCATGTCACGCCTTTACCCAGTTTGGTCGAGGTTTCATGATCAACCCTCCACCCTTCCATGCTTCATCGGGGTATCCTTACCCTAATTATACAGGGAAGGTAAAGGCGTGTCTATGTTCAAACCCTTACTATAAGTTAGGGGTAGGGAATGTACCTTGAGGGCCCAAGCTTGTCTTAGAACTTTCTGTTTTTGTCCTGGACCTGAAAAGGGTGAGAAGAGTGGAACGAACATGTACTTAGTGAGGGAAACTTCTATAGCGATTAATTTAATTCGTTGCTTTGCCCATTAGTTATCCATTTGTCCTTTTTCACATATTAGCTACACATTAATGATCCTTCTATCATAGGAGGGATCACACATTGGCATAATAGTCCTTGACCGTCCCACTTGTGGACTGGAGCACCTTTACTGTCCACCATAATAGAGGTTAACTGCCTCTACCCTAAGTTTGAGTGGACATCAATAGTCCGACCCTTAAACCCTGATCACTTCATGATGTCCGCTTTGTGAGACGAGACCTCCTTTCCCCTACTACCTTGGTCTCAGTGCACAGGAAGCTCCCTGAGCTTTTCGACCTACTGGATGCCATACCACCCTTATGCACCCTAGGTCATCCAGTAGTCCTTGGGATCCATCACTATCTCTTACCAGGTATCCTGATGGCTTGAATCTCATAGTGCATGCATAATTAAGAGTCTTTTAAATTATAGCCATTATCTTTGGCCCTCTAGCGCAACGGTCTGTTGGCTTGGCTTCGACCTACACGTACTAGCCCAACAGGTTCGAAGACCTAGCTTCGGCCTAGCAACGATTTGGCCCAACATCTCAGACTTGGCTAGGCAGGTATCACACACAATTTCCCTTTACTTGGATCTTTTAGCATTACTCATCACATGCTAGTTCTAGACGGGTACCTATCCATGTCCATCGACCTTGAGCCCACTTGCATACCAAGCCTAAGCCTAGGAATTATCTCCTAAAAATTTTAAGCAGAGTTATCCAGTCAAGGGAGGCTAATTCCAGGAAAATCATTTTTAAAATGAACTGTCATTCCAACTGGAATGGAAGTTATAGCATTCTCACTCACTGGTGATCTTGGCGGGGTTGTGCCAGTGGAGTATGGCTCTGCGGTGTGCTTCCGGGAGTTGACACTCGAGTAGTTCCTACATGGCATGAATATCCGTATCAGAATGCGTTGACTAAGAGGTCACATATTTTCTAGTATTTGCACATAAGGCCTCATATTATGCCTTAATTGCATTTAGGTCCCTAATTGCCCCTTCATCTCAATTAAGCTCCTAGGACTTCCAATTATCCTTCTTGGGCCCTTAACACTTTTTAAATTCACCCATTGGCCCTTAATTTTCCAAAATTGCAATTTGGCCCTAAACTTCTCAAAATTACCAATTGACCCTCCATTTTATCCAAATTACCCAATTGGCTCTCAATTGGGAGTGAATTTCATGAAAATGCCCTCAATTTTGTCAATTTGCTATTCGACCCTCTAATTGGGAAATGAGCTGTTTGTCTTCAAAGAGCTCTTGAGAGGTGAGGAGGACGAGTGGGAGGGTGCTCTTTATATTGGGAGCTCGACAACTATTTAGGCTACCAGCCGGCGTGAGACTTGGCCCTGACACCGCTCGCCGGCGACTTGACTTGAGAGATTTCCGAGTCGCCGGAGACTCTAGCTTTCCTGTCCACTCTCTCTCTTCTCTATCAGCGGACTGAGGTTGAAGATGATGATGTGGCGGACTGAGGTGAACCAAACCTGAACTGGATTGAACTAGTTTGAACAATACATAAACTAGATTCTAGATTCATTTTTCATGGTGGCTTAAGGAAATTGAAGCCACCATTAGTTGGGAAATGAATTTAGAAATTTTTAGATTTAAAAAAATTTGTCAAATCGGGCCTGAATCGGTTGATTTTCTCTATTGAACCCGGTCAGAGCAAACCGGTTCGATTTGAAATAGTGTCATCTTCTTCCTTAGTATGACATCACTGTTCATAAATGCAGAAAACTTCCTTCTCTAGTGAAGGTGTAACTGCTTTGATCAGGCCATTTCGGGCGAGGATAAGCTTGACCAAAATGGAAAGTGGTCGGGCAGAGGGTCCCCGAGCTCCCTATATAAAGAGTTTTTCTCCATTCAACCTTCACACACCTCAAATCGCAATTCTCTCTCAATTGCTCCATTTTCCGGTGAAGGTCAAACCAGTGCTCCGACTTGGGCAGTTTTCTTTGCCTCAAAAGGCAAGGTTGGGTCCTACAAACTTTGGGGGAAGTCAGCTTCCTGATAACAACCTACTTTCGACTTGAGGACCATTGAAGAAGCGCCGACGGAATCAAGCAGTGAAGTAGCTCCAATGGATCGAAGCTGCCCTGTTTTGGCTGAGTTGAATTTGATCAAATTCAGCCCTCCTCCAGCCAAACCAATCCTTCCCGACACCTCCATGGCCCTCACACGGCCTCAATAGAGCTGAAAGATAAGCCAATTTGGCCATATTCCGTTGTTATAGATCAGTGTTAGAGAGAGAAATTGCTGAATTTCAATGACATAATTGACCCTCAATTTGACTTCAATTGTTCGATTCTTGATCATAGAAGGAACCTCAAGACAAGAGCTATCTCCCACGATTGAGAGCTTAGACCGCCGCACCTCCGACGGTAAGCTTTCGAAGCTTTCTTTCTCTACAAACAGTTTTATGGCGAAACTTTGTTTGAGCTTGTTTCAAACCCAAATCATGCAATTCAATGCTCAATTGAATCGTATGAAAGTGTAGAAATTGATCCATATCATCAATTGGAGCAATTAACCCTGTTTGATTGGCCAATTTGAATAAATCAAATTTGGTCAGTTTGAAGGGGAGAAATTTGGGAAAAATTGGGGATTTCGAAAAATTGAGGGACCTCTTTGTAATTTCCCAAAATTGAAGGCCAATTGGTCATGAGAATGATGTTGGGAGGACCATTGGTCAATTATCAAAACATTTGGGGCCAAATTGCAATTTTTGGAAAGTAGGGGCAAAATTGTTATTTTTGAAAAGTTGGGGACCAACTTGGAAATTTGGAAAACTTGAGCCCCTTACACAATTTTGAGTAAATTGAGGTCCCAAAAGGGAATTTTGGAAGTCTTGGGATTCAATTTGGGGAAAGGTTATCCTTAGGAACCTAAAGTTAAGGAAAATGAACTTTTGGGACCTAAGTGCAATAAACCAACAATTTTGAGCCTTGTCGCTCATACGCAAGAAAACGATGGCTGTCATGCCAAACCTTAATTGATAAGTATGCAAAATTGTGTAGGGACATGAGAGACCGGAACACCAACAAGGAAAATCTAGCATGGACTTGGAAAACCGACTGGGGACGAAGTCGTCACGGTCATCGGGTGAGTGAGACTATTTATATTTTATACCTAGTTGGGATGTTGAGCACTACTTTTAAATAGATAAAACCTACGTTGTAAACTCCATCCTTTGGAGTTAAGGAAAACCAGGAAAGAACCGGTCAACCCGACCGAGAAAACTAAACCGGTTCACGAACACCAACCACTAGAGAATGGGCAAATTGGGAAATTTACAACTCCCGAATGACCCAAAGAGTCATAAAAACCTTGGAGAGTGACTTTATTACAATTTGGGAGAGAAAACCAGACCAGTTAGGGTGAACTGGATACGAACCGGATTGAACCGGTTTGGACCAATTTGAACCACTATTGAGCCGGATGTTAAATTCATTTTTCTAGTTAGCTTAAAATATTTAAATTGGAGAATTGAACCAGCCATTTGATAGAGAATGAATTTAGATAAATTTAGAAAATTTTAATTTTGAAAAACTCGGTCGAATCGGGCCTGAACCGACCAGTTTAAGTATTGAACCTGGTTCAGACTGGTCCGAAACAGTGTCGTCTTCTTCCTTCTGATGACAACATTTTCACTCACTGGAAAATCGAACATAACCGGTAGAAAGGAAACCTTTCGATTCAAGATGTTTCAGGCCATCAATGAGTGTCATTAAGCTGCCAAACGGATGACCAAAGAGTTCCTGAGCTCCCTATATAAAGAGCCCCTATCCAATCATACTCCACACACCTGAAAACTTCACTCTCTCTCAGCTACTCACTTTTTCGACGAAGCTTGAAACAGAGCTCGACATAGGGGTTTTTCTGAGGCAAAGAAGGCATGGTTGGGTTCCTTAGACTCATGGAGAAGTCAGCTACCCGATGGTGGTCACCATTTGGTCCGAGGATCATCAGAGAAGCGCCCACGTAATTAAATAATGAAGTAGCTCCGACGGACTGAAGTTGTCCTGTTTTTGTTGAGCTTAAGATAGCCAAATTGAGCTTTTTTCAGGCCAAACCAAACTCTCCCAACACTCCCTCAGCCCTCATACTATCGAATTAGAGTGGTAAGTTAACCCAATTTGGCTCCCCTCTGTAAATTACGATTAATGTTAGAGAGAGAACCAATAAAACTTTACTGATCAAATTCACCCTCAATTCAACGTGAATTAAGGTGATTCTTGATCCTAGGAGGAAGCTCAGGATGAGAACTACCTATCCCGATCGAAAGCTCGAACCGTTGCACCCCCGGTGGTAAGTTTTTGAAACTTTCTCTCTCTAAGTCCAATTTTCTAGCGAAGCTCCGTTTGGGCTTGTTCTGCCATCAAATCATGCGATTCAAAGCTCAATTGAATCGTATGGATGTGTAGTAACTCAATTTTACCTCCAATTTAAATAATTAGTCTCGATTGATTGGTCAATTTGATGAAATCAAATTCGGCTACTTTAAAATGGGAAAATTGGGGATTGTGAAATATTGAGGGACCAAAGTGCAATTTCCAAAAATTGAGGGCCAATTGGCCATGGAAAATATGTTGGAGGACCAATTGATTGATTTTTGGAATTATTGGGGTCAAATTTCTATTTTTGTAAAGTAGGGGCAAAATGGTAAATTTTGAAAAGTTGGGTACCAAATTAGAAATTTGAACCCTTTTTGTGATTTGTAATAAATTGAGGCCCCAAGTAAATTTTATAAGTTTTGGGACTCAATTTGGGGACAAATTAGGATTAGGGACCTAAAGTTAAGGAAAAAGAAGTTTGGGGACCTAAATGCAAATAATTAAAAATTCAGGCATTTTGTTCATTCGTGAGAAATGGAGGCTATTAGGCCAAATGTTAATGATCAAGGATGTTCATATCATGTATGAACACAAAGGACTTGGAAGACCAGCAAGGATAAGTTTGCGTAGAGGCAGAAAGCCGCTTTAGGGGAAAATACACTACACTTATCGGGTGAGTGGGATTTTTCACATCATACCCGTTTAGGATGATGAGTACCTCATAAAGGTAAAACCACTACTAAGTGGAGATTTTAACATCACGCCTGGTTGGTGTGATGTGAGAAACATGTGGAAAAACTACTTAACGGTTGTAAGTAGATCATACCCGGTTGGTATGATGAACTTCCTAGAAGGAAGTAGAAAACCCTCTTACCGGTTATAAACGGAGATGTCATCACACCTGGTTGGTGTGATGGAAAAGTGAAAAAGTAATTTTGTTAGAAGTGGTCTCCCCTGACTATGTGCCAATGCTTAAAAATTTTGGTAGACCTTCTTGACGAGAGCTCAAATAGCTTAGATAGGCCAGAGGCCCCGTGTTTGGAACTTGGGGGGCTAGAATGCCCGATTTTGGAAATCTCTTATAGTGGGCCCATGGCAAGTTAGCATGAGCAGGAGCTCGTAAATAAAACTGATGTTAAGCCGTGAAAATTTTAATAAATGATGTGATTTGGCCATGGTACCATGATAGGACCGACATACTCGATGGACTGGTACTAGTGCGACAAGACTAGGTCGACAAACTGGTCTAGACAAATAGCTATAGGTTGAGTTGAGGGTCTGGGCCGTTGGACCAGTGGCACCAAAGATTAATGGCTTATATGGAAAACTTTGTTTGTGCATGCAATGAGGTTTGGGACCATCAAGACACCCAAGAGGGTGTAATGATGCATCATAGGGGCTATTGGACGACATGGAGGAGATAAGGGTAGTTTGTCATGCCAGCAGTCAGGAAAGCTCGATGTAGCTTCATGTGCATGAGATCGGGATGGGGTCGAGATGAGGTCTTTGTCCTCATATGGACACAATTTTTTTTTCGGGTTTAAGGGTCAGATGTCACGAACTTCCACTCATTCCTAGGGTAGAAGTGGACCGACTTCTATCTAGGTAACCGGTAAAGTCGCTTCGATGCCACAAGTGGGTGTAGTGGATAGGCTGCCCTGTGAATGTGTGATTCTTTCAGGATGAAGGTCGTGTGTTGACTGATTAACACATCGATTGTGGAAAATGATAAATTGTGGTTTTGAAAACTGAGATTTTGAAAATGAAATAATCTTAAAGGAAATAAGGAGTCTGGAACACTCCAATTCAAAAATATTTTATTAAAACCTTATTTTTAAAAACCTATCTATTGAGTTGTAGAAATTGACACATCATTTTTATCCCTTTTTAGGAGTAGAGAAATGACTAAGGATAACACCAGTATTTACCCTCTGTGAGGTATACTTAAATTTTAAGCTTGCATTTTTTTGATATATGTTATTCTAGGGAACATAGTTGTAAATTTTGCTTAACTCCTCTTGATTTAAAGAATGGGGGAAACCCTTCTTGAACCAAGAGAGCGATGTGTTGATAACGGGGATCCGACCAAACCGGGTCGGGGTGTGACAACTTAAGAGGTATTAAAGCTAAATTCCCTTTAAACATTATCAATATTATTTCCTGACACTAATAAAACTTTAACTATCATGTAGGAAGGAGAATCCCTAGGAAGTTCACCGTGAAATCCAATCCCCCATACCTAACCTTGAAAAAGATGCCTACCCTAATGGAGGCAGCTATTCAACAATTCCTGAAGGGCGAAAAGAGAGTGTCCAAGGATATGGTGGAGGATTATCAGAAACTCGTGAGAGCCTTATTAGAACTAGAAGGCATTACATAACCTCCTCCAAGGTAAGAGGAACCTGTTCCTTCTCCGAGGAGCCCAACCCATCCTCCAGTCCCACAACAACCGAAGAGAAATCCAACTAAGAAGGAGGCTTGGGACAACTATTGGGATGCATATGCCACCTTCATTAAGGTCCACCAAGTACCCCCACCTACTCAGTCTAGTTTCAATCCCTCCCAATGGATGAAGTGGACATATGAATGTGAGGCTGAGGTATTAAGGCGGTACGGATTGGAAGCCATACATGAAGTTCGTCCCATAAGGGAATACAGATGGACTCCAACTAGTTCCTCAGAGCCATCTGATCATGAATCCCACAACCGTTCCAAGGCTAACTCTTGGCCTATGACCCCAAGGGACTAGAGGGTAGAAAATCTCTATAATAATCCAAGAATGGCAAGAAACTATTTTCTGAATGAATAAAAGTATGATTTTTCCTTAAATTTTAGTGTCTTGTTAAATAAAACTAATGGAAATAGGAGTATACCGATAAAGATCGAAGTAACGGGTAAGGGAAAATTCGAGTTAAACCAACCTCTAAGGTAGCCAAGTAAGTTTTCCACCCAGAGAAGGGAAAAACAAGACAATAAGACTTGGCAAGGAATCCTAAAAGTGTCTACTAAAAGTTCACCAAGGAAGATAGATCTTAACTAAGGGACGGAAGAAGAAGTCTGGAGTAAGGAAAGTCAGCGTCAAAGAGCATGAGACGAGTGGAAGTCTAAGGAGTCAAGGAAAGACTATGGATAAAAGTAAGGAAACAAGAAGGATGAGACTATCCCAAGGAAAACCAAAGGAATGGAAGCTGACTAGGAAGAAAGTAAGAAAGATATGGGAAGCACTGAAGATGTTAAGACAATTAGGACAAGACAAGGAGAAAGGAGAAAGAAGAGAAGTATGACAGAAAGAAAACCCCTGGAGTAATACCAATACTTGGAAAGAGTTAGAATTCAAATTCTTAGGAACACAATAATAATAATGGAATTTTTGAAGCAAAGAGATGGAGAAAGGAATAGAAGATAGGGAAGAAATCCAAAGTGAATAACCATACAAAGGCCAAGAATTATAAGAAAAGAATAAAAGAAGAACTTTCAAGGAGCAGTAGGGAGATCAAACGTGAAAATCTTAGAATGGAAGTCCCTAAAAGAAGGATGAGAATAGGAAGTAGGATCATGGAAGGAGAAAGTTCCAAGCTAAGGTAATTAACAGAGGAAACATCACCAACTGGAGCTGAAATAAGGACCTAATTAAAAGACATAAGTGGCTAAGTAAGTAAATGGAGGGCCAAGTGTGATCTACTTTCAAGAGAGCATATAAACCAAATAGGGATTTTAGACAGACCCACTTGAAGGAAATAACTTATAACAACCAAATCATCCAGGAGAATAAAATACGCCCTAATAAGGATTGGGAAGTAGCTAGGACTACACCCTAAGTAGGGAAAATGGATGGATATTAAGGACAAGAAGATTTGAGAGACAACTATCTCAAAATAATTAAACTAAGAGGATAATATGAGTGAGACAGTTAATGAACCGACCCTCGTGAAGGTTACAACCCTAGTAAAGAAGGAAGGAGTGGAAAGGACAAAACCTTTGGGAAATAAGGATGAAGGAAAGCGTTAAAGAGACCAATGGCTAAGACATGAGTAATGACCCAAAAGCTATGAGAAGGTTAAATAAGCCTTCTGTAGGACGATCAAGAGATTGTGAAATAGAGAGGTTGTAAACTCCACCTTAAAGAAATAGATGAGTACTGGGAACACGTGAGAATGAAGATGAGGTATACAAGAAGTAAATGTAAGGTCTCAAGAGTAAAGGTAAGAAGGAGAGGATGACATCAAAGAATGTCATTTAAGGTTAGATATTCGCAATGGCAAAACTAGAAGAGAATTCTGAGTGAAAAGGAGTATAAAACTTACCAAGGGAGAAAACCTTGGAAAAACATGTGTTCCAATTAGGAGGTAATGGAACCAATAGAAGTGGAAAGAAGATAAGCTCATCAAAAACATGCAGTTGGAGATTAAAGGATCAAGTGCAAAGGAAAAGTACTCATGAGGGTCCAAGAGGCAAGTTAAACCCAAGTAATTGGTAAGTAGGAAGATAACATCAAAAAGAGATCGTACAAGTAAGAAAGGAACTAACTTGAAATAAAGAATCATGAAATGATCATGAGTGAGTAAGGAAAGCCAATACAGTTATATAGGATATGACCTCAAAGGCAAAATGGACAATTAGATAACATTAAAGATAGTCAAGAAATACTACCATACGAAAAGAGGGACGAAGTTATACTATCCCTGAAAGGTAGGAAGGTTGAGAACAATCATTATGAAAGTGTTTTAAACATGTTAAATGGTCAAAGACAAGTTCTAGAGAATGTCGTGTTGTACGGGACATGTAAGCCCAATAGTCCCAGGGAAATATGACTCAAGTAAGGAAGCGTCCGTTAGTTAAGCATGATAAGGTAAAGCATTAAAGTTGGAATGAAGTTGTAATAACCAACAAATGAGGGAATGATCAATATATGACAAAAAGGTGATAACACCGACACCTATGGAAGCACGTACGTAGCGCTTGAGCAGACACTGAGCTAAGTGTGTCAACAATAAAGAGAATAACTGGATACATGAATGATTGGACATCTTGGAGCTCCCTATCCTGAAATACTGAGCAAGAATTTTTAAGAGAAAGAATCTTACCCTAAGCAAAGGAAGATGTGAACCAAATGATATAGTTTTGGACTCGTGGGTAAGACATACTAATTATGATAAACTCCATGGAGGGAGTAAATAATATAAAGGAAAATAAATTCTTAAAGCACGTGATTTAAAGTGGGCTACATGGAAACAACCGAAATGATTGTATGTTGATAAACTACAAGTGGATATCAAGGGAAGTTATTTCCTATGTGAAAAATGTTGAATAAGTTTTGGGGACAAAACTCCTAAAAGGCTGGGCCTGAACCATCCGGTTTAAGCATTGAACCCGGTTCGGTTCGGTTCAAAACAGTGTCGTCTTCTTCCTTCAGATGACAACACTGTTCAATCGCTAGAAAATTGAACTACGCTGGTGGAAAGGAAAAGTTTCCATTTAGGACATTTCAGGCCATCAATGAGTGTCATTAAGATGCCAAACGGACAGTCGGAGAGTCCCCAAGCGCCCTATATAAAGAACCCCTCTCCATTCATCCTCCATACACCTGAAAACTTCACTCTCTCTTAGCTGCTCACTTTTCCAATGAAGCTAAATCTAGATCTCCGACATAGGGGTTTTTTCTGAGCCAAAGAAGGCATGGTTGGGTTCTTTAGACTCAGAGAGAAGTCAGCTACCCGACGGTGGTCACCATTCGGTTTGAGGATTGCCAGAGAAGTGCCTACGTAATCAAACATTGAAGCAACTCTGACGGACTGAAGCTGCCCTATTTCTGTCGAGCTTAAGACGACCAAATTGAGCTCTCTTTAGGCTAAACCAAGCTCTCACAACACTCCGTCAGCCCTCATACGATTGAATTAGAGTGAAAAGGTAAGCCAATTTGGCTTCCCTTTGTAAATTCCGATAAGTGTTAGAGAGAGAACCGATGAAACTTTACTGACCGAATTTTCCATCAATTCAACATGAATTGAGTTGATTCTTGATCCTAGGAGGAACCTCAGGACGAGAGCTACCTGCCTCGATTGAAAGCTCGGACCACTGCACCCCTGACAGTAAGCTTTCGAAGCTTTCTCTTTCTAAGTCTTGTTTTTCGGCGATGTTCCGTTTGAGCTCATTTCGACATCAAATCATGCGATTTAAAGCTCAATTGAATCGTATGTATGTGTAAGAACTCAATTTTACCTCTAATTTCAACAATTAACCTCGATTGATTGGTCAATTTGATGAAATCAAATTCGGCCAGTTTAAAAAGGGGAAATTGGGGGAAATTTAGGGGGAAATTGGAGATTTCAAAAAATTGAGGGACCAAAGTGCAATTTTCCAAAATTGAGGGCCAATTGGCCATGTAAAAGATCTTGGAGGACCAAAATGTCAATTTTTGGAATTATTGGGGTCAAATTGCCATTTTCGTAAAGTAGGGGCAAAATGGTAATTTTTGAAAAGTTAGGGACCAAATTGGAAATTTGAATCCTTTTTGTGATTTGGAATAAATTGTGGTCCCAAAGTTTAATTTAGAAGTTTTGGGACTTAATTTGGGGAAAAATTAGAATTAGGGACCTAAAGTTAAGGAAAAAGAACTTGAGGGACCTAAATGCAAATAATTAATAATTTTTGCATTTTGTTCATTTGTGAGAATTGAAGGCTATTAGGCCAAATGTTAATGAACAAGGATGTTCATATCATGTAGGAACACTAAGGGTCGTGAACACTAATAAGGATAAGCTCTTGTGGAGGCAGAAAGCCGCTTTAGGGAAATATACACTACACTTATCGGGTGAGTGGGATTTTTCACATAATACCCGGTTGGGATAATGAGTAACTTGGAAAGGAAAAACCACTACTAAGTAGAGATTTTAACATCACGCCTAGTTGGTGTGATGTGATAAACACATGGAAAAACTACTTAACGGTTGTAAGTAGATTGTACCTGGTTGGTATTATGAACTTCCTAGAAGGAAGTAGAAAACCCGCTTACTGGTTATGAGCGGAGATGCCATCAAACTTGGTTGGTGTGATGGACAAGTGAAAAAGTAATTTTGTCAGAAGTGCTCTCCCCTAACTGTGTGCCAATGCTTAAAAATTTTGGGAGACCTTCTTGACGAGAGCTCGAATAACTCAGATAGGGTAAAGGCCTCTATTTTGGAACTTGGGGGCTAGAATGTTCGATTTTGAAAATCTCGTATAGTGGGCCCAAGGCTAATTGGCATGAGTAGGAGCTTGTAAACAAACATGATGATAAGCCATGAAAATTTTAATGAATGATATGATTTGGCCATGGTACCAAGACATGACCGACATACTCGATGGACTGGCGGGAGTGCGACAAGACCAGGTTGACGGACTGGTCTAGACACACAACTACATGTCGAGTTGAGGGTCGGGGCCGTTGGACCAGTGGTACCAAAGATTAATGGCTTATATGAAAAACTTTGTTTGTGCATGCACTGAGGTTTGTGACCATCAAGATGCCCAAGAGGGGTAGTAATGCGTTCTAGGGGCTATTGGACAACATGGTGGACATAAGGGCAGTTTGTCATGCCAATAGTCAGGGAAGCTTGACGTAGCTTCATGCGCATGAGACCGGGGTGGGATCAGGATGAGGTCTCTGTTCTCATATGGACATGAAGTTTCTTTTCAGGTTTAAGGGTTGGATGTCGCGAACATCCACTCATTCCTAGGTTAGAAGTGGACAGGCTTCTATTTAGGTGGTCGGTAAAGTCGCTCCGACACCACAAGTGGATGCAATGGATGGGCTGCCTTGCAAATGTGTGATCCCTTCATGATGAAGGGCGTGTGTTGACTGTTAAACGCACCTGTCACACCCCAACCCGGTTTGGTCGAATCCCTATGATCTGCCCGCCTCTCTCCCTGCTTACTATGGGTTGCCCCTTATTTTATAAACTGTGAGGAGTAAGCCGTTCTTTAAACTTGCACCTTTCCTAGAATAACATTAATCAAAACTGCATGAAATTGGAACTTCCCATACCTGTCTTGCAGGTGTAGTTAATTGGAAGTCCTTGGGTAGGTTTTCCTTGGTTACCTAAAAGGGGTATAAGAGAGGGGGTGAGTTGGACAACTCAGTGAATAGGGGTTTACAACTTGATTTTCAAAAATAATAGTTTGAATTGGAGTGTGCAAGACTCCTTAATTTCTTTAAAATATCTCCTTAAAATCTCAGTTTTTCATAGCCTTTTCTCATCATAATGGTGTGTTTATCATCTAACACATGCCCTTCATCATGAAGGGAATACACATTCGCAAGCCAGCCCGTCCACTGTACCCACTTGTGGCGTCGGAGCGACTTTACCAGCCACCTAGATAGAAGCAGGTCCACTTTTACCCTAACAATGAGTGGATCTACGTGACATCCTACCCTCAATCCCATAAATAAAACTTCGTGTCTGTATGTGGATATAAACCATATCTTGGTCTCGTGGGCATGAAACTCAAACATAGAAGCTTCAGGAAGCCCCAAACATAGTAGCTTCGTGGAGTCCAAACACATAAACTCCGCGGAGTACAAACACAGAACTCCATGACTAACTGGTATGATGAGAAACACAAACCCAGTAGCTTTTCTTTCCCTTATTGCCACCATGTCATCTAGAAGCCTTTGAGACGCATCACTACTGCTCATGGGTATCTTAATGGTTCTGAAGCTCAAGTGCATGCATAAACAAAGTTTTCCTCAAAAGCCATTTAATCTTTGGTGCCACTGGTCCAACGGCCCCGACCCTCAATTCGACTTACACATGTTTGTCTTGACCGGTCTGTCGACCTATCATGTCGCACGACCGCCAGTTTATCGAGTTTGTCAGTCCTATCTTGGTACCATGCCCAAACGTATAATTAATTTAAAGTTTTCAGGGCTTAAACTCATGTTTGTTTATGAGCTCCTACTCGTGCCAATTTGCCTTGGGCCCACTGTACGAGATTTTCAAAATCGGGCATATTAGTCCCAAGTTCCAAAACCGAGGCCTCCGACCTATATGAGCAATTTGAGCTCCCATCAAGAGGGTGTCCCAAAATGTTTAAGTAGTGGCACACATTTATGGGAGAGTACTTCTAACAAAATAAACTTTTAGTCATCCATCACACCAACCGAGTATGAGGACATCTTTGCTTATAACCGATAAGCGGGTTTTCTACTTCCTTTCAAGAAGTTTCATCATACAAACATGGTATGATCTACTTACAATAGGAAAGTAGTTTTTTCATGTAATTTCCACATCACTCCTCTCAGGTGTGATGGTTAAAATACCACTTAGAAGTCGTTTCTAAATTTTGAGGTGCTTATCATCCCAACCGAGAATGATATAAAATATCCCACCCACTTGATAGTGTAGTGAATTTCCTCTTAGCCGACTTGTTGCCTTCACGTGGATTTGTCTTAGCTGGCGTTCCCGGTACTTCGTGTTCCTACATGATATGAATATTCTTGTTCATTATCATTTGGCCTAATAGCCTTCATTCATCCCAATTAAATGGGAAAACCAAACTTTTCATTTATTTGCAATTATGTCCCTAAAATTATTTATCTGTAACTTTAAGTCTCTAATGTCGGATTTTCCTCAAATTAAGTCCCGAAACTTTTAAAATTCACCTTGGGACATGAATTTATTAAAATTCACAAAAAGGGGTTCAATTTCCCAAATTTCCAATTTGGTCCTCAAATTTTCCAAAATTACCATTTTGCCCCTACTTTACAAAAATGGTAAGTTTTTCCCCCAAAATTCCAAAATTTGTCCAATTGGTTCTCCAACATCTTTATCATGCCCAATTGGCCCTCAATTTTATGAAATTGCACTTTAGTCACTCAAAATTTTGAAATTCCCAAATTTCCTCAATTTCACCCTAATTTCAACATTCTAACTCAACCGAATTTGATTTTATCAATTTGACCAATCAAATGAGTTTAATTATTGAAATTGAAGTTAGATTGGAGTTCCTACACCTTCATACGATTCAATTACAATTTGAATCACACGATCTGATGCCGGAATGAGCTCAAACGGAGCTTCGCCGAAAAATTGGACTTAGAGAGGGAAATCTTCGAAAGCTTACCGTCGGAGGCGCGGCGGTCTGATCTTTCAATCTGGGAAGATAGCTCTTGTCTTGAGGTTTTTCCTAGGATCAAGAATTGCATCAATTGATGTCGAATTGAGTGAGAATTTAGTTATCAAAGTTCTGTTGGTTCTCTCTCTAGCACCGATCTGAATTTACAAAGGGGAGCCAAATTGGCTTACCTTTCAGCTCTAATTCAACTATAGGAGGACTGTGAAGATGTTGGGAGGGGTTGGATTGGCCTGATAATGGCTCGAATTGGCCAATTTCAGCTCGGCCAAAAAGGGCAGCTTTAGTCCACTAGTTGTACTTCACTATTCGATCACGTTGGTGCTTCTCCAATGACCCTCAGAGCAAATCAAGACTACAGTGTGTAGCTAACTTCTCCCCGAATCCAAAGAACCCGACCACACCTTCTTTGACTAAGAAAATGCCCTATATTGAAGCTCTAGTTCAAGCTTTGTCAAAAATTGGAGCAGTTGAGAGAGAATGGAGTTTTCAGGTGTGGAGAGGATGAATGAGGAGAGGCTCTTTATATAGGAAGCTTGGGGACTTCTTGGTCGTCTGATTGGCGCCTTAATGGTGGTCATTCATTGCCTGAAACTCCCTGGCCAGAGACTTTTCAGCTTCACCAGTGCTACTCGATTTTCCGGCGAGTGAACAGTGCTGTCATCTGAAGGAAGAAGACGATACTGTTCCGGTTCGATAGTGGTTCAAACGGGTCCAAACCAGTTCAATCTTGTTTGGATCTAGTTCACCTGAAACGGTTTGGTTTCCATTCCCCATCCATCCTAAAGTCCTTTTTCATGACTTATATGACACTTTAGGTCACTTGGGATCCATAAATTTCCCGGTTTGCCCTCTCTCTGTCGGTTCCAATTCATAAATTGGCTCGGTTCATAAACCGGTTCGAATATGATTTACCAAAACCGATTTGGTTTTTCTCTCCCAATTTGTCCTAAGGTTCTTCTCCAAGGTTTATGAACCCTTTTGGGTCACTCAGGAGTTGTAAATTCCCCAATTTTCCCCTCCCTAGATGATGGGGTTTGTGAACCAGTTCTGTTTTTGTCACTCGGTTTGACCAGTTCTTTTCCTAATTTTTCCTTAACTTCAAAGAGCGGGGTTTATAACACCAATTGTGGAAAATGATGAATTGTTGTTTTGAAAACTGAGATTTTGAAGATGAAATAATCTTAAAGGAAATAAGGAGTCTGGCACACTCGAATTCAAAAATATTTTATTGAAACTTTATTTTTAAACACCCATTCACTAAGTTGTAGAAACTCACCCACCCTTTTTATCCCTTTTCATGAGTAGAGAAATGACTAGGGATAACACCAGGATTTACTGTCACTTCATGACCCATTTTGGTCGGATCCCTGTGAACATCCCGCCACTCTCCTTGTTTATTAAGGGTTTCCCCTTTTCTAAGTCGTGAGGAGTAAGACGTGCTATTTCACCAGTACCTTTCCTAGAATAATATTAATTAAAACTGAATATATTAACCTTACATACCTATCTTGCAGGTTCAGCTTTAGGTGGATTTTCCTTTGGTCACCTAAAAAGGGGGTAAAGGGAGGGGGTGAGTTTGACAACTTAGTGAATGGGTGTTGGGTGAGAGTTTTCACAATATCAATTTTAATTGGAGTGTGCCAGACTCCTCATTTCATTAAAATGCTTTTCTTCAAATTCATGTTTATCAAAACCTTTTTCCAAGGTTTTCCAATTCATTTCCAAGGATTCTTAAATCCTTTCGATGGTTTTCATAATCTCTTTTCCATTTCCATATTAGGTGTGTTTCATAAATAACACAGGCCCTTCATTAGGAAGGGTACACACACATATTCGCGAGATGTAGTTTCATCGACTGCACCCACTTTTGGATCGGAGCATCTTTACCGTCCACCCTGATAGAAGTCCCTGACTTCTACCTGGAGTTTGAGTGAACATCTCTGATGTTCAACCCTCAGACCACTTCATGTCCATATGAAGACGGAGACCTCATCTCGACCCCACCTCGGTGTCATGCACATGAAGCTACCTCGAGCTTCCCTAACTGCTGGCTTGACAAACTGCCCTTATCTCTAGTAGCCCCTAGGACGCATCACTACCCCTCTTGGTCAACTTGAATGAGAAAATCGAATCGGTTCACAAACCCCAACCATTAGACAATGGAAAAAATGGGAAATTTACAAATCCCGAGTGACCTAAGGAGTTATAAAAGTCATGAAAAAGGACTTTAGGATGAATTGTAAGTGAAAACAAGACTTGTCTGAATCGGGTTCAATGCTTAAATTGGTCGGTTTAAGCCCGATTCGATCGAGTTTTTCAAAATTATAAATTTCTAAATTCATTCTCTATCCATTGGTGGCTCCAATTCTCCAATTTGAATTTTCTAAGACACCTAAAAGAATGAATTTAGAAACTGGTTTTCAATAGTGGTTCAATTTGGTTCATGTCTAGTTCACCTAAACCATTTTGGTTTTCACTTCTAATTCTTCCCAAAGTCCTTTTCCATTACTTATTTTGACTCTTTAGGTCACTCAGAATTTATAAATTTCCCATTTTGCCCTTTCTCTTACAATTGGGGTTCGTGAATTAGTTTAGTTTTCTCACTCGGGTTGACCGGTTCTTTCCCCGGTTTCCTTGTCTTTAAGGGATGGGGTTACAGTTACCCACTGTCAAGTAAGCTTAAATTTCTTTTTAAGCTTGTATTTTTTATTGATATATGTTATTCCAAGGAACACAGTTGTAAAGTTCACCTTGCTCTTATTGATTTAAAAAAATTGGGGAAACCCTTCTTGAACCAAGAGAGCGACGGGTTGATCACGGGGATTCGACTAAACCGGGTCGAGGTGTGACCTACTTACTAGTTGTAAGTAGAGATAATTATACCGGTTGGTATGATGAGTTTCCTTGAGGAAAGGAGAAACCAACCTACCAGTTTTAAGTAGAGATATCATCACATCTGATTGGTGTGATGAAGTTGAAAATTATTTTTTGTCAGAAGTGTTCCTCCCTAACCGTGTGCCAATGCTTTAAACATTTGGGAGACCTTCTTGACGAGAACTAAAATAACTTAGATAGGCTAGGGGCCATGATTTTTCAACTCTTGGGGCTAAATGCCCAGTTTTGGAAAAACATGTGCAGTGGGCCCAATGCTAGTGGGCACGAGTAGAAGCTCGTAAACAAACTTGATTATGAAATAGCCATGAAAATTTCTAATTAAATTAGTTGTATGATTTTGCCACAGTTCCGAGTCAGGCCCGATAGTGTTCAATGGACTAGCGGCAATGCGTTAGGGCCAGGTTGATAGATCAGTTTAGACAAACAACTATAGGTCAGGTTGAGTATTGGGGTCATTCATCTGTTGGCACCAAAGATGATGGCTAATATGTGAAAACTCTTGTTTGTGCATACACTTGTGTATGGGACCATCAAGATGCCCTAGGGGGTAGTGATGAGTACTAAGGGCTACTAGACGACATTGTGGAGATAAGGGCAATTCGTTGTGCTAGTTAGTGTTGAAGCTCGGAGTAGCTTCTTACGCATGAAACCGGGGTGGGGTCAGGATGAGGTCTTTGTCCTCATACAGACACAGAGTGACATTCGATTTTGAGGGTTGGATGTCGAGAACATCCACTCAGACCTAGGGTAGAAGTGGACAAACTTCTATCATGGTGGACAGTAAAGACGCTACGATCCACAAGTGGGTGTAATGGATGGGCTGCACGTGCGAATGTGTGTACCCTTCCTGATGAAGGGTTTGTGTATGTTTGCTAAATGCCTCCTGAGGCAAGGGGATGGGCTAAGAGAGCTAAACACACCTAATATGAAAATGGAAGAAGGTTTTGTTGATTGAAATTTAAGAAAAATCTTTTTATAAAGAAAACCTTGGATGGTTTGGATAAAGCTATTTTGAAAACTCACTTCCAACACTTGCTCAGTGAGTTGTAGAATTCACCCCTCCCTTTTATCCCTTTTCAGGAGCAAGTAGATATAATGAAAGAAAACGTGAAGAAGTACCGTCTGTTGGAGTATGACTCCCTAGTGTGCTTTCGGGAGACGGCACTTGAGTAGTTTGTTCCTACATGGCACGAATATCCATATCGGGATGCGTTGACTAAGTGGTCGCATATTTTCTAGTATTTGCACATAGGGCCTCATATTATGCCTTAATTGCATTTAGGTCCCTGATTGCCCCCTTAGTCTCAATTAAGCATCTAGGACTTCCAATTATCCTTTTTGGGTCCTTAACTCTTTTTAAATTCACCAATTAGCCCTTAATTTTCCAAAATCTGCCATTTAGTCCCTAATTTTCCAAAAATTACAATTTTACCCTAAACTTCCCAAAATTGCCAATTGGCCCTCAGTTGGGAGTGAATTTCATGAAAATTCCCTCAATTCCCTCAATTCCCTCAATTCCCTCAATTTTGTCAATTTTTCATTCATCCCTCCAATTTTGAAAATTTGCACCAAAGCCCCACAAACCACCAATTTGCCTTTTTCTTCTTCCCCAATTTGAGTATATGAACATCCGAATCTTACCTCATCAAATTGATGGCTTGTGAGTCCTTGATTTCTTTATTTCTTGCTATAATTTGTCTCTCCAGCTCCCCACAATCGTCCTACGCTTCGAATTACCGAATTTGGTTGAGTTTTGAGTTCCGTCAGAGCTTCGCTAGAAAATTTACAGTAGAGAGAAAACTTGCTTAGCTTACCGATGGAGGGGTGGTGGTCGGAGCTTGAGGTGGGGGAAGGTAGTGCTCATTGAGGGGAACCTATCAAGATTGAATCCCATTGCAATTCGCCGCTGCCCTGTGAGAATTTGAAGAGAGAAGTTTTGGGGATGTGAAGTTCTGAAACTCTGGATTTTCGATGAGGAGAGGTGAAATCATGCTTATCAGGGGTCTGTGAGGGGTTGTTGGGTGTCTTCGACGGTCGGAGGTGGCCAATGCCGGTGGTGGAATGGTTGAGGGAGTTGGGGTTTGGTCGGTCAGGCGCTCGCTATTTCGAGCTCTAGAGTAGCTTCACTGTGCTATCATCTCGACACTCCTCTAGTTGCCCTTTGGTCTCTTTGAGAGTGTCTCGAGTAAGAGGAGTCTTCCCTGGATGTAATGCCACCATTTATAGCTTCTTTAGTTGCACAAATTCTTGCTGCCGAAGCCTCGATTGGAGACTCGTCAGGAAATGAGCTGTTTTGTCTTCAAAGAGTGCCTAAGAGGTGAGGAGGACGAGTGGGAGGGTGCTCTTTATATAGGGAGCTCAGACCTGCTCGTCGGCGACTTGACCAAAGAGATTTTTGAGTCGCTGGAGATTCCAGCTTTCTCGGCCTCTCTTTCTTCTTTGTCACCAGACTGAGGTGGAAGATGATGACGTGGTGGGCATGCCATGTGGCGCATTGTTATTGGATAGTTTTTCTAACGTGGAGGTCTAACTCAGCCACCACGTTAGTTGTTGATTGGACATGTGGCAGTCTCCCATTAGTTACCTGTGTCTAGGTGGCAGGCTAACGGGTCGCTTGCTGACCATTGATTGGACACATGGTAGCCTTCCATTGGCTGCTCATATCTATGTGGCTGCTGACGGGGCATCATTGACCATTGAATGGTTCAGTTCATTAACCGGTCCAGTCTGATTGGGTTCGCTGTCCCGAATTCAAAAATCAGCCGGTTCAGACCTAATTCGACCGGTTTTCTGAAATTTAAAATTTTTTATGTTCATCTAAATTTATTTTCTATCTAATGGTGGCCTCAATTTCCAAAATTGATATTTTTAAGCCACCTAGAAAAATGAATGATTGAATTGATTCACTATGGTTAATCCCGGTTTAGTCCGGTTCAGGTCCAGTTCCCTCATCTATTTCACTTCCTGGTTCTTCCTCACAATTTTTGTAATATTCTGGTCACTTGGGATTCTCCAATTCCCGAAAATCGAGCCATTTAGCGAACCGAAACTGGTAAAGAAGGGTAAAATGGGAAATTGAAAAATCCCAAGTGACTAAAAGAGTTATAAAAATCATAGGGAAGAACCAGGGAACCAATTGAAAGAGAAAACCAGTCCAGTATAGAATTTAACGAACCCGAACCGGTTTGAACTATACATAAACCAATTTTCATATTCATTTTTCTTGGTGGTGTAAAATGATCAAATTGGGAAATTGAAGCTACCATTGGATAGAAAATTAATTTAGTCAAATTTATAAATTTTTAGAATTGAGAAAATCGGTGGAACTGGTCCTGAATAAGCCAATTTTCACCATTGAACCTGGTAGGACCGGACTGGTCTAGTCAGGAACAGTGACATATTCTTCCTTGGGATGACAACACTATTCATCTGTTCAAAAAATTTTTATTTCCAAAGAAAGGAATATTCCTCTGATCATGGTAATTTCAGGCGAGGATAAGCTCGACCAGAATAAAAACTGGTCAGGCAGAGGGTCCTCGAGCTCCTTATATAAAGAACTCCCCTCCATTTATCCTCCACACACCTCAAATCGCCCTCCTCTCCCAAGTGCTCCATTTTCCAATGAATCTCAAACTAAAGCTCTGACTTGGGCACTTTTCTCAGCCTCAAAAAGCAAGGTCAAGTCCTATGGACTCTGGGGGAAGTCAGCTAACTGACAACAGCATTGCTTCAGTTCATGGATCGTCGGAGAAGCATCGACAAAATCAAATAGTGAAATAGCTCCGATGGCTCGAAGTTGTCCTATTTTGGTCGAGTTGAATTCGGCCAAATTTAGACCTCCTTTGGCCAAACCAAGCCACCCCAAAGTCCTCATGACCCTCACTCAACCTCCACAAAGGTGAAAGGTAAGCCAATTTGGCCTTCCTCCATCGTTGCAGATTGGTGCTAGAGAGAGAAAGTGCCAAAATTAACTATCAAAATTTACCTCCATATGTACTTTAATTGTAGTGATTCTTGATTCTAGAAGGATCCTAAGGACGAGAGGTACCTCCCAGATTGAGAGCTCGGACCGTCGCACCTTCGACGATAAGCTTTCAAAGCTCACTCTCTACGAACAATTTTCTAGCGAAGTTTTGTTTGAGCTTGTTTTTTACTCAAATTCTGTAATTCAAAACTCCATATGATCATATGGAAGTGTAAAAACGGATCCATGCCATAAATTGGAGCAATTAACTCTAATTGAATGGCCAAGTTGAGAAATCAAATTCGGTTAGAAAAGGGGGAAGAAATTGGGGATTTCAAAAAAATGAGGGACCTCCATGCAATTTCTCAAAATTGAAGGTCAATTGGAAATGAGAAAGATTTTGGGGGACCAATTGGTCAATTTTTGAAAGAATTAGGGCTAAATTGCTATTTTTGGAAAGTAAGGGCAAAATGGTAATTTTTGGAAAACTGGGGGACCAAATTAGAAATTTGGAAAACTTGAGCCACTTACACAATTTTAAGTAAATTAAGGATCTAAAGAGGATATTGGAAATCTTGGGATTCGATTTGGGGGAAAAGTTAGCATTAGGGACCTAAGTACAATAAACCGAGAATTTGAGCCTATTTGCTCAAACGTGAGAAAACAAAGGCTATTATGTTAAACCCTTATTGATAATGATACCCAAACCATGTAGGGACACATGAGACTGGAACACAAGTAAAAGAGACCTAGCGTGGACTGTAAAGTGACTGAGGACGAACACGTCACAGTCAACGGGTGAGTGATACTTTTATAAATCATATCGGTTGGGATGATAAGCACTACTTTAAAGGCTAAAACCTACTTATCGGTTGTGAGTTGGAATAAACAAACAACATACTCGGTTGGAATGATGAGGTTCCTTAAGGAAAGGAGAAACCCGCATACAGGTTGTAGGTGGACCTATCACCACAGCCTATTGGTGTGATGAGTTAAAATGTGATTTTTTGTTAGAAGTGTTCTCCCTTAACTATGTGATAACTGCTTAAACTATTAGGTAGACCTTCTTGATGGGAGCTAGAGAAGCTCTAATAGGCCAGGGGCCTTAGTTTTTGAACTCATAGGACTCAAGGCCTACTTTTAGAAAAACACGTGCAGTGGGCCCAAGGCCAGTAGGCACGGGCTAGAGCCCATAAACAAACATGATTAGGAAGAGCCATGAAAACTACTATTTAAAATGGAAAAATTATTTTATGATTCACAATGGTATCGAGTCAAGACCGACAATGCTCGATGGGCTGGTGGCAGTACGTCAGGGCTAGGTCGATGGATCGCCTAGACAAACAGCTGCAGGTCGAGTTGAGTGTCGGGGTCGTTGGACCATAGGCACCAAAGAGAATGGCTTAATCATAAAAAATAATTGTTTGTGCATGCATTTATGGTACAGGACCATCAAGACATCCTTGGGGGGTAGAGATGGGTTCCAAGGGCTACTGGACGACATGGTGGAGATAAGAGTAATTCGTCATGCCAGTTAGTCATGAAACTCAGGATGAGGTCTCTGTCCACATACAAACAAGAAGTGAAATTTGGGTTTGAGGGTCGGATGTTTGGGATGTCCATACAGACTTAGGGTAGAAGTCTGGGACTTCTATTTGGGTGGACAACCAAGTCGTGTCGATCCCTCAAGTGGGTACAGTCTAGGACTACCCTGTGAATGTTTGTACCCTTCCTGATGATGTACGTGTCTTTGTTTGTTAAATGCCTCCCAAGCCAAGGGGATGGGCTAAGAGAGCTAAACACACCTAATATGGAAATGGAAAAAATGTTCTTAGATTTGAGTTGAGAAAAGTCCTTGAAAGAGGAATAGTAAACCTTGGCAATGGTTTTGACAAATAAAGCATTTTTTTAAAAAACTCGCTCCTAACACTCGCTCACTTCGTTGCAGAAACTCACCCTCTATCTTTAACCACTTTTTAGGAGAAAGGAAGACCAAGTTTAAATACCCTTCATAGTTGAACCCTAAGACATGTATGTAGATTCTAAATATATTGAGTTTTGTATAATACTATTCCGGGAAAAAAAACAAGGAAAAGACGCCTGATTACTCATAGTTTAGAAGGGAGTGGAACCCTCTTAAACCAAAAGGAGGGGTGAGTTGCTCAAAGGAATCGGACCAAACCAGGTCATGGTGTGACAACTTGAGTGGTATCAGAGCATGTTTCCTCGAATACATTATCAAGACTATATAACATAGTAACTAAGAGAAACAAAGTTTTAAAATTTACAGATGGCTCCCAAAAGAGGAACCAAGAGAACTAGAACCGTAGTCACCAACACTGCCCGACACCGCATCCCTATGGAAACTCCCCGAGAAGCCCAAACAGTTCCACCTAGGGTAAGCTCGAAGCATCAAAGGTTATACAACGAGTTCACCCGAGTGTTTGGAAGGCCCAACCTCAACCCTAGGGTGGACACCAACTCTCATGCTGAGCCCGAGGAAGTATAATGTCACGCCCCGACTTGGTTTGGTTGGATCCCCGTGACCAACCCACCGCTCCCTTAGTTTAAGAGGGGTTTCCTCTTCCTTTAATCAAGAGGTGCCATGCATAATTAAAACCTTGTTCCCTGGAATAGCATAAATCAATAAAATGCAAGCTTTAAAGAACTTTTAAGCATACCTGGCAGATTGTAGATCATGGTATTTTCTTTAGTCATGTTTTCCCCTACTCCTAAAAAGGGATATGAGGGGTGAGTTCTACAACTCACTGAGTGGTGGTTGGAAGTGAATTTTCAAAATAGTTTTAACTAAATTGTGCAATGGTTGTTGTTTTCTTCCAAAGAAAGTTTTTCTTATGTTCCACTTTTCAAAACTTTTTTCCTCATTCCCACATTAGGCGTGTTTAACAAACAACACATGTCCTTCATTTGGAAGGGAGCACACATTCATAGGTACGACCCATCCACTCCACTCACTTATGGCTCGAAGCGTCTTTATCGGCCACCAAGATAGAAGTCTGTCCACTTCTACCCCGGGTCTGAGTGGATGTTCTCGACATCCGACCCTCAGACCTGAAAGCAACTCCATGTTCATATGAGGAAAAAGACCTCATCTTGACCCCACCCCGATCTCATACACAAGAAGCTACTCCGAGCTTCCCGACCGCTGGCACAACGAACTGCCCTTATCTACACCACGTCGTCCAGTAGCCCATTGGACGCATCAAAACCCCTCTTGGGTATCTTGATGGTCATGTACCTCAAGTGCATGCACAAAACAATCATTTTCACCTAGCCATTATCTTTGGTGCCACTGGTCCAATGACCCCGACCCTCAACCCAACTTGCAGCTATTTGTCTAGGCTAGTCCGTCGACGTGACACTAACGCACTACCGGCAGTCCATCGAGTACTATCGGTCCTGACTTGGTACCATGGCGAAATCACACATCAGTTTCATTAGAGTTTTCATGGCTTTCTCAATTCAAGTTTGTTTACGAGCTGCTGCTTGTGCCCATTGGCCTTAGGCCCACTGCACGTGATTTTCCAAAATCGGGCATTTAGCCCTACAAGTTCAAAAATCGAGGCCTCTAACTTATCTGAGCTGTTTTAGCTCCCATCAAGAAGGTCTCCCAAAAGGTTTAAGCCTTGGCACACAGTAAGGGGAGAACACTTCTAACAAAAATGTATTTTTCACTTCATCTCACCAAACGGGTGTGATGATACCTCCGCTTACAACCGACAAGCGGGTTTCTCCTTCCTTCAAGAAAGTCCATCATACCAATTGGGTATGATTTCCTCTACTTACAACTAGTAAGTAGGTTTTAGCTTAGTTATCACATTCCTCCAATCAGGTGAGATGTTAAAATTCCACTTAGAAGTGGTCTTTCATTTCTAAAGTTCTCATCATCCCAACTCACTCATCCCATGATTGTGGCGTATTCTTCTCCAGTGGTTTTTTGCCTCCATGCTAGCTTATCCTTGCTGGCGTTCCAGTCTCCCGTGTTCCTACACACTTTAGGCATCCTTGTCTATTAAAATTTGGCATATCACCCTTCGTTTCTCACGTATGAACAACTAGGCTAAAATTTGTTAGTTAATTGCACTTAGGTCCATAAAGTTCATTTTCTTTGACTTTATGTCCCTAATGCTAATTTTTCCCCAAATTGAGCCCAAAACTTCCAACAATTCACTTTAGATCCTCAATTTACTCAAAATTATCTAAGGGGCTAAAGTTTTCCAAATTTCCAATTTGGTCCCCAACTTTTCAAAAATTACCAGTTTTCCACTACTTTCCAAAAATGACAATTTGGCCCCAATTATTTCAAAAATTGACCAATTGTCCCTCTAACATCTTTTTCATGGCCAATTGGCACTGAATTTTGGAAAATTGCAAAGAGCTCCCTCAATTTTACAAAATCTCCAATTTTCCCCAAAAATTTCCCCCTTCAAATTGGCCGAATTTGATTTTTTCAAATTGACCATTCAATCGGGGTTAATTGCTTCAATTTGAGATGTAAATCAGTTCCTACACTTCCATATGATTCAATTGAGCTTTGAATTTGTGGCTGAAATGAGCTGAAACGGAGCTTCGCTGGAAAACTTTGTGTAGAGAGAGAAAGCTTCAAAAGCTTACCGTCAGAGGTGTAGCGGTCCCATCTTTTTATCAAGGTAGGTAGCTCTCGTCCTGAAGTTCCTCCCTAAGATCAAGAATTTCTACAAATAACCTAGAATTGAGAGAGAATTTTGTCAGTGAAATTTCGTTGTTTTTGTCTCTAACTCCGACCAAAATGACTGGAAGGGGCTGAATTGGCTTACCTTTCAGCTCTGTTACAGTCACAGGGCTTGGTTTGGTTGGAAGAGGGCTGAATTTGGCCAATTTCAGCTGGCCAAAATAGGGCAGCTTCGGTCCTTCGGAGCTGCTTCACTGTTCGATTTCGCCGACGCTTCTCCGGCAGTCCTTGGATCGAATGAAGGTTATTGTTAGGTGGCTGACTTCTCCTTGAGTCTAAAGAACCCGACCTTGCCTTCTAAGGCTTAGAAAACTGCCCAAGTCGGAGCTCTAGTTCGAGCATCATCGGAAAATGGAGCAGTTGGGAGAGAATGGGGATTTCAGGTGTGAGGAGGTTGAATGGAGAGGAGCTTTTTATATAGGGAGCTCGGGGACACTCTGCCCACCATCTTTCCCTTTTGGTCGAGCTTATCCTCGCCCTTAAACGGCCTAATTGGAGCCATTTTTCCCTTGCTGGCATCATCCATTTCTATATTAAATGAACAGTGCTGTCATTTGAAGGTAGAAGACGATACTATTCTGAACCGTACTAGACCGGTTCGATCGGTTCAATGCGTAAATCGGTTGGTTCATGCCTGATTCGACCAATTTTTTCAAAATTAAAATTTTCTAAATTTATCTAAATTCATTCCCTCTCCAATTTTGGCTTCCATTCTCCAATTTGAATATTTTAAGCCACATAGAAAAATAAATTTAGCAACCGGTTCAATGATGGTTCAAATAGGTTCAGGTCTTGTTCACTTGAACTAGTCTAATTTTCTCTTCCAATTTGTCCTAAGGTCCTTTTCAATCACTTTTATGACTTTTTGAATCACTAGGGGTTTGTCAATTTCCCATTTTATCCCTTTTCTATCAGTTAAGGTTCATGAACCAGTTCGGTTTTTCTCTCTTAAGTTGACCAGTTCTTTCCCTGAGTTTTCTTATCTTTAAGGGACAGGGTTTACATATAGTCTCATCCCACTTCTACGAACATTCCTCCAATAGTTGACATTCCCAAATACCTCAAAACCCTCAGTCAACTATGATGTAAGTCGTTCCTAGAAGAGAAGGATGTTGGAGCCGTTATAGACAGGCCGACCAGTATCAAGAAACTAATGGGAATAACTAGGATTCCACCATAAGAGATGGTGATCCTGGCGGAAGTTTTCCTGGAAGCTAGCGCAAAAAGGTGGTGGGATAATGTCAAAAGCCTACATACCACCACCCCCACCTGGGAGTAATTCGAGGAGATATATGGAGGAATACTTGCCTCCGCATATGATCAACGAGAAGAAGCAATACTTCTTCCGACTCAGACAAAGGCTTAACTCTATCTCGGAGTATCAAACAAAGTTCAATGAGTTATGACCCTTTGCACCGATCTGGCCGGGCCTGCGAACATTTGCCAACGATTCATGGATGGTCTCAACATGGACATAAGAGATAGAATGGAGGTATTATGATGCCCCATGGATCTAGCATCCATAATTAGTATGGCTCATGAATGTGAACGTCTAGTACAGATCCGACGCCGCCGGATGGAGCAGGCCAACCAGAAGGAGGATAAAGACCAAAGTCGCCACGGGGGGATGGAAGGATCAAAGTGGTCCTAAGTGGGGAAATAAAGTGCATTTCCAAAGGAGGAGGGAAGCGTACCCCATGCGAAGGGAGGTAACCCCCACAATACTATAAAGGAGACCTTGTTGTCCTAAATGTCAGAAGTACCATGAGGGAGAATGCTTAACCTGTTTCGGATGTGGGCAAGTGGGACACTTTGCAAGGGAGTGCCCCACTCTTAGGGAGAATAAGCAACGAAATACACTTGGACCACCCTAAGGGAACCCGAGGACTTTAAGGCAGGACTCAACCACCACCACAAGGGTACTAGCTAGGATATATAACCTCACACAAGAGAAGGCCTAAAAGGATCCTAGTACTGTAGCAGACACTTCCCAAACCCTCTTTGACTATAATTAGACAAAAAAACTTGTAATTCAATCCTATTCAATAAAGAGATTTAAATTTTTCTAAAAACATGCATTTCTTTGATCATGGTACATACGATTATGGGGGAGAAAAGCGTACTCTCTCTTTGACTCAGGAGTAGATAGGTCCTTCATCAAGGAAGATTTAGTTCTAGGTCTTCCACTAGAACTTACCTTCCTAGAACAAAGTCTTAACATTTTAACACCCTTAGGAGAAGGAGCTCCCTATATAAAGAGCTCTCCTTCATTCATCCTCCATACACCTCAAATCACCCTCCTCTCCCAAGTGCTCCATTTTCCGATTAAGCTAAAACCAAAGCTTTGACTTGGGCACTTTTCTCAACCTTAGAAGGCAAGGTCGGGTCCTACAAACTTTGGGGGAAGTCAACTACCTCACAACAACCTTGATTCGACCTGAGGATCGCTGGAGAAGCACCGGTGGAATCAAACAGTTAAACAACTCCAACGGTTCGAAGCTGCCCTAATTTGGCCGAGCTGAATTTGGCCAAATTCAGACATCCTATGGCTAAACCAAGCCTCCCCAAAGTCCCCACGGCCCTCACACGACCTTCACAGAGGTGAAAGGTAAGCCAATTTGGCCCTCCTCCATCGTTGCAGATTTGTGCTAAACAGAGAAAGTCTTGAATTTCACTAACAAAATTCACTTTCATATGGACTTCAATTGTAGTGATTCTTGATCTTAGAAGGTTCCTAAGGATGAGAGCTACCTCCCCTGATCGAGAGCTCAGACTGCCGCACCTCTGACGGTAAGCTTTCGAAGCTTTCTCTCTCTACGAACAATTTTTCGGCGAATCTCTGTTTGAGCTCATTTCTAACTCAAATTCTGCAATTCAAAGCTTCATTTGATCGTATGGAAGTGTGGATACCGATCCATGCCATCAATTGGAGCAACTAACCCCAATTGAATAGCCAATTTGAAGAAATCATACTCAATTAGAAAATGGGGAAGAAATTGGGGATTTTGAAAAATTGAGGGACCTCCATGCAATTTCTCAAAATTGAAGGTCAATTGGAAATGCAAAATATGTTGGGGGAGCAATTGGTCAATTTTTGAAAGAATTAAGGCCAGATTACTATTTTTGGAAAGTAAGGGTAAAATGGCAATTTTTAGAAAATTGGGGGACCAAATTGAAAATTTGGAAAACTTGAGCCCCTTACACAATTTTAAGTAAATTGAGGATCCAAAGAGCATATTAGAAACCTTGGGATTCGATTTGGGGGAAAAGTTAGCATTAAGGACCTAAAGTCAAGAAAAATGAACTTTAGGGACCTAAGTGCAATAAACTGAGAATTTGAGACTAGTCGCTCATACGTGAGAAAATAAAGGACATTATGCCAAAATATTGTTGATAATAATACCCAAACTATATTGGGATACATGAGACTAGAACGCAAGTAAGAGAGAGCTAGCGTGGACTGGAAATTGACTGAGGACGAACACGTCACAGTCAACGGGTGAGTGAGACTTTTAAACATCATACTAGTTGGGATGATGAGCGTTACTATAAAAGCTAAAACCTACTTACTGGTTGTGAGTAGGAATAAACAAATATCATAACTACTTGGTATGGTGAGCTTCCTTAAGGAAATGAGAAACCCGCATATAGGTTGTAGGTGGACCTATCACCACACCCTGTTGGTGTGATGAGTTAAAAGGTGATTTTTTCAGAAGTGTTCTCCCCTAACTATGTGACAACTGCTTAAACTATTTGGGAGATCTTCTTGATGGGATCTAGAGCAGCTCTAATAGGCCATGTGCCTCAGTTTTTGAACTCGTAAGGCTCAAAGCCTAGTTTTGGAAAAACACATGTAGTGGGTCCAAGGCCAGTGGACATGGGCTAGAGCCTGTAAACAAACATGATTAGGAAGAGCCATGAATACCCCCAATTAAGATGAAAAAAATTATTGTGTGATTCACCACGGTATCGAGTCAGGGCCGACAATGCTCAATGGGCTGGCGGTTGTACGTCAGGTCCAAGTCAACAGACTGGCCTAGACAAACAGATATAGGTCGAGTTGAGCATTGACGCCGTTGGCCCATCGACACCAAAGAGAATGGCTTAATCATGAAAAACTATTGTTTGTGCATGCACTTATGGTACAAGACCATCAAGATGCCCTAGGGGGTAGTGATGGGTTCCAAGGGTTGCTGGACGACAAGGTGGAGATAATGGCAGTTTGTCGTGCCAGTTAGTCATGAATCTTTGGGATCTTCTTGAGCATGAGACCGGGGTGGGGTCAGGATGGGGTTTCCATCCTCATACGGACACGAAGTGGAATTTGAGTTTGAGGGTCAGATGTCTGGGACATCCACTTAGACTTAGGGTAGAAGTTTGGGATTTCTATTTGGGTGGACATCAAAGTCGCGCTAATCCCCTAGTGGGTGCAGTCTGGGACTACCTTGCAAATGTTTGTACCATTCCTGATGAAGAGCGTGTGCTTATTTGCTAAATGTCTCCCGATGCAAGGGGATGAGCTAAGAGAGCTAAACACACCAAATATAGAAATGGAAAAAGGTTCTAAGATTTGTGCTGAGAAAAATCCTTGAAAGAAGAACAGTAAACCTTGGCAATGGTTTTGAAAAATAAAGCATATTTTTTTGAAAACTCGTTCCCAACACCCGTTAACTGAGTTGTAGAAACTCACACTCTCCCTTTAACCTCTTTTCAGGAGAAAGGAAGACCAAGTTTAAAGACCCTTTCTAGTTGAACCCTAAGACAGGTATGTAGATTCTAAATATATTGAGTTTTGTATAATGCTATTCCAGTAAAACAAATAGGAAAAAGATGCTTGACTCCTCGCGGTTTAGAAGGGGGTGTAACCCTCTTAAACCAAAAGGAGTGGCGGGTTGTTCACGGGGATCTGACCAAACCGGGTCGGGGCATGACAACACGTATCCCGATCAATGGTCAATGTCGAAAAGGCCCAGTCAACAAGGTTGACTAATGAAGGGCTGACACGTGGCAAGGATACCACATCAGCATTCGACAAGGATGTTAGAGAAATGACTGACTAATCAGAAGTCGACACATGGTGGAGCAACATTGGATGACCTTGCCACTCAGAAGCTGACACGTGGCAACTACGCAATGCGCGTGAGGGAAATCTGGATCATTTAAACCAACCAATCAAAGACCACCATATGTGATAGTGAAAGATTGACCGGGTCTAGTTAGCGGTCATGCTGGAATGGGCGACCAATGGGAGGTCGCCACGTGGTCGGTCAACGATTCAAAGATTGACTCAGACACCAAGTCATACGTCACGTCAGCAAGTCCAACCAATCATGACGTGCCACGTGGCAGTCCACACGTGCGAAGCTCGTACGCGTGGAACAACATCATCTTTAACCTCAGACGGATGGCAGCCCACGACCACTAGAAGGAGGACCACGTCCTCCACTCCAAAAAATCGGTTGTCGCTGCTAGAATAAGGTGATTCAGATGCCAAGTTTGACGCCATCCAATAACCCTATCAGTTGTCGATGCTCCTATATAAGGAACACCCCTCCACTCGGACTCCCCATTGCTCAGGCGACTCCTAAAGACAGACAGTCCAATTTTCGATGAAGTGCAGACCACAGCTCTAGAGTCGAGTGTTCTTAAAATCTAAGGATCTCCAGTTGGTGGCAACAGAACTGGCCTAGCCGCACCCTCAGCTTGACCAGTAGACCCCTAGAGAAGTGCTAGAGGGATCGCATAGTGAAGATGCTCCAACGGACTCGAAGCAGCGAACTTCTGTCAAAGAAATTTCAGATACCTCTTGCCTCCTACGGTTGAAGTCGACCTCCCCTGACTCTCCTAAGACGACCCCCGACCCTCCTAAGATGACCCCTGACCCTCTTGCAGCCTTCAGGTAAGCTATTCTACCTCCATTCATCCGAGTCCATAATTTCTAGAGAGAGAAAGTGTCCATAGTTGCTGATCAAAATTCCCCTACCTAGGACATTAATTGGGGTGAATTCTGATCCTCAGATGATCCTCCTAACGAGGGCTAGCTCTGCGAACTCAAAGCTTTGATGACCGCCCCTTCACCAGTAAGAGTTCGAAGTTCTCTCTCTCTAAGCTTAGTTTTCTAGTGAAACTCTGGTTGAACTCATTATGGATCCAAAAACTACGGAATTTAGCTTGAATTGCTCATAGGGAAGAAGGGGAACCGATTAGCATCATGTTATATGGTAATTAATAGGGATTGGGGGTTCAGTTTGACGAAAATCGATCTTTGGACGAAAATGATGATTTGTGGAGAATATTTGGGGATTTTCGAAAAAAGGACCTAAGTGCAATTTTCAAAAATTTGATGGTTGATTGGTAATTTCAAGGAAATTGGTGGCCAATCAGTTATTTTAAGGAAATCTTAGGCAAATTTATCATTTTTGAAAAACTTGGGGGGAGGGGGATAAACATAAATTGGACATAAATTGGACATAAATTGAGGACTTGGGTGCGAATACCTGAGAGTATGAGGTCGTTTATGACGATCTCACGTAATAATGTCCGAACCATATAGATTCGGGTGCTCGAGGACCGACATAGAGAAGAGCGGCATGGATCGGGACTCGGTCAGACAAACACGTCACTACACATCGGTTGAGTGGAAATTTTCATCATCAGTCCCGGTTGGGATTATGGTCATGCTTTTATATTAAAAATCATTTCCCCAGGATTAGTCTTCCCTGAGTGAGTGAATCTGCTTAAACGATTTGGGAGCTAGTTCTAGGGCTGAGCTAGAACGACACAAGTGAGCCTACGACCGATGGGCATGGTTCACTTAGATCCTCGGTTTTCTCTTGAAATTTTCTGGTTCCCCTTTCCGATTCCTTATTTTAAGAGAACGTGATTTACAACTCTCCCCACCTTTTAGGAGTTTTTTCCCCAAAACTCGTTATGCGTTCCTTAAATATTGAATGATGTCACCTTCCTTTTTCCTCCTTCCCTTTCCCATTCCAGCCATCCAGCCAGCCTGTCAATGCCAATTGAATTTCTTAGGGGTTCAAATTTCCCTTTATGTCACTTGTGATTCAAACCGATATGTTACCATGGGACACTTCCCCATCCTAGTTGCATCTCCTTTGGGGCATTCTTCGTGCCTTTCCTTCCTTTGGTAATCTTTCGTTTCCATGTCTTGGAGTATCTATTATTTTATCAATTATTTTTCCCTCACCCTTAATGGTGCAATTTGGCATTCCCACTTCCTTTTCTTTAGTGTTCCCTTGCTCATACGATTCTTCCCTGGGCAAAATGTCATTATGGTTACTATGAACCCCTTTTTTATCTTGTATTGCTCCTTTAATCCATTCTTGCTTTATTATAACTCAAGTCTGTCACAAACCTTTGATTTGACCTCGTCATGCTTAAGTAAACGACTCTTCCTCACATGAGTCATGCCTTCTTAGAACTCTTGAACTTACTTGTCCTTTGTAGCATGTCATGTTTCAAAACTGTCTCTGCACATTATACTTTTAGGACCTCTCCTTAATACCTGTTCCCAACTTACTAATCCTTTAGGGATCATAAGATTATGTCCCTCCTTAACATCTCATAGCATTCCTTAACTACCTTGAATGTTATCCTAACATCTCATGTGTGCCTCCATAATTCAGTCATTTCTCCCTTACCTTGTAGATCTCCATCTCATGTAATTCAGACTTTTTTAGTATTGAATCCTCATATTTGATGGCACCTTACCTTAGGATTTCCATTTCTTAGTCCATCCTTACTCCTTCATGTCCATTTCACGGTTACTCTCCCTTCACTCCTATTTGATCCCTTACAGTAAACTTATTGATTCCTTGGACTTATCTTAGGAAGTTCCTTTTTGTTGTTCCCATTCTTTACTCTCACCCTTCAAAGTAGAGACTTCCATCTTTAGAACTATGCATTCAACCTTCATACCATTCTATGAATGTTTTCTTCCTTTATATCCTTACACCCTTTTATATTGGTGCATTTACTCATCTTTAATACTTCACTAACTTTAAATTTCCATTTCAAACTTTATTTCCTATCCAAGGGATTTTTTATTATCAGAGTCTTATTTCGTGTACTTTACACTATGCCTTGTCGTCTAATCTTAAGCTCTATTAAGTAGGCGTGGACCGAAACTAGTCTTGATGTCCATCATTATTCCTTTAAACACCTCTTGGTTGGAGTGCATACTTCTCCAAGGTTCCTCTTCTTTCGAAAATTCTTTCCCTTACTCCATTATTATTTACCTGTTCTTTGGGTTTAACTTGCTCCTTGGACTCTTTTGAGTATACTTTACTTGTATTTGGTCCTCTATCTCACCCTGCATTCCCTTTGTAAGTTTACCTTCTTAAGGAAGGTCAGAGTATTTTGTTTCGAGATTTCCTGACTTCCTTTTCAAGAGTATCAAAAGGCTTTACTTGTCCTTCTTCAATTTAAAATATGTCGGTTACTATTTTGGTCTTATTCTTTAAGGAATTGATTCTTTCGACCTCTAGTCTTCATCCTTCTTTGACTTTCATCACCTTTCTACCTCTACTCATGTGTATGAGCATTTTGGTTTGTATTATGATTAAAGAGGTAGAAATATATGAAACTTAGTTATTTATTCATTATTGGAAGGGAACACAACACATTTGGGCTATTACCCAATTACAAGGAGGTAGTTACACATGAGGTTCGGAAGTACTTGCTACTATCCTAGGCTCTTGATGAGTCTCCTCCCGGGTGAGGTTGTAAGACCTTGTTGGTATCCTTGGTGTCGGGCAGGCTTCTCTCATACTTGTGGATGCGACATCACCAGGTGTTGGTACCACGTTCCTTGTTGGTACTAGACACTTTTTCGCATAATGTCTCAACTATACACATCTAAAATAGGTTACTTCCCTACACATACCTTTATGGTTTCTTCAACATCTCGGGCATTGGGAAATCTTCCTTTGTGGATTCCTATTACTCTTCGGAAGTATTGTCATCCAACCTCGGGGTATTGGAAAACTCTTCAAAACATGTTCTAACTGTTCACACCTGTAATAGATTACTTTAGTACTTGCCTTTTTGTACTTCCTTCGCCATCTAAGACATCGAGGAATTTCCTCTTTCCTACATGATCTTGTTCTTTCCTGTTGAGTAGGGTCACCATGGTTTCCATTCTTGGATATGTTTTACATCTTGTGACGTCTTATTTGTACCAACTATCCAAGGGATGGCTTATGAGTTTGTACCTCATATCCTAGATGTGCATACTTTTTGCAGGGCGATTGCCCCTCTTGGAAGGTAGGGTTCTCCGTACACCCTAAAAAACTCCTCATAAATTTTCCTATACTCGGGGAGTTAATCTTGGTATAGTGGGTTGAGTTCTCTTAGACTATTAAGCTCCCAAGCTAATTTCCTCATTTGAGATAAGATTTCTCACTGGTCCCATGGCGGATGCCACAGTGCGAGTTTGTTGGGCTTCTAATGATTTAGTTTTGAAAACTTGTTTGGAAAACTATACTCTAATACTATTTAAGTTGTCATGCCCAACCCAATTTAGTTGTAACTCCATGATCAACTCGCCACTCTTCCTTATAGTAAATTGGTATTTCTACCAAATAGATCGAGTAAGGTAAATGCATAGAAATACATATTTTACAAAATAAGATTAATAAAATAACTAAATAAGGGTTTACCTATTAGGTACATCTCACTTATTTGCTCCCTTAAGTTTAGTTTTTTTTTTGTATAGAGAAAAGTCTCATTACAAAAATTGAGACTCCAATAACACTATAAATGACTTTACTGGACTAAAATCGCCTTAAAACGATACTCGATTAATGAATAAATCGTGTTAACAGCTCCTATTTAGGGGCATAAAACAAATGCTGCAGTGGCGAGCTTGACTTCGTGAGAGTATTATTATTATTTATATAGAGAAAAGTCAAGTGGCTTTCTAAAGCGGTGGTAATTATAATAATAAAGTTGTCGTAAGTATGTTCAAGATATTATCGTTTACGTGGGCCATGACGTAAATGAGGAAGCTGTCATGTCATGGGAGTTCGGCGCTTGGAGGAAAGATAGAAGCGCTTAGTAGAATATCTTCGTCAGGCAAATAAGTCTTCCATACAAAATATAAAGATAAATTTATTTTGAATAAATCAAATTATTATATTTAATTATTTTAGTGTATAATTTATTTTCTATTTTTTTAAATTAGTACAAATACTTATTTTTCATTCCACATTTATACAAAATATTTTAAAATTAAAATAAAAATAATCAAATTTACCAATATTATATTATAGTTTTATACTGATTATATATTAGTTCTATAATTAATTATATCGAAATTAAGATTTTTATGGACAAATACAATTTAATATTAATTTCTAACATTTTAAACTCTTTATTGTCAATCATTAAATTAATCTAAATTAAAATATTATTTTATTTTATTTATATAATATAATTTTAATCTGATACACACATCCGCCACAAGCCCCCTTTGTTTCATTTTTTTTTTGCTTTTATTCCCACTAGGCCCTATCAATTTGTTCTTAAGCATTATTCTGTACAAAAAGTAACCTGCTAAGTTATGTCCCGTGTACCCGAACCTAAGATTAGGATGTTGAATCTGCCAATCAGATCTCCAAATTATGTATTATGCCATATGTCTTAATCTGGCTATTAGAAGTTATACACTGTTTTTTGTTCTTTTTTTGAATAATAATAGACATGGATAGTAAAACTGTAAAAAAAAAAGTAAATTACTTTAACTAGCATTTTATTCAAATAATTATGAAATAATCTATTTTTTAATAATATTTAAGTTACCAATAATACACTTTTTACTCCTAAATCCTAATGATGCGTGAAAAAAAAAATTTAAATCAACAATTACAATTTTTTCCAAGAAATAAACGATTACTATTAAAAGTTTAAGAGAAAGTTGAGAAGATATTCAAATTGTAACATATTAATTAAGATATAACGACACTAGCCTCTAGGGCAGACAACTTGTTAAACAACTCGAATATTATAGGTACTAAGATTTAATAATATAATGGTCCATTAATGAGATATTAAGGAGTGCAGTGATCTAAATCAATAAGCCATGTTGGGAGGTCGTGCTCTGGGCTTAAGACAAATGATGTAGTGGCCAGCTTGACCAGGTGGGAGTATTATTATTATTTTTATGTAGAGAAAAGTCAAGTGGATTTTTAATAATGATGGTAAATTTGTACTTATAATAATTAATAAAGGAGGCATTCCATATTTTTACAAGCCACGATAGAGATCAGCTACGTGGACCATGACATAAACCAGCAAGCTGCCATTGCGGATGAGGATGGATGAGTCGAATTTTCATGAAGGTAATTTGCTGAATCATATTTCAAGTTCTAGTATTTTAAGTTTTGCATTATCGTAGTTTTCATTAATTTAATCTTGTTCGGCAAGTTAACATAATTTTTTATTAGATTATTTAATATTTTAATTTGTATATCTATTAGGTGGTGTTAAAAATATTATAATAAATTCTATAAAATATAAAAATACTGTGAGAATATAATATTGCTACTTAAAATAATAAATTTTAAGTATATATATATATTATTAATTATTGTTCATAACATAATTTAATGTAAAAAATTCGGCTCATATTTTGTGAGTATAAAAAAAATACCCAACTCCATATTATTGTTCTCACTCATTATATCAAAAAAATAATAATTTGTAAAAAATTATTAAGTACAAGTTTAAAAATTGAATAGGTTAGCGTTGATAATATAATAATATATTAAATAAAATAAAATATTATAAATTTATAAGTTGAAAAAATTTATACTAATTATAAATAATTATTTTTAATTAGAAATATTCATAAGCACCTAATAAATAATATATTGTTACGTAGTTATCATGTATCTATAAAAGTAAATTATATCTTATTTTTATCAAATATATAATTATAGTAATAAATATTTTTAATATTTAGAGTGTATTAGATTGAAATAATAATTTGAAACTTGGTTATACATTTTTAAGCTTTTAGATGGTTGCTAGGATCCACGACTGAATAATAAGCTTCATCTACTATATATTATGCAATTACTTGTTCTATTTTTTGTGTTATAGACACACTAGTTTGCTCATAATATAGTGGAGTAAACCTACATTCGATAGTAAAACATGTTTTAAGGGGAATAAAAACACAACAAATTATTGTTAGTACTTTTTCAATGTAGTATAACTCGATTGTATGTGAGAAAGAGGTTTTTTAGTACATAACGAAGAGGAGTTAAGTAAATATCATTTAATTATATAATATAGGGTAAAAATGAAACAAACAACTATCAACCCATTCCATGTTTTCAGTTTATTTAATTTCCAAGCCCATTCCCAATTCCATTAATGATCTTATAACTAGTAGGCTTGGAATCATAGCACCCTTGGAACCAATCCATTAGTATCTAATTTAGAAGGAAAGAATAGAGAATTTTCTAACACTTGATTCACATTATATCCTTGCTTTGCACTGAAACCATCCATATTGTAGTGAATATTGTGTCCTATTTATTAGTGATGTCAAAAGCTCGAGTTGGATCGTATTTTTTATGATCCAAACTCACCTGAGCTCAAGTCTATGAGACTTAGACCAGTAGGGATCAGATATTCAGGTCTATGTGATTAGATCTAGACCTAATCCAAACTCGGGTACAAGAGAATCGAGCTCATGTAAACCCGAATTTTGGTCTATTCGGTGAATTCAGACCTAACCTGAACCCGGTCCGTGAAATTCAAACATAAAGTTCGAGTCCGTACGATTAGGTCGAGTTTTCATACTCAAATCCAAAATGAGATTAAATGCAGATACAAGAGATACGAGTCCACACAAACAAGAACTCGAGTTCACGTGTCCAGACCCGAACTGGACCCATGCATATGATCAAACCCGAAATCAACTCACATATGCACAAACATAAATCTCGTGTTTGTACCGCTGGACCCAAAACTAACCCGAGCTCGAATTGGACCCATGTCAAACCTTGAGTTTAGATCTAAAGTGATATTTTTGACCTTTATTCGAGAAAATGGTCTAAATTTAGAATACACGTGGGAAGTAATATTGGGCAAATTCAAGATTTTTTAGCTTGTAACTCTTCAACTCATTTTATATAATTTTTTTTAAAAAAATACATCACATCATATATTTTCTTACCATTATAGTACCTAACCTTTTATTCATGAATTAATATAAATGTTAGAAGATGTTAAAAGTTCCCTTATTTGTCGATGGTGCAAGATTGATGAGTTTCCTAATTAAAATATTATAGATTTTTTGTGAAATTTCATTAGAAGTTCAATTCAAACTTATATATATATATATTATGTAATTAAGTTAAATAAATTTAATTATGCCTCTATTATTTTTATCTTTTAACGAGTACTTTCCCTACAATTCAACTACTCTCATTAATTATTGGAGCAACTATGTCCGTAATTCATATTTATATTATTCAAAGTAATGCAAGCTTAATTAATATCTACTATATTTAAAGTAATGTAATTATAAGGGAACATTATAAAGAGATTAAGACCACTCAATAAAAAATATGAAAATTATAGTGTTTAACTCCAACCTCAATCCATAACAATTTAATCTTTTCATGATAGATCAAAGCAAGAAGACGTATTTATACAAAGTGTCCATGCTATCGATCATCTATATATTATCAAAAGATCAATAGCTACATCACACCAAAAATGTCTAATAGTACTTCATCCATAAATGCCTACATCCAAAGTAGCTACAAGGTACCCTAAATTATCTATATTACTAAGACCGAAATTGAGAAGCTTCTTATTGCACAAAGTTCAACAACAAAATTTTTTACTCTATGTGAATAAATTATGTAATTGAATATGCAAATCAAGTATTTAAAAGGATACAAAAATGTTTCCTACAATTCTTGCATGGGAAGATAACATTCAATCTCTTTGTGAATTAAACTTTGACTCACTCTTCAATTGGGTCAACTCTTTTTACATTAGGTCAAAAAACTTTAACTCACTCTTCAATTGGGTCAACTCTTTCTACATTGTGCCAAAACATAGGAGTCATTAATTCCCTTGGAAAAAGGTAAGAAGAAAACTCATACACAATCACGGAGTTCAAACATCTAATCAACCTAGACAAATATTATGAGAATAATATACTTCAATGAGAGTCACAAGAAGCCAAAAAATTTGAATGTTTAATGTCTCGATAAAATACTATTACACAATAATAAATAATTATTGTTTGTTGTGACACAATTGATAAAAATGAATTATTTATTTGAGTAATTTTACTAAGAAGAGTTTTAAAAGAATACGTATGATAATCACTAATGTAAAATTTTATCTCTCGTCATTTATTTTTGTAATACCTAAATATGAAATATCTAATAGCTTAGAGTCATTGAAATATGATATAATAGAAGAGTTTTATTTTTTAATTAATAATATTTAAATAGAACTACTTGATATTATAACTAGCATTAATTTTTTTTTTGGTTGTGGCGCTCTATTCCATTCATCCACAAGACATCATATATATTAATCTCTTACCATCTTCTATAGAGCCGATAAGTAGATCTTAGTTGTTTCATGGTTGGCCGTTTGCACAACCCATCATATTGACTCGATATTAGAGTGGTTGATATTTACACCAAGATAATACCAGAGAAATCAAGTGTAAAAATAAAAATGCCTACAACAATTTCTGGTGAGAATTTAAAATTTTATTTTATAGACATAGTACCTAAAAATTTATACAATAACATAGCAATACAATAACCGATAAAAATATAAATTATAACCTTCATACTTGAGCATCGAGATTCTTACATCAAGACCGTGCCTATTTTTTAGGTGATATCTTGACTTATGTCATATGAAACCTTAGCTTTAACCTATAAATGCTTGTGGGATGTGTGTGAATTCATAACTCAGTGAATGAGATACTGACGTTATGTCACACCTCGACCCTGTTTCTCCGGTCGAACTTGTAAATAACCGCCACATTCTCTCGGTTTTACAATAATGGATACCTCATCATTATAAACCCAAGTGAGTGCAAGGCTAAAAACATAATAAATTTAATTATTTTCTAAAATTAATAAATTGACTTTTGAAAAATAAAATTTAGTAACCATACTCGACTATGTACTAAATGTAAAACACACCTTTGATTTAGGTTGGATTTTTCATCAAGCACATGTTATTCATCACCATTGTTACATAAAATGGGTAATTGGAGGGAATTAGTTTGACAACTTAGTGAAAAGGCTTAACTGACATCATGATGTAATTTCCACGATTTAGCACATACTCCAAGCAAGATTTCCAAGGGAGGTTTGGTAACACAAGGGTTCACCAAAAATAAGATTATTGAGCATTAAAAGAACTAAATTTGTGTGCTACAAGTATGTAATCTATTCAATTCATAGAAAAGAACCGAGATGTTCATATCATGTAGGAACACGAAGTATCGGGAATGCCAGGAAGGACAAGCTTGTGTGAATACAAGGAACCGGTCTAGTGGAATTCACTGTATTAACGGGTGAGTGGGATTTTATATCATACCCGATTAGGGATGATAAGTACCTCGAAATGAAAATCCACTACTAAGTGGTATTTTAAACATCACAACTTAGAGGAGTGATGTGAAAAATATGCGAAAAAACTACTTATCAGTTGTAAGTAGATCATACCCAGTTGGTATGATGAAACTTTCTCAAAGGAAGTTGAAAACCCGTTCATCGGTTATGAGTAGAGATGTCCTTATACCCGGTCGGTATGATGGATAGTTGAAAACATATTTTTGTCGGAAATGCTCTCTCCTAACTGTGTGCCAATGCTTAAATGATTTGGGAGACCTTCTTGATGAGAGCTCGAATAGCACTTATAGGTCGGGGGCCTCCGTTTTGGAACTTGGGGGCTATTATGCCCAGTTTTGAAAGTCTCGAACAAGTGGGCCATAGACCAGTGGGCACGGGCAGGAGCTCGTAAACAAACATGAGATATGTGTTATAAAACTGTAATAAATGAATTGTTTGGCTATGGTACCAAGACAGGACCGACATATTTAGTCAACTAGTGGCAGTGCGACATGATAGGTGTCTGGACCAGTCAAGACAAACAATTACATCTTGACTTGAAGGTTGGGGACATTAGACTAGTGACGCCACAAATTATATGGTATGATAAGAAAATACTGATTGTGCATGCACTGTGATTATAGGACCATCAAGACATCCAAGAGGGGTAGTGATGCATCCTAATGGCCTTGGACGACTTAGTGAGTATAAGGGCAGTTCGTCGTACTGGATGACCGTGCAAAATTTGGAGTAGCACCAAGCGCATGAGACCGGGGTGGGGACGAGATGAGGTCTCTAGCATCATACGAACAAGGAGAATTGATTTTGGGATTGAGGGTCGGATGTCGCTAACATCCACTCATTCTTAGGGTAGAAGTGGACGTGCTTCTATCTAGGTGGCCGGTAAAGTCGCTCCGACGCCACAAGTGGGTTCAGTGGACGTACTGGCCTGTGAATGTGTGTTTGGCCTTCATGATGAAGGATGTGTGTTGGGTGATGACACACTATGATTAATAAGAAATGGTGGTAAAATCTGAGATTTGAAATGAAAGGATTTTTGAAAGAAAGGAGTCTGGCACACTCCAATGCGAATCTTTTTCCTAAAAGTTGAAAATTTTGAAAACCCATTCACTGAGTGGTTGTACTCACCCCCTCCCTTATATCCCTTTGAGAAAATTTCGAAAAGCCTACCCTTAAAGACCATCAACTAAGACGCTTGTTAGACAGGTATGATAAATTTAAAATATTATGCAGTTTTGATCTATGTTATTCCAGGAAAAGGTGCAGGTTTAAAGGATGCCTTACTTTTTACGGTTTATAATAAGGGGAAACCCTTTAATAAACCGGGAGAGTGGTGGGTTGATCACGGGTATCTGACCAAACCGAGTCAGGGTGTGATAACTAGAGTGGTATCAAAGCCTGTTTCCTCAAATACATAATCAAGACTAGAAAATATAGTAACTAATAGGATTTATCTTAAAATTTTTAGATGGCTCTTGGGAGAGGAACCAAGAAAACTAGGAGTGACTATACTCAACATCCTGTCCTTGTAGGAAGACAACCCAAGAAGCTTCCCAATACCTGAGGCATGGTAGGTATCTCAAAAGACCAAAAGGGGAAGTATCAAGAAGAATGGTGCTAGGACCTATTGAGGGTACAACCCTAAGTACAAAGAAAGTCAAAGCGTGAAGTTATAAATGCCAACAAAGGGCATATAACCTTACCTAGGAGGATGCTTATCAAGAATCTCATAGCTCCCTAATTATTTTGTGACTGCTTTCTGTAATAGGGCAAAAACCCCTAACATATTGTACTCCTCTATTAATAAAATACTCGAAATTCCTAGAATCCTACCTACTGATGAAGTGATCTTGCTAGGAAGATGGTCCCAAGAATAGTAAACAAACAAACCCCTTCCCCATTAAAATTATGGAGAATCTCATCCTAGTTAAGTAAGCTGAAATAGGGAATGAAGGAATATAAAAGGACTCCTAGAGTGACCATTTTCTAAAGAAGACTTAATAAGAAAACTCTCAAGGTGTTTATACTCAAAGATGGTGAAGCACCAAACTACCAGTAACCCTATAATGGCCCCACAATACCCAAAGGAAAGGAGGAACCACAACGGTCTACACAAGGGAATAACCTATTAAAAGTGTGAACAATGGGGACACTGTGAAGAAGTACCTAACCCTACTAAGGACAAGTACCAAACTTGTCATAAGTGTCAAGGAATGGGACATGTAAAGAAGGACTGTTCCACACCTAATAGATTTAGAGCAATACCTCCTCAAAGGTCATGAAAGATATGAAAGACTGGTGACCAAAACCATGGAGTAGGTTAAGTAAGCTAGAACTGTTTAGTCATGGTACAAAGGCTGGTCCGACATCCTCGGTCAACTAGCAGTAGTGTGACATGACCAGTCTCTGGACCAGTTAAGATAAACAGCTGCAGGCTGAGTTGAAAGTTGGGACCGTTGGACTAATGACACCACATATTACATGGCATAATAAGAAAATATTGGTTGTGCATGCACTATGAGTACGAGATCATCAAGACACACATGAGGGGTAGTGATGCATCCTAAGGCCCCTGGATGACTCGGTGAGTATGTAAACCCCACACTTTTGAGTTAAGGAAAACCGAGAAAGAACTGGTCAAACTGAGTAAGAAAACCAAGCTGGTTTACAAAGCCGATCATTTGGGAACAAGCAATTTGGAAATTTACAACTTTTGGGTGATCCAAAGGGTTCATTAAACATTGGAAAAGAAATTTAAGATAAATTAGAAGAGAAAAACCAAATTGGTTTAGGTGAATGAGAATCCATAAGAACTCTGAAGTTAAGCGTGCTTGTTTGAGATTAGTTTGAGGATGGATTCTCATTCACTTAAGCAAGCACCTATCGTCACACTTCTCTCAAGCAAGCACGCTTAACTTCAGAGTTCTTATGGATTCTCATTCACTTAAAACAATTTGGTTTTTCTCTTCTAATTGTCTTAAATTTCTTTTCCAAGGTTTAATGAACCCTTTGGATCACTGGAAGTTGTTAATTTCCAAATTGCTTGTTCCCAAATGATCGGGTTTGTAAACTGGCTTGGTTTTCTTACTTGGTTTGACAAGTTCTTTCCCAGTTTTCCCCAAGTCAAAAGTGCGGGGTTTACAGAGTATAAGGGCAGTTTGTCGTTATAGGTGATCGTGCGAAATTTGGAGTAGCACCAAGCGCATGAGACCAAGATGGGTATAGGATGAGGTCTCAGTTCTCATATGGACACGAAGAATCTATTTCAGGAATGAGAGTTAGATGTTGCGAACATCCACTCATTCTCAAGGTAGAAGTGGACGTACTTCTATCTAGGTTGCTAGTAAAGTCGCTTCGAAGCTAGAAGAGGGTCCAACAGTCGTGTTGGCCTGCGAATGTGTGTAACCTTCATGATGAAGGATGTGTGTTGGGTGATGACACACCGTGATAAGAAGAAATGTGGAAAAAACTGAGATTTTAAATGAAATGATTTTTTTTAAAGTGAGTAGTTTGGCACACTCCAATATAAATATTTTTCTTAAGAGTTAAAAGTAGACTTTTGAAAAACCCATTCACTGAGTTGTAGAAACTCACCCCTCTTTTCTACCCTTTTTCAGGAAAAGAGAAAATGACTAGAAGTAACACCGAGCCTTACCCTTTATCAGGTATGCTTAATTTTTCTTTAAGCTTGCATTTTATATGATATATGTCTTACAGGGAACAAGGTTGAAATTTCATTTGGCTCCTATCGACTAAAACAAGCGGAAAACTCCTCTTGAATCGAGAAAGAGTGGCGGGTTGTTCACGGGGATCTAACCAAACCGGGTTGGGGCATGACTACTAGAGTGATATCAAAGCCTAATTTCCTTGAAATATTATGAATAATATGCCCTGATATTAATCTAACTCTAAACTATCATGTAGGAATGAGAATCCCTAGGAAATTCACAAGAAAATCTAGTCCTTCCCCTATAAGCATGAAAAAGACATCCAACCGAAGGGAGGAAGCTGTTCAAAGGTTCTTAAGGGCAAAAAACGAGTACCCAAAGACATGGTGGAGGACTACTAGAGGCTAGTTGGAGCCTTACTAGAACTAGAAGGCATCATATACCCACCCCCCAGACAAGAGGAACCATCACCACCTCCTAGAAGTCTAACCCCCTCCTCCAATACCACAACCACAAAAGAGGAACCCCACCAAGAAGGAGGCCTGGGATAATTATTGGGATGCTTATGCCACCTTCATGAAGGTCCACCAAGTACCTCCACCCACTCAACCTGACTTCAATCCATCTCGATGGATGAAATTGACATATGAGTGCGAGGCAAAAGTACTAAGGCGGTACAAGTTGGAGGCCACACATGAAATTCGTCCTATTGAGGAGCACGAATGGACCCCAACTAATTGTTTAAAGCCTTCCGACCAAGAGTCTCGTAATCGTTTTAGGGTTAACTCTAGTCCTATGACCCCAAGGGATTAGGGGGTAGAGAAGTCATGTAATAAGCCAAATTTTGGCAAGAGAATATTTCCCGAATGAATTAGAAGTTTATTAAAACTCCTGAGTTCCTTGAGAAAAATCTAAGTAGATAAAATTTTAAGAGAAGAAAATCCTCCTAAGGAAGAATGGCTTATGGCTTATGAATTTAGAAAAGCATAAATTCATTTGGTGGAGATCCTAACCAAAGGAAAATGGAGTTGGAGGAGCAACCATTCAAGAACACATGACTTTCGAGAGACCCAAGAAGAAGTATGACCACAAGAATAGAAGCTGATCGATAGAGAAAAGATATTAAGAATTCACCTAGCAAAGATGAAGAGAAAGTGCAACAATAGGAAGCCCCAAGTGTAACAAATTCTGTAGAAATTTAAGAAGATAAGAAACATATGGAAGGTAAAGTGTGAGTCGAAGAAAAACAAGAGTAGATGAACCGTACCAAGTCTACAAGATAGGAGATAATTTTCCAAAGAATAAGGCGATCAAATACCAGAAAGTACGAGTGGTTAGGTAAGAGAATTAGGAGGTTGAGCATGATCCACTACAAGAAGGCCTGTAAAACTCAAATTAGGAACATCAAAGGAATATTATGTAAGGAAATAACTTAATTGGATCAAACGATTTGGAGGAGTAAGCGAAGTCTAACAGAAGATGGGGAATAGTGGGGGAATACACCCCAACCAACACAAAGAGGGAAACACTAGGGATATAAAGGTACAAAGCTTTGAAAACGATAAGGATAAGAGACCCACCTCAAGGGAGTAGGCGAATATGGAAGTGAGTGGAAATAAAGCAAGGTCAACCAAAGGTACTACTGGATCCAAAGAGCAAGAATAAGCTCAAAATTTAAGGAGCTCAATGGTAGAATTAGAAGGAAATATGGAGGGAAGGAGAATGGAAAGCTCATCAGAAAAAGAAATTACCTGACTCATGATTTAGAATTAGCTGCGATAATGTTGGCCCTAAAGATATGGTGCCCCTACCTTTACAGAATTGAGTACAGGATAACAAAGATCACAAGAGCTATAAGTACTTCCTAACTAAAAAGGAATTAAACCCCATAAGGGGAGACGATTGAAAATAGTGAAGGATTATGATCTTGCAATAAAATACCACCCGAAAAGGCTAATGTGGTAGTAGAGGCAATGTGGTACCACCATAAGGGGAGACAACATATGTAAAGACAAATTACATATCCTGTTACAACAATTGAGAAGAGAGAGGCAGAAAGGCCAAATACTCGGGAAAAAAGAAGGATGAAAGAATACCCTTAAAAGGACCAAAGGCCAATTAACGACTAAACTCAAGCCAAGAAAGGGATAGGCAAGCCTCTCACAATATGGTCAAGATATCTTAAAACAAGGAAGATTTGTATTCTCCCTAAAGAAAAAGACAGGTACTGGGTACGAATGAGGATGCAGATAGAGTATAAAAGATGTGTTTACAAGATTTGAGGAGTAAAGGTAAATAGGAGAAGATGACATCAAGGGATGCCATTTAAGGGTAGAAATCACCTAGAGCAAATGAGAATATTAGGAGTAAGGAAAGAATCCTACCAAGGAAGGAAGCCCCGGAAAGACATGCGTATCCCAATTAAGAGGGAATGGACCCAACCAAAATGGAAAGAACGATAAGCTCACAAATGAAATGTTGGTTGAGATGGAAAGATCAAATACCAAGGAAAAGTACTCATGAGGTCCTAAGAAGTAAATTAAACCAAAGGAATGGATAAATAGTATGGTTGCATCAAAGAATGCCATAATGAATAAGAGTGGGTGGACTACAATAATAAGAGAGTAAAAGAAAGAATATAGGAGGAATATGAGAGAAGTAAGCCCTCGATTAAGAAATCAATTCGGGAAAATGACCAATGACGTTAGGACGGGTTGTGGTCCATGCTCACTTAATGGAGTCTAAAGAATGGGCAGATGAGCGTACTAAGATGTATTGCACCCTCAAACAAGGATGCTGGTGGAAGGGTATGAAGAGGGACATTACAGAATATGTAGCCCGATACTTGTCCTGCCAACAGATAAAAGCAGAGCATCAGAAACCGTCAAGACTACTATAACCCTTACCAATTCCGGAGTGGAAATGGGAGCATATCACCATGGACTTCATCACAGGCCTACCGATGACCAAAAATGGTTGAGATGTGATTTAGGTAATAGTGGATAGGTTGACCAAATGACCCCATTTCCTCTATATAAAAGTGACAGACATAGTAGAATAGCTGGCCGTCCTATACATGAAGGAAATGATAAGACTCCATGGTGTCCTGATGAGTATGGTATCGGATGGAGATATGAGATTTACTTCCAGGTTTTGGCCGAGTCTGCAAAACACCATGGGAACCAAGCTCCATATGAGAACAGCAATCCACCCTCAGACAAATGGACAGTCTGAGCGAACCATCCAAACCTTGGAAGACATGTTGAGAACATGTGTACTCACCACGAACAAAAGTTGGGAGGAATACTTATGCCTGACGGAATTTACGTATAATAATAGTTATCAGGCCAGTATCCAGATGGCTCCCTATGAAGCCCTTTATGGACAACATTGTCATACCCCTTTATTAAGGGAAGAAGTGAGGGAAAGAAAGTTAGAAAAGACAGAGATAATAGAGGATGCCACAGAGAATATAAAATTAATAAGGAGTCATCTTAAGACTGCACAAGATAGGCAGAAGAGTTATGCGGACAATCGAAGGAAAGATATGGAGTTCGAAGTGGGTGATCAGGTATTCCACAAAGTATCTCCATGAAGAGGAATACTTAGGTTTCAGCAAAGAGGAAACCTAAAACCCAGATATATCGGTCCATATCCCATTATTCAAAGGATAGAACCGATAGCTTATAAATTAGAACTGCCTCCTGATCTTTAGAGAACACATGACGTATTCCACATTTCAGTACTTCGGAAATATCAGCCTGATCCTAGTCACGTACTAGACTGACCTCCAATGGAACTGGAAGAGAACCTGACTTACCAGATAGAGTCAGTACAAATTATGGACCGGAGCGACAAGAATTTGAGAAACAAGAAAATTCCTATGGTTAAGCTGTTGTGGCAGAACGGACCCGTGCGGGAAGAGACATGGGAAACTGAGTCTATGATGAGGGATAGTTATCCTCAGTTATTTAACGTGTAACTATTTTGGGGACAAAAACCCTAAAAGGAGGGGAGAGTTGTTAACCTCGTCCAATAGTAATGAGAAAACCGGGGAAAGAACTGATAAATTTGAATCTTTAAACCGAATTGGTCTACAAGCCCTATTATTAGGGGATGAGCAAAATTGAAAGATTCTAACTCCCATGTGACTAAAAAAGGATCATAAACATAGGAAAAGGACCCTAGGACAAAATAAAGAGGAAAGACCGAAGCAGTTCAAGAGAACTGGGTCCGAACCGAATAGAACCAATTTATGAACCAAGTTGATTCATGAATCGGAACCGATAGAGAATGATTGAACCAAGAAGCTATTGGATTCCTTGTGACTTTTAATCCTTGGGAAGGAACCTTAGAACAATGTGGGAGAGAAAAACCAGATTGGTTCGGGTGAACCTGACCCGAACTAGATTAAATAGGTTTAAGAATCGAGCCGGTTTATGATCTGAAATCGATTAAGAGGTGGTAAACTAGGAATTTTATGGACCCTAAGTGACCCAAGGAGTGACAAAAGACATGGAAATGGACTTGTGAAGGAATTGGGGATGAAAACCAAACCATTTCAGGTGAACCGGATCCAAACCGGTTTGGACCGGTTTGAACCACTATTGAATGGGATCCTAAATTCATTTTTCTAGGTGGCTTAAATAACTCAAATTTGAGATTTGAGGCCACTATTGGATTGAAAATGAATTTAGATGAATTTAAAAAGTTTTAGATTTGAAAAACTCGATCGAATAAGGGGTCAACCGGATGGATTAAACTTTGAACCCAGTTCAGATCGGTCCGGTCCGGTTCGGAACAGTGTCATCTTCTTCCTCAGGATGGCAACATTGTTCACTCGTCGAAAAATCGAAGCAGCGCTGGCAAAAAAGAAGCGTTTCCATTTGGTACGTTTCAGGCCTTTAATGCTTGTTATAAAGGTGCCAAACGGACGGCTAACGGGTTCCTGAGCTCCCTATATAAAGAGCCACACTCCATTCGTCCTCTCCACACCTAAAAAGCTCACTCTCTCTCAGTTGCTTAGTTTTCCGATGAATCTCAAACTAGAGCTTTGATATAGGGTAAATTCTAAGCCAAGGAAGGTGAGGTCGGATTCATTAGAACCGGGAAGAAGTCAGCTACTCGGGTGGTGACTCCCGGGGAAGAACCGGGAAGAAGTCACTGGAGAAATGCCGGCGTGATCGAACAGTGAAATAGCTCTGGCGGATCGAAGCTGCCCTATTTTGGCAGAGTTGAAATCAGCCAATTCGAGCCTTCCTTAGGCCAAACGAAGCTCTCCCGACACCTCCTCAGCCCTTCCACGAACCAATTAGGACCGAAAGGTAAGCCAATTCGGCTCCCCTTTACAATTTTTGATCAGTGTTAGAGACAGAGTCAGCCGAATTTCAATGACAAAACTCTAATCCAATTCGACAACAATTGATGTCATTCTTGATCCTAGGAAGAACCTCTGGAGGAGAGCTACTTACCTAGATAGAAAGCTCGAACCGCCGTGCCCTCACCGGTGAGAAATCGAAGTTTTCTCTCTCTATAGTCTATTTTTCGGTGAAGCTCCATTTGAGCTCATTCTGGCATTAAAACCAGCAATTCAAAGTTCCTTAGAATCATATGAACATGTAGAAACTCAACTTCAACTTCAATTTCAATGAATAGAGGTGTTTGATTGGTCAATTAGATGAAATCAAATGCGGTTGTGTTAAAGAGTTGAAATTGGGGGAAATTTTTTGGGAAATTTGTGGATTTTCCAAAATTCGAAGGACAAAAATGTAATTTTCTAAAATTGAGGGTCAATTGGTCATGATAAGAATATTAGAGGGCCAATTGAGAAATTTTAGAATTTTTGGGGCAAAATTCACCATTTTTGTAAAGGAACAGCAAAATGGTAATTTTGGAAAAATTGAGGGACCAAATTGAGAATTTGGGAATTTAAACCCCTTTTTGTGGAATTTAATAAATTGAGGTCCTAAGATAAACTTTAAAGTTTCGGGACTCAATTTGAGGAAAAACCCGGCAATAGGGACTTAAAGTTAAAGAAAAATAAATTTAGGTACCTAATTACAAATATATATAAAGTTTGATTTTCTCATTCATTGGAACGAATGAGGGCTATTACGCCAAAGAACAATGAACAACTATGTTCATTTTGTGTAGGAGAATGAGACATTGAGAACGCCAGTTGAGGTCCAGCGTGCAAGGGACGGAACTCGACTAAGTGGAATTTCACTGCACGATCGGGTGAGTGGGATTTTATATCATACCTGGTTGGGGATGATAAGCACATCTAAGGGAAAATCCACTACTATGTGGTATTTTAAACATCACAACTTACAGTTGTAATGTGAAAACCATGCGAAAAAACTACTTACCGCTTGTAAGTAGATCCTACCCGGTTGGTACGATGAAACTTACTCGAAAGAAGTTAAAAACCCGTTCATCGGTTATGAATGGAGATGACCTTATATCAGATCGGTATAATGGACAGAGAAAACATATTTTTGTCGGAAGTGTTCTCGCCTGACTCTGTGCCAATGTTTAAACAATTTGGGAGTGCTTCTCGACGGGAGCTCGAATAGCTCTTATAGGTCGGGGGCCTCGGTTTTTGGAACTTGAGGGCTAATATGCCCGATTTTATTGAAAATCTTGAACAGTGGGCCATAGGCCAATGGGCACGAGCAGGAGCTCATAAATGAACATAATATATGTGCCATAAATCTTTAATAAGAAAATTGTATGGTCATGGTACAAAGGCTGGTCTAACATCCTCAGTCAACTAGCAGTAGTGCAACATGACCGGTCTCCGGACCAGTTAAGACAAACAGCTGAGAGTTGAGTTGAAAGTCGGGACCGTTGGACTAATGACACCACATATTACATGGCATAATAAGAAAACATTGGTTGTGCATACACTATGAGTACGGGATCATCAAGATGCCCATGAGGGGTAGTCATGCGTCCTAAGGGCCCTGGACGACCCAGTGAGTATAAGGGCAGTTCATCGTTCTAGGTGACCGTGCCAAATTTGGACTAGCACCAAGCGCATGAGACTGGGGTGAGGACAGGATGAGGTCTCAATCCTCATATGGACATGAAGAATCTATTTCGGGAATGAGAGTCAGATGTCCCGAACATCCACTCGTTCTCAGGGTAGAAGTGGACGTACTTCTATCCGGGTGGCTAGTAAAGTCGCTCCGAAGCCACAAATGGGTCCAACAGATGTGCTGTCCTACGAATGTGTGTAACCTTCATGATGAAAGATGTGTGTTGGGTGATGACATACCGTGATAAGAAGAAATGTGGAAAAACCTGAGATTTTAAATGAAATGATTATTTTTTAAAAGTGAGCAGATTGGCACACTCCAATATAAATGTTTTTCTTAAGAGTTAAAAGTAGACTTTTGAAAAACCCATTCACTGAGTTGTAGAAACTCACCCCTCTTTTCTACCCCTTTTTAGAAAAAGAGAAAATGACTAGAAGTAACACCGAGCCTTACCCTTTATTAGGTATGCTTAATTTTTCTTTAAGCTTGCATTTTATTTGATATATATCTTCTAGGGAACAAGGTTGAAATTTTGTCTAGCTCCTCTTGACTAAAAGAAGGGGGAAACTCCTCTTGAATCGAGAAAGAGCGGTAGGTTATTCACGGGGATCCAACCAAACCGGGTTGGGGCGTGACACAGCCAAATTTGATTTTTTCAAATTGACCGATCAAACACTTCTAATTGTTGAAATTAATGTTAAAATTGAGTTTCTACATCTTCATATGATTCAATAGAACTTTGAATCGTAAGTTTTGATGTCGAAACAAGCTCAAATGTAGCTTCGCCTAAAAATAGAATGTAGAGAGAGAAAGCTTCAATTGCTCTCCGGTGGGGGCGTGGCGATACGAGCTTCCAATCGGGGCAGATAGCTCTCTTCTTGAGGTTACTCCTAGGATAAAGAATTGTATCAATTCATGTTGAATTGGATTAGAATTCTATCATTGAAATTCTGTCGGTTCTCTCTCTAGCATTGGTCGGAAATTATAGAGGGGAGCCGAATTGGCTTGCCTTTCAGTTCTAATTCGGCCGTAGGAGCATTGAGGAGGTGTTAAGTGAGCTTGGTTTGGCATGAGGAGGGCTCGAATCAGCCAATTTCAACTCGGCCGAAATAGGGCAGCTTTGGTCTGTTGGAGCTGCTTCACTATTCAATCATATCGGCGCTTCTCTAGCAACCCTCAAAGTAAATGAATGTTACCACCGTGTAGCTGACTTCTCTCCGATTGTAAGGAACCCGACTACACCTTCTTTGGCTAAAAAATGACCCTATATCGGAGCTCTGGTTCGAGCTTTGTCAAAAAACTAAGCAGTTGAGAGAGAGTGAGATTTTCTAGTGTGGAGAGGATGAATAGAGAGGCATTGGCACTACTTCGATTTTCTGATGAGTAAACAGTGCTATCATCTAAAGGAAGAAGATGATACTGTTGCAAACTACATCGGACCGGTTTAAACCGGGTTCAAAGTATAATTGCGCATAATAGCCCCCAAGTTCCAAAACCAATGCTTCTAGCCTAACAGAGCTATTCGAGCTCTTGTCAAGAAGGTCTCCCTAATAGTTTAAGCAATGGCACACAGTTAGGAGAGAGGACTTCCGACAAAAAAATATATTTTTAACTATCATTCATACCAACTGAGTATGAGGATATCTCCGTTGATAACCGGTGAACGGGTTTTCCACTTCCTCCGAGAAAGTTTCATCATACCAATCGAGTATGATCTACTTACAACTAGTAAGTAGTTTTTCCGTGTTATTTTCACATCTCTCTTCTAAGTTGTGACGTTTAAAATACCACTAAGTAGAGGGTTTTCATTTCCAAGATACTTATCATCCCAACCGGGTATGATATAAACAATCCCACTCACCAGATCATGCAGTGAAATTCCACTAAGTAGGTTTTCATCCCTTGCGAGCTTAACATCAGCTGGCGTTCCCGATATCTCATGTTCCTACACGAAATAAACATCATTGTTCATTATAATCTGACTTGGTCACCTCATTTAGTATGAATGACTTAATTCATAATTTTTTCTAATATTTGCAAATTGGTCCCTAAAGTTATTATTCCTTTTACTTTATGCCACAATTGTTGGTTTTTCCCAAATTGAGTCCTAAAACTTTTAAAATTTCTCTTGGGACTTTAATTTACTCAATTTTAGAAAAAGGGGTTCAAGTTTTCCAAATTCCCAATTTGGCCACCAAATTTTCCAAAATTACCATTTTGCCCTTCCTTTACAAAAATGGTAAGTTTTACCCCAAAAATTCTAAAATTTTCTCATTTGGTCCTCTAACACTTTTAACATCCCAATTGACCTTCAATTTTATAAAATTGCATTTTGATCCCGCGAATTTTTCAAAATCCCCAATTTTCCCCAATTTCAACTTACTAACACAGTCGAATTTGATTTCATCAAATTGACCAATCAAACACTTCTAATTATTGAAATTGAAGTTAAATTTGGGTTTCTATATCTTCATACAATTCAACAGCACTTTGAATTGCAAGTTTTGACGACGGAACGTGCTCAAACGGAGCTTCACCAGAAAATAGACTGTTGAGAGAGAAAGCTTCAATTGCTCACCATCGAAGGTGCGGCGGTCCAAGCTTTCTATGTAGATAGCTTATGTCTTGAGGTTTCTGCTAAGATCAAGAATTGTATCAATTGATGTCGAATTGTATTAGAATTCTATCATCAAAATTCTAGCAGTTCTCTCTCTAGCACCGGTCGAAGATTGCAGAGGGGAGCCGAATTGGCTTACCTTTTAGTCCTAATTTGGCCATGGGTGGGCTGAGGAGGTGTTGGGAGAGCTTGGTTTGGCTTGAGAAAGGTTTGAATTGGCCGATTTCAACTTGGCCGAAATAGGGCAGTTGCGGTCCTCTAGAGTTGTTTCACCGTTCGATTATGCCGACATTTCTCCGTTGACTCTTGGAGCAAATGGAGACTATAGGAGTGTAGCTGACTTCTCCTCGATTCTAAAGAATTTGACCATGTCTTCTTTGGCTTAGAAAAGATCCTATATCTAAGCTTTGGTTTTAGCTTCATCAGAAAACTAAGCAGCTGAGAGAGAATAGAGTTTTTAAGTGTGGAGAGGATGAATGAGGAGGGGCTCTTTATCACGCCCTGACCCGGTTTGGTCGGATCCATGTGAGCAACCCACCACTCCCCCGGTTTAATAAAGGTTTTCCCTTCTCTAAACTGCGAGGAGTAAGGTGTTCTTTTCACATGTATCTTTCTTGGAATAACATCAATCAAAACTGAATACATTAATCGTTACATACCTGTTTTGCAAGTTCAGCTACAGAGAAGTCTTTAAGTGGGTTTTCCCTTAATTACCTGGAAGGGGTAAAAGGGAGAGGGTGAGTTCTACAACTTAGTGAGCATGTGTTGGGAGTGAGTTTTAAAAACAACTTTAACCAACCAGTGCCAAGGGTAATATTTTCTTTTAAAAAAAGGTTTCCTCAATTTTAATTTCTTTTTCCAAAACCATTTTCCAAGGTTTACCATTTCTTATTAAACCAAATTCACAAAATTATCTCATTATTTTCACCTAAAGGAATTTACTAGGTATTTACCCTATCCATTTCCATCGAGTTATTTATTTTGCACAAAATAACACTTTTCATTTTATTTATTCCAATTATATCAATTGAATTTTAAACTTATAATACAATTCCAGAAAAAATTTTGACCGAAATTTTGGGTTACTGAAAACATGGTGTGACAACTACTCCTTGCCTTTTTAGGAGTTTTGTCCCCAAAACTCATGCAACACTAGTCTCTATTTCTTACCTTTTTTGTGCACTTATGTGGTTTCATTTTCAATAACTTTCTACTACACCTCAGGAACAGATTGTTGGGTAATGTTGGCGACATTAGTCCTAGTTTTCTTTGTTCCTCTAGTGGGAGCCATTTGAAAATTTTAAAACTTTCTCTTAATTACTATGTTACATAGTCTTGATAATATATTCAAGGAAATAGGCTCTGATACCACTCAAGTTGTCACGCCTGACCTAGTTTAGTCGGATCCCTATGAGCAACCCGCCACTCCCCCAGTTTAATAAAGGTTTTCCCTTCTCTGAACCGCGAGAAGTAATGCGTCCTTTTCACCTGTATCTTTCCTGGAATAATTTTAATCAAAACTGAATACATTAATCCTTACATACCTGTTTTGCAGGTTCAGTTACATGGAAGTCTTTAAGTGGGTTTTCCCTTGATTACCTGAAAGGGGTAAAAGGGAGAGGGTGAGTTCTACAACTCAGTGAGCGGGTGTTGGGAGTGAGTTTTAAAAACAACTTTATCCAACCCATGCCAAGGGCAATATTTGCTTTAAAAAAAGGTTTCCTCAATTTCAATTTCTTTTTTCAAAACCTTTTTCCTTTCCCAAGGTTTACCATTTCTTTTACCAAGGATTCTCAAATCCTTTCCAAGGTTTTCTTAACCATTTTCCCATTTCTATATTAGGTGTGTTTCACAAACAACACATGCCCTTCATCAGGAAGGGTACACACATTTGCGAGATGCGGTCACACTGACTACACCCACTTGTGGATCGGAGTGTCTTTACCATTCACCCTAATTGAAGTCCCCGACTTCTACCCAAAACCTGAGTGAACATCTCAGATGTTCAACCCTCACACCCAAACCTACTTCGTGTCCATATGCTGATGGAGACCCTATCCTGGTCTCGTGTGCATGAAGCTTAAACACATAAGCTTCAGGAAACCCCAAACACAGTAGTTTTGTGGAGTCCAAACACAGAAACTCCGTGGAGTACAAACACAAAACTATGTGGAGTACAAACACAGAACTCCATGACTAACTGGTATGATGAAAAAAACAAACCCAGTGGCTTCTCTTTTTCCTTATCGCCACCGTGTCATCCAACAGACCTTAGAACACATCACTACCACTCTTAGGCGTCTTAATGGTCCTGAACCTCAAGTACATGCATAAACAAAGTTTTCCTCAAAAACCAATTAATCTTTGGTGCCACTAGTCCAATGGCTCCGAACCTCAACTCGACCTACAATTGTTTGTCCCAACTGGTTCGTCGACCTGTCATGTCGCACTACTACTAGTCTATCGAGTATGTCGGTCCAGTCTCGATACCACCGCCTAACAATTCATTTATTTAAGTTTTCATATCTTAGAAACATGTTTATTAGTGAGCTCCTACTCATGCCAGCTGGCCTAGGGCCCACTGTTTGAGATTTTCAAAATTGGGCATATTAGCCCTTAAGTTCCAAAACTGAGGCCTCTAGCCTATATGAGCTATTCAAGCTCCCATTAAAAAGGTCTCCCAAAAATTTTAAGCAGTGGCACACAGTCAGGGGAGAGCACTTCCGACAAAATAAAAATTTTCAACTATCCATTATACCAATCGGGTATGAAGACATCTCTACTTAGAATCGACAAGCGAATTTTCCACATCCTCCTAGGAAGTTTCATCATACCAACTGGGTATGATCTACTTACAACTAGTAAGTAGTTTTTTCGTGTGAATTTCACATCACTCCTTCCAGCTGAGATTATTAAAATACCCCTTAGTAGTGGGTTTTCATTTCTGAGGTGCTTATCATCCCAACTAGGTATGATATAAAATCTCACTCACAATCAGTAAGTAGGTTTTCATTAAATAAAAGTGTTCATCATCCCAATCGGTATGATGTATAAGATTCCCACTCACCCGTTAACCAAGACGTGTTCGTCCTCAGTTGGTTTTCCAAGTTGACGCGAGCTTTCTCTTGCTGGCATTCCGATCACACTTGTCCCGTTGGTGGTGCGATGGTCCGAGCTTTCTATCGGGAAAGGTAGCTCTCTTCCTAAAGTACCTTCTAAGATCAAGAATTCCTACAATTGACCTTTCAGCTTCGTTGAGGTCATATGAGGGTTGTGGGGATGCTGGGAGAGCTTGGTTTTAGCCGGATGAGGGTTGAATTCAACCAATTTTAGCTAGGCTAAAACAGGCCATCTTTGGTCTGTCAAAGCTACTTCACTATTTGATTACACTGGTGCTTCTTTGATATTCCTCGGATTGAATAGAGATTGCTATCATATGGTTGACTTCCCTTGAAGTCTAAAGAGCCCGACCTCTCCTTTTGGTGTTGAGAAAAATTCCCAAGTTGGAGCTCTAGTTCGAGCTTCACCGAAAAATGGAGTAGTAGAGAGAGAGAGGAGTTTTAAGGTGTGAGGAAAATGAATGGGGATGAGCTCTTTATATATTGGTGTAGAATTGTTTATTAAATGGGGAATATTTATTACTATATTATGGGTATTAATGTTGCCATTATTCTTATTAAATTGGGAAATTAATGGGTATTTATGAGTATTAATTCCAATAATTGAATGTAGGTATTAATTTATGGGTATTAATTCCAATAATTGAATGTAGTTATTAATTTATGGGTATTAATTCCAATAATTGGATGTAGGTATTAAATTATGGGTATTAATTCCAATAATTGAATGTAGGTATTAATTTATGGGTATTTATGGTAGGGGCCTAAGACTAATACTACAAAGTGCTAATAGTTTCGTATTAAACCAAATTCACATAATTATCTCTTTATTTTCACCTAAAGGAATTTACTTGGTATTTACCCTATCCATTCCATCGAGTTATTTATTTCGCTCAAAACAACAGTTTTCATTTTATTTATTCCAATTATATAAATTAAAATTTAAACTTATAATACAATTTCAGAAAAAAATTTTGACCGAAATTTTGGGTTACTAAAAACACGGTGTGACACTCTTTATATAGGAAGCTCAGAAACTTCTTGGTCGTCCTATTGACGCCTTAATGGTGGTCATTCATTGCCTGAAACTCCCTAGCCAGAGACTTTTCAGTTTCGTCGGCATCACACGATTTTCCGACAAGTGAACAGTATTTTCATCTGAAGGAAGAAGATGACGCTTTTTCGAACTCGACTGGACCGGTCCAAATCGAGTTCAAAGTTTAAATCGGCTGGTTCTCCCCCAATTCGATTGAATTTTTCAAATCTAAAAATTTATAAATTCATTTTATATCCAATGGTGGCCTCAAATCTAAAATTTGAATTTTTTAAGCCAACTAGAAAAATGAATTTAGAATCTGGTTCAATAGTGGTTCAAACCGGTCCAAACTGGTTCAATCCAGTTCAGATCCAATTCACCTGAATCGATTTGGTTTTCATCCCCTATTCATCCTAAAGTCCTTTTTCATAGATTATGTGACTCTTTAGGCTACTTGGTATCCACAAATTCCTTAGTTTAGCCTCTCTCTATCGGTTCCGGTTGATAAACCAGCTCGGTTCATAAACTAGTTTAATCTGGTTCGGATCCAGTTCACCCGAACCGGTCTTGTTTTTCTCTCCCAATTTGTCCTAAGGTTCTTTTGCAAGGTTTATGAACCATTTTGAGTTACTTGAGAGTTATAAATTCCCCAATTTGCCCGTTTCCAGATAATCAGGTTTGTAGACCGACTTGGTTTTCAATTTGAAAATAACCGGTTATTTCCCCGGTTTTCTTATTATCAAAGGACGAGGTTTAGAACTCTCCCCTCCTTTTAGGGGTTTTGTCCCCAAAATAGTTATATGTTAAATAACTGAGTGTAACTATCCCTCATCATACTCTCGGTTTCACATGTCTCTTCCAGCACGAGTTTGTTCTGCCACAAAACCTTGACCATAGGAATTATCTTTTTCCTTATGGTCTTTCCCCTCCGGTCGATGATTTGTACCGGTTCTATCTGATAGGTCAGGTTCTCTTCCAGTTCTAATGGAGGTCGGTCCAATACATGACTAGGATCAGACTGATATTTCCAAAGCACTGAGATGTGGAATACATTATGTATTCTCAGCAGATCAAGAGGTAGTTCCAATTTATAAGCTATCGCTCCTATCCTTTGAATTATGGGATATGGACCGATATATCTTGGTTTCAACTTTCCTCTTTGCTAAAACCTAAGTATTCCCCTCCATGGGGATACTTTGAGGAATACTTGATCTTCCACCTCAAACTCCAGATCCTTCCTTCAATTGTTCGCATTACTATATTGCCTGTCTTGTGTGATCTTAAGATGACTCCTAATTAATTTTATCTTCTTCATGGCATCCTCAATTATTTCTCCCCTTTCCAACTTCCTTTCCTCAACTTCTTCGCAAAATAGAGGGGTACGACATGGTTGTCCATAAAGGGTTTCATAGGAAGCCATCTGAATACTGGCCTTGTAACTATTATTGTAAGCAAATTCCATCAGACACAAGTATTCCTCAAGATTTTATTCATGGTGAATACGCACGCTCTCAGCATGTCTTCCAAGGTTTAGATGGTTCACTTAGACTGTCCATCTGTCTAAGTGTGGAATGCCATGCTCATATGAAGCTTGATTCCCATGGCATTTTGTAAACTTGGCCAAAACTTTGAGGTAAATCTTGGATCTTTATCTGATACTATACTCACCACAACATTACGAAGTCTTACAATTTCCCTCATGTATAAGACGGCCAATTGTTCTACTATGTGTGTCACTCTTACAGGAAGGAAATGACCTGATTTGTTTAATCTATCCACGATGACCCAAATCGCATCTCGACCCTTTCTTGTCATCGGTAGACCCGTGACGAAGTCCATGGTGATGTGCTCCCATTTCCACTCCGGAATTGGTAAGTGTTGTAGTAGTCCTGACGGTTTCTGATGCTCTGCTTTTATCTATTGATAGGACAAACATTAGGCTACATATTCTGCAATGTCCCTCTTCATGTCTTTCCACCAGTATCCTTGTTTGAGGGTGCGGTACATCTTGGTACTGTCCGGATGCAATGCATACACTAAATTAATTAACCTTTTCAATTCCTTATCTTGAGGCACACATACCCTACCCATGTAGGTTAGTACTCCATTACCTCACAAATTGTAGTCCGGTTTCCTTTCTCTGTTAACCGGGTCCAAATGAGATTGAAGTTCTTTATCAACCTTTTGTTGAGCCTTAATATGCTTGGTTAGACTGGGCCTTACTGCCACATTAGCCACCAAGCATTTTTCCTGCTTGGTAATCCTCAAGTCCACCCCCATCCTTCCCAATTGTTGCAACAAGTGTAGGTAACTTGTCTTGACTTGTGCCACCTCAGTTTGGTACTTGTGACTTAAGGCAACTGCTACCACATTTGTCTTTCTGGGGTTATACTCTATCACAAGGTAATAATATTTCACCAATTCTAGCCATCTCCTTTGGCGGAGATTTAACTCCTTCCGAGTTAGGAAGTACTTAAGACTCTTGTGATCTGTGTATATCCTACACTTAACCCCGTAAAGGTAGTGTCACCATATCTTTAGGGCAAACACTATTGCAGCTAATTCCAGATCATGAGTCGGGTAATTTCTTTCATGTACCTTCAGTTGTCATGAGGCATAAGCGATAACCTTCCCTTGTTGCATCAAGACACATCTAAGTCCTTGTCCGGATGCATCACTATAGACTGTGTACTCTCCTGCATTAGGATCAGGTAAAGAGAGTATTGGTGTGGTTGTCAATCGAGTCTTTAACTCCTGAAAATACTTCTTGTAGCTCTCATCCCATTTGTACTCAACTCCCTTTTTGGTGAGTCGAGTTAGAGGAGCTACAATCCTAGAAAAGTCTTGCACAAACCGTCTATAGTATCCTGCCAATCCTAAGAAACTTCTTATTTCTATAAGATTCCTTAGAGCCTTCCAATTTGATATGGCTTTCACCTTAGCTGGATCTACTTTGACTCCACCCTTGGATAGGATATGCCCTAAGAATCCTAACTCCTGCAGCCAGAAATAACACTTGGAAAATTTTGCATATGATTGATTTTCCTTTAATATTTCTAAGGTGGTTGCCAAATGCTCTTCATGTTCAGAACTGGTTCATGAGTATATGAGGATGCCATATGTGAATACTATCACGAACCTATCCAAATGATGTTGGAACATACGGTTCATCAAATCCATGAAGGCTGCAGGGGCATTCGTCAATCCAAACGGCATCACTCTAAACTCATAATGTCCATATCTAGATCGAAATTCCGTTTTAGGGATGTCCTCTTCTCAAATCCTGAGTTGGTGATAGCACGACCGAAGGTCTATTTTGGAGAAGCAAGTTGCCTCTTTTAATTGGTCAAATAAATCATCTATCCTTTGGGAGTTTCTACAGGTAGGGGTGGTTGGGCAGTTTTCGAGACTGCAACCCTAGTTCTCTTAGTTCCTTTCTTTGGAGCCATTTATGAAAGTTTTTAAATAGAACCTATTACTTACTACATTTTCTAGTCTTGATTATGTATTTGAGAAAACAGGCTTTGATACCATTCAAGTTATCACAGCCTGACCCAGTTTGGTCGGATCCCTGTAATCAACTCGCCACTCTCCCGGTTTATTTAAGGGCTTCCCCTTGTTATAAACCATAAAGAGTAAGGCATCCTTTAAACCTGCATTTTTCCTAGAATAACATAAATCAAAAGTGCATAAAATTTTAAATTTATCATACCTGTCTCATAGGTGTATTAGTTAGTGGTCCTGGAGGGTAGGCTTTACAGGATTTCCTATAAAAGGGATATGAGGCAGGGGGTGAGTACAACGACTCAGTGAATGGGTTTTCAAAATTTAACTTTTAGAAAAAACATTTGTTTGGAGTGTGCCAGACTCCTTATCTCCTTTAAAAAATCCTTTAATTTCAAATCACTGTTTTATCACCATTTCTTATTAATCACGATGTGTCATCACCCAACATACATCCTTCATCATGAAGGTCAATCACACAATCGATGGCCAGTACGTCCACTGAACCCTTTTGTGGTGTTGAAGTGACTTTACCGGCTACCTAGGTAGAAGTACGTCCACTTCTACCCTAAGAATGAGTGGATGTTCGTGACATCCAACCTTCAATCCCGTAACAATTCTCCATGTCCTTATGAGGATAGAGACCTCATCCCATCCCCACCCCGGTCTCATGCGCTTGAAGCTACTCCGAGCTTTGCAAGCTCACCTGGTACGACGAACTGCCCTTATAACCACTAGGTCGTCCGGGGTCCTAGGACACATCACTACCCCTCTTGGGCATCTTGAAGGTCTCGTAAACACAGTGCATGCATAATCAATATTTTCACATCATGCAATATAATCTATGGTGCCACAAGTCCAACGGCCCCGAGCCTCAACTCAACCTGCAGTTATTTGTCTTGCCTAGTCTGGAGACCTGTCATGTCGCATTACCTCTAGTTTACTGAGTATGCTGATCCTATCTTGGTACCATGACCAAACAATTCAATTATTCAAGTTTTCATGGCATATAATTCATGTGTGTTTACGAGCTCCTGTTCATGCCAACTGGCCTATGGTCCACTGTTCGAGATTTTCAAAATTTGGGCATAATAACCCCCAAGTTCCAAAATCGAGGCCTCTAGCCTAACAGAGCTATTTGAGCTCCCAACAAGAAGGTCTCCCAAATCATTTAAGCAGTGGCACACAGTCAGGGGAGAGCACTTCCGACAAAAAAAATATTTTTAACTATCCATCATACCAACCGAGTATGATCTACTTACAACTAGTAAGTGGTTGTTCTGTTTTATTTTCACATCACTCTTCTAAGTTGTGACGTTTAAAATACCACTAAGTAGTGGGTTTTCATTTCCAAGATACTTATCATCCCAACCGGGTATGATATAAATAGTCCCACTCACCTGATCGTGCAATGAAATTCCACTAAGCAGGTTTTCATCCCTTGCGAACTAAACCTCAGCTGGCGTTCCCGATGTCTTGTGTTCCTACACGAAATGAACATCGTTGTTCATTATGATCCTACACTCCAAAACCAACATTTTTCCTAAAACTTAATTTTTTTGAAAACCCATTCACTGAGTCGTTGTACTCACCCCTCCCATGCCTCCCTTTCAGGAAATCCCGTAAATCCTACCCCCGAGAAACATCAACTAATACGCCTCTAAGACAGGTATGTTTTATTTAAAATTTTATGCGGTTTTGATTTATGTATTCCAGGAAAGGTGTTGGTTTAAATGACGCATTACTCTTCACGGTTTATAAATAAGGGGAAACTCTTAGTAAACCAGGAGGGTGGTGGGTTGATCACGGGGATTCTACCAAACCGGGTCAGGGTGTGACAGCTCGTGTCTGCGTGGCAGGCTGACGAATTGCCCACTAACCATTGATTGGACATGTGGCAGCCTCCCATTGGCTACCCGTGTTTACGTGGCTGCTGACGAGGCACTGTTGACTGTTGAGCAGTCTAGTCTGTTAACTGATTGGACCGTTGATCGGTCCAGCCCAATCGTGTTCGGTGACCTGAATTCAAAAATCGGCCGGTTCAGACCCAATTCGACCTGTTTTCTTAAATTTTAAAATTTCTAAATTCATTTTCTATCTAATGGTGGTTTAAATTTTCCAAATTGATATTTTTAAGCCACCTAGAAAATGAATCATTGAACCAATTCACTATGGTTCATCCTAATTTAGTACGGTTCGGGTCCGGTTCACCCCGAACTGGTCCAGTTCTCTCATCAAATCCACTTCCAGTTTTTCCTAACAATTTTTGTGAATTTTTGTTCACTTGGAATTTTCAAATTTCCCACGTTAACCCTTTTTTACCATTTTTCATTGATTAATTGGCTCAGTTCTTCACATGAAAAATTTACCGGCTCTTTTTCTGGTTTTCTTTGATCCCATAGGATGGGTTTTACAACTCTCCCCTCCTTTTAGGAGTTTTGTCCTCAAAACTATTACATATAAAACAATTGTGAGTTTTTACCCTTTACAACCAATCTCTGGCGGCGGTTGATCTAGCACATGGTTGGGGTCGTGCTCATATTTTCGTAGCACTAACACGTGGAAGACGTCATGAATTCTCTACAGGTATGAGGGTAACTCTAACATGTATGCTATTGGTCCGACCCTTTGAGTTATGGCATACAAACATATGTATCTTTGTTTCAACTTTCCTCTTTGTTGAAACCTGAGTATTCCCTTCCATGGTGACACCTTGAGGAAAACTTAGTCCTTCACCTCGAACTCTAGGTTCTTTCTCCGGTGGTCGGCATAACTCTTCTATTGATAATGAGCCATCTTGAGTCAGCTCCTTATTATCCAGATTTTCTTGGTTGCATCCTCCACCAACTCGACCTTCTTGAGTGTTCTTTCCCCTACCTCCTTCCAAAATAGGGTCGTGCGAGAAGGTTGCCCGTAGAGGGCCTTGTATGGTGTCATCTGGATGCTGGCCTAAGAGTTATTGTTATATGCGAACTACATGAGGCATAGGTAATCCTCCCAACCCTTATTCATTGTCAAAACGCATGCCCAGAGCATGTCTTTCAGGGTTTGGATGGTTCGTTCGGACTGTCCATCTGTCTAATGGTGAAAGGTAGTGCTCATGTAGAGTTTAGTCCCGAGGGCAGCTTGTAGGTTGGGCCAAAACCGAGAGCTGAACCTCGGGTCCCGATCTAATACTATACTTACGGGGACCCCGTGGAGCCGTAAAATCTCTCCCGCGTATAGAGCGGCTAGTCTTTCTATTGGGTCTGTCACTTGGATGGGTAGGAAGTGGGCAAACTTTGTCAGCCAGTGCATGATGACCCATATTGCATCCCGATCCCTTTTTGTTACTAGCAGCCATGTAACGAAATCCATGGTGATATGCTCCCATTTCCATTTGGGAATCATGAGGGGCTATAGTAGTCCAGAGGGTTTCTGGTGTTCGACCTTAATCTTTTGGCTTGATAAGCATTTGGCCACGTACTCTATGATATCCCTTTTCATCCCTCTCCACTAGTACCCTTGTTTTAGGGTGTGGTACATCTTAGTGTTGCTAGGATGCATGACGTATATTGAGTCATGTGCCTCCTCCAGTATCCCCCTTTTCAATTCTAAATTGTTTAGTACCCCAACCCTCCCACTAAAGGTCATTATCCTATCGCTACTTACTGTGAGATCTTGGGCTGGGCCATCAACAAGCTAGTTCTAATGGGGACGGAGCTCCTCATCCTCCTTTTGTAGAACCAGTATTTGGTCTACTAGCCTGGGCCATACGACTAGGTTAGCCGTTAGGATACTGCGACTCTCATCCTCTTCGAGGTCCACTCTCAAGCTAGGCAATTGGCTTAATAAGGGTAGGTAGGTAGTTCTTACCAAGGCCACTCCCGTATGGCACCTGCGACTGAGTGCGTTGGCTATGACGTTGGCCTTACCGAAGTGGTACTCGGTTGTCAAGTCGTAGTCCTTGACTAACTCCAGCCACCTTTGCTGCCGCAGGTTGAGTTCCTTTTGGGTTAGGAAGTATTTCAAGCTCTTCTGGTTGGTGTAGATGTGGCACTTTACTCCATATAAATAGTGACGCCATATCTTGAGGGTGAACACTATTGCTGTCAGCTCAAGGTCATGGGTGGGGTAATTTTTCTCATGGGGCTTTATTTGTTGTGAGACATAAGTAATGACTCTCCTCCATTGCATTACGACACACTGTAATGCTTGTCCGGATGTGTCACTGTATACTATGTACTCCCGGGCGTCCGAGTTGGGTAAGGCCAGCACTAGAGCTATCATCAATCTAGACTTGAGGTCCCGGAAGGACTCCTCACACTTAGTGTCCCACTTATAATGTACCCCCTTCCTTGTGAGGCGAGTTAATGGATTTGCAATTCTTGAGAAGCCTCCACATACTTTCGGTAGTATGCGGAGAGGCCAAGGAAACTACGCACATCGGTTGGGTTGGTGGGATCTTTCCAATTAGAGATGGTCTCTATTTTTGCAGGGTCCACCTTCACTCCATCTTTTGACACTATATGCCCCAAGAAGCCCACCTCTTATAGCCAAAATTTGCACTTAGAGAATTTGGTGTAGAGCTAATTTTCTCACAAGGTACTAAGGGTGGTCTCTAAGTGTATTTGGTGTTCCTCTTCGATACGGGAGTATATGAGGATATCATCTATGAACACGGCCATGAACTTGTCCAAGTATGGCTGGAACACTCGGTTAATCAGGTCCATGAAGGCGGTGGGTGTTTTTGTAAGCCCGAAGGTCATTACCCTAAAGTTGTAATGCCCATATCGTGATCGGAATGTGGTCTTCTGTATGTCCTCTTCCCGAATCTTCAACTGGTGGTAGCCCTATCGCAGGTCAATCTTGGAGATGAAGGCCGCCCCTCTTAGCCGGTCGAATAAGTCGCCTATCCTATGGAGAGGGTATTTGTTCTTAATTGTCACTTGGTTTAGTTTCTGGTAGTTGAATGAAAAGCCACATGCTTCCATCCCTCTTTTTGACGAATAGGACTGGTTTACCCCATGGGGATTAGCTTGGGCATATGAAGCCCTTCTCTAGTAGTTCCTCCAATTGGTCCTTCAACTCCTTAAGTTTGGCAGGCGCCATACAGTAGGGAGCTTGTGATATGGGATGAGTCCCCAGCACCACTTCAATTACAAACTCTAGCTGGCGATCTGGGGGTAGGCCGGGTAGCTCCTTTGGGAAGACGTCAGGGTAATGGTTAACTACCGTGATTCCTTCTAACTCCTTCTCTGGTAAATCCTTGCAAGTGATCTAAGCGAGGAATACTTTACACCCTTTTTGTATTAAGTCTTGTGCCTCCATGCAGGATACTAGGTGTATCCATGCAGGATACTCGTCCCTAGTCAGTTCTCTCAATCAAGTCTGGCTCCTTTGACGATATGCATCATTTTCTACACCTCCATACAATTCAATTGCACTTTGAATTGCAGGATTTGGGTCCAAAACGAGCACAAACAGAGCTTTGCTGGAAAACTAAATGTAGAGAAAGAAAGCTTCAAAATCATACCATTTATAACGTGGAAATCCCAGTTCTTGATTGGGGTAGATAACTCTTGTCCTCAGGATCCTCCTAAAATCAAGAATTGGGGCAATTGCTATCAAGATTAGTGGAATTTGATTGAAGAATTCTGTCACTTTCTCTCTCTAGAACCAAACTATAACGACGGAGGATGGCCGAATTGGCTTACCTTTCGCCTCTATTAAGGTCATGTGGTGGCCGTAGGGGCTATGGGAGGGCTCGATTCGGCCGTATGAGGTTGGAATTGGCCGTATTCCGATCGGCTAAAATAGAGAAGCTTCGGTCAGCTAGAGCTGCTTCACTACTTGAGCTCGCCAATGCTTCAGTCCGTTGGAGGTAGGCGTCGGGTAACTGACTTCCTCCCGAGTCTGTAGGACCCAAATTTGGCTTCTAAGGCTAAGAAAAGTGCCCAAATAGGAGCTCTGGATAGAGCTTTACCAGAGAACATAGCAGTTTAGAGAGAAGAGAGAATTGAGGTGTGTGTAGGATGAATGGAGGGGAGCTCTTTATATAGGGAGCTCGAGGATCCTCTGCCCAACTAGTTTCCATATTGGTCGTGCTCATCCTGATTAGAAATTGCCCAAATCGGAGCAAATTTCCATTCGTCAGAAAAGGAAAGATTTTATTTCCTCAATGAACAATGTCATCGGATGGAGGATGATGACACTGTTTCGCACGTGCGAGCTTCACACGTGCAGGCTGGCCACGTGGTAGCACGTGGTTGGTCGGTCCAACTAACATAGTAGTCCAACTCAGCCACCACGTCATCCGTTGATTGTTGACCGGACATGAGGCAATCAGTGATTGGTTGGTCATGCTGAATGGAGAGGAGCTCTTTATATAGGGAGCTCAGGGACCTTCTGTGTAAACCCTGTCCTTTGATAATAAGAAAAATTGAGGAAAAAGAACCGATCATTTCCAAAGAGAAAACTGAGTCAATTTACAAACCATAACCGATAGAGAAAAGGGAAAATCGGGAAATTTATAAAACCCGAGTGACCTAAAGAGTCACAAAACTCATGGAAAAGGACTTTAGGATGAATTGAAAGAGAAAAACAAATCGGTTCAAGTGAACCGGACCTGAACCAATTTGAACCACTATTGAACCGGCTTCTAAATTCATTTTTCTAGGTAGCTTAGAAAATTCAAATTTGAGAATTGAAGCCACCATTGGATAGAGAATTAATTTAGATGAATTTAGAAATTTTTATTTTTGAAAAACTCAGTCGAATCGAGCATGAATTGGTTGATTTAAGCATTGAACCTAGTTCGGTCCGGTCAAGTTTGGAACAATTTCATTTTATTCCTTGAGATGACAGCACTGTTCACTCACCGGAAAAGCGAGCAGCGCAAACGAAGATGAAATGTCTACATTCATGGTTTTTCAGGCTATGAATTATCGCCATAATGGTGGCAATCAAACGGCCAATGAGTCCACGAGCTTCCTATATAAAGAGCTCCTCCTCACACCTAAAAATCCCTCTCTCTCTCTCTCTACTGCTCAATTTTCCAGTGAAGCTCGAACCAGAGCTCCAACATTGGGGCTTTTCCGAGCCAAAGAAGGCGAGGTCGGGTTCCTTAGACTCCGGGAGAAGTTAGCTAACCGACGGTAGTCACCATTCGATCCGAAGATCGCCGGAGAAGCGCCAATGTAATCAAACAGTAAAGCAGCTTCGGCAGATCGAAGTTGCCCTATTTCGGCCAAGCTAAAAATGACCAAAGTGAAACCTTCTCAGTCCAAACCAAGCCCTCCCAACACTTCCACAAACTCATAAAACCAAATTAGAGCGGAAATGTAAGCCAATTTGGCTCCACTCTGTAATATCCAATTGATGTTGGAAAGAGAACCAATGAAACTTTACTGACCAAATTCTCTCTCAATTCTACATGAATTGTTGTAATTCTTGATCTTAGGAGGAACCTCAGGACAAGAGTTACCTGCCCCGATCGAAAGCTTGGTCTGCCACATCGCCGATGGTAAGCTTTCGATGCTTTCTATCTCTAAGTTCAATTTTTTGATGAAGCTCTGTTTGAGCTCAATTAGAACCCAAATGATGCAATTCAAAGCTCCATTGTATCATGTGAAAGTGTAGGAACTGATCCAAAACTTCAATTGGATCAATAAACCCCGATTGAATGATCAATTTGATGAAATCAAATTCGACTAGTTTTAAAGGGGAAATTTGGGGAATAATTTAGGGGAAATTGGGGATTTTTTAAATTGAGGGACCAAAGTGCATATTCCTAAAATTGGGGGCCAATTGGCCATGAAAAAGATGTTGGAGGACAAATTGGTTGAGTTTTGTAATATAATGGGGTAAAAATGCCATTTTTGTAAAGAAGGGGCAAAATGGTAATTTTTGGAAAGTTGGGGACCAAATTGGAAATTTGGGAAACTTGAACCCCTTAAGTGATTTTGAATAAATTGAGGACTCAAAGTGAATTATAGAGGTTTCAGGACTCAATTTGTAGAAAAATTAGCATTCGGGACCTAAAGTTAAAGAAAAAGAATTTTACGGACCTAAATGCAAATAATTAAATGTTTGGGCATTTTATTCATACATGAGGAATAAAGGCTAGTATGCCAAATTTTAATAAATAAGGATATCCAAAATTGTGTAGGAACATGAATGACCGGAATGCCAGTGAAGATAAGCTCACGTGGAGGCAAAATGCCGATCAAGTGGAACACACTACACTTATCGTGTGAGTGGAATTTTTCACATCATACCCAGTTGGGATGATGAGTACCTCAGAAATGAAAAACCACTATTATGTGGAATTTTAACATCACATCTAGTTGGGGTGATGTGAGAACATGCGGAAAAACTAATTATCGATTGTAAGTAGATCATACCCGGTTGGTATGATGAACTTCCTGGAAGGAAGTAGAAAAATCGCTTACTAGTTATAAGCGAAGATGTCATCACCCCCGATTGGTGTGATGGATGAGTTCAAAATTATTTTGTCAGAAGTGTTCTCCCTTGATTGTGTGCCAATGCTTAAAAATTTTGGAAAACCTTCTTGATGAGAGCTCGGATAGCTCATATAGGCCACAAGCCTCGGTTTAGGAACTTGGGGGCTAAAATGTCCGGTTTTGGAAAATCACGTACAATGGGCCCAAGTTCAGTTGGCACGAGCCGAAGGTCGTAAACAAACATGATGATAAGCCATGAAAACTTTTAATGAATGATTATGTGATTTGGCCATGGTACCAAGACAGGACCGACATACTCGATAGACTGTTGGAAGTGCGACATGACCAGGTCGATGGACCGATCTAGACAAATAGCTGTAGGTCGAGATGTGGGTCAGGGTTGTTGGACCAGTGACACCAAAGATTAATGGCTTTAGGGAAAAATTCTTTTTTGTATATGCATTGAGGTTTGGGACCATCAAGATGCCCAAGAGGGGTAATGATGCGTCCTAAGGGCTACTGGATGACATGGTGGAGGAAAGGGCAGATTATCATGCCAGCAGTCACAGAAGCTCGATGTAGCTTCATGCGCATGAGACCGGGGTGGGGTCGGGATGAGGTCTCTATCCTAACACGAACATGAAGTTGCTTTTCGAGTTTGATGATCGGATGTCACGAACATCCACTCATTCCTAGGGTAGAAGTGAACGGGGTTTTATCTTGGTGGCTAATAAAGTTGTTTCAACGCTACAAGTAGGTGTAGTGGATGGGCTGCCCAGCGAATGTGTGATCCCTTCATGATGAAGGTCGTGTGTTGATTGTTAAACTCACCGATTGTGGATAATGAGGAAATTTGTTTTGAATAACCCTAAATTAAAGGAAGAAATTATTTTAAAGGAAATAAGAAGTCTGGCATGCTTTAATTCAAAACTATTTTATAAAAACTCATTTTTCAATCACTCATTCACTAAGTTGTCTAGCTCACCCCCTTCATTTACTCATTTTCAGGTAATCAAGGGACAAACCTACCTAAAGACCTTCTGCTAGCTAAACTTGAAAGACAAGTATGTAAGTTTAAATTTATTTAGTTTTGATTAATGTTATTTCAAGAAAGGTACATGTATAAAGGATACCTTACTACTCACGGTTTAGAGAAGGGGAAAACCCTTAATAAACTAGGAGAGTGGTGGGTTGCTCACGAGAATTCGACCAAACTAGGTCGGGGTGTGAGAACTTGAGTGGTATAAGAGCCTGTTTTCTCAAATACATTATCAAGACTAGAGAACATAGTAACTAATAGGGATAATTTTAAAATTTTCAAATGGCAGTCTCCGACATTGCCCAACCACCCCTCCCTGTGGAAACTCCCCAAGGAGCCCAGACAACCCCACCTGGACTAAGTTAAGAACACCAGAGGTTGTACGAGGAGTTCACTCGAGTATTTAGACTACCTAACCTTATTCCTGAGGCAAGCACCAACTCTCAGGCTGAATAGGAGGAAGTACAATCCCATCCTCCTCCTGTTAACCATCCCCCTTCTAGTTGACATTCCCAAAAATCTCAAAACTCTACGTCAACTAGGGTGTAAGCCTTTCCTTAGAGAGAAAGATGCTGGTGCTACCATGGACTGGCTGGCTAACATCAAAAAGCTAATAGGGATAGTCAGGATATCACTAGAGGACATGGTGATCCTGACAGAATTCTTCCTGGAGGATAGTGCCAAAAGATGGTGGGACAATATCCGAAGTCTACATACCTTCACACCCACCTAGGAGCAGTTTGAGGAGAGGTACACAGAGGAGTACATGGCTCCTCATTTGATTAATGAGAAGAAGCGAGATTTCCTCTGACTTCAGCAAGGGCTTAAATCAATATCGGAGTATGAGACCAAATTCAATGAGTTAAGACCCTTTGCTCCTGACTTGGCTGGATCGGTAGACATATGCCAAAGATTCGTGGACGGTCTCAATATGGATATACAAGACCATATGGGAGTGCTAGGACTCCCCATGGATCTGGTGGTAATGATTAGTATGGCTCATGAATGTGTGCCACTGGTGCAGACCTGACGCCGTCGAATGGAGCAAACAACTCGGAAAGAGGACTTGGGTCAAAACCATCAGGGAGGATGGAAGGAGCATAGTGGTCCAAGATGGGGATTTCAAAAGAGGAAAGATATGCCACCACCTCCCTAGATTGTAGCCCTTACACTACCACAAGGAAACCCCCGCTATCCTAAGTGCCAAAGGTACCATGAGGGAGTGTGTTTGTCCTGTTTTGCATGTGGACAAGTAGGGGACTTTGCAAAGGAATGCCACCACCCTTAGGGAGAACAAGCAAAGGAATACACTTGGACCGACCCAAGGGAACCCAAAGAATTCCACGCAGGACACTACAGCCAGAGTACCAACTAGGGTATACAACCTCACTCAAGAAGAGGCTAGGAAAGACCCTTGTACCATAGCGGGTATTTCCCAAAACCCTTCCAATGAGCTTAAGAAAAACCTGTAATTGAAAACTTTATTCAATAAAGGAAGTCTTTTCTCTAAAAATATACATTTTTTCAATCAGGGTACGTGCATTTGTGGGACAATAGGTCTACGCCCTCTTCGACTCAAGAGTAGAGAGATCTTTCATCAAAGAGGACCTAATTTCAAGTTTACCCCTAGAACTCAATATCCTCACACCCTTAGGGGAAGGGTTAAATTGGAACAGACAGTTGAAAGGATGTGATATAAAGATTGGAGGAGTCAAACTTGAAGCAAATTTGATTTCGTTACCTTTGAGGCAGGTAGAAGTAATCCTTGAGATGGATTGGTTAAGTAACCATCAAGCTAGGATGGACTGTGGAAAGAAGATGGTAACCTTCGACACTCCCGAGACAAACGAACTAAAATTCCATGGAGACCGAAGGAAGGGTGAAGTACAGATGGTGTCCCAAATAAAGGCCCAAAAAGATAATGCGGAAAGGTTGTACGGTTTTTCTAGCCATGTTATCAATGAGAAGTTTGAGGAGAAGGGACCAGAAGACATCCTGGTGGTCAAACACTATCCAGAAGTATTTTTAGAAGAGTTACCTGGATTGTCCCTAAACCGACAATTGGAGTTCACCATAGAAATCATTCCTGGTACAAACCCAATATCCCAAGCCCCTTATCGTATGGCTCAAGCAGAACTAAAGGAATTAAAGGAGCAATTGGACGAGCTATTTGAGAAGGAATTCATACATCCTAGCCAGTCTCCATGGGGTGCACCAGTCCTATTCATAAAGAAAAAGGATGGGAGCATGAGACTATGCATATGTCATGCCCCGACCTAGTTTGGTCGAATCCCCGTGATCAACCCGCCACTCTCCTGGTTTATTAATGGATTTCCCCTTATTGTAAACTGTAAAGAGTAAGGCATCCTTTAACCTGCACCTTTTTCCTGGAATAGCATAATTAAAATTGCATGAAATTTAAAACTTTACATACCTGTCTTACAGGCATCTTAGTTGACGGTCTTTAAGGGGAGCCTTTTCGGGATTTCCTAAAAGAGATATAAGGGAGGGGGTGAGTACGACTACTTAGTGAATGGGTTTTTAAAAGCTTTTGACTTTTAAGAAAAACATTTATATGGAGTGTGCCAGACTCCTTTGTTTTCAAAAATCCCTTCATTTAAAAATTCAGATTTTTCATATATTTCTTAGTTACCACGGTGTGTCATCACCCAACACACATCCTTCATCATGAAGGATACACACATTCGCAAGTCAGTATCACTACTGAACCCGCTAGTGGCTTCAGAGCGACTTTTCATACCACCCAGATAGAAGTACGACCACTTATACCCTAGGAATGAGTGGATGTACGTGACATCCGACCCACAATCCTGAAATCACTTCTTCGTGTCCGTATGAGGACAGAGACCTCATCCTGTCCCCACCCCGGTCTCATGCGCTTGGTGCTACTCCAGATTTCACACAAACACCTGGAACGACGAACTGCCCTTATAGCCACTAGATCGTCCAATGCCCTTAAGACACATCACTACCCCTCATGGGCATCTTGATGATCTCGTACTCACAGTGCATGCACAAACAATGTTTTCTTATATTGTCATGTAATCTGTGGTGCCACTAGTCCAACGGCCCCGACTCTCAACTTAAACCGTAGTTATTTGTCTTGACTAGTCCGTCGACCTGTCATGTCGCACTGCCGCTAGTTGACTGAGCATGTCGGTCCTATCTTGGTACCATGGCCAAACAATTCACTTATTAAGTTTTATGGCACATATATCATGTTCGTTTATGAGCTCCTGCTCGTGCCAACTGGCCTTGGGCCCACTGTACGAGATTTTCAAAATCGGGCATTTAGCCCCCAAGTTCCAAAACCGAGGCCCTTGGCCTATCAAAGCTATTTGAGCTCTCGTCGAGAAGGTCTCCCAAATAGTTTAAGCATTGGCACACAGTCAGGGGAGAACACTTCTGACAAAATAGGTTTTCACTGTCCATTATACCATTCGGTATAAGGACATCTCCGTTCATAACCTATGAACGGGTTTTCAACTTCTTTCGAGGAAGTCTCATCATACCAACCAGGTATGATCTACTTACAACGGGTAAGTAGTTTTTTTTTTGCATAATTTTCACATCACTTTCTCTAAGTGGTGATGATTAAAATACCACTAAACAGTGAGATTTTATACCGAGGTACTTATCATCCCCTACCGGGTATGATATAAAATTTCCACTCACAACCTGTAAGTGGTTTTTATCTTTAAGTTGTATTCATCATCCCAACCGGGTATGATGTTAGTAAACCCACTCACAACCGATAAGTGGTTTTTAACTTTAAGTTATGCTCATCATCCCAACCGGGTATGATGTTAGTAAACCCACTCACCCGTTAATGCCGTGAATTCCACTAGACCGGTTCTTGGTATTCACGCGAGCTTGTCCTTGCTGGCCTTCCTGGTACTTCGTGTTCCTACACGATATGAACAACCTTGTTCATTATTACTCGGCATAACAGCCTTCATGCATTTCCAATGAACGAGAAAACCCAAACTTTTAGTTATTTGTAATTAGGTCCCTAAAGTTATTTCTCTTTAACTTTAAGTCCCTAATGTCGATTTTTCCACAAATTGAGTCCCGCAACTTTTAAAATTTATTCTGGGACCTCAATTTATTCAATTTCACCAAAAAGGGGTTTAATTTCCCAAATTTCTAATTTGGTCCTCCAATTTTTCCAAAATTACCATTTTGCCCTTCTTTTACAAAAATGGTAAGTTTTGCCCCAAAAATTCCAAAATTCCTCAATTGGTTCTCCAACATTATTTTCATGCCCAATTGACCCTCAATTTCATAAAATTGTATTTTGGCCCTTTGAATTTCGAAAATCCCCAAAATTTCCCCCAATTTCAACTCTTCAACACTTCCGAATTTGATTTCATCAAATTGATCAATCAAACACTTCTAATTATTGAAATTGGAGTTGAAATTGAGTTCCTGCATGTTCATACGATTCTAAGAAACTTTGAATCGTAGATTTTATCGCCGGAACAAGCTTAAACGGAGCTTCGCCGGAAAATAGACTGTAGAGAGAGAAAGCTTCGATTACTCACCGGTGAAGGCACGACAGTCCTAGCTTTCAATCTAGATAGATATTTCTCGTCTTGAGGTTCATCCTAGAATCAAGAATTGCATCAATTGATGTAGAATTGGATTAGAATTTCGTCATTGAAATTCGGTCGACTCTCTCTCTAGCACCGATTGAAAATTGTAAAGGGGAGCCAAATTGGCTTACCTTTCGGTCCTAATTCGGCCGTGGAAAGGCTGAGGAAGTGTTGGGAGGGCTTGGTTTGGCTTGAGGAGGGCTTGAAATGGCCGATTTCAGCTTGGCCAAAATAGGGCAGCTTCGGTCCGCCGGAGTTGCTTCACTATTCCATCATGTCGGCGCTGCTCCAACGATTCTCGGATTGACTGGAGTTTGCTATCAGATAACTGTCTTCTTCCCGGTTCTAAAGAGCCCAACCTTTGTTCAAGTCGAAGCTCTAGTTTGAGCTTTACCGGGAAATGGAGCAGTAGAGAGAGAGAGAGAAGTGTTAAGGTGTGAGTAGAATGAAATGGAAATGACCTCTTTATATAAGCGTAAAACTCGTGTATTAAATGGATGAGATTTATTACTAGTATTAATATTGCCATAAATTATTGATATTAATTCCAATAATTTAATTTTGGTATTAATTCTAATAATTTAATTTTGGTATTAAATTATTTGTATTAATTCCAATAATTTAATTTAGGTATTGAGTTATTGGTATTAATTACAATAATTAAATATATATTAATTTATGACTATTTATGATAAGCCCTACATTTGCATAAAAATTTTTGACCGAAATTTTGGGTTACAAAAAAATCATACTGCTTAACTTTGAAGTTCTTATGGAATCTAGTTCACCTAAACCAATTTGATTTTTATTTTCTAGTTTGTCTTAAGTTTCTTTTCCAAGGTTTAATGAACCATTTGGATCACCCGAAAGTTGTAAATTTCCATATTGCTTATTCCCAAATGTAAACCAGCTTGGTTTTCTTATTTGGTTTGACCGGTTCTTTTCCCGATTTTCCTTAACTCAAATGTGCGGGGTTTATAGCATAGATTATAAGAAGCTGAACCAGGTCACCATCAAGAACAAATATCCACTTCCACAGATTGATGATCTATTAGACCAAATGAGAGGAGTAGCTTACTTCAACAAGATAAATCTTCGGTCTAGCTACCATCAACTCAGAATCATGGAAGAAGATATTCCTAAGACCACATTCCGGTCCTAATATGGGAATTATGAGTTTAAGGTGATGCCTTTTGGTTTAACCAATGCCCCTGCAACCTTCATGGATTTAATGAACCGAGTGTTCCAACCACACTTAGACAAGTTCATTAGAGTATTTATAGATGATATTCTCATATACTCATGAACTAGGTTGGAGCAAGAATAACATTTGGCAATCCCCTTGGAGATACTGAGGGAAAATTTCCTATATGCAAAATTCTCCAAGTGTGAGTTCTAGCTACAGGAGGTAGGGTTCTTAGGACACAGTGTGTCCAAAGATGGAGTCAAAGTGGACCCAGCAAAGGTGGAAGCCATATCCGATTAGAAGGCACCCATGAATCCTTCAGAAATACGAAGTTTCTTAGGCTTAGTGGGATACTATAGATGATTTGTGTAGGATTTTTCAAGGATAGCCGCACCTTTAACTCGGCTCACCAGGAAAAGAGTTGAGTATAAATGGGATGAAAGCTGTGAGAAGTCTTTCTTGGAGTTGAAGACTTGGTTGACAACCACACTGGTACTCTCCCTTCCTAACCCAAGTGTGGAGGAGTACACCGTCTATAATGATGCATCCAGACAATGACTTAGATGTGTACTGATGCAATAAGGAAAGGTTTTCGCCTACGCCTCACGACAACTTAAGGTACATGAGAGGAATTACCCTACCCATGATTTAGAATTAATGGTTCACCTTAAAGATTTGGCGACACTAGCTTTATGGGGTTAACTGTAGTGTAAAACCCACCCTTTTGAGCTAAGGAAAACCAGGAAAAGAACCGGTCAAACCAAGTGAGGATTTAGAACCGGTTCACAAACCCGATTATTTCTGAACGGGCAAGTTGGGAATTTACAACTCTTGGGTGATCCAAAGGGTTCATTAAACCTTGGAAAAGAAACTTAAGACAAATTAGAAAACAAAAACCAAAGTGGTTCAAGTGAACTAGATTCCATAAGAACTTTAAAGTTAAGCGGAAGTATGAATTTTTTTTTGTAACCCGAAATTTCGGTAAAAAATTTGTATGTACCCCTTATCATAAATTAATATATAATTAATAGCAATAATTTAATACCTAAATTAAATTATTGGAATTAATACAAATAATTTAATACTGAAATTAAATTATTAGAATTAATACTGAAATTTAATTTATTAGAATTAATACCGAAATTAAATTATTGGAATTAATACCAATAATTTATGGCAATATTAATACCAGTAATAAATCTCGCCCATTTAATACACGGGTTTTACAACTATATAAAGAGTTCATCCCCATTTCATTCTCCTCACACCTAAACACTTCTCTCTCTCTCTCTACTGCTCCATTTCCCGGTAAAGCTCGAACGAGAGCTTCGACTTGAACAAAGATCGGGCTCTTTAGAACCGGGGAGAAGACAACTATCTGATAGCAAACTCCAATCAATCCGAGTATCGTTGGAGAAACGCCGACATGATGGAATAGTGAAGCAACTCCGGCGGACCGAAGCTGCCCTATTTTGGCCAAGCCGAAATCGGCCATTTCAAGCCCTCCTCAGGCCAAACCAAGCCCTCCCAACACTTTCTCAGCCTTTCCACGATCGAATTAGGACCGAAAGGATGAACCTCGGGATGAGACCTATCTGCCCAGATCGAAAGCTCGGACCGCCGTGCCTTCACTGGAACACGAAGTACCGGGAACGCCAGCAAGGACAAGCTCGCGTGAATACCAAGAACCGGTCTAGTGGAATTCATGGCATTAACGAGTGAGTGGGTTATTCACATCATACCCGGTTGGGATGATGAGCACAATTTAAAGTTAAAAACTACTTACCGGTTGTGAGTGGATTTACTAACATCATACCCGGTTGGGGATGATAAGTGCCTCGATATAAAAACCCACTGTTTAGTGGTATTTTAATCATCACTACTTAGAGAAAGTGATGTGAAAGTTATGCGGAAAAACTACTTACGGGTTGTAAGTAGATCATACCCGGTTGGTATGATGAGACTTCCTCGAAGGAAGTTGAAAACCCGTTCATCGGTTATGAACAGAGATGTCCTTATACCGGTCGGTATGATGGACAGTAAAAACCTATTTTTGTCGGAAGTGCTCTCCCCTGACTGTGTGCCAATGCTTAAACAATTTGGGAGACCTTCTCGACGGGAGCTCGAATAGCTCTGATAGGCCAGGGGCCTCGATTTTGGAACTTGGGGGCTAAATGCCCTATTTTGAAAATCTCGTATAGTGGGCCCAAGGCTAGTTGGCACGAGTAGGAGCTCGTAAACGAACATGATATATGTCCCATAAAACTTAATAAGTGAATTGTTTGGCCATGGTACCAAGATAGGACCGACATGCTCAGTCAACTAGTGGCAGTGCGACATGACAGGTCGACGGACTAGTCAAGACAAACAGCTGCGGGTTGAGTTGAGAGTCGGGGCCGTTGGACTAGTGGGACCACATATTACATGGCAATATAAGAAAACATTGTTTGTGCATGCTTTGTGAGTACGGGATCATCAAGACGCCCATGAGGGGTAGTGATGTGTCCTAAGGGCACTGGACGGCCTGGTGGCTATAAGGGCAATTCGTCGTTCCAGGTGTCTGTGCGAAATCTGGAGTAGCACTAAGCGCATGAGACCGGGGTGGGGACAGGATGAGGTCTCTGTCCTCATACGGACACGAAGAAGTGATTCCGGGATTGTGGGTCGGATGTTTCGTACATCCACTCATTCCCAGGGTAGAAGTGGTTGTACTTCTATCCGGGTGGCAAGAAAAGTCGCTCCGAAGCCACTAGCGGGTTCAGTAGTGATACTGACTTGCGAATGTGTGTAACCTTCATTATGAAGGATGTGTGTTGGGTGATGACACATCGATAACTAAGAAATAATGGAAAAATCCAAATTTTTAAATGAAATGATTTTTTGAAAACAAAGGAGTCTGGCACACTCCATATGAATGTTTTTCTTGAAATTTAAAAGATTTGAATCCCATTCACTGAGTAGTTGTACTCACCCCCTCCCTTATACCTCTTTCAAGAAGTCCCGGAAAGCCGAACCTTAAAGGACTTGCACAATTAAACGCCTGCAAGATTGGTACAACTAATTTAAATTACTATGCAGTTTTGATTTATGATATTCCTGGAAAAAGGTGCAGGTTAACGCCTTACTCTTTACGATTTATAATATAAGGGAAAAGCCTTTAGTAAATCGGGAGAGTGGCGGGTTGATCACGGGGATCCGACCAAACTGGGTCGGGGCGTGACATGTAGGATATATATGGATCAAAAGATTCTTAAAGGAGTTGAAACTTTGCTAGAGTAGATGGTTGGAATTGGTAAAGGACTATTACCTTGTGATAGAGTATCACCCCAGGAAGGCAAATGTGGTGACAAATGCCCTAAGTCGCAAATACCAAACTGAGGTGGCACAAATAAAGACAAGTTACTTACCCTTATTGCAATAGTTGGGGAGAACAGAGGTGGACCTAAAGATGGACAAGAAGGAGAAATACTTGTTGGCTAATGTGGTGGTGAGACACAGTCTAAAAAGGCAGATTAAGGCTCAACAATAGACTGATAAGGAACACCAATCCTATTTGAACCTGATTAACAGAGGAATGAAACTGAACTATGACTTGTGAAGTGACGGAGAGCTAACTTACAAGGGTAGAGTGTGTATGCCTCAAGATAAGGAACTAAAGAGGTTAATTCTAGAAGAGACACACGACTCGGTGTATGCGATACATCCGGGCAGTACTAAGATGTACTGCACCCTCAAACAAGGCTATTGGTGGAAAGGAATGAAGAGAGAGATTGTGGAATACGTAGCCCGATGCTTGTTTTGTTAGCAGATTAAAGCTGAGCATTAGAAACCATCAGGACTACTATAACCCCTACCAATCTCGGAATGGAAATGGAAGCACATCACTATGGACTTTGTCACGGGGTTACTCGTGACAAGAAAGGGACGAGATGAAATTTGGGTCATAGTGGACCGATTAACCAAGTCCACCCATTTCCTACCAATCAGAGTGATAGATTCAATAGAACAACTGGTCGTCCTCTATATGAGGAGATAGTAAGACTCCAAAGCATTCTGGTGAGCATAGTATCGGACAGAGACCCTAGATTTACTTCAAGGTTCTGGCCAAGTTTGCAAAGTGCCTTGGCAACCAAGCTCCACATGAGTAGGACATTTCATCCTCATATCGATGGACAGTCTAAGCGAACGATCCAAACCTTTGAAGACATTCTTAGAGTATGCGTACTCACCATGGATAAAGGTTGGGAAGAATACTTGTGCCTAATGGAATTTGCTTACAATAATTGCTATTAGACCAGTATGCAAATGGCTCCTTATTAAACCCTTTATGGACGACCATGTCGTACCCCTTTATTTTGGGAAGAAGTGGGGGAAAGAAAGTTGGAAAGGGTTGAACTAATAGAGGATGCCATAGAGAAGATCAAGCTAATCAGGAGTCGCCTTAAGGCTGCTTAGGACAGGCAAAAGAGTTATGCGGATTATCGGAGAAGAGATCTAGAGTTTGATTTGGGAGATTAAGTATTTTTAAAGGTATCTCCATGGAGGGGAATACTGAGGTTTGAACAACAGGGAAAGTTGAAACCAAGGTACATTGGTCCTTAATACATCGTCCAAAGGGTAGGACCAGTGGCCTACAAATTGGATCTACCTCCAGACTTCGGAAGTGGCCCAGTGGCCTAAAGAGAATACATGGTGTATTTCATATCTCGATACTTAAGAAGTACCAGCTTGATCCTAGCCATGTGTTGGACTGACCTCCACCAGAACTGGAAGAGAACTTGACTTATTAAGCTAAACTAGTACGAATCATCGATCGGAGGGATAAGAACATGAGGAATAAGAGGATTCCTATAGTTAATATTCTTTGGCAAAACAGACTCGTGCAAGAAGAGACATGAGAAATTCAATAGTGTAATGAGGGATGGGTAACCTCAATTATTTTTCATGTAACTGTTTTGGGGACAAAACCCCTAAAAGAAGGGGATAGTTGTAAACCTCGTCTTTTGATAATAAGAAAAACGGGGGAAAAAGAACCGGTCATTTCCAAAGATAAAACCGAGTCAGTTTTTAAACTGTAACCAATTAAGAAAAGGGAAAATTGGGAAATTTATAAATCCTGAGTGACCTAATGAGTCACAAAAGTCATGGAAAAGGACTTTAGGATGTATTGAAAGAGAAATCCAAACAGGTTCAGGTGAACCAGACCTGAACTGTATTGAATCAGTTTGAACTGGTTTCAACCACTATTGAACCAGTTTCTAAATTCATTTTTCTAGGTAGCTTAGAAATTTTAAATTTGAGAATTGAAGCCACCATTGGATAGAGAATTAATTAAGATGAATTTAGAAATTTTTAATTTTGATAAACTCGGTCGAATTGGGTCTAAACCGGCTGGTTTAAACATTGAACCTGGTAAGGACCAGTCCAGTCCAGTTCGGAATAGTGTAGTCATCTTCCTTCAGATGACAACACTATTCACTTGTCGGAAAAGTGAGCAGTGCTGGCGAAGATGAAAAGTCTTCATTCAAGGAGTTTTAGGTCATGAATGATCACCATAAAGGCACCAATCGAACGACCAAGGAGTCCCCGAGCTTCTTATATAAAGAGCTCCTCCTCATTCATCCTCCTCACACCTGAAAATACCTCTCTCTATTACTCCATTTTTTGGTGAAGCTCAAACCGGAGCTTCGACATTGGGGTTTTTTTGAGCAAAAAAAAGTGAGGTCGAGTTCCTTAGACTCATGGACAAGTCAGCTACCCGACGGTGGTCACCATTCCATTCAAGGATTGTCGGAGAAGCGTCGGTGTAATCAAACAGTGAAGCAGCTCTGACGGACTGAAGCTGCCCTATTTTGTTCGAGCTGAAAATGGTCAAAATGAGTCATTCTTAGACCAAACCAATCCTCCCCCAACACTTCCACAGCCCTTATACGCCCGAATTAGTGCGGAAAGGTAAGCCAATTTGGCTCCCCTTTGTAATTTCTGATCGATGTTAGAGAAAGAACCAACGAAACTTCACTGACCAAATTCTCCCTCAATTCAACATAAATTGTTGTAATTCTTGATCATAGAAGGAACCTCAGGACGAGAGCTACATGCATCGATTGAAAGCTTGGATCACCACACCCTCGACAGTAAGCTTTCTCTCTCTAAATTCAATTTTCCGACGAAGCTCCATTTAAGCTCAATTCGGACCCAAATGACGCAATTCAAAGCTCCATTCAATCGTGTGGAAGTGTAAGAATTGATCCATACCTTCAATTGGATCAATAAACCTCGATTAAATGGTCAATTTGATGAAATCAAATTTGGCCAAATAGAAAGGTGGAAAATTGGGGATTTCATAAAATTGAGGAACTAAAGTGAAATTTCCCAAAATTGGGGTCAATTGGCCATGAAAAAGATGTTGGAGGACCAATTGGTCAATATTTGAAATTTATTGGGGTCAAATTGCTATTTTTATAAAGTAGGGGCAAAATGGTAATTTTTGAAAAGTGAGGGACCAAATTGGAAATTTGGGAAACTTGAACCCCTTAAGTGATTTTGATTAAATTGAGGAACCCAGGTGAATTTTAGAGGTTTCGGGACTCAATTTGGCTAAAAATTAGCATTTGGGACCTAAATTTAAAGAAAAAGAACTTTATAGACCTAAAAGTAAATAATTAAAAGTTTGGGCATTTTGTTCATACATGAGGAACGAAGGCTATTATGCTAAATGTTATTAAACAAGGATGTACAAAATCATGTAGGAACATGAGGGTCCAGAATGCCAACGAAGATATACTCACATGGAGGTAAAAAGCCAATCAAGAGGAACACACTGCACTTATCATGTGAATAGGATTTTTCACATCATACTCAGTTGGGATGATGAGTATCCCAGAAATAAAAAACCACTACTATGTGGAGTTTTAACATCACACCTGGTTGTGGTGGTGTGAGAACATGCGGAAAAACTAATAACCGGTTAGTATGATGAACTTCCTAGAAGGAAGTTGAAAACCCGCTTACCGATTGTAAGTGAAGATGTCATCACATCTAGTTGGTGTGATGGATGAGTTGAATATTATTTTATTAGAAGTGTTCTCCCCTGACTATGTGCCAATGCCTAAAAATTTTGGGAGACCTTCTTGATGAGAGCTCGAATAGCTCATATAGGTTAGAGGCCTCGGTTTTGGAACTTGGGGGCTAAAATACTCGGTTTTGGAAAATCACGTACAATGGGCCCAAGGCTAGTTGGCACGAGCAGGAGCTCGTAAACTAACATGATGATAAGCCATGAAAACTTTTAATGAATGATTATGTGATTTAGCCATGGTGCCAAGATAAGACTGACTTACTCGAGAGACCGGTGGCAGTGCGACAAGACCAGGGTAGATGGACTGGTCTAGACAAACAACTGCATGTTGAGTTAAGGGTCAGGACCATTAGACTAGTGGCACCAAAGATTAATGGTTTTATGGAAAAATTCTTGTTTGTGTATGCACTAAGGTTAGAGACCATCAAGATGCCCAAGAGGGGTAGTGTTGCATCCTGAGGGATACTGGACGACATGGTGGAGATAAGAGCAGATTGTCATGCCAGCATCAGGGAAGCTTGACGTAGCTTCATGCGCACGAGACCGAGGTGGGTCAGGATGAGGTCTCTGTCCTCATAGGGATGCGGAGTTGCTTTTCAAGTTTGAGGGTTGGAGGTCACGAACATCCACTCATTCCTAGGGTAGAAGTAGACGAGCTTTTATCTAGGTGGTCAGTAAAGTTGCTCGGACGCCACAAGTGGGTGCAGTGGACAAGCTGCCCTGCAAATGTGTGATCCCTTCATGATGAAGGGCATGTGTTGATTGTTAAACACACAGATTGTGGATAATAAGGAAATTTGTTTTGAATAACCGAGAATTCAAGGAAGAAATGATTTTAAAGGAAATAAGGAGTCTGACACGCTCCAATTCAAAACTATTTTATAGAAACTCATATTTCAAACACCCATTCACTGAGTTTTTGAACTCACCCCCTCTCTTTACCCCTTTCAAGTAATTGAGGGAAAAACCTACCTAAAGATCTTCCGCTAGAAAAACCTACAAGACATGTATGTAAGTTTAAATATATTTAATTTTGATTAATGTTATTCCAGGGAAGGTATAGGTATAAAGGATGCCTTACTCCTTACGGTTTAAAGAAGGGGAAAACCCTTAATAAACTAGGAGAGTAGCGGGTTGCTCACAGGGATCTGACCAAACCAGAGGGTGGGGGGGGGGGGTGCGTGACACTCTGCCCAACCACTTTCCATTTTGGTCGAGCTTATCCTAGCCCTAAAATGGCCTGAATAGAGCAATTTCAGCTCATCGGCATTATCTATTTTCCGCATTAATGAACAATTCTGTCATCCTGAGGAAGAAGATGACAATGTTCTGAAATGGACCAGATCGGTCCGATTGGGTTCAATGCGTAAATCGATCGGTTCAAGCCCGATTCGACCAGTTTTCTCAAAATTAAAAATTTCTAAATTCATTTAAATTCATTCTCTATCTAATAATGGCTTCAATTCCCAAATTTGATCATTTTAAGCCACCAAGAAAAATGAATTTAGAAATTGGTTCAAGTATGGTTTAAACCGGTTCATGACCGGCTCGCCCTAAATGGGTCTGGTTTTCTCTTTCCAATTGTCCCAAAGTTCTTTTTCGTGCCTTTTATGACTCTTTGAGTCACTTGGGATTTGTCAATTTTCCATTTTACCATTTTTCTATTCGTTAAGGTTCATAAACTAGCTCGTTTTCTCTTTTGAGTTGACCGGTTCTTTTCCCGGTTTTCTTATCTTTAAAGGACGGTGTTTACAACTCTCCCCTCCTTTTAGGGATTTTGTCTCCAAAACTAAGTCAGCAATCATTTGCACTAGGAGTGACTTTCCTTGATGTCCTCCTATTTTGTTCGGTATGCTATCACTTCGGTTATTGCTTTCATTTAGTCCTTTAGCCATGTAAACCCCGTCCCTTTATAGAAAAGAAAACCTGGAAAAGAATAAGTCATTTCCAAATAGAAAACCGAGCCGGTTCATGAATCTTAATCGATAGAGAAAGGGGAAAATGAGAAATTTATAAATAATGAATGACCCAAAGTGTCATAAAAACCATGGAAAGGAACTTTGGGATGAATTTGAAGAGAAAACCAGATTGATTCAGGTGAAACAGACCTGAACCGTATTGAACTAGTTTAAACCATCATTGAACCAGTTGTTAAATTCATTTTTTCTAGGTGGCTTAAAATATTCAAATTGGGGGATTGAAACTACCATTGGATAGAAAATGAATCGGGTTTAAACTAGCCAGTTTAAGCATTGAACCCGGTCGGACCGGTCCAGTTTAGTTCGAAATAGTGTTGTCTTCTTCCTTCATTTGACGACACCATTCATTCAATGTAGAAACTAACAGTGCCAATGAAGGAAAAATGTCTCCATTTAGGGCGTTTTAGGTTGAGGATAAGCTTGACCAAGATGTGAAACGGTTGGTCAGAGATTCCCCGAGCTCCCTATATAAAGAGCTCCTCTCCATTCATCTTCCTCACACATGAAATCTCCATTCTCTCTCAATTGTTCCATTTTCTAGCAAAGGTTGAACCAAAGCTTTGACTTGGACAGATTTCTCAACCTTAGAAGGTGAGGTAAGGTTCTTTAGACTCTAGGGGAAGTCAGCTACCTAACAACAACCTTTATTCAATCAGAGGACCGTCGGAGAAGTGCTGGCGAAATCAAACAGTGAAGCAGCTCCAAAGGACTAAAGCTGCCCTGTTTGGGCCGAATTGAAATCGGCCAAACTCTGCCCTCCTTCGGCCAAACCAATCTCCTAACATCCCCACAGCCCTCATATGACCTCAACTAATATGAAAGGTAAGCCAATTCGGCCCTACTCAGTCATTGAAGATCGGAGTTAGAGAGAGAAACTATGGAATTTCACTGACAAATTCTTCCTTAATTCGAGGTGAATTGTAGAAATTCTTGATCTTAGAAGGTATCTTAGGAAGAGAGCTACCTTCTTTGATAGAGAGCTCGGACTACTGCACAGCCGACGGTAAGATTTCGAAGCTTTCTCTCTCTATGCACAATTTTCCAGTGAAGCTCCATTTGAGCTTATTTTGGCCCCAGATCATGTGATTCAAAGCTCAATTGGATCGTATGGAAGTGTAGGAACTGATTTACACCTCAAATTGAAGCAATTAACCTTGATTGAATGGTCAATTTGAAGCAATCAAAATTGGCCAGTTTGAAAGGGGGAAATTGGGGAACATTTTGGGAAATTTGGGGATTTCGTAAAATTGACGGACCATTTTATAATTTCCCAAAATTGAGGGCCAATTGGCCATAAAAAAGATGTTTGAGACCAATTGGTCGATATTTGGAAACATTGGGGTCAAAATTGCCATTTTTGGAAAGTTAGGGCAAAATGGTGGTAACTTTTGAAAAGTTGTGGACCAAATTGGAAATTTGGAAAACTTGAGCCCCTTAAACAATTTTGAGTAATATGAGGACCCAAAGAGAATTTTTGGAAGTTTCGGTACTCAATTTGGATAGAAGTTAGCATTAGGGACCTAAAATCAAGGAAAATGAACTTTAGGGACCTAAGTGCAATTAACTAACAAATTTGAGCCTAGTCATTCATATATGAGAAACGAAGGTTGTTTTGCCAAATTTTAATAAATGTGGATACCCAAATCGTGAGGAACATGAGAGACTGGAATGCCAACAAGGATAAGATAGCGTGGAGGTGAAAATCGATTGGAAAGGAATACACCACGGTTATCAGGTGACTGGCTTATTTACATCATAACCGGTTGGGATGGTGAGTACTTTAGAAATGAAAAGCCACTTGTAAGTGGGATTTTAACATCAAACACGGATGGGATGATGGGCAAACTAAACTAAAACCTACTTAGCGGTTGTAAGTGTAGAGAAAATCATAACTGGTTGGTATGATGGTCTTCCTTGAAGGAAGAAGAAACTCGCTTGCCGGTTGTAAGTGGACATATCATCACATTCGGTTTGTGTGATGAAGTGAAAATGTATTTTTGTCAGAAGTGTTCTCTTGTGACTGTGTGCCAATGCTTAAACTTTTTGGGAGACCTTCTTAACTAGAGCTAGAACAAATTAGATAGGTCAGAGGCCTCGGTTTTTGAACTAGTGGGGCTAAATGCTCAGTTTTGGAAAATCACGCACAGTGGGTCCAAGGCCAGTGGGCCCGAGCAGGAGTTGTAAACAAACATGAGATATGAAAGCCATGAAAATTATTAATGAAATGGTTGTATATTTTTTTCATGGTACCAAGTTAGGACTGACAATACTGAATGGAATGGCGACAGTTCATTAGGGCTAAGTAGACACACTGGCCTAGACAAACAGTTGCAACTCGGGTTGAGGGTCGGGGTCATTAGACTAGTGGTACCATCAAGACCCCAAGAGGGGTAGTGATATGTCCTAAGGGCTATTGGACGACATGGTGGAGATAAGGGCAGTTTGTCGTGCAAATAATTGAAAAGCTCGATATAGCTTCTTATGTATGAGACTAGGGTGGGGTTGGGATGAGGTCTTTGTCCTCATATAGACATGAAGTTGCTTTTTGGTACGAGGGTCGAATGTCATGAACATCCACTCAGACCCAGGGTAGAAGTGGACAGGCTTCTATCTTGGTGGCCGGTAAAGACGCTCCAAGCCACAAGTGGGTGCAGTAGACGGGCTGTAGCTGCGAATGTGTGACCCCTTCTTGACGAAGGGCATGTGTTGACTGTTAAACACACCTAATGTGAAAATGAGGACAAAGGTTTTGAAAAACTGGAATTTGAAGAAAGATCATTCTTAAAGGAAATAAGGATTTTGGCACACTTTGATTTAAGCTGTTTTGTTTATGAAAACTACAAACCCCGCTCTTTGGAGTTAAGGAAAATTGGGAAACAACCAGCCAAACCGAGTGAGAAAACCGAACCGGTTCCCAAACTCGTTTATTGGGGAACGGGCAAATTGGAGAAATTTCAACTCCCAAGTGACCCAAAAAGTTTCATAATCCTTGGAAAAGAACTTTAGGACAAATTGAGAGAGAAAAACTAGACTGGTTCGGTTGAATCGGACCCAAATGAGATTGAACCGGTTTAAGAACCGAGTTGGTTCATGAACCGGAACCGATAGAGAAAGGGCAAACTAGGAAATTTATGGATCCCAAATGACCTAAGGAGTCATAAAAGTCATGAAAAAGGACGTTAGGATGAATTGGAGATGAAAACCAAACCGATTTAGGTGAACTGGATCCTAACCGGATTGAACTGGTTTGGACCGGTTTGAACCACTATTGAACCAGATGCTAAATTTATTTTTCTAGGTGGCTTAGAAAATTCAAATTTGAGATTTGAGGCCACCATTGGATAGAAAATGAATTTAGATTTGAAAAATTCAGTCTAATTTGGGGTGAATCGGTCGGCTTAGTTTCAATTAAGCCCCTAGGATTTCCAATTATCCTTCTTGGGTCTTTAGTTTTATCAAAATCGTTTATTGGCCCCTAAAATTTTTAAAATTACCATTTATTCCTTAATTTCCTCAAAATTGCAATTTGACCCCAAACTTCTCAAAATTGAAAATTGGTCCTCCATTTTGTCAAAATTGCCAAATTGGCCCTCAATTGGAGTGAATTTGATGAAAATACCCTCACTTTTATCAATTTGCCATTCGACCCCCAATTTTTGAAAAATCCTCAATTTGCCCAAATATCTCAAAAATTGCACTTTGGTCCCAGATTACAATCTCGTTAAATTGATCATCAAAACGTTGTTAGTTGCCCCCATTCATAATTTGGATCACCTTCCTTACGTTAAGCCTTCAACCGCTTCATTTGGCTTGGAAATGAGCTCGAATAGAGCTTCGCTAGAAAATACAGTCTAGAGATAGAAATGTCGGGCTATTTTCTGACCAAGGAGCGGCAGCACTGTTTGAACTCCCTCACTCCTTCTTAGTGGTTCTCAAGTTTAAAGGAGGGTATGACTATGTCACACACCGATCCAGTTTGGTAAGATCCTCGTGTCAACCTGCCATTCTCCCATTTTATTTAAGGGTTCCCCTTGTTATAAACCATAAAGATTAAGGCGTCCTTTAAACTTGCACCTTTCCTAAAATAACATAAATTAAAACTGCATAAAATTTTAAATTTATCATACCTGTCTCACATGCGTATTAGTTGGTGGCCCTTGAGGGTAGGCTTTTCAAGATTTCCTGAAAAGGGATATGAGGGAGGGGGTAAATACAACAACTCAATGAATGGGTTTCCAAAATTTAATTTTTAGGAAAAAGATTTGTTTGGAGTTTTCTAGACTCTTTATTTTCTTTAAAAAATCCTTTAATTTCAAATCTCTGTTTTATCACAATTTCTTATTAATCACGGTATGTCACCACCTAACACACATCCTTCATCATGAAGGTCAATCACACAATCGTAGGCCAGTACCTCCACTGAACCCACTTATGGCATCAGAGCGACTTTACTACCACCTAGGTAGAAGTACGTCCACTTCTACCCTAAGAATGAGTGGATGTTCGTGACATCCAACCTTCAATCCCGTAACAATTCTCCATGTCCTTATGAGGATAGAGACCTCATCCCGTCCCCACCCCGGTCTCATGCGCTTGAAGGTACTCTGAGCTTTGCAAGCTCACATGGTACGACGAACTGCCCTTATAACCACTAGGTCGTCTAGGGTCCTAGGACACATCACTACCCCTCTTGGGCATCTTGAAGGTCCCGTAAACACAGTGCATGCATAATCAATATTTTCACATCAAGCCATATAATCTATGGTGCCACTAGTCCAACAGCTCTGACCCTTAACTCAACCTGCAGCTGTTTGTCTTGACTAGTCAGGAGACCTATTATATCGCAGTACTGCTAGTTGACTAAGTATGTCGGTCCTATCTTAGTAGCATAACGAAACAATTCAATTATTCAAGTTTCCATGGCATATAATTCATGTTTGTTTATGAGCGCCTGCTCATGCCAACTAGCCTATATCCCACTTGTTTGAGATTTTCAATTTATAACAATTTAGTGATTGGAACGTTAACTTCCAATAAATTTATATAAGACATTATAACAATAATGATTAAATCATTACTATTTTATAAACAAATGGATTAAAGTAGTTAGAAATTAAACTTAAATGATTAAATTACATAAAATTGAATATATGGAAAATATGGAACACGTGGCAATATATGGGCAATTACATCAATACCATTATTACATAATTTGAATTTTAGAGAACATTAGTTATTAGTAATCTCACGAGGGACATGTGACACCATCATCACAAGAGTTAGAGCCCATTCGGCCCAACTTAAGATGCGGTGGCACAACTAATCTGGGCCAATGTGAAAGAGGATTACATATATTTTCATTTTCTGATTAAATTAAATAAAATTTCAATATTTTTATAATAGTTCAAATAAACTTATATAACAAAATTTTAGTTTTATATATTTGCATACAATTTATAAGTCACGCAACTCGAAAAGATATTGACATTATTTTAGCCAATTGAAAGATTTTTAGGATATAATATTGGTTGAACCAAAAAATATTTTAATTTAGTTATTACTAAAAAAATAGGATTATATTTAAATCTAGAAAATAAATAATATGACCCGCCATTTAAACACATAATTTAGGGAGAAAAAATGTCTCTAATAAAAACTAGAATACATAGACATAATTGAAGTAGGTAATATTATACAAGTAAAAATTATATTAATTTATTAGCTTCTTTCACCTTTACATAATTTATATTTTCATTTTCATTCCACAAATCTTTTTATTATATTAACAAATATTGTACTTTAAATTCTAGTACTCTTTATTTATTATTTAGTTTGGCATTCACACTTTGTGGAATAGTACATTGTAAATATGCATCTCTTTCCTCAATCAATCAAATATTCATACCTCCATAAATGTCTCTTATTAGTTTAATCCTCCTTTGTTTCTTTTCACATTCTTCTCCACAATCAAAAGAATCAACAGAGTATGTGGAATAAAAATATTTGAAAATTCCTGACTCTTATCTTTACCATGATTTGGTCGGATCCCTGTGAGCAACTCGTCACTCTCTTTAGATCATGAAGGGTTTCGTCCTTTTCTAAATCGCGAAGTGTAAGGCCTCCTTTTTCCTGCATTTCCTGGAATAACATTATACAAAACTGAAAAATAGACATATCTGTCTTTAGAGTTCTCATATAGGGAGGTCTTTAAGTTTGGTTTTTCCTTTGGTTACCTAAAATGGATAAAAGGGAGTGGGTGAGTTCTACAACTCAGTGAATGAGTGTTTAAAGTTTGACTTTGAAGGAAAAATATTTAAAATGAAGTGTGCTAGACTCCTTATTTTAAAATTTCTCATTTTTAAAATCTCAGTTTCATCGTCATTACTCACTCCTCAACTATAATCGATGTGTTTATCAAGTAACACACGTCCTTCATCATGAAGGAAACACACATGATTAAAACTTTGTGTCCGTATGAGAATATGGACCATATCTCGGTCTCGTGCACATGAAACTCAAACACAGAAGCTTCAGCAAGTCCCAAACATAGAAGCTTCGCGGAGTCCAAACACATAAACTCCGTGGAGTACAAACATAGAACTCCATTACTAACTGGTATGACGAGAAACACTAACCCAGTAGCTTCCTCTTTCCTTTATTGCCACCATGTCATCCAACAGCCCTTAGGACGCATTACTACCCCTCTTGGGCGTGTTAATGGTCCCAAAACTCAAGTGCATGCACAAACAAAGTTTTCCTTAAAAGCCATTTAATCTTTGGTGTCACTAGTCTAATGGCCTCGACCCTCAACTTGACCTGCAGCTGTTTCTCTCGACTGGTTCGTCAACCTATCATGTCACACTGCTACTAGTCTATTGAGTATGTCGGTCTTGTCTCGGTACTATGGCCAAACAATTCATTTACTTAAGTTTTCATGGATTAGAATCATATTTGTTTACGAGCTCCTGCTCGTGCCCACTAGCCTAGGGCCTACTATTCGAGATTTTTAAAATAGGGTATATTAGCCCCCAAGTTCCAAAACCAAGGCCTCTGGCCTAACAGAGCTAATCAAGCTCCCATCAAGAAGGTCTCCCAAAATGTTTAAGTAGTGGCACATAGTTAGGGGAGAGCACTTCTGACAAAACATACTTTTTAGATGTCCATCATACCAACCAAGTATGAGGACATCTTCGCTTATAACTGATGAACGAGTTTTTCACTTCCTTCGAGGAAGTTTCATCATACAAACCGGGTATGATTTACTTAAAATAGGTAAATTTCTTTAGGTGAAAATAATGAGATAATTATTTGAATTTGGTTTAGTAAGAACTATTAGCACTTTGTAATATTAGTGCTACGCCCCTACTATAAATACCTACAAATTAATAACTACATTCAATTATTGGAATTAATACCAACATTCAATTATTGGAATTAATACTAAAAAATACACATCAATTTCCAAATTTAATGAGAATAACTAGCAACATTAATACCCATAATGTAATAATAAATCTTCCCCATTTAACAAACAATTTTACCCCTATATAAAGAGCTCCTCCCTATTCATCCTCCCCACACCTAAAAACTCCTTTCTCTCTCTCTCTCTCTACTGCTCTATTTTTCGGTAATGCTCAAAATAGTGCTCTAACTTGGGCATTTTTCTCAACCTTAGAAGGCGAGGTTAGACTCTTTAGATTTTGGGGGAAGTCGGCTATATGATAGCATCCTCCATTTGATCTGAAGACCGTCGAAGAAACATCGACATAATCAAATAGTGAAGCAACTTCAGCGGACTGAAGCTACCATGGTTTGGCCGAGCTAAAATCGGCCGAATTCAGCCCTCCTCCGGCCAAACCAAGCTCTCCCAACACTTTCAAAGCCCTCATATGACCGAATTAGAGCGGAAAGGTAAGCCAATTTGGCTACACTTTGCAAATTTGGATTAGTGTTAAAGAGAGAATCAACGAAACTTCACTGACCAAATTCTTCCTCAATTCAACATGAATTGATGTAATTCTTGATCCTCAAAAGAATCTCAGAATGAGAACTACCTGACCTGATCGAAAGCTAGGACCATCGCACCCCCGACGAAAAGCTTTTGAAGCTTTCTCTCTCTAAATTTAGTTTTCCGATGAAGCTCCGTTTGAGATCAATTCGGACCCAAATGATGCGATTCAAAGCTACATTGAATTGTGTGGAAGTGTAGGAACTAATCCATACCTTCAATTGGATCAATTAATCTCGATTGAATGGTTAATTTGATCAAATCAAATTCGGCTAATTTAAAAGGGGGAAAATTGGGGAATCTTTTGGGGGAAATTGGGGATTTTGTAAAATTGAGGGACCAAAGTGCAATTTTCCAAAATTAAGGGCCAATTGGCCATGAAAAGGATGTTGGAGGACAATTGGTCAATTTTGGGTATTTATTGGGGTCAAATTGCCATTTTTGTAAAACAGGGGCAAAATGGTAATTTTTGAAAAGTTGGGGACAAAATTGGAAATTTGGGAAACTTGAACCCCTTAAGTGATTTTGAATAAATTGAGGACCCAAAGTGAATTTTAGAAGTTTCCGGACTCAATTTGGGGAAAATTTTGTATTAGGGACCTAAAGTTAAGGAAAAAGAACTTTAGGGACCTAAATGTAAATAATTGAAAACTTTGGGAATTTTGTTAATACGTGAAGAATAAAGGCTACTATGCCAAATGTTAATAAACAAGAATGTCCAAATCGTGTAGGAACACGAATGACTGGAATTCCAGCAAGAATAAGCTCGTGTGGAGGTAAAAAGTTAATTTATAGGAAATACACTATAAATATTGGGTGAGTGAGATTATTCATATCATATCTGGTTGGGATGATAAGCACCTCGAAAATGAAAAACCACTACTATGTGGGATTTTAACATCACACCTGGATGGGGTGATGTGAGAACTAAGCGGAAAAACTACCTACTGGTTGTAATTAGATCATACCCGGTTGGTATGATGAACTTCCTAAAATGAAGTAGAAAACCCACTTATCGGTTATGAGCAGAGATGTCCTCACACCCGATTGGTATGATGGACGGCTAAAAAGTTATTTTTGTCAGAAGTGCTCTCCCTTGATTGTGTGCCACTGCTTAAATATTTGGGGAGACCTTGTTGACGGGATCTCGAATAGCTCAGATAGGCTAGAGGCCTCGATTTTGGAACTTTGGGGCTCGAATGCCTGATTTTGAAAATTTCGTACTATGGGCCCAAGGCTAGTTGGCATGAATAGGAGCTCATAAACAAACATGAGATTAAGCCATGAAAATTTTAATGAATGATGTGATTTGGCCATGGTACCAAGACAAGGCCGACATACTCGATGGAGTGGTGGTAGTGCGACAAGATAGATCGATTGACAAGTCAAGACAAACAGTTGCATGTCGAGTTGAGTGTCGGGGCCGTTGGACTAGTGGCACCAAAGATTGGCTTATATGAAAAATTATTGTTTGTGCATGCACTGAGGTTTAGGACCATCAAGATGCCCAAGAGGGGTAGTTGTCACACTGTGTTTTAGTAACTTGAAATTAAAAAACATACTAGTACTAATACACCGGATCCCATTAGAACTTTGAAATTAAGCGTGCTTGGGCGAGAGTAGTACTAGGATGGGTGACCCGAAGTATTCATATTGCACCTCCTCAATAGTTGTCACATCGTGTTTTTTTTAGTAACCCAAAATTTCGGTCAAAATTTTTTATGGAATTGTATTATAAGTTTAAAATTCAATTGATATAATTGGAATAAATAAAATGAAAAGTATTGTGTTGACCGAAATAAATAAATATCTAGTAAATTCCTTTAGGTGAAAATAATGAGATAATTATGTAAATTTGGTTTAATTAGTATTAATCATAAGCCCCTACCATAAATACCCATAAATTAATACATACATTTAATTATTGGAATTAATACCCATAATTTAATATCTACATTCAATTATTTAAATTAATACCCATCAATTTCAAATTTAATGAGAATAATGCCAACATTAATACCCATAATGTATTAATAAATATTCACCATTTAATAAACAATTTTACATATAGCTCATCCTCATTCATTCTCCTCACACCTGAAAACTTCTCTCTCTCTACTACTCCATTTTTTGGTGAAGCTTGAACCAAACCTCCCACTTTGGCATTTTTCTCAACCTCACAAGGAGAGGTCAAACTCTTTAGACTCCGGGGGAAGTTAGTTATCTGAAAGCAACCTTCATTTGATTTGAGGATTGCCGAAGAAGCGCCAACATAATCAAATAGTGAAGCAGCTCCGACAAACCGAAGCTGCCCTGCTTTGGCCTAGTTAAAATTGGTTGAATTCAACCCTCCTCTGACCAAACCAAGCTCTCCCAACATCCCCACAACTCTCATATGACCTCAACGAAGCTGAAAGGTCAATAGTAGGAATTCTTGATCCTAGAAGGTACTTTAGGAAGAGAGCTACCTTTCCCGATAGAAAGCTTGAATCGTCGCACCTCCAACGGGACAAGTGTGATCGGAATGCCATCGAGAGAAAGTTCACGTCAACTTGGAAAACCAACTAAGGATGAACACATCGCGGTTAATGGGTGAGTGGGCTAATTAACACTTCATACCCGGTTGGGATGATGAGCACTTTTATTTAATGAAAACCTACATACCGATTGTGAGTAGGCATATTTAACATCATACCCGGTTGGGGTTATGAGCACTTTTATTAAATAAAAACCTACTTACCGGTTGTGAGTGGGATTTTTATATCATACCAAGTTGGGATGATAAGTACCTCGGTAATGAAAACCCACTACTTAGTGGTATTTTAAACGTCACAACTTAGAGGAGTTATGTGAAAATGACGTGGAAAAACTACTTACATGATATAAGTAGATCATACCCGGTTGGTATGATGAAACTTCCATGGAGGAAGTGGAAAACTCATTCATCGGTTATGAGCGGAGATATTCTCATACTCGGTTGGTATGATGGATAGTTAAAAATATATTTTTGTCAGAAGTGCTCTCTCTTGATTATGTGTCACTACTTAAACGATTTGGGAGACTTTCTTGACAGGTGCTTGAATAGCTCTGTTAGGTCGGAGGCCAATATGCCCAATTTTAAAAATCTCGAACAGTGGGCCATAGGCCAGTTAGCATGAGCATGAGCTTGTAAACAAACATGAGTTATATGCCATAAAACTTTAATTAAATTAGTTGTTTGGCCATGGTACCATGATAGGACCGACATATTCAGTCAACTAGTGGCAGTGTGACATAACAGGTCTCCGGACTAGTAAAGACAAACAACTGCAGGTTGAGTTAAAGGTTAGTGCCGTTGGACCAGTGGCACCATAGATTATATGGCATGATGTGAAAATATTAATTGTGCATGCACTGTGTTTACGGTACCTTCAAGACGCTTAAGAGGGGTAGTGATGTGTCCTAGGGCCCTGGACAACCTGGTGGGTATAAGGGCAGTTCGTCGAACCAAGTCACCTTATGAAGCTCGACGTAGCTTCAAGCACACGAGACTGAGGTGGGGTCGGGATGAGATCTCTATCCTCATACGGACATGAAGAATTTTTATAAGATTGAGGGTTGGATGTCGCAAAAATCCACTCATTCTCAGTGTAGAAGTGGACATACTTCTATCTAGGTGGCCGGTAAAGTTACTCTAATGCCACAAGTGGGTTTAGTGGACGTACTGGCCTACGACTTTGTGATTGACCTTCATGATGAAAGATGTGTGTTGGGTGATGACACACCATGATTAATAAGAAATGGTGATAAAATAGAGATTTGAAATGAAAGGATTTTTTAAAGGGAATAAGTAGTTTGACACACTCTAAACAAATCATTTTCCTAAAAGTTAAATTTTGAAAACCCGCTCACTAAGTTGTAGAACTCACCCCCTCCCTTTTACCCCTTTCTGGTAACCAAGGGAAAACCAAACTTAAAGACCTCCATGTATGGGAACTGTGAAGATAGGTATGTATGTTTAAAAGATTATCAGTTTTGTATAATGTTATTCCATGAAAGATAGGAAAAATGATGCCTTACTCCTCGCGGTTTAGAAAAGGGTGAAACCCTTCATGAACCAAAGGAGTGTCGGGTTGCTCATGGGGATCCGACAAAACCAGGTTGGGGCGTGATAGTAGTGATGCGTCCTAGGGGCTACTGGATGACATGGTGAAGATAAGGATAGTTTTTTGTGCCAACAGTCAGGGAAGCTCGACGTAGCTTCATGCGCGTGAGACCGGGGTGGGGTTAAGATGAGGTTTCCGTCCTCATACAGACACAAAGTATTTTGGATCTAAGGGTAGGACGTTAGAGATGTTCACTCAGACTTTGGGTAGAAGTGGGAGACTTCTATCATGGTGGATGTTAAAGATGCCCTGATCCACAAGTGGTTGCAGTCGGCGTAACTGCATCTCGTTAATATGTGTGAACCCTTCCTAATGAAGGGCGTGTGTTGTTGTGAAACACACCTAATATGGAAATGGGAAAGAGGTTATGAAAACCGCGGAAAGGATTTGAGAATCCTTGTAAATGAATTGGTAAACCTTGGAAAAATATTTTGATAAATTGTAATTTGAATAAAAGCATTTTTAATGAAATGAGGAGTCCCGCACACTCCGATTAAAATTGATTTTATGAAAACTCTCACCCAACACCCATTCACTAAGTTGTCGAACTCACCCCCTCCCTTTACCCCCTTTTTAGATAACCAAGGGAAAACCCACCTAAAGCTGAACCTGCAAGACAGGTATGTAAAATTAATATATTCAGTTTTGATTAATGTTATTCCAGTAAATGTAACAGGTGAAAAAGGACGTCTTACTCCCCATTGCTTAGAGAAGAGGAAAACCCTTAATAAACTAAGAGAGTGGTGGGTTATTCATGAGGATCCAACCAAATTGGGTCGGGGCGTGATAACTTGAGCAGTATTAGAGCCTATTTCCTCGAATGCATTATCAAGACTATATAACATAGTAACTAAGAGGAATAAATCTTAAAATTTCAGATGGCTCCCAAGAGAACAAGTGTCGCAGTTTTCTGACACTGCCCATCAACCCCTTCTAGTAGAAACCCCCCGAGAAATCCAAACAGTTCCACCTGGAGTAAGCTCAGAACACCCGAGGTTGTACAAGGAGTTCACTCGAGTATTTGGGCAACCTAACATTGTCCTTGAGGCAGGCACCAACTATCGGGCTAAACTGGAGGAAGTACAATCTCATCCTCCTCCTGTTAATCATCCCCCGCCAGTTGATATTCCTAAGTATCTCAAGACTCTCCGTCAACTGGGGTGTAAGCCTTTTCTCGAAGAGAAAGATGTGGGAGCCTCCATGGACTGGCTAGCTAACATCAAGAAGCTGATGGGGATAGTTAGGATATCACCATAGAATATGGTGATCCTGACAGAATATTTCTTGGAGGGTAGTGCCAAAAGATGGTGGGATAATGTCCAGAGTCTGCATACCTCCACACCCTCTTGGGAGCAATTTAAGGAGAGGTATGCGGAAGAGTACCTGGCCCCTCTTCTAATTAATTAGAAGAAGCAAGATTTCCTTTGACTCCAACAAGGGCTTAACTCTATATCGAAGTATAAGACTAAATTTAATGAGTTAAGGCATTTTGCTCCAAACTTAGCTAGACCAGCAGATATCTGCTAACAGTTCATGGACAGTCTCAACATGGATATAAGAGACTGGATGGGAGTACTAGGATACCCCACAGATTTGGCTGCTATCATCAACATGGCCCATGAGTGTGAACCTCTAGTACAGACAAGACGTCGTCGGATAGAGCAAGCCAAACAGAAGGAAGAGGAAGGGCAGGACAATTAGAGAGGTTAAAAGGAGTCTGGTGGACAAAAATGGGGGGTCAAGAATGGGGCCTTTTAGGAGAAATGATGGTTACCATAACCATAGGGAGACAAGTACAACCCCACAAAGGAGAAACCCCTATTGCCCTAGGTGCTGAAAAATCCATGAAGGGTCATGTCAAGCATTCTTCGAATGCGGACAACTCAGACACTTTGCAAAGAGTTGTCCAGTCCTTCGAGGTAATGCACAATGAAGTGACCATCAACCACACTAAGGAAACCCAGGGGCACTAGACGGATGACAAGACATAGCCACAACGTTGAGGGTACCAACCCGAGTATACAACCTCAACTAGGAGGAAGCACGGGATGAACTTAGTACTATAGCTAGTACTTACCATAGCTTCCCTAGACCAATATAACCAAAAACCATGTGATTCATTATCATTATAATAAAAGTTCCATTTCTGATAAAACTTGTAATGAAATACAAGTAAAAGAAAATCCTAAGGACATATCCACCAAACCTCCAAAGAACAGTGAAGCCAAAAGGATGGCATCCGAGGATATCAAAAATGTTAAGGTTAGATACCCTCAAGGATAAATAAAAAGAAATTCTGGAAAAGAAGGGAAATGATTCTCCTAAAGAAGGAAACCTTGAGGAGGCATACATATCTCAACTAAGAAGTAATGGTCCAAGTGAAATAGGATGAGGAGATGACGTGCATACTGAGGTGAAAGAATCAAAGGAAGCATACTAGGAAGACCCAAGGAGTAAGTTAAACCCAGGGAACGGGTAAGTAGGAAGATGGTATCAAAGGATGCTGTCACAAGTGGACTACCCATAATAAGGAAATAAAGAAAAAGCCTCCAAGGAGCATTAGGGAGGTTGAACCGGGACAAGAGTCCTTGGGTAGAAGGATAAAGGTACGAATGAAGACCCTAAAGGGGGGAATTCCCAAGCTAAGGAATCTAATAAAGAAGCATAAGTGGATGAGGGTATACTGGTACAACCTATTGTGACTTGTTTAGGAAGAGCAAGGAAGCCAAATAAGGACTTTAAATGAACCTAGCAGAAGAGAGAAGCTAGTAACAACAGAACGATCAATGATGTCCTAAGAAGGATCCGAGAGTAGTAGAGACTACACTCTAAGAAGGGCAATAGGATGGGCATTGTGAGGAGTACACGAAATAAGACCCAACGATCGGAGATACCTCTGATAAGAAAGTAAAGGGTGAACTAGGAAATTAAGGTCGGTGAATGAATGCATAGGGTGTAAGAATGCACAGGAAGGGTGTAAGAATACATAGGAAGGGAACCTTCAAGAGGGAGTCTTGACTTGAAGGACATAGTAGAGAAAGAAAACTGTTAAAGGAGAACTCCCCAAATAAGGGAATCATGAAATAGTCATGAATAAACAAGGGTGGGTAAGGAGATCAACATGGTTATGTAAGACATGATGTCAAAGGCAAGATGGATGAGTGGATAACGGTAAAGGTAGTTGAGAAATACTACCACGAAGAGAGAGACGAAGATATATGATCCCCGAAAGGTTGGAAGGTAGAGAACAACCATTATAGAAGTGTTCTAAAATTTAAAATGGTCAAAGACAGGTTCTAGAGTATGTCATGATGTAAGGGACATGTAAGACCAATAGTCCCAAGGAAAAATGTGACTCAAGTAGGGAAGAGTCAGTTGGTAAGCATGACGAAGTCAAACCTAATTTGGTTCAAAGTTGAAATAAATAATGGATGGAGGAAGGGTAAAAATAGGACGAAGGGGTAATAACACCAAAACTTGTGAAAACAAGTACGTAATGCTCGGAAGAACACCGAGCTATGGGTTTCAATGATAAGGAGAATAACTAGACATAGGAACGATTAGGCATCTTGAAACTCACAATCTTAAAATTTTGAGTAAGAACCTAAAGGGGAAGAATCTTGCCCTCAACAAAGGAAGATGTGAACCTTAGGATATACCCTTGAACTCGCATGTAAGACATGCTTATCTAGGATTAACTCCATGGAATGAGTAAGCAATGAAAAAGAAAAAAATTCCTTAAATGCGTGTTATAAAGGGGCTAAGTGAAAATAACCGAAGTGTTAGCATGTCAAATAAACTCCAAGTTGACATCAAGGGAAGTTATTTACTATGCAAAGAATGTTGAATAAGTTTTGGGGACAAAACTCCTAAAAAGGTGGGGAGACTTGTCACACCATATTTTTAATAACCCGAAATTTCGGTCAAAATTTTTTCTGGAATTGTATTATAAATTTAAAATTTAATTGATATAATTGGAATAAATAAAATGAAAAGTGTTGTTTTGACGAAATAAATAACTTGATGGAATTAATAGGGTAAATACCTAGTAAATTCCTTTAGGGGAAAATAATGAGATAATTATGTAAATTTGGTTTGGTAAGAAGTATTAGCACTTTGTAGTATTAATGCTATGCCCCTACCATAATTACCCATAAATTAATACCTACATTCAATTATTAGAATTAATACCCATAAATACCCATAAATTAATACCTACATTCAATTATTGGAATTAATACTCATAAATACCCATCGATTTCCCAATTTAATGAGAAAAACTAACAACAATAATACACATAATGTAGTAATAAATCTTCCCCATTTAACAAACAATTTTACATCTATATAAAGAGCTCCTCCCCATTTATCCTCCTCACACCTAAAAACTCCTCTCTCACTGCTACTCCATTTTCTAGTGAAGCTCCTACTAGAGTTCCTACTTAGCCATTTTTCTCAACCTCAGAAGGTGAGGTCGGGCTCCTTAGATTCAGGGGGAAGTCAACTATTTGATAGCAACCTCCATTCGATCTAAGGATTGCTAGACATCGTCATAATCAAACAGTGAAGCAGCTCCGGTGGACCAAAGCTGGCATGTTTTGCCTGAGCTGAAATTGGTCAAATTTAGCCCTCCTCCAGTTAAACCAAGCTCTCCCAACACTTCCATAACCCTCATACGACCAAATTAGAGCAGAAAGGTAAGCCAATTTGGCTCCCCTCTACAATTTCAAATCAGTGTTAGAGAGAGAATCAACAAAAATTCACTGACAAAATTATCCCTCAATTCAACATGAATTGATGTAATTCTTCATCCTAGAAGGAACCTTAGGATGAGAGCTACCTACTCCGATCAAAAGCTCAAGCCACCACACCCCCGATGGAAAGCTTTTGAAGTTTTTTTCTCTAAGTTTAGTTTTCCGACAAAGCTCTATTTGAGCTCAATTCGTACCGAAATGACGTGATTCAAAGCTCCATTGAATCGTGTGGAAGTGTAGGAACATATCCATACCTTCAATTGGATCAATTAATCCTGATTGAATTATCAATTTGATGAAATCAAATTTGGCTAGTTTAAAAAAGGGAAATTAGGGAAAAGTTTGGGGGAAATTGGGGATTTCGTAAAATTGAGGGACTAAAGTGCAATTTCCTAAAATTGAGGGCCATTTGGCCATGAAAACGATGTTGGAGGACCAATTGGTTGATTTTTGGTATTTATTGGGGTCAAATTTTCATTTTTGTAAAGTAGGGAGAAAATGGTAATTTTTGAAAAGTTGGGGACCAAATTAGAAATTTGGGAAACTTGAACCCCTTAAGTGATTTTGAATAAATTGAGGACCCAAAGTGAATTTTAGATGTTTCGGGACTCAATTTGGGGAAAATTTTGCATTAGGGACCTAAATGTAAATAATTGAAAAGTTTGGGCATTTTGTTCATACCTGAAGAATGAAGGCTATTATGCCAAATGTTAATAAACGAGAATGTTCAAATCGTGTAGGAACACGAAGGACCGTAACGTCAGCAAGAATAAGCTCGCGTGGAGGAAAAAAGCCAATTTATAGGTAATACACTACAAATATCAAGTGACTGGGATTATTCACATCATACCCGGTTGGGATGAAAAGCATCTTGAAAATGAAAATCCACTACTATGTGGAATTTTAACATCACACCTGGATGGGGGGATGTGAGAACTACGTGAAAAAACTACTTACCAGCTATAAGTAGATAATAACAAGTTGGTATGATGAACTTCCTAGAAGGAAGTGGAAAACCCTGTTATCGGTTATAAGCAGAGATGTCCTCACACCCCGGTTGGTGTGATGGATAACTGGAAAGTTATTTTTGTCAGAAGTGCTCTCCCCTAACTATGCCACTACTTAAACATTTTAGGAGATCTTATTGATGAGAGCTCAAATAGCTCAGATAGGGCAGAGGCCTCGATTTTAGAACATTAGGTCTACAATGCCCGATTTTGAAAATCTCGTACATTGGGTCCAGGGCCACTTAGCACAAGTAAGAGCTCATAAACAAACATGAGATTAAGCCATGAAAATTTTAATGAATGATGTGATTTGGCCATGGTACCAAGATAGGACTGACATACTCGATGGACTAGTGGTAGTGCGACAAGACAGGTCGATGGACCAATCGAGACAAACAACCGCAACTCGAGTTGAGGGTCGGGGTTGTTAGACTAGTGGCACCAAAGATTAATGACTTATATGGAAAATTATTGTTTGTGCATGCACTGAAGTTCGGGACCATCAAGACACCCAAGAGGGGTAGTGATGTGTCCTAGGGGCTATTGGACGACATGGTGGAGATAATGGCAATTCGTCATGCCAGCAGTTAGGGAAGCTCAATGTAGATTCATGCGCATGAAACTGGGATGGGGTCGGGATAAGGTCTCCATACTCATATGGACAAGAAGTATTTTAGGTTTAAGGGTAGGGCGTCAAAGATGTTCACTCAAACTTTGGGTAGAAGTGAGAGACTTCTATGAGGGTGGATGGTAAAGACGCTCCGATCCACAAGTGGGTGCAGTCGGTGTAACTGCATCTCGCGAATGTTTGTGAACCCTTCCTGATGAAGGCTATGTTTTGTTTGTGAAACACACCTAATATGGAAATGGGAAAGAGGTTATGAAAACTGTGGAAAGGATTTGAGAATCCTTGGAAATGAATTACTTAACCTTGGAAAAATGTTTTGATAAATCGCAATTTGAAGAAAATCATTTTTAATGAAATGAGGAGTCTGGCACACTCCAATTAAAACTGATTTTGTGAAAACTCTCACCCAACACCCATTCACTGAGTTGTCGAACTCACCCCCTCCCTTTACCCCATTTTCAGGTAACCAAGGAAAAACCCACCTAAAGTTGAACCTATAAGACATGTATGTAAGATTAATATATTTAGTTTTGAATAATGTTATTCTAGTAAAGGTAATAGGTGAAAAAGTATGTCTTACTCCCCATGGCTTAGGGAAGGGGAAAACCTTTAATAAACTGTGAGAGTGATGGGTTATTCACAGGGATCTGATCAAACTGGGTCGGGGCGTGACAATAATAGCTATGAGGCCAATATTCAGATGGCTTATTATGAGGCCCTTTATGGATGACCATGTTGTACCCCTTAATTTTGGGAAGAAATGGCAGAAAGGGCAGAACTAATTGAAGACGTCATAGAAAAGATCAAGTTAATTAGGAGTTGCCTTAAGGCCACTCAGGACATGAAAAAGAGTTAGGTTGACCATCGAAGGAAAGATTTGGAGTTTGAGATGGGAGATCAAGTATTTCTAAAGGTATCCCCGTGGAGTGGAATACATAGGTTTCAACAATGAGGAAAATTGAAATTGAGGTATATTAGTCCTTATCCCATTATCCAAAGGATAGGACCGGTGGCCTATGAATTGGAACTACCTCCAGACCTGCCGGGAATACACGATGTATTCCACATTTCAGTACTTTGGAAGTACCAACCTGAACCGAGCCAAGTGTTGGACTGACCTCCCCCAGAACTAGAAGAGAATTTGACCTTTCAAAAGAAACCAATACAAATCCTCGACCGGAGGGATAAGAATTTGAGGAATAAGAAAATTACTTTGGTCAAGGATCTTTGGCAAAACGAACCCGTGCAAGAAGAGACGTGGGAAATTGAAAGTGTAATGAGGGAAGGTTACCCTCAATTATTTAACATGTAACTATTTTGGGGACAAAACCCCTAAATGGAGGGGAGAGTTGTAAACCCCTTCCTTTGACAATAAGAAAATCGAGAAAAGAACCGGTCATTTCTAAAGAAAAAACTAAATCATCTTATAAACTGAAACCGATAGAGAAATGGAAAACTACACAATTTATGACCTAAAAAGTCATAACAGTCATGAGAAAGACTTTCAGGTGAATTGGAGGTGAAAACCAAACTGGTTTAGTTGAATTAGACCTAAACCGAATTGAACCGGTTTGAACCACTATTGAACTTATTCCTAAATTTATTTTTCTAGGTAACTTAGAAAATTCAATTTGAGAATTGATACCACCATTTGATAGAGAATGAATTTAGATGAATTAAAAAAATTTTAATTTTAAAAAACTCGGTCAAATCGGGCATGAATCGGCTAGTTTAAGCGTTAAACTCGGTTCAGAACAGTGTCGTCTTCTTCCTTCAAATGACAGCACTGTTCACTCGCCGAAAAATCGAGCAGCGCCGACGAAGATGAAAAGTCTCCAGCCAAGGAGTTTTTAGCAATGAATGACTGCCATTAACGCACCAATCAGATGGCCAAGAAGTCCATGAGCTTCCTATATAAAGAACCCCTCTTCATACATAATCCACACACCTGAAAACTCCACTATCTCCCTACTGCTCCATTTTCTAGTGATGCTTGAACTAGAGCTCTGACTTGGGCATATTTCTGAGCCAAATAAGGTGAGGTTAGGTTCTTTAGATTCGGGGAGAAGTCAGCTACATGACGGTAGCCTCCATTTGCTCTGAGAATCACCGGAGAAATGCCAGCATGAGAGAATAGTGAAGTAGCTTTGGTGAACCAAAGTTGCCCGATTTTGGTCGAGCTGAAAATGGCCAATTTGAGCTTTCCGCAGGCAAAACCATGCTTTTCTGACACTTCCACATCCCTCATACAACTAAATTAGAGTAGAAAGGTAAGCCAATTTGGCTCCCCTCTATAATTTCTGATCAGTGTTAGAAAGAGAACCTGTGAATCATCACTGACCTAATTATCCATCAATTCAACATGAATTGATGCAATTCTTGATCCTAGGTGGAACCTTGGGACAAGAGCTATCTGCTCAGATTGAAAGCTCGAATCTCTGTGCCCCCAATGGAAAGCTTTCGAAGATTTCTCTCTATACGTCCAATTTTCCAACGAACCTCCGTTTGAGCTCGTTCCGGTGTCAATTCATGCGATTCAAAGTGCAATTGAATCGTATGAATACGTGGAAACTCAAATCTACCTTTAATTTCAACAATTAATTTTGATTGACCAGTCAATTTGATGAAATCAAATCTGGTCAGGTTGAAATTGGGGAAATTTTGGGAATTTTAAAAATTCGAGGGACTAAAGTGGATGGGCTTCTATCTAGGTGGCAGGTAAAGTCGCTCTGACGCCACAAGTGGGTGTAGTGGACATGATGCCCTGCGAATATGTGGTCCCTTCTTGATGATGGGTGTGCGTTGATTGTTAAACACACCGACTGTGGTAAATGAGGAATATTGCTTTTGAAAACCAAGAAATTGAGGAAAATGGTTTTTTTAAGAAATTAAGGAGTGTGGCACACTCCAATTCAAATTATTTTTTTGAAAATCAAGTTTTAAACACCCATTCACTGAGTTGTCGAACTCACCCCCTCCCTTATACCCCCTATTTAAGTAAACAAGGGAAAACCTACATAAAGACCTCCAGTTATCTACACCTACAAGACAGGTATGTAAGTTAAAATTTTATGCAGTTTAGATTAATGTTATTATAGGAAAGGTAAAGGTTTAAAGGATGCCTTACTCCTCATTGTTTAAAGAAGGGAAAAACCCTTAATAAGTTGGAAGAGTGGCAGGTTGGTCACGGGGATCCGACCAACCTGGGTCGGGGCGTGACAACACACCTCTATTATGAAGGTTTGAATACCCTATCATATCATGACTCTACTATTCCCGTGATTTTTTTAACCATGTTTTTCCAGGAGCCCTCGCAAGGGAATTATTCCAAAAAGTTCAAAATTTAAGTTGTAGTTTTCATAGGTTACACAGTTCTGAGCCTTGGTCCCGCTTGTGTTACCTTGGTGAAGGTACTCGCCTCTATAATGTCGGGAGGATTGGCGAGGGGTTCATGGGTCCTTAGCTATGGGTTTTGGTCCGAGGCATGACAACCCTTTCGAGTGGTCTCATAGCGAGATTTTTCAAAAACCAAAAGTTTAAAAACCAGACCATTTTAAAGAAATGCAAATAGGAATAGTCATGATAGGGCTTATCTTGAAAATATTACAAAAGAGAGAACGCTCATATACTAATTTAAAATTCTACCTTTCCCCAGAAATGGAGCACACTAACGAGTCGGTGGGTAGACCCAACTAATGATAACTGAGGAATAGTCAGTAGATGTTCCATCTAGGAACTTGAATGTAAAGACACAAACTCTAGCATACTTATAAGGGAGCACATGGTAGACATGGCACTGACCGTAGTCCCAGTTCCCACAGCAGCTCCAACTGTGGAAGTACCAGACTTAACACCACCTTAGGTAGGAGCACCAACTCTAACTAGTGAACCACAGAGGTTCAATGTATCCCATAACTTCAAAGACTTAAGGCATCTAGGGTGTGCCACCTTCGCAGGAGAAAGGGACGTTGTCACCGCCATGGATTGGTTAAGGACAACCAAGAAGTACCTGGCTATGGTCGATGTGAAACCTGTCCTATCAGACCAAGGAAAATCAGGAAAAGGATTGGTGACTCACATAAGGAAAATTGAACCACTTTATGAACCAAAAAATGGTAAAAAAAAGGGGGTTAAAGGGGGAAATTTTAAACTCCCAAGTGACCAAAAATTTATAAAAATCATGGGGAAGAACCATGAGCCAAATTGGATGAGAAAATAGGACTGGTTCAGGGTGAACCCGACATAAAATGGATTAAACCAGGGTAAATCGGTTCAATAATTTATTTTTTTAGGTGACTTAAAAAGATCAATTTGGAAAATTGAGGCAACCATTAAATAGAAAATTAATTTAGATCAATTTAGAAATTTTTAATTTTGAGAAAACTGGTCGAATCAGGCCTAAACCAGTCAATTTTCATTTTCAGGTCATTAGACCTGGTCGGAACAGTGTCATCTTCCTCCTCCGTCCAATGACACTGTTCATCGAGAAAAGATTTTCTTTCCTTTTCCAGTGAAAGAAATTTGCTCCGATTTAGGTAATTTTAGATTAGGATGAGCGTGACTAGTATGGAAACTGGTAGGGAAAGGGTCCCCGAGCTCCCTATATAAAGAGTTCCCCATCGTTCACCCTCCACACACCTGAATTCTCCTCTCCCTCTAAAGTGCTTAGTTTTTTGGTGAAGCTCAAACCAAAGCTCCAACTTGGGCACTTCCTTTGGCCTTAAAAGATAAATTCAGGTCCTACAAACTCGGAAGGAAGCTTTCTACGATCTAATCAAGCTTTGAATCACCAAGTTTGACCCCAAAATGAGCTCAAACGAAGCTTCGCTGGAAAAGGATGCTTCCAAAGCTTACCAATGGGGTGCGGTGTTAAGAGTTTTGGATTTGGGAAGTTTGCACTCATTGTGGTGGTCCTTCAAGGATCAATGGTGGACCTAATTCACATCCTCGGTAGTGGGATTTTGGTCAGTGAAATCGGGAACTTTCTCTATCCCAAACTAAGTTGCTCCAATGAGTGGAGGCTAAGTTTACATATGTGGAAGCTTCAGGGGAGTCGGTGGTCGGTTGGGAGGACTCGTGGGAGGGTTAGTTTGGCCGTAGAATGTTAGAGGTGGCCGGAATTGGGCTCGATCAAAATGTGCTACTTTGAGTCCTTTAGAGTAGCATCACTATTTCAGAGGTTGAGGAAAAGCCTGATGCTGGAGCTCTAGTTTGCACCTCGCCAAAAAACTAACTACCTCTCCTTCTTCGTTCACTAGTTAAATGAGAAATATGAGGGGAGGGGTGCTCTTTATATAGGGAGCTCAGCAATTGTCGGGCTACCGACCGTAATAGGAATCATCCCCTAACTCGAACACCAACGCTCACACCAAAGCTGTCACGCCCCGACCCGGTTTGGTTGGATCCCCGTGATCAACCCGCCACTCTCCCGGTTTATTAAAGGGTTTCCCCTTATTATAAATCCTAAAGAGTAAGGCATCCTTTAAACTTGCACTATTTCCTGGAATAGCATAATCACAACTCCATGAAATTTTAAACTTAACATACCTGTCTTACAAGCATCTTAGTTGATGGTCTTTAAGGGTAGGCTTTCCGGGATTTCCTGAAAGGGTTTTTTTAGGGTTCTTAGTTGATGGTCTTTAAAGGTTTTTTATAAGGGAGGGAGTGAGTACGACTACTTAGTGAAAGGGTTTTCAAAGATCTATTTTTTAATTTTTAAGAAAAACATTTATATGGAGTGTGTCAGACTCCTTTTTTTTTTAAAATCTCTTCATTTAAAAATTCAGGTTTTTCCATCATTTCTTAGTTATCACGGTGTGTCATCACCCAACACACATCCTTCATCATGAAGGTTACTCACATTCGTAGGTTAGTATGACTACTGAACCTGCTAGTGGCTTTGGAGCGACTTATTCGGCCACCCAGATAGAAGCACAACCACTTCTATCCTGGGAATGAGTGGAAGTACGCGACATCCGACCCTCAATGTCGAAATCACTTTTTCATGTCCATATGAGGACAAAGACCTCATCCTGTCCCCACCCTAGTCTCATGTGCTTGGTGCTACTCCAAATTTCGCACAGACACCTGGAACAACGATCTACCCTTATACTCACCAGGTCGTCTAGGGCCCTTATGACACATCACTACCCCTCATGGGCGTCTTGATATTCCCATACTCATGGTGCATGCACAAACAAAGTTTTCTTAAATTACCATGTAATATGTGGTGACATTTGTCCCAACGGTCCCGACCTTCAACTCAACTTGTAGCTGTTTGTCTTGACCGGTCCAGAGACCGGTCATGTCGCACTGCTACTAGTTGATTGAGTATGTCAGACTTGCCATGGTACCATGACCAAACAATTCACTTATTGAGTTTTAATGGCACATATATATATATCATGTTCTTTTACGAGCTCTTGCTCGTGTCCATTGGCCTATGGCCCACTATTCGAGTTTTTCAAAAACTGGGCATTCTAGCCCTCAAGTTCCAAAACCGAGGCCCCTGACCTATAAGAGCTATTCGAGCTCCCATCAAGAAGGTCTCCCAAATAGTTTAAGCATTAGCACACAGTTAGGGGAGAACACTTCTGACAAAAATAGGTTTTTACTATCCATTATACCGACCAGTATAAGGACATCTCTGTTCATAACCGATGAACAGGTTTTCAACTTCATTCGAAGAAGTCTCATCATACCAATCGGGTATGATCTACTTACAACCTGTAAGTAGTTTTTCCGCATAACTTTCACATCACTTTCTCTAAGAAGTGATGATTAAAAATACCACTAAGCAGTGGGTTTTTATACCGAGGTACTTATCATCCCCAACCTGGTATGATACATAATCCCACTCACCCGATAGTGCAGTGAAATTCCACTTAGTCGGGTTCTGTCCTTAGCAAGCTGGACCTCAACTATTGTTCTCGATGTCTCATTCTCCTACATGAAATGAACATAAATGTTCATTATTCTTTGGCCTAATAGCCCTCATTCGTTCCAAATGAATGAGAAAACCCAACTTTACATATATTTGCCATTAGGTCCCTAAAGTTATTTTTCTTTAACTTTAAGTCCATATTGCCAGGTTTTTCCTAAATTTGAGTCCCGAAACTTTTAAAATTAATCTTAGGACCTCAAATTATTTAATTTCGCACAAAGGGGGTTAATTTCCCAAATTTTCAATTTGGTCCCCCAACTTTTCCAAAATTACCATTTTGCCTTTCCTTTACAAAAATGGTACGTTTTGCCCCAAAAATTCCAAAATTCCTCAATTGGTCCCCCAATATCATTTTCATGCACAATTGACCCTCAATTTCATAAAATTGTATTTTGGTCCTTTGAATTTCGAAAATCCCCAATTTTCCACCCAATTTCAACTCTTTAGCACAACTAAATTTGATTTTATCAAATTGACCGATCAAACACCTATACTTGTTGAAATTGAAGTTAAAATTGAGTTCCTCCATCTTCTTACAATTCAATAGCACTTTGAATTGCAAGTTTTGACGCTGGAACGAGCTCAAATGGAGCTTCGCTAGAAAACGGACTGTAGAGAGAGAAAGCTTCGATTACTCACCGGGGAGGGCATGGCAGTCCGAGCTTTCAATATGGGCAGATAGCTCTCATCCTAAGGTTCATCCGAGAATCAAGAATTGCATCAATTGATGCCAAATTGAGTTAGAATTTTATCATTGAAATTATACCAGTTCTCTCTCTAGCACCGGCCGAATTGACTAACCTTTCAGTCCTAATTCAGCCATGGGAGGGCTGAGTGTTGGGAAGGCTTGGTTTGGCCTGAGGTGGGCTCGAAATGGCCGATTTCAACTCGGCCGAAATAGGGCAGCTTTGGTCCATCGGAGCTGCTTCACTGTTTCATCACGCCGACGACCCTCGGAGTGAACGACGACTACCGACGTGTAGCTGACTTCTCCCCAGTTGTAAATAACCTGACCTCACCTTGTTTGGCTCAGAAAAGACACCATGTCGGAGCTCTGGTTCGAGCTTCACCAAAAAATAGAGCAGTTGAGAGAGAACGGAGTTTTTAGGTGTGGAGAGGATGAATGGGGAGGGGCTCTTTATATAGGGAGCTTGGAGACCCATTGGCCGTCTATTTGGCACCGTTATGACTGACATTGATGACCTGAAATGCCCTGAATAGAAGTGTTTATTCTTCATCAGCGTTTCTTCAGTTTCTTGACCAGTGATTAGTGTTGTCATTCTAAGGAAGAAGATGACACTGTTCAAAACCGGACCGTACTGGTCTGAACCGGGTTCAAAGCTTAAACCGACAGGTTCACCCCCCATTAAATCAAGTTTTTCAAATATAAAAATTTCTAAATTCATCTAAACCCATTCTCTATGCAATGGTGGCCTCAAATCTCTAAATTGAATTATTTAAGCCACCTAGAAAAATGAATTTATGATTTGGTTCAATAGTGGTTCAAACCGGTCCGAACCGGTTCAGATCTAGTTCACCTGAACCAGTTTGGTTTTCATCCCCATTTCCTTCACAAGTCCATTTCCATGTCTTTTGTGACTCCTTGGGTCACTTAGGGTCCATAAAATTCCTGGTTTACCATCTCTTTATCAATTTCGGTTCATAAATTGACTCGATCCTTAAACCGGTTCAATCTGGTTCGGGTCCGGTTCACCCGAACCGGTCTGGTTTTTCTCTCCCACTTTGTTCTAAGTTTCCTTCCAAAGGTTTATGAATTTCTTTGGAGTACAATGGAGTTGAATTCCTTTGTTTTGCTCAATCTCTATTGATTCCGGTTCATGAACCAACCCGATCTTGTTGGACCCAGTTCATCCAAACCAATCTAATTTTCCTCTTCCAATTCATCCTAAGATTCTTTTCCATAGTATTTTGAACCCTTTGTATCACCTGGGAGTTGTAATTTCCTAAGTTGCCCATTAACAATTATCAGGTTTATGAACCGGTTCAATTTTCTCATTTGGTTTGACCTGTTCTCTTCCCGGTTTTCCTTAGATAAAAAGGGTAGGGTTTACAAAAACTTTTCCTAGGTCGTCAGAGACTTAGCTTGTAAACCCCACCCTTTTGAGTAAAGGAAAACTCAGAAAAGAACCAGTCAAACCGAGTGAGAAAACTGAACCAGTTCACAAATCCGATTTATCAGGAAAAGGGCAATTTGGGAAATTTACAAATCCCGAGAGACCCAAAGAGTTCATAAAACCGTGGAAAAGAACCTTAGGACAATTTGGGAGAGAAAAACTAGATCGGTTCAAATGAATCGGATCTACCAAGATTAAACCAGTTTATGAACTAAGTTGGTTCATTGAAAACTTCATTCTCTCTCAACTGCTCCAATTTCTGATGAAGCTCGAACCACAGATCCGACTTAGGCGTTTTTCTGAGCCAAATAGAATTGGGGAGAAGTCAGCTACATGCCCGTTGTCTCCATTTGCTATGAGAGTCACCGGAGAAATGCCGGCGTGATAGAATAGTGAAGCTGTCCTATATTGGCCGAGCTGAAATCGGCCAATTCGAGCCCTTCTCAGGCCACACCAAGCTCTTCTAACACCTCCTTAGACCTCTTACAACCGAATTAGAACTGAAAGGTAAGCTAATTCAGCTCCCCTCTACAATTTTCGACTGATGCTAGAGAGAGAACCGACAGAATTTCAATGATAGAATTGTCACCTGATTCGACATCAATTAATGCAATTCTTGATCCTAGGAGTAACCTCAGGAGGAGAGCTATCTGCCCAGATTGGAAGCTTAGACCGTCATGCCCCCGACGGTGAGTAATTGAAGCTTTCTCTCTTTACGTTCTGTTTTTTGACGAAGCTCCATTTGAGCTTGTTCTGACATCAAAACTTACGATTCAAAGTGCTATTGAATCGTATGAAGATGTAGAAACACAAATTTAACTTCAATTTCAACAATTATAAGTGTTTTATCGATTAATTTGATTAAATCAAATTAGACTATTTTATAAAGTTGAAATTGGGAAAAATTAGGGATTTTAAAAAATTTGAAAGACCAAAATGCAATTTTATAAAATTGAGGGTCAATTGGGCATAATAAGAGTGTTAGGGTACCAATTGAGCAATTTTAGAATTTTTGGGGTAAAACTTACCATTTTTGTAAAGGAAGGGCAAAATGGTAATTTTGGAAAATTTGGGGGCCAAATTGGGGATTTGGGAAACTTGAACCCCTTTTATGAAATTAAGTAAATTGTGGTCCCAAAGGAAATCGTTAAAAGTTTTGGGACTCAATTTGGGGAAAAACCGACAATTGGGGGCCTAAAGTAAAAGGAAAAATAACTTTAGGGACCAATTTGCAAATATTTAAAAAGTTGAGAATTTAGTCATTTATACTGAATAAAGGTGATTAAGCCCAATGATAATGAACAACAATATTCATTTCATGTAGGACCATGAGACATCAGGAACGCCAGCTCGCTAGGGACAAAAAATGACAAAATGGAATTTCACTGCTCGATCGGGTGAGTGGGATTTATATATCATACCCGGCTAGGATGATAAGTACCTCGGAAATGAAAACCCACTACTAAGTAGTATTTTAAACATCACAACTTAGAGGAGTGATGTGAAAATGTTGTGGAAAAACTATTTACCGGTTGTAAGTAGATCATACCCGGTTGGTATGAAGAAAACTTTCTTAGAGGAAGTGGAAAACCTGTTCATCGGTTATGAGCGGAGATGTCATCATACTCGTTTGGTATCACAGACAGTTGTAAATATATTTTTTTCGGAAATGCTCTCCCTTAATCGTGTTCCATTGCTTAAATCATTTGGGAGACCTTCTTGACAGGAGCTCGAATAGCTTTGTTAGGGCGAAGGCCTTGGTTTTGGAATTTGGGGTCTATTATGCCCAATTTTGAAAATCTCAAATAGTCGGCCATAGGCCAGTTGGCACGACCAGGTGCTCGTAAACAAACATGAATTTATATGCCATGAAAACTTGAGTAATTGAATTGTTTGGCCATGGTACCAAGACAGGACCGACTCAGTCAACTAGCGGCAGTGCGACATGATAGGTCTCCGGTCTAGTCAAGACAAACAGTTGCAGGTTGAGTTGAGGATCGGGGCCGTTGGACTAGTGACACAACAGATTATATGGCATGGTGTGAAAATACTGATTGTGCATGCACTATGTTTATGAGACCTTCAAGATGCCCAAGAGGGGCAGTTATGTGTCCTAGGGCCTTGGACGACCTGGTGGATATAAGGGTTGTTAATCATACTAGGAGGCCTTATGAAGCTCGACGGAGTTTCAAGCACATGAGACTGGGATGGGGTCGGGATGAGGTCTCTATCCTCATACGGACACAGAGAATTGTTATGGGATTGAGGGTTGGATGTCATGAACATCCACTCATTCTCAAGGTAGAAGTGGGCGTGCTTCTATCTAGGTGGCCGGTAAAGTCGCTCCGACACCACAAGTGGGTTCAATGGATGTATTGGTCTGCAATTGTGTGTTTAACCTTCATGATAAAGGATGTGTGTTGGGTGATGACACACCATGATTAATAAGAAATGGTGATAAAAACCGAAATCTGAAATGAAAGGTTTTTGAAAGAGAATAAGGAGTCTGGCACACTCCGGATTAAACATTTTTCCTAAAATATAAGTTTTGAAAACCCATTCACTAAGTCGTTGTACTCACCCCCTTCCTTACATCCCTTTTAGGAAATCCCATAAAACCTACCCCCAAGGACCATCAACGAATATGCTTGTGAGACAGGTATGATCAGTGTAAAATTTTATGCAAATTTCATTTATGTTATTCCAGGAAAGGTACAAGTTTAAAGGATGCCTTACTATTCACGGTTTATAAACAAGGGGCAATACTTAGTAAACCGGGAGAGTGGGGGGATTATCATGGGGATCCGACCAAATCAGGTCGGGATGTGACAACTTGAGTGATATCAGTACATGTTTCCTCGAATACATAATAAAAACTAGAAAATATAGTAAATAATAGGATTCATTTTAAAATTTATCAGATTGCTTCTAGGAAAGGAACCAAGAAAACTATAAATAACTCTGCTCAACACCCTGTCCTTGTAAGAAGACAAACCTAGAAGCTTCCTAATGCTTGAGACATAGTAGAAGCCCAAAGGACCAAATGGGGAAGTATCCAGTACCACCAAGGAGTACGGTGCCAGGACATGTAAGGATCACAATTCTATGTACAAAGGGTGCCAAGCTTGCCAGGAATACCAGTACGAACGTATACTCTTACCAAGGAGGATACTTACCAAGAAAACTGTAGCTTCCTATCTACCCTGTGATTACTTTTTGTAATAGGGCTAAAACCCCAATATTTTGTGTCACTCTATTAATGAAGTACTCAAAATTCTATCTCCTAATGATGTGATCTTGCTAGGAAGATGGCCCCAAGGAAAGTAACCAAACAAACCCACACTACTATAGAAACTAGGGAAGAATTCCATTTCAGTTAAGGAAATTGAATCAATGAATTAAGAAACCTAGGAGGACTCTTAGAATAACCCTTTAGCAAAGGAGACTCAACAAGAAAACTATCAAGGTGTTCAGACTCTAGGACGGCAAAGCACCAAACCATCAACAACCCTAAAAAGGCTCCGCAATACTCGAAGTAAAGGAGGAACCACAATGATTCACACCCGGGAATAACCATTTCATATGTGAAAGACAGGGACACTATGTGAAGAATTTCCCAACTCTACTAAAGACAAACACCAAGACAATCTGTTATAGGTGTAGGGAAGATAGGAAAGGTAAAGAAGAACTATCCCACACCTCATAGATTTAGGGCAATACTTTCTGAAAAGTCACAAAAGATAGTAAGGACTGGTGACTATAACCATGAGGCAGTTAACGAATTGGCCTTTGAGAGAATCATGGAATTAAACCACGACAAAGAAGGGAAAAGTAAAAAGGCCAAAACATTGGAAAAGAAGGACGAAGAAAAATCCTTAAAGAAATCAATGGCCAAGACCAGATTTACAATTTAAAAGTTTTTGAGATAGTTAAGTGAGCCTCATGAAGGATGATTAAGAGATTTTGAAAACTAGGTGAATGTGAGCTCTCCCCAAAAGGAACTAGACATGTACTGGGGTACGAGTGATAATGAGGATGGAGTACGAATGATGTACCCGTAGGATCTTAAGAGTAAAGGTAAGCATGAAAGAATGGCATCAAGGGACATCATTTAAAGTTAGGTTCCTTCAAAGATGAATTACGAGAGAAAAGGGTAAGAATCCTCCGAAATGAGGAAACCCTAAGAAAGGATACATGACCTAATGAAGATGAAATGGAACCAGGTGATGAGAGATGAGGAGACGAATTTGCAAATAAAATGCATGTTAAGGTGAAAGGAACCCATGGAAGCATATTAAGAGAATCTAAAGAGTAAGTTAAACTCAAAAAAAGGGTAAGTCGGAAGATAACATCAAAAGATGTCGTACGAGTAAGAAATGGGTGGACTGCCCATAATAAGGGAATAGAGTAAAGCACATCTAAGAAATCTTAGAGAGGTAAGTTCTCTAATTAAGAAATGGGAATTTTAAGATAATGAAAGATTAATGATGGGCAAATACCCAATATAAAATGGAGTGTGAAGAAAGGAAGAAAGAAATATTCAAGGAATGGTAAGAAGGTTGAGCATGTAGCTCTTAAGGATAAAATCTCTACTTTGAGGGACATAGTAGAGAATGAAACTGTAAAAAGGGAACTCCCTGGACAAAATAATAGACAAATAGATCGAAAGGGATCAAATGGGAATAATGAGTTATGAAATTATTATGAACAAGTAAGAGTGAATTAAGGACAAAGGAAAATCCTTGAGTAAAGGATGTCACTGGGAATGAGGACAGACCTAAGAAAGGAAGAATCCCAGCATGTCGGTAAACCATCTGGAAACCCAATAATTGGAACCGGAAATCCCTAACAAAGAAGTTGGAAAAGGACAAGCGAGTAAGAAAAACTGACATGGTTATGTAAGACAAGTTGCCAAGGTAAGATGGATGAGTGAATAAACGGTAAAGGTAGTCGGGAATGTACTATCAGGCGAAGTTATACAACCCCTAGAAGGTTGGAAGGTTGGGAACACCCGGTAAAGAAGTGTTCTAAAATTTTAATGGTCAAGGACAGATTCTGGAGCATTATCGTGTTGTAAGGGACAACAAGCCCAACTGCCCATGGAAGGATATGACTCAAGTAAGAAAGAGTCAATCAGTAAGCATAACAGGGTCAAACATAATCTTGATCGAAGGTGTAACCAATGACGGACGATGGATGGGTCAAATTAGGATGAAGGAATGATTGGGCACCTTGGAACTCCCAATCCTGGAATCTTCAGTAAGAACCCAAAAGGGAAGAATCTTGCCCAAAGTAAAGGGAGATGCGAACCTAGAGAGATACCTTTGGACTCCCGGGCTAGACATACTAGTCATGATAAAACTCCATGGAAGGAGTAAACAATAAAAAGGAAAAGAAATTCCTTAAGTGCGTGATTTAAAAGAGCTAAGTGAAAGAACAACCAAAGTTGGCATGTTAATCCAATCCCAAATTAACATTAAGGGAAATTAGTTTTGATGCAAATGACGTTGATTTATTTTTGGGGACTAAACTCCTAAAAGGAGGGGAGAGTTGTAAACCCCGCCCTTTTGAGTTATGGATAACCGGGAAAAGAACCGGTCAAACCTAGTGGAAAAATTGAACAGGTTCACAAACTCGATTTATCAGGAAAAGGGCAATTTGGGAAATTTACAACTCCCGAGTGACCCAAAGAGTTCATACCATGGAATAGAACCTTAGGACAAATTGGAAGAGAAAAACTAGACCGGTTCTTAGATCCAACTGGATTAAACCGGTTTATGAACTAAGTCGGTTCATGAACCGGAAGCGATAGAGAAAGGGCAAACCAGGAAAATTATGGATCTCGAGTGAACTAAATAGTCACAAAAGTTAAGAAAAAGGACTTTAGGATGAATTGGAGATGAAAACCAAACCGGTTCAGGTGAACCGGTTTGGACCGGTTTAAACCCCTATTGAACCAAATGCTAAATTCATTTTTCTAGGTGGCTTAAAAAATTCAAATTTGAGATTTGAGGCCACCATTGGATAGAAAATGAATTTAGATAAATTTAGAAATTTTTAGATTTGAAAATTTTGGTCGAATTGGGGGTGAACCGGCCAGTTTAAGCTTTGAACCCGGTTCAGAATAGTTTCGTCTTCTTCCTTCAAATGACAGCACTATTCACTCACTAGAAAATTGCGCAGCGCTATTGAAGCTGAAAAGTCTTTGGCCAGGAAGTTTCAGGAAATGAATGACCACCATTATGGCACCAATCAGATAGCTAGGAAGTCACTGAGCTTTCTATATAAAGAACCCCTCCATATTCATCCTCTCTAAACCTGAAAACTCCATTCTCTCTCAACTGCTCCAATTTCTGGTAAATCTTTAACTAAAGCTCTAACTTGGGCACTTTTCTAAGCCAAACAAGGTGAGGTCGGGTTCTTTAGAACCGGGGAGAAGTCAGCTAAACGCTTGTAGTCTCTATTTGCTCCAAGAGTCGCCAGAGAAACACCAGTGTGATAGAATAGTGAAGCAGCTCCGGCGGACCGAAACTATCCTATTTTGGCTAGGCTAAAATCGGCCAATTCAAGCCCTTCTCATGCAAACCAAGCTCTCCTAACACCTCCTCAGCCCTCCTACGTTCAAATTAGAACTGATAGGTAAGCCAATTCGGCTCCCCTGTACAATTTCCGACCGGTGCTAGAGAGAGAACCGACAAAATTTCAATGATAAAATTCTCACACAATTCGAAATCAATTAATTCAATTTTTTATCCTAGGAGAAACCTCAGAGGAAAGCTATCTACCTAGATTGGAAGCTTAGACCACTACGCCCATGACGGTGAGCAATTGAAGCTTTCTCTCTACATTCTATTTTTTGGCAAAGATCCGTTTGACCTCATTCCGACATCAAAAATTACGATTCAATGTGCTATTGAATCGTATGAAGATGTAGAAACTCAAATTGAACTTCAATTTCAACAATTATAAGTGTTTTATCGATCAATTTAATAAAATCAAATTTAGTTGTGTTAGGAAGTTGAAATTGGGGGAAAATTGGGGATTTCAAAAATTCGAAGAACCAAAATGAAATTTTATAAAATTGAGGGTCAATTGGCATAATAAGAGTGTTAGGGGACCAATTGAGCAATTTTAGAAATTTTGGGGTAAAACTTACCATTTTGTAAAGGAAGGGCAAAATGGTAATTTTTGGAAAATTTGAGGGACAAATTGGGAATTTGTAAAACTTGAACCCCTTTTATGAAATTAAGTAAATTGAGGTTCCAAAAAGAAATTTTAAAAGTTTTGGGACTCAATTTGGGGAAAACTGGCAAATGGGGGCCTAAAGTAAAAGGAAAAATAACTTTAGGGACCAATTTGCAAATATTTGAAAAGTTGAGAATTTATTCATTTATACTGAATGAAGGTGATTAAGCCTAATGATAATGAACAATAATGTTTATTTTGTGTAGGAACTGGAGACATTGGGAACGCCAGCTAAGATTAAGCTCGCTAGGGATGAAAACCAACTAAGTGGAATTTCACTAAACGATCGGGTGAGTGGGATTTTTATATCATACCTGGTTGGGATGATAAGTACCTTGGAAATGAAAACCCACTACTAAGTAGTATTTTAAACATCACAACTTAGAGGAATGTTGTGAAAATTACGCGGAAAAACTACTTACCTGTTGTAAGTAGATCATACCCGGCTGGTATGAAGAAAACTTACTCGGAGGAAGTGCAAAACCCGTTCATCGGTTATGAGCGGAGATGTCCTCATACTCTGTTGGTATGACGGATAGTTGAAAATATATTTTTGTTGGAAGTGCTCTCCCCTGACTGTGTGCCATTGCTTAAACCATTTGGGAGACCTTCTTCACGGGAGCTCGAATAGCTCTGTTAGGCCGGATGCCTAGGTTTTGGAACTTGGGGGCTATTATGCCCAATTTTGAAAATCTCGAACAGTGGGCTCTAGGCCAATTGGCACGAGCAGGAGCTCATAAACAAACATGAATTTTTATGCCATGAAAACTTGACTAATTGAATTGTTTGGCCATGGTACCAAGACAGGACCGACATACCCAATCAACTAGCGGCAGTGCGACATGACAGGTCTCCGGACTAGTCAAGATAAATAGTTGTAGGTTGAGTTGAGGGTTGGGGCTGTTGGACAAGTGGTACAACAAATTATATGGCATGATGTGAAAATATTGATTGTGCATTCACTGTGTTTACAGGACCTTTAAGATGCCCAAGAGAGTTAGTTATGTGTCCTAGGTCCTTGGACGACCTAGTGGATATAAGGGTTGTTAGTCATACCAGGAGGCCTTGTGAAGCTCGATGTAGCTTCAAGTGCACGAGACTGGGGTGGGGTCAGGATGAGGTCTCTGTCCTCATACGGACATGGAGAATTGTTACAGGATTAAGGGTCGGATGTCGCGAACATCCACTCATTCTCAAGGTAGAAGTGGATGTGCTTCTATCTAGGTGGCGGTAAAGTCACTCCGGTGCCACAAGAGGGTCCAATGGATGTATTGGCCTGCGATTGTGTGTTTGACCTTCATGATGAAGTATGTGTGTTGGGTGATGACACACCGTGATTAATAAGAATTGGTGATAAATACCGGAATTTGAAATGAAAGGTTTTTGGAAGAGAATAAGGAGTTTGGCACACTATGAATTAAACATTTTTTCTCAAAGATAAGTTTTGACAACCCATTCAATGAGTTGTTGTACTCACCCCTCCCTTATATCCCTTTCAGGAAATCCCAAAAAGCCTACCCTTAAGGACCATCAACTAATACGTCTGTGAGACAGGTATGATCAGTGTAAAATTTTATGTAGTTTTGATTTATGTTATTCCAGGAAAGGTACAAGTTTAAAGGACACCTTACTCTTCACTGTTTATAAACAAGGGGCAACCCATTGTAAACCGAGATAGTGGCAGGTTGATCACGGGGATCTGACCGGCTCAGAATTGAACCTATATCAGAGCTCTGGTTTGAGCTTCATTAGAAAACTAAGCAACTGAGAGAGAGTGAGCTTTTCAGGTATGGAGAGGACGAATGGAGAGGGGCTCTTTATATAGAGAGCTCGGGGACACGTTGGCCGTCCGTTTGGCACCATTATGATAGGCATTGAAGACCTGAAATGTACCAAACAGAAACATTTCTTTTTTGCTTGCACTGCTTCGATTTTCCGGCGAGTGAACAATGTTGTTATCCTGGGAAAGAAGATGACACTGTTCCGAACCGGACAGGACCGGTCCGAACTGGGTTCAAAGCTTAAACCGGCCGGTTCACCCGAACCGATCTGGTTTTTCTCTCCCACATTGTTCTAAGGTTCCTTCCCAAGGATTTTAATTCTCTTTGAATCATAAGGGATCCATAAGCTTCTTGGTTTACCCATTCTCTATTGGTTCTAGTTCATGAATCAACTCGGTTCATTAACCGGTTCTATCCGGTTCAGACCAAGTTTTCTTGAACTGCTTTAGTCTTTCCTCCTTATTTTGTCCTATGGTTCTTTTCCCAAGTTTATGAACCTTTTTGAGTCACATGGGAGTTAGAATTTGTTTTTTCAAATTTGACCGTCCCCTAACAATCGGTCTTTTATTCCAATTTGGTTTAAAGATTCAATTTTACTGGTTCTTTCCATGGTTTTCTCGTTACTAAAGGATGGGGTTTACATCTCTCCCCTCCTTTTAGAGGTTTTATCCTCAAAACAGTTACATGTTAAATAACTAAGGATAACTATCCCTCATCATAGACTCAGTTTCCCATGTCTCTTCCTGCACGGGTCCGTTCTGCCACAACACCTTGACCATAGGAATTTTCTTGTTCCTCAAATTCTTGTCTCTTCGGTCGATGATTCATACCGGCTTTGTCTGATAAGTCAGGTTCTCTTCTAGTTCCATTGGAGGTCGGTCCAGTACGTGACTAGGATCAGGCTGATATTTTCGATGTACTGAAATGTGGAATACATCATGTATTCTCTACAGATCAGGAGGTAGATCTAATTTATAAGCTACTGATCCTATCATTTGAATAATGGGATATGGGCCATTATATCTTGGTTTCAGCTTTCCTCTTTGCTGAAACCTAAGTATTCCTCTCCATGGAGATACTTTGAGGAATACCTTATCACCCACTTTGAACTCCAGATCTTTCCTTCGATTGTCCGCATAACTCTTCTGCCTATCCTATGCAGTCTTAAGACAACTCCTTATTAATTTATCTTCTTTGTGGCATCCTCTATTATTTCTATTATTTCTAATTTTCTTTCCCCCACTTCTTCCCAAAATAAAGGGGTACAATAAGGTCATCCATAAAGGGCTTCATAGGGAGCCATCTAGATACTAGCCTTATTATTATACACAAACTCCATCAGGCATAAGTATTCCTTCTAGCTTTTATTCATGGTAAGCACACATGCTCTCAGCATGTCTTCCAAAGTTTGGATGGTTCGCTCAGACTGTCCATCTGTCTGAGGGTGAAATGCCGTTCTCATCCAGAGCTTAGTCCACATGGCATTTTGTAAACTTGGCCAAAACCTGGAAGTAAATTTCATATCTCTATCTGATACTATACTCATTGGGACACCATGGAGTCTTATTATTTCCTTCTTGTATAGAACGGCCAGCTGTTCTACTCTGTCCGTCACTTTGGGAGAAAATGAGCTGATTTGGTCAATCTATCCACTATTACCCAAATCGTATCACGACCCTTTTTGGTTATCGGTAGGCCTATGACGAAGTCCATGGTGATGTGCTCCCATTTCCACTTCGGAATTAGTAAGGGTTGTAGTAGTCCTGACGATTTTTGATGCTCTGCTTTTATCTATTGATATGACAAGCATTGGGCTACATATTCCGCAATGTCCCTCTTCATACCCTTTCACCAGTATCCTTGTTTGAGGGTGCGGTACATCTTAGTACTGCCTAGATGCATAGCATACACTGAATCATGTGCATCTTCTAATATTAATCTCTACAACTCCTTATCTTGAGGCACACATACCATACCCTTATAGGTCAGTACTCCGTCACTTCGCATATCGTAGTCCAGTTTCCTTTCTTTGTTAGTTGAATCCAAATAGGACTGAAGTTATTTATCAATCTTTTGTTGCACATTTATATGCTTGGTTAGACTGGGCCTTATTGCAACATTTGCCACCAGGCACTTTTCCTGTTTGTCCATCCTCAGGCTCACTTCCATTCTTCCCAATTGTTGCAACAAAGGTAAGTAGCTTGTCTTGACTTGTGTTGCCTCAGTTTGATACTTGCGACTTAAGGCATCTGCTACCACATTTGCCTTTCTAGGGGTATTCTATCACAAGATCATAATCCTTCACAAATTCTAGCCATCTCCTCTAACAAAGATTTAACTCCTTTTGAGTTAGGAAGTACTTAAGGCTCTTGTGATCTATGTATATCCTGCACTTAACCCCGTAAAGGTAGTGTCACCATATCTTTAGGGCAAACACTATTACAGCTAGTTTCAAGTCGTGAGTTAGGTAATTTCTCTCACGTATCTTCAGTTGTCGCGAGGCATACGCGATAACCTTCCCTTGTTACATTAAAACACATCTCAGTCCTTGTCCAGAGGCATCACTATAGACTGTATACTCTCCCGCATTAGGATCGGGTAAGGAGAGTACTGGTGCATTGTTAGTCGGGTCTTTAACTCCTGGAAAGACTTCTCACAATCCTCATTCCATTTATACTCAACTCCCTTCCTGGTGAGTCGAGTTATAGGAGTTGCTATTTTAGAAAAGTCTTGCACAAACCGCCTATAATATCCTACCAATCCAAAGAAGCTTCTAATTTCCGTAGGATTCCTTGGAGCCTTCCATTATGATATTGCTTCTACCTTGGCTGGATCTACTTTAACTCCATCCTTAGTTACGATGTGCCCCAAGAATACTACTTCTTACAACCAAAATTCACACTTGGAAAACTTTGCATATAATTGGTTTTCTTTCAAGATTTCCAATGTAATTGCCAGATGCACTTTGTGTTCCGACCTGGTTCGTGAGTATATAAGGATATCATCTATGAATATTATCACGAACCTATCCAGATGAGGTTGGAACACACGACTCATTAAATCCATGAAAGCTGCAGGGGCATTCGTCAACCCAAACAACATCACTCTGAATTCATAGTGTCCATATCTGGATCGAAATGTCGTCTTAGGGATGTCCTCTTCTCTAATCCTTAGGTGGTGGTAACCTAATAGAAGATCTATTTTTGAGAAGTAGGCTGCTCCTTTTAATTGATCAAACAAATCATCTATCCTTGGAAGTGGGTATCGGTTCTTGATGGTGACTTGATTTAGCTTCATGTAGTCAATACATAGTCTCATACTCCCGTCCTTTTTCTTTACGAACAAAATAGGAGCACCCCATGGAGACTGACTTGGATGTATGAAATCCTTTTCCAATAATTTGTCCAATTGTTCCTTTAATTCTTTCAGCTCTACCGGAGCCATACGATATGGGGCTTGGGATAAGGGGTTTGTTCCTGGGGTTATCTCTATAGTAAACTCTACTTGGCGACTTGGAGGTAGTCTAGGTAGCTCTTCTGGAAAAACTTTTGGATAATGCCTGTCTACCAGAATGTCTTCTAGTTTCTTTTCTTCAAAATCTTCATTTACAACCATGGCTAGAAAGATTGTACAAACTTTTTGTATCATCTTTTGAACCTTCAGGTGGGACACCAATTGTACTTCACTTTTCCTTTTATCTCCCTGGAACTTTAGTCCCTTAGTCTTGGAAGTATGGAAAGTTATTGTCTTCCTTCTATAGTCCATCCTTGCTTGATGATTGCTCAACCAGTACATCCCCAAAATTACTTCCACTTCTCTTAGAGGTAATGGGATCAAGTTAGCTTCAAGTTTGATTCCTCCAATTTCTATCTCACATCCCTTTAATTGTTTATTCCTGTTCAGACCTTCTCCTAAGGGTGTAAGGACATTAAGGCTTTGTACTAGCGGAGTGAGCTCTACGGGTACCTTAGAAACCAACTCTTCCTTGATAAATGATCGCTCTGCTCCAGAGTCAAAAAGAGCATAAACTGGTTGTCCCCACAGTTGTATATACCCTAATTTAAGGAACGTATGTTTTAGAAGGAATTCTCTTTATTAAATCAAAAGATGCTTAATTTACATGACTCTTTTGGACTAGTTGGTAGGGTTTTGGGATGTACCCACTGTAGTGCTAGGGTCTCCTCTAGCCTCCTCCTAAGTGAGGTTGTATACTCTAGCCGATACTCTTGTTGTAGCTTCTGGTCCGGGGTTCCTAGAGTTCTCTTGAGGTGGTCCAAGAGTATTTTTCTATCTGTTCTCCCTAAGAGTAGAAAAATCCTTTACAAAGTGTCCCGTTTGTCTGCAGGCAAAACAGGTATGGCATGCTCCATCATGGTTCCTTTGACACTTTGTACAACGAGGGTTCCCTTAGGGTAAGGTAGGGACTACTTTGGAAAGGGGTGGAGGCATGCCCCTTCTCCATTGGAATACCATTTTGTTTCCTCCTCTTGGGCTGGTATATTCTCTTCGTCCTCCTTGATGATTTGAATCCTTATCCCCCTTTCTGGTTGTCTGCTCCACTCGACGACATCGAGTCTGTACCAGTCGCTCGCATTCGTGAGCCATACCGATTACAGCTAATAGGTCTATGGGGCATCCCAGTACTCTCATACGGTCTCTAATGTCCATGTTGAGACCATCCACAAACCTCTGGAACATGTCAACTGGTCCAGCTAGGTCAGGAGCAAAGGTTCTTAACTCGTTAAATTTTGTTTCCTATTCTACTATGGAACTAAGCCCTTGCCGAAGTCGGATGAACTCTTGTTTCTTCTCATTTATCTGGTGGGGTGCCAGGTACTCCTCTGAGTATCTTTCCTCAAATTGCTCCCAAGTATGGGTGGTGGTATGTAGGTTTCGGACATTGTCCTACCACCATCTAGTGCTTCCTTCTAGGATAAATTCCATCAGGATCACCCTATCCTATTGCAGTATCTGGACAATTCCCATCAACTTCTTGGTATTGGCCAGCCAATCCATGGCGACCCTAGCATCCTTATCTCTAAGGAATGGTTTACATCCTAGTTGTTGGAGGGTTTTGAGATTTCTAGTATGTCTATTGAAGTAGTTGGATTAGCAGGGGGAGGGTGGGATTGCACTTCCTCTGGTTCAACCCGCGAGTTGGTGCCCGCCTCAGGAGTGAGGTTAGGTTGGCCAAATACACGGGTGAACTCCTAGTACAATCTTTGATGCTCCCTGCTGAGTCCAGGAGGAGTTGTCTGGGCTGCTCTGGTTGTTTCTACAGGTAAGGGTGGTTGGGCGGTGTTAGAGATGGCGACCCTAGTTCTCTTGGTTCTTTTCTTTGGAGCCATTTCTGTAGAAATTTTTAAAATAGTCCTATTAATTACTATATTTTCTAGTCTTAACTATGTATTCGAGGAAATAGGCTCTGATACCACTCTAGTTGTCACACCCTGACCCAGTTTAGTGGGATCCCCATGAACAACCCACCACTCTCACGGTTTATTAAAGGGTTTCCCCTTTTCAGCACAACCGTTGAACCCACTTGTGGCTTCGGAGCGACTTTACCGACCACCTAGATAGAAGTACGACCCCTTCCATCATGAGAATGAGTGGATGTACGTGACATCCGACCCTCAATCCCAAAATTGATTCTTCGTGTCCATATGAGGACAGAGACCTCATCCCGTCCCCACCCCAGTCTCATGTGCTTGGTGCTACTCCAAATTTCACACGGTGTCCTGGAACGACAAATTGCCCCTATACTCACCGGGTCGTCCAGGGCCCTTAGGACGCATCACTACCCCTCATGGGCATCTTGATGATCTCGTACTCATAGTGTTTGCACAAACAATGTTTTCTTATTATGCCATGTAATCTATGGTGTCATTAGTTCAACGGTCCCAACTTTCAACTCAACCTGCAGCTGTTTGTCTCGACTGGTCTGGAGACCGGTCATGTCGCACTACTGCTAGTTGACTAAGAATGTCGGACCAACCTTGGTACCATGATCATACAATTTACTTATTAAAGTTTTATGGCAGATATATTGTGTTCGTTTATGAGCTTCCGCTCATGCCCATTGGCCTATGCCCCACTGTTCGAGATTTTCAAAAACCAGGCATATTAGACCCCAAGTTCCAAAAACCGAGGCCTCCTCGGCCTATAAGAGCTATTCGAGCTTCCATCAAGAAGGTCTCCCATATTGTTTAAGCATTGGCACATAGTCAAGGGAGAACACTTCTGACAAAAATATGTTTTCACTGCCCATTATACCGACCCAATATCAGGTCATCTCCGTTTATAATCGATGAACAGGTTTTCAACTTCCTTCAAGGAAGTTTCATCATACCAACCGGGTATGATCTACTTACAATTGATAAGTAGTTTTTCTGCAAGGTTTTCACATCACGACTCTAAGTTGTGATGTTTAAAATACCACATAGTAGTGGGTTTTCATTACGATGTGCTTATCATCCCCAACGAGGTATGATATGAAATCTCACTCACCCGATCGTGCATTGAAATTCCACTAAGTCGAGTTCCGTCCCTTGCACGTTGGTCCTCAACTAGTGTTCCCGATGTCTCATTCTCCTACACGAAACGAACATAGTTGTTCATTATTACTTGGCCTAATAGCCCTCATTCGTTCCAATGAATGAGAAAACCCAACTTTATATATATTTGCAATTAGGTCCCTAAAGTTATTTTTCTTTAACTTTAAGTCCCTATTGTCGGGTTTTTCCTCAAATTGAGTCCTGAAACTTTTAAAATTTACCTTAGGACCTCAATTTATTAAATTCCACAAAAAGAGGTTTAATCTTCCAAATTTTCAATTTGGTCCCTCAATTTTCCCAAAATTACCATTTTGCCCTTCCTTTACCAAAATGGTAAATTTTGCCCCAAAAATACTAAAATTTCTCACTTGACCCTCAATTTTAGAAAATTACATTTAGGTCCTTCGACTATTCGAAAATCCCCAAATTTCCACACTTTTTCCCCAATTTTAACTTTTTAACACAGCCGAATTTGATTTCATCAAATTGACCAATCAAACACCTCTATTTGTTGAAATTGAAGTTGAAAATGAGTTTGTACATGTTTATACGATTCTAAGGAACTTTGAATCGCATGTTTTAACGCAGGAAAGAGCTCAAACAGAGCTTCGCTGAAAAATAGACTGTAGAGAAAGAAAGCTTCAATTTCTCACCGGTGAGAGCACGGCGATCTGAGATTTCTATATGGGCAAGTAGCTCTCCTCCAAAGGTTCTTCCTAGGATCAAGAATTACACAATTGATGTCGAATTGGATTAGAATTTCGTCATTGAAATTCGGCTGACTCTCTCTCTAACACTGATCGAAAATTGTAAAGGGGAGTCGAATTGGCTTACTTTCGGTCCTAATTCGGCCGTGGAAGGGCTGAGGAGGTCTCGGGAGAGCTTGGTTTGGCCTAAGGAGGGCTTAAATTGGCTGATTTCAACTCGGCCAAAATAGGAGAGCTTCGCCCCGCCGGAGCTGCTTCATTATTCTATCACGCAAGTGATTCTCTAGCGACTCTCGGAACGAAGGATGTCACCACCGTGTAGCTGACTTCTCTCTGGTTCTAGTGAACTTGATCTCACCTTCTTTGGCTCAGAATTGACCCTATATTAGAGCTCTTATTCGAGCTTCACCGAAAAACTAAGCAACTGAGAGAGAGTGAGCTTTTCAGGTGTGGAGAGGACTAATGGAGAGGGGCTCTTTATATAGGGAGCTCGGTGACCCGTTGGTTGTCCGTTTGGTATCGATATGATAGGCATTGAAGACCTAAAATGTACCAAATGGAAACGCTTCATTTTCACCAGCGTTGCTTCAATTTTCCAGCGAGTTAACAGTGCTATCATCTTGAGGAAGAAGATGACACTGTTCCGAACCGGACCGGACTGGGTTCAAAGCTTAAACCGGCTGATTCACCCTTCATTCGACCGAGTTTTTCAAATCTAAAAATTTCTAAATTCATCTAAATTTATTTTCTATCCAATGGTGACCTCAAATCTCAAATTTCAATTATTTAAGCCACCTAGAAAAATGAATTTAGGATCCAATTCAATAGTGGTTCAAACCGGTTTGAACTAGTTCGGATCCAGTTCACCTGAACCGGTTTGGTTTTCATCCCCAATTCCTTCACAAGTCCATTTCCATGTCTTTTGTGACTCCTTGGGTCACTTAGGGTCCATACAATTCCTGGTTTACCATCTCTTAATCGATTCAGGTTCATAAACTACCTTGGTTCTTAAACCAGTTTAATTCGGTTTGGGTCCGGTTCACCCGAACCGAACTGGTTTTTCTCTCCCACATTGTTCTAAGGTTCCTTCCCAAGGATTTTAAATCTCTTCGAATCACAAGGGATCCATAAGTTTCTTGGTTTACCCATTCTCTATCGGTTCCAGTTAATGAATCAACTCGGTTCATAAACCGGTTCTATCCAATTCGGAACCGGTTCTCTTGAATTGCTTCATTCTTTCCTCCTTATTTCGTCCTAAGGTTCTTTTCCCAAGTGAACCTTTTTGAGTCACATGGGAGTTAGAATTTTTTTTTCAAATTTGCTCGTCCCCCTTACAATCAGTCTTGTAGACCAATTCGGTTTAAAGATTCAATTTTTACTAGTTCCTTCCTCGGTTTTCTCATTACTAAAGGACGGGGTTTACAATAAGCACATCAAAAATAAAAACCCACTGCTAAGTGATATTTTAAAAATCATACTTGATAGGAATGATGTGAAAATCAGGTGAAAAAACTACTAACTGGTGTAAGTAGATCATACCCGGTTGGTATGATGAAACTTTCTCGATGGAAGTGGAAAACCCGTTCCTTGGTTATGAGCGGAGATGTTCTCATACTCAGTTGGTATAACGGACAGTTGAAAAGTATTTTGTGGGAAGTGCTCTCCCCTGACTGTGTGCCACTGTTTAAACATTTTGGGAGACATTCTTGACGGGAGCTCGAATAGCTCTATTAGTTCGGAGGCCTTGGTTTTGGAACTTGGGGGCTATTATGCCCAAATTTTGAAAATCTCGAATAGTGGGCCCTAGGCCGGTTGGCATGAGCTGGAGCTCGTAAGCAAACATGATTTATATTTCATGAAAACTTTAGTAATTGAATTGTTTGGCCATGGTACCAAGACAGGACCGACATACTTAGTCAACTAGCAGTAGTGTGACATGCAGGTCTCCAAACTAGTTAAGATAAACAGCTACAGGTCAAGTTGAGGGCTGGGGCCATTGGACTAGTGGCACCACAGATTTTATGACATCATGTAAAAAATGTTGATTGTGCATGCATTGTGTTTATAGGACCTTCAAGACGCCTAAGAAGGGTAGTGATGTGTCCTAGGGCCTTGGACGACCTGTTGGATATAAGGGTAGTTAGTTGTACCAGAAGCCTTGCGAAGCTCGATGTAGCTTCAAGCACATGAGACCGAAGTGGGGTCAGGATGAGATCTCTGTCCTCATATGGACATGGAGATTTGTAACGGGATTGAACCAGATTGAACCGGATTGAACCGGTTTCTAAATTCATTTTTCTAGGTGGCTTAAAATATTCAAATTGAGGAATTGAAGCCACCATTAGATAGAGAATGAATTTAGATGAATTTTTAAAATTTTAATTTTGAGAAAACCAGTCGAATCGGGCCTAAACCAGCTGATTTTTGCATTCAACCCAGTCGGACCAGTTTGGTCTGGTTCAGAACAATGTCATCTTCTTCCTTCAAATGAAAGCACTATTCATTCAATGTAGAAATAGATAAAGTCGGCAAAGGAAAAACAACTGCAATCAGTTCATTTTAGGGCGAGGATAAGCTCAACCAAAAAGGAAAGTTGTCGAGTAGAGGGTCCCCAAGCTCCCTATATAAAGAGCTACTCTCCATTCATCCTCACTCACCTAAATCTCCATTCTCTCTCAACTGCTCCATTTTCCAGTGAAGCTCGAACTAGAGCTCCGAAATAGGTATTTTTCTCAACCTTATAAGGCGTGGTTGGGTCCCATAGACTCTAAGGGAAGTCAACTACCTGATATCACCTACCTTTCGACCTAAGGACCGTTGGGGAAGCGGAAGCGGAATCTAACAGTGAAGTAACTTTGACGGACCGAAGCTGCCCTATTTTGACCTAGCTTAATTCGACCAATTTCAACCCACCTCTGGCCAAACCAAGCCTCCCCAACACCACCACTGCCCTCATACGAACTTAACAAAGCTTAAAGGTAAGCCAATTCAGCCCTCCTCAGTCATTGCTAGTCGGAGTTAGAGAGCGATAGTGCTAAACTTTATTGATAAAATTCACCCTCAATTCGACTTCAATTGTAGTGATTCTTGATCCTAGAAGTAACCTCAGGACAAGAGCTACCTCCCTAGATCGAGAGCTCGGACCGCTGTACCTCCAAGAGTAAGATTTCGAAGCTTTCTCTCTCTTCGAGCAGTTTTCTAGCGATGTTCTACTTGATCTCAATTCGGACCCAAATGCTGTGGTTCAAAGCTTAATTGAATTGTATGGATGTGTAGGAACTGATCCATACCTTCAATTTGAGAATTAACCCCGATTGAATGGCCAATTTGAAGAAATTATATTTGGTCAGTTTGAAGGGGTGAAATTTGGAGAAACATTTGGAGGAAATTTGGGAATTTCAAAAAATTGAGGGACCTTCATGCAATTTCTCAAAATTGAAGGCTGATTGGCAATGAGAAGATATTGAGGGACAAATTGGTCAATTTTTAGAATATTTGTGACCAAATTGACATTTTTGGAAAGTAGGGGCAAAATTATAATTTTTTGAAACTTGGGGACCAAATTGGAAATTTGGGAAACTTGAGCCCCTTTCATAATTTTGAGTAAATAAGGATCCAAAAGGAATTTTGGATGCCTTGGGACTCAATTTGGGAAATATTAGTATTAGGGACCTAAACTTAAGGAAGATGAACTGTATGGACCTAAGTATAATAAAGCAATAACTTTGAGCCTAGTCACTCTTACGTGAGAAAACGATGGTTATCATGTCAAACCTTAATTGATAAAGATGCCCAAATTGTGTAGGGACACGAGAAACCAGAACGCCAGGAAGAAAAAGCTAGCGTGGACTTGGAAACTAATTGGGAATGAATATTTCAAGATCATCGGGGGAGTGGGACCTTTATACATCATACCGGTTTGGTTAGAGCCCCATGAACAACTCGCTGCTTCCCTTGGTTCAAGAGGGGTCTCCCCCTTCTTTAATTCAAGAGGAGCCAACCGTAAATTTCAACCTTGTTCCTTGGAATAACATTTATCAAATAGAATGCAAGCTTAAGAAAAATTAAGCATACCTAACAAAGGGTAAGGCTTGGTGTAATCCCTAGTCATTTTTCTATTTCTTGAAAAGGGATAAATAGGGTGGGTGAGTTTCTACAACTCAATGAATGGGTGTTCTCAAAAAAAAAATTAGTTTTTAAATTGGAGTGTTCCAAACTTCTTATTTTCTTTAAAATATCTCATTCTAAAAATCTCAATTTCATAGCCATTTCTCAATCCTCAGTCATAATCGGTGTGTTTATCAAGAAACACACGACCTTCATCATGAAGGGAACACACATTTGTAGGGCAACACGTCCACTGTACCCACATTTGGTGTCAGAGCAACTTTACCAGCCACCTAGATAAAAGCACGTCCACCTCTACCCTGAGAATGAGTGGATGTACTTAACATCCGACCCTCAATCACGTATAGAAAACTCAGTGTCCGTATGAGGACAGAGACCCTACCCCGACCCCACCCTAGTCTCATGCGCATGAAGCTACATCGAGCTTCCCGGACATCTGGCATGACAAACTGCCCTTGTAATCCCCGTTCCTTTAAAACAAGGAAATAGGAGAAAGAACGAGTCAACCCGAGTGAGAAAAATCGAAACGGTTCACAAACCCAATCATTAGAGAACGGGCAATTTGGAGAATTTACAACTTTCAAGTAACCCAAAGGGTTCATAAAACCTTGGAAAAGGCCCTTAAGACAAATTGGAAGAGAAAAACTAGACCGGTTCAAAAGAATCGGATCCAACTAGATTGAACTGTTTCATGAACTGAGTCAGTTTATGAACCAGAACCGATAGAGAAAGGGAAAATTGGAAAATTTATGGATCTTGAGTGACCTAAAGGGTCACAAAAGTCATGAAAAAGGACTTTAGTACAATTTGGAGATGAAAACCAAACTGGTTCAGGTGAACCAGATCCGAACCAGATTGAACCGGTTTGGACTAGTTTGAACCACTATTGAACCAAATGCTAAATTCATTTTTATAGGTGGCTTAAAAAATTCAAATATGAGATTTTATGCCACCATTGGATAGAAAATGAATTTAGAAATTTTTAGATTTGAAAATTTCGGTCAAATTGGGGGTGAACCGGCCGATTTAAGCTTTGAACCTAGTTCCAACCAGTCTAGTCTAGTTCGGAACAGTGTCGTCTTCTTCCTTCAGATGACATCACTGTTGAATCGTCGGAAAAACACACAACGCTGGCGAAGCTCAAAAGTCTTCCACCAAGGAGTTGTTGACAATGAATGACTGCCATTAAGGCACTAATCGGATGGCAAAAAAGTCCTCGAGCTTCCTATATAAAGAGCCCCTCCTCATTCATCCTCTCCACACCTTAAAACTCCATTATCTCTCAGCTGCTCCAATTTTCAATGAAGCTCAAACTAGAACTCTGATATAGGGTCTTTTCTAAGCCAAAGAAGGTGTGGTCGAGTTCTTTAAAACTGGGGAGAAGTCAGCCACACGCCAGTAGTCTCCATTTTCTCCGAGGATCATCGGAGAAGCGCCGGTGTGATCGAATAGTGAAGCAGGTCCAATAGATCGAAGCTACCCTATTTCGGCCAAGCTAAAATCGGCCAATTCGAGCCCTTATTAGGCCAAACCAAGCCCTCCCAACACCTCCATAGTCCTCCTACATGTGAATTAGAGCTAAAAGGTAAGCCAATTTGGCTTCCCTTACAATTTTCGACCGGTGCTAGTGAGAGAATCGACAGAACTTTGATGATAGAATTCTCACTCAATTCGGCATCAATTGATACAATTCTTGATCCTAGGAGAAACCTCAGGGCAAGAGCTATCTGCTCAGATCAAAAGCTCGGACCGCCACACCCCCGACGTAAGCTTTTGAAGCTTTGTCTCTCTAAGACTAGTTTTTCGGCGAATCTCTATTTAACCTCATTCTGACACCAAAACATGTGATTCAAAGTGCAATTGAATCGTATGAATGTGTATGAACTCAAATCTAACTTCAATTTCAACAATTAAATTCATTTGATTGGTCAATTTGATGAAAGAAAATTCAATTGAGTTAGAAGGTTGAAATTGGGGAAATTTGGGAATTTCAAAAATTCGGGGGACTAAAGTGCAATTTCATAAAATTGAGGACAATTGGGCATGATAAAGATGTTGGAGGACCAATTGGGCAATTTTGGAATTTTTGGGGAAAAACTTACCATTTTTGTAAAGTGGGGGCAAAATGGTAATTTTGGAAAAATTGGGGGACCAAATTGGAAATTTAGGACATTAAACCCCTTTTTGTGAAATTGAATAAATTGAGGTTTCAAGATTTTAAAAGATTTGGGACTCAATTTGAGGAAAAACCTGCATTAGGGACTTAAAGTTAAAGAAAAATAAATTTAGGGACCTAATTGCAAATAAATTAAAAGTTTGGTTCTTTTATTCATTTGGAGTGAATAAAGGCTATTAGGCTGGGGAAATAATGAACAAGAATGTTCATATCGTATAGGAATATGAAGTACCTGGAACGCCAGCAAGGACAAGCTCGCGTGAATACAAAGAACCTGTCGAGATGAATTCACTACATTAACGAGTGAGTGTGAATTTAATATCATATCTAATTGGGATGATAAACACCTCGAAAATGAAAACCCATTGCTAAGTGGTATTTTAATCATCACACCCGAGAGGGGTGATGTGGAAATTAATTGGAAAAACTACATATCGGTTGTAAGTAGATCATACCCGATTGGTATGATGAAACTTCCTTGAAAAAAGTGGAAAAACCATTCATAGGTTATAAGCGGAGATGTCCTGATACTCGATTGGTATGATGGACAGTTGAAAAATATATTTTGTCTGAAGTGCTCTACTCTAATTATGTGCCACTGCTTAAACAATTTGGGAGACCTTCTTGACGGGGGCTCGAATAGCTCTATTAGGCCAAAGGCCTCAGTTTTTAAACTTAGGGGTTAATATGCCCGATTTTGAAAATCTCGAATAGTGGACCCTAGGCCAGTTGGCATGAGCAAGAGCTTGTAAACAAACATGATTCTAAGCCATGAAAACTTAAGTAAATGAATTATTTGGCCATGGTATTGAGACAGGACTGACATAATCGATAGACTAGCAGTAGTGTGACATGACAGGTCGACGAACCAGTCAAGACAAATAGTTGTAGGTCCAGTTCAGGGTCGGGGCCGTTGGACCAGTAGCACCAAAGATTAAATGGCTTTTGTGGAAAACTTTGTTTGTGCATGCACTTAAGGTTCGGGACCAATAAGACGCCCAAGAGGGCTAGTGATACGTCCTAAGGGCTGCTGGATGACATGGTGGCGATAAGGGAAAAGAGAATCGACTAAGTTTGTCTTTCTCATAATACCAGTTAGTCATGGAGTTCTCTGTTTGTACTCCACGAAGTTTTATGTTTGTACTCAACAGAATTTTTGTGTTTAGACTCCATAAAACTACCGTGTTTGAGATTTCCTGAAGCTTCTATGTTTGAGTTTCATGTGCATGAGATTAAGATATGATTTTTCTCCTCATACGGGCACAGAGTTTTATTCATGAGTGTTCCCTTCATGATGAAGGGCATGTGTTGGTTGATAAGCACACTGGTTATTGTTGAGGAGTGAGTAATGGCTATGAAACCGATATTTTGAGAATGAATTATTTTAAAAGAAAATAAGGAGTCTAGCACAATCTAATTCAAATATTTTCCCTAAAAGTCGAACTTTAAATACCCATTCACCGAGTCGTTGAACTCACCCCCTCCCTTATATCCCATTTCAGGTAGCCAAGGGAAACCTACCCAAAGACCTCCTATTAGTCACACCTGCAAGACATGTATGTAAGTTAAAATTTTTATGTAGTTTTGATTTATGTATTCCAGGAAGGGTTTAGGTTTAAAGGACGCTTACTCCTATCGGGTTTAAAGGAAGGGAAAACCATTAGTAAACTGGGAAGAGTAGTGGGTTGCTCACAGGGATCCGACCAAACCAGGTCGGGGTGTGACAACTTGAGTGGTATCAAAGCATGTTTCCTCGAATACATTATCAGGACTAGAGAACATAGTAACTAATAGGAATAATTTTAAAATTTACAGATTTCTCTTAAGAAAGAAACCATGAGAACAAGAGACGCAGTCTCCAACACTGCCTAACCAACCCTCCCTATGGAAACTCCCCGAGGAGCCGAGACAACCCCATCTGGATTAAGCTTGGAACATTAGAGATTGTATGAAGAATTCACCCGAGTGTTTGGATGGCCTAGCCTCACTCTTTAGGTGGACACCAACCCTCGAGCTGAGCTTGAGGAAGTACAATGCCATCCCCTCCTGCTAACATTCCTCCTCCTATGGACATTCCCAAATACCTCAAAAACCTCCAACAATTAGGATGTAAGCCATTCCTATGAGAAAAGGATGTAGGGGCTGCTATGGACTGGCTAGCTAGCATCAAGAAACTCACAAGGATAGTTAAGATTTCACCAAAGGATAGGGTGATCCTAGCAGAGTTTTTCCTGAAAGCTAGTGCGAAGATATGGTGGGATATTGTCAGAAGCTTGCATGCCACCACCCCTACATGGGAGCTATTTGAGGAAAGATATATGGAGGAATACCTAGCTCCACATCTAATCAATGAGAAGAAACAAGACTTCCTCCGACTCCGACAAGGGCTTAACTCTATCTTAGAGTATGAAACCAAGTTTAACGAGTTAAGACACTTTGCCCTTGACCTAGTCGGTCCTGCGGATGTTTGCCAACAATTTGTAGCCGATCTTAATATGGACATACAGGACCAAATGGGGGTACTAGGATGCCCCACGGATTTAGCTATTGTCATCAGCATGGCCCATAAATGTGAGCATTTGGTACAGACGAGACACCGCCGGGTAGAACAGATCGGTAGGAAAGAGGAAGGAGGCCAAGACAGTTGAAGAAGACAAAATGAGCTAGGTGGACAGAAATGGAGAACAAGAATGGGGTTCTTTGGGACAATGGAAGGTTATCATACACAAATGGAGACAAATACAGTTCCACCAAGAAGAAGCCCCCATTGTTCCAAGTGCCAAAAAAACCATAAAGGACCATGCCAAATATGCTATGAATGTAGACAACGTGGCCATTTTGTGAAGAACTACCCAACCCTTCAGGGCAATACACAACAAAGTACCCACCTACCACTTCAAGGAAACCCAAGGGTACTAGACAGAGGGCAAGACATCGCCACTACATCGAGGGTCCCAACCAGAGTATACAACCTCACCAAAGAAGAAACATGGGAAGATCCTAGTACTTTAGTTAGTACTTATCAAAATTCCCTTGAATAAATATAGCTAGAAACTGTAATTCATTATCATCATAATGAAAGTTATATTTCCTAAAAAGATGAAATTGTGATACAAGTAAGAGAAAAAACAAAGGATGTATCCACAAAATTTCAAGGAGGAAACGGGAAATGATGGCATCTAAGTATGTTACCTTGAGGATAGATACACTCAAGGACACTTAGAATTTCAGAAGAAAAGGGGAAGAATACTACTAAGGAAGGAAACCCTAAGGAATCATACATACCCTAAATAAGAGGTGATGGAACCAAGTAACGAGGGATAAGGAGATGAGGTTGGAAAGGAAGTACATGCTAAGGTAAAAGAATTAAAGAAGGCATGCTAGGATAATCAAAAAAAGTTAAGTTAAACCCAAGGGAACAATTGGACAGTTTGGAACTCTAAATCTTGAAATTTTGAGCAAGAACCCTCAATAGAAAGAATCCACCCTAAGTAGAGGAGAAAGTGAATCTAAAGATATCCTTTTGGATGTGTGGGTAAGACATGCCTAGTTATGATAAACCCCAGGAAGTGAATAAACAACAGAAAGGAAAGGACATTCCTTAAGTGCATGATTCAAAAGGGCTAAGTGAAAAAATAACCAAAGTGCTGCATGTCAAGCAAATCCCGAGTTAACATTAAGGGAAATTATTTCCAATGCAAAGGATGTTGATTTAGTTTTGGGGACAAAACTCCTAAAAGGAGGGGAGAGTTGTAAAGCCTGTCCCATTAAAACAAGGAAGTTGGAGAAATAACCGGTCAACTCGAGTGAGAAAAACCGAACCGGTTCACAAACCCAATCATCATAGAACAGGCAATTTGGGGAATTCACAACTCCCGAGTCACCCAAAGGGTTCATAAAACCTTGGAAAAGGACTTAGGAGAAATTGGAAGAGAACAACCAGACCGGTTCAAATGAACCGGGTCCAACTAGATTGAATCGATTTATTAACTGAGCCAGTTTATAAATCATAACGGATAGAGAAGGGCAAACTAGGAAATTTATGGATCCCGAGTGACAAATTGTAGATGAAAACCAACCCGATTCAAGTGAACCGAATCCCAACTGGATTGAACTGGTTTGGACCAGTTTGAACCACTATTGAACCGAATGATAAATTCATTTTTCTATGTGGCTTATAAAATTAAAATTTAAGATTTGAGGCTACCATTGAATAGAAAATTAATTTAGATAAATTTAGAAATTTTTAGATTTGAAAAATTCAGTCGAATTGGGAACCGGCTAGTTTAAGTTTTGAACCCAGTTCAGACCGGTCAAGTCTATTTCAGAACAGTTTGGTCTTCTTCCTTCAAATGACAGCACTGTTCACTTAGCGAAAAATTGTACAGCGCCAACGAAGCTGAATAGTCTCTGGCCAGGGAGTTTCAGGCAATGAATGACCGCCATTAAGGTGCCAATCGGATGACCAAGAAGTCCCCAAGCTTCCTATATAAAGAGCCCCTCCTGATTCATCCTATCCATACCTAAAAAAATCCATTCTCTCTCAGCTGCTCCAATTTCCGGTGAAGTTCGAACCAGAGCTCCGATATAGGGTCTTTTCTAAGCCAATGAAGGTGTGGTTGGGTTCTTTAGAACCGGGGAGAAGTCAGCTACATGCCTGTAGTCTCCATTTGCTCTGAATGTTGCTAGAGAAATGTCAGCATGATCGAACAGTGAAGCAGCTCCAGCAGACCGAAGCTACCCTATTTCAGCTGAGCTAAAATAGGCCAATTCTAGCCCTTCTCATGCCAAACAAAGCCCTCCCAACACCTCCACAGTCCTACTACAGCTAAATTGGAGCTGAAAGGTAAGCCAATTTGGCTTCACTTTAAAATTTCTTACTGGTGCTATAGTGAGAACCCGCAAAACTTTGATGATAAAATTCTCACTCAATTCGACATCAATTGATGCAATTCTTGATCCTAGGAGAAACTTTAGGACAAGAGTTATCTGCCCAAATCGAAAGCTCATATCGTCTCACCCCCGATGGTAAGATTTCAAAGCTTTCTCTCTCTAAGACTAATTTTTCGGCGAAGCTCCGTTTGAGCTCATTCCAACACCAAATCGTGCGATTCAAAGTGCAATTGAATCGTATGAAGGTGTATAAACTCCAATATAAGTTCAATTTCAAAAATTAAACTCATTTGATGGGTCAATTTGATGAAATCAAATTCGGATGAGTTAGAAGGTTGAAATTGGGGGAAATATTGGGGGGAAATTGGGAGTTTCAAAAATTCGAGGGACTAAAGTGCAATTTCATAAAATTGAGGACCAATTGGTCATGATAAAGATGTTGGAGGACCAATTGGGCATTTTTGGAAAATTTGAGGTAAAACTTACCATTTTTGTAAAGTAGGGGCAATATTATAATAAGAAAATTTGGGGAAAGAATCGGTCATTTCTAAAGAGAAAATCGAGTCGGTTTACAAACCAGAACTAATAGAGAAAGGGCAAACCGGGAAATTTATGGATCCTGAGTGACCTAAATAGTCACAAAAGTCATGAAAAAATACTTTAGGATGAATTGGAAATAAAAACCAAACCAGTTCAGGTGAACCGGATATGAACCAGACTGAACCGGTTTGGACCGGTTTGAATCACTATTGAACCGGATGCTAAATTCAGTTTTCTATGTGGCTTGGAAAATTCCAATTTGAGAATTGAGGCCACCATTTAATAGATAATGAATTTCGAAATATTTAATTTTGAAAAACTCATTCGAATCAAGCTTAAACTAGCTGGTTTAAGCTTTAAACCCGGTTCAAATCGGTCCGGTCCAGTTTAGAATAGTGACGTCTTCTTCCTTTAGATAATAGCACTATTCACTCACCGGAAAATTGAACTAGCATCGGCAAAGAGGAAACGTTTCTACTCGGTACATTTCAGGCCATCAATGACTGTCATAAAGGTGCCAAACAGATGGACGACGAGTCCTCGAGCTCCCTATATAAATAGCCCCTCTCCATTCATCATCTCCACACATGAAAACCTCACTCTCTCTCAGCTACTCAGTTTTCTGGCGAAGCTCAAACCAGAGCTCCGATATAGGGTCTTTTCTAAGCCAAAGAAGGTGTGGTCGGGTTCCTTAGAATCAGGGAGAAGTCAACTACATGGTGGCAGTCTCCAATTGCTACGAGGGTCGCCAGTGTGATCGAATAGTGAAGCAGCTCCGATGGACCGAAGCTGCCCATTTTTTATCTAGCTAAAATTGGCCAATTTGAGCCCTCCTCATGCCAAACCAAGCTCTCCCAACACCTCCTCAGCCCTTCTACCACCAAATTATAAGTAAAGGTAAGCCAATTTGGTTCCCCTCTATAATTTCCGACCGATGCTAGAGACAGAACCGACAAAATTTTGATGACAAAATTCTCACTCAATTTTGCATCAATTGATACAATTCTTAATCCTAGGAGTAACCTCAGGAAGAGAGATATCTGCCCATATCGAAAGCTCGAACCGTCGGACCCCCGACGGTAAGCATTCGAAGCTTTCTCTCTCTACGTTCTATTTTTCGGAGAATCTCCATTTAAGCTCGTTCTGCTATCAAATTGTGTGATTCAAAATGCAATTGAATCGTATGAAGATGTATGAACTCAATTTAACTTCAATTTCAACAATTAAACTTGTTTGATCAGTTAATTTGATGAAATCAAATTCGCTTGTGTTGGAAAGTTTAAATTGGGGGAAAATTTTGGGGATTTCGAAAATTCGAGGGACTAAAATGCAATTTTATAAAATTGAGGGCCAATTGGGCATGATAACAGAGTTGGAGGACCAATTGAGTAAATTTTCGAATTTTGGGGGTAAAACTTATCATTTTTGTAAAGGAGGGGAAAAATGGTAATTTTGGAAAATTTGGAAATTTTGAGGACCAAATTGGGAATTTGGGAAACTTGAATCCCTTTTTGTGAAATTGAATAAATTGAGGTTCCAAGGGGAATTTTAAAAGTTTTGTGACTCAATTTGGGGAAAAACCGGCATTTAGGGCCTAAAGTAAAAGAAAAGGAACTTTAGGGACCAAATTACAAATATTTGAAAAGTTAGATATTTTTAGTCATTCATAATGAATGAAGGCTATCAAGCCAAATAATAATGAACAAGGGTGTTCATACCGTGTAGGAACATGAGATATCGGGAACGCTAGCTGAGACAAAGCTCACAAGGGACGAAAGCCGATTTAGAGGATATACACTGCACGATCGGGTGAGTAGGATTTAATATCATACTCGATTGGGATGATAAGCACCTCAAAAATGAAAACCCACTACTAAGTGGTATTTTAACCATCACACCTAAGAGGAGTGATATGGAAATCATGCGAAAAAACTACTTACCGGTTGTAAGTAGATCATACCTGGTTGGTATGATGAAACATCCTAGAAGTAAGTGGAAAACCCACTTGTCGGTTATAAACAGAGATGTCCTCATACTCGATTGGTATGATGGACGGCTGAAAAGTTTATTTTGTCGGAAGTGTCTCACCTAACTGTGTGCCACTACTTAAAATTTTTGGGAGACCTTCTTGATGGGAGCTCGAATAGCTCAGTTATATAGGAGGCCTCGGTTTTGGAACTTGGGGGTTAATATGCCCGATTTTGAAAATCTCGGACAGTGGGCCCTAAGCTAGTTGGCATGAGCAAGAGCACATAAACAAATATGATTTTAATCCATGAAAACTTAAGTGAATGAATTGTTTGGCCATGGTACTAAGACAGGATCCACATACTCGATGGACAAGTCTACGTATCAGTCGAGACAAACAGCTACATGTCGAGTTGAGAGTTGGGGCCGTTGAACCAGTGGCACTACAGATTATATGGCTTATGTGGAAAATTATTTATTTGTGCATGCACTGTGTTATGGGACCTTCAAGACGCCCAAGAGGGGTAGTGATGCGTCCTAGGGCTCTAGACGACTTGGTGGAAATAAGGGCAGTTAGTCATACCAAAAGTCTTGAGAAGCTTGACATAGCTTCATGCTCATGAGTCTGGGGTGGGGACAGGATGAGATCTATGTCCTCATACAGACACGAAGTTTTATTACGGGATTGAGGGTTGGATGTCGTGTACATCCACTCATTTTCAGGGTAGAAATGGACGTGTTTCTATCTAGGTAGCCGGTAAAGTCGCTCCAACTCCATAAGTGGGTACAGTGGACGAGATGCCTGTGAATGTGTGTTTCCTTAATGATAAAGGGCGTGTGTTGGTTGATAAACACACCGTTATGATGAGAAATGGTTATGAAAACTGAGATTTGAGAATGAAATATTTTTTAAAAGAAAATAAGGAGTTTGGCACACTCCAATTTAAACTATTTTTCTGGAAGTCATACCCAAAAACACTCATTCACAGAGTCGTTGAACTTACCCTGTCCCTTATATCCCTTTCAGGTAACCCTAGAAAGCTTACCCAAAGACTACTAGCTAATACACCTGTAAGGCAGGTATGATAAGTTTAAATTTTTATACTATTTTAATTTATGTTATTCCAAGAAAGGTGCAGCTTTAAAGGACGTCTAATTCCTCACGGTTTATAAAAGAAGGGGCAACCCTTAGTAAGATGGGAGAGTGGCAGGTTGATCACAAGGATCCGACCAAACTGGGTCAGGGCATGATACCTTGGGACTCGATTTGGGGGAAATTTTGGCATTAGAGACCTAAAGTCAATAAACATAAACTTTAGGGAGCCAAGTGCAATAAACCAAGGATTTGGGCATAGCCGCCCATACGTGAGAAAACAAACGCTGCCATGCCTAACCCTTACTGATAATGATACCCAAACTGTGTAGGGACATTTGGGATAGGAACGCAAGCAAGTGAGAGAGCTAGCATGACCTAGAACTGACTGGGGATGAACACGTCACAATCAACGAGTGAGTGGGAACTTTATACTTCATACCCGGTTAGGATGGTGAGCACGTTTTAAAAGTTAAAAACCTACTTACCGATTGTGAGTAGGATAAATAAGCATCATATCCAGTTGGTATGATTAGCTTCCTTAAGGAAAGGAAAAAACTTGCATACCAGATGTAAGCAAATCTATCATCAAACCCTATTGGTGTGATAAATTAAAAGAGATTTTTGTTAGAAGTGTTATTCCCTGACTATGTGACAACTACTTAAACAATTTGGGAGAACTTCTTGATGAGAGCTAGAACAGCTCTAACAGGCCAGGGGCTCGATTTTTGAACTCATAGGGCTCAAGGCCTAGTTTTGGAAAAACATGTGCAGTGGGCATGGGCTAAAGCCCATAAACAAACATGATTAGGAAGAGCCATGAAAACTCCTATTTAAAATGGAAAATTATTGTGTGATTTGCCACAGTATCGAGTCAGGACCGAAAATGCTCGATGGGTTGGTGGTAGTGCGTCAGGGCCAGTTCGATAGACCGGCCTAAACAAACAACTACAAGTCGGGTTAAGTGTCGAGGCCATTAGACCGTTAGCACCAAAGAGAATGGCTTAATCATGAAAAATTATTGTTTGTGCATGCACTCATGGATACGGGACCATCAAAATGCCCTAGGGGTAGTGATGGGTTCCAAGGGTTGCTGGACGACATGGTGGAGATAAGGGCAGTTTGTCATGCCAGTTAGTCATGAAGCTGTGGGAGCTTCTTGCGCATGAGACCAGATTGGGGTCAGGATGAGGTTTTCGTCCTCATATGGACATGAAGTGGATTTCGAGTTTGAGGGTCGGACATCTGAGACGTCTACTCAGACTCAGGGTAGAAGATTGGGACTTCTATTTGGGTGAACAGCAAAGTCATGCTGATCCCCAAGTAGGTGCAATTTGGGACTGCCCTACAAATGTTTGTACCCTTCCTGATGAAGGGTGTGTAGCCTCTCAAGGTAATGGGATGTGCTAAAAGAGCTTAACACATCTAATATGAAAATGGAAAAAGCCCTTAAATTTGAGTTTTGAGAAAAATCCTTAAAAAGAATGGTAAACCTTGGCATGGTTTTGATAAACTAAATATTTTTAAAAACTCGCTCCCAATACCTACTCACTGAGTTGTAGAAACTCACCCTCTCCCTTTAACCCTTTTCAGGAGAAATGAAGACCAACTTTAAAGACCCCTCTACAGTTGAACTTTAAGACAAGTATATAAATTCTTAATATATTGAGTTTTTTATAATTCTATTCTAGGAAAAATAGGGAAAAAGTACGCCTGACTCCTCACGCTTTAGTAAAGTGGGTGAAACCTTCTTGAACCAAAGGGAGTGGTAGGTTGCTCCCGGGGATCTGACCAAACTGGGTCGGTGTATGACATTAAGTGTGCTTATAATCAGTCCAATGGGTCCCGATGTCAGAAATCCCACTCACCCGTATTTTGAGACTTGTTCGTCCTGGGGATTTCCGAGCTTGGCATGTCCTTCATTTGCACAAACTTGTAGGTAATTCGTTTCTATGTAATAAGGTAATTATAATTAAAAGTCGTAACTTTTCAATAATTACGATTTGACCCTTAAGATATATCTTAATTACAATTAGGTCCCTATGACTGTAAATGTTTGAAAGATGTGGGATATAATGTGAATAAGTCTATGGGCAACTTTAAGGTTTAATAAAATTATGGGACCAAATAATGATCAGCATATGATAGACTTAGTCTAACCAAGTACTATGAGAAAATTTTATTTTTGAGAAATTATAGTATGGTATGTGATATATCAATATAGTTTGACTCCAAATAATCCACAAGTAATATAATAGAATGTGTATGATTTGTAGGATCCAAATCATATTGATCATGTAATAAAAAGTATAAAAATTTAGAATCACTATGTGATTAACAAATCTTGTAAAATAAGTTAGTAGAATTTATGTTATTGTATCTGGTTAGATGATAAGATGTATTTCTCGTATTTTATAAATTACATGTATAAGTTTTATTTATTAAAATTTTAGAAAAGATACAAAACTATATAGATAATTAATTTTGAAAATACCCAAATATTTAATATATGAGTACAATGTCCACCACAATTTAAGAAAATAACTAATTCCCACCTTTTCAATGAAAATGAGTAATTTCCCAATATTTTTTAAATGATAATTATAAATGGAGATAAATGGACAATAATAACTATAAAATTCTAAATAAATGTTTTAACTTAAATGTTCAAATGAGTTGTCCTAAAAATAAGCAATATGATTACCAATAAGTTACTTGATTTATTTGGGCAAATAAGGGATATATTTATTTTAATTACATCGAAACAATTCATAATGATTAGTTAAATTTGTAGGTAGGATCTATCACTTTCATATTGGAATGAGTAATAAGAAAGCACTTGTGGATAGTAATTTAAATACATACCACATTTTGTTGTATTATTTTGATAAAATTATAAATATTTTATAAATTTTGAGTATAAGTCTACTTGACCACATAATTTATCGGTATTATTTAATTTTTACTCACTAAAGTTCAAATTCCACCCATTCAACAATCAAGAAGTTTGACCAACTAATTAAGATACTCCCTTTAATTATTAAAATTATGTGCAAATATTTCTATGTGGATATTTAACTATTTTTCATACCTTTATAAATAGTTTAAATTTTGAAAGATATTGAGATTGATTTTATTATAAGTATTAAATCATGTTTGTATTACCTATGAGGTTCACTATAATAGTATGGTGGGAATTGGGAATTTGACAATTTGTTTGTAGTCAACACATAAATTAGGTGGAAGTGAGAATATAAGAGAATGGTAAACTTTGTTTCAATATTTATTGTCAATTATCACTTCACTTTCTAAAGTATATGGTCTTCTTTGGTTATCATAAAGGAGAAAAGAGTATTTTAATTTTAATTGGTGTATGATCAATGTGATAATTTTTGTACTGATATGGATACAAATAGTGTCTATTTACTGATTAGACACACCTAAAATAATTTGTAGCATATCTATTTTTTTTATCAATAAGAAATAAAACCACTATTCATATCAATTTAGAATATTCAATATAATTTATATATTAATCACCCAATTAATATAAGACAATATTCACTTACTCCCAAGATCAATGAACAGTGTTCAAGAACAATTCTCTCATAAAAACGGTATATAGAAACAGAAATACTGGCTGGAAAAAGCCTTACAGATGAGAGGTTTTCTTGGCGGTTAAAAATATTGCTTGATTAAACGGCCACTGGAACTTTGAGAGACTCGAGGATCTTATCATCTAACTCAAACTTCATGGGCTTCTTGTCACGTCCGATCTTCACATATTCTGCGAATCGTTCCTTGAGATCTTCTGCAAGGTTTGTACTGCTTTTCCACCCCAAGAGATCTTTAGCAGCTCTTGGCTCTGAGTAGAAGTGCTGTGGAAGTTCACAAAATAAGCAAATGGTCATGTTTTCTTTTTCTCCTTTCATCCGTAGGTAACCACATATACATTTATGAAGAAATGCTTCCTCAAATTGCACGTTATAATGAACAGAAAAAAAATCGCCAGATCACAATCAAAGCTAATGAAATGCATCTGCCTCAGTTAGCTGTTACCATGTTACGGAAAGGGAATGCTTTTTTTGCATCGATTCCGACTGCTTTGGGGTCGTAATGAACGATGTTAACCGGGAAACCAGCAGCTTGAGCACATAACTTTGCCATTCCATCTAAAGTCACAGCTCGGTCACTGACGCAGTTAAAAATGTTGCCTGATGCTGCGTCTGGATTCTCAACTGCTAAGGTAAGCATAGAGGAGAGGTCCCTAACATGAGCAATATTCGTGAGTTGCATCCCTGACCCGGGGATAGGGACTGGCCTGCTCCGAACAATTCCTGTTCCAGATCAAAGATTAAAATCAACCAATAAACCTCTTGGGATAAGAATTTCAACAAGGAAAAATGGTGCTTTTAATGTTACTGAGCCAGCACAAAACACCAAAGTTGGATAAGATGGAAGTTTCTTGTCTTGACAGGGCAAAGCTTTAGCTTGAGATTAGGACTTACGATCAAAGAACCATTCCTCACAATCTTTGTTATTACCAGAACCTATCATGTACTGTGGCCTAAACACTGCCCAGCTGCTATAAATCTCGGCTATGTACTTCTCCACTCCAACATGACCAGCATCTGCCTTCACAACATCCTGAAAAATACAAGTTGATACATCGAGGACATATACTTCAAGCAATGTAGTTCATACTATCTAAAGCGTACCCCTTCAATATGAGGTGGCTCATCAGTTGGTTTATAGATCCCTGCACTGCTTATAAACAAGAACTGCTTCACTCCTGAGCTCTTTGCCCAATCTGCCACAGGCCTAGATCAACATAGCATCACAATGTCATATGATCACATACATTTATTTAGCCTTCAATTACTAGCAATTCCTTCGGACGTTTTAGTTAATGAGTGGACTTTCTCTAACAATCAGTACATGGAAACTCATCTCACATCCAATAATTGTCTGATATGTAGCAGCTGAAATTTAATGAAAGAAAGGCTTAGTGGAAGGACAAACTTCACAGTGTCGAGATCTTTGCCATTGTTATCCAGAACCACGTCAAAGGCGGCTTCTCCCACTACTTTTGCAATGTCTGCAGGGTCTCCCCACACAGTCTTGCCGCCCGCCTCTCTCGTTTCCTGCACATAATTTCCAATTTTGTAATTAATTTAAAATTAAAAAATTCTTCTAGTAACTTCAATTCTAGTTGCCTTTATTTTCTTATGCATACTGCGAAATTCGATTGCAAGAACAAAATGTTCTTTCGATCAATTCCAGAGTAGAAAGTTGCAGCAGTAAGATATCTATTACTGACATTTATTGCTAATAAAGTTTGGTCGATGGAAAAGTCTTTTGTTAGCAAAACTATAAAGTGAGAATGTACCACGAATCGGTTGAAAGGAGGCTTCTTCATCTTGTCAGAGGTCTCTTCCCCAACTGTGAAAATGGTGACATCGTGTCCCGAGCCCAGAAGCTCCATAGCAAAGTAGAAACCGATCACTGCATGCCCCCCGCTATTGGTGTTTACAATCAGGACCTTCCTCTTTCCTGCAGCAGCAGCGGCAGTGATAGTGACAGAATTGGTACCAGAGCGAACGCTGGAGGTTCCCTTGTTCTGTGTAGTTATAGGGAGCTGGGAGGAGGAAAAAGGAATGTGAAGGACTGAGAGCGAAGAGGAAAATGAAATAAGCTTATGTGAAGGAGACAATGATCTAGGAAGGAGCTTGACGGTGGAGAAGAAAGCAGTGGAACAAACAGATGGTGAAGAGAGAATGGCCATTAGAGAGAGTTCGCTGTTTCCTGCTCACACCTCTCGTCCAACTGTTTTGGATACAGATGCAATGCCATATATGGCTTTATTCTTTATTTCTGGATAAATGTATATATTATTAATTTATCGAAAAATGTTTTCTTTTTTGGGCTAAACGGTCATTTTACATTATCTTTACATTTGACTTTTTGACAAAAAAGTAGAACCGCTAAATTAATCATAAAATATTTTAATTTAATATTTTTTCTATTAGTCTTTTAAAATATTACGCTTTAAAGTTTTTTATAAAATAAATATCTTAACAATAATTTTAGTTTTCGTTAAATTATAATAAAATTAATTTAATATTTTATTATCTATTTTACTATATTATATTTTTACTGAATATTTAGGCGTTGAGGTGATAATTTAAAAAACATTTTAAATAAAATATATTATTTTAAAATAAAATAATTATGTGGGGAATTAAATCGAGTTTTTTTAGTTGTAAGATCAATATTATAACCACATGATAATAATAGATAAACTTGGAATTTGTAATTAACTTTAAATGATATTCTAATAATTTTTCATATTAAAATAAATTATGTTGGATTAAATTTGTAATATTCTATTTAAATTAAATAATATATATTTAAAATAAATATAATTTTATTTTATAAAATTATAAGTAAAAAATTATATAATTTTATTATAAATCAAATATTAAATTAAAGTTATTTATTTGAATAATATATTAATGTATATATAAATATTTTATTTATCTTAAATTACGTATAATAATTATTAATAATTTAACGTATATACTTTTAATATTTTATTAAATATAAATTATATAAAATTAAAATATAGCATTATACAGTATCATACATGACTTACCTATTATATACAAATTGTATCTCGACCATTACATTTTGCATGACCAGATTCATTCATATCCTCTATTAATGACTTCAAACCATACAATATTGGTGACTATCACTCTAATTATTTGTCTCCATATTAAGTATACTCAACTTATGTGTAAGTAGGAAATCAAGGTCCAGTAGCTTTGCTTGGTTTATACCCTTCCTATTAATGAATATTCCACAAGTAATATTTTGTCCTCACTCTCACACTAACTAGAAAAATAAGATTTATCGTATTATTATGTATAATAACAAACAATTCTTTTATCTTATTATTATGTATAATAACAACCAATATTCATTCCTACAAAATCATAAAAAGTTAACCCAATTTTTTTCTTATTAGATGGATCTTGATCTTTCAGTTATAATGTTACTTTTATTGGTATGTCACATTGACATTGACGACTCATGACCATAATAGTTATAATGTACTGAAATTAAGAGTTGAGGATTAAATTCCTAGAATATAACATTAATGGACTAAATCCTTGGATTCTTACACATTAATCATCCAATTTGTTAGTTCACTCAGAAAAAGGGTAAACTAATAAATTACTTAAACAATTTGTAAAATAATAACAATTTAGATCCTTACCTTCCATTTATGATAATTTCATTTATTTATTGATTAAAATATGACAACAAATAATTGATCTAATTTAGAAAACTCCACAATTTAGTGCATATGAATGGTTAGATAAAAATACATTTGAAATTTACTACAAACGGACTATATTAGTAATTTTTAATTTATACTTTAAATTAATAAAAATTGAAATTAACCAAGCACCCAAAAAAATTTGCAACCTTCAACTTTATGTGGTAGCGCAAAAAATATAATAGGATAAGTCAAAATTTTATTTATTGAAAAAACTTTTCATATTAATTCTAATATAATAAAATATATCTTATTATAAACCGACGTGTGGTTGATGGCATTTAAAACTCGAATATAATGTCAAAGGGAGATTTTTTTATATAATATAAAATAGATAATTATTAAAATTTTAGGTCAATAATATAATTAATTAAAAATTTAGAAATTAAAAAAAATAAATTTATCCGTCTAAATAAACTAGATAGACCCATCTTTTTATTCGTACGCATGCAAAATGTCCATACCCTTGTTTTGTTCCATTGATCACGCCAAAATTCTTACAAAAATACTAATTATTATTTTTAATGCAACATAATATAAGATATGAAAGACTTATCAACTCCCTCAGTTATCAACTCTCTCGGTGCGAGGGTGAGACCGTAAACCCTGTCCTTTAAATATAATAAAATTGGAAAAAAACTGGTTAATTTAAAAAAAATAATCTAGTTCACGAACCATAATCAATAAAAAAGGGTAAAATGAGAAAATTGACAAATTATAAGTCACTTAAATATTCATAAAAATAATGAAAAATAACTTTTGGACAAAGTGGGAAGAGAAAACCAGATCGGTTAAGGGTAAACCGGACCTAAACCGGTTTGAACTATCCTTTAACCAGTTTCTAAATTAATTTTTCTTGGCAACTTAAAATATTCAAATTGGAAAATTGAAACCAACATTTGATAGAGAATAAATTTAGATTAATTTAGAAATTTTAAATTTTGAGAAAACTAGTTTAATCAGGCCTGAACCGACCGATTTTTGCCATTGAACCCGGTTGGACCAGACTAGTCCAATTCAAAACAATATTATCTTCTTGCTAATGATGACAACACTATTCATAAATGTAGAAAACTTCCTTTTCTGGCAAAGATGTAACCGCTCCAATCAGGCCATTTTGAGAGAATAAGCTCAACCAAAATGGAAAGTGATCGAGTAAAGGGTCCCCGAGCTCCCTATATAAAGAGCTCCTCTCTATTCATCCTCCAGACATCTCAACTCGCCATTCTCTCTCAACTGCTTAATTTTTCAGTAAATCTCAAGCCATAGCTCCGACTTGGGTAGTTTTATTAGCCTTAAAAGGCAAGGTCAGGCACTACAGATTTCAGGAGAAGTCAGCTACATAATAGCAACTTCCTTTTGACCCGAAGATCGCCAGAGAAGTACCGATGGAATCAAATAGTGAATTAGCTCTGATGGATCGAAGCTGCCCTATTTTGGCCAGGCTGAATTCAGCCAAATTCAGCCCTCGTCTAGCCAAACCAAGCCTCACCAACACCCCCACGACCCTCACACGACCTCAACAAAGCTTAAAGGTAAACCAATTCGGCCCTACTTAGTCGTTGTAGGTCAGAGTTAGAGAGAGAAAGTGCTAAAATTTACTGATAAAATTCTCCCTCGATTGGACATCAATTGTAGCAATTCTTGATCATAGAAAGAATCTCAGGATGAGAGCTACCTCCATAGATCGAGAGCTCGGACCGTCGCACCTCAGACGGTAAGCTTTCGAAGCTTTCTCTCTCTACGAACAGTTTTTCGACGAAGCTTCATTTGAGCTCAATTTAGACGCAAATGCTATAGTTTAAAGCTCAATTGAATCGTATAGAAGTGTAGGAATTGATCCATACCTTCAATTGGAGTAATTAACCCCGATTGAATGGCCAATTTGAAAAAAATCAAATTCAGTCAGTTTGAAGGGGACAAATTGGGGGAATTTTTGGGGATTTCAAAAAATTGAGGGACCACTTTGCAATTTACCAAAATTGAAGGCCAATTGGCCATGAGAAAGATGTTAGGGGACCAATTGGGTAATTTTCGGAACCTTTGGGGCCAAATTGCCATTTTTGGAAAGTAGGGGCAAATTTGTAATTTTTGAAAAGTTGGTGAACAAGTTGGAAATTTGGAAAACTTGAGCTCCTTATACAATTTTGAGTAAATTGAGGACTCAATGGGAATGTTGGAAGCCTTGGAACTCAATTTGGGGAAAAATTGACATTAGGGACCTAAAGTTAAGAAAAATGAACTTTTGTGTCCTAAGTGTAATTAATCAACAATTTTAAGCCTAGTAGCTCATACGTGAGAAAATGATAGTTGTTAGGCCAAACCTTAATTGATAAGGATACCCAAATCGTGTAGGGACACGATAGACCAGAACACTAGCAAAAAAAAAGCTATCGTGGATTCGAAAATTGACTAGAGACGAACACATCATGGTCATCGGGTGAGTGAGATTATCTAACTTCATACCTGATTGGGATGAGTAGTACCATATTTAACTGGTAAAACCAACTTACTAGTTCCTAAGTAGAGATAATTATACTCGGTTGGTATGATGAACTTACTTGAGGAAAGGAGAAACCCTCTTACTGGTTGTAGTGGAGATATCATCACACCCGATTGGTGTGATGAAGTTAAAAATAAATTTTTGTCTGAAGTGTTCTCCCCTAACTGTGTCCCAATGCTTAGATAGGCCAAGGGCCTCGGTTTTTGAACTCATGGGGTTGAATGTCCGATTTTGGAAAAACATGTGCAGTGGGCCCAAGGCTAGTGGGCACGGGGAGGAACTTGTAAACAAACTTGATTAAAGGAAGCCATGAAAATTTCTAATGAAATTGGTTGTGTGATTTTGCCACGATACCGAGTTAGGACCGATAATGCTCTATGGAATGGCGGTAGTGCGTTAGGGCCAGGTCGAAGGACTGGCGTAGACAAATAGCTATAGGTTGGGTTGAGTGTCGGGGTCGTTGGACTGTTGGCATTAAAGATAATGGATATATGTGAAAAAACTATTGTTTGTGCATGCATCAAGACTCCCTAGGGAGTAGTGATGGGTCCTAAGGGCTATTGGACGACATGGTGGAGATAAGGGCATTTCATCATGCCAGTTAGTCTAGAAGCTTGGAGTAGCTTCTTGCGCATGAGACCGGGGTGGAGTCGGGATGAGGTCTCTGTCCTCAAACAAACACTTTGTGGTATTCAGGTTTAAGGGTCAGATGTCAAGAACATCCACTTAGACCCAGGGTAGAAGTGGACGGTCTTCTATCTTGGTGGACGGTAAAGACGCTCTGATCCTCAAGTGTGTGTAGTGGACGGGTTGCACCTACGAATGTGTGTACCCTTCCTACTGAAGGGTATATGTTCATTTGCTAAATGCCTCTCCAGGCAAGGGGATGGGCTAAAAGAGCTAAACACACCTAATATGAATATGGAAAAAGGATTTAAAAATTAAAATTAAGGAAAATCCTTTTTAAAGGAAATGATTACCTTGGCATAGTTCGGATAAAGTGATTTTGAAAATTCATTCCCAACACCCGCTCACCAAGTTGTAGAACTCACCCCCTTCCTTTTATCCCTTTAAGGTAACCAAGGAAACATCATTCTTAAAGACCCTCCTAAATTGGAATAGTAAGAAGACAGGTATATCTATTTTAAAATACTCAGTTTTGTATAATGCTATTCTAAGAAAGACAGGTAAAAAGACGCCTTACTACTCGCAATTTAGAAAAGGTTGAAACCCTTAATGAACCAAAGGGAGTGGCGGGTTGCTCACGGGGATCCGATCAAACCGGGTCGGGGCGTGACAACTTGAGTGGTATCAAAGCCTGTTTCCGCGAATGCATTATCAAGACTATATAACATAGTAACTAAGAGGAATAAGTTTTTAAAATTTTCAGATGGCTCCCAGGAGAGGAACCAAGAAAACTAGGACTAGTGTGTCTAACACTACCCAAAAATCTATCCTTGTAGGAAGACCACCCTAAAAGCTCTCCAATTCCTAAAGTGTAGTAAAAGTCACGAAGGACCAAGAGACATTATGGGGAAGCATCTAATGTCACCAAGGAATGTGGTGCCAGCGCATGTTGAGGTCACATCCACGAGTAGGAGGAGAGCCAACCTAACGCTAAGGACACCATAAGAAACTTATAACCAAGAAGAGTGCTTACTGAAGAACCTAGTATAGTAGGTCCACAAGCTAAAACTACTTCTTTTAATAGGGTTAAGCCCAAAATGTATTGTACCCTTTAATAAAAATTCTAATTTTTCCTAAAACTCTGTCCCTCAAACAAAGTCGCATTCTCATACCTCAACTATATGAGGAGGGGCCATAGAAGATAAGAAGGACCAAAGGAAGAAAACACAACAAAGAAGAGTATAGATAAAAGGAAAAGATAAGTAGGAGGAATGTCTTAGATGAGAAAGGCAAGGATCAAGGAAGAATCAGTGACCAAAACTGTGGAGGAGCTTAAGTAAACTGTTCGCAAAGAGGTCAAGAAATAGCAAGGTATAGAAAAATTTAAACTTTTTCTTAAGAAGGTTAAACAAAGAGGAATACCACAAGAATAGAGGTAAGGTACATGGGAAGAACACCTAGAACCCCCTCAAAAAGGGAAAACGCAGAAAACATCCTCCGACAACTTTAGGATAGGACATGAAAAGAGTGAAAATGAGAAGAAATGTGCTAGGAAAGGGACTATGGAAGGATGTATAAGACCAAGTATCCCTTGAAGGGACCATTGATGGGCGTTTGGACATAACGTGGAATGCAAGGAACTAACCCATAATCAAAAGCTCCACGAAGGAAGGATAAGGAATAAAAAGGGAATTGGAGGACAATGAGGGATTTAGGGCGGATGACTATACTGATGTCAGAAGGGTGTGAGAAAGGAAAGAAGAAAGAGCCTTCAAGGAGCATTAAGAAGGTTGAACGTGAAACTACCAGGATGAAAGTCCCCAGGTAGAAGGATAAAGGTAGGAGGTGAGACCATAAAAAAAAGAGAAATTTTCAAGCTAAGGAACCGGCAGATGGATCATAAGATTCATAACCCAAAATAAGTAACCTCAAAAAGGGGCATAAGCGGTTAAGGATGTATCAGGATGGCTAAGTGTGACCTGCTTTGGAAAAGCAGATGAGCCAAATAGGGATTTCAGACAAACCTAGCGGAAGGGAGTAACTAGTAACAACGGGATGGCCAAGGAGAGTAAACAATGCCCTAAGAAGGACTAGGAAGAAGTAAAGACTACACTCTAAGAAGGGCAATAGGATGCGCATCAAGGACGAGTGAATTCTAGAGACAACTACCCTAGACAGTTGGATAAGAAAATAGTAGGGATGAGGTAGTTAATGAACTAACCCTCAGGAGAACCATAGATTTAAACCCCGGTGAAGATGGAAGAAGTAAAAAGGCCAAAACATTGGAAAAGAAGGATGAAGGAAATCCTTAAAGAGATCAATGGCTGAGAAACGGATTAACGACCCAACTCAAGCCATGAGAGGGTTAAGTTAGCCTCTCGCAAGATGATCAAAAGACCTTGAAACAAGGAGGATTTGAATATCTCCCTGAAGAAATAAACTAGTACTGGGTACAAGTGGGAATGAGGAAAGGGTATAAGGACGTACCACAAGATTTCTGAGGAAGGGCACACCGAAAGGATGATAACAAATGGAGTCATAAAGTCGCCCTAAGGTCGAATACCTATAAGGGCGAAGAAGGAAGAATCCAATCAAGGAAATAAGTCCTAAGGAAGTATATGCCCTAACGAAGAGGTGATGGACCTAATTAAAGTGGGAAGAGAAGATAAGCTTGCAAAATGCAATGCAAGTTAAGATGGGAAGATCAAGTACAAAAGGCAAAGTACTCATGAGGGCCCAAAGAGTAAGTTAATCCCAATGAACGGGGTAAGTAGGATGATAGTATCAAAAGATGTCGTACAAGTATGAAAGGGGTGGACTAACCATAATAAGGAAATAGAGGAAAACACATCTGAGAAACTTTAGAGAAGCAAGCTCTCTAGTTAAGAAGTGATTAAAGGAAATGACCACAAGACTGGTCGTGGTCTACACTCACTTAATGGAGCCTAAAGAGTGGATGACTGGGCATAGGGTAGACTACATGAAATAAGAGCAATAATCAAAAGTTACTTAGATAAGCAATAAGGGATGAAATGGAAATTGTAAGACAATGGAGGATTGAAGGTGGGCAAATGCCCCAATATAGAAAGGATGTAAGGAGATGAAGAAAGAAACCTTTAAGGAATGGTAAGAAGGTTGAGCATGTAGCTCCTAAGGTGAAAGTCTCTACTTTGAAGGACATAGTAGAGAATGAAACCGTAAAAAGGGAACTCCCCAAACAAAGCAATCGACACATAGACCGAAATGGATCAACTCGGAATAAAGAATCATGAAATGGTCACGAGCGAGTAAGAGTGGATTAAGGAAAGGGAAAGTCCTTGAGTAAAGGACACCACTAGAAATGAGGAAGGACATAAGAAGGGAAGAATCCCAGTGTGTTGGTAAGTCATCGGGAAACCCAATGATTGGAACCAGAAAAACCCATTAAAGAAGTTCGGAAAGGACAAGTAGGTAAGGAAAACTGACACGGTTATGTAAGACATGACGTCAAAGGTAAGAACAATGATTGGATAATAGTAAAGGTAGTCGAGGAATACTACTAGATAAAAAGAGGGATGAAGTTATACAATCCCCAAAAGGTTGGAAAGTTAAGAACAATCATCAAGGAAGTGTTCTAGAATCCTAATGGACAAAGATATGTTCTAGAACATGTCATGTTGTAAGGGACATGTAAGCCCAATAGTCCTGGAGAAAAAAAATATAACTCAAGTAAGGAAGAGTCAGTTAGTTAAGCATGACAAGGTAAAATATAAAATTTGGAATGAAGTTGTAATAAACAACATATGAAGCAAGGGTCAAAATAGGACGAAAAGGTGATAACACTAAAGCCCATGAAAACAAGTATGTAACGCTCGAAAGAACACTGAGCTAAGAGTTTCAACAATCAAGAGAATAACTTGACACATGAACGATTGGGCATTTTTGAACTCCTAATCCTGAAATCCTAGGCAAGAACCCTCAAGAGAAATAATCTTGCCCTAAGTAGAGGTAGAAGTGAATCTAAGGATATACCTTTGGACTCATGGGAAAGACATGCCTAGTTATGATAAACTCCATGGAGTGAGTAAACAATAGAAAGGAAAAGAAATTCCTTAAGTGCGTGATTTAAAGGGGCTAAGTGAAAGAACAACCAAAGTGTTAGCATGTCAAGCAAACCCCGAGTTGACATTGAGGGAAATTATTCCCGATGCAAATGATGCTGATTAAGTTTTGGGGACAAAACTCCTAAAAGGAGGGAAGAGTTGTAAACCCCATCCTTTAAAGATAAGAAAACCGAGAAAAGAATCGATCAATTCAAAAGAGAAAACCAAGCCGGTTCACTAACCAAAATCGATAAAGAAAGGGCATAATGAGAAAATTGACAAATCCCAAGGGACTAAGAGAGTCATAAAAATCATGGAAAAGACCCTTAAGACAAGTGGGAAGAGAAAACCAGTCGGTTCAGGGTGAACCAGACCTGACTGGATTGAACTTGTTTGAACCATCCTTTAACTAGTTTCTAAATTCATTTTTCTTGGTGGCTTAAAATATTAAAATTGGGAAATTGAAGCCACTATTTGATAGAGAATGAATTTAGATTAATTTAGAAAATTTTAATTTTGAGAAAACTGGTAGAATCGGGCTTGAACTAGTCGATTTTCGCCATTGAACCCGGTCAGACAGGAACGGTCCAGTTTGGAACAGTGTCATCTTCTTCCTCAAGATGACAACACTTTTCATAAATGTAGAAAACTTCCTTTTCCAATAAAGATGTAACCACTCCGATCAGACAATTTTTTGGTGATGATAAGCTCGACCAAAATGGAAAGTGATTGGGGAGGGGGTCCCGAGCTCCCTATATAAAGAGCTACTCTCCATTCATCCTCCATACACCACAAATCACCATTCTCTCTCAATTGCTCCATTTTCCAGTGAAGCTCAAACTAGAACTCTAACTTGGGCAGTTTTCTTAGATTTAGAAGGCAAGGTCAGGTCCTACAGACTTCAGGGAAGTCAGCTATCTGATAGCAACTTTCTTTCGACCCGAGGACCACTGGAGAAGCGCCAGTGGAATCAAATAGTGAAGCAACTCCGAGGGACCAAAGCTACATTATTTTGGTCGAGCTGAATTTGGCCAAATTCAGCTCTCGTCTACCCAAGCCAAGCCTCCCTAACATCCCTACGACCCTCACACGACCTCAAGAGGTTTGAAAGGTAAGCCAATTCGGCCCTCCTCAATCGTTGCAGGTCGAAGTTAGAGAGAAAGTGCTAAATTTAACTAATAAAATTCTCCCTCGATTAGACAACAATTGTAGCAATTCTTGATCATAGAAGAAACCTTAGGACAAGAGCTACCTCCCTAGATCGAGAGCTCGGACCACCGCACCTCCGTTGGTAAGCTTTCAAATCTTTCTCTACAAACAATTTTTCAAAAAAGCTTCATTTGAGCTCAATGCGCATCCAAATGTTGCGGTTCAAAGTTTAATTGAATCATATGGAAGTGTAGGAACTGATCTATACCTTCAATTGGAGCAATTAACCTTGATTGAATGGCCAATTTGAATAAATCAAATTTGGTCAGTTTGAAGGGGAGAAATTAGGGGAAATTTTTGGGGAAATTGGTGATTTCAAAAAATTGAGGAACCAATTTGCAATTTTCCAAAATTGAAGGCCAATTGCCATGAGAAAGATGTTAGAGGACTAATTGGGCAATTTTTAGAACATTTGGGGCCAAATTACCATTTTTGAAAAGTAGAGGTAAAATTAATTTTTGAAAAGTTGGGGACCAAATTGGAAATTTAGAAAAATTGAGCCCCTTAAACAATTTTGAGTAAATTGAGGATTCAAAGGGAATGTTAGAAGCCTTGGGACTCAATTTGGGGAAATGTTGGCATTGGGGACCTAAAGTTAAGGAAATTGAACTTTAGAGACTTAAGTGCAATTAATCAACAATTTTGTGCCTAGTCACTCATACATGAGAAAATGATGGCTGTTATGCCAAAACTTAATTTATAAGGATGTCCAAATCGTGTTGGGACACAAGAGACCGGAACACCAATAAGGAAAAGCTAGCGTGGATTTAGAAACCAATTAGAGACGAACACGTCACGGTCATCGAGTGAGTGGGATTATCTAACTTCATACCTGGTTGGGATGACAAGTACCATCTTTAAATGATAAAACCTACTTACTGGTCCGTAAGTAGAGATAATCGTAACCGATTGGTTTGATGAGCTTCGTTGAGGAAAGGAGAAACCCACTTACTGGTTGTAGCGGAGATATTATCACACCCGATTGGTGTGATGAAGTTGAAAATGAATTTTTGTTATAAGTGCTCTCCCTTGACTGTGTGCCAATATTTAAAATATTTGGGAGACCTTTCTGATGGGATCTAAAACATCTTAGATAGGCTAGGGGCCTCAGTTTTTGAACTCATGGGGCTGAATGTCCAGTTTTGGAAAAACATGTGTAGTGGGCCCAAGGCCAGTGGGCACGAGCAAGAACTCGTAAACAAACTTGATTTAATTGAGCCATGAAAATTTCTACTAAAAGTGATTTGTGATTTTGGCATGATACCAAGTCAAGACCGACAATGCTTGATGGACTGGCGACATTGCGTCATGGCCAGGTCGACGGACCGACCAAAACAAATAGTTGCAAGTCAAGTTGAGCGTCAAGGCCATTGGACTATTGGCATCAAAGATATTGGCTATATGTGAAAAAACTGTTGTTTGTGTATACACTTATGGTACGAGACCATCAAGACACCCTAGGGTGTAGTGATGGGTCGTAAGGGCTACTGGATGACATGGTGGAGATTAGGGCAGTTCATCATGCCAACCAATCTAGAAGCTAGGAGTAGCTTCTTACGCATGAGACTGGGGTGGGGTCAGGATGAGGTCTCTCTCCTCATATGGACACAGAGTGGCATTCATGTTTGAGGATCGGATGTCGAGAACATAAACTTAGATCTAGGGTAGAAGTGGATGGGCTTCTATCTTGGTGAACGGTAAATACGCTTCGATCCACAAGTGGGTGCAGTGGACGGGCTGCACTTGCGAATGTGTGTACCCTTCCTGATGAAGGGCATGTGTTTGTTTGGTAGACACCTCCCGAGGCAAGGGGATGGGCTAAAATAGCTAAACACACATAATATGGATATGAAAAAAGGTTTTGAAAATCATAATTGTGGAAAATCCTTTTTAAAGGAAATAATATCCTTGGCACAGTTTGAATAAAGCAATTTTGAAAACTCATTTCCAACAATCGCTCACTGAGTTGTAGAACTCACCCCTCCCTTTTACCCCTTTTAGGTAACCAAGGAAACACCATTCTTAAAGACCCTCCAAATTGGAATTATGAGAAGACATGTATGTCTGTTTTAAAATACTCAGTTTTGTATAATGTTATTCCAAGAAAGACAAGTAAAAGGATGCCTTACTCCTCGCGGTTTAGAAAAGGGTTACCAAAGGGAGTGGTGGGTTGCTCACGGGGATCCAACCAAACTGGGTTAGGGCATGACAAGACCAAACTTGATTATTCACAAAATTACCTCTTGACAATGATCTAGTTAATGCCCTATTTTCACTGAGTGACGGGGGGATATTTTTCTAGAGTCATTGCCATACAACCAATACCATTTTGATCTTTAGAGCACCTAAGAGATTCCCTCGACCCTTTCTAACCTCTAACATTGTTGCTGTCATGCCCTCACTTGATTTAGTTGAAACCCCATAATTAACACAACACTCATTCTGTTGTAACAACCACTATGATATCGACAGAATTTAGGCGTAATATGAAACGTTTCAAAATAATTTATTGAAAATTTCATAAAATATTTCGGAACATGACTATTGCATGAGGCTTACCAAGTGATATATTCTTCACCCGCGCTCCTTTTCATATTTTCCTAAAAGGTTTAAGGGAGGGAGTGAGTATAGAACTCAGTGAGTGGGTAATAAGGTAACCAAAAATGTTTAACGAATTATAAATTGATCAACTCCATTTTCTTTAATAAGTTTTTTTTGCACACAATTAAATGCCCTTTATCATCAAATGAATCACACATTTGCAAAATAGTCCCCGATTATTTCACTTGTGGTCCAGAGCAACTTTACCGACCACCCTTGGTAGGAGGTTATATGTCACGGCCTGACTCGGTTTGGTTGTAGTCCTGTGATCAACCCGCTACCCTTCCCTGAATCATCGTAGTTTTCCTACCTTGATGATTCAAGGAAGGTAAAAGCGTACCTATGTTTGTTCTCTTACTATAAGTTTGGGATGGGGAACATACCTTGAGGGTTTGAGCCTTTACTTGGAGCTTTACATTTCTATTGTCCTGATTTTTTTAAAATATTCCTAAAAGGGTGAGAGGAGTGGGTGAGTATATTTACTCAATGAGGGAAAATTTCTACAATGATCACTATTTTTTTAATTTAGTTGCTTAATTTATTAGCCATTGTTCACATAGCATCCACTTATCAACTGCCCTTTTATCATAGAAGGGATCACACGTTCGTAGAACAGTCACCGACTATTCCACTTGTGTACCAGAGTGCCTTTATCGTCCACCCTAATGGTGGTTAACAACCTCTACCCTGAGTTTGAGTGGACCTTACACGTCCGACACTCAAACTCCAATCACTCTTCGTGTCCACTTTGTGTGACGAGACCTCTTTCCTCATGCTACCTTGGTCTTAGTGTGCAAGAAGCTCTAGAGCTTCTCGACATACTAGATGACGATCCGTCCTTATGCTCCCTAGGTCGTCGAGCAACCCTTGGGACCACCACTACCCCTTACTAGGCGTCTCGATGGTCCCGCATCACATGCATGCACAATCAAGAATCTTATTCTTTTATAGCCATTATTGTTGGCCCTCAAGCCCAAGGGTTAGTTGGCTTGACTTCGACCCATGCACACCAGTCCAACGGGTTCGATCACTCGGATTTGACTTAGCAACTATTCGACCCAACAAGCCTAACATTCAAACTTTGGCTCGGTGGGTATCACACAACATTATCCATTATTGGGGCTTTTAGCAGTTCATAACATGCTCATTCTTAATGGGTTCGTACCCGTGCCTATCAGCCTTGGGCCCACTCATAGCATCGAGCTTAAGCCTCGGAATTAGCTCCCAAATATTTTAAGTAGAGTCAACCAGTTAGGGGAGGCTAATTCCAAGAAAACCAATTTTGGAGGCAAAACCATCATCCCAATCAGAACTGTGTTGTAGATTTCCCACTTACCAGGTAACTATGACATGGTCGTCCTAGTGAGATCTCGACTTGGGGTGTGCTCCTTGCACATGTACTTGGGCAACTAGTTCCTACATGGTTCGAGCATTCACCTTACAACAATTGATGTAAGGGACCTCATACTTTTAGGTATTTGCGCATAGGTCCACACATTATACCTTAATTTCTTTTAGTTCCCTTAAAGATTAGAACTTTACATTTAGTTCCCTAATCATCTTTTAATTTTAATTAAGTTCCTAGGATTTCTAATTATCCCTCTTGTGTCCTAAGTTTTTTTTCCAATATCACCAATTAGTTCTCAATTTTTCCAAAATTTCCGATTGGTCCTTAAATTTCCAAATATTTCTAATTAGTCGTTAATTTTTTGAAAATTGCCAATTAGCCCTCCATTTCATCCAATTGCCCAATTGGACCTTAATTGGGAGTTAATTTCATGAAAATCCCCCATAGTTCCTTAAATTACAATTCAACCCCCAATTTTCAAAAAATTCCCAAATTTCCCAATTTTTCAAAAAATTACAATTTGGTCCCTGAACATCATTTCATTCAATTGATCCCCAAAACTCAGTTAATTGTCTCATTCGTGATATGAATCATCTTTCCTATGTCTCCCACATCATTTCAAGCTTTGAAATGGTTCGTTTGGCTTAGAAATGAGCACAAATTAAGCTTCGCCGAAAAACTTAATCTAGAGAGAGAAAACTTTGATATCTTACCGATGATGGTCTGACGATCGGAGCTCTTGCTTTCTTTGAATTGCTCTCCTCTTGGGCATCCTCTCTGGATCAAACTATGCCCTAATTGGTGGCATTAGTAGTGCAAATTTAATAGTTTAAAGTTTTGCGGAATGCACTATGAGCAATATTTTCCAGCGAAGGGTGGCAGAGGGGATTTACTGTCCTAGCTCAGGGAAGGTCGAGGCACCTCTAGGTGTGGTCTAGGGAGCTTGGTTTGGCCGGAATTGGTCTAGGGATGGCTCGACTTGAGCTCGAGCAGCTTGGGTTGCTAGATCATCAGGGAGCGGCGAGGGAGGGTGCATCTAAGTAGAGGACTTCCTCCTGGTTCTAGGGACACCAAAAGCAACTCTAGAGGTTGAAGAAAACCCTGCTGTCAGAGCTCTGGTTTGCTGCTCACCGAAAAATGGAGTACTTTATCTTCTTCACTCGTTTGTGGGATGGGGTAAATGAATGGAGGGGTTCTCTTTATATAGGGAGCTCGACAACTGACTGGGCTACCCGCCAGCATAGGACTCTGCCGCTAATAGTCATACCGGAGCTCTTCCCGGGTCATTGGAGGAATCGCCTTCCCTCTCTCTCTCCCCCCTTTCTATCAGTTGACTAGGGAAGACAATGATGACGTGGCATCATGCCATGTGGCATGTTATGATTGGTTGGTCTTCTAGACATGGCATTCCCACTTGGCTGCCACGTCAGCCGTTGATCGATTAATCAGACACATGTCAACCTCCCATTGGCTGCTCGTGTCTGCGTGGCATGTTGACCGGGCGACCGCTGACCGTTGACCGGGCATGTGGTAGCCTCCCATTGGCTGCTCGTGTCTATGTGGCTACTAACTAGGAGCCCGTTGATTGGTCTAATCCATTGACTAGCTAGACAGTTGACCGGTCCAGTCCGATCGGGTTCGGTGACCCGAATTCAAAAATCGACCGGTTTAGGCCCGATTTGACCGGTTTTCTAAAAATAAAAAATTTATAAATTAATCTAAAATTATTTTCTATCTAATGGTGGCCTCAATTTTCCAAATTGAAGTTTTTAAGCCACCTAGAAAAATGCATCATTGAACTGGTTCACTATGGTTCAATCTAGTTCAATTCAATTCAGGTCTGGTTCACCCCGAACTAGTCCAGTTTTCTCATGCAATTTACTTCATGTTCTTCTCCATGATTTATATGATTTTTTGTTCACTTCGAATTTTCCAATTTCCCATTTTAACCCTTCTTTACTATTTTTGGTTAATTAATTGACTTGGTTTTTCTCATGGAAATTGATGGGTTCTTTTCCCAGTTTTACTAGGTTTGGAGGACGGGTTCCACATTATATGTGAAACTTGTCACCTTGGATCAAGGAAAACTGATTAAGAACCAATGAATATAATGAGAAAAACCAAAACCGAAGTTTCCCTATTTTGGCCGAGCTGAATTTAGCCAAATTCAGAACTCCTCCAGCAAAACCAAGCCTCACCAATGCCCCCATGACCCTCACACGATATCAACAAAGGTGAAAGGTAAGTCAATTTGGCCCTCCACCATCATTGCAGATTAGTGTTAGAGAGAGAAAGTGTCGAAGTTCATTAACAAAATTCACCCTTGTATGGACTTCAATTGTAGCAATTCTTGATCCTAGGAGTACCCTAAGGATGAGAGCTACCTCTCCAAATCAAGAGCTCGGATCGCCGCCCCGCCGGCAGTAAGCTTTCTCTCTCTACAAACACTTTTCCAATGAAGCTCAGTTTTAGCTCATTTTGGACCCAAATGTTGCGATTAAAAGCTCAATTGAATCATATGGAAGTGTAGGAACTGATCCATACCATCAATTGGAGCAATGATCCTCGTTTGAATGGCCAATTTGGAGAAATCAAATTCGATCAGTATAAATGGGTGAAATTAGGGGAAGAAATTGGGGGAGTTTGGGGATTTCAAAAAATTGAGGAACCTCCATCCAATTTCTCAAAATTGAAGGTCAATTGGTAATGATAAATGTGTTGGGGGACCAATTGGTCAATTTTCAAAAGAATTGGGGTCAAATGACTATTTTTGGAAAGTTGGGGCAAAACCGTAATTTTGGAAAATTTGGAAAACTTGAGCCCCTTGCACAATTTTGAGTAAATTGAGGATCCAAAGAGAATATTGGGAACCTTGGGATTCAATTTGTGGGAAAAGTCAGCATTAGGGACCTAAAGTTAAGAAAAATGAACTTTAGTGACCTAAGTGCAATAAACTAAGAACTTTGAGCCTAGTCGCTCATACATGAGAAAACAAAGGCTGTCATGCCAAACCCTATTTGATAATGATACCCAAATCGTGTAGGGATATGAGAGACTGGAACACCAGTAAAGAAAAGCTAGCATGGACTTGGAAGCTGACTCGGGACGAACGCTTCACAGCCAACGAGTGAGTGAAATTTTATAAATCATTCATATTAGGATGATGAACACTATTTTAAAAAGGCTAAAACCTACTTGTCGGTTGTAAGTAGGAATAAACAAACATCATACCCGAGTGGTATGATGAGATTTCTTGAGGAAAGGAAAAACTCGCATACCGGTTGTAAGCAGAGTTATCATTACACTCAATTGGTGTGATGAATTTAAAAAAGAATTTTGTTAGAAGTGTTCTCCCCCGACTATGTGACAACTGCATAAAATATTTGGGAGAACTTACTGATTGGAGCTAGAGAACCTCTAATAGGCCAGTGACCTTGGTTTTTGAACTCTTTGAGCTCAAGGCCTAGTTTTGGAAAACACGTGTAGTGGGCCCAAGGCTAGTGGGCACGGGCACAAGCCCATCAACAAACATGATTAGGAAGAGCCATGAAAAACTACTAATGAAAATAGAATTGTTTGTGTGATTCGCCATGGTATCGAGTCAAGATCAACAATGCTCGATGGGCTGGCCTAGACAAATAGCTGCAGGTCTGGGTTGAGTGTTGGGGCCATTAGACTGTTGGCACCAAAGAGGATGTATAACTATATGAAAACTTTTGTTTGTGCATACACTTAAGGATCAAGATAATCAAGACGCCCAAGAGTGGTAGTGATAGGTCTAAAGGGCTGTTGGATGACATGAGGGTGATAAGGGTAGTTTGTCATGCCAGTCAGTCATGAAGCTCTAGGACCTTCTTATGCATGAAACCGAGGTGGTGTCAAGATGAGGTCTCCATCCTCTTACGGACATGAAGTGGCATTCGGGTCCGAGGGTCAGATGTTTGGAACGTCCACTCAGACTCATGCTAGATGTGGATGGGCTTCTATCAAGGTGGGCAACAAAGTTGCGCTGATCCCTAAGTGGGTGCAGTCTGTGACTACCCTGCGAATGTGTGTACCCTTCCTAATGAAGGGCGTGTGTTTGTTTACTAAATGCCTCTCGAGGCAAGGGGATGGGCTAAGAGAGCGAAACACACCTACTATGGAATTGGAAAAAGATTTTGGTAAATTGAATTTGAGGAAACCCTTTTTAAAAGGGAATGTTAACCTTGGCATAGTTTTGATAAACTAAAGATATTTGAAAACTCACTCCCAACACCCGCTCACTGAGTTTTAGAAACCCACCCTCTCCCTTTACCCCTTTTTCAGGCAAAAAGAGGAAGACCAATCGTAAAGACCCCTCGCGGTTAAACCGTAAAGGCATGTACAAAAATTTTCATATATTAAGTTTTGTATAATACTATTCTAGAAAAAGTAGGAAAAATGACGCCTAACTCCTCATGGTTTAGAAAGGGTTGAAACCCCTACAAGACCAAATGGAGTGGTGTGTTGCTCATGGGGATCCGACCAAACTGGGTCGGGGCGGGACATTATACCTTCCACCACAAGTCTTTGTGAGCTCCATTGCCCATCCCCCAAACTTAAATCAAGCCTTCGTGTTCGTAATGGTGGGATGAGTTATCTCCCCATGCATCCTCGGTCTCAAAGCGCATAAAGCTCCCAGAGTTTCTTAACATATTGGCACGACAATGCTTCCTTTATGCTCCTCAGGCCATCTAGTAGCCCTTAAAAACAACACTACCCCACATTGGGCACCTCGATGGTTCCGTATTTTAGCATGCACAAATAATATTCTTTTAAGTGCAATCATTTATCTTTGGTGCTACAAGCCCAACGAGTTTCATGACCTGACTTCAACTCGATAGCTTTATCACATAATCTAACCATTTATGAAAAAAAATTTATAAGACTTATAATCAAGATTTTGTTTATGGGTTTAATGTAAACCCCATCCTTTGATAATAAGAAAATCGGGGAAAGAGCCAGTCATTTTCAAATTGAAAACTGAGTTCATCTACGAACCGGAACTAATAGAGAAAGGGTAAACTAGGAAATTTATGGATCCCGAGAGACCCAAAGAGTCCAAAAAGTCATGGAAATAGACTTAAGAAGGAATTGGAGATGAAAACCAAATAGGTTCAGGTGACCCGGATCCGAACCGAATTAAATAGGTTTGAACCACTATTGAACCGAATTCTAAATTAATTTTTCTCGATAGCTTAAAAAATTCTAATTTGTGATTTGAGGCCACCATTGGTTAGAAAATCAATTTAGATGAATTTAGATTTGAAAAATTCGGTCAAATTGGGGGTGAACCGACCGGTTTAAGCTTTGAACCCGGTTCGGACCGGTTCGGTCCAGTTCGGAACAGTTTCATCTTCTTCTTTTAGATGACAGCACTGTTCACTCGCCGGAAAATTGCGCAGCGCTGACGAAGCTGAAAAGCCTCTGACCAGGGAGTTTTAGGCAATGAATGACCACCATTAATGAGCCAATCGGACAGCCAGGAAGTTCCTAAGCTTCCTATATAAAGAGCCCCTCCTCATTCATCCTCTTCACACCTGAAAATTCCATTCTCTCTCAACTGCACCAATTTTCGGCGAAGCTCAAACTCGAGCTCTGACTTGGGCTTTTTTCTAAAACAAACAAGGTAAGGTCGGGTTCATTAGAACTTGGGAGAAGTTAGGTACATGCATGTAGTCTCCATTTTCTTTGAGAGTCACCGGAGAAATGCCGGCGTGATTGAACAGTGAAGCAGCTCCGGCAGACCAAAGCTGCCCTATTTTGGTCGAGCTGAAATTGGCCAATTTGAGCCCTCCTCATACCTGGTTGGTATGATGAAAACTTCCTCAAAGGAAGTGAAAAACTCGTTCATTGGTCATGAGCGGAGATGTCCTCATACACAGTTCGTATGATGGACTGTTGAAATTATATTTTTGTTGGAAGTACTCTCCCCTGACTGTATGGCACTGCTTAAACAATTTGGGAGACCTTCTTGACATGAGCTCGAATAGCTCTGTTAGGCTAGAAGCCTCAATTTTGGAACTTGGGGGCTATTATGCCCAATTTTGAAAATCTTGAACAGTAAGCCCTAGGCTAGTTGGCACGAGTAAGTGCTCGTAAATAAACATGTTTCTCCTTCCTTCAAGGAAGTTCATCATACCAACCGGGTATGATTTCCTCTACTTACAATTGATAAGTAGGTTTTAGCTTAAATTGCCCATCAACCCAACCGGGTATGATGTTAAAGTCCCACACGCAAGTGGTTTTTCGTTTCTAAAGTGCTCACCATCCCAACCGGGTATGATGTAAATATGCCCACTCACCCGATAATCGTGACGTGTTTATCCTCAGTCAATTTTCCAAGTCTACGTGAGCTTTCTCTTGCTTGCATTCTAGCCACACTTATCCCCACACAATTTGGGCAGCCTTATCAATTACGGTTTGGCATAAAAGCATAAGCTTATAATTTATCGACTAATTGCACTTAGATCCCTAAAGTTCATTTTTCTTAACATTAGGTCCCTAATGCCAACTTTTCCCCAATTTAGGTTGCAAGGTTTCCAAATTTTCCCTTTGAGTCCACATTTTACTCAAAATTTTATAAGGGGTTCCAGTTTTCCAAAATTTCAATTTGGTCCCAAACTTTTAAAAAATCACCATTTTGCCCTTACTTTCCAAAAAATGGCAATTTGACCCCAATTGTTTAAAAAATCGACCAATTGGTCCTCCAACATCTTTCTAATGGCCAATTTGCCTTCAATTTTGGGAAATTGTAAAGAGGACCCCCACTTTTACAAAATTCACAAATTTCCCCAAAGGTTTTCCACAATTTTTCCCCTTCAAACTTAACGAATTTGATTTCTTCAAATTGGCCATTCAATCAGGGTTATTTGCTCGAATTGAAGGTATGGATCGATTTCTGCATTCCATACAATTCAATTGAGCTTTGAATTGCAGCATTTGAGTTTGAATTGATCTCAAACGAAGTTTCACCGGAAAACTGCTCGTAGAGAGAGAAAGCTTCGAAAGCTTACCGTTGGAGGTGTGGCGGTCTAAGCTCTCAATCGAAGAAGGTAGCTCTTGTCCCGAGGTTCCTTTTAGGATCAAGAATTGCTACAATTGACATTGAATTGAAGGAGAATTTCATTAGTAAAGTTTTAGTGTTTCTCTCTCTAACTCTGACTTGCAACGACTAAGTAGGGTAGAATTGGCTTACCTTTCAGCTCTGTTGCAGCTGTGTGAGGGCCTGAGGGTGTCGAGAAGGCTTGGTTTGGATGGAGGAGGGCTGAATTTGGTTGAATTCAGCTCAACCAACATAAAGCAGCTTCGGTCCATCAGAGCTGCTTCACAATTTGATTACACCGGCGCTTCTCCGATGGTCCTCGGGTTGAAAGGAAGGTGTTATTAGGTTGCTGACTTCCCTTGAAGTCTATAGGACCCGACCTTGCCTTTTGAGGCTAAGAAAAATGGCTATATAATAGCTCTGGTTCAAGCTTCTCTGAAAAATGGAACAATTGAGAGATAATGGAAATTTTAGGTGTGTGGAGAATGAATGGAGAGGAGCTCTTTATATTGGGAGCTCAGGGACCCTCTACTCGACAACTTTCCATTTTGGTCGAGCTTATCCTCAACCTAAAACAGCCTGATCGGAGTTGTTTTTTCTTCATTGGTGTTATTGTTTTCTGCATTGAATGAACAGTACTGTCATCCTAAGGAAGAAGATGACACTATTCTGAACTGGATCGGGCTGATCTGACCGGTTCAATGCGTAAATCGGTCGGTTCATGCCCGATTCAACCATTTTTCTCAAAATTTAAAATTTCTAAATTTATCAAAATTTATTCTCCATCTAATGGTGGCTTCAATTCCCCAATTTGATCATTTTAAGCCACCAAGAAAAATAAATTTAGAAACCGATTCAAGTATGGTTCAAACTGGTTCAGGTACGTTTTGCCCTGAACCAATTTGGTTCTCTTCCCATTTGTTACAAAGTTCTTTTCCATGATTTTTATGACTCATTGAGTCCCTCAGGAATTGTCAATTCCCCAATTAATCCTTTCTTTATTGATTATAGTTTGTGAACTAGCTCAGTTTTCTCTTTTTAAATGACTGATTCTTTTCTCGGTTTTCTTATCTATAAAGGATGGGGTTTACAAGAAAAATCTCCCAAATGTTTTAAGCATTAGCACACAATCAGGGGAGATAATTTTTGGAAAAATGGTTTTTAAGCATAAATGCACTCATCATACCAACATGGGATGATGATAGAAAATCCCACTCTTGGTGGCCTTTCCTTTCAGTAAAAGAGTTCATCACACCAACCAAGCGTGATGCTTAAATAAGCCCACTCACAAGTGGTTTTTCATTTCAAAATGGTGCTCACCACCACAATCGCGTATGATGTATAAATATGCCCACTCACCCGATGAGTGTGACTTGTTCATCCTAGTCAAATTTTTCTTCCTTGTCATGCTCCCTTGTACACGTTCTTGTCCAATAAGCCTAAACAGGGTTTGAACATGTTTATGAGGAAAGGTTTGGTACAAAAGGCCTTCTATTTTCATGTATTTGCAAATTGGGCCCCAAATTTTGCTTTATTGCAATTAGGCCCATAAAGTTCATAATCTTTGATTTTAGGTCCCTAAGGCTCAATTCAAGTCAACCAAAACAGGGCAGCTTCGGTCCATCAGAGCTGCTTCACGGTTTGATTCCGTCGGCACTTCTCTGGCTGTCCTCAAGTCGAACGGAAGGTTTTATTAGGTAGCTGACTTCCCTTGAAGTCTATAGGACCCAACCTTGCCTTTTGAGACTAAGAAAAATGCCTATATCAGAGCTCTAGTTCGAGCTTCTCTAAAAAATAGAGCAGTTGAGAGAGAATGGAGATTTCAGGTGTGTGGAGAATGAATGGAGAGGAGCTCGGGGACCCTCTACCCGACAACTTTCCTTTTTGGTCGAGCTTATCGTCACCCTAAAGTGGCCAGATCGGAGTTGTTTTTCCTTCGTCGGTGTTACTATTTTCTGCATTGAATGACAGTACCGTCATCCTAAGGAAAAAGATAACACTATTCCGAACTGGATCTAGCTGGTTCGACCAGTTCAACGCATAAATCGGTCGGTTCAGGCCCGATTCAACCATTTTTCTCAAAATTTAAAATTTCTAAATTTATTCTCCATCTAATGGTGGCTTCAATTCCCCAATTAGATCATTTTAAGCCACTAAGAAAAATTAATTTAGAAACCGATTCAACTATGGTTCAAATCGGTTCAAGTCCAGTTTGCCCTGAACCGGTCTGACTTTCTCTTCCCATTTGTCCAAAGGTTTTTTTCCATCGGTTATGGTTTGTGAACTAGCTCGGTTTTCTCTTTTGAAATGACTGGTTCTTTTTTCCGATTTTTTTTTATCTATAAAGGACGGGGTTTACAAGAAAAGTCTCCCAAATGTTTTAAGCATTAGCACATAGTCAGGGGAGATAATTTCTGGAAAAATGGTTTTTAAGCATAAATGCACTCATCATACCAACCTGGGATGATGATAGAAAATCCCACTCTTGGTGGCCTTTCGTTTTAGTAAAAGAGTTCATCACACCAACCGGGCATGATGCTTAAATAATCCCACTAACAAGTGGTTTTTCATTTCAAAATGGTGCTCACCACCCCAACCTGGTATGATGTATAAATATGCTCACTCACCAGATGAGTGTGACTTGTTCATCCTAGTCGGACTTCTCATCCTTGTCGTGCTCCCTTGCATACGTTCTTGTCCAATATGCCCATAAAGGGTTCTGACATATTTATGAGGAAAGGTTTGGTATAAAAGGCCTTATATTTTCTTGTATTTGCAAATTGGGCCCCAACTTTTGCCTTATTGCAATTAGGTCCGTAAAGTTCATAATCTTTAATTTTAGGTCCCTAATGCTTAATTCAGCTCAACCAAAACAGGGCAGCTTCGGTCCATCGGAGCTGGTTCACGGTTTGATTCCATCGGCACTTCTCCGGCGGTCTTCGGGTCGAAAGGAAGGTGTTATTAGGTTGCTGACTTCCCTTAAAGTCTATAGGACCCGACCTTGCCTTCGAAGCTCTAGTTTGAGCTTCTCCAAAAAATGGAGCAGTTGAGAGAGAATGGAGATTTTAGGTGTGTGGAGAATGAATGGAGAGGAGCTCTTTATATAGGGAACTCGGGGACCCTCGGCCCGACAACTTTCCTTTTTGGTCAAGCTTATCCTCACCCAAAAATGGCCTGATCGGAGTTGTTTTTCCTTCATTGGTGTTACCATTTTCTGCATTGAATGAACAGTACTGTCATCCTAAGGAATAAGATGACACTATTCCAAACCGGATCTGGCCAGTCCGACCAGTTCAATGCATAAATCGGTCGGTTCAAGCCTAATTCAACCATTTTTCTCAAAATTTAAAATTTCTAAATTTATTCTCCATCTAATGGTGGTTTAAATTCCCCAATTTGATCATTTTAAGCGAGCAAGAAAAATTAATTTAGAAACCGATTCAAGTATGGTTCAAACTGGTTCAGGTCCGGTTTGCCCTAAACTGGTCTGGTTTTCTCTTCTCATTTGTCCCAAGGTTCTTTTCCATGATTTGTATGACTCATTGAGTCCCTCGGGAATTGTCAATTCCCCAATTAATCCTTTCTTTATCGGTTATGGTTTGTGAACCAGTTCGGATTTCTCTTTTGAAATGACAACTTTTGAAATGATCTAAAGTCTCCCAAATGTTTTAAGCATTAGCACATAGTTAGGGGAGATAATTTCTGAAAAAAATGGTTTTTAAGCTTAAATGTACTCATCATACCAACCTGGGATGATGATAGAAAATCCCACTCTTGGTGGCCATTCCTTTCAGTAAAAGAGTTCATCACACCAACCGAGAATGATGCTTAAATAAGCCCACTCACAAGTGGTTTTTCATTTCAAAATGGTGCTCACCACCCCAACCGAGTATGTTGTATAAATATGCCCACTCACCCGATGAGCGTGACTTGTTCATCCGAGTCGAACTTCTCGTCCTTGTCATGCTCCCTTGCACACGTTCTTGTCCAATATGCGCATACAGGGTTCGGACATGTTTATGAGGAAAGGTTTAGTATAAAAGTCCCTCTATTTTCATGTATTTGCAAATTGGGCCCCAACTTTTGCCTTATTGTAATTAGGCCGGTAAAGTTCATAATCTTTGACTTTAGGTCCCTAATGCTCAATTAATTTTAATTAAGTCCCTAGGATGTCCAATATCACTCTTGGGTCCTTAATATTAAAAATTCACCAATTGGGACTTAACTTTTCCATAATTTCCAATTGGTCCCTTAACTTTCCAAAATTGGATTGGCCCCAATTTTCCAAAAATGATCAATCGGTCCCAATTTTTCTAAAAATGACCAATTTGCCCTCCAACTTCCTCTACTTTGCCAATTAGCCTTCAATTTTAGAAACATTGCACAAAGGTCCTCTAATTTTTGAAATCCCCAAAATTTCCCCAATTTCATCCTTTCCATTAACCCAAAGTTGATCTCATCAAATTGACCCTTCAATTCGTGTTAATTGCTCCCTATCATGGTGCTAATCGATTTTCTCACTTCCTTAGAGCAAGTTTTGAATCACCATTTTTTAGTCCCAAATGAGCTCAAATGGAGCTTTGCTAGAAAACTGAATGTAGAGAAAGAAAGCTTCAAGAACTAACTATCGTAGTTACGGTGGTCTGAGCTTTCGATTTAGGAAGAAAGCTCTCATCCACAGGGTCCTTCTAGGAACAAGAGTCACTACAATTCTTGTCCTAAGAAGTGGGAATTTAGTTAGTGAAATTCTAGCACTTTCTCTCTCAAGAATCAAACTATTCTGATGAGGGAGGGTCGAATTGATTTACATGATTCCTTGGGGAGGTTGAGTGTAGGCTATAGATGCGGGGCTCGGTTTGGTCATAAGAGGTCAGAATTAGTCGAATTTGGATTGGGTAGAACAAGACAACTTTGAGTCCTACGAAGCTGCTTCACTGTTTGGACCTGTCGGTACTTCTCCAGTGGTCCTCAGGCAGAGTGGAGGGTGACATTTGGTGGCTGACTTCCTCGAGAGTCTATATGTCATGAATTCGCCCTCTGAGGTGGAAAGAAGTGCCCAAGTTAGAGCTTTGGTTCGAGCTTCATCGGGAAATGGAGAACTTCTTCTTATTTGAAGGTTTAAGGTGTGAGGAGGATGAATGAAGGGGAGCTCTTTATATAGGGAGCTAGGGGACCCTTGACTCTACCACTTTCCATATTGGTTGAGCTTATCCTCATCAGAAAATGCCATAATCAGAGAGAATATTCCCTTTCTAGAAATGGAAGGTGGAATCCTTCCATGAACAGCGATGTCATTCGAATGAAGAAGATGACATTGTTCATTGATCGGTGGGACCGTTGACCGGTACGATCCGACCAGGTTCGGTGACTCGAAAATAAACATTGGTCGGTTTAGGCCCGATTCGACCGGTTCTCTAAAAATTAAAAATTTCTAAATTAATCTAAATTCATTTTTATCATATACTAGCCTCAATTTTCCAAATTGACATTTTTAAGCCACCTAGAAAAATGAATTATGGAATCAGTTCATCACGGTTCAACCCAATTATACTCGGTTCAGGCCCGGTTCATCCTAAACCAGTCTGGTTTTCACATCCAATCCATTCCTTGGTTCTTCTTCATGGTTTTTAACGTTTCTTGGTTACTTGGGATTTTCCAAATTCCCATGTTAACCCTTCTTTACCATTTTTTATTCATTTATTGGCTTGATTTTCTCATGAAAAGTGTCGGTTCTTTTCCCAGTTTCCTTGGTCCAGGAGGTCGGGTTTCACAGCTAGGCCCATCACACAAGCTTTGTAGCCACCATATCACACCAACCATAACATCTCACCTTCACTTTTGGTTAACCATACCTCATGTTCTGCTCTATTACATCCATACCTCATTTGACATCTTAATCCAAGGTTAGATCTCTATAATGACCTTCATGTTTTCGTCCCATACAAGCACTTTCCTTAAACAAATCCTAATTTGTGGTTAAACATGTCTCATGTCTAGAGTTGCTCACCCTTTCTTACTCATTAACTTTGAGTCTTAGTGCTCGAGCTCTCATGAGACTCGTCCGTTACCTCGTTCTCCTCATAACTTCATTCATCCACACCTCTCTTTGGCTTTAGATGAATTATCCTTACCTCTTGGCAATTGATTATCGTGGTACCCCAAGAATTTGTTCAATTTCCTGATTGATGCAAGTGTGGGGTTTACATTTGGTACTTCATCTTTCATTCACATCCAATAACATTGGGCAATTTATCACTCATTTCATATTCTCACTTTGACAAATCCCTTGCTATAGTTTAGCATGAGTACATTTCTCACTATTTTCATACCTTTCTTTGGTACTCTATCTAAACTTCCAAGTTATTCCACTGGTCACTTGTTATTTCTTATAACAACTTTACCCATATACTCAAACTTAATCGATCGCCATTATTCCAAAAGGGTTTTGTATGTATTTTTCCTAAAACACACCTTAGTATGTCCAACTATATAATAGTGCCCTTCTCTTACGAAAGGTGTTTTTCTTCTTATATTGGTAAGGCATGTACCTATAAAGGGAAACTGCCATATCCATTCTATATGTCGCACTCCCATTGAAACTAATAGCCTTTCTTCCTACATGCCTTGCTTTCATCCATTAGTAATATCCATTAGTAATATCCATTCTTAATTCCTCTTATACAAGGATCTAAGATTTTTTTCTTGTTCTCTTTAAGGTCTTACCTCGACCTATGTCGAGTGTGTCAAGTTTCCTTTCTTGCTATCATATGTATTTTGGAATTTTCTTACTCGCACATATTCATACTCATAGGATTCTCCCCTCCTTTTAGAGTAAGTCCATTCAAACCCCTACTTTCGACATTTGAAACTCAAGCCTCATGCTCCTTACTCCAAATAGTTTACTACATCTTCCTTTTGTGTAGTGTGTTACCAAAACACATTCCAATAATACTTGGCAAACCACGTCCGCACATTTGGTCCAAGAGTTTTTTTTCCATTAACCATCCATGATCCTGACAATTGGTTTTTGCTTTACTCGCATACATGTCTTAGTCTGCCTTGACTTTCTTGTGTGATAGAGTATGCCCTACCATTGGCACCCTTTACTATACATAGGGTTTCCCCTATTATGTCCCATCTTGGGTTGGTATCCGAGGCATTTATCGACATCTACTAGAGCTTGTATTTTTATTTTCCTTCAAGTATCATCATCGCAACACTTATGTTTGATTTCCTTCACCCATACTTAAATATAACATATCCATGTTACTTTCCTTTGTAGTAGTCGATCTCCTATTAACGATACCTCCACATTTTGTTAGTATCAAGGTTTAGTCTCAATTATTCACCCATCTTGTAGTTCATACAAGATAGTTTTATGGCATTCTCTTCCTTGTGACCAAGATTCTTGGTGCCCTTTACTCATTTATACTATAACTCTATCCTTTCCCACTTATGGTTATCTCTTTTGAGTACATATTAATACTTCCTTTCCCCTTAGATCCTTTCTGTTTTTATTTGGGAGCTATCCCTCATACCATATATTATTTTATCCTTTCCACAAGGATGATCTCATAGTCCTCCAATTAAATGAGTATCGTACATTTTTCCATGTGCCATTTATCACGTTAGAGCTTTCATCTTCTAGCTCTATTACTTCTATTGCGATAAGCCTCTACCCTTTCTTAAGGTAGTCATCCTTACCACAATGATTGTTATACTAACAATGTGTATCACATCACTTTATTTTCCCTTTGGGTCCAAATGAACACTTATGTTGGAACTCTCCCTGCATTTAGGGGTTAGAAGGATTTATCACCTATTAAGTCTTAACCAACCAACCCTACCCAATAGATTTGATAAAAAAATCTTACCTTGTTCCATTTCAAAGTATGCTACCATTTTGTCAAGGTTTCCAACCCATAGTTCTCTCATGTTTGGGTATCCATCCCTTACTTGCTTACTTAGAGAAGGACTTAACCTTTGTTAAGGTCTTGATTCATTCTTGATGTTTCCTCTGTGTCCTTACTAGCTTCTCACTAAGTCAGGTCATATTGATTTTTCCCCAGTACTCTTTTCCTAGTCCAGGTAACTCAGGCGCACTATCCTTTGGACCACTGCCTTCCACCTTGCTATGGTTCTCATAGCAACTTGCCCCCATTGACCACCTTGGTCACGACCTTCCTAGAATGCTCATTAGTCCTTCTGATTTCTCTAGTCATTCATTGTCATGACTACATCTTCCTATTATCTGAAGGATTCCATCCAATCCTAACTTTGGACTTCACATACATCAGTATATTTTAAGTAATGTCCATCTTGATCCCATATTGCGTGTTCCCAAAGACAACATGCACTTTTAGCATCTCCTCTTAATGGTTCTCATCATATAGAGATAATATTTCTTGTCTTTAAGGGGTGTGTCTTAGATTAATATAGTTAAGGTATATTCTTATTATTGGGTTTCCTTAACTGAAACCTCTTTTCTCAAAAGCTCTACAACACACGTCCCTATCCATGGCTCCCCGAGCCATGGGCCACCGATTTCTATGGCATGATCCACTGGGATATCTGACCATCCATTCACCAAAGTAAACCTGGAGGGACTTAGGCTCAGAATAAAAAAGGTTGCCTCAAGTTTTCAATAGAAATTAGAAACTTTTATTAGAAATATTGTGTGCCCAAATGGTTTACACAAATAACCCGAGAATATAGCAATTGATAAGTAGTAATTGAAAACCTTTGTACGTAAGCTTCGAGATCTACCTCAAGTCGTGCTTGTTCGGGAGATGAGATCCTACTTGACCCTTGTGGAACCTCGGCTTTTATCTAAAATTATTTGGGGGAGAGGGTGAGTTCACATCTAAGTGAATGGCTTACGACTTGAGATTTCACATAAAAACTTTATCATGGATATTCATTCTCAATTTTATAGAAGTATTTCATATTCATAGTTTTATCCAACCACTTGAGATTCTTGTCTCGAGCCATTCCATATTCATAATTTTATCTAGCCCATTGAGACTCTTGTCTCGGGCCACCCAAAAGCCGTAATTTTGCATTGAGTTGGGTCACACTCTTCTTCCTAAACAAATCAATTCAATATATCATAATTCTTACATTTAGGTAACTTTTAGTTTTCCCTGGCCCCTATCACTCGGCCTTAGAGTTTCACATTTTATCACATAATAAATCAGATAATCGGTTCCCAAATGGAACAAACATTATCTCACCATTTTTCAAACCACACACATGATTCATGTGGATGTTGAGGATGTGTACTCGATCATCTGTATACTCTAGTTGTCCCCTCTAACCATGCACTCAATTATGCATGTACCCTTGTTGTCCACTACTACCATGCACATAAGTATACATGGAAGTCGGGGTGATCTAGAAGCACAACTTACACCCTTCTTAACATCACTTCTAGTCTTACCCTAGGCATCATTATGACTTTGATAGGCATTCAGATGATGTCCATATTCTCAATAATAGAAATATACAAAGTGAACTTAGATAATTAGCATGTATGCTCATTTAGAATATCATATATTATGATCCTAAAATCAACCAACTATATTATCATATGCATGATAATACTTAGCAAGCATTAAGCATGTTCAATTCATATTTATGAGAAGTTTGGTCCAAATTTTGACCAACCCCATATCATAAAATCCATCATGGGCACACATCCCTTATTCATAGAGTCCTAGCATGTGACTATGGTTTTCTTACGGTCTATAGACCTTATCTCGTTTGGCCATTCAAGAAAATTGTCTTATTTAGTAAGCATGCATTCATATAGTTTTCCATCACTTTTCAAAGCATTTTCCAAAACATGCATCATATATTTCATTGTCTTATAGAAAGGTAGTAAAGCGTTTCAGTCAGTCCAATCGGACTCACTATCAATACTCCAACTCACTATTTTCATCAGGAATTGTTTGTCCCGACTATTATTTCCCCTTAAATCAATTTATGTGATCCACATGTGATCAACTTTGAGATTCATTTTCCATGAAGCAACTTGTATAAATGGGGTTAGTTTAGATATCAATTAAGCACTTATAAATACTATCATGTAATTTCCCACAAATTACGATTTTGCCCCTCGGTCTTGGTTATCTCAACTAACATATCGATGAACCCTCACTAACCACTACGTATGATTTCATCCCAAATCATAGGTTAGGCCCACATTTGTTTTGATTTACCAAAATGCCCCAAACATTTCTAAGCCCCCTACATAGATAACTCAACTTTTCAAAAGTTTGCATTTTGGTACTTAAGTTGGACAAAATTACCATTTTGTCCCTACTCATCAAAAGTTCACTATTTTGGATCCCTAGACTTCCCATATCTCTCATTTGGGATACCAAAATTCCTTTAGACACATGTGCCTAGGACACATCACTACCACTCTTGGGCATCTTGAAGGTCCCATACCTCAGTGCATGCACAAAACAATAGTTTTCCACATAAGCCATTTAATCTATGGTAACACTAGTCCAACGGCCCCGACCCTCAACTCGACATGCAGCTGTTTGTCTCGACTGGTCTGTCGACCTATCATGTCGCACTTCCACTAGTCCATCGAGTATGTCAGTTCTGTCTTGTTTCCATGGCCAAATATATGATTCATTTAAAGTTTTCATGACTAAAATTCTAGTTTGTTTACGAGCTTCTGCTCATGCCAACTGGCCTTGGGCCCACTATACGAGATTTTCAAAATTGAGCATATTAGCTTCCAAGTTCCAAAACCAAGGCCTCCGGCCTATATAAGCTATTTGAGCTCCCATCAAGAAGGTCTCCCAAAAGGTTTAAGCAATGGCACACAGTCACGAGAGAGCAGTTCCGACAAAATAATCTTTTTATTTGTCCATCACACCAACCGAGTGTGAGTACATCTCTGCTTATAACCGATAAGCGAGTTTTCTACTTCCTTCAAGAAAGTTCATCATACCAACCTGGTATAATCTACTTACAACTAGTAAGTAGTTTTTCCGCGTAATTTCCACATAACTCCTCTCAGGTGTGATGGTTAAAATACCACTTAGTAGTGGGTTTTCATTTCCGAGGTGCTTATCATCCCAACTAGGTATGATATAATAATCTCACTCACCTGATAACACAATGATTTCTTCTTAGCCAATTTTTGTCTCCATGTGAGCTTTTGTCTTAGCTAGCGTTCCTAATATCTTGTGTTCCAACACGGTATGAACATCCTTATTCATTATCCTTTGGCTTGATAGCCTTCATTCATTATGAATGAAATAAAAATATCCAACTTTTCAAATATTTGCAATTTGATCCTTAAAGTTCTTTTTCTTTTACTTTAGGCCCCATATGCCGATTTTTACCCCAAATTGAGTCCCAAAACTTTTAAAATTCACCTTGATACCTCAATTTACTCAAAATCACATAAGAGGGGTTCAAGTTTTCCAAAATTACCATTTTCCCCTACTTTACAAAAATGGAATGTTTTACCCCAAAAATTGCCCAATTGGTCCTCCAACATCTTTATCATGCCCAATTGACCTTCAATTTTATGAAATTGCATTTTAGTCCCTCAATGTTTTGAAATCACCAAATTTCCCCTAATTTCAACCTTTTAACTCGGCCGAATTTGATTTCATCAAATTGACCGATCAAATGGGTTTAATTGTTGAAATTGAAGCTAGATTGGAGTTCATACACTTCATACAATTCAATTGCACTTTGAATCGCAAGATTTGACGTTGGAACGAGCTTAGATGGAGCTTCATCGAAAAACTAAACGTAGTAAGAGAAAGCTTCAAAAGCTTATCGTTGGGGGCGCTGCGGTCCGAGCTTTTGATCTGGGCAGATAGCTTCCGTCCTAACATTCCTCCTATGATCAAGAATTGCATCAATTAGTGCTGAATTGAGGGAGAATTTAGTAAATGAAAATTTGACAGTTCTCTCTCTAGCACTGATCTGAAATTACAGAGGGGAGCCAAATTGGCTTAACTTTCTGCACTAATTCGGATGTAGGAGGGCGGAGGAGGTGTTGGGAGAGCTTGGTTTAGCCTAAGGAGGGCTCAAATTGGCTGATTTTAGCTCAACGAAAACAAAGCAGATTCGGTCCGTCGGAGCTGCTTCATTGTTGGATCACGCTGGTGCTTCTCCGGCGACCCTCGGAGCAATTGGAGACTACCACCGTGTAGTTGTCTTCTTCTTGAGTCTAAGGAACCTAACCAAACCTTCTTTGGCTAAAAAAAGACCCTATATCGAAGCTCTGGTTTAAGTTTCATCAGAAAACTGAGTAGCTAGGAGAGAGTGGGGTTTTTAGGTGTGGAGAGAATGAATGGCGAGTGGCTCTTAATGGAAATTATATTTCAATTCCTATCCCTATTCGGGCAAAAACTGACTTTTCCCAAAAACCTTGGTTTTTATTCTTAAAATTTTGAAATCTAATCCGATTGGATCCCTAGTCCTAACATCGGGTTTTCTTTCCCATTTCAAACATTGGGTTATGATTCAAACTTGACTTTCCAAATCCAGGCTCGGGTTCCATTGCTAGTTTGTTGTTTCATTCTCGATATAGGTTTTTTATCTCTGTTTGGGATTTGATTCCTAATTTTAAATCCCATCCTTAGTTTAGAATTCCATACGCAGTTTTGGTTCTCATTCTTAATTCGGGTTACCATTTCCTAACTTTGGGTCTTTTTCTTAGTTTGAGATTCTATTCTCAATTTACCCCCGGTTTCCATCCACTTGTGCTTAAAATATCTCCCTTTGAGTTCCTTTACAAGTTGGAATGTTTTTTAATTTGACCATGGCGTACTTTTCAAACCTTTTCAAGGTTCATTGTCATAGTTATTAGCACATCGGTTTTTCACCTTGACATGTGATAATTACCATGTATGGTTTCTTGACCAAACTGTTTTGTCAATACTTGGATATCTTGGTTCCACTTTTCCTTATCCCTTTCATGTTTCCATCTTCCTCAAAATTTTAAAGTGTGTTGCGCATCTACCAATCAGCCCTTAATTCATAGTGGATTTGAGATATTTCCCGAAGATTTTTCATTTTTTCCAAAATATCGTTGACGTATTATTCTTAGATGGAGAGTGTTCTCACTTAGCTCATTGAGGATAATACATATCTCTCATTATTTTGACCTCATCACTTTTTTTATGATATCATTCATTATTCTCTCACTAATCCCTTCTCTGGTCTCAACATAGTATTTGTACGATACTTGAATTTAGTACATCTCCTAGAGTTTAATGATTGTTGATATTTATGTATGGAAAATATAATCAAGACCCCATTGGTTACATAAGGTTATTCCTTAACCTTATTACTTTTTCAGTCTTCATGTAGTTCATCACTTACTATAAACTAGGAAACTCCAACTCCATTACTTGGTTGTCACTTCTATGAGTGCAGTCATATTTGTATTTTGTTTATCACCCTTCCAATCAATGATGGTCTATGGAATACTCTATCGAATTTTCTTTTGACTGACCTGTATGTTTCTCACTTGTCCATTTCTTGCCTATTTGATCATTGGTCTTTAATAACATCTTTTGGGTCTTTCCAACCATACAACATCTTATTTTATGGTATACTCATGTTGTGCTTGTATTTTCATCATGAACATCATCATACCTTTAATTCTAGAATGTCCGACAGGGACATCCTCCTTTAAGGGTCCTTATCCCTTGTGCACTTACACCCTCCATCTTAGTGTATTGTCGAGGACTATTTCATGCTTATCTTTTTGACTTATTTCATTATAAGTTGTTCCTTATTCTAAGAACTTTTATATCACATGGTTTTTATTTAGTATTTCCTACGATTGGCTCATCCCCCTACTCTAGTCACGTTGAGTAGAGGTTTTTATTATCTTGGTAAAACTTATCTAATCATTCTTTGATATCCATACTCTAGATATCTTTCACCTTAGGAAATTTGTGCCTTGTTTTGAGGGTTTCTTTTGTGTACATTTAAACTTCCACTTTTAGATAGATGATCCCTTTATCATACTATCTTTAATAAATTAGGTCTCGTGGTCTATCTTAGTACAAAGGTATGAGTTTCTTGGTATTTTATACATTTGTTTATTATCCCTTAATCTCTAATTTCAATTATCTCTTGGGTCCTTTCTTTGGACTCATGAACTAACATTATTTAAGATTTGGTCCTTATGATGTCGTTTATGTACGACTTGGTTCTTCTTTATTGCAATTTAAATCCCTGACATTTCTTCATCCTCAATTAGGTTTGTATTTGCACTCCTTCAATGACGACTTTTGATAGGAGGGTATACAATGTGTATTTTGGATCATATCGTCCAAGATGCCAATCATTGTGGTAATATATCCCTTGTCGGGATTTCTTAGGTGTAACCTCTCACCATGAATTTCCATATATTAATTATTTTTAATCAATTCTCTTTAGCTCTCCTTTTACTCCATGTATAATATTTTCAATGTAAAGGGTTTTGGTTGAGTCTTGCCATCATCCTATTCTTCGGTTTCCTTGTCGAGAATTCATTTATTGTCTTTGTGAGGGTTTTCTAGAATTATTTTCCGACACCATGGTTGTAGATCTAAATCCTCTTCTAAGGATAATTTCCTCTTCAAACCTTAATTCCCTTTGGCACTTTTTGGTTTCCCATCGAGGTCATCCATACTAATATCTTTTCATACTTATTATACCTATTTCATTTTATGAAAGTTTTTTGATTGTACTTCCACCATCAGGTTGTCCCGAAATTCCAAGGTCGATTAACTAATTGGTTTTTCATGACCCTATTTTCTAAGGTGATTACTACCCTTAGAGTCGTAGACCCAAGTTCTACTCCAAAGGACAAAATTTTCTCCTAGAAATTTCTATTTCTGGTTAGTACTACTGTTGAAATAGTATAAGTTATTTAAGGTAATTATGATATAATCTTGGATATTAAGATTATATCATATATTCTATTTAAGGTAGTTAATAAATAGACATGTATATATATTGAGTTAGGGTTTGGAGAAAAGAAGGAGGGTTCAATTTCTCATCCCCAATGCCTCTCTATCAATATATTCGTTTTCTCTTACTCGAATTCAGTTTGATAACATGGTATCAAAGCTAAGGTTTTCTGCTATTTTTAAGGTTTTTTTATTTGAAGGCTCAAGACACTGCATAACTAAATTGTCGTACAAGATGGAGAAAACGGATGTAGCATTAACAGGAAGGGAGTTGAAGGAAATTTTAGAAGGTATGGCCAAATTGCTTTTTGGAAGAGAAGATGTATTGCCTCAACATAACAATACTCTCAATCAAGATTTGAAGTTGGAATTACTCCCAATAGAGCAGAGACTTGAAGGAACGAAAAACTATTTGAGTTGGTCGAGAAAGATGAGACTCATACTAGAGTCAAAATATTTGGAAGATTACATTGACGACTCGTATGAAGAACCCACTGATACTACCAGCACATCATGGAAGGTGTGGAGGGAGACTAATTCTCTGGTGGTTGCATGGATAAAAGGATCACTTTCTCCTTCTATCGCAGGGTTGGTAGAAGGTATTAATAAAGCATCTGATATATGGAAGATTTTGGCTACTCAATTCTCTGGTATTGGGAATATGATGACTGTGATTGAGATTGAAGATAAATTGGACGCACTAAAGCAGGGGGAGCGAAGCATAATAGAATACAGTACTGAGCTGAAAAGGTTATGGTCCGAACTTGATTATTATGATCCATTAATTACATCTGATCCTTCAGATACAGCTTCTATTAGAGCATGGATGGAGCGACGACGTCTGATTTGCCTCCTGAGTGGACTAAATCTAGAATATGAAAACAAGAGAGCAATGATATGTCATCAGTCTCCAATTCCTCCGATGGAAGATGTTATTGCTACACTAATTCATGAGGAGTCAAGACAAAAGGTTATGAACACTTCTAAGATATCAGCAATACCAGTTCGCTCTACTCTAGCAAAACCGATTATTGACAACCGACAATGCTATAATTGTGGGAAGAATGGACATATTAGTTGGAATTGTTCCTCAACACGTATTCCTGCATGGGGTGGAACAAGTCATAGCATCAGAGGACGTGGAGCCCGAGGTCAAGGTCGAGGTTATGGACGATTTTGGGGACAAACCTATTGTGCTAAAGGTGCTGACATTTTAAACAACGACATGTGTTAGCTAATGCTGACTCAGGTATTATTGCACATGCATTTTCTTCTAAACCATCTTTCACAGAATGAATTATTGATTCAGGCGCATCTAGACATGTGACAGGAACATCAGTAGAGTTTATTACATATACTGGTTCTCCACCTTTTTCCCATAATAGAGTTCAAACTGCTGATGGCACATTTCAACCGGTTATGGGATTCGGCTCGATTAAATGCACTTCATCAATTACATTATCATCAGTTCTACATGTCCCATCATTTCTAGTTAATCTATTATCAGTTAGTGCAATTAGTGATCAATTGAACTGTCAAGTAATCTTTGATCGAGATTCATGTGTCATTCAGGAAAGGAATACCAAGAGAACAATTGGGACTGGACGGAGGCTTGATGGATTGTGGTATCTTATGAGAGATGAGTCTAGCACAGCTTTAACCACTACTTTGTCTGAACGAGCAATGAATGAAGTCATATTGGAGCATCGTCGTCTTGGTCATCTATCGTTTGAGAATCTTAAAAGGGTAAGGCCTGACTTGATGAATAATGTAGAACGTAGCAAGCTTGTATGTGATGCTTGTGAGTTTGGAAAACATACAAGAACACGTTATTCTCCTACTGGTTTAAGAAGTATTTCACCATTTTCGTTGATACATTCTGATGTTTGGGGACCATGTCCAGCTACTTCGATTGGCGGATTCAGATGGTTTATTACATTTATTGATTGTTACTCAAGGATGACATGGGTATATTTGATGAAAAATAAATCTAAGACACTAGTTTGCTTTAAAGATTTTTTAGCTTTGGTGCAAACACAATATAATGCCAAAGTGAGTACTCTCCGTACAGATAATGGTACTGAATATGTTAATAGAGAATTCTCATCATATTTATCTACAAAGGGGATTCTGCATCGGACCACATGTCCAGATACACCAGAACAGAATGGAGTGGCAGAACGGAAGAATCGACACTTGTTAGAGGTAGCTCGCACACTTCTATTTACAATGAATGTTCCAAAATATCTATGGAGTGAAGCAGTATCGACGGCAACATATTTAATTAACCGGATGCCTTCTCAGATATTAAACTTTCAATCTCCTTATGAACTTTTGATGGGACACAATATATATGCAATCCGTCCTCGTGTATTTGGTTGCGTATGTTTTGTGAGAGATCATCGTCCCACAGTAACTAAACTTGATCCACGTGCATTAAAGTGTATTTATGTGGGCTATTCTAGCACTCAGAAAAGTTACAAGTGCTGGTGTCCAAGCGAGAGAAGACTTTTTGTGAGTATGGATGTAACATTTCGTGAGAATGAACCCTTTTATGGTGAATCAACAACGCCATCCACAGTGCTAGATGATTTGACTGAAGCACAACATGGAAATGAAGAGAGAATTAGTGATAATAAAGAAGATGATGTCATTGTAGGTATAATCCCATGTCCTAAGAGATTGAGTAGCAATGAAGGAGGGACCAATGAACCAGAATTGAAGGTTTATAGTAGAAGGAACAAGAGTTGTGCTCAGGGGGAGGAAGATAAAGAAGATGATGGAGAGCAACAAGAACAGATACTTATACCACACTCATTGCCCACATATGTCCCAGATACCCATCAATCTTTTGACGATTCCTTATCATCACCGGATGTCCCAGATACCCATCAATCTTCTGATGATTCCTTATCATCACCAAATGTCCTAGATACCCATCAATCTCCTAACGATTCCTCATCATCACCAGATGGTAATGAATCTCTGCCCATTGCTATTCGTAAAGAATCTAGAGCTAATGCAGGAAAACCTCCAATTAGATATGGTTATGAATATGATATATCTAATTATGTCTCATATGAATCTGTCCCATCTACATACAAGACCTTTATTGTATCATTACAGTTAGTGCACATACCAAGAAATTGGCAAGAGGCTAAAAATGATCTAAAGTGGCTTGCAGCGATGCATGAGGAGATGCGTGCATTAGAGAAAAATAAGACATGGGAACTGGCATTACTTCCAAGCGGAAAAAAGGTTGTTGGATGCAAATGGGTATTCACTGTTAAGCAAAATGCTGAAGGAAAGGTTGAAAGGTATAAAGCAAGATTAGTAGCAAAAGGCTACAGCCAGACGTATGGAATAGATTATGATGAGACATTTGCACCAGTTGCTAAAATGAGTACCGTCAGAATACTTATATCATGTGCTGCCAACTATGGATGGAAATTACATCAATTAGATGTAAAGAATGCATTTTTGCATGGAGACTTACAAGAAGAGGTATATATGAAAATTCCACCTGGATTTGATACAATGAAGACCACTAGGAGGGTATGTAAACTTAAGAAGTCTTTGTATGGACTCAAGCAATCACCAAGAGCTTGGTTTGACCGATTTTGACATGCAATAGTTAGAATGGGATATCAACAATGCAATGGAGATCACACAGTTTTCTATCGACACTCAAATAGTCAAGTTGCTATCCTTGTAGTATATGTAGATGATATTATTATAACTGGAGATGATAGCGATGAGATATTACGACTAAAGCAAAGATTGAGCAAAGAATTTGAAGTGAAAGATTTGGGTGCACTTAAGTATTTTCTTGGTATTGAGATAGTCAGGTCTAGGACAGGCATAGTGCTTTCTTAGAGAAAATATCTATTGGATCTACTTACTGAAACAAGGATGTTGGGTTGTCGAACTGCTGCTACTCCAATTGAACCAAATCATAAGCTATGTGCTCAGTCAGGGGACCCAGTGGATAAAGAACAATACCAAAGAATTGTGGGACGACTTATCTACTTGTGTCACACACGACCGGATATAACATATGCGGTTAGTATTGTAAGTAGATATATGCATGATCCTAGGACAGAACATTGGGAGGCAGTTATGCGAATATTGAGATATCTAAAGAGTAGCCCGGGAAAAGGCCTTTGGTTCAAGTCTCAAGGTCATACTAAAGTTGAAGGATTTTGTGACTCTGATTGGGCTAGTTGTGTAGATGATAGAAGATCGACATCAGGTTATTGCGTGTTTGTTGGAGGTAATCTTGTATCTTGGAGAAGTAAGAAACAGGAGGTGGTCGCAAGATCAACGGCAGAGGCAGAATACAGAGCTATTACTCAAGGCATATGTAAGATAATATGGATAAAGAATTTATTGATGGAGTTATGTTTATTCAGGAAAGAACCCATTAAGTTATGGTGTGATAATAAATCAGCGATCAGCATTGCTAACAATCCAGTTCAACATGATAGAACCAAACATATTGAAATTGATCGATTCTTCATCAAAGAGAAACTTGAGAGCAAGATCGTAGAGCTACACTACATGAAGACTGGCGAACAATTAGCAGATTGTTTAACTAAAGGATTAGGATCTAAAGAGTGGATTAATATTTGTAACAAGATGGGAATGATAGATATTTATCGCCCATCTTGAGGGGGAGTGTTGAAATAGTATAAGTTATTTAAGGTAATTATGATATAATCTTGGATATTAAGATTATATCATATATTCTATTTAAGGTAGTTAATAAATAGACATGTATATATATTGAGTTAGGGTTTGGAGAAAAGAAGGAGGGTTCAATTTCTCATCCCCAATGCCTCTCTATCAATATATTCATTTTCTCTTACTCGAATTCAGTTTGATAACAACTACAAATACTACATTCTTTGGGTTTAGAAAAGATATATACAGTTCTTTTCTGGTACTATGTTTTCCAAAATGGTTTTCACTTTTCATGATTCAAGTTTAAAAACATTGGGCTATTATACAACATAAGTTATCACACCCCTACTGTCACGCCCCGACCTGGTTTGGTCGGATCCCCGTGATCAACTCGCCACTCTCCCGGTTTATTAATGGGTTTCCCCTTATTACAAACCGAAAAGAGTAAGGCGTCCTTTAACCTGCACTTTTTCCTAGAATAACATAAATCAAAACTACATAATAATTTAGATTTATCATACCTGTCTCACAGGCGTCTTAGTTGATGGTCTTTAAGGGTAGACTTTTTGAAATCTCCTAAAAGGAATATAAGGGAGGAGGTGAGTATGACTACTCAGTGAATGGGTTTTTAAAACTTTTTATCTTTAGGAAAAAGATAAATTTTAAAGTGTGCCAGACTCCTTTATTTCAAAACCATTTCATTTGAAATCATGGGTTTTATCACCATTTCCTTATTTAATCATGGCGTGTCATCACCCAACACACATCCTTTATCATGAAGGTTAAACACACATTCATAGGTCAGTACGTCCACTAAATCCACTTGTCGCTTCGGAGCGACTTTAACGGCCACCCATATAGAAGTATGTCCACTTTTACCTTGCGAATGAGTGGATGTTCACGACATTCAACCCTCAATCCCAAAATCAATTCTTCGTGTCCGTATGAGGACAGAGATCTCATCCCATCCCCACCCCAGTCTTATGCCCTTGGTGTTACTCCAAATTTCGCATGGTCACCTGGTACGATGAACTATCCTTATACTCACCAGGTCGTCCAGTGCCCTTAGGACGCATCACTACCCCTCTTGGGCATCTTGATGGTCTCATACTCACAGTGCTTGTATAATCAATATTTTCTCATTATGCCATATAATCTGTGGTGCCACTAGTCCAACGGCTCCAACTCTCAACTCAACCCGCATTTGTTTGTCTTGACTGGTCCGTCGACTTGTCATGTCGCACTGCCACTAGTTGACTAAGTATGTCGGTCCTATCTTGGTACCATGGCCAAACAATTCCTTTATTTAAAGTATTATGGCATATAATTCATGTTTGTTTACGAGCTCCTGCTTGTGCCAACTGACCATGGGCCCACTGTACGAGATTTTTAAAATCGAGCATATTAGCCCCCAAGTTCCAAAACCGAGGCCCCGACATATAAGAGCTATTCGAGCTCTCATCAAGAAGGTCTGCAAATAGTTTAAGCATTGGCACATAGTCAAGGGAGAGCACTTCTAACAAAATATATTTTCAACTATCAATTATACCAATCGGGTATAAGGACATCTCCGCTCATAACCAATAAACGAGTTTTCAACTTCCTTCGAGTAAGTTTCATCATACCAACTGGGTATGATCTACTTACAACCGATAAGTAGTTTTTCCATATGGTTTTCACATCACTCTTCTAAGTTGTGATGTTTATAATACCACATAATAATGGGTTTTCATTCCGATATGCTTATCATTCCCAACCAGGTATGATATAAAATCTCACTCACAACCGGTAAGTGGTTTTTAACTTTAAGTTATGCTCATCATCACAACCAGGTATGATATTAGTAAACCCACTCACCCATTAATACCGTGAATTCCACTAGACCAGTTCTTTGTATTAACGCGAGCTTGTCCTTGCTGGTGTTCCCGATACTTTGTGTTCCTACACAATATGAACATCTCGGTTCATTATAATTCGACCTAATAGCCTTCATTCATTACAAATGAATGAGAAAGTCAAACTTTCATTTATTTGCAATTAGGTCCCTAAAGTTATTTCTCTTAAACTTTAAGTCCCTAATGCCAGTTTTTCCTCAAATTGAGTCCTGAAACTTTCAAAATTTATCAAAGGACCTCAATTTATTCCATTTCACAAAAAGGGGTTTAAATTTCCAAATTTCCAATTTGGTCCCCCAACTTTTCCAAAATTACCATTTTGCCCTTCCTTTACAAAAATGGTAAATTTTATCCCAAAAATTCTAAAATTTCTCAATTGGCCCTCTAACATTTTTATCATACCCATTTGATGTTCAATTTTAGGAAATTGCATTTCGGTCCCTCGAATTTTTGAAAATCCCCAATTTCCCCCAATTCCAACTCTTTAACATAGCCGAATTTGATTTTATCAAATTGACCGATCAAACCCCTCTAATTGTTGAAATTGAGTTTCTCCATGTTCATACGATTCCATAGAACGTTGAATCTTGAGTTTTAATGCTGGAACGAGCTCAAACGGAGCTTCACCGGAAAACAGATTATAGAGAGAGAAAGCTTCAATTACTCACCGGTGAGGGTATGGCGGTCCTAGCTTTCGATCTGGGCAGATAGCTCTCATCCTGATGTTCATCCTAGAATCAAGAATCGCATCTATTTATGCTGAATTGAGTTAGAATTTCATCCTTGAAATTCTATCGGTTCTCTCTCTAGCACCGACCGGAAATTGCAGAGGGGAGCCGAATTGGCTTACCTTTTAGTCCTAATTCGGTTGTGAGAGGGCTGAGGAAGTGTTGGGAGGGCTTGGTTTGGCTTGAGGAGAGCTCGAAATGGCTGATTTCAACTCGGATGAAATAGGGCAGCTTTGGTCCGCCGGAGCTGCATCTCTATTCCATCACACCGATGTTTCTCTAGTGACCCTCGAAGCAAATGGAGACTACAAGCATGTAGTTGACTTCTCCCCGGTTCTAAAGAACCTGACCTAGCCTTCTTTGGCTCAGAAAAGACCCTATATTGGAGCTTTGGTTCGAGCTTCACTAAAAAACTAAGCATCTAAGAGAGAGTGAGCTTTTCAAGTGTCGAGAGTATGAATGGAGAGGGGGTCTTTATATAGGAAGCTCGGGGATTTCTTGACCATCCGATTGGGACCTTTCTGATAGGCATTGATGACCAGAAACGTATTCAATAGAGACGTTTCCTCTTCACTGGTGCTACTTCATTTTTCCGGCGAGTGAACAGTGTTGTCATCTGGAGGAAGAAGATGAAACTGTTCCAAATCGGACTGTACCAGTCTGAACCGGGTTCGAAGTTTAAATCGGCCGGTCCACCCCTCATTCAACCGAGTTTTTCAAATCTAAAAATTTCTAAATTCATTTTCTATCCAATTATGGCCTCAAATCTCCAATTTGAATTATTTAAGCCACCTAGAAAAATAAATTTAAGATTCGGTTCAATAGTGGTTCAAATCGGTTCGAATCCAGTTCACCTGAACCAGTTTGGTTTTCATCCCCAATTCCTTCACAAGTCCATTTCCATGACTTTTGTGACTACTTAGGTCACATAGGGTCCATAAAATTCATGGTTTACTATCACTTTATCGATTTTTGTTCATAAATTGACACGGTTCTTAAACCGGTTTAATCGGGTTCGAGTTCGGTTCACCCGAACCAGTCTGGTTTTTCTCTCCCACTTTGTTCTAAGGTTCCTTCCCATGTTTTATAAATCTATTTGGGTCACAAGGGATCCATAATTTCCCTATTTGCCCTTTCTCTATCAGTTCGGTTTACAAACCGGTTCAATCCAATTGGATCCAATTCATCTATACCGGTCTGGTTTTTCTCTTCCAATTTGTCCTAAGGTTCTTTTCCAAGGTTTTATGAACCCTTTGGATCACCCGAGAGTTGTAAATTTCCAAATTGCTCATTTCCTAATAATCGAGTTTGTGAACCGGTTCGGTTTTCTCACTCGATTTGACTAGTTCTTTTCCTGGTTTTCCTTAGCTCAAAAGGGTAGGGTTTACACCTACTCGATTTCCCGGTTGCACCTACAAGCAACCTGCAACATCCTCTCGATACTACAATAATAGGTGCATTCACCATTGTATGATCGACAAGACTTAAAGGGTCATAATAAAATATATAATTACAACCTTTCAAAATACATATGGAAAATAATTTTAATAAACAATATCAGGAATATAGATATTTAATCTTCGGGTGTACATTTAATTAACACATCATGTATTCCCTTAACACGGTCACGCTTCTCCTATGCTTTGGTTTCCTAAAAGGGATATTGGAGAGAGTGAGTTATAAAGCTTAGTGAGTATGATTATCTAACATTGAGAGGTCATGTACTTGGTTAATCACATAATCAAAATGTCACACCCCGACACAGTTTGGTCGGATCCCCGTGATCAACCCACCACTCCCTTGGTTTAAGAGGGGTTTCCCCTTCTTTTAATCAAGAGGATCCAGGCTTAATTTCAAACCTTGTTCCCTATAATAGCATAAATCAATCAAATGCAAGCTTAAAAGGAATTTTAAGCATACCAGACGGAGGGTACATCTTCACATTTTCTTTTGTTATATCTCCTTACTCCAAAAAGGGGTAAAAGAGAGGGGGTGAGTTCTACAACTCAGTGAGCAGGTGTTGGGAGTGAATTTAAAACAAAACATCTTTTGTTTATCAACCTATGCCAAGGTTATTATTTCCTTTAAAAAATAGTTTTTCCTCAAATTATAGTTTTAAAAAACTTTTTCATTACCATTAGGTGTGTTTAGCTCTTTAAGCTCATCCCATTGCCTCAAAAGGCGTTTAGCAAACAAACACACACCCTTTATTAGGAAGGGTACACACGTTCATAGGTGTAACCCATCCATTGTACCCACTTGTGGACTAGGGTGTCTCTACCATCCACCAAGATAGAAGCTCATCCACTTCTACCCTAGGTCTGAGTGGATGTTCTCGACATTTGACCCTTAAACCCGAATGCCACTCCATGTTCGTATGAGGACAGAGACCTCATCCCGATCCTACCCTGGTCTCATGCACAAGAAGCTACTCTAAGCTTCTAGACTAATTGGCACGACGAACTGCCCTTATCCACACTATGTCGTCTAGTAGCCCTTAGGACCCATCACTATCTCCCTAAGGCATCTTGATGGTCTCATACTACAAGTGCATGCACAAACAACAATTTTCACATATGGCCATTATCTTTGGTGCCAATGGTCCAACGACCCTGACCCTCAACCCAAGCTGTAGCTGTTTGTCTAGGCCGGTTTGTCGACCTAGCCCTAAGCACTACTGCCAGTCCATCAAGTACTGTTAGTTCTGACTCGGTACCATGGCAAAATCACACAACCATTTCATTAGAAATTTTCATTACTTTCTTAACTCAAGTTTGTTTATGAGCTCCTACTCATGCCCACTGGCCTTGGGCCCACTGCACGTGTTTTTCCAAAACCATGCATTCTGCCTAAGAGTTCAAAAATCTGAGGCCTCTGGCCTATCTAAGTTGTTCTAGCTCCCGTCAAAAAGATCTCCCAAATCTTTTAAGTATTGACACATAGTCAAGGGTGAACACTTCTGACAAAAATATTATTTTCAACTTCATCACACCAATTGGGTATGATGTTACATAATCCTACTCACAACCGATAAGTAGGTTTTTAACTTTTAAACTTGCTCATCACCCCAATCGGGTATAATGTTAAATATGTCCACTCAACCAATGACTGTGACGTGTTCGTCCCTAGTTGATTTCCGAGTCCACGCTAAGTTTTCCTTGCTAGCATTTTGTCTCTCATGTCCCTACACAATTTGGAGATCTTTGTCAATTAAGGTTTGGCATGGCAGCCTTCATTTTCTCACGTATGAGCAACTAGGCTCAAAATTGTTGGTTAATTGCCCTTAGGTCCCTAAAGTTTATTTTCCTTAACTTTAGGTCCCTAATGCTAACTTTTTCCCAAATTGAGTCCTAAGACTTCCAAAATTCTTTTTGAGTCCTCAATTTACTCCAAATTGTACAAGGGGCTCAAGTTTTCCAAATTTCCAATTTTGTCCCCAACTTTTCAAAAATTACAATGTTGCCCCTACTCTCCAAAAATGGAAATTTGACCCCAAATGTTCTAAATGTTGAACAATTGATCCTCTAACATCTTTCTTATGGCCAATTGGCCTTCAATTTTGGGAAATTGCAAAGATGTCCCTCAATTTTCCAAAATTTCCAATTTTCCTCCAAACTTTTCCCCAATTTCTCCCCTTCAAACATACGGAATTTGATTTCTTCAAATTGGTCATTCAATCGAAGTTAATTGTTTCAATTGGTGGTATAAATTAGTTCCTACACTTCCATACGATTCAATTGAGCTTTGAATTGTATGATTTAAGTCAGAATTGAGCTCAAACGGAGCTTCACTGAAAAACTGCTCGTAGAGTGAGAAAGCTTTGAAAGCTTACTGCTAGAGATGCGGTAGTCTGAGCTCTCTATCTGGGGAGGTAACTCTCATCCCGAGTTTCCTTCTAGGATCAAGAAATGCTACAATTGATATGCAATCAAGGGAGAATTTCATCAGTAAATTTTAGCACTTTCTCTCTCTAACTCTAACCATCAATGATAGAGGATGGCCGAGTTGGCTTACTTTTTAGCTCTGTTGAGACTATGTGAGGGTTGTGGGAGTGTTGGGGAGGCTTGGTTTGGCCGGGGGAGGACTGAATTTGGTCGAATTCAGCTAGGCCAAAACAAGGCATCTTTGGTCCTTGGGTCGAAAGGAGGTTGTTGTTAGGTAATTGTCTTCCCCCTGAGTCTATAGGATCTAACCTTGCCTTCTAAGGCTGAGAAAAAGGCCTATATGAGAGCTCTAATTCGAGCTTCGCCAAAAAATAGAGTAGTTGAGAGAGAATGGATATTTGAGGTGTGTGGAGGATGAATGAATATTTGAGCTCTTTATATAGGGAGATCGGGGACCCTCTGCCTAACCATTTTCAATTTTGGTGAAGTTTATCCTCACCCTAAAACGGCCTGAACGGAGCAGTTTCAGCTTCATCAACGTCATACATTTTCTGCATTAATGAATAGAGTCGTCATCCTAAGGAAGAATATGACACTGTTTCACACCGGGTTCAATGGAATAAATCGGCTGGTTCAGGCCCAATTCGATCGATTTTCTCAAAATTAAAAATTTTTAAATTTATATAAATTCATTCTCTATCTAATGGTGGCTTCAATTTCCCAATTTGAATATTTTAAACCACCAATAAAAATGAATTTAGAAACTAGTTCAAGTATGGTTCAAACTAGTTCAATTCGATTTAGATCTGGTTCACCTTGAACCGATCTGGTTTTCTCTTCCCATTTATTCCAAGGCTCTTTTTCATGATTTCTATGACTCTTTGAGTCATTCGGGATTTGTCAATTTCTCATTTTACCCTTTCCTTATCGGTTATGGTTTGTGAACCGACTCGATTTTCTCTTTTGAATTGAACAGTTCTTTTCCCAATTTTCTTATCTTTAAAGGATGGGGTTTACACATAATATGTATAAGGGATATGTATATAAACATTTGTAAAACTTTTGACTTTGGCATCAAATCTTTCGTAGCTAACCTTAAGACTTCTCATAAAAGAAAATGTGTTATATTATAACGATTTGGGTATCTTCCAAACATTATCAACACCACACCATAAGATTATACAAACCAAGTCACACATAACATACATATTCATTCAACCATGGAAGGCACATAAAGTTGCATAATAGAGGTACGTTATCATTCCACTTGTGGTTCGTAGCGACTTTACCAATCAGCCTGGTACAACGATTCACTCCTAACCACAAGTATGTATGGATTAAGTTGCCCATACTAGACTAGTTTTTATGGACCAAGCTAGCCATCATAGATGTAAAGAAATGTCATGTATATAGGGACTAGACCACCCCCTTTGCTAGGTCTAATGAGCTCTAGAGTCCTGAAGTCCTTGGCATACTTGAACCGAACTACCCATATTTTCACTAAGGTTCTAGTAGTCCCTCTATGATCATCACTACCTCTTATAGGAGTCTCATGATCACACATCTCAAACACAATCGAAGTGTTTTAACAATCGAGATTTGGCTTGCTATTTGGTCAATCCCATATATTCATCTTTCGTACTACTAGCTCTACGGGGTGAGACCTGTTTCTAGCTCGATAGTAATTACCAAGTATATGACCATCCCACAAAAAAATCCATTCAATAGTTTTATTGTTGAGACTTGGTTTCTATCTGGCCAATTCTAACTACTCAAATTATCATTTGAGACGAAATCCATATTCTAGAGTTAAAAAATATGCAAAGTAAGATCAACCTTCCATTTCATTTTTTACTTTGAAAGAGTATGGTAATGGCCACTTTTCAAAAACTTTGTCTAGGGCCCATTTATTTCATAAATCATGGGTTTCACCCATTTCCATGTCTATGGGCTTGGCCAATTTCCGTGTCGAGGTTGAGACTAGACTAGATCTTTAAAAAATGATTTTCCAAAACATATCCAGTATAGTTTTCCATCTCTTCTAGAAATTTAATAAAAATATTAAGTTTTCAAAATAGTGAGTAACAATGTGTCATCTGTCTAATTGGACAGAATGCCAGAAATCTCACTCACCATTATCCGATGACATGTTCATCCTATAGGGATTCCCAAGTTTTTGTTCCCCCTTACACGATTGAGTATGAGTTGTATCCTACAACATCGTATACAAATTTATAAATACAATTTGCTTCAACTAATATGGTATTTAAAATAATGCACCGTAATACTTCCAAAATTATAGTTTTTACCCCTAGACCCATTTATAGAATTAAATTTTAATTTTGTAATAATTAAGGGAAATCTAAGTTAATTTAACTTTAAATCCCTTTCCTCCTCAGTTCAAGTCTGATAGTTGGAAACATGAGATTAGTTGTCATTTTCCCAAAGCGACCTTAAGAACCCATTGGGCAAATGCAACCTTAAGTGAAATTTGCATTTTTCCCAAACATGCCTTAGGGTGTTTTTGTTCATTTTGCCAAATAGACCCTTAGGGCAATTGTTATCATTTTTCCGCCAAAGTTGAGGAGAAATATTGTCATTTTTCCCCACAAATCCCTTAGCTCACAACATTTAGCTCGATCATTCTAAAATACTCATTCGGTTAACCCAACATTTCCTCTCAACTAAATGCCCAATTAAATCACCCATCATCAACAAAGTGATTGACTTCAGTTCGGTCATCTATCAAGCCTAAGCCACTGAAACCTTTCTCAGTCCACTATCCAATAATCCATCTCCATGACTGAGTTTGAGTATACTCCAATGAAGGTGAAGCTTCTCGGTTCGTCAGGCCTCACCAAAGGTGTGTTCTATAATGAGATTTTATTACTGGTGGTCATATATTTGTGGGGCATCTTTGCTCTGCAATGGTCAAACATTCAAGATAAGGAAATTATTCCCTAATTTTTCTCGATTAGGAACACGTTGTACTAATTTTGTATAACATGTTGAGTAATTGGTAGCAAGAGTTTCTATCATTTCAACACACTCAAAGCTAAAGATCCCTTTAGCTCAGATTCTCACCAAAAACCCTCTGGATTGCCATACTATGTCTAGGTTCTACCTTTGTTCTTGAACAGTCGAGAGTGGCATTCCACACTTCCTATTGTCCTTTGGAATTCCATGGAAGAAGGTTAGTGGTTTCTTGAAAGATTTTTGCATCAGATTGGGAACTCAGCTTTTTCCAATCTAAATTCACCCATTCCTCTCAAACCTAAATTGGAAATTCCCCTTACTATAAATTACTATTGAAGATCCTAGATTCATTGGTGGGGTTGGGTTCTCCTAAAAGTTGGAAGAGGCTAAACATTCTCGGAAGGGCATCAAATTGCATGCATTTTTTCCCCAAAACATTAATAATGATGTATGTATTTTCACTAGTTGTGGCTAATTGGAGTCGGTATTCCCAATCTGGATTCAGACTTCTTGAGTATACTTTACTTATATGTAAGCATGAATAGAATAGGGCAATTGCCCTTCTTGCTCTCATTTATTTTTAGCATACAATGTTGATAGCATTGAGATTATTTCTTAGTAAGAAAAATCTTCATAAGACATTATGGTGGCTAATAGAAATTTGGGGTGACGAGAAATAAAGGACTTTAGAAGAACAGTTTTGCAATTAAACATCGATTGAATTTATCATAATCATTGGATTGTCCCTTACTTCTATCACTTATGTCATTCTATCCCATCTGTATAGCAAGTAAGTGGCTCAGCTCTCATAGGAAAGGAACTCACCAAATCGAAAGCATCTCATGTTGTAGTGTGCGCCCTAGGTAGTTCTTCTCATATTGGAGTTGGTGTAAATTTTAGGGTCTTTCTACAATGCCTTTTAATGGAGATTTCCTCGGGTAATCCTTATAATTTCTAATTCCTTCTACTAATATGTTTCTTTCATGAAATTTCCTTCTATTGATACATTTCTTCTATTGAATTACCTTTGATTGATTGTAGGAGGGATTTATAATGGAAAAATGTTTATCCTTATAACTAACAAGAATTCAACTCTATATTTCCATAGGAATGGCATCCAAGTAACTACCTCATCTTCTTTAACCTTCCTACACATGGCTAGAGTTGAATTCCATTAGTTTTCCTCAATAATTTTAGGACTTGAAATTGAATTTTGTAACTCAATTGCAGGTGAGATTTCATTCATTTTCTTATAAGAGTTCTAACCAAAATGAAGCTCCATTTATTAGGTTGGAGTTATCATGTAAACCCCATTCCTTTAAAGATAAGAAAATCGGGAAAAGAACCGGTCGATTTAAAAAAAAATAAGCCCATTGACGAACCGAAACTAGCAAAGAAAGGGTAAAATGGGAAAATGGAAAATCCCAAGTGAGTCAAAGATTCATAAAAATCATGAAAAAGAACCATGGAACAAATTGGAAGAGAAAACTAGACCGGTTCAGGGTGAACCAGTTTGAACCATACATGAACCGATTTCTAAATTCATTTTTCTTGGTGGCTTAAAATTATTAAATTAGAAAATTGAAGCCACCATTGGATAGGAATTGAATTTAGACGAATTTAGAAATTTTTAGATTTGAGGAAACTGGTTAAATCGGACCTGAACCGATCAATTTTTGCCATTGAACCTAGTCGGACCGGTACGGTTCGTAACATTGTCATCTTCTTCCTTAAAATGACAATACTGATCATCAATTCAAAAACTTTCCTTCTCTAGCGAAGGAATATCCTCTCCGATTAGAGCATTTTCATGCGAGGATAAGCTCAACCAAATTGGAAACTGGTCGGGCAAAGGGTCCCGAGCTCCCTATATAAAGAGTTCCTCTACATTCATCATTCACACACCTCAAATCGCTATTCTCTCTTAAGTGCTCCATTTTTCGATGAAGCTTAAACCAAAGATCCTACTTGGGCATTTTTCTTAGCCTTAGAAGGCAAAGTCATGTCCTAAAGACCCTCGGGGGAGACAACTACCTGATAGCAACCTCCCTTTGACCTGAGGACCGCCGAAGAAGCGTTGACAGAATCAAACAATGAAGTAGCTCCGACTGATCGAAATTGCCCTATTTTGGCCAAGTTGAATTAGGCCAAATTCAGACCTCTCCGGCCAAACCAAGCCTCCCCAACGCCCCCATGACCCTCACACGACCTCTAGAGAGGTGAAAGGTAAGCCAATTTGGCCCTCCTCCGTCGTTGTAGATTAGCGTTAGAGAGAGAAATTGTCAAATTTCACTTACAAAATTCACCCACTTATGGACTTCAATTGTAGCAATTCCTAATCCTAAAAAGAACCTAAGGACGAGAGCTACCTCCCCAAATCGAGACTTAGACCACCGCACCTCCGACGGTAAGCTTTCAAAGCTTCCTCTCTATACGAACAGTTTTGTGTCGAAACTTTGTTTGAGATCGTTTCAGACACAAATTTTGCAATTCAAAGCTCCATTTGATCGTATCGAAGTGCAGGAACCGATCCATGCCATCAATTGGATCAATTAACCCCAATTGAATGGCCAATTTAAAGAAATCAAATTCGATCAGTATAAAAGGGTGAAATTGGGGAAATTTTGGGGATTTTGAAAAATTGAGGGACCTCCATGCAATTTCTCAAAATTGAAGGTCAAGTGGAAATGAGAAAGATTTGAGGGACCAATTGATCAATTTTTGAAAGAATTGGGGTCAATTGACTATTTTTGGAAAATAGGGACAAATTTGTAATTTTTAAAAAATTGAGGACCAATTTGGAAATTTATAAAATATGAGCCCCTTACACAATTTTAAGTAAATTAAGGACCCAAAGAAGATATTGAAAGTTATTAGGACTCAATTTGAGGAAAATTTTTCACTAGGGGCCTAAAGTAAAAAAGTATGAACTTTAGGAACTAATTATAATAAACTAGAAATATGGGTCCATCGGAGAATGTACGATACTCGACCAAAGTGGAGGGAAAGTGAAGTTAAGGTTTTGGTGGTATGTTTTGTGACGGCATCAAGTCCTCAGGTTACTTGAGTTGTACGAATTTTGCATTTAATTAGGCACGATCACAAGTAGTCAGAAGGAGCTGTCACCAATAAATGGTTCATGTAGGAAAAAAAAGTGGCATATTAGAGCTAGGATAGTGCTTGTAGGAGATAAATGATAGATATATCGTCATTTTTGCACCAGTGTCAATCTAAAGGGCAGTCGGAGATAACGAAATTTGACCCTACAATATTAACGATATCGCATGATTTTTTGTTTTGAAAACAGAGTTAGAAAAATGATATTCGTGTGGTGATTTCTAACAATTTTCGAGTGATAATCCAACTACAAAATCTAATATAAGTCCATTACCATCATTTTTATCCAATTTTCTATCCATTCGATTTATTTTTTAATTTTAAAATTTTATTTATTTACATATTTAATCTAAAAATTTAATAATTTATCCAATTTTCATTATATAGAGAATTAAATCTCATTTTGATATTGTTTTTGAGATCCCGTATTATACGAACTCGACATAACTATGTTTTACTTTCCTATTATATTGAAAGATATAGGTTATTTGACCAATATCATAATTTATATGGTTATAAATTTATTGTTTTATATAAGATTTGTATAACAATCCATTTATACTTCCTCCAAAATCTTTCACAATTTGGTAATTTAACTTATTGTTATTGTAAACAAATTTTTTGGCTTTTTCAATCATTTTTTAAATCACTTTTTAACTTTCTAATTTTATAATTTAGACCTTCTACTTTTAATTTTGCATAATTTATCTCTCTAACTCATTCTTATTTTCTATTTGGTCATCAATGCATCTATTTTCAAAATTCAAAACCAATTTATCTAATTTTCAATTAAAAGTTAAGGACCTTCATGGGTGGCAATAAAGTTAATATGGAGGTTGGTGAAGCCATCAAATGTTTGCATATGACCACGCAATGAACAATTATGGTCCTTGGTGTGACCCATTTGTTGGTGAGTGCTCTTAATTTTTTCGGAAAAATTAGGAAACTGTGGAGAGTTGTAGATTGAAATTAAGTTTGGTCGAACAGTCACAGCATATGCTCATGTAATCTCAATTTTTGGATCTCCATACATCAATTATGTAGTGTTTTGCCCTCTATGGATTTGTTTATAGAAAAAAATAAAAAGAAAACATAACTCGTTTTTTTTTTGCACAAAAGCAGTAACTCGTTGAGAAGAAGTTTCAGTCATACTATCCCTAAGAGGGAGAGTGGGGAAAATAAAGGACTGCAATAGGGGACACTTGTATGAATGAATGTGACTTCCCCAGCAATTAACCTCAATTCTCCCTAATTTATTTCAATTAAAACTGGCCACCTAAGTGTAACTTCCGCTGTCCCTGAGAAAGGGCCAACTTGAACAGCTTCCGTATTTGGTACGGACGACATGGGCCCTCCGTACGATTGTTTTTTATCCCCAATCTATCAATCAACAGAAATGGACAAACCAAGAGAAACTTTCTCCCCTCTTGCATTGTGGATTCTCTTCTCCACTGCTTTTTCCTGCTTATTTATATCATGGTGGACATACCATTCGTCAGAACTTTAATACGGAGGGAGACTCTGCAGTCCAGGCGTAAGATCAGAGTAATCATTTGGTTAGGCAAGAAAAGCAGCAAAGTGGTGGAGAGGTCAATCAAGAGGAAGATGAAGGTGAAGAAAGGGTACGTGTCAATTCAAGTTGGGCTGGAAGATGAGGGGGAAGATGGTGTTCGGCAGTTCCACATCCCCATCTCCTCCTTGTACCATCCCCTGTTCCAGCAGCTCCTTGACCGGGCTCGCGACATCTATGGCTACCACTCAAGCGGTCCCCTGAGGCTTCCTTGCTCCGTGGATGATTTCCTCGAGCTCCAGTGTCAAATCGACGGGGAACAGCTGATACCCCATATCCAGAACGGCCATGGCCATGGACACCTTCCACTCCCGATGGCCATGGCTCTGTCCTTCCATGGCTGTTTGACCCGGTGAAAACTCTCCCCTTCCGGAGTTTGTAGCTTAAGTACTACATACATACAAAGGTGTGATGCTCTTTGGGTGTTTCCTTTTTGTTGTGTATGCCAGACTGCTATGTAAATATTCATCTGGCTGATATCTCAAGCAGAGTTGTATATGGATAAGTAGATTCATAGCAAGTGCATGAGATAAAACAGGCTAGTGTCGATATCCAATACTTTTAAATTATCATTTAAAAATGAATTATGTTATTCAAGATGATTATTTGTTGTCTAACTGTTAGAATAATTGAATTTCGTCATAAATATCTAGATTCAATTCATAATCATGTCAACAAAAAAAGAATATAGTATCCTATATTACACGGTTAAATTCATACAATTTATTTATTTTCTCCCTAGTTTGGTATCTAAATCTTCCAACTCTAAAAAAATATGATATAAAATAGTAAAAGTACTGTGAATAAATATTTATTGCAAGTATAAAATTTGTGTACTCAAGTTTTATTACTTATGTTCCTTGTAAACTAGTACACTCAGTAAAATTGAGAAAAAAAATGGTGACAATCTGTCCAAGAATGAAATAGATCCATCTCATCTTGGAAATACCACAATAGCACTTGTGTTTGATCTATTGAGTGACCAAGGCAAATCCACAGTTTGTTGAGCTTGGGTATATGGGTATATGTGAGGATGCCCTCCCTTCAAGATTGGTGGGCGATATGGATAATCTTTGAGTAGACACGCCATCACTGACTACCCACTACCCACTCAAGAATGTTAAGTAAAATAATTTGACTTCAAGTCCTTTTTCCACAGGCAGAACACTGATCAAACTAGACAATCGAAATGGAAGACGCAGGAAAGAAAACCTTATGACATTGTACCATACCTGAAGAAAAAAGAATCTTTGATCTTTCAACGTCTGCTTTTGCAATTTTATATACTATTTTTTGTGATAAAGATGATTAAATTCCCATTAAAAATCCAATAAAGTATACACTCAATTATTATGCGGCCCCATCTGCATAGAGAGAGACAAATGACATATGACTATTCTTATCTTCATAATAAAATAAAATAAAACCACTCAATTTTCTTATTTTCATCACTTATCCCTATGTTCAAAAAAATATCACATGCCTTGATACTGGGATGGCTTTTAAAATATCTTCCAAAAAGAGTGGCTCATGTACTTCTACCTAACTCATCAAATTCCATTAAATTAAAAAAACTGAATACATATAAGGGATTATTAGGTAAGTTAAAAATTAATTTCATCAATATTTTGTAGGTCAAATTCCTTTGTTTTTACATCAATTAGTTAGGAAAAATATCAATTATATCTTATATACATTAGCTAGGTAAGTTGTGAATCAATTAGATAATATGTACATTAGTTTGATTATTTGTACAAATATTAAATCATGCATTCATTGGGTCATTTGTATACAAAATTTATTTTTCTACCTATCATTTAGGCGTTAAATCAATTTGATCGAAAATTATACATAAATTTGATTCCAACTTTCAAGAAAACACAACAAATTAACGAAAATGGAGGAAATATAATTTTTTGCTCAGTAAGTAAACATCATGTAAGGTCATTTTAAGTTAATTGACTGTCAACATTCGTTTAAGTTGTTTAACCCACTCTTTTGACAAATTAACTTAATTTAAAATGTTACACTTCTCTCTCCTAAAGTGGATAGTTCCGTTAGCTGATAAATACCATTCATCCCTAATTCATCTGTACTCTCCCAATTTATCCACTAATATTAAAATTATACTGGTAAGTAAAATGATGGCGGGTTCAAAAATTAGTTGGGTACGTCTTGAAAATGACATGCAAAGTTTACTCGAAAAATATTAGTTACAAAAGTGTTATTAGATAGTTTTTGGTTAGTAGAAAGTTATAGTAATATATTATATATTGAATCAAATGGAAAACAAGAATTTAATTGAGATAAAAAAATTAAATTAAAATAATAATCAATAACTCGTAATCTTATAAATTAGTTAAAATAGATTGAATCAATCTTAAAATAATGTAATTGATAGAAATAAATAATGGAAAATCATTCTATTAGAAGTCAAATCAATAATTGTATCAAAAATTTGATGGAACACAGATTATATTGAACTAATTCAAAGAAATTTAGATAAAAAAAATTATTAAACTATACATAGGATTAAAATTAGGATAAATAATTTGATTAAACTATAAATTGGATGAAAACATATTAAAAATTAGATTAAATTAGGTTAATAATTGGATTGAAATAGATCGAAAATTGGATCGAACATGACTAAAAATCACATTAAACCATATCGAATCTTTGGATTGATTCGAACGTACATCTTCATTATTGCACATCACTTGTTTCACATCACCATACACTACTCTATATTTTGGAAATATAACATTTTTTAGAAACATTCAATACAAACTCAATTTGGAATCGATTTGCAAGCAACCAAATGTGTGAGCACTTACCCAATTGTCCCTCATAGTTCCTTATAAAAGGTTGGTCATCCCCTACTAACATTTGATCATCATTTTCTCTCAAAATTATAACCAAGCTTGACATTCTCTAATTTTAAACAACGTCTTTCAAAGCTCTAGTGAGCCCTCCTCCGGCAATGAGAGAATCTAAAATTTCCTATTATAGAACCCACTTGACCTTTTTTACCTTATGGTTGGGTCGGGAATGACGGTGACCAGAAAAGATCTAACGAGTCTTGAAGTTGCACTCTATTTTATGAACTGAAAAATAAAGCATCATTGCTTTGTTGCCTTCATCCTCCTCTAATGGCAAAAGGTTATTGAGAAAACTCTGTAAGGATCTCACATGCCTCACTCAGCAATTCACGTGGCAATGGTAAGTCATTTTCTCAATGATTATCGTAGTTTCTATTTTCAGTCCAATTTTTGTTGAGTTAAATGATTTGTGCTAATTCAGACAATTTCGACCAGTGATCAATTTAGGAGTGACCCTAAGAAGTCCATCTACCTTTCTTCACCCTCGACTCTGACCAACTTATAATTGACAATGAGTTTTTGTTCACTTTCCCTAGTTATCCATTGTTTTGGTGAACTTAAAAATAAAGCAAAATGACCTAAATTGATCGTGTGAGGTCTCAAAATGATCATGAGATCACATGAAAGATGATTAGAAATATGTGGGATTAATTTTGAAGCTTAAGAACCAAGTTAAGAGTGATTTAAATAATTGATGACTAATATGCAAAGAAGTAGTTCTTTCGACTATGTCAAGGCTCTAGTTCCATATCCGAGTACGAAACTCGTTTTAACGAGCTGAAGAGTTTTGCCCCAAATTTGGCTGGACCAACAGATATTTACCAAATGTTTGTGAATGACCTCAACTTAGACATACGAGACATAATGGGGATGATGGGAAGACTCACTGATTTGGCTGGCATCATTAGCATGACACATGAGTGTGAAAAGTTAGTCTTGGCACAATAATAAAGGATGAATGATCTAAACAGAAAGGAAGATCGTAGAAATCATCATCGGGAAACTCGGGATTTCCCTAAATCTCAAAAGGGCTTCCACAAAGGAGAAATGGAAAAATGGAAGAAAGAGTGGAAGCCTTTAGACTAAATAATGAAATGGGTAATAAAACTTCACAAAGGAAGATTTTCTAATGTCCAAGATGCCAAAGGAGACACGAAGATGCATGCAAGGAGGTAATCTATTACAAATGAGAACAATTAGGACACTACTCGAGTAATTGTCCAGTACCACCAAGAAACATGGCACACCTTCAGGGAACAATGCTCATTCAACTAATAGAGACAAGAGAATAATGGGAAAGTAACCACTGTAATACCTAGTATTCCGATGAGAGTTTACAACCTCACACAAGAAGAAGCCCACAATGATCCTAGTGTATTAGTGGGTAATTCCAGAACCCTTGCTTGAGAATATTTCTTTTAAATTGGGATGGAAGCCCAAAAGTAATATACTCCTTTTAGGTGATAATAAAATTATTTGCCAAGTTTCCATTTAACAAATCTATATCTCTTAAATAGGATATGTTCGATTATTTGGAAGAAAAATGTTTGTCCTCATCGACTCAAGAGTCAATAAATCTCTTAATAAGAAATCCTTAATTCAAGAAATTTCCAAGGAAACAACTTCCTTTCATCTGACGATTAATGTCCTCATACCCTTGGGAGAGAAACTAATTAGGGATAAGGTCTTGAAGGACTATGAAGTGGAGATTATGGAGAGAAAATTGGAAGTAGATCTGATTCTCTTACCATTAAGAGAGGTTGAGTTAATTATTATAATGGATTGACTATCTTTACACCATGAGAGGGTGAACTGTCAGGATAAAATAGTAACATTCCACTCCATAAAAGCTAAGTGAGTGGTTTTCAATGGAGATAGGAACAAGAAGTGAGTAAATTTGATATACTACTTTAAAGCTCATAAGATGCTAAGGAAGGGATCCTCAATTCTGGCAATGATCACCAATGAAACTCATTAGAGGAAGAGACAAGAGAAAATTTTAATAGTGAAATACTATTCAAAAGTATTTCTAGAATAGTTACCAAAACTACTCATTGACAAAAAAATAGAATTCTCCATAGAGATTATACCTGGGATACATCCCATTTCTCAAGCGCCTTATCGTATAGCTATAATAGGATTAAAAGAGTTGAAAGAGCAATTGGATGAGTTACTAAAAAAGGGCTTCATACAACCCAACCAATCCCTGTGGGGTGCATCGGTGTTATTTATGAAGAAAAAAGATGGGATCATGAGATTGTATATAGATTATCAGAAGCTAAACCAAGTAACCATTATGAACAAGTATCATCTACCAAGTATTGATGATTTGTTTGACCAACTAAAAGGAGCTGCCTATTTTTTGAAGATAGACCTAGGTTCCGGTTATCATCAACTTAATATAAAGGAGGAGGATATAAAAAAGACAGCATTTCAATCGTGTTATGGGCATTACAAGTTTAGAGTTATGCCCTTTAGATTAACAAATTCTAATGTAGCTTTATTGACCAAATGAACTAGGTGTTCCAACCTTATTTAGAAAAGTTCGTGATAGTATTCATTGATGACATACTTATATACTCATGAAATAAGGAGGAATATGAATAACACTTGGAGACCACCTTGAGAGTTATGATGGAGAATGAACTCTATGTCAAGTTTTCAAAATGCAAATTTTGGTTACAAGAAGTTGGTTTAATAAGGCATATTGTCTCCAAGGAAGGATTTAAGATGGACTCCACAAAAATAGAAGCAATATCAAATTGGAAAGCCCCTACTAATCCAACAAAAATTCGCTTAGGAGGTCGACAATGGAAGAAGCTCATGACTCTAAAACCATATCGTACTCTAAAACTAGGTTATTAGTGGGAGGGAATGAAGAAATACATAACTGAATATGTGGCAAAATGCCTATCCTGCCAACAGATTAAGGCAGCACACAAAAAACCCTCATGATTTCTACAACCCTTACCTATTCCCGAATGGGAGTGAAAAAATATTACAATAGATTTCGTGACAGGATTACCCATAACAAAGAAATGACATGATGCAATTTGGGTAATTGTGGACCAACTAACCAAGTAAGCTCACTTCCTAGCCATAAGAGTGATTAATTCCATTAAGAGGTTGGTGAATCTCTATATTAGAGTGATTGTGAGATTACACAGAATCCTAGTGAGCATTGTATCAGATCGAGATCCAAGGTTTATGTCACGGTTCTAGCCTAGTCTACAAGTTGCCTTAGGAACGAAACTCCTTATGAGTAGGGCATTTCACCCCCAAATCGATGGACAGTTCGAGTGAACTATTCAGACCGTAGAAGACATGCTCCAAGCATATTTTTAACTCTGAATCAGAGTTGGTAGGATTACCTATACGTTATAGAGTTTGCCTATAATAACAGTTATCAAGCCATTATACATATGATATACCATATGATGCTATGTATAGTAGACCGTATTGTACACCATTATTCTAGGATGACGTGGGAGAATGAAAACTCGAGTTTGACAATGTATGGGATTTAAAGGGGTTATTAGTATGTATAGGAGTGGGCTCAACCAATTTCTTTTATGGGTTAATGTATGGGCTTAGGCCCCATCCTTCCCTTAACAATGTATTTATATTTGTTAATGTAAAAGAAGCCCCTTATATATATACACATGTATATATATATTACATGTATTAAAATTTATATTTTAATACATTTAATTTATATCATTTGTTCTTAACCAATTGAAATGGATTTAAATATTATAAAATTTATTCAATTTGATTTAGTTATATAATTCTTTATATTCGATTTCACTAGAAATTTTTAGGTTCAAGAAAATGTAGTATTATAACTATTCTCATTCTTTTTAAAGAGTTTTATCCTTAAAACTTTGTAACATAGGTTCCCAATTTCCACAATTTACCTATGCATCTCATTCAATTATTTATGATTATGTCTTTTCTTGTAACATTAACCATATATCTTGGTGATTTATATTTCATTATCCATATATTTCCTTTCGGGTCGATTACCCTTATAATACCTTATTGCATTTTAGGTTAACAAAGATTCACTATTTGTTGCGCCTTCTTATCCATTCATACCCCTTCGATATGTGTTAATCAACTGTACCACCTCTCCTTTTGTAGTACTAGTTTAAAACTTCTCTCTTTCTTTTCAAACTTTTTTTTATAAGCATTTTATGTCATTCACACATTTTCACTTCATATTACAACATTTGTCCGACAAGGTAGTAATCGAATATCCCAAAAAATATTGGTTATTATTTGTATTGGCTTTGACAATCCCAAAGTTGTTCTATACATTTTGGGTTCTTGTGTACCCATCCGTAAGATGGCTCTTCTCATTGTCTAACCGATCATCTATCGGTAAAGATTAACATGTTAGCTTTTTTTACCAACATGGGTTCCTTGTTATTATGAGTATTGTTCATGTGCTCCATGAACACTAGTTTCATGCTCTACCATTATTGATTGAATTTTCCTTTTTTTCTCTTTCTCCTTGGTCATTTCTTATTACTAAGCTTTTACTATATGTCCTTAGATGGTCTTTGTTAGGAAATTTTTTTTATCAATCACCTTCTTTTGACTCCCTTGGAGTACCGTCTTACTACACTTCCTATAGGGTCCTGCTTTTCATTTTGGGTGAATTTCATGTATGTCTCTGTACTAATGAGACTTGCGTCAAGATTTTTATTTGAAATCATTATTGGAAGTCCCGTGTCAATACAAGTGTTCGAATTTCTCTTTTCTTTGCTAAACTCTTTTATTTTGGTATTCAATCATTCATCTTTTTGTCCCATTAGCACATCCATTATGGAATACATGCTTCCCATTTTTTGTAGGAAAAAGGTTCATCCAAAATGTTTGTCTAAGATTTCACGATTTATTCTATGAATATTCTCATTTAGCTTATTAAGAATAATAGATATACCCCATCCTTTTTACATTATTTCTCTCTAATGATATGCTTTATTATCTTCTTGCTAATTTCTTATTGGGTATCGAGATGGTGGATGCACGAGACTTTACTTTGCATGTCTCTTCCCTCATTTTCACTCCACTATTGGTGTCTTTTATTTAGAGATCCATATCACCATTACCATTTGTAACATTTGTGTTATTCATGTTGTGTTCTATGTTTTAACATTTGCTCCCTTTCAGCATTCCTTACGATATCTTTTACACTTGATTGTGTTTGGGGAGTGCCATAGGTTAATAGTAGTTTTTCACGAAGGTACCAACTTTTCTTACCTGTAGTTTTCCAATTTTTAGGCTTATGTGCCACAACACTCGTTATCGTTAGTTATCTCTTCCGTATTTATACTTTAAGCTTTTTGGTAAGGTTATTCCTTGCTTGTTTACTCTTGCGATCCTTTTGTAGTATGTTTTCACTGTAGATTATGAATTCTATTCCAACCACTCGATTGTCCCTTCCAGCGAGTTGTAGTTGTTCCTTTCCCTTTAAAATTTCATTTGATACCTTCTTTATAAACCTCGTCCCTTAAAGACAAGGAAACTGGAGAAAGAACTGATCAAGCTGGGTGAGAAAACCGAATCGGCTCACGAACCCCAACCATTAGAGAAAGAGAAAAACAACTAGCATGAACCACTATTGAACTTGTTCTTAAATTCATTTTTTTAGGTGGCTTAGAAAATTCAAATTGGAGAATTGATGCCACCATTAGACAGAGAATGAATTTACAAATTTTAGTTTTGTAAAACTTGGTCGAATCGGGCCTAAACCAAGCAGTTTAAGCATTGAACCTGGTTCGAACCAGTCCGGTCCGGTTCAGAATAGTGTCGTCTTCTTCCTTTAGATGACAGCACTGTTCACTCACTGGAAAATTGAGCAACGCCAGTGAAGATGAAAAGTCTTTGGCTTGGGAGTTTCAGACAATGAATGACCGCCATAAAGGCACCAATCAGACGACCAAGAAGTCCCCAAGTTTCTTATATAAAGAGCCCCTCCTCATTCATCCTCCTCACACTTGAAAACTCCAATCTCTCCCTATTGCTCCATTTTTTTGGTGAAGCTCGAACTAGAGCTTCGACTTGGGCATTTTTCTAAGCTAAAGAAGGCGAGGTTGGGTTCTTTAGATTTGGGGAGAAGTCAGCTACTAGATGATTGTCTCAATTTTCTCGAAGGATCAATGAAGAAATGCCAGAGTGATCGAACAATGAAGTAGCTCCGACGGACAGAAATTGGACTGTTGGCTAAGCTAAAAATGACTAATTTGAGCCCTTCTCAAGCCAAACCAAGCTTCCCCAACACTTCCATAGCCCTCATACGACTGAATTTGAGTAGAAAGGTAAGCTAATTTGGCTCTAATTTGTAATCTCTAACTAGTGTTAGAGATGATCCTTGTCATGCCCCAACCCAATTTAGCTAGATCCCTGTGAACAACCTACCTCTCTCTTAGTTTAAGAAGAGTTTCCTCCTTCTTTAACTCGAGATGAGCTAGACATAATTTCAACCTTCTTCCCTGGAAAGACATATATCAAATAAAATGCAAGCTTAAGGAAAATTAAGCATACCTGACAGAGGGTAAGGCTCGATGTTATTCCTAGTCATTTCCTCTTTTCCTGAAAAAGGGAGAGAAAAGAGGGGTGAGTTTCTACAACTCAGTGAATGGGTTTTCGAAAATTAACTTTTAGGAAAAAGATTTGTATTGGAGTGTGCCATACTCCTTATTTTCTTTCAAAAATACTTTCATTTCAAATCTCTATTTGTATCACTATTTCTTATTAATCACGATGTGTTATCATCCAACACACATCCTTCATCATGAAGGTCAATCATACAATCGTAAGCTAGTATATCCACTGAACACACTTGTGGCGTCGGAATGACTTTACCAGCCACCTAGATAGAAGCACGTCCACTTCTACCCTGAGAATGAGTGGATGTACGTGACATCCGACTCTCAATCCTGAAATCAATTCTCCGTGTCCGTATGAGGACAGAGACCTCATCCCGTCCCCACCCTGGTCTCATGCGCTTGGTGCTACTCCAAATTTCTCACGGTTACGTGGTACAACGAACTACCCTTATACTCACCAGGTCGTCCAGGGCCCTTAGAACGCATCACTACCCCTCTTGGGCATCTTGATGGTCTCGTAATCACAGTGCATGCACAATCAGTATTTTCTTATCATGTCATGTAATCTGTGGTGCCATTAGTCCAACAGTCCTGACCTTCAACTCAACCTGTAGATGTTTATCTTGACTGGTCTGGAGACCTGTCATGTCTCATTGCCACTAGTTGACTAAATATGTCGGTCATGTCTTGGTACCATAGCCAAACAATTCATTTATTAAAGTTTTATGGCACATATCTCATGTTTGTTTATGAGCTCCTACTCGTGCCCACTGGTCTATGACCCACTATTCAAGATTTTCAAAACCGGGTATAGTAGCCCCCAAGTTCCAAAACTGAGGCCCCCGACCTATAAGAGCTATTCGAGCTCTCGTCAAGAAGGTCTCCCAAATCGTTTAAGCATTGGCACACAGTGAAGGGAGAGCACTTCCGACAAAAATATATTTTCAACTGTCCATCATACCAACCAAGTATGAGGACATCTTCACCAATAACCGATGAACGAGTTTTCCACTTCCTTTGAGAAAGTTTCATCCTACCAACTGGGTATGATCTACTTACAAAACATAATTAGTTTTTCCGCATGATTTCCACATCACTTCTATAAATTGTGATGTTTAAAATACGACTAAATAGTGGGTTTTTTTTTATTTTGAGGCACTTATCATCCCCAATCAGTTATGATATAAAATTCCACTCACCCGTTAATGTAGTGAATTCCTTCAATCGATTTTTTGTGTTCACGCGAGCTTGTTCTTGCTGGCATTCCCGATCCTTCGTATTCCTACATGATATGAACATCCTTGTTCATTATTCCTTGGCCTAATAGCCTTCATTCATTCCAATTGAATGAGAAAACTAAATTTTCTATTTATTTACAATTAGATCCCTAAAGTTATTTTTCTTTAACTTTAAGTCCTTAATGCCGATTTTTCCTCAAATTGAGTACCAAAACTTTTAAAATTTATCTTAGGACCTCAATTTATTCAAATTGACAAAAGGGGTTTAATTTCCCAAATTTCAAATTTGGTCCCCCAATTTTTCCAAAATTACCGTTTTGCCCTTCCTTTACAAAAATGGTAAGTTTCACCCCAAAAATTCTAAAATTCATCAATTGGTCCTATAACATTCTTATCATACCCAATTGACCCTCAATTTTATAAAATTACACCTTATTCCTTCAAATTTTTAAAAATCCCCAATTTTCCCCAAATTTTACCCCAATTTCAACTTTTTAATACAACAGAATTTAATTTCATCAAATTGACCGGTCAAACAATTCCAATTGTTGAAATTGAGTTTCTACATGCTTATATGATTTTTTTAGCACTTTGAATCGCTAGTTTTAGCACTAGAACGAGCTCAAACAGAGCTTCACCAAAAATTAGATTATAGAGAGAGAAAGCTTCGATTGCTCATCGGTGAGGGCACGATAGTCTCAGCTTTCTATCTGGCTGGTAGTTCTCCTTTTGAGGTTCTTCCTAGGATTAAGATTGACATCAATTGATGTCGAATTGGATTAGAATTTTGTCTTTGAAATTCGGCCAACTGTCTCTCTATCACTGATCAAAAATTGCAGAGGGGAGCCGAATTGGCTTACCTTTCGTTCCTAATTCGCTGTGATAGGGCTGGGGAAGTGTTGGGAGGGCTTAGTTTGGCATGAGGAGGGCTCAAATTGGCCGATTTCTGCTTGGCCGAAATAGGGCAGTTTTGGTCCGCCGGAGTTGCTTCACTATTCGATCACGCCGGTGCTTCTCCGACGACTCTCTGAACAAGTGGATGTCACCATCGTGTAGCTGACTTCTCCCCGATTCAAAGGAATCTAACCTCACCTTCTTTGGCTAAAAAATGACCCTATATCTGAGCTCTAGTTTGAGCTTCACTGAAAAACTAAGCAGTTGAGAGAGAGTGAGCTTTTCAGGTGTGGAGAGGATGAATGGAGAGGGACTCTTTATATAGGAAGCTCATGGACTTTTTGGTCATCCAATTGGTGCCTTAATGGCGGTCATTCATTGTTTGAAACTCCCTGGCCGGAGACTTTTCAGCTTCGCCGGCGCTGCGTGATTTTTCGCTGACTGAATAGTGCTATCATTTGAAGGAAGAAGATGACACTGTTTTGAATTGGACTGGACTGGGTTCAAAGCTTAAACTGGCCGGTTCACCCCCATTTGACCGAATTTTTCAAATCTAAATTTTTTTTAAATTCATCTAAATTCATTTTCTATCTTATGGTGGCCTCAAATCTCAAATTTAAATTCTTTAAGCTGCCTAGAAAATGAATTTAGAATTTGGTTCAATAGTGGTTCAAATTGGTCTAAATCGGTTCAATCCCGTTCGTATCCGGTTCACCAGAACTGGTTTGGTTTTCATCTCCAATTCCTTCTCAAGCCCATTTTGAGTCACATGGGAGTTGTAAATTCTCAATTTTCCCATTTCATAATAATCGAGCTTGTAGATCAATTCGGTTTTAAAATTTGTAACTGACTGGTTCTTTTCCCGGTTTTCTCATTATCAAAGGACATGGTTTACAACTCTCCCCTCCTTTAAGGGATTTTGTCCCCAAAAGAGTTACACGTTAAATAATTGAGGGTAACTATCTCATCATACACTTGGTTTCCTATGTCTCTTCCTGCACGGGTCCGTTCTATCACAACACCTTGACCATAGGAATTTTCTTGTTCCTCAAATTCTTATCTCTCTCATCGATGATTCGTACCAGTTCTATCTGATAGGTCAGGTTCTCCTCTAGTTCCATTGGAGGTCGGTCCAATATATGACTAGGATTAGGCTGATATTTTTGAAGCACCGAGATGTGAAATACATCATGTATTCTCTGCAGATCAAGAGGTAGTTCCAATTTATAAGCTACCGGTCCTATCCTTTGAATGATGGGATATGGACCGATATATCTTGGTTTCAACTTTCCTCTTGGCTAAAACCTAAGTATTCCCCTCCAGGGGGATATTTTGAGGAACACTTGATCTACTAACTCGAACTCCAAATCTTTTCTTCGATTGTCTATGTAATTCTTTTTCCTGTCCTACGCGGTCTTAAGATGACTCCTTATTAATTTTATCTTCTCGGTGGCATCCTCAATTAGTTCTGCCCTTTCTATCTTCCTTTCTCCCACTTCTTCCAAAAATAGAGGGGTACCACATGGTCGTCCACAAAGGGTTTCATAGGGAGTCATCTGAATACTGGCTTGATAACTATTGTTGCAAGCAAATTCCATCAGACACAAGTATTCCTCCTAGTTTTTATTCATGGTAAGTACGCACGCTATCACGCCCCGACCCAGTTTTGTCGGATCCCCATGATCAACTAGCCACTCCCCAGTTTACTAAAGGGTTTCCCCTTATTGTAAACCGTAATGAGTAAGGCATCCTTTAAACCTGCACCATTTCCTGGAATAGCATAATCAAAACTGCATGAAATTTTAAACTTTACATACCTGTCTTATAGACATCTTAGTTGATGGTCTTTAAGTGTAGGCTTTTCGGGATTTCCTGAAAGGGATATAAGGGATGGGGTGAGTACGACTACTCAGTGAATGAGTTTTTAAAGGTCTACTTTTAACTTTTAAGAAAAACATTTATATGAAGTGTGCCAGACACCTTTCTTTTTAAAAATCCCTTCATTTTAAAAAGATTCGGGGTTTTCCATTATTTCTTAGTTACCGGTGTGTCATCACCTAACACACTTTAATTAAAATCTTGGGTTTATCACCATTTCCATATTAATCACGGTGTGTCATCACCCAACACACATCCTTCATCATGAAGGTTATACACATTTGCAAGTCAGTATCACTACTGAACCCGCTAGTGGCTTCGGAGCGACTTTTCCTGCCACCCGGATAGAAGTACGACCACTTCTACCCTGGGAATGAGTGGATGTATGTGACATCCGACCCACAATCCCGAAATCACTTCTTCGTGTCCGTATGAGGACAGAGACCTCATCCTGTCCCCACCCCGATCTCATGCGCTTGGTGCTACTCCAGGTTTCACACAGACACCTGGAACGATGAGGTACTTATCATTCCTAACCGGGTATGATATAAAATTTCCATGCTTTGAGCATGTCTTCTAAGTTTTTGATGGTTCGCTCCAACTGACCATCTATCTGAGGGTGAAATGTCATGCTCATTTGAAGCTTGGTCCCCATGGTGTTTTGTAAACTCGGCTAGAACCTGGAAGTAAAGCTCAGGTCTCTATCCGATACTATACTCACTAGGATAGCATGAAGTCTTATGATTTCCTTCATGTATAGGATGGCCATTTGTTATATTGTGTTCGTCACTTTTATATGAAGGAAGTGTGCTGATTTGGTCAATCTATCCACTATGACCCAAATCACATCTCGACCATTTCTAGTCATCGGTAGGCCTATGACAAAGTCCATGGTGATGTGCTCCCATTTCCACTCCGAAATTGGTAAGGGTTGTAGTAGTACTGATGGTTTCTGATGCTTTTCTCTTATCTATTGGTAGGACAAACATCAGACTACATATTTCGAAATGTCCCTCTTCATTCCTTAGTTATCACCTTTTATGCTTGGCTTCGTTATGTCTTATTCATAGACCATTCCTTGTGTAAGTCGTCATATTTCTCGGAGTCAGTTGGATTTACCCGTCCCTCTTACCACATGACGTTCTTCGTGATGTTTTAACTTAATGTCCTTATGACAGTATTGGTTTTTGTACTTCTCATCTTTTCTAAATTTCTTTATTCATTCATTTCACCTTCAAACCCTTAAATTCCCCGATACTTATAGACATATTAAAACTTTTGCTCTTTACTTCATTCTGCCTTTCCATTGGTGTCCTTCCCCCTTACGATCTCTTCTCTTTCCAATTCCATCCTTGCCTTTATCAATGTTTCTTCTAGTATTATTCATTCTAAGTTTAATTCCTTTCTTACTTGTATGGAATCTATTGATGTCATCTTCCTTTCTATATATCACTTGTGTTGATTTATTCCCTGATTTCTTTACGATTTCCTTCTCTTTGTATATGATTCTTTCCTTTCCACTATCTTGTTCTTGAGGAGTTATTCTCTTGCTTATTCTGTTGGTTTCACTTTCTTTCCTTGGTACACTAATGTCTTCCCAAAATTTCTTTCTCTGATGAGCTTCACATTCTCTTCCCCCCGTATTTCCTTCTGGTTCTACCATTGAAATCCTTAAATTTCTAGAGTTTCATATTGCCGATATTTTCACTAACTTACTCTTACTCTTTGAACCCATGAGTAACTTTTGTTGATCTTGCTTCATTTCCACTTGCTTCGATACTCATTTATTTCATTGAGGTGGATCTCTCATCCTCATTGTGCCCAAACGCCATCATACCTCCATATCCTTAGTAATTCCCTTTTTGTCTTGGTTAGGGTGTATTCTTCCACTATTCTCTATCTCTGGTTAAACTTCATTTACTACTCCAAATAATTTGGTCTAAATAAGTTATTTCCTTATATATGATTCTTCTAAAGTTCCTTTTTGAGTTTTCCAAGCCTTCTTGTAGTAGATCATGCTCAGCCTCACAATACTCACTTAACCGCTCGTTCTTCTTACCGAGGACCTCATCATGGCCTTGGTGTTGAAACCCTCCTTTGATCAACCATTTTTGACTTGCTGCTTTCTCCTTCCGTGATCCAACTTCCTATTTTCTATCTTCCTTCTAGTGTCTTCAAAATTTGGGATTCCGGTGTTCGATCATCCTATCTTTTAGAAATTTTCTCCTAAACTTAAGGATCTGGTACAATTTATCTACTCTTGTTTTTCTTCTTTCTTTGACTCATGCTTTTACTTCCACATGTCTCTTATCCTTTGGAATTTCTTAGGAATCTGTATCTTAGTTCTTTAATAGTAATTTGTTTACACCTAGGACTTCTTGTTGTTGTATTTTCTCTCCATCTTTCCCTGGTGGACTCTATACTTAATTTCTTTTTCTTCTCAATCAGCTTCTATTCTTGTGGTTCATTTTGGGATGTTATACTTCCTACTGGGTTTTGTTTCTTATCCTAAATTCTTGGAGTTTAGTTTTAATTTCTTGGTCTCTCAAAAAAATTATGTACTCTTGGATGGTTGTGCCTCCAACTCCGTTTTTCCTTTTCTTAGGATCTCCATCAGATGAATTTCTGCTTATCGTGTTTCTAAGGGTAAGTCTTAAGGGTTGAGTTTAACTATCCATAACCCATTATTCCTTAAGGGGATTTCTTCCCTTTTATTTAAACTCATAAAATTTTTTTTCAAGGAACTCAGGGGTTTTAATAAACTTCTACCTTCATTTAATATGGAAATATTATCTTACCATAATTTGGCTTATTACATGAATTCTCTACCCCTTAATCCCTTGGGGTCATAGGGCTAGAGTTAACCCTAGAATGATTATGGAATTTTTTATGAGAAGGATCTAAGGAACTGATTGGGGTCCATTCGTGTTCCTCAATAGGACGAATTTCATGTATGGCCTCTAGTATGTACCTCCTTAGTACTTCCACCTCACACACATAAGTCTACTTCACCCATTGAGATGGATTGAAGTTAGGTTGAGTGGGTGGAGGTACTTGGTGGACCTTCATGTAGGTGGCATATGCATCCTAATAGTTATCTCAGACATCCTTCTTGGTGGGATTCCTCTTTGGTTGTTGTGGCATTGGACGAGGAGGGGTTGGACTTCTAGGAGGTGTTGCTGGTTCTTCTTGTTTGGGAGGAGGGTATATGATACCTTCTAGTTCTAATAAGGCTCCGTCTAGTTTCCGGTAGTTTTCTACCATGTCCTTGGGCACCCTTTTTTAACCCCTTTGAAACCTTTGAACGACTTCCTCCCTTGGTTTAGATGTCTTTTTCATGATTATAGGGGAAGGACTAGATTTTTCCACGAATTTCCTAGGGACTTTCCTTGCAACACGATAGATTAGAGTTGGGTTAATATCAGGGCATAATATTGATAATGTTTCAAGAGAACTAGGCACTAATACCACTCTAGTTGTCCTGTCCCAACCCGGTTTGGTTGGATCCCTGTGAACAACCCACCGCTCTCTCGGTTCAAGAAGAGTTTCCTCCTTCTTTAACTCGAGATGAGCCAGGCGTAATTTCAACCTTGTTCCCTAGAAAGACATATATCAAATAAAATGCAAGCTTAAGGAAAATTAAGCATACCCGACAAAGGGTAAGGCTTGATGTTATTCCTAGTCATTTTCTCTTTTCCTAAAAAATGAATAAAAAAGAGGGGTGGGTTTCTACAACTCAGTGAATTGGTTTTTGAAAATTAACTTTTAGAAAAAAGATTTGTATTGGAGTGTGTCAGACTCCTTATTTTCTTTTAAAAATACTTTCATTTCAAATCTCTATTTTTATCACCATTTCTTATTAATCACGGTGTGTTATCACCCAACACAGTTCCATCATCATGAAGGTCAATCACATAATCTCAGGCCAGTACGTTCACTAAACCCACTTGTGGTATTAGAACGACTTTACCAGTACGTTCACTAAAGCCACCTATATAGAAACACGTCCACTTGTACCTTGAGAATGAGTGGATGTACGTGACATTCGACTCTCAATCCTGAAATCAATTCTTCGTGTTCATATGAGGACAGAGACCTCATCCCATCCCCACCCCATTTTCATACGCTTGAGGCTACTCCAAATTTCGCACGGTCACCTGGTATGACGAACTACCTTTATACTCACTAGGTCATCCAAGTCCCTTAGAACGCATCACTACCCCTCTTGGGTGTCTTGATGGTCCCATAATCACAAAGCATGCACAATTAGTATTTTCTGATCATGCCATATAATCTGTGGTACCATTAGTCCAACGGCCTCGACCTTGAAGTCAACCTACAACTATTTGTCTTGACTGGTTCGGAGACCTGTCATGTCGCTCTGCCACTAGTTAACTAAATATGTAGGTTCTGTCTTGGTACCATAGCCAAATAATTTATTTATTAAAGTTTTATGACACATATCTCATGTTTGTTTACGAGCTCCTACTCGTGCCCACTGGCCTATGGCCCACTGTTCGAGACCCCAAGTTCTACAACCGAGGCCCGCAGCCTATAAGAGCTATTTGAGCTCCCATCAAGAAGGTCTCCCAAATCATTTAAGCATTGGCCCAAAGTCAGGGGAGAGCACTTCCGACAAAAATATATTTTCAACTGTCCATCATACCAACCGAGTATGAGGATATCTCTGCTCATAACCGATGAACGGGTTTTCCACTTCCTTCGACAAAGTTTCATCATACTAACCGGGTATGATCTACTTACAACCGGTAAAGAGTTTTTCCACATGATTTTCACATCACTTCTTTAAGTTGTGACATTTAAAATACCACTAAATAGTGGGTTTTTCATTTCGAGTTACTTATTATCCCCAACCAGGTATGATATAAAATCCCACTTACCCGTTAATGCAGTGAATTCCCTCGACTGATTCTTTGTGTTCACACGAGCCTATCCTTGCCAGCGTTCTCAATACTTCATATTTTTACACGATATGAACATCCTTGTTCATTATTCCTTAGCCTAATAGCTTCCATTCATTCCAAATGAATGAGAAAACCAAACTTTCTATTTATTTGGAATTAGGTCCCTAAAGTTATTTTTCTTTACCTTTAAATCCCTAATATCGGTTTTCCCTCAAATTGAATCCCAAAACTTTTAAAATTTATCTTAGTACCTCAATTTATTCAAATTCACAAAAAAGGTGTTTAATTTCCCAAATTTCAAATTTGATCCCCCAATTTTTCCAAAATTACCATTTTTCCCTTCCTTTACAAAAATGGTAAGTTTCACCCCAACAATTCTAAAATTCATCAATTGGTCCTCTAACATTCTTATCATTCCCAATTGACCCTCAATTTTATAAAATTACATCTTAGTCCTTCGAATTTTCAAAAATCCCCAATTTTCCCCCAATTTCAACTTCCTAACACAGCCGAATTTGATTTCATCAAATTGACCGATCAAACACTTTCAATTGTTGAAATTGAGTTTCTACATGTTCATACGATTTTCTCGCACTTTGAATCGTAAGTTTTAATGCTGGAATGGGCTCAAACGGAGCTTTGTCGAAAATTAGACTATAGAGATAGAAAGCTTCGGCTGCTTATCGGTGAGGGTGCGACGGTCTTAGCTTTCTATCTAGGCAGGTAGTTCTCCTCCTAAGATTCTTCCTAGGATAAAAAATGACATCAATTGATGTCGAATTGAATTAGAATTCTGTCATTGAAATTTGATCGAATCTCTCTCTAACATAGATCAGAAATTGTAGAGGGGAGCCGAATTTACTTACCTTTCCTTCCTAATTCGGTCGTGGGAGGGCTGAGGAAGTGCTAGGAGGGCTTGGTTTGGCCTGAGGAGGGCTCTAATTCTCCGATTTCATCTTGGCCAAAATAGGGCAGCTTCGGACTGCCGGAGCTGCTTCACTGTTCGATCACGTTGGCGCTTCTCTAGTGACTCTCGGAACGAGTGGATGTCACCACCATGTAGCTGACTTCTCCCTGGTTCTAAGGAACCCAACCTCACCTTTTTTGGCTCAGAAATGACCCTATATCACAGCTCTTGTTTGAGCTTCGTTGAAAAACTAAGCAGCTGAGAGAGAGTGAGCTTTTCAGGTATGGAGAGGATGAATGGAGAGGGGCTCTTTATTAGGAAGCTCGGCGACTTCTTGGTCGTCCAATTGGTGCCTTAATGACGGCCATTCATTGTCTAAAACTCCCTGGCTGGAGACTTTTCAGCTTCGTCAGTGCTGCATGATTTTTCGGTGAGTGAACAGTGCCGTCATCTAAAGGAAGAAGACGACACTGTTTCGAAACAGACTGGACCAGTCTAAATCGAGTTCAATGCTTAAACCGGCTGGTTCACCCCATTTGACCGAATTTTTCAAATCTAAAAATTTCTAAAATCATCTAAATTCATTTTCTATCCAATGGTGGCCTCAAATCTCAAATTTGAATTCTTTAATACACCTAGAAAAATGAATTTAAAATCCAATTCAATAGTGGTTCAAATCGGTCCAAAATGGTTCAATCCGCTTCGGATCCGGTTCACCAGAACCGGCTTGGTTTTCATCTCCAATTCCTTATCAAGTCCATTTCCATGACTTTTGGGACTCTTTGGGTCACTCGGGATTCATAAATTTCCTGGTTTACCCCTCTCTCAACCGATTCCGATTCTTAAGTCGACTCGGTTCATAAACTAGTTCTATCTAGTTCAGATCTGGTTAACTTGGAGCGGTCTGGTTTTTCTTCCCAATTCATCCTAAGGTTCTTTTCCAAGATTTATGAACCATTTTGAGTCATGTGGGAGTTGTAAATTCTCCATTTGCCTGTTTCCTAATTATTGAGCTTGTAGACTGATTCAGTTTTAAAAATTGAAACTGACCAATTCTTTCTCCAATTTTCTCATTATCAAAGGATGGGGTTTACAATCCTAGAAGGAACCTTAGGACAAGAGCTATCTGCCCAGATCAAAAGCTCGGACCACCTCGCCCTTGACGGTAAGCTTTCAAAGCTTTCTCTCTCTAAGTCCAGTTTTCTGATTAAGCTCTATTTGAGCTCAATTTGGATCCAAATGACGTGATTAAAAGTTCCATTGAATCGTGTGGAAGTGTAGAAACTCAATTTTACCTTCAATTTTAACAATGAACCTTGATTGATCTGTCAATTTGATAAAATCAAATTTGGCCAATTTAAGAGGGGGAAATATTTGGGGGAAATTGGGGATTTTTAAAATTCGAGTTACTAAAGTGCAATTTCCCAAAATTGAGGGCCAATTGGCCATGAAAAAGATATTGGAGGACCAATTGGTCAATTTTTAGAATTATTGGAATCAAATTTACCATTTTTGTAAAGTATGGTCAAAATGGTAATTTTTGAAAAGTTGGGGACCAAATTGGTATTTGGGAAACTTGAACCCATTTTTGTGTTTTTGAATAAATTGAGGTCCCAATGTAAATTTTAGAAGTATCGGGACTCAATTTGGGGGAAAATTTGTGTTAGGTTCCTAAAGTTAAATAAAAAGAACTTTATGGACCTAAATGCAAATAAATAAAAGTGTCTGCATTTTATTCATTCATGATGAATGAAGGCTATTAGGCTAAAAGATAATGAATAAGGATGATCTTATCTTGTAGGAACATGAAGGCAAAGAGCCACATAAGAGGAATTCATTGCACTATTGGGTGAGTGGGAATTTTCACATCATACCCAGTTGGGATGATGAGTACCTCGGTAAAAAAAACCCACTACTAAGTGAAATTTTAAACATCACACCTGGATGGAGTGATGTGGAAATTACGCGAAAAAATTACTTATCGGTTGTGAGTAGTTCATACCCAATTGGTATGATGGACTTTTTGGAAGGAAGTGGAAAACCCATTTACCAGTTGTAAGCGGAGATGACATCTCAACCTGTTGGTGTGATTGACGAATGAAAAGATATTTTTTGTCTGAAGTGCTCTCCTCTGACTGTGTGCCACTACTTAAACTTTTTAGGAGACCTTTTTGACGGGAGCTCGAATAGCTCAGATAGGTCGGAGGCCTCAGTTTTGGAACTTGGAGGCTAATATGCCCGATTTTGAAAATCTCGTATAGTGGGCCCAAGGCTAGTTGGCACAAGCAGGAGCTTGTAAACAAACATGAGATTAAGCCATGAAAACTTTAATGGATGATGTGTTTGGCCAAGGTACCAAGACATGAACGACATATTCAATGGACTAACGGTAGTGTGACAAGACAGGTCGACGGACTGGTCGAGACAAACAGTTGCAGGTCGAGTTGAGGATTGGAGTCGTTAAACTAGTGGCACCAAAGATTAAATGGCTTATGAGGAAAACTATTGTTTTGTGCATGTACAAAGGTTCGTACCATCAAGATGCCCAAGAGGGATAGTGATGCGTCCTAGGGTAGTTTGTCGTGCCAGTAGTTAGAGAAGCTCGACATAGCTTCATGCACATGAGATTGGGTTGGGGTTGGGATGAGATCTTTGTCCTCAAATGAACACAAAGTATTTTGGGTCTGACTGTAGGACATTAGAGACATTCACTCAGACTTCGAGTAGAAGTTAGAGACTTCTATCAGGATGGATGGTAAAGACGCTCTAATCCACAAGTGGGTGCAGTCGGGATAACTGCATCTCGCGAATGTGTGTGAACCCTTTTTTGATGAAGGCGCATATTGTTTGTGAAACACACCTAATATGGAAATAGAAAAGAGGTTTGAAAACCTTGGAAATAATTTAAGAATCCTTGGAAAAGAATTAGTAAACCATGGGTAAAGGTTTTGAATACCAGAACATGAGAAAAGAATTATTTTAAAGAAAATAAAGAGCCTGACACACTCCGATGCAAACTACATTTTTTAGAAACTTATGTTTCAAAAACTCATTCACTAAGTTGTCAAACTCAATCCCTCCTTTTACCCTTTTTCGGGAAACTAAGGGAAAAGACTACCTAAAGACCTTCTGCTAGCTAAACCTGCAAGACAAGTATCAAAGTTTAAAATTTATTAAGTTTTGATTAATGTCATTCCAAGAAAGGTACATGTATAAAGGACGCCTTACTTCTCATGGTTTAAAGAAGAGGAAAACCCTTAATAAACCGAAAGAGTGGCGAGTTGCTCATGGGGATCCGACCAAATCGGGTTGGAGCATGACAACTTGAGTAGTATCAGAGCCTGTTTTCTCAAATAAATTATCAAGACTATATAACATAGTAACTAAGAGAAAATTTCAAAATTTTTAAATGGCTCCCCGTAGAGGAATCGAGAAAACTAGGACTGGCTCTACTCAACACCTGGTCCTCGTAGGAAGACAACCCTAGAAGCTTCCCAATGGTCGAGACATAGTAGAAGTCTCAAAAGACCAAATGGGGAAGTCTCTAGGAGGATGGTGCTAGGACCTATTGAGGTCACAACTTTAAGTATGAAGGAAACCAAGCCTAAAGCCAAAAATGCCAGCAAAGGGCGTATAACCTTACCTATGAGGATGCTTATCAAGAATAACATAGTTCCATATTTATTCTGTGACCACTTTTTTTAAAAGGGCTAAAACCACCAACATATTGTACTACTCTATTAATCAAGTACCCCAAATTCCTAAAAACCATGTCTCTCAAAGGATGTGATCTTGTCAGGAAGATGGCCCCAAGGAAAGTAACCAAAAAAACATGCGCTAACATAGAAGCTAAGGAGAATCCCATTGTAAACCCCACACTTTTGAGTTAAGGAAAACCGGGAAAGAACCAGTCAAACCGAGCCAGTTTACAAACCCGATCATTTGGGAACAAGCAATTTGGAAATTTATAACTTTCAAGTGATCCAAAGAGTTTATTAAACCTTGGAAAAGAAACTTAAGACAAATTCGCAAAGAAAAACCAAATTGGTTAAGGTGAACAAGAATCAATAAGAACTCTGAAGTTAAGCGTTCTTGCTCGACAGTGTGAGGATGGGCGACCTTATCATAAATAGCTATAAATTAATATATATTTAATTATTAGAATTATTACAAATTATTGGTATTAATACTAGTAATAAATCTCTCCCATTTTATACACGGTTTTACACCATATAAAGAGGTCATCCCCATTCATTCTCCTCACACTTGAACACTTCTCTCTCTCTCTACTGCTCCATTTCCCGGTGAAGCTTAAACCAGAGCTTCAACTTGAACATTTTTATTAACCTCGAAAGGAGAGGTCGGGCTCTTTAGAACCGGGGAGAAGTCAGCTATCTAATAGCAAAATCCAGTCAATCTGAGAATCACTAGAGAAGCACCGACATTATGGAACAATGAAATAGCTCCGGCGGACCGAAGCTACCCTATTTCAGCCGAGTTGAAATTGGCCATTTTGAGCCCTCCTCAGGCCAAATGAAGCCTTCCAAACACTTCCTCAGCCCTCCCACGGGCAAGGTAAGCCAATTCAGCTCCCCTCTGCAATTTTCAACTAGTGCTAGATAGAAAATTGATAGAATTTCAATAATGAAATTGTAACACAATTCGGCATCAATTGATACGATTCTTCATTCTAGGATGAACCTCAAGATGAGAGCTATCTACCCAGATCGAAAGCTCGGACCACCGTGCCCTCACTAGTGAGAAATTGAAGCTTTCTCTCTCTACAGTCTATTTTCCGGTGAAGCTCCGTTTGAGCTTGTTCCGGTGTTAAAATCTGCGATTCAAAGTTTCTTAGAATCGTATCAACATGCAGGAACTCAATTTCAACTCCAATTTCAACAATTAGAGGTGTTTGATCGGTCAATTTGATGAAATCAAATTTGGTAGTGTTGAAGAGTTGAAATTAGGGGAAAATTTTTGGAAAATGGGGATTTTTTAAATTCAAAGGACCAAAATGCAATTTTATGAAATTGAGGGTCAATTGGGCATGAAAATAATGTTGGAGGACCAATTGAAGAATTTTGGAATTTTGGGGGCAAAACTTACCATTTTTGTAAAGGAAGGGCAAAATGGTAATTTAGAAAAGTTAGGGGACCAAATTGGAAATTTGGAAAATTAAACCCGTTTGTGAAAAATTAAATAATTTGAGGTCCTAAGAAAAATTTTAAAAGTTTCATGACTCAAATTTAGGAAAAACTTGGCAATAGGGACTTAAAGGAAAATAACTTCAGAGACCTAATTGCAAATATATGTAAAGTTGGGTTTTCTCATTCATTTGGAACGAATGAGGGCTCTTAGGCCAAAGAATAATGAACAATTATGTTCATTTCGTGTAGGAGATCGAGACATCGGGAATGCCAGTCGAAGTTCATCACGCTAAGGACGATACCCGACTAAGTGAAATTTCACTGCACTATCGGGTGAGCGGGTTTACTAACATCATACCCGGTTGGGATGATGAGCACAAATTAAGGATAAAAACCACTTACCGGTTGTGAGTGGGAATTTTATATCATACCCAGTTGTGGATGATAAGTACCTCAGTATGAAAACCCACTATTTAGTGGTATTTTAAACATCACAACATAAAGGAAGTGATGTGAAAATCATACGGAAAAATAACTTACCTGTTGTAAGTAGATCATATTCGGTTGGTATGATGAGACTTCCTCGAAGGAAGTTGAAAACCCGTTCGTCAGTTATGAATGGAGGTGTCCTTGTACTCGGGCGGTATAATGGATAGAGAAAACGTACATTTTGTCAGAAGTAATCTCCCCTAACTGTGTGCTAATGCTTAAACAATATGGGAGAGCTTCTCAACGAGAGCTCGAATAGCTCTGATAGTCCAAGGGTCTCAGTTTTGGAACTTGGAGGCTAAATGCCCGTTTTGAAAATCTCTTACAGTGGGCACAATTCCAGTTGGCACAAACAATAGCTTGTAAACAGAGACAGGTCCTAGAAAATGTCACGCTGTAAGGGGTATGTAAGCCCAACAATCCCGAGGAGAATATGACTCAAAATAAGGAAGAGTCGGCTAATAAGCATGATGAGGTCGAATATAAAAATTTGGACCGAAGTTATAATAGACAACAAATGGAGGAAGGGTCAAAATAGGACGAAAAAGTGATAATAAAGAAAACTATGGAAACAAGTACGTAACTCCCGAAAGAACATTGAGCTAAAGGTTTCAACGACCAAGGGGTTAACTAGACACGAGAATGGTTAGGTATCTTGGAATTCCCAATCTTGAGTACAGAACTTCAAAGGGAAGAATGTCCACTAAGCAAAGAAAGATATGAATCTATGAATATACCCTGAAGTAAGATATGTCTAGTTATGATAAACTCCATGGAGGGAGTAAATAATATAAAGGAAAAGAAATTCCTTAAGTGAAGGATGTAAAAAGGACTAATTGAAAGAACAAGAGAAGAGTTTGCATGTTAAGCAAACAACAAATGGATATCCAAGAAAATGGTTCCTCATGCAAGGTTGCTAATTAAGTTTTGGGGACAAAACTCCTAAAAGGAGGGGAGAGTTGTAAACACCACACTTTTGAGTTAAGGAAAACTGGGAAAGAACCGATCAAACCGAGTAAGAAAACCGAGCCGGTTTATAAACCCGATCATTTGGGAACAAGCAATTTGGAAATTTACAACTTTCAGGTGATCCAAAGGCTTCATTAAACCTTAGAAAAGAAACTTAAGACAAATTAGAAGAGAAAAACCAAATTGGTTCAGGTGAACGAGAATCCATAAGAACTTTGAAGTTAAGTGTACTTGCCCGAGAGTATTGTGAGGATGCGTGACCTCCTGGGAAGTATGATTTTTTTTGTAACCCGAAATTTCGGTCAAAAATTTTTATGTGAACGTACGCCTTATCATAAATAGCCATAAATTAATATATATTTAATTATTGTAATTAATACCAATAATTTAATACCTAAATTAAATTATTCGAATTAATATAATTAATTTAATACCGAAATTAAATTATTGGAATTAATATCAATAATTTATGGCAATATTAATACTAGTAACAAATCTCTCTCATTTAATACATGATTTTACACCTATATAAAGAGGTTATCCACATTCATTCTCCTCACACAAGAACACTTCTCTCTCTCTCTCTACTGCTCCATTTCCCGGTGAAACTTAAACCAGAGCTTCGACTTGAACATTTTTCTTAACCTCGGAATAACAGGTCGGGCTCTTTAGAACCGGGGAGAACTCAGCTATCTAATAGCAAACTCCAGTCAATTTGAGAATCACTAGAGAAGCGCTGACATGATGGAACAATGAAGTAGCTCCGGCTGACCGAAGCTGCCCTATTTTCGCGGAGTGGAAATTGGCCATTTCGAGCCCTCCTCAAGCCAAACGAAGCCTTTCCAACACTTCCTCAGCCCTCCCACGGCCGAATTAGGACTGAAAGGTAAGCCAATTCGACTCCCATTTGCAATTTCTGACCGGTGCTAGAGAGAGAACCGACAGAATTTCAATAATGAAATTGTAACTCAATTCGGCATCAATTGATGCGACTCTTGATTCTATGATAAACCTCAAGATGAGAGCTATTTGCCCAGATCGAAAGCTCGGACCGCCGTGCCCTCACTAGTGAGAAATTGAAGCTTTCTCTCTCTACATTAGGGACCTAATTGCAAATATATGTAAAGTTTGGTTTTCTCATTCATTTGGAACGAATGAGGGCTATTAGGGCAAAGAATAATGAACAACTATGTTCATTTCATGTTGGAGAACAAGATATTGGGAATGCCAGTCGAGGTCCAGCTTGCTAAGGATGGAACCAAACTAAGTGGAATTTCACTGCACTATCGGGTGAGTGGGTTTACTAACATCATACCCGGTTGGGATGATGAGCACAACTTAAAGATAAAAACCACTTACCGGTTGTGAGTGGGAATTTTATATCATATCCGGTTGTGGATGATAAGTACCTCTGTATAAAAACCCACTATTTAGTGGTATTTTAAACATCACAACATAAAGGAAGTGATGTGAAAATCATACGGAAAAACAACTTACCTGTTGTAAGTAGATCATATTCAGTTGGTATGATGAGACTTCCTCGAAGGAAGTTGAAAACTCGTTCATCGGTTATGAATGGAGGTGTCCTTATACCCGGGCGGTATAATGGATAGAGAAAACATACGTTTTGTCAAAATTGCTCTCCCCTGACCGTGTGCCAATGCTTAAACAATTTGGGAGACCTTCTCGATGAGAGCTCAAATAGCTCCGATAGGCTAGGGGCCTCGGTTTTGAAACTTGGGGGCTAAATGCCCAATTTTGAAAATCTCGTACAATGGGCCCAAGGCTAGTTGGCACGAGTAGGAGCTCCTAAACAAACATGATATATGTGCCATAAAACTTAATAAGTGAATTGTTTGGCCATGGTACCAAGATAGGACCGACATGCTTGGTCAACTAGCGGCAGTGCGACATGATAGGTCGACGGACCAATTACGGGTTGAGTTGAGAGTCGGGGCCGTTGGGACAAATGGCACCACATATTACATGGAAATTTAAGAAAACTCTATTTGTGCATGCACTATCTATATGAGATCATCAAGACGCCCATGAGGGGTAGCGATGCATCCCAAGGACCCTGGACTACTCGGTGAATATAACGGCATATCGTCGTTCCAAGTGTCTTGCGAAATTTGGAGTAGCCCCAAGCGCATGAGACTAGGGTGGGGAGGGGATGAGGTCTCTGTCCTCGTATGGACACGAAGAAGTAATTTCTGGATTGAGGGTCGGATGTCATGTACATCCACTCATTCCCAGGGTAGAAGTGGTCGTGCTTCTATCCAAGTGGTCGGTAAAGTCACTCCGAAGCCACTAGTGGGTTCAGTGATCATGCTGACCTGCAAATGTGTGTAACCTTCATGATGAAGGATGTGTGTTGGGTGATAACACACCGTTGTTAAATATGAAATGGTGGAAAAACTGAAATTTTTGAATCAAGGGATTTTTGAAAGAAAGAAGTCTCACACACTCCAATGATAAATGTTTTTCTTAAAAGTCAAAGCTTTTGAAAAACCCATTCACTGAGTAGTTGTACTCACTCCTCCCCTATATCCCTTTTCAGGAAATACTGGAAAAGCCTACCCTTAAGGACCATCAACTAAGACGCCTGTGATATAGGTATGATAAATCTAAATTCTTATGCAATTTTGTTTATGTTATTCCTGTAAAAGGTGTAGGTTTAAAGGACACCTTACTCTTTATGGTCTATAATAAGGGGAAACCCTTTAAAAAACTGGGAGAGTGGTGGGTTGATCACAGGGATCCGACCAAACCGAGTTGGGGCGTGACACCCATCCTAGTTAAGGAAACTGAATTATGGAATCAAGAAATCTAAGAATACTCTTAGAGTGATCCTTTGGCAAATACGACTCGACAAGAAAACTCTCAAGGTGTCCAAACTCAAGGACGACGAAGCACCAAAACTTGTAATTCCCTAGAAAGATGCTAGAAGGAACCACTTAGGTCAACGTAATTACAAGTATGAATAATAGGGACACTGCGTGGAGAAGTGCCCAGCCCTACTAAGGATAGGAACCAAGTTATCATGTAGGGGAATAGGACAGGTAATGGAGGTCTGTCCCAAACTCCATGGATTTAGGACAATACCTCCTAAGAAGCATGTCAACTACTAAAAATCCAAAGCCATGGAAGGCAGGAAGGACTGAAGGTATAACCTTGGGAAATTGCAAACAAGAATATAATATAGATGAAGGGAACCTTCCCTTACAAGAGAGCTACATGCCATCTTGGAGCAAAGAAGCAAGCACCTCCACCAGAGAAGACAAGTCCTGAATGTTGAGAGACAAATAGGATGTCTTAGTATAGCAAGGAGTAACCTACTATGGAAAAGCAGAGGAGACAAGAAAAATCTAGCGAACATATGTAATTAGTATCTGTGGGAGGAGACACCCTAGGAAGAACTAGAAAATAGTAAAGACTACACTAAAAAGGGGTGATAGTATAGGCACCAAGGAGAAGTGAACTCAAAGGGCAACTAAACCAAGACAACTAAACACGAAAAGTAGTAGGGATGAGACAATTAATGAATTGGCCCTCATAGGAATTATGGATTTAAAACTAGGAGAAGAAGAGAGAAGTGGAAAGGCCAAATGTTGGAAAAGAAGGATAAAGTAAATTATGGCCGAAAACGGAATGGGGATCATACTCAAGCTATGAGGAGGATTAAGTAAGCCTTGCACAAGGAGGTCTTGAAACAAACCATGTCTGAACCCTTCTCAAGGAAGAAAACTTGTTTGGAATACAAGTAGAATTTAGTAAACGGTACAAGGGCGTACCGCCAGATTTCTCAGGAAGGGTACATGGGAAGGACGACATCAAATGATGTCATTTAATGATTAGATATTTCCAAAGGATGAATGAAAAAGGAATTCCAGGAGAAAGGGAAAGAATCCTACTAAGGAAGGAAGCCCAGAAAGGCATACATATCCCAACTAAAAGGTAAAGGAACCAACCGAAGTGGAATGAAAGATAAGCTCATCAATGAAATGCTGGTTGAGATGGAAAGATCAAGTACAAATAAAAAAAAATACTCTTGAGGGCCCAAGGAGTAAATGAAACCCAAGGAATGGGTAAATATGATAGTAGCATCAAAAGATGTTGTTACAATTATGAACGGGTGGACTACAATAATAAGGGAATAAAGGAAAGAACGTATGAGAAACTTTGGAGAAGTAAGCCCTCAATTAAGAAGTGAATTAGGGAAACAACCACTAATACTATGATGGGTCGTTGTCCACGCTCACTTTATGGAGCCTAAAGAATGGATGGATGAGCATATTGTAGAGTACAAAATTAAGACCAATAATTAGAAATTCCTTGGATAAGGAATAAGTGATGAAATGGAATTTTAAGACGAGGAAGTATTTAAAGTGGGCAAATGCCTCAACATAGAAGAAGGCATAAGGAAATGAAGGAAGAAATCTTCAAGGAATGGTAAGAAGGTTGAGCATGTAGCTTTTAAGGTTAAAAATCTCTACTTTGAGGGATATAGTAGAGAATGAAACTGTAATAAGGGAACTCCCCAAACAAAACAATCAACGCATAGAACAAAAAGGGATCAACTTGAAACAAAGGAATTGTGAAATGGTCATGAGCAAGTAAGAGTGGATTAAGGACAAAGGAAAATCCTTGAGTAAAGGATATCATTGGGAATGAGGAGGGACCTAAGAAAGAAAGAATCCCAGTGTGTCGGTAAATCATTTGGAAACCCAATAATTGAAACTAGAAAAACCAAATAAGGAAGTTGGGAAAGGACGAGTGGGTAAGGAAAACCGACACGGTTATGTAAGTTGATTTGATAACGATAAAGATAATCGATGAATACTATCAAACAATAGTTGGGATGAAATTATATGATCCATGAAAGGTTGGAAAGTTAAGAATAACCATTATGGAAGTGTTCTAAAAATTAAAAATGGTCAAAGACATGTTCTAGGGTATATCATACTATAAGGGGCATGTAAGCCCAATAATCCGAGGAAAACTGTGACTCAAGTAAGGAAAAGTCAGTTGGTAAGCATGACTAGGTCAGAAAAAATTTTGACCAAAGTTATAATAAATGACGGATGGAGGAAGGGACAAAATAGGATGAAGGGGTAATATCAATGAAACCTGTGAAAACAAGTATGTAATGCTCAAAAGAACATCGAGCGAAGGGTTTCAACGATGAAGAGAATAACTAAGACACACTAATGATTGGGCATCTTGAAACTCCCAATCTAGAAATCTTGAGTAAGAACCTCAAGGGGAAGAATCTTGCCCTAAGCAAAGGAAGATGTGAACCTAGGGATATACCTATGGACTCGTAGGCAAAACATACTAGTTATGATAAACTTTATGAAAGGAGTAAACAATGTGAAGGAAAGGAAATTCCTTAAGCGCGTGAATTAAAGTGATCTAAATGAAAGAATGATCGAAGTGTTAACATGTTCAAGTTAAAAGTAAGGGAAGTTTATCCTAGAGTGAAAAATGTTGATTTAGTTTTGGGGACAAAACTCCTAAAAGGAGGGGAGAGTTGTAAACTCTGTCCCGTAAAGACAAGGAAATCGGGGAAAGAATCGGTCAACACGGGTGAGAAAATCGAACCGGTTCACACACCCCAACCGTTAGATAAAGGGGAAAATGGAAAATTTAGAAATCCTGAATGACCTAAAGAGTCATAAAAGTCATGGAAAAAACTTTGGTATGAATTGGAAATGAAAACCAAACCGGTTCAAGTGAACTAGACCTGAACCGGTTTGAACCACTATTGAACCAGTTCCTAAATTCATTTTTCTAGGTGGCTTAGAAAATTTAAATTGGAGAATTGATGGCACCATTGGATAGAGAATGAATTTAGAAAAATTTGCAATATTTTTAATTTTGAAAAACTCAGTTGAATAGGGCCTGAACCGGCCGATTTAAGCATTGAACCCGGTTATGACCGTTCTGGTCCGGTTCAAAATAGTGTCGTCTTCATCCTTCAGATGACATCACTATTCACACATCGAAAAATTGAGTAGTGTTGGCAAAGATGAAAAGTCTCTAGTCAAGTAGTTTCAAGCAATGAATGACCGCCTTAAAGGCGCCAATCAGATGATCAAGAAGTCCCCAAGCTTCCTATATAAAGAGACCCTCCTCATTCATCCTCCTCACACTGAAACTCCACTCTCTCCCTAATGCTCCATTATCTGGTGAAGCTTGAACCAGAGCTCCGACTTGGGCATTTTTCTAGGCCAAAGAAGGTGATGTCAGGTTCTTTAGATTCGGGGAGAAGTAAGCTACCCGACGATAGTCTCCATTTGCTCCAAGGATCATTGGAGAAAAGCTAGCGTGATCGAATGATGAAGCAGCTCCGACGGACCGAAGCTGCCCTATTTTGGCCGAGCAAAAAATGGCCAATTTGAGCCCTTCTCATGCCAAACCAAGCTTCTCCAACACTTCCACAATCCTCACACGACTGAATTAGAGTAGAAAGGTAAGCCAATTTGGCTCACCTTTATAATTTCCGATCAATGTCAGAGAGAGAACCGACGAAACTTCACTGACCAAATTATCCATCAATTCAACATGAATTGATGTGATTCTTGATCCTATAAGGAAACTCAGGACATGAGCTATCTGCTCAGATCGAAAGGTCGGACTGTCGCGCACTCGACGGTAAGGTTTCGAAGCTTTCTCTCTCTTAGTATAGTTTTCCGACGAAGCTCCATTTGAGATCAATTTGAATCCATATGATGCGATTCAAAGTTCCACTGAATCATGTGGAAGTGTTGGAACTCAATTTTACCTTCAATTTCAATAATGAACCTCGATTGATCGGTCAATTTGATGAAATCAAATTCGGCCAGTTTAATAGGGAGAAATTGGAGGAAATTTTTGGGGGAAATTGGGGATTTCAAAAATTCAAGGGACTAAAGTGCTATTTCCCAAAATTGAGGGACAATTAACCATGAAAAAGATGTTGGAGGACCAATTGGTCAATTTTTGGAATTATTGGAGTCAAATTTACCATTTTTTATAAAGTAGGGGCAAAATGGTAATTATTGAAAAGTTGGAGACCAAATTGGGAATTTGGGAAACTTGAGCCCCTTTTTGTGATTTTGAATAAATTAGTGTCCAAAGTAAATTTTAGAAGTTTTGGGACTCAATTTGGGAAAATTTGACATTTGGGACCTAAAGTTAAATTAAAAGGAACTTTAGGGACCTAAATGCAAATAATTAAAAGTTTAGGGATTTTATTCATTCACAATAAATGAATGCTATTAGGCCAAAGGATAATGAACAAGGATGTTCATATTGTGTAAGAACTCAAAGAACCGGGAATGCCATTAAAGACAAGTTTGTGTGGAGGCAAAGAACCACATAAGAGGAATTCACTACACTATCGAGTCAGTGAGAATTTTCACATCATACGCAATTGGGATGATGAGTTGCTTGGTAAAAAAAACCCACTACTAAGTGGAATTTTAAACATCACACCTAGATGGAGTGATTTGGAAATTACATGGAAAAATTACTTATCGGTTGTGAGTAGATCATACCTAATTAATATGATGGACTTCCTAGAAGGAAGTGGAAAACCCGTTTAACGGTTGTAAGTGGAGATGTCATCACACCCGATTGGTGTGATTGACGATTGAAAAGATATTTTTTGTCGGAAGTGCTCTCCCCTAACTGTGTGCCACTACTTAAACATTTTGGGAGACCTTATTGACGGGAGCTCAAATAGCTTGGATAGGCTAGAGGCCTTGGTTTTGGAACTTGGAGGCTAATATGCCTGATTTTGAAAATCTCATACAGTGGGCCCAAGGCTAGTGAGCACGAGTAGGAGCTTATTAACAAACATGAGATTAAGCCCGTGTCACAAGAAAGAAGGGGGACAGTTCTCATCCCACAATAGCATACTAGAACGGGGCTTACATGCCAATGTCACTGAACGATCTTGCATTTGTAGATAGAAGTCTTTTTTTTACAACTACATTATTATGGATAATAAATTACTCAAATATCTAAAATTTCCACTTAGATCCCTATGTTTTCTTCTGTTTATATAGAAGTCCCTAATTTTATTTAATTGGTAATTATACCATAATTTCCTAAGTTCACTTTATTTACATTTTCATCTTGATATAATTTTATATAAATAAAATTATCCAAAATTTCAAATAAACCATTATACTTTTTCTTAATTGCAATTAAATTCCCCAAAAATATTTTTAATTGCAATTAAGTACTTAAGCTCATCTTATTTACAAATTAACCTTCATTTCATGCCAATTTCACAAAAATCCACAAAATTTAAAAAATCCATAAATTGCCCAACTTTGCAAAAATTACACTTTAGCCCCCGAATCCTTAACTCACCAAATTGAACATTCAAACCTTGTCAATTTCCTCCTAATACTACTAATAATCTTCTCCATCACTCCATGATTATTTTAAGTTTTAAATCACTTAATTTTTACCTAAAATCAAGCTCAAACAGAGCTTTACCGAAAAATCTTCCTAGAGATAGAAAGATTCAATTTCTTACCGGCAAAGATACGGTTGCCAGAGTTTTGGGTATGAGGGAATAGCTCTTATCAAGGGGATCCTCCTAGGATCAAGTTTTGCTTCATTTGATAGCATAGGTAATGAAAATTTCATTAGCAAAATTTTCACGATTTTTACCGTGTAATTTCATTATTCTCGCAATGGACGACAAAATTGGCTTTCCACACAAGCTGAGGGAGGTCATGGCTAAGTTGTGTGGAGTCATGGGAGGGTCAGCCTGGTCTTAGGGGGTTCGAGGGTGGCTCGAATTTATCACAAAATCATCAGGTCTTCTTCGGTCATCGGAGCAATGGTACTGTGTGAGCTCAAGTACGCTTCTCTGATAATCCTAGAGCTGAAAGTAGTATGTAGGAAGGTAGGAGTCTTCTTCATAATTCTACATAACCCAATTGCATGCTCGGAGGTGAAACGAGTCCATGTCAGAGCTTTGGTTCAAGGTTGGTTGGAAATTGGCATAGTTCGAGTTCTCTAAGCAATGGAGGAGTGTAGAGAATGAATGGAGAGGAGCTTTTTATATAGGGAGCTCAGGGATTGACCGTTCTAGCCATCCATCCATTGTTCATCCATTAAACTTTTATTTAAGGCCTTGTTGGAGCAATTTAAAGCTCATTGAAGTTAAGACATCAGTCTCTCTCCTCTTATGTTCAGAAGTCTAAAGGAAAAAAGATGACATTGTATGCGTGTGTGCGAGCTTCACACATGCAGGCTGCCAAGTGACATACTATGTTTGGCTAGCGTTGCTATCATGACCTCTCACTCAGTGTATGAGTCACCCTTTGACCCATTAGCTGGACACTTAGCGTGTAAACCCCGTTCTCTCAAAATTAGCGTGACCCATTAGCCGAAAATGAGAACCGAAAAATTTCAAGAGAAAACCATGGTTCAAAGTGAACCATAATTGGTAAAAAGAAAACCAAAATGGGAATTGGGAAATCTCAAATGTTAAATGAAGATCCAAAAATAATGGAAATGGATCATGAACCAAATTGGATGTGAGAACCGGACCGGTTCAAGGTGAACCGGGCCTAAACCATGTTGAATAGGTTCATAGATTCATTTTTAGGTGACTTAAAAATATCAATTTGGGTAATTGAAGTCACCAATATGTAGAAAATTAATTTAGATAAATTTAGAAAATTTTAATTTTTAGAAAACTAGTCGAATTGGGTGAGAATCGACTGATTTTCTATTTTGCGTCACCAAACTAGTTCCAACCGAACTGGTCAATGGTCTAGTCGATCAACGGACCGCCTGCCAGTTCACCACTAAGTCAGTGCATGCGACACATGTTGAAGCATGTCTATTAAGTCGCTTGGTCAGCGTCTGAAAGTGCTGACCAATTAGAGCGTCACATGTGTCCCTGATCAATGGTTAGACAAAAAAATCCACGTCACCAAAGATCGACGAGTAGAAGCATGATACATGTCCTTAGTTAGCGGTCAACTGAGGAGAAGCCTTGTTAGCAAGGGTGGCCAATGAGAAGTTGACACATGGTAAGGGTGCCAAGTGAGTGACTGAATTGGATGTCGGAGATCGGTCGACCAATCAAAGGTCAACACATGGCAAAGCCATATGATGTGTCATGCCCCGACTCAGTTTGGTGGGATCCTCGTGATCAACCTGCCACTCTCCCAGTTTATTAAAGGGCTTCCCCTTATTATAAACCGTAAAGAGTAAGGCATCCTTTAACCTGCACCTTTTCCTAGAATAACATAAATCAAAACTGTGTAATAATTTAGATTTATCATACCTGTCTCATAGGTGTCTTATTTGATGGTCTGGGTAGACTTTTTGAAATCTCCTGATAAGGATATAAGGGAGGGGATGAGTATGACTACTCAGTGAATGGGTTTTTTAAAGTTTAGACTTTTAAGAAAACATTTATTATTGGAGTGTGCCAGACTCCTTTCTTTCAAAACCATTTCATTTGCAAATCTCGGGTTTATCACCATTTCATTTTAACCACGGTGTGTCATCACCCAACACACATCCTTCATCATGAAGGTTACACATATTCACAGGTTAGCAGGACCACTGAACCCACTTGTGGCTTTGGAGCGACTTTACCGGCCACCTAGATAGAAGTACGACCACTTCTACCCTGAGAATGAGCGGATGTATGTGACATCCGACCCTCAATCCCGAAATCGATTCTTCGTGTCCATATGAGGACAGAGACCTCATCCCATCCCATCCCGGTCTCATGCGCTTAGTGCTACTCCAAATTTCGCATGGTCACCTAGTATGATGAACTGCCCTTATACTCACCAAGTCATCCAATGCCCTTAGGACACATCACTACCCCTCTTGGGCATCTTGATGGTCCTGTACTCACAGTGCATGCACAATCAATATTTTCTCATTATGCCATATAATCTGTGGTGCCACTGGTCCAACGGCCTCGACTCTCAACTCAACCTGCAGTTGTTTGTCTTGACTGGTCCGTCAACTTGTCATGTCGCACTGTTGCTAGTTGACTAAGTATGTCGGTCCTATCTTGGTACCATGGCCAAACAATTCCTTTATTTAAAGTTTTATGGCATATAACTCATGTTTGTTTATGAGCTCCTGCTCGTGTCAACTGGCCTAGGGCCCATTGTACGAGATTTTCAAAATTAGGCATATTAGCCCCCAAGTTCCAAAACCATGGCCCCTAGCCTATAAGAGTTATTCAAGCTCACATCAATAAGGTCTCCCAAATAGTTTAAGCATTGGCACACAGTCAGGGGAGAGCACTTCCGACAAAAGTATGTTTTCATTGTCCATTATACCGACCTGATATAAGGACATCTTCGTTCATAACCAATGAATGGGTTTTCAACTTCCTTCGAGGAAGTTTCATCATACCAATCAGGTATGATCTACTTACAACTGGTAAGTAGTTTTTCTGCATGGTTTTCACATCACTACTCTAAGTTGTGATATTTAAAACACCACATAGTAGTGGGTTTTCATTTCGATGAGCTTATCATCCTTAATCGGGTATGACATAAAATCCCACTCACAACCGGTAAGTGATTTTTAACTTTAAGTTGTGCTCATCATCACAATCGGGTATGACATTAGAAAACCCACTCACCCGTTAATGCCGTAAATTCCACTAGACCGGTTCTTTGTATTCACGTGAGCTTGTCGTTGTTGGCATTCTCGGTGCATCCTGTTCCTACACGATATGAACATATCGGTTCATTATCCTTTGGCCAAATAGCTTCACAGAAAATAGACTATAGAGAGAGAAAGCTTCGATTACTCATCGATGAGGGCATGGTGGTCGAGCTTTCGATCTGGGCAGATAGCTCTCATCCTAAGGTTCATTCTAGAATCAAGAATCGCATCAATTGATGCCGAATTTGATTAGAATTTCATCACTGAAATTCGGTTGACTCTCTCTCTAACACCGATCGGAAATTGTAAAGAGGAGCTGAATTGACTTACCTTTCGGTCCTAATTCGGCCCTAGAAGGGCTTGTTTTGGCCTGAGGAGGGCACGAAATGGCTGATTTCAACTCGGCCAAAACTGGGCAGCTTTGTCCGTCGGAGCTGCTTCACTGTTTCATCATGTCGGCATTTCTCCGGCGACACTCGAAGTAAACGGAGACTACAAGCGTGTAGTTGACTTCTCCCCGGTTCTAAAGAACCTGACCTCACCTTGTTTGGCTCAGAAAAGACCCTATATCGGAGTTCTAGTTTGAGCTTCGCTGGAAAACTAAGAAACTAAGAGAGAGTGAGCTTTTCAGGTGTGGAGAGGACAAATGGAGAGTGGCTCTTTATATAGGGAGCTCGGGGACCCATTGTCGTCCGTTTGACACCGTTATAACAGGCATTGAAGACCTAAAACGTACCGAATGGAAGCGTTTCTTCTTTGTCAGTGCTGCTTCGATTTTTTGGCTAGTGAACAGTGCTGTCATCCTGAGGAAGAAGATGACACTATTTCGAACCGGTTCAAACCAGGTTCGAAGCTTAAACCTACCGGTTCATCCCTCATTCGACCGATTTTTCAAATCTAAAAATTTCTAAGTTCATCTAAATTCATTTTCTATCCAATGATGGCCTCAAATTTGAATTATTTAAGCCATCTAGAAAAATAAATTTAGGATCTGGTTCAATAGTTGTGCAAACCGGTCCAAACTAGTTCAGATCCGATTCACCTGAACCGATTTGGTTTTCATCCCCAATTCCTTCACAATTCAATTTCCATGTCTTTTGTGACTCCTTGGGTCACTTAGGATCCATAAAATTCTAGGTTTATCATCTGTTTATTGATTCCAGTTCATAAATCGACTTGGTTCTTAAACCGGTTCAATCTGATTTGGGTCCGGTTCACCCGAATCGATCTGGTTTTTCTCTCCCAGTTTGTTCTAAGGTTCCTTCCCAAGCTTTATAAATCTCTTTGGGTCACAAGGGATCCATCAATTTCTCTGTTTGCCCTTTCTCTATCGGTTCCGGTTCATGAACCGACTCGGTTCATAAACTAGTTCATCCAAACTAGTCTGGTTTTTCTCTTCCAATTCATCCTAAGGTTCTTTTTCATAGTATAAACCCTTTGGATCACCCGGGAGTTGTAAATTCTCAAATTTCCTGTTCACAAATGATCGGGTTTGTGAACCGATTCAATTTTCTCACTCAGTTTGACCAGTTCTTTTCTCGGTTTTTCCTTAGCTCAAAGGGCAGGGTTTACATGATAGCCATAGCCAATCAGAGGCTGACACATGGCATTGGCAAATGCGTCGAGTGAAAAAACTGATAAATTTAAATTAGTCAATTAGAGGACGCCATGTGTCATTGTCAACTAATGGTTAGATTCATTCTAATGCCACATCAGACAAAGTGACCAATGGCAGGTCACTACGTCAACGAGTCAAAAGACGACTCGAAATTTACAAGGCTCCAAGAAAGGAAATAACCCTAAAGAATGGGTAAACGAGAAGAAGGCATCAAGATATGTAAAAATTTTGAAGGGAAGAGTATCCAAAAGAACAGATCAAAGGAAGAGACTCCTGAAGGTGTGGAATGAGATGTACCGAGGAAGGGAATCATGGGAAAGTATGTATTCCAATAGGAAAATAATTTGAAATTTATTTAAAGGAACAATGAAGAAGAGGACAAGTAGACATCAAGAAGTGTAGATTCAGTACACCTCATGTCACGCCACTACCTTTGGTTCATGAAGGGTTTCGCCCTTTTCTAAACCATGAGGAGTAAGTCGTCCTTTTTCCTATAATAAAATTATACAAAACTGAAAATATTTTAAACAAACATACTTGTCTTTATAGTTCTCATATAGTGAGGTCTTTAAGTTTGGTTTTTCCCTTAGTTACATGAAAGGAGTAAAAAGGGAGGGGGTGAGTTCAATAACTCAGTGAATGGTTGTTGGGAGAGAGTTTCCAAAAATAATATATCTTTATTCGGAGTGTGCCAAACTTCTTATTTCCTTTAAAAACAATCTTTTCTCATGTTCCAATTTTCAAAACCCTTTTTCCTCATTTTCCACAATAGGTGTGTTTAACATTCAACACACACCCTTCATCAGGAAGGGATCACATATTCTAAGGTAGCCCATCCACTGCACCCACTTGTGGTGTCAGAGCGACTTTACTAGCCACCTAGATAGAAGCTCGTCCACTTCTACCCTAGGTCTGAGTGGATGTTTGCGACATCTGACCCTCAAACCTGGAATCTACTCTATGTTCGTATGTGGACAAGACCTCATCTCGACCCCACCCTGGTCTCATGCGCATGAAGCTAAGTCATGCTTCCTTAATTGCTAGCATGACAAATTGCCCTTATCTCTACCATGTCGTCCAATAGCCCCTAGGACACATCACTACCCCTCTTAGGCATCTTGATGGTCCTGAACCTCAAGTGCATGCACAAACAATCATTTTTCCATAAAGCCATTTATCTTTGGTGCCACTGGTCCAATGGCCCTTTCCCTCAACTCGATCTATAGCTGTTTGTCTTGACCAATTTGTTAACCTAGTCATGATGCACTATTGCCAGCCCATCGAGTATGTCGGTCCTATCTTGGTACCATGGAGAAATCACATAATCCATTTATTTGGAATTTTCATGGCTTATACATCATGTTTGTTCACAAGCATCTGCTCATGCCAACTGGCCTTAGGGCCCACTATACGTGATTTTCCAAAATCAGGCATTTTAGCTCACAAGTTCCAAAACTGATGCCTCTAGCTCGTATGAGCTATTCTAGCTCACGTCAAGAAGGTCTACAAAAAATTTTAAGCATTGGCACAGATTTATGGGAGAACACTTCTGACAAAAAAATAACCTTTACACTCATCACACCAACCAAGTGTGATGACATCTTCACTTACAACCGGTAGGCGAGTTTTCTTTCCTTCTAGGAAGTCTATCATACCAACTGGGTATGATCTCCCTACTTACAACCGGTAAGTACTTTTTTTCCACGTAGTTCTTACATCACTCCAACTGGGCATGATGTTAAAATCCCATATAAAAGTGCTTTTTTGTTTACGAAGTGCTCATCATCCCAACTAAGTATGATGTAAATAAATCCACTCACCCGATAACTAAAGTGTATTCATCTCTAGTCGGTTTCCAATTCCACGCTAGCTTATCCTTGCTAGCATTCCAGTCCCTCGTGTTCCTACATGATTTGGAAATTCTTAACTATTAATATTTGGCATAACAGCCTTCAGTCCTCACGTATGAACGACTAGGTTCAAAATTTTCAATTAATTGGACTTTGGTCCCTAAAGATCTTTTTCCTTAACTTTAGGTCCCAAATGCTAACTTTTTCCCCAATTTGAGTCCTAAAACTTCCAAAAATTCACTTTGGGTCCTCAATTTACTCAAGATTGTTAAAGGGGTTCAAGTTTTCCAAATTTCCAATTGGTCCCCAACTTTTTAAAAATTACCATTTTGCCCCTACTTTACAAAAATGGCAATTTGACCCCAATTAATTTAAAAAATTGACCAACTGGTCCTCCAACATCCTTTTCATGGCCAATTGGCCCTTAATTTTAGGAAATTGCAATTTGGTTCCTCAATTTTACGAAATTCCCAAATTTCCCCAAAAATTTCCCCAAATTCACCCTTTCAATCTGGCCAAATTTGATTTCATCAAATTGACATTCAATCAGGGCTAATTGCTCTAATTGAAGGTATGGATCAGTTTCTACACTTCCATACGATTCAATTAAGCTTTGAACTACGTCATTTGGGTCTGAGTGGGCTTCGAAAGCTTTCCGTCGGGGATGTGGCGGTCCAATCTCTCTATTGGGGAAGATAACTCTCTTCGTAAGGTATCTTCTAGGATTAAGAATTCCTACAATTGACCTCGAATTGAGGAAGAATGTTGTTAGTGAAATTATGATGTTTCTCTCTCTAACTCCGATCTGCAATGACTGAGGAGGCCCGGATTGGCTTACCTTTTAGCTCGATTGATGTCGTCTAAGGGTTGTGGGGATGTTGGGATAGCTTGTTTTGGCCCGAGGAGGGATAAATTCGGATAATTTCATCTCGGCCGAAACAAGGCAGCCTCGGTCTGCCGGAGCTACTTCACTATTTGATTCCACCAGCGCTTCTCCGACGGTCCTTGGATCGAGCACAAGATACTATCAGATAGTTGACTTGCCCCCATAGTCTAAAGAACTCGACCTCTCCTTCTGAGGTTAAGAAAAATGCCCAAGTCGGAGATCTGGTTTGAGCTTCACTAGAAATTGGAGCAGTTGAGAGAGAATGGAGTTTTCAAGTGTGAGGAGGATGAATGGAGAGAACTCTTTATGTAGCTGTAAAATAGTTTGTTAAATGGTGAAGATTTATTACTATATTATGGGTATTTGTGGGTATTAATTTTGTCAATTATTCTCATTAAATTGTGAAATTGATGGGTACTTATGGGTATTAATTCTAATAATTAAATGTAGGTATTAATTTATGGGTATTTATGGTAGGGGCGGAGGACTAATACTACATTTCTGATCAGTGTTAGAGAGAGAACCGTTGAAAGTTCACTAACCAAATTCTCCCTGAATTTGGCATGAATTGATGCGATTGTTAATCCTAGGAGTAACCTCCTAGGATTTATATGCCTCTAGTCATTCTTTTTTTTTGTTAAGACTTTCATCTCATTGGACTTCTTTTTTATAGTCAATAGATCATACCTGGTTGGTATAATGAACTTCCTGTAAGGAAGTAGAAAACCCACATATCAGTTATGAGCAGAGATGTCCTCACACACGGTTGGTGTGATGGATAGGTGAAAAGTTATTTTTGTCAGAAGTGCTCTCCCCTAACTGTGTGCCACTACTTAAACATATTGGGAGACCTTCTTGACATGAGCTCAAATAGCTCTATTAGGCTGGATGCCTCAATTTTGGAAAAATTGGGGGCTAATATGCCCGATTTTGAAAATCTCGAACAGTGGGCCCTAGGCCGGTTAGCACGAGCAGGAGCTCATTAAAAAACATGATTTATTTATCATGAAAACTTAAGTAATTGAATTGTTTGGCCATGGTTCCAAGATAGGACTGACATACTCAATCAACTAGCGGCAGTGCAACATGACAGGTCTCCGGACTAGTAAAGCCAAACAGTTGTTGGTCGAGTTGAAGGTCGGGGCCGTTGGAGCAGTGGCACCATAGATTATATGTCATCATGTGAAAAATGCTGATTGTGCATGCATTGTGTTTATGGGACCTTCAAGATGCCTAAGAGAGGTAGTGATGCATCCCAAGGCCCTGGACTACCTGGTGGATATAAGGGCAGTTAGTCATACCAAAAGCCTTGTGAAGCTCGACGTAGCTTCAAGCGCATGAGACTAGGGTGGGGTCAGGATGAGGTCTCTGTCCTCATATGGACACGGAGATTTTTTACGGGATTAAGGGTCAGATGTCACAAACATCCACTCATTCTCGGGGTAGAAGTGGACATGCTTCTACCTAGGTGGTCGGTAAAGTTGCTCCGATGCCACAAGTGGGTTCAATGGATGGGTTGGCCTGCGATTGTCTATTTTGCCTTCATGATGAAGGTTGTGTGTTGGGTGATGACACACCATGGTTAATAAGAAATGGTGATAAAAACCAAAATTTTGAAATGAAAGGTTTTTAAAAGAGAATAAGGAGTCTAACACACTCTGCATCAAACCTTTTTCCTAAAAGATAAATTATAAAAAACTCATTCACTGAGTCATTGTACTCACCCCCTCCCCTATATCCCTTTCAAGTAACCGCAAAAAATCTACTCAAAGACCATCGACTAGTACGCCTATAAGATAGGTATGATCAATTTAAAATTTGATTCAGTTTTGTTTTGTGATATTCAAGGAAAGGTGCAAGTTTAAAGGACGTCTTACTCTTCATGGTTTATAAATAAGGGGCAACCCTTAGTAAATTGGGAGAGTGGCGGGTTGATCACGGGGATCCGACCAAACTAGGTAGGGGCGTGACAATTGTTTCCAACTTTCCAACCTCTTAAGGATTGTATAACTTCATCCCTCTTTTCGTTTGGTAGTATTCCTTGACTACCTATACCGTTATCCAATCAACTTACATAACCATGTCAGTTCTCCTTATCCACTCGTCCTTTCTCAACTTCCTTATTGAGTCTTTCCAATTCCAATGATTTGGTTTTCCAATGGTTTACTGACAAGCTAGGATTCTTTCCTTTTTAAGTCCTTGGCATTCTTTATTCAAGGATTTTTTTCTTATTCTTTAATCCACTTTTCCTTACTCGTGATCATTTCATGATTCATTATATTCAAGTTGATCCCTTTTGGTCCATGTTTCATTTGCTTCGTTTGGGGAATTCCCTTCTTACAGTTTCATTCTCTACTATGTCCCTCAAAGTCAAGACTTTCGTCTTATGAGCTACATGCTCAACCTTCTTACCATTCTTTGAAGGTTTCTTCCTTCATTTCCTTACACCTCCTTCTATATTAATGCATTTGCCTAATTTGAATCCTTCCTCATCTTAAATTTCCATTTCATTCCTTATTCCTTATCTAAGAAACTTCTGATTATTAGTCTCATTTCGTGTACTCCATCCTATGCCTAGTCGTCCACTCTTTATATGAGTGTGGACCACGACTCGTCTTGATATTTGTGGTTGTTTTCATTAACCATTTCTTAATTGCAGGGCTTACTTCTCCAAGGTTTCTCAGATGTTCTTTCCTCATTTTCCTTATCATGGGTAGTCCACCCCCTTTTTGTTACTTGTATGACATCTTTTGATGTTATCTTCCTACTTACCCGTTCCTTGGGTTCAACTTGTTCTTTAGGTCCCCCTAGTATACTTCCCTTGGTTCTTTCACTTCATGCACTTAATTTGCAAGTTCATCTCCTCATCTTTCGTCACTTGGATCCATCCTACTGTCTTTTTTTTTAGTGTAGTCATTTCTACTTCCCAGTCTTCCTTAGGCCATCATTTATTCTTCTTGACTATCTTGTGGTTACAACTTGCTTCCTTTTGCTATGTTGGTTTGAACTCCTATTTGGCTTCACTGTCTCTTTTTTTCAAAAGTGAGTCGTACTTGCAAATCCCTAGACATCCCATCTGTCATCAAATGCTCGGCATGTCTTTTCCTATGGAGGTACTCCCTTCTTTGCTCCCAAATGGCGGGAAATTTCTTTTTAAGGGAGAGTTCTCTTCAGCTACCCTTGTTCTATTTGTAGTTTATCGAGGTGCTACCTTCTGTCCTTTTTCCTTCCTGCAACTATGCTAGGATCTTGAAGATCTTCCTCTTGACTATGGTTGAATTTACGAATAGGAATCGTGTTTCTTAGGATGATATCCTTTCGAATTCCTATAGCTGTGGGGGCATTTTTCTTGGAAAATATTGTTTTAAATCCTGGTGATGTGGGACAGTCCTTCACTTCATGTCCCATTTTCTTTACACTTTGTAATATGTTATTTCCTTGCCCAGTTGTTACTCCAAGAGTTTCTCCTAGACTATTTATCTTGACGGTATTCTTTTCATGCCTTCTTTGCTAAAAAATTTCTTTGATTTATTCCATTATTCGGGATGGGAATCTCTTTGGTCTCTGTGATATCTAAGGTTACACGAGTTTGTGTGGTTACTTTTCTTGGGCAATCTTCTTATAATTGAGGTGCAAGGTCACATTATTTTTTAGAGATATAGTTTTTTTAGGAACTTGGAGTTTTTTATTATTGGAGAAGTAGTACAATCGGTTAGGCCTTATCCCTGTTACAAAAAGTGTTTATGAAATAGATGTGGAGCTGCTGGGTTTTTTACAAGCGTCCTTCTTAGTAACGTTATAAGCCTTTGATGGCGTTCTTGGCTTAGGCTTGACTTCCTTCATACTTAGGATTATGAGCTCAACATATCCTAACACCATCCTTCTGGATACTTCCCACTAATGTCTCTTGGTTCTTTGGAACTTCTTGGGTGTTTTAGGGTGATCCCCTACGAGGACAAAATGTTAGGTGGTGTTGGTAATGCTAGTCCTAGTTTTCTTGGTTCCTCTCTTGGGAGCCATTTGAAAATTTTAAAATCATTTCTATTAGTTACTATCATTTCTAGTCTTGATTATGTATTCGAGAAAATAGGCTCTGATACCACTCAAGTTGTCACGCCCCGACCTCATTTGGTTGGATCCACATTATCAACCCACCACTTTCCTAGTTTACTAAGGGTTGCTTCTCGTTTTATAAAGCATAAAGAGTAAGGCATCCTCTAAACCTGCACCTTTCCTAGAATAACATAAATCAAAACTGTATAAAATTTTAAACTGATCATACTTCTCTTATAGGCATATTAGCGGGTGGTTCTTAGGGTAGGCTTTATGGGGTTACCTAAAAGGGATATAAGGGAGGCAGTGAGTACAACGACTCAGTGGATGGGTTTTTAAAATTTATCTTTTTAGGAAAAATGTTTTATTCGGAGTGTGCCAGACTCCTTATTATTTTAAAAAAAAACCTTTCATTTCAAATTCTAGTTTTTATCACTATTTCTTATTAACCACGGTGTGTCATCACCCAACACACATCCTTCATCATGAAGGTAAAACATACAATCGTAGGCTAGCACGCCCACTGAACCCACTTGTGGCATCGGATTGACTTTACCGGCCACCTAGATAGAAGCACATCCACTTCTACCCTAAGAATGAGTGCATGTTCGTGACATCCGACCCACAATCCTGTAACAAATGTCCATGTCTGTATGAGGACAGAGACCTCATCCTGACCCCACTCTAGTCCCATGCTCTTAAAGTACGTCGTGCTTTGCAAGGCTTCTGATGTGACTAACTGCCCTTATATCCACCATGTTGTACAAGGCCCAATGACACATCACTACCCCTCTTGGGCATCTTAAGGGTCCCATAAACAAAGTGCATACACAATCAACATTTTTTACATGAAGCCATATAATCTATGGTGACACTAGTCCAATGGCCACAACCCTCAACTCAACCTGCAAATGCTTGTTTTGACTAGTCCAGAGACTTGTCATGTCGCACTCCCACTAGTTGACTGAGTATGTCGGTCCTGTCTTGGTACGATGGCCAAACAATTCAATTAATTAAGTTTTCATGGCATATAAATCATGTTTGTTTACGAGCTTCTGCTCGAGCCAACTAGCGTAGGGCCCACTGTACAAGATTTTCAAAATTTGGCATATTAGCCCCCAAGTTCCAAAACCGAGGCCTCTGGCCTAATAGAGCTATTTGAGCTCCCATCAAGAAGGTTCTCCAAATTGTTTATGTAGAGGCACACGGTCAGGGGAGAGCACTTCCGACAAAATATATTTTCAACTGTACATCATACCAACCGAGTATGAAGACATCTCCGTTCATAACCGATGAATGGGTTTTCCACCTCATTCGAGTAAGTTTTATCATACCAATCAGGTATGATCTACCTACAACCAATAATTAGTTTTTCCACATCATTTTCACATCACTCCTCTCGGGTGTGATGCTTAAAATTCCACCTAGTAGTGGGTTTTCATTTTTGAGATACTTATCATCCAAATTAGGTATAATATATAAATCCCACGCACCTTATAATGCAGTGAATTTCTCTCGACGGGTTCTTTGTATTCACGTAAGCTTATTCTTGCTGGCGTTCCCCATACTTCGTGTTCCTACATGATATGAGCATCCTTGTTCATTATCCGTTAGCCTAAAAGCCTTCATTCATTCCAAATAAATGAGAAAACTAGACTTTTCATTTATTTGCAATTAGGTCCCTAAAGTTATTTTCTTTATCTTTAAGTCCCTAATTCCGGTTTTTTCTCAAATTGAGTCCCAAAACATTTAAAATTAACATTGGGGCCTCAATTTATTCAATTTCACAAAAGGGGTTCAATTTCGCAATTTTCAAATTTGGACCCCCAACTTTTCCAAAATTACCATTTTGCCCATACTTTACAAAAATGGTAAGTTTTACCACAAAAAATTTCAAAATTACCCAATTGGTCCTCAATTTTATGAAATTGCACTTTAGTCCCTTGAATTTATGAAATTCCCAAATTTCCCCCAATTTTTTGCCCAATTTCAACCTTCTACCTTAGCCGAATTTGATTTCATCAAATTAACCGATCAAATGAGTTTAATAGTTGAAATTGAAGTTAGATTAGAGTTTCTACACCTTTATACGATTCAATTGCACTTTGAATTGCATGATTTGTTGCTAGAATGAACTCAAATGGAGCTTTACTGAAAAACTGGACTTAGAGAGAGAAAGGTTCGAAAGCTTACCGTTGGGGGCGCGACAGTCCGAGCTTTTGATCTTGGTAGATAGCTCTTATCCCGAGGTTCCTCCTAAGATTAAGAATTGCATCAATTGATGCCAAATTGAATGAGAATTTTATCATCGAAGTTCTGCCAGTTCTTTCTCTAGCTTCGGTTGGAAATTACAAAGTAGAGCCCAATTAGCTTACCTTTCAGCTCTAATTCAGCTGTAGGAGGACTGCGGAGGTGTTGGGAGGGCTTGGTTTGGCCTGAGAAGGGCTTGAATTGGCCGATTTCAACTCAGCCAAAATAGGGCACCTTCGGTCCGCCGGAGTTGCTTCACTGTTCTATCATGCCGGCGTTTCTTCGGCAACTCTTGAAGCAAATGGAGACTACATGCATATAGCTGACTTCTCCCTGGTTCTAAAGACCATAACCTTGCCTTGTTTGGCTCAGAAAAATGCCCAAATCGGAACTTTGGTTCGAGCTAAACCAGATATTGGAGCAGTTAAGAGAGAATGGAGTTTTCATGTGTAGAGAGGATGAATGAGGAAGGGCTCATTATATAGGAAGCTCGGGGACTTTCTGGCCGTCCGATTGGCACCTTCATGGCAATCATTCATTGCCTGAAACTCCCTGGCTGGAGACTTTTCAGCTTCACCGGTACTGTGCGATTTTTCTACGAGTGAACAATCTTGTCATTTGAAGGAAGAAGATGACATTGTTCAGAACCGGGTTCAAAGCTTAAACCGGCCAGTTCACCCCGATTTTACCAAAATTTTCAAATCTAAAAATTTTTAAATTCATCTAAATTCATTTTCTATCCAATGGTGGCCTCAAATCTCAAATTTAAATTTTCTAAGCCACCTAGAAAAATGAATTTAGCATCTAGTTCAATAGTGGTTTAAACCGGTTCATTCTGGTTTATCTGAACCGGTTTGGTTTTCATCTCCAACTCATTCTAAAGTCCTTTTTCTTGACTTTTGTGACTCTTTAGGTCACTCAGGATCCATAAATTTCCCGGTTTGCCCTTTCTCTATTGGTTCTAGTTCATGAATCGACTCAGTTCATAAATCGGTTCAATCCAGTTGGATCCTTTGCTTGAGACTTTTCATCTTTGCTGGCGCTGTTCGATTTTCTGGAGAGTGAATAGTGCTATCATCTAAATGAAAAAGATAACACCATTTCGAACCGGACTGGCCCGACCCGAGTTCAATGCTTTAACTGGCCAGTTCATGCCCAATTTGGCCATGTTTTTCAAATTTTAAAATTTGTAAATTCATCTAAATTCATTCTCTATCCAATGGTGGCTTCAATTCTCCAATTTGAATTTTCTAAGTCACCTATAAAAATAAATTTGTAAACCAGTTCAATAGTGGTTCAAATTGGTTCAGGTCTGGTTCACCTGAACCAGTTTGGTTTTCTCTTCCAATTCATCCTAAAGTCCTTTCTCATGACTTTTATGACTCTTTAGGTCACTCGGGATTCATAATTTTCTCAATTTTCCTTTCTCTATCAGTTACTATTTATAAACTTGCTCGATTTTCCTTTTGGAAATGACCGGTTCTTTTTCCTAGTTTGTCTTATTATCAAAGGACAAGGTTTACAAACTCTATCATACCCAGTCAAATGGGTACGTTTGCTTGACCACTAGGAGAAGTCTTCAAAAAAAGAAGATCTTGATGGTGAAGGTCTTGTGGCACGATGATTAGGTAGAGGGGGAGCCATGGGAACTCGAGGCAAGGATGAGGGAAAAGCATCTTAACCTAGGAATGTAAAGGAAAGCTATGTAAAGATTAAATTAAGTAAAATAACTACAATAACTTTTGAGAACAAAACTACTAAAAAGGAGGGGATGGGTGTAACACCGCAAAATCCCAATTCAATAACTGGACTGAGTTGAATCAGAAAATGGAATCAAATCGGGAAAGTAAAACTAAATTGGGAAGTTAAATCAAACCAGAATGAAAGAAGGATTTATGGAGAGGCCAAGAGGGGTGAAATGGGTCATAAGGGACCCTTAGGTGTGTCTCAAAAAATGAGGTCAAGGATTGGGAAGAAACTGAGAAAGAATTGGCTTGAACTAGGTTCGGTCTAAGGGGAGTCACAAAACCCCCTGAATATTTAAGGGTGTTAAACAAATCAGAATTAAGTGATTCTTGTGTCCATTCAAAAGGAAATTAAATACAAAATTTTTAGGTTTTTTTATTTTCCTAAGAATCAATCGGAAAAGGAGTGAACTGGGCAAAATATCCCTTAATGGATCGAGAAATTTATTGGAAACTAGTTTGTTACAGTTCGAACCGGTCTGCATGTAGCATCGAGCACAAGCAAGTGCGGCCACACACACGCATGTCATCTTCCTCGCTTGAGTCCCAACCTCAGTTTCCTCATTTAACATGATAAACATTGGATGACAGCCCGACTCCACTGCTTGTGGAAATTAATTCATTCTCAGAGCCACATATAATGGAATGAGGAAAGAAGGCTATGGAGAGATAACCACGCAAGTTTAGAACACATCCATATAATGCTTGGATGTCCCCTTATCATAAATTGCTCTAAATTCTCTTTGAAGTCATATTGCTCGAAGTCCATTGACTTGAATACCAAGGACTATAGCTCCTCCGTTCGACCACCTCCAATGATGATCTTGGTACCCCTAGAAAGTTGAGGATGTTAGCTTTCCATTGCTACATCTCTTAACCCTCAACTCCATCTTTATAGTTTTTGATGAGATCGCACATTACATGATCTCTAGTGACTAGAAATAGAGCACCTATTTCAGAGGTCAATTTCAATCGCCTCGGTGACCCTCGTGAGTTGAGAAAAGTTCAGTAAGTCCCACATACCACCAACTTTCCATAGACATCAACATGCTCGATTTGAGTAAGTTTTGATGATGAATTAAATCATTTAATTTTTGGATTCAGGTTAAGTGGTCGAGCTAACTAAAATGGACACTACAGTAACTACATATCACCAATCAAGGTGATTCAAGTGGCCATGAACTCCTTGATGAGTTAGATTTCAAATTGCATTAGGCTCGATGACCAACATGTCATCTTCGGTGAGTTCTGAGCTTTGACTCGACTGTTACTCGTTTTCTATTAAGTTTTCTTATCAGCCCTGGTTGGAGCAACTCCAATATACTATGGCCAAAGTAAGTTTACAACAGTCTAGAGGAGGGGGGGGATCAAGGGGACCCTAACAGTTAGTTTGGAAATTTTTAGAGATATTTTTGTCATGGGTCAAAAGTTAGGGTCTAAAATGTAAATATTTGAAAGTTAGGGGACCAAAATATAAATGAGCTTTCTATGGGGCCTTCCTAAGCGACTATATAAAGTTTAGGGTTTGTTTGGAAGGTTTGTTGAAGATCAGGGACTCGATTTACCTACTTTGGAAGGTCTAGGGACCTATTTGCAATAAAGGCAAAGTTAAGGACTAATGTGCAAATAAAAGTATTTGTGTGGCCAAAAGGCAACTTTTGGGCAGTCTAAGCACCTAAAATTAATTAAAGGAAGTTTAGAGACCTAAATAAGGAAAATGAGGGGTAATGGTATCCCAAAATCTAATTTATAAAGAAGAAGGGCAAAATGGTATTTTTACCAAAACTTAGGGGCCTTTCAACAATTAATGAGAAATAGAGCTTGGAATTGTTCCAATGCCTATTTGGGACCAGAATGGGAATCAAGGAAACTTGAGGGACCCAAATGTGTAATCTTAGAACACTACTGCAATGAGAAGATGCGAGATTGAGTCAAATGTGTAAGGGGTATGTATCAGCGAGTGGGGATAGTATAGCCATGACCCTGGGGTGTAAGTCACCCAGGTACGAGATGACACTCAACAAGTGTCGGTTGTTGTACATTGGCACGTGGTTCCCCCACTCCAGTTTTCTGGAATGTGTATCATCTATACAGTATTACACTACAGGGTATGTTATGTGTATAAGGCTTAAGTAGCTATATGTGTGCGAGCTTGAGTAGCCCAAGTGTGCAGGCCTGAATAGCCTAGGATGAGGCACAGGCCCTAAGTAGCCTAGAAGTGCTAGTCGAGTGTAGATCATACTTGTGTGCAGAATTTGAGTTTTCCATCCTTCCCTTAACATTTGCATTTATATTTGGTAATGTCAATAAGCCCATTATATATATATACCCATGCACATATATATACATATTACATGTATCAAATTTTCTATTTTAATACATTTAATTTTAATCATTTGATATTAACCAACTTGAATAGATTTAAATATTATATAAGTTATTCAATCCAATTTAGTTATATAATTCTTTATATCTGATTTTGCTCAAAATATTTGGGTTTTAAGAAAATGTGGTATTGCAATGTCCTAACCACTCGTTAGTACAATCATCAAACTTCCAAATTATTCAAAGACTACCATCTATTTTCCACAACATCACTTGTCTCTTATACCACCATACACATTCACCTTGTTTCCACATTGGATCATGTCCCTTTTTCCTGATACTATCATCATATCAAGACTTAAACACTTATTAGACATCAAGTATTTCCTTACTCATTAGTAATCCCAATTTTTTCAAGATTTAGGTCAATTTACTTGAAGTCATTTCATGGTTTACTTTGACTTTCTCACACGTTCGGTTATATCCTAATGTCAAGGCCTTTTACTACACAAAAGGGTTGCTCAGTCATGTCACTCCATGGGTCACAGCCCAAGGCTTTCTCTGACATCTGCGTGTGCTTTGTATTATAAAGTTCCTTCATGTATGCTCACTACAACCCTAGGTTGGGTGTTGTTTGCACCTAATTAAATGTTACATTGCCTTGTAATCATTCTTGGTAGTAGATAACCTTCTATCAATGGTGCATCCACTAATTATTGGTACCAAAGTTTAGTCTCTCATATTCGTTTCATCATTGCACTTCATACCTTATAGTTCATGGTATTCTCTAGCTATGACTATGATTCCTTCACGTCATTTGTCTAATGGTACTGAAAATCTACCATTCCCAAATTATGGTTAACTCTTCTAAGGATATTTAGGATACTTCCTTTTCCCATCACATGATTTTTTATTTATCTTGCAAAGTGCCCCTCATACCATATATTATCTAATCCTTTCCATCATGATATCTTCATAGTCTTTCAATCAAATGTGTATTTACCATATACACTATCTTTCATAATAGCCTTCATCCTCTACCTCTGTTACTTGTGAGGTGATAAAGCATTATCCTTAAGTTACTCAACCTTACTAAGAGTCATGAGTCATACTAGCAGCATGTGACGTATCTGCTTTGATTGCCTACTAGGTCGAATGTACATTTCTCTTAGAACCATCCCTATATTCTAAGGTCACATGGACACATAACTACTCATGTCCTTATCATCCAACCCTATCTAATATGTTTTGTATTAAATAGGTACTTTGTTCTTTTCCAAAGTATATTACTTTCTTGCCAGGGCTTTCACCCCATAGTGTTCATATGTATAAGGGCATCCATCCCTTCCTCGCTTAATTAAAGAAGAACCTAACCTTAGTTAAGGTCCTGAGTTGTACAAGTGGTTTCCTTCATGTCCATACCGACTTCTCACTAAGACATATTGTATTTGTAACATCAAAAATTCCTAATTTGATAATTGGACTAGGTTAAATGGTAATTTTAATGTATAGGGACTTCTCACTAGTTTTAATGTATAGGGACAAAATGGTAATTTTGCTCAAGTAATGGAGCAAATGGTAATTTGGGGAATGTTGGACCCCTAGGGGGTAAATAAAGGAAATATGGGCACTCTAATAAGTGTTAAGTGGAAATAGAATGACCTTAAGCTCGAGTGATTAACCTTAGAAAAGGTTAGGATTAAGGGTCGATTTACCGACTAATGAATCGAGTAGCCTGACCCATAAGGACTAAACCATATATTAGTTCAAAAATTCACGATAAGCTAAAGCTAAGAAGTGTCAGAAGTGCAAATGATCCCATATTGCTAAATATTGTAGAAAACAAAAAGGATCACTCGAGCAGAAGCAAAGAGTGGAATTTACGTAATCTCTTACGAAACTAACAAGTTTTGTGACACGAGTGAGTGGGAACGTTGACAGTGTGTCCAATTGAACTGACCAGAGCATAACATGATTTATGTATTGTTGTGTGATAATATTAGTAGTTTGACTTAAAAATGCATATAAGAAGTGCAAATGAATGAATGCATGCCCACTAAGGTAAAGATGATTTTAAAGGATAAAACGGTCATAAAACCAATGCATGTTGAGCAGTTAAGTCTCATTGGGGCCAAAAGTTGTTGGGACGTAGGCCACTTGTTTGACTAAGGATATGGTCAAGTGATGGATCAGGCTCATATGAATTGTTTTGCTATGTTATGTGCTGATTGAAATGTCATGGCACATATTATACCATGAGAAAATGGTATAGGGCTATAAGCCAAACCCATGTAATGTGGGGAGATGGGCAACTGACAGATCAGGCTTTCAAGTATGTATACATCAAGAACTGTGTTATTTAAGATGCTTTGTGTGTGATTTTGCATATGCAGAACTGAACTCTCGATAATGAGATGTCGTAGGCACTATTAAGATTTTTAGGCCATGAGTGCCATGATTTGAAATTGTTCTTTGTGATATAATTGAAATACCAGTATAGGAAGGGGTGACGGAAGGACACCTGATGAGGCTATACAGTCACTCAAAGGAAAATGCAAAGTATTTTGAGGAGATGGTGATGTGAATACTTCCAGTTTTCCTTGGACACTCAAATGGCGTACGAGTACCATCCCATTAATCTCCTACGATGAGACGATAATGAAATTGAGTCACATGTGTAAGGGCCATGTGTCGGCGAGAGGGGCAGTGTAGCCATGACCTCGAGTATTGAGAAACCCAACTATGAGACGATACTCGAGAAGTGTCGATAGAGGACGAGTGGCACGTGACTCCCACACTATTGTTTTATCCGAATGTGGAATCGTTATATTATGGTACACTCCTAGTGTGTCAAATTGTATGAATAGGGCATGAGTAGCCTATGTCTGTAAGGGACTGAGTAGCCCAAGATAAGGCATGTGCCATGAGTAGCCTAGAAGTGTCGGTCAAGTATGTAGTATAATCTTGTGAGCGGGACTTGAGTTTCCCTATGTTTTGCTGCATGATGTTGTGTTATATGAATTGTTTATTATATGGGAATAACAGGGGAGGCCGAGTGTAAACTGACGTAGGGTAGACTGCGGGTCAGTGTGGCCCGAAATAAGTATCACGAGTGGCATGATAAACCATGGAAACCTAAAATGATAAGTTAAATTAAAGAGATAGAAAATGATGGTAGGTGGCATTATGGGTAATGTTTGAGTTGTAAGTCATGAAGTGGTCCGACATTAGTGCCCCTTCACTTAGTTGTTGAGCTCACTCACCTCTCCTAAACAAATTGAGGTTTAAAATAAAGGGGGCACGAGGTAGCAAGCAAAAGGAACTTCAAGAGGCATTCATTGCCTAAGTTAGTCTCATAATCTTCTCACGAATGTGCTTTAAATTTCTGATCATGTAGCTATCCTTCTCGCGACATTTTGGAAAAAAAAATATATTTTTTGGTATGCTCTAACTAAATCTTTAAAAGAAATGTTTCCAATGTTTGATGCATTTTACATAAGTTTTTTTTTATCTAAAGTCCTAGTTCCATCAATTCTCACCATGATGAAGGCACCCACCATGGTGGCCTCGATAGGGACGAGTGAGGGGGTTCACGGTTCTCCGGTCGACAAAATTGGGGCAAGACATGACAATCCCTTTCTGGTGGTATCAGAGTCAATGTTTTTCTTCCTTTCAAAATGGGAATTTTAAAATGAAAATGTTTTGGGTTAAATGGAAAAAATGAGAATAGTAATGAGTTAACAAACTAAAAATAAAAATTGTGTTGTGTAGTCATGGCCATCACCATGACCACCAATTGGGTCTTGAGAGTAGCAAGATGAAATCAGGAGCTCCAAGGGACAGTAGACGAGAGGAGGGAGGCCATACCTGAGAACTCTAGCGAGTAAGAGAATACGATGGCAACCTATGCAGTTGAGTGTTAGGCCTTGTTGGGATTAGCTGTTACAAGGGCGAGTCTAGTGCACCACCTATGTAGCAGCCTGCAGACCAGAACCTGGAGAGAGAGAGAGAGTAAGTGAGCAAATGAGCCTATGAGAGAGCATAGGATGGTTCCTAGGAGGTAATGATGTGGTAAGTGCCATGAATTGGCTCCATAGCTATAGGAAGGGCATGGACACCTTGGGATGCACTACCTTGATCTTGAGATGGTGGCCATGGGCCTCTTTGTAGGTGAAGCCCAGACATGGTGGGTGAATGTGTGGCGTGAGTTCTCGGGGCCAAGTTACCCCAATTGGAGTCTGTTTGAGGAGAGGTACCTTCCTGCAACCCAGGTCATAGAATAAGCACATCATCTGGCATTGCTAGAGCAAGGGAACGGGACGGTGGTGACATATGCGAGGGAGTTCATGCAACTCCAGCCACTTCGTACAATGCATTTTGAATATTCTAGAAACACATACGGACATAGAGACCACCATAGACATGACCTATGAATGTGAGCAAATGGTAAGGAACGCACTGAGAAACATGATTGCACCGGTCAGAACCACTAGGAGTCCTTCAGAAAAAATGACCAAGACAGTCTTCATGGCTCTCTTCTTTTGATATGTAACCTTAGAGAATATATGTGGATTCCTTGAGGGTACATAACCTATATATGTACATAGGAAGCTAGAGCAGTTAGATGTACATTATGGAATTCCTACTAATGTACATTATAAAGTTTGAATGAAGGATTTAGTTTAAGTTATAACTAGAAGAAATATACATATTAAAGAGGGATTGTTGGAGTATTAATAAACGGTGGCAACTCCATAATGGGAAGCAAGCTCTGCCATATGCTAAGTGCAAAAATCCCTATCAAGGTCCTTGTTGATCAATGGAAGGCTTTCAGTATGGAAGATGAATGAACGTCCTAGGAAAGTCAATGACCATGATGGTCAATGTGGCTAAGTTGCCAAGAGAAACATAACAACGTCCAAAGTAGGGAACCAAAGGGTAGTGCGTCCAAGTGACCCGGACTAGCAAAGAGTACCGAGGAGAAAAGGATATAACTTGATTTAGGGAGAAGTCAATAAAGTTAAAAAGATGCCCCGAGTGTTGAATTAGACTCAAAATAAGGGTAGGTGCTTCTTTAACTAAGCAAGCAAGGGAAAGACAACCCCTTTCGGTAGAAACCTGGACCAAATGGAACAAAGTACAAACTTTGTACCCAATATATGGAATAAGGTCGATTGGTTAAGACTTGAGAAGGGTGAATTTCTATAACCCTTGAATGCAAGGAATGTTCCAACATAAGTGTACATTTAGATTAGAGGAAATAAGAGTCGATGTAACACACACCACTAGTATAACATCCTTGTGGAAAGGATACAATAATGAATGGTATGAGGGATTGTGGTCATAAGGTAGAGAACACCATAAAACTACAAAGTAAGTAATGAGTTAAGGGAAAATAAGAGAGACTAACCCCGATATCAACAAAATATGGGAACCCCATTAATAAGAGCTTGATTACTACCAAAGAAGGTAATGGGGATACGTACGTTATAGTGTGAATGAAATAATGTAAGCTTAAGGATTGCATAGAGCATAATTGAAGGGAAATGAACATACAAGCTCTGATAGATGTCGAGAAGTGCCCCGTGTAGCAAACTGAGATGTGTCATGAGAAGGGAAAATCTTTATGTACAGTAAAGGGTGTCAATAGTAACATGGGGCTTACTGCTAGAGGGAGTAGAGGTAGACAAAGACATGCTAGCAAGTAAGGAGACAAACCAACTATAAAGAATCCTGAATGGCTAATTGGAGTGGAAATGCTTCAATCAAGTGCCTACGAGGTCCGCCAAGGATTGTTGAAAAGTGTTTTGGGTAACACCCCACACAAGGGGAAGATATAGTAAGGTATTGGGGAGTAAGGAGCATAAGACTCAAGTTATGAATGTCGAAGTGAGAGCTCAAAGGGGCTTAGCCTAAAAAGAGGGGGAACTCAAAAAAGTATGTCCTAGAGTGATAAGAAGACGAATAAAGATGGATGACCATGGTGAACGAGACTCAACACACCTAGCACAAGATGAGGTTAGTTGAAAAGAGGACAACACTAGAAGGAGGTCTTGTGTATGAGAGGGAATGGGGATAGAAATTCTAGCGAACAAGACAAGGACTGTGAGGAGAAAGGCCATGAGTCTCACCTGAAGTATGATTGGGAGAGAGAAGGATAGCATTTCCCCCTCAATAGATGCATGCTACACAGGTATATGGAATGGAACATCTTTAAGGGAAAAAGTTCACTGCCTTGAGTGAAATAAGCTTGAGTATTATAGAGAGATACAGGGGAAAAGGAATATTGAGTGATGATGAGGTAATGATAACAAAAGTATGTAAGTTGAGTTGTGTTAAGGGATTCACCAAACGGGTGACTAGGAAATCATTTGAAGTTTTGTAAGGAAATCATTGTTGGGGTGGGACATAAAACAACGTTCAAGAGTTATCGTCTATGACCAGCAATAATGGCAATTAAAGGTAGAATCTGAGATGTTAAAGTGATTAAAAAGGGAGTGGCTACAAAGCTGGAAGATCGGGTTGAGTGCCTAAGAGTATCAACATGTCATATCGTTATGGGACAAGGATATAGAGAGAGGATCCAAGAACAAAAAGGCCTAAAGTGTATTACAAGGATACAATATAGAGTCAAGGGATGAGCAATTAACTTGAACCCCACATGGAAGATGAGGCATGAAGTGTAAAGGAAGGTTGGGAGCATATCATAAATGTTGGTTAATATGTCAGTATAACAATGTGATATCAGCAAGTGGTGAGAGGACAAGGAAAGCCCCCATCAACATGTGACATGGATGATGAGTGTGATGTTGCGTCATGGTAAACTGGGACCGAACTGAATCGAACAAGAGTGAACAAAGAATAACCTGTTCAAATATTTATTTTTCGAGGTGAGTTAAAAATATCAAATTGAAAAATTGAAGTCACCATCGTGTAGAAAATGAATTTAGATAAATTTAGAAATTTTTATATTTTTAGAAAATTGGTCAAATTGGATATAAACTAACCAATTTTTTATTTCAAGTCATCGAACCCGGTCCAATTAAATCGGTTAATAGTCCAATCGGGTCAATGGACCACTTGCTAGGTCACTGTCCCATCAAAACAAGTGACCAATCATCATGAGACCCATTGTAAACTCCACCCTTTGGAGTTAAGGAAAAACTAGGAAAGGACCGGTCAACCCGAGTGAGAAAAATCGATCCGGTTCACAAACTCAATCATCAGAGAACAAGCAAATTGGGAAATTTACAACTCCTGAGAGACCCAAAGAGTCATAAAAACCTTGGAAATGGACTTTAGGACAATTTGGGAAATAAAACCAGACCGATTTAGGTGTACCAGATCCGAACTGGATTGAACCGTTTTGGACCGGATTAAACTACTATTGAACTAAATGCTAAATTCATTTTTTTAGGTAGCTTAGAAAATTCAAATTAAAGAATTGAGGCCACTATTGGATAGATAATGAATTTAGAATTTTTTTTAATTTTGAAAAACTCAGTCGAATTAGACCTGAACAAGCCGGTTTAATTGTTGAACCCAGTTCATACTGGTACGGTACGGTTTGAAAAACTCAGGTGACAGCATTGTTCACTTGCTAGAAAATCGAACAACACCAATGATGAAGAAATGTTTTCGTTCAGTACTTTTCAGGCCATCAATGACTGTCATTAAGGTGTCAAACGGATGGTCAGAGAGTCCCCGAGCTCCCTATATAAAGATCCCCTCTCTATTCATCCTCCACCCACTTGAAAACTTCACTCTATCTCAGCTACATAGTTTTCCGATGAAGCTCGAACTAGAGCTCCGACTTGGGGGTTTTTTTAGCCAAAGAAGGTGGTCGGGTTCCTTAGACTCAAGAAGAAGTCAGCTACATGATAGTAGGCTCAAATTGCTCTGAGGATCTCCGGAGAAGCACCGGCATGTTCGAACAGTGAAGCAGCTCCGGTGGATCGAAGCTGCCTTGTCTCTGTCAAGCTTGAATCAGTTGATTTTAGCTCTACTTAGGCCAAACCAAGTTCTCCCAGCACTCCCTCAGCCTTCATATGACCGAATTAGAGTAGAAAGGTAAGTCAATTTGGCTCTGCTCTATAAATTCCAATCGGTGTTAAAAAGAGAACAGGGAAAACTTTACTGACCGAATTCTCCCTCAATTCGACATGAATTGAGATGATTCTTGATTCTAGGAGAAACCTCAAGACGAGAGCTATCTGTCCATATTGAAAGCTCAGACTACTGCACCTCCGATGGTAAGCTTTCCAAGCTTTCTCTCTCTAAGTCTAGTTTTCCGATGAAGCTCCATTTGAGCTCGTGTCTGCGTCAATTCATGTGATTCAAAGTGCAATTAAATTGTATGGATGTTTAGGAACTCAATTTTACCTTAAAATTCAACAATGAACCATGACTGATCAGTCAATTTGATGAAATCAAATTCAACTAGGTTGAAAGGGAAAACTGTTGGGGGGAAATTGGGGATTTCAAAAATTCGAGGGACTAAAGTGAAATTTTCTAAAATTGATGGCCAATTGGCCATGAAAAAGATGTTAGAGGACCAATGGGTCAAAATTTGGAATTTTGGGGGGTCAAATTGCCATTTTTGCAAAGTAGGGGCAAAATGGTAATTTTTGAAAAGTAGGGACCAAATTGGAAATTTGGGAAACTTGAACCATTTTTTGTGTTTTGGATAAATTGAGGGCTCACAATGAATTTTTGAAAGTTTTGAGACTCAATTTGGGGAAAAATTGGCATTAGGGACCTAAAGTTAAGGAAAAAGAACTTTAGGGACCTAAATGCAAATAATTAAAGTTTGGGGATATTATTCATTCGTGATGAATGAGGGCTATTAGGCCAAATGATAATGAAAAAGGATGTTAATACCGTGTAGGAACACGAAGTACTAGGAATGTTAGTAAGGACAAGTTCGCGTGAAGACGAAGAGCCGGTTATGAGGAATTCACTGAATTATCGGGTGAGTGGAAATTTTCACATCATACCCGGTTGGGATTATGAGTACCTCATAATGAAAAACCACTACTAAGTGGAATTTTAACATCACACCAGGTTAGAGTGATGGAAACTACGCGGAATAACTACTTACCAATTGTAAGTAGATCATACCTAGTAGGTATGATGGACTTCCTAGAAGTTTTCTCCCTTGACTTTGTGCCACTACTTAATGATTTTGGGAGACCTTCTTGATGGGAGCTCGAATAGCTCAGATAGGTCGGAGGCCTTGTTTATGGAACTTAAAGGCTAAAATGCCCGATTTTAAAAATCTCGTACAGTAGGCCCAAGGCCAGTTGTAAAAAAACATGAAATTAAGCCATGAAAACTTTAATGAATGATGTGTTTGGCCATGGTACCAAGATAGGACCGACATACTCGATGGACTAGCGGTAGTACAGCAAGACCGGTCGACGGACCAATTGAGACAATCAGCTAGAGGTCGAGTTGAGGATAAGGGTCGTTGCACCAGTGGCATCAAAGATTAAATTGCTTTTGAGGAAAACTATTGTTTTGTGCATGCACTAAGTGTAAACCCCGTCCTTTGATAATGAGAAATCCAAGGAAAGAACCGGCCAGTTTTGAATTCTAAATCGAATCAATCTATAAGCTCGATTATTAGGAAACGGGCAAATTGAGAATTTACAACTTCCATCTTACTCAAAATGGTTCATAAATCTTGGAAAAAATACCTTAGGACGAATTGGGGAAGAAAACCTGGACTGGTTCAAGTGAATCGGGTCCGAACCGGATAGAATCGGTTTATGAACCGAATCGACTCACAAACCGGAATCGATAGAGAGAGGGTAGACTGGGAAATATATGGATCCCAAGTGACCCAAGGAGTCCTAAAAGTCATGGAAATGGACTTGAGAAGGAATTGGAGATGAAAACAAAAATGGTTCAGGTGAACCGAATCTGGACCTATTTGGATCGATTTGAACTACTATAGAACCAGATCCTAAATTCATTTTTCTATGTGGCTTAAAAAATTCAAATTTGAGATTTGAAGCCACCATTAGAAATAAAATGAATTTTAATGAATTTAGAAATTTTTAGATTTGAAAAATTCGGTCAAATAAAGGGTGAACCGGTCGGTTTAAGCTTTAAACCCGATTTGGACCAGTCCGGTCCGGTTCGGAACAGTGTCATCTTCTTCCTTCAAATGACAGTACTGTTCAATCATCGAAAAATTGAAGCAGCGTCGATGAAGAAGAATCGTCTCCATTCAATACATTTCCGACCATCAATGTCTTTCATAAAGATGCCAAACAGATGACTGACGAGTCATCAAGCTCCCTATATAAAGAGCCCCTCTCCATTCATCCTCTCCACATCTGAAAAGCTCACTCTCTCTCAGTTGCTTTGTTTTTCAACAAAGCTCGAACCAAAGCTCTGATATAGGGTCATTTATGAGCCAAATAAGGCAAGGTCGGGTTCATTATAATCGAGGAGAAGTCAGCTACACGGTGGTAACATCCATTCATTCCGAGAGTCTCCGAAGAAGCACCGGCGTGATTGAACAGTGAAGCAGCTTCGGCGGATTGAAGCTGCCCTATTTTGGTCAAGTTGAAATTGGCCAATTTGAGCCCTCCTCAGGCTTAACCAAGCCCTCCCAACACTTCCTCAACCCTCCCACGGCCGAATTAGGATGGAAAGGTAAGCCAATTCGGCTACCCTCTACAATTTTCGATTGGTGTTAAAGAGCGAGTCGGCTGAATTTCAATGATGAAATTCTAATCCAATTCAACATCAATTGATGTCATTCTTGATCATAGGAATAACCTCAAGAGGAGAACTACCTGCCCAGATATAAAGCTTGGACCAACGTGCCATCACCGGTGAGTAATCGAAGCTTTCTCTCTCTATAGTTCATTTTCCTGCGAAGCTCCGTTTGAGCTTGTTCCAGCATTAAAACATGCAATTCAAATTGTAAAGAATCGTATGAACATGTATAAACTCAATTTAAACTTCAATTTCAATAATTGAAAATGTTTGATTGATCAATTTGATAAAATCAAATTCAACTATGATAAGAAGTTGGCATTATGGGGGAAATTCGGAATTTTTTAAATTTCAAAGGATTGAAATGCAATTTCCTAAAATTGAAGGTAGTTGGGCATGAAAAAAATGTTAAAGGGCCAATTTAGGAATTTTTTAATTTTTGGGGTAAATTTTACCATTTTTGTAAAGAAAGGGTAAAATGGTAATTTTGGAAAAGTTTGGGGATCAAATTGGAAATTTGGGAAATTTAAACCCCTTTTGTGAAATTAAATGAATTGACGTCCCAATGGGAATTTTAAAAATTTTTGGGGTTCAATTTGAGGAACCGACATTTGGGACTTAAAGTTAAAGAAAAAAAACTTTAGCAACCTAATTGCAAATAAATAAAAATTTGGTTTTTCTCATTCATTTGGAATAAATGAAGGCTATTAGGCCAAGAGATAATTAACTGAGATGTTCATATCGTGTAGGAACATGAAGCACCGAGAACGCCAGGAACGACGATTTCGCGTTAATACAAGGGACCGGTCTAGTGGAATTCATTAAATTGATGGGTGAGTGGGATTTTATATCATACCCTGTTAGGGTTGATAAGTACCTCGAAATGAAAACCCACTACCAAGTGGTATTTTAAACATCACAACTTAGAGGAGTGATGTGAAAATCATGCGGAAAAACTACTTAACGATTGTAAGTAGATCATACCCGGTTGGTATGATAAAACTTCCTTGAAGGAAGTTGAAAACCTGTTTATCGATTATAAGCGGAGATGTCCTTATACCAGGTTGGTATAATAGATAGTTGAAAATATATTTTTGTCAGAAGTGCTCTCCCCTCACTATGTGCCAAAGCTTAAATGATTTGGGAGACCTTCTTGACAGTAGCTTGAATAGCTCTTATATGCTGGGGGCCTCGGTTTTGGAACTTTGGGGCTATTATGCCCGTTTTTGAAATATCTTGAACAAGTAGGCCATAGGCCAGTGGGCACGAGCAGGAGCTCATAAACAAACATGAGATATGTGCCATAAAACTTAATAAATGAATTGTTTGGCTATGTTACCAAGACAAGACTAACATATTCAGTCAACTAGTGGCAGTGCGACATGATAGGTCTCCGGACCAGTCAAGACAAACAGTTGCGGGTTGAGTTGAGGGTCGAGGCCATTAGACCAATGGCACCACAAATTATATGGCATGATAAAAAAAATATTGTTTGTGCATGCACTATGATTACGGGATAATCAAGACGCCCATGAGGGGTAGTGATGCATCCTAAGAGCCCTGGACGACCCGGAGAGTATAAGGGTAGTTCCTCGTACCAGGTGACCGTGCAAAATTTGGAGTAGCACCAAGCGCATGAGACCGAGGTGGGGACGGGATGAGGTATCTGTCCTCATACGGACACGGAAAATTGATTTCAGGATTGAGGGTCGGATGTCACGTACATCCACTCATTCTCAGGGTAGAAGTGGACGTACCTCTATCTTGGTGGCCGGTAAAGTCGTTCCAATACCACAAGTGGGTTCAGTGGATTTGATGGCCTGTAAATGTGTGTTTGACCTTCATGATGAAGGATGTATGTCGGGTGATGACACACCGTGATTAAATAAGGAAATGGTGATATAACTCAAGATTTTAAATGAAAGGATTTTTGAAAGAAACGAGTCTGGAACACTCCAATACTTTTCCTCAAAGTTATTTTTTTGAAAACCCATACACTGAGTAGTCGTACTCACCCCCTCCTTTCTATCCCTTTTTCAGGAAAAGAAAAAATGACTAGGAATAATACCAAGCCTTACCCTCTATCGGGTATGCTTAAATTTTCCTTAAGCTTGCATTTTATTTGATATATGTCTTCCAAGGAACAAGGTCGAAATTACGCCTAGCTCATCTCGAGTTAAAGTCGAAGGAAACTCCTCTTGAACCGAGAGAGCGGCGGGTTGTTCACAGGGATCCAACCAAACCGGGTTGGGGCATGACAACTAGAGTGGTATTAGAGCCAAGTTTCCTTGAAACATTATCGATATTATGCCCTGATATTAACCCAACTCTAAACTATCATGTAGGAAGGAAAGTCCCTAGGAAATTCATGGAAAAATTCAGTCCTTCCCCTATAATCATGAAAAAGACATCCAACCCAAGGGAGGAAGTCGTTCAAAGGTTTCTAAAGGGTGAAAAGAGGGTGCCCAAGGACATGGTAGATGACTATTAAAAACTAGTTGGAGCCCTATTAGAACCAAAAGGTATAATATACCCTCCTCCTAGACAAGAAGAACCAACAACACCTCCTAGAAGTCCAACCCCTCCTCCTCCAATGCTACAACAACCAAAGAGGAATCCCACCAAGAAGGAGGCCTGGGATAACTATTGGGATGCATATGCCACCTTCATGAAGGTCCACCAAGTACCTCACCCACTCAACCTAACATCAACCCGTCTCAATGGGTGAAGTGGACTTATGAGTGTGAGGAGGAAGTACTAAGGCGGTACGAATTGGAGGCCATACATGGAATTCGTCCTATTAAGGAGCACGAAAAAACCCCAATCAGTTCCTCAAAGCATTCTGATCAAGAGTCCCATAATCGTTATAGGGTTAACTCTAGTCCAATGACCCCAAGGGATTATGGGGTAGAGAATTCCTGTAATAAGCCAAATTTTGGCAAGAAACTATTTCCTAAATAAATGAAAGTAAAGTTTATGAAAACTCCAAAGTTTCCTTGAGAAAAAAAAATTAAGTGTAAGATAATAAGAGTTTAAATAAAATGGGAACCCCCTTAAGGAAGAATGGGTTATGGGTAGTTAAACTCAACCCTTAAGACTTACCTCATAAACAAGATAAATTTATCTGATGGAGATCCTAAGAAAAGGAAAAGAGTTGGAGGAGCAACCATCCAAGAGTACGTGACTTTTGAGAGACAAGAAGTTCTGAGAATTGAAGATACAAGAAGAAGTATAACATCCCAAAAGGAACCACAAGAACAGAAGCGGATCGATAAGGAAAAGAAATTAAGTATAGAGTCCACCACGAAAAGATTGAGAGAAAGTATAACAATAGAAAGCCCCAGGTGTAACAAACTAAAGAACTAAGATACAAATTCCTTAGAAATTTCAAAGGATAAGAGACATGTGGAAGGTAAAATATGAGTCAAAGAAGGAAGAAAAATAAGAAGTAGATGAATTGTACCATGTCCTTAAGTTTAGGAGAAAGTTTCCAAAGGATAGGGCAATCAAACATTTGAAAATACAAGGGGTTAGGTGAAAGTATAGGGAGGTTGGGCATGATCTACTACAAGAGGGCCTGGAAAACTCAAAATAGGAACATCAAAAGAATCCTATATAAGGAAATAACTTATTTGGACCAAATTATTTGGAGGAGTAAACGAAGTCTAACCAGAGATGGGGAATAGTGGAAGAATACACCCCAACCAAGACAAAAAGAAAAATACTGGGGATATAAAGGTACGAAAGGTTTGGACATGATGAGGAGGAGAGACCCACCTTAAGGGAATAGGCGAACATTGAAGCAAGTGGAAATGAGGCAAGATCAACAGAAGGTACTCTTGGATCCAAAGAGTAAGAGTAAATTGGTGAAAATATCAGCAAAATATACTCCAAAAATTTAAGGACTTCAATAGTAGATATAGAAGGAAATACAGAGGGAAAAGAGAATGAAGAGCTCATCAGAGAAAGAAATCTTGGAAAGACATTAGCGTGCCAAGGAAAGAAAGTGAAATAAACGGAATAAGCAAGAGGATAATTCCTCAAGAACAAGATAATGGGAAGGAAAGAATCATGTACAAAGAGAAAGAAATTACCCGACTCATGACTGAGAATTTTATGCAATAGTGTTGCCATAAAGATATGGTGACACTACCTTTACAGGGTTAAGTATAGGATGTACACAGTTCACAAGATCCATAAGTACGTTCTAACTCAGAAGGAGTTAAATCACCATCAGAGGAGATGGATGAAATTGGTGAAGGATTATGATCTTGAACTAGAATATCACCCTGGAAAGGCTAATGTGGTAGCAGATGCCTTAAGTCGCAAGTATCAAACAGAGGCGGCACAAGTAAAGACAAGTTACATACCCTTGTTATAACAATTGGGAAGGATGGAGGTGGATTTGAGGATAGACAAGCAGGAAAAATTCTTGGGGCGAATGTAAACCCCACCCTTTTTAGTTAAGGAAAACCAGGAAAAGAACCAGTCAAACTGAGTAAGAAAATCAAACTGATTCACGTACCCGATCAATTGGGAATGGACAATTTGGAAATTTACAACTCCTGGGTGATCCAAAGGGTTCATAAAACCTTGTAAAAGAACCTTAGGACAAATTGGAAGAGAAAAACTAGACCGGTTTAGATGAACCGGAACCGAACTAGATTGAACTAGTTTAAGGACTAAGTCAGTTTATGAACCGAAATTGATAAAGAAATGGTAAACTAGAAATCTTATGGACACTAAGTGACCTAAGGAGTAAAAAAAAGTCATGGAAATAGACTTGTGAAGGAATTGGGGGTGAAAACCAAACCGGTTCAGGTGAATTGGATTTGAACCAGTTTGGACCAATTAGAACCACTATTGAACTGGATCCTAAATTAATTTTTCTAGGTGGCTTAAATAATTCAAAATTGAGATTGGCCACCATTGGATAGAAAATTAATTTAGATGAATTTAAAAATTTTTAGCTTTGAAAAACTCGGTTGAATGAGGGGTGAACCGGCCAGTTTAAGCTTTTAACCTAGTTCAAACCGGTTTGGTCCGGTTCAGAACAGTGTCATCTTCTTCCTCTAGATGACAGCACTGTTCACTCACCGAAAAATTGAAGCATTCCCGACGAAGAGAAAACATCTCTGTTCAATACATTTCCGGCCATCAATGCATGTCATAAAGGTGCCAATCGGACGGCCAAGAAGTCCCCGAGCTTTCTAAATAAAGACCCTCTCCTCATTCATCCTCTCCACACCTGAAAAGCTCACTCTCTCTCAGTCGCTTAGTTTTCTGGTGAAGCTCGAACTAGAGCTCCGATATAGGGTCTTTTCTAAGCCAAAGAAGGTGAGGTCGGGTTCTTTAGAATCGGGGAGAAGTCAGCTACACGCTTGTTATCTCTGTTTGCTCCAAGGGACACCGGAGAAATGCCGGCGTGCTGGAACAATGAAGCAGCTCCAGCAAACTGAAGCTGCCTTGTTTCAGTCAAGTTGAAATCGGCCATTGAAGGTTATAATCCTCGTAAAGAAGAAAAGGATTGAAAGGCCAAAAACCTTTTGGGAAACAAGGACAGAGGAAAACCTTAGAGAGATCAATGGATAAGAAAAGAGTAACTACCAAAAAGCTATGAGAAGGTTAAATAACTTTCTATAGGAAGATAGCGAGATTGGGAAACTAAGGGAATGTGAACTCCACCTCAAAAAAATAAATCAGTATTGGAAGAAAGTGAGAATGAAGATAAAGTATACAAGAAGTAATTGTAAGGTCACAAGGGTAAAGGTAAAAGAAGAGGATGGCATCAAAGAATTGTCATTTAAGGTTAGACATTCGCAATGGTAAAAACTAGAAGAGAATTCCGAGAGAAAAAGGAGTATAAAACTTACCAAGAAAGAAAATTTGGAAAAAAATATATGCGTTCCAATTAGGAGGTAATGGAACAAACAGAATTGGAAAGAAGATAAACTCCTCAAAGACAAGTTGTTGGAGATGAATAGATCAAGTACAAAAGAAAAGTAATCGTGAGGGTCAAAGGGGTAAGTTAAACCCAAATAATGAGTAAGTAGGCAGATAGCATCAAAAAGATGTCGTACGAGTAAGAAAATAACTAACTTGGAATAAGGAATTGTGAAATGACCACAAGTGAGTAAGAGTGGAGTAAGAAAAAGGAAAGATCTTGGGGAAAGGAAAGCACTGGAAATGAGGAATGACGTAAGAAAGGAAGAGTGTTAGCATGTTAGTAAGCTATCGGGAAACTCAAAGACTTGAAACTAGAGAGACCCGATAAAGAAGTTGGGAAAAGACGAGTAAGTAAGGAAACTAATATGGTTATAAAATATATGACGTTAACAAAAAAATGGACGATTGGATAATGATAATGATAGTCAAGAAATACCACCAGACAAAAAGAGGGACAATGTTATAACATCCCTGGAAGATAGAAAGATTGAGAATAACCATTATGGAAGTGCTTTAAAATGTTAAATGGTCAAAGACAAGTTCTAGAGAATGTCCTGCTGTGAGGGACATGTAAGCCCAATTGTCCTAGGGAAATATGACTCAGGTAAGGAAGAGTCCGTTAATTGAGTATGACAAGGTCAGGCATTAAATTTGGAACGAAGTTGTAGTAACCAATGAATGAGGAAAGGATCGGTGTATGATAAAAAGTTGATAACACCAACACCTGTGGAAGCATGTACGTGGTGCTTGAATGGACACTAAGCTAAGGAGGTCAACAATAAAGAGAATAATAGGATATAAGAATGATTGGGTATTTTGGAACTCCTAATCTTGAAATCTTAAGTAAAGAATCTTGGGATGGAGAAATTGTGCTTTAAGGAATGAAGGATGTGAATTTATGGATATGAAATTAAACATTCCAATGAGATATGTTTAACTAAAGTAAGCTCCATGGAATGAGAAAATGATGGAAAGGAAAAGAAAATATTAAGTGTATGTTATATAAGGGAGAGATGGAAATAACAGCAGGGGTTGTAAGTCGATAAACTACAAGTTGATATCAAGGGAAGTTCATTCCAGTACAAAAGGTGTGAAACAAGTTTAGGGGACAAAACACCTAAAAGGAGGGGAAAGTTGTAAATCCCACCCTTTGGAGTTGAGGAAAAATCGGGAAAGAACCGGTCAACCCGAGTGAGAAAAACTAAACTGGTACACAAACCTGATCATTAGAGAACCAGCAATTTGGGAAATTTACAACTTTTGACTGACCCAAAGAGTCATAAAAACCTTGGAAAGGGACTTTAGGACAATTTGGGAAAGAAAACCAGAAGAAATTTCAAATTGGAGAATTTAGGACACCATTGGATAGAGAATGAATTTAGATGAATTTAAAAATTTTTAATTTTGAAAAACTCAGTCGAATAGGGCCTGAACCAATCGGTTTAAGCGTTGATCCCGGTTCATACCAGTATGGTCCTGTCACGCCCCAATCTAGTTTGGTTGGATCCCTATGAACAACCCACCGCTCTCTCGATTCAAGAGTAGTTTCCTCCTTCTTTAAATTAAGATGAGCCAGGCATAATTTCAACCTTGTTCCTTGGAAAGACATATATCAAATAAAATGCAAGCTTAAGGAAAATTAAGCATACCTGACAAAGGATAAGGCTCGGTGTTATTCCTAGTCATTTTCTCTTTTCCTGAAAAAGGGATAGAAAAGAGGGGTAAGTTTCTACAACTCAGAGAATGGGTTTTCGAAAATTAACTTTTAGGAAAAAGATTTGTATTGAACTGTGCAAGACTCCTTATTTTCTTTCAAAAATACTTTCATTTCAAATCTCAGTTTTTACCACCATTTCTTATTAATCATGGTGAGTCATCATCCAACACACATCCTTCATCATAAAGGTCAATCACACAATCACAGGCCAATACGTCCACTGAACGCACTTGTGGCGTCGGAGCGATTTTAACAGCCACCTAGATAGAAGCACGTCCACTTCTACCATGAGAATGAGTGGATGTACGTGACATCAGACTTTCAATCCTAAAATCAATTCTCCGTATCTGTATAAGGACAGAGACCTCATCCCATCCCCACCCCGGTCTCATGCGCTTGGTGCTACTCCAAATTTTGCAAGGTCACCTAGTATGACAAACTGCCCTTATACTCACCAGGTCATCCAAGGCCCTTAGAACGCATCACTACCCTTCTTTGGCATCTTGATAGTCCCATAATAACAGTGCATGCACAATTAGTTTTTTCTTATCATGCCATGTAATATGTGGTGCCATTAGTCCAACAGCCCTGACCTTCAACTCAACCTACAGCTGTTTGTCTTGACTGGTACGAAGACCTGTAATGTCGCACTGCCACTAGTTGACTGAATATGTCGGTCTTGTCTTGATACCATAGCCAAATAATTCATTTATTAAAGTTTTATGGCACATATCTCATGTTTGTTTACGAGCTCCTGCTCGTGCCCACTAGACTATGGCCTACCGTTCTAGATTTTTAAAACCGAGCATAGTAGCCCTCCAAGTACCAAAACCGAGGCCCCGGCCTATAAGAGCTATTCGAGCTCTCATCAAGAAAGTCTCCCAAATCGTTTAAGTATTAGCACACAGTCAGAGGAGAGCACTTCTGAAAAAATATGTTTTCAACTGTCCATCATACCAATCGAGTATGAGGACATCACCACTCATAACCAATGAACAGTTTTTCCACTTCCTTCAAGAAAGTTTCATCATACCAAACGGGAATGATCTACTTACAACCGGTAATTAGTTTTTTCGTGTGATTTTCACATCACTTCTCTAAGTTGTAACATTTAAAATACCACAAAATAATGGGTTTTTCATTTCAAGGTACTTATCATCCCCAACCAGGTATGATATAAAATTTCACTCACCTGTTAATGCAGTGAATTCCCTCGACCGATTCTTTGTGTTCACGCGAGCCTGTCCTTGCTGACATTCCTAGTACTTCATAATCCTACACGATATGAACATCATTGTTCATTATTTCTAGGCCTAATAGCCTTCATTCATTCCAAATGAATGAGAAAACCAAACTTTCTATTTATTTGCAATTAGGTCCCTAAAATTATTTTTTTAACTTTAAGTCCCTAACACCGGTTTTCCTCAAATTGAGTCCCAAAACTTTTAAAATTTATCTTAGAACCTCAATTTATTCAAATTCACAAAAAGGGGTTTAATTACCCAAATTTTAAATTTGGTCCCCCAATTTTTCCAAAATTACCATTTTGCCCTTCCTTTACAAAAATGGTAAATTTCACCCCAAAAATCCTAAAATTCCTCAATTGGTCCTCTAACATTCTTTTCATGCCCAATTGACCCTCAATTTTATAAAATTACATCTTGGTCCTTGAATTTTCGAAAATCCCCAATTTTTTCCCCAATTTCAACTTACTAACACATCAGAATTTAATTTCATCAAATTGACCGATCGAACACTTCTAATTGTTGAAATAGAAGTTGAAATTGAGTTTTTACATGTTAATAAGATTCTCTAGCACTTTAAATCATAAGTTTTAATACCAGAACGAGCTCCAACGGAGCTTCACCGAAAATTAGACTATAGAGACGGGCACCATGGTCAGAGCTTTCTATCTAGGCAGGTAGTTCTCCTCCTGAGATTCTTCATTAGATCAAGAATGACATCAATTGATGTCGAATAGGATTAGAATTCTGTCATTGAAATTTGGTCTACTCTCTCTCTAACACTGATCAGAAATTGTAGAGGGGAGCTGAATTGGCTTACCTTTCATTCCTAATTCGGCCATGGGAGAGCTGAGGAAGTGTTGGGAGGGCTTGTTTTGGCCTGAGGAGGGCTCAAATTGGCCAATTTTAGCTCGTCCAAAAGTGGGTAGTTTTAGTCCACCGGAGCCGCTTCACTGTTCGATCATGTCAGCGCTTCTCCGATGACTCTCAAAATGAGTGGATGTCACCATCGTGTAGCTGACTTCTCCTTAGTTCTAAGAAACCCAACATCACCTTCTTTGGCTTAGAAATGACCCTATATAGATGCTCTAGTTTGAGCTTCACCGGAAAACTAAGCATCTGAGAGAGAATGAGCTTTTCAGGTGTGGAGAGTATGAATGGAGAGGGGCTCTTTATATAGGAAGCTCGGAGACTTCTTGATTGTCCTATTGGTGCATTAATGGTGGTCATTCATTGTTTGAAACTCCCTAGCTAGAGACGTTTCAGCTTCACCAGCACTGCTCAATTTTTTGGCGAGTGAATAGTTCTGTCATCTAAAGGAAGAAGATGACACTGTTCCGAACTAGATTTCAAAGCTTAAACCGCTGGTTCAGCCCCTCCCCCCCAATTTGACCGAATTTTTTAAATCTAAAAATTTCTAAATTATTTTTCTATCCAATGGTGGCCTTAAATCTCAAATTTGAATTCTTTAAGCCACCTAGTAAAATTAATTTAGAATATGGTTCAATAGTGGTTCAAACCGGTCCAAACCAGTTCAATCCGGTTCACCAGAACTGGTTTGGTTTTCATCTTCAATTCCTTCACAAGTCCATTTCCATGACTTTTGGGTCACTCAGGATTCATAAATTTCCCAGTTTACCCCTTTCTCTATCGGTTCCGGTTCATGAGTCGACTCGGTTCATAAACTGGTTATATCTAGTTCGGACACGGTTCACTTGAACTAGTGGATTTTTCTTCCCACTTCGTCCTAAGGTTCTTTTCCAAGATTTATGAACCATTTTGAGTAACATGGGAGTTGTAAATTCTCAATTTGCCAATTTCCTAATAATCGAGCTTATAGACCAATTCGGTTTTAAAATTTGAAATTGACTGGTTCTTTCCCCAGTTTTCTCATTATCAAAGGATGGCGTTTACATGTCCGGTTCGGAACAGTGTCGTCCTCTTTCTTCAGGTGATAGTATTGTTCACTCGCCGGAAAAATGAACAATGCTGGTGATGAAGAAATGTTTTCATTCAGTACGTTTCATGCCATCAATGATTGTCATTAAGGTGTCAAACGGACGGCCGGAGAGTCCCCGAGCTTTCTATATAAAGAGCCACTCTCCATTAATACTCCACACACTTGAAAACATCACTCTTTCTCAACTACACAATTTTTCAATGAAACTCAAACTAGAGCTCTGACTTGGGGGTTTTCTAAGTTAAAGAAGGTGTGGTCGGGTTCCTTAGACTCAAGGAAAAGTTAGCTACACAACGGTAGTCTCAATTTGCTTTGAGGATCATCGGAGAAGCGCCGACGTGATAGAATAGTGAAGAAGCTCCGGCGGACCGAAGCTGCCATGTCTCTGTCGAGCTAAAATCAGCTGATTTGGGCCCTCCTCATGCCAAACCAAGCTCTTCCAACCCTCACTCAGCCCTTATACGACCGAATTAGAGCAGAAAGGTAAGCCAATCTGGCTCCTCTCTATAAATTTCGATCGGTGTTAGAGAGAGAACCGGTGAAACTTTACTGACCGAATTCTCCCTCAATTCGACATTAATTGAGATGATTCTTGATTCTAGGAGAAACCTCACGATAAAAGCTATCTGCCCAGATCAAAAGCTCGGACCGTCGCACCTCCAATGGTAAGCTTTCGAAGCTTTCTCTCTTTAAGTCCAATTTTTCGGCAAATATCCGTTTGAGCTCACACAGGTGTCAATTCATGCGATTCAAAGTCCAATTGAATCATATGGATGTGTAGGAACTCAATTTTACCTTCAATTTCAATAATGAACCTCGATTGATCGGTCAATATGATGAAATCAAATTCGGCTAGGTTGAAAGGGGGGAATTGGGGATTTCAAAAATTCGAGGGACTAAAGTGTAATTTCCTAAAATTAAGGGTCAATTGGCCACGAAAAAGATGTTGGATGACCAATGGGTCAAAATTTTGAATTTTTAGTGGTCAAATTGCCATTTTTGCAAAGTAAAGGCAAAATGGTAATTTTTGAAAAGTTCGGAACCAAATTGAAAATTTGGGAAATTAGAACCCTTTTTAAAATTTTGGATAAATTGAGGACCTACAATGAATTTTTGAAAGTTTTGGGACTCAATTTGGGGAAAATTGGCATTAGGGACCTATAGTTAAGAAAAAGAACTTTAGGGACCTAAATGCAAATAATTAAAAGTTTGGCGATTTTATTCATTCGTAATGAATGGGGGCTATTAAGCCAAATGATAATGAATAAGGATGTTAATGTCATGTAGAAACATGAAGTACTGTGAACGCCAACAATGACAAGCTCGCGTGAAGGCGAAGAGCCGATTTAGAGGAATTCTATCACTACTAAACCCGCTAGTGGCTTCGGAGCGACTTTTCCTGCCACCTGGATAGAAGTACGACCGCTTCTACCTTGGGAATGAGTGGATGTATGCGACATCCGACCCACAATCCCGAAATCATTTCTTCGTGTCCGTGTGAGGAGAGAGACCTCATCTTGTCCCCACCCCGGTCTCATGCACTTGGTGCTACTCCAGATTTCTTACAGACACTTGGAACGATGAACTGCCCTTATAGCCACCAGGTCGTCCAGTGCCCTTAGGATACATCACTACCCCTCATGGGGGTCTTGATGATCCCGTACTCATAGTGCATGCACAAGCAATGTTTTCTCATATTGCCATGTAATTTGTGGTGCCACTGGTCCAACGGCCCCGACTCTCAACTCAACCCATAGTTGTTTCTCTTGACTGGTTCATCGACCTATCATGTCGTACTGCCACTAGTTAACTGAGCATGTCGGTCCTATCTTGGTACCATGGCCAAACAATTCACTTATTAAGTTTTATGGCACATATATCATGTTTTTTTATGAGCTCCTACTCGTGCCAATTGGCCTTGGGCCCACTGTACGAGATTTTCAAAATCGGGCATTTAGCCCCCAAGTTCCAAAATCGAGGCCCCCGACCTATCAGAGCTATTCGAGCTCTCGTCGAGAAGGTCTCCCAAATTGTTTAAGCATTGGCACATAGTCAGGGGAGAGCACTTCCAATAAAACATATGTTTTCTCTATCCATTATACCGCCTAGTATAAGGACAACTCCGTTCATAACCGATGAGCGGGTTTTCAACTTCATTCGAGAAAGTCTCATCATACCAACCAGGTATGATCTACTTACAACCGATAAGTAGTTTTTTCGCATGATTTTCACATCACTTCCTCTAAGTAGTGATGTTTAAAATATCACTAAATAGTGGGTTTTCATACCGAGGTACTTATCATTCCCAACCATGTATGATATAAAATTTTCATTCACAACCGGTAAGTGGTTATAAAATTTTAAGTTGTGCTATCATCCCAACCAGGTATGATGTTAGTAAACCCAATCACCCATTAATGTCGTGAATTCCACTAGACCGGTTCTTGGTATTCACGCGAGCTTGTCCTTGCTGGCGTTCCCGGTACTTCGTGTTTCTACACAATATGAACATCTTGGTTCATTATCCTTCGGCCTAATCGCCTTCATTCATTCCAAATGAATGAGAAAGTCAAACTTTCATTTATTTGCAATTAGGTCCCTAAAGTTATTTCTCTTTAACTTTAAGTCCCAAATGCCGGTTTTTCCTCAAATTGAGTGCCGAAACTTCTAAAATTTATCATAGGACCTCAATTTATTCCATTTCACTAAAAGGGAATTAATTTCTCAAATCTCCAATTTGGTCCTCCAACTTTTCCAAAATTACCATTTTGCCCTTCCTTTACAAAAATGGTTACTTTTGCCCCAAAAATTCTAAAATTTCTCAATTTGCCCTCCAACATCATTTTCATGCCCAATTGGCCCTCAATTTCATAAAATTTCATTTTGGTCCTTCAAATTTCGAAAATCCCCAAATTTCCCCCAATTTCAACTCTTCAATACTGTCGAATATGATTTCATCAAATTGATCGATCAAACACCTCTAATTGTTGAAATTGGAGTTGAAATTGAGTTCCTACATGTTCATACGATTCTAAGGAACTTTGAATCACAGATTTTAACGTCGGAATGAGCTCAAATGGAGCTTCGCTGAAAAACAGATTGTAGAAGAGAAAGCTTCGATTTCTCACCGGTGAGGGCACGACTGTCCAAGCTTTCGATCTGGGCAGATAGATCTCATCTTGAGGATAATCCTAGAATCAAGAATCGCATCAATTGATGTCGAATTGAGTTAAAATTTCATCATTGAAATTATGTCGGTTCTCTCTCCAGCACCGGTCGGAAATTGCACAGGGAAGCTGAATTGGCTTACCTTTCAATTCTAATTCGGTTGTGGGAGAAGTGTTGAGAGGGATTGGTTTGGTCTGAGGAGGGCTCGAAATGGCCGATTTCAGCTTCGCCGAAATAGGGCAACTTCGGTCCGTCGAAGCTGCTTCACTGTTCCATCATGTCGGCGCTTCTCCAGCGATTCTCGGATTGACTGGAGTTTGCTATTAGATAGCTGTCTTCTCCTCGGTTCTAAAGAGCTAGACCTCTCCTTCCGAGGTTAAGAAAATGTTTAAGTCGAAACTCTAGTTCGAGCTTCACCGGGAAATGGAGCAATAGAGAGAGAGAGAAGTGTTCAGGTGTGAGGAGAATGAATGGGGATGACCTCTTTATATAGGTATAAAATCGTGTATTAAATGGGAGAGATTTATTAATAGTATTAATATTGACATAAATTATTGATATTAATTCCAATAATTTAATTTAGGTATTAAATTATTTGTATTAATTGTAATAATTTAATTTAGGTATTAAATTATTGGTATTAATTACAATAATTAAATATATATTAATTTATGGCCATTTTTGATAAGGCTACGTTCGCATAAAAATTTTTTACCGAAATTTCGGGTTACACAAAAAATCTTACTTCCCATGAAGTCACCCATCCTCACACTACTCTCGAGCAAGCACACTTAACTTCAAAGTTCTTATGGGATCTTGTTCACCTGAACCAATTTGGTTTTTCTCTTTTATTTTATCTTAAGTTTCTATTCCAAGGTTTAATGAACCCTTTGGATCACCCGGAAGTTGTAAATTTCCAAATTATTTGTTCCCATATGATCAGGTTTGTAAACTGGCTCAGTTTTCTTACTCGGTTTGACTAGTTCTTTTCCCAGTTTTCCATAACTCAAAAGTGCAGGGTTTACAAATTCACTGAACTATCAGGTGAGTGGGAATTTTCACATCATACCCGGTTGGGATGATGAGTACCTTAGAATAAAAAACTACTACTAAGTGGAATTTTAACATCACACCAGGTTGGAGTGATGTGGAAACTACGAGAAAAAATTACTTACCAGTTGTAAGTAGATCATATCTGGTTGGTATGATGGACATACTGTAAGGAAGTGGAAAACCCGTTTACCGGTTGTAAGCGGAGATGTCATCACACCTGGTTGGTGTGATTGACGAATGAAAATATATTTTTATCAAAAGTGTTCTCCCCTCACTGTGTGCCACTACTTAAAGATTTTGGGAAACCTTCTTGACAGGAGCTCGAATAGCTCAGATAGGTCGGAGGCCTCAATTTTTGAACTTGGGGACTAAAATGCCCGATTTTAAAAATATCGTACAATGGGCCTAAGGCCAGTTGGGACGAACAAAAGCTCATAAACAAGCATGAAATTAAGCTATGAAAACTTTAATGAATAATGTATTTGGTCATGGTACCAAGACAGGACCGACATACTTGATGGACTGGCGGCAGTGCGGCAAGACAGGTCAATAGACCAATCGAGACAATCAGTTGCAGGTCAAGTTGAGGGTCGGGGCCATTGGACCAGTGGCACCAAAGATTAAATGGCTTATGAGGAGAACTCTTGTTTTGTGCATGCATTAAGGTTTGGGACCATTAAGACACCCAAGAGGGGTAGTGATATGTCCTAGGGGCTACTAGACAACATGGTGGAGATAAGGGTAGTTTGTCGTGCCAACAGTCAAGGAAGCTCAACATAGCTTCATGCGCATGAGATCGAGGTGGGGTCGAGATGACGTCTCTATCCCCATACGGACATGGAGATTCTTTTCAGGTTTGAGGATTGGATGTCACGTACATCCACTCATTCTCAGGGTAGAAGTGGACGAGCTTCTATCTAGGTGGCCGGTAAAGTTGCTCCAATGCCACAAGTGGGTGCAGTGGACGAGCTGCCCTGCGAATGTGTGATCCCTTCATGATGAAGTGCGTGTGTTGGTTACTAAACACACCATTTGTGGTAAATTATGAGTAATGGCTTTGAAAACTGAGATTTTGATGATGAAATATTTTAAAGAAAATTAGGAGTCTAGCACACTCCAATTCAAAAATATTTTATTGAAACTTTATTTATTTTTAAAATATCCATTCATTGTGTTGTAGAAACTCACCCATCCTTTTTATCCTTTTTTAGGAATAGAGAATTACTAGAGATAACACCAGGATTTACCCTCTGTCAGGTATACTTAATTTCTCTTAAACTTGCATTATTATTGATATATGTTATTCTAGGGAACAAGGTTGAGATTTCGCATGGCTCCTCTTGAATTAAAGAAGGGGAAAACCTCTCTTGAACCAAGGGAGCAGCGGGTTACTCATGGGTATTCAACCAAACTATGTTGGGGCGTGACACGCATGGTGAAGTGCACCCTGTAAGGCACTAGGTCAGCATCTAAAAGTGTTGTCCTATCAAAAGGTGACATGTGTCATTTGTCAATAGTCAACTAAGGAGATTCCACGTCATCGGGAATTGACCAATGAGAGGGTGACACATGGATAGTGCGCTAGTTCAACATCAATCTAGAATGATTGAGAAGGACCAACCAATTAGCGATTGACATGTGGTAAAGCTATGTTGGATGGCCACAACCAACTAGAAGAGAACATGTGACCACAATCATAGTGTGCCACATGGCAGCTCGCACGTGCGCGCTTATTACCATCTTCTACCTTTAGACTTTTGAATGAAAGAGGAGAGGAAAGGTTGCCTCAACTCCAGCGAGCCATAAATCTCTTCGACAAGGCCTTAAATCAAAGAGTTAATGGTCGATCAATGGAAAAACAAATAGAACATTCAATTTACGAGCTCCCTATATAAAGACTTCCCCTATATTCGTCCTCTCCACACCTCGAAAGCTTAGAGAACCCAAACTGCTCCAAATTCTTATCATCCCTAAACTAGAGCTGCGACATCGACATTTTTCTCCACCTCCAAACACAAACTCAGGTTCACTGGAATCCTGAGAAAGTCTTCTACCTGCCTACATACTCCTTTTAGCTCAAGGATCACTAGAGAGAAGTGCCAATGGAATCACACAATACTCGTGCTTTGATGCCCAAACTTTCACTGAATGAATCGAGCTTATTTCAGGCCACCTCTAGACTTCCTACGACCGCACCAACCATCATTTGACCCTCCAGGTTGAGTTGTGTTGTCCCTAAGTCCTAATGGTAATCCATTATCATTGCCCTTCATCGGAACAGTGAATTTACAAAACAAAATTCGTGAAATTTTACTGAATCAAATTCACATTGCTCATGCCATCAATTGAGGTGCAATTTGATCATGTAAGGATCTTCTCGATGAAAGCTAGTTTTCCATACTAAGAACTCCAACAACTATACCTTCACTGGTAATAAATTGAAATTTTCTCTCTAGAAAATTTTTTCGGTGAATCCTTATTTAAGCTTAATTCTAAGCCAAAATGGATGATTCAAATCTTGAAATACTCATAAAGAGGTAGAGAAGATGATTAGTAGCATGATATGAGGTCATTGATGAAGTTTAGTAGGTCAATTTGATGATTTAAAGATTCGGGGATCAAAATACAATTTTTGAAGAAATTGGGATTTTCAAAATTTTGAGGATTTTTATAGAATTATTGAGAATTAAGGACCAAATTGTGATTAAGGAGAGTTTAGAGATTCAATTGTAAATAAAAATAAATTTTCAAATTTATTTACAATTTAAAAAAATATATAGGGATTTATTTGTAAATTAATGAAATTTAGAGGTTTAATTATAAATAAGGTAAATTTGATAATTTAATTATAAATAAAGTAAATCTAGGAGAATAATGGTAAATAAAGTAAAATTAGGAGTTTATTTGTAAATAAAATTAACTTAGAAACTTATATGTAAATATATGGATGCATAGAGAGCTAAGTATAAATTTTAAGTTTTTAATTGTTCGTAATGATGTAGCTATGAAAGCCCTTACGTACGAGCACGATCCCAATTAGAGATTTCCGAAATCAATCTGGGACGAACAAGTCACGGACCTCGGGTGAGTGAAATTTTTGGCATCATGCTCGATTAGGTTGATGAACGTAACTATCTTAATACATGAAAACTAAAACTCTTTTTTCTAGAAATAATATCCTTTTACTGTGTAAAATTGCTTAAAACCAATTTTGGGAGATATTTCTAATGAAAGCATGAAGTATGAACCCTATAGATCGATTATGAGTTTTGAGGCTCTAGTGGGCCCAATGCCACATTTTTTTAAAAAGAGAAGTGGGTCTAATGCCTTATTTTAAAAACTTGTACAATGGGTATAAGGCCAATGAAAATGAGCACAATCCTATAAATAATTTTTGAATTATGAGCATGATATAAAGATATTATAAATTGATAATATGTGTGTAAACTACTAAGCTGAAGTCAGGTTGTAGCCTATTGGACCGGTGGTACAAATAGAAAAGTATTAAATAAAAAGACTATTGCTTGTATTTTATATTTGTACGGAGCCATGAGACGCTCGTTATGGAGTAGTGATGGCTTTAAGGGCTACTAGTCAGCAAAGATGAGACAAGGGAAAATACTACTTGTCTAGTATGTCTCAGGGCTCTCAGAGCCCCATGCGCAATAGACTTGGAGATAGAAAAAGGTATCATTTCTCTAATAGTAGACAAATTCATTTTAAAATTTTAGGGGTTGGGCAATTGTACTCACACATACTAATGGTTGAGCTTGTAGTCTCGCACCAATGTTATAGAGGTTGTAGTCTTTTACCAAGGTGGTTGGTAAAAGCGCTCCGTACTATAAGTGTGACGAATGAATTTATGTCCTGCGATTGTATGATCCCTTCTACGATGGAAAGGGTGTTTGATTGATATTATTCATTATATCATAAAATAAATTAAAATCTTAAAGAAACTCTAGAAATATGTTTTTTTAAATTATTCTTTACTTTAGAAAAACCTACTCACTCAATTGTCGAACTCACCCATTCCCTGAACCTTTCAGGAAAAATATGAAGAGAAACCTCTATGATGATATTCCTACCTAGTACGTTTTATGTTCTATTATTATTCCGGTATATTTTTATGGAAAAATAATTCTTTGAAAGAAATATTGAAATTTGTATGCTTTCTTCGTTTGACTCCTATCGAGACTGTAACGGTAGTTGCCTTCATAGTGCTGGGAGGAGTGGCAGGTTGTTAACAGGTTCGATCATCCAAACTGGGTCAAGGTGTAACACTCTCTATTGATTATGTGAAACTGCTTAAAACTAATTTTATGAGATATTTCTAATGAAAACATGAATCATGAATCATATAGAACCATGTATGAACCATGATGCTCTAGTGGGCCCAAGGCCACGGTTTTTTAAAGAGAAGTGGGTCCAAGGTCATATATTTTAAAAACTCATACAATGGACCAAATGTCAATGGGAACAAGCCTAGCCCCATCAACTATCTCTTATTTATGAGTCTAATAAAAAGATATCATAAATTATTTTTGTGTTTAAAACTATCAAGCCAGAGTCGGGTTATAACACATTTGGCTGGTGGTACAAAGAGAAATGTCTTAAATAAAAGACTCTTATTTGTGTTTGATATTTGTACGGGACTATGAGAGGCCTGGTATGGGGTATTGATGGTTCTGAGGGTTACTAGTTAGCAAGAATGGAACAATGGAAGCTATCACTAGTTTAGTATGTCTTGAAGCTTTTGGAGTCTCATGCCCAATAAACCTAGTGAAGGTGGAAGGTCTAATGGTCGAGGTTGTAACCTCGCACCGATGTGGTAAAGGTTGTAGACTGATCGGTAAAGGCATTACGGACCACAAGTAGGGCAATTAGGACGTCTGCTCTGCAAATGTTTGATCCATACCATGATGGTTAATGGTGTATGTGTTGTGTGAATCCAATATTGTTTAAACCATTTTTTTAAAACCATGCATAATTAAAAGTATTTTTATACTTGCTCACTAAGTTGTTAAACTCACTCTCTTTCTCCTAAACCCCATTTAAGAATCTTGGAAGTACTAAGAGAAGAAAATCTCAACCAACTCCTTATCAAACAAGGTATAAAGGAAATCTTATATTTTTATATACAGTAGTTTTTGTAAATTCTGTTTTGAAAAAGTTAATAGAATTATAATTTGAGCATTTCACATGGTCTTTCATGCTAGTTAATACTATTTTAGCAGAGAGAAGTGGCGAATTGTTCACAAGTGTTAACCAACCAAAGCAAGTCGGGGAGTGAAAAAAGAGATATAAATCATATTCAAAGTTTTGAGCAATATGAACTAATTTGTAATGTAGACTAATTGATGCTCAAATTGAAAATAAGAAAAAATTTGAGGATCTAATTGTAAAATTTTACAAATTTATGAACTACTATGTAAATTCTAAAAATTAAATGTTGATTTATAGAAATATAAATTTTAAGGAACAAATAGTAAATGATAAGAATTTTGGGGAATTATTTACAAATTTTTTATATTGAATGATTAAATTGTGATAATGAAAAAGTTAAAATAATTGTATATACATATAAATCATTGTATAAGTTTATCTTATGACCTCATTTTTGCATCTTAGCACTAAGAGGATAAAGTACTTAGGAATATTACAATCACATATCGATGTTACTGAGTTTGGTGACTTCTAGCGTTATTTAACTCAATCAAATTCCTAGTTTGGACTAATTTTGAGTAATTTTATGATATTGTGATAAATATGGTGTGTATTTTAAATAGGGTTTTAACATAAAAAATATTTGTTTAAAGATAAAAAGAAAGAAAAGAAAATTGTTATATTTTTCATATGGTATTTTATAAACATTTTATTACTATGGATGATGACCCATGATTGAGTATGTGTGGCTTTTAGTTAAAAAATACGTATACAATTTTTATTTGGGGTATGATAAAAATGTAAACCGCTTAGATTTAGTACTATGATATAATTATATATATGATACCCATTGGACGCCTAAATAAAATGTTGAATGAAATACTCCAACTTATATAGGAAAGGGAGTTTTCCAAAGTTACTATTAAGTTATATTATGAGCACAATACGCATCTTCTATATAGTTGGTTATAAGATCATGGTTAAAAGTTTCTAGAGCAAATAAAGCGATAGGGATGTATGCAAAAAAAATTACTTTTTTTATTATTTTCTAGTGATAATTTATAAAAAAATAAATAATTTATATTATTTTACGTGGATCCGCGAATTCATGAGTCGAGCCGTATTTAAATCGGCGTATACATATTATAAATTAATTTACGGTATATTAAATTAGTCGATCGCACAAATTGTACTAGTTTAATAGTATAGCTTTTTTATTAGAACTAATAGTTATTTTATTATTTAGTGCCAAAGTTAAAAACTTTTTTTTTCATATATTTTATAATTTTATCTATTTGATTCTTAATTTTGGTTATTTTATCAGTTAATGTTTTTTATTTTTTTCTATTTAAATTCTTAAATAGAATTATTTAATTATTCAAATTCATAAAATATTTCAAATTTTTTATTGAAGTAGATTTTTATTAGTTATTTGATTTTTTTTGTAAATAGAATTATTTTATCGACTTAATTATTATTAAAAATAAATAGTGTATAATATATATAGTTAGAAAATTAAATAAGATAAATTAATAATATAATAACTAATATCGTTTCATTTTCTATATTTTAACTGATATATTTTTATTTTTTATTATTATATTTAATATTATATATATCAAAATATTTTAAAAAGTGGATAAGAATATTAAATTATATTTTAATATTTAAATTACTCAATACTATATTAACTTTTTCAACATTTAATTTCACTTTTCAACTTATTTGCTCCCTCTGAATTTTAGAAAAAAAATAGTTTAATTCAAACATCCATGTAAATTTTTTTACTAGATATAATATACGAGACTTTTCTTATAGGTAGAAGCAAATCTTTAAATTGATAATTTTGTATATTATATTGTAAGAATATAAAAGTTTTAATCTAAATATTACTATTATCAATATATTACGTTACCAATACACTACATTATATATTACGATATTAACATACTACAGTTATAATAGGCACATAATTACAGTGTAAAGAGAGATAGAATTCCAATAGATTACACAAAATACTTCCCTCTCATATTTTAAGTAATGTATCATTCAATCTAAGAATAGGGATTGTATGAATATGAATAGTGGCAAAAGATGACCAAGAAACTTTTTTAAAAAATGGGAGAAATAATTTAAATGCCAACACCCGATGAAAGCATGTCATGGCTATGATTCAGATGGTAAGATATCATCCTAAGGATTCATGCTCTAAGGGGATTTTTTTTTTTTTTGAAGAATTTAAGCTTGGAAACTCGCTAGTGAAGAACACAATTGTATGTGGAAGAGTTTAGAATACTAACACTTCAATACCCCTTTGTATCATTAAGTTTAGCTAATAAGAGAAGTAATTTTTGCGCGGATGTTATTATTTTTTATTTGATAGTAACATAAGCTGTAAAAGAACATTTATGATGTAGTGGACTAGTTAAAAATTTAGATATTATGGAAGGTGGAATTCAATTCCATTGTGACAACGAGGGTTTCATCTACTTGTATAAGAACCAAGTGGGTCATGTCAAAGTGAAGCATATTAATTTCAGGTGTCATAAGATTAGATAGTTGAATGTGTTTAGTGATATATTGTTATAAGGCTCATAATACTAGCGAGAATGTAACTTGTATATTGACAAGTTACTACACAACAAACCTGGAAAACTTCAAATTGTTTTATATCCTAATGGGCTTAAAATACACCAAAATGGATATTTGTCGTGTATGGATTATGCGACCCACATGTGAATTAGAGGAGTCGAAGTGAGCAAAATGAAAGTGAAGCGGCATGTGTCATTTGCTTGAAATTTTTACCATTTGTGGGTTAGGAATAGTTAGTTGGGGTAGGGAGGAACGACCCCATCTTATGATACATATGCAAATATTTAAGTGTATCATGCACTATATATATTATACATATATCCATGATTATCTACTGCAAAAAAGTAGTTGGTTAGTATGCAATAACAATATTCAATAAATAAATCAGTGTATTAAGTGGGATACCCATGCACTAGATTTCACCACTCCCTCGTCTGCCTCAAACTTCAAGATAAATTGGACATAAGCTACACCAATAATATATTAGAAATTTTGGTGTACCCATTTTAGTGTTGAATCAACATTCCCACCTCTCTCACTTGTTGGAATTCCAAGAGAAGCTGGGGATAGTGCATCATCACCGATGCAACACATGGTAGAACAACATCAATACGCTGGAGGATAGAGCGACATTTTAAGGTACCTAAATGTTTAAAGGCCTACAACAAATGGGATGTACAAAGATTCGCTATAGAATGGTTAACTACCATAAATAAGAATTTTGAAATATTGGATTTATCAATTACGAGAATGGTGGATTTAAGCTATAGGATCATGGTAAGGAAAATATTAACCGTACTAATTCGGAAGAATTTGAAACAACACTCAACAAATATGTGTATATATATATATATATATATGGGTGGCCGTGATTAATGAGATTGGCAATAGCCACATTGTCAAATCTCACTATATCATCATATTCCCTAAATATTCTCCCAAATCTTCTTTTCAATTGTCCTCATCCCTAATTTTCATTACCTTGATTCATTATTTTCTTTTGTTTTTCATCACCTTCATTCATTATTTTCTTAATATGTCTAGTGAGGAGGGTGGAGAATTTAATCAATGTTAATAATTATAATATAAATAGATTAATGTGTATCTCTAATTGACTTAAATAATTAATTAAGTAATCTCATAATTATTCATTACATGCACAATTAAATTATTAAAAAACATATTGTATAATTAAATAAAAATATTAACACCATAAAAGATGTAAAATAAAATATCATACCAAATAAAAAATAATTAATTATATTATATATTAAAACCATATTATATATATAATAAAAATATATAATTAATAATTTTGTTGTATATACATGTAAAAATGTGATTAAACAATTTTATGATAAATTTTATAAGAAAAATGTATCATTGTTAAATCACAAAATAAAAATATTAACTTTATAATAGTGTTAATATACCAATATCATATAATAAAAAACAAAAATAATAATATTATAAATTAAGTTATTTTACAATCAGAAAATGAAGTAAGGTTAATTATATAATAACTTCTTCAAATTTCTCCCGCCCCTCCTCTCCAAACCTTCATAAAAAATGTTAATTATATAAAAAATGGAGTAAGGTTAATTATATCACAATCTTCATCAAAAAGTACACTTCTGTATTGTTAAAGTTAACACGTAGAGAATTCAAATGAAAATTGTGCAGTGAGTTTAACATGTGGTAATCACTTTGCACGGGTAAGATAGCAACTCTTTGGAGCAGTCTCAACTTCTTGTTTTCCTCCCCTCATATATTTGTCCATTAAAAAATACAACCAAAAGAAGACTAAATCTTTTCATTAGATCTGAATAATAATAGGCTAGTTTTGCACCAAATAGAGTTTGGTGAGACTACCAAAGTTCTCACAAAATTTTTATGGTCCAATCACTGGTAACCAGGACACCAGGCTTTCGGATGGTCAAAACAGCGGGTCCACTCCTTCCATGAAGCTGAAGAGGACCCAATTCAATCTCGAGCTTCAGATTCTCAGGCTCCACAAGGGCATTCTTGGGTCCAGCTGCCTGTCCCAGAATTATTATTCTCTCAATTGTACAATCTGAGTTGAACCTCAATTTACCAGAAAAGGAATTCCTCGCATCTGAGGATGTTAACTTTCCATCTTTGAACACGAACCGCCGATGGATATATGCACCTTGCTTGAAGTTGAAGCTCTTACCATCATCAATGTACAGCTCACCCTCTGCCACCTTGGAACTGTTTAGGGCTATCACCTGGATAGAAGGCATAAATAAATCCAAGTCGCGGTTTGCAAATGGGCACAGAAGCACCAAAAAAACAAACTTATGTACTGTTTAATGAAAACCTGTCAAGAGAGTGACTTTTTCTAAGCATACCAAAAATTCTGAATTGTTACAGAATTTTCAGTGATCATGGAAAATTTTCATTTTTCAAAACATGATTCAGATGCATCAACACAATAAGAAACAAACTAGATGGGATGATCTTAAGCAGTGGCATGGATAGACAGAGTGATATACTAAAGCAGGAGTAAGACAAAAGGTACTACCAAAAGCTATTGCTGGCAACTACAAACAAAAAATGAGCAGAAACAGATGCAGGAAATTCAGAACTGATACATGATTGCTAAGGTGCAGGAATTATGATTCATCAGAAACTGCATCTACTATCCAATCTAGTATATAAAGCAGCAACTCAATATATTGCCAAAATTAGGAGAATGATTCTGGCCTTCATATTTCATTGTTTGAAAATTTAGGCCATGCTATCTATGTTAAATTTCATATTTATTTTTTCTTTTAACAGAGATGTCTCGTACTTCCACTAGAAAACACCTTGAAAGCCTAATCCAGCAAACAATACTATAATTTAACTGGAAAGCTTTCCATTTTTTCTAGAACAATAAATACCGACATTGGATAATTTTATACCACTGAAAGTCCAGCTACTCTAAGAGACATTTCATGGAAAGTAAATGGCACACCAGGGTATAGGGATCATTGGTCATCTGTGTTGAGCTTCGACGGAACCTATCTCTCCTGGGAATGATAGTTCCAGCCCTCTGAAAGGCCGGAATGCTCTCTTCCAAAGCATCTAATTTATGGGTTGAGCCTCCAGTGTATGTAGCTCCAGTCCTGACATCGTACCAGGATTGCTCACCAGGCAAGTAGACTGACACATGTTTAGCTCGCTGCACAGTCAAGAATATACATTACTTACCACTGGTATATCCTAAAACTATATGAAGAATTAATAAACAAATAAATAAAAGGACCTCAGCAAAGATGCCTTGGACTAGAAGACTGTTCCCAACCATGAAGGCCTCATCTTTACTGAAAGTTTCTTCATCGGAGGGGAACTCCATCCACAGAGGGCGCAGAATTGGAGTACCACTCGTGTTTGCCTCTCTGAACAACGTATAAAAGTAGGGTAGCAACATGTATCGCACATGGATCGCTTCCCTCATGAGTTCTGTATTTCTCTCTCTACATGAAAGTCGAATTTGAGTAGCAATTAGGACACGAACCACAGCAGGCAACAAATTTAGAAAACATGTTGTAGTGACATCTAAAACTGCAGACATGAATCATATAATGAGGTAAAATCATATAAACCCTTTGCTAATCACTAACATTGCTTCTGCAGACTAATCCAATGTTTAAAAATACTCTTATTTGGTCTTTGGAATGTAGAAAAATATTTTCATTATTTTATTCTTATCTTGGATGTAAGAGTAAAATGTGTATGAATTCATTTAAAAGGCCTCTACTTTTCTTTAACATAAAAATGCATTTGATAAACAACAAATGAAGTACAGTTCAAAAGATGAGCTGCTATGAGAGCATGGACATTATCATTTTCCAAATGATCCACATGCAATAACACAGAAAAATGAGGCTATTATCCACAAATCTCTGAGATACTTCTTGAAGAGAAAAATGAAGAAAACAAAAAGGAAAAGGCAGAAATCTATGTGGAAATCTACCCAAAGAGCCAAGGTTCCCGTCTTTTGGTGTCGTGATGGGCATGTCCTCGGAAAAAAGGATAATAGGCACCAAGCTGATACCAGCGAACTAATAGCTCAGCCTCAGGATTTCCAAAAAACCCACCAACATCAGCACCTAAAAGATGATAAACAGATATCCATATAAGAAAATACTTCTACCAAAGAGGGATCCATAACAATTTCAGTTGTTGGATGCATCACTCTTACCAGAAAATGTCATTCCAGTCAGACCAAGTGTCAACAACATGGGAATGGAGACCCTAAGGTGATCCCAATCTGCAGAGTTATCTCCAGTCCAGACTGCTCCATACCTTTGACTCCCAGGGAAAAAGGCTCTTGAGAGAACAAAAGGCCGGTCCTTCTCATCTGCCCGTTTTATAAGGCCATCTGCTGTAGCCATGTGGAAATAGTATCCGTATGCATTGTGTAATTCACGATGCTCCACACCTCCAACATGTAAAGCATCCCTCGGCATTGACACCTGAATAATCCACCAGTAATATTCAGTTGCCACTGTGCCATCAGTAGTAAACTTCCTTCTGAATGTTACTTATCAAATCAGCTAAAATCCAAAGCTTTCATGGTATGAGAGAAGATTCTCAGGTGATTAATAGAATGCTTCTCATTCTTAGTATAGCTTGGACACATTACACTAGATAACCCCAAATCTTTAAAACTGACAGGTAGAAGTTGCAAACTGGTTAGTAATACATAAAGTGTAGCTGATGAAAGTGTTTAAGGATGTAGCCGAGGTGGAAAATATATTTAAGTTTTCAAAGACTAGAGAGATATTGCCCATATGATTAATATTGTCAGTAAAGTTTCTGTAATAATTCATGAAGCTTGGATTTGGAAAAACTTTCAGCAAAATTAAAGTTGCATCTCTGGTTTTTAGAAGCTGGACCTCAACATATTGCTTTATATCAAAGGTTATGATCACATCCACATTACACCTGTCAAAAAATAATAACAGCGTGACATGTAAACACATAAAAGCCACTTTTAACTGATCAGGTTTTTCTTGGGACTAATTGCCAAAAATGACCCAGACTTTGGTCGTATTTATGTTCATAGCATGAAGTTTATTTTTTAGCCAAAAAAACTATACTTTATCAGTTGGTACAGTTACAGTCTGACGTCTAATTTTCCATTATGTTTTCATGTGTTTCATTATAAAACTAACATGATTTTTTTTTACAATTTCTAAAAAGTAAAAAGGAAAGAATTTTGAAAAGAAAAGGAAAAAAGAAAACAAAATCAGACAATCAGAGGGATAGGATAGTCTTCAGCTTCTCCCTTCAAATTTATGTCAGAGGTGGCTCCCTAGCTGCTCCTCTTCCTCCAGAGACCTTGGTGGAGTCAGTAAGTTTCATATCTAAAGTCATACCTGTACTGACTATTCTATCAAGACTCAGTAATGGATTATATTGATGAGTGCCAATTGTTTCACAAGAGCACTTTGTAATCAGGCACTGATAATAACTATTCATGTGAATGCATACATAATTAGCATAAAAAGCACATATACTAAGGGGGAAAATAATAATTTAAAAAGTATACCTCTGGGCCATTGAACACAGAAGGCTCATTCATGTCATTCCAAATGTACAAAGAAGGGGTTGATCCCAGATAATTCAAGTAGGAGAACCTCTCTCCCCACCATGACCGGATCTCAGGACTGAGCATATCAATGTAAGAAGATGACCCAGGCCAGCACCAACCATCATAATCCTTCCCAGTCGCATCCTTGACATAGTAACCCAATTTGGTAGCATCTTCATGCAAAAAATATGAATCGTCCCTCTTTATGTGAGGGTCAACAATAGTCACCATGTGACGTCCCTTTGCCGCCAACTTCCTCTGCATCTCCTGAGGATTCGGGAAAAGTGCCTTGTCCCATGTGAAATATCTCTTCCCGTCAGTGTGCTCAATATCAAGCCATAAGACATCATAAGGGATATCATGCTCATCAAACTTGGCATCTACATTTTCTACATCCTCTTCGTCCCTATAGTTCCATCTACATTGGTGGTAAGCTGTGGCAAAGAGCTGAGGCATAGCAGGGGTACCAGTTACAGTTGTATACTGCCTCAGAACATCCTTGGGCCCAGGACCCACAAAGAAGAATGTGTCCACAATACCAGCCTCTGTCATCCAAAATGTATCAATCCGATTCCCTGAAGATGGGAATGAGATGCCCGAATCAGCATCCCACCCTGCACCAAGAACGTCTATCTGCATCTCTGCTGCATTCAACCAGAAGAAACCAGAAGTTCCTCTGGATTTTCCATGGGAAATCATGAAGGGAATCGACCCATAAATCCCAAAAGGCGAGTCGTGTATATACTCAAAAACGTCCAAATTGAACAGCCTATACGGTTCAGAGTGGTCGATCCCAGGCCCTCGAGTAGGCTTAAGGGCCAGGCTAGTTGCATGTTCAGGTATTCCGTAAACAAAATCTGATCCATAAAAGGAGACGTCAAAGCTAATAGACTGAGGACCATAGGGCCTCGTATCAGTGTGCCCTCTGAACTTCTCCTCCCAATCTTCCCCTTCTTTCTTCGTTCTCAACTGCTCAAAATCAAACAACCCATGAGAGTTCATAGACAATACCCTATTTCCACTGGACTTCTCACGGACGTAAATCTCGAGAGGATCGTGCCTAAGCACTGCCTCGTACCCATCACTCAAGTACACAACAGATGAGGGCTCCGAGTCTCCACCAATTTGTTCCTTCACTATCTTCTGCAACCACAACTTCTTGGCCTCGAATTCGGGAATGATCACCTCGGGGACTTCAAACCTCTTCTTGGGAGGGTCCAGAGTCTGATCCTCGTCGATCTTAAGCCTCAAAATGGCATCTTGATAGGCGGAGACGGTCAGAATCAAGGGCTTGACCGGATCTGTGTTTTCTAGATCGGTTGCCGGATCTTCTCGATTCTTGTCAATGAGCTTAGCGACGAGGTTACCATCAGAAATCAATACATCAGTGGCGATAAGAGAGCAGGCGCCGGGTTTCCGGGCCCGGGCGCGTCTGCAAAATGGGGTCTGATTGCAGTTCCTAAACTCGTCTTTCTTCCATGAACGGGCGGGTAGAGGAGACGAGATGAGGAGCGACGAGATGAGAATGATAAAGAAAGGAAGTCTCATGATAGTGATCGTATTGCAGGTTCAAGGAAGACGGATAATGCTCGGAAAGATTGGTGCGAAACCCTAGAGATGGGGATATAAAGGAAGGAAGAGCAGCAGCTCTGGAGGAGCTTTTTTTGCTCAATGGCAGGAGGTGCTCGTGGGGAGCTTGACCAGAAGATCCGCCATAGTGGATCTTTATTTCCGAGTGACAATTCAACATCCTGTATCACCAAAACGACCTTATACTCTCTACGCAAAACGTCGTTTCTGGTGCTTCTGAAATGAAAAACTCCAATTCATGCTTTTTTTATTTTAGCATTTTAATTGCACTAATCGATCTAATGGTTTCTCGACCCAAATACATTTGAAGGGATGTGATGTGATTTTGGTCATTTTAAATTTTGCATATTACATATATCGATGTGCATGTAAGTAAGATATATGCATACATCAATTAGTTACTACATTGATTATACAATAAAATAATTCAAAATTTATAATTATTTAGTGTTTTTTAAGTGGGTATGCTTTGTAATTAACTTAATTAAGGAGGGTTTAATTATTCTTTCATACCCATTTCTCCATTTACTCTGCGAGTAACTTTGTCCATCTTTTTAGGTTAAAATAAAAATGCCTAAAAGACCGCCTTTACGTGGACGTTGCTTTACCTTAAAAGCAAAATTACATATTTATCATTTATAGAGAATGAAGATATTGCCTCTCCATTATCATTTTGATAGTCAAGTTTCTGCATGTGCTCTTAATGCTACATGGCTTATGTCTCCTAGGCACCAATAATGCTTGGTAATGAAGTTTTTTTTTTATTGTTGAGCAAAAAATGAAACTTTTATTTGGTTAGTTTGATTTGTATCACTCAACTTCTTTATTTTTTTTATAATTTAATTAATTGTTTCATTTTTTAGGTTAGTTTATATAGAAATTATCTTTATTTCCATTAGATTATAAAAAAAAAATATTGTATAATTAGTGAGGTCGCTATGTAATTTTTGTTATTTATATTAGGGCACCTAAAATGTAAGGATTTCAAAATTAAGTGGAATAGTATAAAATATTAAAAGAAGTGATGTTAAATGGATGAAATAAAAATGAATTTTTCAAAAAATGTTGGAGCACCCTCACAAACAAAGAAATTATAGCTACCCTCTTCTATTTCTAAGGATTAGATTAATTCCTACTTTTAATTTCAATTTATAGTTGAAAGTTTTCAACAATTTCAATAAAATACTAAATAGTTGGGCTCACAACTTATATTACTATACATGGTAGGTAGTTGATTAAAAATGTAAGTATTACTTATATGAATTCGAAAGATTATATTCAAGTGGTAAGTAAATTATTAAAAGTGTAATTTATTTATAGGTAAGTGTTAGTATTGAGAATTTTGATAATCTTATATGGATAATATTATAAAATAATTATGAGTTTAAAAATTAATATTATTTTTATTAAAATCTTATTCAATAAAAGTTATCATTATATTATTATTATATCTCAACTATGGCAGTGTGTTATTCACTTAATAATATTTTCATTTCCGATAGGAAGTGTGATTTTTTTCGAGTTTCAATTAATATAAGAAAATTCACTATTATCATGGTTAGTGAGTGTTATGATCAAATTCTCAAATAAAGATATGACTCATATGTATATTGTTTAAACTTATACTTATGATAAATTATACTAATTCAAATTCATAAAAAGGTGTAACTCATAAAAGTGATTATTAATACAAAAATAATGATGAAATATTCTCTTATTTATAAGTGTCACCCTTTTTACTATTTATATAATTAACCCATTTTCTCCTTATTACTTTCAGTTGTTGTGATCACCCTATCCTTTATCATTATTCATGTATTAAAGATCACATCATGTTCGTTATTTCTATCCACCATGTAAATGATATAGCAAATGTTATAAATATATGAAAGTCAAGAAAATGAGTTGTTATCTAACTAATCCTTCAAGTCATTCAATTCAATATCATAATGACTTCATAAGGCATATATAAGAAAACCTTCAAAAGAAATCTCGTTTCCACCCCCTTGAAATTTCCTCGAGTTGAAATTTATTATATCTTAAAATTCATGTATTATTTCTCACTTTCTAAAATCATCAAGCCTACCTCATTTTCAAACTATTGATCTTTAGCCCATTTTTCTAACCATGGGGCCTTAGGTTCATTTTCTAAACATAGAGTATTAACTTATTTTTTGAAATGTTGAGCCTTAAACTCATTTTTTTAAATATAGGACATTAGCCAACTTTTCAAAATGTTGGGTCTTAAGCACATTTTTGAAATGTTTCGAAAGTTTGTTCGCTTTACAAAAATATGGATTGTAAGCCCATTTTCTAAACATAAAACCTTAACTCACTTTTTAAAATGTTGGCCTTTATCCATTTTTAAACATAGGGTCTTAGCCCACTTTTCAAAATGATGGGCATTAAATTCATTTTCTAAAAATAGTACCTTAAATCATTTTACAAAACCACAACTTTAAGCTAGTTTTCTAACATAGGACCTTAGCCCACTTTTTAAAATGTTAAGCCTTAAGTCAATTTTCTAAACATAGGGCATTATCCCAATTTTCAAAAACAAAGGCATTAAGCTCATTTTTTAAATATAGAGTTTTAATGAACTTTTCAAAATGATGGACTTTAAACCTGTTTTATAAACATAGGGCCTTAAACCACTTTTTAGAATATTGGGTGTTAAGCCCATTTTCTAAACATAGGGTGTCACACCTCGACCATGTTTGATCGGATCCTTGTGAATAATCCACCGCCATTTTTTGTAGTAGAATAGTATTCCCACCAAGCTGGACTAGGAAAGGTAAATACGTACAAAACACCTATGTTTTCCATAACAAAGTAAATAAAAACAATTAAGTAAAGTTACCTCTTTAGGCCAACTCCTAGCCTGCTTCTCCGACTTCCCTCTCTTTAGTGTACGAGCTTCCCTAAAAGAGGATAAGGGAGGGGGGAGAGGATTAGGACAACATAACTTCAAGGTTTAGTAAATAGTTAAATAGTATTTTTCTCTTATTGTGGAAAATCACTTGAAAAGCAAGTCACCACTTATCTTATATTTAGAAAAATGATTCTCGTTGTTTCTTGGCTTATCTATTAAGCTTAGGTTTGGTACCTTTCTAGTGGGAGGTATTTAATTTGTGAACCTACCAATGTTTGTTTCATACCTTAAACAAACACACACCCTTTATCCATAAATGGAACAAATGATTGCAGAACAAATACTAAGAGGCTAAATGAACTCAGTCTATTCCACTAGTGGCCTGGAGCACATTTACCGTCCACTCCATTGAGAAGCTACAACCTTCACTGCACGTGAGCCCCATAGCCCATCCCACATACATATCAAATACTTCAATCCCTAGGTACTTTAGGGGTGAGATCTTGTCCCTCCACCCCCTTGATCTCAATGCGTGTGAAGCTCTTTGAGCTTCAAGACATACTGTAACAGTGTTATTTTACCCTTATAATACCCTTATTATCCAGTAGCCCTTAGAACCAACACTACCCCATGTTGGATGCCTCTTTGGTTCCATGCAATTTCAATCACATACAAAGAGTTTTGATTAAAGACTTTATCTTTGCGCTATCGGCCCCTCAAGCTACAACTTGGCTTTGGCACAGTAGCTTCATAAGCATTACCTAATTTGATATTTTCTTATACGCTCTTAATTCAAGCTTATTTACGGGGCGGAGTCCATCGGCCTTGGGCCCACTTTATTTTTTTGAAAATGTTGCATTGGGCTCACTTGTACCATACTAGATCTTAGTCCATTATTGTCAATCATGAGTCTCACCCATATCCGTATCGACGACCGAACTAGATCGTAACCCCTAAGGTGTATCCATACACTAATCATGGGGTATCCTACTATCATGATTTATGCTATCATCAAAAGTATAACCCCAAATTGTTTAAGCTGATTCACATAGTTAGGGGGTTATATTTATGAAAAATGGGTTTTCAAAATGAAGCATGATCTTTCAAAAAGCTCCAATCGGTCCCGATGTCCGAAATCCCACTCACTCAATAATAGTGACGTGTTTGTCCCGACAGGATCCCGATCTACTGCACGATTACTCGGACAATCAATTCCTACATGGTTTAGGTATTCCCAACAGGAAAATTGGTATAAAATACCTTATACTTTCATGTATTTGCACATAGGTCCTTACATTCTTCCTTAATTACAATCAAGTCCCTAAAGTTTATAACTTTGCATTTAGGTCCCTAATATTCATTTTATCTTTAATTAGGTCCCTAAGGTTTCCAATACCTCTCTTAGATCCCGAATGTCCTCTTATTTCTATTAAAATCCTCAATTTTCTCTTAATTGCAATTCGACCCCAAAATTTCAAAAAATCCCAAATCACCCAAATTTTTCCAAAAATTACACTTTGACCCTTGAATTCTCATTTCATCAAAATGGTTGCTTAAACTTAGTTATTTGCCCCCTATCATGCTGATAATCATTTTCCCTATCTTTCTATGAGTTCCCTACCCTTTAAACGACATCAATTGACCTAAATTTAAGCTTAAATGGAGCTTCGCTGAAAAAACTTTCTAGAGAGAGAAAGCTTGGTTTTTACCGGCAAGGGGGTGACGGTCGAAGCTCTTGATAGGGGTAGCTAGTGCTCATCGAGGGGATCTTCCTAGGATCAAAATGGAAGTCAATTAACAACCGGAGCAAAGTCAATTTGATTAGAGAAATTTCGTGCTCCAATTTTTGCAATCTTACCATTCCGACGAAACTGGGTGGAATTGGCTTACCTTCTCGGTCAAGGAGGGCTGAGGGAGATTTGGTCGAGCTATAGAAGGTTAGAGGTGACCGGAATTCGACTTGGGCAATTTGGCTCTTTCATGACCGTCGGAGCATCAACGCTGTTCTTTCCTCCATTCCTTTGTTATGGGTAGTCCACGCCTTTCCTATGTGTCACTGCGTCCTCGATTACTATCTTTCTACTTACCTATTCGTTGGGTTTAACTTACTCCTTAGGTTCTCCTAATATGCTTCCCTTGGTTCTTTCACATCAGCATGCTCTTCATTTCCTCATCCTTCGTCACTTGGTCCATTACTTCTTAGTCAGGACAAGTATACCTACTCAAGGTTTCCTTTCTTGGGAGAAGCCTTCCCCTTCTTTCCCAAAATTCCTTTTTATTTGCCCTTGAGGGCATCAAACCTTAAATTCACCTCCCTGACATCTTTAGATGTCATCCTTCTTGTTTCCCTTTCTTTGGAGATTGGGTGGATATGCCCTTAAAAATTTTCTTTTACTTGTATCTCATCACAAGGTTATTATTTATAGGAAATGAAACTTTTATTGATTATAATGATAATGAATTAAAGGGTTTTGGCTATATTTGTCTGGGGGAGCTATGGTAAGTACTATGATCATTACGTGCTTCCTCTTGGGTGAGGTTGTATACTCTGGTTGGTACCCTCATCGTAGTGGCCATGTCTTGTTCTCCATCTAGTATCCTTGGGTTCCCTTGAGGTAGTTGATGGATACTTCGTCGTGTATTACCTTGAAGGGCTGGACAACTCTTTGCAAAGTGTTCGAGCTGTCTGCATTTGAAGCATGCTCGACACAACCCTTCATGGTTTTTTCGACACCTAGGGCAATAGGGGTTTTTCCTATGTGGGGCTATACTTGTCTCCCTTTGGGCATGGTAACCGTCATTTTTCCTAAAGGGCCCCATTCTTGTCCTTCAACTTTGCCCACTAGGCTCCCTTTGACTTCTCTGGCTATTCTATCCTCCTTCTTCCTTCCGATCGGCTTGCTCTATCTGGTGATGTCTTATCTCTACCAGACACTCACACTCATGGGCTATATTGATGATGGCAGCCAAATTCGTGAGGCGTCCTAGTACTCCCATCCAGTCTCGTATGTCCATGTTGAGATCGTCCATGAACCATTGGCAGATATCTGCTGGTTCAACTAAATCTGGAGCAAAAGGTCATTATGTGAACAATGTTGTCATCTGAAGGAAGAAGACAACACTTTTTTGAACTGGACTGGTCCGAACCGGGTTTTGCTTAAACCGGTCGGTTTGGACCCAATTTAGAAACATGTTCAATAGTGGTTCAATCCGGTTCACCTGAACCGGTTTGGTTTCCTCTTCTTATTTATCCCAAAGTCCTTTTCCAAGGTTTTATGACTCTTTGGGTCACTCGAGAGTTGTAAATTTCCCAATTTGCCCATTCTCCAACGGTTGGGGTTCATGAACCAGTTTGATTTTCTCACTTGGGTTGACCGGTTCTTTCCTCGATTTCTTTATCTTTAAGGAACGAGTTTTACATATGATCTCTTTATATAGGAAGCTTGGAAAATGACAGCGCTACCAGCCAGCATCGGATTGGGCCCTAACCTCTCCCCCCGGTGGTTAGATCGCAGTGGTGTTCGGGTCGTAGGAGATTGAAGAGTCTGCCAACCCCTCTCTCTACCAGAAAGTCCAAGGTTGAAGATGACATTGTGTGTGCGCGTGCGAACTTCACATGTGTGCTCTACCATATGGTACACTGTAATTGGCTACCTTCGCTAATGCGATTTCCTACTCAGCGTCCAAATCAGCCTTTGACTCGTTGATCAGACACATGGCAGCTTCCCATTAGTCGCTCATTCTAACATGTCTACTGATCATATTCGGTTAGTTAATTGACCGTGACATGTGGCATCCTTTAATTGGCTGATGTAAATATGTCAGATTTCACTCATGACACATAATGCCACTACTACGTGTCAACCTCTAATTGGTTGAGACCAACTAATGTGGCTCTACCATGTGTCAACTTCTGATTGGTCGTCCATTTTTCTGACATCTTAGACGGCTGCTAACGTGAGACCTTTGCCATGTGTTAGCTCCTCATTGGCCAGCTTAGCTAACGGGGCTTCTCCGCCGTTGACTATTGACTTCAAACACGTGCCGCTCTTCTAGTGGTCGGTCATCACTGATGTGGATTCTCCTCTTTTGACCGTTGATCGAGGACACGTGTCACGCCCTGATCGTTCCACGCTTCCAAGCGCTGACTAAGCAGCTAATTGGGTGTACTTCGCCATGTGTCGCACGCCGGTTAGTCATGCTTGCTGACTGAGCGCTAACCTAACAACAGTTTGTTGACCAGCTGGACTGTTGACCGGTTCGGTCATACCGGGTTTGTTGACCCAAAATAAAAAATTAGGCGGTTCAAGCTCGATTCGACTGATTTTCAAAAATTTAGAAATTTCTAAATTTGTCTAAATTCATTTTCTATCTAATGGTGGCATCAAGTTTCCAAATTGATGTCTTTAAGCCACCTAGAAAAATGAATCTTTGAATCAGTTCTCCACGGTTTAACTTGGTTTGGGTCCAGTACGTTGTGAACCGGTTCGGTTCTCTCATCCAATTTACTTCATGGTTCTTTTCCATGGTTTTTGGATCTTTATTGGGTACTTGGGGTTCTTCAATTTCCCGTGTTTGCTTCAATTTACGAGTTCCACTTCGTTTTACCCTCGGTTCTCACTCGAAATTTTTTGGTTCCTGAGTCCGACTTTCTTATTTTTGAAAATGGGGTTTATAACTTCTCCCCTCCTTTTTAGAAGTTTTCTCCTCAAAACTTTCTATACATTGAATAAACGAGGATATTTTTCTTTCATTACAGACTTGGTCTCCCAACTTTCCTATTCCATTTGATTGCTTCTCGAGAGGACTTTTATCATTGGAATCTTCTTGTTCCCCAGGTTCCTTTCTCATCTGTCAAGGATTTGGATAGCTCCATGTAAACCCCGTCCTTTGATAATGAGGAAATCAGGAAAGAACTGGTCAATTTCAAATATTAAAACCAAATTGGTCTACAAGCTCGATTATTAGGAAACAGACAAATGGAGAATTTACAACTCCCATGTGACTCAAAATGCTTTATAAACATTGGAAAAGAACCTTAGGACAAATGGGGAAGAAAAACTAGATCGGTTCAAGTGAATCGGGTCCGAACCGGATTGAACCGGTTTATGAACCGAATTGACTCATGAACCGGAATCGATAGAGAGAGGTAGACCGGGAAATTTATGGATCCCAAGTAACCCAAAGAGTCCTAAAAGTCATGGAAATGGACTTGAGAAGGAATTGGAGATGAAAACCAAACCGGTTCATGTGAACCGGATCCGAACCGGTTTGGATTAGTTTAAACTACTATTGAATTGGATTTTAAATTAATTTTTCTAGGTGGCTTAAAGAATTCAAATTTGAGATTTGAAGCCACTATTGGATATAAAATGAATTTAAAAATTTTTAGATTAGAAAAACTCGGTCGAATGAGGGGTGAACAGGCCGGTTTAAGCTTTAAACCCGGTTCGGAACAGTGTCGTCTTCTTCCTTCAGATGACAGCACTATTAACTCATCAGAAAATTGAAACAGCACCGGCAAAGAAGAATCATCTTCGTTCAATATATTTTTCGGCCATCAATTCCTACCATAAAGGTGCCAAACGGATTGTCGATGAGTCCCTGAGCTCCCTATATAAAGAGCCCCCCTCAATTCATCCTCTCCACACCTGAAAAGCTCACTTTCAGTTTGTCAAGCCCAGACCCGGTTTGGTCGGACCCCCGTGAATAACCCGCCACTCTCCCGATTTATTAAAGGGTTTCCCCTTATCCTAAACCATAAAGAGTAAGGCGTCCTTTAAACCTGCACCTTTTTCCTGGAATAACAAAATCAAAATTGCATAACATTTTAAATTCATCATACCTATCTCACAGGCATCTTAGTTGATGGTCTTTAAGGGTAAGCTTTCCAAAATCTCCTGAAAGGGATATAAGGGAGGGGGTGAGTATGACTACTCAGTGAATGGGTTTTCAAAAGTTTGACTTTTAAGAAAACAATTATTATTGGAGTGTGTCAAACTCTTTTCTTTCAAAAATCCCTTTTATTAAAAAATCTCAATTTTTCCACCATTTCCATTTTTATCCATGGTGTGTAATCACCTAACACACATCCTTCATCATGAAGGTTACACACATTCGCAGGTCGGCATGATGACTGAACCCACTAGTGGCTTTGGAGCGACTTTACTGGCCATCCAGATAGAAGCACGACCACTTCTACCATAAGATCGAGTGGATGTACGCAACATCCGACCCTCAATCCCAAATTCGGTTCTTCTTGTCCGTATGAGGATAGAGACCTCATCTTGTCCTCACCCCAGTCTCATGCGATTGGTGCTACTCCAAAATTCGCACAGACACTTGGAATGACGAACTGCCCTTATAGCCACCAGGTTGTCCAGTGCCCTTAGGACGCATCACTACCCCTCATGGGCATCTTGATGATACCGTACTCATAGTGTATGCACAAACAATGTTTTCTCATATTGCAATGTAATCTGTGGTGCCACTGGTCCAATGGCCCCGACTCTCAACTCAACCCGCAGTTGTTTGTCTTAACTGGTCTGTCGACCTGTCATGTCACACTGCCGCTTGTTGATTGAGCAAGTCGGTCCTACCTTGGTACCATGGCCAAACAATTCACTTATTAAGTTTTATGGCACATATATCATGTTTCTTTACGAGAACCTGCTTGTGCCAACTGGCCTTGGGCCTACTGTACGACATTTTTCAAAATCGGGCGTATTAGCCCTCAAGTTCCAAAACCGAGGCCCTCGGCCTATAAGAGCTATTCTAGCTCCCGTCAAGAAGGTCTCCCAAATAGTTTAATAATTAGCACACAGTCAGGGGAGAACACTTTCGACAAAAATTGGTTTTCACTGTCTATTATACCGACCGATATAAGGACATCTCCGTTCATAACCAATGAATGGGTTTTCAACTTCCCTCGAGGAAGTAGGTCATACCAGTTACCACTAAACAGTGGGTTTTTATGCCGAGGTACTTATCATCCCCAACCGGGTATGATATATAAATCTCACTCACAACCGGTAAGTGGTTTTTATCTTTAAGTTGTGCTCATCATCCCAACCGGGTATGATGTTAGTAAACCCAGTCACCCGTCAATGTCGTGAATTCCACTATACCGGTTCTTTGTATTCACACGAGCTTGTCCTTACTGGTGTTCCCGGTACTTCATGTTCCTACAAGATATGAACATCCTTGTTCATTATTACTTAGCTTAACAACCTTCATTCATTTCAAATGAATGAGAAAACCCAAACTTTTTAGTTATTTGCAATTAGGTCCCCTAAAGTTATTTCTCTTTAACTTTAAGTCCCTAATGCTGGGTTTTCCTCAAATTGAGTCCCGAAACTTTTAAAATTTATCTTGGGATCTCAATTTATTCAATTTCATAAAAAGGGGTTTAATTTCCCAAATTTCCAATTTGTTCCCCCCAACTTTTCCAGAATTACAATTTTGCCATTCCTTTATAAAAATGGTAAGTTTCACCCCAAAAATTCTAAAATTCCTAAATTGGCCCTCTAATATTTTTATCATGCCCAATTGACCCTCAATTTTAGGAAATTGCATTTCGGTCCCTCGAATTTTTGAAAATTCCCAATTCCAATTCTTAAACACAGTCGAATTTGATTTTATCAAATTGACTGATCAAACACCTCTAATTGTTGAAATTGAAGTTGAAATTGAGTTTCTCCAAGTTCATATTATCACGCCCTGACCCGGTTTGGTCGGATCCCCGTAATCAACCCGCCACTCTCCCGATTTATTAAAGGGTTTCCCCTTATTATAGACCATCAAGAGTAAGGCGTCCATTAAACCTGCACCTTTTCCAAGAATAACAGAAATAAAACTGCATAATAATTTAGATTTATCATACCTGTATCACATGCGTCTTAGTCAATGGTCTTTAAGGGTAGGCTTTCCGAAATCTCTTGAAAGGGGTATAAGGGAGGGGGTGAGTACAACTACTCAGTGAATGAAATTCAAATCTTTTGACTTTCAAGAAAAACATTTATATGGAGTGTGCCAGACTCCTTTCTTTTCAATAATCCCTTCACTTAAAAATTCAGGTTTTTCCATTATTTCTTAGTTACCGGTGTGTCATCACCCAACAGACGTCCTTCATCATGAAGGTTACACACATTCGCAAGTCAGTATTACTACTGAACCCGCTAGTGGCTTCGGAGCGACCTTTCCTGCCACCCGGATAGAAGTACAATCACTTCTACCCTGGGAATGAGTGGATGTACGCAACATCCGACCCACAATCCCAAAATCACTTCTTTGTGTCCGTATGAGGACAGAGACCTCATCCTGTCCCCACCCCGGTCTCATGCACTTGGTGCTACTCCAAATTTTGCATAGACACCTGGAACGACGATCTGCCCTTATAGCCACCAGGTCGTCCAGGGCCCTTAGGACACATCACTACCCCTCATGGGTGTCTTGATGATCCCGTACTCATGGTGCATGCACAAACAATATTTTCTCATATTTCCATGTAATCTGTGGTGCCACTGGTACAATGGCCCCGACTCTCAAACCAACTCGCAGTTGTTTGTCTTGACTGATCCATCGATCTGTCATGTCGCACTACCGCTAGTTGACTAAGCATGTTGGTCCTATCTTGGTACCATAGCCAAACAACTCACTTATAAAGTTTTAGGGCACATATATCATGTTTGTTTACAAGCTCCTGCTCATGCCAATTGGCCTTGGGCCCACTGTACGAGGTTTTCAAAATCGGGCATTTAGCCCCCAAGTTACAAAAATGAGGCCCCTGGCCTATAAGAGCTATTCGAGTTGCCTTTAAGAAGGTCTCCCAAATAGTTTAATCATTGGTACACAGTCAGGAGAGAACACTTTCGACAAAATAGGTTTTCACTATCCATTACACCAACCGGTATAAGGACATCTCCGTTCATAACTGATGAATAGGTTTTCAACTTCCTTCGAGGAAGTCTCATCATACCAACCAGGTATAATCTACTTACAACCGGTAAGTAGTTTTTCTGAATAATTTTCATATCACTTTCTCTAAGTGGTGATGATTAAAATACCACTAAAAGTGGGGTTTTATACCGACGCACTTATCATTCCCAACCGGGTATGATATATAATCCCCACTCACAACCGATAAGTGGTTTTAAAATTTTAAGTTGTGCTCATCATCCCAACCGAGTATTATGTTAGTAAACCCACTCACCCGTTAATGCAGTGAATTCCACTAGACCAGTTCTTTGTATTCATGCGGGCTCATCCATGCTGACATTTCCGGTACTTCATTTTCCTACACGATATGAATATTCTTTTTCACTATTACTCGACTTAACAACCTTCATTCATTTCTAATAAATGAGAAAATCCAAACTTTTTAGTTATTTGTAATTAGGTCCCTAAAGTTATTTCTCTTTAACTTTAAGTCCCCAAATACCGATTTTTTCTCAAATTGAGTCCCAAAACTTTTAAAATTTATCTTGGGATCTCAATTTATTCAATTTCACAAAAAGGGGTTTAATTTCCCAAATTTCCAATTTGGTCCCCCAACTTTTCCAAAATTACCATTTTGCCCTCAATTGATCCTCCAACATTATTTTGATACCCAATTGACACTCAATTTCATAAAATTGCATTTTGTTCCTTTGAATTTTGAAAATCCCCAATTTTCCCCCAATTCAAACTTCTTAACACAGTCAATTTGATTTCATCAAATTGACCCATCAAACATTTCCAATTGTTGAAATTGAAGTTGAAATTGAGTTTCTACATGTTCATACGATTCTTTAGCAATGTAAATCGCAAGTTTTAACACCGGGACGAGCTCAAATGGAACTTCGCTGGAAAATGAACTATAGAGAGAGAAAGCTTCGATTACTCACTGGTGGAGGCACGACGGTCCTGAGGTTCATCTTAGAATCAGGAATCACATCAATTGATGCTGAATTGGATTAGAATTTTGTCATTGAAATTTGGTCGATTCTCTCTCTAACACCGATCAAAAATTGTAAAGGGGAGACGAATTGGCTTACCTTTCGATCCTAATTCGGCCGTGAAAGGGCTGAGGAAGTGTAGGGAAGGCTTAGTTTGGCCTGAGGAGTGCTAAAAATGGCCGATTTCCACTTGGCTGAAATAGGGCAGCTTCGGTCCACCGGAGCTGCTTCACTGTTCCATCATGTCGGCACTTCTCTAGCGATTCTCGGATTGACTGGAGTTTGCTATCAGATAGTTGTCTTCTCCCCGGTTCTAAAGAGCCCAACCTTTGTTCAAGTCGAAGCTCTAGTTCGAGCTTCACCGGGAAATGGAGCAGTAGAGAGAGAGAGAGAGATAAGTGTTTAGGTATGAGGAGAATGAATGGGGATGACCTCTTTATATAGGTGTAAAAATCATGTATTAAATAGGAGAGATTTATTACTAATATTAATATTGTCATAAATTATTAGTATTAATTTCAATAATTTAATTTAGGTATTAAATTATTAGTATTAATTAGAATAGTAAAATATATATCAATTTATGGCTATTTATGATAAGGCGTACGTTCTCATAAAAATTTTTGACCCAAATTTCGGGTTACAAAAAAAAATCATACTTTCGAGGAGGTCACCCATTCTCACACTACTCTCGAGCAAGCACGCTTAACTTCAGAGTTATGAATTCTCGTTGACTTGAACCAATTTGGTTGTTCTCTTCTAAGTTGTCTTAAGTTTCTTTTCAAAGGTTTAATGAACCCTTTGGATCACCCGAAAGTTGTAATTTCCAATTTGCTTGTTCCCAAATGATTGGGTTTGTAAACCAGCTCGGTTTTCTTACTCGGTTTGACCAGTTTTTTTTCCTGGTTTTCCTTAACTCAAAAGTGCGGGGCTTACAACTCTCCCCTCCTTTTAGGAGTTTTGTCCCCAAAACTTAATTAGTAACCTTGCATGAGGAACCATTTCCTTTGATGTCCATTTTTTGTTCACTTAACATGCAAACTCTTCGCTTGTTCTTTCAATTAGCCCTTTTTACCTCCTTCACTTAAGGGATTTCTTTTCCTTTATATTATTTACTCCCTCCATGGAGTTTGTCATAACTAGACATACCCTACTTTAGGGTATGTTCTTAGATTTTATCTCTTTCTTTGCTTTAGAGTAACATTCTTCCCCTCGAGGTTCTATACTCAAGATTGAAAATTCCAAGATAACTAACCATTTCCATGTCTAGTTAACCGCTTGGTCATTGAAACTCTTAGCTCGACATCCTTTAGAGCACTATGTACATATTTTCATGGATTTCTTTATCATTACTTTTTCATCCCATTTTGACTCTTCCTTCATTTGTTGCTCATTACAAATTAGTCCAAATTATGTTTGACTTTGTCATGCTTACGAACTGACTCTTCCTTATTTTGAGTCTTATTCTCCTCGGGTTGTTGGGCTTACATGCCCTTGTAGCATGGCATTTTCTAGGACCTATCTCTGTCCATTTAATTTCTAGAACATCTTCTAGAGTGTCTCTCTTAACTTTTAGACCTTTCAGGGATCATATAACTTCATCCCTCTTTTCTTTTGATAGCATTCCTCTGCATGGATTCCTCTTACCTTCTCATCTTTTCCCAACTTCTTTATTGGGTCTTTTCGGTTCCCATTGATTGGGTTTTCCAATACTATACCGACAAGCTGGGATTCATCCTTTCTTATGTCCATCCTCGTTACCAATGACATCCTTTACTGAAGGATTTTACTTTGGCCTTAATCCACTTTTACTTGTTCGAAATCATTTCACAATTCTTTATAGCTAGTTGATTCCTTTCAGTCTACATGTCGATTTGTTTTTTTTGGGAGTTTCCCTTTATACAGTTTCATTCTCTACTATTTCCTTCAAGTAGTGACTTTCACTTTAGGAGTTACATGTTCCACCTTCTTACCTTTTCTTGAAAGTTTCCTTTCTTCATCTCCTTACACCCTTTCTATATTGGGGCATTTGCCCGCTTTCAGTCCTCCATTATCTTAAAAATTTCATTCCATCCTTTATTCCTTATTTGAGTAGATTCCAATTATCGGTTTTATTTCATGTACTCCACCCTATGCCTAGCCATCTAGTCTTTTAGGCTCTATTATGCGAGTGTGGACCACAATCTATCTTGACATTAGTGATTGCCCCCCCCCCCCCCCCCCCCCCCCCCAACCACTTCTTATTTAGGGAGCTTACTCTCCCAAGGTTTCTCAGACGTTCTTTCCTTTATTTTCTTATTATGGGTAGTCTACCCATTCTTACTTGTTACAACATCTATTGATGCTATCTTTCTACCTACTCGTTGCTTGGGTTTCACTTACTCCTTAGGTTCTCCTTATATGTTTCCCTTGGTTCTTTCATCTCACCATGCTCTTCATTTGCAAGTTCGTCTCCTTGACTCTCGTCACCTTGTTCCATTTCTTCTTTATTAGGTCATGCATCATTTCTCAAGATTTCTTTATTTGGGAGGATTCTTACCCCTTTCTCTTGTAATTTCTTTTTCAGTCATCTTGAAGACGCCTTACTTTAAATGACATCCCTTGATGTTATTCTTTCATGTTTACCTTTACTCTTGAGATTCTACGGGTACGTCTTTCATACTCCATCCTTATCATCACTCGTACCCCAGTACATGTCTATGTCTTCCTTAGGGAGAGCTCACATCCTCCTTGTGACAAAATCACTTGATCGTCCTTCGAGAGGCTCACTTAACCATCTCATGGACTTTTGATAGTAAATCCGATCTTGGTCATTGATTTCTTTAAGGATTTCCTTCCTCCATTTTTTTTCAACATTTTAGCCTTTTCACTTCTCCCTTCTTTGTCATGGTTTAAATCCATGGTTCTCTCGAATACCAGTCCTTTAACTGTCTTTTTCTCTCTATTTTTCTGGTTCAATCGTCTGAGTAGCTATATCACTCGTCCTTCATGCCCATACTATTATCCTTCATAGAGTGTAGTCTTTACTACATCTCCGCCTTTCTTAGGGTTTTGTTCATTCTCTTTGGCAGCCCTCTACTTCTACTTTCTTCTTTCTACTTGGTTCTCCTGCTCTCTCCAAATAGGTCACCCTAAGCCACCACGATACTTCCTTCCTTTGAAGCATTTCCTAAATAAGGGTTGTTTCCTTGTACTCCACATTATGTACATCCGCCCATCCATAATTTCTTCAAGGGTAGTTAGTCGTATGTATCCCTCCGAAGTTTACTTTCATAATGTATTTCCTTATGGAGCGTTCAAATCTTCTTTGTTTCAAGATTTCTTGACAATTATGTAAGAGGTTTACCTATTCTTTTCTTGGCTTGAGTTTAGTCGTTAATTTGGCCTTTGGTCCTTTTAAGGATTTCTTTCGTGTATTAAATAGAAGAGATTTTTTACTAGTATTAATATTGCCATAAATTATTAGTATTAATTCCAATAATTTAATTTCGGTATTAAATTATTTGTATTAATTCTAATAATTTAATTTAGGTATTATATTATTGGTATTAATTAGAATAATAAAATATATATTAATTTATGGTTATTTATGATAGGGCGTACGTTCTCATACAAAAAAAATCATACTTCCGAGGAGGTCACCCATTCTCACACTACTCTCGAGCAAGTACACTTAACTTCAGAGTTCTTATGAATTCTTGTTCACCTGAACCAATTTGGTTGTTCTCTTCTAATTTGTCTTAAGTTTCTTTTCAAAGCTTTAATGAACCCTTTGGATCACCTGGAAGTTGTAATTTCCAATTTGCTTGTTCCTAAATGATCGGGTTTGTAAACCGGCTCGGTTTTCTTACTCAGTTTAACCGGTTATTTTCCCGGTTTTCCTTAACTCAAAATTGTTGGGTTTACACATACAATTCCATAGAACTTTGAATCGCGAGTTTTAACGTTGGAACGAGCTCAAACAGAGCTTTATCAGAAAATAGACTATAGAGAGAGAAAGCTTCGATTACTCACTGGTGAGGGCACGATGGTCCGAGCTTTCAATCTGGGCAGATAGCTCTTGTCCTGAGGTTCAAACTAGAATCAATAATCACATCAATTGATGTCAAATTGAGTTAGAATTTCATCATTGAAATTATGCCAATTCTCTCTCTAGCACCGGTCAGAAATTGTAGAGGGGAGCCGAATTGGCTTACCTTTCGGTCCTAATTTGGCCGTGGGAGAGCTAAGGAAGTGTTGGGAGGGCTTGGTTTGGCCTGATGAGGGCTTGAAATGGCTGATTTCAGCTTGGCCGAAATAGGGCAACTTTGGTTTGCCGGAGCTGCTTCACTATTCCATCATGTCGGCACTTCTTCAACAATTCTCGGATTGATTAGAGTTTGCTATTATACAAGCACACTTAACTTCACAATTCTTATGGGATCTCGTTCACCTAAAACAATTTGGTTTTTCTCTTCTAATTTGTCTTAAGTTTCTTTTTCAAGGTTTAATGAACCCTTTGGATCACCCGAAAGTTGTAAATTTCCAAATTGCTTATTCCCAAATGATCAGTTTTGTGAACCGGTTCGATTTTTCTCACTCGGTTTGACCAGTTCTTTTCCCAGTTTTCCTTAGCTCAAAAGGGACAGTTTTACATAGTTGCTTAGTTTTTCGGCGAAGCTCGAACCAGAGCTCCGATATAGGGTCATTTCTGAGCCAAAGAAGGCAAGGTCGGGTTTGTTAGAATTAAGGAGAAGTTAGCTACACGGTGGTGACATCCATTCGTTCTGAGAGTCACCAGAGAAGCGCTGACATGATCGAACAGTGATGTAGCTCCAGTGGATCGAAGCTGCCCTATTTCAGCCGAGTTGAAATTGGCCAATTCAAGCCCTCCTTAGGCCAAACCAAGCCCTCCCAACACTTCCTTAGCCCTCCCACAGCCGAATTAGGACAAAAAGTTAAGCCAATTCCGCTCCCCTCTTCAATTTTTGATCGGTGTTAGATAGAGAGTCAGCCAAATTTCAATGACAAAATTCTAATCCAATTTGACATCAACTAATGTTATTATTGATCCTACGAAGAACCTCAGGAGGAGAACTACCTACTTAGACAGAAAGCTCGGACCGCCGTGCCCTTACCGGTGAGTAATCGAAGCTTTCTCTCTCTATAGTCCATTTTCTGGCGAAGCTCCGTTTGAGCTTGTTCCAACATTAAAACTTACAATTCAAATTGCTAAAGAATCGTAAGAACATGTAGAAACTCAATTTCAACAATTGGAAGCATTTGATTAGCCAATTTGATGAAATCAAATTCAGCTGTGTTAATAAATTGGAATTGGGGGAAAATTGGGGAAATTTTAGAAATTTCAAAAATTCGAAGGACCAAAATGAAATTTTCTAAAATTGAGGACAATTGGGTATGATAAAAATATTAGAGGGCCAATTGATGAATTTTAGAATTTTTGGGTTAAAATTTACCATTTTTGTAAAGGAAGGGCAAAATGATAATTTTGGAAAAGTTGAGGGACCAAATTGGAAATTTGTGAAATTAAACCTCTTTTCGTGAAATTGAATAAATTGAGGCCCCAATGGGAATTTTAAAAGTTTAGGGATTCAATTTGATGAAAATCTGACATTTGGGACTTAAAGTTAAAGAAAAATAACTTTTGGGGACCTAATTGCAATTAAATAAAAGTTTGGTTTTTCTCATTCATTTGGAATGAATAAAGGCTATTAGGTCGAGAGTTAATGAACCGAGATGTTCATATCGTGTAGGAACACGAAGTACCGGGAACACCAGCAAGGACAATCTCGCGTGAATACAAGGGACCGGTCTAGTGGAATTCACTTAATTGACGGGTGAGTGGGATTTTATATCATATCCGGTTGGGGATGATAAGTTCCTCGAAATGAAAACCCACTACCAAGTGGTATTTTAAACATCACAACTTAGAGGAGTGATGTGAAAATCATGCGGAAAAACTACTTACCAATGGTAAGTAGATCATACCCGGTTGGTATGATGAAACTTACTTGAAGGAAGTTGAAAACCCGTTCATCGGTTATGAGTGGAGAGGCCCTTATATCGGGTTGGTATAATGGACAGTTGAAAACATATTTTGTCGGAAGTGCTCTCCCCTGACTGTGTGCCAATGCTTAAACGATTTGGGAGACCTTTTTGATGGGAGCTCGAATAGCCCTTATAGGTCGGGGGCCTCGATTTTGGAACTTGGGGGCTATTATGCTCGGTTTTGAAAATCTCGAACAAGTGGGCCATAGGCCAGTGGGCACGAGCAGGACCTCATAAAGAAACATGAGATATGTGCCATAAAACTTTAATAAATGAATTGTTTGGCCATGGTACCAAGATAAGATCGACATATTCAGTCAACTAGTGACAGTGTGACATGACAGGTCTTCGAACCAGTCAAGACAAACAGGTGTAGGTTGAGTTGAGGGTCAGGGCCGTTGGACCAGTGGCACCACAGATTATATGGCATGATAAGAAAATATTGTTTGTGTATGCACTATGATTATGGGATCATTAAGACGCCCATGAGGGGTAGTGATGCGTCCTAAGGGCCCTGGACGACCCGATGAGTATAAGGGCAGTTCGTTGTACCAGATGATCGTGTGAAATTTGGAGTATCACTAAGTGCATGAGACCAGGGTGGGGACGGAATGAGGTCTTTATCCTCATATGGACACGGAGAATTGATTTCAGGATTGAGGGTTGGATGTCGCGTACATCCACTCATTCTTAGGGTAGAAGTGGACGTGCTTCTATCTAGGTGGCCGGTAAAGTTGCTATGATGCCACAAGTGGGTTTAGTGGACGTGCTGGCCTGCGAATGTGTGATTGACCTTCATGATGAAGGATGTGTGTTGGGTGATGACACACCATTATTAAATAAGGAAATGGTGGTATAACCTAAGATTTTAAATGAAAGGATTTTTTAAAAAAAGGAGTGTGGCACACTCCAATACAATGCTTTTTCTCAAAGTTAATTTCTAAAAACCCTGCTCACTAAGTTGTAGAACTCATCCCCTCTTTTCTAACCCATTTTCAGGAAAAGGAAAATGACTAGGAATAATACCGAGCCTTACCCTCTGTCAGGTAAGCTTAAATTTTCCTTAAGCTTGCATTTTATTTTATATATGTCTTTCTAGGGAACAAGGTCAAAATTATGCCTGGCTCATCTTGAGTTAAAGTCAGAGGAAACTCCTCTTGAACTAAGAGAGTGGTAGGTTGTTCACGGGGATCCAACCAAACCAGGTTGGGGCATGACACTCCACCTCATAAGATAGGTTCCCCTCCAATTCGGGTGGGGGTGCTCCAATATATGACTAGAATTGGGTTCGTACTCCCTAAGGACTGATACATGAAAGACATCATGTATCCTCTGTAGGTTTGGTGGTAGTTCGTGCTTGTATGCCACTGGTCCAACTAGTTGGATAATGGTGTAGGGATCAATATATCATGGTTTCAATTTCCATTGCTGCTAAAATCTTAGAATCCCTCTCGAGGGTGACACCTTTAGGAATACTTGATCCCCTACCTCAAACTCTAAGTTCATCCTCCTATGATCGACATAGCTCTTTTGACGGTTTTGTGCTGCTTTGAGTTGACTCCTTATCAACTTAATCTTTTTTGTGGCATCCACGATGAGCTCAATCTTCTCAAGCTTCCTTTCCCCTACTGCATCCAAAAATAGAGGTGTACGACACGATCTTCCATACAGAGCTTCGTACGATGCCATTTATATGTTGGCCTAATAGCTGTTGTTATATGCAAACTCTATCAGACACAAGTAGTTCTCCCAACTCTTGTTCATAGTTAGGATGCATGCTCATAACATGTCCTCCAGTGTTTGGATGGTTTGCACGGACTGTTCGTCAATTTGGGGGGTTTCTTCCCTTCCGCTTTTCACTCACGTGGAGCGAGCAATGTCCCATCCCTAATTGATCTTAATGCCTTGTCCATTCCTAGGGATTGGTCATTCTACTCAAACAATCCTTTATCGTGACCCTTTTTATTCGAAGATTCTTCTTTTGAAGACTCAATCTCAGAACTTTTCTCATATATGGCTTCTTAGAGGGTCTTTTCTTCCCTAAAATTCATGTCCACCCAAGCCTTCCAATTTACATCATCATGCTTTAATCGACGACTATTCTTTCCACGAGTTATGCCCTTTTGGAAAACTTTAGACCTACGTGTCCTTCATACAGTAGCGTGATATACTTCAGAAGTGTCTTCGTATTTTACACTTCTAGGATGTTCTCTTGACCAATGTGCCTAAATTTCAAATTAATTTGGGATCATAGCACTTTGTCCTTCCTAACCATTTGGTAGTGTTCCTCAATTACCTTGAATGTCCTCATTCCTTTAATGTACACAACCCCATTATTTGATCATATATTACTTACCTTGTAAACCTTCATTTCCTAGTACTTCGAACTTTCCCTGTACCGAGCCCTCACCATTTCCTTCATTCAATGGTGTTCACATGCTCTTCTTGTTATGCAATTAGTGTGTTCCACCACTCGTACCTTGTTCAAGGGTTCTTTATCCTTGTCATCTTTTGACCTTCCACGAGTTAACCAATTTACGTCAAATGGAGGAAGATCCTTTATGACTTCCACTTATTGCCCCCCTTACTCCCATTACATAACCACACCTCCCAGGTTGTGATTAAGGGTTTCTTGATGACCATTTTGTTGAGGTATCGCAACAGTTTCATGCCATGTCCAAGTGGGACTCTCGTACCATCCTTTACATTTCTGGCATCCCTTGTTGGGAATATAACATACCTTTAGGCTCCTTTCGGACTTTAGATCCTTTGTTCACCCATCTTGGGGTGTTCCTTTTTCATCAATTATTCTACCATCTTTCTTAGTGGCATAATCCAAGCTCAGGGAGGAGATATCTTGGCGCTCTACCTCCCATTTCCTTTCCCTTTCAAGTATTCACTTACTCCATGGATTTAATCAGGATTGGCTTGCTTCACCTGTCTATTGAAGGGTAATTCCCGCCTTAGTTTGGTCGAAACTCAATGAGCAACCTGCCACCTTTTCTTGCTCCATCCGAGTATCTCTACTGGGGTGGAACAAGGAAAGTAAAGGTGTACGACCTACTAGTTTTCCAAAACAAATAAATCAAAACTATTATAGTAAAATTTTGTACCTTATACGTGTTGGCTTCCTGCTTGACTTTTCCCCCTCTTTAGTGTACGTGCTTCCTTAAAATGGGCTAAGGGAGGGGGTGAGTTTTCATAACTCAATGAGGGGTTAAGCTATCAACGTATTTAAGCATTCATAATGTTGATTTAGTTTGCATATTTGATTAGCATACAATCATCTGCCCCTTTATCATCAAAGGGGATCACATGTCGTAGAACAATCCCCAATTGTTCCACTTATGAACTGGAGCATCTTTACCGTCCATCCCTGGTAGAAGTTCACAACTTCGATTAAAGTTTATGTGGGCATCAATCACCCAAATCGCTAAACTCAACTTCGTACTTCGTGTCTGTAAATGTGGGACGAAACCTCTCCCCTCCGACCTCGATCTCAATGCGCATGAAGCTCCTCGAGCTTCCTGACATACTGAATAACAAAGCTTCCCTTATGCTCCCTTGGTCATTCAACATCCCTTAGAACCACCACTACCTTATAACAGTCGCCTAATGGTTTCTCATGCATGCACAAATAGCAAGTCTTTTTAGTTAAAACCTTTTATCTTTTCTTCTATCGACCCCCATGAGCTTGTTGTCCCGACTTCAGCTTGGTATAATCGGCCCAATGGGTTTGATGACCCAACTTCAGCTTGGTGACCACTAGCCCAATTAGTTTGACAACTCTAGTCATGCCCTGGTAGCTATCACACACAATTTACCCATTATATGAGTTTTCATAGGTTCATTCCTCATCTACTTGTCTACGGGCTTAAACCCATGCGCATTGGCCCTGGGCCCACTTGAGCAATACTAGCTCTAATATTTTCATGATTCATGCTCTCATCGGAAAGGTCTCCCAAAAATTTTAAGCCGATTAAAGTAGTTAGGGGAGAGTATTTATGGAAAATAGTTTTCAATTTGGGAAGGATTGTTCACCAGCCCAACCGGATGTGATGTTAAAAACCCACTCACCTAGTACGTCTCGACTTGTCTCCAGCTGGATCTCGGCCGGCTATGTGCTCCTCCGTTCAAGTCCTTGAATCGCCCGTCCTATACAATCCGAGCGTTCACATTAGTAAAATTTGCTTGAAGGCCCTTAATTATGCCTTCATCACAATTAGCTCCCTAAATTCTTCCTATTTTCTTCTTAGGTCCCTAAGTCCTCTTATTTCCGTCCTAGTCCCCAATTGTTTCCTTAATTGCAATTAGGACTCCAAGTTTATTCTTAATTGCATTTAAGTCCTTAATTTCCCCCAAAATAACAAATTGGCCCTTAATTCCCTCAAATTTACTAATTGGTCCCCAATTTTCCTCAAAATCACCAATTCGCACTCAAGTCCCCCAATTTTCGCCCAAACTTCCCCATTTTTTTCATTTTGGTCCTGAAATCTTATTTCGTTAAATTGACCCCATAAACAACATTAATTGATCCCTAGCATGCTACTAATCGTCTTCCCCACCTTCCTATGATATGTTCTTGCTTTGAATCGTCTTATTTGGCCCCAAAATAAGCTCTAATGGAGCTTCGCTAGAAAACTGAACTTAGAGAGAGAGCTTCGAAATATTATCGGCCAGGTTGCGATTGTTAGAGCTCTGGATTTGGGAACCTAGCACTCATTAGGGAGGGTTCTTTGAGGATTGCAATTCACCACAATTAAAATCCTCAGTAGGGAGAATTTGATCAGTAAATTTTTGCCACTTTCTCTCTCTAAAATTTTATTACTCCGACAAGAGGAGGTGTAATGGACTTACTTGAAAGATTCAGAGAGGTCGATGGTCAACCGGGAGAAGTCGTGGAAGGGTTGTTTCAGCTGTAGGAGGTCGGGGTGGGAGGAATTGGGTTTGATAGGATTTCATCACTTCAAATAAGTTGGAGCAGCAACCCTATGAAGGCTTGTCAATGCTTCTCTAGTCGAATGGAGGGTGCAACTAGGTGGGGAACTTCTTCCCAATTCCAATGACACCAATTGCAACATCGGAGGTTGAGGAAATGCCCGATGTCGGAGCTCTAGTTTACATCTGGCTGAAAAACAGAGCAGCTCTTCTTCTTCGCTCACTGATGGGATGAGAAAGTCATGGGGAGGGGTGCTCTTTTTATAGGAATCTCGACAACTAATAAGGCTACCAGTCGGCATACGCCTTAACCCCCTGTCTCGCTCGCCGACAGTCAGATCAAAGAGTTTTCTGGGTCATCAAAGAACCAACTCTCCTTATTATCCCTTTCTATCAACTATTCTTAGGAGGAAAATGACATTGTATCACGTGTGCGGGATTGCCACGTGGCATGCTGTGAATGGCTGGCTTTATTGACATGACCTCCTACTGCGCAGCCTACTCAGCCTTTGACTCGCTAACCAGACATGTGGCGGCTTCCCATTAGTTGTTCATTCCACCATGGTTGTTGACCATATTTCTGTCGATCGTTAATCGTGACACGTGGTGTCCTTTGATTGGCCCATTTAAATATATCAGATTCCCCCCGTGATGCTTAGTACCACTGCCATGTGTCAGCCTCTAGTTGGCTGAGGCTATCTGACGTGGCTCTGCCATGTGTCGACCTCTAATTGGTCGACCGTTTATTAGATACCCTAGTCAGACACTGAAGTGGCACATTTATTACGTGTTTGTTTTCCATTGGTCAGTCCGACTGATTGGGCTTCTCCGACATTGACCATTGACCAGGGACACATGTCGCTCTCCCATTAGTCGGTCGTTGTTGAGGTGGATTTCCTCCTCTAACCATTGACCGAGAACACGTGTCATCATCTAATTAGTTTGTGCTTCTAGGTGCTAACTTAGTGTTGACGAGGCACTCTTTGCCATGAGCCACCTAGTGATTGGTCACACCTACTGACTGTGCACTGACTTGGTAGTGGTCTGTTGACTAGTTTGACTGTTGACCGATTTGGTCAAACTAGGTTCAGTGACCTGAATTCGAAAATTGGACAGTTGAGGCCCGGTTTGACCAGTTTTCTAAAATTTAAAAATTTCTAAATTCATATAAATTTATTTTCTATCCACTGGTAGCTTCAATTTTCCAAATTGATAATTTTAAACCACCTAGAAAAATTAATCTTTGAACTAGTTTTATATAGTTTATCCCAATTCAATCCGGTTCGGGTCTGGTTCACCCTGAACCGGTTCAGTTCTTCAACCCAATTTCATCCATGGTTCCTTTACATGATTTTTGGATATTTATTGGCCACTTGTGATTTTCAAATTTCCCATTTTGACTATTTTTAATAATTTCTGGTTCATTTTAACCTCGATTTTTCCCTCGAAATTTTCTAATTCCCATCTTTGGTTCCTTGGTTTTAGGGGACAGAGTTTACAACTACTCCCCTCCTTTTGGGGAGTTTTGTCCCCTAAACTCGATGTACATAGCTCAATTAGGTAATGCATTTCCTTTTCATCTCGTTCAAAGTTTCTTCAAAATTTGACACCTATAGGGGTCATAGGACTCTGTCTCTCCTCACCATTTGGTAGTGTTCCTCAACTACCTTGAATGCTTTTCAACCATCCCGTATACTTAACCCCATTGTCTGGTTATTTCTCACTAGTCTCTTAATCCTATATACCTTGAAATTTGATTTTTTCCCCAGTATTGATTCCATACCATTTCCTGGAATTTAGTGTGTTTGCCTCATCTTACTTATTGATACATTTACACCATAATCCTTACATCTTTCTCCTCTGCTTTGACTTCATGTACTTCCTTATGTTTGATGGCTTCCCTACTTAAGGGTTTCCATTCCTCAATTTGTCCTTGTTCGCTCATGACTGTTTCACGATTCTTCATTCCAATTTAATTCCTCACGGTCTACCTATTGATTCATTGGACTCATTCATTCATTCCATGATTATTGTTTCTTTGGCTCATGGTTTATCGCATGGTTCCCACTCGACTATGCAACTAGGAGCGTTGGCTCCCCTCCAAGGAGCAAGAAGTCGTCCTCCACGATTACACATCCAACTTCATCGGGGATTCTTGGTTTTCATTGATTTCTATGACGACACCTACTTCCCTTTCTATCAATAGGGATGTCGATTAGTCGTCGTCACATAAGCCGACCTAGCTTCTTCTAGATTTATGGGGTACTTTATCCTCCTTACGTTCCTTTTCAATCTCAATTGGGACACACCCCAATCCCGCCTCACATGTAGAACTCTTTGGTGAACATTTTCTTATCCTGACTGGGTCATCGGCTGCGTATAGTTGTCAGTTCCCTTCCTATGGTACTTAGTTTCTTCTTGGACCATCGAGGTCCTGGGTGTATTATCTCTGAATACTCGAGGGTACTTGACAGCTCCAAGCACTTTACTTAACCTTCAAGCGTTATGGCTATTTCATCATGCTTCTCGCCTTCCTGTTTTTGTCTCGTGTATGCCATCGTCTTAAGCTAGTTCCAATTCGTAGTCATCCATGTCTCCTATCCTTTGTTGATTGTCCTTTCTCATTTCCTAACTTGAGTCCCTCCAATGCTCGAGCTTCCATGAGGGTTTGTTTGTTATCATATTGCCCTTATTCACCCTTGTTTCCTTTTTGTCTTCCTCGTTCCTAATTAATCTCTTGGCGTTGCACTATGATGACCCATTCAATTTCCTCTAGGCGATGTCTACTTCACACTTTCCTTCATTCATCTTTGTTTGGTACATTGGGCAATTTATCCCTCAGTGTCCACTTCACCTTGGCTTATTCCTTATCACCATTTTTGTCTATGTTCATGGTTATTATTTCGCCGCTTTATTTCTGGCTTTAGTCTTGTCACTCGTGTGCAATAGATGATGCCCTACCTTTGGCACCCTTGACTTCTCCCTAATTATGTCCCTTCCTGGCTCACTACTCGAGGCAAGCTTTGGCATCCACTAGCGCTTGGTTTATCAGTTCCTCCAAGTAGGCTTATAGTGGACCTAATAGTCTAGTTCATTGTCTGTCCTTGAGTGTAACCTATCCTTGTTACTTCCCTTTGGCAGTAGTGACTTAGCGATGCCCCTTCCTTATTTTTTTGTTACTAAGGCTTAATCTCTCTTGTTCATCCATAATGCAATTTATACTTTGTAGTGTAATGGCGTTCACCACCTTATAGACATTATCCATCATGTTATTTTCCCTATTATACCTACTTCCTTCATCGTGCTCCGTTCTTGGGGTACGAACTTTTCCCGGACATCCGTTCTTTCCTCTGGGCGGTCTCTATAAGTTTGACTCTTCACGAGTCTTGTGATATTCCCAACCAGCATTTCTCTTCGGGTTACCTATTCTCTTGTGGTATGCTCCTCATGAGTCTTGTGACTCTTGGTATTTGTCTCCCATTGTTGTTGGTTTGTCAAGTCTTGTGTAACACGGTGTTTTATTAACCTAGAATTTCAATAGGAAAATTTTCTAGAATTTTAATTTAAGTTTAAATCCCAATTGATATAATTGGAACAAAACTAATTTAAAATAAAATGATAAGGGCTGATTTCATGAAAATAAATAACTCGATGGAATTGAGTTAAGTCTGTTGTAATTATGCAGAATAATAAATATTTTTATACATATATTTATATATATATTGGATAATTATATATATATATATATTGTGAATAAAAGATTTTTACATATAAAGGTACATATACCTGTACATGATTATTTTTCAAATGTATATAGAGAGAGAGGAATTTGAGAGCTGATGTTGTATTAATATCAAATAAATAAATACATTAATGTATTAACATATTTATGTACATGCACAATTATGTCTCTAGGCTAATTACAAGTGCTCCTAAAGGGGGTGCATGACCCATGACCTTAAAAATAGGAATACTTAACAAACAAAGTAAGTAAAGGCGAAATAAATATAAATGTTGGACTTTAGTAAAACTAATAAAGAACTTGGGAAACTTTAGACTTGATTGTCCTAGAATCTGAAATGTGACCTTCCTTGTATATAGCAAACACACTTGAAAATTCATCCATGATGATCTCTTCAAGGATAAGGAGTTGTCTATTTGTGGTTACTTGTGTTAAGGATTGAAGCAAGTGGCTTGAATCCCTCACCCACTAGGGACTACAATTTAGGCAAACAAAAATTATACAAGAGAACCAAATGGTGAAGAGTTTATCTAGGACAAATCAACATTGCAATTAAAGGGAAAGAGTTTTAGAACATAAGAAAATATAACCAAATGGTGAAGATTCAAATCATGATGTTCACAATAATGATAGTTAAAAATTTGTAGTCCATTTGACATTTTCTTGATCGGCAGATAGTTCATGGATGTTGTGCAAAGGTATATACAGAGTAGAATCCACCATATCAAAGAATTTCATGCTTCATGAAGCAATTAAACCACATAGCATATCATTTCTAAAATCTTAGAACATAAGACAATTCATTCACAATAAAGATCAATTCAGATCTTTGCTTAGGGACTAACCAATCCAATACTCATCTTAGTCATGAAATAAGTTACTATAATTTAACAAAAATGAGTGGCATAATAGGAGCAATTACCTATAGAATTTATATAGGATGAGAGAGATATCTCTTAGTACATTCATTTCCTATAAGATAACAAAACTTGCAAGAATAATAATCATATATTCTCTGTCACCTCCCATATCAGCTTTCCAAATAAATATCAATTCTTAAAATGGATCAAAGAAAGTCTCGTTGAAGGTGCTATCATACCTTTATTGGATAAACTTTAATAACTCCTAGCTACTGATTAGTTATTAGTTTTAATGCTTAAAAATCAATCGGGCTAAAATTAAAGGGCCTCCCATTTAACATGGGCTATTCATTGCAATGCATTAAAGGAAATATAAATTACCTAAGGATTAAGGCAACCATGTTAAATAATAAGATTGGCATTAGACATGCATAAGAATCAAAAGTCAAGTTAATGAGAGTAGTGATTTGGGGTATCATGAATGAGGATGAGAAAGGGTTTGAGTTACTTCTCATTCATGAATAAAAGGGTTGGAATTCCATCATACTATAACATATATCAAAGAGAAATAATGGAGTAATAACTCTATAAGGAGCTATATAAGGAGCTTAGAACAATTTATCAAAGCCACACCAACTAAGCCAAGAGAGTAATTTAAGTAGAAGAGAGCTATCTCGTTCACTAGTCCTTGCTCACACCTCAAACATCATCTTTGCCATGATCACATTAGATCTACCAGATTAATACCCCCTACCTATGAAATTCTCAATCTCGACTTTCATCCTACAACAACCAAATGCAAGAAAAATTGGGAAGTATCGGAGCAGAGAAAGATCAATAAGACCAATCAGGTATTGGTACCTAAGAATCCCTCTAGGATGAACATGTCTCTGGATAAAAGGTGAGTGGGATTTAATATCATGCCCAGTTAGGATGATAAGCACCTTGAAAATAAAAACCCACTGCTAAGTAGTATTTTAATCATCACATTTGAAAGGAGTGATGTGGTAATCACACGAAAAAACTACTTACCAATTGTAAGTAGGTCATACCGGTTGGTATGATGAAACTTCTTGGAAGAAAGTGGAAAACCCGCTTATTGGTTATAAGCGGAGATGTCCTCATACCCGGTTGGTATGATGGACAGTTGAAAAGTTTATTTTGCCGGAAGTGCTCTCCCCTGACTATGTGCCACTACCTAAAATCTTTGGGAGACCTTCTTGACGAGAGCTCGAATAGCTCATATAGGCTGAAGGCCTCAATTTTGGAATTTGGGGGCTAATATGCCTGATTTTGAAAATCTCGAATAGTGGGCCCTAGGCCAGTTGGCACGAATAGGAGCTCGTAAATAAACATGATTATTAAGCAATGAAAACTAAAGTAAATGAGTTGTTTGGCCATGGTACAGAGACAAGACTGACATACTCAATGGATTAGCAGTAGTGCGACATGACAGGTCTTCAGACTAGTAAAGACAAACAACTGTAGGTTGAGTTGAGGGTCAGGGCCATTGGACTAGTGGCACCACAGATTATGTGGCTTATGCGAAAAACTGTTGATTTATGCATGCATTGTGTTACGAGACCTTCAAGATGCCTAAGAGGGGTAGTGATGCGTCCCAAGGCTCTAGACGACTTGGTGGGAATAAGGGCAATTAGTCGTACCAGAAGTCTTGCGAAGCTTGACATAGCTTCATTATGCATGAGACTAGCTTGGGGACAGAATGAGGTCTCTGTCCTCATACGCACATAGAGTTTTGTTACGGGATTAAGGATTGGATGTCGCGAACATCCACTCATTCTCAGGGTAGAAGTGAACACAATTCTATCTAGGTGGCCGGTAAAGTCACTCCGATGCCACAAGTGGGTTTAGTGGACGGGCTGGACTGCGATTGTGTGTTCCTTCATGATAAAGGGCATGTGTTGGTTGATAAACACACTGTTGTGATGAGAAATGATTTTGAAAATAGAGATTTAAAGATGGGAAAATTTAAAGGAATTAAGGACTCTGGTACACTCTAACTTGAAAACTATTTTTATTGAAACTTTATTTTTTTTTAAATACCCAGTCATTGAGTTGTAGAAACTCACCCCTCTTTTATGCCTTTTCAGTAAATAGAGAAAATGAATAGGGATAACACCAAGCCTTACCCTTTGTCAGGTATGCTTAAATTCTCTTAAGCTCGCATTTTATTTGATGTATGTCTTTCCAAGGAACAATGTTGAAAGTACGTGTGACTACTCTTGAGTTAAAGAAGGAGGAAACTTCCCTTGAACCAGGAGAGTGGTAGGTTGTTCACGGGGATCCGACCAAACCAGGTCGGGGCATAACTAGTAGGAATTTTAGGAGCTTTAAAATTTTATTCTCAATTTAAATTGTAAACCCCGCCCTTTGGAGTTAAGGTAAACTGAGAAAGAACTTGTCAACCCGAGTGAGAAAATTGAACTAGTTCACGAACCCCAACCATTTGAGAACAGGTAAATTGGGAAATTTACAACTCCCGAGTGACCCAAAGAGCCATAAAAATCTTGGAAAAGGACTTTAGGATGAATCGGGGGAGAAAACCAGACCAGTTAAGGTGAATCGAATCCGAATTAGATTGAACCATTGTGGACCGGTTTGAACCATCATTGAACTAGATGTTAAATTCATTTTTCTAGGTGGCTTAGAAAATACAAATTGGAGAATTGAGGCACCATTAGAAAGAGAATGAATTTAGATGAATTTAGAAATTTTTAATTTTGAAAAACTTGGTCGAATCGAGTCGAAATTAGCCGATTTAAGCATTGAACCCAGTTCAGACTGGTCCGGTCTGGTTCTGAACAGTGTCGTCTTCTTCTTCAAATGATGGCATTGTTCACTTGGCAAAAAATTGAACAGCGCTAGTGGGAAGGAAACATTTTTGTTTAGGACGTTTCAGGCCATCAGTGAGTGTCATTAATGTGCCAAGCGGACGGCCGAAGAGTCCTTGAGCTCCCTATATAAAGAGCCCCTCTCCATTCATCCTCCACACACCTGAAAACTTCACTCTCTCTCAACTACTTAGTTTTTCGATGGAGCATGAACTAGAGCTCTGACATAGGGGTTTTTCTGAGACAAAGAAGGCATGGTCGGGTTCCTTAGACTCGAGGAGAAGTTAACTACCCGACAGTGGTCACCATTCAGTCCGAGAATCGTCAGAGAAGCACCGGCGTAATCAAACAGTGAAGTAGCTCTGATGGACCGAAGCTGCCCTATTCCTGTTGAGCTGAAACTGGCCAATTTGGGCCCTCCTCAAGCCAAACCAAGCACTTTCAACACTCCCTCAGCCCTCATACGACCGAATTAGAGTGGAAAGGTAAGCCAATTTGGCTTCCCTTTGTAATTTTTTATCAGTGTTAGAGAGAGAATCAACGAAACTTCATTGGTCAAATTCTCCTTCAATTCGACATGAATTGACGTGATTCTTGATTCTAGGAGAAACCTCAGGATGAGAGCTATCCGCTCCGATTGAAAGCTCGGACCGCTGCACCCCCGACGGTAAGCTTTCGAACCTTTCTCTCTCTAAGTCCAATTTTCTAGTGAAGCACCATTTGAGCTCGTTCTTATGTCAATTCATGTGATTCAAATCTCAATTGAATCGTATGTATGTGTAGGAACTCAATTTTACCTTCAATTTTAACAATTAACCTCGATTGATCGGTCAATTTGATGAAATCAAATTTGGCTGGTTTGAAATGGGGAAATTGGGGGGAAATTGGGGATTTCGTAAAATTGAGGGACCAAAGTGTAATTTCCCAAAATTGAGGGCCAATTGTCCATGAAAAAGATGTAGGACCAATTGGTCAATTTTTTAATTTTATTGGGGTCAAATTGCCATTTTTGTAAAGTAGGGGCAAATTGTAATTTTTGAAAAGTTGGGGACCAAATTGGAAAATTGGGAAACTTGAACCCTTTTGGGGATTTTGGATAAATTGAGGACCTAAAGTGAATTCTTGAAAGTTTCGGGACTCAATTTGGGGAAAACTTGCCATTTGGGACCTAAAGTTAAAGAAAAAGAACTTTAGGAACCTAAATGCAAATAATAAAAAATTTGAGCATTTTGTTCATAAGTGAGGTACGAAGGCTATTATGCCAAATAGTAATAAACAAGGATGTCCAAGAACATGTAGGGGACACGAAGGATTGGGGTGCCAGTAATGATAAGCTCGTGTGGAGGCAAGAAGTCGATTTAAGAGGAATACACTGCACTTATCGGGTGAATGGGAATTTCACAACATACCTAGTTGGGATGATGAGTACCTCAGATATGAAAAACCACTAATATGTGAAATTTTAACATCACACCTTGTTGGGGTGTTGTGAGAAATATGCAGAAAAAACTACTTATCGGTTGTAAGTAGATCATACCGGGTTGGTATGATGAACTTCCTAGAAGGAAGTGGAAAACCTGCTTACTGGTTGTAAGCGAAGATGTCATTACACCCGGTTGGTATGATGGACAAGTGAAAAAGTTATTTTGTCAAAAGTGCTCTCACCTAATTGTGTGCTAATGCTTAAAAATTTTGGGAGACATTCTTAACGAGAGCTCGAATAACTCAGAAAGGCCAGAGGCCTCGGTTTTGGAACTTGGGGGCTAAAATGCCTGAGTTTTTTGAAAATATCGTACAGTGGGCCCAAGGCTAGTTGGCATGAGCAGGAGCTCATAGACAAACATGATGATTAAGCCATGAAAACTTTTAATGAATTAATGATGTGATTAGGCCATGGTACCAAGACAGGACCGGCATACTCGCTAGACTAGCGACAGCATGACAAGACCAGGTCGACGGACCTATCTAGGCAAACAGCTGCAAGTCATGTTGAGAGTCGGGGTCGTTGGACCAATGGCACCACATATTAATGGCTTATGGAAAAACTTTGTTTGTGCATGCACCGAGGTTCATGACTATGAAGACACCCAAGCGGGGTAGTGATACGTCCAAAGGGCTATTGGACGACATGGTGGAGATAAGGGCAGATTGTTATGCCAGCAATCAGGGAAGCTCGACATAGCTTCATGCACATGAGATCGGGGTGGGGTCGGGATGTGGTCTATTTCCTCATACGGACACAGAATTTCTTTTCGGGTTTGAGTGTCGAATGTCTCAAACATCCACTCATTCCAAGGGTAGAAGTGAATGAACTTCTACCTAAGTGGTTGGTAAAGTCGCTTCAACGCCACAAGTCGGTGCAATGGATGGGATACCCTGCGAATGTGTGATCACTTCATGATGAAGGTCGTGTGTTAATTGTTAGACACACCGATTGTGGATAATGTAAAAATGTTTTAGAAAACCAGGAATATGAAGAAGAAATAATTCTAAAGGAATTAAGGAGTCACACACACTCCAAATTATTTTATTGAAAATTTGTTAAACACCCATTCATTAAGCTGTAGAAACTCACCCACCTTTTCTATTTTTTTTCAGGAGTAGAGAAATGACTAGGGATAACAACAGAATTTACCCTATGTTAGGTATGCTTAATTTTTTTCTTATGTTTGCATTTTTATTGATATATGTTTTTCCAAGGAACACGATTGAAATTTTGCCTGGCTCCACTTGATTAAAGAAAGGGGGGAACCCTTCTTGAACTAATGGAGCGTCGGGTTGATCATGGGGATCCGACCAAACTGGGTTGGGGCATGACAACTTGAGTGGTATCAGAGCTAAGTTCCCTTGAAAGATTATCAATATTATGCTCTGACACTAATAAAACTTTAACTATCATGTAGGAAAGAGAGTCCCTAGAAAGTTCGCTGTGAAATCCAATCCTCCACACCTGACCCTAAAAAAGATGCCTACCCCAGGGAGGCAGCTATTCAACAGTTCCTAAAGGGTGAAAAAAGAGTACCCAAAGATAAGGTGGAGGATTATCAAAAACACGTGGGAGCCTTACTAGAACCAGAAGGCATTACATACCCTCCTCCAAGGCTAGAGGAACCTATTCCTTCTCCTAGCAGCCCAACCCCTCCTCTAGCCCCACAACAACTGGAGAGAAATCTCACTAAGAAGGAGGCTTGGGACAACTATTGGGATGCGTACGCCACCTTCATGAAAGTCCACTAAGTACCCCCACCTACTCAGTCCAGCTTCAATCCCTCTCAATGGATGAAGTGGATACATGAGTGTGAGGCTAAGGTATTCAGGCGGTGCGGACTAGAGGCCATACATGAAGTTCATCCCACAAGGGAATATGGATGGACTCCAACTAGTTCCTCAAAGCCATTTGATCAAGAATCTCGCAACCATTCTAAATCCAACTCTCGGCCTATGACCCCAAGAGACTAGGGGATAGAAAATCTCTATAATAAGCCAAGTATGGCAAGAAACTATTTCTTGAATGAATGAAAGCCTAAATTTCCTGATAAAGTTTTAGGTCTCTTTGATGAATTCAATAAGAGTATGTTAATGAGGATCAGAGTAAAGGGTAGAAATCACCTAAGGAAGGAAAAACAAACGGATCATTTCTAGTTGACCCAAACCTTTAAAGTTTACCATCGAGAGAAATGAAAAACAAGACAATAAGACTTGGTAAAGAAGAGACTACTAGAGTTCACCCAAGGAAGACAAATCCTAACAAAAGAAAGGAAGGATAAGTCTAGAGCAAGGGAAGTGAGCATAAAAATGAATGGGACTAGTGAAAGCCTAAGGAGTTAAGGAAAGACTATGGATAAAAGTAAGGAAACAAGAAGGATTAGACTATACCAAGGGAAAACCAAAGGAATGGAAGTAGACCAGGAAGAAATTAAGAATAAAATGGGAGCACTAAAAATGTTAAGTCAATTGAGATAAGACAAGGAGAAAGGAAAGAAGTACGATAAGAAGAAAACCCCAGGAATGATACCTGTATTTGGAAAGAGTTAGGATACAAGTTCTTAGTAACTTAATAATAATAAGGGGACTTTTTAGAAACAAGGATATGGAACAAAAAGGGAGAAATCCAGAGGGAATGACCATACAAAGGTCAGTAAGTATAAGAAAAGAACAAAGGAAGAACTTTCAAGGAATAATAGAGAGAATGACGTGAAAATCCCAGAACGAAAGTTCCTAGAATAAGGATAAGTATAGGAAGTGAGACCGGGGAAGGAGGAAATCCTGAGCTCAAGTAACCAACAAACGAACCATCATAGAACTAAACCTGGAATAAGGACCCCATTAAAAGAAATAGGTGGATAAGTAAATACCTGGAGGGGCCAAGTGTGATCTACTTGCAAGAAAGCAGATAAACTGAATAGGGGTTTTAGACAGACCCATTTGATAAAAATAACCCATAACAACTAGATCATCCGTGTCACGCCCCGACCCGGTTTGGTCGGATCCCCGTGAACAACCTACCACTCTCTCAGTTTATTAAAGGGTTTCCCCTTATTATAAACCGTAAAGAGTAAGGCGTCCTTTAAACCTGCACCATTTCCTAGACTAGCATAATCAAAACTGCATGAAATTTTAAACTTTACATACCTGTCTTACAGGCATCTTAGTTGATGGACTTTCATGGTAGGCTTTCCGGGATTTCCTAAAAGGGATATAAGGGAGGGGGTAAGCATGAATACTCAGTGAATGGGTTTTCAAAGGTCTACTTTTAACTTTTAAGAAAAATATTTATATGGAATGTGCCAGACTCCTTTCTTTTCAAAAAATCCCTTCATTTAAAATTTCTCTCAGGTTTTCCATTATTTCATAGTTACCAGTGTGTCATCACCCAACACACATCCTTCATCATGAAGGTTACACACATTCGCAAGTTAGTATCACTACTGAACCCGCTAGTGGCTTCGAAGCGACTTTTCCTGCCACCCGGATAGAAGTACGACCACTTCTACCTTGGGAATGAGTGGATGTACGTGACATCCGACCCACAATCCCGAAATCACTTCTTTGTTTGTATGAGGAAAGAGACCTCATCCTGTCTCCACCCCGGACTCATGCGCTTGGTGCTACTCCAAATTTCGCACAGACACCTGGAATGACGATCTGCCCTTATACTCACCGGATCATCCAGGATCCTTAAGACACATCACTACCCCTCATGGGCATCTTGATGATCTTGTACTCATAGTGCATGCACAAGCAAAGTTTTCTTAAGTTTGCCATATAATATGTGGTGCCATTTGTCCCAATGGTCCTGACCTTCAAGTCAACATGTAGCTGTTTGTCTCGATTGGTCAGGAGACATGTCATGTCGCACTACTACTACTGACTGAGTATGTCGGACCTACCTTGGTACCATGACCAAACAATTCACTTATTAAGTTTTAATGGCACACACACACATATATATATCATGTCCTTTTACGAGCTCCTACTCGTGTCCATTGGCCTATGGCCCACTGTTCGAGTTTTTCAAAAACAGGCATTTTAGCCCTCAACTTCCAAAACCGAGGCCCCCAGCCTATAAGAGCTATTCGAGCTCTCATCAAGAAAGTCTCCCAAATAGTTTAAGCATTGGCACACAGTAAGGGGAGAACACTTCTGACAAAAATAGGTTTTTACTGTCCATTATACCGACCGGTATAAGGACATCTCCGTTCATAATCGATGAACAGGTTTTCAACTTCCTTCGAGGAAGTCTCATCATACCAACTAGGTATGATCTATTTACAACCCATAAGTAGTTTTTCCGTATAAGTTTCACATCACTTTCTCTAAGTATTGATAATTAAAAATACCGCTAAGCAGTGGGTTTTTATACTGAAGTACTTATCATCCCCAACCGGGTATGATACATAATCCCACTCACAACTGTTAAGTAGTTTTTAATTTTAAGTTGTGCTCATCATCCCAACCGGGTATGATGTTAGTAAACCCACTCAGCCGTTAACGCCGTGAATTCCACTAGACCAGTTCTTTGTATTCACGCGAGCTTATCCTTGCTGGCGTTCCCGGTACTTCGTGTTCCTACATGATATGAACATCTCGGTTCATTATGTTTCGATCTAATCGCCTTCATTCATTCCAAATGAATGAGAAAGTCAAACTTTCATTTATTTGAAATTAGGTCCCTAAAGTTATTTCTCTTTAACTTTAAGTCCCTAATGTTGGTTTTTCCTCAAATCGAGTCCTGAAACTTCTAAAATTTATCATAGGACCTCAATTTATTCCATTTCACAAAGGGGGATTAATTTCCCAAATTTCCAATTTGGTCCTCCAACTTTTCCAAAATTACCATTTTGCCCTTCCTTTACAAAAATGATAAGTTTTACCCCAAAAATTCTAAACTACCTCAATTGGTCCTCTAACATTATTTTCATGCCCACCCTTAATTTCATAAAATTGCATTTTGGTCATTTGAATTTCAAAAATCCCCAATTTTCCCCAATTCCAACTCTTTAACATAGTTGAATTTGTTTTCATCAAATTGACCCACCTCTAATTGTTGAAATTGAAGTTGAAATTGAGTTCCTCCATGTTCATATAATTCCATAGAACTTTGAATCATGAGTTTTGATGTCGGAACGAGCTCAAATGGAGCTTTGCCGGAAAATGGACTGTAGAGAGAGAAAGCTTCGATTACTCACCAGTGAGTGCACGACGGTTCGAGCTTTCGATTTGGGCAGATAGCTCTCATCCTGAGGTTCATCATAGAATTAAGAATCGCATCAATTGATTCCAAATTCAGTTAGAATTTCATCATTGAAATTCTGTTGGTTCTCTCTCTAGCACCGGCCGGAAATTGCAGAGTGGAGCCGAATTGGCTTACCTTTCAATCCTAATTCGGCCGTGAGAGGGCTAAGAAAGTGTTGGGAAGGCTTGGTTTGGCCTGAGAAGGGCTCGAATTGGCCGATTTCAACTCGGCCAAAACAGGGCAGCTTCGATTCGCCGGAGCTGCTTCACTGTTTCATCACGTCGGCGTCTCCCCGACGACCCTCGGAGCAAACGGAGACTATAGACGTGTAGCTGACTTCTCTCCGGTTCTAAACAACATAACCTTGCCTTGTTTGGATCAGAAAAGATCCCATGTCAGAGCTCTAGTTCGAGCTTCATCGGAAAATGGAGCAGTTGAGAGAGAATGGAGTTTTTAGGTGTGGAGAAGATGAATGGAAAGGGGCTCTTTATATGGGGAGCTCGGGAATCCGTTGGCCATCTATTTGGCACCATTATAACTGACATTAATGACCTGAAACACCCCGAACAGAAGCATTTCTTCAGTTTCTTGGCAAGTGAACAGTGCTGTCATTCTGAGGAAGAAGATGACACTGTTCCGAACTGGACCGGACCGGTCCGAATCAGGTTCAAAGCTTAAACCAGCTGGTTCACCCCCCATTTGACCGAGTTTTTCAAATCTAAAAATTTCTAAAATCATCTAAATTTATTCTCTATTCAATGGTGGCCTCAAATCTCCAATTTGAATTATTTAAGCTACCTACAAAAATGAATTTATGATTCGGTTCAATTGTGGTTCAAACCGGTCCAAACTGGTTCGGATCCGGTACACTTGAACCGGTTTGGTTTTCATTCCCAATTACTTCAAAAGTCCATTTCCATGTCTTTTGTGACTCCTTGGGCCACTTAAGATCCATAAAATTCTCGGTTTACCATCTTTTTATCGATTCTGGTTCATAAACTAGCTTGGTCCTTAAACTGGTTCAATCCGATTCGGGTTCGATTCACCGTAACCGGACTGGTTTTTCTCTCCCACTTTGTTCTAAGGTTCCTTACCAAGGTTTATGAATTTCCTTGGAGTACAATAGAGTTGAATTCCTTTGTTTTGCCTGATCTCTATCGGTTCCGGTTCATAAACCGGTTCAATCCTGTTGGGCCCAGTTCATCCAAACTGGACTAATTTTCCTCTTCCAATTCATCCTAAGGTTCTTTTCCATAGTATTTTGAACCCTTTGGATCACCTGGGAGTTGTAAATTCCTAAATTGCCCATTAACAATTGATCGGGATTGTGAACCGGTTCGGTTTTCTCACTCGATTTGACCAGTTCCCTTCCCGATTTTCCTTGGCTCAAAAGGGCAGGGTTTACAATCCGGGAGAATAAAATACGCCTTAGGATGGATCGGAAGGTAGTGAGGACTACACCCTGAAAAGGGAATGAGATGGGTATTAAGGGCAATACAACTCAAGAGATGACGGTCTCAAGATCATATTACAAGGAGAATAATATGATCTATGTAATTAATGAACTGACCCTCGGGAGGATTATAAATTTAAAATCTAGTAAAGAATGGAGAGATGGAAAGGTCAAACATTTAGTATTAAAGTTGAAGGCAAAATCTTTAAAGAGATCAACTGCCAAGGTCGGATTAGCGACTAAACTCAAGACAGGAGAAAAATTAAGTAAGCCTCTCATAGGATGAACGTGAGATCTTAAAGTAAAGAAGATGTGATTCCTATCTAAAAGCTATAGATGAATATAGGAAAGAAAGGAGAATGAAGACAAGATACATGTAAGTTCTCAAGTGTAATGTAAGTAGGAAAAGATGGCATTAGGGAATACCTTTTTATATTTGATATTCTAAATGGAAAAATGGGAGGAGAACTCGAGAGAAAAGAGTATAAACTGCCAAGGAAGGAAATCTTAGAAGGACAAAAGTGTTCCAATTAAAAGGTAATGGGATTAACAGAAATGAAGATGAGATAAATTCATCCAAGATATACTAGTTGAGATGGAAAGATCAAGTACAAAGGAAAGGTACTGAGGAGGAACCAAGGAACAAGTTAAGTCCAAGTAATGTGTAAGTAAGAAAAACACATCAAAGGAGGTCGTGCGAGTAAGGAGGGGGTGGATGGCCCATAAAAGAGGAAACAGAGAAAAACACATCTAAGAAGCCTTGGAAAAGTTAACCCCTTAGTTAGGAAGGGATTTAAGTAAGGGATCACTAATGTCAGGACTAGTAGTGATCAATGCTCAAGTTGATAGAACCTAAGGAGAGAACAACTAGAAATAGTGTGGAGTACCCGGAATGGGATCAAGAACTGAAAATTTCATGGGTAAAGAATAAGGAAAGAGAGTGAAAATTCAGATAGAGAAGGATTTAAAAGGACAAATGCCCTATTATAGGAAGGGGTGTAAAGAAAGTTAGGAATGAAAATTTTAAAGAAATGAAGAGGGGTTAAACGTATGGTTCCCAAGGTAAACATCTTTGGTGTAAGAGACATGGTAAAGAGAAAAACCAAAATAATTGAGCGATCACAAGCAAGCAATCGATACATAATATCAAAGGAGATTAACGCGTATAAGAATTTTGAAGTGATCATGAAAGAATAAGGGTTGACTAAAAGAAGAGAAAGTTCTTGAGAAAATGACACTACTAAAACTAAGAAAGGACATAGGAAGGGTCAAGACTAGATAAAAGAAGTTAACATCGAAATCTATGAAGTGAGTAGATGGTGCTCGAGAGGACCCTAAACTAAAGGGTTTTAATGACAAAGGAAGTGACAACACACAAGAATGAGTAGGTATCTTGGAACTCCCAATCCTGAAATCTTGAGTAAAGAACCTAAAGAGAAAGAATTATGCTTTAAGGAAAGAGGGAAGTGAATTTATTGATATAACCTTAAACTTTCAAGTAAGGTATGGAACTAAAGTAAGCTCCATGGAATGGATAATGAGAAGGAAAAGAAATTTATATGTGTGTGTTATACTGGGGCTAAATGGAAATAACCAAAAAGGTTGTATGTCAATAAACTACAAGTTGATATCAAGGGAAGTTCTTTCCAGTGTGAAGGATGTTGAATAATTTTTGGGGACAAAAATCCTAAAAGGGGGGAGAGTTGTAAACCCCACCCTTTGGAGTTAAGGAAAATCGAGAAAGAATTGGTCAACCAGAGTGAGAAAATTGAACTGGTTCACGAACCCCAACCATTTGAGAATGGGTAAATTGGGAAATCTATAACTCTCGGATGAAATAAATAGTTAGATAAACCTTGCAAAAGAACTTTAGGACAAATTGGGAGAGAAAACTAAACCGATTTAGGTGAACTAGATCCAAACTGGATTGAACTGGTTTGAACCATCATTGAACTGGATGGTAAATTCATTTTTCTAGGTGGCTTAGAAATTTAAAATTGGAGAATTGAGGACACCATTGGATAGAGAATGAATTTAGAAATTTTTAATTTTGAAAAGCTCGGTCGAATCAGGCATAAACTGACCGGTTTAAGCGTTGAATCCAGTTCGGACTGGTTCAGAAGAGTGTCATCATCTTCTTTTAGATGACAGCACTGTTCACTCGTCAGAAAATCGAACAGCGCCAATGGAAAGGAAACGTTTTCATTCAGGACGTTTCATGCCATCAATGATGTCATTAAGGTGCCAAATGGATGGTCGGAGAGTCCCCGAGCTCTCTATATAAAGAGCCACTCTGCATTCAACCTCCACACACCTAAAAACTTCACTCTCTCTCAACTACTCAATTTTCTGACAAAGCTCGAACCAGAGCTCTGACATATGGGTTTTTCTGAGCCCAAGAAGGCATGGTCGGGTTCCTTAGACTCGGTGAGAAGTCAGCTACCTGACAGTGGTCACCATTCGGTCCAAGGATCAATAGCGTAATGAAATAGTGAAGCAGCTCCGACGGACCGAAGCTGCCCTGTTTCTATCGAGCTGAAACCGGCCAATTTGAGCCCTCCTCAAATCAAACCAAGCTCTCCCAACACTCCCTCAACCCTCATACGATCGAATTAGAGCTAGAAGGTAAGCCAATTTGGCTCCCCTTTTTAATTTATGATCAATGTTAGAGAGAGAACCGACGAAACTTCACTAACCAAATTCTCCTTCAATTCGACATGAATTGATGTGATTCTTGATCCTAGGAGAAAACTTAGGACGAGAGCTATCCGCCCTGATTGAAAGCTCAGATTGACACACCCCAACTATAAGCTTTCTCTCTCTAAGTCCAATTTTCCGGCAAAGCTCCGTTTGAGCTTGTTCCAGCGTCAATTCATGTGATTCAAAGCTCAATTTGATGAAATTAAATTTGGCTGAGTTAGAAGGTTGAAATTGTGGGGGAAATTTGGGGATTTCAAAAATTCGAGGGATTAAAGTGTAATTTCATAAAATTGAGGGTCAATTGGGCATGATAAAGATGTTGGAGGACCAATTGGGCAAATTTTGAAAATTTTGGGAAAAACTAACCATTTTTGTAAAGTATGGGCAAAATGGTAATTTTGGAAAAGTTGGGGACCAAATTGGAAATTTGGGAAATTGAACCCCTTTTTGTGAATTTGAATAAATTAAGGTCCCAAGGTGAATTTTAAAAGTTTCAGGACTCAATTTGAGGAAAAACTAGTATTAAGGACTTAAAGTTAAAGAAAAATAACTTTAGGGACCTAATTACAAATAAATGAAAAGTTTAGTTTTCTCATTTATTTGGGATGAATGAAAGTTATTAGGCCAAAGGATAATGAACAATGATGTTCATATCGTGTAGGAACACGAAGTACCGGGAACGCCAGCTAAGACAAATTCGCGTAAAAGCAACAAGTCGGCTAAAAAGAAATTCACTACACTATCGAGTGAGTGGGATATTTAATATCATACCCGATTGGGATGATAAGCACCTCGGAAATGAAAACCCAATATTAAGTGGTATTTTAACCATCACACCTTAGAGGAGTGATGTGAAAATTATGCGAAAAAACTACTTATCAGTTATAAGTAGATCATACCTGGTTGGTATGATGAACTTCCTGGAAGGAATTAGAAAACCCGCTTATCGGTTATAAGCGGAGACGTCTTCATACCCGGTTGGTATGATAGACAAATGAAAAGTTTATTTTGTCAAAAGTGCTCTCCCCTGACTGTGTGCCACTGCTTAAACTTTTTGGGAGACCTTCTTGATGGAAGCTTGAATAGCTCAGATAGGTCGGATGCCTCAGTTTTGGAACTTGGGGGCTACTATGCCCGATTTTGAAAATCTTGAACAGTGGGCCCTTGGCTAGTTGGCACGAGGAGGTGCTCGTAAATAAACATGATTTAAGCCATGAAAACTTAAGTGAATGAATTGTTTGGCCATGGTACCGAGACAGGACTGACATACTCGATAGACTGGCGGTAGTGCGACATGACAGGTCTTCATACTAGTCAAGACACACAGCTGCAGGTCGAGTTGAGAGTCGGGGTTGTTGGACCAGTGGCACCACAAATTATATGGCTTATGTGGAAAAGTATTGATTTGTGCATGCATTGTGTTACGGGACCTTCAAGACGCCCAAGAGTGATAGTGATGCGTCCTAGGGTTCTAGAGGACCTGGTGGAGATAAGGGTAGTTAGTCATACCAGAAGTCTTGCGAAGCTTGACGTAGCTTCATGTGCATGAGACCAGGATGGTGACGGGATGAGATCTCTGTCCTCATACGGACATGGAGTTTTGTTACAGGATTGAGGGTCGGATGTCACATACATCCATTCATTCTCAGGGTAGAAGGGGATGTGCATCTATCTACGTGACTGATAAAGTCGCTCTGATGCTACAAGTGGGTATAGTGGACGGGATGGCCTGCGAATGTGTGTTCCTTCATGATGAAGGGTGTGTGTTGGTTGATAAACACAATGTTGTGATGAGAAATGATTATGAAAACTGAGATTTGAAAATGAGAAAATTTAAAGGAATTAAGGAGTCTGGCACACTCCAATTTGAAAACTATTTGTTTATCAAAACTTCATTTTTGAAAATACTCATTCACTGAGTCGTTGAACTCACCCCCCCCCCCTTATATCCCTTTTAGGTAATCTCGAAAAACTTACCCAAAGACCATCAGCTAATGCACCTGTAAGGCAGGTATGAAAAGTTTAAAATTATATGCAGTTTTGATTTATGTTATTCTAGGAAAGGTGAAGGTTTAAAAGGACGCCTTACTCCTCATGGTTTAAAAGAAGGGGCAACCCTTAATAAACCGGGAGAGTGATGGGTTGATTACGGGGATCTGACCAAACCGGGTCGGGCATGACAATCATGACCTAGAAAGAATTGAACTTGAGACAACAGCATTGACAAGAGTTAATTGTGCACTATGACCTCATGATCAAGTATCATCCTGGGAAGGCGAATGTTGTGACAGATGCTTTGAGCCGCAAACATAAGGTTAGCCTTGCACGTATCAAATTAACATAATTACCCTTATTAGAACAACTTGGGAAATTGAGGATCATGTTGGATACGGACACCAGGTTAGCATTGTTACTAGCAAATATAACAAACCGATCCACTCTAGTATAACAAATCAAAGAGAAGCAAAAGATGAACATAAGGATGAAGAAGTATTTGGACAAAATCATCAATGTCACAACAATCGATTTTATGATAAGGAGTGATGGGGTACCAAATTATAAGGTTCGTAGGGTGGTGCTAAATGACGCATCGATGAAGAATGCTATACTAGAGGAGGCACACGACTCGATGTATGTGATGCACCCTAGTAGTACCAAAATATACCGTAACCTAAAAGAGGGATATTGGTGATAGTGGATGAAGAGAGAAATAGTCTAATATGTAAAGTGTTGCCTGCCTTACCAACATATCAAGGTGGAGCATCAAAATCCAACAAGAATGCTACAATCACTACTTATTCTAGAATTAAAGTAAGAGAAAATCATGATGGACTTCGTGGCTACCTTACCCCCTTCAATTAGGGGACATGATGCAATATGGTTAATTATGGACGACTCACAAAGGTCGACCATTTCCTACCCATCAAATTAACAAACTCCATCGAGAAGTTTGCCAAGTTGTATATCGCGGAGACCATGCAACAACATGAGGTGCTCAAATTATAGAGAATGGGATGAAAAAATTTTAGAAAAATAAATTGGGCCGACAGCCAGGTAAATTGGAGGTGAATCATCCAAGAAAATGCTAAAATTGGCCAAACTAACCAATTAAGTCATCATAAATAGGTTCAATATAGTGTACACATGGGTTGATGGATTGTTGGTCCCTTGAGTTGTCCATATAAGACCCGACCTCGCTCCTACCTGTCAACCCCTAGAAGTCTCTCTAAACCACATGGAAGTTAGTTGTCAAACCTCACCTCTCCTTAACATTGATGTGTCATCTACTAGCACTACACGATGTAATAGTAATTTGGCTCCCTTGGTGAAAAATAGAGCATCCTTTTTTTTAGCCAACCCCAACCTCCCTAATGCCCAACCATGACTCAAATTAATTTCAAAGATGCCTCTCAAACCCCTCTAGCAAACACCATGAGCCATTCGAACTGAATATAAGACTCGTGGCTGTGAAAATTAGGGAAAGTTATGATGACACCATAGTTCTAAACCTTCTCTTAAATCAAATTTTTTAGGCGACTCAGACCACCATTTGGGATGATTAAATAGGTCACGAATACACAAGTTAGTCAACTTTTCAACCCCATCCACACCGATGACTAACTCACTTTCCCTCGTGAGTTCCTATCATTTTTCCAAATTGTGTTTGTTTTCTTGACAAAGAGCCAAACAAGGTCGAAACATAATTGTTCCAATCGAGGATGGTCGGAAAGCGACCATGGGACTTGGGGAACATGATAAGATACATATTAAGGATTTTTGTAAAGTTTATTGAGGTGTTTTAAGAAAAAAGAAAGTTCGGGGAACTAAAATATAATTTTTAAAATGTATGCAGGTCAAATGTAATTTCATGAAAATGGGAATGAGACTAAATAAAAATTTAGGGACCTAAAATGAAGTTTGAGAAAGATTAGGGACCTAAGATGATAAATTGGAAAAGGTTAAGGACTTAACTGAGTAAATTCACTCACTTCCCAAAATAATTATAGGTAAAAGCGGGAGCCTATTATAAGTACAAGTTTAGTTTAATTTTATACTTATCAGTTACTATAATCTCGAAAATTTTTGTAATAGTTTTTTTAATACTATTTTTATGAAAGAAAAGTATATATTTTCACTAAAAAATCGTTTAAATTTTATTATTAGAATTAATGTTGTCGGTATTATTTTAATAAAAAGTACCTATTATTTTAATATCGAATGCACGTAACATATAGTAATTAGTATTAGATTGAATAATTGGGTTGGGACGTAACAAAAATAATTTACAATATTGACATAATATTTTTAAAATTACTCCATTTTTCTTTGTTAAGATATCATAATACGCCTTATTTTATTGAACATTACATATTTACCTGACCTATCTTTTTGCTACATGATCATATATTTATTTAAGTTTTGAACATGAGTTCATAGCCAATAATACTATGGTTGAGCTTCTATCTATCAATTTGGTTAGATATGTTCCCACATTCTTTACCTATGTCACACAATTAAATATACATAAATAATATTTCATGTCACGCAAGTGAAGTTGTGTGAGGTGCACCTTTTGTAAAAGCTAGTTGAGTGGATACACCACATCACTGTTCAGAATACCATTCAATGTTGGATAAAATAGAGAACCTTTTGTAAAACCTAGTTGAACGGATATACTATTATCATCACGGTTGAGAATACCATTTAAAATTGGATATAATAAAGAACGGTTGTATATTTATAAAATTAGAAAGATTCTACTCATTATAAGTTATTATTTTTAAATAAATACGGATTTGATATCTTATCAGTTCATAATATCTTCTCACATATTAATTCTTAAATTTAATTAAATTAAACTCTAATTTTTATTATGTAATGAGTTGCATCCGACTTAAATTTTTTTTTCATTTTCTTAAATAATTGAAATAAAATATGTAATTAATAAGTTCAAAAATTTACATTGCACATTAACCTCAACAATAACTAATGAGGACATTATTGTGGTATTATGAAATTTGATATTTCTCTTTTATCGATAAATTAATTTTGTTAAATTTATCAATCCACAATTACTTCATATATAATCATTATTTTCATCAAATTTGAGTGTTGATTACTTTTCATTTATCATGACTTTCCACTATTTTTTTCATCACAGTGATACTGCCATCTCACAAACTTCAGTTAGTAGTAAGGTTCACCATTTGGTTACTTTTGCAGACAAACTCACCCTCCATCGCCTTTTGCGACATTTAGATAAAAAAATGTTCAATCTTATAACAATTAAAGTATATAATATTAAACCTATCAAATTTAGGGTGTTTCTGTCATCATTTCCGTCATAATCAGTGCATTGATCTGGTTACCCCCACCATGCTCATTTTAACTGCCTCAAGTGGTCACCCACGGGTCCAACCCGGGCCCAATAATGTTTCCACCGTCAGCTTGTTAATTCCTCCACCACTCAGCATTTTCCGCTACACGACTCCACCAGACGGTAATCCCCACTGCCTCAGTTTCGGCGAGGAAAATAGTGGAGGGAAACCGCAGGGGCATCGACGAAGGTCGAAAGATGTGGAGGCCCTGATTCAATTAAGGGTGAAGGAGAAGTTGAGCGCCAACTCATGCTCCTGTTGATTAGGGTGGACGGTCGAGTATAGAGTCCGAAGATGCCAATCTGGGGCGGAGGCAGAGGCATGGAAATCCAAGACAGTAAACAAAAGTGACGTGGGGAAGGTAAAATTTTTAATTAAACTAAACGAAGTGGACTTACTTGCCATGATGGATGGAAGCCGAAGAAGTACCGATGGTCCCTCTACATCACGTTTTTTTTCATCGGAACATCACGTTGAATAAACCATCAAAGGTACGGTATTAGCGTAGCATTGCTTATTCCAGTAATTCCTTGTTAAAAACTTGATCCTTCAATAAAGGGAAAACTGTAAAGTTGAGACACATTCTTTTCTCATTTCCTAATATTCCCTTTAAATTAGTCCGTTCAAGATACTGTACTTAATTTTCATTCTGTAGAAGAATATTAAACTCGGACGAACAAGAAGTCTTTTTTGGATGAACCACAGTTACAGATTGGTCATTGTTCATCCTAAAACACCTGGATTACAGAAACACCCTCTAGATGGTTGATCGATTTCAGGGTTAGAAAGTCAGTACCTATTCTCCGAGTTTCATACTTAGCAAGTCCACCTTTGAGATAACTTATGGGATTTCCATTATTAAACCCAAATAACATGAAGGGCCTGCAAACTTAAACTAGCACCAGAAATCTCAAAATCTCATACCAGTAAATTCTCATAGTGAAATCACAAAGCAGATCTTTAATCCCTAAAGATAGCCAGGAGAAGACTCATGAAACTTGTAACAATGTATCTATGTGGCCGAGCACTATGTCCCAGCGTTTCTACGACCCACACGAGCAACGAACCCAGCTTTGATTGGGGCAACAGATCGTCCAGAACCACACTTCAAACAGGAAGAAGAGACGGAAATATCAGAACAAAGATTTGGTGTGCCAAAATGAGTAGCAACACATAAACCACATAAAAAAATTTATTAAGAGAAACAGAGTTCTAGTTGAAAGCTGCCGTGCAGAAACACATGAAATGCTCCGGACAAAGGATGGTAAAGGCTAACTAGATTTTGATATTACCTTTTCACACCTGAGGAAGAACAGTCTATTCTCCTTTGAGAGTATAGTGTCTGGACTTTTGCAGCCAAGACAGATGACATACTCATCTGCAAGCAATAAAAAGTAGCCACTATCAAGGAAAAGAAGCATGATATGCTGAAGATAAAATCCACTGGAAAAAATGTAATCATAGGCCAAAAATGTATAGAAACACAAATTCCACATAAATACTAGAACATCAAGCACAAGAGAAATGCATACAAATGAAGCTGGTGTTTTGAATATTGTACAATACAACAGAGATCGGTTTCTTTATTTTATTACCAACAGTTGCTAAATCCTTCTAAAGTAAAACTACCACACCTCTGAAGCTACATTTTCCAACAAATGTCCAACCATCAAGAGATTAGCATACATTAGAAAGAATAATATCATTGGACTGTAGCTAAGTTACAACATATCAAAGATATTGTATTATTGAAACCAACTGACAAAAATGTAACTCACTGATATATCGTCGCAGAATTCCTTCAAAATTCTTAGGAGCAAACCTCCCTTTGACAACTAAACGTTGTTGACCATCAAGTGATCCACTGGTCCCCAATTCTGCCAGCAAAAAGGCCTGAAGGTGATCAGGCTGCCGATGCATCCTATTCATTTTAAATAGAAGGATATAATCAAGACCAAGCATATCAGAATACAAAAGTGTCAACTAATTGCCCACCAAAAAGTGGAGGTTTGAAATTCAGTGAAATCAATTGAGAATTAGAGGAATCACTCACGTTTTGCAATAATCCATGAAGTTCACAAAAACAGTTTTCTTGGTGCCCTCACGGAGTACCTGTGGAGGCCTCATAACTGTCCTACGCCTATCACCTGCAAGCTCTGGATTATTCTCACGAAGAATATTGAAGACCCTGCCAAGTAGCTGCAGAAAAGACACTAATTTTAGCAAGGCTTCACATATGCTGGCACAAGATTAAAGAAAAAAGGTCAAACCAAACATAAGATAAAGAACAATGGGTAATTTTAGGTGAAATAAGCCTATATGAGAAATATAGAAGTTCAGACCCCAAAATATGCAAATACCTCCTCATATTGGTAATCACGTTCACTTCCTTCCCATGGATAAATTTGCTGTGTAACAGAACCATCCCCCACTTCATCATCACCAGCATGATCTAAACAGAAGAATACAAATTAGCTCCCAAATATAATTTTGAAAAGTGCAAAGAATATTCCTTACCATCCAAATCCTCTCTTAGATCCTCATTTTCATCAATCAGAATAGCTTCAACCTACAAAAACATACATTTAATTAATATACTAATTTACAAATTACTCGATATTTTTACCAAGGGGAAAATATATCAATCCAAAAAAGTAGATAATTACAAAATCATGCTTACGGGTTTCTTTTTCTTCTTCTTTAAACCAGAAAACGTACTATCTATTCCATCAGTAACTGCAATGACAACACATCAATACACGAACATGAATAAAATGAATGTAAAAACATGACAGCAAAGAATCAAAACAAAAAGGAAAAGATTCTCTCACCAGAAAGTGCTTCTGTTTTTTCAGCTATTTTATCCACAGAATCATCAGTCAGGTCAGTCATGACATTCTTCTTCTTCTTCTTCTTCTTGGTTGGATCAAATGGTGCAAGCTAAAGAGTAATAATAAACCGATTAGTGCAACACCTTGGTAGCAGCCTATCTCACAGATGCAGGTGGATTGCCTCTATATACAAATTCTAATTAACACGAATTCGTTAAGATGTAAACAAGGCCTATCATCCAAATGGCACAAGATTAGAACTATGGCACTAGAGACTAAGCTTCTTTGACATAAAACAACAAAATCTTCAACAAAGGGAAATCACAAGAATAAGCTTACCTCTGGCACCTCAACAACATCATTCTCATCCGCCATGGCTACTGGAGAAAAATGAGACCCACAATTAGGTACCCTACTCAAAAAAGAGGGAAAACAAACAAACAAACCTGATTGACGCAACCCAGCAAGGTCCACGAGTAGGAAGATCAAATAAAATTCCTTGTTCTTAACAAATGCAGAGACATATGTGTCCCTTCCCCTTTTTGCTATAGCACAAATGCTATGAGTAAATGCAGGATTACAGAAATGCAACTAATCATTTAAGAACCAGGTTCTAAGGATTAGAACCTATTACAACCTAGGGTATCATGACACTACAACCTAGATCTTTGTAAGTCAATCTTGAACCAATGTACGGGCCCAGGGGTCCTGCCTTGTTATACTCAAAATGCTAGGTTGAAGAAGGAATATAATGGTGATAATCAGAGAAGCTCCATAATTTAATAGAACCTCTGATTCAAATACACCCCAATGTAGCAGAGAAGGCATGCCAAGCAGAAAGGTTATGCATTTTATGCCGATAATGTTAAGAAAAAACTATGAATGATACCAAAAGCAATCCACATATTTACCCCAGAAAACACTCAATGAAACATGGCACCACTCCTCCATAAGCTAAGCTAAGATTCTAAACTTGATTTGAATCAGTTCCCATTCAACAACTGATAATCAGTTTAAAACAATCAACAAAAATAAATTGTCAGCCACCCAAAAGCAGTTGGAGACATTTTCCGATTCGGCCAAAAAGCAGGTTAATATTTCTCCTTTAAATATCTTCAAACCAATTTTAAATGCAACTCAAGTCAATAAATTTTAACCAGCCAGCAAAATTATTGATTACCAATAAGCACCCAATAACATTTGAAAATAAACCAAATATAAGCATAATCTAGCATAAAAAATACTCAGAAAAACAGCTCAAATCAACCATGGGTATGACCCAAAACCTACCAACAACTCAACCAAAGTCATTGAAGACTAAATTCAAATAGCAGATTAACATACTAGGATCTAATGCCTCCCAAAAACCGATTTTAGATTCAACATTTATCCATTTCCAAAATCCTTGGCCAAAATATCACGATTCAGAGAAGCATTTAGGGTACAAATTAACTGAAGTTCAGTCCTCAAATCAACCAAAATAACAATTTCAAAATAGATATAGTCAAACCATGGGATCCTCATTCAAAAACCTTCGAGAATCTGATCTCAATTTACAAAGACTATTTCACGAGATTGTCAAAGATCCCAACCACAAATATCAGGCTGTAAAACCAGAACCTTAGTCAATAAATGGCGGAGCTAACACATGCAACAATGAGCTGAAATTACAGATTAAAACTGCACTACAGGAGGAACCAAAAAGGGGAATAGCACCATGAATCAGTTGCACAGCCGGCTATCAGACTCGATGCAGCTACAACAATCATTAAAGGAAGCATTGAACATAACCAAGCTGTTAAGAGAGTAAAAGCATGACTAAATCTCATCGCAACACTAGACAGCAAAACATAACAAAAAAAGAGTTAAGATAGACGAAAAGAGAAAGTATACCAGCACGCGATTCAATCTAGACACGAGCTACGATGGGCGGGACAACAGTAACAGCAGAATCGATGAGAAGAGAAGGGGAACGACAACAAGGAGGCTGAGTCCTATGGGAACCAGAGATGAGAGAGAGGACGAAGCGCCAAGGACGAGCAAGGGCGTGTCGCCTAAGAACTCCCAGTCTGGAAACGCCGATTTTTGGATTTTTAGGGTTACTCCGCCCGAAGAGAATCCAAGTCCAACGTTTTGAGATCTCTCACCGTCAAAAGTAATACCATCCATTTAAACCTCGCAATTTTCCTATATTTTAGATTTTCACTTTCTTTTAATTTTCACATTTCATTGAATTAGTAATTTATAAAAAAAATACGCATTCCTCTGTAGCAATGTTACCTCAATATAGGGTTTATTGATTTTACCTAATCGATTCTCTCTCCTTGTAGGGTAGGTATTCCCTGTCGGCGTTAGCGGATACTCGTCAAGTGAACCATTGTCCATTGTAACTGGTTACTATTTCCTTATGCCTATCCTTTGTGGCTATCTACTAGACTGGTCTGGGTGAATTATTTGCATCTGTGAGCACTGGCCCTAGAGAATTTGCACATTGCTCTATGAGACAATCAGCCCATCAAGCACGTTACAGAACTCTCAGCGCTAGTGACTCGGGAAGGTTACCTCCCTTCATTGGCATCTCGAGGCACCCCATCCACAGTTTCCTGACTGCAAGCTTGCTTCTTGACACTAAAGGGCAAAACTGTCTCCGCTTTCTTATATCTCCATTCCTTTTGTTTAGAAAACTGGTCAACAGTACTCCACCGGACTAGTAACGTGGGTATTTTGCTAGGGTTGGCTTGACAACTGAATTGAAATGGGGGACACCGGAGGGATACACGCATGCCCTTCACACCTCCACAGGAATGGAAGAGCAGCCACTAGGTACTCCATGTGGACTCCCAGCCTATTAATCATAGGTAAGCTATCTTCGTTGGAAAAAATAAATGTTGACAAGAAGATCCCACGGGGCATGCTTTTTTGGAGTGATCAAATTTGTTTGGAAGGAATTTAGGGAAGTTAAGATTGTTGTTTGTTCTCATTTGTATTTCAAGTGGAGTGACACATGGTGACGGTGGAGGAGTTAAGCCCTTAGTCTATTAAGGGCACATCCGGGGCGGCTAGTTAAGTCCGTAGGAGGTCCTTGTCTATTGAGGAGCAGTGTGGCATGGCCTCCCCGTCACAACTCTTAGTCTCTAATGCCCAGAAGATGGGAAGTTTAATAGCCAAGTTGAAGTGATATATCAAAATTCCTTTTATTTGAGCAATAATTTATTCTAAAGGTGCGAGTGAAAATAAATATTGCAGAATTGCTTGCCCCACGCAAATTGAATATATGAAGATGATGGCAAAGACTTGGGTGACCTCCAAGTAAGAGAGGCTAGCCCGATTTTACTTTAAATGTGGGGGATTGACCCACACTAGTCGCTTTATCCAAATCTCATAATCTCATAATTAGTCTTGTAAGGTGATGACCCATGAATGAATGATGGTTTGCTCTAGTAAAGTGTAAAGTATCTTCATCAATGGTGTGAATGACGATTGAGTGGATTCCTCTAATGAGTTTTCCCTCCGCCCTCACCTCACGTCAAAGGACATTTGAAAAAGAAAAGAAGGATGATGGTAACAAAAAATCATGTAAGAGTGATAATATCACACTCACTTTGATCTTAGAATTAAAAATTGATAATAAATCATTAAATCCTATTAATACTAAAATAATGGATATATTTATAAAGATAAAATTGCTAATACTAATTCTCACAATAAAAATATTCATAATTTATATTAAAATTTTTAATTTTAATTTATAAATAAATAGTCCCAAATTTTGAATATAAAAATTCTTGAAAATACAAAATAATAATAATATAATCACGTGTATTTAAAGATATATATATATCTAAATAAAGTAGTTGATTTTCGTTTCTATTTTCTACATAAATTTCTACTTTTACCTAAAATTTATTAAATTAGTGTAGTAAGCTTATAATTTAGTGAATGAGTTTACTGAGATTAATCCAATACATGACTGTAATCATAAACTCTACTCAAAATATAAATATCACAAATAATTTTATTATTTTATTATATCACAATGTTTTATAATCACGACACTAATGTATGCAAGCAATAATATGCTAACAAATAGTATAGTTCTATCATATCCTCGAATGTCATTCATAGATCATTCGAGTTCAACGAGCCTATTTGCAAAATTGCGCACTCGCAAAACACTACATAAGAGTCGTCACCTCAATCGATTTCTATGAAGGTATGTGTGCATCTTATACTCGTAAAGCCCTACATAAGAGTTATCCCTATTGTGAGAAGGTCTTGTGGACCGATAAGTAATAAGACCCATATCTACTTAAAAGTCATAACTTGTAAGTAGTGTAACACTTCCAACCTTATAAACTCACAATACTTCTCTATTTTATCCAATATATAATTATATTTTCAACACCTATTATAAGGATTATTGATACTATTCTCAATCAAACATACGTATAATACATCATCTGTGTTCAATAGTATGCTCGGACCATGACGCATGTGTCCCTTGGGCCCCGAGTGACCTAAAAGCATAACAAAAATATATTACCCTTATTCACCATTTCTAGTCAATCCCCGACGCCAACACTTTCCCAAAGGTATGTTGTCGATCATCCACAATGTACTCAATAACAAGCATAGTACATATGCATAGAAAGACCAAACATAATCTTAATAAACAGAGTAAGTGTTCTTTATTTAAAGATCAGTTCGCAATCTAACCGAACTTCTCATAACGTCCTCTCTCAAAACAACATGACATATATGCATAACACATTAAATGACAATTCAATAGATATTGTAAATAGTATTCTCATGTGTTTCTTTTATAAAACGTTATAACCCTTCATAATTCAACTCGGTACTTAGCCCCTTTTTTTAAAATTCACGATCATGACTTTAAAATTTCATTTTTCAGGTATATCATGATATATATACTTTCTCTATCATAAAATATAACTATCTGTCATTTTCCTCAAGTTCAAAAACTACTTTTCCAAATCATGCACACATTTAAGGACTTCAAAGAAAGTTTGAAAGTGCAGTGGTTTGTTCAATCAAATTTGTTATCAATAATCCCAGTCACTATTTTAATTGGGACTTATTCGACCCGATAGATTTCTAATTATCTCGGGATGTATGATCCTAGTTTGTCAAGTTACTTTACATAAATTGAATCATATAACTTGAGGTTAGATTTAATTTTCATCATGTATTCTCCTATTGTAAAACCCGTTTTCTTGGACCAAGGAAAACCGGGAAAAGAACCGGCCAATTTTCATATGAAAAAAACCGAGTCAATTAATGAACTAAAAATAGTAAATAAGAGTTAATATGGGAGATTGAAAAATCCAAAGTGACCAAAAATTCATAAAAAAACATGAGGAAGAACCATGAAGTGAATTGGATGGGAAAACTGGACCGATTCGGGGTGAACCGAACCCGAATCAAACTAAATTGAATTGAACCATAGTAAACCAGTTCAATGATTCATTTTTCTAGGTGACTTAAAAATGTCAATTTGGGAAATTGAGGCCACCATTGATAAAAAATGAATTTAGAAAATTTTAAATTTTAGAAAATCGGTCGAATCGGGCTTAAATTGGCCAATTTTCAAATTCGGGTCACCGAACCCGGTCGGATCGAACCAGTCAACGATCCAATTGGTCAACAGTCCAATCGATTAACAAACTAGACCGGTCAATAGTCAATGGCACCCAGTCAGTAGCCATGCAGACACGGGCAACCAATAGGAGGCTGTCATGTGTCTGGTCAATGGTCAGTGGACGACTGGTCAACTTGTCACACAGACACGAGCAACCAATGGGAGGCTGCCACGTGTCCGATCATCCGATTAACTGGTCAATGACTGACGTGGCGGCTGAATTGGAAGGCCATGTTAGAAAAAGCAGCCAATCATAGCATGCCATGTGGCATGCCTACCACGTCATCATCATCTTCCTTAGTCCGTTAATAGAAGGGTTAGAGAGAGAGGGGGGCTAATTCCTCCGGCGACCCGGGAAGAGCTCTGGTATGACTGCCGGCGGCCGAGTCCTACACCGGCCGGTAGCTCGGTCAGTTGCCAAGCTCCCTATATAAAAAACATCCCCTCCATTCATTCTCAGCATCCCACAATTGAGCGAAAAAGGTGAAGTGGCCCAATTTTTGGCGAGCAACAAACCAGAGCTCAAACAATTAGACTTTTCTCAACCTCCGAAGTCACATTTAGTGTCATTAAAACTGATGGGAAGTCCTCTACCTAGTTGTACCCTCCTTTCAGCCTAATGACCACCGAAGAAGAGCAAGGAAGCTTAAACAGTGTTGTTACTACTTGACCAGGCAACAGCTCGAACCACTAAAGCTCAAGTCGAGCCGTCACTAGGCCAATTCCAGCCAAACCAAGCTCCCCAAACTTCACCTATAGGTGCCCCGACCTTCCCTCAAGCTAAGAAAATAAGTCCCCTCCATCGCCCCTCACTAGAAAATACTAATAATAGTGCATTTCTGTAAAAACATAAAATAAGAAATTTGCACTGCTCATGCTAACAATTGAGGTGCGGTTTGATCTAGGAAGGATCCCCACAAAGAGAGCAACTTAGTGATGGCAAGAGCTCCGGTCACTGGACCCTAACCGGTAAGATATCGAAGCTTTCTCTCTCTAAACTGCATTTTCTGGCGAAGCTTCATTTAAACTCATTTCTGAGCCAAATGAAGTGGTTCAAGGCTTGAAATGAAGAGGGAAACATATGGAAGATGATTTAGATTATGAATGGGGGCAATTAACCAAGTTTTGGGGATCAATTAAATGAAAATTTGATTCCGGGACCAAATTACAAATTTTGAGAAATTGAGCAATTTGGGAATTTTGGAAAAATTGGGGGTCAAATTGTAATTTAAGGAAATTCTAGGGATTTTCATGAAATTAACTCCCAATTGAGATCCAATTGGGAAAATTGAATGAAATGGAAGATCAATTGGTAATTTTTGGGAAATTAAGGGTCAATTGTCAATTTGTAGGAGATTAAGGATCATATGGCAATTTTGGAAAAATTAAGGGCCAATTGGTGGTTTTGGAAGAAAAATTAAGGACTCAAGCAGAATAATTGGAAATCCTAGGGGCTTAATGGAAATTAAGAGATGAATAAGGACCAAAATGTAAAATTTTAAACCTTAGGGACCTAAATGCAATCAATGCATAATGTGAGGACATATGCGTAAAATACTAAAAAATATACGGCCTCTTATGCCAATCCTCATTATGAGGATACTCGTACCATGTAGGAACGAGTTGCCCAAATACTAGTGCAAAGAAGCATGCCACGGATCAAGGTCTCCTCGGGACGACCCGTCGCTGTTACCGGGTGATTGTGAACTCTACAACATCGGTTTTGATTGGAACGATGGCTTTGCCTTAAAAACGATTTTCTCGGAATTAGCCTTCCATGACTCGGTGACTCTGCTCAAAATATTTGGGAGCTAATTTCGAGGCTTAGGCTCGGTGATACAAGTGGGTCCAAGGCTGATGGACACGGATATGGACCCATTCAAAATAAGCATGTTATGAACTGCTAAAAGTCCTAATAATTGGTAATTGTGTGTGATACCCACCGAACCAAGGTTGGGATGTTGGGCCGCATAGCCACTAAGCCGAAGCCAGATCATCGAAATTGCTGGGCTGGTACGCATGGGTTGAAGCCAAGCCAACAAACCCTTGAGCTGGAGGGCCAAAGATGATGGCTATAAATGAAAATACTCTTAATTGTGCATGCAACTGTGGCGCGGGACCATTAGGACACCTGCTACGAGGTAGTGGTGGTCCCAAGGGCTGCTGGACGACCCAGGAAGCATAAGGTTGATATGTTGTCTAGTATGTCAAGAAGCTTTGGGAGCTTCATGCATAGTAAGATCGATGTAGTAGGAGGAAAGAGGTATTGTCCCACAAAGCGGACACGAAGTGTGATTGTGGTTTGAGGGTCGAACGAGCAAGGTCCACTCAAACTCGGAGTAGAGGTTGTTGACCTCTTTTAGTGTAGATGGTAAAGGCGCTTCGGTCTATAAGTGGAACAGCCGGGGACTATTCTACGAATGTGTGATCACTTTCTATGATAGGAAGGGCATGTGATTGTGTGCAAACCCGAGAAGGGGTTGAATGTGAAATGCTACAAAATTGATGACACATAATTAAATACATCCCTAATATTTCTCCCACTCACCCCCTCCCCTAAACATTTTTTAAGAAAGGAGAAACTACATGAAAGCCTTCCTACGCTAAGACCCAAACCAGGTGCGAATGTGATTTCTAGTTTTATGTAACGTCATTCAGGGAAAGCGTAGCAGGTAATATGCATGACTCTTCTTGCCCTAGGGGAGAAACTACCTCCTCAAGGTTCAGAGGAGTGGCGGGTTGATCACAGGGTTTCGACCAAACCGGGTCGGGGCATGACAACTTAGGTGGTATCAAAGCTTGTGTTTTCCCGAATGTATTATCAAAACTTTATAACCTAAATAATAAAAAAAAATTCTTAAACCAGCTATGGAACCAAAAAGAGGAGCCAAGAGAACAAGGGCGACAATCGCAGATTCTGTCAACAACCCCCTCCGAGAGGAAGAATCCCCGAGGGCACAATCGACCCCCAAGGCCTTAGCTCCGAACAACAACAGTTGTATGAAGAATTTACTAGGGTGTTTAGAGAACCCCACCTGGACTCTGAGTCCCAAACCTGACCCGAGGAGGTACAATCTGAGTCCACTTCTGCCCTTGCCTCGCCCTCTTCGACATCCATAAGTACCTAAAGACACTCCAATAACTGGGGTGCAAGCCCTTCCAAGGAGAGAAGGATATTGGGGCAGCCATGGATTGGCTAGCCAACCTCAAGAAATTCATGGGGATCATAAGGACACCCCTGAAGGAGATGGTAATGCTGGATGAGTTCTTCTTGGAGTCCAGTGCTAAGAGATGGTGGGACAACGTGAGGAGCCTCTCCCCCGTCACCTCCACTTGGGAGGAGTTCGAAGAGAGGTTCTCGGAAGAGTACTTGACTCCTCACTTAATAAACAAAAAGAAGATGGAGTTCTTCAGGCTTCGATAAGGAGCAAGCATGGTCTTAGAATATGAGACCAAATTTAATGAATTGAGACCTTTGCCCCCGACTTGGTGGGATCGATAAACATCTGCCAAAAGTTTATCAATGGTCTCAATATGGATGTGAGAGACCGGATGGAGGTGTTAGGACGCCCCACCGATTTGGCTACCATTGTCAGTATGGCCCATAAGTGCGAACAGCTAGTCCAAAAAAGATGCCACTGATAGAGCAAAAGGGACGAAGGGAAGAAAAGGGCCAAGGTAGCAAAGGAGGCTAGAGGGAACTAGGTAGACCGTAGTGGGGGAACATGCCAAGGTTCCTGAGAAGAGAGGAGGGTTATCGAGCCTAAAGGGAGGTGAACACACCTCTTCAGAGGAAGGGCCCCTACTACCCTAGGTGCCAGAAGAATCATGATGGGGCATGCCTAACGTGCTTTGGGTGTGGACAGCTCGGGCACTACATAAGAAATTGCCCAACACTACGGGGCAACGCCCCGCGAAACACCCCTAACCACTGCCTAGAATTCAGAGGGCACCCAATGGGGGAAGCGTGGCACCCACCTGAGTCCCGGCCCAGATCTACAACCTTACCCAAGAAGAAGCTCGGAAGGACCCCAGCGTAGTGGCTGGTACGTCCCAACCACCCCTTTAAACCGAGTTTGTAGTTCGAGTAATGTAGTCCCTTTTTTCAATTAATAAAATGCACTCCCTCAAAGGTTTTGTTAATTCTCACTTAGGTCACATGCAAATGTTCAAAAAGGAGATGTATGCCCTCTTAAATTCAGGGTTAGAGTGATCTTTCATTAAGGAAGTCTTGGTTCTCAACCTTCCTAGGAAACTCACTTCTCTCACACCACCCCTCAACATCCTTATGCCACTAGGAGAGGCACTAGCACGACACGGGGTTCTTGAAGCATGTAGTGTAAACCTCATCCCTTAAAGACAAGGAAATCGGGGAAAGAATTGATCAACCAGAGTGAGAAAACCGAACCAGTTCATGAACTCTAACAGTTAGAGAAAGGGCAAAATGAGAAATTTACAAATCCCAAGTAACCTAGAAAATCATAAAAGTCATGGAAAAGGACCTTACATACATATCTTGCAGGTTCAACTACAGGTAGGTCTTTAAGTAAGTTTTCCATCAGTTACCTAAAAAGAGGTAAAGGGAGGGGGTGAGTTTGACAACTCAATGAATAGGTGTTGGGTGAGAGTTTTCATAAAAATAACATTAATTGGAGTGTGTCAAACTCATTATTTCCTTTAAAAATAGTATTTTCTCAAGTTATGGTTTTCAAAACGTTTTTCCAAAGTTTACCAATTCTTTTCCAAGGATTCTCAAATCCTTTCCAAGGTTTGCATAACCTTTTTCCCATTTCCATATTAGGTGTGTTTCACATACAACACACACACATCATCAAGAATGGTACACATATATTCGTGAGATGTAGTTACATCAATTGCACCCACTTGTGGATAAGAACGTCTTTACCATCCACCCTGATAGAAGTCTCTCACTTCTACCCGGAGTTTGAGTGAACATCTCCTATGTTCAACCCTCAGACCCAAAATACTTCGTGTCCCTGAGGACGGAGACCTCATCCCGACCCACCCTGGTCTCATGTGCATGAAGCTACGATGAGCTTCCATGACTGCTGACATGACAAACTACCCTTGTCTCCACCATGTCGTCCAGTAGCCCCTAGGACGCATCACTAACTCTCTTGGGCATCTTGATGGTCCTGAACCTCAAGTGCATGCACAAACAAATTTTTTCATAAAGCCATTAATATTTGGTGCCACTGGTCCAACGGCCCCGACCCTCAACTCGACCTGCAGTTGTTTGTCTAGACTGGTCCATCGACCTGGTTTTGTCGCACTGTCTCCAGTCCATCGAGTATGTTAGTCCTATCTTGGTACCATGGCCAAATAACATCATTCATTCATAAGAATTTTCATGGCTCATCAACGTGTTTGTTTATGAGCTCTTGCGCGTGCCAACTAGCCTTGGGTCCACTGTATGTGATTTTCCAAAATCAAGCATTCTAGCCCCCATGTTCCAAAACCGAGGCCTCTAGCCTATCTGAGCTATTTGAGCTCTCGTCAAGAAGGTCTCTCAAAATTTTTAAGCTTTGGCAGACAATCAGGGGAGAACACTTCTAACAAAATAACTTTTCAACTCGTCTCTCACACCAACCGGTTGTAAGAGTTTTCTACTTCCTTCCAAAAAGTTCATCATACCAACTGGTAATTAGTTTTTTCGCGTATTCCTCACATCACTCCAACCAGGTGTGATGTTAAAATTCCACATAACAATGGTTTTTCATTTCTGATGTGCTCATCATCCCAACTGAGTATGATGTAATTAAACCCACTCACCCATTAACCGTGACGTGTTAGTCTTCGGTTGATTTTTCCCAAGTCTACGCGAGCTTCTCTTGCTGGCGTTCCGGTCCTTTGTGCTCCTACACGATTTGAACAACCTTTTCTATTAATACTTGGCATAACAGCCTTCGTTTCTCATGTATGAATGACTAAACTCAAAACTTCTAGTTAATTGCACTTAGGTCCCTAAAGTTCATTATCCTTGACTTTAGGTCCCTAATGCAAACTTTTCCCCAAATTGATTCCCAAAACTTCCAAAATTCACTTTGGGTCCTCAATTTACTAAAAATCACTTAAGGGGTTGAAGTTTCCCAAATTTCCAGTTTGGTCCCCAACTTTTCAAAAATTACTATTTTGCCCCTACTTTAAAAAAATGGCAATTTGACCCCAATTATTTTAAAAAATCATCCAACATCCTTTTCATGGCCAATTGACCCTCAATTTTAGGAAATTGCAATTTGATCCCTCAATTTTACAAAATCCCCAAAATTTTCCCCAATTTTCCCCCTTTCAAATTGGCCGAATTTGATTTCATCAAATTGACCATTCAATTGGGGTTAATTGCTCCAATTGAAGGTATGGATCAGTTCCTATACTTCCATACAATTCAATTGAGCTTTGAACCGCGTCATTTGTGTCTAAATTAAGCTCAAACGGAGCTTTGCTAGAAAATTAAACTTAGAGAGGGAAAGCTTTGAAAGCTTACCGCTGGAGGTGCACCGATTCGATCTCTTTATCAGGGAAGATAGCTATCTTCTTGAGGTATCTTCTAGTATAAATAATTCTACAATTGATCTCAAATTGTGGGAGAATTTCGTTAGTGAAATTCTATAGTTTCTCTCTCTAACTCCGACTTGCAACGACTGAGGAGGGCCAAATTGGCTTACCTTTCAGCTCAATTGAGGTCATTTAAGGGTTGTAGGGATGTTGGGAGAGCTTGGTTTGACTGGACTAGAGCTCAATTCTGCCGTTTTCAGCTCAGCTGAATCAGGATAGCTTTAGTCAGCTAAAGCTGCTTCATTGTTTGATTACGTTGGTGCTTCTCCGACAATCCTCAAATCGAACGAAGACTACCATTGGATATGTCACGCCCCAACCCGGTTTGGTCGGATCCTCGTGATCAACCCGCCACTCTCCCGGTTTATTAAAGGGTTTTCCCCTTATTGTAAACCGTAAAGAGTAAGGCGTCCTTTAACCTGCACCTTTTTCCTGGAATAGCATAATCAAAACTGCATGAAATTTAAAACTTTACATACCTGTCTTACAGGCATCTTAGTTGACGGTCTTTAAGGGGAGGCTTTCCGGGATTTTCTGAAAGGGATATAAGAGAGGGGATGAGTACGACTACTCAGTGAATGGGTCTTTTAAAAGCTTTTGACTTTTAAGAAAAACATTTATTTGGAGTGTGCCAGACTCCTTTGTTTTCAAAAATCCCATCATTTAAAAATTTAGATTTTTCCATTATTTCTTAGTTACCATGGTGTGTCATCACCCAATACACATCCTTCATCATGAAGGTTACACACATTCGCAAGTCAGTATCACTACTGAACCCGCTAGTGGCTTCGGAGCGACTTTTCCTGCCACCCGGATAGAAGTACGACCACTTCTACCTTGGGAATGAGTAGATGTACGTGACATCCTACCCACAATCCCGAAATCACTTCTTCATGTCCGTATGAGGACAGAGACCTCATCCTGTCCCCACCCCGGTCTCATGCGCTTCATGCTACTCCAAATTTTGCACAGACACCTGGAACGGTGAACTGCCCTTATAGCCACAAGGTCGTCCAGTGCCCTTAGGACGCATCACTACCCCTCATGGGCGTCTTGATGATCCCGTACTCACAGTGCATGCACAAACAATGTTTTCTTATATTGCCATGTAATCTGTGGTGCCATTAGTCCAACGGCCCCGACTCTCAACTCAACCCGCAGCTGTTTGTCTTGACTAGTCCGTCGACCTGTCATGTCGCACTGCCGCTAGTTGACTGAGCATGTCGGTCCTATCTTGGTACCATGGCCAAACAATTCACTTATTAAGTTTTATGGCACATATATCATGTTCGTTAACAAGCTCCTGCTCGTGCCAACTGGCCTTGGGCCCACTGTACGAGATTTTCAAAATCGGGCATTTAGCCCCCAAGTTCCAAAACCGAGGCCCCTAGCCTATTAGAGCTATTCGAGCTCCCGTCGAGAAGGTCTCCCAAATAGTTTAAGCATTGGCACACAGTTAGGGGAGAACACTTCCGACAAAATAGGTTTTCACTGTCCATTATACCAACCGGTATAAGGACATCTCCGTTCATAACCGATGAACGGGTTTTCAACTTCCTTCGAGGAAGTCTCATCATACCAACCGGGTATGATCTACTTACAACCGGTAAGTAGTTTTTTTTTTCGCATAATTTTCACATCACTTTCTCTAAGTGGTGATGATTAAAGTACCACTAAACAGTGGGTTTTTATACCGAGGTACTTATCATCCCCTACCGGGTATGATATAAAATTTCCACTCACAACCGGTAAGTGGTTTTTATCTTTAAGTTGTGCTCATCATCCCAACCGGGTATGATGTTAGTAAACCCACTCACAACCGGTAAGTGGTTTTTAACTTTAAACTGTGCTCATCATCCCAACTGGGTATGATGTGAATAACCCACTCACAACCGGTTAATGCCGTGAATTCCACTAGACTAGTTCTTTGTATTCACGCGAGCTTGTCCTTGCTGGCGTTCCCGGTATTTCGCGTTCCGGTGAAGGCACGACAGTCCGAGCTTTCGATCTGGGAAGATAGGTTTCGTCCTGAGATTCATCCTTGTGGTCCTAATTCGGCCGTGGAAAGGCTGAGGAAGTGTTGGGAGGGCTTGGTTTGGCCTGAGAAGGGCTTGAAATGGCCGATTTCAGCTTGGCCGAAATAGGGCAGCTTCGGTCCGCCGGAGTTGCTTCACTATTCCATCATGTCGGCGCTTCTCTAACGATTCTCGGATTGACTGGAGTTTGCAATCAGATAGCTGTCTTCTCGCCGGTTCTAAAGAGCCCGACCTTTGTTGAAGTAGAAGCTCTGGTTCGAGCTTTACCGGGAAATGGAGCAGTAGTGAGAGAGAGAGAAGTGTTCAAGTGTGAGGAGAATGGAATGGGGATGATCTCTTTATATAGTCGTAAAACCCGTGTATTAAATGGGTGAGATTTATTACTAGTATTAATATTGCCATAAATTATTGGTATTAATTCCAATAATTTAATTTCGGTATTAATTCCAATAATTTAATTTCGGTATTTAATTATTTATATTAATTCCAATAATTTAATTTAGGTATTATTTTCAATAATTAAATATATATTAATTTTTAACCGAAATTTCAGGTTACAAAAAATCATACTTCCCAGGAGGTCACCCATCCTCACACTACTCTCAAGTAAGCACACTTGATTTTGAAGTTCTTATAGAATCTAGTTCACCTGAACCAATTTAGATTTTGTTTTCTATTTTGTTTTAAGTTTCTTTTAAAATGTTTAATGAACCTTTTGTATCACCCGAAAGTTGTAAATTTTGATATTGTTTATTCCCAAATGTAAACCGGTTTGGTTTTCTTATTCAATTTAACCGGTTCTTTTCCCGGTTTTCCTTAACTCAAATGTGCGGGGTTTACAGGATAGTTGACTTCTCCCCGAATCTAAGGAACCCGACCTCACCTTCTAAGGCTAAAAAAATGCCCAAGTCAGAGCTTTGTTTTGAGATTCACCAGAAAATGGAGCTATAGAGAGAGATGAGTTTTTAGGTGTAAGGAGAAGGAACGGAGAGTAGCTCCATATATAGGGACCTTGGGGACTCTCCGGTCGTTCGATTAGCACCTTTATGGTGATCATTCATGTTCTAAAATGCCCTAAATTAAGACTTTTCATCTTCGCCGGCGCTGCTCACTTTTTCAGAAAGTGAACAGTGTTGTTATCTAAAGGAAGAAGACGACACTATTCCGAAATGGACTGTTCTGGTCTGAACCGGGTTCATTGATTAAACTGGCCAGTTTAGGCCTGATTCAACCGAGTTTTTCAAAATTAAAAATTTCTAAATTCATCTAAATTCATTCTCTATCCAATGATGGCTTCAATTCTCCAATTTGAATATTTTAAGACACCTAGAAAAATGAATTTAGTAACCGATTCAATAGTGGTTCAAACTGGTTCAGGTCTGACTCACGTGAACTAGTCTGATTTTCACTTTCAATTAATCCCAAAGTCCTTTTTCATGACTTTTATGACTCTCTAAGTTACTCGAGATTTGTAAATTTCTCATTTTGGCCTTTCTCTAACGGTTGGGGTTTGTGAACCGATTCGGTTTTCTCACCCGGGTTGACCGGTTCTTTCCCCTGTTTCCTTGTCTTTAAGGGACAAGGTTTACAACTCTCCCCTCCTTTTAGGAGTTTTTTCCCAATACTTAATTAGCAACCTTTGCATAAGGAATAATTTCCTTTGGTGTCAACTTGGGGTTTGCTTGACATGCTAACTCTTCGGATGTTCTTTTAGTTTGCCCCTTTTTATATCATTCACTTAAGGAATTTCTTTTCCTTTCCATTGTTTACTCACTTAATTTCAGGATTGAGAGTTCCAAGCTGCCCAATCGTTCCCTTGTCTAGTTATTCTCTTGGTCATTGAAACCCTTAACTTTGTGTTCTCTCGAGTGCTACATACTTGCTTTCACGGGTTTCGTTGTTATCATCTTTTTGTCTTATTTTAACCCTTCCCTCATTTGTTGTTTATTACAACTTCGGTCAAAATTTTTATATTTGACTTTATCATGCTTACTAACTGACTTTTTCTTACTCGAGTCACATTTTCCTCAGGACCGTTAGGCTTACATGCCCCTTACAGTCATGAAAATTTTCTAGAATCTGTCTCTGTCCATTAGATTTCTAGAATTCTTCCTTGAGGGTCGTTTTAATCTTCCCAATCTTTTAGGGATCGTATAACTTTATCCCTATTTTCGTTTGGTAGTATTCCTCGACTACCTGTACTATTATCCCCTCATCCATCTTGCATTTGACGTCTTGTCTCACATAACCGTGTCGTTTTCTCTTACCTACTCGTCCTTTCCCAACTTCTTTATTGGGTCTTTCCACTTCCAATCATCGGGTTTCCCGATGACTTACCGACATGTGAGGATTCATCCCTTCTTATGTATTTCCTCTTCTTTAGCGGCATCCTTTATTTAAGGACTTTCTTTTTTCCTTAATCCACTCTTACTCGCTCGTGACCTTTTCATGATTCATTATTTCGAGTTGACCCCTTTTGGTCTATGTGTTGATTGTTTTGTTTGGAGAGTTCCTTTCTTATGATTTCATTCTCTACTACATCCCTCAAAGTAGAGATTTTTAACCTTAGGAGCTACATGTTCAACCTTCCTACCATTCCTTGAAGGTTTCTCTCTCCATTTCCTTACACCTCCTTCTATATTGAAGTATTTGCCTACTTTGAATCTTTACTAGTCTTAAAATTCCATTTCATCCATTATTCCTTATCTGAGCAATTTCTGATTATTGGTCTTATTTTGTGTACTTCACTCTATGCCCATCCGCCCACTCTTTAGGCTTCATTAAATGAGCGTGGACAACGACCCGTTCTGATGTCAATGGTCATTTCTCTAATTCACTTCTTATTTGAGGGCTTACTTCTCCAAGGTTTCTCATACGTTCTTTCCTTTATTCCCTTATTATTATAATCCACCTAATCCTACTTGTTACAACATCTTTTGATGCTACCATCCTATTTACCTGTTCATTAGGTTTAATTTACATCTTGGGCCCCTCATGAGTACTTTTCCTTTGTACTTGATCTTTCCATCTCAACCAGCATTTTATTGATGAGCTTATCTTTCTTTCCACTTCAGTTGGTTCCATTACCTCTTAGTTGGGATATGTATGCCTTTTTGGGGCTTCCTTCCTTGGTAGGATTCTTTCCGTTTCTCCCAGAATTCCTTTTTCATTCATCATTTGGAAGTATCTAATCATTAAATGACATCCTTTGATGTGGTCCTTCTCATGTACCCTTCCTGAGAAATATGGCGGTCCATCCTTGTACCATTTCCTTAATTCTACTTGTACCTCACACAAGTTTTCTTCCTTAAGAAGTGTCACGCCCCGACCCGGTTTGGTCGGATCCCTATAAACAACCCATCACTCTCCCGATTTATTTAAGGGTTTTCCTTATTATAAACTGTAAAGAGTAAAGCGTCTTTTAAACCTGCACCTTTCCTAGAATAATATAAATCAAAACTGCATAAAATTTTAAATTAATCATACCTGTCTCATAGGTGTATTAGTTAGTGGCCCTAGAGGGTAGGCTTTCCGGGATTTACTTAAAGGGATATAAGGGAGGGGGTGAGTACAACTACTCAGTAAATGGGTTTTCAAAATTTTAACTTTTAGGAAAAAGATTTGTATTGGAGTATGCCAGACTTCTTATTTTCTTTTAAAAATCCTTTTATTTCAAATTTCAGTTTTTATCACCATTTCTTATTAATCATGGTGTGTCATCACCCAACATACATTCTTCATCATGAAGGTCAAATACACATTTGCAGGCCAGTACGTCCACTGAACCCACTTGTGGCATGAGAGCGACTTTACCGACCACCTAGATAGAAGCACGTCCACTTCTACCCTAAGAATGAGTGGTTGTTCATGACATCCGACCCTCAATCCCGTAACAATTCTCTGTGTCCGTATGAGGACAGAGACCTCATCCCAACCCCACCCCGGTCTCATGTGCATGAAGCTACGTCGAGCTTCCAAGACCACTAGCATGACTAACTGCCCTTATCTCCACCATGTCGTCAAGTAGCTCTAGGACATATTACTACTACTGTGTAGCTGACTTGGACGTCTTAAAGGTCTCGTAACATAATGCATGCACAAATCAATAATTTTCCACATAAGCCATATAATTTATGGTGACACTAGTCCAGCGGCCCCAACCCTCAACTCGACCTGCAGCTGTTTGTCTAGACTGGTTCGTTGACCGATCATGTCACCGTGCTATCAGTCCATCAGTTTGTTGGTCCTGTCTTGATACCATGGCCAAACAAATTATTTATTTAATGTTTTCATGGCTTAAACTCTTATTTGTTTATGAGCTCCTGCTCGTGCTAACAGGCCTTAGGCCCACTGTACGAGATTTTCAAAATTGGGCATATTAGCCCCCAAGTTCCAAAACCGAGGCCTAAGGCCTATCTGAACTATTCGAGCTTCCGTCAAGAAGGTCTCCCAAAAAGTTTAAGTAGTGGCACACAGTAAGGTGAGAGCACTTCCAATAAAAATAAACTTTTAGCCGTCCATCACACTAACCGGGTGTGAGGAGATCTCCGCTTATAACAGATAAGCGGGTTTTCTACTTTCTTCTAGGATGTTTTATCATACCAACTAAGTATGATCTACTTACAATTGTTAACTAGATTTTCAACAGAATTTCCACATCACTCCTCTCAAGTGTGATGGATAAAATACCACTTAATAGTAGATATTCATTTTCGAGGTGCTTATCATCCCAACCAAGTATGATATAAAATCTCACTCACTGGAGTAGGCATTAAATTCCTCTTATTTGTCTCTTTGCCTCAACACGAGCTTGTACTTGCTAGCAATCCCGATATCTCTTGTTCCTACACAGTATGAACATTTTTATTTATTATCCCCTCGCTTGATAGCCTTCACTCATTATGAATGAATAAAAATTTCTAACTTTTCAAATATTTGCAATTTGGTACCTAAACTTCTTTTTCCTTTACTTTAGGTCCCAAATACCGATTTCCCCCAAATTGAGTCCCGAAAATTCAAAATTATACTTTAAGACCTCAATTTATTCAAAATTAAAATAAAGGGGTTCAAGTTTCCCAAATTCCCAATTTGCTCTTATTTTTCCAAAATTACCATTTTGCCCCTCCTTAATAAAAATGGTAAGTTTTACCCAAAAAATTCCAAAAATTGCCCAATTGGTCCTCTAACATCTTTATCATGCCCAATTGGCCCTCAATTTTATGAAATTGCATTTTAGTCCCTTGAATTTTTGAAATCTCTAATTTTTCCCCCAATTTCAACTTTCCAACACATTCAAATTTGATTTCATCAAATTGACATATCAAATGAGTTTAATTATTGAAATTTTAGTTAAATTGTAATTCATCAATATTCATACGATTCAACTATAGTTCTGAGTCTAAGGAACCCGACCACGCCTTCATTGGCTTAGAAAAGACCCTATATCGGAGCTCTTGTTTGAGCTTCAATGGAAAACTGAGTAGCTGAGCGAGAGTGAGGTTTTCAGGTGTGGAGAGCATGAATGGAGAGGGGCTTTTTATATAGGGAGCTCAGGGACTCGTTGCCCATCCATTTTGTACCTTTATGACAATCATTGATGGCTTGAAACATACTAAACGAAAATGTTTCCTCTGCACTGGCGCTGGTTCGATTTTCCGGTGAGTGAACAGTGTTGTCATCTAAAGGAAGAAGACGACACTATTCCGAACGAGGTTCAAAGATTAAACTGGCCAATTTAGGCCTGATTCGACCTAATTTTTCAAAATTAAAAATTTCTAAATTCATTCTCTATCTAATGGTGATCTTAATTCTCCAATTTGAATTTTCTAAGCCACCTAGAAAAATGAATTTTGCATTCGATTCAATAGTGGTTCAAACCGTTCCATACCGGTTCAATCTTGTTCGGATCTAGTTCACCTGAACCGGTTTGGTTTTCATCTCCAATTCATCCTAAAGTCCTTTTTCATGTCTTTTGTGACTCTTCAAGTCACTCGGGATCCATAAATTTCCCTGTTTGCCCTTTCTCTATTGGTTCTAGTTCATAAACTAACTCGGTTCATAATCCGGTTCAATCTAGCTTGGATCTGGTTCACCTGAACCGGTCTAATTTTCTCTCCAAAATTGTCCTAAGGTTTTTATGAACCCTTTGGGTCACTCGGGAGTTGTAATTTTCCCAAATTGCATGTTCTTTGATGATTGGGTTTGTGAACCGGTTTAGTTTTTTTCTCACTTGGTTTGGTCGGTTCTTTTCCCAGTTTTCCTTAACTCCAAAGGGCGGGGTTTACAACTCTCCCCTCCTTTTAGGAGTTTTGTCCCCAATACTTATTCCACATCCTTTGTACTAGAATGAACCTTCATTGATATAAATTTCATAGTTTATCAATCTACGACCTTCCTGGTTGTTCCCGTTTATCCTTTATATCTCATACTTAAGATTTTCTTTTCATTCTTATTCTTTTCTCATTCCACAAAGCTCACTTTAGCTAAACATATCTCACTATAGGGCTTAAGGTCATATCCTTAAATTACATCCTTTGTTTTCCTAAAGCACTATTTTTCCATCCAAAATCTTTTACTTTAGATTTTAGGATTTGGAGTTCCAAAATACTCAATCCTTCTTGCATTTGGTTATTTCCTTTATTGTTGACCTTCTTAGCTTAGTGTTCATTCCTGCATTACGTACATACTTCCCCAGATGTTGGTGTTGTCACCTTTTCTTCCTACATTGATCCTTCTTCCATTCGTGGTTATTACAAATTCGTTCTACATATAATGTCTAACTTTGTCCTGTTCAAATCATAAATACTTCCTCCTTACGTCATTCCTCATTCCCACTGATGTCCTTTCTTTTAAGGGCTCTTCTCTTTCTTAATCCATTCTTACTCACTCGTGATCAATCTACGTACGACATCTTTTGATGTTGTTTGCCTACTTACCTATTACTTGGGATTTAACTTGTCCCTTGGACCTTCACAGTTACTTTTCCTTTACACTTGATCAATTCATCTCCAGTAACCTGTCCTTGAGGAGCTTATCTTCTTCTCAATTTCATTTGTTCCATTTCCTCTTAATTGGTACATCTGTGTCCTTCCAAGGTTTCCTTCCTTAGTAAATTTTGCACTTCTTTTCTCCCAAAATTTTCTTCGAGTTTTATCATTGTGGATGTCTAACCTTAAATGACATCCCTTAATACAATTCTCTCTTGCTCACCTTTATCCTTGCAACCCCATAGATACTTCTTGTGTATCATCCTCATTCTTACCCCTTTTTCCAATACTTCATTTATTTCTCTGAAGTTCACATTCCCTTAGCTCCTCCCCATCTCTTGATCATCCTACGTAATGCTTATTTAGCCTTTTCATAGTTTTCTGGTAATTACTCCTGTCTTATCCATTGATTTCTTTAAGGCTTCCCTCTATCCTTATCTCTCAAGGTTTTGACCTTTCCATCCCTTCCTTCATCACTGGTCTTGACCTTCACAAGGATCAATTTGTTGATTATCTTGTTTGTTTTAGCCTCTTCGTTATTTATTTTGAGAGAATTATCTCTCGAATCTTCTTGTCTTTAGTATCCATTCCTTTGCCCTGTTTTGGGTATTATCCTTATTATTTTCCAATCCTTCTTGGAGTGTAATTTATTTCCTAAATGATCTGGTTGTGATGGGTTATTTCCTTCAATTGGTTTCGTCTAAAATCCCTAATTGGGTTTCCCTGCTTTCTTGTAAGGGGATCATACTTAACCTCCCCAAACACTCACTCAATCACTTGTACTTCTTTCTGAGGTCCTTATTTAAGTTCCGATTTTGCAACATTTCCTCGGTTGATTTCCTTAACTTGGAGCTTTCTCCTTCCATGATCCAACTTCCTATTCTCATCATTCTTCTAGTATCTCCTGTTCTGGGATTCTTACATTTGATCTCCCTATTTTTCCTTAGAATTTCTCCTTTTTGTCTTAACTTATACTTAAGGATCTTGTATGGTTCATTCACTCTGGCTTTTCTCCCTTTTTGGTTTCATATCCCTGCTTCCCATAAGTCTCCTTATTTTATGGAGTTATACCTAGGCTTTCTTGCTAATAGATTTTTTTTTCTTATCCTGCCCTAGTGGTCTTGACATCCTTGGTGTTCCCCCATAACTTAGTTCCTTTCTTCCTAATCAGCTTTCATTCCTTTGGAATAATCTACTCCTTGTTTTTCCTTACTCTTATTCCTTGAGCCTTTCCCTAACTCTTTGAACTCTCCATAATTATATACTCTATGATGTTTAATTTCCTTTGTTCCAACTTCTACTTCCTTTCCTTAGTTAAGATCTCCCTTGGATGAACCCTTCCTTGCCAAATTTATTGTACTTCTGAGGGAGAGTCTTAAAGGTTGAGGTTATAAATAACACGTTTTTCCTTAGGTGATTTCCTACCTTTTATTTTAATCTTTATTAGCATACTCCTTTTGCTTTGAATTTATCAAGGAACTTAGAAGTTTTATCAAATATTTCACTTTCAATCATTCAAGAAATATTTTCTTTTCATACTTGGCTTATTACAGGAATTTTCTACCCCTAATCCCTTGGGGTCATAGGCCGAGAGTTAGCCTTAGAACGGTTGTGGGACTCTTGATCAGAAGACTCTGAGGAACTAGTGGGAATCCATTCGTATTCCCTAATGGGATGAATTTCATGTATGGCCTCTAATCCGTACCACCTTAGTACCTCGACCTCACACTCATAGGTCCACTTCATCCATTTTGAGGGATTGAAGCCAATTTAAGTAAGTGGAGGTACTTGGTGGACTTTCATGAAGGTGGCATACGCATCCTAGTAGTTGTCCCAAGCCTCTTTCTTGGTTGAATTCCTCTCTGGTTGTTGTGGGGCTAGAGGAGGGCATGGTCTCCTAGGAGGAGGTACAAGTTCCTCTTGTCTTGGGGAAGGGTAGGTGATGCCTTCTGGTTTCAATAGGGCTCCTACCAGTTTTTGGTAGTCTTCCACCTTGTCATTGGGTACTCTTTTCTCGCCCTTTAAGAATGTTTGAATGGCTTATTATCTTGGGTTGGGTGTCTTTTTTAGGGTTATGGGTGGAGAGCTTAATTTCACCACGAACTTCCTAGGGATTCTCCTTCCTACATGATAGTTAAAGTTTGATTATTGTTAGGGCATAATATTGATAATGTTTCAAGAGAACTTAGCTCTGACACCACTCAAGTTGTCACACCCCAACCCAGTTTGGTCGGATCCCCATGAACAACCCACTGTTCTCTTGGTTCAAGAGGGGTTTCCCCCTTTTTTAACTCAAGATGAGCCAGACGTAATTTCAACCTTGTTCCCTAAAATAACATATATCAAATAAAATGCAATTTTAAGAGAAATTAAGCATACCTAACAGAGGGTAAGACTTGGTGTTATCCCTATTTATTTCTCTATTTCCTGAAAAGGGATAAAAAGGATGGGTGAGTTTCTACAACTCAGTGAATGGGTATTAAAAATAAATAAATTTTAAATTGGAGTGTGCCAGACTCCTTAATTTCATTAAATTTTTTATTTTCAAAATCTCAATTTTTATAGCCATTTATCAATCCTCAATCAATATCGGTGTATTTATTAACCAACATACGCCCTTCATCATGAAGAAAACACACATTCACAAGCCAACACGTCCACCGTACCCATTTGTGGTGTCGAAGCGACTTTACCGACCACCTAGATAGAAGAACGTCCACTTCTACCTTGAGAATGAGTGGATGTATACGACATTTAACCCTCAATCTTATAAATAAAACTTCATGTCCATATGAGTACAGAGACCTCATCTCGACCCCACCCCGGTCTCATGCACATGAAGCTACGTCAAGCTTCCAAGACTACTGGCACGACTAACTGCCCTTATCTCCACCATGTCGTCTAGTAGCCATATGACACATCACTACCCCTATTGGGCGTCTTGAAGGTCCCATAACTCAGTGCATGCACAAATCAATAATTTTCCACATAAGTCATATAATTTGTGGTGCCACTGGTCCAACGACCCCGACCCTCAACTCGACTTGCAGTTGTTTGTCTCGACTGGTCTGTCAACCGGTTATGTCGCACTGCCGCCAATCCATCGAGTATGTCGGTGCTATCTTGTTACCACGGCCAAACAAATCATTTATTTAATGTTTTCATGGCTTAAACTCATGTTTGTTTATGAGCTCCTATTCATGCCAACTGGCCTTGGACCCACTGTACTTTCAAAATCGAGCATATTAGCCCCCAAGTTCCAAAACTGAGGCCTACGACCTATTTGAGCTATTCGAGCTCCTGTAAAGAAGGACTCCCAAAAAGTTTAAGCAGTGGCATATAGTTAAGGGAGAGCACTTCTGAAAAAATAAACTTTTAGAAGTCCATCATACCAATCGGGTGTGAGGACATCTCCACTTATAACAGATAAGGGGGTTTTCTACTACCTTCGAGGAAGTTTCATCATATCAACCGGGTATGATTTATTTACAACCGGTAACTAGTTTTTCCATGTAATTTTCACATCACTCCTCTCAGGTGTGATGGTTAAAATACCACTTAATAGTAGGTTTTCATTTTTGAGGTGCTTATCATCCCAACCGGGTATGATATAAAATCTCACTCACTCGATCGTGCAGTAAATTCCTCTTATTTGGCTCTTTGACACCACGCGAGCTTGTATTTGTTGGCATTCTCGATATCTCGTGTTCCTACACGCTAAGAACATTTTTGTTCATTATCACTTGGCTTGATAGACTTCTTTCATTATGAATGAATAAAAATTTACAAGTTTTCAAATATTTACAATTTGGTAACTAAATTTCTTTTTCTTTTACTTAAGGTCCCAAATACCGATTTTCACCCAAATTGAGTCCCAAAAATTCAAAATTATAATTTGAAACCTCAATTTATTCAAAATTACATAATGGGGTTCAAGTTTCCCCAATTCCCAATTTGGTCCTCAATTTTCCAAAATTACCATTTTGCCCCTCCTTTACAAAAATGATAAGTTTACCCCAAAAATTTAAAAATTGCCCAATTGGTCCTCTAACATCTTTATCATGCCCAATTGGCCCTCAATCTTATGAAATTGTATTTTAGACCCTCGAATTTTGGAAATCCCAAATTCCCCCCAAATTTCAACTTTCCAACATAGCCAAATTTGATTTCATCAAATTGACCAGTCAAATGAGTTTAATTGTTAAAATTGAAGTTAAATTGGAGTTCCTACATCTTCATAAGATTCATTTGTAGTTTGAATTGCACAATTTGACGCAGGAATGAGCTCAAACGGAGCTTCAAAGGAAAACTGAACGTAGAGAGAGAATGCTTCGAATGCTTACCGTCAAGGGTGCGACGGTCCGAGCTTTCGATTTGGGCAGATAGCTCTCATCCTGAGATTTCTCCTAGGATTAAGAATTGCATCAAGTGATGCCGAATTGAGTGAGAATTTAGTCATTGAAAATCTGTCGGTTCTCTCTCTAGTACTGATCAGAATTTACAAAGGGGAGCCAAATTGGCTTACCTTTCCATTCTAATTCGGCCGTAGGAGGGCTAAGGAGGTGTTGGGAGAGCCTGGTTTGGCCTAAGTAGGGCTCGAATTGGCCGATTTAAGTTAGATAGAAACAAGGCAGCTTCGGTTCGCTAGAGGTGCTTCACTGTTCAATCATGTCGACGCTTCTACAGCAACCCTCAAAGCAATTGGAGACTACCACCATATAGCTAACTTCTTTCCGAGTCTAAAGAACCCGACTACACCTTCTTTTACTAAGAAAAGACCTATATTGGAGCTTTGGTTTGAGCTTTGCTAAAAAACTGTGTAGCTAAGAAAGAGTGAGGTTTTCAGGTGTGAAGAGGATGAATGGAGAGGGGCTCTTTATATAGGGAGCTCGGGGTCTAATCGATTCCCGTTTCGCACCTTTATGACAATCATTGATGGCTTGAAATGTATTGAATGGAAATGTTTTCTCTTCACTAGCGCTAGTTCAATTTTTTGGTGAGTGAACAGTGTTGTCATCTGAAGGAAGAAGACGACACTGTTATGAACCGGACCGAACCGGGTTCAAAGTTTAAACTGACCAGTTCAAGCCTAATTCAACCGAATTTTTCAAAATTAAAAATTTCTAAATTGTTCTAAATTTATTCTCTATCTAATGGTGGCCTCAATTCTCCAATTTGAATTTTCTAAGCCAGTTAGAAATATGAATTTAGCATCTGGTTCAATAGTGATTCAAACCGGTTCAGATCTAGTTCACCTGAACCAGATTGGTTTTCATCTCCAATTCATCCTAAAGTCCTTTTTCATGGTTTTTGTGACTCTTCAAGTCACTTAGGACCATCGCAAGTGAATGCGAGAGGCTCTCACATTTAACTTGGATCGTAAAAAGGTGAACCGAGTATTAGGAAGTCCTCTAGTAAGAATGTCAATAAATTGACTGTTAGTTCCAATAAAGCAAACATATAGACACTTTTTTTTTAACCCTTTCACGAATAAAGTGGTAGTCAATTTCAATATTCTTAGTGCAGGCATGAAAAACTGGATTAGTTGTAAGATAGATAGCAAAGAGATTATTACACTAAAAGATAAGACCTTGAGATGTCTAGAGACCAAGGTCTTGGAGAAGTGACTAAATCCAAATGAGTTATGAGTTGTCGTTGGTCGTACTCTTATATTTCACCTTATTAATGAGCCACATTTCTTTGCTTTTTAGAGCTCTAAAAGATCAAGTTATAACCAAAATATATAGCGAACTCACTAATAGAGTGACGATCATCATGATTATCCATCCAATCAACATTAGAAAAGTAGTGAAGAGAGGGAGAAGAATCCCGCCAAACTAAAAGTCCATGAGTAGAATTATCCCGAAGATAAAGAAAAATATGTTTAACAGTGACCCAATGGGTTGTAGTGGGATGATGCATGAATTGACAAACCTGAGTTACAACATAGGCGATATCTGATCAAGTTAAGGTGAGGTACTGGAGGGAGTCCACAGTTAAATGGTACATCATGGGATTAGATATGGGAGTCCCATCATAAAGAGAGAGCTGAGGTCCAATAGCTATGAGAGTGCTCAGAGGTTTGCAAGTACTCATGGTGGCCCGAGCAATAATATCCATAATGTATTTGTGTTGAGTGAGAAAGAGACCCTAAGGATCCAAATAAACCTCTATGCCAAGGAAATGATGAAGGGGCCAAGGTCCTTCATGGAGAACTCATGGTGGAGAGTAGTGATGATAGACTTAAGAGGTACATTGAGAGTGTTACACCCCAACCTGATTAGGTTGGAATCCCATGATCAACCCACCACCACTTCCTATACTAAATTGGTATTTCTACCAAAATAGACCAGAAAATATAAAGGCTTATAAGCATATATATTTTCCATAAAACAATTAAAAAAATGACTTAATAAAATTTACTTTCTCGTGGTAATCCTATCTTACTTCTCAAGCTTTCACTCTTCTTGGTGTTAAGCTTCCCTGAAAGGTGATTACGGAGATGGGGTGAGTTCGACAACTCAATGAGTAGGGTTTATAGGATATCATGACTTCATATACATGATTTAGTATACACTTAAGCAAAAAATTTCTTGCTTAGAAAGAATGTGATAAACAAGTCACTACTTGTCTTAACTTTTATAAAAAAAAAAGTTTATCATGAAGTTCTAAGCTTATTTCATCAAGCTTTGGATAGGTTCCTTCCTAGTTGTTGGGATTTAATTTAAAAAAGCTACTAGGGTTTGTTTCATACAAACACACAAACAGCCTTTACCATAAAAGGATCAAACAGTCGGAGAACAGACCCTTAGAGGCAACAACCTCGATATGTTCCACTAGTGGCCTATAGCATCTTTACCGTCTGCCCTGATGAGAGGCCACAACCTCCACACCACATATTCTGTGTGAGCACCTATAAAACCCATCCTTTGGGACCAAAGAAAAATCGGGAAAAGTACCGGTATAGATTTATATGCGAAGAAACAAGCCAATTAAAGAACGAAAAATAGTTAACACAGGAAATTGGAAAATCCTGAGTGACAAAAAATTCACAAAAATTACAAGAAAGAATCGGGAAGTGGAATTGAGGATAGAACCGAACCGATCAAGGTGACTTTGACTGAATTGGAACGAACCATTGTGAACCACTTCACTAATTCATTTTTTTAAGTGGCTTAAAATTGTCAATTTGGGAAATTGAGGCCACCATTAGATAGAAAATGAATTTAGACAATTTTTAAATTTCATAAAATCAATCGAATCAGGTCTGAACCGACTGATTTTTGAATTCGAGACAGCGAACCCAATTGGACCGAACCAGTCAACAATCTAATTGGTCAACGAATCGAACTGGTCAACGGTTAGCAGACCAGATCGGTCAATAGTCAATGGCTCCCCATCAGCAGTCACGCAAACATGGGCAGCCAATGAGAGGCTACCACATGTCTGATCAACAATGAGTTGGTGACCCGTTTGCATGTCACGCAAACACAAGCAACCAATGAGAGGCTGCTACGTGTCTGGTCAACAGGTCAAGGCGGATGCGGTAGCCGAGCTAGACCTCCACGTTAGAAAAACTAGTCAATCACAGTGTGCCACGTGGCATGACCACTACGTCATCGTCTTCAACCTTCAGCCACTAATAGAGAGAACACAGGAGAGAGAAAGGCTGGAAAAGCTGGAGTCTCTGGTGACTCAAAAAACTCTCCAGTTAGGTAGTCGACGACCGAGTCGAAGGTCGAGTCTTACGCTGACAAATAGCCTAAACAGTTGTCGAACTCCCTATATAAAGAGCACCCTTTCATTCGTTCTCAGCATCCCACAATTGAGCGAAGAAGAAGAATATTGCATTTTCTAATGAGCAGAAGATCAGAGCTCTGACGACGGGACTTTTCCCAGTCTCCAAAGCCACATTAAGTGTCTTTGGAATCATAAAGAAGTCCTCTACCCAACCCCACCCTTAGTTTAGCTGGAGAGCCAACAAAGAGGAATGAGGAAGCTCGGATAGTACCGCCACTCCTCAGGCAGGAAATTACACAACCCTCTATCGCCAATTACGGTCATACCTAACCCCTCACACCTGACCTAGAGGTGTCTCGACCTTCCCCAAGCTAAGAAGGTAAGCTCCCTTCACCACCCTTCGCGCGGAAAACACTGTTCACGAGTGATTTCTACAAAAACTTTAACACTGAAATTTGCACTGATCAGGTCATCCCCACAACGAGAGCAACGCATTGGTAGCCAAAGCTCCGGTCACCAGACCCTCAACGGTAAGATATCGAAGCCTTCTCTCTATATATTGTATTTTTCGGTGAACCTCCATTTAAGCTCATTTCTGAGCCAACAAAGCGGTTTAGAGCTTAAAATGATGAGGAGAACAGAAAGGAAGTGATCCAAATCATAAATGGGGACAATTAACCACATTTTGATAATTAATTTGATGAAATTGAGATTCGGAGAATAAAATGCAAATTTTGAGAAATTTGGGAAAATTGGGGGCCAAATGGCAAATTGAAACTAAGGGTATTTTTGATGAAATTCCCTCCCAATTGATGGTCAATTGGGCAAATTGGATAAAATGGAGGACCAATTTACAAAGTTTGATAAGTTTGGGGTCAAATTGAAATTTTGGGAAAATTGGGGACTAAATGACAATTTTGTAAAATTGAGGGGCATATGGGCAATTTCAATAAAACTAAGGACCCAAGAAAGAAAATTGGGAAAAACCTAGGGGCTGAATTGAAAAGAAGGGGCAACTAAGGATTCAAAGGTAAATGCACAAACCTTAGTGGCCAAATTGCAATTAAGGCAAATTATGAGGGGCTATATGCAAATGCTCAAAGAATGTGGTCCCTTTGTCCAGTACCCTAACACGAATACTTGTGTCATGTAGGAACAACATCCTTGAGCGCCGGCTTTCAGGAGAATACCACGAGGCTAGACTCCACTGGGACGACCCCGTCAAGATTACCGAGTGAGTGAGAATCGCTATAACGTCTGTTCTGATTGGAAGGACAGTTCTTTTGAAAACGATTTTCTCAGAATTTGCCTCCCCTAACTGGGTGACCCTGCTTAAAATATTTTGGAGCTAATTTTGGGCTTATGCTAGGTATGCCAGTGGGCCCAAGACCAATGGATATGGGCGTGGACCCGTCTAGAACAAGTCTGTGAGGAATGATGCTAAAAGATCCAAATAATGGGAAATTTGTGTGACACCCATCGAGCCAAGTTTGAGTTGTCGAGCTTGTTGGGCCAAACTGCTGCACTGCCAAAGCCAGGTCATCGAACATGTTAGGCTAGTATGCATAGGCCGAAGCCAAGCCGACAGACCATTGTACTAGAGGGCCAAAGATAAAGGCTATAATTAAAAAGAATGTTAATTGTGCATGCACTGTGATGTTCGGGCCATCATGACACCTATCATGAGGTAGTGATGGAGCCCAAGGACTACTAGACGACCTAGGTTGCATAAGGCGATGACACCTGGCATGTCGTTCAGTAGGTCGTAAAGCTCGATAAAGCTTCTTGTGCACTGAGACTGAAGTAATAGGGGAAAGGATGTCTCATGCCACTATGCAGACATGATGAAGTGATGAAGGTTTGAGAGTCGGACTATTAATGTCCACTCAAACTTCGGGTAGAGGCAGTGCACCTCTATCGGGGTGAATGGTAAGGTGCTTCAGTCCATAAGTGGAATGGTCACGGACCATTCTACGAACGTGTGATCCCTCCTATGATAGAAGGGCGGTTGTTGACCATGTGAACTGAGAAACCTGATGAGAAACTATTGAATTATCAAACATTTGAAAATGCTAAATTGAACATTTCCTAAAAGATTTTTCTCCACTCACTAAGTTGTCAAACTCACCCCCTCCCTCTAAATAATTTCAGGAAGGAACGCAACTACACCTATCTCATCCACCCCAGACCCCATCCTATGTATAAAGATTTTAAATTTCAGTTTTGTTTAATGTTATCTAGGGAAAACATGACATGTACTACGCCTGAGTCTCTTCAATTTCCTAGAGGAGTCCCTCTTTGAGGTCCGGGAGAGTGACGGGTTGTTCACAAGATCTCGACCAAACTGGGCCGGGGCATGACAACTTTGGTGGTATTAGAGCTTATGTTTTCCCATAAAAATTATGAAGACTTTATAACCTAAATACTAATCAAAGAAAATTTTATCCCAGCTATGGCACCTAAGAGAGGAGTTAAGAGAATGAGGGCGGCAAGTGTTGATTCCGCCGGAAACCCCCTCTTGGAGGTAGAATTCTCGGAAGCTCCATCAGCCCTACAAGGCATTAGTTCTGAACACCAAAGGCTATACAAAGAATTCACAAGGGTGTTCGGGGAGACCCACCTCAGTGACAAGCCCCACCTAGACTCCGAGTCCCAGACCCACGAGGAGGAGGTCCAATCCCAACCCCTTCCATACCTATTCCACCCTTCTTCGACATCCTGAGATACCTCAAGATGCTCCGACAACTAGGGTGCAAGCCCTTCTATGGAGAAAAGGAGGCCGAGGCCACCATGGACTAGTTGGCGAGCCTCAAGAAAATTATGGGTGTCATCAAGATATCCCTGGAGGAAATGGTTATACTAGCAGAATTCTTTCTGGAATCCAACACAAAGTGGTGGTGGGATAATGCAATGAGCCTCTTCTCGTCCCCTTGGGAAGAGTTTGAAAGGAGGTACACAGAAGAGTACCTAGCCCCCTCCTAATCAACGATAAGAAGGTGAAAGTTTTCCAACTCTTCTTGGGAGCATGCATGGTCTCGGAATAAGAGACCAAATTCAATGAGTTGAGACCCTTCACCCCTAACTTGGCAGGACCAACCGACGTCTACTGATGTTCATTGACTGTCTCAATATGGATATAAGAGACCAAATGGGGGTTTTGGGCTGCCCCACCGACCTAGCCACCATCATCGGCATGGCGCACGAGTGCGAACGACTAGTGCAAATGAGGTGCTAAAGGATGGAGGTGGGTGGACGAAGGGAGGATAGGGGACAAGGTAGCAAAGGAGGTCCGAGAGAATAGGGTCAGCCTCGATGGGGGAACCGACCAAGTTACCCACGAAGGGAGGAGGGCCACCATGGTCATAGGGAGATGAACGCACTCCCTTCGAGGAGAAGCCCCTACTGCCCCCGGTGCCAGAGAAACCTTGAAGGGGTATGTATAAAATGCTATGGGTGTAGGCAGTCCGAGCATTTCATCAAGAATTGCCCGAGGGCATAGGAAAATGCCCCGCGAAATGCTTCACCTCGACTGCCCGGAAACCAAAGGGCACTCAATGGGGAAAGCGAAGCACCCACTAGGGTTCCAGCCAGGGTCTACAACTTAACCTAGGAAGAAGCTCGAAAGGACCCTATCATGGTGGCTGGTACATCCTAACCCTCCTCATAAATCGAGTTGTAGCTTGGAGTCTTGCAGTCCCCTCTTTCTCAATAAAATAAAAAATGTACCCTTTTAAAAGTTCCATTAACTCCCACTCAGGTTTTGTACAAGTATCTGGAAAGGAGAGGTACACCCTCTTCAACTTAGGGGTAGAAAGATCTTTCATCAATGAAACCCTAGTCCCATAACTTCTTAAGGAACCCTCCCCACTCCCACCACCCCTCCACATCCTCACACCCTTAGGAGAAACATTGGAGCATCACAAGTACATTAAGGCCTAAAAGTATAGACAGGAAGGACCATGTCACACCCTGACTCGATTTGGTCGGATCCCCGTGAGCAACCTGCCACTCTTCCAGTTTATTAAGGGTTTTTCCCTTCTTTAAACCATGAGGAGTAAGACGTCCTTTTTACCTGTACCTTTCTTGGAATAACATTAATCAAAACTAAATAAATTAAATTACACACCTATCTTATAGGTTTAGCTAGCGGATTTTTTGTAGGGGGAGGGGGGGAGGGGGGGAGGGGGGGGGGGTAAAGGGAGGAGGTGAGTTTGATAATTCAGTGAATAAGTGTTTGAAACATGAGTTTTCTAAAAAATAGTTTGGATTTGGAGTGTGTCAGACTCTTTATTTTCTTTAGAATTATTCTTTCCTTGAGTTCCCAGTTTTTCAAAACCATAACTCATCATTGTCCACAAGTAGTGTGTATAACACTCAACACACGCCCTTCATCATTAATGGATCACACATTCGTAGGGCAGCCCATCTACTTCACCCACTTGTGGTGTTAGAGCGACTTTACTATCCACCTAGATAGAAGCCCATCCACTTCTAACCTCGGAATAAGTGGATGTTTGCAACATCCGACCCTCAAACCCAAAAAGAAACTTCGTGCCCATATGAGGACAGATACATCATCCCAACCCTACTACAGCCTCATGCGCATGAAGCTACGTCGAGCTTCCCTGGCTGTTGGCATGACAAACTGCCCTTATCTCTAACATGTCGTCCAGTAGCCCCTAAGACACATCACTTCCCCTCTTGGGCATCTTGATGGTCACAAACCTTAGTGCATACACAAAAAATAATTTTCCATATAAGCCATTAATCTTTGGGGACACTGGTCCAACGACCCTGACCCTCAACTCATCCCACAGCTATTTGTCTCGATTGGTCCGTTGACTTGTCTTGTCACACTGCCACCCATCCATCGAGTGTGTCGATCCTGTCTTGGTACCATAGCCAAATCACATCATTTATTAAATTTTCATGGCTTAACATAATGTTTGTTTATGAGCTCTTGCTCATGCCAACTGGCCTTGGGCCCAATGTATGAGATGTTCAAAATCGGCCATTATAGCCCTCAAGAAGGTCTCCCAAAATGTTTAAGCAATGACACACAGTCAGGGGAGACCACTTCTGACAAAAACAACTTTTCAGCCATCCATTACACCAAACGGGTGTGAGGACATCTCCACTCATAATCGATAAGCGGGTTTTCTACTTCCTTACAAGAAGTTCATCATACTAATCGGGTGTGATCTACTTACAACCAGTAAGTAATTTTTCCGTGTGTTTCTCACATTACCCCATCCATGTGTGATGTTAAAATTCTACATAATAGTGGGTTTTAAATTTCGAAGTACTCATCATTCCAATCGGGTATTATGTGAAAATTCCCACTCACCCAATAAGTGTTGTGTATTTTTCCTCTTAACTGACTCTTTGCCTCAGGCAAGCTTATCCTTGCTGGCGTTCTTGGTACTTTATGTTCCTAAACGATATGAATATCCTTGTTCATTAACCTTTGGCCTAATAGCCTTTATTCATCATGAATGAATAAAATGCCCAACTTTTAATCATTTGCATTTAGGTCCCTAAAGTTCTTTTTCTTTAACTTTAGGTCTCTAATGCCAATTTTTCCCCAAATGGAGTCCCGAAACTTATAAAATTCATTTTAGGACCACAATTTATTCAAAATCACAAAAAGGGGTTAAATTTTCCCAAATTTCCAATTTGGTCCCCAACTTTTCAAAAATTACCATTTTGCCCCTACTTTACAAAAATGGCAAATTTGACCCCAATAATTCCAAAAATTGACCAATTGGTCCTCCAACATCTTTTTCATGACCAATTGGCCCTCAATTTTGGGAAATTGCACTATAGTCCCTCGAATTTTCGAAATCCTCAATTTCCCTCAAAATTTTTCCCCAATTTCCCCTTTCCACACTGGCCGAATTTGATTTCATCAAATTGTCTGATCAATCCATGTTAATTGTTGAAATTGAAGATAAAATTGAGTCCTACATTTCCACATGATTCAATGGAACTTTGAATCACGTCATTTGGATATGAATTGAGCTCAAACGGAGCTTCGTCAGAAAACTGGACTTAGAGAGAGAAAGCTTGAAAGATTACCGTCGGGAGTGCGATGGACCAAGCTTTCAATATGGGTAGATAGATCTCATCTTGAGGTTCCTCCTAGGATCAAGAATTGCTTCAATTCATGCCAAATTGAGGGAGAATTTGGTCAGTGATGTTTTGTCAGTTCTCTCTCTAACACTAATCAGAAATTATAGAGGGGAGCCAAATTAGCTTACCTTTCTGCTCTAATTCAGTCGTATGAGTATTGTGGAAGTGTTAGGGAAGTTTGGTTTGGCATGAAAAGGGCACAAATTGGCTATTTTAGCTCGGTCGAAACAGGGCAAGCTCGGTCCACCGGAGCTGCTTCACTGTTCTATCACGCCAGCGCTTCTCCGACGATCCTTAGAGAAAATGAAGACTATTGTTGGGTAGCTGACTTCTCCCCGAATCTAGTGAACCCAATCTCACCTTCTTTGTCTCAAAAAAATGCCAAAGTTAGAGCTCTGGTTCGGGCTTCACCAAAAAATGGAGTAGTAGGGGGAGAGAGAGAGAGAGGAGTTTTTTGTGTGAGGAGGATGAATGAGGAGAGGCTCTTTATATAGGAAGCTCATGGACTTCTTGGCCATCCGATTGGCGATTTTATGGCAGTCATTCATTGCCTGAAACTCCCTGGCTGGAGGCTTTTCATCTTCGTCGAAGCTGCTCAATTTTCCTACGAGTGAATAGTGCAGTCATCTGAAGGAAGAAGACGACACTATTCTGAACCAAACCGGACCGGTCTAAACCATGTTCAATGCTTAAACCGGCCAGTTTAGGCCTGATTCGACCGAGTTTTTCAAAATTAAAAATTTGTAAATTAATCTAAATTCCTTCTCTATCAAATAGTGGCTTCAATTCTCCAATTTGAATTTTCTAAACCACGTAGAAAAATGAATTTAGAAACCAGTTCAATAGTGGTTCAAAACGGTTTAGGTCCGGTTCACCTGAACCAGTTTAGTTTTCACCTCCAATTCATCCTAAAGTCCTTTCTCATAACTTTTGTGATTCTTTAGGTCACTTGAAATTTATAAATTTCTTAGTTTACCCTTTCTCTAATGGTTGGGGTTCGTGAACCGGTTAGGTTTTCTCACCCGGGTTGACCAATTCTTTCCCCGGTTTCCTTGTCTTTAAGGGCCGGGGTTTACAGACCACCCTAGAGGCTAACTTGATTCCTCTTCTACTACAAGAAGTAGAAGTCATCTTGGGAATGGATTAGATAAGCACACATCAAGCCCAAGTAGACTATGGAAATAAGATGATAACCTTCCATGCTCCTATGAGGGAGGAGGGTGTATTTGAAGGGGACAGGGGAAGAGTCGAAATACACCTGGTGTCTTGCATAGGAGCATAGGACTTACTGTGAAAAGGATGTAAGGCATTCCTCACACAGATCACTTGCAAGGATTCACCAAAGAAGGGACTAGAAGAAATTTTGATAGTCAACCGTTACCCCAATGCATTCCTAGAAGAACTACCAGACCTACCCCCAGATCACCAAGTAGAGTTCGTAATTGAGGTGGTGCCAGGAACGCACCCTACCGTATGGCGCCCACTGAACTTAAGGAACAAAGGACGAATTGGACGAACTGTTAGAGAAGGGCTTCATATTTTTGAGCCAATCCTAGGAGGAGCGCTGGTTCTATTTGTCAAAAAGAAGGAAAGGAGCATGAGACTTTACATTAACTATCGAAAGCTGAACTAGGTGACCATTAAGAATAAGTACCCTCTCCCTATAATAGACGACTTACTCGACCAGCTACGAGTGGCAGCCTACTTCTCCAAGATTGACATGTGATTTGGTTTCCACAAATTGAATATTCGGGAGGAGGACATATAGAAGATCTCATTCCAATCACGATATGGGCATTACAAGTTTAGGGTAATGCCCTTCGGGCTGATGAACGCACCCACGACCTTCATGGACCTGATGAACCGGGTGTTCCAGCCATACTTGGACAAGTTCGTGATCGTGTTTATAGATGATATCCTCATATACTCCTGAACCGAAGAAGAGCACTGGGCACACCTAGAGATAACCCTAAGTACCCTATGAGAAAACTGGTTGTACACTAAGTTCTCTAAGTGTGAATTTTGGCTACAAGAAGTGGGCTTCCTAGGGCATATGGTGTCCAAGGATGAAGTGAAGGTGGATCCAACCAAGATAGAGACCATTTCAAATTGGAATGCTCCCACCAACCCAACCGAGGTATGTAGCTTTCTCGGCCTTGCCAGGTACTACCAAAAGTATGTGGAAGACTTTTTAAGGATTGTAGCTCCATTAACTCGCCTCACGAGGAAGGGAGTGGACTATAAGTGGGATGCCAAGTGTGAGGAGTCCTTCCAAGAACTCAAGTCTCGATTAACAACGACCTTAGTGCTAGCCTTACTCGATGTGATCGCCGAGGAATACACTGTATATAGTGATGCATCTGAATAGGGGTTAGGATTTTTCCTAATGCAACAAGGAAAGGTTATTGCCTATGCATCTTGATAGTTAAAGCCCCATGAGAAAAATTACCCCACCCATGACCTCGAGTTGGCAGCCATAGTGTTCGTCCTCAAGATATGGCATCATTATTTGTATGGAGTGAAGTGCCGCATATACACTGACCACAAAAGACAAAAATAGTTCCTAACCCAAAAGGAACTCAACCTACGGTAGAGGAGGTGGTTAGAGCTAGTAAAAGACTACAACCTGACAATCGAGTACCACCCCGGTAAGACAAATGTGGTGGTAGACACACTTAGCCGCAAGTACCACACGAGCCAATTGTGCAGCTTAAGTGTGGACCTCAACTTGGACGAGGGTCGGGGTAACCTAGTGGCTAACCTAATTGTGAGGCCTAGCCAAGTGGACCAAATACATGCTCTACAAAAGGGAGACAAGGAGCACCTTCCCCATTGGAGATAGATCGTGGACAGCCCATCCCAAGACCCCACGATGAGGAGCGATGAAGTAATGACCTTTAGAAGAAGGGTCTGGATGCCAAACAACCGGGAATTGAAAAGGGAGATACTGGAGGAGGCACACGACTCGATGTACGCAATGCATCCAGGCAGTACCAAGTTGTACCGCACCCTAAAATAGGGATACTAGTGGAAAGGGATGAAGAGGGACATCGATGAGTACGTGGAAAAATGTCTGTCGTGTCAACAAATTAAGGTTGAACACCAGAAACCCTCCAAACTACTGTAGCCTCTCCTGATTCCCGAGTTGAAATGGGAGCATATCACCATGGATTTCGTGACAGGGCTGCCAGTAACAAGAAGGGGTCGGGATGCCATATGGGTTATCGTTGATCAGTTGACCAAGTCTACATACTTCTTACCCATCCATGTGACAAGCCGGTTAGAAAAGCTTGCCTTCCCTATATATGGGAGAGATCGTATGGCTCCACGGGGTCCCGGTAAGTATAGTGTCGAATTGGGACCCGATGTTCACCTCTTAGTTTTGGCCCAGCCTACAAGCTGCCCTGGGGACTAAGCTCCACATGAGCATTACCTTCCACCCTCAGATAGATGAACAGTCATAACAGATTATCCAAACCCTAGAAGACATGCTTCAGTCATGCGTTCTAACCATGAATAAGGGTTCTACGGGTGACCTTGTCGCATGCCCATGGTCTAGGAGGAGGTAGGAGAAATAAAACTTCAAAAGGTTGAGTTGATAGAACATGCATCTGCGAAAATATGGATAATAAGGAGCCAAATCGAGATGGCTCAGGATTGGCAGAAGAGCTATGCCAACCACTAGAGAAAGGACCTGGAGTTTGAGGTCGAGGATTGAGTATTCCTCAAGGTGTCACCATGGAAGGGGATACTCAGGTTTCAACAGAAAGGGAAGTTGATACCAAGGTACATTAGCACGTACGCCATAACCAAGAGGGTCAGACCAGTAGCATACCGACTGGAATTACCCCCAGACCTACAAAGGATTCATGACATCTTCCACGTGTTAGTACTGTGAAAGCACGAGTCCGACCCTAGCCATGCTAGATCAACCGCCGCCGGAGATTAAGGCAGTCATGACCTATGAAGTAGAACCCATTTGAATCCTTGACCGACGTGAGAAAAACCTCCAAAACAAGAATATCCGCATGGTAAAAGTCCTCTTATGAAACGGTCAAGTGGAGGAGGAAACATGGGAAGTTGAGTCAACAATAAAGAGTAGATACCCACAACTATTTAATATGTAACAGTTTTGAGGAAAAAACTCCTAAAATGAGGGAAGAGTTGTAAAACCCATCCTTTGGAATCAAAGAAAAATTGGGAAAAGAACCAGTATAGATTTATATGAAAAGAGACAAGCTGATTAATGAACTAAAAATAGTTAATGTGGGAAATAGGAAAATCACAAGTGACAAAAAAATCACAAAAATTACAAGGAAGAACCGGGAAGTGGAATTGAGGATAGAACCAGACTAGTTTGGGGTGAACTAGACCCGATCCAGACTAAACTAGGACGAACCATAGTGAACTAGTTCACTAATTCATTTTTCAAGGTGGCTTAAAATTGTCAATTTGGGGAATTGAGGCAACCATTAGATACAAAATTAATTTAGATAAATTTAGAAATTTTTAAATTTTAAAAAATCGGTCAAATCAGGTCCGAACTGGCCGATTTTCAAATTTGGGACAACGAACCCGGTCGGATAGGTCAACTGTAAACCCCGTCCTTAGGAGTTAAAAAAAACCAGGAAAGAACCGATCAAATTGGGTGAGAAAACCGAACCGGTTCACAAACCCCAACCACTAGAGAATGGGCAAATTGGGGAATTTATAATTCCTGAGTGACCCAAAGAGTCATAAAAACCTTGAAAAGGGACTTTCGGACAATTTGGGAAAGAAAACCAGACCGGTTCAGGTGAATCGGATTTGAACTAGATTGAACCGGTTTGGACTGGTTTGAACCATCATTAAACCATATGCTAAATTCATTTTTCTAAGTGGCTTAAAAAAGTCAAATTGGAGAATTAAGGCCACCATTAGATAGAGAATGAATTTAGAAATTTTTAATTTTGAAAAACTTAGTCAAATTGGGTTTGAACTGGCTGGTTTAATCATTGAACACAATTCGGACCAATACGGTTTAGTTCAGAATAGTGTCGTCATCTTCCTTCAAATGACAGCATTGTTCACTTGCCAAAAAATTGAGCAGTGCCACTGAAGATGAAAAGTCTTCGTCCAGGGAGTTTCAAGCAATTAATGACAAAGAAATCCATGAGCTTCTTATATAAAGAGCCCCTCCTCATTCATCATCCTCACACCTGAAAACTCCACTCTCTCCCAACTGCTCCATTTTCTGGTGAAGCTTGAACCAAAGCTCTAACTTTGGCACTTTTCTTAGCCAAATAAGGTGAAGTTAGGTTATTTATAATCGGGGGAAGTTAGCTACCGGACGATAGTCTCCATTTGCTCCAAGGATCACCGGAGAAACACCAGCGTGATCCAATAGTGAAGCAGCTCCAACGGACTGAAGCTGCCCTATTTCGACTGAGCTGAAATCTGCCAATTCTATCCCTTCTCAAGCCAAACCAAGCTCCCCCAGCACTTCCCTAGCCCTCATACGACAAAATTAGAGCTAAAAGGTAAGCTAATTTGGCTCCCCTCTGTACTTTCCGATCAGTGCTAGAGAGAGAACCGACGAAACTTCACTGACCAAATTCGACATCAATTGATGCGATTCATGATCCTAAGAGAAACCTCATGATGAGAGTTATATGCTCAAATCGAAATTTTTGACCGCCGCACCTCTAATGGTTAGCTTTCAAAGTTTTCTCTTTCAAAGTTCAGTTTTCTAACGAAGCTCTATTTGAGATCAACTCAGATCCAAATGACACAATTCAAAGTTCCATTGAATCGTGTGGAAGTGTAGGAACTCAATTTTACCTTCAATTTCAACAATTAACCTCAATTGATCTGTCTATTTGATGAAATCAAATTCAGCCAGATTGAAAGGGAAAGTGTGAGAGAAATTTGGGAATTTTGAAAATTCGAGGGACTAAAGTGCAATTTTTCAAAATTGAGGGCCAATTGGACATGGAAAATTTTTTGGAGGGCCAATTGGTCAATTTTTGGAATTATTGAGGTCAAATTTATCATTTTTGTAAAGTAGGGGCAAAATGGTAATTTTGGAAAAGTTGGGGACCAAATTGGGAATTTAGGAAAATTGAACCCTTTTTCGTGATTTTGAATAAATTGAGGTCCCAATGTGAATTTTAGAAGTTTCGTGACTCAATTTGTGGAAAAAATTGGCATTAGGGACCTAAAGTTAAAGAAAAAGAAATTTAGGGACATAATTGTAAATAATTTAAAAGTTTAGGTATTTTATTTATTCGTGATAAATGAAGGCTATTAGGCCAATGGATAATGAACAAGGATGTTCATTTCGTGTAGGAACATGAAGTACTGGAGACGCCAACCAAGACAAGCTCGTGTGGAGGCAAAAAGCAGGTTAAGAGAAATTAATTGCATTATCGAGTGAGTGAAATTTTTATATCATACCTGGTTAGGATGATATACACCTTAGAAATGAAAACCTACTACTAAGTGGTCTCCCTGGACTATGTGCTACTTCTTAAAATTTTTGGGAGATCTTCTTGACGGGAGCTCGAAATGCTCATATAGGCTGGATGCCTCGGTTTTGGAACATGGGGGCTAATATGCCCAATTTTGATAATCTCATATAGTAGGCCCACGCCAGCCGTCACGAGTAGGAGCTCGTAAACAAACACGAGTTTAAGCCATGAAAATTTTAAATGAATGATATGTTTGGCCATGGTACCAAGACACGATCGACATACTTGATGGACTCGCGGCAGTGCGACAAGACATGTCGATGAACCAGTCGAGACAAATAGCTGCAGGTCGAGTTGAGTGTCGAGGCCGTTGGACCAGTGGCACCAAAGATTAAATGGCTTATGAGGAAAACTATTTTTTTGTGCATGCACTGAGGTACGGGACCTTCAAGACATCCAAGAGGGGTAGTAATGCGTCCTAGAGGCTACTAGATGCCATGATGGAGATAAGGGTAGTTTGTCGTGCCAGCAGTTAGGGAAGCTCAACGTAGCTTTATGCACATGAGACCAAGGTAGGGTCGGGATGAGGTCTCTATCCTCATATGGATACAAAGTATTTTTGGTCTAAGGGTAGGACGTTAGAGACGTTCACTCAGACTTCAGGTAAAAGTTAAAGACTTCTATCAGGGTGGATGGTAAAGACGCTTCGATCCACAAGTGGGTGCAGTCGGCGCAATTGCATCTCGTGAATGTATGTGATCCCTTCATGATGAAGGGCATGTGTTATTTGTGAAACTCACTGAATATGGAAATAGGAAAGAGGTTATGAAAACCGTGGAAAGGATTTGAGAATCCTTGGAAATGAATTAGGAAACCTTGGAAAAAGATTTTGATAAATTGGAATATGGAGAAAAGAATTTTTAATGAAATAAAGAGTTTGACACACTCCGATTTAAAATTTTATTTTTGTGAAAACTCTCACCTAACACCCTTTCACTAGGTTGTTGAACTCACCCCCTCCCTTCACCTCTTTTCAGGAAACCAAGGGAAAACAAACCTTAAAGATCTATTGGTAGTTGAACCTTAAGGTAGGTATGTAAAATTTATATTCAGTTTTGATTAATGTTATTATAGGAAAGGTACTGATAAGAAGGATGCCTTACTCCCCACGGTTTAGAAGAGGGGAAAACCCTTAATAAACCGGGAGAGTGGTGGGTTGTTCATAGGGATCCAACCAAACTAGGTCAATTTTTTAATTTGGGACAGCGAACCTAGTCAAATTGGACCGGTTAACGGTCTGACTGGTCAACAAACTAGACCGGTCTAGAAGGAGAGGTCGATCAGCAAACTCTAGTCAATCCGAGAATCGCTGGAGAAGCGCCGACATGATGGAACAGTGAAGTAGCTCTGGCGGACCGAATCTGCCCTATTTCGGCCAAGCTGAAATCGACCATTTTGAGCCCTCCTCATACCAAACCAAGCCCTCTCGTCACTTCCTCAGCCCTCCCACAACCGAATTAGGACTGAAAGGTAAGGCAATTCGGCTCCTCTCTGTAATTTTCGGTCGGTGCTAGAGAGAGAACCGACAGAATTTCAATGATGAAATTCTAACTCAATTCGGCATCAATTGATGTGATTCTTGATTTTAGGATGAACCTCAGCATGAGAGCTATCTACCCAGATCGAAAGCTCAGACCGCTGTGCTCTAACCTGTGAGTAATCGAAGCTTTCTCTCTCTATAGTATGTTTTCCGGCGAAGATCCGTTTGAGCTCGTTCTAACGTCAAAACTTGCGATTCAAAGTGCTATTGAATCGTAAGAGGATGGAGGAACTCAATTTTAACTTCAATTTCAACAATTTGAGGTGTTTGATCGGTCAATTTAATGAAATCAAATTCGACTGTGCTAAGGAGTTTAAATTGGGGGAAAATTGGGGATTTTTTAAATTCAAAGGACCAAAATGTAATTTTATGAAATTGAGGGTCAAATAGGCATGAAAATAATGTTGGAGGACCAATTGAGGAATTTTGAAATTTTTGGGGCAAAACTTACCATTTTTGTAAAGGAAGGGCAAAATGATAATTTTAGAAAAGTTGGGGGACCAAATTGGAAATTTGGGAAATTAAACCCCTTTTATGAAATTAAATAAATTGAGGTACCAAGATAAATTTTAAAAGTTTCGAGACTCAATTTGAGGAAAACCTGCATTTGGGGACTTAAAGTTAAAGAGAAATAACTTTAGGGACCTAATTGCAAATAACTAAAAAGTTTGGGTTTTCGCATTCATTGGAAATGAATGAAGGTTGTTAAGTCGAGTAATAGTGAACAAGGATGTTCATATCGTGTAGGAACACGAAGTACCGGGAACATCAGCATGGACGAGCTCGCGTGAATACAAAGTGCAAATAACTAAAAAGTTTGGGTTTTCTCATTCATTGGAAATGAATAAAAGTTGTTAAGTCGAGTAATAGTGAACAAGTATGTTCATATCGTGTAGGAACACGAAGTACCGGGAACGCCAGCATGGACAATCTCGCGTGAATACAAAGAACCGGTCTAGTAGAATTCACTGCGTTAACGGGTAAGTGGGTTTACTAACGTCATACCCGGTTGGGATGATGAGCACAACTTAAAGTTAAAAACTACTTACCGGTTGTGAGTGGGATTATATATCATACCCGGTTGGGAATGATAAGTGCCTCGGTACAAAAACCCACTATTTAGTGGTATTTTAATCATCACCACTTAGAGAAAGTGATGTGAAAATTATTCGGAAAAACTACTTACCGGTTGTAAGTAGATCATACCCGGTTGGTATAATGAGACTTCCTCGAAGGAAGTTGAAAACCCGTTCATCGGTTATGAATGAAGATGTCTTTATACTGGTTGGTATAATGGACAGTAAAAACCTATTTTGTCGGAAGTGTTCTCCCCTAACTGTGTACCAATGCTTAAACTATTTAGGAGACCTTCTCGATGGGAGCTCGAATAGCTCTTATAGGTCGAAGGCCTCGATTTTTTAACTTGTAGGCTAAATGCCCGATTTTGAAAATCTCGTACAGTGGGCCCAAGGCCAGTTGGCACGAGCAGGAGCTTGTAAATGAACATGATATATGTGCCATAAAACTTAATAAGTGAATTGTTTGGCCATGGTACCAAGATAGGACCGACATGCTCAGTCAACTAGCGGCAGTGCAACATGATAGGTCAACAGATCGGTCAAGACAAACAACTGTGGGTTGAGTTGAGAGTCAGGGCCGTTGGGACAAATGGCACCACATATTACATGGCAATTTAAGAAAACTTTGTTTGTGCATGCACTATGAGTATGGGATCATCAAGACGCCCATGAGGAGTAGTGATGTGTCCTAAGGGCCTTGGACGACTCGGTGAGTATAAAGGAAGATCGTCGTTCCAAGTGTTTGTGCGAAATTTGGAGTAGCAAAAAGCGCATGAGACCGGGGTAGGGACGGGATGAGGTCTCTGTCCTCATATGGACACGAAGAAGTGATTTCGGGATTGAGGATTAGATGTCACGTACATCCACTCATTCCCAGGGTAGAAGTAGTCATGCTTCTATCCGGGTGGCAAGAAAAGTCGCTCCGAAGCCACTAGTGGGTTTAGTAGTGATACTGACTAGCAAATGTGTGTAACCTTCATGATAAAGAATGTGTGTTAGGTGATGACACACCGGTAACTATGAAATAATGGAAAAACCCATGAGAAATTTTAAATGAAGGGATTTTTGAAAAGAAAGGAGTCTGGCACACTCCATATAAATATTTTTTTTTCTTAAAAGTTAAAAGTAGACCTTTGAAAACCCATTCACTAAGTAGTTATACTCACCCCCTCCCTTATATCCCTTTCAGGAAATCCCAGAAAGCCTACCCTGAAAGACCATCAACTAAGATGCATGTAAGACAGGTATGTAAATTTTAAAATTTCATCCAGTTTTGATTATGCTATTCCAGGAAATGGTGTAGATTTAAAGGACGTCTTACTCTTTACAGTTTATAATAAGGGGAAACCCTTTAATAAACCGAGAGAGTGGCGGGTTGTTCACGGAGATCCAACCAAACCGGGTCGGGGCGTGACAACAACTCTCCTACAGCTGAATTAGAGTGGAAAGGTAAGCCAATTTGGCACCACTCTATAAATTCCGATCGGTGCTAGAGAGAGAACTGGCAAAACTTTGATGACTAAATTCTCATTTAATTCAGCATCAATTGATACAATTCTTGATCCTAGGAGAAATCAGGATGAGAGCTATCTGCCTAGATTGAAAGCTCGGACCGCCACGCCCCCGACGATAAGCTTTCGAAGCTTTCTCTCTCTAAGTCTAGTTTTTCGGCGAAGCTTCGTTTGAGCTTATTTTGGCACCGAATTGTGCAATTCAAAGTGTAATTGAATTGTATGAAGGTATAGGAACTCCAATCTAACTTCAATTTCAACAATTAAACTCATTTGATTGGTCAATTTGATGAAATCAAATTCGACTCAGTTATAAGGTTGAAATTGGGGGAAAATTTGGGGAAAATTTGGGAATTTCGAAAATTCAAGGGACTAAAGTGTAATTCATAAAATCGAGGACCAATTGGGCATGATAAAGATGTTGAAGGACCAATTGGGCAATTTTGGAATTTTTGGGGCAAAACTTACCATTTTTGTAAAGTAGGGGCAAAATGGTAATTTTGGAAATTTGGGAAATTGAACCCCTTTTTGTGAATTTGAATAAATTGAGGCCCCAAGGTGAGTTTTAAAAGTTCTAGGACTCAATTTGAGGAAAAATTGGCATTATGGACTTAAAGTTAAAGAAAAATAACTTTAGGGACCTAATTGCAATTAAATAAAAAGTTTGGTTTTCTCATTCATTTGGAATGAATGAAGGCTATTAGGTCGTGGGATAATGAAAAAGGATGTTCATATCATGTAGGAACACGAAGTACCAGGAATGCTAGCAAAGACAAATTTGCATGAATACAAAGAACCGATCGAGAGGAATTTACTACATTAACGTGTGAGTGGTAATTTAATATCATACCCGGTTGGGATGATAAGCACCTTGAAAATGAAAACCCACTGCTAAGTAGTATTTTAATCATCACACCTAAGAGGAGTGATGAAATCAGATGAAAAAACTACTTACCAATTGTAAGTAGATAATACTCGGTTGGTATAATGAAACTTACTCGAAGGAAGCAAAAAACCCATTCATTGGTTTTGAGTGGAGATGTCCTCATACTCGGTTGGTATGATAGACAGTTGAAAAGTATATTTGTTGGAAGTGCTCTCCCTTGACTACGTGCCACTGCTTAAACATTTTGGGAGACCTTCTTGATGGGAGCTCAAATAGCTCTATTAGGCCGGAGGCCTCGATTTTGGAACTTGGGGGCTAATATGCCCGATTTTGAAAATCTCGTACAACGGGCCCTAGGTCAATTGGGACAAGCAGGAGCTCGTAAACAAACATGATTATTAAACCATGAAAACTTAAGTAAATGAGTTGTTTGGCCATGGTACCAAGATAGGATCAACTTACTCAATGGACTAGCAGCAATGCGACATGACAGGTATTCAGATGAGTTAAGACAAATAGCTACATGTCGAGTTGAGGGTCAGGGCCATTGGACCAGTGGCACCACAGATTATATGGTTTATGTGAAAAACTGTTGATTATGCATGCACTATGTTACGGGACCTTCAAGACGCCCCAGAGGGGTAGTGATGCGTCCTAGGGCTCTGAACGACCTGGTGGAGATAAGGGCAGTTATTCGTACGAGAAGTCTTGCGAAGCTCGACGTAGCTTCATTGCACATGAGACTGGAGTGGGGATAGGATGAGGTCTCTATCCTCATATAGACACGAAATATTTTGGTCTAAGGGTAGGACTTCAAAGACGTTCACTCAGACTTCGGGTAGAAGTCAGAGTCTTCTATCAGGGTGGATGATAAAGATACTCCAATCCACAAGTGGGTGCAGTCGGCGTAACTGTATCTTGCGAATATGTGTGATCCCTTCATGATGAAGGGTGTGTGATTTTTGAAACACACCGAATATGGAAATGGAAAAAAGGTTACAAAAACCTTGGAAAGGATTTGAGAATCCATGGAAAATAATTGATAAACCTTGGAAAAAGGTGTTGAAAACCAAAATTTGAGGAAATAATATTTTAAAAGAAAATAAGTAGTCCAGTACACTCCAATTCAAACTCTTTTATAAGAAACTCATTTTTCAAACACCCATTCACTAAGTTGTCGAACTCATTTTTAGGAAACCAAGGGAAAACCAACATTAAAAATTTATTGGTAGTCAAACCTTAAGGCATGTATGTACAATTTATATTCAGTTTTGATTAATATTATTCTGGTAAGAAGGATGTCATACTCCCCACGGTTTAGAAGAGGGGAAAACCCTAAATAAACCGAGAGAGTGGCGGGTTGTTCACGGGGATCCGACCAAACCGGGTTGGGGTGTGACATATTGGGTTTGTGTTTCTTATCGTACCAGTTAGTCATGGAGTTTTGTGTTTGTACTCTACAGAGTTTCTGTGTTTGGACTCCACGAAGCTACTGTGTTTGGGGCTTCCTGAAGCTTCTGTGTTTGAGTTTCATGCGCACAAGACTGGGATATGGTCTCTGTTCTTATACAGACATGGAGTTTTATTTATGGGATTAAGGGTCGGATGTCATGTACATCCACTCATTCTCAGGGTAGAAGTGGATGTGCTTCTATCTAGGTGGTCGGTAAAGTCGCTCTGACGCCATAAGTGGGTACAGTGGATGGGCTAGTCTGCAAATGTGTGTTCCCATCATGATGAAGGGCATGTGTTGGTTGATAAACACACTGGTTATAATTGAGGATTGAGTAATGGCTATGAGAACGAGATTTTAAGGATGAATTATTTTAAAAGAAAATAGGAGTCTGGCACACTCTAATTCAAACACTCTTCCCCTTATATCCCTTTTTAAGTAACCAAGGGAAACCTACCCAAAGACTTCTTATTAGTCACACCTACAAGACAGCTATGTAAGCTAAAATTTTTATGCAGTTTTGATTTATGTTATTTTAGGAAAGGTACAGGTTGAAAGGACGCATTACTCCTCCCAGATTAAAGAAAGGGAAAATCCTTAGTAAACTGAGAAAATAGCGGTTTGCTCACGGGGATCTGACCAAATTGGGTCGGAGCGTGACAACTAAACACACCTAATACGGGAATTGTAAAAAGGTTTTGAAAACCAAAATTTGAGGAAAAATCCTTTCTAAAGGAAATGATAACCTTAGCACATTTTGGATAAAGCTATTTTGAAAAGTCACTCCCAACACTTGCTCACTAAGTTGTAGAACTCATCTCCTCCCTTTTACCTCTTTCAAGTAACTGAGGAAACCACCAACCTTAAAGACCCTCATATATTGGAACTATAAGACAGGTATGTCTGTTTAAAATATTCAGTTTTGTATAATGATATTCTAGGAAATATAGGTAAAAGGACTCATTACTTCTCGTTGTTTAGATAAGGGTGAAACCCTTAATGGAATAAAGGGAGTGGTGGGTTACTCACAGGGATCCGACCAAACCGAGTTGGGGCGTGACACGTTCGGCACTGTAACGAATTGGTTTTCGGTGAATTTCTTGGTCAGTTCAGCAGTTTTTTGCATGGTTAACCCTATTCTCGGTCGGTTCTTGAGAAAAAAATACCCAAAAATCTATATTAAATTTCCTATTGAATGGACTCAAAAATTACCAAATTTGGATTTGTTTTTGACCCCTTAAAAATTTAGGGGGTTTTATAACTCCATCTAGCTTGAATCCGATTCGAACCGATTTCCTCTCTGTTTTCTCTCAATCCTTGATTCTGGGACCCACAATCCTACTAAGGGTTTCTGGTGATCCTATTTCATCCTCCATGGCCTCTCATTAACTTGTTTCCTCTTTTGGTTTAGTCTACTCCCCGTTTACCCATCTACTCGAGTGACCAATTCTCTATTAGGCAATGTCCATAATGGGACTCTTTACACTCTACTCTTTATTTAATTTTCTTAAGGGTATGAATATAGGAAACATCGATATTAATTGAATTATTTTTGGGTCGAATAAACGGATCCTAGGTCGGTTGGAGAAGACAAAACCAGCGTGGATGCACACATGTGGGTGTGGCGCGGGCGTGCTCCGGACATAGAGCGCTGACCTATTCACATTGTAGCAAAGCGGTTTTACAACGAATTAATCGATCGTTTCTAGAAATTTTAGTCTTTTCTCGACCAGTTCACCTCCAATTTAGCCAATTCTCAGCCCAATTTATTTTTAAAATATTATTCATCAAATTTCTTATAATTTGGGCATAACAACGTCTATTTTTTTATTTTTATAGCACATTCTAAAAATCAAGGTGATTTTACAGCTTTTAGCTGGTTTGATCGAATTTTGTCATGTTTTGTCGGTTAATCTTTGATTCCATTGATTTTTTACCCCATTCTTTTTTGTAAAATTATCACTCATATTTCATATTGATTGGTTTTAATAATGGTCATTTTTTATTTATTTAATTTCTCTTAAAATTTAGAAGTTTTTTTACATTATACTATTCTGATCTTAATTCGAACCGATTTTTACTTATATTTCCATTGGTCCTTAATTTTCAATCAAAAAAGTTTTTAAAAGTTTTTTTATAAATTTATTCATTATCCAATTTTAGAATTTCTCAATCTTGTTTGATTCCAAATGGTTCTCGTACATTTATTTTTATTTAAACATCGATTTGGAGCATAAATCCCCTTTAGAAGCTCATTTTTCTATTTTTGGAGCTTTCCTACTTTTGACTTTTAACTTTCTAAAATATGTAGCCGAGAGAAACCTTATAGTTCTCCATGTTTTCTTTTGTTGTTTTTCTCATGCAATTCAAGGATTTTCATGTCCTTTTTATATATATTTCTAAATTGATTTTTCACGTCTCTTTTTTTATCTACTCTTGCATTGCATTTAGTAAAAACCATTGCAGTGGCTTTCAACCCAAATATAGTGTTTTCTTACATCCCATATTCAAATATCAAATAATTTTCTAGCTGAAAAATATTACCACTCCATTGTTTCAAAAACCATGGGCAACTTTTTTCTTGTAGTTGACCAATATTAAACATGTTTGAACACATGAAAACACATATATTTCCCCTCAATTTTTAAGATTGATTTTTCCTTTTCTAAAATTTTAAATCTTTAAATAATTTCCAAATCTTTCAAACTCATAAAATTAATCATTTTTCATGCGAGTATTTATTCAAAGTCTAAGTACCACATCATTTTCTTCCTTCATGATCCATTAGAAAGACTTCTTCTTTCGTAGCCTCATATTTACTCAATGTACATTTTAAATTCATCCAACACTCATAATATTGATCAATTTGTTGACATCCAAAATATTAAATTTGAGATATAAGAAAATTACCTCTTCCTCTATAACTTCCTTCCTCTACCATTGTCTTTTACCCTATTCCTCTCTCGTTGAATGCTTTGAGACGTATTTCCTCCAAACTTACTTGAACTTAAAATTTTCAAAATTTATTCATCTTCTTATCGTATATACAATATTTGCTTATGTAGCTAATCTATGATTGCTCAATGGAACAAATAATATAGCTGAATATTATTCAATCACCATTATTTGATATATTTTCTCTATATAAAAATACATTGTATTCAATAGAGTCATAATTCTAGCAAAATATGTATCTACTTTTTCTCCTTTGATGTTGAACATTTCAAACACTTATTTTTTGAAATTGACTTATCTTATCTTTGAAGAACATTGGTACTTTACATTCGTTTAGTCTCAAATTTCTTTTGCTCGTATATTTCTTGACTAGTCTCTAATATTTGTGTATGATGGCAAGTAATAGATAATTCTTTACTTACATATATAACTCCTCTATGTTTCATGTGTATTGATTATTTTCTTCCTTAAAGATGTTTTCCACCTTGGGTGCATTTCAAACTGACGTTACTTCACTCGGACTTAACTGGTATACCCAGATTCCATCTTGCAACCTCTACCTTTGGGTTCTCTTCCTTAACTATCTTCACTCTGAAGGTTGCACTTTTGCTTTCTCATTGAAGTTCAAACATTCCACCCTCTAGCCCAAGTTGTGTTCCCGAGCGCCCCCTATATAAACTCACCAGGCCTGGCCTTCGTTTATATAATGCGTTCTCTCTCTACCAGGTTCACCACCCTTTCATTGTTCATTTTTCGCACGTGCTTTTCTTTTCACTCAATCGATCTTAGACGCACAAGCCTAGCCATAGATAAGCTCTCTTTCCCTCTCTACTCTCTCTTCGTTCTATGGTTTCTCTTCCCGATTATAGATCTTAACCCTTATACCTTCTATTTTGTATGTACTCTCACACTCAAAGATATCTCACTCAGAAGCACTCTCAACCACGGTGGACACTCACACACCCACACAGAGAAGAACTCGCTCCACAAAAGAAATATGTTCTCTCACACACAAAGTCAGTTCGCATTTTCATGCATATATAATATCATAACTACGTAGTATGCATGAACACAACAAATAGTTTATTAGGGTATGAAATCACATAACTGAACAATCTTATCTGTGTCTATCTAGATTAACAGAAATAAAATTGAGATAAAGAGGTTGAGGATAACCCCATTATTCCTTCTTGCAAGAATCTCTCCATCTCTATTATTGTGCTGGTAGTAGTCCAACGTCGTCATCTCTCCATCATCTCAAGAGTAATCAACACCCTCTCAAATCCCATCAGTATCCAGCATTGTCATGGTCATTCATTACCTGCATAAAAACGTTGGATGAGTCTGTAATCGCAAAATTGCATTTGCCATCAAAACCTAAAAGTATGTGATAGAAGAATCGAATTATTTAATATGTGCAAATTACATGGCTAATCTTGGATAATTGATTGAATTTATGGTTCTCCTGGATCTGCCTTCTCTTTAACTATTATTTGCAAACAGTAAGTAGTATTTAAGCTTTAACGACTATTTTTCAAAATAATTTCAAACTAAGTTTGATTTATTCAAACTAGAAACTTTTTCATAAGAAAGTATTTGATATCCTCAAAAGTTTTCTTAGTAAGTATAGGTACGAGTACAAAATAAACATTAATATTTGAAATATTGGTTGATTTGAGAATGCTACGGAGTGAGGGAGGAACACCAATTTTCATAGCCCTGTCTCCTACTGCTATATTGTCCGATGCATGTGTCGGTAGCTATAGAAATTAATAAACATTAATATTTGAAATATTGGTTGATTTGAGAATGCTACGGAGTGAGGGAGGAACACCAATTTTCATAGCCCTGTCTCCTACTGCTATATTGTCCGATGCATGTGTCGGTAGCTATAGAAATTAAAGAGAGGGGAAAGGTGGATGTCCTATCTTCTACAATATTGGCTAATTGTTTTTAAATAATAATAGGAACTGTTGAAAAAAAATATGACTAAAATTGATACGTGTATTTTCCTTCATCCATGCCAATTAATTTTTAATAGTGGTTGCATATTAAGATCTAATAGATATATTTATTCACAATTTTGACACTGAGTACTAAATCTGCCAATATCACATATGGTATGTGGTATTCAACATGGGTTTGTGTACAATCTTGGTGTGTGTAATGGGTAAATAGTTTTTTTGTTTCCATTTTATCTATTGTAAGTTAATAATAAGAAGTATTATTCAGTGTGAAAAAAAAAACAAAAGAGAAGACAAGTGATAATTCTCTACTATGAACTTGAAAATATTCTCAAAATTACATTTTTTTTTATTTTATGTAATAAAATTTATAAATTAATATATGCATAAATTTCATACATTTATTTTATTTTTGTAAAATATTATGTTTAAATAAATATATATTATTACCAAAAATATATTTTATTTATAATGATTTATGAATTATTTAAAATAAATGTATTTTATTTTTTTGTAAATTGTTAAAAATTTTAATTAAAAGTTAATTTGATTTAACTTGTTGGTGATTTAAATCTGGTAAAGTAATCTATTTAGTCAAATTGAATAGAATTTCAATCAAAATTTTAATTGGACATATTAAACTGAGTAGGAGAACATACTGAAATGGTTCATATATAAAGTTTAATACATTTCATAAAATATTATAAATTCGGATACATACATTATTGTAAATTTATATGTATAAAAATCATAAATTTTGATACATACAAAACTCATAAATTTACAATTTAGTCTATTAGGTTATAAATATATATAATTTAAAATAAAATAATACACATATTGTACATAAAATAATAAATTTACTTACTAAATCATAATCTATGAATGTATAAATATTTTTATGTAAATTTATTATTTATTTTATATATTTTTCTATCAACTAATTGGGATATTCAAGGTCAACATAACCATTTGAAATTTTTTTCTTCACTCTAATTAAATTAATGAGATAGCTTATTTGTATAAGGTGTTAAAAATCATGAATGGACATAATGTAGCAGAGGTTAAAAATGCATTCACATGAGAACCATTGTACACAAGAAAATAGGAGTTATCATTTTTTTACTATTGTGATTTTATTTTAAAAACTAAAATTCATAAGATATAAAACTTTTTTACTAAAGATGGATTTACATATAAATGGTTTATTTAACTCAATTGAAATATAATAAGAGATAAATTTGATAAGAATAAAAGCTCATAAATAATATGAATATTATTTTTTGCTCAAAATAATATGAATATTATTTTTTGCTCAAAATAATATGAATATTATTTTTTGCTCAAAATAATATTAATATCAATATATTGTGAAAAAAAACTTTATCAACCTATTGTGCAAAAACAATGACTATCAACCTTGTAAATATTTTAAAATATATCCCAAACTTTAATTTTTACGTGAATCTATAAAAACTTTAAATTTAGTTCACATTTAACATATAAATATTTTCAATAATTTTACTAATACATTTAAAAAATTATCAAAACAAATTAAATTTAAATTAAAATATTCAAATGTACATGTTGAACTTTACTTGAAAATTAACTAGGATTTGATTGAAAATGATTATGATTACCCTCAAAAAAGGGTTCACCCCTAACTCTTACTTTGATTCAACATTTTTTTGGTATAATATTGATTCCTCCTTTATATTATGTACTAAATTTATGATATTTTAAAATAAAGTGTTTAATTATACTTTTTACACAAAAAAAATTATATTAATGTACAAAATCTTAAAATATAACACTTTGACGTGTATTATTAAAAAATATATTATTATATCATAAAATCTACAAATTCCTATGGTTTCTATATTAAGGAAATTTGATACAACAATATTAATATCATTAATTTTTTTGTGAGTTATCAAATTAATAATATATAAATTAAATTTTAAATATATATATATTTTTTAATTTAAGAAGACTGACTTTCTCTATACTCCGTATGGAATGGAAGGTCTTGTTCAATATGAAAACCCCCTCTCTCGTATTGCACAATATTATCCATATATAATGTATATATATAATTTTATTAATTGATTATATGTTGTATATAAGATTTTTAATTTATGTATATAACAATATAAATTTTAATAAAATGCTTCTAAATATATATATAATTTATAAAATTTATATAAAATAATATACAAATTATTTATCACAAAACAATTATGTAGGTTTGTTATTAATATATGTACAAAATCATACTTGATAAATGTAAATTAAATTTATTAATTGTAAAAATGCTTGTGCTTTTATGAGTTATTTAAAAAATATATGTATTTTGTATATAAGTAAATTTATTTAAATAATTCATTCATTACACCAAAATGTCAACCATTTACCTACATACGAAATTTTTATTTCAATTATTCAACTTATAAAATATAAATTTGCATATTTAGAAATCTCATAAATTTACTTAAATGAATAATAAATTCTTTTAAATACATAGTAATAGCTATCAACAATTTATGTACAAACATAAATTATATTTGATTAGTACAAGTAAATTTATAAATTATATAGGATGTTTTTTATATATAATTTATATTTTATGTTCATATATAAATTGTATGAATTTATATAAACTAATTTATAATTATATTATTAAGAAATTGTCAACCATTTTTGTACATAAAAACTCCCATTTTAACATACAACAAATCTGATGTTTATTTTATATACAAATAATAGTTCATAAATTTTGATTTAACATATATATAAATTTACCTAAAATAATTCACTAATTATTTTATTTAAAATTATAACTTTACATGTTAAATTAAATTTTATTAATTATTTATACATAAAAATAAATATTATTTATATACAACGTATATCATTTATACATATATTTTATACGTATAACATATATAATGTATACAATTGATAATTTATGTCGGTAGAATTTTGAGGATTGTTAAAATTTTGGCCTTAATATTTTGAATAAGTCTATGAAATAGGGAACATCACTTTCTAATCTCTCACCCTTCATTTATGGTGGGATTAACTACAATGGTATTTATTGTATAACAAGGAAATATATAATTAACTCAACTTTAGTGGCCGGTGATAGAGTTAGATAAACAAAATGAAAAATATAATATGGGAATCATACTCTTTCTTTGTAAAAAGAGTTTGAATAATTAAGTTAACCCTTTTATTACAAAAAAAAACTCACATATTTACAATGGTAATTTTTTTTAAATCTTTATATAGCACTTTAATGCATATAATTCCAAAAATATTATTATTTATATAAACGGACATATAAATACTAATACTTAGTTAATGAAACTCTATAAAATAACTTGATATAATCCACTTTTATAACATAATATTAAAATAATAATAATAATATAAAATTTAAAAAATTTAAAAAAATTAAAAATTAAAAATTAAAAATTAAAATGACAGATGGAAAATATCAGAAAACAATCCTAATACTATGTATATGAACAATTTATTTATATATAAAAAATATATTTTATGTACATATATAATTTCATTAATGGGATGACCATCTCTATATATAATTTTTAGTTTGTATGCATATACAAATAATGTATATATTCTAATACAAAAAACTATGTATGTCAAATACTAATATACATATAAAATTATATTTTATGAGAATAAAATAAATTTAAGAATTGTAATAACTATGATTTTTTATGAATTATTTAAGTAAATATATGTATTTCTATATAATTAAATGTATTTTAACAATTAATGAATTCCTAAAAAATAATACGTGTTAACATTTATGTACATAACAAAAGTTTATTTCAATTAAACAATTCAAAAAACCTATATTCTATAAGTAAAAAAATCAGTAAATTTACTTAAATAATTCGTAAATGATTGTAAATACATAATCATAAATATCAACTATTTATGTACAAAATATTTTATACTTTATGAGTATAAATAAATTTATGAATTATATATTTTATATTTTATGTGCATACATAAATTTATGCATTTATATAAAATAATTTATAAATTATATATTATGAAATTTTAAATAATTTATGTCATAAAATCATATTTTTAATCTACAAAAAATTGTGACTTATATGCATTATGTATATATAATTTTTATTATATATAATAATTTATAAATTTTAATTTATCTTGTGTATAAATTTACCTAAAATAATTAATTGATTTGTGTATATAAAAATTATAAATTTCATGTTAAATTAATTGATATGAATTAATATCTATATATAAAATAAAAAATTATTTATAGATAAAATATATCATTCATACATTTATTTTATGCATATAAATATAATTAAAAATATTTATTTATTTATTTATTTTTATATAAATTTATTAATTTATATATACATATGATCAATTGATAATATTAATAAAAAAATTAATTTATTTTCACATGTTCATAATTTTATTTAGGGATATAGCTCATTTAGCCAAACAAAATAGAATTTAAATATGGTTCAAAAAATAGAATGTTAAATAAAATTTTCCACTTAAATTGTTGAACTGGTTCATACAAATAAAATAAATTGTTCAAAAATTCATAAAATTTTGTGCATTTATCATTCTCCGTTTATATTTATTTATATAAAATTTATAAATTTTGGTACATAAAAAACTCATAAAAGTACAATTCAAAATGTTCAATTTACAATTATTTACGTATAAAATTTATAAATTTAAATAAAATAGTTCACTAATTTTTTTACATAAATTTATAAATTTACTTGCTAAATAAAATCTTATTAATTATTATATATATTATAAATTATATAGGCATAATGCATATATAATTTTATGAATAAAATATTTATTTAATTTATATAGACGAACTGATTTTATTTATTGATTTTTAGTGGTTAGTTGGACATTATCACTTCAAATTTTAATGGAAATTTAATTTAGTGGGATGATTTTATTTAATTACATTTATAAATTTAATGGAAAATATTAACATAATATATTTGAATGTTAAATAAATTTAATCACATTTATAAATTCAGTTATATTGTATTTAACATAAAATTTTAAATATGGTATATGAGACGTAAATTAAAATTTTTTCAGTATTTTAGCTCACAAATCAAGTTTGTCTACTTTGTGTGAGAAGATACGTTCAAGTATTATTCATTGAAAAACAAATATAAGATAAAAGGAAGACTTGTCAAAATTCTAATGGGGGAAGGGTATGATCTATAGTATCACTAAACTCAAAATTCATTCAATATTTTTGTATTAGTCAAACATGTAATATCTTATAGTTTTATAGATTACCTTTAGTTTTATAATTTAATTATTTGGAAATAACTTTGTGAAATGCTTGCATATAATATACAGCCTACCTCAATTAGTAGTAGAAGATGTAATTGCGTAATTTACTCGTCATTATTTTTATTATTATAATAAAAATAAATAAGAAAAACAAGGTAGAAAGTCTAATGATGTTGTATAGGGAAACAATCACAAACTCAAGGTAGATAGAAAGGGGTTAGGATAGGATAAATACTTTTAAAGAAAATCATTTCCAAACTAAAATTGCTTTGTAATATTACTTCCACTACATGCCAAATAACCTTGTAATATTATGTCAATGTAATTTTGTTATATTTTATTTTATCAAATGATATGCTGTACCCATAATAGAAAGATCCATTACCAAGAGAGCTATGTGAAATGAGTTAGGAGAGAAGGATACCAATTCCTATCAGGCCAGTCTTCAAGAATCCTGCCATGCTCGATGATGAGAATCTTGCTCGTATGAGCAACTATCACAAGTTAACAGTGCTTTGAGTTCATGAATGAAAAGTTATTACTTTCTCAACAAAGAGATCTTGAACATATGGAGAGCTGACATGCGAGTTGGAACTATATATTATGACAGCTCTAATGCAGATTTGGATAGGCAGGCATATGAGTTATATACTCATTGAGGGGTCATAAACTGTGTTGGAGACTCAGTTTCTGGGTTATGCATAGCTAGATAAGATGTTGAATCAGTGAAATACATGAAAAACTTCAACCAATATGAGCTCATGGCTATGGAGTTAAAGTTATGAAGCATTTTTTTTCATGCAAGAAAAATGTAATCTTAATAATACTTCAGATTGCACTCTCGGTGGCTTCTTGTTTCTGCTTTACACTGAAAATGTGAAAATAGGTACAATTCCAATTAAGCTCGTGAAACAACGGGATAAATCAACACAAAACATAATCATCAATGGATTCAATTCATGCATACAAACAACATAACACTCAGCCTTCACATCTAACCAATCACCACCCATGAATTCCCCAATATCACTTACTTGGCTTACGTGGGAGTGTAGGGATACTCTGCTCATTCCGGAAGAAATTCATCGGATCCACTACTGTCTTCACCCCAACCAGCCTCTCAAAGTTACCCACAAAATACTTGACCCCGTAGACACTGTCATTGCCATAGATATCCTTTCCATTCTGAGCTACCCCAATGTCAAGGTCCCTATAGTTTAAGTAGGCCCTCCTGGGATCCTTTGAAACAGAGGGAGTCATGAAGCTGTGGAGGCTCCTGATCTGATTCAGGTAATTTGTCTCCATTTCAGGACTTTCCTGGCCCCAGCTTATGGAATACTGTATCTTGAACAAGTTGCCGGCGCGGTGAGGAAATGGGGTCTCTGACGAAGGGACCTCGGCCATGGCACCTCCGTAGGCATTGAACACCAGTCCGACCTTCCCCAGCTCGATCATCTTGGCCCAAAGGGACTCGAGGCCCGGCCTGGTGATGGGGACCTGCACGTAATCCGACTTCCTCTTGAGAAAGTTCAGGGATTCAGGGGTTCTATCGAGAAGAGCTTCCCTGGCGGTCCTGTTCTTGAAGCCCCACCAGACGGCCGATTCAATCCAGCTCATCTCCATGCAGTCCTCCTTCCTCAGGCCGAGCTCCGGGAACTCTCCGGCCATGATCGAGACTAGCCGATCGGCATCGCCAAGGAACTGGGCTAGGACAGATGCCCTGATGGTCTTCTCTCCCTTTCGGGTCCTGGAGGTGATGGGCTGCAAGAGGAGCCTCATGAAGAGGCCATTATCAGTTGCAGGAGCAACGTGCTGCCACCGGTAGACCAGATCGGTGGCGTTCTGTTCGAGTGTCTTCTCGACCCGGAAGACGGTCACCGTCGACGGAACGGAGACGAGGTTGACCTTGTAGGCCAGGATCACGCCAAAGCTAGCGCCGCCGCCGCCGCGGATGGCCCAGAAGAGGTCTTCCCCCATAGAAGCCCTATCGAGAACCCTACCCTCCACGTCGACTATCCTCGCGTCGGTTATATGGTCCACCGACAACCCGAACTTCCGGATCATGTTCCCGTAGCCTCCGCCGCTGAAGTGGCCTCCAACGCCGACGGTGGGGCATATCCCGGCGGGGAAGCCGAGGACACTGCTCTTCTCCGAGATCCGGTAGTAGAGCTCCCCGAGAATGGCGCCGGATTCGACCCACGCAGACTCACCGGCAACGTCGACATCGATGGAGCGGAAATTGAAGGTGTCGAGGACGATGAAGGACTCGTTGGATTGGGAGGCATAGGAGACGCCCTCGTAGTCGTGGCCACCGCTGCGGGTTCTGAGGTGGAGGCCGAGGTCGCGGGAGCAGAGGACAGCGGCGGAGACGTGAGAGTGGTGCGTGGGGGCGAGGATGAGAAGGGGCTTCGAGGAGGCAGTGACGGAAGAGGAGGATGTGAAGCGGCGGTTGCGGGCGTAGGACTGGAGAGCGGCAGCATAGGAGGAGTTGGACTGGGAGTAGAGCAACTGAGAGAGATCGGGGGAAGAGGATTGGGTCCGGTTCTCGAGGCAGTGGAGGAAGTCGGCGTAGAGGGACGCCGTGAAATCATCGTCGCGGGAAGAAGAAAAAACTGTCGGTGACCTTAGGAGAAGGACAACGGTCAACGATAGGGGGAATGTTGTTGACCACCCCATCGCTGTTAGTTGCGTCTTCTACAGCTGTGCTGCCTCGTGTTTATTATTTATTACATTGCCCGTCTTCTACAGCTGTGCTGCCTCGTGTTTATTATTTATTACATTGCCTGTCACGATTAATCATTCCATAATCATTAGATAATCTTTTCAATTTTGATAGAACTATGTTCCCGTGCACCATAAAAGTGACGGGGCACACAGTGATATATATATATATATATATTTAAGGACATATCACTTTAAGCTCTATGCATGGATATAGTGCACACACAACACATCATGGTGGAGGGTTTAAATAAGGATTTGTATCCTGGTGCACAGGATTCCACTTCAGACATGTGATGGGATGCTTAAACGTGGATTCGCATATTGGGAGTGAAGGGGCTTGCTGTGCACATTAACTGTTCACCATTGATTGAGATGTTAGCCTCTCTTATTCTTCCATGTGTAGCATATAATCATGTGATTGAGTTAATTTATATGCAAATTTGTATTCATTTTAATTTAAGTATAAATATTTTATTGGCAGTTCAATTAAAAAATATACCTAAATTGAATTATCAATAAAATATTTATTATAAATTAAATTATATATATAACAAGCAAATAGCTACCTACAAACCACGCTCCATCCGGTGGCTGCCTATTATAGCGAAAGAGGATGCTTATCATGGCATCACTCTTGATGAATAAGGCTGGAGGGATAATGTGCCACTATAATCTAAGTCACGGGTCAGTGAAATCAGAGGATCAGACACACGCAGAATAAGAGGAACAGGTTGATTTCATATTATTACATATTTCATAATACACTCCTTAATACGTTCGACACTATCCATGCCAGGATGATTAAGATTGGCCATGGGATCCATCAGAACAGACGACAGCTAATGGAAAATGGACAATGAAGCTCTTAAGAAACACATCCCCACTGAAGTGTTTGCCATTGCACAAGAAAACAATGGAAGTGTGATGAATTATGAAAAAGGACTAAAGTGGAAGTTACCCTACTACTTTCTTTGAGCACCTTCCTTATTCTAGGCCTGAGTTGTTTCCTCGATTTTGACATGGTGTGACGTTCAGGAGGAGACTAGTCAATGGTCCTTGTAGACTAAAGTTGGGTATTCTGGAGTCCACATATTCTTTTCCACGTACTCCACAATTTCATCCTGCAAATAATAGACTTCTCCCATGTTAGGACGGTTATAATGAAAATATATACCCGAACTTTCTCAGGGGAAGATAATACAATGCTGCCACTAATGCTGCCAAAAACGTTCATTTGACAGGTTAACTTTTAAACACAAGCTACAATTTGGATTTCCCAGAAAATAATTGATTCTGTGGAAGTGTATCTTTTCTTATCTATGAGAACATGGTGCTAGCTAACATGTATGGCCTGCAATTTTAGGTTTCCATAATCAATAAATTAGGATTGAGTAACATTTATAAACAGATAAGTAATACAAATTTCTCTATTCCAACAATTGACCATAACTTGGAACTCATACAAGCTAAAACTGAAAAAGGGTTAATTACAAAATTAACAATTTGGTAATCAACAATGGCATTAATAGACAAGGTTAGGGAGCATGCCTGACTAAACCTTCCAAGTTCTCGAGCATCCATGTCACGGTATCCTTCAGCAAGATCTTCTTCAATTGCTTCCTTTACAACAGCTGCAGCTACCTCCTTTGTTATGTCTCGGATGCTACAAAACGAAAAGATGGAAAATGCGCTAAGATCTTTAGCCAAAACATATCCTAAGATCTTTTTTTGATGGATAGAAATATCATGAGATCTGAAAGGGCAAGTTAATATCAAGGAGTAATGCAGTGTATATTACCTAGAAATTGAAGGATAAATTACCCCTTTAAAGACCTCCTCTTCAGTCATATAAGCAGCTAAGCTACAATCACAATAATCAAAATCAGCCAAAAACTGAGAAGATTCCATTTAGAGACACGAGTAAATGATATTCTGCATTTATTGTACATTTTTCATTTAAAATTGTCAATATAATCAAGCAACGGTGAAAATATTTTATCATGTTTTAAGTGTACCTTCTCTTGGGCACTAGTCCGAAGGTCACAACTGAAACCTATTCTCTTTTAGCATGTATATTTCTTTCCCATGAAATCTATTACAAAAAAAGACTTCCCAGTCTTCATTTAAAAATGGTCCAAGAAAAGTTTGAAGTTCAGTGAATAATGAAATGTACCATTCAGCTGCAGCCTGGAGCATCCCATCAGATATGATCCTTGAGCCTGACAAAAGAGTACCAAGTCCAATCCTGCAACAAAAGAAGAATTTATCAATGGTAAATGAGGCAGCTACAGATAAAAAATTCACTCCTCAAAGGTACACAGAAGAGAAACTAACCCTGGAAAGAGATACATATTGTTTCCCTGGTTGCAGTGCCCAATATGACCATTCCCTGTTCATTAATATTTTATTTTATGGAATCTAATGTACTGCTTGTGAAATCATTGCAAAATCACATTTTTCCAACAAATAAGTCAGCTGTCTGACTGACATAGAAGAAATGTAAAGGATTCCGTAGAAGAGTCCTAATCAATTTACAAAAGCAGACTAGCAGTTCCAAATCCTAATCATTGACTTCAAATTTGGAACTAAATCTCAATGTAATAGTAGTTGTAGGAAGTTCTAAGTTTGATGCATATATCAAGTATTAGCCAATAAACAAATACATCAAACAAATGCATTTGTAGATCCACTTGTCCCAGCAACATCAATAAGACTTGTGCAATGGAAGAAAGTCAATAGAGCATGAACTTTCAGAATATACTAAAATAAAAACGTACTAGAGGAAAAAAGTCAGTGCTTGGATCATATCTAAAAACTATATGGAATCCAGCACAAACGAATAATACCATGCTTAACAAAATTTATTTAAAGAAGATATCATATGTTAGTCAGCCATTTTTTGAAGAGTTTCTAATTGGGGAATAAATGAGACAAGGGAAGAAGCAGCAGGATAGGGAGGTACAAACAAGAGTTCCAATATTTTAAGCATTTTAATCAGTTAAATTTGAGAATACATGACCTGCACCAAGGGCAAAAGAAAACTATAATCTTGTAGCATGGCCTGCATTGATAGTCAAATAGCAAAAACAAGATAGGCGGGAATTGCTACTTTAGCAGATAGCAAGTGAAGCATAATCAAAATAAGGTTAAATTAATTATTCTGAAAAAAGAAATTCTTTCAATTCAACATACCAAAATAAAGTTAAATTAATTATTCTGAAAAATTCTTTCAATTCAACATACCAAGATCTACATCTTTAAATGGGCTTCCACTTGCAAAGATAACATTTTCACCAACAATGGAAAATGCTTCTTCAGGAGTACATTCCGCTACAAGAGACAAAGTACAAAGTAGAGAAGAAATAAATCGCATACATCTTCTAAGACATAAGGTAGAAAACTAGAGGAAATAAAAAGAGAACCAGCATACCATTTTTGGTGGGATTTGACATTGCAAAAATAGCTGGTCTAGTTGAAGTTGAACTTTTCATGGCCTCAAGTACCTATAAAATCGTTACATGTTAGATTCATTTAGTAAGATTCAAGGAACACCTTGTTAACATCTACAATTCAGTAAGCTGATGTGCATGACCAGAGTTCCTAGAAAGCAAAATCAGGTTATTTTACTTCATAAATGATATAAGATGTCTACCAACATTGGGAATTGCATTGCTAGGCCAGTTGATCTACATTGACTAATTATAACAATGAGTTATTTACAAATACATTAAGATAGTATATTTGATCTAAATGAATACTCAAATAGTGAATCTGCAGCCTTATATTACATATTTTAATTATTGACTTCGTCAATGGATGTCTAGGGAGTAAAATGCAATGGCTCATGATGTGTGACAACTAGGAGTCCAAAAGATACTGATCTGCATTTTGTACACATCAAGTCCTCATTTTTATGGAGTATGCTAATGAACAGTAATTATTTATTAATATAAAATGGGGAGAACCCACTACAAGGGTATATTAGAAGAAGAATCCAAGTGCTGGAACAATGGAAAGTGCCCCTTTTTCCAAACTCCTACACCCAATTGAGTACAAATAAACCCAGGCTTCAGTGAAGCATATATTTCAACATATAGAAATTCAATCATTTCCCAAATTTATTAACTTTTTTGTAATGTGCAGACTTCAAATTTTATTAAACAGACTTAACTCGAAAGGTAAACATGGGTTAATTTAGCAAACGAGTTAAAGTGGCCACTGTTTGTCAAAAAATTATCTGTGAAGAAGCCCTAATATCACTAAAATATTTGTCATAATTTTATGGAAAAGATAGCCATGATAATAATTTGTGTATAAGGCATTCAGTACCTCTTTTGAAAACAATCCTCCAACTGCAGATAAACCAAGGAGCACATCAGGCTTCACTTCACGCACCTAACAGGAAATAGGATTCAACACCTTTATTGGGGATTATATTTGTATATAAGCAGGCCAAGTAGAAAGTTTCATCAAGTATCAAGTTTGAATGGGAATTTGATTAACTATAGTTGAAATCACTAATTAACCCATGTGCGGAAGAAAACATATTGCAAGCTTCGAAAACTGCAACTTTTGGAACCAACATTTTTCTGAACCCCAAGAACAAAATCATCGTTTATTCATGACGAATTAAACATCATATTTGTCATAAACATACAAACTAACCACTTCCACTAGATTTGCACCCTCCCCAAGTCCTTGACGATTAACTTCTCTAACTTTCCTTGCAAATGGTTGAGCTTCCAGATCAGTATTCTGCCGCTCCTCTGTGATTAGGCCCTATTTATAACAAAGAACAGACAGAAAATGATTACATCAGATCAGGAGGGGATTGTAATCAACAATACAGTGTTATGAAACTCCTTAATCTCTTATTTAACCACAAGGAAAAAATAAAGCCAGAAACAAGCATACTAAGTAATGAATTTCCAAGAATCCTTATCAATTTGAGGTGATTTTTAAATCTGAAGAATTGGAAGGTGTGATTAGTAAAGTTGGGGAGAAACACATTGCTGTGTCTGAAGCCATTACCATACATAATGTTGAAGAAAAAAGATAATTTCTTCCAGAAAAGATAGATATTTTACCAAAACTACCAAAAACTTCCAACATCTTTTATTTAGACCAGGAAAATAAATGACTCTGTAAAACGACCACTTTCATTTCCTGCAGAACTTGATTATTTTTTCTGAATTAATCATTCATGTCCACATAGTATATACTCAACATGATAAACAGAATTTCCACAGCACATTTACCATAATGAAATAATATTTTTCCTTCTTCCTGAAATTTCTCTGATACAATAACTAACCTTAGCATCAACTACCCAAAATTGACTTCGTGCACTGTCAAAGGCAGTTTCAGTATCACCTAACATTCTTGCCATTGTTTTCCTTGCAGCATTCAAGACACCTATTCCCGCACTGCAACAATTCATGAATTTAGCAGCCATGCTTGAAAGCTAATACTTACATAAAAGAGCATGTGACACAACAGAGTTTCGTCTTTCCAAAAGGTACAGCTTAGATGGTCTCATTAAATTGTACATAGCCAATGCTTACAAAGCGAAGCAAGCCAGGCACAATTTTTGTCAATGGGTTCAAACAAAAGTAGAATCAGCAAGCACGAGCACCAACACATAAGTTCAGAATGTACAACCCATTTAGTAAAACAGATACAGCTATTGATGACAAAACTTTATATTGCAATTTTTCATTAACAAACATTGATGGATCCAACAAGAGAAAAGATTTATTTTGTGCCGTTCCATTGTTAGTTGAATTAGCTTCAATTCCTTTTGGACATGTTATACTGATTTATTCATATGGTAGGAAGTGCATAAATTAGCTGTGCATGATTACATCATGGAAAGACACTGCATATTAGTTATTTTCCTTAATTTAAATCTAAGTTGTTTTCCCTTTTTATCTTTTAATAAGAGTTTCAGTTTCAGTTTCTCATTGTATTGGTACATTGCATACAAAGCCAGTAACTTTTCATGTATGGAATTTGTCCTAATATCATTCGTATAAAGTACTGTTGAAAGATAATAGTCATTCCTCTGGAGATTATGACAACAATAAGACACTGAACTATCAGTAAAATAACCCATTTTTTCAGAGATCCAGTTCTCATGATTGCAAGGAAAAAGTGCCTACCTTCCTGCACCAGCAACAACAATCTTTTGTTTTGGAAAATCAATCATAGACCTTCCTTGAGCTCGTACAGCTCCTAAGAGACCTGCAATTGCAACTCCAGCAGTTCCCTGTCCAAAAAATTGAAAAAAGGTCAAGTCCATTAAGCAATAACAGGTGATAAATTAAACTTTCCAAAGCATGTTTAAAGATCGAGGATAGGTTACCTGGACATCATCATTAAACATTCTGTAGGTGTTTCTGTATCGCTGCAATAACTTGAAGGCCCACTTGCTTTGGAAGTCTTCAAACTGCAGAAATTAGCAGCCTAGTGCATCAAAAAGTAATGTGACTTTTGCGATATCCTAATGAAAAACCTGGTGAATGTAAATACCTGCACAATCACATGGGGCCAACGAGAAAACACTGCCTCCATGAATTCATCTATAACAGCAATATACTCGTCACCATCAAGTCGATGCTGTTGCAATCCCAAATCTGGAGAGAGAGAGTATTGTCAATAAATAATGGGAACATGTCAGAATTGATTAATCAAGATACATCTGAAGACAATCCATAGGGCCTAATATTTGCACCTTCTAGCCAAGGCTATTAGCTCTACTATTTTATACATTAAGTATAAATGAAATCCTCATTGCAGTTATCAATCAACAAATCTTAATTGCATTGATTACTACCATTTTACAGCTACATATACATAAGATCAAAATTTTTGTTCATATCAGTTAATTTTTTAGCCCAAACATTTCCAGATTACAAGGTTTCCTATTAATAACGTACATAGAGGGTCGTTCAGAAGCTTTTCATTGTTAGTTCCAACATCAATCATCACAGGTAACACCTGCAGACATGAAAGACAATAGTTAACATGGTAGAGAATCTATGACAAGAAGAATCATCATTTGCAATGCAGGTCTAACTATATATTTTATCATGGAGAAAGGTAAGGACTTTGGATTTCCATGTAAATGATGGTACCTCCAGCATGCTCTTACATGTAACAGGACGAGCATAAGTGGTATTTGTTTAATAATTAGTTTCTCTTGATTATCCGCATGAGGAAGACAAGCAAACTGGTGAGCAGATAAAATATTAAATATTCTACCACTTTCCATAATTTCGATGAATCAGTTACCAAAATATATATTTGACACTACCAAATTTCAGATAGTTTCAAAATATTACTAGACCAAAATAATTGATCTTAAAGTAACTGCAGAAGCAAGAATGCCACTACAATATTTTTTTACTATAACCGACCAAATGCATGTACATTAGCTTAGACCAATAATATATACCACTGTCACCAATCCATTAAGTAATATGTTTTGACCTCTCAAACTTCAAAAAATTTGAATTTAACAAATTTGTAAATGACAGGTAATTACATAAATCACATTAGTTTTCTGGTAAAAAAAGAAGTGCCATAGACAAGAAAAATTTAAGCAATGTCAGTACCCTTTGTGGATTGATTCCAGCAGCAGCAACATACAAATCTAGTTTCCCAATTGCAATACCGATCCCCTGAACTCCAAGATCTCCAAGCCCCAAAATTCTGCTTCCATCTGTAACAACAATCATATCAACCTGCATCAAAGAGAATTTAAATGCCCAACTGAATTAACTCAATATAAAAGTGATTATATAAAAACACTTGTTTTCAACAATGTCATCTCATGATTAAGAGTTGGAAGAAAATGTAAAGCATTAGAACAGCAACAAAGCACTTCTAAGCAGATAATTGGCATACAGTACCATATGCAATATATCATAAAATTAAAATTATTATCACAATGTGAATACAGGACCTGCTCAGCTGGCCAGTTGTATACCATAGACATCATTTCACCACGATCAGCAGCACTAAAGTACATTCCCCTTGGCCTTCTGAACAGACCACCATAGTTCTGGCATACAAGACCCACAGTTGGGGTATATACAATAGGAGCATATTCTTTGATGTTAGCGATCAAAACCTGCCCAAGATAGAAAATCATTATTTCAAGGATGCCTTGGTGAAATGAACATCTTGTGATATATTTCTTTCTAACAATTATGTAAAATTACTAACTTTATCTCAACAGATCTAAGCTTCTGGAAAAGAAAACTAAGAAGAGGACTGGCATCCATAGTAACCTTGAGACAACAATTACAGATATTTGAGTTATTTAATAAATCATAAATTGTGTTCTTTGGTGCAAGTGAACAAAATTTTAGGATGATAGCTGCTGAGTGGCCAAGCTTCATTCGACAAGCCAGTTGTAATAATGTTCCTTCTGTAATTTAAGCAAAAAACTAACATTTTTATCTGTATTTAAAATGTTTAGGATTGTACCATTGGTTGCTAAATGATCAATTTAAATCTTCTAGAAGCTAAAACAAAAAAAAATGAACAAAAAATGTTTCCTTCTGATAACATGCATTACATAAACAGGCTTACTTTGTAATACATTGTTTCATTTCTATCATGCAATCTGTTGAGAATCCGCCACTTAGCTAGGGCATATGGATCAGATGGTCCATCTCTTGCTTGCTGTTGAAGCCTCTTCAAATCCACCACTGTTGATTTGAAAGTTCAAAATTTTAGACAAGATAATTTATAGCTATATCCATTTTTTTTCATAAGCAGCAGTTGAATTGACCACGAGTGTAAAGATAACTCCAACATTGAAAACTGTTTTGACATAAAATTGGAGATCCATATATGAAAATATAACAAAGGCTATATTACCTTAATTACCATGGTCATTAGAGGTTTGAACATCATAAACTAATATCATCACCATTAGTATGTTTATGAAATGGAAAGTAATGAAAAATCCATTACTGTTCCCTATTTCTCTAGTTAGAATGATGAAACTGTTGAAGTGAGAAAAAGGTTCAACATTATCATCCTATGCCGGAGAAGATAAGATTGGGAGGATTTTCATGCAACATCAATATGCCTTGGCATGAATTTGAGTTCTAGAACTTACTGAAGCGCTCTATTTGTTGTTCCGTAGACATAACATTAGGAGGAAGGAGCCCCCGAAGATCAAGACGATCCCTTTCAGTCATGGAAAAGGCTGTTCCCTACCAAGTGCAACAAATGTCATTTTTTGCTTAACAAGAACAATGAATGAATATGCAGACTACACAAATTTCCTGACCAAGACATTTTACAAATTGAATATCTAAGCTTATTATAATTCAGTCTCAGCACTTGGATCCATGAAATTGATCATGGAAATTTCATCCACACAGCCAAAAAACAGATTCATCTACTGACCATCACTTGAACTGTCAATGTCATTGTGTGGATGGAGAGCTACAATGGATTATCATTTTTTCTTCTCCATCTCTAATTTATTCTTTCCACTAAGACAATAATATCAGAGTAAGCTTTAAGTGCTTCATTAACTAAGCCTATGCAAAGGGCACAAATCTTTACTAAATGAAGGAGAAATCTTTCAGACCTCACCTAATCTTCTTGGTCAGCTACACAGGAAATAACACAATCCTGGACACATGGCCAGCAAAATCATAAAACACCGGACCAACTCAAAGCGTCCTTTAGCTAGAACTAGCGCAGAATATACATACGACTTATTAGCTAATAGTAGTTGGAAGCCAAGATGATATAACCAACTTCTTTTTGCACTCATGCTCCCGATTCAGTCTTATTAGAACGACAGAATACAAAACTGGGGATACTACATTTCATCCTGATGCTATTTCCTTAAAAATATCAGGGTTAACACACTGATTCTCGAAAATCAGTGAATAGTTAGTCACCTTATTGAACCAGGGATCGTGGAGGATATCAAGACTCCGCTTGTGAACAATCGTGGGGCGGTTGCCCTCGGTAGTAGTGTAGCAGTGCACTTGGAGCAGGCGAGCCGGATGGCTGAAACGCTGCCTGAGATGCCTTATCAGGGTGGAGAACGCCCTGATCTGACCGGAGAAGTTGGACATTGCTCAGCTTCGGTACCAGCAAAGGAATGACTGGAAAGACAGCAAGTTAAGCAAAAAGTACGACAGAAAAATCGGATTGCCGATCAGAGGGAAGAGCCAGCTAGCCTAGAGCAATAGCGAAAGCAGTGGACTGAGGTAAACGGAGGAGCCGTCCACTATCCGAGCGGGCAAAGATCTTCAGCAGTGATTGGCTACCTCGGGATGTGGGTGGTCCCCCATTGGCTTGTACTCCCGCATTTTTGGACTAGTCAAACTTCCCCAACTAGATGGTCCATATGGTTAATTGGTTTGTACCAGATAAAAGGAAACTCCAGTATGGGTAAAGAATGATCCATCCGTGCTTTCGCCCCCACTCAGGTTCCTCGTCTCTTGCCACAATCCCGAGACGTCTTTAGCCCGGTGATGGGTGTCTCGCTTTACCCGGTGGGTTGGTGCTTCCCTTGGTTTGGAAGAGGCTCGGGTCAGCTCCGTCTCCTCTATTCCTTTCAGCTCCTCTAGTCCATGTCACTGGCTCTTAGCACCCGGCCATCTAGAAAAAATTGCATCACTTGTGCAAATATATTAGTATTAAAAGTGTCTGTTTGTCGGGCACAACTAGCTAATCAAGTCCGTGGGTTGAGGGATAACACAACAATACATCATATATGTTTTAAAAAATCCTAATAAACTAAATTCAGTAGACAGTACCTTTAAAAGAAATATTAGCATTATACAAAATTTTAATTTTTGAATGGCAGTAAAGGTCTATAATCGTGTTCACACGTGGGATGTGAACGGTAGAAAATCCTTCACCCATTTTATTACTCATAAATGCATATCTAAATTTAACTATTAATATGTTATTCTTGTTCTATTGCCAATAATTATATTTAATTTTTCCTCGAATTGTTTCTAACATTATCTAAACATGAGATAGTGATTGATTAGTAAAGTTGAAAAACATATATGAGTTTATTTAGTATTGAACTTTTATAACTTCCATTATGTAAAAAAATATTTACAATGTGTTTGGATTAATTGTATTGAAATGATTTGGAAGAGATTGTTTTATAATAATGGAGAAATCAATTATTTGGTAAAAGAAATAGAGGGATTTAGAGGGGATGAATTTACACTATAATACAATTAATTTAAAAGTGAATGTATTTGGAGGAAGGGTACAATTGCTTAAATTATTTCAATATTTTAATTTATTATTTATTTATTTAATTTTATTTTTATATATTTTAAATAGATTTATATATTAATAACATTTTTTATAAAAATATATAATACAAATATTATAAATAAAAAATTATTGCATAAAATATTTTTAATATAATTTAATTATATATAATAACTAATAAATTATTTTATTTAATTAAAATAGTAAATTTGTATTTCTAATTTTTTTCATTAATAATCTTTACTCTCACTTCACCTCAATTAAAAATTTTTAACACCTTCAAATTCATCACTTCACTCCCCTTAATCCAAATATAACCTTAAACACTTTTAATTAGCATTGACTTGTTGAAACACATTCCTTAATTTTCCTTTTGTTAAGTCATTTCCTTCCATTTAATCCAATTTATTCTCCTATCTATTCCCTTAACTCCACACGTGGCTATTTCCTAATACCAACCTTATGACAGAATAAGATATGACATTAATAACATGTTTTAAAAGGACTTATTTACCTACTTGTGGTAACTACTGGCTCTACTAGCCTTATAATCTATGCGAGATTATATATTTGCGGAATTGCAATGCATTATTCTTGTTGCACCCCAAAACATTGGTTGTCCTAAATACCAACCCTTTTATCCCAACATATTTAAAGTTGTGCACATATTTGGTTCTATAGTAGACTCCTCGTATTAGCACTAAAATACAATGTCGATTTTGGTAAGCTTATCCTTTGTAACGAGTCCATACATACTTGTCTAGCATCATCATTGAAAAACATATGTGATATATATGGGCATGCTTTCTCCATTCTCAACATGCTAATCTCTTTTTGATTGCACACAAGACTAATTAACCTAGATAGTGAGTCGGCAAGTAAGAAAAAGAAGTAAGGCAACAAACAATCTCAATAGTGTACTCTCTGGTTGGTCGTGGTTGGTCCTCCCTTTCTCCTCCCTTTCCACATTTAGCAACATCCTGTTGAAATACAAGATATGATCCATAGAATAAAAGTGTTGTTAAATCCCCGCATGCTTAAGAGTTTTTGGAGATAGCCATAGTCCACTCTATCATACACCTTAGCCATATTTGTTTTTGTCACGCCCCGACCTGGTTTGGTCAGATCCCCGTGAACAACCCGCCACTCTCCCAGTTTATTAAAGGGTTTCCCCTTATTATAATCCGTAAAGAGTAAGGCGTCCTTTAAACCTGCACCATTTCCTGGAATGGCATAATCAAAACTGCATGAAATTTTAAACTTTACATACCTGTCTTACAGGCATCTTAGTTGATGGTCTTTCAAGGTAGGCTTTCCGGGATTTCCTGAAAGGGATATAAGGGAGGGGGTGAGTACGACTACTCAGTGAATGGGTTTTTAAAAGCTTTTGACTTTTAAGAAAAATATTTATATGGAGTGTGCCAGACTCCTTTGTTTTCAAAAATTCCTTCATTTAAAAATTTGGGTTTTTCCATTATTTCTTAGTTACCATGGTGTGTCATCACCCAATACACATCCTTCATTATGAAGGTTACACACATTCGCAAGTCAGTATCACTACTGAACCCGCTAGTGGCTGCGGAGCGACTTTTCCTACCACCCGGATAGAAGTACGTCCACTTCTACCCTGGGAATGAGTGGATGTACGTGACATCCGACCCACAATCCCGAAATCACTTCTTCTTGTCCGTATGAGGACAGAGACCTCATCCTGTCCCCACCTCGGTCTCATGCGCTTCGTGCTACTCCAGATTTCACACAGACACCTGGAACGACGAACTGCCCTTATAGCCACCAGGTCGTCCAGTGCCCTTAGGACGCATCACTACCCCTCATGGGCGTCTTGATGATCCCGTACTCACAGTGCATGCATAAACAATGTTTTCTTATATTGCCATGTAATCTGTGGTGCCACTAGTCCAACGGCCCCGACTCTCAACTCAACCTGCAGCTGTTTGTCTTGACTAGTCCGTCGACCTGTCATGTCGCACTGCCGCTAGTTGACTGAGCATGTCGGTCCTATCTTGGTACCATGGCCAAACAATTCACTTATTAAGTTTTATGGCACATATATCAGGTTCATTTACGAGCTCCTGCTCGTGCCAACTGGCTTTGGGCCCACTGTACGAGATTTTCAAAATCGGGCATTTAGCCCCCAAGTTCCAAAATCGAGGCCCCCGGCCTATTAGAGTTATTCGAGCTCCCGTCGAGAAGGTCTCCCAAATTGTTTAAGCATTAGCACACAGTCAGGGGAGAGTACTTCTGACAAAAATAGGTTTTTACTGTCCATCATACCGACCGGTACAAGGACATCTCCGTTCATAACCGATGAACGATTTTCAACTTCCTTCGAGGAAGTCTCATCATACCAACCGGGTATGATCTACTTACAACTCGTAAGTAGTTTTTTTTCGCATAACTTTCACATCACTTTTTCTAAGTAGTGATGATTAAAATACCACTAAATAGTGGGTTTTTTATATCAAGGCACTTATCATCCCCAACCGGGTATGATGTTAGTAAACCCACTCACAACCGGTAAGTGGTTTTTAACTTTAAACTATGCTCATCATCCCAACTGGGTATGATGTGAATAACCCACTCACCCGTTAATGCCGTGAATTCCACTAGACCGGTTCTTGGTATTCACGTGAGCTTGTCCTTGCTGGCGTTCCCGGTACTTCGTGTTCCGGTGAAGGCACGGCGGTCCGAGCTTTCGATCTGGGCAGATAGGTCTCATCCTGAGGTTCATCCTTTCGGTCCTAATTCGGCCATGGAAAGGCTGAGAAAGTGTTGGGAGGGCTTGGTTTGGCCTGAGGAGGGCTTGAAATGGCCGATTTCAGCTTAGCCGAAATAGGGCAGCTTCGGTCCGTCAGAGTTGCTTCACTATTCCATCATGTCGGCGCTTCTCCAACGATTCTCGGATTGATTGGAGTTTGCTATCAGATAGCTGTCTTCTCCCCGGTTCTAAAGAGCTCGACCTTTGTTCAAGTCGAAGCTCTCGTTCGAGCTTTACCGGGAAATGGAGCAGTAGAGAGAGAGAGAGAGAGAGAAGTGTTCAGGTGTGAGGAGAATGAAATGGGGATGACCTCTTTATATAGTCGTAAAACCCGTGTATTAAATAGGCGAGATTTATTACTGGTATTAATATGGCCATAAATTTTTGGTATTAATTCCAATAATTTAATTTTGGTATTAATTCTAATAAATTAAATTTCAGTATTAATTTCAATAATTTAATTTTGATATTTAATTATTTGTATTAATTCCAATAATTTAATTTAGGTATTAAATTATTGGTATTAATTTATGATAAGGCGTACATACAAATTTTTGATCGAAATTTCAGGTTACAAAAAAAAATTCATACTTCCTAAGAGGTCACCCATCCTCACTTTACTCTCAGGTAAGCACGCTTAACTTTAAAGTTTTTATGAAATCTAGTTCACCTGAACCACTTTGGTTTTTGTTTTCTAATTTGTCTTAAGTTTCTTTTCCAAGGTTTAATGAACCCTTTGGATCACCCGAGAGTTGTAAATTCCCAACTTGCCCGTTCAGAAATAATCGGGTTTGTGAACCGGTTCTGAATCCTCACTTGGTTTGACCGGTTCTTTTCCTGGTTTTCCTTAGCTCAAAAGGGCGGGTTTTACAGTTTTAATCTCGCACCACATTTTCCTCCCTATTCTTTTCCCATTTAAAAAGTGGAGACACTTATGTACTATGCCAATATTATAATGTATCACTTTCCTTGGAATAAAAGCACTATAATTATAAGTAGTTATCTTGTTCATCAGCGATTTTAAAGGATTAACTACAACTCTTGATATAATTTTATAGAGGAAATTATATAATGAGATAGGCATAAAATGTGTCATTTCTAGTATCGTTGGTACCTTCGGTATCAACACTAAATCTATCATATTTAGGGGGATGAGTGGGCTACTTATTTCAAAGAAGGAGAGAATCAATTTGTGTTACCTCAGGTCCTGCCACATCCCAACACTTCTGATAAAAGTTTTGAAACCGTTTGGCTCTAAAGCTCGCTTTTCCCCCAGCTCAAAGATTGCCTTTTCTATCTCTTTTTGATTGACTTTTTGGCATAAATATCTATTCAATGATGTTGAGATGTTTGGTTTAATATTTTTTTGTAGGAACTCATTTATTTCACCCACTTCCTCTGCTATGTACAACTTAATATAGAATTGCTTGAAACTTTGATGGATCTCTCGATTATCCTCAATCCACTCTTCCATTCCATTCTTTATTTTAAGGATTCATTTTTTTCTACTTTGCCTGACCATTTGGTGGAAAAATCGGGTATTTTTGTAACACCGGAAAATCTCAATTCAATAACCAGACTGGGTTAAATCGAGAAATGGGATTAAACAAGGAAATGAAATCTAAACTGGGGAATTAAATCTAACTAGGATGAGAGAAGGGATCGATGGAGAGGCCAAGAGAAGTGAAAAGGGTAATGAGGGACCTGTAGGAGTGTCTCGGGATATGAAGTCAAAGATTGTGAGAAACCCATGAAAGAACCGGCATGAATCAGGTTTGGGTTGAGGGGAGTCACAAAACCCACAAAATTTTAAGAGTGCTAAACAAATTGAAATTAAGTGGTTGTTGAGTCCATTCAATAAGAAATTGAATGTAAAATTTTTAGTTATTTTTATTTTCCCAAGAACCAATTAGAAAAAGGGTGAACCAATTCAAAAATTGTCGAATCGACCGAGAAATTCATCGGAAACCAGTTCGCTATAATGTAGATTGGTTAGCATGTAGCACCAGGCACACACATGCGCAACCACACATGCACATGTTGTCTTCCTCGCCCGAGTCCCAACACGAATTTAATTTATTCACATACAGGCTATGAAATGAAGAAAGAAGACTATTGATAGATAGCCACGCAAGTCTAGAACACATCCATATAAAATTTGTATGTTCATTTGTCGAAAAATTACTCTAAATTTTCTCTTAAAGTTAGATTACTCCCAACTCTGGTGACTCGATTACCAGAGACCATAACTCCTCTGTCCGACCACCTCCAATGACCATCTTGGTACTCTAGAAAGTTGAGGATGTTAACTTTCCATTGCCATTTCTCTCGATCCTATACTCTACCTCTAAAGTTTTTGAAAAGATCACACAGTACACAATATCCGATGATTAGAAACAGAGCACCTATTTTAGAGGTTAATTCCAATAGCCATCGTAAGCTAGGAAAAATTCATTAAGTCTCTCATACCACTAGCTTTCAATAGCCAATGACCTTGCTTGATTTGATTCAATTTCAAGAGTAAATTAAATCTTTTAATTTTCAAATCTTGGATTAAGTGGTCGAGCTAACTAAAATGGACACTCATGAGCTACAAACCACCAATCAAGGTGATTCAAGTGGCCACGAACTCCTTGAGTAGTCATCTTTCAAACCGCACTAGTCTCGATGATCAACATGTCGTTTATGGTGAGTTCTCAACTTTGACCCGACTATTACTCATTTGCTTTCAAGTTTTCGATCAAGCCTGATCAGAGCAATTTTGGTAGACTCCAACCAAACTAAGTTTACATCAACCTAGAGAGAGGCCAAAGGGACATTGGCACTTAATTTGGTAATTTTTAGTGAAACTTTTTTCATACGTCAAAGGCTGGAGACTAAAATATAAATAATTAAAAATTAGGGAACCAAATTGCAAATGAGCTTTTTTTGGGCTCTTCCTAAGAGATAAATAAAATTTTTGGGCTAATTGGAAAGTTTGGTGAAGTTCAAGGACTAGGTTGATACACTTTGGAAGGTCTAGGGACCTAATTGCAATAAATGTAAAGTTTAGAAATAAAGTGTAAATAAGAGTATTTGTGCGGCCAAAAGGCAACTTTTGGATAGTCCAAGGACCTAAACTCAATTAAAGGAAGTTTAGGGACCTAAATGAGATAAATGAGGGATAAAAGAATCTTGAAACCTAAGTTATAAAGAAGAGGGGAAAAATGGTAATTTTTCCTAAACTTAGGGTCCATTAAGCAATTAGCAAGAAATAGAGCTTGAAATCATTCCAAAGCCTATTTGGGACCAGAATGGGACTCGAGAAAACTTGGGGGACCTAGTTGAAAGTCTTGGGAAAGTCTAAGGTCCAAAAAGAGGAAGTTTTAAAGTATAAGGGTAAAATTATAATTTTTTCCAAGTTAAGGACCAAATGGTAATTTGGGGAAAGTTGGACCACAAAGTGGTAAATAAAGGAAATATAGTCACTTCAATGAGTGATAAGTGGAAAGAGAATGACCATAAGCCTCATGGATTAATGTAAATTCCACCCTTTTGAGCTAAGGAAAACTAGGAAAAGAAACAGTCAAACCAAGTGAGGATTCAGAACCAGTTCACAAACCTGATTATTTCTGAATGGGCAAGTTGGGAATTTACAACTCTTGGGTGATCCAAAAGGTTAATTAAACCTTGGAAAAGAAACTTAAGACAAATTAGAAAATAAAAACTAAAGTGGTTCAGGTGAATTAGATTTCATAAGAACTTTAAAGTTAAGCGTGCTTGCTCAAGAGTAGTGTGAGAATGGGTGACCTCCTGGGAAGTATGAATTTGTTTGTAACCCGAAATTTCGATAAAAAATTTGTATGTACGCCTATAACCCGAAATTTCGATAAAAAATTTGTTTGTATTTATGATAAGGCGTACATACAAATTTTTTATCGAAATTTTGGGTTACAAACAAATTCATACTTTCCAGGAGGTCACCCATCCTCACACTACTCGAGCAAGCACGCTTAACATTAAATTATTGGAATTAATACCGAAATTTAATTTATTGAAATTAATATCAAAATTAAATTATTGGAATTAATACCAATAATTTATGGCAATATTAATACTAGTAATAAATTTCGCCCATTTAATACACGTGTTTTAGGCCTATATAAAGAGGTCATCCCCATTTCATTCTCCTCACACCTGATCACTTCTCTCTCTCTCACTACTGCTCCATTTCCCGGTAAAGCTCGAACTAGAGCTTTGACTTGAACAAAGGTCGGGCTCTTTAGAATCGGGGAGAAGACAGCTATCTGATAGCAAACTCTAGTCAATCCAAGAATCATTGGAGAAGCGCCGACATGATGGAATAGTGAAGCAACTCCGGCGGACCGAAGTTGCCCTATTTCGGCCAAGCTGAAATCAGCCATTTCAAGCCCTTCTCAGGCCAAACCAAGCCCTCCCAACACTTCCTCAGCCTTTCCACGGCCGAATTAGGACCGAAAGCTAAGCCAATTCGGCCCCCCTTTACAATTTTCGATCGGTGCTAGAGAGAGAATCGACCGAATTTCAATGACAAAATTCTAATCTAATTCCACATCAATTGATGCAATTCTTAATTCTAGGATGAACCTCAAGATGAGAGCTATCTGCCTAGATCAAAAGCTCGAACCGCCATGCCTTCATCGGTAAGTAATCGAAGCTTTCTCTCTCTATAGTTAATTTTTCCGACGAAGCTCTGTTTGAGCTCGTCCCGACATTAAAACTTGTGATTCACATTTCTGAAGAATTCTATGAACATTTAGAAACTCAATTTCAACAATTGGAAACGTTTGATGGGTCAATTTGATGAAATCAAATTTGGCTGTGTTAAGAAGTTGGAATTGGGGGAAAATTGGGGATTTTTGAAATTCAAAGGACCAAAATGAAATTTTATTAAATTGAGGGTCAATTGGGCATGAAAATAATTTTGTAGGACCAATTGAGGAATTTTGATATTTTTGGGGCAAAATTTACCATTTTTGTAAAAGAAGGGCAAAATGGTAATTTTGGAAAAGTTGGGGGACCAAATTAGAAATTAGGGAAATTAAACCCCTTTTTGTGAAATGGAATAAATTGAGGTCCTATGATGAATTTTAAAAGTTTCGGGACTCAATTTGAGGAAAAAGTAGCATTTGGGACTTAAAGTTAAAGAGAAATAACTTTAGGGACCTAATTGAAAATAAATGAAAGTTTGACTTTCTCATTCATTTGGAATGAATGAAGGCGATTAGGCCGAAGGATAATGAACCAAGATGTTCATATCGTGTAGGAACACGGAGTACCGGGAATGCCAGCAAGGACAAGCTTGCGTGAATACCAAGAACCGGTCTAGTGGAATTCACGACATTGACAGGTGAGTGGGTTTACTAACATCATACCCAGTTGGGATGATGAGCACAACTTAAAAATAAAAACCACTTACCGGTTGTGAGTGGGTTTACTAACATCATACCTGGTTGGGATGATGAGCACAACTTAAAGATAGAAACCACTTACTAGTTGTGAGTGGAAATTTTATATCATACCCGGTAGGGGATGATAAGTACCTCGGTATAAAAACCCACTATTTAGTGGTATTTTAATCATCACCACTTAGGGAAAGTGATGTGAAAATTATGCGAAGAAAACTACTTACCAGTTGTAAGTAGATCATACCTGGTTGGTATGATGAGACTTCCTCGAAGGAAGTTGAAAACCCGTTCATCGGTTATGAATGGAGATGTCCTTATACCGGTTGGTATAATGGACAGTGAAAACCTATTTTGTCGGAAGTGTTCTCCCCTAACTGTGTGTCAATGCTTAAACTATTTGGGAGACCTTCTCGACGGGAGCTCGAATAGCTCTAATATGCCAGGGGCCTCGGTATTGGAACTTGGGAGCTAAATGCTCAATTTTGAAAATCTCGTACAGTGGGCCCAAGGCTAGTTGGCACGAGTAGGAGCTCGTAAACGAGCATGATATATGTGCCATAAAACTTAATAAGTGAATTGTTTAGCCATGGTACCAAGATAGGACCGACATGCTCAGTCAACTAGCGGCAGTGCGACATGAAAGGTCGACGGACTAGTCAAGACAAACAGCTGCGGGTTGAGTTGAGAGTTGGGGCTGTTGGACTAGTAGCACCACAAATTACATGGAAATATAAGAAAACATTGTTTGTGCATGCATTGTGAGTACAAGATCATCAAGATGCCTATGAGGGGTTGTGATGCGTCCTAAGGGCACTAGACAACCTAGTGGCTATAAGGGCAATTCGTCGTTCCAAGTGTCTGTGCGAAATCTGGAGTAGCACCAAGCGCATGAGACCGGGGTGGGAATAGGATGAGGTCTCTGTCCTCATACATACACGAAGAAGTGATTTTGGGATTGTGGGTCGGATGTCACGTACATCCACTCATTCCTAGGGTAGAAGTGGTTGTACTTCTATCCAGGTGGCAGGAAAAGTCGCTCTAAAGCCACTAGCGGGTTCAGTAGTGATACTGACTTGCGAATGTGTGTAACCTTCATGATGAAGGATGTGTGTTGGGTGATAACACACTGTGGTAACTAAGAAATAATGGAAAAACCCGAATTTTTAAATGAAGGGATTTTTGAAAACAAAGGAGTCTGGCACACTCTATATAAATATTTTTCTGAAAAGTCAAAAGCTTTTAAAAGCCCATTCACTGAGTAGTCGTACTCACCCCCTCCCTTATATCCCTTTCAGGAAATCCCGGAAAGCCTCCCCTTAAAGACCGTCAACTAAGATGCCTATAAGACAGGTATGTAAAGTTTTAAATTTCATGCAGTTTTGATTATGCTATTCCAGGAAAAAGGTGCATGTTAAAGGACGCCTTACTCTTTACGGTTTACAAAGGGGAAACCCTTTAATAAACTGGGAGAGTGATAGGTTGATCACGGGGATCCGATCAAACCAGGTCAGGGCGTGACAATTAACCTTAGAGAAGGTAAGGATATGGGCCCTTTTATTGACTAGTGAGTTAGGTTGTCATGCCCCCATCCGGTTTGGTCGGATCCCCGTGATCAACCCGTCGCTCCCCCTTCCCTTAATCAAGAGGAGCCATGCGTAATTTAAACCTTGTTCCTTATAATAACATAAATCAATAAAAATGCAAGCTTAATAAAACTTTTAAGCAAACTTGACAGATGATAGATTCGAGTGTTTTCTTTAGTCATATTTCCCTTCTCCTGAAAAGGGATGTACAAGAGTGGGTGTGTCATGCCACGACCTGGTTTGGTCGGATCCTCCTGATCAACCTGCCACTCTCCCGGTTTATTAAAGTGTTTCCCATTATTGTAAACTGTAAAGAGTAAGGCATCCTTTAACCTGCACCTTTTCCTAGAATAACATAAATCAAAACTGTATAATAATTTAGATTTATCATACCTGTCTCACATGCATCTTAGTTGATGGCCTTTAATGGTAGGCTTTCCGAAATCTTCTGAAAGGGATATAAGGGAGGGGGTGAGTACGACTACTCAGCGAAAGAGTTTTCAAATCTTTTTACTTTCAAGAAAAATATTTATATTGGAGTGTGCCAAACTCCTTTCTTTCAAAACCATTTCATTTTAAATCTCAGTTTTTATCACCATTTCCTTATTTAATCATGGTGTGTCATCAGCCAACACACATCATTTATCATGAAGGTTAAACACACATTTGTAGGCTAGCCCATACATTGAACCCACTTGTGGCTTCAGAGCGACTTTATCAGCCACCCATATAGAAGTACATCTACTTCTACCCTAAGAATGAGTGGATGTTCGTGACATCCAACCCTCAATCCTGAAATAAATTCTTCATGTTTGTGTGAGGACAGAGACCTCATCCCCTCCCCACCCCGGTCTCATGCTCTTAGTGCTACTCCAAATTTTGCACGGTCACTTGGTACGATGAACTGCCCTTATACTCACTAGGTCATCCAGTGCCCTTAGGACGCATCACTACCCCTCTTGGGGGTCTTGATGGTTCCGTACTCACAATGCATGCACAATCAATATTTTCTCATTATGCCATATAATCTGTGGTGCCACTGGTCCAACGACCTTGACTCTCAACTCAACCTACAGTTGTTTATCTTGATTGGTCCGTCGACCTGTCATGTTGCACTGCCACTAGTTGAGTGAGTATGTCGGTCCTATCTTGGTACCATGGCCAAACAATTCCTTTATTTAAAGTTTTATGGCATATAATTCATGTTTGTTTACTAGCTCCTGCTCGTTCTAACTAGCCTTGGGCCCATTGTATGAGATTTTCAAAATCTGGCATATTAGCCCCCCAAGTTCCAAAATTGAGGCCCCGTGGCTATAAGAGCTATTCGAGCTCCCGCGAAGAAGGTCTACCAAATAGTTAAAGCATTGGCACACAGTCAAGGGAGAGCACTTCTGACAAAATATATTTTCAACTATCTATTATACCGACTAGGTATAAGGACATCTCCGCTCATAACCAATGAAACTTCCTTCGAGGAAGTTTCATCATACCAACCAGGTATGATCTACTTATGTCCGATAAGTAGTTTTTCCGTATGGTTTTCACATCACTCTTCTAAGTTGTGATGTTTAAAATACCACATAGTAGTGGGTTTTCATTTCGATATTATTATCATTCCCAATCTGGTATGATATAAAATTCCACTCACAACTGGTAAGTGGTTTTTAAATTTAAGTTGTGCTCATCATCCCAACCGGGTATGATGTTAGTAAACCCACTCACATGTTAATGTCATGAATTCCACTAGATTGGTTCTTTGTATTCATGCGAGCTTGTCCTTGTTGGCGTTTCTGGTACTTTGTGTTCCGGTGAGGGCACGACGGTCCGACCTTTCGATCTGAGCAGATTGCTTTCATCTTGAGGTTGATCCTAGAATCAAGAATCGCATCAATTGATGCCGAATTGAGTTAGAATTTCATCATTGAAATTCTGTCGGTTCTCTCTCCGCTTATAACTGGCAAGCGGGTTTCTTCTTGCTTTAAGGAAGTCCATCATACCAACCGGATATGATTTCCTCTACTTACAACCGGTAAGTAGGTTTTAGCTTAGTTCACCCATCATCCCATCCAAGTATGATGTCAAAATCCCACTTATAAGTGGCTTTTCATTTCTAAGTTGCTTATAATCTCAACTGGAAATGATGTAAATAAGCCCACTCACCCGATAACTGTGGCGTATTCTTCTCCAATCGGTTTTCACTTCCACACTAGCTTATCTGTGTTGGCATTCCGGTTTTTTTATGTTCCTACACAATTTGGGCACCCTTATCTATTAGAGTTTGGCATCTCAGCCTTCTTTTCTCACACATGAGCGATTTGGCTTAAAATTATTAGTTAATTGCACTTAGGTCCCTAAAGTTCATTTTCCTTGACTTTAGGCCCCTAGTGTTAACTTTTCCCAAAATTGAGTCTCGAACTTCCAAAAATTCTTTTTGGGTAATCAATTTACTAAAATTGTTTAAGGGGCTCAAGTTTTCCAAATTTCCAATTTGGTCCCCAACTTTTATAAAATTACCATTTTCCCCTACTTTCCAAAAATGGAAATTTGACCTCAAAGGTTTCAAAATTCAACCAATTGATCCTCCAACATCTTTTAAATGGCCAATTGGCCCTCAATTATGGGAAATTAAAAAATGGTCTCTCAATTTTACGAAATGCCCAATTTTCCCCAAAATCTCCCCCTCAATTTCCCCCTTTTAAATTGGCTGAATTTGATTTCTTCAAATTAACCATTCAATCGGGGTTAATTGCTTCAGTTGGAGGTGTTAATTAGTCCCTATACTTCCATACGATTCAAGTGAGCTTGGAATTGCATGAATTGAGGCCGAAATGAGCTCAAACGAAGCTTCGCCGGAAAACTGTGCGTACAGAGAGAAAGCTTCGAAAGCTTACCGTCAGAGATGCGGCGGTCCGAGATTTCTATCGGTAGAGGTAGCTCTCTTGATGAGGTACATTCTAGGATCAAGAATTCCTACAATTGGCATCAAATCGAGGGAGAATTTCATTTGTGAAGTTTCATCATTTCTCTCTAACTCCAATCAGGAATGATAAAGGATGGCTGAATTGGCTTACCTTTCAGCTCAATTGTAGTCGTATGAGAGCTGTGGGGATGTTGGGAGGGCTTGGTTTGGCCAGAGAGGGCTAAATTTGGCCATTTTCAGGTTGGCCGAAATAAGCAGCTTTGGTCCTTCGAAGCCACTTCACTGTTTGATTCTATTGGTGCTTCTCTGGCGGTGCTCGGATCAAACAGAGGTTGCTGTCAGGTAGTTGACTTCCACCAGAGTCTAAAGAACTTGACCTCACCTTCTAAGGTTGAGAAAAACACCTATGTTGGAGCTCTGGTTTGAGCTTCACGGGATAATGGAGTAGTTGAGAGAGAATGAGGATTTTAGGTGTTAGGAGGATGAATGGAGAGAATCTCTTTATATAGGGAGCTCAAGGACACTCTACCCGACCATTTCGCATCTTGGTCAAGCTTATCCTTGACCTGAAACGCCTTGAACAAAGACGTTTTTTCCTTCGTCGGTGCTGTTAGTTTGAATGAACATTGTTGTCATATGAAGGAAGAAGACGACACTGTTCCGAACTAGACCAGACCGGTCCAAATGGGTTCAATGCTTAAATCAGTCGGTTCAGGCCCGATTCGATCGATTTTCTCAAAATTAATAATTTCTAAATTTATCTAAATTTATTCTCTATCCAATGGTGGCTTCAATTCCTTAATTTGAATATTTTAAGCCACTAGAAAAATGAATTTAACAACTGGTTCAATGGTGGTTCAAACGAGTTCATGTTCGGTTCACGGTATGGTTTTCTCTTCCAAATTATTAAAAAGTCCTTTTCCATTATTTTTATGACTATTTGAGTCACTTAGTATTTGTTGATTTCCCATTTTGCCCTTTCTCTATTGGTTACGGTTCATGAACTAGTTCAATTTTCTCTCTTGAGTTGTCCGATTCTTTCCCTGGTTTTCTTGTCCTTAAGGTACAGGGTTTACACAAGTAGCCCAGACCCGTAAGGTCTAAACCATAAATTCGTATGGAATTCATTATGGGTTAAAGTTAAGAAGGGTAAGAAGTGGAACTGAATCCATTGTTACTATACATTATTGAGAACACAAAGAACCACTCAAGTTAGGACTGACAAGGCTTGATGGGCTAGTAGCAGTGTGCGAGGGCTAGGTCGACAGACCGACCGGGCAAACAGTTGCAGGTCAGGTCGAGTGTTAGGGCCATTGGACTATCGACACTAAAGAGAATGGCTAAATATATGAAAACTATTGTTTGTGCATGCACTTTGACTTGAGTCCATCAAGATGCCCAAGGGGGTATTGATGGGTTCCAAGGACCGTCAAACGGCATGGTGACAATAAGGGAAGGAGAAGGTATTGTGTTTGGGCTTCTCGTCATACCAGTTATTCATGAAGCTTATGTGTTTAGGCTTCATGTGCACGAGACCGGGGTGTGGTCAAGATGAGGTCTCTGTCCTCATACGGACAAGAATAGATTTTGGGTCTGAGAGCTTGGCGCCTGGGGTGTCACTCAGACTCCGGATAGAAGTTAGGGACTTCTATCAGGTTGGATGGTAAAGACGCGCTGATCCAAAGTGGGTGTAGTCACATTAATTGCATCTCGTGAATGCTTGAACACTTTATGATAAAGGGCATGTGTTTGTTTGCTAAATGCCTTTCGAGGTAAGGGGATGTGCTAAAAGGGCTAAACACACATAATAAAAATGGTGAAATGTTTTAAAAGCACGTACGATGGTACTACGTAAAACACTTCCCGAGCAAGGGGAAGAAGAGTTAAACTCATACAAAGGCTTAAAAAGGATGATTTTTTTCTAAGATAAAGAGAAACCCTAAGATTTTAGTGAAGAAAGAGTATTTTTTAAAAACTCATTTCCCAACATCCGCTCACTGAGTTGTAGAAACTCACCCCCTCCCTTTAACCCCTTCTTAGGAAGGAAGATGAACCCTTAAGGAATACCTCGAAGCCAAACCCTTAAGACATGTATGTAAAGTTGTTAACATATTAAATTTTGTATAATGTTATTTAAGGAAAATCAAGTAAAAAGGATGCCTGACTACTCGCGGTTTAGAAGTAAGTGAAATCCTTTTTAGACCAAAGGGAGTGTCGAGTTGCTCACGGGGATCCAACCAAACCGGGTCGGGGTATGACATATCCCAACAAAAAGGTAATGGAACCAATTGAAGTGGATAAGAAAATTAGCTTGCAAATGAAGTGCATGTTGAGGTGAAAAGACTAGGGGAAGCGTACTAGGAGGGCACAAGGAGTAAGTTAAACCCAATGAATGAGTAAGTAGTAAGATATTATCAAATGATATCGTAACAAGTGTAAATGGGAGGAGTACCTATTATAAGAAAATAAAGGGAAAGATATACGAAGAACCCTGGATGAGTACGCTCTTCAATCAAAAGAAATAAAGGAAACAACAGTGGGTATCAAGACTGATCGAGGTCTACACTCGTTTAATGGAGCTTGAGATTTGACAATCGGGCATAATGAGGAGTATATGAAATAAAACCCAAATGATCGAGAGTTCCTCGCATAAGAAATAAGAGGCGAAATGGGAATCTAAGACAATGAAGGATTAAAAGCGAGCAAATGCCCCAATATACAAAGGGTGTAAGAATATAAAGGAAGGAAACCTTAAAGGAATGGTAAAAAGGTCGAACGTGTAGCTCCTAAGGTAGAAGTCTCTACTTTAAAGGATGTAGTAGAGAATGAAACCATCAAAAGGGAACTCCTCAAACAAAGGAATCGACATGTAGACCGGAAGGGATCAACTTAGAATAAGGAACCATGAAATGGTCATGAGTGAGTAAGGAAGGAATGAAGAAAGAGAATCCTTGAGTAAAGGACGCCATTGGAGATGTGGAAGGACCTAAGTAAGGAAGAATTCAAAGCATGTCGGTAAGTTAAGAAGTAATTAGGAAGCCCCATAATTGGAGCTGAAAAAAATCCAATAAGGAAGTTGGGAAAGGACGAGTAGATAAGGAAAACTGACATAATTATGTAAGACATAATGTCAAAGGCAAGAAGGATGATTGGATAACAGTAAAGGTAGTCGAGGAATACTATCAAATAAAGAGAGGGATGAAATTATATGATACCCGAAAGGTTGGAAAGTTGTGAACAACCATCAAGGAAGTGTTCTAGAATTCTAATGGACAAAGACAAGTTCTAGAACATGTCATGCTGTAAGGGACTCTAAGCCCAACAGTCCTGGGAAAAATGTGACTCAAGTAAGGAAGAGTCAATTATTTAAGCACGACAAGGTCAAACATAAAATTTGGACCAGAGTTGTAATAAACAACCGATGGAGGAATGGTTAAAATAGGACGAAAAGGTGATAACACCAAAACCAGTGAAAAAAGTACATAATGCTAGAAAGAACACCAAGCTAAGGGTTTCAATGATAAAGAGAATAACTAGACACGGGAATGATTAGGCATTTTGGAACTCCCAATCATGAAATCCTAGGCAAGAACCCTCACAAAGAAGTGTGTTGCCCTAAGTAGAGGAAGAAGTGAACCTAAGGATGTACCTTTGGACTAGTGAGTAAGACATGCCTAATTATGATAAACTCCATGGAGTAAGTAAACAATGGAAAGGAAAAGAAATTCCTTAAGTGCGTGGTTTAAAGGGCTAAGTGAAAGAACAACCGAAGTGACAGCATGTTAAGCAAACTGCAAGTTGACATCAAGGGAAATTATTCCCAATGCAAAGGATGCTAATTAAGTTTTGGGAACACAACTCCTAAAAAGAGGGGAGAGTTATGAAACTAATCACCTCAGATTAAGGAAAATCGGGAAAGAACCGGTCAATTAAATGAGAAAACCAAACCCCTTAAGGAACCAATAATGATAAAGAGGGGTAAAAAAATGGGAAATTGGACAATACTAAGTGACCAAAAAGTCTTGAAATTCATGGGGAAGAACCATGAAGTAAATTGGATGGGAAAACAGGACCGGTTCAGGGTGAACCAGACCTGAACCAGACTTGAACTAGATTGAACCGGTTTGAACTATACATGAATCGATCCCTAAATTTATTTTTCTTGGTGGCTTAAAATGATCAAATTGGGAAATTAAGGCCATCATTGGATAGGAAATGATTTTAGACGAATTTAGGAATTTTTAGATTTGAGAAAACTGATCGAATCGGCTTGAACCGACCAAATTTCTCCATTGAACTCGGTCGGACCAGACCGGTCCAGTCCAAAATAGTGTTGTCTTCTTCTTGAGATGATAGCACTGTTCATCGGTTTAAAATCTTTCAATTTCCAATGAGAGGAATATTACTCCGATCAGGGCATTTTCGGGTGATGATAAGGTCGACCGAAATGGAAACTGGTCGGGCAGAGGGTTCCCGAGCTCCCAATATAAAAAGCTCCCATCCATTCATCATCCACACAACTCAAATTGTCCTCATCTCCTAAGTGCTCCATTTTCTGGTGAAGTTCAAACTAGAGCTCCGACTTGGGCACTTTTCTCAGCCTCAGAAGGTAAAGTCAGGTCCTATAGATTTTGGGGGAAGTCAAATACCTGACAGTAACCTCCCTTCGACCCGAGGATCGCTAGAGAAGTGCTGGCGGAACCAAATGGTGAAGCAGCTCCATCGGTTCGAAGCTACCCTATTTTTGGCTGAGTTGAATTTAGCCAATTCAGATCTCATTCAGGCAAACCAAGCCTCCCAAAAGTCCCCATGACCATCACACAACCTCTACAGAGGCGAAAGGTAAGCCAATTCGTCCCTCCTCCATCGTCGTAGATCGGTGCTAGAGAGAGAGAGTCCCAAATTTTACTAATGAAATTTCCATTGAAATGAACATCAATTGTAGTGATTATTGATCCTAGGAGGACCCTAAGGATGAAAGATACCTCTCCGGACCAAGAGCTTGGACCGCCACACCTCCGATGGTAAGCTTTCAAAGCTTTCTCTCTCTATGATCAGTTTTCTAGTGAACCCTTATTGATAATGATACCCAACGTGTGTACGGAGATGTAAGACAGGAATGCAAGCAAGAGAGAGCTAGCATGGACTGGAAACTAACAAAGGATGAACACGTCACACTCAACTGGTAAGTGGGAATTTCCAACATAATACCCGGTTGGGGTGATGAGCACATTTTAAACTAAAAATCTACTATGAGTGGGAAATTTTACACATCATATTGGTTGGGATGATGAGCACTATTTTAAAGGCTAAAAACCTACTTATTGGATGTGAGTAGGATTAAACCAACATCATACCTGGTTGGTATGATGAACTTCCTTTAAGAAAGGAAAAACCCACATAACGGTTGTAAGCGGATCCTTCATCACACCCGATTCATGTGATGAACTAAAAGAGATTTTGTCAGAAGTGTTCTCCCCTAACTGTGTGACAACTACTTAAACAATTTTGGATACCTTTTTCATGGGAGCTAGAGTAGCTCTAACAGGCTAGGGGCCTCAATTTTTGAACTCATAGGGCTCATGGCCCAGTCTTGGAAATACACGTACAGTGGGCCCAAGGCCAGTGGGCACAAGCTTGAGCCCGTAAACAAACATGATTATGGAGAGCCATGAAAACTACTATTTTAAATGGAAGAATTGACTACATGATTCACCACGGTACTAACAAGTATTTTTTTTCATGATTAAGCCATTCTCTTTGGTGCAAACGGTCCAACGGCCACGACTCTCAACCCGACCTACAACTATTTGTCTAGGCCAGTCCGTCGACCGGGCCCTAATGCACTGCGGCCAGCCCATCGAGCTGGGGTAGGCTTGATCATACCTGTCTTACAGACATATTAGCTGGTGGTCTTTGGGGTAGGCTTTCCAAGATTACCTGAAAGGGATATAAGGGAGGGGTGAGTAGAATGACTCAGTGAATGGGTTTTCAAAATCTATCTTTTAGGAAAAATGTTTGATTTGGAGGTGCTAGACTCCTTATTCTCTTTTAAAAACCATTCATTTCAAATTTCGGTTTTAATCACAATTTCTTATTAACCACAGTGTGTTATCACCTAACACACATCCTTTATCATGAAGGTAAAACACACAATCGTAGACCAGCTCATCCACTAAACCTACTTGTGGCGTTGAAGCGACTTTATTGGCCACCTAGATAGAAGTATGTCCACTTCTATCCTGAGAATGAGTAGATGTTCACGACATCTGATCCTCAATCCCGTAACAAATCTCCATGCCTTTATTAGGACAGAGACCTCATCTTGACCCCACCCCGGTCTCATGCGCTTGAAGCTACTCCAAAGACCTAGGACGCATCACTACCACTCTTGGGCGTCTTGAAGGTTCCGTAAAAATAGTGCATGCACAATCAATAATTTCCAGATGATGCCATATAATTTGTGCTGGCATTGGTCCAACGGCCCTGACCCTCAACTCGACCTGCAGCTATTTGTCTTGACTAGTCCGGAGACTTGTCATGTCGCACTGCCACTAGTTGACTGAGTATGTCAGTCCTATTTTGGTACCATAGCCAAACAATTCATTTACTTAAGTTTTCATGGCATGCAAATCATGTTTGTTTACGAGCTCCTACTCGTGCCAACCGGCCTAGGGCCCACTGTTTGAGATTTTCAAAATTGGGCATATTAGCCGCCAAAGTTCAAAAACCGAGGCCTCCAGCCTAAGAGAGCTATTCGAGCTCCTATCAAGAAGGTCTCCCAAAATGCTTAAGCAATGGCACAAAATCAGGGGAGAGCACTTCCGACAAAATATCATTCAACTGTTCATGATACCAACTGAGTGTGGAGACATCTCCGCTCATAACCGATGAACGGGTTTTTCACTTCCTTCGAATAAGTTTCATCATACCAACTAGGTATGATCTATTTACACCAGCAAATAGTTTTTCCATGTGATTTTCACATCACTCCTCTCAGGTGTGATGTTTAAAATACCACTTAGCAGTGAGTTTTCATTTCAGATGTGCTTATCATCCCAACCAAATATGATATAAAAATCCCACACACCCGATCGTGTAGTGAAATTACTCTTACCTGGCTTGTTGTCCTTACTCAAACTCGTCTTAACTGGCGTTCTCAGTACTTCGTGTTCCAACACGATATGAACATTATTGTTCATTATTCTTTGGCCTAATAGCCCTCATTCACTCTACATGAATGAGAAACCCAACTTTTTCTTTATTTGCAATTAGGTCCCTAAAGTTATTTTTCTTTAACTTTAAGTCCCCAAATGTCGGTTTTTCCTCAAATTGAGTCCTGACACTTTTAAAATTCATCTTAGGATCACAATTTCCCAAATTTCCAATTTGGTCCACCAACTTTTCCAAAATTACCATTTTGCCCCTACTTTACAAAAATGGTAAGTTTTGCCCAAAAATTCCAACAATTGCCCAATTGGTCTACTCGTTCTCTCTATAGCACTGGTCGAAAATTATAGAGGGGAGCCGAATTGGCTTAACTTTCATCTCTAATTCAGCTGTAGGAGGACTGTGGAGATGTTGGGAAGGCTTGGTTTGGCTTGAGAAGGGTTTGAATTGACCAATTTCAACTCGGCCAAAATAGGGCACCTTCGGTCTGCCAGAGCTAGTTCATTGTTCGATCACGCCAGTGCTTCTCTAGCGACCCTCGGAGCAAATGGAGACTACAGGCGTGTAGCTGACTTCTCCCTCAATCTAAAGAACCTGACCACACCTTCTTTGGCTAAAAAAAGACCCTATATCAGAGCTCTGGTTTGAGCTTCACTAAAAATTAGAGCAGTTGAGAGAGAATGGGGTTTTCAGGTGTGGAGAGGATGAATGAGGAGGGGCTCTTTATATAGGAAGCTCGGGGACTTTTTGGCCATCTGATTGGCACCTTAATGGCGGTCATTCATTGCTTGAGATTTCCTAGCCATAGACTTTTCTACTTCACTGGCGCTGTTCGATTTTCCGACGAGTGAACAGTGCTATCATCTAAAGGAAGAATACGACACTATTCTGAACCGGACCGGACCGGTACGAATTGGGTTCAAAGCTTAAACTGACCGGTTCAGACCTGATTCATCTGAGTTTTTCAAAATTAAAAATTTCTAATTTAATCTAAATTCATTCCCTATCCAATGGTGGCCTCAAATCTCAAATTTGAAATTTCCAAGTCACCTAGAAAAATGAATTTCGCATCTGGTTCAATAGTGGTTCAAACCGGTTCAATCTGGTTCGGATCCGATTCACCTAACTGATTTGGGTTCCTTCTCAAATTCATCCTAGATTTCTTTTTCTTGACTTTTGTGACTCTTTAGGTCACTCTAGATTCATAAATTTCTCGGTTTTCCCTTTCTCTATCGGTTCTGGTTCATGAATCGACTCGGTTTATAAACCGGTTCAATCTAGTTGGATCCGGTTCATCTGAACCGGTCTAGTTTTTCTCTTCCAATTTGTCCTAAGGTTCTTTTACAAGGTTTTATGAACCCTTTAGGTCATTCGGGAGTTGTAAATTTCCAAATTGCTCGTTATCTGATGATTGGATTTTGGAAACAGTTCGATGTTTTTCACTCGGTTTGACCGGTTTTTTTCCCAGTTTTCCTTAACTTCAAAGGGTGGGGTTTACAATTCTCCCCTACTTTTATTAGTTTTTTCTCCAAAACTAAATCATCATTTTTTTTCACTCCGAGATAACTTCCCTTAATGTTAACTTAAACTTGTTAACACTTCGATCATTCTTCCACTTAGACCACTTTAAATCATGCGCTTAAGGAAGTTCCTTTCCTTTACATTGTTTACTCTTTCCATGGAGTTTATCATAACTAGTATGTCTTGCCCGCGAGTTCAAAGGTATTTCCCTAGGTTCACATCTTCCTTTACTTAGGGCAAGATTCTTTCTTTTGAAGTTCTTACTCAAAATTTCTGGATTGTGAGTTCTAGGATTTCCAATCATCACTGTGTCTAGTTATTCTTTGCATCATTGAAACTCTTAGCTCAGTGTTCTTCCGAGCTTCACGTACTTGTTTTTCACAGGGTTCAGTGTTATTACTCCTTCGTCCTAATTTGACCCTTCCTTCGTCCATCATTTATTTCCATTTCGATCAAATTTTTTGTTTGATCTCATCATGCTTATCAACCGACTCTTCCTTACTTGAGTCACATTTTTCCTTGAAACTGTTGGGTTTACATGCCCCTTATAGCATGGCATACTCTAGAACATGTCTTTGACCATTTTAAATTTTAGAATACTTCCTTACTATGTGTTCCCAGCCTTCCATCATTTCAAGGATTGAATAACGTCATCCCTCTTTCACCAGGTAGTATTCCTTGACTACCTTTACCATTTTCCAATCGTACCTCATGCCTTGACAAAATGTCTTATACAACCGTGTCGACTTTCCTTACCCACTCGTCCTTTTCCAACTTCCTTTTTGTGTTTTTCTGGTGCAAGTCATCAGGAAATCTGATGACTTAACGACACGCTAGGATTCTCCTCTTCTTATGTCTTTCTTCACTTCAAGTGACATCCTTTACTCAAGGATTTCCCTTTTTCCTAAACTCACTCTCATTTACTTGTGACCATTTCACGATTCTGTTGTTTTTAGGGAGTTCTCCTTTAATGATTTTTTTTCTCTACTATGTCCTTTAAAGTAGAGATTTCCTTTTAGGTGCTAGATGTTCAAATTTCTTACTACTCCTTGAAGGTTTCCTTCCTTTGTATTCTTATGCCCTTTTAAATTTGGGCTTTTGTTCACCTTTAATCATTTGCCAATCATCGGGTCTTATTTCGTGTACTCAACACTATGCCTACTCTATTCTCCTTCTTTAGAGTGTAGTCTCCACTATTCCGTGGTCCTTCCTATGGTTTTGTTTATTCTCCTTGACCATCTTGTTGCTACTAGTTGCTTCCTTCTTTTCTAGGTTCATCAAAAATCTCTAATTGGCTTCTTTGGTCATCCAATTTAGGTAATACTTTGGTCATCCCGACGTACCCTTAACCACTTATGGTTTTTTATGAGGTGAAATACAATTTTGGGTTTTAACATCTCTTGAGGGAGATTGTTACAATGATGGGTTGGGGAGTACTCACTACTAAACTATGGTCTAGAGAGATTTCTTCCTAGGTGAGATTGGGTTCCCTAGTCGCAATTGTGGTTCTTGTAATGTCATCCCTTTGAACTTCTGTAGGGGTGGAGGTGCCCTTATTAGAAGGTATCGCTTGGATTCCTCGTAGTATGGGACAATTCCTTGCTATGTGTCCCACCTTCCTACACTCATAATAGATCCTCTCGGGTCTTGTCTTCGAAATGTCGAGCATCTTCTACTGTAGTGTCCCCATTGCCCACATTTATAACAGGTCATCTCCTTGTGTGAATCTTTATGGTTCCTCCTACACTTTGAGCTTTGTGGGGCCTTTCTAAGGGGTTGCTAATGGTTTGATGCCTTGCCATCCTTGAGCCTGAACACCTTGGAGGTTTTCTTGTTGAGTCCTCCTCAACCTGGGGTTACTTCAAGGGTCCTTCTATACTCCTAGTTCATTTCCTCTCTTGAGATGGGGTTCTTCCTGACTTCCGGGGTGGCTAAGGTAGCGTGGGTTTGTTTGGCTACTTTTATTGGGGCCATTAGAAAATTTTAAAAGTATTCAAATCAATTACTATGTTATCTAGTCTTGATAATGTATTTGAGTAAATAGGCTCTGATACCACTTAAGTTGTCACGCCCCGACCCGGTTTGGTCAGATCCCCTTGATCAACACGCCACTCTCCCGGTTTACTAAGGGTTGCCCCTTGTTTATAAACCATAAATCAAAATTGCATACAATTTTAAACTAATCATACATGTCTTACAGGCGTATTAGCTGGTGGTCTTTAGGGTAGGCTTTCCGAGGTTACCTGAAAGGGATATAAGGGAGGGGGTGAGTACAACGACTTAGTGAATGGGGTTTCAAAATTTATCTTTTATGAATAATGTTTGATTCAGAGTGTGCCAGACTCCTTATTCTCTTTTAAAAACCTTTTATTTCAAATTCTGATTTTTATCAATATTTCTTATTAACTACGGTGTTTCATCACCCAATACACATCCTTTATCATGAAGGTAAAACACACAATTGCAAGCCAGCCTGTCCACTGAACCCACTTGTGGCATCGGAGCGACCTTATCGAACACCTAGATAGAAGTATGTCAACTTCTACCCTGAGAATGAGTGGATGTTTGCGACATCTGACCCTCAATCCCATAACAAATCTTAATGTTCGTATGAGGATAGAGACCTCATCCTGACCCCACCCCAGTCTCATGCACTTGAAGCTACTCTAAGCTTCGTAAGACTTTTGGTATGACTAACTGCCCTTATATCCACCAGGTCATCCAGAGCCCTAGGACGCATCACTACGCCTCTAGGGCATCTTGAAGGTCCCGTAAACACAGTGCATGCACAATCAACATATTTCACATGATGCCATATAATATGTGGTGTCACTGGTCCAACGACCTCGAACCTCAAGTTGACATGTAGCTGTTTGTCTTAACTAGTCCGGAGACATGTTATGTCGCACTGCTGCTAGTTGAGTGAGTATGTCGGTCCTATCTTAGTACCATAACCAAACAATTCATTTACTTAAGTTTTAATGGCATATAAATCATGTTTGTTTACGAGTGCTTGCTCATGCCAACCGGCCTAAGGCCCACTATTCGAGATTTTCAAAATTGGGCATATTATTCCCAAAGTTCCAAAACGAAGGCCTTCGGCCTAATAGAGCTATTTGAGCTCCCGTCAAGAAGGTCTCCCAAAATGTTTAAGCAGTAGCACTTAGTCAGGGGAGAGCACTTTTGACAAAATATCTTTCAATTGTCCATCATACCAACCGAGTATAGGGACATCTCCGCTTAGAACCGATGAATGGGTTTTTCACTTTCTTCATGTAAGTTTCATCATACCTACTGGGTATGATCTACTTACATCATTAAGTAGTTTTTCTACGTAATTTTCACATCACTCCTCTCAGGTGTGATATTTAAAATACCACTTAGCAATGGGTTTTCCTTTTTGAGGTGCTTATCATCCCAACCGGGTATGATATAAAAATCCCACTCACTCGATCGTATAGTGAAATTTCTCTTAGCCAGCTTGTTGTCCTTACTCTAACTTGTCTTAACTAGCGTTCTCGGTACTTTGTGTTCATACACAATATAAACACTATTGTTCATTATTCTTTGGCCTAATAGCCCTCAGTCATCCCAAATGAATGAGAAACCCAACTTTTCCTTTAATTGCAATTAGGTACCTAAAGTTATTTTTCTTTAACTTTAAGTCCACAAATGCGGTTTTTTCCTCAAATTGAGTCTTGACACTTTTAAAATTTATCTTATGACCTCAATTTATTCAAATTCACAAAAAGGGGTATAATTTTTCAAATTTTCAATTTGGTCCCCAAACGTTCCCAAAATTACCATTTTGCCCCTACTTTACAAAAATGGTAAGTTTTGCCCAAAAATTCCAACAATTGCCCAATTGATCCTCTAACATCTTTATCATTCTCAATTGGTCCTCAATTTTATGAAATTTCACTTTAGTCCCTCAAAATTTTGAAATTCCCAAAATTTCCCCAATTTTTCCTCCGATTTTTACTTTCCAACTCTACCGAATTTTACTTCATCAAATTGACCAATCAAATAAGTTTAATTTTTGAAATTGAAGTTACATTGGAGTTCCTACACCTTCATATGATTCAATTGTACTTTGAATTGCACGATTTGGTGCTGGAATGAGCTCAAACGGAGCTTTGCTGGAAAACTGAACTTAGAGAGAAAGCTTCGAAAGCTTACCGTCGAGGGTGTGACAGTTGGAGCTTTCAATCTGGGTAGATAGCTCTTGTCTTGAGGTTCCTCCTAGGATCAAGAATTACATCAATTGATGCCGAATTGAGTGAGAATTTTATCATTGAAGTCTACCGGTTCTCTCTCTAGCATCGGTCGAAAATTACAGAGGGGGGCCAAATTGGCGTACCTTTCAGCTCAAATTTAACCATAGGAGGACTGTGGATGTATTGGGAAGGCTTGGTTTGGCCTGAGAAGGGCTCGAATTGTCTAATTTTAGCTCAGCTGAAACAGGGCAACTTCGGTCCACCGGTGCTGCTTTACTGTTCGATCACACTAGCGCTTCTCCGACGACTCTCGGAGAAAATGGAGACTACGAGTGTGTAGCTAACTTCTCCCCGAATCCAATGAACCTGACCACACCTTCTTTGGCTCAAAAAAGGCCCTACATCGGAGGTTTGATTCGAGCTTCATCGAAAATTGGAGCAATTGAGATAGAATGGAGTTTTTAGGTGTGAAGAGGATGAATGAGGAGAGGCTCTTTATATAGGAAGCTGAGAGACTTGATCGCCATCCGATTGGCACCTTAATGGTGGTCATTCATTGCCTATAATTCCCTAGCCGGAGACTTTTCAGCTTTGTCAGTGCTGTTCGATTTTTCGATGAGTGAATAGTGCTATCATATGAAGGAAGAAGACGACACTATTCCGAACCGGACTGTACGGGTCCGAACTGGGTTCAAAGCTTAAACTGGCTAGTTCAGGTCCGATTCGACCGAGTTTTTCAAAATTAAAAATTTCTAAATTCATTCTCTATCCAATGGTGGTCTCAAATCTCAAATTTGAATTTTCTACGCCACCTAGAAAAATGAATTTAGCATCCAGTTCAATAGTGGTTTAAACCGGTCCACACCGGTTCGGATCCAGTTCACTTGAACCAGTTTGGTTTCCATCTCCAATTCATCCTAAAGTTCTTTTTTCTTGACTTTTGTGACTCTTTAGGTCACTCGAGATTCATAAATTTCCCGAATTGCCCTTTCTCTATTGATTCCGAGTTATGAACCGAGTTAGTTCATAAACCAGTTCAATCCAATTGGATCCGGTTCATCTGAACCAGTCTAGTTTTTCTCTTTCAATTTATCCTATGGTTCTTTTCCAAGGTTTTATGAACCCTTTGGGTCACTCAGGAGTTGTAAATTTCCAAATTTCCCATTCTTTGATGATTGGATTTTTTAATCGGTTTGGTGTTTCTCACTCAGTTTGACCTGTTCTTTTCCCGGTTTTCCTTAACTCCAATGGACTGGGTTTACAACTTTAGAGAGGGAGAGGAATTGTACTGTGTGGAGGATGAACGAATGGGAGCTCTTTATATTGGGAGCTCAGGGACCCTTTGCCCGACCAGTTTCCATACTAGTCGCGTTCATCCTAATCAGAAATTGCCCAAATCGAAGCATATTTCCTTCATTGGAAAAGGAAAGAAAAACTTTTCCTCGATGAAGAGTGTCATTAGACGGACATAGATGACACTATTCCACACGTGCGGGTTGGCCACGTGGCAGCACATGATTGGTCGGTCCAGCTCAACCGCCACGTCAACCGTTGACCGGTTGATCGGACACGTGGCAGCCTTTCATTGGTTGGTTGTGTCTACATGGCTGCGGACTAGGCACCCGTTGATCGTTGTCCGACTGATAGAGTGCTCCTTACCATGCCTCGTGCTCTGATTGGTCGCACACATGCTGATTGGGCGCTGATCGGCTAGCGGTCCATTGATCGGTTGGACCATTGACCGTTCTAGTCCAACTGGGTCTAATGACTAGAAAATGAAAATTGGTCGGTTCATGCCCGATTCAACCGGTTTTCTCAAAATTAAAAATTTCTAAAATTTTCTAAATTAATTTTCTATTTAATGGTGGCATCAATTTCCCAAATTGATCTTTTTAAGCCACTAGAAAAATTAATTAAGAAATCGGTTCATGTATAGTTCAACCCGGTTCAATTCGGACCATGTCCAGTTCTCCCTGAACCGGTCCAGTTTTCTCATCCAATTTTCTTCATGACCCTTCCCTAAGATTTTTGTGACATCTTGGTCACTTGGGATTTTCTAATTTCCCATTTCAATCCTTCTTTATCGTTCTTGGTTCATTAAGTGGTTCGGTTTTCTCCTTAAATTGACCGGTTTTTTCCCGGTTTCCTTGATCCGAGGTGACGAGTTTCACAACTCTCCCCTCCTTTTAGGAGTTTTGTCCCCAAAACTAAATTACGCATCCCTTTACATTGGGAATAATCTCCCTTGATGTCAACTTGACATGCTACCCCTAGGTTGTTCCCTTACTTACTCCTTTTAAAACCACGCACTAAAGGAATTTCTCTTCCATTCCATTAATCACTCACTCCATGGAGGGTATCCTGATTTGGTATGTATTACCCACTAGTCCAAAAGTATACCTTTAGGTCCACTTCCTATTTTTCTTAGGGTAAGGCCCTTACTCTTGAAGGTTTTTAATCATGTCTTTGGGTTGATTGTCCCCTAATCGTCCGACCATCCCCATCTTTATCTATTTTCCATGGTCGTTGGGCTCCTTAGCTCGATGCCCTTTCGGGCACTTCATCCTACATCTCGCAGCTTGGTACTATCTCTTTCTTATTTTTGGTCCTTCCTCATCTCCCTTGTTGGGTTTCCAAGTTCCGACCACTGTGTTTCCTATCCACTTCTAGGCTTATCGACTTACTTGTAGTCTTCTCTCCCTTCTATTCCTTCCTAATCTCCTTTGGTATCCTTGCACGAGGACTTCCCTCCTTCCAGTACATCCTTAACCACTTATGCCCCTTTTTAGGTTTCTTATTTCAGGTTAAGCCTCTTATGATTCACCTGTCGGCTCCTTAGCTTGGTCTCACTTCCTACCTTTATCCTTCTACATAGGGACTTCCGTCCTGGGAGTTTCATGTTCAACCTCCCTAATGCTCCTTGAAGGTTTTTCCTTCATCACTTTCTTACACCCTTTAGTATCGGTATGGTTGTCCACCCTTAATCCTTCATTGTCCTCCAATTCCCTTTTTGTCCCTTATCCCTTATGTGGGGAACTTCCAATCATTGAGTCTTTTCACCTATACCCATATTTCATTTGTGGGATTATATGCTTTTCCCAATTCCATTGGGTCCATCATCTCTTTGTTGGGACATGCACTTCCCCAGGACTCCTTTCTTTACTAAGTTCTTTCCTTTCTTCGCCCTTACAGGTATCTGACCTTTGAGTAACTTTATGCCATCCGTTGTTGTCATCCTTCTTGTTTACCCTTTTTTGAAAATCTTGTGGTTACGTCCTTGTACCCTTTCCTTAATCTTACTTACATCCTGTACAAGTTTACTTTCTTGGGAAGAGTTCAAATACTGTTTGTTCCAAGATTTCTTGACCTCCTTGTGTGAGGCTTATTTAATCCTTCCCATGGATTGAGTGTGATCGCCAATTCGTTTTCGGCCATTGATTCTTTAAGGATTTCCTTTATCCTTCTTTCCTAACATTTGGCCTTTCCACTTCTCCTCTCTTCGTCGAGGTTTTCATCCATGATTCTCACGAGAATCAGTTCGTTAACTGCCTCGTCCCTACTACTTTCCTTGTTAAATTATTTTGAGATAGTCGTCTCTCGACTTCACTTGTCCTTGATGCCCATCTTGTCGCCCTTTTTAGGGTATAGTCATTAATACTTCCGAGTACTTCTTTCCCCCTTCGAGGAGTTCCTGAGTATTAGGTTTTTTTTGTGTGCTCCATACTTATGCTCAACCGTCCAATCATGATTCCCTTGAGTGACCTTGAGTCGTATACATCCTTCTAGGCCTCCTTTCCTTAATACATTTCTCCCCTTCTTTGCTTCTACAGATACCGATCCTAGAACAACTTGATGCCATTTTCCATGGTTACCCCTTTCCGGGGAAATCCCATGGGTAAATCCTATGTACCCTATCCTTGTTCTTAGTTGCCCTTCACTCAAGTTGTCCTTCTTAGGGGGAAGTTCAGATCTTCTTTGTTTCAGAATTTCTTGACTCCTGCACGAAGGTGCACTAAATCCCTGTTGGTCATTAGGCTTCTTTCTTATGCTAATCCTATCATTCCTACATGTTATTGCATCATTTAATGCTACGTTCCCATTTACCCCTTCCTCGAGTTTATCTCATCCTTTGGACCCGTAGAAGTGTGCTTACCTTGCACTTAGCCCTTTTTCACCTACGAGCATATCTTTTCTTTTCCCATTCATTTGGGTCCTTTGCCCTTTGTTGGGATATGTCCTTTCCTACAACTCCATTTTCTTAGTAGGCTCCTTGTTTTCTTGTTATTCATCCTTGGGGTTTCTTAGCCTTTAACTCGACTTGTCGCCTTCGTTCCCCCCCCCCCCTCCCCTTTCACTCGTATGTAGAGATCTCGTAGACCGTCCTTGGTGTTCTTTTCTCTGTCTTGCTAGTTTTCCTACTTAGGAAAAAAAGGTTGGGTCCCTTTGGGGCTTAAAGTTCCTTGATCCCATTTGAGACTACTCAGGATTAAGTTGGGCATCCTAGGGTTTTCAGTTAATACTAACTCCTTTTTTAATTCCTTCCACCCTTCCATTTACGTGGAGCTTCTGTTTCGAGGGAGGTTTTGCATGTAGTCTTTCCCCCTCGGGTGGTTCCTCTTATAATCCTTGTACTACCTTGGTCCTTATCAATATACAAGGGAATTTTCCCATCCCTTGCTATTTTGTGGTAACTCGTTGCTAATAGAAAGACTAGCGTATAAATAGAAAAATTTATTAATCTTTATTCATTTAAGGAAATAGTTCTCATTATACTCGACTTATTACAAATATTTCTTACTATTTCTCATTTTAATTCCTCGAGGTCATAGGCCAGGAGTTCACCTTCGAATTGTTTTGGGATTCATGGTATGAGGGCTCCGAAGGTGTTGGGCTTTAGGTGTCCATCCATATTCTCGGTGGGCCTCCATGCTAGGATGGACCCCATGGAATACATTGAGCTCGTACCTTCCCAGCATTTCAGCTTCACACTTGTAAGCCTTCTTTATCCATTTGGTGGGGTCTAAGTTGTGTTGGGCTGGTAAGGGCTCCTGGAAAACCTTCATGAAAGTTGTGTGAGCCTCCTAGTAGTTATTCTAGGCCTCCCTTCGAGTCGGGGATCTTTTCGACTATTGTGGTGCTGGGGGAGATGTTGGGTCCTTTGGAGGAGGTGTGGGTTCTTTTGGTCTTAGGGAGGGATATGGTATGTTGGCTTGTATCAATATCTCCCCAAGAAGTTTCATATAGTCCGCGACCATGTCCTTCGGTACTCTCTTTTCGAATTTGGCCAGTCTTTGGCTACTTATTTTACTTGAGGTAGGGGCCTTTTTCAAGGGTACGTAAGTGGGGCAGGTTCAAACGGCGAATTTCCTAGGGATTCTTCTTCCTACAGGGTAATTAAATCTTATTATTGTAAGGTCATAGCCTTGACAATGCTTTCGAGGGAACACAATTCTGATACCACAAAAGTTATCAGGTCCCGACCCGGTTTGGTCGGATCCCCATGAGCAAGTCGCCGCTCCCTCGGTTCAGGAATGGTTTCCCCTTTCTTGAAAGTGAGAAGAGCTAGTCAAAATTTTTAGACGTGTTCCTTGGAAGAGCATAAGTCAAAACTAAAGAAAAGCTTAAAGGACTTTAAGCGTACCTGACTTGGGGTTCATCTTCGTGGGTTCTCTTGGTTAGTTTTCCTCTTTTCTGAAAAAGGGAAAAAGGAAGGGGTGAGTTTCTATAACTCAGTAAGTGGGGGTTGGAAGTGAAGTTTCAAAAGATTTAGTTTAAAATTTGTTTCTGAAATCCTTTTATCTATTTTCAAATAATTTGTGTGTCTAGTTCTTTTAGCACATACGCTTGCCTCGAGAGGCGTTTAGCAAACAAACACACGCCTTTTATCATAAAGGGTACACACGTTCATTGGTGCAGCATGCCCACTGCACCCACTTGTGGATCAAAGTATCTTTACCGTCCACCATGATAGAAGTCACAGACTTCTACCTTGAGTATGAGCAATGCCTCAGGTGCCAGGCCCTTAGACTCCACATAACTCCTTGTCTATATGAGGACGAGACCTTATTTCGCACCCTCTCCGATCTCAATGCGCAAGAAGCTCCCAAAGCTTCTTGACTAACTGGCCCAACGAACTACCCTTATCTCCACCATGTCATCCAGCAGCCCTTGGAACCCATCACTACCCCTTGGGCTTCTTGATGGTCCTGAATCCAAAAGAGCATGCACAAACAATAGTTTTCATAATTTAGCCATTCTCTTTGGTGTCGACTCTCTAACGGCCCCGACACTCAACCCTGCGTGCAGCTGTTTGTCTGGCCCTAGCCCCTCATGCACTGTCACTAGCCCATCAAGCATTGTCAGTCCTAACTTGGTACCATGGTGAATCACATAATTATTTCCATTTTAAATGAGAGTTTTCATGGCTCTTCCTATTCATGTTTGTTTACGGGCTTCTGCTCATGCCCACTAGCCTTAGGCCCACTGCAGGTATTTTTCAAAACTAGGCCTTAAGCCCATGTGTTCAAATTCGAGGCCCCTAGCCTGTTAGAGTTGTTCTAGCTCTCATCAAGAAGTTCTCCCAAATGGTTTAAGCAATGGCACATAGTCAGGGGAGAACACTTCTGATAAAATCTCTTTTAAGGTGCTCATCACACCAACTAGGTGTAATGATAGAGGTAGGTCTGCTTACAACCGGTAAGCAGGTTTTTCCTTTCTTAAAAATGTCCATCATTCCCACCGGGCATGATGTATAAAAAGTCATACTTACAACCGACAAGTAGATTTTCAGTTAATAAAGGTGCTCATCACTCTAACCGAGTATGATGTTTAAATTGTCTCACTCATCCGGTGATTGTGATGCGTTCGTCCCCAACCTATTTTCCAAGTCTAAATCTGGCTCTCTTGTTCATGTTCTGGTCTCAAGAGTCCCTACATTGTTTTACCACTCTTATAAGTTAGGGTTTGGCATAAAAGCTTTCTAACTTATCAGTATTGTCTACTAGGCCTAATTTTTTAGTTTATTGTACTTAGTTTCCTAAAGTTCATACTTCTTAACTTTAAGTCCTAGTGTTAAATATTTCCCCAATCAAGACCCAAGGGCTTCCAATGTCCTCCTTGGGTCCTTAATTTACTTAAAATTGTGAACGGGGCTCAAACTTTCCAAATTCTAAATTCGATCCCCAATATTTCCAAAATTACAAATTCGCCCCTATTTTCCAAAAATGGCCAATTGACCCCAAATCTTTCGAAAACTGACCAATTGATCATCCAACATCTTTCTCATTGCCAATTGACCTTCAATTTTGAGAAATTGCATGGAGGACCCTCAATTTTTCAAAATCCCCAAATTTCCGCCAATTTCTACCCCTCTCTACTGATCGAATTTGATTTCTTCAAATTAGTCATTCAATTGGGGTTATTTTCTCAAATTGATGATATGAATTGGTTTTTACACTTCCATAAAATTCAATTATACTTTAAATTGCAGTATTTGGATTTGAGACGAGCTAAAACAAAGTTTCACCGTAAAATTGTACGTTGAGAGAAAAAGCTTTGAAAGCTTACTGTTGGAGGCGTGGAAAATCCGAGTTCTTGATCAAAAAGGTTAGCTTTTGTCCTCAGGGTCCTCCTAGGATCAAGAATCATGGCAATTGTTGTTAGGATTAGCGGGAATTCAATCAATTAACTTTGTCACTTTCTCTCTCTAGAACCGAACTATAAAGATGGAGGAGGGCCGAATTAGCTTACCTTTCACCTCTTGAGAGGTGGTGTGATGGTCATCGGGGCTATGAGAGGACTCAATTCAGCCGCAAGAGGTCAAAATTGGTTGAATTACGATCTACTGAAACAGAGCAACTTTGGTTCACTGGAGTTGCTTCACTGTCCAAGCTCATCGGCGCTTCTAATTCATCTTCTGAGGCTAGAAGAAGTGCCCAAGTCAGAGCCATGGTTCAAGTTTCATCAGAAAACATAGCACTTTAGAAAGGGAGAGGAATTATGGTGTGTAGAGGATGAACGGAGGGTTGCTCTTTATATAGGGAGCTCAGAGACCCTCTGCCCGACCAATTTTCATACTTGTTGCGCTCATCTTGATTGGAGATTGCCCAAATTAGAGCAAATTTCCTTCACCGGAAAAGGAAAGAAAAATCTTTCCTCAATGAACAATATCATCGAACGAAGGAGGAAGATGATATTGTTCCGCACGTGCGGGCTGGCCATGTGGCAACACATGATTAGTCGGTCCAACTAACATGGCAATTCGACTTAGTCGCCACGTTAGCCATTTATCAGTTGATCGGACACATGGCAGCCTCTCATTGGATGGTCATGTATGCGTGGATGATGACTGGGCTCCCGCTGGCCGTTGACCGGCTGATAGAGCACTCCTTACCACATGTCATGCTCTGATTGGTCACGCGCGTGCTGACTGGGCGCTGACCGGTCCGGTCCGACCGGGTCCAATGACCAGAAAATGAAAATTGGTCGGTTCAGGCCCGATTTGACCAGTTTTCTCAAAATTAAAAATTTCTAAATTTTTCTAAATTCATTTTCTATTCAATGGTGACATCAATTTCCTAAATTGATCTTTTTAAGCTACCTACAAAGATGAATTAAGAGACTGGTTCATGTATAGTTCAACCCGGTTCAATCTGGTTTAGTCTAGTTTAGGTCCAGTTCACCCTAAACTAGTATGATTTTCTCATCCAATTTTATTTATGACCCTTCCCCATGATTTTTGTGATATCTTGGTCACTTGGGATTTTCCAATTTCTCATTTCAACTCTTCTTTATCATTCTTGGTTCATTAAGTGATTTAGTTTTCTCCTTAAATTGGCTAGTTCTTTCCCAGTTTCCTTGATCCGAGATGATGGGTTTCACATTACACATCCTTCAATTTTCTTTATGTGAGTTACTTGTTAGGAAATCACATGTTTTTGGACTCATTGGAGAATTTGGGTTAGCTAAAACTATTGAAATATTGCATGAGCATTCTTTTGGTACACATATGAAAATGAATGTTGAGAAAATTTCTTTTCGATACATTACGTGTAAATAAGTTAAGTCTAAGCAGCAATCTCATGTCTTGTATACTCTTCTTCAAATTCAAGGTGCACCTTCTTGGATTGATATATTCATGTAACTCGTTGTGTGAGTACCTAGGATTAAGAGGTGAAGATATTTTATGTTTCTCATAGTTGACAAAATCCTAAAAATGACACATCTCATACCATGTCATAAAACTAATGATGCGCCAAATATTTTTTATTTATTCTTTAGAGAAGTTGATATATTACGTGATATTCCTAAAACTATTGTATGTGGTCATAATTTTAAATTATTGAGTTACTTTTAAAAGATAAATTTGGGTAAATTTGTAAAAAAAACTTGGTTTTCAACTCTATATTTATTACATGTTGAGTTTGCCTATAATACTCCAATTGATTCTACGACTAAGTTTTCAATATTTGAGATTGTTTATGGATTTAATATTTTGAATCCTCTAGATTTAATCTCACTTCCTATTGTTGATTCAGTAAATTTAGATAGAAATAAGGAAGTCGAGTTCATAAAACAAATTCACGAGAACACCAAGAAGGTTACAAAATGATAAACTCAAACATATATAAATCATGCCAATAAGAATTTTACAAGAGTCATTTTTTTCCAGATATTTGGGTGAGGCTAAATATGAAGAATGAGCTTTTTTTTTTAGAAAAAATAATCAAAATTTCTTTATAGGTTAGAGTGATCATTTATAGTGTTAAAATACATCAGTAATACTTACAATAGGAAGTTATCTAATAAGTGTGGTGTTAGCTATATTTTTAATAATTCTAATTTAATTTATTTTGATATAGGTGATGAGAAAATTGAATATTTGAGAATAAATTATTTTTAAGAGATTGGATAATTATATGAATCAAATTGGACATGAATTTGCAACAACGGTAATTGGAACATAAAATGGAAATTAATACTTTGTCACAAAATGAGATGAATGATAACGTGAGGTTGCAAAATGGCAGAATCACGATATCAAAAATATTTAAGAAAATATTATATGAATTGATTTGATATTGTAGAAAAATCGAGGGGACTCAATACAATAGTCCAATAAAAGCTCAATTGAGGTTCAAATTTAAAAATAGTAATATATATTTATTATTTTAGATATTTCTAAAATAATTTATCATATTCAGATATTTTTAAAATAGTCTACAACAAATATCATTTATATTTACATTATATGATAATTGATTGGTTGATATGTGAATTATAAAATATTATTTCTTTATTTTTAGAATATTTGGCTATCATATAAATTACTAATTCCACAAGTTTGTTAAAAAGGCATCTTTGTATTCAATAACATTGTTAGACTTTTATTTTCTTTATTTTTTGAGAATACTTTTGAAATTATTAGTTTTGTATTGGTGAGTTCAAACCATTAGACTTATTACTAAGATTTTCTAATAATTATTTTTAAAAGATTTGAGTGTTGTCTACAAATATTATATAGCTTATTTATCACTTAAATAATGTATAATTTATTATTTTTATTTATTTTATAAAAGTATTGAAATATTTTTCTTATTTAATATGGGTTGTATAAAATTTATATAATCAGTCCATAAGAAAAAATAAAAATGAGACAATATGGATAACATAGTTAGTGAGCTCGCATAAAGCATGGGAGTGGTTCCACAATGTATGAGAAATATTGTTTAAAATAGATTAATATTAAACAAGCTTAAGTTCACAAAACTATAAATAACCAAAACTCATAGGATAAATGAGACAATGTTTTAATCATATCATGTGTTCTATACAGTATATTACATCAAATCAACATGGGAAGAGAACCAAGCTAAATTTTGCATTATATTTGAATAGATGAATTTGTTAATATTGAGGAGTGGAATTTGGAGATTCATTAATCTTACATTTGATAAAATAAAATCAAGAATATTGAAATGATTATATAAATTTAATTATTTGAATTTTGAATAATAGTTATTTTTAGTTAAAATTACTCAAATATGATGTATATATTTATCTTATTCTTTATTTATTTTATTCTTTATTTTAATTTTATTACTATAAATTTTAAATAAATTTATATATTAATAATATTTTATATAATATAATAGAATTATACATTATATATTAATTTTTATTGTTATTCTACAATTATATTGATTTATTTTATCATCTTAACAATAACTAATTTGTTATATTATTTGATTATATAATAAAATGTGATATATATCACATATATATATTGTGTATATTGTATTAGATATTATATATTTATTAGTAATGCAATTTCATTGAATTATATATATATATGAATATAGTATTATTTAATAAATTATTAAATTCAATTATAAATTATAAATTAGATTTTTCAATTTTTCATTAACGCTCTCATCCATCTAAAATATGAATTTGGATTAGTTATCTAACAAATTATTAACCACTATACTTTATATATTATCATTTACTGTTAGATAAATATCTAACATGTAGTTACCAGACTCTAGCACATTATAAATAAATATAGAACAAATATTAAGATAATTAATCACAAATTAATTAAAATATAAAAAATATTATATTTATATTACTTTTTAAATGAAAATGTAGATATGAATAAGGGTTATTCAAACCAATCCAAATCTTTCAATGACTGTCTTCTCCAAATTTCTCTAAAACTCTAGCAATCCAAACTAAAGCTAAAATGTGCAAAAAAAAAGTGCCTAAATATTAGCTACTTCCATCAAATTATCTTTTGATACTAACAGTCATTTTATATAATTTATTCTAACTAAATATATATATATTTATTTATCTTGTACTTAAATATTTATTTTAAAAATTTTCCTATATAATTCTACAAATTTGTGCCCAGTCAAACTTACAATTTAATTTCTTCTACAACTGTACTATTTTATATATTTTTATTTTATACTGAAAAATAGGTAGAATCATACATATGAGCTAAAATCTCAATAAAATATTAAAAAAATACTTAATAACTTAATTTAAATATAAAATTCTAATTGAATGTTCATATTTTTATTTACTACTTACTTTAAATAACTTATTATTCCTAAATTATTCTGTAAATACAAAATTTATTGTAAATTAAGGTAAATAAAGATATTTATTTATTTTTATTTAAATAAAATACCGGCTGACTCCTAAATTATTATGCGCAAACGGCCCGTAGGAGTAGGACCACCAGCACCGAGGTCCGAGTTCACTTCTCTTTCTTCATCCTGCACTGCACAGTGCACCCTTTAATTTTACCAGGTAAAAATTTCATTCCTTCCCCAAATGCCAAGAACTTTCCTTCTCTTTCTTACTTCTATCACGGCCTAGACAACTTTCTTGAGAGAGAGAAGGCTTTGCAATCTCTCCAGCTGGCCAGTCCTCGCCTTTTCCGCGCCACTCTCCTGGAAAAGAGGGCACCACTGCGCGAACCGCATTGACGCTGACGATGGTGAAGAGGCTCAGCTCCTCTACCTCCGCCTGGATTGCCTGCTGCCACCTTCTTCTTGCTTCAGCCCTAGTATGCTCCTCCAAGAGCCACGGTGAGATTTCTGCCTCTTTTGTTTCCTCGTCTGTTCACCTGACTGAGTAATAGATAGAAGAACTTGGAGCTGAGAAGGAGTGAGGCGGAACTGCATTGACCGATTAGAATATCTTCATTGAGCTATGAATTGGTTTTGATGCATTGTTTGGGCTGTACTGAGTCGTGAATGCAGTATTCGAGTGGGATGACTGCTATGACGAGGCGTTGCTTACAAACGGAGTAGGTTATGTGAATTTCTGACATTATAGGTTTACTCCCAGTTCAAATTATAGCATTGCATTGATTTTAGTTTTATAAAAATGTTCTTTGGACGTCTAGAAGGGTAAGAATCCTTAAGGTGGGCATTCAGTGGATGACTGCAGTGCGCTCCTGTTCTCGGTAGCAGGAATTTTCCTATCCTGGCATATTAATGTTGTGTTTGTTATTCATCATCTGTGAAGAAAATTAGAATAATGTCTTGGAAAATAAGAAATTCAGACATATGAGATGCTAAGATAAAGCTTGCATATAACTTTAGGGTGAAGGCCAGCTAGCTTTGAGCTTCTAAGTCATACTGGAGCTCCAAGCAATGAAATTACATCATCTACTGGGCCTTAAACTGCTTACTTGCTTATATAGACATGCTTGTGGATATAAACTTGTGTTCCATGTTCTTTTCCTGGAAAATGAACATTAGTGCAACGGATGGGTAATTTTTGGGTTCAGCCTCGTGGTTTAATTAATATCACTTCTGGCTGCACAAGACTTACCCTTCAATCTGTATAATACCAGCTTCAAGCACTCTTACCCGACGAAGATATACTCAGGGCCTGCTAGTTAGATGGTTTTTCCATTAAAAGTTATCCTAACATCATTTCTTTTTGTAATAGAGGTGTCTTTATATTAACACTCACTTAACCCCACTTGTGCATTCTCTTAACATGGTTAGTTATGCTGCTAAAAATTCAACTGATTATCCTCTATCATATTTGATTGTCTCAGAAAATTCAGCAGACATCCTTGTGGACATCATCAACAATAACCGAACTTCCCTTAAACTCCTGTCCTTAAACCGCAGTCCTGGGATTGGTTGTATGGCCTTGCAATATGCGGAGTTCTGCAAGGGGAACTGCACTAGTGACAATACCCTTGACTGCAGACCATCGGATGCTGATTTCATTGAGATATTTGCCCCCAATTGTGGCATTGAACTTCCCACTTTTGGGTCCATTACAGGACACATAGTGGGGTGCCACTCGAAGAACCTTAGCCCATCACAAGCATTCGCAGATGTTCTAATTAGAGACAACGGGGCTCTGTCTCTTTTGAGGAACAGGTCTCACAGTGAGGTTGGGGTGGGAGTGGTCCGTGGCTCCCACAAGGGACCATCATACTGGTGCATACTCTTCACCAGGGATCGAGTGAATACGACATTTGTCCTCGAGGATCAAGGGATGGGGATCAAGCAGAAGAAAGGTTGCTTCAGTGGTAGCAGTTCACCATGCAATACTGCTGCCGTTGATTCAGGCAAGTTTGTGAATCTTTTCATGGCAGTGACCTGCTTGTGGGTTTTGCTTCTCACTCAGTTGTAGTGATGATTATTTATGTGAGAAGAAGGGAAAAAGTAAAGAATTTCTGTTTGGGAGTCCATATGCCACTGCCACTACTTCCAACTGCTGTGATTATAGTCCATTAGACATTTGAACTGATTAAACTAATGATCGAATTCATGGCAGTTTGCTGTAGATTCGTTGCATGCCAGGTTTCTAGTAACACAAACAATCTGCCAATGATCAAAATATGACCGAAGGGACTGTCACCTCATCAATTCTATCCACCTCATCAGGATCTCGCCTCACACCCCAATCACAAACACACTAATATCAGAACCATCACATTTATTCCATCTACGCACTCTCCTCATCTTCTCTCACACCCTCACTCCCCAACCAGCAAAAACCTCAGAGCAGGCGAACAAGATGGGGGTACTGGAGCTTCAAGATCAGCTAGATGGGAGCAGGCGAACAAGATGGGAGTACTGGAGCTTCAAGATCAGCTAGATGGGAGCAGGCGAACAAGATGGGGGTACTGGAGCTTGAAGATCAGGCCCACGACGCAGAAGTCTGGAGCTTCAAGATAAGCTAGATGGGGGTGGGGAACAAGATGGGGTACTGGAGCTTGAAGATACAGGTAACACATGCGAGAGTTAGTAATACAAAAAGCAAGCTGTAAATCAATTGTTTTCTTAAAAAAAATTCAATACAATGAAATCATCCCTATTATTTTTCATGCTAAATTCGATCAAGGAGCAGTAGAGATCAAGTGACGTTTCTCATAACTTGATCGGGCAAGACCATATTTGGAGTGAGGATTTGGATGGATTAATGAATTTGGTAAAAAAATTTTGGAGCATTTGAAATGTTTATAGAATTTTTAATTTTTTATAATACTATTTTATATATTCATATTATTTTTTCTTCATCTTAATCTTTATTTATTGACAATTTTATTCTTCTTTTTTTTTAAAATAAATTTATGTATTAATAATATTTTTTTTTATAAATTTATATGATAAAAATAGTATATATAAAAATATATGAGTTTGTCCAGTATATATAAAATATTTTTTTATTAATATTAATTTATTTTTATTTTAATAATTACTCTTATACTATAAAATATGTGGTGTATATATATATATACGATAATTTATAATATTTGTATATAAATAATATTATACCAATAACAAGTATTTATCTTTTTATTTTAATAATGACTATTATATGGTTGGCCAAAAAATGAGATTATATGATAGAAATGTGATATATTAAAAATGTATGTCATATATATAATATTATATATTATTTTAATTTTATATTATACCATTAACATTCATTCATTATTTTTATTATATTAATCACTAATTTAGATTATATGATTCAATTATTTAACAAAAATATAATACATAGAATTTATTTATTTATAGATGAATGAACATTATATAATAAACTATTTAATTAAATTAGAAATATATATATATATATTTTTTTAATTTTCATCAATATCTATTTTTTTTCAAAACCCTTAGAATTTTTACGAAAGGGATTGGCAGTGCATTACATCTTAGTCGCTCAAATGGAAATTTTCAATTTTATATTTGAACAAAATTTTCATAAAATTTAGAGTTTTTTTTTTAATTTGAGAGATGATCATATACATATAAAAATATCTTTATTTATAAATAAAAATTATTACTCAATCATCTTATAATAGTCTACTTTTCTAAAATGAAAATACTGTACAAATGAATAAACTAACAATCAAGGTTAATCTATTCATTTTAAATTGAGATTCGAGAATATAGAATATGTTAAAAATAAAGTTAAATAAACTTATAAGGATCTTAAAGAATGAGAATCCTACATGGAAAAATATTTGATTGAAAAGTAAATAAAATTAGATTAAATCTCTTATTTCAAAGATTTTGAAAAAAATTAAATATTTTTTAATATGATAAAAATATAATTTTTAGCTCTAAATTTAATATAATTAGATGTTTTTTAAATATAATTAGATAAAAAATAAGACAAATTAAAAGTAACTAAAAAAATATAAAAAAATTGAGCAAGTCGACCAAAAAGTTTGCCAAAATTTAGTGTGATACAATTTATTTAACGGGAAGATATTGCTATGTGCGGGTGCACGCCACGGTTCTTCTTCGTTCGAACTCTGATTCGACTTACACTAAAACATCCTATTTTCATCGACTTTCTACATGTAAAGTTGTCGTTCAAATCCCGAGAAAAATAAATTTGATTCAGGCCTATTAAACCTCTAATTTGGCTAATGCTAAGTTATGAACAAATAGTATTTGAGTTCGTGTACCGGTTGATATATGGTTCTCATTATACGCTAAAATTCATTTTATAATTCAAACTACTCTAATTTTTTACAAGCTTCCTATTATATAGTATAAATTTTAATTTCAACTACCAAATTAAGTGATTAATATTTCATTAAAATTACAATTGAACATATTTTTCATCTCTATCTTTTCGTGACACCGATAATTACTGTGTTGGCACCAATGCAATCGAACAATGTTGGTGTTCATTTTATGGAAAACAAACGCTTAATTTCCTGAGCCATTTTCGACGCTTCCGACGGCCAACTAGTCATGGAGGTATAATTAATTCATAATCTATACCATTCTCTCAATTAGTTTCTAATTATGACTGAGTTTAGTAAAACTTCAGATGGGGCATGTATTTATGATATGTAGGGACGATTGAGTAAGTACTGGTTCCGTGAAATTAGATGTGTATTATGTTTAACATCATTATTGGACATTATTTGGTATATGCTATAATTATGAATTGGAGCGGTCAACAGCCTACTCTCAAGGGTGTGAGTTGACATTAGTGATTGATTGGAAGTGGTGCATAATAGTGATGATATTATGCTTCCAAGTCACTCGAGATCCCTATATACCTGGGAGCATGGGAGCAGGGGACAACAAAGGTATATGGTATACTCGAGTGTGTGACATAAGAGGATAACTAGAGTATACAGATGATCGATGTCACATCCTTGACATCATACAACCATAAACGTGTTGATTGGAACATAACGGTGTTATGTTCATTCCATTGGGAATCCTTGAATTAAGCTATGATATTCATATGATTGAGTACACATTATCGACATCGATACTACTATATATGTGATTGGTTAGATCATGACGGGGTCAAATTCGCTCCAATGATGAACCATTGATTGTTATGATGTGTGATAGTTGATGATCTGTTTGAATGAATGCATAAACCCATGGCATAAGTACTAAATGTTAGGAAAATAAGAAATAAATATAATATAAGAAATTATGAATGAATAAACTATGTAGAAATACTTTTAAGTAAATATTAGGGTTGTAAGCTATGAATTGACCTGACATTGGTAAACTCATTCACTGAGTTGTGAATTACCACTCTACAAAACCATTATAGATGACTGCGGTAGCACAAGGAAGGACAAGTCTGTGACATTGTCACAAACACCTACGCGAATCGAGGTAGGGATCCAAAGTACTCACATGAAGATTTAGTAGTTTACTTATCAATTGCTATGTTCTTGAGCAAAAATTGTATTTATTTTTGGGCACATCCTTGCATTAAAGAAAAGTTTAAATTCCTCCAAAAATTTCTAAGTATTTTTATTATGAGACTTGGTTTTTTCTCTAGTACTATGATGAATATACTTACCATTATAGAATCAATTTGATGTGACAGGTTGTTATTAGATCTCAACCTTGGAAATCGAGTTAGCGTGTGACATCGTATGATAATTATCCTCCTAATAGTGATGTCGATAATGTGTCATCGAACACTCTGCATACTTATAACTATTTCAACCATGCCTGATCATAAGTATGCCTAGACCTCACCATATGCCTCCTTACATATCCATTGAAAGCTATGAAATGATTTACTCTCCCCTTATAGCCTCACTTTCAGTATGCCTAGTACCAGGTAGCATGTTGGCGCAATGCACATCCACTCAATCAAACAATCAAGAGTACATGATCAACAAAGATAATGACCATTTGTTTCTAGGGATTCTATTTGCTATCCGAACGATCCCGCTACTCGTGTTCTTAAACACTTTTCTCATTAAATATGCACATTATTTATAAAATTCTCGGGGTTCAGTTTGCTAACTTACCGGTCCCACTACTTGTGTTATTAAACACATTTCTCAAATCACATGTGCATTATTCATTAATTCTTGGGGTTATGTTTATTAACTGACCGACCTTACTTGTAAACCTCATTTCTAATAATAAGGAAGCCAAAATTGGGAATCATAAAATTTTGAGTGAAAACCAAGGTTAAAATAAACCAAAATTTGCATTTAGAATCCAAAACGGGGATTTGGAAAATTACAAGTGGTCAATAAAAACCCAAAAATCATGGAAAGAAACCATGAATGGAATTGAATGAGGAAACTAGACCGGTTCAGAGTGAACTAGACCTAAACTAGATTAAACTATGAATAACAAGTTTAAAGATTCATTTTCCTAGGTGGCATAAAAACATAAATTTGAGAAATTGAAGCCACCATTAGATAGAAAATAAATTTAGACAAATATATGAAAAATTAAATTTTAGAAAATCGGTCGAATCAGACCTAAATCGGTTGATTTTTGATTTTGGGTCATAGAACTCGGTCTGACCAAACCGGTCAATGGTCCAGCCGGTCAACGGATTGCCTACGCTCCCAGTCAACGTGCGCGACCAATCAGTGCACATCACATGGCGAAGCGTGCCTAGTCAGATGCTAGATCAGCGCTGACCAATCAGAGCGTGACACATGTCCCTGGTCAATGGTCAAATGTAGAAAAGCGACATCGCCAATGACCGGCCATGGGATAGTGACATATGTCCTCAATCAATGAGGATAAGCCTCATCAGCAGGAACGACCAATGAAGATTTGACATGTGGAATGTGCCACATCAATGACCAACTAGGATGTTGGAGAAACGGTCGACCAATCAAAGGTTGACACGTGGTAGAGCCACGTTGGATGGCCACAACTAATCAGAGGCTGACATGTGGCAATGGCATAACACGTCAGGAGGGAAAACTGACTTATTTAAATTAGCCAATTAGAGTATGCCACATGTCATAGTCAACAGATGGTCAAATGTGGTCAGCAGACACGTTGGAACGAGCAACCAATGGGAGGTTGCCACATGGTAGGTCAACGAGTCAACGGATAACTCGGATGTTGAGTGGGAAGTCATGTCACTAAAGCCAACCAATCACAGTGTGCCATGTGGTTACTAGCACGGGCAAATCTCACACACATGCGCACAATGTCATCTTCAACCTTTATATGACAACACTATCCATAGAATAGAAAATGAAATAATTCCTTTCCGTTTCTGTTGAGGGAATATCCGCTCTGATAAAAGAAATTCCAAGGGGATAAGCTCGGCCAAATATGGAAACCAGTAGAGCCAATGGCACTTTCCTCCACCTACAAAGGCAAATTCAGGTTTCCTTGAATCTTGAGAAGGTCATCTACCTCGTGACATACTTCGTTCAGCTCGAAGGTCATCGGAGAAGCTCCGACAAGGCTACACAATACACTTACTACACCGACTGTCACACCCCAACATGGTTTGGTCGGAACCCCGTGAGCAACCCACCAGCTCTCCTTGTACCACCTAGATACCTTGACCTAGATAAGATAAGAAAAGTAAAGGCATTGTGTTAACTAGTTTTTCCAAAGCAAAGAAATCAAAATAAAGCATGGTTAAATTCATACCTTAGTGGTTGAAGTTTTCAATGCTTCCCCTTGCTTGGAATTTGATTAGCACACAATCACACATGCCCTTTATAAAAAAGGGTTCAAACATTCACCGATGCAATACGCCGACTGCATCCACTTATGAATCGAAGCGTTTTTACTGATCACCTTGATAGAAGTCCGTGACTTCTATTCTGAGTTTAAGTGGACATTAATAGTCCAGTCCTTAGACCCGTAATTCTTCATGTCCGCTATAGTGGGATGAGACCTTTCCCCCTTCAACCTCACTCTTAGTGCATAGGAAACTACACTAAGCTTTGAGACTTACTGGATGATGAGACTTCCCTTATGCTCCTTGGGTCATCCAGCAGTCTTGGGTCCAAACCAGCCGATTTTCGAATTCGGGACAACGAACCCGGTCAGACCAAACCAGTCAATGGTCAGACCGGTCAATAGTCAATGGTGCCCTGTCAACAGCCACACAAACACGGGCATCCAATGGGAGGCTGCCACGTGTCCGATCAATGGTTAGTGGGTGACCCGTTAGCATGCCACACAAACACAAGCAACAATGAGAGGATGCCACGTGTCTGGTCAATGGATCAACGGCTAACGTAGTGGCTGAGCTGAACCTCCATGTTAGAAAAACTAGCCAATCATAGCGCGCCACGTGGCATGTTTGCCACATCATCATCTTCAACTTTCAGCCACTAATAGAGAGAACGGAGGAGAGAGAGAGTGTCACACCCCGACTCGGTTTGGTCGGATCCTTGTGAAAAACCCGCCACTCCCTTTGGTCCATGAAGGGTTTCACCCTTTTTTGAACCCCGATGAGTAATGCGTCCTTTTTCCTGTCTTTCTAGAAATAGCATTATACAAAATTGAATATTATAAAATAGAGGTACCTGTCTTACAATCCAAATAGGAAGGGTCTTTAAGGTCAATTTCCCCTCAGTTACCTAAAAGGGGTAAAAGGGAGGGGTGAGTTCTACAACTTAGTGAGCGGGTGTTGTGAGTGAGTTTTCAAAATAGATTTTGTTTATCTAACCCATGCCAAGGTTATCATTTTCTTTTTAAACAGATTTCCTCAATTTTTCGATTTTCAAAACCTTTTTTCATTTTCATTTTAGGTGTGTTTAGCTCTTTTAGCCCATGCCCTTGCCTCGGGAGGCATTTAGCAAACAACACATGCCCTTCATCAGGAAAGATACACACATTCGCAGGTGCAGGCCGTCCACTGCACTCACTTGTGGATCAGGGTGTCTTTTCTGTCAACCAAGATAGATGTCTGTCCACTTCAACCTTGGGTTTGAGTGGAAAGTCTCAGATGTCCCATCCTCAGACCCAAATGCCACTTCTTGTTCGTATGAGGATGGAGACCTCATCCTGTCCCCACCCAGGTCTCATGTGCAAGAAACTCCCAAAGCTTCATGACTAATTGGCATGACAAACTACCCTTGTCTCCCCCTATGTCATCCAACTGCCTTTGGGACCCATCATTACCCTCTAGGGCGTCTTGATGGTCCTGTACCATAAGTGCATGCACAAACAAGAGTTTTCCACATATAGCCATTATCTCTGGTGCCAATGATCCAACGACCCCGATGCTCAATCCGATATACAGATGTTTATCTAGGTCGGTCCGTCGACCTGACCTTAACGCACTACCGCCGGTCCATCGAACACTATCGGTCCTGACTTGGTACCATGGTGAAATCATACAACCGATTTCATTAGAAATTTTCATGGCTCTTTCATAATCAAGTTTGTTTACGAGCTTCTGCTCATGCCCATTAGCCTTGGGCCCACTGCACGTGTTTTTCCAAAATTGGGCATTTGGCCCCATGATTAAAAAACCGAGGCCCCTGGCCTAGCTGAGGTGTTCTAGCTCCCATCAAGAAGGTTTCCCAAATATTTTAAGTATTGGCACACAGTTAGGGGAGAACACTTCTGACAAAATCGACTTTTAACCCATCACACTAACCAAGTGTGGTGATAGCTTCGATTACAACCTGTAGGTGAGTTTCTCCTTTTCTCAAGAAAACTCACCATACCAACTGGGTATGATGTTTAGTTATTCCTACTTACAACTGGTAAGTAGGTTCTAGCTATTAAAAATAGTGCTCATCATCACAACCGGGTATGGTGTGAAATAATCCTACTCACTTGGCGACTATTATGCACTCGTTCCCTGTCGATTTAAATGTCCACGTGAGCTTTCTCTTGCCAATGTTCCGATCACACATGTCTCTACATAATTTGTGTATCATTATCAATGAGTGTTCGACATAATGGCCTTCATTTGCTCACGTATGGGCGACTAGGCCCAAATTTTGATTTATTTCACTTAGTTCCCTAAAATTCACACCTTTTGACTTTATGTCCCTAGTGTTAAATTTTTCTCAAATTAAGTCTGCAAACTTCCAATATCATGCTTGTGCCCTTAATTTACATTAAATTGTGTAAGGGGCTCAAGTTTTCCAAATTTCCAATTTGGTCCCTAATTTTCTAAAAATTATGGTTTTGCCCCTACTGTCCAAAAATAGCAATTTCACCCCAAATATTTCAAAAATTGACCAATTGGTCTCCCAACATCTTTCTCATGGCCAATTGAACTTCAATTTTGGGAAATTGCATAGAGGTCCCTCAAGTTTTTGAAATCCCCAATTTTCCCCCAATATTTTCCCCAATTTCTCCCCTTCAAACTGACTGAATTTGATTTCTTCAAATTGGCCATACAATCGGGGTTAATTGCTCCAATTGTAGGTATGGATCAGTTCCTACACTTCCATATGATTTAATTAAGCTTTAAACCGCAACATTTGTGTCCGAATTGAGCTTAAACGGAGCTTTGCTGGAAAAATGTTCGTAGAGAGAGAAAGCTTCAAAAGCATACTGTCGGAGGTGCGGCGGTTTGAGTTCACGATCAAGGGAGGTAGCTCTTGTCCTGAGGTTCCTTCTAGGATCAAGAATCGCTATAATTGAAGTCCAATTGAGGGTGAATTTAATTAGTGAAATTTGACACTTTCTCTCTCTAACACTGATCTGAGTAGGGCGGAATTGGCTTACCTTTCAGCTCTGATGAGGCCGTGTAAGGGTCATGGGGGTATTGGTGTGGCTTGGTTTGGCCGAAGGAGGGCTGAATTTGGCCGAATTTAGCTAAGCCAAAATAGGGCAATTTCGATTCGTCGGAGTTGCTTCACTGTTTTATTCCACCGGCACTTCTCCAGTGGTCCTCGAGTTGAAAGGAGGTTGCTGTCATGTAGCTAACTTCTCCTAGAGTCTGTAGGACCCAACCTTGCCTTTTGAGGCTAAGAAAACTACCCAAGTCGTAGCTTTGGTTTGAGCTTCATTGGAAAATTGAGTAGTTGAGAGAGAATGGCGATTTGAGGTGTGTCGAGGATGAATGGAGAGGAACTTTTTATATAGGGATCTTGAGGACTCTCTAACCGACCACTTTCTATTTTGGTCAAGCTTATCTTCACCCAAAAACTACCTGATTGGAGTAGTTACACCTTCACTGAAGAAGGAAGTTTTTCTACATTTATGAACTATGCTATCATCCTGAGGATGAATACAACACTATTCCCAATCGGATCGGGTTCAACATCAAAAATCAGCTAGTTCAAGCCCAATTCGACCAATTTTCTCAAATATAAGAATTTCTAAATTCATTTCCTTTCCAATGGTGGCTTCAATTTCCCAATTTGATCATTTTAAGCCACCATGAAAAATGAATTTAGATTCCGGTTCATGTATGGTTCAAACTAGTTCAATCTAATTCAAGTCCTGTTCATCTAGACTCGGTCTGGTTTTCTCTTCCCATTTGTTCCAAAATTCTTTTCCATAATTTTTATAACTCTTTGAGTCTCTTGGAATTTTCAAATGTCCCATTTTACCCTTTCTTTACTGATTTGGATTCATTAACCGGCTGGGTTTTCTCTTTTGAATTGACTGATTATTTACCCGGTATTCTTATCTTTAAAAAATGTGGTTTATAACTCTCCCCTCCTTTTAGGGGTTTTGTCCCAAAAACTAAGCCAACAATCCTTTGCATCGGGAGTAATTTTCCCTTGATGTCCTCTTGGGGTTTGCTTTGACATGTTGCCACTTTGGTGGTTCCTTCACCTGGCCCCTTTTAAACCACGTGCCTAAGAAATTCTTTACCTTTCACTGTTTACTCACTCCTTGGAGTTTATCATCATTAGGCATATCTGTGATTCCCTTGTTTTGGTCATTCCTCCATCTTTTGTTTATTACAACTTTGGTCCAAGTTTTATATTTGAGCTTGTCATGCTTATCTGACTGACTATTTCTTACTTGAGTCACATTTTCTTGGGATTGTTGGACCTACATGTCCCTTATAGCATGACATGTTCTAGAACTTATCTTTGTCCATTATAATTCTGGAACATTTCCTTGATGGTTGTTCTCGACTTTTCCAACCTTTTAGGGATCGTATCATTTCATCCTTTCTTTTTATTTGGTAGTATTCCTTGACGACCTTCACCGTTATCCAACCATCCTTTTACCTTAGGCATCATGTCTTTCATAATGGTGTTAGTTTCCTTATCTATTCATCCTTTACCGACTTCCTTATTGATTTTTCCCTAGTTCCAACCATCGAGTTTCTTGATGACTTACCGAAACATTTTGGATTCTTCCCTTTTTATGTTCTTCTCCATTTCTAGTGGTGTCCTTTCCTCAAGGACTTTCCTTTTCCTCAATACACTCTTACTCGCTCGTGACTATTTTACGATTTTTTATTTCGAGTTGATCCCTTTCGGTCTATGTGTCGATTACTTTGTTTGGGGAGTTCCCTTTTTATGGTTTCATTCCCTATTATGTCCATCAAAGTAGAGACTTTCACCTTAGGAGCTACATGTTCGACCTTCTTACCATTCCTTGAAGGTTTCATTTCTTCATCTCCTTACACCCTTTCTATATTAGGTCATTTGCCCATTTTCAATCCTCCATTGTTTTAAAATCTCCATTTCATCCCTTATTCCCTATCTGATGAACTTCCAATTATCAGATATTATTTCGTGTACTCCACATTATGCCCAGCCGTCCACTTTTTTGGCTCCATTAAGCGAGCATGGATCATGACTAGTCTTGATGTTAGTGGTCATTCCCCTGAACCATTTCTTAATTGGAGGGCTTACTTCTCTAAGGTTTCTTAGATGTTTTTTTCTCTATTTCCTTATTATGGGCAATCCACCCCTTTCTTACTTGTACGACATCTTTTGATGTTATCTTACTGCTTACCCATTCCTTGGGTTTAACTTACTCCTTGAGCCCTCCTAGTACGCTTCCCTTGGTCTTTTCACCTCAACATGCATTCTATTTGCAAGCTTATCTTCTTATCCCTCTTCACTTAGTTCCATTACCTCTTAGTTAGGATAAATATTCCTTTCTAGGGTTTCTTTTCTTGGTAGGATTCTTCCCATTTATCCCAGAATTCTTTTTTCATTCACCCTTGAGAATATCTACCCTTAAATGACATCCTTTGATGTCGTCCTCTCCTGCTTACCCTTACTCTTGAAATCTTGCAGGCACGTCTTTTATACCATATCTTAATTCCCACTTGTACCCTAGTACTAGTATATTTCTTCAGGGAGGCATTCAAATCCTACTTGTTTCAAGGTCTCTTGATCACCTTGCAAGAGGCTTACTTAACCTTCTGATGGCTTTAGTTTGGTCATTAATCCATTCTCGACCATTGATCTCTTTAAGGATTTCCTTCATCCTTCTTTTCCAATGTTTTGGCCTTTTCACTTCTCCCTTCTTCGTCGTGGCTTAAATCTATGGTTCTCCCGAGGGTCAGTTCGTTAAGTGCCTCGTCCCTACAATTTTCTTCTCCAACTGTCTCTAAAATTAACTCATCCTTGATGCCCATCCTATTGCCCTTCTTAGAGTGTAGTGTTTACCACTTCCTGGTCCTTCTTAGGGCATCGTTTATTCTCCTGGACCATCCCGTTGTTACTAGTTGCTTCCTTCAGCTAGGTTCGTCTGAAATCCCTATTTGGCTCCTTTACTCTTCTAAAGTAGGTCACACTTGGCCATCCCGATATATCTTTAATCACTTATGCCCCTTTATAAGGTTACTTGTTTTGAGTTAAACCTCTTATGATCCATATGTCGGTTCCTTAGCTTGGGAATTTCCCTTTTTATGGTCTCACTTTCTGTCTTTATCCTTCTACCTGGGGACTTCCCTTTTGGGAGTTTCACATTCAACCTTCCTAACGCTCCTTGAAGGCTTTTTCTTCTTTCCTATCTTACACCCTTCTATTGGTACGGTCATTTACCCTTAATCCTTCACTGTCCTCCAATTCCCTTTTTATTCCTTATCCTTCCTTTGAGGAGCTCCTAATTATGGGTTGGTTCCTTGCACTCCATGTTATGTTCAACTGACCATCAATGGTCCCTTCAAGGGGTACTTAGTCGTATACATCCCTTCAGAGTTCTCTTTCCTAGCACATTTCTTCTCATCTTCACCCTTTCCGTGTCCTACCCTAAAGTTGTTGGAGGACGTTTTCCATGTTTGCCCTTTCTGAAGGGGTTTTAGGTGTACTTTCTATGTACCTTACCTTTATTTCTGTGCTATTCCTCTCTATTTGACCTTCTTAAGAAAATGTTTAATATTTTTTACCTCGTTATTTTTTGACCTCTTCGCGAACTACTTACTTAACCTGCTCCATGGTTTTGGTCATTGATCCTTCCTAAATCCTTGCATTTCTCATCCAAGACATTCCTCCTACTTATTTTTTCCTTTTACCTATACTATGCTTCATTGTGTTTTCTTCCTCTGGTCCTTCTTATCTTCTGTGACCCCTCCTCATATAGTTGAGGTATGATAATAAGACTTTGTTTGAGGGATAGAGTTTTAGGAAAATTTTGAATTTTTACTAAAGGGTACAATACGTTTTGGACGTTGACCCCATTACAAGAAGTAGTTTCAACTTATGGAGCTATTATATTAGGTTCTTATAAGTTTCTTTCATGGTTATAAGTCCCTTATGATGTAAACCCCATCCCTTAAAGACAAGAAAATCGGGGAAAGAATCGATCAACCTGAGTGAGAAAATCGAACCGGGTCACTAACCCCAACAAATAAAGAAAGGGCAACTCAGGAAATTTATAAATCCCAAGTGACCAAAAGAGTCACAAAAGTCATGAAAAAGGACTTTGGGATGAATTGGAAGTGAAAACCAAACTAGTTCACGTGAACTAGACCTGAATAGAATTGAACTAGTTTGAACTACTGTTGAACCGGTTACTAAATTCATTTTTCTAGGTGGCTTAAAAAATTCAAATTGGAGAATTGAAGCCACTATTAGATAGAGAATTAATTTAGATGAATTTACAAATTTTTAATTTTGAAAAACTCCTTCGAATCGGGCTTGAACCAACTGATTTAAGCATTGAACCTAGTTCGGTCTGGTTTAGAACAGTGTCGTCTTCTTTCTTCAGATGATAGCACTATTCACTCATCGAATAAATGAGCAGTGTGGGCAAAGATGAAAAGTCTCCATTCAAGGCATTTTTGGCCATGAATGATCACCATAAAGGCACCAATCGAACAGCCAAGGAGTCCCCGAGCTTCCTATATAAAGAGTCCCACCTCATTCATCCTCCCCACATCTGAAAACTCTTCTCTCTCTCTCTACTACACTAATTTTTGGTGAAGCTCGAACCAGAGCTTCGACTTGGGTATTTTCTGAGCCAAATAAGGCGAGGTCAGATTCCTTAGATTTGGGGAGAAGTTAGCTACACGATGGTAGTCCCCATTTGCTTCGAGGGTCACCGGAGAAGCGCCGACGTGATCAAACAGTGAACCAGCTTCAACGAATTGAAGTTGCTCTATTTCGGCCGAGCTAAAAATGGCTAATTTGAGCAATTCTTAGGTCAAACCAAGCTCTTTTAACACTTTCAAAGCCCTTATACAATTGAATTAGAGCTAAAAGGTAAGGCAATTTGGCTCTACTCTATAATTTTTTATCAAAGTTAGAGAGAGAACTGGCGAAAATTTACTAACCAAATTCTCCTTCAATTCAGCATTAATTGATGTGATTCTTGAACCTAAGAGAAACCTCAGGATGAGGGCTATCTGCCCAGATCGAAAGCTCGGACCGCCATGCCCCAACGGTAAGCTTTCAAAGCTTTCTCTCTCTAAGTTCAATTTTCTAACAAAACTCAGTTTGAGGTCAAAGTTCCATTGACCTTCAAACTGGCCTGATTCAAAGTTCCATTGAATCATTTGGAAGTGTAGAAACTCAAATTTACCTTTAATTTCAACAATTAAACCTGATTGAATGGTCAATTTGATAAAATCAAATTCGGCCAGTTTGAAAGGGGGAAATTGGGGGAAATTTTTTGGGAAATTTGGGAGTTTCAAAAAATTGAGGGACCAAAGGGCAATTTCGCAAAATTGAGGGCCAATTGGCCATGAAAAAGATATTGGCAGATCAATTGGTCGATTTTTGGAATTTATTGGGGTCAAATTGCCATTTTTGTAAAGTAGGGGCAAAATGGTAATTTTTGAAAAGCTGGGGACCAAATTAGAAATTTGGAAAAGTGGAACCCCTTATGTGATTTTGAATAAATTGTGGACCTAAATTGAATTTTAAAAGTTTCAGGACTCAATTTGAAGAAAAATTTGCATTAGGGACCTACAGTTATGGAAAAAGAACTTTACAGACCTAAATGTAAATAATTGAAAAGTTTGGGCATTTACTCATACGTGAGGACTTAGGGCTATTATGCCAAATGCTAATAAACAATGATGTCCAAATCATGTAGGAGCACGAAGGACAGGAAACACCAGCAAGGATAAGTTCGCGTTGAGGCAAAAGCCGATTAAGAAGAATACATTACACTATCAGGTGAGTGGCAATTTTTACATCATACCCACTTGGGATGATGAGTATTTTGGAATGAAAAACCACTACTATGTGGAATTTTAACATCACATCTGGATGGAGTGATGTGGAAAATATGCAGAAAAACTACTTACCAGTTGTAAGTAGATCATACCCGGTTGGTATGATGAACTTCCTAGAAGGAAGTGGAAAACCCATTTACCGGTTGTAAGCGGGGATGTCGTCACACCCGATTGGTGTGATAGATGAGTGAACATTGATTTTTGTTAGAAGTGTGCTCCCCTTACTATGTGCCACTGCTTAAAGATTTTGGGAGACCTTCTTGACAAGAGCTCGAATAGCTCAGATAGGCCGGAGGCCTCAATTTTGGAACTTGGGGGCTAGAATGCTCGATTTTGAAAATCTCGTATAGTGGGCCCAAGGCTAGTTGGTACGAGCAGGAGCTCGTAAACAAACATTATGTTAAGTCATGAAAATTTTAATGAATGATGTGATTTGGCCATGGTACCAAGACAGGATCGACATACTCGATAGATTGGTGGCAATGCGACAAGACTAGGTCGACAGACTGGTCTAGACAAACAGTTGCAGGTCGAGTTGAGGGTCGGGGTTGTTGGACCAGTGGCACCAAAGATTAAAGGCTTATATGGACAACATTTTTTGTGCATGCACTTGAGGTTCAGGATGATTTAGACACCCAAGAGGGGTAGTGATGCATCCTGAGGTCTAATGGATGACATGGTGGAGATAAGGGCAGTTTGTCATGCCAGCAGTCAAGGAAGCTCGATGTAGCTTCATGCGCATGAGACCGGGGTGGGTTCGGGATGAGGTCTATGTCCTCATACGGATATGGAGTTTCTTTTTGGGTTTGAGGGTCGGATGTCACAAACATCCACTCATTACTAGGGTAGAAGTGGACTGACTTCTATCTAGGTGACTAGTAAAGTCGCTCTGACGGCACAAGTGGGTGTAGTGGATGGGGTGCCCTGCGAATGTGTGATCCCTTCATGATGAATGGCATGTGTTGATTGTTAAATACACCGATTGTGAGGAATTGGTTTTTGAATAACTGGGAATTCAAGGAAAGAATGATTTTTAAAGAAAATGAGCCTGGCACACTCCAATTCCAAACTATTTTTAGAAACTTTTATTTCAACCACCCATTCACTAAGTTATAAAACTCACCCCTCCCTTTACCCCTTTTTAGGTAACTGTGGGAAAAACCTACCCAAAGACCTTCAACTATCTATACCTGCAAGATAGTTATGTAAGTATAATTTTATGTAGTTTTGATTAATGTTATTATAGGAAAGGTACATGTATAAAGGATGTCTTATTCTTTACGCTTTAAAAGAAGGGGAAAACCCTTAATAAATTGGGAGCGTGGTGGGTTATTAACGGGGATCCGACTAAACCGGATCGGGGCATGACAACTTAAGTGGTATCAATGTCTATTTCCTTGAATACATTATCAAGACTATATAACATAGTAACTAAGAGAAAATTTTAAAATTTTCAGATGGCTCCCAAGAGAGGAACCAAGAAAACTAGGACTGGCGTTACCAATATTTTGTTCTTGTTGGAATATCACTATAAAATACCCGAGAAGTCCCAAAGAAGCAAGAAAAGTTAGTGGGAAGTATCTAGAAGGATGGTGCCATGACCTGTAGAGGTCACAATCCTGAGTACACAGGGAGTCAAGCCTAAGGCTAAGAACGCCATCAAGGGCTTATAAACTTACCAAGGAGGACGCCTGTCAAGAACCTCGTAGCTCCCCATCCATTTCGTAAACACTTTTTGTAATGGGGCTAAGACCCCCACATATTGTATTACTTCTCCACTAATAAAGATCTCTAAATTCCTAAAACCATATCTCTCAAAATGATTTGACCTTGTCTCATAGGAAGATTGCCCAAGGAAAATAACCAAACAAACCTGCAATTCCCTGGACACCACGGAGACTAAGGAGATTCTGAAATAAAGGAATGAATCAAGAGAATTATTGGGCAAATAAGGGATGACAAGAAAAATTGTCAAGGTAATTAAGGAGTCTAGGAGAACTCTTGGAGTAACAACTGAGCAAGGAAAACACCTATTACAAGGTGTAAGGGAAATGGGACATGAAGTGAAGGACTGTCTCACACCTCAAGGATTTAGAACAATACTCTCCAAAAATAATGCCCTCACAACTATAGGAAATCTGAAAGGATACCATCCCTAGAAACATAACTACTGCTCGGAATCTCAACCACATCCAGGAGGAAGCTATTCAAGATCCTAGCATAGTGGCAGGAAGGAAAAAGGACTGAAGGTAGGACCTTGATAAAATTGCAAACAAAACAAAGTATAGCTGAAGAAAATTCTCCCTTGAGAAGAAATTTCCAGCCATTTAGGAGCAAAGAAGGGCACGCCTCCATAAGAGAAGACCAACCGAGCATTTGACAACAAATGGGATGTCTCAGGATGGCAAGTACGACTCACTTTGGAAAAAGTAGTCAAGCTAAATAGAAGTTTTAGACCAACATAGCGGAAGGAAGCAAGTCGTAAAAATAAGATAGTCAAGGAGAATAAACGACGCCATAAGGAAGATTGGGAAGTAGAAAGGACTACTCTCTAAAAAGGATAGTAGGATGCACATTAAGGACAATAAGACTTGAGAAACAACTGCCCTAAGATAATTAGACCAAAGGAATGGTAGGAAAGAGGCAGTGAACGAACTGATACTCCTGACGGTGATAATTTAAGCCCCAACAAAGAAGGGAGAGGTGGAAAGGCCAAATATTTGGAAAAAAAAGAAGGATGAAGGAAATCCTTAAAAAGACCAATGGCCAAATTAACGACCAAACTCAAGCTAAGAGAGGAGTAGGCAAGCCTCTCACATGATCAAGAGATCTTGAAAGAAGGAGGATTTGAGTTCTCCCTAAAAGAAATAGACATGTACTGGGGTACAAGTAAGGATGAGGATAAAGTATAAAAGATGTGCACGCAAGATTTCAAGAGTAAGGGTAAACAAGAGAAGAAGACATCAGAGGATGTCATTTAAAGGTAGATATTCCCTAGAGCAAATGAAAAAGGAATTCTAGGAGAAAGGGAAAGAGTCCTACCAAGGAAAGAAACCCTGTAACGACATATGTAACCCAACTGTAAGGTAATAGAACCAAGTGAAGAGGGACAAGGAGATGAACTTGCAAATGAAGTACATGTTGAGGTGGAAGAACAGAGGGAAGCCTACTAGGAGGACCTAAGGAATAAGTTAAACCCAAGGAATGGGTAAGTAGAAAGTTAGTATGAAAAGATGATGTGACAAGTAAGAATGGGTAGACTACCCATAGTAAGAAATAAAGGAAAGAACATCCGAGAAACATTGGAGAAGTAAGCTCTCCAAACAAGAAGTGGTTGAGGAGGGGGAGGGGGGATAACCACTAATATCAAGATGGGTTGTGGTCCACACTCGCATAAAGAGTGGACGACTTGGCATAGAGTGGAGTACACGAAATAAGACTCATAATCAGAAGTTCCTCATATAAGGAATGAAATGGAATTTAAGATGAGGAAGGATTCAAAGTAGGAAAATGCCTCAATATAGAAGGAGGTGTAAGGAAGTGAAGGAAGAAACCTTCAAGAAATGGTAAGAATGTTGAGCATGTAGCTCCTAAGATGAAAGTCTCTACTTTGAGGGACTTAGTAGAGAATGAAACCGTAAGAAGGGAACTCTCCAAACAAAACAATAGACACATAGACCGAAAGGGATCAACCCAAAATAATGAATCATGAAATGGTTATGAGTAAATAAAAGTGAATTAAGAAAATGAAAGTCCTTGAATAAAGGACACCATTAGAGAAGAGAAAGGACATAAGAAGGGAAGATTCTTAGTGATATGTCATCGGAGAACCCAAATGATGGGAACGAGGAAAAACGTAATAAGGAAGTTGGGAAAGGATGAGTGGGTAAGAAAACTGATGCGGTTATGAAAGATATTACGTCAAGGGCATGAAGGATGATTGGATAACCATAAGGGTAGTCGAGGAATACTACCAGGTGAAAAGAGGGATGAAGTTATATGATCCCTAAAAGGTTGGAAAGTTGAGAACGACCTTAAAGAAGGTGCTATAGAAATCTGATGGATAGAGATAGATGTTGTGTCATGCCCTGACCCGGTTTGGTTAGATCCCCGTGATCAATCTGCCACTCTTCCAGTTTATTAAGGGTTTCCCCATCTTTAAACCGTGAGGAGTAAGGAGTCCTTTAAACATGTACCTTTCCTGGAATGACATTAATCAAAACTATATGAAATTTAAACTTTCCATACCAGTCTTGTAGGTGTAGTTAGCTGGAAGTCCTTGGGTAGGTTTTCCCTTGGTTACCTGAAAGGGGTATAAGGGAGGGGGTGAGTTCGACAAGTCAGTGAATGGGGATTTAAGACTTGATTTTCAAAAAGAATAGTTTGAATTGGAGTGTGCCGAAATCCTTAATTTCTTTAAAATATCTCATTCTTGAAATCTCAATTTTTCATAGCCATTTCTCATCACAACGGTGTGTTTATCAACCAACACACACCCTTCATCATGAAGGGAACACACATTCGTAGGCCAGCCCATCCACTGTACCCACTTGTGGCATCAGAGCGACTTTACCGACCACCTAGATAGAAGCACGTTCACTTCTACTCTGAGAATGAGTGGATGTACGTGACATCTGATCCTCAATCCCGTAACAAAACTCTGTGTCCGTACGAGGACAAAGACCATATCCCTGTCTCATGTGCATGAAACTCAAACACAGAAGCTTCTGGAAGAGTAAAGGTAAGAATGAAAGAATGACCTCAAAGGACATCATTTAAAGTTAGGTGCCTTCATAGATGAATGAAAAAGAAATTACGGGTGAAAAGGGTAAGAATCCTCCCAAATAAGGAAACCCTGAGAAAGGATACATGACCTAACAAAGAGAAAATGGAACTAGGTGAAAGAGATGAAGAGACGAATTTGCAAATAAAATGCGTGCTAAGGTGAAAGGAACCCAGGGAAGCATATTAAGAATATCCAAGGAGCAAGTTAAACTCAAGAAAAGGGTAAGTCGGAAGATAACATCAAAAAATGTCGTACGAGTAAGAAATGGGTGGACTGCCCATAATAAGGGAATAGAGTAAAGCACATCTAAGAAATCATGGAGAGGTAAGTCCTCCAGTTAAGAAATGGGAATTTTAAGACAATGGAGGATTAATGGTGGACAAATACCAAATATAAAAAGGAGTGTGAAGAAAGGAAGAAAGAAATCTTCAAGGAATGGTAAGAAGGTTGAGCATTTAGCTCTTAAGGTTAAAAATCTCTACTTTGAAGGACATAGTAGAGAATGAAAATCATTAAAGGAGAACTACCTAAAAACAACGGAATCATGAAATGGTCAAAAGTAAATGAGAGTGAGTTTAAGGAAAAAGAGAATCCTTTAGTAAACGCCGTGACCGGAAATGAACAAAGACATAAGAAGAGATGAATCCCAGCGTGTCAGTAAGTCATCAAGAAGTTTGATGACTTGCACCAGAAAGACCCAACAAGGAAGTTGAGAAATGATGAGTGGGTAAGGAAAGTCGACACGGTTGTGTAAGACATTTTGTCAAGGCATGAGTGACAACTAGATAATGGTAAAGGTAGTCAAGGAATACTACCTGGTGAAAGAGGGATGACGTTATTCAATCCTTGAAATGATGGAAGGTTGGGAACACATAGTAAGGAAGTATTCTAAAATTTAAAATGGTCAAAGACATGTTCTAGAGTATGCCATGCTATAAGGGGCATGTAAACCCAACAGTTTCAAGGAAAAATGTGACTCAAGTAATGAAGAGTCGGTTGATAAGCATGATGAGATCAAACAAAAAATTTGATCAAAATGGAAATAAATGATGGACGAAGGAAGGGTCAAATTAGGACGAAGGAGTAATAACACTGAACCCTGTGAAAAACAAGTACGCAATGCTCGGAAGAACACTTTGCTAAGAGTTTTAATGATGCAAAGAATAACTAGACAGTGATGATTGGAAATCCTAGAACTCACAATCCAGAAATTTTGAGTAAGAACTTCAAAGGAAAGAATCTTGCCCTAAGCAAAGGAAGATGTGAACCTAGGGAAAATACCTTTGAACTCGCTGGCAAGATATACTAGTTATGATAAACTCCATGGAATGAGTAAATAATGTAAAGGAAAGGAACTTCCTTAAGCGCATAATTTAAAGTGGTCTAAGTGGAAGAATGACCGAAGTGTTAACATGTTCAAGTTAACATTAAGGGAAGTTATCCCAAATTGAAAAAAATGCTGATTTAGTTTTGGGGACAAAACTCCTAAAAGGAGGGGAGAGTTGTAAACCCTGCCCTTTAGAGTTCAGGAAAATGGGGAAAAGAATCGGTCAAACCGAGTGAGAAACATCGAACTAGTTCACAAACCCAATCATTAAAAAATGAGAAATTTGGAAATTTACAACTCCCGAGTGACCCAAAAGGTTCATAAATTCTTGGAAAAGAATCTTAGGACAAATTGGATGAGAAAAACCAAACCGGTTCAGATGAACTGGATCCAACTAGATTAAACCTGTTTATGAACCGAGTTGGTTCATGAATCGGAACCGATAGAAAAAGGGGAAACCAAGAAATTTATGAATCCCGAGTGACCTAAAGAGTCACAAAAGTCAAGAAAAGGACTTTAGGTTGAATTGTAGATGGAAACCAAACAGGTTCAGGTGAACCAGATCCAAATTGGATTGAATCGGTTTGGACCGGTTTGAACCCGAAGCTGCACTATTTCGGCCAAACTAAAATTGGCCAATTCAAACCCTTCTCAGGCCAAACCAAACCCTCCTAACACCTCCACAGTCCTCCTACAGCTGAATTAGAGCTGAAAGGTAAGCCAATTCAGCTCCCCTTTGTAAATTCCGACATGTGCTAGAGAGAGAACCAGTAGAACTTTGATGACTAAATTCTCATTCAATTCGACATCAATTGATGCAATTCTTGATCCTAGGAGGAACCTCAGGATGAGAGCTATCTGTCCAGATCGAAAGCTTGGACCGTTGTGCCCCCGATGGTAAGTTTTCGAAGCTTTCTCTCTTTAAGTCCAATTTTCCGATGAAGCTCCATTTGAGTTCATTCCTGCATCAAATCATGCGAATCAAAGTGTAATTTAAATGTATGAAGGTGTAGGAACTCTAATCTAACTTCAATTTCAACAATTAAACTCATTTGATCGGTCAATTTGATGAAATCAAATTCGGTTGAGTTAGAAGGATGAAATTGGGTGAAAATATTGGGGAAATTTGGCAATTTGGAAACTTCGAGGGACTAAAGTGCAATTTCATAAAATTGATGACCAATTGGGCATGATAAAGATGTTGGAGGACCAATTGGGTAAATTTTGGAAATTTTGGGGCAAAACTTACCATTTTTGTAAATTAGGGGTAAAATGGTAATTTTGGAAACGTGGGGGACCAAATTGTAAATTTGGAAAATTAAACTCCTCTTTGTGAATTTAAATAATTTGAGTTCCCAAGGTGAATTTTAAAAGTTTCGAGACTTAATTTGATGGAAAACTAGCATTTGGGATTTAAAGTTAAAGAAAAATAACTTTAGGGGCCTAATTTCAAATAAAGGAAAAGTTTAGTTTTCTCATTCATTTGGGATGAATGATGACTATTAGGCCAAAGGATAATGCACAAGAGTGTTCATATCGTGTAGGAACATGAAGTACCGATAACGCCAACTAAGACAAGTTCAAGTAAGGACAACATGATGGCTAAGCGGATATTCACTGCACTATCGGGTGAGTAAGATTTAATATCAGACCCGGTTGGGATGATAAGCACCTCAGAAATTAAAACTCACTGCTAAATGGCATTTTAAACATAACACCTGAGAGGAGTGACATGAAAATCACGCGGAAAGACTACTTATCGGTTGTAAGTAGATCATATCCGTTTGGTATGATGAGACTTCCTGGAAGGAATTGGAAAACCTACTTATCGGTTATAAAGAGGGATGTCTTCATACTCGGTTGGTATGATGGACAAATGAAAGGTTCATTTTGTCAGAAGTTGTCTTCCTTGACTGTGTGCCACTACTTAAAAGTTTTGGGATATCTTCTTAACAGGAGCTCGAATAGCTCATATAGGTTAGAGGCCTCGGTTTTGGAACTTGGGGGCTAATATGCTCGATTTTAAAAATCTCGAACAATGGGCCTTAGGCCAGTTGGCACGAGCAGGAGATTGTAAACAAACATGATTATTAAGCCATGAAAACTTAAATAAATGAGTTGTTTGGCCATGGTACCGAGACAGGACCAACATACTTGATGGAATAGCGGTAGTGTGACATTATATGTCTTCAGACTTGTCAAGACAAACAGCTGCAGGTCGAGTTGAGGGCCAGGACCATCGGACCAGTGGCACCCTAGATTATATGGCTCATGTGAAAACTGTTGATTTTTGCATGCACTGTGTTATGGGACCTTTAAGATGCCCAAGAGGGGTAGTGATGCATCCCAGGGCTCTAGACGACCTAGTGGATATAAGGGCAGTTAGTCATACTAGAAGTCTTGTGAAGCTCGAAGTAGCTTCAAGCGCATGAGACCGGGGTGGGGTCTTGATGAGGTCTTTGTCCTCATACGGACACAAAGTTTTGTTACAGGATTGAGGGTTGAATGTCGCAAACATCCACTCATTCTCAGGGTAGAAGTGGATGTACTTCTATCTAGGTGGCCGATAAAGTCGCTCCAATGCCACAAGTGAGCACATTGGATGGGCTGGCCTGCGATTTTGTGTTTTACCTTCATGATGAAGGATGTGTGTTAGGTGATGACACACCGTGGTAATAAGAAATGGTTTTAAAAACCAAAATTTAGAATGAAATGTTTTTAAAAGAAAATAGGAAGTCAGGCACACTCCAATTCAAACAGTTTTCCTAAAAGTTAAATTTTGAAAAACCATTCATTAAGTCGTTGTACTCACCCCTCCCTTATATCCCTTTTCAGGTAAACCAAGGAAAATCTACCTAAAGACCCCAGATAACTACACTTGCAAGATAGGTATGTAAAGTTTAAAATTTCATGCAATTTTGATTTATGGTATTCCAGGAGAGATAGAGGTTTAAAGGATGCCTTACTTCTCACAGTTTAAAGAAGGGAAAAACCCTTAATAAACTGGGATAGTGGCTGGTTACTCACGGGAATCCAAACAAACCGGGTTGGGGCGTGACACCTACATACTTGCTTTCACGAGTTTTGGTATTCTAACTTTTTCGAACTATTTTGGCCCTTCCCTTATCTGTTGTTTATTATAACTTTACTCCAAATTTAATGTTTGACCTTGTCATGCTATACCAACTAACTCTTTCTTTCTTGAGTCATATTTTTCCCTGAGCCATTGAGCTTACATGTCCTTTACAACATGACATGCTCTAGAACCTGTATTTGGCCATTTAAAATTTTAAAACACTTCCTTCATGGTTGTTCTCAACCTTCCAACTTTTCAGGGATTGTATAACATCGTCCATCTTTTCGTCTGGTGGTGTTTCTCAACTACCTCTACCATTATCCCATCATCCATCTTGCCTTTGATGTCATGTCTTACATAACTGTGTTGATTTTACTTACCTACTCGTCCTTTCTCAACTTCTTTATTGGGTCTTTCCAGTGTCAATCATTGGGGTTTTCCCCATGACTTACCGAAACACGGGGATCTTCCCTTCATATTTCCTCCCTCATTTCCAATGGCGTCCTTTCCTTTTTCTTAATCCAATCTTATTCACTCGTGACCATTTCATAATTTGTTATTCTGAGTTAATCACTTTTAGTTTATGTGTCGATTACTTTGTTTGGAGAGTTCCCTTCTCCATTCAACGTTCTTTGCATTGGAAAGAACTTCCCTTTGATATCATCTTGTAGTTTATCAATATATAACTTTCTCAGTTAGTTCCATTTATCCCTTATCTCACATACACTTAAGGTTTTCCTTTCCTTCCCATCAATTTCTCATTCCACGGAGCTTACTTTAGCTAAGCATATCTCACTGTAATGTTTAAGTTCATATCCTTAATTTCACATCCTTCGCTCCATAAAGTATAATTTCTCCATCACGAGATTCTTTACTTAAGATTTCATAATTGGGAGTTCCAAAATACCCAATTGTTCCTATGTCTAGTTATTCTCTTGGTTGTTGATACTCTTAGCTTAGTGTTCTTTCGAGCATTAAGTACTTGTATTCACGGGTTTCAATGTATCACCTTTTCATCTTATTTTAACCCTTCCTTCATCCATTACTTATTACATCTTTCATCCAGTTTCGATATTGACCTTATTATACTTAACTAACTGACTCTTCCTTAATTGAGTCACATCCTTCCCTGGTCTGTTGGGCTTGTGTGTCCCTTATAGCATGACGGTGCTCCATAATCTATCTTTGACCATTAAAATTTTAGAACACTTCCTCACTGGGTGTTCCTAACCTTCCAGGGGTTGTCTAATTCCATCTGGTAGTACATTCCCGACTACCTTTACCATTTAGTGACTCATCCATCTTGCCTTTGAGGTCATATCTTACATAACCATGTCAAATTTCCCTTACTAGCTCGTCCTTCCCCAACCTCTTTATTTCTAGCGGAATCAATTACTTTATTTGGAAAAATTCTCTTATTATGGATTTTGTAATTTATTACGTCCCTCATAGTGGAGGCTTCCACTCTGGGAGCTACTTGCTCCACCTTCTTATCATTCCTTGAAAGTTTATTTCTTCCCTTCCTCACACTCTTTTCTATATCGGGTATTTGCCCGCCTTTAATTCTCCATTGTCTTAAGATTCCCATTCCTTTCCTCATTCCTTATATGAGTGACTTCCATTATTTGTCTTATTTAATGTATTTCACTTTATGCTTAGCCATACTCTATTTAGGCTAGATCAAGTGAGCGTAGACCACAACTAGTCTTGATGTTAGAAATCACTTCTTAACTAGAGGACTTACCCCACCAAGATCTCTTAGATGTACTTTATACTATTCCTTTTTTTTATGGCCACTCCACCACCTTTTTACTTGTAAAGCATCTTTTGATGATACCTTCTGACTCACCCATTCCTTGGGTTTAACTTACTCCTTGGATTCCTCCTATTATGCTTCCATGGGTTCCCTTCATCTTATCATGCATTTTATTTACAAATCTATTTCCAAATCCCTCGTCATCAAGTTCTATTTCCTTTTAAGGAGATTTCACATCCTCCTGATTTCAAAATCTCTTGATCATCCTTAGTGAGGCTCAGTTACTCAAGACTTTTAATTGTAAATTTGATCTTGGCCATAGATTTCTTTAAGGATTTTCCTTCATCCTTCTTTTCCAATGTTTTCGCCTTTTCACTTCTCCCTACTTTGTCGTGGTTTAAATCAATGGTTCTCCCGAAGGCCAGTTTGTTAAGTGTATCCTTTCTACTAGGTTCTCCTGAAGTCATTATTTGGCTCTTCTGTTTTTCTCCAAGCAGGTCACGCTGGGTCATCCTGATACATCCTTCCTTGGAAATTTTCTTAATTAAGGGTGGTTTCCTTGCACTCCATGTTATGACCATCCGCCCATCAATGATCCCTTCAAGGGGTACTTAGTTGTATGCATTCTTCCAAAGTTGTCTTTCATATTGTATTTCTTCTCTTCTTCACTATGTCCTACCTTTAGAGTTTCTGAAGGACATTTTCCATGTTTGTTCCTCCTGAGGGGGGGAGGGAGGTTCTAGGTGTACTTTCAATGTACCTTACCTCTATTCTTGTGATATCCCTCTCTGTTTGATCTCCTTAAGAAGGAGTCTAAATTTCCCTTTACCTTGTCATTTCTTGACCTCTTTGTGAACTGTTAACCTACTTCATGGTTTTAGTCACCAGTCCTTCGTGACTTTTCAGAAGGTATTGCCCTAAACCTATGAGGTGTGGGACAGTTCCTCTTTGTGTCCTATAAATCTATAACAGATTATCTTGGTGCTTGTCCTTAGTAGGGTTGGGCAATTCTTCATGTAGTGTCCCCATCTTTCATAAATGTAATGGTTATTCCCATGCATGAATCGTTGTGGTTCCTCCTTTACTTTGAACATTGTGGGGCCTTTCTAGAGTTCTCAGACACAGTAGCTTCATGGAGTCCAAACACATAAATTCTGTGGATTACAAACATAGAACTCCATGACTAACTGGTATAACGAGAAACACAAACCCAGTAACTTCTCTTTCCCTTATCGCCACCATGTCATCCAGCAGCCCGTAGGACGCATCACTACCCCTCTTGGGCATCTTAATGGTTCCGAACCTCAAGTGCATGCACAAACAAAGTTTTCTTCAAAAGCCATTTAATCTTTGGTGCCATTGGTCCAACGGCTTCGATCCTCAACTCTACTTGCAGCTGTTTGTCTCGACTGGTCCGTCGACTTGTCATGTCGCACTACCGCCAGTTCATCGAGTATGTTAGTCCTGTCTAGGTACCATGGCCAATCAATTAATTCATTTAAAATTTATGGCTTAAAATCATGGTTGCTTACAAGCTCCTGCTCGTGCCAACTGGCCTAGGGCCCACTGATTGAAATTTTCAAAATCGGGCATATTAGCCCCCAAGTTCTAAAACTGGGGCCTCTGACCCATCTAAGCTATTCGAGCTCCTATCAAGAAGGTCTCCCAAATATTTTCAACAGTGGCACACAGTCAGGGGAGAGCACTTCCAACAAAATAAACTTTTAGCCATCCATCACACCAACTAGGTATGAGTACATCTCCGCTTATAACCGATAAGCGGGTTTTCTACTTTCTTCCAGTAAGTTTCATCATACCAACCAGGTATGATCTACTTACAATTGGTAAGTAGTTTTTCCTTAAATAAAAGTGCTCATCATCCCAATCGGTATCATGTATAAGATTCCCACTCACCCGTTAATGTAGTGAATTCCTCTCGATTGATTCTTTGTCTTCACGCGAGCTTGTCCTTGTTGGCGTTCCTAGTACTTCATGTTCCTACATGATATGAATATCCTTACTAATTATCCCTTGACCTAATTGTCTTCATTCATCATTCATGGATGAAATACTCAATCTTTTCGATTTATTGCAATTAGGTCCCTAAAGTTCTTTTTCTTTAACTTTAGATCCCTAATACCATTTTCCCTCAAATTGAGACCCGAAATTTCTAAATTTCACCTTGGGACCTCAATTTATTCAAAATCATATAAAGGGGATCAAGTTTCCCAAATTTCCAATTTGGTCCCCAACTTTTCCAAAATTACCATTTTGCGCCTACTTTACAAAAATGGTAAGTTTTGCCCCAAAAATTCAAAAAATGCCCAATTGGTCTTCTCATATCTTTATCATGCCCAATTGAACCTCTATTTTATGAAATTGCACTTTAGTCTCTTGAATTTTTGAAATCTCCAAATTTTCCCCAATTTCAACCTTCTAACTCAACCGAATTTGATTTCATCAAATTGACCAATCAAATGAGTTTAATGGCTGAAATAGAAGTTAGATTGGAGTTACTACACCTTGTACGATTTAATTTCACTTTGAATCGCACGATTTGATGTTGGAATGAGCTTAAATGGAGCTTCGCCAGAAAATTGGATTTAGTGAGAGAAAGCTTCGAAAGCTTACCATTGGGGATGTGGTGGTTCGAGCTTTCAGTCTAGGCAGATAGCTCTTGTCCTGAGGTTACTCCTAGGATCAAGAATTACATCAATTGATGCTGAATTGATTGAGAATTTAGTTATCGAAGTTCTATCGGTTCTCTCTTTACCACTGATCGAAAATTGCAAAGGGGAGCTAAATTGGCTTACCTTTCAGCTCTAATTCAGTTGTAGGAGGACTATGGAGGTGTTGGGAGGGCTTGTTTTGGCCTGCGAAGGGCTTGAATTGGCCAATTTCAACTCAACTGAAATATGGCAGCTTTGATCTGCCGAAGCTGCTTCACTATTCCATCACGCCAGCGCTTCTCCCACGACCCTCGGAGCAAATGGAGACTACAGGCGTGTAGCTGACTTCTCCCTGAATCCAAAGAACCCGACCACACCATCTTTGGCTCAGAAAAATGCCCAAGTTGGGGCTCTGGTTTGAGCTTCACTGGAAAATGGAGTAGTTGAGAGAGAATGGAGTATTTAGGTGTGACGAGGATGAATGAGGAGAGGCTCTTTATATAGGAAGCTCGGGGGCATCTTGGCCGTCTGATTGGCGCCTTAATGGCGGTCATCATTGCCTAAAACTCCCTGGCCAGAGACTTTTCATCTTCACCGGCGTTGCGCAATTTTTCGGAGAGTGAACAGTGCTTCCATTTGAAGGAAGAAGACAACACTGTTCCGAACCAGGTTCAAAGCTTAAACCGGCTGGTTCAGGCCCGATTCGACATAATTTTTCAAAATTAAAAATTTCTGATTTTATCTAAATTCATTTTCTATCAAATGGTGGCCTCAATTCTCCATTTTGAATTTTCTAAGCCACCTAGAAAATGAATTTAGCATCTGGTTCAATAGTGGTTCAAACCGGTCCAAACAGGTTCGGATCCGGTTCAACTAAACCAGTTTGGTTTTCATCTCCAACTCATCCTAAAGTAAACTTTCATGACTTTTGTGACTCTTTAGGTCACTCGGGATCCATAATTTCCTAGTTTGCCCTCTTTCTATCAGTTCTAGTTCATAAACCGACTCGATTCTTAAATCAGTTCAATTAAGCTTGGATCCGATTCACCTAAACCGTTCTGGTTTTTCTCTTCCAATTTTTTCTAAGGTTCTTTTCTAATATTTTATGAACTCTTTTGGTCACTCAAGAATTGTAAATTTCCCAAATTACCAATTCTCTTGATGATCAGGTTTGTGAATTGGTTCAGTTTTTATCACTTAGGTTGACTGGTTCTTTCCCCGGTTTCCTTGTCTTAAAGGGATGGGGTTTATAACTCTCCCCTCCTTTTATGAGTTTTGTCCCTAAAACTAAATCAACATCCTTTGCATCGAAAATAATTTCCCTTAACGTTAACATGGGATTTGCTTGACATGCCAACAATTTAGTTGTTCTTTCACTTAGCCCCTTTGAACCACACACTTAAGGAATGTCCTTTCCTTTCCATTGTTTACTCACTTCCTAGAGTTTATCATAACCAAGCATGTCTTATCCACAAGTCCAAAGAGATATCCTTAGGTTCACTTCCTCCTCTACTTAGGGCAGGATTCTTCTTCTTGAGGGTTCTTGCACAAAATTTCAAGATTGAGAGTTCCAAGCTGTCCAATCGTTCCCTTGGGTTTAACTTACTTCATTGGATCATCCTAGGATGCCTCCCTTAAATCTTTCACCTCAGCATGCACTTCCTTTGCAAACTCATCTCCTTATCCCTCGTCACTTGGTTCCATTACTTCTTAGTTAGGATATGTATGATTCCCCAGGGTTTGCTTTCTTGGTAGTATTCTTCCCCTTTTCTTCCGGAATTCTATGTATTCTTGAGTGTATCTATCCTCAAAATGACACACTTAGATGCCATTCTTTCCTGTTTCCTCCTCGAAATTTAGTGGGTACGTCCTTTGTATTTCCTCCTACTTGTATCACAAGTTTATCTTTAAAGAAATATAAATTTATTATGATGATAATGAATTACAGTCTTTAGCTATATTTATTCAAGGTAATTTTGGTAAGTATCAACTACGATACTAGGGTTCTTCCATGTTTCTTCTTGGGCGAGGTTGTATACTCTAGTTGGGACTCTCGATGTTGTGGCGATGTCTTGCCCTCTGTCTAGTGCTCTTGGGTTTCCTTGAAGTGGTAGGTGGGAACTTCGTTGTGTATTGCCCTCAAGGGCTGGGTAGTTCTTCGCAAAGTGGCTAGGCTATCTACATTCGTAGCATATTCAGCATGGTCCTTTATGGTTTTTCTGGCACTTGGAATAATAGGGGCTTCTTCTTGCCGAGGTCGTATCTGTCTCCCTTTGTGTATGATAACCTTCCATTATCCTAGGGAACCCTATTCTTGTTCTCCATTTCTGTCCACCTGGCTCCTTTTGTCTTCCTTGGCTGTCCTGGCCTCCTTCCTCTTTCCTACCGGTTTGTTCTACCTGGCGACGTCTCGTCTGTACCAGACGCTCACATTCATGAGTCATGCTGATGACAATAGCTAAATCCGTGGGATGTCCTAGTACTCCCATTCGGTCTCGGATGTCCATATTAAGACCATCCACAAATCGTTGGCAAACATTTGCAGGTCCGGCTGGGTCGGGGGCAAAGGGTCTTAACTCGTAAAACTTGGTTTCATACTCTGAGATAGAGTTAAGTACTTGTCGGAGTCAGAGGAAGTCTTGTTTCTTCTCGTTGATTAGATGTGGAGCTAGGTATTCCTCCATATATCTTTCATCGAATTGCTCCCATGTGGGGGTGGTGGCATGCAAGCTTCTAACATTATCCCACCACCTCTTCACACTAGCTTCTAGGAAAAACTCTGCCAGGAGCACCATATCCTTTGGTGAAATCCTGACTATCCCCAAGAGTTTCTTGATGCTAGCTAGCCAGTCCATAGCAGCCCCCACATCCTTTTCTCTTAGGAATGGTTTACATCCTAATTGTTAGAGGGTTTTGAGGTATTTGGGAATGTCCATCGGAGGAGGAACGTTAGCAGGAGGGGGATGAGATTGTACTTACTCAGGCTCAGCTTGAGGGTTAGTGTCCAACTCATGAATGAGGTGAGGCTGTCCAAACACTCGGGTGAACTCTTCATACAATCTCTTGTGTTCCGAGCTTAATCTAGGTGGGGTTATCTAGGCTCCTCGGGGAGTTTCCATAGGAAGGGTTGGTTGGGTAGTGCTGGAGACTACGTCTCTAGCTCTCTTGGTTCCTCTCTTAGGAGCCATATGAAAAATTTAAAATTATTCCTATTAGTTACTACGTTCTCTAGTCTTGATAATGTATTCAAGGAAATAGGCTCTAGTACCACTCAAGTTGTCACGCACTGATCTAGTTTGGTTAGATCCCGGTTATCAACCCGCCACTCTTCTAGTTTATTAAGGGTTTCCCCTTCTTTAAATTGTGAGGATTCGGGTGTCCTTTAAACTTGTACTTTTCCTATAATAACATTAACTAAAACTGCATGAAATTTAAACTTTCCATACCTGTCTTGTAGGTGTAGTTAACTGGAAGTCCTTAGGTAGGCTTTCCCTTGGTTACTTGAAAGGGGTATAAGGAAGGGGTGAGTTCGACAACTTAGTGAATGGGGGGGGGGGGGGGGGGGTTAAGACTTGATTTCAAAAAGAATAGTTAGAATTGGAGTGTGGCAGACTCATTAATTTCTTTAAAATATCTCCTTCTTGAAATCTCGGTTTTTCATATCTATTTCTCATCACAACGGTGTGTTTATCAACCAACACACTCCCTTCATCATGAAAGGAATACACATTCCTTAATTTATTCAAAATCATATAAAGGGGTTCAAGTTTCCCAAATTTCCAATTTGGTCCCCAACTTTTCCATAATTACTATTTTGCCCCTACTTTACAGAAATGGTAAGTTTTGCCCCAAAAATTCCAAAATTGCCCAATTGGTCATGCAATATCTTTATCAAGCCCAATTGGCCCTCCATTTTATGAAATTGCACTTTAATCCCTCGAATTTTCGTTATCCCCAAATCTCATCCAATTTTTCCCCCAATTTTAACCTTCTAACTCAGCTGAATTTGATTTCAACAAATTAACCAATCAAATGAGTATAATTGTTGAAATTTAAGTTAGGATGGAGTTCCTACACTTTCATACGATTTAATTGCACTTTGAATCACACAATTTGATGTTGGAATGAGCTTAAACGGATCTTCGTCGGAAATTTTGACTTAGAGAGAGAAAGTTTCAATATCTTACCGTCGGGGGTGCGGTGGTCCGAGCTTTCCATCTAGGCAGATAGTTCTTGTCTTAAGGTTCCTCCTAGGATAAAAAATTGAATCAATTGATGCCGAATTGATTGGGAATTTAGTCATCGAAGTTTTGCCAGTTCTCTCTAGCACCGATTGGAAATTGTAGTGGCAAGCCAAATTGGCTTACCTTTCAGCTCTAATTCAGCTGTAGGAGGATTGTGGAGGTGTTGGGTGGGCTTGAATTGGCCGATTTCAGCTCAGCTGACATAGGGCAGCTTTAGTCCGTCGGAGCTGCTTCACTGTTCGATCACGTCAATGCTTCTCTAGGGACCCTTGGAGCAAATGGAGACTACAGGCGTGTAGCTGACTTCTCCCGAAATCCAAAGAACCTAACCATGCCTTCTTTGGCTCAAAAAAATGCCCAAGTTGGAGCTTTTGTTTGAGCTTCATCGAAAAATGGAGCACTTTAGAGAGAATGGAGTATTCAGGTGTAAGGAGGATGAATGAGGAGGGGCTCTTTATATAGGAAGCTTGGGGACTTCTTGGCCGTCCGATTGGTGCCTTAATGGTGGTCATTCTTGCCTAAAACTCCCTGGCCAGAGACATTTCATCTTCACCGGCGCTGCATGATTTTTTGGAGAGTGAATAGTGCTATCGTCTGAAGGAAGAAGATGACACTATTCCGAACTGAGTTCAAAGCTTAAATTGGCTGGTTCAGGCTCGATTCGATCCAAAATTTTCAAAATTAAAAATTTCTAAATTCATCTACATTCCTTCTCTATCTAATGGTGGCCTCAATTCTCCAATTTGAATTCTCTAATCCACCTTGAAAAATGAATTTAGCATATGGTTCAATAGTGGTTCAAACCAGTCCAAATAGGTTCGGATCTGGTTCACCTGAACTGGTTTGGTTTTCATCTCTAATACATTCTAAAGTCCTTTTTCATGACTTTTTGTGACTCTTTAGGTCACTCAGAATCCATGAAGTTCCTAGTTTGCCCTCTTTCTATCGGTTCCAGTTCATAAACTGGTTTCGGTTCAATTCGGCTTGGATTCGGTTCACCTTAACCGATTTGGTTTTTCTCTTCCAATTTGTTCTAAGGTTCTTTTTCAAGATTTTATGAACCCTTTTGGTCATTCAGGAGTTGTAAATTTCCCAAATTGCCAGTTCTCTTAATGATCAGGTTTGTGAATTGGTTTAGTTTTTCTCAGTTAGGTTGACCAGTTCTTTCCCCAGTTTCCTTGTCTGAAAGGGACGGGGCTTACATGTTAGAACATGTCATGCTGTAAGAGACACGTAAGCCCAACTATGCTGAGGAAAATGTGACTCGAGTAAGGAAGAGTAAGTTAGTAAGCATGATAAGGTCAAATATAAAATTTAGACCAAAGCTGTAATAAACAACAGATGAGGGAATGGTCAAAATAAGACAAAAAGGTGATAACACCGAAAATCGTGAAAACAAGTATGTAGCACTCGAGAAGACAGAGAAAAGGGTTTCAATGTCCAAGAGAATAACTAGATAAGGGAATGATTGGGCAGCTTGAAACTCTCAATCTTGAAATTCTGAGCAAGAACTCTAAAGAGGAATAATCTTGCCCTAAGTAGAGGAGGAAGTGAACTTAAGTATGTACCTTGGAGTAGTGGGTAAGACATGCCTAATTTTGATAAACTCCATGGAGTGACTAAACAACGGAAAGGAAAAGAAATTACTTAAGTGAATGATATAAAAATGGGCTAACAAAAAGAACAACCAAAGAGTTAACATGTCAAGCAAACCCCAAGTTTACACAAAAAGAAATTATTCCTGATGCAAAGGTTGCTAATTAATTTTTGGGGACAAAACTTCTAAAAGGAGGGGAGAGTTGTAAACCCCGTCCCTTAAAGACAAGGAAACCAGGGAAAGAACCGGTCAACTCGGGTGAGAAAATCGAACCGGTTCACAGACCCCAACCGATAGAGAAAGGGTAAACCAAGAAATTTAAAAATCTTGAATGACCAAAATAGTCACAAAAGTTATGAAGAAGGACTTTGGGATGAATTGGAAGTGAAAACCAAACCGGTTCAGGTGAACCGGACATGAACCAGATTGAACTGGTTTGAACCGGTTTGAACCACTTTTGAACCAGTTTCTAAATTTATTTTTCTAGGTGGCTTAGAAAATTCAAATTGGAGAATTGAAGCCACAATTGGATAAAAAATGAATTTACATATTTTTAATTTTGAAAAACTCGGTCGAATCTGGCCTAAACTAGCAAGTTTAAGCATTGAACTCAGTTCGGAATAGTGTCGTCTTCTTCCTTCAGATGACATCACTGTTCACTCGCCAAAAAAATGAGCAGCGCCGACAACGATGAAAGGTCTCCATTCAGGGCATTTTTGGCCATGAATAATCGCCATAAAGGCACTAATCGGATGGCTAAGGAGTCCTTAAGCTTCCAATATAAAAAGCCCGTCCTCATTCATCATCCTCACACATAAAAACTCCTTTCTCTACTAGTCCAATTTTCGGTGATGCTCAAACTCGAGCTCCGACTTGGGCATTTTTCTAAGCCAAATAAGGCAAGGTCAGGCTCTTTAGATTTAGGGAAAATTTAGCTACACGATTGTAGTCCCCGTTAGCTCCAAGGGTCACTAGAGAAGTGTCGGCATGATCGAAGGGTGAAGCAGCTTCCGTGGATCAAAGTTGCCCTATTTCAGCTGAGCTAAAAATGACCAATTTGAGCCATTCTCAGGCCAAATCAAGCCCTTCTAACACTTCTGCAGCCCTCATATGACAAAATTAGAGCTGCAAGATAAGTCAATTTGGCTTGCCTCTGTAATTTTTTATCAATGTTAGAGAGAGAACCGATGAAACTTCACTAACAAAATTCTTCCTCAATTCAGCATGAATTGATGTGATTCTTGATCCTAGGAGGAACATAAGGATGAGAGCTATCTACCCAGATTAAAAGCTTGGACTGGTGCACCCCCAACGGTAAGCTTTCAAAGCTTTCTCTCTCTAAGTCCAGTATTCCAACGAAGCTCTATTTGAGCTCAATTCAGATCCAAATGACGCGATTCAAAGTTCCATTGAATCATGTGGAAGTGTAGGAAATTAATTTTACCTCAAATTTCCACAATTAAACTAGATTGAATGGTCAATTTGATGAAATCAAATTTGGCCAGTTTGAAAAGGGGAAATTGGAGGAAAATGTTGGGGAAATTTAGGAATTTCGAATAATTGAGGGACCAAAGGGCCATTTCCCAAAATTGAGGGCCAATTGGCCATGAAAAAGATGTTGGAAGACCAATTGTTTGATTTTTGGAATTTATTGGTGTCAAATTGCCATTTCTGTAAGGTAGGGGCAAAATGGTAATTTTTGAAAAGTTGGGGACCAAATTGAAAATTTGGAAAACATGAGGAATACACAGCACTATTGGGTGAGTGGGGATTTTCACATAATACCCGATTGGGATGATGAGTTCTTCATAATGAAAAACCACTACTATGTGGAATTTTAACATCACACCTGGATGGAGAGATGTGGAAAATAGACTAAAAACTACTTACCGGTTGTATGTAGATCGTACCCGGTTGGTATGATGAACTTCCTAGAAGAAATGAAAAACTTGTTTACCGGTTGTAAGAGGAGATGTCGTCACACCTGGTTGGTGTGATAGATGAGTGAAAACTAATTTTTGTTGGAAGTGTTCTCCCCTGATGTGTGCCACTGCTTAAAGATTTTGGGAGACCTTCTTGACAAGAGCTCGAATAGCTCAGATAGGCTGAAGACCTCAATTTTGGAACTTGGGGGCTAGAATGACCGATTTTGAAAATCATGTACAGTGGGCCCAAGGCCAGTTAGCACAAGAAGGAGCTAGTAAACAAACATTATGTTAAGCTATGAAAATTTTAATTAATGATGTGATTTAGCCATGGTACCAAGACAAGACCAACATATTAGACAGACTGGCGGCAGTGTGACATGACCAAGTCGATGGACTGGTCTAGACAAACAGCTGCAAGTCGAGTTGAGGGTCGGGACCATTGGACCAATGACATCAAAGATTAACGACTTATATGGAAAACTTTATTTGTGCATGCACTTGAGGTTTGGGACCATCAAGAAGCCCAAGAGGGGTAGTGATGTGTCCTAAGGGCTACTGGACGACATGGTGGAGATAAGGGCAATTTGTCGTGCTAGCAATCAGGGAAGCTCGACATAGCTTCATGCGCATGAGATTCGGGTGGGGTCAGGATGAGGTCTCTATCCTCATACGGACATGGAATGTCTTTTCGAGTTTGAGGGTTGGATGTCATGAACATCAACTCATTCCCAAGTTAGAAGTGGATAAACTTCTATATAGGTGGCCGGTAAAGTGGCTTTGACCCCACAAGTGGGTGCAGTGGACGAGCTACCTGCGAATGTGTGATCTATTCATAATGAAGGGCATGTGTTGATTATTAAATACACTGATTGTGAGGAATTGGTTTTTGAATAACTGAGAATTCATGGAAAGAATAATTTTTAAAGGAAATAAGTAGTCTTCGGTTCCAGTTCATAAACCGGCTCGATTTATAAATTGGTTCAATCCGGTTCGGGTCTGGTTCACCCGAACTAGTCTAATTTTTCTCTCTCAATTGGTTCCAAAGTTCTTTTTCAAGGTTTATGGATCTTTTTAGGTATGTGGGAGTTGTAAATTCTCCAATTAGCCCGTTCATCAATAATTGGGTCTCTAAACTGGTTCCGTTTTCTTACTCGGTTTGACCAGTTTTTTCCTAGTCTTCCTTAACTCCAAAGAGCGGGGTTTACAACTCTCCCCTCCTTTTAGGAGTTTTGTCCCCAAAACTTATTCCACACTATTTGCGTATTGGCTTAACTTTTTATTGTTATGAAATCTTATATTTTTGTCGTCTTATAACCTTCTTAGTTATTTTTCGTTCCTCCCTTTCATCACATACCTAAGATTCTCGTTTCATTTTAATCCTTTCCTCATTCCATGGAACTTACCTTAGCCTATAATATCTTCCTTGGAGATCTTGGAGATCTTGGATCATTTCCTTTTATTTACATCCTTCCTTTCCAAGGCACCATTTCTCATCCTAAGCTTCTTTTACCCAAAAATTTTAGAATTGTGAGTTCCGATCATTTTTCTTCCACAAATTTTTGGCATTTATCACCTTTTCATCCTGCATGGATACCTTCCTCATTCTTTGGTTATCACTTTTATTCTTGACTTCGTTATGCCTTACTTATAAACCTTTCCTTGCCCAAGTCATTTTTCCGTTAGTCAATTGGGTTTACATGTCCCTATAACTGTTTTGTTTTCCCTACTTACTCATCTTTCCCAACTCCTATATTCGATCATTCAACCTTCACATCCTTTAACTTCCTGATACTCATGAACCTATTAAGACTCTTGATCTCCTACTTCATTCCCCATTCCCTCTAGCATCCTTCTCCTTAAGATCTCTTCTCTTTCCAAATCTATTCGTACTCTTATCAATGTTCCTCCCACTATTCTTTTTTTGGGTTAGTTCCTTTCTTACTCGTATGTTATCTTTTAATGTCGTCCTCCTACTTACACGTTACTTGTTTTTGACTTATCCCTTGGAGCTTTATGATTTCCTTCCCCTTGTATTTGATCCTTTCATCTCCAACATCTTGTTCATGAGGAGCTGATTCTCTTTCTTATTCCGTTTGTTCCATTTCCTCTTCATTGATACACTTATGTTTCCCCAAGATGCCTTTCTCGGGTGAGCTTCACATTCCCTCTCTCTCGGGATTTCCTTCTAATTTCACCATTGTAGTTATTAAAATTTGGAATGTCTTTTGTCATTATTTTTACCAGCTTACACCTTACTTTTCAGATCCATGAGTACCTTTCTTTTATCTTGCTTCGTTCCACTTGCTCTAGCTTTTGCTTATTCCTTTTAGGTGGACCTCTCACCCCTCTTATATCAAAATCCTTCATATCTTCATGTCCTTAATATTTCTCCCTTTGCCTCAATTAGGGTGTATTCTTGCTACTTTCTAGCTCTTATTAGAGCTTCGTCTACTTTTTTGAATGATTTGGTCAATATGAGTTATTTCCTTTAATTGGATCTAAAATTTCTATTTGGGTTTCCATGTGTTCTTGCCATAGCTCATACTTAACCTCAAAGCATTCACTTAGCCACTCATATTTCTTACTAAGATCCCCATTTCGGCTCTGGTTTTGTGACATTTCCTCGATTGTTTTTTTTTATCTAGAGCTTTCTTCTTTCTTGATCCAACTTCCTATTTCCATCCTCCTTCCAGTGTCTTCCATTCTAGGATCCTTTTATTTGATCACCCTACCATTCTTTAGAAAGTATTTATTTTAAATCTTCACCTAACTTAAGGATCTTGTATGATTAATCTACTCCTGCTTTTCTTCCTCCTTTGGTTCATACCTTTGTCTTCCCATAAGTCTTCCTGTCTTGTGGAGTTTCTAAGGAACTGTATCTTAGTTCTTTATAAGTAGTTGTTACATCCGGGCCTTCTTGTTATTCTACTTTCTTCCCATCTTTCCATAGTGGTCTCTATACTTGTTTCTTTTTCTTCTCGATCAGCTTCTATTCTTGTGGTTCCCATTGAAATGTTCTACTCCTCCTAGTTTTTCCTTATTCTTCATTCTCATAGCTTAGCTTTAACTTCTTGGACCCTCCAAGAATTTGTACTTTTGGATGGTTGCTTCCCCAACTTCTTTTTCCTTTTCTTAAGATCTCCTTTACATGTATTCTTCCTTATCGTGTTTCCAAGGGTAATTCTTATGGGTTGAGTTTAACTATAAATAACCCATCTTTTCTTCCTTAGGTGAATTTCTACCTTTTACTTAAATTTTTATTATCATACACTTATCTTTTAAATTTTATCAAAGAACTCAGAAATTTTAACAAACTTTTACTTTCATTCATTCAAGAAATATTTTCTTGCCATACTTGGCTTATTACAAGAATTTTCTACCCCCTAATCCCTTAGGGTTATAGGACTGGAATTTACCCTAGAACGGTTGTGAGACTCTTGATCAGAACCTTTGAGGTATTGATCCATTCATGCTCCCTAATAGGGTGAATTTCATGTATGGCCTCCAATCCGTACCGCCTTAGTATCTCAACCTCACACTCATAGGTCCACTTCACCCATTGGGAGGGATTGAAGCCAGGTTGAGTAGGTGGAGGTACTTGGTGGACCTTCATGAAGGTGGCATACGCTTCCCAATAATTATCCCAGGCCTCCTTCTTGGTTGGATTCCTCCCTTGTTGTTGTGGGACTAGAGGAGGAGGGGTTGGACTTCTGGGAGGTGATATTGATTCCTCTTGCCTGAGAGGAGGGTATATGATACCTTTTGATTCTAGTAAGGCTCCTACTAGTTTCTAGTAGTCTTCCACCATGTCCTTTGGCACGCGTTTCTTGCCTTTTAGGAACCTTTGTACGGCTTCCTCTCTTAGGTTAGGTGTCTTTTTCAGGGTTATGGGTTGAGGACTGGATTTCACTACGAACTTTCTAGGGATTCTTCTTCTTACACGATAGTTTAAAGTTGGATTAATGTTAGGGCATAATATTGATAATGTTTCAAGGTAGCTAGGCTCTGATACCACTCTAGTTGTCACACCCCGACCCGGTTTAGTTGGATACCCGTGAACAACCCGTCGCACTCTCAGTTTAAGAGGAGTTTCCCCCTGCTTTAACTCAAGAGGAGATAGGTATATTATTGACCTTGTCCCCTGGAAAGACATATATCAAATAAAATGCAAGCTTAAGAGTAATTTTAGCAAACCTGACAGAGGGTAAGACTCAATGTTATTCCTAGTCATTTTCTCTTTTTCTAAAAAAAAGATAGAAAAGAGGGGTGTGTTTCGACAACTCATTGAATGGGTATTTTTAAAATGGAGTTTCAAAAAAATAGTTTTCAAGTTGGAGTGTGCCAGACTCCTTAATTCCTTTAAAATTTCCCATCTTCTAAATCTCGATTTTTAGAGTCATTTCTTATTACTATGGTGTGTCATCACCCAACACGCATCCTTCATTATGAAGGTTAAACACACAATCGCAGGCCAGTACATCCACAAAACCCACTTGTGGCGTTGGAGCGATTTTACCAGCCACCTAGATTAGAAGCACATTCACTTCTACCCTGAGAATGAGTGGATGTTCATGACATCAAACTATCAATCCCATAACAACTCTCCATGTCCGTATAAGGACAGAGACCTCATCCTGACCCCACCTCGGTCTCATGCACTTGAAGCTACATCGAGCTTCACAAGGCTTCTGGTACGACTAACTGCCCTTATATCCTCCAAGGTCGTCCATGGCCCTAGGACACATCACTACCCCTTTTGGGTGTCTTAAAGGTCTCGTAAACACAATGCATACACAATCAACATTTTTCACATGATGCCATATAATTTGTGGTGCCACTGGTCCAATGGCCCCGACCCTCAACTCAACCTACAGCTGTTTGTCTTGACTAGTCCGAAGACCTGCTATGTTGCACTGCCGCTAGTCGACAGAGTATGTTGGTCCTATCTTGGTGCCATGGCTAAACAATTCATTTATTTAAGTTTTCATGGCATATAAATCATGTTTGTTTACGAGCTCTTGCTCATGCTAATTGGCCTAGGGCCCATTGTTCGAGATTTTCAAAATTAGGCATATTAGCCCACAAGTTCCAAAACCGAGGCCTACAGCCTAACCGAGCCGTTCAAGCTCCCATCAAGAAGGTCTCCCAAAATGTTTAAGCAATGGCACACAGTCAGGGGAGGGCACTTCCGACAAAATATTTTTCAATATCCCATCATACCAACCGGACATCTCCGCGCATAACCGATGAACGAGTTTTCCACTTCCTTCAAGGAAGTTTTATTATACCAACTATGTATGATCTACTTACAACCGGTGAGTAGTTTTTCTGCGTGATTTTCACATCACTCCTCTCAGGTGTAATGTTTAAAATACCACTTAGAAGTGGGTTTTTATTTTCGAGGTACTTATCATCCCAACCGGGTATGATATAAAAATCCCACTCACTAGATCATGTAGTGAAATTCCACTTAGTCGGTTTTCGGCCCTTGCGAGCTTAACCAAAGCTAGTGTTCCCAATGTTTCCTGTTCCTACACGAAATGAACATTGTTGTTCATTATCATTTGGCTTAATCACCTTCATTTTATGAATGACTAAATTCTCAACTTTTCCAATATTTTCAAATTGGTCCCTTAAGTTATTTTTCCTTCTACTTTAGGCCCCCCATTGTCGGTTTTTCCCCAAATTGAGTCCCAAAACTTTTAAAATTCCCCTTGGGACCTAAATTTACTCAATTTCATAAAAAGGGGTTCGAGTTTTCCAAATTCCCAATTTGGCCACCAAATTTTCCAAAATTACCATTTTGCCCTTCATTTAAAAAAATGGTAAGTTTTACCCCAAATTCTAAAATTGCTCAGTTGGTCCCCTAACACTATTATTATGCCAAATTGACCCTCAATTTTATAAAATTACATTTTGGTCCTTTGAATTTTTGAAAATCCACAATTTTTCCCCAATTTCAACTTTCTAATACAGTCAAATTTGATTTAATCAAATTGACTAATCAAACACTTCTAATTGTTGAAATTGAAGTTAAATTTGAGTTTCTACATTTTCATACAATTCAATAGCATTTTGAATTGTAAGTTTTGATGCTGGAATGAGCTCAAATAGAGATTCGCCGAAAAACAGGATGTAGAGAGAGAAAGCTTCAATTGCTCACCGTTAGGGGCACGACAATCCAAGCACCCAATTTGGACAGATAGCTCTACTCTTGAGGTGTCAACTAGAATCAAGAATTGCATCAATTGATGCAGAATTGAGTTAGAATTTCATTGTCAAATTTTTACCGGTTCTCTCTCTGGCACCAGTCAGAATTTATAAAGAGGAGCTAAATTGGCTTACCTTTTAGTTCTAATTCGGCCGTGGGAGGGATGAGGAGGTGTTAGGAGAGCTTGGTTTGGCATGAGGAGGGATCAAATTGGCCAATTTCATCTCGACCAAAATAGGGTAGCTTCGGTTCACTGGAGTTGCTTCACTGTTTGATCACGCCGGCACTTCTCCGGCGACCCTCAGAGCAAATGGATGTTACCACCGTGTAATTGACTTCTCCCCAGTTCTAAATAGCCTGACAATGCCACCATGGGCTAAAAAATGATCCTATATCAAAGCTCTAGTTTGAGCTTCGTCGAAATACTAAGCAGCTGAGAGAGAGTGAGGTTTTCAGGTGTGTAGAGGATGAATAGAGAGGGGCTCTTTATATAGGGAGCTCGGGGACTCGTCGGCCATCCGTTTACACCTTTATGACAATCATTGATGGTCTAAAACGTACTGAACGTAAACATTTCTTCTTCGCCAGTGTTGCTTCGATTTTTAGGCAAGTGAACAATGTTGTCATCTGAAGGAAGAAGACGACACTGTTCCGAACCGGATCGTACCGGTCTAAATCGGATTCAAAGCTTAAACCGGTTGGTTCACCCCCGATTCGACCAAATTTTTCAAAGCTAAAAATTTTTAAATTCATCTAAAATGATTTTCTATCTAAAGTTGGTCTCAAATCTCTAGTTTAAAATTTTTAAACTAACTAGAAAAATGACTTTAGCATTCGGTTCAATAGTGGAACAAACCGGTCCAAATCGATTCAATCTAGTTCAGATCTGGTTCACCTGAACTGGTTTGGTTTTCATCCCCCATTTATCCTAGATTCCTTTTTCATAACTTATGTGACTCTTTAGGTCTCTTGGAATCCATAATTTCCCAGGTATGGCCTCTCTTTATCAGTTCCAGTTTATAAACTGTCTTATTTCATAAACTGGTTCAATTTGGTTTGGGTCCGATTCACTCGAACTGGTCTGGTTTTTCTCACTCACTTGGTTTTAAAATTATTTTCCAAGGTTTATCGAACCTTTTTGGGTCGACCGCCATCGACCTTACCAGAGAGTTTTTGAGTCACCAGAGACTCTAGCTTTTTCGGCCTCTCTGTAAACCTCATTCTTTAAAGATGAGAAAATCGGGAAAAGAACCGATCAATTCAAAAGAGAAAATCGAGCCAGTTAATGAATCCAAACTGGTAAAGAAAGGGTAAAATGGGAAATTGGGAAATCCCAAATGACTCAAAGAGTCATAAAAATCATGAAAAAGAATCTTGGAACAAATGGGAAGAGAAAACTATACCGGTTTAGGATGAACGAAACCTGAACCGGTTTGAACCATACATGAACTGGAATCTTAATTCATTTTTCGTGGTGGCTTAAAATGATCAAATTAGAAAATTGAAGCCATCATTGGATAGGAAATGAATTTAGAAATTTTTAGATTTGAGAAAACTGGTCGAATCTGGCCTGAACCAGTCGATTTTCATCGTTGAACCCGATCAGATCGGACCAGTCCAGTTTGGAACAGTGTTGTCTTCTTCCTCAGGATGACAACACTGTTCATAAATGCAAAAAATTCATTCTCCAATGAAGGTGAAACCACTCTGATCAGGCCATTTTTGAGCAAGGATAAGTTCAACCAAAATGGAAAGTGGTCGGGCACAGAGTACCCGAGCTCCCTATATAAAGAGCTCTTTTCCATTCATCCTCCACACACCTCAGATCACCATTCTTTCTCAACTGCTCCATTTTCTGATGAAGCTCAAACCAGAGCTCTAACTTGTGCAATTTTCTTATCCTCATAAGGTAAGGTCAGGTCCTACAGACTCGGGGGGAAGTCATCTAACTGATAGTAACCTCCTTCCGACCCGAGGACCGTCGGAGAAGCGCTAGAAAAATCAAATAGTGAAGCAGCTCCGACAGATCGAAGCTACCCTATTTTGGTCGAGCTGAATTTGGCCAAGTTCAGCCCTCCTCCAGCCAAACCAAGCCTCTCCAACACTCCCACAGCCCTCACACGGCCTCAACAGAGCTGAAAGATAAGCCAATTCGACCCTCCTCAATCATTGTAGATTGGTGTTAGAGAGAGAAAGTGTCGAAATTTAGTGATTAAATTCACCCTCAATTAGACTTCAATTATAGAGATTCTTGATCTTAGAAGTAATTGGTCAATTTTTGAAATATTTGGGGCCAAATTGCTATTTTTGGAAAGTAGGGGCAAAACCGTAATTTTTGGAAAATTGGGGACCAAATTGGAAATTTGGAAAACTTGAGCCCCTTACACAATTTAAAGTAAATTAAGGACCCAAGGAGGATATTGAAAGTCCGTGGAACTTAATTTGAGAGAAAAAATAACACTAGGGACCTAAAGTCAAAAGGTGTGAACTTAGGAACTAAGTGTAATAAATCAAAATTTGGGTCTAGTCACGCATAAGTGAGAAAACGAAGGCAATTATGTTGAACACTCATTGATAATGATATCGTGTAGGGACACGTATGACCAGAACGCCAGCAAGAGAAAGCTCGTGTGGACATAGAAACCGACTATGGATGAACACGTCTCAATCACTGGGTGAGTGTAATTATTTCACATCATACCCGGTTGGGATGATTAGTGCTATTTTTAACAGATAGAACCTACTTACTGATTCTAAGTAGGAATAATTGAACATCATACCCGATTAGTATGATGAGTTTTCTTGAGGAAAGGAGAAACTCGCCTACAAGTTGTAAACGAAGCAATCATCACACTCGGTTGGTGCAATAAGTTAAAAGTGTATTTTGTTAGTAGTGTTCTCCCCTAACTGTGTGCCAATACTTAAAATATTTGGGAGACCTTCTTGACGGGAACTACAATAGCTCAGATAGGCTAGGTGCCTCGATTTTTGAACTCATGGGGCTAAATGCCCAATTTTGGAAAAACACGTACAATGGGCCCAAGGCCAGTGGGCACGAGTGAAGCTCGTAAACAAACTTGATTAAGAAAGAGATATGAAAATTTTTAATGAAATTGGTTGTATGCTTTCACCATGGTATCGAGTCAAGACTAACAATGTTTGATGGACTAGCAGTAGTGCGTCAGGGCCCAGTCGACGAACTAACCTATACAAACAGGTGCATGTCGGGTTGTGCGTTGGAGTCGTTGGCACCAAAGATAATGACTATATGTAGAAAACTCTTGTTTGTGCATGTACTTATGGTACATGACCATCAAGACGTCCTAGGGGGTAGTGATGGGTCTCAAGGGCTGTTGGATGACATGAGGGGCAATAAAAGGTAGTTTGTCATGCGAGTCAGTTATGAAGCTCTAAGAGCTTTTTGCGCATGAGACCTGGGTGGGGACATGATAAGGTCTTCATCCTCATACGGACACGGAGTGGCATTCAGATCTAAGGGTCGAACGTTTGGGATGTCCCCTCTGACTTAGGGTAGAAGTCTGGGACTTCTATTAGAGTGGACAACAAAGTTGCATTGATCCCCAAGTGGATGCAGTCTGGGACTACCCTGTGAATGTGTGTACCCTTCCTGATAAAGGGCGTATGTTTATTTGCTAAATGCCTCTCGAGGCAAGGGGATGGGCTAAGAGAGCTAAACACATCTATTATGGAAATGGAAAAGGTTTTGAGAATTGAGTCTAAGAAAAATCCTTAAAAAAGGAATGGTAAACCTTAGCATGTTTTTGATAAATAAAGAAGGCAAATACTTTTGAAAATTCACTCCTATCACCCGATCACTAAGTTGTAGAAACTCACCCTTTACCCTTTTTCATGCAAAAGAGGAAGACCAACCTTAAAGACCCCTCGCAGTTGAACCATAAGATAGGTATGAAAATTTTAATATATTCAGTTTTGTATGATGCTATTTTAGGAAAAATAGGAAAAAGGATGTCTGATTCCTTGCGATTTAGAATGGGAATGAAACCCCCTCTTGAAGTGAAGGGAGTGGCGGGTTGCTCAAGGGGATCCGACCAAACCGGGGTGTGACAACTTGAGTGGTATCAGAGCATGTTTCCTCGAATATATTATCAAGACTACATAAAATAGTAACTAAGAGAAACAAAGTTTTAAATTTTATATATGGCTACCAAGAGAGTAACCAAGAAAACTAGGACTGACGTCACCAACACCACCTAACACTCTGTCCTCATAGGAAGACAACCCTAAAAGCCCTCTAATGCCCAAGGTATAGTAGAAATCCCAAAGAACCAAGAGACGTTAGGGGGAAGTATCCAGGAGGATGGTGTCAGGACATGTTGAGGTCACAGTCCCGAGTGTAAAGAGAGCCAAGCCTGAAGCCAGGAATGCCAACAAGGGCTTATAACCTTACCAAGGAAGATGCTTATCAAGAATGTTTGGGACATTCCACTCAGACCTAGGGTAGAAGTGGACGGGCTTCTAGTTTGGTGGGCGGTAAAGACGCATCGATCCACAAGTGGGTGTAGTGGACGGGTTACACCTGCGAATGTGTGTACCATTCCTAATGAAGGGCGTGTATTGTTTTCTAAATGCCTCTCGAGGCAAGGGGATGGGCTAAGAGAGCTAACCACACCTAATATGGAAATGGAAAAATGTTTTGAAAATAAAAAAATTGAGGAAAATCTGATTAAAAAGAAAATGATAACCTTGGTATGTATTAGATAAACAAAAGCTATTTTGAAAACTCACTCCCAACACCTGCTCACTAAATTGTAGAACTCACCCCTCCCTTTTACCCCTTTCAGGTAACCGAGTGGAAATTGGCCTTAAAGACCCTCCGTATTTGGATTGTAAGACAGGTACGTCTATTTTATACTATTCAGTTTTGTATAATGCTATTCTAGGAAAGACAAGAAAAAGGACGCCTTACTTCTTGGAGTTCAGAAAAGGGTGAAACCCTTCATGGACCAAAGGGAGTGGCGAGTTGTTCATGGGGATCCGACTAAACTGGTTGGAGCGTGACAACTTGAGTGGTATCAGAGCATGTTTCCTCGAATATATTATTAAGACTATATAACATAAAGAATAAGAGAAAGTTTAAAATTTTCAGATGGCTCCCAAGTGAATAACCAAGAAAATTAGGACTGATGTTGCCAACACTACCCAACAATCTGTCCCCGTAGGATGACCACCCCCAAAAATTCTCAAATGCGTGAGGTGTAGTAAAAGTCACGAAAGCCTAAGAGACATTATGGGGAAGCTTCCAATGCAACCAAGGAATGTGGCGCCAATGCCTATTGAGGTCACATCCACGAGTAGGAGGAGAGCCAACCTAACGCTAAGGACACCGTATGTCATGCCCTGACCTGGTTTGGTAGGATCCCCATGAGCAACCCACTACTCTCCCGGTTTATTAAGGGTTTTCCCATTTTTTTAAACCGTAAGGAGTAAGGTATCCTTTATACTTGTACCTTTCCTGGAATAACATTAATAAAAAATGCATAAAATTAAACTTACATACATGTCTTGTAGGTTTAGCTTGCTGAAGGTCTTTAGGTAGGTTTTTCCCTTGCTTACCTGAAAAGGGGTAAAGGGAGGGGGTTGAAATAAGAATTTCTAAAAAAAGTTTGGAATTGGAGTGTATTGAACCGGATGCTAAAGTCATTTTTCTAGGTGGCTTAAAAAATTCAAATTTGAGATTTAATACCACCATTGGATAGAAAATGATTTTAGATGAAATTAAAAATTTTTAGATTTAAAAAATTCAGTCAAATCAAGGGTGAACCGACCGATTTAATTTTTGAACCCAGTTTGGACTGGTCCGGTCCGGTTCGGAACAGTGTCGTTTTCTTCCTTCAGATGACAGCATTGTTCACTCGCTGGAAAATCGAAGCAGTGCCGGCGAAGAAGAAGCATTTTCATTAAGTTCATTTTAGGCCATCAATGACAGTTATATAGGTGCCAAATAGATGGTTGACGAGTCCCCGAGCTCCATTAGGAGTAACATCAGGACAAGAGCTATCTACCAATTGAAAGCTTGGACCGTCATGCCCCCGATGATAAGCTTTCTCTCTCTATGCTCAATTTTTCGGCAAAGCTCTATTTGAACTCGTTTCGGCGTCAAATCGTGTAATTCAAAGTGCAATTGAATCGTATGGAAGTGTAGGAACTTAAATCTAAATTTAATTTCTATAATTAACTTCGATTGATCAGTCAATTTGATGAAATTAAATACGGTCAAGTTGAAAGGTTGAAATTGAGAGAAAATTGGGGATTTTGAAAATTTGAGGGACTAAATGTAATTTCCTAAAATTGAGGGCCAATTGGGCATGAAAAGATGTTGGAGGACTCATTGGTCAATTTTGGAATTATTGGGGTTGATTTTACCATCTTTGTAAAGTAGGGGCAAAATGGTAATTTTGGAAATTTTGGGAAACTTGAACCCCTTCGTGTAGTTTTGAAACTTGAATAAATTAAGGTCCCAAAGTAAAATTTTGAAGTTTCGGAACTCAATTTGAGGAAAAATCGCCATTAGGGACCTAATGTTAAAGAAAAAGAACTTTAGGAACCTAATTGCAAATAATTTAAAAGTTTCGGTATTTTATCCATTCGTGATAAATAAAGGCTATTAGGCCAAATGATTATGAACAAGGGTGTTCATATCATGTAGGAACATGAAATACTTGGAACGCCAGCCAAGACAAGCTCGTGTGAAGGAAAAAAGATGAATAAGAGGAATTCACCACATTAACGAGTGAGTGAGATTTTATATCATACCCAGTTGGGATGATATGCACCTCAGAAAAGAAAACCCACTACTAAGTGGAATTTTAAACATCACACTTGAATAAGAGTGATGTGGAAATTACGCGTAAAAACTAATTAACAGTTGTAAGTAGATCATACCTAGTTAGTATGATGAACTTCCTAGAAGGAAGTAGAAAACTCGTTCATTGATTATTAGCGAAGATGTCCTCACACCCATTTTGTGTGATGGACGGCTAAAAGATTATTTTTTCGGAAGTGCTCTCCCTTGATTATAGCTCAAATAGGTCGTAGGTCTCGGTTTTGGAACTTGGGGGCTAAAATGCCCGATTTTGAAAATCTCGTCAAGTGGGCCCAAGGCTAGTTGGCACGAGCAGGAGATCGTAAACAAACATGAATTTAAGCCATGAAAACTTTAAATGAATGATATGTTTGGCCATGGTACCAAGATAGGACTGACATACTCGATGGACTGGCAGTAGTGCGACATGACAGGTCGATGGACCAGTCGAGACAAACAGCTGTAGGTCGAGTTAAGGGTTGGAGCCGTTGGACCAGTGGTAGCAAAGATTAAATGGCTTATGAGGAAAACTGTTGTTTTGTGCATGCACTGATGTATGAGACCTTCAAGATGCCCAAGAGGGGTATTGATGCGTCCTAGGGGCTACTAGACAACAAGGCGGAGATAAGGGCAATTTGTCATGTCTGCAGTCAGGGGAGCTTGACGTTGCTTCATGCGCATGAGACCGGGGTGGGGTCGGGATGAGATCTTTGTCCTCATACGGACACGGAGTTTTCTTTGTGGGATTGAGGGTCAGATGTCATATACATCCATTCATTCTCAAGGTAGAAGTGGACGTGCTTCTATCTAGGTGGCCGGTAAAGTCGCTCCGACTTCATAAGTGGGTGCAGTGGACATGTTGTCCTGCGAATGTGTGTTCCCTTCATGATAAAGGGCATGTGTTGATTGATAAACACACTATTTGTGGTTGATAATGAGATATGGCTGTGAAAACTGAGATTTTGAGGATGAAATGATTTTGAAAGAAAATAAGTAGTCTAGCACACTCTAATTCAAACTATTTTCTAAAAGTCAAATTAAAAAAAACACCCATTCACTGAGTCGTTGAACTCACTCCCTCCCATATACCACTTTTCATGTAACCAAGGGATAGCTCATCCAAAGACCTCGAGTTAACCACACTTGTAAGACAGGTATGTTAATTTTAAATTTCTTGTAGTTTTGATTAATGTTATTCTAGGAAATATATAGGTTTAAAGGACACCTTACTCCTCACAGTTTAAAAAAAGGGGAAAACCCATAATAAACAGGGAGAGTGGCGGGTTGATCACGGGTATCTCACCAAACTGGATCGAGGCATGACACATTGGCCCATACGCCATGATTGGGAGGGTTGGACCTGTAGCGTACCAATTGAAGTTGCCCTAGACCTATAGAGAATCCATGACGTCTTCCACATGTCACTACTACGAAAGTATGAGCCTGATCCTAACCACGTGCTAGACGAGCCACTGTCGAAAATCGAGGAAGACTTGACCTATGAAGTAGAACCTCTCCTGATCCTTGACCGATGTGAGAAAAACCTTCAAAACAAGAGTATCCACATGGTCAAGATACTCTGGCAAAATGGTCAAGTGGAGAAAGAAACGTGAGAGGTCGAGTCAACTATAAGGGGTAGATACCCGCAATTATTTGATATATAACAGTTTTGAGGACAAAACTCTTAAAAGGAGGGGAGAGTTGTAAAACCCATCCTTTGGGATCAAAGAAAACTGGGAAAAGAACTGGTATAGAGTTATGCGCGAAGAAATGAGCCGATTAATTAACGAAAAATAGACAACGTGGAAAATTATAAAATCCCAAGTGACCAAAATTTCACAAAATTTTCAAGGAAGAACCGAGAAGTGGTATTGAAGTTAGAACCAGATTAGTTCAGGGTGAACCGGATCAAACCAACATGAACCATAGTGAATTGGTTCACAAATTCATTTTTCTAGGTGGCATAAAAATGTCAATTAGGGAAATTTAAACAACCATTAGATTGAAAATGAATTTAGAAAATTTTAAAATTTAGAAAAATGGTCGAATCGGGTCCGAACCGACCAATTTTCAAATTTTGCACAGAGAACCCGATTGGACCGGATCGGTCAATGAACCGATCAATGGACAATAGACAACAATCAATGGTCAACGACTAACATGGTAGCTATGCTGACACTCCACGTCAAAAAATCTGACCAATCACAATGCACCATGTGGCACGACCACTACGTCATCATCTTCAACCTTCAGACGCTGATAGAGAGAAGAGAGGAGAGAGAGACGACGAAAAAGGTGGAGCCTCTGGTGACTCAAAAAACTCTCCAATTAGGTCATCGATGGTTGAGTTAGAGGCCAAGTCTTACACTGGCGAATAGCTTGAATAGTTGTTGAGCTCCCTATATAAAGAACACCCCCTCATTTGTTCTCAACATCCCACAATCGAGCAAGGAAGAAGAACAGTGCATTTTTTGGCAAGCTGCAAAACTGAGTTCTGACAACAGGACTTTTCTCAGCCTCTAAAGCCACATTGGGGCCTAATAGCCTTCATTCATCCTGATGGTTAACAGGGGGAGGATGGGAATTGGTGCCTGCATTAGGGACGAGGTTAGGTTACCCAAATACACGGTTGAACTCCTCGTACAATCTTTGGTGCTCCCTGCTAAGTCCAAGAGGAGTTGTCTAGTCTTCTATGGGAGTTTCTACCGGTAGGGGTGGTTGGTCAGTGTTTGAGATTGCAACCCTAGATCTCTTGGTTCCTATCTTCGGAGCCATTTTGCAAATTTTAAAATCAATCCTATTAGTTACTATATTTTCTAGTCTTTATTATGTATTCGACAAAACAGGCTCTAATACCACTCAAGTTGTCATGCCCTGACCCAGTTTGGTCGGATCCCTGTGATCAACCCACCACTCTCCTAGTTTACTAAGGGTTGTCCCTTGTTTATAAACCGTGAAGAGTACGGTGTCCTTTAAACTACATCTTTCCTAGAATATCATAAATCAAAACTGCATAAAATTTTAAACTAATCATACCTTTCTTAAAGGCGTTAGTTGTTGATCTTTGGGGTAGGTTTTCTGGGGTTACCTGAAAGGGATATAAGGGAGGGGATGAGTACAACGACTCAGTGAATGGGTTTTCAAAATTTATCATTTAGGAAAAATGTTTAATTCGAAATGTGTGAGACTCCTTATTCTCTTTTAAAAACCTTTCATTTAAAATTTTGGTTTGTATCACCATTTCTTATTAATCACAGTGTGTCATCACCCAACACACATCCTTCATCATGAAGGTAAAACACACAATCATAGGCCAACCTGTCCACTAAACCTACTTGTGGCATCGAAGCAACTATACCGACCACCTAAATAGAAGCACGTCCACTTCTACCTTGAGAATGAGTGAATGTTCACGACATCCGACCCTCAATCACGTAACAAATCTCTGTATCCGTATGAGGACAGAGACCTCATCTTGTCCCCACCCCAATCTCATGCACTTGAACCTACTCCGAGCTTCGCAAGACTTCTGGTACGACTAACTGCTCTTATATTCATCACTACCCATCTTGGGCGTCTTGAAGGTCCCATAACATTATGCATGCACAATCAACATTGTTCACATAATGCCATATAATCTGAGGTGCCACTAGTCCAACGGCCTCGACCCTCAACTCGACCTGCAGTTTTTTGTCATAACTAGTCTAGAGACCTGTCATGTCGCACTGTTGCTAGTTGACTGAATATGTCAGTCTTGTCTTGGTACCATGGCCAAACAACTAATTTAATTAAGTTTTTATGGCATAAAATCTTGTTTGTTTTCTTGCTCGTGCCAAGTAGCCTAGGGCCCACTATTAGAGATTTTCAAAATTGTACATATTAGCCCCCAAGTTTCAAAACCGAGGCCTTCAATCTAACAGAGCTATTTGAGCTCCCATCAAGAATGTCTCCCAAAATGTTTAAGCAGTGGCACACAGTCAGGGGAGAGCACTTCCAACAAAATATACTTTTCAATTGTCCATCATACTTTCCACTTCTTTCGAGGAAGTTTCATCATACCAACCAGGTATGATCTACTTATACCAGTAAGTAGTTTTTCCGCGTGATTTTCACTTCACTCTTCTCAGTTGTGATGTTTAAAATACCACTTAGCAGTGGATTTTCATTTCTAAGGTGCTTATCATTCCAATCAGGTATGATATAAAAATCACACTCACCCGTTAATGTAGTGAAATTCCTCTTAGTTGGCTTATTGTTCTTACTCAAACTTGTCTTAGCTAACATTCTTGGAACTTCATGTTCCTACACAATATAAACGTTCTTGTTCATTATTCTTTGGCCTAACAGCCCTCATTCATCCCAAATGAATGGGAAAACAAAAATTTTCCTTTATTTGCAATTAGGACCCTAAAGTTATTTTTCTTTAAGTCCCTAATGCCATTTTTTCCTTAAATTGAGTCCTGAAATTTTTAAAATTTATCTTAGAACCTCAATTTATGCAAATTCACAAAAAGGGGTTTAATTTCCCAAATTTCCAATTTGGTCCCCAACTTTACCAAAATTACCATTTTACCCCTACTATAAAAAAATGTTAAATTTTGCCACAAAAATTCCAAAAATTGCCCATTGGTCCTCCAATATCTTTATCATTTCCAATTGGTTCTTAATTTTATGAAATTGCACTTTAGTCCCTCTATTTTTTGAAATTCCCAAATTTCCACATTTTCCCTACAATTTTAACCTTCTAACTCTACCAAATTATTGAGCAAAAAAAACTCTACCGAATTTGATTTCATCAAATTGACTATTCAAATGAGTTTAATTATTGAAATTGAAGTTAAATTGGAGTTCTTGCACCTTCATACAATTCAATTGCACTTTAAATTGCACGATTTGGTGCCAGAATGAGCTCAAACGGAGCTTCATCGGAAAACTGGACTTAAAGAGAGCAAGCTTTGAAAGCTTATCGTCGGGGGCGCGGCGGTCTGAGCTTTCGATCTAGGCAGATTGCTCATGTCCTAAGGTTCCTCCTAGGATCACAAATTGCATCAATTGATGTTGAATTATGTGAGAATTTCATCATTGAAGTTTTGTTGGTTCTCTCTCTAGCACCGGTCGAAAATTATAGAGGGGAGCCAAATTGGCTTACCTTTCAACTCTAACTCTATTGTAGGAGGGCTATGGAGGTGTTGGGAGGGCTCGATTTGGCATGAGAAGGGCTCGGATTGGCCGATATTAGCTCAACCGAAATAGGACAGCTTCGGTCCACCGGAGCTACTTCATTGTTTGATCACGTCGGCGTTCCTCCGGTGACGCTAAGAGTAGATGGAGACTTCAGGTGTGTAGTTGACTTCTCTTCGGTTCTAAAGAACCTTACCATGCCCTCTTTGGCTTAGAAAAGACTCAATATCAGAGCTCTGGTTCAAGCTTCGCCTAAAATTGGAGCACTTGAGAGAGAATTGAGTTTTCAGGTGTGAAGAGGATGAATGGGGGGGGGGGGGGGGGGGGGGGGCTCTTTATATAGGAAGCTTGGGGACTTCTTGGTCGTCCAATTGGTGCCTTAATGGCAGTCATTCATTGCTTGAAACTCCCTGGTCAGAGATTTTTCAGCTTTGCCAGTGCTGCACAATTTTTCAACGACTGAACAGTGCGGTCATTTGAAGGAAGAAGACAACCCTCTTCTGAATTGGACCGGACCAGTCCAAACCGAGTTCAAAGCTTAAACTGGTCGGTTCACCTCCAGTTCGACTGAATTTTTCAAATTTAAAAATTTCTAAATTCATTTTCTATCAAATGGTTGGCTCAAATCTAAAATTTGAATTTTTTAAGCCACATAGAAAAATGAATTTATCATCCAGTTCAATAGTGGTTCAAACTAGTGCAAACTAATTCACCTGAACCTATTTGATTTTTATCTCCAATTCATCCTTAAGTCCTTTTCCATGACTTTTGGGACTTTTTGGGTCACTCGAGATCCATAAATTTTTCGGTTTTCCCTTTCTCTATCAGTTCCAATTTGTATACCGACTTGGTTTTAAAATTGAAAATGACTTGTTCTTTCCCCAGTTTTCTTATTATTAAAGGACGAGGTTTACAGTTAACATCTCTACTGCAAGGGACAGGGTAGAGAGCAAGACCAAAATAAGGGAGCTATCACAAATAAGCAATTGACACTTAAGACTGAAGGAGATTTACTCTTACAAGAAATTTGAAGTTATCACGAGAGAATAAGAGTTGACTAAAATAAAAGAAAGTCCTTGAGAAAAGGGCGTCACTGAAACTAAGGAAGGACATAAGAAGGGTCAAAACTGGATTAGAGAAGTTAACCCCGAAATCTATCAAGTGAGTAAGTGATGCTCAAGAGGACCCCAAGCTAATGGTTTTAACGACAAAGGAAGTGACTACACATAACAATGAGTGGGTATCTTAGAGCTCTCAATCCTAAAATCCTAAGTAAAGAACCTCAAGAGAAAGAATTATGCTTTAAGGAAATAGGGACGTGACTTTAAGGTTATAACCTTAAACTTGCAAGTAAGGTATGCTTAGCTAAAGTAAGCTCCATGGAATGAGTAAGTAATGAGAACGAAAAGAAAATTTTAAGTGTGTGTTATAAAAAGGGCTAAGTGGAAATAACCAAAATGGTTGTATGTTAATAGACTACAAGTTGATATCAAGGGAAGTTATTTCCAGTGCAAAGGATGTTGAATAAGTTTTGGGGACAAAACTCCTAAAAGGAGTGGAGAGTTATAAACCTAGTCCTTTGGAGTTAAGGAAAACTGGGAAAGAACCGGTCAAGCCAGGTTGAGTAGGTGGAGATACTTGGTGGACCTTCATGAAGGTGGCATATGCATCCCAATAATTATCCCAGGCCTCCTTTTGGTTGGATTCCTTTCCGGTTGTTGTGGGGCTGGAGGAGGAGGGGTTGGACTCTTGGGAGGTAATACTGGTTCCTCTTATTTGGGAGGAGGGTATATGAAACCTTTCAGTTCTAGTAAGGCTCCTACTAGTTTCTGGTAGTCTTCCACCATGTCCTTTGGTATGCATTTATCGCCCTTTAGAAACCTTTGTACTGCTTCCTCCTTTGGGTTGGGTGTCTTCTTCAAGGTTATAGGTGGGGGACTGGATTTCACCACGAATTTCCTAAAGACTCTCCTTCCTACACGGTAGTATATAGTTGGTTAATGTCAAGGCAAAATATTGATAATGTTTTCGAGGGAACTTGGCTTTGATACCACTCTAGTTGTCACGCCCTAACCTAGTTTGGTCAGATCCACGTGAACAACCCACCGCTCTCTCGGTTCAAGAGGAGTTTCCTCTTTATTTAACTCAAGAGAAGCTAGGCGTACTTTCAACCTTGTTCTTTGAAAGACATACATCAAATAAAATACAAACTTAAGAGAATTTAAGCACACCTGATAGAGGGTAAGGCCCGGTATTATTCCTAGTCATTTTCTCTATTTCCTAAAAAAGGGATAAGAAGAGGGGTGAGTTTCTACAACTTAGTGAATGGGTATTTTAAAAATAAAATGAAGTTTCGATAAAAATAGTTTTCAAGTTTGAGTGTGCCAGACTCCTTAATTTCTTTAAATTTTCTCATCTTCAAATTTCAATTTTCAAAATCATTTATTATTACCATGGTGTGTCATCACTCAACACACATCCTTAATCATGAAGTTAAAACACACAATTGTAGGCCAGCCCGTCACTGTACCCACTTGTGGCATTGAAGCAACTTTATCGACCACTTAGATAGAAGTATGTCCACTTCTACCTTGAGAATGAATGGATATTTGCGACATCCAACCCTCAATCCCATAATCTCCGTGTCCGTATGAGGACAAAGACCTCATCCTGTCCCCACCCCGATCTCATGCGCTTGAAGCTACTCCAAGCTTCGCAAGACTTCTAGTATGACTAACTACCCTTATATCCACCAGGTCATCTAGAGCCATCGGACGCATCACTACCCCTCTTGGATGTCTTGAAGGTCCCGTAAACATAGTGCATGCACAATCAACTTTTTTCACATAATGCCATATAATTTGTGGTACCAATAGTCCAACGGCCTTGACCCTCAACTTGACCTACAACTGTTTGTCTTGACTAGTCAGGACACCTATCATGTCACACTGCAGCTAGTTGACTGAGTATGTTGGTCCTGTCTTGATACAAAGGCCAAATAACTCATTTAATTAAGTTTTCGTGGCATTTAAATCATGTTTGTTTACGAGCTCCTACTCGTGCCAACTAGCCTAGGGCCCACTATTCGAAATTTTCAAAATTTGGGCATATAAGCTCTCAAGTTCCAAAATCGAGGCCTCCGACCTAACAAAGCTATTTGAGCTCCCGTCAAGAAGGTCTCCCAACATGTTTAAGTAGTGGCACACAGTCAGGTGAGAGCACTTCTGACAAAATACACTTTTCAATTGTCCATCACACCAACCGAGTATAAGGATATCTCCACTCATAACTAATGAACAGGTTTTCCACTTCCTTTGAGAAAGTTTCATCATACCAAGTGGGCATGATCTACTTACACCAAACAGAAGTTTTTTTGCATGATTTTCACATCACTACTATCAAGTGTGATGTTTAAAATACCACTTAGCTGTGGGTTTTCATTTCCAAGGTGCTTATCATCCTAACCGAGTATGATATAAAAATCTCACTCCCCCGTTAATGCAGTGAACAACTCTCGATTGGTTATTTGTATTTCATGCGAGCTCGTCCTTGTTGGTGTTTTCGGTACTTCGTGTTCCTACACGATATGAAAATCCTTGTTCATTAATGATAAAACAAGAATTTTCATTTAATTGCAATTAGGTCCCTAAAGTTATTTTTTTAACTTGAAGTCCCCAATACTGGTTTTACATCAAATTGAGTTCCAAAACTTTTAAAATTCACCTTGGGGGCTCAATTTATTCAATTTCATAAAAAGGGGTTCAATTTTCCCAAATTCCCAATTGGGCCCCCAATTTTTCTAAAATTACGATTTTACCCTCCCTTCTCAAAAATTGTAAGTTTTAACCCAAAAATTCAAAAATTTGATCAATTGGTCCTCTAACACTCTTATCTTGCCCAATTGGCCCACAATTTCATAAAATTGCATTTTGGTCCATTAAATTTTCAAAATCCTTAATTTTCCCCTATTTTTCCCCAAATTTTAATTTCTTAACATAATCGAATTTGATTTCATCAAATTGACCAATAAAACACTTTTAATTGTTGAAATTGATGTTAAATTAGAGTTTCTACATCTTCATATGATTCAATTGCACATTGAATCGCAAGTTTTGATGCCGGAACGAGCTCAAACGGAGCTTCGCTAGAAAATAGAACGTAGAGTGAGAAAGCTTCAATTGCTCACCGTCGAGGGCGCGGCGGTCCGAGCTTCCAATCTAGGCAGATAGCTCTACTTCTGAGGTTTCTCCTAGGATCAAGAATTGCATCAATTGATGTTGAATTGGGTGAGAATTCTATCATCAAAATTCTGTCAGTTCTATCTCTAGCACCAGTCGGAATTTATAGAGGGGAGCCGAATTGGCTTACCTTTTAGTTCTAATTCAGCCGTAGGATGGCTGAGGAGGTATTAGGAGAGCTTGGTTTGGCCTGAGGAGGGCTCGAATTGGCCGATTTCAGCTCGACTAAAATAGGGTTGCTTCGGTCCATTAGAGCTACTTCATTGTTCAATCACCTCGGTGCTTCTTCGGAAACCCTTGGAGCGAATGGATACTACCATCGAGTAGACAACTGGTAAGTAGTTTTTCCGCATGATTTTCACATTACTCCACTAAGTTGTAATGTTTAAAATACCACTTGGTAGTGGGTTTTCATTTCGAGGTACTTATCATCCCCAATCGGGTATGATATAAAATCTCACTCACAACCGGTAAGTGGTTTTTTTTAACTTTCAGTTGTGCTTCTCATCCCAACCGGGTATGACGTTAGTAAACCCACTCACCTGTTAACGCAGTGAATTCCACTAGATCGGTTCTTTGTATTTCATGCGAGCTTGTACTTGTTGGTGTTCCCGGTACTTTGTGTTCCTACACGATATGAACATCTCGGTTTATTATCCCTCGGCCTAATAGCCTTCATTCATTCCAAATGAATGAGAAACCAAACTTTTATCTATTTGCAATTAGGTCCCTAAAGTTATTTCTCTTTAACTTTAAGTCCCTAATGCCGGTTTTTCCTCAAATTGAGTCCCAAAACTTTTAAAATTTGTCTTAAGATCTCAATTTATTCAATTTCACAAAAAAGGGGTTTAATTTCTCAAATTTCCAATTTGGTCCTCCAACTTTTCCAAAATTACCATTTTGCCCTTCCTTTAAAAAAATGGTAAGTTTTGCCCCAAAAATTCCAAAATTTCTCAATTGGTCTTCTAACATTATTATCATGTCAATTGACCCTCAATTTTAGGAAATTGCATTTCGGTCCTTCGAATTTTCGAAAATCCCCAATTTTCCCCCAATTCCAACTTCTTAACACAACCGAATTTGATTTCATCAAATTGACCGATCAAACATTTCCAATTGTTGAAATTGAAGTTGAAATTGAGTTTCTACATGTTCATACAATTCTTTAGCAATTTGAATCGCAAGTTTTAATGTCGAGATAAGCTCAAATGGAGCTTCGCCAAAAAATGAACTGTTGAGAGAGAAAGCTTCGATTACTCACTGGTGAGGGAATGACGGTCCGAGCTTTTGATCTAGGAGATAGCTCTCATCCCATGGTTCATCCTAGAATCAAGAATCGCATCAATTGATGCCGAATTGGGTTAGAATTTCATCATTGAATTTCGGCCGACTCTCTCTCTAACACCAATAAAAAATTGGCTTACCTTTCCATCCTAATTCGGCCGTGGGAGGGCTAAGGAAGTGTTGGGAGGGCTTGGTTTGGCCTGAGGAGGGCTCGGAATGGCCAATTTCAACTCAGCTGAAATAGGGCAACTTGGGTCCGCCGAAGCTGCTTCACTGTTCCATCACGTAGGCACTCCTCTGTGACCCTCGGAGCAAACGGAGACTACAGGCGTGTAGCTGACTTCTCCCCAGTTCTAAAGAACCCGACCTCACCTCCTTTGGCTTAGAAAAGACCCTATATCAGAGCTCTGCTTCAAGTTTCACCGGAAAACTAAGCAATTGAGAGAGAGAGTGAGCTTTTCAGGTGTGGAAGGATGAATGGAGAGGAGCTCTTTATATAGGGAGCTCGGGGACTCGTTGGCTGTCTGTTTGGCACCTATATGACAGACAATAATGGCTTGAAATGTATCAAATGGAAACATTTCTTTCCACTGGCACTGCTTCGATTTTTTGGCGAGTGAACTGTGCTGTCATCTAAAGAAGAAGATGACACTGTTTTGAACCGGGTTTGAAGCTTAAACCAGCCAGTTCACCCCACATTCGACCAAGTTTTTCAAATATAAAAATTTCTAAATTCATCTAAATTCATTCTCTATCCAATGGTGGCCTCAAATCTTAATTTTAAATTATTTAAGCCACCTAGAAAAATGAATTTATGATCTAGTTCAATTGTGGTTCAAACTAGTTCGGCTCCGGTTCACCTGAACCAGTTTAGTTTTCATCTCCAATTCCTTCTAAAGTCCATTTCCATGACTTTTGTGACTTCTTAGGTCACCTAGGGTCCATAAATTTCCTAGTTTACCATTTCTCTATCGGTTCCGATTCATAAACAGGCTCGGGTCCGATTCACTCGAACCAGTCTAGTTTTTCTTTCCCACTTTGTTCTAAGGTTCCTTCCCATGGTTTATAAATCTCTTTGGGTCACAAGGTATCCATAAATTTCCCTGTTTGCCCTTTCTCATTCGGCCTCGGTTCATGAACCGACCAGGTTCATAAACCGGTTCAATCCAATTGGATCTAGTTCATAAAAACCAGTCTGGTTTTTCTCTTCCAATTTGTCTTAAGTTTCTTTTCTAAGGTTTTATGAACCCATTGGATCACCCGGGAGTTGTAAATTTCCAAATTGCTCGTTCCCAATTGATCAGGTACGTGAACCAGATTGGTTTTCTTACTCGGTTTGACTGGTTCTTTTCCGGTTTTTCTTAACTCAAAAGGGCGTGGTTTACAAAAACTAAACCGGTTTAGGTGAACCGGTTTGGACCTGTTTGTACCACTATTAAACCAGATGCTAAATTCATTTTTCTAGGTGGCATAGAAAATTCAAATGGGAGAATTAAGGCCACTATTAGACAGAGAATAAATTTAGATAAATTTAGAAAATTTTAATTTTGAAAAACTCAGTCGAATCGAGCTTGAACCGACTGGTTTAAGCTTTGAACCCAATTCGGACCGGTTCGGTCCAGTTCGAAACAGTGTCATCTTCTTCCTTTAGATGACAGCACTGTTCGCTCGCCGAAAAATCAAACCAGTGCTGGCAAAGAGGAAACATTTCCATTCAATATGTTTTAAGCTATCAATGATTATCATAAAGTGCCAAACGGATGACCGACGATGTAAACCCTGCACTTTTGAGTTAAGGAAAATCGGGAAAAGAACCGGTCAAACTGAGTAAGAAAACCGAGATGGTTTACAAACCCGATCATTTGGGAATAACCAATTTGGAAATTTACAACTTCCGAGTGATCCAAAGGGTTTATTAAACCTTAGAAAAGAAACTTAACACAAATTAGAATAGAAAAACCAAATTGGTTTAGGTGAACGAGAGTCCATGAGAATTCTAAAGTTAAGCGTGCTTACCCGAGAGTAATCAAAAATTTTTATGTGACGGCTTATCATAAATAGCCATAAATTAATATATATTTAATTATTGTAATTAATACCAATAATTTAATACCGAAATTAAATTATTAGAATTAATACCAATAATTTATGGCAATATTAATACTAGTAATAAACCTCTCTCATTTAATACATGGCCATCCCCATTCATTTTTCTCACACCTGAACACTTCTCTCTAATTATTGGAATTAATACCAATAATTTATGGCAATATTAATACTAGTAATAAACCTCTCTCATTTAATACATGGCCATCCCCATTCATTTTTCTCACACCTGAACACTTCTCTCTCTCTCTCTCTCCATTTCCCGGTGAAGCTCGAACTAGAGCTTCGACTTGAACAAAGGTCGGGCTCTTTAGAACCGGCGAGAAGACAGTTATCTGATAGCAAACTCCAGTCAATCCAAGAATCGTTGAAGAAGCGTCGGCATGATAGAATAGTGAAGCAGCTCCGGCGGACCGAAGCTGCCCTATTTTGGCCAAGCTGAAATCGGCCATTTCAAGCCCTTCTCAGGCCAAACCAAGCCCTTCCAACACTTTCTCAGCCTTTCCATGGCCGAATTAGGATCAAAAGGTAAGCCAATTCAGCTCCCCTTTACAATTTTCGATTGGTGCTAGAGAGAGAGTCGACCGAATTTCAATGATGAAATTCTAATCCAATTCCGCATCAATTGATGTGATTCTTGATTCTAGGATGAACCTCAAGACGAGAGCTATCTACCTAGACTAAAAGCTCAAACCGTCGTGCCTTCACCGATGAGTAATCGAAGCTTTCTCTCTCTATAGTTCATTTTCCGACGAAGCTCCGTTTGAGCTCGTCCCAGCATTAAAACTTGCGATTCACATTTATGAAGAATCGTATGAACATGTAGAAACTCAATTTCAACTTCAATTTCAACAATTGGAAATGTTTGATGGGTCAATTTGATGAAATCAAATTCAGCTATGTTAAGAAGTTGGAATCGGGGGAAATTGGGGATTTTCGAAATTCAAAGGACCAAAATAAAATTTTATGAAATTGAGGGTCAATTGGGCATGAAAATAATGTTGGAAGACCAATTAAGGAATTTTGAAATTTTTGGGGCAAAATTTACCATTTTTGTAAAGGAAGGGCAAAATGGTAATTTTAGAAAAGTTGGGGGACCAAATTGGAAATTTGGGAAATTAAACCCCTTTTTGTGAAATGGAATAAATTGAGGTCCTATGATAAATTTTAGAAGTTTCGGGACTCAATTTGAGGAAAAACCGGCATTTGAGACTTAAAGTTAAAGAGAAATAACTTTAGGGACCTAATTGCAAATAAATGAAAGTTTGACTTTCTCATTCATTTACAATGAATGAAGGCGATTAGGCCGAAGGATAATGAACCAAGATGTTCATATCGTGTAGGATCACGAAGTACTGGGAACGCCAGCAAGGACAAGCTTGTGTGAATACCAAGACCCGGTCTAGTGGAATTCACGGCATTAACGGGTGAGTGGGTTTACTAACATCATACACAGTTGGGATGATGAGAATCAACTTAAAATTAAAAACCACTTACCAGTTGTGAGTGGGAATTTTATATCATACCTGGTTGGGGATGATAAGTACCTCGGTATAAAAACCCACTACTTAGTGGTATTTTTAATCATCACTACTTAGAGAAAGTGATGTGAAAGTTATGCGGAAAAACTACTTACGGGTTGTAAGTAGATCATACCCGGTTGGTATGATAAGACTTCCTTGAAGGAAGTTGAAAACCCATTCATCGGTTATGAACGGAGATGTCCTTATACCGGTCGGTATGATGGATAGTAAAAACCTATTTTTGTCGGAAGTGCTCTCCCCTGACTGTGTGCCAATGCTTAAACAATTTGGGAGACCTTTTCGACGGGAGCTCGAATAGCACTGATAGGCCGGGGGCCTCGGTTTTGGAACTTGGGGGCTAAATGCCCAATTTTGAAAATCTCGTACATTGGGCCCAAGGCCAGTTGGCACGAGCAGGAGCTCATAAACGAACATGACATATGTGCCATAAAACTTAATAAGTGAATTGTTTGGTCGTGTTACCAAGATAGGACCGACATGCTCTGTAAACTAGTGGCAGTACGACATGATAGGTCGACGGACCAGTCAAGACAAACCCAAATTTTTAAATGAAGGGATTTTTTAAAAGAAAGGAGTCTGGCAAACTCCATATAAATGTTTTTCTTAAAAGTTAAAAGTAGACCTTTAAAAACCCATTTACTGAGTAGTCATACTCACCCCCTCCCTTATATCCCTTTTAGGAAATCCTGGAAAGCCTACCCTGAAAGACAATCAACTAAGATGCCTGTAAGACAGGTATGTAAAGTTTTAAATCTCATGCAGTTTTAATTATGCTATTCCAGTAAATGGTGCAGGTTTAAAGGATGCCTTACTCTTTACGGATTATAATAAGGGGAAACACTTTAATAAATCGGGAGAGTGGTGGGTTGTTCACGAGGATCCGACCAAACCGGGTTGGGGCGTGATAGACGAGTCCTTGAGCTCCCCATATAAAGAGCCCCTCTCCATTCATCCTCTACACACCTAAAAACCTCACACTTTCTTAGCTACTTAGTTTTCTGATGAATCTCAAACCAAATCTTTGTTATAGGGTCTTTTCTGAGCAAAAAAAGGTGTGGTCAAGTTCCTTAGACTCGGGGAGAAGTCAGCTACACGGTGGTAGTCTCCAATTGCTCTGAGGGTCGCTACAGAAGCACCAGCATGATTGAACAATGAAGTAGCTTCGGCGGACCGAAGCTACCCTATTTCTGTTGAGCTAAAATCAGCCAATTCAAGCCCTTCTCAAGCCAAACCAAGCCCTTCCAGCACCTTCTTAGCCCTCCTACGACCGAATTAGTTCGTAAAGGTAAGCCAATTTGGCTCCCCTATTTGAATTTCGATTAGTGCTAGAGAGAGAATTGACAGATTTTCACTGACTAAATTCTCCCTCAATTCGATATGAATTGAGGTGAATCTTGATTCTAGGAAGGACCTCAGGATGAGAGCTATCTATCTAGATTAGAAGCTCGGACCGCCGCGCCCCCGACGGTAAGCTTTCGAAGATTTCTCTCTCTATGTTCAGTTTTCTAGCGAAGCTCTATTTGAGCTTGTTCCGACATCAAATCATGCGATTCAAAGTGCAATTAAATCATATGAAGGTATAGGAATTCCAATCTATCTTCAATTTTAATAATTAAACTCATTTGATTGGTCAATTTGATAAAATCAAATTTGGCCGAGTTAGAAGGTTGAAATTGGGGGAAAATTTGGGGATTTCAAAAATTCAAGGAACTAAAGTGCAATTTCATAAAATTGAGGGCTAATTGGGCATGATAAAGATGTTGGAGGACCAATTGGGCAATTTTTGAATTTTTGGGGTGAAATTTACTATTTTTGTAAAGTAGGGGCAAAATGGTAATTTTGAAAAAGTTGGGGACCAAATTGGGAATTTGGGAAACTTGAACCCCTTTATGTGATTTTGTATAAATTGAGGTCCCAAGGTGAATTTTAGAAGTTTTGGGATTCAATTTGGGGAAAATTGGCATTTGGGTCTTAAAGTAAAAGAAAAATAACTTTAGGGACCAAATTGAAAATATTTGAAAAGTTGGATATTTTATTCATTCATAATGAATGAAGGCTATCAAGCCAAAGGATAATGAACAATGATTGTTCATACCATGTAGGAACACGAGGTATCGGGAATGCCAGCTAAGACAAGTAGATGAAAGTTGATTAAAAGAAATTTACAGCATTCACGGGTGAGTGGGATTTTTATATCATACCCAGTTGGGATGATAAGCACCTCGGAAATGAAAATCCATTGCTAAGTGGTATTTTAACCATCACACCTGAGAGGAGTGATGTGGAAATTACGAGAAAAAAACTAGTTACTAGTTGTAAGTAGATCATACCTGGTTGGTATAATAAACTTCATGTAAGGAAGTAGAAAACCCGCTTATCGGTTATAAGTGGAGATGTCCTCATACCCGGTTGGTGTGATATATGGCTAAAAGTTTATTTTTCTCATAAGTGCTCTCCCCTAACTGTGTGCCACTACTTAAACATTTTGGGAGACCTTCTTGACAGGAGCTTGAATAGCTTAGATAGGCCGAAGGCCTCGATTTTGGAACTTGGGGTCTAATATGCCCGATTTTGAAAATCTCATACAGTGGGCCCAAGGCCGGTTGGCACGAGTAGGAGCTTGGAAACAAACATGTGTTTAATCCATGAAAACTTTAAATGAATGATTTGTTTGGCCATTGTACCAAGACAGGACTGACATACTCGATGGACTGGTGGCAGTGCGATATGACAGGTCAACGGACTAGTCAAGACAAACACCTGCATGTCAAGTTGAGGGTCGGGGCCGTTGGACCAGTGGCACCACAAATTAAATGGCTTATGTGGAAAACTATTGTTTTGTGCATGCACTGAGGTACGATACCTTCAAGATGCCCAAGAGGGGTAGTGATGCATCCTAGGACTATTGGACGACATGGTGGAGATAAGGGTAGTTTGTCATGCCAGTAGTCAGGGAAGCTCGATGTAGCTTCATGCGCATGAGACCGGGGCGGGGTCGGGATGAGGTCTCTGTCCTCATACGGACACGGAGTTTACTTTATAGGATTGAGGGTCAGATGTTGCGTACATCCACTCATTCTCAGGGTAGAAGCGGACATACTTCTATCTAGATGGCCGGTAAAGTCACTCCGACGCCACAAGTGGGTGCAGTGGACGTGCTGCCCTGCGAATGTGTGATTCGTTCATGATGAAGGGCGTGTGTTGGTTGCTAAACACACTATTTGTGGTTGCTGATGAAAAAATGGCTTTGAAAACCCAGAAAAAAAATAAGGAAGAAATAATTTAAACGAGAATAAGGAGTCTGACACACTCCAATTTAAAAACTATTTTTATTGAAAGTTTATTTCTTTTTAAATATGTAGAAACTCACCCACCCTTGTATCCCTACTCACCCACCCTTTTATCCCATTTTAGGAAATAGGGAAACAGTTAGGGATAACACCAAGTCTTACACTCTATCAAGTATGCTTAACTTTTTTAAGCTTACATTTTAAGGGAACAAGATTGAGATTACGTATAGCTCCTCTTGAATTAAAGAAGGGGAAACTCCTCTTAAACCAAGAGAGCGACGAGTTGCTCACAGGGATCTAACCAAACCGGGTGGGGGCGTGACAACTTGAGTGGTATCAGAGCTAAGTTCCCTTGAAAAATTATCAATACTATGCCAAGACATTAATCAAACTTTAACTATCATGTAGGAAGGAGAATCCCTAGGAAGTTCGTTGTGAAATCCCACCCTCCACCCATAACCCTAGAAAAGACACCCAACCCAAGGGAGGATACTGTTCAGAGATTCTTAAAAGGTGAGAAAAGAGTACCCAAGGATATAGTGGAAGACTACCAGAAACTGGTAGGAGCCTTGTTGGAACTAGAAGGAATCACATATCCTCCTCCAAGACAAGAGAAACTAGTTCCTCCTCCTAGGAGCCCAACCCCTCCTCCAGCCCTACAACAACCGAGGAGGAATCCAACCAAGAAGGAGGCCAGAGATAACTACTGGGATGTGTATGCCACCTTCATGAAGGTACACCAAATACCTCCACCTAATCAACTAGGCTTCAATCCCTCCCAATGGATGGAGTGTACCTATTAGTGTGAGGTCGAGGTACTAAGGTGGTATGGATTGGAGGCCATACATGAGATTTGTCCTATAAAGGAATATGAGTAGACCCCAACTAATTCCTCTGAGCCTTCTGATCAAGAATCCCACAACTACTCTAAGGCTAATTCTCGGCCTATGACCCCAAGGGATTAGGGGGTAGAAAATTCTGTAATAAGCCAAGTATATAGTAAGATAATTTCTTGAATGAATGAAGTGAAAATTTTCTTGATAAAATTTTTTAGTTTCCTTAATAAATTCAAACAATAAGTGTATGCTAATCAACATAAAAGTATAGAAAATCACCCAAAGAAGGAAAACGGGTTATTTTTAGTCAACCCTAACCTTTAAAAACTTCCTCAAAGTATGGTGAAATTTGGCAAGGAAGAAACTCTTAGAATTCACACAAGGAAAATGAATTCTAATTTTAGGAAAGAAGAAGAAAGTTAGAACAAAAAAAAGAAGTAAGCATCTAAGAGCAGAGGATTAAGGAGTTAAAGAAGGGTTCAAAGAATAAGGGTAAAAAAACAAATAGACTATTCCAAAGAAAACCAAAGGAATGGAAGTCGATCGGAAAAAAAGGAAGAAAGTTAAGGAAAGCACAGATGATGTTGAGACAAGTAAGATAAGACAAGGAAACGAGAGGAGAAAAGAAGTGCAACCGAAAGAAAACTTTGGGAATAATACCAACAATTAGAAAGGGCTAGGATACACACCCTTAGGAACCCGATAGTAATAAAGGACTTGTTTGGAGATAAGGATGGAAAACAAAAAGGAATAAAAGATAGGGGAGAAAAGCCAGAGTGAATCACCATGCAAAGGTCAAGAAGCATAAGAAAAAATGAAGAGAGAACTTTCAAGGAACAGTAAGGAAAATGAGCGTGAAAATCCCAATATGGAAGTCCCACAAAGAAGAATGAAAATAGGAAGTGGAATCATAGAAAGGGGGAAGTTCCAAGCTAAGGAAATCAACAGATGAGATATCATAAACTGGAGCAAGAACCAATAACTCATTAAAGGACAAAGGCGATTAAGTAAATACCTAGAAAGCCAAGCATGATATACTTGCAAGAGAGCAGATACCAAATAGGGATTTTAGGCGAATCCAATTGAAGGAAATTATCCATGATGACCAGATCATCCAAGAAGCCAAAAATACTCCAAGAAGGATGAGAAAGTAGTAATAATCATACCCAAAATAGGGGAAAGGGATAGATACCAAAGACAAGAAGATTCGAGAGACAATCCACTCAAGATAAATGACTAAGAGGATAAAACGAGCGGGACAATTAACAAATTGATTCTTGTAGAGGTCATAGTCCTAGTGAAGAAGGGAAGGATGGAAAGGTCAAAAGCTTTTGAGAGAGAAGGATAGAGGAATGTTTTAAAGAGATCAATGACTAAGATTGGAGTAACGACCCGAAGGCTATGAAAAAGTTAAATAGATTTTTGCAAGATGAATGAGAGATTTTGACACAAAAGGGGATGTAAAATCCTTCTCAAGGGAATAGATGAGTACCGAGAGCAAGTGAGAATGAGGTGAAATAGATGAGAAGTGCTCGTAGGATCTCAAGGATAAAGGTAAGTAGGAGAAGATGGTGCCAAGGAATGTATTAAAGGTTGGATATTCACAATGGTAAAACTAGAAGGAAATTCCGTGAGAAAAGGAGTGTAAAACTTACCAAGGAAGAGAACCTTGGAAAAATATAATTGTACCAATTAGGAGGTAATGGAACCAACAGAATTGGAAAGAAGATAAGCTCCTCAAAGATAAGCTGCTGGAGATGAAGGGATCAAGTACAAAAGGAAAGTAATCGTGAATGTTCAAGGGATAAGTTAAACCCAAGTAACAGGTAACAACATCAAAAGATGCCATACGAGTATGGAAGGAAGTAACTTGGAATAAAGGATTGTGAAATGATCATGAATGAGTAAGAATGGATTAAAAAGAGAAGAGACCTTAAAAGAAAGGACGCTAGTGAGAAGGAGGAATGAAGTAAGAAAGGAAGAGTTTCAGTATGACAGTAAGTTATTGGGAAACTCAAAGACTTGAAAGATGAATGATCGAATAAAGGAGTTTGAAAATGATGAGAAAGTGAGGAAACCAATATGATTATAGGGATGTAAAGTCAAAGACAAGTCCCGAAGAATGTCACGCGGTAAGGGACATGTAAGTCCAATTATCCCAGAGAAATATGACTTAGGTAAGGAAGAGCCTATGATTAAAGCAAGGCAAGATCAGGCGTTAAAATGAGGAACGAAGAAGTAATAACCAAAGAATGAGGAAAGGATCCATGCGGGATGAAAAGGTGATAACACCAAAACCTATGGAAGAAAATAACCGGATGTAAGAAGGATTGGGTATTTTGGAACTCCTAGTCATGAAATTTTAAGTAAATGATTTTGGAATGGAGAAATAGTGCTTTGGGAAAAGAAGAATGTAAATTTAAGGATATGATCCTAAGTCTTCCAGGGAGAAATGCTTAGCTAAAGTAAGCTCCATGGAATGAGAAAGAGAGGTGAATGAAAAGAAAATCTTAGTTATGTGATATAAGGGATAAACGGAAACAACCGAGAAGGTTGTAGGTCGATAAACTACAAAAATTTATATCAATGAAGGATCATTCTAGTACAAAGGATGTGGAATAAGTTTTTGGGGACAAAACTCCTAAAAGGAGGGGAGAGTTGTAAACCCCGCCCTTTGGAGTTAAGGACAATCGAGAAAAGAACCTATAAAACAGAGTGACGAAACCGAAGCAGTTCACAAACGGAATGTCGTTTTGGTAATGTCCTCCTCTCGAATCCTTAGTTAATGATAGTCCGATCGAAGGTGTATTTTGGAGAAGTAAGCTACTCATTTTAATTGATTGAACAAATCATCTATCCTCAGAAGTGGGTATCGATTCTTAATGGTGACCTGGTTCAGCTTTCTGTAGTCTATGCATAGTCTCATACTTTCGTCCTTTTACAACATCTAGGTGATCCAAAGGGTTCATTAAACCTTGGAAATGAAACTTAAGACAAAGTAGAAGAGAAAAACCAAATTGGTTTAGGTGAACGAGATCCCATAAGAACTTTGAAGTTAAGTGTGCTTGCCTTCAAAGTATATATTTGGTTAATGGCAATATTAATACTAGTAATAAATCTCTCCCATTTAAAACACGATTTTACACTTATATGAAGAGGTCATCCCCATTCATTCTCCTCACACCTCAACACTTCTCTCCCTCTCTCTACTGCTCCATTTCTCGGTGAAGCTCGAACCAGAGCTTTGACTTGAGCATTTTTCTTAACCTCGGATGGAGAGGTCGGGCTCTTTAGAACTAGGGAGAAGTCAACTATCTGATAGCAAACTCCAGTCAATCCGAGAATCATTGGAGAAGCGTCAGCATGATGGTACAGTGAAGCAGCCCTATTTCGGCCGAGTTGAAATCGGCCATTTCAAGCCCTCCTCCGGCCAAACCAAGCCCATCCAACACTTCCTCAGCCCTTCCATAGCCGAATTAGGATCGAAAGGTAATCCAATTTAGCTCTCCTTTACAATTTCCGATCGGTGTTAGAGAGAGAATCAACCAAATTTCAATGATGAAATCCTAATCCAATTCAGCATCAATTGATGCTATTCTTGATTCTAGGATGAACCTTAGGATGAGAGCTATCTGCCCAGATCGAAAGCTCGAACCGTCGTGCCCTCACCAGTGAGCAATCGAAGCTTTCTCTCTCTACAGTCTATTTTCCAGCGAAGCTCCATTTGAGCTTGTTCCGGCATTAAAACTCGCAATTCAAAGTTGTATGGAATCGTATGAACATGGAGAAATTTAATTTCAACTTCAATTTAAACAATTAGAGGTGTTTGATCGATCAACTTGATGAAATCAAATTCGGCTGTGTTAAAGAGTTGGAATTGGGGAAAATTGGGGATTTTCAAAAATTTGAGGGACCGAAGTGCAATTTCCTAAAATTGAGGGTCAATTGGGCATGATAAAAATGTTAGAGGGCCAATTGAGGAATTTTAGAATTTTTGGGGTGAAACTTACCATTTTTATAAAGGAAGGGCAAAATGGTAATTTTGGAAAAGTTGGGGGACCAAATTGGAAATTTGGGAAATTAATCCCTTTTTATAAAATGGAATAAATTGAGGTCCTATGATAAATTTTAAAAGTTTCGGGACTCAATTTGAGAAAAAACCAACATTTGGGACTTAAAGTTAAAGAGAAATAACTTTAGGGACTTAATTACAAATAAATGAAAGTTTAACTTTCTCATTCATTTGGAATGAATGAAGGCTATTAGGTCAAAGGATAATGAACCGAGATGTTCATATCGTGTAGGAACACAAAGTACCGGGAACGCCAGCAAGGACAAGCTCGCGTGAATAAAAAGGACCGGTCTTGTGGAATTCATGGCATTAACGGGTGAGTGGGTTTACTAACATCATACCTAGTTGGGATGATGAGCACAACTTAAAGATAAAAACCACTTATCAGTTGTGAGTGGGTTTACTTACATCATACTTGATTGGGATGATGAGCACAACTTAAAGATAAAAACCATTTATCGGTTGTGAGTGGGATTTTATATCATACCTGATTGGGGATGATAAGCACATCGAAATGAAAACCCACTACTATGTGGTATTTTAAACATCACGACTCAGAGTAGTGATGTGAAAACCATGCGGAAAAAATACTTACTGGTTGTAGGTAGATCATACCCGATTGGTATGATGAAACTTCCTCGAAGGAAGTTGAAAACCCGTTCATCGGTTATAAACGAAGATGTCCTTATATCGGGTCGGTATAATGGACAGTTGAAAATATAATTTTGTCGGAAGTGCTCTCCCCTGACTATGTGCCAATGCTTAAACTATTTGGGAGACCTTCTTGATGGGAGCTCGAATAGCTCTTATAGGTCGGGGGCCTCGATTTTGGAACTTGGGGGCTAATATGATCGATTTTGAAAATCTGGTATAGTGGACCCAAGGCCAATTGGCACGAGCAAGAGCTCGTAAACAAACATGAATTATATGCCATAAAACTTTAAATAAAGGAATTGTTTGGTCATGGTACCAAGATAGGACCGACATACTCAGTCACCTAGTGACAGTGCGACATGACAGGTCGACGGACCAATCAAGACAAACAACTACGAGTTGGATTGAGAGTCATGGCCGTTGGACTTGTGGCACCACAGATTATATGGCATAATGAGAAAATTATTGATTGTGCATGCACTGTGATTACGGGACCATCAAGACACCCAAGAGGGTTAGTGACCAGTGAGTATAAGGGCAGTTCATCATACTAGGTGACCGTGCAAAATTTGGAGTAGCACCAAGCACATGAGACTAGGGTGGGGACGGGATGAGGTCTCTATCCTCATATGGACATGAATAATTTATTCCAGGAATGAGGATCGGATGTCGCGAACATCCACTCATTCTCAGAGTAGAAGTGGACGTACTTTTATCCGAGTGGCCGGTAAAGTCGCTCCGAAGCCACAAGTGGGTTCAGTGGTTGTGCTGACCTGTGAATGTGTGTAACTTTCATGATGAAGGATGTGTGTTGGGTGATGACACACTGTGGTTAAAAAGAAATGGTGATAAACCCAAGATTTCAAATGAAATGGTTTTAAAAGAAATGAGTCTGGCACACTTCAATAATAAATGTTTTCTTAAATGTCTAAACTTTTGAAAACCCATTCACTGAGTAGTCGTACTCACCCCCTCCCTTATATCCCTTTCATGATATTTCAGAAAGCCTGCCCTTAATGACCATCAACTAAGATGCCTGTGATACATGCATAATAAATCTAAATTATTATGCAGTTTTGTTTATGTTATTCCTGAAAAAGGTGTAAGTTTAAAGGATGTCTTACTCTTTATGGTCTATAATAAGGGGAAACCCTTTAATAAACCGGGAGAGTGGCGGGTTGATCACGGGGATCCAACCAAATAGGGTCGGGGCGTGACACTTGTTGTCTCCATAGTTGTATATATCCTGATTGAAGAATCATATAGTTTAGAAGAAAGTTTCCTTTATTAAATAAAAAGATCTTCAATTTACATGATTCTCTTGAACTAATTTGGAGGGTTTTGGGGTGTACCCGCTATAGTGCTAGGGTCTCTTCTTGCTTCTTCCTAGGTGAGGTTGTATACCCTAGCTAGTACTCATGCTGTAGAGTCGTGCATAGGGTTCCTGGGATTCTCTTGAGGTGGTCCGAGAGTGTTCTTGTGCCTGTTCTCCCTGAGAGTGGGACAGTCCTTTGTAAAGTGTCCCACTTGCTAGCATGCAAAACAGGTAAAGCATGCTCCCTCATGGGTATTTTGACACTTTGGATAGTGAGGATTTCCTTGAGGTAATGTGGGAACTACTTTGGGAGGAGGTGGTGGCATGTCCCTTCTCCCTTGAAATGCCATTCTATTTCCCCATTTTGGATTGTTATGTTCCTTTCGTCCTCCATGACGGTTTGGACCCTTATCCTCCTTTCGGTTCGTCTGCTCCATCTAACAACGTCAGGTCTACACTAGTCGCTCACACTCATGAGCCATACTGATTATGGCTGCCAGGTCCGTGAGGCATCCCAATACTCCCATACGGTCTCGAATGTCCATATTGAAACCATCCACGAACCTCTGGCATATGTCCTCCAACCTAGCTAGGATAGGAGCAAAGGGTCTTAACTCATTGAATTTTGTCTCATACTTCGATATGGAGTTAAGCCCTTGCCTGAGCCATATGAACGCTTGCTTCTTCTCATTTATCAGATGGGGTGCCAAGTACTCCTCCGAGTACCTCTGCTCGAACTGTTCCCAAGTGGGGATGGTGGTTTGTAGGTTTCAGACATTGTCCCACCATCATTTGGCGCTTCCCTCCATATCCTCTGGTAGTATCCTAACGATTCCCATCATCTTCTTAATGTTTGCCAGCCAATCCATGGCGGCTCTAGTATCTTTTTCTCCGAGGAAGGGTTTGCACCCTAGTTGCCAAAGAGTCTTGAGGTTTTTGGGAATGTCTATTGGAGTGGGATGATTAAAAGAGGGAGAATGAGATTGCACTTCCTTCGGTTCAACTCGAGAATTGGTGCCTACCTCAAGGATGAGGTTAGATTGTCTAAATACATGGGTGAACTCCTCGTACAATCTATGGTGCTCAGCGCTGAGTCCAGGAGGAGTTGTCTGAGCTTCTCTAGGAGTTTCTATAGATAGGGGTGGTTGAGCAGTGTTGGAGACTGCAACCCTAGTTCTCTTGGTTCCTTTCTTCGGAGCCATTCTGAAAATTTTAAAATCAATACTACTAGTTACTATATTTTCTATTCTTAATTATATATTCGAGGAAACAAGCTCTGATATCACTCAAGTTGTTATGCCCCGACCAGGTTTGGTCGGATCCCCGTGATCAACCCACCACTATCCTGGTTTACTAAGGGTTGCCCCTTCTTTTAAAACCATAGGAAGTAAGGCATCCTTTAAACCTATAACTTTCATGGAATAACAAAAATCAAAACTGCACAAAATTTTAAACTTATCATACCTGTCTTACATGTGTGTTAGCTAGTGGTATTTGGGGTAAGCTTTCTAGGGTTACCTGAAAGGGGTAAAAGGGAGGGGGTGAGTACAACGACTTAGTGAATAGGTTTTCAAAATTTGACTTTTAGGAAAATGTTTGAATCAGAGTGTGTTCGACACCTTATTTTCTTTTAAAAACATTTCATTCTCATCTTCAATTTTTATACCGATTTCTTATTACCATGGTGTGTCCTTCATCATGAAGGTAAAACACACAATCGCAGGACATCCCATCCACTGAACCCACTTGTGGCATCAAACCAACTTTATCGGCCACCTAGATAGAAGCACGTCCACTTCTACCCTAAGAATGAGTGGATGTTCGCGACATCCGACCCTCAATCCTATAACAAATCTCCATGTCCATATGAGGACAGAGACCTCATCTTGTCCCCACCTCGATCTCATACGCTTGAAGCTACTCCAAGCTTCGCATGACTTCTGGTACGACTAACTACCCTTATATCCACCAGGTCATCTAGAGACCTGGAATGCATCACTTCCCCTCTTAGACATCTTGAAGGTCCCATAACACATTGCATGCACAATCAATAGTTTTTCACATAATTCCATATAATTTGTGGTGCCACTGGTCCAATGGCCCCGACCCTCAACTCAACCTATAGTTGTTTGTCTTGACTAATCCCGAGACTTGCCATGTCGCACTACCGCTAGTTGACTGAGTATGTTGGTCCTGTCTTAGTACCATGGCCAAACAACTCATTTACTTAAGTTTTAGTGGCATATTAATCATGTTTGTTTACGAGCTCCTGCTCGTGCCAACTAGCATAGGGCCCATTGTTCAAGATCTTCCAAATCGGGCATATTAGACCCCAAGTTCCAAAACCGAGGCCTCAAGCCTAACAGAGCTATTCGAGCTCCCGTTAAGAAGGTCTCCCAAAATGTTTAAGCAATGACACACAATCAAGGGAGAGCACTTCCAACAAAATATACTTTTCAACTGTCCATCATACCAATAGAGTATGAGGACATCTTCGCTTATAACCGATGAACGGGTTTTCCACTTCCTTCGAGGAAGTTTCTTCATACCAATCGGGTATGATCTACTTACAACCGGTAAGTAGTTTTTTCACTTCATTTTCACATCACTCCTCTTAGTTGTGATTATTAAAATACCACTTAGTAGTGGGTTTTCAATTTCGAGGTGCTTATCATCCCAACCGAGTATGATATTAAATTTCCACTCAACCAGTTCTTTGTATTCACACGAGCTTGTCCTTGATAGCTTTCCTGGTACTTCGTGTTTCTACATGATATGAACATCCTTATTCATTATCCCTCAACCTACTAGCCTTCATTCATTCCAAATTAATGATAAAACAAATCTTTCCATTTATTTGTAATTATGTCCCTAAAGTTATTTTTCATTAACTTTAAGTCCCTAATGCCATTTTTTCCTCAAATTAAGTACCAAAACTTTTCAAATTCACCTTGGGACCTCAATTTATTCAATTTCACAAAAATGGGTTCAATTTCCCATATTTCTAACTTGATCCCCCAACTTTTCCAAAATTACCATTTTGCCCCTACTTTACAAAAACTGTAAGTTTTGCCCCAAAATTTTCAAAATTGCCCAATTGGTCCTCAATTTTATGAAATTTCACTTTAGTCCCTCGAATTTTTGAAATTCCAAAATTTCCCCCAATTTCTATCTTTTAACTCAGCCGAATTTAATTTTATCAAATTGATCGATCAAATGAGTTTAATTGTTGAAATTGAAGTTATATTGGAGTTCATACACCTTCATATGATTCAATTGCACTTTTAATTGCATGATTTGATGCCGGAATGTGCTCAAATTGAGCTTCGCCAGAAAACTAGACTTAGAGAGAGAAAGTTTCAAAAGCTTACCGTCGGGGGCGTGATGATCCGAGCTTTTAATCTGGACAGATAGCTCCCGTCTTGAGGTTTCTCCTAGAATTAAGAATTACATCAATTGGTGCCAAAATGAATGAGAATATAGTCATCAAAGTTCTATTAGTTCTCTCTCTAGCACCGATAGGAATTTACAAAAGATGAGCCAAATTGACTTACCTTTCTGCTCTAATTTCGCTGTAGGAGGGTTGTGGAGGTGTTGAAAGGGCTTGGTTTGGCCTGAGGAGGGATCGAATTGGCCATTTTTAGTTTGGCCAAAACAGGGCAGCTTCGGTCCGCCAAAGCTGCTTCACTGTTCTATCACACCAACGTCTCTCCGGAAACCCTTAGAGCAAATGGAGACTACCGTCGGGTAGCTGATTTCTCCCCGGTTCTAAAGAAACCGACCATGCCTTCTTTGGCTCAGAAAAGACCCTATATCAGGGCTCTGGTTTGAGCTTCACTAGAAATTGGAGCAGTTGAGAAAGAATGGAGTTTTCAGGTGTGAAGAGGATGAATGAGGAGAGGCTCTTTATATAGAAAGCTTGGGGACTTCTTTTCCATCCGATTGGTGCCTTAATGGCGGTCATTCATTGCCTGAAACTCCCTGGCTGGAGACTTATCAACTTTGCTGGATTGCGTGATTTTTCGGCGAGTGAATAGTGCTGTGACCTGAAGGAAGAAGACGACACTCTTCCGAACCGGTCCAAACCGGGTCCAAAGCTTAAACCGACCGGTTCACCCTTGATTTGACCGAATTTTTCAAAATTAAAAAATTTTTAAATTTATTTTCTATCTAATGGTGGCCTCAAATCTCAAATTTAAAATTTTTAAGCCACCTAGAAAAATGAATTCAGCATCTGGTTCAATAGTGGTTCAAACTAGTCCAAACCAGTTCAATTCGGTTCACCTGAACCAGTTTGGTTTTCATCTCCAATTCATCCTTAAGTTATTTTCATGACTTTTGGGAATTTTTGGGTCACTCAGGATCCATAAATTTCCCAGTTTGCCCTTTCTTTATCGGTTTCGATTTGTAGACTGATTCGGTTTTCAAATTGAAAATGACTGGTTCTTTCCCTGGTTTTCTCATTATCAAAGGACGAGGTTTACAATACGATTCAATTGCACTTTGAATCACATGAATTGATGCCAGAATGAGCTCAAATAGAGCTTCTCTAGAAAATTGAACATAGAGAGAGAAAGCTTTGAAAGCTTACTGTTAGGGGGAGGGGGGAGGAAGGGGAGGGGAGGGGGCGGTAGTCCGAGCTTTCAATCTTGGCAGATAGCTCTCATCTTGAGGTTCCTCCTAGAATTAAGAATCACCTCAATTCATGTCGAATTGAGGGAGAATTTGGTCAGTAAAGATCTACTAGTTCTCTCTCAAACACCGATCATAATTTATATAGGAAAGCCAAATTGGCTTACCTTTCCACTCTAATTCAGTCGTAGAAGGGTTGAGGATGTGTTAGGAGAGCTTGGTTTGGCCTAAGGAGGGCTCGAATTGGTTAATTTCAGCTTGATAGAAATAGGGCAGCTTTGGTCCGTTGGAGCTACTTCACTATTCGATACGCCGGCGCTTCTCCGGCGACCTCGGAGCAATTGGAGACTACCACTGTGTAGGTGACTTCTCCTCGAGTCTAAGGAACTTGACCACGTCTTCTTTGGCTCATAAAACACCCTATGTCATAGCTCTAGTTCGAGATTTATCGAAAAATTGAGTAGCTGAGAGAGAGTGAGATTTTCAAGTGTGTGGAGGATAAATGGAGAGGGGCTCTTTATATAGGAAGTTTGGGGACTCTTCGGTTGTTCGTTTGGCACCTTAATGACAATCATTGATAGCCTAAAATGTACTGAATGGAAACATTTCTTCTTCACCAGTGTTGTTGAATTTTTCAGTGAGTGAACAGTGCTATCATCTAAATGAAGAAGACGACATTGTTTCGAACAAGAGCAGACCGGTCCGAACCGAGTTCAATGCTTAAACTGGTCGGTTCAGGCTCGATTCAATCGAGTTTTTCAAAATTAAAAATTTGTAAATTCATCTAAATTCATTCTCTATCAAATAGTTGTCTCAATTCTCCAATTTGAATTTTCTAAGCCACTTAGAAAAATGAATTTAGTGTCCAGTTCAATAGTGGTTCAAATTGGTGCAAACCGGTTTAGATCCGGTTCACTTGAATCAGTCTGGTTTTCTTTCCTAAATTGTCCTAAGGTCACTTTCCAAGGTTTTTATGACCCTTTGGGTCACTCGGGAGCTATAAATTTCCCAATTTGCACGTTCTCTATGATCGGGGTTTGTGAACTAGTTCGGTTTTCTCACTCGGTTTGACCGGTTCTTTCCCTGATTTTTCCTTAACTCCAAAGTGCGGTGTTTACACATAGTCTACTTGAGCTTGATGCATGCTTAACCAGTCCATCCTTAAAATGACTTCTACTTCTCATAGTGGGAAAGGGATCAGGTCGGCTTCTAGGGTGGTCCTTCCTATCCGTACTTCGCAGGCCTTAACGTACGCATGCCTTTCTAGTGTTTTGCCTAGAGGGGTGAGGATGCGGAGGGGTGACACGATAGGAGAGGTTTCCTTGGGAAGTTTCAGGACTAGGGTTTGCTTGATGAAAGATCATTTAGCTCTTGAGTCAAAGAGGGTGTATCTCTCCTTTCTGAATACTTAGATGAAGCTTGAGTGGGAAATTAACGAAAATTTTTAGAAAATGCATTTTATTAATTCCAAAAAGGGGATTACAGAACTCTAGCTAGAGACTTGACTTGTGAGGAGGAGGGTTGGGACGTACCAACCACCATGTTGGGGTTCTTCTCAGCTTCTTCCTAGGTTAGATTGTAGACCTTGGCTGGAACTCGTGTGGGTGCTTCCCGTCCCCAGTTGGTTGGCCTCTGATTTTTGGGTGGTGTCAAAGCATTGTGTGGGGCGTTTTCCCATGCCCTCGGGCAACTCCTAACATAGAGCTCGAACTGCTCACACCCGTAGCATGTTATACACGCTCCCTCATGGTTTCTCTAGCACTGGGGGCAATAGGGGCTTCTCTTCGGAGGGAGTGCATCCATCTCCCTATGGCCACGGTAGCCCTCCTCCCTTCTTGGTGGTTTCCTCCATCAGGGCTGACCCTGTTCCCTTAGGCCTCCTCAACTACCCTGTCCCCTATCCTCCCTACATCCCCCCATTTCCATTCGACGACACCTTGTCTGGACCAATCGCTCGCATTCATGCGACATGCCCACTATGGCGGCTAGGTTAGTGGGATATCCCAAAACCCTCATTCGGTCTCTTATATCCATATTGAGACCGTCAATAAACTTTTGGCAGAGGTCAGGTGGTCCCACTAGGTCAGGGGCGAAGGGTTGCAGCTCATTTAACTTGGTCTCATATTTCAAGACCGTGCGGGCTTCTTGACAGAGTTGGAAGAATTTCACCTTCTTTTCGTTAATGAGGTGGGGAGCCAGGTACTCTTCCAAGTACCTTCTTTCAAACTCTTCCCAAGTAGGTGGGGTCGGGAAGAGGCTCTTGGCGTTGTCCCACCATCTCTTTGCGCTAGACTTCAGGAAGAATTCGACCAGTGTAACCATCTCCTCCAGGGGTATCTTAATGATGCCCATAAACTTTTTGAGGCTCATCAACCAGTCCATGGTGGAATAGGTGCAGAAGGGGGTTGCACCCAATTGTCGAAGCGACTTCAAGTATCTGGGGATGTCGAAGAGGGGTGGAATAGGTGCGGAAAGGGGTTGGGACTGGACTTCCTCCTGGTGGGTCTGGGACTTGGAGTCCGGATGGGGTTTATCACTAAGGTGGGGTTCCCTGAACACCTTGGTGAATTCCTCACACAATCTTTGGTGTTCGGAACTGATGCCCTGTGAGGTTGAGGTAGCTACTAGAAATTCTACTTCTGGGAGGGGATTTCCGGCGGAGTCAGCAGTTGCCAACCTCGTTCTCTTGACTCCACTTTTGGGTGCCATAGCTGGGTTAAAAATTTTCTTTTATTAGTATTTAGGTTATAAAGTCTTGATTATGTATCCAGAGAAACACATGCTCTGATACCACCAAATTTGTCATGGCCCAGCCCAATTTGGCCGGGGTTTGATGAACAATCCACCACTCTCTCAAACCTCTAGGAGGGGCTCCTCAGGGGATCAAGAGAGTTAGGCATATTACCTGTTATGTTTTCCCTAGATAACATTAAACAAAACTGAAACTCTTAAATCCATATACCTGGTTGTTTTTTAGGTCTTGGGAGGAAAAGTTGGTGCAATTGCATTCCTTCCTAAAAATGTTCAGAGGAAGGGGGTGAGTTCGACAACTTAGTAAGTGGGAGAAAACTCTTTTATGAACGCTCAGTTTAGCAATTTCAATTATTTGATAATTCGACAATTTCTTTATGGATTTCTCAAATCAACAACTGTCCTCCTATCATAGGAGGGATCATACATTTGCAGAACAATACTCGGTCGTGCCACTCGTGGACCGGAGCGCATTTACCGTCCACCTTGATAGAGGGATACTGCCTCTACCCGAGGTTTGAGTGGACATCAGTAGTCTGACACATCAAACCACCAATTACTTCGCCATGTCCGCTTAGTGGAACAAGACCTCATTTCCCCTACTGCCTCGGTCTCCATGCATAGGAAGCTCATCGGGTTCACGACCTACTAAACGATGAAACTGCCCTTATGCTCCTTGGGTCGTCTAGTAGTCCTTGGACTCCATTGCTACCTCATGTTAGGTGTCTTGATGGCCCGAATATCATGGTGCATGCGCAATCAATAATCTTTTAAATTATAGTTGTTATCTTTGGCCTTCTAGCACAATGGTCTATCGGCTTAGCTTCGGCCCACCACGCGTACTGGTCCAACATGTTCGAGGACTTGGCTTCGGCAGAGCAGCGGTTAAGTCCGACAAGCTTGACAACTTAGCTTGGCTCAATGGTTATCACGCAAGGTTCCCATTAATCAGGTCTTTATCATCATATATTCACATGTCTATTATATACAGGTCCATGTTCATATCCACTAGCCTTGGGCCCATTGGCATCTTGAGCCTAAGCTCGGAATTAGCTCTCAAATGTTTTAAGAAGAGTCACTCAGTCAAGGGATGCTAATTCCGAGAAAATAGTTTTCAAAGTTGAACTGTCATTCCAACCAGAATGGACGTAATAGCGGTTCCCACTCACTCGGTGATTTTGGCAAGGTCGCACCGGTGGAGTTTCGCCTCAGTGTCTTTTTTTCAGAAGCCAATGCTTGAGTAGTCTGTCCCTACATGGCATGGATGTCCCCGTTAATCTATTGAACAAATGAATCGCACTTCTTTGCGTATTTGCATATATAGGCATTCATATTTTACCTTAATTTCACTTTAGTCCCTAAGGTTTGTGCATTTATCTTTACGTTCTCAATTACCCTTTTTTCTTTAATTTGGCCCCCAGATTTTCCAATTATCCTTTTGGGTCCTTAATTTTATCAACATTGCCCTTGGGTCACTTTATTTTCTAAAACTGCCATTTAGCCTCAAACTTTTCCAAAATTATAATTTGACCCCAAATTCTTAAAATTTACAAATTGGTCCTCCATTTGATCCAATTTGACCAATTGACCCTCAATTTTATCAATTTGTCATTCGGTATCCAAACTTTTCAAAAATTGTATTTTGGTCTTGAATCACCATTTCGTTCAATTGACCCCTAAAACTTGGTTAATTGCCCTCATTCTTTATTTAAATCATCTACTATGTGTTTTTCTCGTCATTTCATGCTTTGAATCGCTCGATTTGGCTCAGAAATGAGTTCAAATGGAGATTCGTTGAAAAATACAGTCTAGAGAGAGAAAGCTTCGATATCTTACCGGTGAGGGTCCAGTGATCAGAGCCTTGGCTACAATTGGCCGCAATTGGCCAAGGAAAGGCTCGAAGTGGGCGGGAGAGGGTTGGCTGGTTTCCGACCAAAAAGTGGCAGCACTTTTTGAGTTTCCTCGTTCCTCTTTCGTGGCTCTCAAGCTGAATGGAAGGTGTGGTTGGGTAGAGGACTTACTCCTGATTCCAAAGACACCCAATATGGCTTTGGAGGTTGAGAAAAGTCTCGTTGTCGGAGCTCTGGTTCGCAGCTCACCGGAAAATGTATTATTCTTCTTTTTCACTCAATTGTGGAATGCTGATAACGAATAAGGTGGTGCTCTTTATATAATGAGCTCGACAACTGTTTAGGCTACCTGCCGGTGTAAAACTCAGCCTCCAACTCGGTCACCGGCAACCTGACTAGAGCATTTTTTGAGTCGCGGGAGACTCTACCTTTTTTGGAGACTCTCCCTCTCTTCTCTATCTGCGTCTGGAGGTTGAAAATGATGACGTGGTGATCGTGACACATAACACGCTGTAATTGGTCAATTTTTCTAACGTGTAATGTCTACTTGGCCACCGCATCAGTCGTTGATCCGTTGACCGAACACATGACAGCTTCTAATTGGTTGCACGTGTTTGCGTGGCATGCTGACGAGGTGCCAACTGTCCGTTGATTGGACATGTGGCAGCTCCCATTAGCTACTTGTAAAACTAATATTTTAAAAAAAATCGATTATAAATTAATTCAAAATTTTGTTTTAAATTTAAAACTCGATTGATTTGATTTCGAATTTGATATAAACGAACCTAATTTATTTAATTGATTATTCTAATTTAATTAGATTAAATAACTCAAATTAATTGAGTTAAATATGAGTAATTAGGTGTAAATAAATATTTAAAAATAAATTTAAATATTTATTAAATATATCTATATAAAGTTGTTAATGAGAAATTTAATAATATAAATATATATGAATGTAGTTGTATGGAGATATTATAATTATAAATAATATATGGATAACGTGTACGCTTGAAACCTTATATGTCTCGTATTTTCAAAAATCTTATGAGTATAAACTAATTCTCTTCAAAAAAAAAAATACTCTTTAAATGCCGAGTTTCCTTAAAGTTTCCCGACGCCCCGTCATTGCTGCTCCCCGTAATCGTCACCTAACAATATATGGATAAAGTGTAAGCTTGAAACCATGTATGTCTCGTTTTTCCAAAAATCTTATGAGTATAAACTAATTCCCTTAAAAAAAAATACTCTCTAAATGCCGACTTTCCCTAAAGTTTCCCGACGCCCTGTCAATGCTGCTCCCCGTAATCGCCACCTACGGTTGGAAAATGAGGACAAAGGCTTCTTCATCCCGGGAGCACCATGAGTATCGTTCTACTTCGACTCATTCCCATCGTGTTCTCCTGTGACCAGCCTTTCTTCGAGCTTGCGAGTTTCAGATCCGGGTGTAGTGATCTCAATCCGACCTTTCCGCCACCTCTACTGGCAACCAACCCATAGATCCTTCAATTTCTCAGTAAGTAGAGGAGCAGTATGTATTCAACTCACTTTTTACCGGAGGGTTTAACAGTGTAACTCGAATTCAACTGATGGACAAGGTGATTGAATCTGTAGCAACCCATCCCCAGGTGGATGGTGCTAAAGGATGTGAAACCCCTGGGTGTGATGCAAAGCCCAGTGGGACCCAATCTCTAATAGTTCGGGAGATTTGTGCTTAAAGGATTCAGAAAAGGTTGTTTTGACTCTAGAAGAAGCACCTAAAGTTGTAAAAGCAATTAACTTTGAGTTGTGTATTGAGAACATGCCATCCCTTGGTTTTCAAATCAATAATTTGATACCAGAAACAGAGATTGCTCTGCAGACACCAAAAGATGATTCCAACTTGGTGGGGTCTTCTGCAGCTGCTGACGTTTCTGTGGAGACTAAACTGATTTATCCCATGTCAAAAACTTCACCTTTTGATATCACTTTACCGCTTAAAAGTGCAAGGGATGAAGTTTCAGACGCGGCAGTACTGGTGATGGAAACAATGGATGCTAAAGAAGAGACATTTCAAGCTAATATTACCACGGAAGGTGATTCCATTGTAGAGCTGTTGGTACCGAGTGAAGCCATTAACACCGAAGATGATCAGATTCATGATGACTATTCAGAAGACGAGTTCTTGAGACTAGATGTATCCGATACCTCTACTAGGTTGGAAAAAACGGATCTCATTGGATCAGGAAAGTTTGTCTTGGCAGGAGATAATTTAGATGTTTCTATGCAGCATGAGCACGAAAGTGTATTGATGGATACAGTGATGATGGATGTTGACCTTACTAAATGTCAGTTCAATGAGGAGTCATTATGAAAGTCCTGTACAGATTGAAGATGGGTTACCCACTAAAACTGATGGTAACCTTCAGAATTCAAGACTCTAGTGAGAGGAATAGAATGACTCTACGACTGGATGCTAGTTCTCCACTTTATGCAGCTCTGATATGTGATGAAAATCAGATTGGAACAAGTTTACTTTCCAACAGCCTCTCCACTGTATCTCACAACCAGATGGAAATTTTGAGGAGCAGAGTGCCTGTGGTCAGGTGAAAATTACAACCAATTCATCTATAATCCATTAGCTGCCACTTGAGGTGGGGTCAGAAAATCAGAAACTAGGAGCAAAAAAAAAATGACACCGTCCTACTTTATTCCTAGCCTACCCATCACAGGGAGTGCAAATGTAGTGTAGGGAGACCTCTCCCCGTAGTACCTTTCCCATTCAAAAAGAGATCATGGGGTCTTCTGATCTCGAAGAACTTGGTCACAGATGTAAAAGAAGGAATTAACTTGTTGCGAGAGAGTCAACTCTCCCTCATGTGCTTCAATATCCACCATCTTTTGGTGTATCGAAATTCTATGAAACAGGTAAGAAAGTAACTACTCTTTCCACCATTACAATTGGCTTTTCATCTTTTGATAGGTTAAATCATCAAATATCCATGCTTTTGAGAATATTTGTAATTTACTTTGTACCAAAAATTAGTTTAATTGTCCACTCTTTGTTCTAGGTTTCAAATTTCATTAATGGAACTATAGTGAGACTAGTTGAAACTTATGAAAGCTTCCTTATCTATTATAAACTTGCCAAAAAGAGAGAAAAGGGGGACGATGGAGTCAGTTAGATTAAGTATAATTGGGCTAATGGGATGGGGCTAGGGACAATAAAGCATATTGGGTAAATTGGAATTTGGGCTTAAATCTATTGTAACAGGGGCTCAGGGCATAAATTCGGCTAACGGGATGAATGCTCCGGCTAAAGGCCCAACTCTGTCCAAAAGAGACAAATAGACTAAAGGTACGGATATTAAAAATTATTTTTTGTCACAGTTTTAAATAAGAAAATAGGGTTGGAGGACAAAATTCATAAATTTTAGAAATATTACGGTATAGTATAATAGATGTCCGAATTACGACATGAATAACATTTATGAAACCATGTATAATATGTAGCGAGTAAAATATACATAATCGTGTGAGAGAAATATGAAAATTTGGGAATTTCTCTAAGACGAACATGCGCTTAGATAAATGTGAGTGGGATTTCTAAAATCGGTACTGATTGTACGGATGATGCAATAGTACTCAAAATTTTCTATCTTTTATTAAGTAAAATATTTTGATAATATATTTTTCTTTTATTGTGTGAACCAAGATAAAAATATTATTTTGGAGGAATATATTATGTATGGGGATTATAATGTACCAATGGACTTAATGCCACGATTTTAAAAAAAAAAGTGGGTCCAATGTCGTATTTTAGAAATCACGTGAAAGTGGGCCCAAGGCCGATGGACACGAGCACCCATCCAAAACGAATATTTGATGAATAATACTAAAAGATCTGAATAATGGGAACTTTGTGTGCTACCCATCAAGCCAAGCTGAGTTGTCGAGCTTCTTGGGCCGAACCGCTACTCTGACGAAGCCGAATCATTGAACATGTTGGCCTAGTACGAATGGGCCGAAGCCAAGCTGACAGACCATTGCGATAGAGAGCCAAAGATAAAAGCTATAATTCAAAAAAACTATTGATTATGCATGCACCGTGATGTTCGGGCCATCAGGACACCTGGCATGAGGTAGTGATGGAGCCCAAGGACAGCTGGATGACTCAGGGTGCATAAGGACGGTTTGTTCGATCAGTAGGTCGTGAAGCTGAGTAGCTTCTTGCGCATGGAGATCGAAGCAGTAGGGGAAATGAGATCTCGTCCCACTGAACGAACATGGTGAAGTAATTTGGGGTTTGATGTCATGCCCCGATTGTCATGCCCCAAACCGGTTTGGTCGGATCCCCATGATCAACCCGCCACTCTCCAGGTTTACTAAGGGTTACCCTTGTTTATAAACCGTGATGAGTAAAACGCCCTTTAAACTCGCACCTTTTATAGAATAACATAAATCAAAACTACATGGAATTGTAAACTGAGCATACCTGTCTCACAGGCGTATTAATTAGTGGTCTTTAGGGTAGGCTTTCGGGGGTTACCTAAAAGGGATATAAGGGAGGGGTGAGTACAACGACTTAGTGAATGGGTTTTCAAAATTTATCTTTTAGGAAAAATGTTTGATTTGGAGTGTGCAAGACTACTTATTCTCTTTTTAAAATATTTTATTTCAAACTTCAATTTTTATCACCATTTCTTATTAACCACGGTGAGTCATCACTCAACACACATTTTTTATCATGAAGGTAAACACACAATCTCAGGCCAGGCCAGCCCATCTAGGGAACCTACTTGTGGCATTGGAGTGACTTTACCGGTCACCTAGATAGAAGCACGTTCACTTCTACCTTGAGAATGAGTGGATGTTCACAACATCCGACCCTCAATCCTATAACAATTCTCTATGCTCGTATGAAGACAGAGACCTCATCTCGACCCCACCCCGGTCTCATGCACTTGAAGCTATGTCGAGCTTCGCAAGGCCTCCTGGTACGACTAACTACCCTTATATCCACCAGGTCGCCCGGGGCCCTAGGACACATCACTACCCCTCTTGGACGTCTTGAAGATCATGTAAATACAGTGCATGCACAATTAGTATTTTCACATTATGCCATATAATCTGTGGTGCCACTGGTCCAACGACCCTGACCCTCAACTCAATCTATAACTTTATCTTGACTAGTCCGGAGACCTGTCATATTGCACTGCCGCTGGATGACTGAGTATGTCGGTCCTATCATGGTACCATAGCCAAACAATTCAATTACTCAAGTTTTCATGGTATATAATTTTGAGATTTTCAAAATTAGGTATAATAGCCTCCAAGTTCCAAAACCGAGACATCCGACTTAACAGAGCTATTCGAGCTCCCGTCAAGAAGGTCTCATAAATTGTTTAAGTAGTTGCACACAGTTAGGAGAGAACACTTCCAATAAAATATATTTTCAACTATCTATCATATCAACCGAGTATGAGGACATCTCCACTCATAACCGATGAACGAGTTTTTCACTTCCTTCGAGTAAGTTGCATCATACCAACTAGGTATGATCTACTTACAACCGGTAATTAGTTTTTACGTGTCATTTTACATCACTTCTCTCAGGTGTGATATTTAAAATACCACTTAACAGTGAGTTTTCATTTTCAAGGTACTTATTATCCTAACCGGGTATGATATAAAAATTTCACTCACCCGATAGTGTAGTAAAATTCCTATTAATCGGTTTGTTGTCCTTACTCGAACTCGTCTTAGCTGACATTCTTGGTACTTCATGTTCCTACATGATATGATCATTCTTGTTCATTATTCTATGGCATAACAGCACTCATTCATCCCAATTTAATAAGAAAACTAAACTTTTCTTTTATTTGCAATAAGGTCCCTAAAGTTATTTTTCTTTAACTTTAAGTCCCTAATGTCAGTTTTTCCTCAAATTGTGTCTTGAAACTTTTAAAATTTATCTTAGGACCTCAATTTATTCAAATTCTCAAAAAAGGGGTTGAATTTTCCAAATTTTCAATTTGGTCCCCCAACTTTTCCAAAATTACCATTTTGCCCCTACTTTACAAAAATGGTAAGTTTTGCCACAAAAATTCAAAAAAATGCCCAATTGGTTCTCTAACATCTTTATCATACCCAATTGGTCCTCAATTTTATGAAATTACACTTTAGTCCCTCAAATTTTTAAAATTCCCAAATTTCCCCCAATTTCATCCTTTTAACTCTTCTGAATTTAATTTTATCAAATTGACTGATCAAATGAGTTTAATTATTAAAATTGAAGTTACATTGGAGTTTCTACACCTTCATACGATTCAACTACACTTTGAATCTCACGATTTGGTGTCAGAATGAGCTCAAACGGAGCTCCGCCAGAAAAATTGGACTTAAAGAGAGAAAGCTTACTGTCGGGGGCACAGCGGTCTGAGCTTTCGATTTGGGCAGATAGCTCTTGTTCTAAGTTTTATCCTAGGCTCAAGAATTGCATCAATTGATGCCAAATTGAGTGAGAATTTTATTATCGAAGTTATGTCAGTTCTCTCTCTAGCACCGGTCGAAATTTACAGAGGGGAGCCAAATTAGCTTACCTTTCAGCTCTAATTCAATTGTAGGAGGGTTGTGGAGGTGTTAGGAGGGCTCGGTTTGGCATGAGGAGGGATTGAATTGGCCAATTTCAACTCAGCCAAAATAGGGCAGCTTTGGTCCGCCGGAGGTGCTTCATTGTTCTATCATTCTAGCGTTTCTCCGATGACTTTTAGAGCAAATGGAGAGTACATACGTGTAGTTGACTTCTCTCCGGTTCTAAAGAATTTGACCTCACCTTGTTTGGCTCAGAAAAATACCCAAGTCAGAGCTCTGGTTCGAGCTTCACCAGAAATCAGAGTAGTTGAGAGAGAATGGAGTTTTCAAGTGTGGAGAGAATGAATGAGGAGGGGCTCTTTATATTGGAAGCCCGGGGACTTCTTGGCCATCTGATTGGTGCCTTAATGGCGGTTATTCATTTCCTGAAACTCCTTGGTTGGAGACTTTTTGGCTTCACTGGCACTGTGTAATTTTTCGGCGAGTGAAAAGTGTTGTCATCTGAAGGAAGAAGATGACACTATTCCAAACTGGACCGAATCGGTCCGAACTAGGTTCAAAGCTTAAACTGGCCTGTTCACCCCCAATTCGACCAAAATTTTCAAATAAAAAATGTCTAAATTCATCTAAATTCATTTTCTATCTAATGGTGATCTCAAATCTCAAATTTGAATCTTCTAAACTACCTAGAAAAATGAATTTAGCATTTGGTTCGATAGTGGTTCAAACCGGTCCAAACCAATTCAATCCGGTTCACTTGAACCAGTTTGGTTTTCATCTCCAATTCATCCCAAAGTACTTTTTCTTGACTTTTGTGACTCTTTAGATAACTCGAGATCCATAAATTTCCCAGTTTGCCCTTTCTCTATCGGATCTAGTTCATGAACCAACTCAGTTCATAAACCAGTTCAATCTAGTTAGATCTGATTAATCTAAACCAGTCTGGTTTTTTCTCTTCCAATTTGTTCTAAGGTTCTATTCTAGGACTTTATGAACCCTTTGGGTCACTCGGGAGCTGTAAATTTCTTAAATTGTCTATTCTCTGATGTTCGGGTTTGTGAACCAGTTCGGTGTTTCTCACTCGATTTGACCGGTTCTTTTCCTAGTCTTCCTTTACTCAAAAGGGCAGGGTTTATACCGACCCTGTTTGGTCGGATCCCCGTGAGCAACCCGACACACTCCCGGTTTAGTAAGTGTTTTCCCCTTCTTTTTCTCGGAAGGAGTAAGTCGTCATTTAAACTTGTACCTTTCCTTGAATAACATAAATAAAAACTAAATAAAAAGGGATATAAGGGAGTGAGTGAGTTCAACGACTCAGTGAATGGGTGTTTAAAGCTTGACTTTTAGAAAAATAATTTGAATTGAAGTGTGTCAGACTCCTTATTTTCTTTTAAAACATTTCATTCTCAAAATCTCAGTTTTCATAGTCATTTCTCATCACAATAGTATTTTTATCAACCAACACACGCCCTTCATCATGAAGGGAACACACATTCGTAGGACAACATGTCCACTGCACCCACTTGTGGCGTCGGAGCGACTTTACTTGCCACCTAGATAGAATTACACCCACTTCTACCTTGAGAATGAGTGGATGTACACAACATTCGACCCTTAATCCCATAAAGAAAACTCTGTGTCTGTATAAGAATAGAGACCTCATTCCAACTCCACCCCGGTCTGATGCGCATGAAGCTACGCCGAGCTTCCCTGACTGTTGGCACGACAATATGCCCTTATCTCCACCATGTCATCCAGTAGCCCATAGGATGCATCACTACCCCTCTTGGGCATCTTGAAGGTCACATACCTCACTACATGCACAAAATAATAGTTTTCCACATAAGCCATTTAATTTTTGGTGCCACTAGTCCAATGGCCCTGAACCTCAACTCGACATGCAGCTGTTTATCTTGATTGGTCCGTCGACCTGTCATGTCGCACTCCCGCCAGTCCATCGAGTATGTTGGTCCTGTCTTGGTACCATGTCCAAACATATCACTCATTTAAAGTTTTCATGGCTTAAACTCATGTTTGTTTACGAGCTCCTACTTGTGCCAACTGGCCTTGGGCCAACTGTACAACATTTTCAAAATTAGGCATATTAGCCCCTCAAGTTCCAAAATCGAGGCCTACGTCCTATATGAACATTTCGAGCTCCCGTCAAGAAGGTCTCCCAAAAAGTTTAAGTAGTGGCATACAATTAGGGGAGAGCACTTCCGACAAAATAATCTTTTCATTTGTCCATCACACCAAGTGGTTGTGAAGACATCTCCGCTTATAACCAATAAGCGAGTTTTCTACATCCTTCCAGGAAGTTCATCATACCAATCGGATTTGATCTACTTACAATCGGTAAGTAGTTTTTCAGCATAATTTCCACATTACATCTCTAAGGTATGATGGTTAAAATACTACTTAATAGTGGGTTTTCATTTTCGATCTGCTTATCATCTCAACCGGGTATGATATTAAAACCCACTCACCCGTTAATATAGTGAATTCCTCTTGACATGTTCTTAATCTTCATGGGAGCTTGTCCTTGCTGGCATTCCCGGTACTTCGTGTCCCTGCACGATATGAACATCCTTGTTTATTATCACTTGGCCTAATAACATTCATTCATGGTGAACTTTTCGACATGTTGTAATTAGATCCCTAAAGTTCTTTTTCTTTTAACTTTACATCCCTATTGCCGATTTTCCCCCAAATTGAGTCCCAAAACTTCTAAAATTCATATTAGGACCTCAATTTATTCAAAATCACAAAAGGGGTTCAAGTTTACCAAATTTCTAATTTGGTCCCCAACTTTTCCAAAATTACCATTTTGCCCCTACTTTAAAAATATGGTAAGTTTCGCCCTAGAAATTCCAAAATTTGGCCAATTTGTCCTCAAACATCTTTATCATGCCCAATTGGCCTTCAATTTTATGAAATTGCACTTTAGTCCCTCGAATTTTTGAAATTCCCAAAATTTCCATAATTTTCCCCTAATTTCAACCTTCCAACACAGCCGATTTTATTTCATCAAATTGACCAATCAAATGAGTTTAATTGTTGAAATTGAAGTTAGATTGAAGTTCCTACACCTTTATACAATTCAATTAAACTTTGAATAGCACGATTTGATGTCGGAATGAGCTCAAATGGAGCTTCGCCAAAAAATTGGACTCAGAGAGTGAAAGCTTCGAAAGCTTATCGTTAGGGTGGGGGGTCCGAGCTTTCAATCTAGGCAGATAGCTCTTGTCCTGAGGTTCTTTCTAGGATCAAGAATATCATCAATTGATGCTGAATTGAGTGAGAATTTAGTCATTGAAAATCTATCGGTTCTCTCTAGCACCGATCAAAATTTATAGAGGGGACCCAAATTGGCTTACCTTTTCACTCTAATTTAGTTGTAGGAGGGTTGTTGAGGTGTTGGGAGGGCTTGATTTGGCATAAGAAGGGCTCGAATTGGCCAACTTTAGCTCAGCCAGAACAGAGCAACTTCGGTCCATCAGTGCTGCTTCACTGTTCCATCACATCGGCGTTTCTCTGGTGACCCTCAAAGCAAATGGAAACTACCATTGTGTAGCTAACTTCTCCCTGATTCTAATGAACCTAACCACACCTTTTTTGGCTCAGAAAAATGCCCAAGTCGGAGCTCTAGTTTGAGCTTCGTTAGAAAATAGAGCAGTAGGGAGAGAGTGGAGTTTTCAGCTGTGAGGAGGATGAATGAAGAGGGGCTCTTTATATAGGAAGCTCGGGGACTTCTTGGTCGTTTGATTGATGCCTTAATGGTGGTAATTCATTGCCTGAGACTCCCAGGCTGGAGACTTTTCATCTTCACCGGCGCTGCTCAACTTTTTGGTGAGTGACCAGTGTGGTCATCTAAAGGAAGAAGACGACATTTTTCCAAACCGAACAGTACCGGTTCGAATCGGGTTCAAAGCTTAAACCGACTGGTTGATGCCCTATTCGACCGAGTTTTTCAAAATTAAAAATTTATAAATTCATTCTCTATCTAATGGCGGCCTCAATTCTCCAATTTTAATTTTCTAGGCCACCTAGAAAAATGAATTTAGCATCCGGTTCAATAGTGGTTCAAACCGGTTCACTTGAACTGGTTTGGTTTTCATCTCCATTTCATCCTAAAGTCCTTTTTCATGACTTTTGTGACTCTTTAGGTCACTCAAGATCCATAAATTTCCCAATTTTCCCTTTTCTCTTTGGGTTACAGTTCATAAACCAGTTCAATTCGCCTCATATCCAGTTCACCTAAATTGGCCCAGTTTTCTCTCCCAAATTGTCCTAAGGTCCTTATCCAAGGTTTTTATGTAACCTTTGGGTCACTTGGGAGTTGTAAATTTTTCATATTGCCTATTCTCTAATGATCAGGTTGGTGAACCGTTTCGGTTTTTCTCACTTGGTTTGACCAGTTATTTTCCCGATTTTCCTTAACTCCAAAGGGCGGGGTTTACAACTCTTCCCTCCTTTTAGGAGTTTTGTCCCCAAAACGTATCAAACGTCCTTCGTACTAGAAAGGACTTCCCTTGATATCAACTTGTTGTTTATTGACATACAACCTTCTCAGTTACTTCCATTTAGTCCCGGTGTAACACACCCTTATAAATTTTATTTTCCTTCTCATTATCCATTCGATGGAGCTAACTTAAGCTAGGCATACTTTACTCAAGGGTTTAAGGCTATATCCTTAATTTCGTGCCCCTCTATCATTAAAGAATAATCCTTTCTCTTGAGCTTCTTTATTCAAAATTTTAGGATTGGAAGTTCTAAGATGTTCAATCATTCTTGTATCTAGTTATTCTCTTCATTGTCGAAACCCTTAGCATAGTGTCCTTTCAAGTGCTACATACTTATTTTTCACAAGTTTCGATATTATCACCTTTTTGTCCTATTTTAACCCTTACTCCATCCGTTGTTTATTATAACTTCGGTCCAACTTGTATGTTTGACCTTGTCATGCTTACTAACTGACTCTCACTTACTTTGAGTCATATTTTCCTCGAGACTATTGGGCTTACATGCCGCTTACAGCATGACATTTTCTAGAACTTGTCTCTATCCATTAGATTGCTAGAACACTTCTTTGAGGGTCGTTCTCAACTTTCCAACCTTCTAGGGATTGTATAACTTCATCCCTATTTTCGTTTGGTAGTATTCCTTGACTACCTTTATCGTTATCCGATCAACTTACATAACCGTGTTGGTTCTCCTTACCCACTCATCCTTTCCCAACTTCCTTATTAGGTCTCTCCAGTTCCAATTATTTGGTTTCCCAGTGGTTTATCGACAAGCTGGGATTCTTTCCTTCTCAAGTCCTTGGCATTCTTTATTCAAGATTTTCCCTTTTCCTTAATCCACTTTTACTTACTTGTGATCATTTCATGATTCTTTATTCCAAATTAATCACTTTCGGTCTATGTATTGATTCCTTTACTTGGGAAGGTTCCCTTCTTCCAGATTCGTTCTCTACTATGTCCCTCACAATAGGGACTTCTATCTTAGGAGCTACATGCTCAACCATCTTATCACTCCTTGGAGGGTTCTTTCTTCCTTTCTTTACACCTCTTTCTATGTTAGGGCATTTGCCCACTTTGGATCCTTCTCTATCCACAATTTCATCATGTATTCCTTACTTGAGATACTTCCGATTATCTATCTTATTACATGCACTCCACACTATGCCCAGCCGTCCACTCTTTAGGATTCATTATGCGCGTGTGGACTACGACTCGTCTTACTAATTGTGGTTATTCCTCCTTCGCCACATCTTATTTGGAGGGCTTACTTTCCCAATGTTTATCGGACGTTCTTTCCTTTATTTCCTTATTCTGGTTAGTCCACTCATTTATACTTGTCACAGCATCTTTTGAAGCTAACTTCCTATTTACCCATTTCTTGGGTATAACTTATTCCTTGGGTCCTCCTAGTATGCTTTCTTGGTTTTTCACCTCAGCTTGCGCTTCATTTGCAAGTTTATCTCTTTATCCCTTTCACTTGGTTCTATTACCTCTTAGTTGGGATACATATGCCTTTCCAAGGTTTTCTTCCTTGGTAGGACTCTCCCCTTTTTCTCCTAGAATTCCTTTTCTCTAGGGAATATCTACCCTTAAATAGTATCATTTGATGTCGTCATCTTTTGTTTACCCGTGCTCTTGAAATCTTGCAGGTACATCTTTTGTACCCTATCCTCATTCCCACTCGTACCACAGTACGCGTCTATTTCTTTTAGGAAGAGTTCAAATCTTCCTTGTTTCAAGATTTTTCGACCATTATGTGAAAGGCTTGCCTACTCCTTTCTTAGCTTGAGTTTAGTCGTTAATTTGGCCATTGGTCTTTTTTAAGGATTTCTCGCATCCTTCTTTTCCCCAATATTTGGCCTTTCCCCCTCTCCCTTCTTTGCTGGAGTTTGAATTATGACCTTCAAGAGCATCAGTTCATTAACTGCCTCGTCCTTACCATTCCCTTGGTCTAATTATCTTAGGGCAATTGTTTATGGAGTCTCCTTGTCCTTAATGTCCATCCTACTACTATTTTTAGGGTGTAGTCCTTTCCACTTCTTGGTCTTCCTTAGGGTGTCATTTTATTCTTATTGACTATCTTGTTGTTACGACTTGCTTCCTTCCGCCATGTCAGTCTGAAACTCCTATTTGGCTTCACTATTTTTTTTTCCAAAGTGATTTGTACTTTCAATCCCAAGACATCCTATTTGTCGTCAAATGCTCAACTTGTCTTCTCTTGTGGATGCACTCCCTTCTTTGCTCCTAAATTGCTGGAACATTCTTCTTTAAGGGAGAATTCTCTTTGTTTTGTTTGTGGTTTATCGAGGTCCTACCTTCGGCCCTTTTTCCTTCATGCCACTACGCTAGGATCTTGAAGAGCTTCCTGCTAACTATGGTTGAAATTACGAATTGGAGTCGTGTTTCTTGGAATGGTATCCTTTTGGATTTCTATAGTTGTGGGGGAATTTATTCTTGGAAAGTATTGTTCTAAATGCTAGTGGTATGGGGCAGTCCTTCACTTCATGTCCCATTTCCTTTGCACCTTGTAATAGGTCGTTTCCTTGCCTAGTTGTTACTCCATGAGTTCTCCTAACTCCTGACCTTGACAATTTTCTTATCTTTCCTACTTTGCCCAATAATTTCCTTGATTCATTCCTTTATTCGGAATGGGAATCTCCTTGGTCTTCATGGTGTCTAGCGTAACACGATTTGTTGGGTTACTTTTCTAGAGCAATCTTCCTATAGCTGAGACGTAAGGTCACATTATTTTGAGAGATATAGTTTTTAAGAACTTGGAGTTCTTTATTAGTGGAGAAACAGTACAATGTTTTGGGGTCTTAGCCCTATTACAAAAGTGGTTACGAAAGAGATGGGAAGCTACGGGTCCTTGATAAGCGTCCTCCTTAACATGATTATAAGCACTCGATGGTGTTCCTAGCCTTAGGCTTGGCTCCCTTCATACTCAGAGTCGTGACCTCAATCGGTCCTAGCATCATACTCCTAGATATTTCCTCATTTGGCCTATTGAGACTTCTACTATGCCCCAGGCTTTGGGAAGCTTCTAGGGTTGTCTTGCCATGAGGACAGGGTGTTAAGTAGAGTCAATCCTAGTTTTCTTGGTTTCTCTCCTCAGAGCCATCTAAAAATTTTGAAACTTTCCCTTAGTTACTATGTTATATAGTCTTGATAATGTATTCGAGGAAACATGCTTTGATACCACTCAAGCTGTCATGCTCCGACCCGGTTTAGTCGAATCCCCATGAGAAACCCACCACTCTCCCGGTTTATTAAGGGTTCTACCTTCTTTAACCCGGAATGAGAAAGACATCCTTTAAATTTGTACCTTTTGTCACGCCCCGACCCGGTTTGGTCGGATCCCCGTGATCAACCCGCCACTCTCCCGGTTTATTAAAGGATTTCCCTTTATTATCAACCGTAACGAGTAAAGCGTCTTTTAACCTGCACCTTTTTCCTGGAATAGCATAATTAAAACTGCATGAAATTTAAAACTTTACATACCTGTCTTACATACCGTCTCCATCCTGGTCTCATACGCATGAAGCTACATCGAGCTTCTCAAGACTTTTGGTACAACTAACTACCCTTATTTCCAAGACTTGTGTATAGGACCGAAAGGTAACCCAATTCGGATCCCCTTTACAATTTTTGATCGGTGCTAGAGAGAGAGTCGACCGAATTTCAATGATGAAATTCTAATCCAATTCTGCATCAATTGATGCGATTCTTGATTCTAGGATGATCCTCAGTATGAGAGCTATCTTCCCAGATCGAAAGCTCGGACAGTCGTGCCTTCACCAGTGAGTAATTGAAGCTTTCTCTCTCTATAGTTCATTTTTCGATGAAGCTCTATTTGAGCTCGTCTCGACGTTAAAACTTGCGATTCACATTTCTAAAGAATCGTATGAACATGTAGAAACTCAATTTCAACATCAATTTCAACAATTGGAAACGTTTGATGGGTCAATTTGATGAAATCAAATTAGGTTGTGTTAAAAAGTTGGAATTGAGGAAAAATTGGGGATTTTCGAAATTCAAAGGACCAAAATGAAATTTTATGAAATTGAGTTTCAATTGGGCATGAAAATAATGTTGAGGAATTTTGAAATTTTTTGGGCAAAATTTACCATTTTTGTAAAGGAAGGGCAAAATGATAATTTTGGAAAAGTTGGGGGACCAAATTGGAAATTTGGGAAATTAAACCCCTTTTAGTGAAATGGAATAAATTGAGGTCCTATGATAAATTTTAGAAGTTTCGGGGCTCAATTTGAGGAAAAATCAGCATTAGGGACTTAAAGTTAAAGAGAAATAACTTTAGGGACCTAATTGCAAATAAATGAAAGTCTGACTTTCTCATTCATTTGGAATGAATGAAGGCGATTAGGCCGAAGGATAATGAACCGAGATGTTCATATCACGTAGGAATACGAAGTACCAGGAACGCCAGCAAGGACAAGCTCGCGTGAATACAAAGAACCGCTCTAGTGGAATTTACGACATTAACGGGTGAGTGGGTTTACTAACATCATACCCAATTGGGATGATGAGCACCACTTAAAATTTTAAAACCACTTCCGATTGTGAGTGGAAATTTTATAACATACCCGGTTGGGAATGATAAGTACCTCGATATGAAAACCCACTATTTTGTGGTATTTTAAACATCACTACTTAGAGCAAGTGATGTGAAAATCATGCGAAAAAACTACTTACCAGTTGTAAGTAGATCATACCCAGTTGGTATGATGAGACTTCGTCGAAGGAAGTTGAAAACCCGTTCATCGGTTATGAACGAAGGTGTCCTTATACCGGGCAGTATAATGTATATAGAAAACAAATGTTTTGTGGGAAGTACTCTCCCCTGACAGTATGCTAACGCTTAAACAATTTGGGAGACCTTCTCAACGGGAGCTCGAATAGCTCTGATAGGCTGGGGGCATCAGTTTTGGAACTTGGGGGCTAAATGCCCGATTTTGAAAATCTCGTACAGTGGGCCCAAGGCCAGTTGGCACGAGTAGGAGCTCGTAAATGAACATGATATATGTGCCATAAAACTTAATAAGTGAATTGTTTGGCCATGGTACCAAGATAGGACCGACATGCTCAGTCAACTAGCGGTAGTGCGACATGACAGGTCGACGGACTAATCAAGACAAACAACTGCGGATTGAGTTGAGAGTCGGGGTCGTTGGACCAGTGGCACCACAGATTACATGGCAATATAAGAAAACATTGTTTGTGCATGCACTATGAGTACGGGATCATTAAGACGCCCATGAGGGGTAGTGATGCGTCCTAAGGGCACTGGACGACCTGGTGTCTATAAGGACAGTACATTATTCTAGGTGTCTGTGCGAAATCTGGAGTAGCACCAAGCGCATGAGACCGGGGTGGGGACAAGATGAGGTCTCTGTCCTCATACGGACACGAAGAAGTGATTTCAGGATTGTGAGTCGAATGTCACGTACATCCACTCATTCCCAGGGTAGAAGTGGTTGTACTTCTATCCGGGTGGTAGGAAAAGTCGCTCCGAAGCCACTGGCGGGTTCAATAGTGATACTGACTTTCGAATGTGTGTAACCTTTCTGATGAAGGACGTGTGTTGGGTGATGACACATCGTGGTAAATAAGAAATGGTGGGAAAACCCAAATTTTTAAATGAAGGGATTTTTGAAAACAAAAGAGTCTGGCACACTATATAAATGTTTTTCTTAAAAGTAAAAAACTTTTAAAAACCCATTCACTAAGTAGTCGTACTCACCCCCTCCCTTATATCCCTTTCAAGAAATCCCGAAAAGCCTCCCCTTAAAGACCGTCAACTAAGATGCCTATAAGACAGGTATATAAAGTTTTAAATTTCATGCAGTTTTGTTTATGCTATTCCAGGAAAAGGTGTAGGTTAAAGGACACCTTACTCTTTACGGTTTACAATAAGGGGAAATCCTTTAATAAACCGGGAGTGGCGGGTTGATCATGGAGATCCGACCAAACCGGGTCGGGGCGTGACACTTTAGGTCACTCGTGATTTGTTAATTTTCCAATTTACCCTTTCTCTATCGGTTACGGTTTATGAACCAACTTATTTTTCTCTTTGGAACTAACCGGTTCTTTTTCCTAGTTTTCTTATTATAGAAGGACAGGTTTACAATGGATAACTATATGAAAACTTTTGTTTGTGCATGCACTTAAGGATTAAGACCATCAAGATGCCCTAGGGGTAGTGATGGGTCCCAAGGGCTGTTGGACGACATGGGGGCGATAAGGGCAGTTTGTCATACCGATTAGTAATGAAGCTTTGGGAACTTCTTACGCATGAGACCGGGGTGGAGATAGGATGAGGTCTTGTCCTCATACGAACACGAAGTGGCATTCGGGTCTGGGAGTTAGACGTTTGGGATGTCCACTCAGATTTAGGGTAGAAGTGGACAGGCTTCTATCAGGGTGGACAGCAAACTCGCACTGATCCCCAAGTGAGTGCAGTCTAGGACTGCCCTACGAATGTGTGTACCCTTCTTGATGAAGGGTGTATATTTATTTGCTAAACGCCTCCCCAGGCAAGGGAATGGGTTAAAACACATCTAATAATATGATAATGGAAAAAGGTTTTGGAGATTTGAATTTGAGGAAATCCTTTAAAAAGATAATGTTAACCTATGCATGGTTTTGATTAACTAGAAATATTTTGAAACTCACTCCCAACACTCACTCACTGAGTTGTAGAAACTCACCTACTCTCTTAACCCTTTTTCAGGAGTAAGGGAATCAATTAAAAGAGAGCGCGAAGATGTACCCTCGGTCAGGTATGCTTAAAGTTTCTTTTAAGCTTGTTGTAGATTGATTTATGCTATTCTAGGGAACATGATTTGAATTTATGTCTGGCTCCTCTTGAATCATGAAGGGGAAACCCCTCTTGAACAAAGGGAGTGGTGGGTTGATCACGGGGATTCGACCAAACCAGGTCGGGGCTTGATAGACCAAGTGGTCGCCTAAGTTAGGAAAATTTGACTATTGACTGGTCGCAATTGGGTGAAACCTAATAGACTCACTAATAGAAATTAGCTCATGAAGATAGATTTTTCCCTTTGCTAGAGGTCAGCCCTTGTCATGAAGTTATGGAGGGAAGGTAGACGATCATTTTGGAACCGGTGTCGGTCATAGTGGTGGCTAGAGGTGGCCGAATTAGGACTCAAAAGTTTCGACCTTTGTGCAATTTTTCAAAAATTGAAGGTCAATTGGAAAAGTAAAGGAACTTGGGGGGACAATTGGTCATTTTAAGAAAACAATTGGGATCGATTGGTCATTTTTTGGAAAATTGGGGCCAATCAGTAATTTTGGAAAGTTAAGGGACCAATCAAAAAATTTGGAAAAAATTTGAGTCCCAATTGGTAATTTTTTTAATATTATGGACCCAAGAGGGATATTGGAAATCCTAGGGACTTAATTGAAATCAATTGAGCATTAGGGACCTAAAGTCAAAGATTATGAACTTTAGGGACCTAATCGCAATCAGGCAAAAGTTAGGGTCCAATTCACAAATACATGAAAATAGAAGGCCTTTCATGCCAAACCTTTCCTTATAAACATGTTTGAACCCTATAGGGACGTATTAGACAAGAACGTGTGCAAGGGAGCATGACAAGGACAGGAAGTCCAACTAGGACGAACAAGTCACATTCATCGGTTGAGTGGGACATTTTAAACGTCATACCCTGTTGGGGTGATTAGCACATTTTAAAGCTAAAAACCTACTTACCGTGTCACGCTAAGACCCAGTTTGGTCGGATCCCCATTTACAACTCGCTGCTCTCCTGGTTCAAGAGGAGTTTTCTCCTTCTTTAACTTAAGAGGAGCTAGACGTACTTTCATCCTTGTTACTTGAAAAGACATATATCAAATAAAATGCAAGCTTAAGAGAAATCAAGCATACCTGACAAAGGGTAAGGCTTGGTGTTATCCCTAGTCATTTTCTCTATTTCCTGAAAAGGGATAAAAAGAGGGGTGAGTTTCTACAACTTAGTGAATAGGTATCTTCAAAAATGAAGTTTCGGTAAAAATAATTTTCAAATTTGGAGTGTGCTAGACTACTTAATTCCTTTAAATTTTCTCATTTTCAAATCTTGGTTTTCATAACCATTTCTCATTCACAACAGTGTGTTTATCAAACAACAGACACCCTTAGTCATGAAGGAACACACATTCGTAGGCCAACCCATCCACTGTACCCACTTGTGGCATCGTAGCGACTTTACCGGCCACCTAGATAGAAGCACATCCACTTTTACCCTAAGAATGAGTGGATATACGCGACATCCAACCCTCAATCCCATAACAAAAATTTGTGTCCATATGAGGACAGAGACCTCATCCTGTCTCCATCCCGGTCTCATACGCATGAAGCTATGTCAAGCTTCTCAAGACTTCTGGTACGACTAACTACCCTTATTTCCACCAGATCATGTAGAGCTCTGGGATGCATCACTACCTCTCTTGGGCATCTTGAAGGTCTCGTACCTCAATGAATGCACAAAACAACAATTTTCCTCATAAGCCATTAAATCTTTAGTGCCACTAGTCCAACGGCCCCTACCCCCAACTCGACCTGCAGCTGTTTATCTCGATTGGTCCGTCAACCTGTTATGTCGCACTACCGCTAGTCCATAGAGTATGTCGGTCCTATCTTGGTACCATGGCCAAACATATCATTTATTTAAAGTTTTCATGGCTTAAACTCTTGTTTGTTTATGAGCTCTTGCTCGTGCCAACTGGCCTTGGGCCCACTGTACGAGATTTTCAAAATCGGGTATATTAGCTCCCAAGTTCAAAAACTAAGGCCTCCGGCCTATCTGAGCTATTTAAGCTCCCATTAAGAAGGTCTCTCAAAAAGTTTAAGCAGTGGCACACACTCAGGGGAGAGCACTTTCGACAAAATAATCTTTTAGTCATCTATCACACCAACCGGGTGTGAGGACATCTCTGCTCATAATCGATGAATGGGTTTTCTACTTCCTTCTAGGAAGTTCATCATACCAACCGTGTTACGCCCCAACCCAGTTTGGTTGGATCCCCCATGAACAACCCGCCGCTCTCCTGGTTCAAGAGGAGTTTCCCCCTTCCTTAACTCGAGATGAGCCAGGCATATTTTCGACCTTGTTCCCTAGAAAGACATATATCAAATAAAATACAAACTTAAGAGAATTTATGCATACCTGACAAAGGGTAAGGCTTAGTATTATTCCTAGTTATTTTCTATTTTCCTAAAAAAGGGTAGAAAAGAGGGGTGAGTTTCTACAACTCAGTGAATGGGTGAGTTTCTACCCATCAGGTTGTCCAGGGCCCTAGGACACATCACTACTGCTCTTAGGAGTCTTGAAGGTCCCGTAAACACAGTACATGCACAATTAGTATTTTTACATCATGCCATATAATATGTGGTACCACTAGTCCAACGGCCCCGACCTCCACTCAACTTGCAGTTGTTTGTCTTTACTAGTCCGAAGACCTGTTATGTCGTACTACCACTAGTTGATTGAATATGTCGGTACTGTCTTGGTACCATGGCCAAACAATTCATTTATTTAAAGTTTTATGGCATATATACTCATGTTTGTTTACGAGCTCCCGCTCGTGCCAACTAGCCTATGGCCCACTATTCGAGATTTTCAAAACTGGGCATATTAGCCCCCAAGTTCTAAAACCGAGGCCTCTAGCCTATCAGAGCTATTTGACCTCCCGTGGAGAATGTATACCAAATCGTTTAAGCAGTGGCACATAGTAAGGGGAGAGCACTTTCGACAAAATTATATTTTCAACTATCCATCATACCAATCAAGTGTGAGGATATCTCTGCTCATAATTGATGAACGGGTTTTTTATTTCCTCCGAGGAAGTTTCATCATACCAACCGAGTATAATCTACTTACAATCAGTAAGTAGTTTTTCCGTGTCATCATCACTCATCTAAGTTGTGATAATTAAAATACCACTAATTAGTGGGTTTGCATTTTTAAGGTACTTATCATCCCAACCGAGTATGATATATAAATCTCACTCACCCGTTCGTATAGTGAATTTTCACTTAGTCGGTTTTTGTTCCTTCCTCTTTCACGCACATATCTCCCATTAGTACTTCTACCTCTAAATTTGGAGGTCTTACACTAGTTGATTTTAGTATTTCAAGCCTACTCACATTTAAAATTTTATTTGCTTCTCTTTGCTTTAACCTCTTCCTTTCATGTTCTAGCATGTGCTTTACAATTCTTTCATTCCCAAGTTATATGTGTCACTAGATTGCTCTTAGAACATACAATATACTTTAATTTCTTAATTATTGATCTTAAAATTTTTTCCACAATAATACTTTGTCACATATTGTTCCGTAAAATTTATTTTTATTAACTACTAATATTTACACGCAAAATAGTCCTTAACCCCATCATTTTCTTCCATGCCTAGCCATTCAAATTCTCTTCTTATTCCTGGTAGAATAGCTAGTCAAACTATTGATGATAATTGATACTTGATTTTCATTGCTTATTAAATATTTTTGGATGTGTTTTAGTTTAGAATAGTCTCCAGTATAGTTTACTCAAGTGAATAACTTTCTCATCTCCTTCATTCTAATTTGAACAAATATACCAAAGTAAATCATATTCAAAGTTTTAATTACCGGAGGTTTTCATAAGTATAGACAAATTCCCATAGTAACAATTAGACCTAGATACTATAAGTCACATGTAGATATCACCATCATCCGAAGTCATATTCCATACCGAAGTAATCTTGTGTGTTAATGACTATGATATTTGACTCTTATTGAAAATATCACTGTTATTCTTATTGCAAACTGAATGAATGAATGATACAAGATTCGAATAGTTGACCATTACAACACTATTCTACTATTTTAGTAAGTTTACTCTTTCGCTCTGACGATGCCTCTGGAGGAAGTGTGATTTAGTGTTTGGAAATGTTTAGTGCGATAACTTATTTTCTTGATCTTTAACAAGTATTGTTCTCTTTCAGATATTACAAAGGAGAAGATGCTCAATTATGCTAATTATGCTAAAGATATCAGGGAAAATCGATGAATTGAAGTGTCAAATGTACTCCTCAATAAGAAGAGTGGAAATGTACAATTGATGGAAATGCAAACTCTCTTCGAGAGAGATTCACAAGTTCGTGCTAACCTTTTTCTTTCTAATTCTTTGTATTTCTTTCTAATAGTCGAAGAACTATACTTGCATACATATTTACTTGAATTACAACTTGTTAGATATTAGGTACAACTTCAGTAATTATTTTGCCTTCATCTCTAGAATTCAACAGTATATAATTCACTATATAGGACACAAACATATCTAAACATACAAAGTTATAATTATCTACCAATAGATCACTTGGATTAGAGAGGAATGAACATCTATATTTTGCTTTACTTCATGTGATTTTACTTTTCAACATTTAATGTCATTATTTTTTTTCTATACACATAAATATTGTATTATAAATGATATAACGTGCACTAAGCTATATAATGTTTATCATAATTTATTTTAATTACTTGTAATTAAATTAATCTTATCCATTCATAAACAACATTACTTTTTTTCTTGCTACAAAAATATAATATAACCTTGGAACACATACTTGCGCGCATTATTGATGGAATGAGCGTTGAACATATACTAGTGGTACTATTGCATTGCAAATCTCTTATATATTGTGATTTAATCTTATTTAAAATAAATTATTTATAGTAAGAATAATTTTAATATAATTCAACACTAAATTGTATTGATCCTAAAATGGAGAGGTATTCTAAAGAGATATCAGTCACTTATTTGATAAATTGTTTATGTAGCAATCCCAAACCCTTCAAATTCATTGTTAATCTTAAAGTTAAACAACAAATTTTGAAGTATATTGAATATTTTATTTCAAAAAAATATAATATCAAATAACAATAACAAGACCATTATACATCATTTTCTTTATTTTTCTCTTTCTTCTTTCACTGCATCTCAATCTCACTTTTATCCCTATATATTCTCACAGAAAATTAGGTGTTAAATAATAATTTCTATAGATTTTTTTTTTGTAGATTTCTACTATTACTTATGTTTATTCATGTTGATAGTAGATTTTACTTGCATGTAAATATATTCTTATGAATATGTGTACATGACAATTTGTAGATTATAAATTAGCTATTAAAAATATGCAAGTGTATCTCTAAGGAAACTTTTAGGCATATTAGAAATATGTGATATTTTCATTAATTTGTTGGAGTATTGTGATTTTTGTATGATACATATTTTGTATTGCTAAAATATATCCAATAAAAGCATATGTTTAAAAATTATTATATAATATAAGTATACGATAAAAATAATTCAAAAACATATATTATAAAATTATTATATGGTATGCTTAAAAGTATATAATACATATATAATATAATTTATTTTGTATATATATTGTTACTATTATAAGTTACTTGTATAAAAATATTATTATATAATTAACATTATTTTATTTTTTTAGTGTAATAGTGATTTATTTTTTGTTATAAATTTTGGATATCATAAAATTCTTAGTTACACAATTTTTTATATTTATATATACCATTAACAATATATGACAATTTTTTTAATTATATAATTTTTCCATACATATATATTATACTTATCATATAGAACATTTTTATATTATAATAAAAAATATTTTATTTGATATTATATTTTTATGCTATATATTTTATTTTGAGTTAATATTTTATTTTATTATAATCATTAAAATACAATTTAATGTAATTATGTATACATATGAGATACTTTAACAGATTATTTAAGTGATGAGCAAAAAAACAAATTATTTAAGTCAATTAAAATTTTATATATTATCTATTTATATTTATATTAACTTATGATCACTTCCTCTTTCCAAACAAGAAAAATTCCACCACTCCCTTGCACAAAATGTATATTTTAAATATCTGATATAAAATTACCATTTTTTTTGTAAACATTCCATATTAACAATGTAATTTATCCCAAATAATTGATATAAAAACCTTTAATTTTCTTTATCAAGTGTCAATTTTTGAAAATATTTGGTAAAATCAATAAAATTTAACATATTATTCAATCATGTACTTATTGAGATATATATATATACACTATTTTGTGTATATACTGAAATACTTAGATATAGCTAATCTACAAAACCAATAACATAATAGGGCCATATACGTAGTATATGGTAAGCAAATGCAACAGGTATGAAAGTGGAATCATCACCTCCAAATCCGCTACCATCAAAATCCAATATATATGGAAATATATATATATATATGAAAAATTATAATTTTATGTATATATTCTTTTTTTTGGAAATTTCTGTGATCATATGTGATTAAAGTATTTACAAAAATTCCTCCATCGAGTAAGGAGGCAAAAAAGCTAGCATGTACCCCTTGTTATATTTGGAATGACAGCCAATCTATACCTAAGCTACCATTTCTTTTTACCATATATAATAGACATAACTAGCCCTACACGTTACACAATAGAAATCCACTAGCATATATGTATATATATATATATATATTTAATATATTTCCATTTTGTCGAAATTTTTGTTATTTCCATATTTAAGGCACGCATTTCTCATATCAATGCCATGTTATATAAGTCGCAATCTTGTTGGTACAATTATTGTATGTAGGCAGAAGAGCTTAACTGCTTCGTTGTTCCTTCTTTCAATTCACTGAGCAAAGATGTCGAGAAAACTGCCAATGGTATTGTTAGGGTTTCTGTGTTTTTATTGCGGAGTGATCGGCATTCAAGCTGCGGCTGATTATGGGGAAGCATTGACCAAGTCGTTATTGTTCTTCGAGGCCCAGAGGTCTGGGAAGTTGCCCGACAACCAGAGGGTTGAATGGCGTGGAGACTCCGCCCTAAAAGATGGGGGCAATGCCCGCGTAAGCTTTTATTACATCCCTGAATAACATAACACTACCATTGCACCTTAACTGTATCCTTTTGATCCATGTCCAAAGTCCAAAATTATAAGGAGTTAGCGGTTATCAGATCATATACAATATAATATATTATACGTCTTTGTATTTACTAGGGTCTAATGTCTGACCAGAGAGTCAACTGGCCTGGGGACTGTGCACTATAGTTGATCTTGCATTCAGACTCGTACTTACATGAATGGATCTAAGAAATTAGCCCGGGAGTGATGAATTGATAAATTAATGTGATAAATTCAGTATTAAGTAAACTTATAACATGAAAAAATCTTGTAGAAATTCTTAATGATCACATAAATTTGATCATGTTCTCTGTACAGATTGATCTCACGGGAGGTTACTACGACGCTGGCGACAACGTTAAGTTTGGGTTTCCGATGGCCTACACTATAACTTTTCTGGCGTGGAGCGTAGTAGAGTTCAGTCAACAGCTGAAGGCCAAGGGCGAGTTGGCCCACGCCTTAGAGGCTATCAAATGGGGCACTGACTACCTCATAAAGGCTCATCCCCAGCCAAACGTTTTCTACGGCGAGGTAGGAGATGGAAACTCCGACCATGCATGCTGGCAGCGTCCCGAGGACATGACTACCCCTCGCAACGTCAAAATGATTTCCGACCAGAGCCCAGGCGCCGACCTTGCCGGTGAAAGTGCCGCTGCCTTGGCCGCTGGTTCCATTGCTTTGGGAGGAGTCAACAAGTCTTACGCCCAAATACTTCTCCGCCATTCCAAAGAGGTAACCTGCTAGCTTAAGATCAATTGTCGTGTATGATGAGATATTTTGCTGGAATTAAAAGTGCCAAAAATCATCTTTGTGTAAAAAAAATAACGCATTTTATCCTAAATTTTCGAATTAATATCATCACAATTTTTAAGATTGAATAAATTATTTTTCTACGTTTGTGATTCGGCCAGCTCTTCGACTTAGCAAGAAATCACCCGGGGCAGTATCAGTCGAGCATTCCCACTGCCGGCGCTTTCTACGCTAGCAGCGGATACGAGGTATCATTACATGGTTGTACTAAATTGTTCATTTGTTTAGACTTCAAATTAAAAGTGTACTGTTTCTCATGCGTGAATTAGGGCTTACTCGACAACGTCGTTTTAAATTTGAACAGGATGAGCTGCAATGGGCGGCAGCATGGCTTTACCGAGCTACAAACGAGAAACAGTACCTCGACTTTCTCCAGGAGCGTGGCAACACGGGCGGTGTTCGGACCGTATTTTCCTGGGACGACAAGTACCTTGGCGTACAATTGCTCGTTTCCAAGGTTCGATCTACATGTCTTTTCAATCCATTCATAACACATACGGGGCAGACTTAATTACTTGGAAGAATAAGAAGAAGAAAAAGAAAAAAAAATTAATGATTATATATAACCCACCATGTCTCTCCTCTAAATAGTTGGTGCTGGATGGAGAAGTGGGGAGCTCGGGACCATGGGGGCAGTACAAGTCTGATGCAGAAGCCTTCCTCTGCAACTATGCCCAAAAGGGCAACGGTAACTTCAGGAAGACTCCCGGAGGGCTGCTGTGGTTCCTCCCATGGGCCAACCTCCAGTACGTCGGCTCAGCCTCCTTTGCTGCCGTCACATACGCCAACTATCTGGAGGCCAAGAAAGCCACTATGCAGTGCCCAGGCGGCAGTCTCTCGCCTTCTGATCTCTATGCCCTAGCACATTCTCAGGTACCCTACACCTCATCCTCATTCGATTCCTCTAATTATTATTCTCCTATATTTGGATATGACTAACATTTAAAATAAAACCCTTAACAGGTAGATTATGTACTTGGAAAGAATCCAAAGGGAATGAGCTACATGGTTGGGATAGGGTCGAGCTACCCGAAGCAGCCCCACCACAGAGGGGCCTCAATCGTGTCCATCAAGAAAAGCTCAGCCCCAGTGGGCTGCCAGGAAGGGATGGACTACTGGTTCACCAAGAACGAATCGAACCCAAACGTCTTGGATGGAGCCATCGTCGGTGGACCAGACGAGCAGGATAGCTACACCGACATTAGGTCAAACTATCAGCAGGCTGAGCCAGCCACCGCAACCGTGGCCCCCTTTGTAGGGCTCTTAGCTAGCCTCTCTAAGTGACTAGAAACAACTAGTCAACTGTTATCAATGCTTGGTGGTCACTCCTCTCCGTAGTACTACAAACAAGCATATATTTAACGTTGCTGTGGTGTGACTGAAAGACTACAAACAACTAGTGACATCATTTCAGTTATTAAGAACTCTTAATACGATTTCACATTTAAGAAACTAATGGTCATATATCTTATTATTTTTTGGTCAAATAACATAATATGCATAAATATATTGGAGGCTGACTAATCTAATTCCATTTGATGAAATCACAAACTGTGCATAAATATAATCACAAAATCACAAAACTCCCATAAGCTCTTTCCCCATATAATTATTCTCTTTTTATTTTATGGATTTTGGATAATATACCAAATAAAGTAATCTTAAAATAACTTATATTGAGTGATAAAGTGTAAATAAATAGCTTGTACCTACTAACTTGCATTGAGTGCATAAAACACACTAATATACCAATATGTTTTTTTCATAGGCAAACAATAAATTAGGTATAAAAAGGCATTGGGTTATATCAATTGTACCTATAGAGAAAAAAAATTATCTTCAATTCTTCCTTTGTTCATCTTCTGCATTTCATCTTCTCTCCATAAGATAATAACAGTGGGAAGTATTAATATTCAAAATCTATGGCTGATGAAATTTTAATTTTTGTGCACTATTTCCAAATTTGAGGAAATTTATAAATATTAATCAATATTTATGGAAATTTTTCTAAATACATTGAGATTATGATAAAATTTTGGAAAAAACTACAATTGGAAAACTTAATAGTAAATAATTATCTCTCCAATGCTATTGAAAAATCAATAATGGAGACTATGTTTAATTGTAATACTTATAAGGATATTTGGAATACCATGGGGTTGAAATATCAAGTATCTTCATGTTTAAGGTGATCACAATTGGAGGGACTGATGACAGATTTTGAACTATTTCACATGAAAGAGAATGGGAGAGTTAAGAGTATTTTGCAAGAATTTTAGTTTTGGCTAATAAAATAAAATTGTATGGTAAAAAAAATGGATTTTTGTGTCATTGTTGGGAATATTTTAAGGTCTGTAACTAAGAATGTCACGTCCCGACCCGTTTTGCTTGAATCTTCGTGAACAACCCGATGTTCTCTTGGTTAAAAAGTGGTTTTCCCTTTATTTTCAAGAGTAGCCAGATGAAATCTCAACTTTGTTCCCTATAATAACATATATCAATAAAAATGCAAGATAAAGATAATTAAGCATATCTCAAAGAGGGTAAGGCTTGGTGTTATCTTTAGTTATATTTTTATTTCCTGAAAATGGGTAAAAAGGGTGGGTAAGTTTCTATAACTCAATTAATGGGTATTCTAAAAAAAATAAAGTTTCAATAAAATAGTTATATCAAACTCCTTATTTTCTTTAAAAATCTTTCTTCCTTGGTTTCTTAGTTTTCAAAGCTATTTTTCATCATTAACCACAAATGGTGTGTTTAACAACCAACACACACCCTTCATCATGAAAAGATCACGTATTCCTAGGGCAACATGTCCACTACACCCACTTGTGGTGTCAGAGTGACTTTACCGGCCATCTAGATACAAGCCCGTCCACTTCTACCATGAGAATGAGTGGATGTACGCGACAACCGACCCTTAATCCTAAAAAGAAACTCCGTGTCCATATGAGGACACAGACCTCATCTTGACCCACCCCGGTGTAATGTGCAATGAAGCTACGTCGAGCTTCCCTGACTGATGGCATGACAAACTGCCCTTATCTTCACTAGGTCATCCAGTAGCCCCTAGGACATATTACCACTCCTCTTGGGCGTCTTGAAGGTCCCGTACATCAATGCATGCACAAAAAAAAATAGTTTTCCTCTTAATCTATTTAATCTTAGGTGCCATTGGTCCAATGGCCCCGACCCTCAACTCAACCTGCATCTATTTTGTCTCGACTGGTCTGTCGACCTGTCTTGTTGCACTACTACTAGTCCATCGAGTATGTCGGTCTTGTCTTGGTACCATGGCCAAATACATCAGTAATTAAAATTTTCATGGCTTAAACTCATGTTTGTTTACGAGTGTAAACCCCACCCTTTTGAAGTTACGGAAGCCGGGAAAAGAATCGGTCAAACCGAGTGAGAAAACCAAATCGGTTCATAAACCCAATCATCAGAGAATGGACAATTTGGAAAATTTATAACTCTTGGGTGAACAAGGGATTCATAAAAACCTTGTAAAAGAATATTATAACAAATTGGAAGAGAAAAACTAGACCGATTCAGATGAACCGAATCCGAGCCAAATTGAACCAGTTTATGAATTGAGTCGGTTCATGAACTGAAACCAATAGAGAAAGGGTAAACCGGGAAATTTATGGATCTTAAGTGACCTAAACAATCACAAAAGTCATGAAAAAGGACTTTAGGATGAATTGGAGATGAAAACTAAACCGGTTCAGGTGAGCCGAATCCGAACTAGATTGAACCAGTTTGGACCAGTTTGAACTGGATGCTAAATTCATTTTTTCTAGGTGGCTTAGAAAATTCAAATTTGAGATTTGAGGCCACCATTTGATAGAAAATGAATTTAAATAAATTTAAAAATTTTTATTTTGAAAAACTCGATCGAATCGGGCTTGAATCGATCGGTTTAAGGTTTGAACCCAATTTGGACCTATCCGGTTCGATTCAGTTCATTCGGAACAATGTTGTCTTCTTCCTTTAGATGACATCACTGTTCACTTGCCAGAAAATCGACCATGGAGTTTCATGCAATGAATGACTGCCATTAAGGTGCCAATCAAATGACTAAGAATTCCCCGAGCTTCATATTTAAAGAGCCCCTCTTCATTCATCCTCTCCTCAATTAAAAACTCCATTCTCTCTCAACTGCTCCAATTTCTGATGAAGCTTGTACCAGAGCTTTGATATAGGGTCTTTTTTGAGCCAAAGAAGGCGTGGTTGGGTTCTTTGGATTCTGGGAGAAGTCAGCTACACGAATTAGTCTCCATTTTCTCTGAGGGTTGCCGGAGAAGTGCTAGCGTAATCGAATAGTAAAGCAGCTTCAACATACCCAAGCTGTCCTATTTTGATAGAGCTGAAACCGGCCAATTCGAGTCCTAATCATGCCAAACCAAGCCCTCCCAACACCTCTACAGCCCTCATTACAACTGAATTACAGTGGAAAGGTAAGCCAATTTGACTCTCTTCTATAAATTCTGATCGGTGCTAGGGAGAGAACCAACAAAACTTTGATGACTAAATTCTCATTCAATTCGTCATCAATTGATGAAATTCTTGATTCTAGGAGGAAGGACAAGAGCTATCTGCCCAGATCGAAAGCTTGGACCGCCACACACCCGACAGTAAGCTTTCAAAGCTTTCTCTCTCTAAGTCTAGTTTTTCGGCGAAACTCCGTTTGAGGTCATTCCGGCATCAAATCATGCGATTCAAAGTGTAATTGAATTGTATGAAGATGTAGGAACTAAAATCTAACTTCAATTACAATAATTAAACTTATTTGATCGATCAATTTGATGAAATCATATTTAGCTGAGTTAGAAGGTTGAAATTGGGGAAAATTTGGGAATCTCAAATATTCGAGGGACTAAAGTGCAATTTCATAAAATTGAGGGTCAATTAGGCGATAAAGATGTTGGAGGACCAATTGGGTAATTTTTTGAATTTTTGGGGCAAAACTTATCATTTTTGTAAAGTAGGGGCATAATGGTAATTTTGGAAAAGTTGGGGTCCAAATTGGAAATTTGGGAAATTAAACCTCTTTTTGTGAATTTGAATAAATTGAGGTGCTAATGTGAATTTTAAAAGTTTCGGGACTCAATTTGAGTAAAAACCGACATTAGGGACTTAAAGTTAAAGAAAAATAACTTTAGGGACCTAATTACAAATAAAGGAAAATTTTAGTTTTCTCATTCATTTGGGATGAATGAGGGCTATTAGGTCAAAGGATAATGAACAAGAGTGTTCATATCGTGTAGGAACACAAAGTATCGAGAACGCTAGCTAAGACAAATTCAAGTAAGTACAACAAGCCAGCTATGAGGATATTCACTGCACTGTCGGGTGAGTGAGATTTATATATCATACACAGTTGGGATGATAAGTACCTCGTAAGTCAAAACGCACTACTAAGTGGTATTTTAAACATCACACCTGAGAGGAGTGAGGTGAAAATCATGCAGAAAAACTACTTACCGGTTGTAAGTAGATCATACCCAGTTGGTATAATGAGACTTCTTGGAAGGAAGTGGAAAATCCACTTATCGGTTATAAGTGAAGACGTCTTCATACCCGGTTGGTATGACCGTGTGCCACCACTTAAAATTTTTGGGAGAGCTTCTTGATGGGAGCTCGAATAGCTCATATAGGCCTATGCCCGATTTTGAAAATCTCGAACAGAGAGCCCTAGGCGAGTTGGTAGGAGCAGGAGCTTGTAAACAAACATGATTATTAAGCCATGAAAACTTAAGTAAATGATTTGTTTGGCCATGGTACCGAGACAGGACCTACATACTAAATGGACTAGCGGCAGTGTGACATGACAAGTCTTCGAACTAGTTAAGACAAACAGTTGTAGGTCGAGTTGAGAGTCGGGGCTGTTGGACTAGAGGCACCACATATTATATGGCTTATGTGAAAAACTATTAATTTATGCATGCGCTTTGTTACGAGACCTTCAAGACGCCCAAGAGAGGTAGTGATGCGTCCTAGGGCTTTGGATGACCTGGTGGATAAAAGGGTAATTAGTCATACCAAAAGTCTTGCAAAGCTCAACGTAGCTTCAAGCGCATGAGACCGGGGTGGGGACAGGATGATGTCTTTGTCCTCATACGTACATAGAGTTTTGTTACGGGATTGAGGGTCGGATGTCACGAACACCTACTCATTCTTAGGGTAGAAGTGGACGTGCTTCTATCTAGGTGGCCGATAAAGTCGCCTTGATGCCACAAGTGGGTACAGTGGATGGGCTGGCCTACGATTATGTGTTCGTTCATGATGAAGGGCGTGTGTTAGTTGAACACCCATTCATGATGAAGGGCGTGTGTTCGTTCATGCCACAAGTGTGTTCGTTCACACTATTTTTCTAAAAGTAAATCTTTGAACACCCATTCACGAAGTCGTTAAACTCACCCCCTCCCTTATATCCCTTTCAGTTAACCCCGAAAAGCTTACCCCAAAGACCACCAGCTAACGTACCTGTAAGGTAGATATGATAAGTTTAAAATTTTGTGTAGTTTTTATTAATGTTATTACAAGAAAGGTGCAGGTTTAAAGGACGCCTTACTCCTCATAGTTTATAAATAAGTGGTAACCCTTAGTAAAATAGGAGAGTGGCAAGTTGATCACGGGGATCCAACCAAACTGAGTTGGGGCATGACAACTTGAGTGGTATCAGAGCATGTTTCCTCGAATACATAATCAAGATTAGAAAATATAGTAACTAATAGGATTGATCTTAAAATTTTTAGATGGCTACAAGGAGAGTAACCAAGAAAACTAGGAATGACTCTACACCACACCCTGTCCTCGTAGGAAGACAACCCTAGAAGCTTCCTAATGCCCGAGACATAGTAGAAGCCCTGAAAGACCAAATGGGGAATCATCCAGTACCATTAAGGAGTACGGTGCTAGGACATGTTAGGGTCACAATCCTGTGTACAAAGGAAGCCAAGTCTAAAACTAGGAATGCTAGTACGGATGTATAATCTTACCAAGGAGGATACTTACGAGGAAAATCGTAGCTTCCTATCTATTTTGTGACTACTTTTTGTAATAAGGCTAAAACCCCAACATTTTTATTCCTCTATTAATGAAGTACTAAAAAATTTTAAATTCCTATCTCTCAATAATGTGATCTTGCTAGGAACATGGCCCCAAGGAAGGTAACCAAACAAACCCACACAACCATATAAACTAGGGAAAATTTTCCATTTCAGTTAAGGAAATTGAATAAGGGAATTAAGAAACCTAGAAGGACTCTTAGAATAACCCTTAGCAAAGGAGACATAGCAAGAAAAACCATCTAGACTCAAGGACGGCGAAGCACCAAACCACCAGCAACCCTAGAAAAGCCCCGCAATGCTCGAAGTAAAGGAGGAACCACAATGATTCACGCCCGGGAATAACCATTACATATGTGAAAGATGGGGACACTGCGTGAAAAATTGTCCAACCCTACTAAGGACAAGCACCAAGATAATCTATTATAGGTGTAAGGACAAGTAGAGAAGAACTGTCTAACACCTCATAGATTTAGGGCAATACCTTCTGAAAAGTCACAAACGACAAGAAGGACTGATGACTAAAACCATGAAGCAGGTTAACGGTTCGCAAAGGGGTCAAGAAATGGCTAGGTAAAGTGAAATTTAAACTCCTTCTTAAGAAGATCAAACAAAGAGGGATATCACTAGAATAGAGGTAAGGTACATTGAATGTACACCTAGAACCCACTCAGGAGGGACAAACACGAAAAATATCCTTCAGAAACTCTACTGTAGGATATAGTGAAGAAGAGAAGAAATACGATATGAAAGAGAACATTTGAAAGATGCATACGACTAAGTACCCCTTGAAGGGATCATTGATGGGCGAATGGTCATGATATGGAGTGCAAGGAACCCACCCTTAATTAAGAAAATTTCCAAGGAAGGATGTATCAGGATGACCCAGCATGACCTTTTTGGAGAAAAACAGAAGAGCCAAATAACGACTCCAGAAGAACCTAGTAGAAAGGAGATAGTTAACGAACTAGCCTTCGGGAGAACCATGGATTTAAACCACGACAAAGAAGGGAGAAGAGAAAAGGCTAAAACATTGGAAAAGAAGGACGAAGGAAAATCTTTAAAGAAATCAATGGCCAAGATCGGATTTACAATTAAAATTCTTGAGATGGTTAAGTGAGCCTCATAAAGGATGATCAAGAGATTTTAAAACTAGGAGGATGTGAACTCTTCTTAAAAGGAAATAGAACCCGATGAAGGATTTGGAAACAAATTTGTAAATAAAATGCATGTTAAGATGAAGGGAACGTAGGGAAGCATAATATGAGGAATCTAAGGAGTAAGTTAAACCCAAGGAACAGGTGAGTCGGAAGATATTATCAAAAGATGTTGTACGAGTAAAAAAGGGGTGAACTGGCCATAAAAAGAGAATAGTATAAAATACATCTAAGAAATCTTGGAGGGGTAAGTCCTACAGTTAAGAAGTGACTAAAGTAAATGATTTCTGACATGAAGACTAGTTGTGGTCTACACTCACTTGATGTAGTCTAAAAAGAGTATGGTTAAGCATAAGGTGGAATACATTAAATAAGACCAATAACTGGAAGTCTCTCAGATAAGGAATGAGGAAAGAAATGGGAATCTTAAGAAAATGGAGGATTAAAGGCGGGCAAATACCCAATATAGAAGATAGTATGAGGAAAGGAAGAAAGAAACTTTCAAGGAATGGTAAGAAGGTGGAGTGAGTAGCTCCCAAAGTAGAAGCCTCCACTATGAGGGATGTAACAAAGAACAAAATCCATAAGAAGGGAATTTTCCCAAACAAAGTAATCAACAAATAGATGGAAAGAGAATAACTAGGAATAAAGAATTATGAAAATGATCACGACCAAGTAAGAATGGATTAAGGAAAAAGGAAAGTCCTTAAGAAAAGGACTCTACTAGAAATAAAGAACTTGGGGAAGGACAAACAGGTGTTTCCTCCTTTTAACTCAAAAGTAGCCTGACGTACTTTCAACCTTGTTCCCTGGAATGACATATATCAAATAAAATGCAAGCTCAAGAGAAATTAAGCATACATGACAGAGGGTAAGGCTTGGTGTTATCCCTAGTCATTTTCTCTATTTCCTAAAAAGGGATAAAAGGGTGGGTGAGTTTCTACAACTCAATGAATGGGTATTTTTAAAAATAAAGTCTCAATAAAAATAGTTTTTAAGTTGAAGTGTGCCAGGCTTCTTATAAAATTTCCCATTTTGAAACTCTTGGTTTCCATTACCATATTTCATCAAAATGGTGTGTTTTATCAACCAATACATGACCTTCATCATGAAGGAAACACACATTCATATGCTAGCCTGTCCATTGTACCCACTTGTGGCATCAGAGCGACTTTACCGACCACCTAAATAGAAGCACGTCCACTTCTACCCTGAGAATGAGTGGATGTACACAACATCCGACCCTCAATCCTGTAACCAAACTCGATGTCCGTATGAGGATAGATAGCTCATCCCGTCCCCACCCCAGTATCATGCGCATGAAGCTATGTCAAGCTTATCAAGACTTCTGGTATGACTAACTACCCTTATTTCCACTAGGTCGTCTAGAGCCCTGGGATGCATCACTACCCCTCTTGGGCATCTTGAAGGTCCCGTAACACAGTGCATGCACAAATCAACAGTTTTCACATAAGCCATATAATCTATGGTGCCAGTGGTCCCACGACACAGACCCTCAACTAGACTTGTAACTGTTTGTCTCGATTGGTCTGTAGACCTGTCATGTCGCACTGTCGACAGTCCATCAAGTATGGCGTTCCTGTCTCGGTACCATGGCCAAATAACTCATTTACCTAAGTTTTCATGGCTTAATAATCATGTTTGTTTACGAGCTCCTACTCGTGCCAACTGGCCCAAGGACCATCATTCCAGATTTTCAAAATTGGGCATATTAGCCTCCAAGTTCCAAAACTGAGGCCTTCGGCCTAACTCAGCTATTCGAGCTCTTGTCAAGATGGTCTCCCAAAAGTTTTAAGCAGTGGCACACAGTCAAGTGAGAGAACTTTCGACAAAATAAACTTTTCAGTCGTCCATCACACCAACCGAGTATGAGTTCATCTACGCTTATAACCGATAAGTGGGTTTTCCACTTCCTTCTAGCAAGTGTCATCATACCAACCATGTATGATCTACGTACAACTGATAAGTAGTTTTTCTACATGATTTCCACATCACTCTTCTCATATGTGATGATTAAAAATACCACTTCGCAGTGGGTTTTCATTTCCGAGGTGCTTATCATCCCAATCGGGTATGATATTAAATTCCACTCACCCAATCGTGCAGTGAATTTCCTCTAGCCAGCTTGTTGCCTTTGCGCGAACCTGCCTTTGTTGACATTCCCAATACTTCATGTTCCTACATGATATGAACATCCTTATTCATCGTCCTTTAGCCTAATAACATTCATTTATTCCGAATGAATGAGAAACCAAACTTTTCATTTATTTGCAATTAGGTCCCTAAAGTTATTTTTCTTTAACTTTAAGTCCCTAAAGTTATTTTTCTTTAACTTTAAGTCCCTAATGTCATTTTCCCCCCAAATTGAGTCCCAAAACATTAAAATTCACCTTAGGGCCTCAATTTATTCAAAATCACAAAAAGGGGTTCAAGTTTCCCGAATTTCCAATTTGGTCCTCAATTTTTCAAAAATTACTATTTTACCCCTCCTTTACAAAAATGGTATGTTTTACCCCAATAATTCTAATTTTTGCTCAATTGCTCCTCCAACACTCATATCATGCCCAATTGGCCCTCAATTTTATAAAATTGCATTTTAGTACATCGAATTTTCAAAATCCTCAATTTCACCCCTCCCATTTCAACTTTCTAACACAGCCAAATTTGATTTCATCAAATTGTCTGAGCAGACGAATTTAAGTGTTGAAATTGAAGTTAAATTGGAGTTCCTAAATCTTTATACGATTCAATTACACTTTGAATAAAATGATGTGATGTTGAAACGAGCTCAAACGGAGCTTCGCCAGAAAATAGAACGTAGAGAGAGAAAGCTTTTAATGCTTACCGGTGGGGGCATGACGGTTCGAGCTTTCGATCTGGGTAAATAGCTCTCTTCCTAAAGTTTCTCCTAGAATCAAGAATTGCATCAATTGATGCCGAATTGATTGAGAATTTCATCATCGAAATTCTATTAGTTGTCTCTCTTGCACTGATCGGAAATTACAAAGGGGAACCAAATTGGCTTACCTTTCAGTTCTAATTCAGCCATAAGAAGGGCTGAGGAGGTGTTGGGAGAGCTTGGTTTGGCCTAAAGAGGCTCGAATTGGCCAATTTTAGCTGGACAAAAATAGGGTAGATTCGGTCCGCCGGAGCTACTTCACTGTTTGATCACGCCAGCGCTTCTCTGGCGACCCTCGGAGTGATTGGAGGCTACCACCATGTAACTGACTTTTCCTTGGTTCTAAAAAACTCGACCACGCCTACTTTGGCTCAGAAAAGATCCTATATTGGAGCTCTAATTCAAGGTTCACCGAAAAACTGAGTAGCTGAGAGAGAGTGAGGTTTTTAGGTGTCGAGAGGATGAATGGAGAGGGGCTCTTTATATAGGGAGCTTGGGGACTCGTCAGCTGTCTATTTGGCACCATTTTGATTGTTATTGATGGCCTGAAATATACTGAATAGAAACGTTTCCTCTTCGCTGACGCTGGTTCGATTTTCCGGTGAGTGAACAATGTTGTCATCTAAATGAAGAAGATGACACTGTTCTAAACCAGATCATACCGGTTTAAACCGAGTTCAAATCTTAAACCGACCGGTTCAAGCCCGATTCGACCGAGTTTTTCAAAATAAAAAATTTCTAAATTCATTATTTATAAAATGGTGGCATCAATTCTCAAATTGGAAATTTCCAAGCTACCTAGAAAAATGGATTTAGTGTCCGGTTCAAGAGTGGTTCAAATTGGTCCAAATTGGTTCAATTTGGTTCACCCGGACTGGTCTGGTTTTTCTCTCCTACTTTGCCCTAAGGTTCTTTTCCAAGGTTTATGAACCCTTTTAGGTCACTTGAGAGTTTTAAATTCTCCAATTTGCATGTTCCCTGAAGATCGGCTTTGTGAATTGGTTCAATTTTCTCACTCGGTTTCGCCAGTTCTTTTCCCGGTTTTTCTTACCTCCAAAGAGCGGGGTTTACACGGTTCTTCTTCTCTGGTGTTGGTTCAATTTTCCGGTGAGTGAACAGTGCTGTCATCTGAAGGAAGAAGATGACATAGTTTCGGACCGGACCAGATTGGTCTAAACAAGGTTTAACGCTTAAACTGGCCGGTTCAGGCCCAATTTGATAGAGTTTTTCAAAAGTAAAAATTTCTAAATTCATCTAAATTCATTCTCTATCTAATGGTCACCTCAATTCTCCAATTTGAATTTTCTAAACCACCTAGAAAAATTAATTTAGCATCCAATTCAATAGTGGTTCAAACTGGTCTAAATCGGTTCAATTCGATTTGGATCTGGTTCACCTGAACCAGTCTGGTTTTCTCTACCAAATTGTCCTAAGGTCCTTTTCCAAGGTTTTTATGACTCTTTGGGTCACTCAAGAATTGTAAATTTCTCAATTTGCCCGTTCTCTAGTGATCGGGTTTGTGAACTAGTTCAATTTTCTCACTCAATTTGACCGATTCTTTTCTCGGTTTTCCTTTACTCCAAAGGGTAGGGTTTATAGGGTACCTTCACCAAAGTAGAGCTGACATGATATTAGGCTCATAACCAAAACATACAAGATTTTTAGCTGAAATTTAATCATTTATAAAATATATAGTGAGCCCTAAAATCAATTATAAATTACCCTCAGTAATAGTACAACTGATAAGTATAAATTATCGTTCGTGCTCGCCCATCGAGTAATGTATCTCTCTAGCGAGTTTTAGAAGTTGAGGCTAGCATAAACTAACCAGTGCACCTTTTCACATACCTTAAATGTTTTGGGGGAGGGGATGAGCTCACAAAATAGCGAGTATATTTACCGGCGTCGAGCCACGACATGGCTTACAACCTAGCCTCTACTAAAATTTCTTATTATGGCTTATTTCCATGTACATGGGTTTCCCCATTTTACTTAATAAAATTACCAGATATTTTAATTATCTCGATGTTTATAATTTATATCACAATAATAAACAAAGGACCCCTAGAGGTCGCCCATGTGTGACCCAAGGGTTAGGGTCATCCCAGATGACCTTACCCCTTGTGCTGTTGTTAATGGGACTCATGCCATTCTAACATCACACTGTGTCATGCCGTGACTTAGTTTGGTTAGATCCCCGTGAGCAACTCACCACTCCCTTTGGTCCATGAGGGGTTTCACCCCCCTTTCCAAACCGTGAGAAGTAAGGCATCTTTTTTTCCTGTTATTCTTGGAATACATTAAATAAAACTAAATATTTTAAACTAGACGTACTTGTCTTATAATTTCAACACAGGAGAGTCTTTAGGTTGAAGGTTTCCCTCGGTTACATGTAAAGGGGTAAAAAGAGGGGGTGAGTTCTACAACTCAGTGAGCGGGTGTTGGAATAGAGTTTTCAAAATAACTTTATCTAGATTGTGCCAAGGTTATCATCTCCTTTTTATAATGGTTTTTTCTCAAACTTTGGTTTATAAAACCATTTTTTCCATTTCCTTATTAGGTGTCTTTAGCCCCCTTAGCCCATCCCCGTACCTCATGAGGTAGATAGCAAACAAACACACATCCTTGATTAAGAAGGGTACACACATTCACAGGTGCAGCCTGTCACGCCCCGACACAGTTTGGTCGGATCCCCGTGAACAACCCGCCACTCTTCCGGTTTATTAAAAGATTTCCCTTTATTGTAAACCATAAAGAGTAAGGCATCCTTTAACCTGCACCTTTTCCTGGAATAGCATAATCAAAACTGCATGAAATTTAAAACTTTACATACCTGTCTTACATGCATCTTAGTTGACGGTCTTTAAGGGTAGGCTTTCCAGGATTTCCTGAAAGGGATATAAGGGAGGGGGTGAGTCTAATGGCCCCGACTCTCAACTCAACCCATAGTTGTTTGTCTTGACTAGTCCATCGACCTGTCATGTCACACTGCCGCTAGTTGACTGAGTATGTCGGTCCTATCTTGGTACCATGGCCAAACAATTCACTTATTAAGTTTTATGGCACATATATCATCTTCGTTTACAAGCTTCTGCTCATGCCAACTGCCTTGGGCCCACTGTATGACATTTTCAAAATCAGGCATTTAGCACCCAAGTTCCAAAATCGAGGCCCCCGGCCTATCAGAGCTATTCGAGCTCCCATCGAGAAGGTCTCCCAAATTGTTTAAGCATTGGCACACAGTCAGGGGAGAGCACTTCCGACAAAAATAGGTTTTTACTGTCCATCATACCGACCGGTATAAGGACACCTCCATTCATAACCGATGAATGGGTTTTCAACTTTCTTCGAGGAAGTCTCATCATACCAACTGGGTATGATCTACTTACAAACGGTAAGTAGTTTTTCTGCTTGATTTTCACATCACTTCCTCTAAGTAGTGATGTTTAAAATAACACTTAATAGTGGGCTTTCATACCGAGGTACTTATCATTCCCAACCGGATATGATATAAAATTTCCACTCACAGCCGGTAAGTGGTTTTAAAATTTTAAGGTTTGCTCATCATCCCAACCGGGTACCCACTCACCCGTTAATGCCGTGAATTCTACTAGACCGGTTCTTTGTATTCACGCGAGCTTGTCCTTGCTGGCGTTCCCGATATTTCGTGTTCCTACACGATATGAACAAGCTTTTTCATTATTACTCGGCATAACAGCCTTCATTCATTTCCAATGAATGAGAAAATCTAAACTTTTAGTTATTTGCAATTAGGTCCCTAAAGTTATTTCTCTTTAACTTTAAGTCTTTAATGTCAATTTTTCCTCAAATTGAGTCCTGTAACTTTTAAAATTTATCATGGAACCTCAATTTTTTCAATTTCACCAAAAAGAAGTTTAATTTCCCAAATTTTCCAAAATTACCATTTTGCCCTTCTTTTACAAAAATGGTAAGTTTTGCCCCAAAAATTCCAGAATTCCTCAATTGGTCCTCCAACATTATGTTCATGCCCAATTGACCTTCAATTTCATAAAATTGCATTTTTGCACTTTGAATTTCAAAAATCCCTAGTTTTCCCCCAATTTCAACTCTTCAGCACTACCGAATTTGATTTAATCAAATTGATCAAACACTTCTAGTTATTGAAATTGGAGTTGAAATTGAGTTCCTGCATGTTCATACAATTCTAAGAAACTTTGAATCGCAGATTTTAATGCTGGAACGAGCTCAAACGGAGCTTTGCCGAAAAACAGACTGTAGAGAGAGAAAGCTTCGATTTCTCACCGGTGAGGGCATGACGGTCCGAACTTTTGATCTAGGCAGATAGCTCTCATCTTGAGAATCATCCTAGATTCAAGAATCGCATCAATTGATATCGAATTAAGTTAGAATTTTATCATTGAAATTCCATCGATTCTCTCTCTAGTACCGGCCGGAAATTGCAAAGGGGAGGGCTGAGGAAGTGTTGGGAGGGCTTGAAATGGCCGATTTTAGCTTGGCCAAAATAGGGTAGCTTCGGTCCGCCGTAGCTGCTTCACTATTTCATCATGCCGACGCTTCTCCAATGATTCTCGGATTGACTCGAGTATGCTATCAGATAGCCATCTTCTCCCCGGTTCTAAAGAGCTCGCCCTCTCCTTCTGAGGCTAAGAAAAATGTTTAAGTCAAAACTCTGGTTCGAATTTCACCGGGAAATGGAGCAGTAGAGAGAGAGAGAGAGAGAGAGAGAGAATTGTTTAGGTGTGAGGAGAATGAATGGGAATGACCTCTTTTTATAGGTTAAAATCGTGTATTAAATGGGAGAAATTTATTACTAGTATTAATATTGACATAAATTATTGGTATTAATTTCAATAATTTAATTTTGGTATTAAATTATTTGTATTAATTATAATAATTTAATTTAGGTATTAAATTATTGGTATTAATTCTAATAATTAAATATAGGTATTAATTTATTGCCATTTATGATAAGGTCGCATAAAAAATTTTGACCGAAATTTTGGGTTACGAAAAAAATCATACTTCCCAGGAGGTCACCAATCCTCACACTATTCTCGAGTAAGTACGCTTAACTTCAAAGTTATTATGGAATCTCATTTACCTAAACCAATTTAGTTTTTGTCTTTTATTTTGTCTTAAGTTTCTTTTCCAAGGTTTAATGAACCCTTTGGATCACCAAGAAGTTGTAAATTTCCAAATTGCTTGTTCCCATATGATCGGGTTTGTAAACGGGCTCGGTTTTTCTTACTCAGTTTGACCAGTTCTTTTCCTGATTTTCCTTAACTCAAAAGTGTAGGGTTTACAACTCCCCCCTCCTTTTAGGAGTTTTGTCCCCAAAACTTAGTTAACATCCTTGCATGAGCAATCATTTCCTTTGATGCCCCTTTGGTGTTTGTTTAAGATACAAACTTTTCTCTCATCCTTGAAATTAGTCCCTTTTACAACCTTCACTTAAGAAATTTCTTTTCCTTAATATTATTTACTCCCTCCATGGAATTTGTCATAACTAGACATACCTTACCTCAGGGTTTGTTCTTAGATTTTATTTGTCTCTTTGCTTAGAGCAAAATTCTTTCCCTTGAGGTCCTGTACTCAAGATTGGGAATTCCAAGATAACTAACCATTTCCGTGTCTAGTTAACCGCTTGATCATTGAAACCCTTAGCTCGTCATCCTATAGAGCATTTTGTACTTATTTCCACGGATTTCTTTATCACCACCTTTTTCCTCCCATTTCGACTCTTCCTCCATTATAATAGTTGTCAATTATAACTTCGGTCCAAATTGTTATATTTGTCCTCGTCATGCTTATTAGCCGACTCTTCCTTACTTTGAGCCATATTCTCCTCAAGTTGTTAGGCTTACATGCTCTTACAGCATCGCATTTTCTAGGACCCGTCTCTGTCCATTTGATTTCTAGAACATCTCCTGAAGTGTCTCTCTTAGCTTTTAGACCTTTCAGGGATCGTATAACTTCATTCCTCTTTTCTTTTGATAGTATTCCTCAACTAACCTTTTTTTTTAACATTATTAACTCCACTTACTCAATTGTGTTGGTTCTCCTTACCCACTCATTCCTTTTCAACTTCCTTATTGAGTATTTCCGGTTCCAATTAATTAAATTCCCAAATGTTTTACCGACATGATGGGTTTCATCCTTTCTTAGATCCATCATCATTCCCAATGATATCCTCTAATCAAGGGTTTTCCTTTGGCCTTAATCCCCTCTGATTTGTTCACAACCATTTCACAATTCTTTATTTTTTTGGTCCAATTGTCTAGGCAGCTATATCAATCGTTCTTCTTGCCCATCCTATTGTCCATTATAGAGTGTAGTCTTTACTACATCTCATTCCTTCTTAGGGTTTTGTTTATTCTATTTGGTTGTCTGTCGTTATTAGTTTTTCTCTTTCTACTTGGTTCTCCTGTTCCCTCCAAATAGGTCAGCCCGGGCCATTACGACACTTCCTTCCTTGGAAACATTTCCTAATTAAGGGTTGGTTCCTTTCTCTCCAAATTATGTCCATCTGCCCATCAATAATTCCTTTAGCTTAATTTCCTTCTTAGGACCTCATTTTCCCTTGGTACTCGACTTTTCCATCTCAACCAACATTTCATTTGTGAGCTTACGTTCCTTCTATTTTGGTTGGTTCCATTTCCTCTCAATTGGGATACACGTCTTTTCGGGGCTTTCTTCCTTTGTAGAATTCTTTCCCTTTCTCCGAACATTCCTTTTTTACATTTGCTCTAGGATTCTACTCTTGATGTTATCTTCTCTTGTTTACCTTTACTCCTCAGGTCTTGTAGGACATCTTTTATACTCTATCCACATCCTCATTCATACCAAATACCTGTCTATTTCCTTAGGGAGCATACAAATCTTCCTTGTTTTAAGATTTCTTGATCATTATGTGAGAAGCTTGCTTATTTCTTTATTGGCTTGAGTTTGGATGTTAATTTGGACTTTTGGTCCCTTTAATGATTTCTTTCATCCTTCTCTTTCAGAGTATTTGACCTTTCTGCCTCTCTTCCTTGTCGGAACTTACATCATGGTTCTTTCGTGTATTAGCTGGTTAACTGCCCCACCTCCACCAGTCCCTTGGTTTAGGTCTTCTTAGGGCAGTTGTCTTCTCGAGTACTCCTGTCTTTAACGTCATCTCACTGACCTTTTTAGGGTGTAGTCCTTTCTACTTCTTAGTCTTCCTTAGGTATGTTGGTCAGATACTTCGATTTTTTTTACTTTTCTGCTTTTTCCAAAAAGAAGTAGTACTTTAAAATTATATAACTTTTCCAAAGCAGGTTAGTCTTGGCCTCTGATACTTCCTTCCTTTAAGTAGTTTCTAATGAGGGGTTGGCTCCTTGCATATTCGCCAACCAATGATTCATTTTCCCAGCGTATTCCTTCTCTTCTTCACTCTCACTGTGTCATTCCCTAGAGTTTCGGGGGACGTTTTTCTGTGTTTGCCCCTTATGAGAGGGTTCTAAGTATGATTCTCATGTACCTTATCCCTATTTGTGAGGTATCCTCCTCGGTTTGACCTTCTTATGAAGTTTTTGTATTCACCTCGTCTTTTCTTGACCTCTTTTTGAATTGTTTATGTAACCCGCTCCATGGTATCGATCTCTAATCCTTCATGTCCTTCGTGACCTTTTAGGAGGTATTGCCCTAAATCTATGAGGTGTGGAACACCCCCTTCTTTCCTTACACCTATAATAGTTCAACTTGGTACTTGACCTTTAGTAGGGTTGGGCATCTCTTCAGGTAATGTCCCATCGTCATTCCCTTATATGGATTGTTGTGGTCCCTTCTTTCCTTCGAGTAGGGCATTTCTAGGGCTACTATTGGTTTGGTGCTCTACCGTTCTTGAGTCTGATCACTTTGACAATTTTCTTATTGAATATCCTTTGCTAAAGGGTCACGGTAAGATTCCTCCTAGGTTTCTTGATTCATCTCCCGTTATTGGGATTTGACTTTTCCTCAGTTTCCAGGATAGTGTGGTTTTGTTTTATTTTCCTTAGGCTATATTACTAGTAAGATCACATCCTCAGAAGATAGAGTTTTGGAGAATTTGAATATTTTATTAACATGGGAATACAAATGGTTGGGCTCTCAGCCCTATCACAGAAAATGATCACAAATTAACTAGGGAGCTATGAGATTCTTGATAAGCATCCTCCTTTATACTTAGGGTTGTGCCATCAATAGGTCCTAGCACCATTCTCTCGGATACTTCCCCATTTTGTCCTTCAACATTTCTGCCAGGTCTCAGGCATTTGGGAAGCTTCTAGGGTTGTCTCCCAACGAAGGTACGGTGTTGAGTAGATCCCTTCCAAGTTTTCTTGGTTACTCTCCTGGGAGCCATTTGAAAATTTAAGAATAAATCCTATTAGTTACTATATTTTCAAATCTTAATTATGTATTCAAGGAAACAGGCTCTGATACCACTCTAGTTGTCATGCCCCGACCTGGTTTGGTCGGATCCCCGGGAACAACCCGCCACTCTTCCGGTTTATTAAAGGATTTCCCCTTATTGTAAACCATAAAGAGTAAGGTGTCCTTTAACCTACACCTTTTCCTGGAATAGCATAATCAAAACTGCATGAAATTTAAAACTTTAAATACCTGTCTTATAGGCATCTTAGTTGACGGTCTCTAAGGGTAGGCTTTTCGGGATTTCCTGAAAGGGATATAAGGGAGGGGGTGAGTACGACTACTCAGTGAATGGGTTTTTAAAAGCTTTTGACTTTTAAGAAAAACATTTCTATGGAGTGTGCCAAACTTCTTTTTTTTTTCAAAAATCCCTTCTTTTAAAAATTTGGGTTTTCCACCATTTCTTAGTAACCGATGTGTCATCACCCAACACACATGCTTCATCATGAAGGTTACACATATTCGCAATTCAGTATCACTACTGAACCCGCTAGTGGCTTCGGAGCGACTTTTCCTGCCACCCAGATAGAAGTACGACCACTTCTACCTTGGGAATGAGTGGATGTACATGACATCCGACCCACAATCCCGAAATTACTTCTTCATATCTGTTTGAGGACAGAGACCTCATCCTGTCCCCACCCCGGTCTCATGCGCTTGGTGCTACTCCAAATTTCACACAGACAGCTAGAACGACAAAGTGCCCTTATAGCCACCAGGTCGTCCAATGCCCTTAGGACGCATCACTACCCCTCATGGGCGTCTTGATGATCCCATACTCATGGTGCATGCACAAACAATGTTTTCTTATATTTCCATGTAATCTGTGGTGCCACTGGTCCAACGGCCATGACACTCAACTCAACCCATAGTTGTTTGTCTTGACTGGTCCGTCGACCTGTCATGTCGCACTACCCCTAGTTGACTGAGTATGTCAGTCCTATCTTGGTACCATGACCAAACAATTCACTTATTAAGTTTTATGGCACATATATCATGTTCGTTTACAAGCTTTTGCTCGTGCCAATTGGCCTTGGGCACACTGTACGAGATTTTCAAAATTGGGCATTTAGCCCCCAAGTTCTAAAACCGAGGCCCCCGACCTATCAGAGCTATTCAAGCTCCCTTTGAGAAGGTCTCCCAAATTGTTTAAGCATTGGCACACAGTTAGGGGAGAGCACTTCCAACAAAACATATGTTTTCTCTATCCATTATACCATCTGGTATAAGGACACCTCTGTTCATAACCGATTAACGGGTTTTCATCTACCTTCGAGGAAGTCTCATCATACCAACCGGGTATGATCTACTTACAACTGGTAAGTAGTTTTTCCGCATGATTTTCACATCACTTCCTCTAAGTAGTAATGTCTAAAATACAACTAAATAGTGGGTTTTCATACCGAGGTACTTATCATTCCCAACCAGGTATGATATAAAATTTCCACTAACAACCGGTAAGTGGTTTTAAAATTTTAAGTTGTGCTCATCATCCCAACCGGGTACGATGTTAGTAAACCCACTCACCCTAAAATGCCGTAAATTCCACTAGACCGATTCTTTGTATTCATGCAAGCTTGTCCTTGCTGGCATTCGCGGTATTTGGCGTTCCTACACCATATGAACAACCTTGTTCATTATTACTCGGCATAACAGCCTTCATTCATTTCCAATGAATGAGAAAACCCAAGCTTTTAGTTATTTGCAATTAGGTCACTAAAGTTATTTCTCTTTAACTTTAAGTCCCTAATGTTGGTTTTTCCTCAAATTGAGTCCCGTAACTTTTAAAATTTATCCCGGGACCTCAATTTATTCAATTTCACCAAAAAGGGGTTTAATTTCTGAAATTTCCAATTTGGTCCCCCAATTTTTCCAAAATTACCATTTTGCCCTTCTTTTACAAAAATGGTAAGTTTTGCCCAAAAAATTCCAAAATTCCTCAATTGGTCCTCCAACATTATTGTCATGCCCAATTGACCCTCAATTTCATAAAATTGCATTTTGGCCCTTTGAATTTCGAAAAACCCCAATTTTCCCCCAATTTCAAGTCTTCAACACTACCGAATTTGATTTCATCAAATTGACCGATCAAACACTTCTAGTTATTGAAATTGAGTTCCTGCATGTTCATACAATTCTAAGAAACTTTGAATCGTAGATTTTAACACCGGAACGGGCTCAAACGTAGCTTTGCCGGAAAATAGACTGTAGAGAGAGAAAGCTTCAATTTCTCACCGGTGAGGGCATGGCGGTCTGAGCTTTTGATCTGGGCAAATAGCTCTCATCTTGAGGATCATCCTAGAATCAAGAATCGCATCAATTGATGCCGAATTGAGTTAGAATTTCATCATTGAAATTCTGTTAGTTCTCTCTCTAGCACCGACCGAAAATTGCATAGGGGAGTCGACTTGGCTTACCTTTCTGTCCTAATTCGGCCGTGGGAGGGCTGAGGAAGTGTTGGGAGGACTTGAAATGGCCGATTTCAGCTTGGCCAAAATAGGGCACCTTCGGTACGCCGGAGGTACTTCACTATTCCAAGATGCCTGCGCTTCTCCAACGATTCTCGGATTGACTGGAGTTTGCTATCAGATAGTCGTCTTCTCCCCGGTTCTAAAGAGCTTGACCTCTCCTTCCAAGGCTAAGAAAAATGTTTAAGTCGAAACTCTGGTTCGAGCTTCACCAAGAAATGAAGCAGTAGAGAGAGAGAGAGAGAGAGAGAGAGAGAGAAGTGTTCAGGTGTGAGGAGAATGAATGGGAATAACCTCTTTATATAGGTGTAAAATCGTGTATTAAATGGGAGAGATTTATTACTAGTATTAATATTGACATAAATCATACTTCCTAGGAGGTCACCCATGCTCACACTACTCTCGAGTAAGCACGCTTAACTTCAAAGTTCATATGGAATCTCGTTCACATGAACCAATTTGGTTTTTGTCTTTTATTTTGTCTTAAGTTTCTTTTCCAAGGTTTAACGAACCCTTTGGATCACCCAAAAGTTCTAAATTTCCAAATTGCTTGTTCCCATATGATTGGGTTTGTAAATCAACTCAGTTTTTCTTACTATGTTTAACCGGTTCTTTTCCTGGTTTTCCTTAACTCAAAAGTATGGGGTTTACACAGCCTGTCCACTCAACCTACTTTTGGATCAAAGCGTCTTTACCGTCCACCAAGATAAAAGCCTACTCACTTCTACCATTCACCTGAGTTGTTGACATCTGACCCTCAGACCTGAATGCCACTCCATGTCCATATGAGGACATAGACCTCATCCCAACGTCACCCTAGTCTCATGCACAAGAACCTACTCCGAGCTTCCCAATTGACTGGCACGACGAACTGCCCTTATCTCCCCCATATCGTCCAGTAGCCCTTAGGACCTATCACTACCCCTTTTGGGTGTCTTGATGATCCTGTACCACAAGTGCATGCACAAACAATAATTTTCACATATGCCCATTATTTTTGGTGCCAATGGTCCAACGGCCCTGACTCTCAACTCGACATACAGCTGTTTGTCTAGGCCGGTCCGTTGACCTGACCCTGACGCACTTCTGCCAGTCCATCAAGTACTACCGGTCCTTACTTGGTACCATGAAAAAATCACACAAAAATTTCATTAGAAACTTTCATGGCTCTCTTAACTCAAGTTTGTTTATGAGCTCCTACTCGTGCCCACTAGCCTTAGGCCAACTGTACTTGATTTTCCAAAATCGGGCATTTAGCCCCATTAGTTCAAAAATCCATGGTCTTTGGCTTATGTGAGCTGTTTTAGATCCCCTCAAGAAGGTCTCCCAAATCTTTTAAGCATTGGCACACAATCAGAGGAGAACACTTCTAACAAAACATTTGTTTTCAACTTCATCACACCAATCGGGTGTGATGTTATTTCCACTTACAACCAGTAAGCAAGTTTCTCCTTTCGTCATACCAACCGAATATGATAATCTCTACTTACGACTAGTAAGTAGGTTTTCTTTTAAAAAACATAAGGTAATCATCCCAACCAGTATGATGTATAACATTCCCACTCACCCGATGACTGTGACGTGTTCGTCTCAAGTCAGTTTCCAAGTTTACGCGAGTTTTCTCTTATTGGCATTTTGGTTACACATGTTCCTACATGATTTGGGCATCCTTATTAATTAAGGTTTGGCATAATATCCATCATATGAGTGATTAGGATAAAATTTTTAATTAATTGTACTTAGGTCCCTAGAGTTCATTTTCCTTAACTTTAGGTGTAAACCTCGTCCCATAAAGACAAGGTAACCAGTTAACTCGGTTGAGAAAACTGTGCCAGTTCACGAACGCCAACCATTAGTGGAAGGAAAAAATATGACATTAACAAATTCCAAGTGACCTAAAGAGTCATAAATGTCATGGAAAAGCATTTTGGGATGAATTGGAAGTGAAAACCAGTTCGGTTTAGGTGAACCGGACGTTAACTAGATTGAACCGATTTGAACCATAATTGAACCAATTTCTAAATTCATTTTTCTAGGTGGGTTAGAAAATTCAAATTGGAGAATTGAAGCCACCATTGGATAGATAATGAATTTAGATGAATTTAGAAATTTTTAATTTTGAGAAACTCGATCGAATCGGGCTTAAACTAGTCAGTTTAAGCATTGAACCCGGTTCAAACAGCTCTGGTCTAGTTCAAAATAGTCGTCTTCTTCCTTTAGATGACAGCACTATTCACTCGCCGGAAAAGCGAGCAGCACCGACAAAGATGAAAAGTCTTTGTTCAAGGCATTTCAGGCCAAGAATGATCGCCATAAAGGCGCCAATCGGACGACCAAGGAGTCCCCGAGCTTTCTATATAAAAAGATCCTCCACATTCATCCTCCTCACACCTAAAAATTCCTCACTCCCTACTACTCTATTTTCCAGTGAAGCTTGAACTAGAGCTTCGACATTGGTGTATTCTTGAGCGAAAGAAGGTGAGGTTGGGTTCCTTAGACTCGGGGAGAAGTCAACTACCCGATGGTGGTCACCATTCGATTCGAGGATCACTAGAGAAGCGCTGGCATAATCAAATAGTGAAGCAGCTCCAATGGACCGAAGCTGCCCTATTTTGGACTAGCTAAAAATGGCCAAATTGAACCCTCCTCAGGCCAAGCCCAAGCTCTCTCAACACTTCCAAAGCCCTCATACGACTGAATTAGAGCTGAAAGGTAAGCCAATTTGCTACCCTCTCTAAATTTCGATTAGTGTTAGAGAGAGAAACAACAAAACCTTGATGACCAAATTCTCACTCAATTTGACATGAATTTTTTTAATTCTTGATCCTAGGAGGATCCTCATGATGAGAGCTACTTGCCCTGATCGAAAGCTGAAACCGTTGTACCGCTAACGGTAAGCTTTCGAAGCTTTCTCTCTCTAAGTTTAGTTTTCCAATAAAGCTCCATTTGATCTCAATTCAAACCCAAATTATGCGATTCAAAGCTCCATTGAATCGGGTGGAAGTGTAGGAACAAATATATACCTTCAATTGGATCAATTACCTCCGGTTGAATGGTCAATTTGATGAAATCAAATTTGACTAATTTGAAAGGGGGAAATTTTTTAGGGAAATTGGGGATTTCGTAAAATTGAGGGACCAAAGTGAAATTTGCCAAATTTGAGGGCCAATTGGCCATGAAAAAGATGTTAGAGGACCAATTGGTCAAATTTTGAAATTTATTGGGGTCAAATTGCAATTTTTGTATAGTATGGGCAAAATGGTAATTTTTGAAAAGTTAGGGACCAAAAATGGAAATTTGTGAAACTTGAACCCCTTAAGTGATTTTGAATAAATTGAGGACCCAAATTTAATTTTAGATGTTTCAGGACTCAATTTGGGGAAAAGTTTGCATTAGAAACCTAAAGTTAAGGAAAAAGAACTTTAGGGACCCAAATGTAAATAATTAAATAGTTTGGGCATTTTGTTCATACATGAGGAATGAAGGCTATTATGCCAAATGTTAATAAACAAGAATGTCGAAATCGTGTAGGAACATGAAGGACCAGAACACTAGTAAGGATAAGCTCGCATGGAAGCAAAAAGCCGATTTAGAGGAAATGCACTTCAAATATTGGATGAGTGGGATTTTTCACATCATACCTTGTTGGGATGACAAGTACCTCGGAAATTAAAAACCACTACCATGTGGAATTTTAACATCACACCTGGTTGGGGTGATGTGAGAACTTCGCAAAAAAGTAATTACCGGCTGTAAGTAAATCATACTTGGTTGGTATGATGAACTTTCTCAAAGGAAGAAAAATACCCACTTATCGGTTGTAAGCGGAGATGTCATCACACCTGATTGGTGTGATGGACGAGTGAAAAGTTATTTTGTCAAAAGTGTTCTCCCCTAGATGTGTGCCACTGCTTAAAACTTTTGGGAGACCATCTTGACAAGAGTTCTAATAGCTCAGATAGGCTAGAGGCCTCGATTTTGGAACTTTGGGGCTAAAATGCCTGGTTTTGGAAAACCTTGTACAGTGGGCCCAAGGCCAGTTGACACGAGTAGGAGCTCGTATAAAAACATGATGATAAGCCATGAAACTCTCATTAAAAGTGGAATTTACTTTGTGATTTGCCACGGTTCCATGTTAGGACTGACAAGGCTCGATGGGCTAGCGATAGTGCATCAAGGCTAGGTCGACAGACCAGTCAGATAAACAACTGTAGGCTAGGTTGATTGTCGGGGCCATTGGATCGTAGTCACCAAAGATAAATGGCTATTTGGAAAAATATTGTTTATGCATGCACTTAAGGTTCAGGCCATTAAGATGGCCAAGAGGGGTAGTGATGCGTCCCAAGGGCTGCTGGACGACATGGTGGCAATAAGGAAAAGAGAAGCTACAGTGTTTGAGTTTCTCGTCATACCAGTTAGTCATGGAGTTACTGTGTTTTGACTCCATGAAGTTACTGTGTTTGAACTCCACACGTCTACTACGTTTGGGGCTTTCTGAAGCTACTATGTTTGACCTTCATGCGCACGAGACCAAGATATGGTCTCTGTCCTCATACAGACATGGAGTTAATTTTCGGGTTTGAGGGTTAGATGTCACAAACATCTACTCATTTCCAGGGTAGAAGTGGATGGACTTCTATCTAGGTGGCTGGTAACGTCGCTTCGATGCCACAAGTGGGTGCAATGGACGAGCTGCCCTGCAAATGTGTGACCCCTTCATTATGAAGGGTGTGTCTTGATTGTTAAACACACCGATTGTGGATAATGAGGAAAATTGGTTTTTGAATAATTGGGAATTTAATAAGAAATGATCTTAAAGAAAATAAGGAGTTTGACACACTTCAATTAAAATCTATCTTATAGAAACTCATTTTCAAACACCCATGCACTAAGTTGTCGAACTCCCCCCGTCCCTTCACCCCTTTCCAGGTAACCAAGGGAAAACCTACTTATAGACTTTTCAATAGTTGAACCTGCAAGACAAGTATGTAAAGTTAATATATTCAGTTTTGATTAATGTTATTCCATGAAAGGTACATGTAAAGGGACACCTTACTCCTCACGGTATAAAAGAAGGGGAAAACCCCTCTTGAACCAAGGTAGTGGTAGGTTGTTCATGGGGATCTGACCAAACTAGGTTAGGGCATGACAACTTGAGTGGTATCATAGCCTGTTTCCTTGAATATATTATCAAGACTAGAGAACATAGTAACTAATAGGGATAATTTTAAAATTTTTAGATGTTTCCCAAGAAAGGAACCAAGAGAACTAGAGACGCGGTCTCCAACATTGCCTAACCACCCCTCCCTGTGGAAACTCCCTAAAGAGCCTAGACATCCCGACGTAGATTAAGCTCGGAACATCAAAGATTGTATGAGGAGCTTACCCGAGTGTTCGGATGGCCTAACCTCACTCCGGAGATGGACACCAACTCTCGAGCTGAGTCGGAGGAAGTACAATCTCATCCCCTCCTACTAACGCTCCTCCTCTAGTGGACATTCCCAAATACCTCAAAACCGTCCAACAATTAGGATGTAAACCCTTCCTAGGAGAGAAGGATGCTAGGGCTGCTATGGATTGGCTAGCCAACATCAAGAAACTCATGGGGATAGTCAAGATTTCATCAAAGAATATGGTAATCCTAGCAGAGTTTTTCCTAGAAGCTAGTGCGAAGAGGTGGTGGGATAACGTAAGAAGCTTGCTTGCCACTACCCTCGCATGGGAGCAATTTGAGGAAAGGTATATGAAGAAATACCTAGCTCCACATCTAATCAATGACAAAAAGCAAGACTTCCTCCGACAAGGGTTTAACTCTATTTCGGAGTATGAAACCAAGTTTAATGAGTTAAGACCCTTTGCCTCCGACTTAGCCGGACCTGCAGATGTTTGTCAACGATTTGTGGACGGTCTTAATATGGACATACGAGACTGCATGGAAGTACTAGGACGCCCCATATATTTGGCTACTATCATCAGCATGGCCCATGAATGTGAGTGTTTAGTATAGACGAGACACTGCCGGATAGAACAGACCAGTAGGAAAGAGGAAGGAGGCCAGGACAGCCGAGGAAGACAAAAGGAGCCAGGTGGACAAAAATGGGGGACAAGAATGGGGTTCCCTATAAAAATGGAAGGTTATCATACCCAAAGGGAGGCAAGTACAACCCCACAAGGGAGAATCCCCTATTGTTCCAAGTGCCAGAAAAACCATGAAGGACCTTGCCAAATATGCTTTGAATGTAGACAGCCTGGTCTCTTTGCGAAAAACTGCCCAGCCCTTCGAGACAATACACAACGAAGTACCCACCGACCACCTCAAGGAAACCCAAGGGCACTAGATAGAGGGCAAGACACCGCCATTACATCGAGGGTCCCAACAAGAGTATACAACCTCACCAGGAGGAAACATGGAAGGATCCTAGTGCAATAGTTAATACTTACCAAAATTCCCTGGAACAAATATAGCCAAAGACTATAATTTGTTACCATCATAATAAAAGTTATATTTCCTAGAAAAAATTGTGATACAAGTAGGTGAAAATACAAAGGACGTACCCACCAAATTTCAAGTAGGAAACGAGAAAGAATGGCATCTAAGGATATCATGAAGTGGATTTGAGGGGGAAGAATGGCACCAAATATCATGAATGGCACCAAATTTCAATGCCCTCAAAGACACGTAGAATTTCAAGAAAGAAGGGGGAAGAATACTCCCATGAAGGAGAAGCATACATGTACCAACTAAGTGGTAGTGAAACCAAGTGATGAGGGATAAGTAGATGAGCTTGCAAAGGAAGTACATGCAGAGGTGAGAGAATCAATGGAGGTATACTAGGATAACCCAAGGAAGTATGTTAAACCCAAGGAACAGGTAAGTAGGAAGATAACATCAAAAGATTTCATGGTAAGTAAGAATGGGTGGACTACCCATAATAAGGAAGTAAAGGAAGGAACGTCCAAGAAACTTTGGAGAATTAAGCCCTCCAATTAAGAAGTAGTTAAATGGAACAACCACTAACAACAAGGCTGGTTGTGGTCCATGCTCAATTGATGGAGCCTAAAGAGAGGATAACTATACTTAGTGTGGAGTATATGGAATAAGACCGAGAATTGGAAGTGCCTCAAGTAAAGGATAAGGGGTATGAAGAAAGGAAGGAAGGAAAACTTCAAGGAATGGAAAAAGGGTTGAGCATATAGCTCCTAAGGTGAAAGTTTCTACTTTGAATGACATAGTAGAGAATGAAACCATAAAAAAAAAAGGACACCCCAAACACAACCATTAGGATGTAGATTAAAAGGGATCAACTCGGCATAAATAATTGTGAAATGGTCACGAGTGAGTAAGAGTGGATGAAGGAAAAGGAAAGTCCTTGGGTAAAGGATGCCATTGGGAATGAGGAAGGATATAATATGGGTCAAAACTGGATGAAAAGGAACTAACATCAAAATCTATGAAAATGAGTACGTAGCGTTCGAGGGAACACTGACCTAAAGGTTTCAACGATAAAGAAAATGACTAGACACAAGAATGATCGGGTATCTTGGAACTCACAATCCTAAAATCCTGAGTAAAGAACCTCAAGGGGAAGAATCTTGCTCTGAGCAAAGGAGGATGAGAATCTAAAGGTATACCCTTGAACTCTCAAGTAAGATATGCTTAGCTAGGATAAGCTCCATGGAATGAGTAAGTAGTGGAAAGGAAAAGAAATTTCTTAAAGTGCGTGTTAGAAAGAGGCTAAGTGAAAATGACCAAAATGTTAGAATGTCAAGCAAACACCAAGTTGACACTAAAGGAAATTATTCCTGATGCAAAGGTTGCTAATCAAGTTTTTGGTGAAAAAACTCCTAAAAGGAGGGGAGAGTTGTAAACCCCGTCCCTTAAAGACAAGGAAACTGGGGAAAGAACTGGTCAACTTGGGTGAGAAAACTGATCAGGTTCACGAACCCCAACCATTAGATGTAGGGCAAAATGGGAAATTTACAAATTCTAAGTGACCTAAAGAGATAAAAAAAAATATATGGAAAAGGACTTTGGGATGAATTGGAAGTGAAAACCAAACCGGTTCAGGTGAACTGGACCTGAAACTGATTGAACCGGTTTGAACTACTAATGAACTTGTTTCTAAATTCATTTTTCTAGGTTGTTTAGAAAATTCAAATTGGAGAATTGAAGCCACCATTGGATAAAGAATGAATTTAGAATTTTTTTTAATTTTGAAAAACTTGATCGAATTGGGCCTGAACTGGTCGGTTTAAGCATTGAACTCGGTTCGGATGGGTCCGGTCCGGTTCAGAACAATGTCATCTTATTGCTTTAGATGACAACACTATTCACTCACTGGAAAAGCGAGCAGTATCGGTGAAGATGAAAAGTCTCCATTCAGGGTGTTTCAGACCATGAATAATCGCCATAAAGGCACCAATCGGACGACCTATTAGTCCTTGAGCTTCCTATATAAAAAGATCGTCCTCATTCATCCTCCTCACACATGAAAACTCCTTTCTCTTCCTACTGCTCCATTTTCTGGTGAAGCTCAAACCAGAGGTCTAACATTGGGGTTTTTCTTAGCCAAAGAAGGTGAGATTGCATTCCTTAGATTTGGGGAGAAGTCAGCTATCCGTCGGTGGTCACCATTCGATCCGAGGATCGCCGGAGATGCGATAGCATAATCAAATAGTGAAGCAGCTCTAATGGATCGAATCTTCCCTATTTTAGTCGAGCTAAAAATGACCAAATTGAGCACTGCTTAGGCCAAACCAAGCTCTCCCAATACTTCCATAGCCCTCATATGAGTGAATTGGAGCAGAAAAGTGAGCCAATTTGGTTACACTATGTAAATTTCGATCTATGTTAGAGAGAGAAACGATGAAATTTCAATGAACAAAATCTCACTCAATTCGACATGAATGGTTGTAGCTCTTGATCCTAGGAAGATCCTCAGAACGAGAGCTACCTGCCTCATTTAAAAGCTTTGACCGCTGCACCTCTGACTGTAAGCTTTCGAAACTTTCCCTCTCTAAGTTTAGTTTTCTAAGAAAGCACCGTTTGAGCCCAATTCAAACCCAAATGACGTGATTCAAAGTTCCATTGAATTGTGTGGAAGGGTAGGAACTGATCCATACCTTCAATTGGATCAATTAACCGTGATTGAATGGTCAATTTGATGAAATCAAATTCAGCAGTTTGAAAGGAAAATTGGGGAAAATTTTGGGGGAAATTGGGGATTTCGTAAAATTGAGGGACCAAAGTGCAATTTCACAAAATTGAGGGCCAATTGGCCATTAAATGGATGTTGGAGGTCCAATTAGTCAATTTTTTAAATTTATTGGGGTAAAATTGCCATTTTTGTAAAGTATGGGCAAAATGGTAATTTTTGAAAAGTAGGGGACCAAATTGGAAATTTAGGAAACTTGAACCCCTTAAGTGATTTTGAATAAATTGAGGACTCAAAGTGAATTTTAGAAGTTTCAGGACTCAATTTGGGGAAAACTTTGCATTATGGACCTAAAGTTCAGGAAAAAGAACTTTAGGGACCTAAATATAAATAATTGAAAAGTTTGTACATTTTCTTCATACATGAGGAATGGAGGCTATTGTGTCAAATTTTAATAAACAAGAATGTCCAAATCATGTAGGAACACGAAGTACAGGAATGCTAACAAGGATAAACTCACGTGTAGGCAAAAAGCTAATTTAGAGGAAATACACTACAAATATCGGGTGAGTGGGATTTTTTACATCATATCTGGTTGGGATGATGAGTATCTCGGAAATGAAAACCACTACTATGTGAAATTTTAACAACACACCTGGTTGGGGTGATGTGAGAACTATGCGAAAAAACTAATTAACGGTTGTATGTAGATCATACTCGGTTGGTGTGATGAACTTCCTGGAAGGAAGTAGAATACCCGCTTTCTGGTTGTAAGCGGAGATGTCATCACACACGGTTGGTGTGATGGATGAGTGAAAAGTTATTTTTTAGAAGTGTTCTCCCGTGACTATGTGTCACTACTAAAAACTTTTAGGAAACCTTTTTAGCAAGAGCTAGAATTGCTCAGATAGGACAAAGGCCTCGGTTTTGGAACATGGGAGATAAAATGCCTGATTTTGGAAAACCTCATACAGCGGGCCCAAAGCCAGTTGGCACAAGCTAGAGCTCGTAAATAAACATGATGATAAGCCATGAAAACTCTCATTAAAAGTGGAATTTACTATGTGATTCACCATGGTTCCATATCAAGATCGACAAAGCTTGATGGGCTAGCGACAGTGCATCAAGGCTAGGTCGACGGACCAGTCAGATAAATAACTGTAGGCCAGGTTGAGTGTCGGGGCCATTAGACCGTAGGCACCAAAGATAAATGGCCATTTGGAAAAATATTGTTTGTGCATGCACTTGAGGTTTGAGACCATTAAGACGCCCAAGAGGGGTAGTGATGCGTCCCAAGGGCTGTTGGACAACATGGTGGCGATAAGGGAAAGAGAAGCTACTGTGTTTGAGTTTCTCGTCATACGAGTTAGTCATGGAGTTACTGTGTTTGGACTCCACTAGGTTACTGTGTTTGAACTCCATGAGGTTACTACATTTGGGGCTTCCTGAATCTACTGTGTTTGAGCTTCATGCGCACGAGACTAGGATATGGTCTCTGTCCTCATATGGACATGGAATTGATTTTTGGGTTTGAGGGTTGGATGTCGGAACACCCGCTCATTCCTAGGGTAGAATTGGACGGGCTTCTATCTATGTGGCCGATAAAGTCGCTCCGATGCCACAAGTGGATGCAGTGGATGGGCTGCCTTGCAAATATGTGAGCTTTTCATGATGAAGGGTGTGTGTTGATTATTAAACACACCGATTGTGGATAATGAGGAATAATGGTTTTGAAAACTGAAAAATTGAGGAAATGATTTTAAAGAAAATAAGAAGTCTAACACACTTAATTTCAAACTATTTTTCTGGGAAAATAAGAAAATAAAGGAATGAACGTTCAAGAAATCTTGGGAAAGTAAGCTCCCTAAATAAGAAGTGATTAAGGGGGAACAACCACTAATATCAAGACGGATTGTGGTCCACACTCGCATAATAGAGCTTAAAGAGTGGATGGCTGGGCATAGGGTGGAGTACACAAAATAAGACCGATAATTGTAAGCTACTCAAACAAGGAATAAGGGAAGGAATGGAAAATTTAAGACAATGGAGGACTGAAAGCGGGCAAATGCCACAATATAGAAAGGGTGTTAGGAGATGAAGAAAGGAAACCTTCAAAAAATGGTAAGAAGGTTGAACATGTAACTCCTAAGGTGAAAGTCTTTACTTTGCTGGAAATAGTAGAGAATGAAACCGTAAAAAGGGAAACTCCCCGAACCAAGCAAGTTGACATGTAAACCGAAAGGAATCAATTTGGTATAAAGAATTGTGAAATGCTTATGAACAAGTAAGAGTGGATTAAGGCCAAAGTAAAATCCTTGAGTAAAGGATGTCATTGGGAACAAGGATGGACATAAGAAAGGATGAATCCCAACTTGTCGATATAGTATTGGAAAACCTAATCAATTGGAAATGAAAAGATTCAATAGAGAAGTTGGGGAAGGATGAGTAGGTAAGAGGAATCCATGCAGTTATGTGAGACATAACTTTAAAGGCATGATGGGGGAGAGGATAATGGTAAAAAGGATAGTTGAGGAGTGCTATCAAAAGAAAAGAGGGACGAAGTTATAGGATTCCTGAAAGGTCAAAAAGCTAAGAGAGACCCTCAAGAAGATGTTCTAAGAATTTAATGGACAGAGATAGGTACTAGAAAATACTATACTGTAAGGGGCATGTAAGCCCAATAATCCCAAGGAGAATATGACTCAATGTAAGGAAGAGTCAGCTAATAAGCATGAGAAGGTCGAATATAAAAAAATATTGGACCGAAGTTATAAAAGGTAAGGAAGAGTCGGCTAATAAGCATGAGAAGGTCGAATATAAAAAAATATTGGACCGAAGTTATAAAAGATAACGAATGAAGGAAGGGTCAAAATAGGACAAAAATATGAAAATAAAGAAAAACCGTGGAAACAAGTACGTAACGCTTGAAAGAACATTGAGCTAAAGGTTTCAACTACCAAAAGAATAACTATACATGGGAATGATTAGTTATCTTGGAATTACCAAATCTTGAATACAGAATCTCAAAGGGAATAATGTTACTCTAAGCAAAGAAAGATATGAATCTAAGGATATACCTTGGAATATGGTATGTCTAGTTATGATAAACTCCATGGAGGGAGTAAATAAAATAAAGGAAAAAAATCCCTTAAGTGAAGGAGGTAGAAAGGGCTAATTGAAAGAAGAAGAGAAGAGTTTGCATGTTAAGCAAACAACAAATGGACATCAAAGAAAATAGTTCCTCATGCAAGGTTGCTAATTAAGTTTTGGTGAAAAAAATCCTAAAAGGAGGGGAGAGTTGTAAACCTTGCACTTTTGAGTTAAGGAAAATCAGGAAAAGAAATAGTCAAAACGAGTAAGAAAATCGAGCCAGTTTACAAACTCGGTCATTTGGGAAAGAGCAATTTGGAAATTTACAACTTCCGGGTGATCCAAAGGGTTCATAAAACCCTGGAAAAGAAACTTAAGACAAATTAGAAGAGAAAAACCAAATTGGTTCAGGTGAACGGGATCCCATCAGAACTCTAAAGTTAAGCGTGCTTGCCCGAGAGTAGTTTGAGGATGGGTAACCTCCTCATAAATTAAATTATTGCAATTAATACCAATAATTTAACACCTAAATTAAATTATTGGAATTAATACAAATAATTTAATACCTAAATTAAATTATTAGAATAAATATAAATAATTTAATACCTAAATTAAATTAATGGAATTAATACCAATAATTTATGGCAACATTAATACTAGTAATAAATCTCCCCCATTTAATACACAATTTTACAACTATATAAAGAGTTAATTCGCATTCACTCTCCTTACACCTAAACACTTCTCTCTCTCTCTCTACAGCTCCATTTCCCGATGAAGCTCGAACTAGAGCTTTGACTTGAGTATTTTTCTTAACCTCAGAAGGAGAGGTTGGGCTCTTTAGAACTGGGGAGAAGTCAGCTATCTGATAGTAAATTCTAGTCAATCCGAGAATCGCTAGAGAAATGCCAACATGATGGAACAGTGAAGCAGCTCTGGTGGACCGAAGATGCCCTATTTTGGTCAAGCTGAAATCGGCCAATTCGAGCCCTCCTCAGGCTAACCCATGCCATCCCAACACTTCCTCAGCCCTCCCACGGTCGAATTATGTCTGAAAGGTAAGCCAATTTGGCTCCCCTCTGCAATTTCCAATCGGTGCTAGAGAGAGAACCGATAGAATTTCGATGATAAAATTCTAACTCAATTTGGCATCAATTTATGCAATTCTTGATTCTATGACGAACCTTAGGATGAGAGCTATCTGCCCAAATCAAAAGCTCGGACCGCCATGCCTTCACCGGTGAGTAATCGAAGCTTTCTCTCTATATAGTTTATTTTCCAGCAAATCTCCATTTGAGCAGTGATGTGAAAATCATGTGGAAAAATAACTTACTAGTTGTAAGTAGATCATACCTGGTTAGTATGATGGAACATCCTTGAAGGAAGTTGAAAACTCGTTCATCAATTATGAGCGGAGATGTCCTTATACCCGGTCGATATAATGGGCAGTTGAAAATATATTTTGTCAGAAGTGCTCTCCCCCTGACTGTGTGCTAATGCTTAAACGATTTGGGAGACCTTCTTGACGATAGCTCGAATAGCTCTTATAGGCTAGGGGCCTCGATTTTGTAACTTGGGGGCTATTATGCCCGGTTTTGAAAATCTTGAACAAGTGAGCCATAAGCTAGTGGGCACGAGCAGGAGCTCGTAAACAAACATGAGATATGTGCCATAAAACTTTAATAAATGAATTGTTTGTCCATGGTACCAAGACAAGACCGACATATTCAGTCAATTAGCGGCAGTGCGACATGACAAGTCTCCGAACCAGTCAAGACAAACAGCTGCAGGTTGAGTTGAGAATCGGAGCCGTTGGACCACTGGCACCACAAATTATATGGCATGATAAGAAAATAATGTTAGTGCATGCACTATGATTATAGGATCAACAAGACGCCCATGAGGGGTAGTGATGCATCCTAAGGGTCCCAGACAACCCGTTGAGTATAAGGGTAGTTCGTCGTGCCAGGTGACCATGCAAAATTTGGAGTAGCATTAAATGCATGAAACTAGGGTGGGGACGGGATGAGGTCTCTATCCTCATACGGACACAAAGAATTGATTTCGGGATTAAGGGTCAGATGTTAGAAACATCCGCTCATGCTCATGGTAGAAGTGGACGTGCTTCTATCTAGGTAGCCGGTAAAGTCACTCCGACGCCACAAGTGGGTTCAGTGGACATGCTGGCTTGTGAATGTGTGTTTGACCTTCATGATGAAGGATGTATGTTGGGTGATGACACACCGTGATTAATAAGGAAATGGTGGTAAAAACTGAGATTTGATATGAAAGGATTTTTGAAATAAAGGAGTTTGACACACTCCAATAAAAGTATTTTTCCTAAAAGTTAAAAGTTTTGTAAAACTGATTCACTTAGTTGTTGTACTCACCCTCTCCCTTATATCCCTCTCAGGAAATTCTAGAAAACCTACACTTAAAGACCATCAACTAACATGCTTGTGAGATAGGTATGAGGAAATTAAAATATTAGGCAGTTTTGATTTATGTTATTCTAGGAAAAAGTGTAGGTTTAAAGGACGCCTTACTCTTTATTGTCTATAATAAGGGGAAACCCTTTAAATAAATTGGGAGAGTGGCGGGTTGATCATGGAGATCGAACCAAACCAAGTCGGGGCGTGACAACTGGTGTGGTATCATAGCCTGTTTTCTCGAATACATAATAAAGACAAGAAAATATAGTAATTGATAGGATTTATCTTAAAATTTTCAGATGGCTTCCAGGAGAGGAACCAAGAAAACTAGGAATGACTCTGCTTAGCACCCTGTCCTCGTAGGAAGACAACTCTAGAAGCTTCCCAAATACCTGGGGCATGGTAGAAATCCCCAAGGACCAAATGAGAAAGTATCCGAGAGGATAATGCTTGGACCTGTTGAGGTTACACCCCCGACTACAAAGGGAGCCAAGCTTGAAACCAGGAACACCAACTAGGGCTTATAACCTTACCATGGAGGATGCTTATCAAATACCCTGTAGCCCTCTATCTATTTCATAACCACCTCTTTGTAATATGGTTAAGACCCTAACAAATTGTACTCCTTCTTCATTAATGAAGAATTCCAAGTTCCTGAAACCATGTCTCTAAAAAAGGATGTAAGCATACGCCTCAACTGTAGGAAGATTCCCTCAAGAAAAGTAACCAAACAAACCGGGGGACCGAGGAGAATACCATCCCAAATAAGAAAATGAACCAAAATACTAAAGAGTCTAGGAGAACTCTTAGGGAAAACTAGTAGGCAAAGAAGGCTCGACAAGAAAACCGATAAGTAGACTAAGGAGTGAGAACTCTGGTAGTAACTACTGGGCAAGGAAATGACATGTTACAAGGTGAGGACTATAAGAACATTACTCGAGAAAATGCTCAACACTACTAAGGACAAGTATCAAGATAACCTTTTATAGGTGTAAGGGAAATGGGGCATGAAGTGAAGGATTGCCCCACATTGCAAGGATTTATAACAATACCTTCCAAGAAGAAAGCCTCTACAGCTACATGAATCCACCCCATGAAATATGACTCCTGCTCGAAACTTCAACCATACCAGGAGGAAGCTCTTCAAGATACTAGCATAGTGGCGTGTACTTCTAGACCCAATCTCTTTTAAGAAAAGCTAAAGCCCCAAGTTGGTGCTCGTATTTTGAAAGTAAATTTTGAGTTCCTAAAACTTTTTGTCCCTCAATGATGGTGTAATGGTGTGCCTCAACTAGATGAGGGGGGAAAAGGACTGAAGGTAGGACCTCAATCAACCGCAAATAAAACAAAGGGTAGATGAAGAGAATTATTCCTTAAGAAGAAATTTCCAGCCATTTGGGAGCAAGGAAGGAAGCACCTCTACAAGAGAAGACAAGTTGAGCATTAGACAACACATGGGATGTTTTGGGATGATAAGTACGACTTGCTTTAGAAAAAGTAGAGAAGTCAAGTTTCAAACAAACATAGCGGAAAGAAGCAAATCGTAACAACAAAATAGTTAAGGTAAATAAACGACGCCCTAAGGAGGATTGGGAAATAGTAAGGACTACTCCCTAAAAAGGGCAATGGGATGGGCATTAAGGACAAGAAGACTCGAGAGACAACTGTCTCCAAATAATTAGACAAAGAGAATAGTAGGGACGAGTCAGTTAACGAACTAACCCTCGTGAATGTCATAAATTTAATCTCTAGTAAAGAAGGGAGAGATGGAAAGGCCAAATATTTGGAAAATAAGGATAGAGGAAATCCTTAAAGAAATCAATGGCCAAGAACGGATTGACAACCAAACTCAAAGCTAGGAGAAGATTAAGTAAGCCTCTTGTAGGATGATTAAGAGATCTAGAAACAAGGAGGATTTGAGATCTACTTAAAGGAAATAGACATGTACAGGGGTACAAGTTGGAATGAGGATGGGGTACAAAGGATGTACCTGCAAGATTTCAAGAGTAAAGGTAAACGGAAGGGGATGGCATCAAAGGACGTCATAAGGATATATACATACGAAAATGAATGAAGAAGGAATTTCGAGAGAAAGGGAATGAATCTCACCAAGGAAGGAAACCCTAAGGAGGGATACATGTTCCAACTAAGAGGTAATGAGACCAAGTGACGAGGAATGAGGAGACAAAATTGCAAATGAAGTGCATGGTGAGGCAAATGAACCATGGGAAACATACTAGGAGAACCTAGGGAGTAAGTTAAACCCAAGGAACGAGTAGGTAGAAAGATAGCATCAATAGATATCGTAATAAGTAAGAATGGTAGATTACCCATAATAAGAAAATAAAGGAAAGAACGACCGAGAAACCTTAGGAAAGTAAGCTCCCTAAAAAAGAAGCGGCTAAGGGGGAACAACCACTAATATCAAGATGGATTGTGGTTCACACTCGCATAATAGAGCCTAAAGAGTGGATGGCTAGGCATAGGGTGGAGTACACGAAATAAGACCGATAATCGTAAGCTACTCAAATAAGGAATAAGGGATGGAATGGAAAATTTATGACAATGGAGGACTGAAAGCAAACTCTAGTTAATCCGAGAATCGTCGGAGAAGTGTTGTCATAATGGAACAGTGAAGGAGCTTTGACGGACCGAAGCTATCCTATTTCGGCCAAGCTAAAATTGGCCAATTCGAGCTCGCCTCAGGCCAAACGAAGCCCTCCCAACACTTCCTCAGCCCTCCCATGGCCGAATTAGGACTGAAAGTTTAGCCAATTTGGCTCCCCTCTGCAATTTCTGGTCGGTGCTAGAGAGAGAATCGACAAAATTTCGATGATGAAATTCTAACTCAATTTGGCATCAATTGATGCGATTCTTGATACAAGGATGAACCTTAGGACGAGAGCTATCTGTAAAGATTGAAAGCTTGGACTGTCGTGCCTTCACCGGTGAGTAATCGAAGCTCTCTCTCTATAGTTCATTTTCCGACAAAGCTCCGTTTGAGCTCGTCCCAACGTTAAAACTTGCGATTCAAATTGCTAGAGAATTGTATGTACATGTAGAAACTCAATTTAAACTTCAATTTCAATAATGGGAGGTGTTTGATCGATCAATTTGATGAAATCAAATTCGACTATGTTAAAAAGTTGGAATTGGGGTAAAATTTGGGGTTTTTCAAAAATTCGTTGGTCCGAAATGTAATTTCTTAAAATTGAGGGTCAATTTGGCATGATAAAAATGTTAGAGGGCTAATTAAGGAATTTTAGAATTTTTGGGGTAAAATTTACCATTTTTGTAAAGGAATGGCAAAATGGTAATTTTGGAAAAGTTGGGGGACCAAATTGGAAATTTGGGAAATTAAACCCCTTTTTGTGAAATGGAATAAATTGAGGTCCTATGATAAATATTAAAAGTTTCAGGACTCAATTTGAGGAAAAATTGGCATTATGGACCTAAAGTTAAAGAGAAAAAACTTTAGGGACCTAATTGCAAATAAATAAAAGTTTGGTTTTCTCATTCATTTGGAATGAATAAAGGCTATCAGGCCGAGTGATAATGAACCGAGATGGTCATATCGTGTAGGAACACGAGGTACTGGGAATGCCAGCAAGGATAAGCTCGTGTGAATACCAAGAACCGGTCTAGTGGAATTCACTGCATTAACAGGTGAGTGGGTTTACTAACCTCATACCTGGTTGGGATGATGAGCACAACTTAACGTTAAAAAACACTTACCGGTTGTGCGTGGAATTTTATATCAAACCCAGTTGGGGATGATAAGTACCTCAAAATGAAAACCCACTAACAAGTGGTATTTTTAACATCACAACTTAGAGGAGTGATGTGAAAATCATGTAAGTAGATCATACTCGGTTGGTATGATGGAACTTCCTCGAAGGAAGTTGAAAACCCGTTCATTGGTTATGAGGAGATGTCCTTATACCCGGTCGGTATAATGGACAGTTGAAAATATATTTTGTCGGAATTGCTCTCCCTTGATTGTGTGCCAATACTTAAATGATTTGGGAGACCTTTTTGACGGGAGCTCGGTTTTGGAACTGAGGGGCTATTATGCCCGGTTTTGAAAATCTAGAACAAATGGGCCATAGGCAAGTGGGCACGAGCAGGAGCTCGTAAACAAACATAAGATATGTGCCCTAAAACTTTAATAAATGAATTGTTTGGCCATGGTACCAAGACAGGATTGACATATTCAGTCAAGTAGCGTTAGTGCGACATGAGAGGTCTTCGGACCAGTCAAGACAAACAGCTGCAGGTTGAGTTGAGAGTCGGGGCCATTGGGCCAGTGGCACCACAGATAATATGGCATGATAAGAAAATACTGTTTGTGCATGCACTATGATTGCGGGATCATCAAGACGCCCATGATGGGTAGTGATGCATCCTAAGGGCCCTGGACGACCATGTGAGTATAAGGGCAGATCGTCGTACTAGTTGACCGTGCGAAATTTGGAGTAGTTGTCATGTCCCGACCTGGTTTGGTCAGATCCCTGTGATCAGCCCGCCACTCTCTCGGTTTGTTAAAGGTGTTTCCACTTATATTATAAACTGTAAAGAGTAAGACGTTCTTTAAACCTACACCTTTTTCCAGGAATATCATAAATCAAAACTACATAATAATTTAAATTAATCATACCTGTCTTGTAGGCATTTAATTGTGCAAGTCTTTTAAGGTTCGACTTTTCAGGACATTCTAAAAGTGGTATAAGGGAGGGGATGAGTACAACTACTCAGTGAATGGGATTCATATCTTTTGACTTTCAAGAAAAATATTTATATGGAGTGTGTCAGACTCCTTTCTTTTCAAAAATCCCTTCCTTTAAAAATTCAAGTTTTTCCATTATTTCTTAGGTACCGGTGTTTCATCACCCAACACACATCCGTCATCATGAAGGTTACACACATTCGCAGGTCAGTAAGACTACTGAACCCGCTAGTGGACTTTACCGGCCACCCGGATAGAAGCACGACCACTTCTACCTTGGGAATGAGTGGATGTATGCGACATCAGACCTACAATCCTGAAATCACTTCTTCATGTCCGTATGAGAATAGAGACATCATCCCATCCCCACCCCGGTCTCATGCATTTAGTGCTACTCCAAATTTCGCATGGTCACCTGGCACGATGAACTGCCCTTATACTCATCGGGTCATCTAGGGCCCTTAGGATGCATCACTACCCCTCATGGGTGTCTTGATGATGCCGTAATCATACTGCATGCACAAGCAAATTATTCTTAAATTGCCAGGTAATATGTGGTGCCATTTGTCCCAACGGTCCCGACTTTCAACTCAACATGTAGCTGTTTGTCTCGACTGATCCGGAGAACAGTCATGTCGCACTGCTACTAGTTGGCTGAGTGTGTCGGACCTGCCTTGGTACCATGACCAAAAATTCACTTATTAAGTTTTATGACACATATATCATGTTCATTTACAAGGTCCTATTCGTGTCCATTCGCCAATGGCCCACTGTTTGAGATTTTAAAAAACAGGGCATATTTGCCCGCAAGTTCCAAAACTGAGGCCCCCCGCCTAAAAGAGCTATTCGAGCTCCCGTCAAGAAGGTCTCCCAAATAGTTTAAGCATTGGCACACAATCAGGGGAGAACACTTCAGACAAAAATAGATTTTCATTGTTCATTATACCGACCGGTATAAGGGCTTCTCCATTCATGACTAATGAACGGGTTTTCAACTTCCTTTGAGGAAGTCTCATCATACCAACCGGGTATTATCTACTTACAACCGGTAAGTAGTTTTTCCTCATTGTTTTCACATCACTTTATCTAAGTTGTGATGATTAAAATTCCACTAAACAGTGGGTTTTTATATCGAGGTATTTATCATCCCCAATCAGGTATGATATATATAATCCCACTCACCTAATAGTGCAGTGAAATTCCACTTACTCGCGTTCCGTCCTTAGGAAGCTAGACCTCGACTGTCGTTCCTAATGTCTCGTTCTCCTACACGAAATGAACATAATTGTTCATTATTCTTTGGCCTAATAGCCCTCATTCATTCCAAATAAATGAGAAAACCCAACTTTACATGTATTTGCAATTAGGTCCCGAAAGTTATTTTTCTTTAACTGTAAGTCCATATTGTTGGGTTTTTCCTAAATTCGAGTCCCGAAACTTTTAAAATTTATCTTAGCACCTCAATTATTTGATTTCACACAAAGGGGTTTAATTTCCCAAATTTCCAATTTGGTCCTTCAATTTTCCCAAAATTACCATTTTGCCCCTTCTTTAGAAAAATGGTAAATTTTGCCCCAAAAATTCTAAAATTTCTCAATTGGCCCTCTAATATTCTTATCATTACCAATTGACCCTCAATTTTAGAAAATTACATTTTGGTCCTTTGAATTTTAAAAAATTCCCAAATTTTCCCCTAATTTCAACTCTTCAACACTGTCAAATTTGATTTCATCAAATTGACCGATCAAACACCTCTAATTGTTGAAATTGGAGTTGAAATTGAGTTCCTACATGTTCATACTATTGTAAGGAACTTTAAATCACATATTTTAATGCCAGAACGAGCTCAAACGGAGCTTTGTCGGAAAATAGACTGTAGAGAGAGAAAACTTCAATTTCTCACCAGTGAGGGGACGGCGGTTGGAGCTCTCTATCTGGCAAGTAGCTCTCTACCAGAGGTTCTTCCTAGGATAAAGAATGACATCAATTGATGTCAAATTGGATTAGAATTTCTTCATTGAAATTCGGCCGACTCTATCTCTAACAACGATCTGAAATTGTAAAGGGGAGCCGAATTGGCTTACCTTTCAGTCCTAATTCGGCCATGGAAGGGCTGAGGAGGTGTCGGGAGAGCTTGGTTTGGCCTGAGGAAGGATCAAATTGGCCAATTTCAACTCGCTGAAATAGGGCGGCTTCAGTTGCTTCACTGTTTGATCACGCCGGTGCTTCTTCGACGACTCTCGGGACAAACGGATGCTACCACCGTGTAGCTGACTTCTCCTTAGTTCTAATGAACCTGACTTCTCGGCTCAAAATTGACCCTATATCAGAGCTCTGGTTTGAGCTTCACCAGAAAACTAAGCAACTGAGAGAGAGTGAGCTTTTCAGGTGTGGAGAGGACAAATGGAGAGGGGCTCTTTATATAGGGAGCTCGGGGACCCATTGGCCGTCCGTTTGGCAAAATTATGACAGGAATTGATGACCTGAAACTTACCAAATGGAGGTGTTTCTTCTTTGTCGATGTTTCTTCAGTTTCCCAGCAGGTGAACAGTGCTATCATCTTGAGGAAGAAGATGACACTGTTCCGAACCGGGTTTAAAGCTTAAACCAGCCGGTTCAGCCCTCATTCGACCGAGTTTTTCAAATCTAAAAATTTATAAATTCATTCTCTATACAATGGTGGCCTCAAATCTCCAATTTGAATTATTTAAGCCACCTAGAAAAATGAATTTAGGATTGGGTTCAATAGTGATTCAAACCGGTCTGAATCGGTTCGGATCCGGTTCACCTGAACCAGTTTTGGTTTTCATCCCCAATTCCTTCACAAGTCCATTTCCATGTCTTTTGTGACTCCTTGGGTCACTTAGGGTCCATAAAATTCCCGGTTTACCACCTCTTAATCAATTTTGGTTCACAAATCAGCTCGATTCTTATACCGGTTTAATCCGGTTTGGTTCCGGTTCAAACGAACCGATCTGGTTTTTCTCTTCCACATTGTTCTAAAGTTCCTTCCCAATGATTATAAATCACAAGGAATCCATAAAATTCTTAGTTAACTTATTCTCTATCAGTTCCAATTCATTAATCAACTTGGTTCATAAACCAATTCTATCCAGTTCGGACCCGATTCTCTTGAACTAGTTTAGTCTTTCTTCCTCGTATCATCCTAGGGTTCTTTTCCAATGTTTATGAATATTTTTAAGTCACATGGGAGTTAGAAATTTTTTTAATTTGCTCGTCCCCTTATAATTGGGCTCGTAGACCAATTCGGTTTAAAGATCACATTTATCAGTTCTTTCCTGATTTTTTTCTCATTACTAAAGGACGGGGTTTACAACTCTACCCTCCTTTTAGGGGTTTTGTCCTCAAAACAATTACACGTTAAACAACTGAGGATAACTATCCCTCACCATAGACTCGGTTTCCCATGTCTCTTCCTGGACGGGTCCGTTCTACCACAACACCTTGACCATAGGAATTTTCTTATTCCTCAAATTCTTGTCTCTACGGTCGATGATTCGTACCAGCTCTTTTTGATAAGTCAGGTTCTCTTCCAGTTCCATTGGAGGTCGGTCCAATACGTGACTAGTATCAGGCTGATATTTCCAAAGTACTAAAATATGGAATAAATCATGTATTCTCTACAAAACAGGAGGCAGTTCTAATTTATAAGCTACTAGTCCTATCCTTTGAATAATGGGATATGGACCGATATATCTAGGTTTTAACATTTCTCTTTGCTGAAACCTAGGTATTCCTCTCCATAGAAATACTTTGAGGAATACCTAATCGCCCACTTCGAACTCCAAATCCTTCCTTCGATTGTCTGCATAACTCTTCTGCATATCCTGTGTAGTCTTAAGATGACTCCTTATTAATTTTATCTTCTCTATGGCATCCTCTATTATCTCGGTTTTCTCTAACTTCCTTTCATCCAATTCTTCCCAAAACAAAGCAGTACAATAGGGTCATCCATAAAGGGCTTCATAGGGAACCATCTGGATACTGGCATGATAACTATTATTATACGCAAATTCCATCAGGCATAAGTATTCCTCCTAGCTTTTATTCATGGTGAGTACACATGCCCTTAGCATGTCTTCCCAGTTTTGGATGGTTCACTCAGACTGACCATCTATCTAAGGGTGAAATGTCGTACTCATGTGAAGTTTGGTTCCCATGGCATTTTGCAGACTCGACCAAAACTTGGAAGTAAATCTCATATCTCTATCCAATACTATACTTACTGGGACACCGTGGAGTCTTATCATTTCCTTCATGTATAGGATGGCCAGCTATTCTACTGTGTCCGTCACTCTTATAGGAAGGAAACGAGCTGATTTGGTCAATCTATCCACAATTACCCAAATCGCATCTCAACCTTTTCTGGTCATCGGCAGGCTCGTGACGAAATCCATGGTGATGTGCTCCCAATTCCATTCCGGAATTAGTAAGGGTTGTAGTAGCCCTGACAGCTTCTGATGCTCTACTTTTATCTGTTGAGAGGACAAGCATCGGGCTACATATTTTGCAATGTCCCTCTTCATACCCTTCCACCAGTATCCTTGTTTGAGGGTGCGATACATTTTAGTACTGCCCAGATGCATAGCATACATTGAATCATGTGCCTCTTCCAATATTAATCTCCATAACTCATTGTCTTGAGGCACACATACCCTACCCTTATAGGTCAGTACTCCGTCACCTCGCACATCGTAGTCCGATTTCTTTTCTCTGTTAGTTTAATCCAAGTAGGACTGAAGTTCTTTATCAATCTTTTGTAGGGCCTTTATATTCTCAGTTAGACTGGGCCTTATTGCTACATTCACCACAAGGCATTTTTCCAATCGATCCATCCTCAGACTCACTTCCATTCTTCCCAATTGTTGCAACAAAGGTAAGTAGCTTGTCTTGACTTGTGTCGCCTCAATTTGATACTTACGACTTAAGGCATCTACTACCACATTTGCCTTTCTAGGGTGGTATTCTATCACCAGATCATAATCCTTCACCAATTCTAGCCATCTCCTCTGACAAAGATTTAACTCCTTCTGAGTTAGGAAGTACTTAAGGCTCTTATGATCTGTCAATATCCTGCACTTTACCCCATAAAGGTAGTGTTGCCATATTTTCAGGGCAAACACTATTGCAGCTAATTCCAAGTCGTGAGTCAGGTAATTTCTCTCATGCATCTTTAGTTGTCGCAAGGCATACACGATAACCTTCCCTTGTTGCATTAAAACACATCCCAGTCCTTGTCTTGAGGCATCACTATAAACCGTTTACTCTCCTCCAGTAGGATTGGGTAAGGAGAGTACTGGTGCAGTTGTCAGTCTAGTCTTTAACTCCTAAAAAGACTTTCACAATCCTCATCCCATTTATACTCAACTCCCTTCTTGGTGAATCGAGTTAGAGGAATTGCTATTTTAGAAAAGTCTTGCTCAAACCGCCTATAGTATCCTGCCAATCCTAAGAAACTTCTAATTTCTGTAGGATTCCTTGGAGTTTTCCATTCTGATATAGCTTCCACCTTGGCTGGATCCACCTTAACTCTGTCCTTAGATACGATGTGCCCTAAGAATCCTACTTCTTGCAACCAGAATTCACACTTGGAAAACTTTGCATATAATTGGTTTTCCTTCAAGATTTCCAATGTTATTGCCAAATGCTCTTCGTGTTCCGACCTGGTTCATGAGTATATAAGGATATCATCTATGAATACTATCACGAACTTGTCCAGATGAGGTTGGAACATGCGGTTCATTAGGTCCATGAAAGTTGTAGGGGCATTTGTCAATCCGAACAGCATCACTCAGAATTCATAATGTCCATATCTGGATTGAAATGCCGTTTTAGGGACGCCCTCTTCTCTAATCCTTAGTTGGTGGTAGCCTGATCGAAGATCTATTTTTTAGAAGTAGGCTACTCCTTTTAACTTATCAAATAAGTCATCTATCCTTGGGAGTGGGTATTGGTTCTTGATGGTGACTTGATTCAGCTTCCTGTAGTCAATACATAGTCTCATACTCCCATCTTTTTTCTTCACGAACAAAACAGGAGCACCCCATGGAGACTCACTTGGATGTATGAAATCCTTTTCCAATAATTCGTCCAGTTGTTCCTTTAGTTCTTTCAGCTCTACCGGAGCCATGCGATATGGGGCTTGGAATATGGGGTTGGTTCCTAGGATTATTTCTATAGTAAACTCCACTTGGTGACTTGGAGGTAGTCTAGGTAGCTCTTTTGGAAAAACTTCTAGATAATGTCTGACTACCGAAATGTCTTCCAATTTCTTTTCTTCAAAATCTTCCTTTACTACCATGGACAGTACAACTTTACATTCTTTCTTAATCATCTTTTGAACCTTCAGGTGGGACACAAATTGTACTTCACTTTTCCTTTTATCTCCCTAGAACTTTAGTCCCTTAGTCTTAGAGGTATGGAAAGTTACTGTCTTCCTTCTACAATCCATCCTTGCCTGATGATTACTTAGCCAATCCATCCCCAGGATTACTTCCACTTCTCTTAGAGGTAACAAAATCAAGTTAGCTTCAAGTTTGATTTCTCCAATTTCTATCTCACACCCCTTTAGTTGTTTATTTCTATTCGGACCTTCTCCTAAGGGTGTAAGGATGTTAAGGCTTTGAACAAGAGGAGTGAGCTCCAGGGGTATCTTTGAAACCAACTCTTCCTTGATAAATGATCGTTCTGCTCCAGAGTAAAAAAGAGCATAAACTGGTTGTCCCCACGGTTGTATATACCCTAATTTAAGAAGCGTATGTTTTAGAAGGAATTCTCTTCATTAATTCAAAAGACATTCAGTTTACATGACTCTTTTGGACTAGTTGGCAGGGTTTTGGGATGTGCCTGCTATAGTGCTAGGGTCTCCTCTAGCTTCCTCTTGAGTGAGGTTGTATACTCTTACCGTAGCTTCTGCTCTGGGGTTCCTAGAGTTCCCTTGAGGTGGTCCAAGAGTGTTTTTCTATTTGTTCTCCCTAAGAGTAGGACAATCCTTTAGAAAGTGTCCTGTTTGTCCGCAGGCAAAACAGGCATGGCATGCTCCCTCATGGTTCCTTTGACACTTCGGACAATGAGGGTTCACTTGGGGTAAGGTAGGGACTACTTTGGGAAGGGGTGGAGGCATGTTCCTTCTCCGTTGAAATACCTTTTTGTTTCCTCCCCTTGGGCCGGTATATTCTCTCATCCTCCTTGACAGTTTACATCCTTATCTCCCTTTCTAGTCGTCTGCTCCATTCGACGACGTCGGGTCTGTACCAGTCGCTCACATTCATGAGCCATACTAATTACAGCTGCCAGGTCTGTGGGGCATTCCATGACTCCCATGCAGTCCCGAATATCCAAGTTGAGACCCTCCACAAACCTCTAGCATATGTCAGCTGGTCCAACTAGATTAGGAGCAAAGGGTCTTAACTCATTGAATTTTGTTTCATACTCTGCTATGGAACTAATCCCTTGCTAAAGCCATATGAACTCTTGTTTCTTCTCATTTATTAGGTGGGATGCCAAGTACTCCTCCGAGTATCTTTCCTCAAATTACTTCCAAGTGGAGCCGGTGGCACATAGGTTTCGGACATTGTCCCACCACCATCTAGCACTTCCTTCCAAGAAGAATTCCATTAGGATCACTCTATCCTTTGGTAGTATCCGGACTATTCCCATCAACTTCTTGATATTGGTCAGCCAGTCCATGGCAGTCCTAGCATCCTTTTCTCTAAGGAAAGGTTTACATCCTAGTTGTCGGAGAGTTTTGAGATTTATAGGAATGTCTGTTGGAGTGGTTAGTTTAGTAGGGGGGATGGGATTGCACTTCCTCGGGTTCAACCTGCGAGTTAGTGCCTACCTTAGGAGTGAGGTTAGGTTGGCCAAACTTTGATGTTCTCTACTGAGTCTAGGAGGAGTTGTCTGGGCTACTCTGGGAGTATCTACCAGTAGGGGTAGCTGGGCGGTGTTGGAGACGGTAGCCCTAGTTCTCTTGGTTCCTTTCTTTGGAGCCATTTCTATCAAATTTAAAATAGTCCTATTAGTTATTATATTTTCAAGTCTTGACTATGTATTCGAGGAAATAGGCTCTGATACCACTCTAGTTGTCACGTCCCAACCCGGTTTGGTCGGATCCCCGTGATCAACCTACCATTCTCTTGGTTTATTAAAGGGGTTTCCACTTATATTATAAACCATAAACAGTAAGGCTTTCTTTAAACGTGCAACTTTTTCCAGGAATATCATAAATCAAAACTACATTGTAATTTAAATTAATCGTACCTATCTTGTAGGCGTTTAATTGCACAAGTCTTTTAAGGTTTGATTTTCCAGGACTTCCTGAAAGGGGTATACGGGAGGAGGTGAGTACAACTACTCAGTTAATGGGATTTAAATATTTTGACTTTCAAGAAAAACAATTATATGGACTGTATTAGACTCCTTTCTTTTCAAAAACCTTCCTTTAAAAATTTAGGTTTTTCCATTATTTCTTAGTTATCGGTGTGTCATCGCCAAACACACATCCTTTATCATGAATGTTACACACATTCGTAGGTCAGTAAGACTATTGAACCTGCTAGTGGCTTTGGAGTGACTTTACCAGCCACCCGGATAGAAGCACGACCACTTCTACCCTGGGAATGAGTGGATGTATGCGACATCTGACCCACAATCCTGAAATCACTTCTTCGTGTCCGTATGAAGACAAATATATCATCCCGTCCCCACCCCGGTCTCATGCGCTTGGTGCTACTCCAAATTTCGCAGAGACACTTAGAACGACGATCTACCATTATACTCACTGGGTCATCCAGGGCCCTTAGGACACATCACTACCCCTCATGGACGTTTTGATGATCCCGTATTAATAGTGCATGTATTTACAATTAGTTCTCTAAAGTTAATTTTCTTTAACTTTAAGTCCCTATTGCCGGTTTTTTCCTATATTCGAGTCCTAAAGCTTTTAAAATTTATCTTAGGATCTCAAATTATTTGATTTCACACAAAGGGGTTTAATTTCCCAAATTTCCAATTTGGTCCTTCAATTTTCCCAAAATTACCGTTTTTCCCCTTCTTTAGAAAAATGGTAAATTTTGCCCCAAAAATTCTAAAATTTCTCAATTGGCTCTCTAATATTCTTATCATGACCAATTGACCCTCAATTTTAGAAAATTACATTTTGGTCCTTCGAATTTTCGAAAATCCCCAAATTTCCCCAAATTTTCCCATAATTTCAACTATTCAACACTGCTGAATTTGATTTCATCAAATTGACCGATCAAACACCTCTAATTGTTGACATTGGAGTTGAAATTGAGTTCTTACATGTTCATATGATTCCAAGTAACTTTAAATTGCTGATTTTAACGCTAGAACGAGCTCAAACGGAGCTTTGCCGAAAAATAGATTGTAGAGAGAAAAAGTTTCAATTTCTCACAGGTGAGGGAGCGATGGTCAGTGCTTTCTATCTGGAGAGGTAGCTCTCCTCCAGAGGTTCTTTCTAGGATCAAGAATGACATCTATTGATGTCAAATTGAATTAGAATTTCTTCATTGAAATTCGATCGACTCTCTCTCTAACAACGATTTGAAATTGTAAAGTAGAGCCGAATTGGCTTACCTTTTGGTCCTAATTCAGCCATGGAAGGGTGGATGAGGTGTTGGGAGAGCTTGGTTTGGCTTGAGGAGGGCTCGAATTGGCCGATTTCAACTCGGCTGAAACAGGGCAGCTTCGGTCCGCCGGAGCTGCTTCATTGTTTGATAACACCGGCGCTTTTCCAGCGACTCTCGGGAGAAACGGATGCTACCACCGTGTAGTTGACTTCTCCCCGGTTCTAATGAACCCAACCTCACATTCTTTGGCTCAGAATTGACACTATATCGGAGCTCTGGTTCGAGCTTCACCAAAAAACTGAACAACTGAGAGAGAGTAAGCTTTTCATGTGTGGAGAGGACAAACGGAGAGGGGTTCTTTATATAGGGAGCCCGTTGGCCATCCGTTTGGCACCGTTATGATAGGAATTGATGACTTGAAACGTACCAAACGGAGGCATTTCTTCTTCGCCGGTGTTTCTTCAATTTTTCAGTGAGTGAACAGTGATGTCATCCTGAGGAAGAAGATGACATTGTTCCAAACCGGACTGAACCGGTCTGAACTGAGTTCAAAGCTTAAACCGACCAATTCATCCCTCATTCGATCGAGTTTTTCAAATCTAAAAATTTCTAAATTCATCTAAATTCATTCTCTATCCAATGTGGCCTTAAATCTCCAATTTGAATTATTTAAGCCACTTAGAAAAATGAATTTAGGATTCGGTTTAATAGTGATTCAAACCGGTTCAAACTGATTCAGATCCAGTTCACCTGAATCGATTTGGTTTTCATCCCCAATTCCTTCACAAGTCCATTTCCATGTCTTTTGTGACTCCTTAGGTCACTTAGGGTCCATAAAATTCCTGGTTACCACCTCTTAATCGATTTTAGTTCACAAATCAGCTTGGTTCTTAAACCGATTTAATCCAGTTTAGGTCTGGTTCACCCGAACCGATCTAGTTTTTCTCTCCTACATTGTTCTATGGTTCCTTCCCAAGGATTATAAATCACAAGGAATCCATAAACTTCTTGGTTAACTCATTCTCTATCAGTTTCGGTTCATGAATCAACTTGGTTCATAAACCGGTTCTATCCAGTTCGGACCCGGCTCTATTGAACTGCTTTGGTCTTTCTTCCTCATATCATCCTAGGGTTTTGTTCCCAAGTTTATGAATTTTGTTGAGTCACATGGGAGTTATAAATTTTTGAATTTGCTTGTCCCCTAATAGCTGGGCTTGCAGACCAATTCGGTGTAAAGATCATATTGACCGGTTCTTTCCCGATTTTTTTCTCATTACTAAAGGACGGGATTTACAGTAGCACTAAGTAGATGAGACCGGGGTGGGGACGGGATGAGGTCTTTGTCCTCATATGGACACAAAGAATTGATTTCGGGATTGAGGGTTAGATTTCGTGAACATCCACTCATTCTCACGGTAGAAGTGGAGGTGATTCTATCTAGGTGGCCGGTAAAGTCTCTCCGATGCCACCAGTGGGTTCAGTGGAGGTGCTGGCTTGCAAATGTGTGTTTGACCTTCATGATGAAGGATGTATATTGGGTGATGATACACCATGATTAATAAGGAAATGGTGGTAAAAACCGAGATTTGATATGAAAGGATTTTTGAAAAAAATGAGTTTGGCACACTCTAATACAAGTCTTTTTCCTAAAAGTTAAAAGTTTTGAAAAACCCATTCACTGAGTCGTTGTACTCAATCGCTCCCTTATATCCCTTTCAAAAAATTCTGGAAAACCTACCCTTAAAGACCATCAATTAAGACGCTTGTGAGACATGTATGATGAAATTAAAATATTATGTAGTTTTGATTTATGTTATTCCAGGAAAAGGTGCAGGTTTAAAGGACGCCTTACTCTTTACGGTCTATAATAAAGGGAAACCCTTTAAATAAATTGGGAGAGTGGCGGGTTTATCATGGGGATCCGACCAAACTGGGTCGGGGCATGACACGGTTCACCTGAACCAGTTTGGTTTTCTTTCCCAAATTGTCCAAAAGTCTCTTTCTAAGGTCTTTATGACCCTTTGGGTCACTCGGGACTTGTAAATTTCCCGATTTGCCCGATCTCTAGTGGTCGAAGTTCGTGAACTGTTTCGATTCTTTCTTGGGTTGACCGATTCATTCTCTGGTTTTCTTACCTTGAAGGGGCAAGATTTACATAAAGTGAATTTTTGGAAGTTTTGGGACTCAATTTGGCAAAAAGATAGCATTAGGGACCTAAATTCAATGAAAATGAACTTTACAGACCTTAGTGTGATTAGATAAGGGTATTATGCCAATCTATCATATGTGAGAAATGAAGGATATTATGCCAAACTCTAATAGATAAGGGTGCCCAAAACGTGTAGGAACACGAGAGACCGAAATGTCAACAAGGATAAGCTAGCATGGAGGTGAAAATCAACTGGAAAGGTAAACACCATGGTTATGGGAGACCTTCTTGACAGGAGCTAGAACAGCTCAGATAGGCTAGAGTCCTCAGTTTTGGAACTTGTGGGGCTAAATGCCCGCTTTTGAAAAATCATGTATAGTGGGCCCAAGGCTAGTGGGCATGAGTAGGAACTTGTAAACAAACATGAGATATTAAAGACATGAAAACTCTTAATTAAATGGATATGTGATTTCTCCATGGTACCAAGACAAGACTGACATACTTGATGGACTAGTGGTAGTGCGTTATGGCCAGAATGAAGAACCAACCTAGACAAACAGCTGTAGGTCGGGTTAAGGGTCGGGGTTGTTGGACTAGTGGCACCAAAGATAAATGGTTATGTGAAAAAAAAACTATTGTTTGTGCATGCACTTGAGGTTCAGGACCATTAAGATTCCCAAGAGGGGTAGTGATGCATCCTAAGGGCTACTGGATGACATGGTGGAGATAAGGGTAGTTTGTTATGCCAGCAATCGGGAAGCTCAACATAGCTTCATGTGCATGAGACTGGGGTGGGGTCAGGATGAGGTCTCTATCCTTATACAGACACGAAGTTGTTTTTGGGTTTGAGGGTCAGATGTTGCGAACATCCACTTAGACACAAGGTAGAAGTGGATGGGCTTCTTTCTTAGTGGCCAGTAAAGACGCTCTGAGCCACAAGTGGGTGCAGTGGATGGGCTGCCCTGCGAATGTGTGATCCCTTTTTGATGAAGGGCATGTGTTATCTGTTGAACACACCGAATGTGAAATTGAGGAAAAAGGTTTTGACAAACCAAAATTTAAGGAAAAAATATTTTTAAAGGAAAGAAGAAGTTTTGGAACACTTTAATTAATGTTGTTTATGAAAAACTAACTAACATCCATCCCCTAAGTTGTAGAACTCACCCCCTCCCTTTACCCCTTTTCAGGCAAGTAAGGTAAACCAACCCTAAAGACCTTTCTATAGTCGAACCTAAAGATAGGTATGAAAGATTTAATACATTTAGTTTTGTATGATGCTATTCCAGGAAAAACTAGAAAAAGGATGCCTTACTCCTCAAGGTTTAAAAAAGGATGAAACTCTTCATAAACCAAAGGGAGTGGTGGGCTCATCACGGGGATCCGACCAAACCGGGTCTGGGCATGGTAGGTTTTGCTTGATAGGTCAGGTTCTCTTCTAGTTTAGGTGGAGATCGGTCTAACACATGACTGGGATTAGGCTAATACATCTAGAGTACCGATATATGGAATACATAATGTATTCTTTGTAAGTACGGAGGTAGTTCTAATTTATATGCCACTAGTCCTATCCTTTGTATAAGACAGCCAATTGTTCCATTGAATCAGTCACTCTTATAGGTAGGAAATGGGCGGACTTGGTCAATCTATCCACAATGACCCAAATTGCATCTCGTACCTTTCTAGTCACAAGTAGTCCCATGATAAAGTCCATAGTGATGTATTCCCATTTCCATACGGGGAATGGTAAGGGTTGTAGCAGTCCTGAAGGTTTTTGATGCTCAACTTTAATCTGCTGACAGGACAAGCATCGGGCTACATATTCTGCAATATCCCTCTTCATCGCCTTCCAACAATAACCTTGTTTGAGGGTGCAGTACATCTTGGTACTGCCCGGATGCATCGCATAGACGGAGTCATGTGCCTCTTCCAAGATTAATCTCTTCAGTTCCTTATCTTGAGGTACATACACTCTACCCTTATAGGTTAGCACTCAATCACCTCAAAGGTTGTAGTCTGGGTTTGTCCCTTCATTGATCAGGTCCAAATAGGGTTGGAGTTCCTTATTCCCTTTTTGTTGGACCTTTATTTGCTATATTAGGCTGGGTCTTACCACTACATCAACCAATAGGCGTTTTTCTCTCTTGTCCACTTTAAGGTCCACCTCCATTCTTCCCAGCTACTGCAACAAGGGTAAGTAGCTTGTCTTTATCTGTGCCACCTTGGTTTGATACTTGTGACTTAATGCATCTACCACTACATTAGCCTTCCTAGGGTGATATTCTATCACAAGATCATAGTTTTTTACCAATCCTAGCCATCTACTCTGGTAGAGGTTCAACTCCTTCTGAGTTAGGAAGTACTTAAGACTCTTGTGATCGGTATATATATTACACTTAACCCCGTATAGGTAGTGTCACCAAAATCTTGAGGGCTAACACTATTGCGGCTAACTCCAAGTCGTGGGTAGGGTAGTTCCGCTCATGTACCTTTAGTTGTCATGAGGCGTGGCAATAACCTTTCCATGTTGCATTAATACACATCTGAGTCCTTGTTTGAATGTGTCACTATACATGGTATACTCTCCTCCACTTGGGTTAGGTCGAGATAGTATGGGTGCCGTTATTAAGTAGGCCTTCAACTCTTGGAAGGATTTCTCACATCTTTTATCCCACTTATACTCCACTCCTTTCCTTATGAGATGGGTCAAGGGGTAGCTATCTTAGAGAAATCCAACACAAACCGTCTATAGTACCCTGCCAAACCCAAGAAACTATGTATCTTAGAGGGATTTTTGGGTGCCTTCCAATCAGATATGGCCTCCACCATTGCCGGGTCTACCTTGACTCCATCTTTGGACACTATGTGCCCTAAGAACCCTACCTCTTGCAACCAGAACTCACACTCCGCTCATATTAGAGAAATAATGAAATAGATTTGAGTTCGTAAAAAAAATATCTATAATTCTTCCTTTGTTCATCTTCTACATTCACTTGAGATTCATCTTCCTCATTCATATTGTGTACTTGAGAACGTGATTGATGTTAGAGGAAGTCAATGGGAAGTATTAATATTCAAGATCTATGGCAAAATGATGAAAATTTAAATTTTGTGCACTATTGCCAAATTTGAGGAAATTTATTAATATTGATCAATATTTATGGAAAATTTTCTAGAATCATTCAGATTATGAAATATAATTGATATGTGACTATTAATTAAAAACAAGAAATGTGAAAGTGATGATAAGTTTTTGGAAAAATTGCAATAGGAAGACTTAATAGTAAATAATTATCTCTACCATGCTATTGAAAAATCAATAATGGAGATTATATTGAATTTTAATACTTCTAAGGATATTTGGAATATCATGAGGCTAAAATATCAAGTATCTTCACGTTTAAGGTGAGCACACTTGGAGGGATTGATGAGAGATTTTGAAATATTCCACAAGAAAGAGAGTGGGAAAGTTGAGAAGTATTTTGTAAGAATTTTAGTTGTGGCTAATAATGTAAACCCAGTTCTTTAAGGATAAGAAAAATCGGGAAAATAACCGGTCATTTCAAAAGAGAAAACCGAGCATATTCACAAACCTTAACTGATAAGTAAAGGGTAAAATGAGAAATCGACAAATTCCAAGTGACTCAAAGAGTCATAAAATTCATAGAAAAGAACCTTGGGACAAATGGGAAGAGAAAACTAGACCGGTTCAAGGCGATCCGGACATGAACCGGATTGAACCGGTTTAAACCATACATGAACCAGTTTCTAAATTTATTTTTCTTGGTGTCTTAAAATGATCAAATTGGGGAATTGAAGCAACTATTAGATAAATAATAAATTTAGATTAATTTAAAAAATTTTAATTTTAAAAAAATCGGTCAAATTGGGCCTGGACCGACCAATTTATGCATTGAACCCGATCGGACCGGTCCGGTGCAGTTCAGAACAATGTCATCTTCTTCCTCTAGATGATAGCACTATTTATTAATGCAGAAAATAGACAATGCTGGTGAAGGAATAACGGCTCCGATCAGGCTATTTCAGGGCGAGGATAAGCTTGACCAAAATGGAAAGTTGTCGGGGAGAGGGTCCCTGAGCCACCTGTATAAAGAGCTACTCTCCATTCATCCTCCATACACCTCAAATCGCCATTCTCTCTCAACTACTCCATTTTTTGATGAAGCTTGAATCAGAGCTCTAACTTAGGCATTTTTCATAGCTTAGAAGGCAAGGTTGGGTCCTATAGACTCCAGGGGAAGTCAGCTACTTGACAACAACTTTCTTTCGACTCGATGACCGTCGAAGAATCCCCGACGGGATCAAACAGTGAAGCAGCTCTATCACACCTCAACCTGCTTTGGTTGGATCCACGTGAACAACCCGCCGCTCTCTCAGTTCAAGAGGAGTTTCCTCCGACTTTAACTCGAGATGAGCCAGGCGTAATTTCAACCTTGTTCCCTGGAAGACATATATCCAATAAAATGCAAGCTTAAGAAAATTTAAGCATACCTGACAAAAGGTAAGGCTCGATATTATTCTTAGTCATTTTTCATTTTCCTAAAAAAGGGATAGAAAGGAGGGGGTGAGTATGACTATTAAGTGAATGGGTTTTTCAAGAAAATATCTTTGAGGAAAAAGAGTTGTATTAGAGTGTGCCAGACTCCTTTCTTTCAAAAATCATTTCATTTAAAATCTTGGGTTTTACCACCATTTCCTTATTTAATCACAGTGTGTCATCACCGAACACACAACATTCATCATGAAGGTTAAACACACATTCGTAGGTCAGAACGACCACTAAACTCACTTGTGGCTTCGGAGCGACTTTATTGGCCACCTAGATAGAAGTACATCCACTTCTACCCTTAGAGTGAGTGGATGTACGTGACATCCGACCCTCAATTCCAAAATCAATTCTCTGTTTCTGTATGAGGAGAGAGACCTCATCCCATCCCTACCCCGGTCTCATGCTCTTAGTGCTACTCCAAATTTGGCATGGTCACGAGGTACGACGAACTGCCCTTATACTCACCGGGTGGTCTAGGGCCCTTAGGATGCATCACTACCCCTCATGGGCATCTTGATGATCCTGTAATCATAGTGCATACACAAATAGTATTTTCTTATCATGACATATAACATGTGGTGCCACTGGTCTAACAGCCTCGACTCTTAACTCAACCCGCAGCTATTTGTCTTTACTGGTCTGGAGACCTGTCATGTCACACTACCACTAGTTGATAGAATATGTTGATCCCATCTTGGTACTATGGCCAAAAAATTCATTTATTTCATTTTATGTTATATATCTCATGTTTGTTTACGAGCTTTTGCTCGTGCCCACGGCGTATGGCCCACGTGTTCAAGATTTTCAAAATCAGGCATAATAGCCCCCAAGTTCCAAAACCGAGGCCCCAAGCCTATAAGAGCTATTCGAGTTCCCGTCAAAAAAGGTCTCCCAAATCGTTTAAGCATTGGCACACACTCAGGAGAGAGCACTTCCGACAAAAATATATTTTGAGCTATCCATTATACCAACCGGGTATAAGGACATCTCCTCTCATAACCGATGAACGGGTTTTGAACTTCCTTCTAGGAAGTTTCATCATACCAACCGGGTATGATCTACTTACAATTGGTAAGTACTTTTTCCTCATGATTTTCACATCACTCCTCTAAGTTGTGATGTTTAAAATACGACTTGGTAGTGGGTTTTCATTTTGAGGTACTTATCATCCCCAATCGGGTATGATATTAAATCCCACTCACCCATTATTATCGTGAATTCCACTAGACCGGTTCCTTGATTTCATGCGAGCTTGTCCTTGCTGGCATTCCCGGTGCTTCATGCTCCTACACAATATGAACATCTCGGTTCATTATCTCTCGACCTAATAGCCTTCATTCATTCCAAACTATTCAGAAAAACTAAACTTTTTTATCTGTAATTAGGCCCCTAAAGTTATTTTTCTATAACTTCAAGTCCCTAATGCCGATTTTTCCTCAAATTGAGTCCCAAAACTTTTATAATTCCCCTTGGCACCTCAATTTATTCAATTTCACAAAAGGGGTTTAATTTCCCAAATTTCCAATTTGGTCCCCAAACTTTTCCAAAAATACCATTTTTCCCTTTCTTTACAAAAATGGTAATTTTGCCCCAAAAATTCTAAAATTCCTCAATTGGCCCTCTAACATTTTAATAATGTCCAATTGACCCAGAATTTTAGAAAATTGCATTTTGGTCCTTCGAATTTTTGAAATCCCCAATTTTTCCCCACAATTCCAACTTCTTAACACAACCAAATTTGATTTCATCAAATTGGCCGATCAGACATTTCCAATTGTTGAAATTGAAGTTGAAATTAAGTTTCTACATGTTCATATGATTCTTTAGTAATTTGAATTGCAAGTTTTAATGCCAGAACAAGATCAAACGGAGCTTCGCTGGAAAATGGACTATAGAGAGAAAAAGCTTCGATTACTTACCGGTGAGGGTACGAAGGTCCGAGCTTTCTATTCGGGCAAGTAGCTCTCCTCCTAAGGTTCCTGCTAGGATCAAGAATGACATCAATTTATGTAAAATTAGATTAGAATTTTGTCATTGAACTTCGGCCGACTCTCTCTCTAACACCGATCGAAAATTGTAGAGTAAAGCCGAATTGACATACCTTTCCATCCTAATTTGGTCGTGGGAGGGCTGAGGAATTGTTGGGAAGGCTTGGTTTGGCCTAAGGAGGGCTCAAATCAACCGATTTCTAATCCGCCACAATAGGTCAGCTTCGGTCTGCTGAAGCTGCTTCACTGTTCGATCACGCCGGCACTTCTCCAGCGACTCATGGATCGAATGGATGTCACCACCGTGTAGCTGACTTCTCCCCGGTTCTAATGAACCCGACCTTGCTTTCTTTGGCTCAGAAATGACCCTATATTAGAGCTCTGGTTCAAGCTTCACAGGAATACTAAGCAACTAAGAGAGAGTGAGCATTTTAGGTGTGGAGAGGATGAATGGAGAGGGGCTCTTTATATAGGGAGCTCGGGGACTCGTTGGTCGTCTGTTTGGTAACTTTATGATAGACATTGATGGCCTGAAACTTATCGAACGGAAATGTTTCTTCTTCGTCGACGCTGCTTTGATTTTTCGGTGAGTGAATAGTGCTGTCATCTGAAGGAAGAAGACGACACTGTTTCGAACAGGACCGGACCGGTCCAAATCTAGTTTTAAGCTTAAACCGGTCGGTTCACCCCTCATTCGATCAAGTTTTTCAAATCTTAAAATTTCTAAATTCATCTAAATTCATTTTCCATCCAATGGTGGCCTCAAATCTCAAATTTGAATTATTTAAGCCACCTAGAAAAATGAATTTAGGACTTGTTTTGGTTCAAACTGAACCAAACTGGATTAAATCCGATTCACCTGAATCGGTTTGTTTTTCATCCCCAATTCCTTTACAAGTCCATTTCCATGACTTTTTTGACTCCTTAGGTCACTTAGGATCCATAAGATTTCTGGTTTACCATCTCTTTATCGATTCCAGTTCATAAACCGACTCTGTCCTTAAACTAGTTCAATTCGGTTCAGGTCCGGTTCACTAGAACCAATTTGGTTTTTCTCTCCCACTTTGTTCTAATGTTCCTTCCCAAGTTTTATAAATCTCTTTGGATCACAAGGGATCCATAATTTCTTGGTTTAGCCATTCTCTATCGATTTTGGTTCATGAATCAACTCAGTTCATAAACTGGTTCTATCATGTTCAGACGGTTCTCTTGAACCGATCGAATTTTTCTTCCCCATTTCATCCTAAGGTTCTTTTCCCAAGTTTATGGACCATTTGAGTCACATGGGAGTTGAAAATTCTCAAATTTTCCCATTTTCTAATAATCGAACTTGTAGACCAATTCGGTTTTAAAATTTGAAAGTGATAGGTTCTTTTCCCGGTTTTCTCATTATCAAAGTATGGGGTTTACAACTCTCCCCTCATTTTAAGGGTTTTGTCCCCAAAACAGTTACACGTTAAATAATTGAGGGTAACTATACCTCATCAGAGACTCGGTTTCCTATGTCTCTTCCTACACGAGTCTGTTCTAACAAAAAACCTTGACGATAGGGATTTTTTTCTTGTTCCTTAAATTCTTGTCTCTCCGTTTGATGATTCGTACTGATTCTGTTTGATAGGTCATGTTCTTTTCTAGTTCCATTGGAGGTCGGTCCAGTACGTGACTAGGGTCAGGCTGATATTTCCGAAGGACGGAGTTGTGGAATACATCATGTATTCTCTGTAAATCAGAAAGTAGTTCCAATTTATAAACTAACAGTCTTATCCTTTAAATGATGGGATATGGACCGATAAATCTTGTTTTCAGCTTTCCTCTTTGCTGAACCTTAGTATTCCTCTCCATGGGGATACCTTGAGGAATACTTGATCTCCCACTTTAAAACACTAGACTTCAATTATCAGCGTAACTCTATTGCCTGTCCTGGGCAGTCTTAAGACAACTCTTTATTGATTTAATCTTCTCTATGGCATCCTCAATTATTTCTATCCTTTCTAACTTCATTTCCTCCACTTCTTCCCAAAGTAGAGGGGCGTGGCAAGGTCATCCATAAAGGGCTTTATAGGGAGCCATTTGAACACTGGTCTGATAACATTATTGTAAGCAATTTCCATCAGGAACAAGTATTCCTCCCAGCTTTTGTTCACGATGATCTTGCACGCTCTTAGCATGTCTTCCAAGGTTTGGATGGTCCGCTCAAATTGACCATCTGTCTAAGGGTGGAATGTCGTGCTCACATGAAGCTTGGTCCCTAGGGCGTTTTGTAGACTCGGCCAGAACCTAGAAGTAAATCTCAGATATCTATTCATCACTATACTCACCGGGACACGATGGAGTCTCATGATTTCATTCATGAATAGAACGGCCAGCTATTCTACTGTGTCCGTCAGCTAGGAAGGAAATGTACCAATTTGGTCAATCTATCCACAACTACCTAAATTACATCTTGACCTTTTCTGGTCACCGATAAGCTCATGACGAAGTCCATGGTGATGTGCTTCCATTTCCACTCCTGAATCGGTTTCTCATGCTCTAGTTTTATCTATTGACAGGACAAACATCGATGTACACATTCCACAATGTCCCTCTTCATGCCCTTCCACCGGTATCCTTGTTTGAGGGTGCGATACATCTTAGTACAGCTCGGATGCAGGGAATATACCAAATCGTGTGCCTTTTCCAGACTTAATCTTTTCAACTCCTTATCTTGAGGCACACATACCCTACCATTATAGGTTAGTACTCCATCACTTCGCACGTCGTAGTCTGGTTTCCTTTCTCTGTTTACCAGATCCAAATAAGATTGGAGTTCTTTATCGGTCCTTTGTTGAGCCTTATTGTGCTCGATTAAACTAGGTCTTACTGCCACAGTAGCCACCAAGCATTTCCTGCTTGTCTACCCTCAGATCTACCTCTATCCTTCCTAAATGTTGTAACAAGGGTAGGTAACTTGTCTTTACTTGTGTCGTCTTAGTTTGATACTTGCAACTTAAGGCATCTGCTACCATATTAGCCTTTTCGGTCTGATATTCTATTGCAAGATCACAATCCTTCACCTATTCTAGCCATCTCCTCTAACTGATATTTAACTACTTCTAAGTTAGGAAGTACTTAATGCTCTTCTAATCTGTGTATATCCTACACTTAACTTCGTAAAGGTAGCATCACCATATCTTTAGGGCAACACTATTGCAGCAAATTCTCAGTCATGAGTTGGGTAATTTCTTCCTCCTTGTTACCTGATTCTTTCTTCTCAATATCTTGTTCTTGAGGAATTATCTTATTGCTTATTCCATTTATTTCACTTTCTTTCCTTGGTATGCCATTGTCTTTCCAAGATTTCTTTCTCTGATGAGTTTTTCATTCTCTTTTCCCTTCGTATTTCCTTCTAGATCTACTATTGAAATCCTTAAATTTTTGGAGTATATTTTGCCGATATTTTCGCCAACTTATTCTTGCTCTTTGGATCCTGGAGTACCTTCTGTTGATCCTGCCTCATTTCCACTCGCTTTTGTGTTCGCTTATTCCTTTGAGGTGGGTCTCTCCTCCTCATCGTGCCCAAACCTTCCGTACCCTTATATCCCCAGTATTTCTCTTTTTGCCTTGGCTGGGGAGTATTCTTCCACTATTCCCCATCTCTAGTTAGACTACGTTTACTCCTCCAAATAATTTGGTCCAATAAGTTATTTCCTTATATAGGATTCTTTTGAAGTTCCTATTTTGAGTTTTTTTTGGCCCTCTTGTAGTAGATCATGCTCAACCTCCCTACACTTTCACCTATCTACTCATATTTTCTGGTGTTTGATCGCCCTATCCCTTGGAAACTTTCTCCTAAACTTAAGGACCTGGGATGATTTATCTACTTCTTGTTTTTCTTCCTTCTTTGACTCATACTTTACTTTCCCCCTGTCCCTTATCCTTTGCAATTTCTAAGGAATTTGTATCTTAGTTCTTTAGTTTGTTACACCTTGGACTTTCTATTGTTATGCTTTCTCTCCATCTTTCCGTGGTAAACTCTATACTCAATTTATTTTCCTTATCGATCTGCTTCTGTGATTGTGGTTTCTTTTGGAATGTTATACTTCTTCTTGTATCTTCAATTCTCAGAACATCTTGTCTCTCAAAAGCCATGTACTCTTGGATGGTTGCTCCTCCAACTCTTTTCTTTTTCTTAGGATTTCCATCAGATGAATTTATCGTGTTTTCTAAGGTAAGTCTTAAGGGTTGAGTTTAACTACACATAACCCATTCTTCCTTAAGGGGTTCCCTTTTTATTTAAACCTTTATTATCTTACACTTAATTTTTCTCAAGGCAACTTAGAAGTATTAATAAACTTCACTTTCATTTATTTAGGAAATATCTTCTTGCCAAAATTTGGCTTATTACAGGAATTCTTTACCCCCTAATCCCTTGGGATCATAGAGCTAGAGTTAACCCTAGAACGATTATGGAACTCTTGATCAGAAGGCTCTAAGAAACTAATTGGGGTCTTTTCATGCTCCTTAATAGGGCAAATTCCATGTATGACCTCCAATCCGTACCGTCTTAGTATTTCCACTTCATACTCATAGGTCCACTTCACCCATTGAGATGGGTTGAAGTTAGGCTGAGTGGGTGGAGGTACTTGGTGGACATTTATGAAGGTGGCATATGCATCCCAATAGTTATCACAAGCCTCCTTCTTGGTGGGATTCCTCTTCGGTTGTTGTGGCATTGGAGGAGGAGGGGTTGGACTTCTAGGAAGTGTTGCTGGTTCTTCTTGTCTGGGAGGAGGGTATATGATACATTCTAGTTCTAATAGGGCTCCAACTAATTTCCGGTAGTCTTCTACCATGTCCTTGGGTACCCTCTTCTAGCCCTTTGAAAATATTTGGACAGTTTCCTCCCTTGGGTTGGATGTCTTTTTCACAATTATCGGGGAAGGACTGGATTTCTCCGTGAATTTCCTAGGGACTTTCCTTCATACACGATAGTTTAGAGTTGCGTTAATATCAGGGCATAATATTGATAATGTTTCAAGGGAACTTGGCTCTGATACCACTCTAGTTGTCATGCCCTAACCCGGTTTGGTTGGATCCCCGTGAACAACCCACCGCTCTCTCAGTTCAAGAGGAGTTTCCTCTGACTTTAACTCGAGATGAGCCAGGTGTAATTTTGACCTTGTTCCCTAGAAGACATATATCCAATAAAATGCAAGGTTAAGGAAATTTAAGCATACTTGACAAAGGGAAAGGCTTGGTATTATTATTAGTCATTTTCCTTTTCCTTAAAAAGGGATAGAAAGGATGGGGTGAGTACGACTACTTAGTTAATGGGTTTTTCAAGAAATATCTTTGAGGAAAAAGAGTTGTATTAGAGCGTGCCAGACTCATTTCTTTCAAAAATCATTTCATTTAAAATCTCGGGTTTTACAACCATTTCCTTATTTAATCATGGTGTGTCATCAACCAACACACAACCTTCATCATGAAGGTTAAACGCACATTCACAGGCCAGCACGACCACTAAACCCACTTGTGGCTTCGGAGCGACTTTACCTGCCACCTAGATAGAAGTACGTCCACTTCTACCTTGAGAATAAGTGGATATATGTGACATCTAACCCTCAATCTCGAAATCAATTATCCATGTCCGTATGAGGATAGAGACCTCATCCCGTCTCCACCCCGGTCTCATGCGCTTAGTGCTACTCCAAATTTGGTATGGTCACCAGATACGACAAACTGCCCTTATACTCATCGGGTCGTCCAGGGCCCTTAAGATGCATCACTACCCCTCATGGGCGTCTTGATGATCCCGTAATCATAGTGCATGCACAAACAGTATTTTCTTATCATGCCATATAATTTGTGGTGCCACTAGTCCAACGGCTCCGACTCTCAACTCAACCTACAGTTGTTTGTCTTGACTTGTCCGAAGATCTGTCATGTCACACTGCCACTAGTTGACTAAATATGTCAGTCCTATCTTGGTACCATGGCCAAACAATTCATTTATTTAGTTTTATGGCACATGTCTCATGTTTGTTTACGAGATCCTCCTCGTGCCCACTAGCCTATGGCCCACTTGTTCGAGATTTTCAAAATCGGGCATTATATCCCCCAAGTTCCAAAACCAAGGCCCCCGACCTATAAGAGCTATTCGAGCTCCCATCAAGAATGTCTCCCAAATCATTTAAGTATTGGCACACATTCAAGGGAGAGCACTTCCGAAAAAAATAGATTTTCAGCTGTACATTATACTGACCAGGTATAAGGACATCTCCGCTCATGACCGATGAACGGGTTTTCAACTTCCTTCAAGAAAGTTTCATTATACCAACCGGGTATGATCTACTTACAACCAGTAAATAGTTTTTCCGCATGATTTTCACATCACTCCTCTAAGTTGTAATGTTTAAAATACCTCTTGGTAGTGGGTTTTCATTTCGAAGTACGTATCATCCCCAACCGGGTGTGATATTAAATCCCCCTCACCCGTTAATGCTCTGAATTCCACTAAATCGGTTCCTTGATTTCATGTGAGCTTGTCCTTCCTGGTGTTCCCGATGCTTCATGTTCCTACACGATATGAACATCTCAGTTCATTATCTCTCAGCCTAATAGCCTTCATTCATTCAAAAAGATTAAGAAAAACCAAACTTTTATTTATTTGCAATTAAGTCTATAAAGGTATTTTTCTTTAACTTTAAGTCCCTAATGCTGATTTTTCCTCAAATTGAGTCCCAAAACTTTTAAAATTTCCCTTGGGACCTCAATTTCTTCAATTTCACAAAAAGGGGTTTAATTTCCCAAATTTCCAATTTGGTCCCTAAATTTTTCCAAAATTACCATTTTGCCCTTTCTTTACAAAAATGGTAAATTTGCCCCAAAAATTCTTAGATTCCTCAATTGGCCCTCTAACATTTTTATAATGTCCAATTGATACTCAATTTTAGAAATTTACATTTTGGTCCTTCGAATTTCAAAATTGCCCAATTTCCCCCCAAATTCTAACTTCTTAACACAACTAAATTTGATTTTATCAAATTGACCTATCAAACGATTCCAATTGTTGAAATTGAAGTTTTAACGCCAGAACGAGCTCAAACGTAGCTTCGTTAGAAAATGAATTATAAAGAGAGAAAGCTTTGATTACTCACTAGTGAAGGCACAACGGTCCAAGCTTTCTATTCGGGCAGGCAACTCTCCTCCTAAGGTTCCTCTTAGGATCTAGAATGACATCAATTGATATTGAATAGGATTAGAATTTTGTCATTGAACTTCGACCGACTCTCTCTCTAACACGGACCGGAAATTGCATAGGGGAGCCGAATTGGCTTATATTTCCATCCTAATTCGTTCGTGGGAGGGCTTGGTTTGGCATGAGGAGGGCTTGAATTGGCCGATTTCAACTCGGCCAAAATAGGGCAGCTTTGATCTGTCGGAGTTGCTTCACTATTCGATCACACCGGTGCTTCTTTGACGACTCTTGGATCGAACGGATGTCACCACCATGTAGCTGACTTCTCTCTGGTTCTAATGAACCCGACCTCGCCTTCTTTGGCTAAAAAATAACCCTATATCGGAGCTCTGGTTTGAGGTTCATAGGAAAACTAAGCAACTGAGAGAGATGAGCTTTCTAGGTGTGGAGAGGATGAATGGAGAGGGGCTCTTTACATAGGGAGCCCGGGGACTCGTTGGCCGTCCATTTGGCACCTTTAATATAGACATTGATGGCCTAAAATGTATCGAACAAAAACGTTTCTTCTCCACCAGCGCTGCTTCAATTTTCTGGCGAGTGAACAGTGTAGTCATCTGAAGGAAGAAGACAAGACTGTTCCGAACCAGACCGGACTGGTCTAAACCGGGTTCGAAGCTTAAACCAGTCAGTTCACCCCTCATTCGACCGAGTTTTTCAAATCTAAAAATTTCTAAATTCATCTAAATTCATTTTCTATCCAATGGTGACCTCAAATCTTAAATTTGAATTATTTAAGCCATCTAGAAAATTGAATTTAGGATTCAGTTCAATTGTGGTTCACATCGGTCCAAACTAGTTCGAATCCGATTTGGTTTGCATCCCCAATTCCTTCACAAATCCATTTCCATGACTTTTATGATGCCTTAGGTCACTTAGGGCTCATAAGATTTCTGGTTTACCATCTCTTCATCTATTCCAGTTCATAAACCGACTCAGTCCTTAAATCGGTTCAATATGGTTAGGTTTTGGTTCACCCGAACCGATCTGGTTTTTCTCTCCAACTTTGTTCTAATGTTCCTTCCCATGGTTTATAATCCTCTTTGGATCATAAGGGATCCATAATTTCTTGGTTTACCCATTCTCTATCGGTTCTGGTGCACGAATCAACTCGGTTCATAAACTAGTTCTATCCGGTTCGGACCTGGTTCTCTTGAACTGATCCAGTTTTTCTTCCCCATTTCATCCTAAGGTTCTTTTCCCAAGTTTATGAACCGTTGGAGTCACATGGGAGTTGAAAATTCTCAAATTTGCCTGTTTCCTAATAATCAAACTTGTTGACCAATTTGGTTTTAAAATTTGAATGTAACCGATTCTTTTCCCAATTTTCTCATTATCAAAGGACGGGGTTTACAAGCTCCGTCGAACTGAAGTTGCCAAGTTTTGGCTGAGCTAAATTCGACCAAATTCAGCCCTCCTCCGACCAAACCCAGCCTCCCCAACACCCCCACAACCCTCACACAACCTTAATAGGGCTGAAAAGTAAGTCATTTCAGTCCTCCTTAGTCGTTAGAGGTCGGAGTTAGAGAGATAAAGTGCTAAATTTTTCCCAATAAAATTCTCCCTCAATTGGACATCAATTGTAGCAATTCTTTATCCTAGAAGTAACCTCAGGATGAGAGCTGCCTCCCCAAGTTGAGAGCTCGGACCACCGCACCTCCGATGGTAAGCTTTTGAAACTTTCTCTCTCTACAAACAATTTTCCGATGAAGCTCCATTTGAGCCAAATTCGAACCCAAATGTTGTGGTTCAAATCTCAATTGAATCATGTGGAAGTGTAACAACTAATTCATACCTTCAATTGGAGCAATTAACCCCAATTGAATGGACAATTTAAAAAAATCAAATTCAATCAGTTTGAATGTGAGAAATTAGGGCACTTTTTGGAAAAATTTGGAATTTCGGAAAAAGGAGGGACCTCTATGCAATTTCCAAGAATTGAAGGCTAGTTGGCCATAGGAAAAGTTTTGGGGGACCAATTGGTCAATTTCCAAAACATTTGTGGTCAAATTGCTATTTTTGGAATGTAGGGGAAAAACTGTAATTTTTTAGAAAATTGGGGACCAAATTGGAAAATTGAGAAACTTGAGCCCCTTACACAACTAAAAGTAAATTAAGGGCCCAAGGAAGATATTGGAAGTACTCGGGACTTAATTTGAGGAAATTTGAATACTAGGGACCTAAAGTCAAAAGGTGTGAACTTTAGGGACCTAAGTGCAATAAATCAAAAGTTGGGGCCTAGTCGCCCATACGTGAGAAAACGATGGTTATAATGTCAAACCTTAATTGATAAGGATGCCCAATTCGTGTAGGGACATGAGAAACCGGAATGAGAGCAAGGAAAAGCTAGCATGGACTTGGAAACCGATTAGGGACGAATACATCATGATCATCGGGTGAGTGGGCTTATGTACATCATTGCTGTTGAGATGGTGAGCACTTTAGAAACGAAAAACCACTTAGTGGTTGTGAGTGGGATATTCTAACTCCATACACGTTTGGGATGAAGAGTACCATCTTTAATTGATTTAACCTACTTACCGATCATAAGTAGAGGTAATCATACCCGATTGGTGATGGAATTCCTTGAGGAAAGGATAAACTCGCTTACCGGTTGTAAGTAGAAATGTCATCACACCCAGTTGATGTGATGGAGTTGAAAATATACTTTTTGTTAGAAGTTTTCTCCCTTGACTGTGTATCATTGCTTAAACTATTTGGTAAACCTTCTTTATGGAAGCTAAAATTGCTTAGATAGGCTAGAGGCTTTAGTTTTTTTAACTCATGGAAGCTAAATGCGTAGTTTTGGAAAAATCACGTGCAGTGGGCCCAAGGCCAATGGGCACGAGCGGGAGCTCGTAAACAAACTTGAGTAAAGAAAAGCCATGAAAACTCCTAATGAAAATATTGTGTGATTTCGCCATGGTACCGAGTCAGGATCGACAATACTCGATCGAATGGCGATAGTGCGTCAGGGCCAGGTAGATCAACCGGCCAAGACAAATAGTTGTAGGTCTGGTTGAGGGTCAAGGTCGTTGGATCATTGGCACCAAAGATAATGACCATATGTGAAAACTATTGTTTGTGCATGCACTTGTGGTATAAGACCATCAAGATGCCAAAGAGGGGTAGTGATGGGTCCTAAGGGCTACTAGACGACATGGTGGAAAAAAGGGTCGTTTGTCATGCCATTCAGTAGGGAAGCACTGAGTAGCTTCTTGTGCATGAGACCGGGGTGGGGTCGGGATGAGGTCTCTGTCCTCATACAGACATGAAGTGGTATTCAGGTTTGAGGGTCGAATTTTGAGAACATTCACTCAGTCCTAGGGTAGAAGTGGACGAACTACTATCTTGGTGTACGATAAAGACACTCCGATCCACAAGTGGGTGTAGTAGACGGACTGCACCTGCGAATGTGTGTTACCCTTCCTGATCAATGGCTTGTGTATGTTTGCTAAACGCCTTCCAAGTCAAGAGGATTAGCTAAGAAAGCTAAACACACCTAATATAGAAAAGGGAAAAAGGTTTTGAAAACCTTGAAAAGGATTTGAGAATCCTTGGAAAAAGGAATGGTTAACCTTGGAAAACGATTTTTGGAAAAGAAATTGAAATTGAGGAAACCCTTTTAAAAGAATATGTCACCCTTGGTAGGGTAAAGATTGTAAAAACCAAACTTTGAGGAAAAACCTTCTTTTTAAAGAAATGATAACCTTGGCATGGCTATTTTTAAAACTCACTCCCAACACCTACTCACTGAGTTGTAGAACTCACTCCATCCCTTTTACCTCTTTCAGGTAACCAAGGGAAAACCAAACTTAAAGACCTCCATGTGAGACATATATGTCACTCTTAAGATATTTAGTTTTGTATAATGCTATTCCAAGAAAGACAGGAAAGAAGGATGTCTTACTCCTTGCGGTTTAGAAAAGGGTAAAACCCATCATAGACCAAAGGGAGTGGCGAGTTGCTCACAGGGATCCAACCAAACCGGGTCGTGGCGTGATAAATAAAATTAAATTGTATGGTGAAAACATGGATTTTTGTGTCATTGTTGGGAATATTCTAAGGTTTATAACTAAGAAGTATGATTACATAATCTGTGATATTAAAGAGTTCTATGATACTGCAATTTTAAGCAATGAAGAATTGTAGAGCAATCTTTTAGTTTATGAGGAAAAAAAAAGACATATTTAGCAAAGAGAAAATGTACAAGTATTGAAGGTGAGTTGAAGAAGTAGTAACCTTTAGATGGGAGGACGAGATAGAGGACATGTGCCTGCAAGAGGAAAGAGTAGGGGTAGAAGTATGTTGAATAAATCACATATAGAATGTTACAAATGTCACAAGATGAGACACTTCCAAGAGAGTGTGCTAAATGGAAAATAAGCTCAAAATATGTAAAATTAGATAAACAAGAAAAAATGATGCTACTAATGACATTTCACAAATAAAAAAAGCCGAGGGATATGTATGATAAGTGGCATTTGAATTTTGGTTGTAACAATCATATGACTTTACACCAGTAATGGTTCACAGACTTAGTTTAAACTGAATATTAATCTTAGTTATAATTCCAATATGGATGTAAAATAAAAAGGTTGGGTAAATCTAAAACTGAATTGATGAATTATGACTCTAACATAAGTTTATTTTGTTCTAAAATTAAATAGTAACCTTTTTAGTTTGAGACAACTCTTAGAGAAGAATATAAATGTATTTTTTGAAGGAAATCTATGTCGAGTGATTGATGCTAGAGAAGAGGAATTAATTCGAATGAATATGTCTAAAAACATTATGTTCACATTTTATCCACAAGTGGAATTAGTAGTTGATTGTTTTCTAACATCAGCAAATGAAAACTCTTCAATTAGTCTATGCGGATATGTGAGGACCGATCCGTCGGAAAACCTGGGTTTATTTTTTGACTAAGAAATCAGAAACTTTAAAGTGTTTTAAATTGTTCAAAGCAAAAACAAATAAAGAAGTTGGTGAATATAACTCTTGTTTACGAATTGATCGATGAGAAGAATTTAATTTTAAGGAGTTTTATAATTTATATTTTGAAAATGGCATAAGAAGACGATTAATAGTGACATACACCATTCAACAAAATGGTGTAGCTAAAAGAAAGAACTAAACTCTAATGAACATGCTCAGAAGCATTCTTATTGAAATGAAGATTTCCAAGAATTTTTTGGGTTGAAACTGCAAATTGGGTTGTCTATATTTTAAATCAAAGTTCTACTTAAGTAGTGAAAGATATGGCTCTAGAGGAGGCATGATGTGAAAATAATCCTAATGTGGAAGACTTTTGGATGTGTAAACTTTGCACATACTTTAGAACAATATAGAGGAAAGATGGAAGATCTTAGAATAAAGTATATTATGATGGAAATTTGTGAATAATCTAAAGGATACATACTTTATGATCTAATTGAAAATAGGGTTTTTATTAGTAGAAGTGTGTTATGTGTAGAAAATGACAAGTTGAAATAGGAAGATGAAAAAAGGATTGTAGTTGAAGCACTAATATGGGAAGATATATGAAATTATTGTGTTGTTCATCCTATATTTACTGCATATGAAGAGAAATCTCAAGATGATACTGATAGTAAAGTTGTTAATAAGACAAGTGATGAAGAGAATAGTCCAACAGAAATACTTCATATTAAGTTAGATGATAACATAAGGAAAAGAGTTATACAACTTCTAATATGGATGCAAGACTATGTCATTATTGCAGTTACTGAAGATCCAATAATTTTTTAAGAAGTTAATGTTGATCACAAATGGAATAAAGCTATGGATGATGAAATTCATGCCATTGAATGAAATGATATTTGGTTTTTGATCGAGCATACCAATAGTAGCTAAGGCTATTGGGCTGAAATGGATTTACAAAACTAAGTTGAATGAGTTAGGAGAAATTGAAAAATTCAAGGCAAGGCCAGTGGTGAAGGAGTATTGCCAAAAATATGGAATATGTTATGCTCAAGTGTTTGATCTAGTGGCAAGTTGGAAAATAATTAGAACTTTGATTGCAATAGTTTCAACCCGAGGTTGGACAATTTATCAAATGGATGTTAACAGTGATTTTCTACATTAAGAGTTTTTGGAGGATGTCTATATTAAAAAACTTGAAGGTTTTGATATTAAGGGGAAGAAAGATAGTTTATAAGCTGAAAAAAAGCTTTATATGGGTTAAAGCAAGCTCCAAGAGCTTGATATTGTCGAATTGAAAGTTATTTTCTTCAAAAAAGATTTTTGAAGTGTTCCTATGAACACACTCTTTTTCTTAAATACAATGAAGCATTAGTGGTAGTGATGGTCTGTTTATATGTTGATGACTTGATTTTCATAGGAGAAGATGACCAATTGCTGAAAGAATTCAATGCAAAAAGAGTTAGAAATGACGAGCTTTGGAAAAATGAAACAGTTCCTAGGTGTGGAGGCAATACAAGATTCATAAGAAATATTTTTGTGTCAATCAAGACATGCAGATGATATTCTGAATAGGTTTGAATGAAGGATTGTAATCTTGTTGAGATACCTATATTCTCACACCTCGACCCAAATTCTCGAGGTGGGGTGCTTGTGGCAACCGCCACATCCCTTCAACATTACAATGGAGGGTACATTCACCAAAGTAGAGCCGACATGATATTAGGCTCATCACAAAAACACACACGATTTATAGTTAAAATTTAAAATTTTATAAAACATACAGTGAGCCCTAAAATTATTTACAAATTACCATCGGTAATGTACAATTGATAAGTAAAAATTATCCTTCATGCACGCTCATCGAGTCATGTACCTCGCTAGCGTGTTTTAGAAGTTGAGGCTAGCATAAACTACTCGATGCGCCTTTGCACATACCTGAAATGTTTTGGGAGAGGGAGTGAGATCACAACCTAGTGAGTATATTTACCGGTGCCAAGCCACGACATGGCTTATAATCTAGCCTCTACTAAATTTTCTTATTATGGCTTATTTCCAAGTACATGGGTTGCCCCATTTTACTTAATTCAATTACCCAGTAATTTAATTATCTCGATGTTTATAATTTATATCACAATAATAAATAAAGGACCCCTAGAGGCCACCTATGTGTGACACTAGGATTAGAGGGGTAATTGTGTGTCGTGGATTTGTCCCAGATGACCTTCCCCTCATGTCATCGTTGATGGGACTGATGCCATTCTAACATCATACCGAGTGGACCTTCCACCATATCCATTGAAATATCACACATTGGCAATAAATGGCTATGAGGGTATTGTGCATTATATATCTGCACTCACTTGGAATATCCATGATGAACTATCTCCCTTATACGAATTTTGGTGATGTGACATCTGACATTCAGCAACCTTTGATCCACCCAACCTACACTAAGATCACAAATGATGCACGAACCCCAACCATAAACTTCCTTGGGTCTTGGGAACTTTCGGAAGCCACTCTTTCATTGTATCCCCACTTTTGCTATTCCATCTATGCCAACACCACCTCTTGTTTGAGGTGCCATGTTGGTGTCATAACTCGTCCACCCAAATAAGTCATATTGCACATATGATACAAAAACAACAATATCATTTTCTTACACATGCATCACATTCAATAAATCATAGTATTTTTAATTCATGAGGTTTGATATACTATATTACCGACACCACTACTCATGTTCTCATAAACTTTATTTGAGTAGTTCATCTTTATTTCCCTTATTTACATAATTGATAAACTTGGAGCACAACTCCCCTTTTTTTAAGTAAAATCTCGGCATATCAACCTCTTTTGGAAAATCACCCATAGAACATAGTCCCAATTTTTCTCTTGTATCATCATGGTTATTAATCTAATTTATGGCATAGCATGCACATTTCATATCTCTACTTATCATAGGAAACCCTATCATGCTTTCTACGTTTTGTAATATTTATGTAAAATATATAAAGAACCATGATTGACCCGTAATGTTTAATTTGGCATGTGTGGCTTGGATGGAAAATTTACTACACAAATCAAGTTACATGAAAAATGTCTAATTTGGTTTCCTCATTAACTATAGTGTCACCCCGTAATGTTTACAAAATTATGATTTTGCCCTGGGGTCAGGTACGTTCCACTCACATGTGGATGAGCATACTTTAACTAAGCCCCCTTTTGAGGTTTCATTCCACCTATAGAAAGTATATCCATATTTGGTATTATTATCCAAAATGCCTAAAGTCTCCAATATTCCCACTTAGATACTCAAAGTTTCCAAAGTTTCATTTTGGTATTCAAGTAGGGCAAAATTACCATATTGCCCTTACTTATCCAAGCCCTCTCACTTTTGACCCTAAAATTTTCAAGTCTCTCATTTGGGTCCTCAACTTTCCATTACACTTATTTGAGTCTCTAATTTCTTAAAGATTACTTATGGAGCTCCAAGATTTATGACTTTACACTTGGTATCTAAAATTGGCAAAATTACCATTTTTCCATCATTTGCAAAAATCCCATATTTGCCTCATGTAATTTGAAAAATTCCACTTTTGCCCTTCATATTTCAAAATGAAGTATATAAACCTACTTTGGGCATAATTAGCTATTTTCCTCCTTTTGGGTAAAATTACACTTTTTCCCTAATCTTCCAAAAATTATGGTTTAGCCCCTAAACATCCGAAAACAACTTTAAAATTTCATGTATATCCCAAATATCACTTCTTATACCCTTAGGCTATCCTTGGGGACTATTTCCATAAGTTTTTCTTTTTTGCAAATCAGCCTCCAAACTTTTCCAAATTTGCACTTTAGTCCCCGAACTTTAAAGATCAACTAAACGAAGTTCAATTTTCACTAATCCATTATATTCATAATGGCTCATAGGGGAGTTATGGGTCTTACCTCATTCGAATTTGGTTGAAATCGATCAAGTACAAAAACTTTCCAAAATAGAGCTACTTAGGGAGTTGTTAGAAATTCTCACTATAGTTGGTCAGAGCTTAGGTGTTTTGTAACAAACTTCCTAGTGAACACTTCTCTAGTGGTGGATGACTAAGTGGTCACCTGACTTGGGAGAATTTGGATGTCGACTGGCTACGATTGGTTGAAACTTGATAGACCCGCAGTGGAAATTGGCTCATGGCGATAGATTTTCCCCTTGATAGAGGTAAGCCCTTGCCATGAAGTGGTGGAGGGAAGGTAGACAGTCATTTTTGAACTGGTGTCGGTCATAGTGGTCGCTAGAGGTGGCCGAATTGGACTCCGGCAGTTCGGTGGTGCAACGATGATATCCTATCCCAAGTTAGAGTTGGCCAAAACGACCCTCACTTGACATTTTTCAGCCACTAATAGGTCGGGACCTGACCAAAGAACTAAAGAGGAGTCTCTTAGCAGTATTTTGACACCAAGATCACTATATTTGGTGGTTGGCTGAGGGAGATATTTTTGGAGGAATAATTGGATGACAGGAGAGAGTCTCATGATGAGCTTTTGAACATCTCAAATTAAATTTGATCTGATGGGAGCAATGGAAACGTAATTAACATCACTTATAGGTCGCTCTAGGAGTTGCCTTTACAATGTCAGGTCTAATTGCATTCATTTTGATGAAAAAAATAGGTCAATTAGACATTTGTCCATAACTTTCCATCTATAGAAACTATCCATAGTAAGTAATGGGGTGAGTTCAGATGGATGACCACGAGATGGGTTGGGTTGGCCAAAGTTGAGTTGAATACAACCTGACTTGATCCCATTTCATTATCAAACTTTCCAAAATCCAAAATTACCTTCATGCCTTCTTTGGTCCCTATGGTAATATAATCCAAAACCTCGACCGTATTTAGGTGAAAATGGGCTTTTTCCAAGACTCCTGGTTTTCATGCTCAAAAATCCTAACCCTAATCCAATCGAATTCTTATTCCCAACAATGGGTTCCCTTTCCCACTTCCAACATTGGGTTATGATTTGTATGACTTTTAAATCCTGACTCGAGTTCCCTTCCCAACTCGGGGTTCCATTCTCAGTTTCATTTCTCATTCTTAGTTTAGGATTCCATTCCTGATTTAATATTAGTTTCCAAATATGATTCAACTTCCAGTCCCATTCTAGGGTTCCATTCCTAGCTCTTGTTGGGATTTCTAGTTCGAGATTTCATTCCTAGTTCGATCTCAATTTTCGGTCCAAGCAATTTAAATCTAGTTTTCAAAAATTGTGGTGTTACAACTTCTCCCATTCTTTTAATGAGTTTTGTCCTTAAAACTCTTATTTTATAGGGAAGGGGATCCCATCAGTGACTCAGTTCATTTCACTTTTCCTCTAATTCACATGGTTGGGATACTATTGTGTATTCCTTCTATCTTCCATTCTTATTCTTATGCTAATTCCCTTTTGTCCATTTTTTTATATTAAACTTTAGCCTCATTGAAATCCTTGCTCTTTGGAATTAAGGAAACCGGGAAAAAGAATCGGTCAAACCGAGTGAGAAAACCGAACCGGTTCACAAACCCGATTATTAGGGAATGGGCAAATTGGAGAATTTACAACTCCCGAGTGACCCAAAAGAGTTCATAAACCTTGAAAAATAACCGTGTCAAATCGTGCGATTCAAAGTGTAATTGAATTGTATGAAGATGTAGGAACAATAATTTAACTTCAATTTCAACAATTAAACTTGTTTGATCGGTCAATTTGATGAAATCAAATTCAGCTATGTTGGAAAGTTGAAATTGTGCGCAAATTGGGAAAATTTGGTGATTTCGAAAATTCGAAGAACTAAAATGTAATTTTATAAAATTGAGGGTCAATTGGCCATGATAAAAATGTTAGGGTACTAATTGAGTAAATTTTGAAATTTTGGGGGTAAAACTTACCATTTTTGTAAGGCGGGGCAAAATGGTAATATTTGAAAAATTAAGGACCAAATTGAGAATTTGGGAAACTTGAACACCTTTTTGTGAAATTGAATAAATTGAGAAGCCAAAGGGAATTTTAAATGTTTTGGGACTCAATTTGGGAAAAACCGACAATTGGGGCCTAAAGTAAAAGAAAAAGTACTTTAGGGACTAAATTACAAATATTTGAAAATTTAGATATTTTAGTCATTCATATTGAATGAAGGCTATCGAGCCAAATGATAAAGAACAAAGATGTTCATACCATGTAGGAACAAGAGATATTGGGAATGCCAACTAAGATAAAGCTCGCAAAGGATGAAAGTTGATTTAGATGAAATACACTGCATGATCGGGAAAGTGGGATTTAATATCATACCCGATTGGGTTGATAAGCACCTCAAAAATTAAAACCCAATAATCACATCTGAGAAGAGGATGCATTGTGTTTATGGGACCTTCAAGACGTCCAAGAGTGGTAGTGATGGGCAGTTAATCGTACCAGAAGGTATGCCTAGCTCCTCTTGACTTAAAAAAGGAGGAAACTCCTCTTGAACTAAGAGAGCGGTGGGTTGTTCACGGGGATCCGACCAAACTGCGTCAGGGTGTGACACTCATCCTTTATCTTAGCCTTAGGGTAACCCTTTTCCCCAACATGTCCATCGGGAATATCATGGCATCCCTTATAAGACTCCTTCTAGAGTCGTTATTGTAAACCCCGCTCTTTGGAGTTAAGGAAAATCAAGAAAGAACCGGTCAAACTAAGTGAGAAAACCAAACCGATTCACGAAACCGATTTTTTGGGAAATGAACAAATTGGAGAAATCTCAACTCTCAAATGACCCAAAAAGGTTAATAAACCTTGGAAAAGAACTTTAGGACAAATTGGGAGAGAAAAACTAGATCGGTTTGAGTGAACTGGACCCAAACTAGATTGAACCGGTTTATGAACCAAGTTGGTTTATGAATTGGAACTGATAGAAAGAGGGCAAATCAGGAAATATATGGACCAAGTGATCTAAAGAGTCACATAAGTGATGAAGAAGGACTTTAGGATGAATGGGGGATGAAAATCAAACCAATTCAGGTGAACCGGATCCGAACTAGATTGAACCGGTTCGGACCAATTTGAACTACTATTGACAGCACTGTTCACTCGCCGAAAAATCAAATCAGTGCCGGCAAAGAAGAAATGTTTATGTCCAGTACGTTTGAAGGTGCCAAAGGGACGACCAGTGAGTCCTCGAGCTCCCTATATAAAGAGACCCTCTCCATTCATCCTCTTTATACATGAAAACCTCACTCTCTCTTAGCTACTTAGTTTTTCATCGAAGCTCAAACCAGGGCTTTGATATAGGGTCCCTTTTGAGCCAAAGGAGGCATGGTACGGTTCCTTAGAACCGGAGAGAGGTCAGCTACACGGTGGTAGTATCCATTCGCTCCGAGGGTTGCCGAAGAAGCACTGGCGTGAACGAACAGTGAAGCAGCTTTGGTGGATCGTACCTACCCTACTTGGGCCGATAAAAAATTAGCTAATTCAAGCCCTCCTCAGGCCAAACAAAGCTCTCCCAACACCTCCTCAGCCCTCCCGTGGCCAAATTAGAAGTGGAACGTAAGCCAATTTAGCTCCCCTCCCGGTGCTAGAGAGAGAACCGACAAAATTTTGATGATAGAATTCTCACCCAATTCAGCATCAATTGATGCAATTCTAATCGTAGGAAGAACCTCGGGAGGAGAGCTATTTGCCTAGATTTGAAGCTTGGACCGTCGCACCACCGATGGTGAGCAATCGAAGCTTTCTCTATCTACGTTCTGTTTTCCAACGAATCTTTGTTTGAGCTCATTCCGGCGTCAAAACTTGCGATTCAAAGTGTAATTGAAATGTATGAAGATGTAGAAACTGAAAGATAACTTCAATTTCAACAATTAGAAGTGTTTGACTAGTCAATTTGATGAAATCAAATTTGGCTATGTTAAGAAGTTGAAATTGGGGAAAATTGGGGATTTTTGAAAATTCGAGGGACCAAAATGCAATTTTATAAAATTGAGGGTCAATTAGACATGATAAGAGTATTAGGAGACCAATTGAGCAAATTTTGGAATTTTTGCGGTAAAACTTACCATTTTTGTAAAGGAAGGGCAAAATAGTAATTCCCCTTGGAATTATAATAGTAATTTTAAAATTGAAGTCCCAAGGGGAATTTTAAAAGTTTTAGGACTCAATTTGGGGGAAAACCGTCAATTGGGGCATAAAATAAAAGAAAAATAACTTTAGGGACCAAATTGTAAATAATTGAAAAGGTGAATATTTAGTCATTCATAATGAATGAAGGAGACCAAACCAAATGATAATGAACAACAATGTTTATTTCGTGTAGGAACATGAGACATTAGGAACGCCAGTTGAGATTAAGCTCGAAAGGGATGAAAATCGACTAAGAGGAATTTCATTACATGATCAGGTGAGTGGGATTTTTATATCATGCCTAGTTGGGATGATAAGTAACTTAAAAATGAAAACCCACTGCTAAGTGGTATTTTAAACATCACACCTGAGAGGAGTGATGTGAAAATCACCCAGAAAAACTAATTATTGGTTTTAAGTAGATAATACCAGTTGGTATGATGAAACTTCTCGAAGGAAGTGCAAAACCTGTTCATAGGTTATAAGCAGGGATCTCCTCTGGACGGTTGAAAATATATTTTGTCAAAACTGCTCTACCATGACTGTGTGCCACTGCTTAAACAATTTGGGAGCCCTTCTTTACGGGAGCTTGAATAGCTCTATTAGGCTGGAGGCCTTGGTTTTGGAACTTTGGGGCTATTATGCCCAATTTTGAAAATCTCGAATAGTGGGCCCTAGTCCAATTGGCATGAGCAGAAGTAATTGAATTTTTTGGCCATGGTACCAAGAAAAGACCGACATACTCAGTCAACTAGCGGCAATGCGACATGATAGGTCTTCAGACTAGTCAAGACAAATAATTGCAGGTTGAGTTGAGGATCGGGGCCGTTGGACCAGTGGCACTGTATTTACAGGACCTTCAAGATGCCCAAGAGGGGTAGTAATGTGTCGTAGGGCTCTGGATAACCTAGTGGATATAAGGGCAGATTGTCGTACCAAAAGTCTTGCGAAGCTCGACATAGCTTCAAGCGCATGAGACCACGGTGGGGTCACGGTGAGGTCTTTGTCCTCATACGGACACGAAGATTTATTACGGGATTGAGGGTCGGATGTCGTGAACATCCACTCATTCTCAGGGTAGAAGTGGACGTGCTTCAATCTAGGTGGCCGGTAAAGTCACTCCGACACCACAAGTGGGTTCAGTGGACGGGCTGGCCTGCGATTGTGTGTTTGACCTTCATGATAAAGGATGTGTGTTGGGTGATGACACACTATAGTAATAAGAAATTCTTTTAAAAATCGAGATTTGATGATGAGAAAATTTAAAGGAATTAAGGAGTCTAGCACACTCCACCTTGAAAACTACTGTTTTATAGAAACTCCATTTTTAAAATACCCATTCACTGAGTTGTAGAAACTCACCTCTCATTTCTATCCCTTTTCAGGAAATGACTAGGAATAACATCGAGCCTTAACCTCTGTTAGGTATGCTTAATTTCTCGTAATCTTACATTTTATTTGGTATATGTCTTTCCAAGGAACAAGGTTGAAAGTACGCATGGCTCCTCTTAAGTTAAAGAAAGAGGAAACTCCACTTGAACCAAGAGAGCAGCGGGTTTTTCACGGAGATCCGACCAATCCGGATTGAGGCAAGACAACTAGAGTGGTATCAGAGCCTAGTTCCCTTGAAACATTATTAATATTATGCCCTGACATTAATCCAACTCTAAACTATCGTATAGGAAGGAGAGTCCCTAGGAAATTTGTAGTGAAATCAAGTCATCCACCTATAACCCTAAAAAAGACATCCAACCCAAGGGAGGAAGCCGTATAAAGGTTTCTAAAGGGCAAGAAATGAGTGACCAAGGACATGGTAGAAGACTACCGAAAACTAGTAGGAGCTGTGCTAGAATCGGAAGGTATCATATACCCTCCTCCCAAACAAGAGGAACTAGTATCACCTCCTCCTCTAGTCCAACAACAACTGGAAGGGAATCAAACTAAGAAAGAGGCCTGGGATAATTATTGGGATGCATATGCCACCTTCATGAAGGTCCACCAAGTACCTCCACCCACTTAACTAGGATTCAATCCCTCCCAATGGGTGAAGTGGACTTATGAGTGTGAAGTTGAGGTACTAAGGCGGTACGGATTGGAGGCCATAAATGAAATTCATTCTATTAAGGAGCGTTATTGGACCCCAATCAATTCCTCAGAGCCTTCTGATCAAGAGTCTCACAACCGTTCTAGGGTTAATTCTAGTCCTATGACCCCAAGGGATTTGGGGTAGAAAATTTTGGTAATAAGCCAAAGTATGGTATAAAAAAATATTTCTTGAATGAATGAACGTAAAACTTTGTTAAAACTTCTGAGTTATTTGATAAATTCAAAACAAAAGAGTATGATAACAAAAAAATCTAAGTAAAAGGTAGGAAATCATCTAAGGAATAAAATACGAGTAAATCTCAACCCTTAAGACTTACCCTTAGAATACGATAAGTAAGAATCCATCTAATGGAGATCTTGAGAAAAAAAAAAGAAGTAGAACAAAGGAAAGCAATCATCAAGGAGTATATAATCATAGAAAGTCCAAGGAGTTAAAAATAAGCTCAGAGAATGAAGAGTAAGGAAAAACAAGGAGGAGTAGAACATTCCAAAAGGAACCACAAGAATAAAAGCTGATCAGGAAGAAAAGGAAGTAAGTATAGAGACCACCAACGATAGATGGGTGTAAAGTAGAATATTAGGAAGGCCCAGGTGTAACAACTACTTAATAAACTAAATACAATTCCTTAGGAACTTCATAAGAGAGAAAGACTTGTGGAAGGCAAAGGTATGGATCAAAAGAGGAAGAAAAGCAGGAGTGGATAATTCATACAAGACCCTTAAGTTAGGAGAAGATTTAAAGGAAATAATTTCTAAAGAACGGTAAGGTGATTAAACAAAAAGGGAATCCCAGAATGGAAGATACTAAAAGGAGGATAAAAATAGGAAGTTGGATCGAGGAAGGAGAAAGTTCCAGGTCAAGACAATCAATCGAGAGAAGGTTGCAAAACCGAAGTTGAAATAAGGTCCTCAGTAAGAAGTACGAGTGGCTAAGTGAGAGTGTTGGGAGGTTGATCGTGATCTACTACAAGAACACCTAGAAACTCAAATAGAAACTTTAGATGGATCCGATTTAAGGAAATAACTTATATGGACCAAATCATTCGGAGGAGTAAACGAAATCTAATAAGAGATGGGGAGTAGTAAAAGAATACACCCTAACCAAGACAAATGGGGAATACCAATTACACGAAGATACGGAAGGTTTGGGCACAATAAGGATGAGAGGTCCACCTCAGAAGAATAAACAAATGTTGGAGCAAGTGGGAATAAAGCAAGATAAATGGAAGGTACTCATGGATCCAAAGAGTAAAAGTAAGCTGGTGAAGATATCGACAAAAGACACTCCAAAATTAATGATTTCAATGATAGAACTAGAAGGAAAGAGAGAGGGATGTGAAGCTCACCAGAGAAAGGAATCTTAGGAGAACATAGGTGTATCAATGAAGAGGAAATGGAACTAACATAATAAGAAAGAGAATAAGCTCCTCAAGAACAAGATGTTGGAGATGAAAGGATCAAGTACAAGGGGAAGGAAATCGTAAAGATCCAAGGGATAAGTCAAACTCAAGTAACGTGAAAGTAGGATAACGACAACAAAAGTTGCCATATGAGTACGAAAGGAACTAACTCAGAAGGAATAATAGTGAGGGGAACATAGATGAGGGTAAGAATGGATATGGAAAGAGAAAAGATCTTAAAGAGGAAGGACACCAGTGGGAATGAAGTATGAAATTAAGAGTTTAAATATGACAACGAGTATTAGGAAGTTCAAGGATTTGAATGTTGAATGACTAAATAAGGAAGTTTGGAAAAGACGAATAAGTAAGGAAACCAATATGGTTATAGGGGCATGAAGTCAAAGACATCACGAAGAATGTCATGTAGTAAGGGGAAGGTAAACCCCAGTGACTTAGAGAAACATAACTTAGATCAGGAAAGTCTATGAGTAAGACATAATGAAATCAAGCATAAAGGTGATAACCAAAGGATGAAGAAGGGATCTATGCAGGATGAAAAGATGATAAACGCCAAAACATGTGGAAGAAAAGTGACTAGAACTCATTGTAAAAAAATCTTAGGTAAAAGACACTTGGAATGAGAAATGGTTCCTTGGGGAGGAAGGATATAACAAGAAGAGATGATCTTAGATCTCCCAAGAAGATATTCTAGCCTAAAGTAAGTTCTATGGAATGAGGAAAGGATGAGGAGGAGGCGAGAATCTTACGTATATGGAGTAAACCCCATCCTTTGATAGTAAGAAAACTGGGGAGAGAATCGGTCATTTTCAAATTGAAAACCGAGTCGGTGTACAAACCAGAACCAATAGAGAAAGGGTAAATTAGGCAATTTATTGATCCCGAGTGACCCAAAAAGTCCCAAAAGTCATGGAACTTAAGAATGAATTAGAGATGAAAACCAAACCTGTTTAGGAGAACTGGATCCGAACTAGATTGAATCGGGTTGGACCAGTTTGAACCACTATTGAATTGGATTCTAAATTTATTTTTCTAGGTGGCTTTAAAAATTCAAATTTAAGATTTGAGGCCACATTGGATAGAAAATGAATTTAGAAATTTTTAAATTTGAAAAATTCGGTCGAATTAGGGGTGAACCGACCAGTTTAAGCTTTGAACTCGGTTCGAACCAGTCCAGTTCGGAATAGTGTCGTCTTCTTCCTTCAAATGATAGCACTGTTCACTCGTTGGAAAATCGTGAAGAGCCGGCAAAGCTAAAAAGCCTCTGGCCAGAGAGTTTAAGGCAATGAATGATCACCATTAAGCCACCAATCGGATGGCCAAGAAGACCCCGAGCTTCCTATATAAAGAGCCCCTCCACATTCATCCTCTCTACACCTGAAAACTTCATTCTCTCTCAACTACAGCTCCGAATTGGGCATTTTTTTCAACCAAACAAGGCAAGGTTGGGTTCTTTAGAACTGAGGAGAATTCATGTTATGCCTCGACCAGGTTTGGTCAGATCCCCGTGAACAACCCGCCACTCTCCCGATCTATTAATGGGTTTCCCCTTATTATAAAACATAAAGAGCAAGGCGTCCTTTAATCCTACACCTTTTCCTGGAATAACATAAATCAAAACTGCATAGTAACTTAAATTTTATCATACTTGTCTCACAGGCGTCTTAGTTGATGGTCTTTAAGGGTAGGCTTTTCGAAAATTTCCTGAAAGGGATATAAGAGATGGGGTGAGTACGACTACTTAGTGAATGGGTTTTTAAAAACCTTTTTACTTTAGGAAAAATATTTGCTTTGGAGTGTGCCAAACTCCTTTCTTTCAAAAGTCCATTGATTTCAAATCTCGATTTTCACCACCATTTATTTATTTAATCACGGTGTGTCATCACCCAAGACACATCCTTCATCATGAAGGTTAAACACACATTCGCAGGTCAGTACGTCCACTAAACCCACTTGTGGCTTCGGAGCGACTTTACCGGCCATCCAGATAGAAGTACATCCACTTCTACCCTGAGAATGAGTGGGTGTTCGAAACATCTGACCCTCAATCCCGAAATCAATTCTTCATGTCCGTATGAGGATAGAGACCTCATCCCGTCCCCACCCTGGTCTCATGCGCTTGGTGCTACTCTAAATTTCGCACGGTCACCTGGTACGACGAACTGCCCTTATACCCTCCAGGTCGTCCAGTGCCCTTAGAATGCAACACTACCCCTCTTGGGTGTCTTGATGGTCCCGTAATCACAGTGCATGCACAAACAATATTTTCTTATCATGCCATGTAATCTATGTTGCCATTAATCCAACGGCCCTGACTCTCAACTCAACCCGCAGTGTTTTGTCTTGATTGTTCCGTGGACTTGTCATGTCGCACTACCGCTAGTTGACAAAGTATGTCGGTCCTATCATGGTACCATGGCCAAACAATTCCTTTATTTAAAGTTTTATGGCAGATAGTTCATGTTTGTTTACAAGCTCCTGCTCGTGCAAACTGGCCTTGGGCCCACTGTACGAGATTTTTGAAATTGGGCATATTAGCCCTCCAAGTTCCAAAACCGAGGCCCTCGACCAATAAGAGCTATTCAAGCTCCCATCGAGAAGGTCTCTCAAATTGTTTAAGCGTTGGCACACAGTCAGGGGAGAACATTTCCAACAAAAGTATGTTTTCACTGTCCATTATACTGACCCAATATAAGGACATTTCCATTCATAACCGATGAACGGGTTTTCAACTTTATTCAAGGAAGTTTCATCATACCAACCGAGTATGATCTAGTTACAATCGGTAAGTAGTTTTTCTACATGGCTTTCACATCATTACTCTAAGTCGTGATGTTTAAAATACCAAATAGTAGTGGGTTTTCATTTCAATGAGCTTATCATCCCCAATCGGGTATGATATAAAATCCCACTCACAACCGGTAAGTGGTTTTTATCTTTAAGTTGTGCTCATCATCCCAACCGGGTATGACGTTAGTAAACCCACTCACTCACTAATGTTGTAAATTACACTAGACCGGTTCTTTGTATTCACGCGAGCTTGTCCTTGATGGAGTTCCTGGTACTTCGTATTCCTACACGATATGAACATCCCGGTTCATTATCCTTTGCCTAATAGCCTTCATTCATTCCAAATGAATGAGAAAGTCAAACTTTCATTTATATGCAATTAGGTCCCTAAATTTATTTCTCTTTAAACTTTAACTCCCTAATGCTAGTTTTTCCTCAAATTGAGTCTCGAAATTTTTTAAAATTTATCAAAGGACCACAATTTATTCCATTTCACAAAAAGGGGTTTAAATTTTCAAATTTCCAATTTGGTCCCCCAACTTTTCCAAAATTACCATTTTGGCCTTCCTTTACAAAAATGGAAAATTTCTCAATTCGCCCTCTAACATTTTTATCATGCCCAATTGAACCTCAATTTTAGAAAATTGCAGATCGGTCCTTCGAATTTTTGAAAATCCCCAATTTTCCCCAACTTTTTAACACAACCGAATTTGATTTCATCAGATTGACCGATCAAACACTTCCCATTATTGAAAATGAAATTGAAATTGAGTTTCCACATGTTCATATGATTCTCTACCAATTTGAATCGTAAGTTTTAACGTCGGGATGAGCTGGAATGGAGCTTCGTTGGAAAATGAACTATAGAGAGAGAAAGCTTTGATTACTCACCAGTGAGGGCATGGCGGTCCGAGCTTTCAATCTGGGCAGATAGCTCTCATCCTAAGGTTCATCCTAGAATCAAGAATTGCATCTATTGATGCCAAATTGAGTTAGAATTTTATTATTAAAATTCTGTGAGTTCTCTCTCTAGCACCGGCTAGAAATTGTAGAGGGGAGCCAAATTGGCTAACCTTTCAGTCCTAATTTAGCCGTGGGAGGGCTGAGAAAGTGTTGGGAGGGCTTGGTTTGGCTTAAGGAGGGCTCAAATTGGCTGATTTTAGCTTGGCCGAAATAGGGCAGCTACGGTACGTCAGAGCTGCTTCACTATTCCATCATGCCGATGTTTCTCCAATGATTCTCGGATTGATTGGTGTTTGCTATCAGATAGTTGACTTCTCCCCTATTCTAAAGAGCCTGACCTCTCCTTCTGAGGTTAAGAAAAATGCTAAAGTCGAAGCTTTAGTTCGAGCTTCACCGAGAACAATGAAGCAGCTCTGGCAGACCGAAGCTGCCCTATTTTGGCCAAGCTGAAAACAGCCAATTTGAGCCCTCCTCAAGCCAAACTGAGCCCTCTCAACACCTCCACAGCCCTCCTACAGCTGAATTAGAGCTGAAAGGTAAGCCAATTCGGCTTCCTTCTGTAATTTCTCACCGGTGCTAGAGAGAGAACCGACATTTGATTGTCAATTTGATAAAATCAAATTCGGTAGAGTTAGAAGATTGAAATTGGGGGGGAATTTTGGGAATTTCCAAATTTAGAGGGACTAAAGTGCAATTTCATAAATTTGAGGACCAATTGGGCATGGCAAAGATGTTGGAGGACCAATTGGGCAATTTTTGGAATTTTTAGGGCAAAACTTACCATTTTTGTAAAGGAGGGGCAAAATGGTAATTTTGGAAAAGTTGGGGGACCAAATTGGTAATTTGGGAAATTAAACTCCTTTTTGGGAATTTGAATAAATTGTGTATATAAGATAAATTTTAAAAGTTTCAGGAGTCAATTTGAGGAAAAATTGGCATTAGGGACTTAGAGAAAAATAACTTTAGGGACCTAATTGCAAATAAAGGAAAAGTTGGTTTTATTATTCATTTGGGCTGAATGAGGGCTATTAGGGCAAAGAATAATGAACAAGAATGTTTATATCATATAGTAACACGAAGTACTGAGAATGCCATCTAAGACGAGTTAGAGTAAGGACGACAAGCCGGCTAAGAGGAATTTCACTGCTCGGGTGAGTGAAATTTTTATATCATACCCGGTTGATATGATATGTACCTAAAAATGAAAACCCACTACTAAGTGGTATTTTAAACATCACACTTGAGAGTAGTGATGTGAAAATCACACGGAAAATCTACTTACCGGTTGTAAGTAGATCATACTGGTATGATGAAACTTCCTCGAAGGAAGTGGAAAACCCGTTCATCAGTTATGAGCGGAAATGTCCTCATACTCGATTGGTATGATGGACAGTTGAAAATTATATTTTTGTCAGAAGTGCTCTCCTTTGACTGTGTGCCACTACTTAAACGATTTGGGAGACCTTCTTGACGGGAGCTCAAATAGCTCTGTTAGGTCGGAGGCCTCGGTATTGGAACTTAGGGGCTATTATGCCCAATTTTGTAAATCTCGAATAGTAGGCCATAGGCAACAACTTAAACATTTTGGGAGACCTTCTTGACGGGAGCTCGAATAGCTCATATAGGCTGGAGGCCTCGGTTTTGGAACTTGGCGACTAATATGCCCAATTTTGAAAATCTCGAATAGTGGGCCCTAGGCCGGTTGGCACGAGCAGGAGCTCATAAACAAAAATGATTTATATGCCATGAAAACTTAAGTAATTGAGTTGTTTGGCTATGGTACCAAGACATGATCGACGTACTCGATGGACTAACAACAGTGTGGCATGACAGATCTTCGGACTAGTCAAGACAAATAGCTACAGGTCGAGTTGAGGGTTGGGGCCGTCAGACTAGTGGCTCCACAAATTATATGGCTTATGTGAAAAACTATTGATTTGTACATGCATTATGTTAGGGGATCTTCAAGATGCCCAAGAGGGGTAGTGATGCGTCCCAGGGCTTTGGACAACCTAGTGGAAATGAGGGTAGTTAGTCATACCAGAACTCTTGTGAAGCTCGACAGTCATACCAGAACTCTTGTGAAGCTCGACATAGCTTCATTGTGCATGAGACCGGGGTGGGGATGGGATGAGGTCTCTATCCTCATACGGACACAAAGTTTTGTTATAGGATTAAGGGTTGGATGTCGTGAACATCCACTCATTCTTAGGGTTGAAGTGGACGAGCTTCTATCTAGGTGGCCCGTAAAGTCACTCCGACGCGACAAGTAGATTCAGTGAACGTAGTGGCCTGTGATTGTGTGTTCAACTTTTATGATGAATGATGTGTGTTGGGTGATGACACACCATGGTTAATGAGAAATGGTGATAAAAACCGAAATTTGAAATGAAAGGTTTTTAAAAAAAAATAAGGAGTCTAGCACACTCCAAATCAAACATTTTTCCTAAAAATTTAAATTTTGAAAACCCATTCACTGAGTCGTTGTACTCACCCCTCCCTAATATACCTTTCAGAAATTTCTGGAAAGCCTACCCCAAGGACCATTAACTAATACGCCTGTGAGGCAAGTATGATCAGTTAAAAATTTTATGCAGTTTTGATTTATGTTATTTCAAGAAAAGTGCAGTATTAAAGGATGCCTTACTCTTCATGGTTTATAAACAAGGGGGCAACCTTAATAAGCCGGAAGAGTGGCAGGTTGATCACGGGGATCTGACCAAACCGTGTCGGGGTATGACAACTTGAGTGGTATCAAAACTTGTTTCCTCGAATACATAATCAAGACTAGAAAATATAGTAACTAATAGGATTGATTTTAAAATTTACAGAATTGCTCCAAAGAAAGTAACCAAGAGAACTAGGGCGGTAGTCCCTAACACTCCCCAACCATTCCTACCGGTAGAAACTCCCAGATAAGCCTAGACAACTCCTCCTAGATTCAGTAGGGAGCACCAAAGGTTGTACGAGGAGTTCACCCGTGTATTTGGGTGACCTAACCTCATCCCTAAGGCAGGCACCAATTCTTGGGTTGAGCTAGAGGAAGTGCAATCTCACCCTCCCCCTATTAACCATCCCACTACAATGGACATTCCCAAAAACCTCAAGACTCTCCGACAACTAGGATGAAAACCTTTCCTTGGAGAAAAGGATGTTGGAGCCGCCATGGATTGGCTGGCCAACATCAAGAAACTAATGGGAATTGTCAGGATACCACCAGAGGATATGGTGATCCTCATAGAATTCTTCCTAGAGGGAAGAGCTAAACGGTGGTGGGACAATGTCTGAAACCTGCATACCACCATCCTCACTTGGGAACAATTCGAGGAGAGGTACTCAGAGGAGTACTTGGCACCCCATTTGATAAAGGAGAAGAAGTAAGAGTTTAACCGTCTTTAGCAGAATGGCATTCCAAAGGAGAAGGGACATGCCACCACCTCCTTCCAAAGTAGTCCCCACCTTACCTCAAGAAAACCTCGTTGTCCAAAATGTCTAAGGAACCATGAGGGAGCGTGTCTTACCAACTTTGCATGCGGGCTAGTGGGACAATTTGCAAAAGATTGTCCCACCCTCAAGGAGAACAGACAGAGGAATACTCTTGGACTACCTCAAGGGAATCCTAGAAACCATAGGCCAAACACTACAACAAGAGTACCAGTTGGGGTATATAATCTCACTAAGGAGGAGGCTAGAAGAGACCCTAGCACTGTAGCGGGTACATCCCAAAACCCTCCAAATTAGTTCAAAAAGAGTCATGTAAACTGGAGATCTTTTTATTTAATAAAGGAAATTTTCTTCTAAACAATAAGTTTCTTCAATCATGGTATATACAACTATGAGGACAATAAGTCTATGCCATCTTTGACTACAGAGCTGAGAGATCCTTAATCAAGAAAGAGTTGGTTTCAAGAGTACCCCTAGAGCTCACTCCACTAGAACAAAGCCTTAATATCCTTACACCTTTAGGAAAAGGTTTAAACAGGAATAAACAATTAAAGGGATGTGAGATAAAGATTGGAGGAATCCAACTTGAAGCTGACTTGATCCCATTACCATTAAAGGAGTTTGAAGTAATTCTGGGATGGATTGACTGAGTAACCATCAGGTGAGTGTGGACTATGAAAAGAAGATGGTAACCTTCCACACTCCCAAGATGAAAGGATTAAAGTTCCCAGGAGATAGAAGAAAAATGAGGTACAAATGGTGTCCCATCTGAACACTCAAAAGATGATACAAAAAGGTTGTACAACTTTCCTAGCCATGGCCAGAGATGAAAAGCCTGAAGAGAAGAAGCTGGAATACATTCTGGTAGTTAGACACTACCCAGAGGTATTTTTAAAAGAACTACCCGGACTACCTCCAAGTCGGCAAGTGGAGTTCACCATAGAAATAATACCACGAACAAATCCCACATCCTAAGCCCCATATCGCATGGCTCTAGCGGAGTTGAAGGAATTGAAGGAACAACACGTCAAATTACTGGAGAAGGATTTCATACATCCAAGTCAGTCTCTGTGGGGTGCTCCTGTCCTATTCATAAAGAAAAAGGACAAAAGCATGAGACTGTGCATCGACTACAGAAAGCTGAACCAGGTCACCATCAAGAATCGATACCCACTTTTGAGGATAGACGACCTATTCGATCAATTAAAAGGAGCAGGTTACTTCTCAAAAATAGATATTCGGTCAAGCTATCATCAACTCAGGATTCAAGAAGAGGACATCCCTATGATGGCATTCCGATCTAGATATGGACATTCTGAGTTCAGAGTGATGTCGTTCGGATTGACGAATGCCCTTGTAGCCTTCATGGACCTGATGAACCGTATGTTCCAACCTCATTTGGACAGGTTTATGATTATATTTATAGATGATATCCTTATATACTCACAAATCAGGTTGGAACATGAATAGCATCTAGCAATCACTTTGGGAATATTAAAGGAAAACCAATTATATGCAAAATTCTCCAAGTGTGAGTTTTGGTTGCAGGAAGTAGGATTCTTAGGACACATAACGTCCAAGGATGTAGTTAAGGTAGATCCAGCCAAGGTGGAAGCCATATCAGATTGGAAGACTCTAAGGAATCCTATATAAATAAGAAGTTTATTAGGTCTGGTGGGATACTATAGACGGTTTGTGCAAGATTTTTCTAAGATAGTAGCTCCTCTAACTTGACTCACTAGGAAAGGAGTTGAGTATAAGTGGGATGAGAGCTGTGAGAAGTCTTTTCAGGAGTTAAAGACTCGACTAACAATCGCATCGGTACTCTCCTTACCTAACTCTAATGTAGGAGAGTACAATAACAATAGCGATGCATCTAGACAAGGACTCGAATGTGTCTTGATGCAATAAGGGAAGGTTATCGCTTATGCCTTGTGACAACTGAAGGTACATGAAAGAAACTACCAAACTCACGATCTGTAATTAGCTGCAATAGTGTTTGCCCTAAAGATATGGCGACACTTCCTATACGGGGTTAAGTGTAGGATATACATAGATCACAAGAATCTTATGTACTTCCTAACTCATAAAGAGTTGAATCTCCGTCAGAGGAGATGGCTAGAATTGGTTAAGGATTATGACCTTGTGATAGAATATCACTCTGGAAAGGCAAATGTGGTAGTAGATGCTTTGAGTTGCAAGTACCAAACTGAGGCGATGCAAGTAAAGACAAATTACATACCCCTATTGCAACAATTGGGGAGAATGGAGGTGTACTTGAAAATGGACAAGCATGAAGGGTGCTTGGTGGCAAATGTGGTAGTAAGACCCAGTCTCACTGAGCAGATCCAAACTTAAAAAAAAAGCAAATAAAGAGCTTCAACCCTATCTAGATCCGATTAATAGAGAAACTAAACTAGACTACAACCTGTGTAGTGATGAGTTGTTGACCTATAAGAGTAGGGTATGTGTGCCTCCAAGTAAGGAAATTAAGAGATTAATTCTGAAGGAGGCACACGATTTAGTGTATGCTATGCATCCGGGCAGTACCAAAATGTATTGTACCCTCAAATAACGATATTAGTGGAAAGGTATGAAGAAGGACATTGCGGAGTATGTAGCCCGATTTTTGTCCTGTCAATAGATAAAAGCAAAGCATCAGAAACCGTCAATACTGCTAAAACCTCTACCAATTTCGAAGTGGAAATGGGAGCACATCACTATTGACTTTGTCATGGGACTACCGATGATAAGAAAGGGTCGAGATGCGATTTGGGTCATTATGGATAGATTGACCAAATCAGCTCATTTCCTTTCGATAAGAGTGACAGATACAATGGAACAACTGGCTGTATTATACATGAAGGAAATTATAAGACTCCATGGTGTTCCGATGAGTATAGTATCAGATAAAGATCCAAGATTTACTTCAAGGTTTTGGCCAAGTTTACAAAATGCCAGAGGAACCAAGCTTCACATGAGCATGGCATTCCACCCTTAGATAGATGGGCAGTCTGAGTGAACCATCCAAACCTTGGAAGTTACTCACCATGAACAAAAGTTGGGATGAATACTTGTGCCTAATAGAATTTTCTTATAATAATAGTTATTAGACTAGTATTCAGATGGCCCCCCTATGAAGCCCTTTATGGATGACCATGTCGTACCCCTCTATTTTGGGAAGAAGTAGGGGAAAGAAGGATAGAAAGAGACAAACTAATCCAAAATGCCACAGAAAAGATAAAATTAATCAGGAGTCACCTTAAGACTGCACAAGATAGGCAAAAGAGTTATGTGGACAACCGAAGGAAAGATCTGGAGTTTGAGGTGGGAGATCATGTATTTCTCAAAGTGTCCCCACGGAGGGGAATACTTAGGTTTCAACAAAGAGGAAAGTTGAAACCAAGGTATATCGGTCCATATCTCATCATCCAAATGATAGGACCGATGGCCTATAAATTGGAACTACCTCCAGACCTGTAGAGAATACATCATGCATTCCACATCTCGGCACTTTGGAAATATCAGCCTAATCCTAGTCATGTCTTGGACCAACCTCCATTAGAGCTGGAAGAGAACCTGGCCTATCAAACAATATCAGTACAAATCATCGACCGGAGGCACAAGAATTTAAGGAATAAGAAAATTCCTATGGTCAAGATTCTGTGGCAAAATGGACCTGTGCAAGAAGAGACATGGGAAACCGAGATTGTGATAAGGGATAGTTACCACAATTATTTAACATGTAACTATTTTAGGGACAAAACCCCCAAAAGAATGGAAGAGTTGTAAACACCGTCCATTGATAATAAGAAAACCAGGGAAAGAATTGGTCATTTTCAAATTGAAAACCAAGTCGGTCTACAAATCGGAACTAGCAGAGAAAGGGTAAATCAGGGAAATTTATGGATCCCGAGTGATCCAAAGAGTCCCAAAAGTCATGGAAATGGACTTAAGAATGAATTGGAGATGAAAACCAAACCAGTTCAGGTGAATCAGATCCGAACCGGATTGAACTTTGATGATGAAATTCATACTCAATTTGGCATCAATTGATGCAATTCTTGATCTTAGGAGGAACCTCAGGACAAAAGCTATTTGTCCAGATCGAAAGCTCGGATCGTTGCGCCCCTGATAATATTGTTTCGAAGGTTTCTCTCTATAAGTCCAATTTTCCGGCGAAGCTCCGTTTGAGCTCATTCCGGCAACAAATCATGCAACTCAAAGTGCAATTGAATCGTATAAAGGTGTAGGAACTCTAATTTAACTTCAATTTCAACCATTAAACTCATTTGATTGGTTAATTGATGAAATCAAATTTAGTAGAGTTAGAAGGTTGAAATTGGGGGAAATTTGGGAATTTCAAAAATTAGAGGGACTAAAGTGAAATTTCATAAAATTGAGGACTAATTGGGCATGGCAAAGATGTTGGAGGACCAATTAGGCAATTTTTGGAATTTTTAAGGAAAAACATACCATTTTTGTAAAGGAGGGGCAAAATGGTAATTTTGGAAAAGTTCGGGGACCAAATTGGAAATTTGGGAAATTAAAATCCTTTTGTGTATTTGAATAAATTGAGGTCCTAAGATAAATTTTAAATGTTTTGGGACTCAATTTGAGGAAAAATAAACATTAGGGACTTAAAGTTAAAGAAAAATAACTTTAGAAACCTAATTACAAATAAAGGAAAAGTTTATTTTATTATTCATTTGGGTTGAATGAGGGCTATTAAGGCAAAGAATAATGAACAAGAATGTTTATATCATGTAGGAACACAAAGTAGCGAGAATGCCAGCTAAGACGAGTTTGAGTAACGGCAACATGTTGGTTAATAGGAATTCCACTTCATTAACAGGTGAGTGGGATTTTTATATCATATCCGGTTGGGATGATAAGTACCTTAGAAATTAAAACCCACTACTGAGTGGTATTTTAAACATCACAACTTAGAGGAGTGGTATGAAAATGACACGGAAAAACTATTTAGTGGTTGTAAGTAGATCATACCCGGTTGGTATGAAGAAACTTCCTTGGAGGAAGTGGAAAACCCGTTCATCAGTTATGAGCAGAGATATACTCATAATCGGTTGGTATGATGGATAGTTGAAAATATATTTTTGTTGGAAGTGCTCTCCTTTGATTGTGTGCCACTACTTAAACTATTTGGGAGACCTTCTTGACGGAAGCTTAAATAACTCTATTAGGCCGGAGGACTCAGTATTGGAACTTAGGGGCTATTATGCGCAATTTTGAAAATCTTGAAGAGTAGGTCATAGGCTAGTTGGCACGAGCAGGAGCTCGTAAACAAACATGAATTATATAACATGAAAACTTGAATAATTAAATTGTTTGGCCTTCGGACATACTCAGTCAACTAGTAGCAGTAAAACATGACAGGTCTTCGGACTAGTCAAGACAAACAGCTACAGGTTGAGTTGAGGCTCGAGATCGTTGGACCAGTGGCACCACAGATAATATGGCCTGATGTGAAAATACCGACTGTGCATGCATTGTGTTTACGGGACCTTCAAGACATCCAAGAGCGGTAGTGATGTCTCCTAGGGCCCTGGACAACCTGGTGGGTATAAGGGCAGTTCGTCGTACTAGGTGACCTTGCGAAGCTCGGCATAGCTTCAAGCACATGAGACCGGGGTGGGGACGAGATGAGGTCTCTATCTTAATACAGACATGGAGAATTGTTACGAGATTGAGGGTCTAATGTCGCAAACATCCACTCATTCTCAGGGTAGAAGTGGACGTACTTCTATCTAGGTGGCTGATAAAGTCGCTATGACACCACAAGTGGGTTTTGTAGACGTACTGGCCTACGATTGTGTGATTGACCTTCTTGATGAAGGATGTGTGTTGGGTGATGGCACACCGTGATTAATAAGAAATGGTGATTAAACAAAATTTTAAAATGAAAGGACATTTGAAAGGAAATAATGAGTTTGGCACACTCCAAACAAATATTTTTCCTAAAAGTCAAATTTTGAAACCCCATTCACTTAGTCATTGTACTCACCCCCTCCCTCATATCCCTTTTCAGGAAATCTCAAAAAGCCTACCCTCAAGGACCACCAACTAATACGCATGTGAGAAAGGTATGATAAATTTAAAATTTTATACAGTTTTGATTTATGTTATTACAAGAAAGGCGCATGTTAAAGTACGTCTTACTCTTTACGGTTTATAACAAAGGGAAACCCTTAAATAAACTAGGAGAGTGGCGGATTGATCACGGGGATCTGACCAAACCGGGTCGGGGTGTGACATGCTGATTGGGCACTAACTTGGTAGTGGTTCTCTGATTGGCTGTGTAAACCCTTTCCATTTATAGATAAGAAAACCAGGAAAAGAAATGGTCATTTCAAATGAGAAAACCGAGTCGGTTGACAAACCATGACTGATAGAGAATATGCAAAATGGGAAATTTGACAAATCCCAAGTGACTCAAAAAGATATAAAAATCATGGAAAAGAACCTAGGGACATTTGGGAAGAAAAAACCAAACCGGTTCAAGGTAAACCATACCTAAACTGGATTGAATCGGATTGAACCGATTTGAACCACACTTGAACCAGTTTCTAAATTCATTTTTCTTGGTGGCATAAAATATTAAAATTGGAAAATTGAAGCTGCCATTAGATAGAGAATGAATTTAGATTAGTTTAGAAATTTTTAATTTTGAGAAAACTGATCGTATTGGGCCTGAAGCGACCAATTTAAGCCATTGAACTCGGTCGAACTGGTTCGGAATAGTGTCATCTTCTTCCTTGGAATGACAGTACTGTTCATTAATGCAAGAAATGTATATCTTCAATGAAGATGAGACTGCTCCGTTCATGTCATTTTAGGGCAAGCATAAGCTCGACCAAAATGTTAAGGTCATGTGACAACCGTTGGGGTGATGGGGAAGATTGGTTTGGTTGGAGAAGGGCTGAATTTGGCCAAATTCTCCAATTCATTTAAATTCATTATCTATCCAATGGTGGCCTCAATTCTCCAATTTGAATTTTATGAGCCACCTAGAAAAATGAATTTAGCATTCGGTTCTATAGTGGTTTAAACCAGTCCAAACTGATTCAATCCGGTTCGATTCCAGTTCACCTGAACCAGTTTGCTTTTCATCTTCAATTCATCCTAAAGTCCTTTTTCATTACTTTTGTGACTCTTTTGGTCACTCGAGATCCATAAATTTCCCAATTTTCCCTTTCTCTATTGGTTCTGGTTTTTAAACCGACTCAGTTTTCTCACTTGGTTTAATCGGTTCTTCTCCCAGTTTTCCTTAACTCCAAAGGGCGAGTTTTACAGACACATTCAAGAATACTCTATCATCAACTTAAAATTTTAATTCTCAACATCGAATATCAGCATTACTCTTTTGTCAGTCATGAGCATCCTTGAGCCAATATCTTATTACCCTAATCTTTTTGGAGGCATCTTTTATAAGCTCCACCCTTTCTAACTTGTGTTTTCCTATTTCATCCTCCCATATAAGGCCTCGAATGGGGCCATATTAATATTGGCTTGATAGTTGTTGTTGTAGGCAAACTCCCTTAAATGAAAGTAGTCCTCCCAATTCTTGTCGATGTTTAGGAGGCAAGCTTGGAACATGTCCTCCAATAATTGAATTGTCTGCTCAGACTACCCATAAGTCTGGGGATGAAAAGTAGTACTCATGTGCAATTTCGTTCCAAGCGAGCTTTGTAAACATGGCCAAAATCTAGTGGTGAATCATAGGCCCTTGTACAACATAAAAGACATTTGTACCCCATGTAAGTGCATGATTGTAAAGTAATTCCATATACTTCAAGTCAATTAAAGAATCACAAGCTAAACTACACTTCCCACGATCTTGATTTAGCAGTAATCATGTTCACTCTCAAGATTTGACACTATACATAGTCATGTTTTGAATATTCATGGACCACAAGAGACTAAAAAACATGATGGATTAGAAAGAATTAAATCTAAGCCAGAGGTAGTGGCTAGAGTTGATTAAGGATAATGATTTGATAATGGACTACCACCTAAGGAATGCTAATATGGTGCATGATGCATTGAGTTGGAAATCCAACGCAAACCTAGTTCATATCAGAACGACATATATGCCAAAGCTAGACCAAATGGGCTTCCTCGTATATTGCTTGACATAGACATGGAATATTACTAACATTGTACTTTGAAGGAGGGGTACTAGTGATCAGGTATGAAACATGAGATAGATAAGTATGTGCATAAGGAAGTGATATTAGAAGAGGCAAATGACTTTATTTATGTTATGCACCAAAAATTAGCAAGATGTATCGAACCTTGAAGGATGGATACTGGTGGTTGGGTATGAAACTTGAGACATATGAGTGTGTAGTCATGTGTATATCGTGCCAACAGATTAAGGTTGAATACCAAAAGCATGTTGGAATGTTGTGGCCTCTTCATATACACAAATGGAAATGAAAGAAAATAACCATGTACATTGTGACGAGTCTAACCCACTCGCCATGGGGGCACAATGCTATTTGGTTGATTGTAGACCGACTCACCAAGTCAACACACTTTTTACCCATTAGATTGATTGAATCCATAGAGAAACTGACACGATTGTATATTTCCAAAAATGCACGACCACGTGGAGCCTCACGTTAATTGTATCATATCAGAATCTCTACTAGGGATGCACCTTCATATGAGTATGACTTTCTACCCTCCTTCACGTTAATTGTATCAGATCGGAATCTCTACTAGGCAAGGGTGGTACATATTAATGAGAACAAAAGTGTACTCAAGAAGAGATTCACTAAGTTCTTATACTTGTCCTCCCAAATATGGAGAGTGTGAGTACATGGTTTATAGTGACGGCTGGTCATGGGCTAAGATGCATGCTAATACAATGATAGAAGGTGATCTTGTACACATATATAAAACTGAAAAAATATGAGTGTAACTACCCCACTCACAATTTGGAATTGACAATTATCTTGTTTGCCCTCAAGATATGGCTCGATATATGTAATGTACCCTAGTAGCACCAAGATGTACAATACACTAAAAGGGGGATACTGATGGTTAGGCATGAAATGAATGATCAAAGAATATTTGTTAAATGCTTATCATGTCAACAAATAAAGACCAAGCATTAGAGACAATCCAGATTACTACAACCACTTCCTATTTTAGAGTAGAAGTGGAAGAAAATCATAATAGATTTCGTGATAGGGTTACCTCTTTCTGTGAAAGGGTATAATACGATATGGGTCATCATGGACAATCTCACAAAGGCTGCTCACTTCATACCTATTAGGATGACATATTATGTGAAAAAACTAGCTAGAATGTACATAACTGAATTTTGCATTAGCACACATCCTAGCTCGTGTCGTGATGTGTCGTTGTACACAATTTAATCTCCACCATCCGGGTTGGGGAGTGCTAAGATTGTGGCAATTGTGAGTTGTGTCTTTAGTTTCTCGAACGCCATCTCATATTTATCAATCCATTGAATTTGATGTCATTTCATGATAGCTGAGTTAATAGGGCAGCCAATATGTCGAAGTTCTCCATGAAGTTTATGTAATACTCAAGCTACCCTAAGAAAATGTGTACTTTTGTGGGGTTTATGGATTGCCTCAATTAGAGACTACATCGATCATCGAGTGATTGACCATTATACCTGCTTCTAAGATGACATATCCCAAAAACTCCATTGTCGTATACAAAACTGACATTTTGAGAACTAAACATAGAACTCGTTCTCCCTCAATGTTTAACCCTATTCAGAGATGTGCATTGTGTTCTGCTTTGGATCATGAATATATGAGAATAGCATATATAATGACAATGAAGAAATGGTCCAAGTACAATTGGAACATCATGTTCATCAAGTCCATGAACAAAGCTAAGTCATTTGTTAAATTGAATGACGTCACCTAAAAATCATAATATACATAACAACTTCAGAAAGTTGTCTTTTAGATGTACTCTTCCTTTATCTTGAGATGATGGTATCCCAATTGTAAGTCAATCTTTCATAAGTATGAGGCTCCTAATAGCTAATCAAATAGATCATCGATCCTAAGAGTGGATATTTGTTCTTAACAGTTGCATGCTTCAATTGTCAATAATACATACACAACCTCATACTTATATCATTTTTTTCTTCACAAATAGGACTAGGGTATACTAGGGAGAATGAATCGGGTGAATGAACCCTTTCTTTAGTAGTTCTTCTAACTATTCTTTCAACCCTGTTAGCTCAGCATGGGCCATTTAGTAAGGGGCCTTCTATCAAACCCTGGCCTAGTTTAGTTGGAACCCCGTGAGCAACTCACTAGCTCTCCTTGTACCATTCATGTACCTTGACCTAGATAGGATAAGAAAAGTAAAGGTGTCATGTAAACCCCATCCCTAAAAGATAAGAAATTTTTAATTTTGAAAAACCCGGTCGAATCGGGCCTGAACCAGCCGGTTTAAGCATTGAACCTAGTTCGTACCGGTCCGATCCGGTTCGGAACAGTGTCGTCTTCTTCCTTCAGATGACGACACTATTCATTCAACGGATGAATAGATAGCACCGACAAAGATGAAACACCTCCGTTCAGGGTGTTTTAGGTCATTAATGAGTGCCATCAAGATGCCAAACAGTCGGGCAGAGAGTCCCCGAGCTCCCTATATAAAGAGCTCCTCTCCATTCATTCTCCTCACACCTTAAATCCCTATTCCCTCTCAACTACTTAGTTTTCCTGCAAAGCTTGAACAAAAGCTCTGAGATTGGGGTTTTTTTAGCCTTAAAAGGTGAGGCCATGTTCTTTAGATTCCAAGAGAAGTAAGCTACATGACAGCAATCTCTATTTGATCCAAGGACCGTTGGAGAAGCACCGGCAGAATCAAACAGTGAAGCAGCTTCGCTAGACCGAAGCTGCCCTATTTCGACCGAGCTAAAATTCGTCAAATTCAACCCTACTCGAGCCAAACCAAGCCCTCCTGACACTCCCACAACCCTCACATGACTATAGTAGAGCTGAAAGGTAAGAAAATTCGGCCTCCGTCTGTCATTACTAATCGACATTAGACAGAGAAACTATGAAAACTTCACTAACCAAATTCTCTCTCAATTTGATATGAATTGTATCGATTCTTGATCCTAGGAGAAACCTCGTGATGAGAGCTACCTTCACGGATAGAAATCTTGGACCATGGCACCTCTAAGAGTAAGCTTTCAATGTTTTCTCTCTCTAGATAAAGTTTTCCAGCGAAGCTCCATTTGAGCTCGTTTCAACCTCAATTCATGCTATTCACAGCTCAATTAAATCGTATGGATGTGTAGGAACCTAATTATACCTAAATTAAAGCAGTTAACCCTTATTGAATGGCCAATTTGATGAAATCAAATTCATCCAATTTCAAAGGGGGAAATTAGGAAAAAACTTTGGGGAAATTTGAGGATTTTGTAAAACTGAGGGACCAAATTGCAATTTACCAAAATTGAGTATGAATTGGCCATGAAAAATATGTTGGAGGACCAATTGGTTGATTTTTTAAAATTAATTGGGGTCAAATTACCATTTTTGGAAAGCAGGGGCAAATGGTAATTTTTTAAAAGTTAGGGACCAAATTGGAAATTTGGAAAACTTTAACCCCTTAAACAATTTTGACTAAAATGAGGACTCAGAGGGAATTTTGGAAACTTTGGGAGTCAAATTGGGCAAAGGTTTGCATTAGGAACCTAAAGTTAAGAAAAATAAACTTTAGGGACCTAAATACAATTTATCGATAAATTGTGAGCCTAGGCTTTTATGCCAAACATTAAATGAAAAGGATGCCTAATTCGTGCAGGGACAAGTGTGATTGGAACGTCAGTAAGAGAAAGCTAGCGTCAATTAGGAAAACCAACCAAGGACAAATACGTCATTGGTAACGGGTGAGTGGATTTATTCACATCATACTCGATTAGGATGATGGGAACCTCAGAAATGAAAAACCACTTATATGTGGGATTTTAACATCACACCCAGTTGGTGTGATGTCAAAACTAAGTGGAAAACTACTTACCAGTTGTAAGTAGAGAAAATTATACCCGGTTGGTATGATGGACTTCCTTGAAGGAAGAAGCAAACATGCTTTCCGGTTGTAAGCAGAGATATCATCACACCTGATTGGTATGATGAATTTAAAGATCATTTTGTCAGAAGTGTTATCCCTTAACTGTCTGCCAATGCTTAAAATGTTTGGGAGACGTTCTTGACAAGAGCTAGAACAGCTCAAATAGGCTAGAGGCATCGGTTTTGGAACTTGTGGGGCTAAATGCCCATTTTTATAAAATAACGTACAGTAGGCCCAAGGTCAGTTGGGAAGAGCAGAAGATCATAAACAAACATGATATATTAAAGCCATAAAAATTCTTAATCAATGGATTATGTGATTTTGCCATGGTACCATACTCGATGGACTAGCGGTAGTGCGTTAGGGCCATGTCGATGGACCGGCCTAGACAAACAGCTGTAGGTCGAGTTGAGGGTCGGAGCTGTTGGACCAGTGGCACCAAAGATAAATGGTTTTGTGGAAAAACTATTGTTTGTGCATGCACTTGAGGTTCTGGACCATCAAGATGCCCAAGAGGGGTAGTGATGCGTCCTAAGGGCTACTGGACGACCTGGTGGAGATAAGGGCAGTTTGTCGTGCTAGCAGTCAGGGAAGCTCAACATAGCTTTAAGCGCATGAGATCGCGGTGGCGTCGGGATGAGGTCTCTATCCTCGTACTGACACGGAGTTGATTTCAGGTTTGAGGGTCTAATGTCACAAACATCCACTCAGATCCAGGGTAGAAGTGGATGAGCATCTATCTTGGTGATCAGTAAAGATGCTCCGAGCCATAAGTGTATTCAGGGGATGGACTGCCCTACGAATGTGTGATCCCTTCCTAATGAAGGGTTTGTGTTGACTATTAAACACAACTAATGTGGAAAATGAGGAAAAATGATTTTGAAAATTAGAATTTGAGGAAAGAATAATTCTTAAAGGAAATAAGCAGTTTGGCACACTCAGATTAAAGTTGTTTTATTTATGAAAACTCACTCCCATCACCCATTCACCGAGTTGTAGAAACTCACCCCTTTTTTATATCCCTTTACAGGAGTAGAACGAATGACTAAGGAAAACACCTGGATCTACCCTTTGTCAGTTATGCTTAAAAGTTATATTAAGCTCATATTTTTATTGATTTATGTTATTCCAAGGAATAAGGTTAAATTACCCCTGGCTCCACTTGATTAAAGAAAGGGGGAAACCTCTCCTAAACCAAGGGAGCGGCGGGTTAATCACGGGGATCCGACCAAACTAGGTCAGGGCATGACATTTCATGTTAACTGATTTTTCCAAATCAAAGAAATCAAAATAAAGTATGAGTTTTAGTGACTGAAGGGTTCCTGTCTATTGCTGTCGCGCCCCGACCCGGTTTGGTCGGATCCCCGTGATCAACCCGCCACTCTCCCGATTTACTAAAGGGTTTTCCCAAATATTATAAATCGTAAAGAGTAAGGTGTTAACCTGCACCTTTTTCCAAGAATATCATAAATCAAAACTGCATAGTAATTTAAATTAGTTGTACCTATCTTGCAGGCATTTAATTGCACAAGTCCTTTAAGGTTCGGCTTTCCGGGACTTCCTGAAAGGGGTATAAGGGAGGGGATGAGTACAACTACTCAATGAATGGGATTCAAATCTTTTAACTTTCAAAAAAACATTTATATGGAGTGTGCCAGACTCCTTTGTTTCCAAAAATCATTTCATTTAAAAATTCATATTTTTCCATTATTTCTTAGTTATCGGTGTGTCATCACCCAACACACATCCTTCATCATGAAGGTTACACACATTCGCAAGTCAGTATCACTACTGAACCCGCTAGTGGCTTCGGAGCGACTTTTCCTGGCACCCGAATAGAAGTATGACCACTTCTACCCTGGGAATGAGTGGATGTACAGAGAAGTGGTATGACCACTTCGAGAATAGAAGTATGACCACTCCGACCCACAATCTCGAAATCACTTCATGTCCATATGAGTACAGAGACCTCATCTTGTCCCCACCCCGGTCTCATGCGCTTTGTGCTACTCCAAATTTCGCACAGACACTTGGAACGACGATCTGTCCTTATACTCACCGGGTTGTCCAAGGCCCTTAGGACACATCACTACCCCTCATGGGTGTCTTGATGATCCCATACTCATGTGCATGCACAAACAAAGTTTTCTCAAATTACCATGTAATATGTGGTGCCATTTGTCCCAATAGTCCCGACCTCCAACTCAACCTATAGCTGTTTGTCTTGACTGGTCTAAAGACCGGTCATGTCGCACTACTACTAGTTGACTAAGTATGTCGGACCTACCTTGATACCATGACCAAACAATTCACTTATTAAGTTTTAATGGCACATATATATATATATATATCATGTTCTTTTACGAGCTCCTGCCCATGTCCATTGGCCTATGGCCCACTATTCGAATTTTTCAAAAAACTGGGTATTTTAGCCCTCAAGTTCCAAAACTGAGGCCCCCGGCCTATAAGAGCTATTCGAGCTCCCGTCAATAAGGTCTCCCAAATAGTTTAAGCAATTGCACACAGTCAGGGGAGAACACTTCCGACAAAATAGGTTTTCACTGTCCATTATACCAACCGGTATAAGGACATCTCCATTCATAACCGATGAACGGGTTTTCAACTTCCTTCGACAAAGTCTCATCATACCAACCGGGTATGATCTACTTACAACCGGTAAGTAGTTTTTTTTCATAAAATTTTCACATCACTTTTTCTAAGTGGTGATGATTAAACTAAGACTAAATAGTGGGTTTTTATACCGAGGCACTTATTATCCCCAACCGGGTATGATATATAATCCCAGTCACTTGATAGTGCAATGAAATTCCACTTAGTCGGGTTCTGTCCTTAGCAAGCTGGACCTCGACTGGCGTTCCCGATGTCTCGTTCACCTACACGAGATGAACATAATTGTTCATTATTCTGTGGCCTAATAGCCCTCATTCGTTCCAAATAAATGAGAAAACCCAACTTTACATATATTTGCAATTAGGTCCCTAAAGTTAATTTTCTTTAACTTTAAGTTCCTATTGCCGGGTTTTTCCTAAATTCGAGTCCCGAAACCCCTAAAATTTATCTTTGGACCTCAAATTATTTGATTTCACACAAAGGGGTTTAATTTCCCAAATTTCCAATTTGGTCCTTCAATTTTCCCAAAATTACCATTTTGCCCCTTCTTTAGAAAAATGGTAAAATTTTGCCCCAAAAATTCTAAAATTTATCAATTAACCCTCTAATATTCTTATCATGACCAATTAACCCTCAATTTTAGAAAATTACATTTTTGGTCCTTCAAATTTCCAAAAATCCCCAATTTCTCCAACCTTTTTTTTCCCCAATTTTAACTCTTCAACACTACCAAATTTGATTTCATCAAATTAATCAATCAAATACCTCGAATTGTTGACATTGGAGTTGAAATTGAGTTCCTACATGTTCATACGATTCTAAGGAACTTTGAATCACAAATTTTAATGTTGGAACGAGCTCAAACTGAGATTTATCGGAAAACAAACTATTGAGAGAAAAAGCTTTGATTTCTCACCGGTGAGGGCGTGGCGGTGGAGCTTTCAAATCTTGGCAGATAGCTCTCCTCCATAGGTTTTTCCTAGGATTAAGGATGATATCAATTGATGTCGAATTTGATTAGAATTTCTTCATTGAAATTTAGCCGACTCTCTCTCTAACAACGATCTGAAATTGTAAAGAGATCCCGAATTGGCTTACCTTTCGATCCTAATTCGGACGAGGAAGGATTGAGGAAGTGTTGGGAAGGCTTGGTTTGGCCTGAGGAGGGCTTGAAATGGCCGAAATAGGGTAGCTTCGGTCCGCTGGAGCTACTTCACTATTCCATCATGCCGGCGCTTCTCCAACGATTCTCGAATTGATTGGAGTTTGCTACTAGATAGCTGTGTTCTCCCCGTTTCTAAAGAGCCCGACCTTTGTTCAAGTCGAAACTCTAGTTCGAGATTCACCGGGAAATGGAGTAGTAGAGAGAGAGAGAGAAGTGTTCAGGTGTGAGAAGAATAAATGAAGATAACCTCTTTATATAGGTATAAAATCGTGTATTAAATGGGAGAAATTTATTACTAGTAGTAATATTGCCATAAATTATTGGTATTAATTCCAATAATTTAATTTCAATATTAAATTATTTGTATTAATTTCAATAATTTAATTTAGGTATTAATTACATTAATTAAATATGTATTAATTTATGCCTATTTATGATAAGGCGTATGACCCGAAATTAAAATCTTACTTCCCAATTGAATCTCGTTCTTATGGAATCTCGTTCACCTAAACCAATTTGGTTTTTCTATTTTAATTTGTCTTAAGTTTCATTTCCAAGGTTTAATGAACCCTTGGGATCCAAATTACTTGTTCCAAAATGATCGGGTTTGTAAACCGGCTTGGTTTTCTTACTCGGTTTGACCGGTTCTTTTCCCGATTTTCCTTAACTCAAAAATGCGGGTTTTACAATTGCTCTTCTCCTTATAGTGTATGTCCTACCCTGAAAGGGGTTAACGGAGGGGTGAATTTATCCAAGTTAGTGAGTGGTTATAGAGGTATGTTTTAGTAAAGGAAAAATCTTTTATGTACATAGATTTTCTTTCCTTCTTCTTAGAAAACATTTTGATTCTCCCATTGCTCAGGATTGGTTTAGCATACAATCACACACCCTTTATCAAAAAGGGTTCATATATTCGCAGATACAGTACGCCGACTGCATCCACTTGTGGACACGAGCATCTTTACGATCCACCTTGATAAAAGTTCGTGACTTATACCCCAAGTCTAAGTGGACGTCAATTGTCCGACCCTCAGACCCGTAATTTCTCTATGTCTGCTATAGTGGGACGAGGCCTCTCCCCCTTCCACCTCAGTTTTAGTGCACAGGAAGCTACTTCGAGCTTCGAGACTTATTGGATGACGAAACTTCCCTTATGTTCCCTAGGTCATCCAGCAGCCCTTATAACCAACACTACCCCATATTAGGTGCCTCGATGGTTATGTAATCGGTGCATGCACAAACAATTGTTTTATTATTTATATTCATCATCTTAGGGTTGCGGGCCCAACAATCCCAACACTCAACTTCGGCTCCATAAATGCTATGTCCAACAGGTTCGACGACATGGCTTCGACTCAGTAGCTACTAGCCCATTGAGTAGATAGTCTGGCTTCAGCATGGTGGTAGTTCACACAATTTACCAATTGCGAAAATATTTCTTAGCTCATAACCTTATTTATCTATAAGCTTCGACTCGTGCCCACTGGCCTTAGGCCCAATTCACGAGTTTTCCCAAAACTGGGCCTTAGACCCTATAAGTTTCAAAATCGAGGACTCCGACCAACTGGAGCTATTCCAGCTCTCATCAAAAATGTCGCCCAAAATATTTAATTAGGTTCACGCAGTCAGGGAAGAATGTTTCTAGAAAATGATTTTCAAAGTTAAAATGATACTCATCACCCTAATCGAGTATCATGATGAAAAATCCCACTCACTCAGTAATAGTGATATGATCTTCCCGGTGAGATTCCGATCGAGAGGTGTTCTTCTACACAGATACTCGGACAACCATCTCCTACATGGTTTGAGTATTCTCATTAGGAAAAACTTGGCATAAGAGACCTATTGTTTTGCGTATTTGCACATAGGTCCTCCCATTATGCCTTAATTACAATTAGGTCCCTAAAGGTCATAATTTTGCCTTTATGTCCCTAATTATCAATTTATCTTTAATTAGACCCCTAAGGATTCCAATTTCCCTCTTAGGTCCCTAATTTTTTTTTCCAAAATTACCAATTTGTCCTTAATTTCTTCACAATTACCAATTGGTCCCTAATTTTCCTCAAATTTACCAATTGACCCTCAATTTCTTAAAAATGGCTAATTGACCCTCAATTTGGAGTCAATTTCATGAAAGTCCCCCAAATTTAACTTAATTTGAATTCGGCCCCCAATTTTCCGAAAATCCTCAATTTGCTCAATTTTTCCAAAAATTGCAATTTGACCCCCAAAATCTTATTTCATTCAATTGACCTACTAAACTTGGCCAATTACCCCCTAACATGATCTGAAACATCTTTCCCTTGTCCCTTTCTTCATTTCAAGCTTTGAAACATTTAATTTGTCTTAGAAATGAGCTCAAATGAAGCTTTGCTAGAAAAACTTTTGAGAGAGAGAAAGCTTGTTTTCTTACTAGTGGAAGGGCGACGGTCGGAGCTCTGGATAGGGGCGGCTAGTGCTCATCTAGGAGATCCTCCTAGGATCAAAAAGTGAGTCAATTAGTGGCTGAAGCAAGGTCAATTTGATGAGAGAAGTTTTAGTGCTCCAGTTTCTGCAACCTTACTACTCCAACGAAACTGGGCAGAATTAGCTTACCTTCTACATTCCAAGGGATCCATGGTTGGTCGAGGAGGGCTATGGGAGGTTTGTCCGAGCTATAGGAGGTCGGAGGTGATCGGAATTCTACTTGGGAAATTTGGCTCCTTCACTATCGTCAGAGCAGCAGCACTATTTCAGCTTGTCGTCGATGCTACAGTGGTCCTCAAGCCGAATGGAAGGTGCAGTTGGGTGGAGAACTTCCTCCTGGTTTGAGAGAAACCAAATGCAGCTTCAAAGGTTAAAGAAAGGCTCGATGTCAAAGCTCAGGTTTACACCTCGCCAAAAAATGGAGCACTTGTTCTTCTTCACTTGGTTATGTGATCAAGAAGTCGAGAGAAGACGTACTCTTTATATAGGGAGCTCAACAACTAATAGAGCTACCAGCCGGCATAGGACTCGGCCCCAAACTTGGCCATCGGTGATCAGGTTAGAGGAGTTTTTGGGTCGCTAGAAGACTGCCACTCTCTCTCTCTCTCTCTTCTATAAGCCAACTAAGGAGGAAGATGACACTATGTCATGTGTTCGAGCTTCACAAGTGCAAACTTGCCACATGCGCTCTGTGATTGGCTAGCTTTGCTGATGCGACTTCCTACTTAGCAGCCTCGTCAACCTTTGACTAGCTAACCAGACACATGGCAGCCTCCCATTGGTTGCTACTTCATATGTGGCTACTGACCAGATTTCTACTAATCGTTCATCGTGACACATGTCATCCTCTGATTGGATGATTTAAATTCATCAGATTTCCCTCCAAACGCACAGTGCCACTGCCACATGCCAGCCTCTAATTAGTTTAGGTCATCCGACTAGGCCACGCACAGTGCCACTACCCTGTTTTCATAGCCATTTCTCATCATTAATCAACCAACACATGCCCTTCATCATGAAGGGGGCACACATTCACAGGGTAGCACATCCACTACACATATTTGTGGCATCAGAGCGACTTTACTAGCCACCTAGATAGAATTGTGTCCACTTCTACCCTGAGAATGAGTGGATGTACAACATCCGACCCTCAATCCCGTAAAGAAAACTTTGTGTCTCTATGAGGACAAAGACCTCATCCTGACCCCACCCCGATCTCATGCTTATGAAGCTATGTCGAGCTTCCCTAGTTACTAACATGACAATCTGCCCTTATCTCCATCATGTTGTCCAGTAGCCCCTAGGACGCATCACTACCCCTCTTAGGCATCTTGAAGGTCTTATACCTCAGTGCAAGCACAAAACAACAGTTTTCCTCATAAGATATTTAATCTTTGGTGCCACTAGTCCAACGGCCCCAGCTCTCAACTCGACCTATAGTTGTTTGTCTCGACTGGTCCATCGACCTGTCTTGTCGCACTACCGCTAGTCCATCGAATATGTTAATCCTATCTTAGTACCATGGCCAAACACATCATTCATTAAAGTTTTCATGGCTTAAACTCATGTTTGTTAACGAGCTCCTACTCATGCCAACTGGCCTTGGGCCCACTGTACGATATTTTCAAAATCGGGCATATTAGCCCCCAAGTTCCAAAGTCGAGGCATCTGACCTATATGAGCAATTTGATCTCTCATCAAGAAGGTCTCCCAAAAAGTTTAAGATGTGGCACACAATCAGGAAGAGCACTTCTGACAAAAATAATCTTTTGATATGTCCATCACACCAACCAGGTGTTTGGATATCTCTGCTTATAATCGATAAGCGGGTTTTCTACTTTCTTCTAGTAAGTTCATCATACCAACTAGGTATGATCTACTTAAAAGCGGTAATTAGTTTTTTTGCGTAATTTCCACATCACTCCATTCGGATGTGATGGTTAAAATTCTACTTAGTAGTGGGTTTTCATTTCGGAGGTGCTTATCATCCCAACCGGGTATGATATAAAAATCCCACTCACCCGTGAATGCCATGAATTCTTCTTAATTGACTTTGGTCTTCTCGTGAGCTTTGTCTTAGCTGGCATTTCCAATACGTCGTGTTCCTACACGATATGAACATTCTTGTTCATTACCCTTTGGCTTGATATCCTTCATTCATTATGAATGAATAAAATACCCAACTTTACAAATATTTGCAATTTGGTCCCTACCATTCTTTTTCCTTTACTTTAGGTCTCAAATGCCGATTTTCCACCAAATTGAGTCCCGAAACATCAAAATTTTACTTTGAAATCTCAATTTATTCAAAATCACATAAAGGGGTTCAAGTTTCCCAAATTCCCAATTTGGTCCCCAATTTTTCCAAAATTACCATTTTACCCCTACTTTAAAAAAATGTTAAAAATTAACCCCAATAATTCCAAAAATTGACCAATTGGTCCTCTAACATCTTTTCCATGTCCAATTGGCCCTCAATTTTATGAAATTTCACTTTAGTCCCTCAAATTTTTGAAATCCCCAAATTTTCCCCAATTTCAACTTGACCAAATTTGATTTAATTAAATTGACCAATCAATTGAAGTTAATTGTTGAAATTGAAGGTGGATTTAAGTTCTTACACATCCATATGATTCAATTGCACTTTGAATTGAATGAATTGATGTCAAAATTAGCTCAAACAAAGCTTTGCTAGAAAACTAGACTTAGAGAGAGAAAGCTTTGAAAGCTTACCGTTGGGGGTGCGACGGTCCGAGCTTTCAATCTGGGAAGATAGCTCTCATCCTTAGGTTTCTCCTAGGATGAAGAATCGCATCAATTGATGCTGAATTGAGGGAGAATTTGGTTAGTGAGCTTTCACTTATTCTCTCTCTAGTACTGATCGGACATTACAAAGAGAAGCCAAATTGGCTTACCTTTCAGCTGTATGAGGACTATGGAAGTGTTGGGAAGGCTTGGTTTGGCCTGAGTAGTGCTCGAATTGGCCGTTTTCAGTTCATCCGAAACAAGGCAGCTTCGGTCCACCTGAGCTACTTCACTATTCTATCACGTCGGCGTTCATCCGATGCCCTCAGAGCAAATGGAGACTTTTGTTGGGTGGTTGACTTCCCCTCGAATCTAATGAACCCGACCTCACCTTCTTTGGTTAAAAAAATTCCCATGTTGGAGCTCTAGTTTGAGATTCACCAAAAAATGGAGCAATAGGGAGAGAGTGGAGTTTTCAGGTATGTGGAGGATGAATGAGGAGGGGCTCGTTATATAGGAAGTTTAGGGAGTTATTGGTCATTCGATTGGTGCATTAATGGTGGTCAATCATTACTTGAAACTCCCCAGCCATATGCTTTTCATTTTCGAAGGTGCTGCTCCATTTTCCAGCGAGTGAACTGTGTTATCATCTGAAGGAAGAAGACGACACTATTCCAAATTGTACGGGATTGGTTTGAACTTGGTTCAATGCTTAAACTGGCCAGTTCAGGCCTAATTCGACTGAGTTTTTCAAAATTAAAAATTTGTAAATTTATCTAAATTTATTATCTATCAAATGGTGGCTCAATTCTCCAATTTAAATTTTCTAAGCCACCTAGAAAAATTAATTTAGAAACTGGTTTAATAGTGGTTCAAGCTGGTTCAATCCAGTTCAGATTCGGTTCACCTGAACCAGTTTGTTTTTCACCTCCAATTCATCCTGAAGTCCTTTCTCATGACTTTTGTGACTCTTTTGGTCACTTGGGATACATAAATTTCTCGGTTTACCCTTTCTTTATCGGTTGGGGTTCGTGAACCGGTTCGGTTTTCTCACCTAGGTTGATTGGTTCTTTCCCTGGTTTTCTCATCCTAAAGGAGTGAGGTTTACAACTATCCCATCCTTTTAGTAGTTTTATCCCCAAAACTAAATCAGCATTTTTCACACCAAGATAAACTTTCTTTTATGTCAACTTGGACATGTTAATACTTTGGTCATTTTTTCACTTAGCCCACTTTAAATCACACATAGAAATTTCTTTTCCTTTACATTGTTTACTCCTTACATGGAGTTTTATCATAACTAGTATGTCAAGTCCGCGAGTCCAAATGTATATCCCTATGTTCACATCTCCCTTTACTTAGGGCAAGATTCTTCCCTTTGAGGTTCTTACTCATGATTTCAGGATTGGGAGTTCCAAGATGCCCAATCATTCCTTTGTCTAGTTATTCTCTTCATTGTTAAAACCCTTAGCTTGGCATTCTTTTGAGCATTATGTACTTGTTTTCACATGTTTCGGTGTTATTATCCCTTCGTCCTAATTTGACTCTTCCTTCATCTGTCATTGATTACAGCTTCGGTCAAAATTATGTTTGACCTTGTCATGCTTACTAACTGACTCTTTCTTACTCGAGTCATATTTTACTCGTAACTGTTGGTGCTTACATGTCCCTTATAACATAACATATTCCTAGACTTGTATTTGACCAATTAAAATTTTAGAACACTTCCATAATGGTTGTTCTCAACCTTCCAACCTCTCTGAAATAGTATAACTCTCTCCCTCTTTTCTTCTGATAGTATTTCTCGACTACCTTTACTATTATCCCATCATCCATCTTGTCTTTGACGTCATATCTTACCTAACCGTATCGGTTTTCCTTACCTACTCGTCCTTTTTTTCAACTTCCTTATTGGGTCTTTCTGGTTTCAAATCATTGGGTTTCTTGATGATTTACCGACAGGTTGGAATTCTTCCCTTCTTATGTCCTCCCTCATTTCCAGTGGTGTCCTTTGCTCAAGGACTTTTCCTTTTCTTAGTCCACTCCCACAAGCTCATGATCATTTCATAATTCTTTATTCCAAGTTAATCACTTTTGATCTATGTGTCGATTCCTTTGCTTGGGAAGGTTCCCTTCTTCCGGTTTTATTTCCTACTATGTCCTTGACAGTAGAGACTTCCATATTAGGTACTACATGCTCAACCTTCTTATCATTCCTTGAATGGTTCTTTCTTCCTTTCTTCACACCCCTTTCTATGTTAGGGCATTTGCTCACTTTGGATCATTCTCTATCCACAACTTATGTTTCATCTCTTATTCCTTACTTGAGATACTTTCTCTTATCAGTCTAATTCTGTGTACTCCACACTATGGTCAGCCATCGACTGTTTAGGCTCCATTATGCACGTTTGGACTATGACCCGTCTTACTATTTGTGGTTATTCCTCCTTAGCCACTTCTTATTTGGAGAGCTTACTTTCCCAACGTTTCTCAAATGTTATTTCCTTTATTTCCTTATTATGGGTAGTCCACTCACTCCTTCTTGTCATAGCATCTTTTGATGTTAACTTCCTATTTACCCGTTTCTTGGGTTTAACTTATTCCTTAGGTCCTCCTAGTATGCTTTTCTGGTTCTTTCACCTCAGCTTACACTTCATTTGCAAGTTTATCTCTTTATCCCTTTCACTTGGTTCCATTACCTCTTCGTTGGAATACATGTCTTTCCAGGGTTTGCTTCCTTGGTAGGACTCTCCCCTTTTTCTCCCGGAATTCCTTTTTCATTTGCTCTATGGCATCATTTGATGTCGTCATCTCCTATTTATCCTTGCTCTTGAAATCTTACAGGCACATCTTTTGCACCCTATCCTCATCCCCACTTGTACCACAATACACGTCTATTTCTTTTAGGGAGAGTCCAAATCTTCCTTGTTTCAAGATTTCTTAACCATTATGTGAGAGGCTTGCCTACTCCTCTCTTGGCTTGAGTTTAGTCATTAATTTGGTCATTGGTCTTTTTAAGGATTTCTTTCATTCTTTTTTTTCTCAATATTTGGCCTTTCCACCTCTCCATTCTTTGTTGGAGCTTAAATTGTGACCGTCACGAGTATTAGTTCGTTAATTGTCTCGTCCCTACCATTCCTTTGGTCTAATTTTCTTAGGGCAGTTGTTTCTCAAGTCTTCTTTTCCTTAATGTCCAACCTGCTGCCCTTTTAGAGTGTAGTCCTTTCTACTTCCTAGTCTTCCTTAGGGTGTCGTTTATTCTCATTGACTATCTTATTGTTACGACTTGCTTCCTTCCACCATGTTGGTCCGAAACTCCTATTTGTCTTCACTGCTTTTTTCAAAGTGATTCGTACTTGCAATCCCAAGGCATCCCATTTGTCATCAAATACTTGGCTTGTCTTCTCCTGTGGATGCACTCCCTTCTTTGCTCCTAAATTGCTAGAACTTTCTTCTTTAAGGGAGAATTATCTTTGTTCTATTTGTAGTTTATCGAGGTCCTACCTTCAGCCCTTTTTCCTTCCTGCCACTACGCTAAGGTCTTGAAAAGCATCTTCCTGACTTTGGTTGAAATTACGAGCAAGAGTCATGTTTCTTGGAATGGTATCCTTTTATATTTCTATAGTTGCGGGGGCATTTACTCTTGGAAAGTATTGGTCTAAATCCTAGTGGGGTGGGATAGTTCTTCACTTCATGTCCAATTTCCTTTGCACCTTGTAATAGTCGTTTCCTTGCCTAGTGGTTACTCCAAGAGTTCTACTAAACTCATGACCTTGACGGTTTTCTTGTCATGCCTTCTTTGCCCAATAATTTCCTTGATTCATTCCTTTATTTGGAATGTGAATCTTCTTGGTCACCGTGGTGTATAGTGTAACATAGTTTGTTGGGTTACTTTTCTTGAGCAATTTTCCTACAGCTGAGGTGCAAGGTTACATCATTTTTTAGAGATATAGTTTTTAAGCACTTGGAGTACTTTATAAGTGGAGAAATAATACAATGTTTTGGGGTCTTAGCCCTATTACAAAAGTGGTTACAAAATAGATGGGAAGCTACGGGTTCTTGACAAGTGTCCTCCTTAACATGGTTATAAGCCCTCGATGGCGTTCTTGGCCTTAGGCATGGCTCCCTTTGTACTCAGAACGGTGACCTCAACAAATCCTAGCACCATATTCTTGGATACTTCCCACTAATGTCTCTTGGTTTTTTGGTACTTCTCAGGTATGGAAGAGCTTTTTAGGGTGATCTTCCTACGGGAACAGGGTGTTGAGTAGAATCGATCCTAGTTTTCTTGGTTACTCTCCTCAGAGCCATCTGAAAATTTTGAAACTTTCTCTTAGTTACTATGTTATATAAACTTGATAATGTATTCGAGGAAACAAGCTCTGATACCACTCAAGTTGTCACGCCCCGACCCAGTTTGGTCAAATCCCCGTGATTAACCCACCACTCTCATGGTTTATTAAGGGTTTTCCTTGTTTTAAACCATGAGGAGTAAGACATTCTTTAAACATGTACATTTCCTAGAATAACATTAATCAAAACTACATAAAATTTAAACATATCATACGTGTCTTACATGTGTGGTTAACTTAAGGTCTTTGGGTAGGCTTTCCCTAGGTTACCTGAAAAGGGGTATAAGGGAGGGGTGAGTTCAACAACTCAGTGAATGAGTGTTTAAAATATGACTTTCAGAAAATAGTTTGAATTGGAGTGTGCCAGACTCCTTATTTTATTTTAAAATATTTCATCCTCAAATCTCAATTTTCATAACCATTTCTCATCATTAATCACAGCTAGTGTGTTTATCAACCAACACACGCCCTTCATCATGAAGGGAACACACATTTGTAGGGCAGCAAGTCCGCTGCACTCACTTGTGGCGTTGGAGCGACTTTACTAGCTACCATGATAGAACCCATCCACATCTACCCTGAGAATGAGTGGATGTACGCGACATCTAACCCTCAATCCCATAAAGAAAACATCATGTCCGTATGAGGATAGAGATCTCATCTTGACCCCACCCCGGTCTCATGCGCATGAAGCTACGTCGAGTTTCCCTAACTGCTGGCACGACTACCTACCCTTATCTCCACCATGTCGTCCAGTAGCCCCTAAGACATATCACTACCCCTCTTGGGCATCTTAAAGGTCTCGTACCTCAGTGCATGCACAAAACAACAGTTTACCTCATAAGCCATTTAATCTTTGGTGCCACTAGTCCAGCGGCCCTGTCACGCCCCGACCCGGTTTGGTCGGATCCCCGTGATCAACCCGCCACTCTCCCGGTTTATTAAAGAATTTCCGCTTATTGTAAACCATGAAGAGTAAGGCGTCCTTTAACCTGCATCTTTTCCTGGAATAGCATAATCGAAACTGCATGAAATTTAAAACTTTACATACCTATCCTACAGGCATCTTAGTTGACAGTCTTTAAGGGGAGGCTTTCCGGGATTTCCTGAAAGGGATATAAGGGAGGGGGTGAGTATGACTACTCAGTGAATGGGTTTTTAAACGCTTTTGACTTTTAAGAAAAACATTTATATGAAGTGTGCCAGACTCCTTTGTTTCCAAAAATCCCTTCATTTAAAAATTCGGGTTTTTCCACCATTTCTTATTTACCACGGTGTGTCATCACCCAACACACATCCTTTATCATGAAGGTTACACACATTCGCAAGTCAGTATCACTACTAAACCCGCTAGTGGCTTCGAAGCGACTTTTCCTGCCACCCGGATAGAAGTACGACCATTTCTACCCTGGGAATAAGTGGATGTACGTGACATCCAAGCCACAATCCCGAAATCACTTCTTCGTGTCCGTATGATAACAGAGACCTCATCCTGTCCCCACCCTGGTCTCATGTGCTTGGTGCTACTCCAGATTTTGCACAGACACCAGGTCGTCTAGTGTCCTTAGGACGCATCACTACCCCTCATGGGCGTCTTGATGATCCCGTACTCATAGTGTATGTATGCACAAACAATGTTTTCTCATATTGCCATGTAATCTATGGTGCCACTAGTCCAAGGCCCAGACTCTCAACTCAACCCGCAGTTGTTTGTCTTGACTGGTCTATCGACCTGTCATATCGCACTGCCGCTAGTTGACTGAGCATGTCGGTCCTATCTTGGTACCTTGGCCAAACAATTCACTTATTAAGTTTTATGGCACATATATCATGTTCGTTTACGAGCTTCTGCTCGTGCCAACTGGCCTTGGGCCCACTGTACGAGATTTTCAAAATCGGGCATTTAGCCACAAGTTCCAAAACCGAGGCCCCCAACCTATCAGAGCTATTCGAGCTCCCGTCGAGAAGGTCTCCCAAATTGTTTAAGCATTGGCACACAGTCAAGGGAGAGCACTTCCGACAAAACATATATTTTTTCTATCCATTATACCGCCCGGGTATAAGGACACCTCCATTCATAACCGATGAACGGGTTTTCAATTTCCTTTGAGGAAGTCTCATCATACCAACTGGGTATGATCTACTTACAATTGGCAAGTAGTTTTTTCGATTGATTTTCACATCACTTTCTCTAAGTAGTGTTGTTTAAAATACCACTTAATAGTGGGTTATTATACCGAGGTACTTATCATTCCCAACTGGGTATGATATAAAATTTTCACTCACAACCGATAAGTGGTTTTTAATTTTAAGTTGTGCTCATCATCCCAACTGGGTATGATGTTAGTAAACCCACTCACCCGTTAATGCCGTGAATTCCACTAGATTGGTTCTTCGTATTCATGCGAGCTTGTCCTTGCTGGAGTTCCTGGTACTTCATGTTCCTACATGATATGAACATCTCGATTCATTATCCTTTGACCCAATCGCCTTCATTCATTCCAAATGAATGAGAAAGTAAAACTTTCATTTATTTGCAATTTGGTCCCTAAAGTTATTTCTCTTTAACTTTAAGTCCCTAATGCCAGTTTTTCCTCAAATTGAGTCCCGAAACTTCTAAAATTTATCATAGGACCTTAATTTATTCCATTTCACTAAAAGGGGATTAATTTCTCAAATTTCCAATTTGGTCCTCCAACTTTTCCAAAATTACCATTTTCCCCTTCCTTTACAAAAATGGCAAGTTTTGACCCAAAAATTCTAAAATTTCTCAATTGGTCCTCCAACATTATTTTCATGCCCAATTGGCCCTCAATTTCATAAAATCTCATTTTAGTCCTTTAAATTTAAAAAATCCCCAATTTTTCCCCCAATTTCAACTCTTCAACACTACCGAATTTGATTTCATCAAATTGACCGATCAAACACCTCTAATTGTTGAAGTTGGAGTTGAAATTGAGTTCCTAAATGTTCATACGATTCTAAAGAACTTTGAAATCACAAATTTTAACGCTGAAACGAGCTCAAATGGAGCTTCGCCGGAAAATAGATTGTAGAGAGAGAAAGCTTCGATTTCTCACTGGTGAGGGCACGACGGACCGAGCTTTCGATCTGGGCAGATAGCTCTCATCTTGGGGATTATCCTAGAATCAAGAATCACATCAATTGATGTCGAATTGAGTTAGAATTTCATCATTGAAATTCTGTCGGTTCTCTCTCTAGCACTGACCAGAAATTGTAGAGGGGAGCCGAATTGGCTTACTTTTCAGCTCTAATTTGGTCGTGGGAGGGCTGAGGAAGTGTTGGGAGGGCTTGGTTTGGTCTGAGAAGGGCTCGAAATGGCCGATTTTAGATTCGCTGAAATAGGGCAGCTTCGGTCCGCCGGAGCTGCTTCACTGTTGCATCATGCCAGCGATTCTCGGATTGACTAGAGTTTGCTATTAGATAGTTGTCTTCTCCTCGGTTCTAAAGAGATCGACCTCTCTTTCCGAGGTTAAGAAAAATGTTCAAGTTGAAACTCTGGTTCAAGCTTCACCAGGAAATGGAGCAGTAAAGAGAGAGAGAAGTGTTCATATTCATGTTCATAGGTGTGAAAATCGTGTATTAAATAGGAGAGATTTATTACTAGTATTAATATTGCCATAAGTTATTGGTATTAATTCCAATAATTTAATTTTGGTATTAAATTATTTGTATTAATTCTAATAATTTAATTTAGGTATTAAATTATTGATATTAATTACAATAATTTAATTTAGGTATTAAATTATTTGAATTAATTACAATAAATGTATATTAATTTATGGCCATTTATGATAAGGCGTAGTTCGCATAAAAATTTTTTTGACCAAAATTTCGGGTTACAAAAAGAATCATACTTCCCGGAGATCACCCATCCTCACACTACTCTCGGGTAAGCATGCTTAACTTCATAGTTTTTATGGATTCTAGTTCACCTGAACCAATTTGGTTTTTCTCTTCTAATGTGTCTTAAATTTCTTTTTGAAGGTTTAATGAACTCTTTGGATCACCCGAGAGTTGTAAATTCCCAAATTGCCCGTTCAGAAATGATCAGGTTTGTGAACCAGTTCTGAATCCTCACTTGGTTTGACCGGTTCTTTTCCCTGTTTTCCTTAGCTTAAAAGTGCGGGTTTTACAGGCCCCGACCCTCAACTCAACCTGCAGCTGTTTATCTCAACTGGTCCATCGACCTGTCATGTCGCACTATTGTCAGTCCATCGAGTATGTGGGTCCTGTCTTGTTACCATGGCCAAACATATCATTCATTTAAAGTTCTTATGGCTTAAACTCATATTTTTTTATGACTTCCTGCTCATGCCAACTAGCCTTGGGCCCACTATACGAGATTGTCAAAAAATCGAGCATATGAGTCCCCAAATTCCAAAACTGAGGCCTCGGGCTTATTAGAGCATTTCGAGCTCCCGTCAATAAGATCTCCCAAAAGGTTTAAGCAATGGCATATAGTGAGGGGAGAGCACTTCTGACAAAATATTCCTTTCATTTGTCCATCACACCAACCGGGTGTGAGGACATCTCTGCTCATAATCGATGAACGGGTTTTCTATTTCCTTCTAGAAAGTTCATCATACCAACCGACTTAACAGTGAAAGCATGTGGTTTGATAAAGGATTTTGAGTTATTCTCTACAGGCGACTTAATAGAGATTGGAGAAAGAGGGATAAACATGAGTGGAGGCCAAAAGTAAAGGATACAGATTGCTCGTGCAATTTATCAAGAAGCAGACATTTATCTACTTGATGATCCTTTTAGTGTAGTGGATGCTCATACAGGAAATCAACTCTTCAAGGTCAGCTTCTGCACTCCTATTAAGATTATCTTATAACTATGGCAAAACCTCAGTTTTAGATGTTCTCTTTTGTAGGATTGTTTTATGAGGATTCTCAAAGAAAAGTCTGTTATTTTTGTCACCCACCAATTGGAGTTTCTTCCAGCAGCAGACCTCATACTGGTAAGTCACCATATATGATAAATAAAAAAATAATTTTTTATCTTTAAACAAATTATCATATTCTAAATGTTTGATTCATGAAGTAATTGAAACACCTTTTGATGGTTATTTATACATTAGGTAATGCGGGAAGGAAGAATCGCACAAGCTGGAACATTTGAAGAGCTAATGCTACAAAATATTGGATTTGAAAAACTAGTAGGTGCTCATAGTGAAGCTTTGGACTCCATCCTTACAATTAAAAAGTCCAACATACCATCTCCTGATCCACAACCTGAAGGAGACTCCCCAGAATAACTCACTACAAATATTGAACTAGCATACACAAAACAAGAATCAGAGCATAGCTTGGTTGAAGATAACTCAGACAATAAAGGTAAGCTAGTCCAAGAGGAAGAGCGAGAGAAAGAGGCATTGGAAAAGATGTATATTGGTCTTACCTCACCACAATTAAATGTGGGGCATTTGTTCCGGTCATACTCTTGGCCCAAACAATATTCCAGGTGTTACAGATTGCAAGTAATTACTGGATGACTTGTAATTCCCCTACAACAAGTGAAGAAGATCCAAGATTGGACATGAACTTTGTCTTGTTCGGTTATGTTCTTCTCTCTATTGCAAGTTCATTATGTTTGTTCCTTCGAGCATTTCTAAATGCTTTAGTAGGACTATGGACATCCCAGAAGCTCTTTATGAACATGCTTCAGAGCATAATGCGTGCTCCGATGTCATTCTTCGATTCAACCCCGACTGGAAGGATCTTAAATCGAGTGAGTACTGTCATTTGGATAAAGTGTAGTAGTAGAACTTTATGTTTTGGAAGTATATTCCTCTATACCAATAATATTTTGATATACATATTTAATCAACACAATGAAATCTTAATATGTGAACTCACTATTGAGATGACTCTGTAGTTATTATCAATAATTTGTTTGACAATATCTATTTATATTATGCACAGACATCTACGGACCAAAGTATTCTAGACTTGGAATTGGCTGGAAAATTAGGTCGGTGTGCCTTCTCTATCATACAACTTATGGGAACCATTGCGGTCATGTCACATGTAGCCTGGAAAGTATTTGTCATCTTCATTCCTGTCACTGTTCTTTGCATCTGATACCAGGTAAATGTTTAACTTGGCCATCCATTAGAACAATGAAGATATTAAACTATGTCATTTCAATAGATAAACTATTCTCTCATGAACTATTTTTGTCAGTCACTTCCAGGTTATGTATCACAAAGTATAATTACATAAGCGAGTGTGTATCCATAAAGTATGAAAATAATTAGAGAGAATTTTAGAAATAGACTTGATATTGTTGGTGAAAATAAACATAAATAATATGACTTACTTTTAACATGGTGTGGTACTATGTAATAAATTAGGCTTCCAATCACTATATGTGCATCTAAGACTTCGGTGTGGTTGTTTTAGAGATACTACATACCAACAGCAAGAGAATTGGTGCGCTTATCAGGGATTCAGAAAGCTCCTATTCTCCATCACTTTGCGGAATCACTAGTAGGAGCTACAACAATTCGTGCTTTTGATCAAGAAGATCACTTTATCAATGGAAACCTAGAACTTATTGATGGGCATTCAAGATCATGGTTTCATAGTATATCAGCAATAGAATGGCTATCCTTCCGGCTCAATTTTCTTTCAAATTTTGTCTTTGCATGCTTATTGATTTTACTTGTGAGTCTTCCTAAAGGAATCATCAATCCAAGTAAGTATTGTCTTATTTAACCAACTTTGGTATTTTTGGCATCCTAACTTCAATAATAATAATAAAGTGGTATTATGTTTTTTCACTACAATTAGCTAATGCTCTTTATGAGAGGATGAACTAACAAAAGTAATGCTGAGCATAAACTATTTTATGTGTGTCACTAGGAAACAAATCTATTATGTGGGTTTTTCCTGACGAATCAATATTCTCATTGCAATTATGAAGAGTTTGGTTCTGTTTTACAGATATTGCTGGGTTGGCAATAACCTATGGCATAAACTTGAATGTTCTACAAGCTTCAGTAATCTGGAGCATATGAAATACAGAGACCAAAATGATATCTGTTGAGAGAATACTCCAGTACTCAAGACTAAAAAGTGAAGCCGCTCTCTTGATAGAGGACAATCAACCCCAAGGCCATTGGCCAAAGAATGGAACAATCGACTTCAAAAATTTACAGGTTATAGATTAAGGAATATTTTAGATTAGAAAATTATAACCCGTTGATTGTTTGCGTGATCCATTGTCTAGGCCTCCATTATATGCACTAATTAATGTTTCTAAAAAAATATTTCTCTTTTAAAAAACTATTTATAAAACTATTCATCTAATCGCTCATAGAAATGACAATAATTACTGAACTTATTATCAACGGATCCATCATCAATGGTCATGGCAATACTTAGAATCATGACCTCTCCCCTTTTACCATAGAACATGCATAGCTCTTGTAACATAAGGAAACCTCTAGTCTAATACCCAATGGTTCTCAAACACTTTCCTCATATATAATCAAGGATGCAAGTGCACATGTTATAACACTTGGAAGTTCCGGGTCTAGGTTTAATTCTATTTAGACCAGAAAACCAAGAATAGAAGGTTAAGGTGGAAACGACCTATAAATGAGTTCAAACCCAAGGATACGAGGAAGAGGGTGGGACCACTAGAAATGCCCTCAAATGATCCTTAGTACCATGAATCGAGTGGTGGAAAAGGTCGAGTGAAAAACCTGCCTAAATCAGAGTCCAATTGATTTACTAAGAAGTGCCCCTAATTTTAAGGTGATCTAAACAACACCAAAAATGGAGGATATTGAGAACAATTAATAAAGAATGGGTAGAAGAATTTTTAGAAAAATAGATTAGGCTAAGAACTGGACATATGGTAGTTGAATCGTTCCCAATACGGTCGAAAATGATCGAACTGGAACAAAGCATAAAACCCCACGAATTTTAGAGGGTGCTAAACAAATCTAAATAAGACAGTTCTAGAGTCCTTTCAATATTAAATTGAATATAGAATTTTTTTAGTATTTTATTTTCTCTAGAACTGACTGGGAAAAGGGTGAACTTTGCCAAAAATCCCTGAACCGACCGAGAAATTTACTGAAAACTAGTTCGCTACAGTGCAGACCAATCAACACACCGCACCAGGTGTATGCACACGCGGTCACACGTATGTGTGTCATTTTCTTTGCCCGACCCGACCCAAATTTCTTGAAAAACTCGATAAACACAGGCTAATAACCCAGAAGCCACCGATTGGGGAAATTAATTCACCCACATGGCTAGGGACAATGGATTGATAATAGAGAGCTATGGATGGATTGACATGTGAATTTATAATCCAATCATATAGATATCAGGTGTTCTATCACTCCCTGACCTGGTTTGGTCAAATCCACATGAACAACCCGCCACTCTCGTGGTCTATCAAGGGTTTCCCCCTTTCTAAACTGCAAGGAGTAAGGCATCCTTTTTATTTTTCTTTCCTAGAATAACATTATACAAAACCGATTAATTTAAAATAGACATACCTGTCTCATTCCAAATTAGTAAGGTCTTTAGAAAGGGTCTTTCCTCGGTTACTTGAAAGGTGTAAAAAGGGAGGTGGTGAGTTCTACAACTCAGTTAGTGGGTGTTGGGAGTGAGTTTTCATGAAATAGCTTTGTTCAAAGTGTGCCAATATTATCATTTCCTTTAAGAAAGATCTTTTCTCAAATTTCGATTTTCAAAATCCTTTTTTCGATTCTGTATTAGGTGTGTTTCAGAAACAACATATGCCCTTCATCTGGAAGGGTACACACATTCGCAGGTGCAGCCCATCCACTACACCCACTTGTGGCTCGAAGCTTCTTTACCAACCACCAAGATAGAAGCTCGTCCACTTCTACCCGAGGTCTGAGTGGATGTTCTCGACATTGGACCCTAAGACCCGAATGTCACTCTGTGTTCGTATGAGGACAATGACCTTTTCACGATCCCACCTTAGTCTCATGCCCAAGAAGCTACTCCGAGCTTCCCGACTGACTCATACGACGAATTGCCCTTTTCTCCACCATGTCGTATAGTAGCCCTTAGGATCCATCACTACCCCTATTGGGCCTCTTAATGGTCCTGTACCTCAAGTGCATGCACAAAACAACAATTTTCACATTTGGCCATTTATCTTTTGTGCCACTGGTCCAACGGCCCCAACCCTCATCCCGACCTGTAGCTCTTTGTCTAGGCCGATCCATCAACCTGGCCTTGATGCACTACCAACAATCCATTGAGTACCGTCGGTCCTAACTTGGTAACATGGAGAAATCACACAACAATTTCATTAGAGATTTCATGCCTTTCTCAATTCAAGTTTGTTTACGAGCTCCTGCTTGTGCTCAATGGCCTTGGCCCCATTGTACATGATTTTCCAAAACCAGGCATTTAGCCCCATAAGTTCAAAAATTGAGGCCTCTGGCCTATCTGAGCTATTCTAGCTGCCGTAAAGAAGGTCTCTCAAATAGTTTAAGCATTGGCACACAGTTAAGGGAGAACACTTCTGAAAAAAATATATTTTCACTTCATCCCACCAACTAGGTGGAATGATATCTCCACTTACAACCGACAAGCGGGTTTCTCCTTCCTTCAAGGAAGTTCATCATACTAACCGGATATGATTTCCTCTACTTACAACTGGTAAGTAGGTTTTAGCTTAAATTGCTCATAACCCCAACTAGGTATGATGTTAAAGTCCCACTCACAAGTGGTTTTTCATTTCTAAAGTGCTCACTATCCCAACCGGGTATGATGTAAATATGCCTACTCACCCGATAAGCGTGATGTGTTCGTCCTCCATTGGTTTTCCAAGTCTCCGCTAGCTTTCTCTTGCTTGCGTACCAGTTACACATGTCCCTACACAAATTGGGCGGCCTTATAAATTATGGTTTGACATAAAAGCCTAGGCTCATAATTTATCAATTAATTGCACGTAGGTCTCTAAAGTTCAATTTTCTTAACTTTAGGTCCCTAATGCCAATTTTTCCCCAATTTGAGTCCCGAGGTTTCCACAATTTCCCTTTGAGTCCTCGATTTACTCAAAATTGTATAAGAGACTCAAGTTTTCCAAATTTCTAATTTGGTTCCCAACACTTCAAAATTACCATTTTGCCCATACTTTCTAAAAATGGTATTTTAACCCCAAATGTTTAAAAAATCAACCAATTGGTCCTCCAACAACATTCTCATGGATTAATTTTGGGAAATTATAAAGAGGTACCACAATTTTTTCAAATTCCCAAATTTCCCCCAATTTCTCCCCTTCAAACTGTCCAAATTTGATTTATTTAAATTGACCATTCAATCGAGTTTAATTGCCCAAATTGAAGGTATGGATTAATTCCTATACTTCTATACGATTTAATTGAGCTTTGAATCGCAGCATTTTGGTTGGAATTGAGTTCAAACTGAACTTTGCTGGAAAACTGCTCTTAGAGACAGAAAGCTTCGAAAGCTTGCCATCAGAGGTGTATCGGTCCGAGCTCTCGATCGGGGAAGATAGCTCTTGTTGTCAGTAAAGTTTAACACTTTCTCTCTCTAACTCCGATGTGCAATGACCGAGGAGGGCCGAATTGGCTTGCCTTTCAGCTATGTTGAGGTCATGTGAGGGCTGTTAGGGTGTTGGAAGGTTTGGTTTGGCCGGATGAGGGTTGAATTTGGATGAATTCAGCTCGACCAAAATAAGGCTGCATCGGTCCTTCATAGCTGCTTCACTATTTCATTCCACTGGTGCTTCTCCGATGGTCCTCGAGTCTAAACTATGGTGCTATCAAGTAGCTGACTTCCCTCGGAGTATGTAGGTCCCGACCATGCCTTCTAAGGTTGAGAAAAATGCCTATATCGGAGCTCTGGTTTGAGCTTCACCAAAAAATGGAGTAGTTGAAAAAGAATGGAGATTTCAGGTGTGTGGATGATGAATGGAGAGGAGCTCTTTATATTGGGAGCTCGGGGAACCTCTGCCCGATAACTTTCCTTTTTGGTCGAGCTTATCCTCTCCCTAAAACAATCTGAATGGAGTCGTTTTTCCTTCGTCGGCATTATCTATTTCTGCATTGAATGAATAGTTCTATAATCTTGAGAAAGAAGAAGACACTATTATGAACCTGACCAAACCGGTCCGACCAGGTTCAATGCATAAATCATCTAGTTCAGGCTCGATTCAACCAGTTTTCTCAAAATTAAAATTTTCTAAATTAATCTAAATTAATTTTCTATCTAATTGTGGCTTCAATTCCCAAATTTGACCATTTTAAGCCAAGAAGAAAAATTAATTTAAAAACTAGTTCATGTGTGGTTTGAACCGGTTTAATCCTATTCAGGTCTGGTTCGCCCTGAACCAGTTTTGTTTTCTCTTCCCATTTGTCCCAAGGTTCTTTTCCTTGATTTGTATGACTGTTTGAGTCACTTGGAAATGTTCAATTCTTCAATTTACTCTTTCCTTATTGATTATGATTTGTGAACCGGCTCGTTTCCTTTTTCAAAATGATCAGTTCTTTTCCCGATTTTATTAACTATAAAGGAAAGGGGTTTACAACTCTCCCCTCATTTTAGGGTTTTGTCCCCAAAACAATTTTCATGTCAAATAGCTTAGGATACCATCCCTCATCATACTCTCAGTTTCTCATGTCTCCTCTTGCACGGGTCCGTTCTGCCAAAGAACCTTAACCATAGGAATGTTCTTTTTCCTCAAGTTCTTGTCTCTCTGGTTAATGATTTGCACATGTTCTGCTTGATAAGTCAGGTTCTCTTCTAATTCTGGTGGAGGTCGGTCCAACACATGACTGAGATTAGGCTGATACTTTCGGAGTACTGAGATATGGAATAAATCATGTATTCTTTATAAGTCCAGAGGTAGTTCTAGTTTATATGCCACTGGCCCAATCCTTTGGACTATGGTGTAAGGGCTGATGTACCTTGGTTTCAACTTCCCCCGTTGTTGAAACCTAAGTATTTCCCTCCATGGGGATACCTTGAGGAACACTTGATCCCCCACATCAAATTCTAATTCCCTTCTCCTATGGTCTGCATAGCTCTTCTACCTGTCTTGAGAGCCTTGAGTCGGCTCCGTATTATCTTAATATTTTTTGTGGCATCCTTGATTAGTTCAACCCTTTCCAACTTCTTTTCTCCCACCTCTTCCCAAAATAAGGGGGTACGACATGGTCATCCATAAAGGGCCTCATAAGGAGCCATTTGAATACTAACATGATAACTATTATTATAAGCAAACTCCATCAGGCTCAACTATTCTTCCCAACCTTTCTTCATGGTGAGTACACATGCTCATAGCATGTCCTCTAGGGTCTGGGTTGTCTGCTCAGACTATCCATCGATCTAAGGATGAAATGCCATACTCATGTGGAGCTTGCTTCCCAAGGCATTTTGCAATCTAGGCCAAAACCTCGAGGTAAATCTAGGGTCTCTATCCGACATTATGCTTACCAGGATGCCATGAAGTTTCACAATATCCTTTATGTATAAGATGACCAGTTGTTCTACCAAATCTATCACTCTTATAGGTAGGAAATGGGCAGACTTGGTCAATCTATCCACAATAACCCAAATTGCATCTCGTACCTTTCTTGTCACAGGTTGTCTCGTCGCAAAGTCCATAGTTATGTGTTCCCATTTCCATTTTGGGATTACTAAGGGTTGTAGCAGTCTTGAAGGTTTTTGATGCTCCGCTTTAATTTGCTGATAGGACAAGCATCGAGCTACATATTTCACAATATCTCTCTTCATCCCTTTCCACCAATAATGTTGTTTGAGGGTGCGGTACATCTTGTACTGCTTGGATGCATCACATAAATAGAGTCATGTGAATTTTCCAAAATTTCTTCAGTTCCTTATCTCAAGGCACACACACTCTACCCTTATAGGTTAGTACTCCATCACCTTGAAGGTTGTAGTGGTTTCGTCCCTTCGTTGACCGGGTCCAAATAGGGCTATAGTTCCTTATCCCCTTTTTGCTAGACCTTAATTTGCTCCATTAGGCTGGGTCTTACCACTATGTGAGCCAATAAGCATTTCTCTCTCTTATCCACCTTAAGGTCAATTTCCATTCTTCCCAACTGCTGCAACAAGGGTAAGTAGCTTGTCTTTAGTTGTACCACCTTAGTTTGATATTGTGAGTTAGAGAGTTTGTAACCACATTGGCCTTACTGGGGTGATATTCTATCACAAGGTCATAATCCTTCACTAACTCCAGCCATCTCCTCTGGTGGAGGTTCAACTCCTTCTATATTAGGAAGTACTTAAGACTCTTGTGATCAGTATATATCCTACACTTAACCCCGTATAGGTAGTGTCACCAAATCTTAAGGGTGAACACTATTACAGCTAACTTCAAGTCGTGAGTAGGGTAGTTCCTCTCATGTACTTTTAGTTGTCACGAGGCGTAGGTGATAACCTTTCTTTGTTGCATTAATACACATCTAAGTCCCTATCCGAATGCGTCACTGTAGATGGTATACTCCCCTGCACTTGGGCCAGGCAAAGAGAGTACGAGTGCCATTATTAAATGAGTCTTCAACTCCTAGAAGGATTTCTCATAGCTTTTATCCAACTTATACTCCACTCATTTCCTTGTGAGATGAGTCAAAGGGGCATCTATCTTATAGAAATCCTACACAAACCGTCTGTAGTATCTTGCCAAGCCCAAGAAACTATGTATCTTAGAGGGATTCTTGGGTGCCTTCCAATTGGATATGGCTTCAACTTTTGCCAAGTCTACCTTGACTCCATCTTTGGACACTATGTGTCCTAGGAACCCTACCTCCAATAACCATAACTCACACTTGGAGAATTTCACATATAAGCGATTGTTTCGTAGTTTCCAAGGTGATAGCCAGATGTTCTTCGTGCTCTAACCTAGTTCGTGAGTATATAAGTATGTCATCTATGAATACTATCACGAACTTATCCAAGTGCGACTGGAACACTTGGTTCATAAAATCTACTAAAGCCGCAGGGGCATTCGTCAAGCCAAAGGCATCACCCTAAACTCATAGTGTCCGATCGAGACCGAAAGTTGGTCTTAGGTATATCTTCCTCTCATATCTTAAGTTGGTGGTATCCTAACCGAAGTTCTATCTTGAAGAAGTAGGTTGCTCCTTTTAATTGGTCCAACAGGTCGTCGATCCGTGGAATTGGATATTTATTTTTTATAGTGGTTTGTTTCAACTTCTGATAGTCTATGCACAACCTCATGCTCCCTTCCTTTTTCTTTACAAATAGGGGGCACCCCATGGAGACTGACTAGGGCATATGAAACCCTTCTCCAATAGCTTGTCCAGCTGCTCCTTTAATTCCTTTAACTTTGTTGGAGCCATGCGATAAGTGGCTTGGGATATGAGATGTGTTCCAGGGATTACCTCTATGGTAAATTCTAGTTGTCGGCATGGGGGTAATTTGGGTAATTCTTCTAGAAATACTTCCGGGTAGTGTTCAACTACCGGGATACTTTTTGGTCCTTTCTCCTCAGACTTCCCGTTGATGATCATTGCCAAGAAAGCTTTACAACCCTTTTGTATCATCTTTTGAGCTCTTATGTGTGGCACTATTTGTACTTCTCCCTTCCTCATATCTCCCTGGAAACATAGTCCGAGTGCTTCGGGAGTGTGGAAAGTTATTACCTTCTTCCCACAATCCATTTTGGCTTGATGGGTACTCAACCAATCAATTCCCAATTTTATTTCTACCTCCCTTAGAGGTAGTAGGATTAAATCTACCTGTAGTTTAACTCTTCCAACATAATCTCACATCCCTTTAATTTTTTGTTCCTATTCAATCCTTCTCCTAAGGTTGTGAGGATGTTTTCTAGGGAGGTAAGTTCTATGGGAAGACTTGGGATTAGATCTTCCTTTATGAAGGATCTCTCCTCTCCTGAGTCGAAGAGGGAGTAGAATTTTCTCCCCCACAAGTGTACGTATCCTGATTGAAAAGAATGCATGTTTTAGAAGAAGAAATTTCTTTATTGAATAAGAAAAATCAATTTACAAGTTTTGTCTCAATCTTAGTTAGGGAGGTTTTGGGAAGTACCCGCTACGGTACTAGGGTCTTTTCTACCCTCTTCCTGGGTGAGGTTGTATATCCTAGCTGGTACCCTAATTGTGGTGTCCTGCCTGGGAGTCCTTGGGTTCCCTTGGGGTGGTCCAAGTATATTTCGTTGCTTATTCTCCCTAAGAGTGGGGCATTCCTTTGCAAAGTGCCCCGCCTGCCCACATGCGAAACAAGACAAACAGGCTCTCTCATGGTATTTTTGGCATCTAGGGCAACGAGGGTTTCCTTGTGGTAAAGTGGGGATCACTCTTCATGGGGGTGGTGGTACATCCTTCCTCCTTTGGAAACCCTCCCTATTTCCCCATTTTGGACCATTTTGCTCTTCTCGTCCTCCAAGACGGCCTTGGGCTTTGTCCTCCTTCTGGTTAGCTTACTCCATCTGACAACGTCGGGTCTGCACTAGATGCTCACATTCTTGAGCCATACTGATTATAGCTGCCAGATCTGTGGGGCATCCTAGGACTCCCATCCGATATCATATATCCATGTTGAGACCGTCCATGAATCGTTGGCACTATTCTATCATGCCGACGCTTCTCCAACGATTCTCGGATTGAATAGAGTTTGCTATCAGATAGCTATCTTCTCCTCAATTCTAAAGAGCCCGACCTTTGTTCAAGTCGAAGCTCTAGTTCAAGAGTTTTGTTACGAGATTGATGGTCAGATGTCTCGAACATCCACTCATTCTCAGGGTAGAATTGGATGTGCTTCTATCTAGGTGGCTAGTAAAGTCACTCCGACGCCACAAGTGGGTTCAGTGGACGGGCTGGCCTGTGATTGTGTGTTTTGCCTTTATGATGAAGGATGTGTGTTGGGTGATGACACACCATGGTAATTCTGAAATGGTTATAAAAACTAAAATTGAGAATGAAAGGTAAAAGAAAATAAGAAGTCTCGCACACTCCGAATAAAACATTTTTCCTAAATTTTAAATTGTGAAAATCTATTCACTGAGTCATTGTACTCACCCCCTCTCTTATATAACTTTCAAGTAACCTCGAAAAGCTTACCTCAAAGACCATCCTCTAATACACTTGTAAGGCAGGTATGATAAGTTTAAATTTTTTTACGGTTTTGATTTATGTTATTCCAAGAAAGATGCAGGTTTAAAGGGTGCCACACTCCTCACAATTTATAAACAAGGGGTAAACATGGAGAGTGGCGGGTTGATCATGAGGATCCGACCAAACCGGGTCGGGGTGTGACATGCCAAGTCTACACCCAACTAGGATGATTGGAAATGATCAACCAGTTAATGATTTACATGTGGAAAAGCCACATCGGATGGCCAGAACTAACCAAACGATGACACGTGGCAATTGAACAATGCATCAGGTAGGAAATCTAATAGATTTAAATTAAACAATCAGAGGACACCACATGGAAAATTCAACAACAGTCATCTAATGGTCAAGTTTGGTCAACTGCCACATCAGATAGAAGGACTAATGGGAGGTCACAACATGTACATTCAATGGGTCAAATGGTGACTTAGACAATTTGTCAAGCCCCGATTCAGTTTGGTAGGATCCTCCTAAGAAACCCACCACTCTCCTTGGTCTATGAAGGATTTCACCTCCTTCGAAACCGCAAGGAGTCAAGCATCCTTTTTCCATGATTTTTCCTAGAATAACATATACAAAACATAATATGTTAAAACTTACATACCTCTCCTTGTCTTATGGGTTTGGCTTCGAGGAATTCCTTAAGGGTTTGCCTTCCTTCCTGAAAAGTGGTTAAATGGAGGGGTGAATTTCTAGAACTCAGTGAATGGGTTTTCAAAAAATACTCCTTCTTCACTAAAATATTGGGGTTTCTCTTTATCTTAGAAAAACAAATCATCCTTTTTAAAATTTCTTTACCATTATGTGAGTTTAACTCGTTTAACACTTCCCCTTGCTCGGGAAGTGTTTCACGTAGTACAATCGTACATGTTTTAAAAACCTTTCACCATTTCACTTATTATGTGTATTTAGCTCTCTTAGCACATCCCCTTGCCTCGGGAGGTGTTTAGCAAACAAACACATGTCATTTATCAAAAAGGGTTCAAGTATTCGTAAGATGCAATTATGATGACTATACCCACTTATGGATCGAAGCTTCTTGACCATCCACCCTAATAGAAGTCCCTGACTTCTACACAGAATCTTAGTGAAATCAACTATCTGACCCTCAGACCCAAAATACTTCATGTCCAATATGAGGATAGAGACTTCATCTTGACCCGACCCCGCTCTCATGCGCATGAAGCCCATATGTAGTAGTTTAGGAATTCCAAACACAGTAGCTTCATGACTAACTGGTATGATGAGAAGCCAAAACATAGTAGCTTCTCCTTCCCTTATCGCCACCATGTTGTCCAGTAGTCCTTGGAACCCATCACTACCTCCTAGGGCATCTGGATGGTACCAAATCCATGAATGCATGCACAAAAAATAATTGTTCATCATTTAGCCATTCTCTTTGGTGTCGATGTTCCAATGGCCCCGTTACTCAACCCAATCTGCAACTATTTGTCTAGGCCGGTCCGTTGACTTGGCCCTGACGAACTACCGCCAGCCCATTGAGCATTGTCGGTCCTAGCCTAATACCATGATGAATCACAAAAATGATTCTATTTTAAATAAATATTTTCATGGCTCTTACTACTCATGTTTTTTTTACAGGCTTCAACTCGTGTCCACTGGCCTTAGGCCCACTGCACGTGTTTTTCAAAACTAGGCCTTGAGACTTATGAGTTCAAAATTGAGGCTACTGGCCTGTTAGAGTTGTTCTAGCTCATGTTAAGAAGGTCTCCCAAATTGTTTAAGTAATGGCACATAGTCAGGGTAGAACAATTCTGACAAAATCTCTTTTTAACTCATTATACCAACTGGGTGTGATGATAAGTTCGCTTACAACCGGTATGCGGGTTTTTCCTTTCTGTAAGGCAGCTCATCATACCAACCGGGTATGATGTTTAAAGGATCCTACTCACATCTGGTAAGTAGGTTTTTTTTATCTTTTAACATGTGCTCATCATCCCAACCGACAATGAAGTGTAACTAAGCCCACTCATCTAATGATTGTGATGTGTTCATCCCCAATTATATTCCAAGTCTTGCTTGAGCTTTGTTGCTCACATCCTTATCTAAATTCATTCCTGCATGGTTTGAATATCCTCATCAGGACCAGTTTGGCATGAATGGCCCTTCTATTTTCATGTATTTTCATTTAGGCATTTATTTTTGCATTAGTGCAATTAGGTCCCTAAAGTCCATAATATTTGACTTTAGGTCCTAAATGCCCAATTATTTTTAATTAAGTCCTCGAGACTTCCAATACCCTTCTTGTGTCTTTAATTTTCTCAAAATGGTATATGGGACTAAAATTTCCTAAATTTCCAATTTGGTCCCCCAACTTTTACAAAATAACCATTTTGCCCCTAAGTTCCAAAAATGGTCAATTGGCCCCATTCCTTTCAAAAGTTCACCAATTGGTCCTCCAACATCTTTCTCATTGCCAATTGAGCTTCAATTATGAGAAATTTCATTTAGGTCCTTCAATTTTGAGAAATTCCCAATTTTCCCCCAATTTCACCCCTTTACATTGATCGAATTTGATTCCTTCAAATTGGCCATTCAAATGGGGTTAATTGCTCCAATTGATAGCTTGGATCAGTTTCTACACTTCCATACGATCGAATGAGCTCTGAATTGCAGAATTTGGGTCTGAAACGTGCTCAAATGGAGCTTCATCGAAAAACTATACGCAGAGAGAGAAAGCTTCAAAAGCTTATCCTCGGAGGAGTGGTGGTCTGAGCTCTCGATCCGAGAAGGTAGCTCTCATCCTTAGGGTCTTTCTAGGATCAAGAATTGCTACAATTGATATCATGAGCAAGGTAAATTTGGTCATTGAAGTTCATAACTTTCTCTCTCTAGAACTAATATACAATGACGGAGGAGGGCCAAATTGGCTTACATTTTGCTTCTGCAGAGGTTGTGTGATGGCCGTGAGGACTATGGGGAGGCTTGGTTTGATCGTAGGAGGGCTGAATTGGCCATATTCAGGTTAGCCAAAATAGGGCAGCTTCAGTTCGACGGAGCTGTTTTATTGCTCGAACTCGTCGGTGCTTCTCCAGTGATCCTTGGGTCGAAGGGAGGTTGTTGTTAGGTAGCTGACTTCCCTTGGAGTCTATGTGCCCAAGTCTGAGCACTATTTTGAGATTCACCAAAAAATGGAGCACTTTGGAGGAGTAGAGGATTTGAGGTGTGTGGAGGATTAATGGAAGGAAGCTCTTTATATAGGGAGCTTAAGGACCCTCTACCCTACCAATTTCCATATTGGTCGAGCTTATCCTCTTTAGAAAATGCCCAAATCAGAGGGAATATTCTATCATTGGAGAGGGAAAGTTTTTTCTACCATGTGAACAGTGTTGTCATCCCAAGTAAGAAGACGACACTATTCTAGACCGGTCTGGACCGGTCCAACCGAGTTTAATGGTGAAAATTGACTGGTTCAGGTCCGATTCGACCAGTTTTCTCAAAATTAAAAATTTCTAAATTTATATAAATTCATTTTCTATTTGATGGTGGCCTCATTTTTCCATATTAAGATTTTCAATAAACCTAGAAAAATAAATTTTCCAATTCGGATCATTATTGTTCAACTTGATTCAATCCGTTTCAGGTTTGGTTTACCCTGAACTGATCCGGTTTTCCCATCCAATTTACTTCATGGTTCTTTCCCATGATTTTCGTGACATTTTGGTCATATAGGATTTTCGAATTTCCCATTTTAACCCCTTTTCATCATTCTCAGTTCCCTAAGTGGTTTGAGTTTCTCTTTAAATTGACTAGTTCTTTCCTGATTTTCCTTGATCCAATATGACGGGTTTCACAACTCTCCCCTCCTTTTAGGAGTTTTGTCCCCAAAACTTAATCATCATCCTTTTCATCTGGAATAATTGCCCTTGATGTCAACTTGGGGTTTGCTTGACTTGCTATCACTTCGGTTGTTCTTTCCCTTAGCCCTTTAAACCACACACTTAAGGAATTTCTTTTCCCTTAGACCTTCTTGCTTAGGGTAAGACTCTTCCTCTTAAGGGTTCTTGCCTAGGATTTCAGGATTGGGAGTTCCAAAATGTTCAATCGTTCCCGTGTCTAGTTATTCTCTTGATCGTTGAAACACTTAATTTGGAATTATTTCGAGCGTTGCGTACTTGTTTTCACGGGTTTTGGTGTTATCACCTTTTTATCCTATTTTAACCCTTCCTTCATCCATTGTTTATTACAACTCCAACCCAAATTTTATGTTTGACCTTGTCATGTTTAACTAGCCAACTCTTCCTTACTTGGGTCCCATTTTTCTTGGGACTGTTGGATTTTCATGTTCCTTACAACATCCCATGTTTTAGAACTTGTCTTTATCCATTAAAATTCTATAACATTTCCTTGATGGTTGTTCTCGACTTTCCAACATTTCGGGGATCGTATATTTTCATCCCTTATTCCCTATCTGAGGAACTTCTAATTATCGGGCCTTATTTTATCTACTCCAAACTATGCCTAGCCGTCCAATCTTTAAGCTCCATTAAGCGAGCATGGACCACAACTAGTGGTTTTTCCCTTAATCCCTTCTCAATTGAAAGGTTTACGTCTCCCAGGTTTTTGAGATATACTTTTCTTTATTTCCTTTTTATGGGTATTCCACCCATTCTTACTTGTTACGACATCTTTTGATGCTATCATCTTTGAGTTTAACTTATTCCTTGGGCCTTCCTAGTACGCTTCCCTTGGTCTTTTCACCTCAACATGCACTTCATTTGTAAGCTTATCTTCACATCCCTCTCCACTTTGTTCCATTACCTCTCAGTTGGGATATGTATACTTCCCCAGGGTTTCCTTCCTTAGGAGGATTCTTCCCCTTTCTCCCAAAATTCCTTTTTCATTCACCGTCGAGGGTATCTAACCTTAAATCTACTTCATGGCATCCTTTGATTCCATCCTCTCCTACTTACCATTACTTTCAAAATCTTGTAGGCACGTCCTTTGGATTTTCTCCTACTCATCACAAGTTTATTTCCATAGGGAATAAAACTTTCATTTATTATAATGTTAATGAATTACACGGTTTGGGCTACATTTGTCCAGGGGGTTTTGGTTAGTACTAGTTACGGTACTAGGATCCTTTCGTGCTTTCTCATGTGTGAGGTTGTATACTCTGACTGGTACCCTCGACATAGTGGCTAGAGCAAAAGGCCTTAGCTCATTAAATCTAGTCTCATACTTCATGATGGTGTTAGATCCTTGTCGGAGCTAGAAGAATTCTTGCTTCTTCTCGTTGATCAAGTGGGGGGCCAAGTATTCCTCTAAATGCCTTTCCTCGAATTGTTCCCATGTGGGTACGGTGGAAGATAAACTCCTTATATTGTCTGACCACCTTTTGGTGATGTCCTGCAAGAAAAATTTCGCCAGGGTTACCATCTCCTCCGGAGGTGTCCTTATTATTCCCATAAATTTCTTTATGCTAGCCAGCTAGTCCATAGCTGCCCCAACATCCTTTTCTCCTTGAAAGGACTTACACCCTAATTGATGGAGTGTCTTCAGCTACATTAGAATGTCAATTAGGGGAGGTATATGAACGAAAGTAGGATAGGACTGTACTTCTTTAGGCCTGACTTGAGAATTGGTATCAACTTTGGGAACGAGGTTAGGTCTCCCAAACACTCGGGTAAACTCTTTGTATAACCTCTAATGCCCTGAGCTTAGTCTGCGTGGGGTTGTCTAAGCCTTTCTAGGAGCTCCTACGAGGACAGGGTTTTGGGCGGTGTCAGTGACAGCAGTCCTAGTTCTCTTGGTTACTCTCTTGGGAGCCATTTGAAAATTTTAATAGTTTTTCTCTTAGTTCTTATGTTATATAGTCCTAATAATGTATTCAAGGAAACAGGCTCAAATACCACTAAAGTTGTCACTACTCGACCCGATTTGGTCAGATCTCCATGAGCAACCCGCCACTCTCCTCGGTCTATTAAGGGTTTCACCTCATTCCAAACCGTGAGGAGTCAGGCGTCTTTTTCCCCTGATTTTTCTTGGAATAACATTATACAAAACTTAATATGTTAAAAACTTACATACATGTCCTTGCCTTATGGGCTTGGCTTCGAGGTATTACTTAAGGGTTTGCCTTACTTCCTAAAAAGGGGTTAAAGGGATGGGGTGAGTTTCTATAACTCAGTAAGCGAGTGTTGGGAAATGAGTTTTCAAAAAATACCCCATTCACTAAAATCTCGGGGTTTCTCTTTATCTTAGAAAAACAAATCATCCTTTTTAAAATTTATTCACCATTATGCGAGTTTAACTCTTTTAACACTTCCCCTTGCTCAGGAAGTGTTTCATATAGTACAACCATACATGTTTTTAAAACCTTTTACCATTTCACTTATTATGTGTATTTAGCTCTCTTAGCACATCCCCTTGCCTCGGGAGGCATTTAGCAAACAAACATATGCCCTTTATGATAAAGGGTTCAAGCATTTGCGAGATGCAATTACGACGACTGCACCCACTTGTGGATTGGAGCGTCATTACCATCTACCCTAATAGAAGTCCGTGACTTCTACCCGAAGTCTAAGTGGAAATCAACTGTTTGACCCTCCAAACAAAAATACTTCATGTCTGATATGAGGATAGAGACCTCATTCTGACCCCACCCTTGTCTCATGCACATGAAGCCCAAACACAGTAGCTTTAGGAAGCTCAAACATAGTAGCTTTAGGAAGCCCAAACGCTCAATTATTTTTAATTGACTTTAGGTCCCTTAAGTCCATAATCTTTGACTTTAAGTCCTAAACGCTCAATTATTTTTAATTAAGTCCCCAGGACTTCCAATACTCCTCATGGATCCTTAATTTTCTAAAAATTGTATATGGGAATCAAATTTTCCAAATTTCCAATTTGCTCTCCCAACTTTTACAAAATTACCATTTCCCCCTAAGTTCCAAAAATGGACAATTGACACCATTCCTTTCAAAAATTAACCAATTGGTCATCTAACATCTTTATCATTGCCAATTAACCTTCAATTTTTCAAAATTCCTAATTTCCCCCAATTTCACCCCTTCACAATGACCGAATTTGATTCCTTCAAATTGGACATTCAAATGGGGTTAATTGCTCCAATTGATAGCATGGATCAGTTTCTACACTTCCATATGATCAGATGGAGCTTTGAATTGCAGAATTTGGGTCTGAAACGAGCTTAAACAGAGCTTCGCCGAAAAATTGTGCGTTGAGAAAGAAAACTTCGAAAGCCTTTCGTCGGAGGTGCGGTGGTTTGAGCTCTCGGTCAGGGAAGGTAGCTCTCATCCTTAGGGTCCTTCTAGGATCAAGAATCACTACGATTGATGTTTGGAATAAGGTGAATTTGGTTAGTGAAGTTCATAACTTTCTCTCTCTAGAACTGATCTACAATGATAGAGGTGGGCTGAATTGGCTTACCTTTCGCCTCTACAAAGGTCGTGTGATGGCCATGGGGACTATATTGAGGCTTGGTTTGGCCATAGGAGGAGTGAATTGGCTGAATTCAGGTCGGCCAAAATATAACAACTTTGGTCCGACAGAGTTGTTTCACTGTTCGATCTCGTCGGTGCTTATGCGACAATCCTTGAGTCGAAGGGAGGTTGATGTCAGGTAGCTGACTTCCTCCGCAGTCTGTAGGACCTGACTTTGCTTTATGAGGCTAATATAAGTGTCCAAGTCAGACCTGACTTTAGAGGAGGAGAGGATTTAAGGTGTGTGGAGGATGAATGGAGGGGAGATCTTTATATAGGGAGCTCGGGGACCCTATGACCTACAAGTTTCCATATTAGTCGAGCTTATCCTTTTCAAAAAATGCCCAAACCTAAGGGAATATTCTCTCGCTAGAGAAGGAAAGTTTTTTTGCCATGTGAACAGTGTTGTCATCCCAAGGAAGAAAACGACACTTTTCTGGACCGGACTAGTCCGATAGGGTTCAATGGTGAAAATCAGCCTATTCAGGCCCGATTCGATGAGTTTTCTCAAAATTAAAAATTTCTAATATTATCTATCTGATGGTGGCCTCAATTTTCCAAATTGAGATTTTCAAACCACATACAAAAATGAATTTTCCAATCCAGTTCATTATGGTTCAACTCGGTTCATTCCGGTTTAGGTCCGGTTCACCCTGAATTGATCTGGTTTTCCCATCCTATTTACTTAATGTTTCTTCCCCATGATTTTCATGACATTTTGGTCACTTGGGATTTTCCAATTTCCCATTTTAACCTTTTTTCTTCATTGTCGGTTCCCTAAGTGGTCCGGTTTTCTTGTTAAATTTACGGAAAGTGTTGCGCAATTTTCGAACCGGACCGTACTAGTCCGAATTGGGTTCAATGTTTAAACCGGCTAGTTCACTCCCAATTCAACCAAAATTTTCAAATCTAAAAATTTATAAATTCATTTTCTATCCAACGGTGGCCTCAACTCTCAAATTTGAATTTTTTAAGCCAATTAGAAAAATTAATTTAGCATTTGGTCCAATAGTGGTTCAAACCGGTCCAAATCGGTTCAAACGGGTTTGGGTCCAATTCACCTGAACCCATTTGGTTTTCATCTCCAATTCATCATTAAGTCCTTTTTCATGACTTTTGTGACTCCTTAGGTCACTCAAAATCCATAAATTTTCAAGTTTGCCCTTTCTCTATCAGTTCCGGTTCATGAACCAACTCGTTTAATAAACTATTTCGGATCCGGTTCTACTGAACCATTCTGGTTTTCTCTCCCAAATTGTCCTAAGATCCTTTTTCAAGGTTTTATGAACCCTTTGGGTCACTCAGGAGTTGTAATTTCCCTAAATTGCTTGTTCTATGATGATCGGGTTTGTGAACTGGTTCATTTTTTCTCACTCGGATTGACCAGTTCTTTCCTTGATTTCCTTGTTTTCAGCATGCACTTCCTCATTTTCTTATCCCTCGTCACTTGGTTCCATTACCTCTTACTTACAATATGTATGATTTCCTAGTGTTTCCTTCCTTGGTAGTATTTTTCCCCTTTCTTCCGAAATTCTAAGTGTCATTGAGTGTATCTATCCTCAAAATGATGTACTAAGATGTCATCCTTTCTTATTTCCTCCTTGAAATTTTATGGGTACGTCCTTTGTTTTTTCTCTTACTCGTATCACAATTTTCTCTGTGTAGGAAATCTTTCATTATGATGATAATGAATTACAATTTTTAACTATATTTATTCAAGGGAATTTTGGTAAGTACTAACTACGGTACTAGGGTCTTCCCATGTTTCTTCTTGGGTGAGGTTGTATACTCTAGTTGGGATCCTCGATGTAGTGGCGATGTCTTGCCCTCTGTCTAGTGCCCTTGGGTTTCCTTGAAGTGGTAGGTGGGTACTTAGTTGTGTATTGCCCTGAAGGGCTAGCTAGTTCTTCGCAAAATAGTTAGGCTGTCTACATTTGTAGCATATCCAGCATGGTCCTTCATTATTTTTTTGGCACTTGGAACAATAGGGGCTTCTTCTTGGCGGAAGTGTATTTATCTTCCTTTGTGTATGATAACCTTCCATTGTTCTAGAGAACCCCATTCTTGTTCTCCATTTTTGTCCACCTAGCTCCTTTTGTCTTCCTCGGCTGTCCTAGCCTTCTTCCTCTTTCCTACCGGTTTGTTCTACCCGGCGGTGTCTCATATATATCAGATGCTCACATTCGTGAGCCATGTTGATGACAATAGAAAAAACCATGGGGTGTCCTAGTACCCCCATTTGGTCACGTAAGTCCATATTAAGACCTTTCACAAATCGTTAGCAAACATCTGCATGTCTGGCTAGGTCAGGGGCAAAGGGTCTTAACTCATTAAACTTGGTTTAATACTCCGAGATAGAGTTACCCCTTGTCGGAGTCGAAGTAAGTCTTGTTTCTTCTCATTGATTAGATGTGGAGCTAGGTATTCCTTTGTATATCTTTCCTCGAATAGCTCCCATGTGGGGGTGGTGGCATGCAAGCTTCTGACATTATCCCACCACCTCTTCACACTAGCTTCCAAGAAAAACACTGTCAGGATCACCATATCCTTTGGTGAAATCTTGACTATCCCCATGAGTTTCTTGATGCTAGCTAGCCAGTCCATAGTAGCCCCTGTATCTTTTTCTCCTAAGAATGGTTTACATTCTAATTGTCAGAGGGTTTTGAGGTATTTGGGAATGTCCACTGGAGGAGAAACATTAGCAAGAGGGGGATGGCATTGTACTTCCTCAGGCTCAGCTTGAGGGTTGTTTTCCACCCTAGGAGTGAGATTAGGTCGTCCAAACACTCGGGTGAACTCTATGTACAATATCTGATGTTCTAAGCTTAATCCAGGTGGGGTTGTGTGGGCTCCTTGGGGAGTTTCCATAGGGAGGTTTGGCTAGGTAGTGTCGGAGACTATGTCTCTAGTTCTCTTAGTTCCTTTCTTGTGAGCCGTATGTAAAATTTAAAATTTTTCCTATTAGTTACTATGTTCTCTAGTCTTGATAATATATTCGAGGAAACATCCTCTAATACGACTCAAGTTGTCACGCCCCGACCCGGTTTTGTTGGATCCTTGTGATCAACCCGCCACTCTCTCGGTTTACTAAGGGTTACCCCTTGTTTGTAACTCATGAAGAGTAAGGTGTCCTTTAAACCTATACCTTTCCTGGAATACATAAATCAAAACTGCATAAACTTTTTAACTTACATACTTGTATTGGAGGTGTGATTAATAGGAGGACTTTGGGGTAGGTTGCCCTTGGTTACCTAAAAAGGGATATAAGGGAGGGGAGAGTTCAACGACTTAGTGAATGGGTGTTTAAAGTTTGACTTTTAGGGAAAATATTTGAATTGGAGTGTGCCTGACTCCTTATTTTCTTTTAAAATTTCTCATTTTCAAAATCTCGGTTTCATAGCAATTACTCACTCCTCAACTATAACAGGTGTGCTTATCAACTAACACATGCCCTTTATCATGAAGGGAACACACATTCGCATGCCAGCCCGTCCACTATACCCACTTGTGGCGTTAGAGCGACTTTTTCAGCTATCTAGATAGAAGCACATCCACTTCTACCCTAAGAATGAGTGGATGTACATGACATCCGACCCTCAATCCCATGAATAAAACTTTGTGTCCATATGAGGACAGAGACCATATCTCGGTCTCATGCACATGAAACTCAAACATAGAATCTTCAGGTAGACCCAAACATAGTAGCTTCAACTTTAAGTTCCTAATGTTGGTTTTTCCTCAACTTGAGACCTGAAACTTTTAAAATTCACCTTGGGACCTCAATTTATTCAATTTCACAAAACAGGGTTCAATTTCCCAAATTTCCAATTTGGTCCCCAAGTTTTCCAAAATTACCATTTTGCCCCTACTTTACAAAAAATAGTAAGTTTTGCCCCCAAAATTCCAAAATTGCCCAATTGTTAATCCAACATCTTTATTATGCCCAATTAGTCCTCAATTTTATGAAATTGTACTTTAGTCCCTTAAATTTTTGAAATTCCCAAATTTTCCCCAATTTCAACCTTCTAACTCTGTCAAATTTGATTTCATCAAATTGATCAATCAAATAAGTTTAATTGTTGAAATTGAAGTTAGATTGGAGTTCCTACACCTTTATACAATTCAATTGCACTTTGAATCGCATGATTTGGTGCTGGAATGAGCTCAAACGGAGCTTTGCCGAAAAACTGAACTTAGGGAGAGAAAGCTTTGAAAGCATACCGTCTGGGGCGTAGCGGTTCGAGCTTTTGATCTAGGCAGATAGCTCTCGTCTTGCATCAATTGATGCATAATTGAGTGAGAATTTTATCATCATAATTCTACTGGTTCTCTCTAGCACAGGTCGGAACTTGCAGAGGGGAACCAAATTGTCTTACCTTTCAGCTTTAACTCAGCTATAGAAGGACTGTGGAGGTGTTGGGAGGGCTTTCTTTGTCCTGAGAAGGGCTCAAGTTGGCCAATTTCAGCTCGGTCGAAATATGGCAGTTTCGGTCCGCCAGAGTTGCTTCATTGTTCGATCACACTGGTGCTTCTCTGATGACCCTTAGAGCAAATGGAGACTACATGTGTGTAACTGACTTCTCCCCAATTCTAAAGAACCCATCCACGCCTTCTTTGGCTTAGAAAAGACCCTATATCGGAGCTTTGGTACGAGCTTCACCGGAAATTGGAGCAATTGAGAGAGAATGAATGAGAAGGGGCTCTTTATATAGGAAGCTGAAGGACTTCTTGTCCATCTGATTGGCACCTTAATGGCGGTCATTCATTGCCTAAAACTCCCTAGTCGGAGACATTTCAGCTTCATCGGCGCTGCGCAATTTTCCGGCGAGTGAATAGTGCTGTCATCTGAAGGAAGAAAATGACACTGTTCCGAACCGGGTTCAAAGATTAAACTGGCTGGTTCATCCCTAATTCAACAAAATTTTTCAAATATAAAATTTTCTAAATTCATTTTCTATCCAATGGTGGCCTCAAATCTCAAATTTGAATTTTTTAAGCCATCTAGAAAAATGAATTTAACATCTAGTTCAATAGTGGTACAAACCGATCCTAACTGATTCAATTTGGTTCAGATATGGTTCACCTAAACCAGTTTGGTTTTCATCTCCAATTCATCCTAAAGTCCTTTTCATAAATTTTTGACTCCTTAGGTCACTTGGGATCCATAAATTTACCGGTTTGCCCTTTCTCTATCAGTTCTGGTTCATGAACCTTTTCGGATCCGGTTCTCCTGAACCGGTCTAGTTTTCTCTCCCAAATTGTCCTAAGATCCTTTTCTAAGGTTTTATGAACCCTTTGGGTCACTTGGTAGTTGTAATTTCCCCAAATTGCCCATTCTCTATTTAGTGGGTTTGTGAATCGGTTCAATTTTTCTCACTTAAGTTGACCGGTTATTTTCCTGGTTTCCTTATTTTAAAGGGACGGGGTTTAGAGTGAGCCTCACTCAGACGTTCTAATACTTCTCTAAATGATTAAGAGTAAAATATCTGAGGTCAGTTCAAGTGCCCCAAAAAGTTTATAAACAGTTCACCAAATTTCACTCAGAAATTACGGTTTTACCCTTTAGGCTCGGTTTACTCAAATCATTCCTAAGTCTGACTTTCCACTATTTGCACAATAGTCCTCGAGTTGGGGAAAATTACCATTTTACCCTTTCTCTTTTGCATTTATCTTTCTAGGACCTTTAGCCTTCCCAAACTTTCCATTTGGGTCCCTCAAGTATCCTTGAGTTCCATTTTTGTCCCTAGTAGGTTTTGGAACAATTCTAAGCTATATTTATTTCAAATTACCGAATGGTCCCTAAGTTTAGGCAAAATTATCGTTTGCCCCTCTTCTTTACAACTTAGGTTTCAAGATTCTTTTATCCCTCATTCTCCTCATTTGGGTCCCTAAACTTTCTCAAATTACATTTGGGCCCTTAAGTTACCTAAAAGTAACATTTTGGATCTGTAAATGCTCTTATCTTCACTTTAATCCTTAACTTTGCATTTATTGCAAATAGGTCCATAAACATTTCACAATAGGAAACCCAAGTCCCTTATCCTCACCAAACTTTCCAAACAGCCCTAAAACATCATTTAGCCAGTCATGCCCCAACCCGGTTTAGTTAGATCCCTGTGAGCAACCCACCACTCTCCTGGTTTATTAATGGTTTTCCCCATCTCTAAACGATGAGGAGTAAGGCATCCTTTTTTACCTGTGCCTTTCTGGGAATAACATTAAACAAAACTAAATATATTAACCTTACATACTTGTCTTGCAGGTTCAACTATTGGAAGGGATTTAAGTGAGGTTTTCATTGGTTACCTGAAAAGGGGTAAAGGAAGGGGGTGAGTTCGATAACTCTATGAATGGGTGTTGGGAGTAAGTATTCAAAACATCTTTAATCGGAGTGTGCGAGACTCTTTATTTTTTTCAAAAATATTATTTTCCTTAAATTCTTGGTTATTCAAAACCATTTTCCTCATTTCCATATCAGGTGTGTTTTAACAATCAACACACGCCCTTCATCAGGAAGGGAATCACACATTCGTAGGGAAGCCCGTCCACTGCACCCACTTGTGGCATCAGAGCGACTTTACCAGTCACCTAGATAGAAGCCTATCCACTTCTAACCTGGAAATGAGTGGATGATCGCGACATCCGATCCTTAAACCCAAAAATCAACTCTATGTCCATGTGAGGATAGAGACCTCATCCCGATCCCACCTCGACCTAATGTGCATGAAGCTACGTCGAGCTTCTATGACTGTTGGCATGACAAACTGCCCCTATCTCCACCATATCATCTAGTAGCCCCTAGGATGCATCACTACCCCTCTTGGGCATCTTGATGGTCCTCGAACCTCAAGTGCATGCACAAACAAAAGTTTTCCACAAAGCCATTTATCTTTGGTGCCACTCGTCCAATGACCACGACCCTTAACTCGACCTGCAGTTGTTTGTCTAGACCGATTTGTCAACCAGGTTCTATCGCATTGCCACCAGCCCACCAAATATGCCGATCCTGTATTGGTACCATGGCGAGATCACACAATTCATTCATTGAGAATTTTTCATGGCTTAAACATCATGTTTTTTATGAGCTCCTACTCGTGCCAATTGGCCTTAGGCCCACAGCACGTCATTTTTAAAAATCGGGCATTTTAGCCTTTAAGTTCCATAACCGAGGCCTCTAGCCTATCTGAGCTGTTCTAGCTCTCGTCAAGAAGGTCTCCCAAAATTTTTAAGCATTGGCACATAGTCAAGGGATTAAACTTCTGACAAAAATAAACGTTCCATCCATCATACCAATCGGGTGTGATGACATCTCCACTTACAACCAGTAAGTAGGTTTTCTACTTCCTTTCAAGGAAGTCCATCATACCAATCAGGTGTGATGTCAAAATTCCACATAGAAGTAGTTTTTCATTTTCGATGTGCTCATCATTCCAACCGGGTATGATGTGAATAAATCTCACTCATCCATTAATTGTGACGTGTTCATCCTCAATTGATTTTCCAAGTTGACGCAAGCTTTTCATGTTGGCATTTCGGTCCTTCGTGCTCTTACATGATTTGGACAATCTTATTTATTAATACTCGGTATAATAGCCTTTCTTCCTCATCTATTAGCGACTAAACTCAAAACTTTTAGTTAGTCGCACATAGGTCCCTAAAGTTCATTTTCCTTGACTTTAGGTCCCTAATGCAAACTTTTCCCTAAATTTAGTCCAGTAACTTCCAAAATTCACTTTGGGTCCTCAATTTACTCAAAATCACATAAGGGGTTCAAGTTTCCCAAATTTCCAATTTGGTCCCCAACTTTTCAAAAATTACTATTTTACCCCTACCTTACAAAAATGGCAATTTGACCCCAGTTATTTTCAAAAATTGACCAATTGGTCCTCCAACATCCTTTTTATGGCCAATTGACCCTCAATTTTGGGAAATTGCAATTTGGTCCCTCAATTTTTCAAAATCCCAAAAATTTCCCCCTTTCAAACTGACCGAATTTGATTTCATCAAATTGACCATTCAATCGGGTTTAATTGCTCCAATTGAAGGTTTGGATCAGATCCTACACTTCCATATGATTCAATTGAGATTTGAAATGTGTCATTGGGGTTCGAATTGAGATCAAATGAGGCTTCGCCGGAAAACTAAACTTAGAGAGAGAATGCTTTGAAAGATTACCGTCGGAGGTGTGGCAGTCCGATCTCTCTATTGGGGAAGATAGCTCTCTTCTTGAGTTATCTTCTAGGATCAAGAATTCCTACAATTGACTTTGAATTGAGGGAGAATTTCGTTAGTGAAATTATGTAATTTCTCTCTCTAACTCTGACCTACAACAACTAAGGAGGGTTAAATTAGCTTACATTTCAACTCCATTGAGGTCGTAAAAGGGCTCAGGGGATGATGGGAGGGCTTGGTTTGGCCAAAGGAGGACTAAATTCGGCTGATTTAAGCTTGGTCGAAACATGGCAGCTTTAGTCCGTCGAAGCTGCTTCACTGTTTGATTACGTCAACACTTCTCCGGCGATCCTCAGATCGAATAGAGGTTGCTATCAGATAGCTGACTTCCCTCGGAGTCTAAACAGCCCGACCTCGCCTTCTTAGGTTGAGAAAAATGCCCAAGTCAGAGCTCTAGTACAAGTGTCATTGGAAAATGGAGCAGTAGAGAGAGGCATTTCAAGTGTGAGGAGAATGAATGGAGAGGAGCTCTTTATATAGGGAGCTCAAGGACTCTCTTTCCATTCGATTGGTGCCTTTCTAGCGATCATTCATGGCTTGAAATAACTTGAACGAAGACTTTTCACCTTCGCCAATGTTGTTAGCTTTTCCGGTGAGTGAACAGTGTTGTCATCTGAAGGAAGAAGACGACACTGTTCTGATTTATATGGAATACATCATGTATTCTCTATAAATTTGGAGGTAGTTCCAATTTATATGCCACTAGTCCTATCCTTTGGACGATAGACTATGGACCGATGTACCTTGGTTTCAACTTTCCCCGTTGTTGAAACCTAAGTATTCCACTCCATGGGAATACTTTTAGGAACACTTGATCCCCCACCTCAAATTCAAGATTCTTTCTCCTTTTGTCTGCATAGCTCTTTTGCCTATCCTGAGTGGCTTCGAGTTGAGTCTTGATTATCTTTATCTTTTTTCATGGCATCCTTGATTAATTCGACCATTTCCAAGTAACTTTCCCCCACTTCTTCCCAAAATAAGGGGGTATGACATGGTCGTCCGTAGAGGGACTCATAAGGAGCCATTTGAATATTGGCCTAATAACTGTTATTGTATGCAAATTCCATTAGGCACAAGTACTCCTCCCAACCCTTATCTATGGTGAGTATGCATGCTCTTATCATGTCTTCTAGGATTTGGATTGTTCGCTTAGACTGTTCATCAGTCGGAGGATGAAATGTCGTACTCATGTTGAGCATAGTTCCCAAGGCACTTTGCAAACTTGACCAAAACCTTCAGGTAAATCTAGGGTCTCTATCTGATACAATGCTCACTGGGATGCCATAGAGTCTTACTATCTCCCTCATGTATAAGACGACCAGTTGTTCCACTATATCTATCACTCTTATTGGTAGGAAATGGGTGGATTTGGTGAATTTTTCCACAATGACCCAAATTGTGTCTCGACCCTTCCTGGTCACAAGTAGTCATGTGACAAAATCCATAGTAATGTGCTCCTACTTCCACTCCGGGATTGGCAGGGGTTGTAGTAGTTTTGATGGTTTCTGATGCTCCGCCTTAATTTATTGATAGGACAAACATCGGGCTACATATTCTACAATATCCCTCTTCATTCCTTTCCATCAATATCCCTGTTTGAGGGTGTGATACATCTTAGTACTGCCCGGATGCATCGCATACACAGAATCATGTGCCTCCTCTAGAATTAATCTTTTCAGTTCCTTATCTTGTGGCATACACAGTCTACCTTTATAATTTAATACTCCATCGCCTCGAAGATCATAATCTGGTTTTATCCGTCTGTTGACTGGATCTAAATAGGATTGGAGATCCTTATCCGCTTTCTGTTGGACATTAATTTGCTCTGTTAGGTTGGGTCTTACCACCGCTTTAGCCAGTAAGCATTTCTCCCTTTTGTCCATCCTAAGATCCACCTCCATTCTTCCCAACTGTTGCAACAAGGGTATGTAGCTTGCCTTTATTTGCGCCGCTTCAATTTGGTACTTACAACTTAGGGCATCTACCACCATATTTGTCTCTCTAGGGTGATACTCTATCACAAGGTCATAGTCTTTCACCAATTCCAACCATCTCCTCTAGCGGAGATTTAACTCTTTCTGTGTTAAGAAATACTTAAGACTCTTGTGATCAGTGTATATTCGACACTTAACCCAGTATAGGTAGTGTCGCCATATCTTTAGGGCGAAAACTATGGCAACTAATTCCAAATCATGGGTAGGATAATTCAGCTCATGTACCTTAAGTTGTCGTGAGGCGTAGGCAATAACATTTCCTTGTTACATTAGTACACATCTGAGTCCTTGTCCGAATGCATCACTATAAACGGTGTACTCCCCCGCACTTGGATCAGGAAGGGAGAGTACAGGTGCAATTGTCAAACGAGTCTTCAACTAAAAGAAAGATTTCTCACAGCTTTCGTCCCATTTATACTCTACTCCTTTCCTGGTGAGCTGAGTTGAAGGGGCAGCTATCTTAGAGAAATCTTGCACAAACTGTCTGTAGTATCCCGCCAAGCCTAAGAAACTTCGTATCTCCGATGGATTCCTGGGTGCCTTCCAATCTGATATGGCTTCCACCTTTGTCGTGTCTAGTTTGAATCCATCTTTGGACACTATGTGTCCTAAGAACCCTACCTCCTGCAACCAAAACTCACACTTGGAGAATTTTGCATATAGGCGATTTTCCAGTAATATCTCCAAGGTGATTGCCAAATGTTCTTCATGCTCCAGCTTGGTTCATGAGTATATAAGAATATCATCTATAAATACTATCATGAACCTATCCAAGCGTGGCTGGAACACTCATTTCATTAAATCAATGAAGGCACTAGGGGCATTTGTCAATCCGAATGACATCACCCTAAACTCATAATGTCCGTATTGGGATCGAAATGTTGTCTTAGAAATATCTTCCTCTCGGATTCTGAGTTGGTGATAGCCCGACCGAAGGTCTATCTTGGATAAGTAGGCTGCTCCTTTTAGTTGATCGAACAGGTCATCAATCCATGGTAGTCGATACTTATTCTTGATGGTGACCTGGTTCAACTTCCTATAATCTATGCACAGTCTCATGCTCCTGTCCTTCTTCTTTACGAATAGGACTGGTGCACCCCATGGAGACTGGCTAGGATGTATGAAGTCCTTCTCCAACAGCTCATCTAGCTGCTCCTTCAATTCCTTCAGTTCTACTAAAGCCATACGATAAGGGGCTTGGGATATGGGGTTTGTTCCTGGCATAATCTCTATGGTGAACTCCAATTGTCGACTTGGGGGCAATCCATGTAATTCTTCTAGGAATTCATCTGGGTAGTATTCAAATACTGGAATATCTTTAGATCCCTTCCCTTTAGACTTCTTGTTGATGACTAGTGCCAAAAAAGCCATACAACCTTTCTGTATAATCTTTTGAGCTTTTATATGGGACACCATTTGTACTTCACTCTTCCTTCGGTTTCCTTGGAATTTTAATATGATTGTCTCAGGAGTGTGGAAGGTTAATATTTTCTTTCCACAATACATCCTAGCTTGATAGGTACTTAACCAATCCATTCCAAGAATTATTTCTACCTCCCTTAGAGGTAATTGAATCAAATCTGCTTCTAATTTGATTCCCCTAATGCTTATGTAAACCCCGCCCTTTTTAGTTAAGGAAAATTGGGAAAAGAACAAGTCAAACCCAGTAAAAAAACTGAACCGATTCACAAACCCGATCATTTGGAAATTTACAACTCCTGGGTGATCCAAACGCTTCATAAAACCTTGGAAAAGAACCTCTGGACAAATCGAAAGAGAAAAATCAGACCGGTTTAGATGAATTGGATCCAATTGGATTGAACCGGTTTATGAACTGAGTTAGTTCTTGAAACGGAATCAATAGAAAAATGGAAAACTAGGAAATTTATGGATCCCGAGTGACACAAAGAGTCCCAAAAGTCATGGAAATAGACTTGAGAATGAATTGGAGATGAAAACCAAACCGGTTCGGGTGAACCGGATCCAAACCGAATTGAACCTGTTTGGACCGATTTGAACCACTATTGAATCGAATTCTAAATTCATTTTTCTAAGTGGCTTAAATAATTCAAATTTGAGATTTGAGACCACCATTGGATAGAAAATGAATTTAGAAATTTTTAGATTTGAAAAATTCGGTCAAATGGGGGGTGAACCAGCCGGTTTAAGCTTTGAACTCGCTTCAGACCGATCTCGTCCGGTTTGGAATAGTGTCGTCTTCTTCCTTTAGATGGCCACACTGTTCACTCGCCGAAAAATCACGCAGCATCGGTGAAGCTGAAAAGTCACCAGCCAGGGAGTTTTAGGCAATGAATGAATGTCATTAAGGTGCCAATCGGATGGCTAAGATGTCCCTGAGCTTCCTATATAAAGACCCCCTCCCTATTCATCCTCTTAACACCTAAAAACTCCATTCTCTCTCAACTGCTCCATTTTCTGGTGAAGCTTGAACTAGAGCTTCGACTTGGGCACTTTTCTAAGCCAAACAAGGTGAGGTTGGGTTCTTTAGAATCGAGGAGAAGTCAGCTACATGCATGTAGTCTCCGTTTGCTCCAAGGGTTGCTGGAGAAGCGCCGGCGTGATGGAACAGTGAAGCAACTCCGACGGACCGAAGCTGCCCTGTTTTGGCTGAGCTTAAATTGGCCATTTTGAGCACTACCCATGCCAAACCAAGCCCTCCCAACACCTCCACGACCTTCCTACAGCTGAATTAGCTATTTTCTGACTAGTAAGCCAATTCGGCTCCCCTCTGTAAGTTCTGACTGGTGCTAGATAGAGAACTGGTAAAAGTTTAATGATAAAATTCTCATCCAATTCAGCATTAATTGATGCACTTCTTAATTCTAGGATGAAACTCAGGATGAGTGCTATCTGTCCAGATCGAAAACTCAGACCGTCATACCCCCGACAGTGAGTCATTGAAGCTTTCTCTCTCTATAGTCTGTTTTCAGGTGAAACTTCGTTCGAGCTTGTTCCAGCATTAAAACTTATGATTCAAAGTTCTATTGAATCATATGAAGATGTAGGATCTGAATTTTAACTTCAATTTCAATAATTATAGGTGTTTGATTGGTAAATTTGATAAAATCAAATTCGGCTATGTTAAGTAGTTGAAATTGTGGAAAATTGGGGATTTTTGAAATTCGAAAGACCAAAATGAAATTTTATAAAATTGAGGGTCAATTTGGGCAGGATAAGAATGTTAGAGGGCCAATTAAGGAATTTTGAAATTTTTGGGGTAAAACTTACCATTTTTGTAAAGGAAGGGCAAAATGGTAATTTTGGAAAAGTTGGGGGACCAAATTAGAAATTTGGGAAAATAAATCCCTTTTTGTGAAATTGAATAAATTGAGGTCCCAAGGTGAATTTTAAAAGTTTTGGGACTCAATTTGATGAAAAACTGGCATTAGAGAGTTAAAGAAAAATAACTTTAGGGACCTAATTTCAAATAAATAAAAAGTTTGGTTTTCTCATTAATTTGGAATGAATGAAGGCTATTAGGCCAAGGGATAATGAACAAGGATGTTAATATTGTGTAGGAACACAAAGTACCGGAAATGCCAGCAAGGACAATCTCATGTGAATACAAAGAACCAGTCGAGTGAAATTCACTGCATTAATGGGTGAGTGGGGTTTTATATCATACCCGATTGGGGATGATAAATAGCTCGAACTGAAAACCCACTACTTAGTGGTATATTAAACATCACAACTTAGATGATAGATGTGAAAATGACACTAAAAAACTATTTACAGATTGTAAGTACATCATACTCGGTTGGTATGATGAAACTTTCTCAGAGGAAGTTGAAAACTTGTTCATAGGTTATGAGCGAATATATCCTCATACTCGGTTGGTATGATAGATAGTTAAAAATATAATTTTGTCAGAAGTGCTCTCCCCTGACTATGTGCCACTACTTAAATGATTTGGGAGGCCTTCTTGAAAGGAGCTCAAATAGCTCTGTTAGGCTGGAGGCCTCGGTTTTGGAAATTGGGGGCTAATATGCCTGGTTTTAAAAATCTCGAACAATGGGCCATAAGCCAGTTGGCACGAGCGGAAGCTCATAAACAAACATGACTTATGTGCCATAAAACTTTAAAAAAATGAATCGTTTGATCATGGTACTAAGACAGGACCGGCATATTCAATCAACTAGTGGTAGTGCAACATGATAGGTCAATGGACCAGTCAAGACAAACAGTTGCAGGTTGAGTTGAGTGTCACGGCCGTTGGACTAGTGGCAACACAGATTATATGGCATGAGGTGAAAATTCTGATTGTGCATGCATTGTGTTTACGGGACCTTCAAGACACCCAAGAGGGGTAGTGATGAGTCCTAGGGCCCTTAACGACTTGGTGGGTATAAGGGCAGTTCGTCGGACCAGGTGACCTTGCAAATATTGAAGTAGCTTCAAGTGCATGAGACCGGGGTGGGGACGGGATGTGGTCTCTATCCTCATACAGAAATTTGGGAAAATTGGGAATTTCAAAAAATTGAGGGATCTCTTTGCAATTTCCCAAAATTGAAGGCCAATTGGCCTTAACAAAGATGTTGGAGGACCAATCGGTCAATTTTTTAAACATTTGGGTTCAAATTGCCATTTTTGTAAAGTAGGGGAAAAATGGTAATTTTTTAAAAGTTGCGGACCAATTTGGAAATTTTGAAAACTTGAGTCCCTTATACAATTTTGAGTAAATAGAGGACTGAAAGAGAAATTTTGGAAACCTTGGGACTCAAATTGGGGAAAAGTTGGCATTAGGGACCTAAAGTTAAGAAAAATGAACTTTAGGAACCTAAGTGCAATTAATCGTTAAATTGTGAGCCTAGGCTCTTATGCCAAACTGTAACTTATAAGGTTTCCCATATCGTGTATGGACAAGTGTGATCAGAACGCAAGCAAGAGAAAGCTCGCGTAGACTTGGAAAATCAACTGAGGATTAACACGTCACAGTTATCGGGTGAGTGAGCATGTTTACATCATACCCAGTTGGGATAGTGAGCACTTTATAAACTAAAATCCACTTGTGAGAAGGACTTTAACATCATACTCGATTGGTGTGATGGGCAATTTAAGCTAAAACCAACTTTCCGGTTGTAAGTAGAGAAAATCATACCCCGTTGGTATGATGAACTTCCTTGAAGGAGGAAGAAACCCGCTTTCCAGTTGTAAGCGTAGATATCATCCCACTTAGTTTGTGGGATGAAGTAAAAATATATTTTTGTCAAAAGTGTTCTCCCATGACTATGTGCTAATGCTTAAACTACTTGGGAGACCTTCTTGACGGGAGCTAGAATAGCTCAGTTTGGCCAGAGGACTCGGTTTTTGAACTTATGGGGCTAAATGCTCGATTTTGGAAAATCACGTGCAGTGTGCCCGAGGATAGTGGGCACGAGCAAGAGCTCAAAAATAAACTTGAATTGAGAAAGCCATGAAATCTCTAATGAAATTGTTGTGTGATTTCGCAATGGTACCAAGTCAGGACTGACAGTACTCGATGGACTGGCGGTAGTGCGTAAGGGCCATGTCGATAGACCGACCTATACAAATAGTTCAGGTCAGGTTGAGGGTCGAGGTCGTTGGACCAGTGGCACCAAAGATAAATGGCCAAATGTGAAAACTATTGATTTGTGCATGCACTTGAGGTACAGGACCATCAACATGCTCAAGAGGGGTTGTGATGGCTCCTAAGGGCTACTCGACAACATGGTGGAGATAAGGGTAGTTCGTCATGCTAGTCAGTTGGGAAGCTCGGAGTAGCTTCTTGCGCATGAGATCGAAGAGGTGTCGGGATGAGATCTCTGTCCTCATACAGACAGGGAGTGGCATTCAGGTCTGAGGGTCAGATGTTGAGAACATCCACTTAGACCTAGGGTAGAAGTGGAAGGGCTTCTATCTACATGGACGGTAAAGACACTTCAAGCCATAAGTGGGTGCAGTGGATGGGATGCACCTGCGAATGTATGTAACCTTCTTAATGAAGGGTGTGTGTTGTTTGTGAAACACACCTAATACAGAATGGGAAAAAGAATTTTGATAATCAGAATTTGAGAAAAGATCTTTCTTAAAGGAAATGATAATATTGGCACACCTTGAATAAAGCTATTTCATGAAAACTCACTCCCAACACCCCCTTACTGAGTTGTAGAACTCACCCCCACCCACCCCCTCCCTTTTTACCCCTTTTAGGTAATCGAGAAAAGACCCTTTTTAAAGACCTTACTAATTTGGAACAAGACATGTATGTCTATTTTAAATTACTCAATTTTGTATAAAGCTATTCCATGAAATACAGGTAAAAAGGATGTCTTACTCCTCGCGATTTAGAAAGGGGGAAACCCTTGATAGACCACGAGAGGGGTGGGTTGTTCACGGGGATCCGACCAAATCGGGTCGGGGCATGACAACTTGAGTGGTATGAGAACCTGTTTCCTCAAAAGAATTATCAAAACTATATAACATAGTAACTAAGATGAATAAATTTTAAAATTTTAGATGGCTCCCAAAAGAGGAACCAAGAGAACAAGAGTCGCAGTTTCTGACACTACCTAACAACCCCTTCCTGTGGAAACTCCCTAAGAAGCCCAAACAGTTTCACCTGGACTAACCTCGGAACATCAGAGATTGTACAAAGAGTTTACTTAAGTGTTTGGACGACCTAACCGCGCCCCTAAGGTGGACACCAACTCTCGAGCTGAGCCTGAGTAAGTACAATCTCATCCCCCTCCTCTTAATAATCCTCCACCAGTTGACATCTCCAAATACCTCAAAACTCTCCGTCAACTGGGATGTAAGCCTTTCTTAGGAGAGAAAGATGATGGAGCTACTATGGACTGGCTGACCAACATCAAGAAGCTCACGGGGATAGTCAGGATTTCCCTAGAGGACATGGTGATCGTGGCAGAAATTTTCTTGGAGTCCAATGCAAAAAGGTGGTGGGACAATATCAGAAGCATGCATACTACCACCCCCACCTGGGAACAATTTGAGGAGAGATACATAGAGGAGTACCTAGCTCCGCGTCTGATTAATGAGAAGAACCAAGATTTCCTCCAACTCCGATAAGGGCTTAACTCTATCTCGAATTATGAAACTAAGTTTAATTAGTTAAGACCATTTTCCCCTGATCTAGCCGGACTTGCGGTCTGTTGGAACTGCTTCACTATTCTATCATGTCGGCGCTTCTCCAACGATTCTAGGATTGACTGGAGTTTTCTATCAGATAGTCGTCATCTCCTCGGTTCTAAAGAGCCCGACCTTTGTTCAAGTCGAAGCTCTAGTTCGAGCTTCACCGGGAAATGGAGCAGTAGAGAGAGAGAGAAGTGTTCAGGTGTAAAACTGTGTATTAAATGGGAGAGATTTATTACTATTATTAATATTACCATAAATTAATGGTATCAATTCAAATAATTTAATTTTGGTATTAAATTATTTGTATTAATTCTAATAATTTAATTTGGGTATTAAATTATTGGTATTAATTACAATAATTAAATATATATTAATTAATTTCGGGTTATAAAAAAATCATACTTCCCAAGAGGTCACCCATCCTCACACTACTCTTAAGTAAGCACACTTAACCTTAAAGTTCTTATGAAATCTAGTTCACCTAAACCAATTTGGTTTTTATCTTTTTATTTTTTTCAAGGTTTAATGAACCCTTTGTGTAAATTTCCATATTGCTTGTTCCCAAATATAAAGCAGCTCGGTTTTCTTATTCGATTTGACCGGTTCTTTTCCCGGTTTTCCATAACTCAAAAGTGCGGGGTTTACAACTCTCCCCTCCTTTTAGGAGTTTTGTCCCCAAAACTTAGTTAACATCCTTGCATGAGCAATCATTTCCTTTGATTCCCCTTTGGTGTTTGCTTAACATGAAAAGTCTTCTCTTGTTCTTTTAATTAGTCATTTCTACATCCTTCACTTAAGGAATTTCTTTTCCTTTATATTATCTACTTCCTCCATGGAGTTTATCATAACGAGACATACCTTACTTCAGGGTATATTCTTAGATTTATATCTTTCTTTGCTTAGAGTACATTATTCCCTTTGAGGTTCTGTACTCAAGATTGGAAATTCCAAGATACCTAACCATTCTCGTGTCTAGTTAAACCCTTGGTTGTTGAAACCTTTAGCTCAATGTTCTTTCGGGCGTTACGTACTTGTTTCCACGTTTTTCTTTATTATCACTTTTTCGTCCTATTTTGACCCTTCCTCCATTCGTTGTCTATTATAACTTCGGTCCAAATTTTTATATTCGACCTCGTCATGCTTATTAGCCAACTCTTCCTTACTTTGAGTCATATTCTCCTCGGGATTGTTGGGCTTACATACCCCTTATAGCATGGCATTTTCTAGGACCTGTCTTTGTCCATTAGATTTCTAGAACATCTCCTTGAGGGTCTCTCTTAGCTTTTTTTTTTTTACCTTTTAGGGATCATATAACTTCATCCCTTTTTTCTTTTGATAGCATTCCTCAACTATCCTTGTTACCGTTATCCTCTCATCTATCATGCCTTTGAAGTTATGTCTCACATAACTGCATGAATTTCTCTTACCTACTCATCCTTTCCAAACATTTTTATTGGGTCCTTTCAATTCCAATCGTTGGGTTTCCTGATAATTATTGACATACGAGGATTTTTTTCCCTTCTTATGTCCTTTCTCTTCTTTAGTGACATCCCTTATTTAATGACTTCCTTTTTCCTTAATCCACTTTTACTTGCTTATAAATCACTTCATGATTCTTCATTCTACAATAATTGCTTTCGATCTATGTGTCGGTTACTTTGCTTGGGAAGGTTCACTCCTTCTAGTTTTATTCATTATCTTTGGTTGTCCGTCGTTACTAGTTTTCCTCTTTCTACAAGGTCACACTGGACCATTACAATACTTCCTTCCTTGGAAAACATTTGCTCTAGGGGATTTCTACCCTTAAATGACATCCCTTGATGTCGTCTTCTCCTATTTACCTTTACTCCTCAAATCTTGTAGGCACATCTTTTATGCTCTATTTACATCCTTATTTGTACCCAGTACTTGTCTATTTCTTTAGGGAGCGTACAAATCTTCCTTGTTTCAGGATCATTGTGGGAGAGGCTTGCCTATTCCTTTCTTGGCTTGAGTTTAGTCGTTAATTGGCCTTTGGTCCTTTCAAGGATTTCTTGCATCCTGGTCTTTCTTAGGGTGTCATTTATTCTCCTTGACCCTATTTGGCTTCATTACTTTTTCCAAGGTGATTCATTCCAATACATCCCATTATTTGGCTCTATTACTCTTCCAAGGCAGGTCATAATTGGCCTCCAATACATCCTTCCATCAAGAAGTTTCTAATGGTGGGTTGGTGTCTTGCACTTCATGTTATGTCCATTTGCCAATCCAATGATTTCTTCAAGGTACTTAGTTGTATGCATCCCTCCAGAGTTTCCTTTCCCTGCGTATTCCTTCTCTTCTTCACTCCCATTGTGCCACTCTCTAGAGTTTCCAGAGGACATTTCTCTGTGTTTTCCCCTTATGAGAGGGATCTAGATATACTTCCCATGTACCTTATCCCTACTCTTGAGGTATCTTTCTCGGGTTGACCTTCTTAAGAAGAAATTTAAATTTTGCATTTATCTCATCATTTCTTGACCTCTTGGTGAACCGCTTACTTAGCCAGCTCCATGGTTTCGGTCTCCAGTCCTTTGTGGCCTTTGAGGAGTTATTGCCTTGAATTTATGAGGTGTGAAACACCCCTTCTTTCCTTACACCTATAATAGTTTATCTTGGTACTTGTCCTAAGTAGGGTTAGGCACTTCTTCAGGTAATGTCTCAATTGTTCATACTTGTAATAGGTTATTCCTTTACATGGATTGTTGTGGTCCCTTATTTCCTTCGAGTAGGGCATTTCTAGGGTTACTATTGGTTTGGTGCTCTACCGTTCTTTGAGTCTAATCACTTTGACAGTTTTCTTACTGAATCTCCTTTGCTAAAGGGTCATGGTAAGAGTCTTCCTAGGTTTCTTAATTCCCTGATTTATCTTCCATAACCAGGATGTAACTTTTCCTTAGCTTCCAGGATAGTGTGGGTTTGCTTTATTTTCCTTAGGCCATAATCCCAACAAGATTGCATCATCAGGAGAGAGAGTTTTGAGAATTTGAGTATTTTATTAACAAGGGGATACAAAAGATTAGGCTTTCAGCCCTATCATAGGAAATGGTTCCAAAATAACTAAGGAGCTATGGAATTCTTGATAAACGTCTTCCTCCATACTTAGAGTTGTGCCACCAATAGGTCCTAGCACCATTCTCCAGGATACTTCCCCATTTGATCTTTTGACATTTCACCCTAGTCTCAAGCATTTGGGAAGCTTCTAGGGTTGTCTCCCTACGGAGGTAGGGTGTCGAGTAGAGTCATTCCAAGTTTTCTTGGTTCCTCTCCTGGGAGCCATCTGAAAATTTTAGGATAAATCCTATTAGTTACTATATTTTCTAGTCTTGATTATGTATTCGAGGAAACAGGCTCTGATACCACTCTAGTTGTCACGCCCCGACCCAGTTTAGTTAGATCCCCGTGATCAACCCACCACTCTCCCGGTTTATTAAAGGATTTCCTCTTATTGTAAACCGTAAAGAGTAAGGTGTCCTTTGAACTGTACCTTTCCCTAGAATAGCATAATCAAAACTGCATGAAATTTAAAACTTTACATACCTGTCTTATAGGAATCTTAGTTGACGGTCTTTAAGGGGAGGCTTTCCGAGATTTCCTGAAAGGGGTATAAGGGAGGGGGTGACTACGACTACTCAGTGAATGAGATTCAAATCTTTTGACTAAAAAAAATATTTATATGGAGTGTGCTAGACTCATTTCTTTTCAAAAATCTCTTCATTTCAAAATTTGGGTTTTTCCATTATTTCTTACTTACAAGGGTGTGTCATCACCCAGCACACATCCTTCATCATGAAGGTTACACACATTCGCAAGTCAGTATCACTACTGAACCCGCTAGTGGCTTCAGAGCGACTTTTCCTGCCACCCGGATAGAAGCACGACCACTTCTACCTTGGGAATGAGTGGATGTATGCGACATTCGACCCACAATCCCGTAATCACTTCTTCGTGTCCGTATGAGGACAGAAACCTCATCTTGTCCCCACCCCGGTCTCATGCGCTTGGTGCTACTCCAGATTTCACACACACACCTGGAACGACAAACTACCCCTATAGCCACCAGGTCGTCCAGTGCCCTTAGGACACATCACTACCCCTCATGGGCGTCTTGATGATCCTGTACTCACAGTGCATGCACAAACAATGTTTTCTTATATTGCCATGTAATCTGTGGGGCCACTAGTCCAATAGCCCCGACTCTCAACTCAACCCGCAGTTGTTTGTCTTGACTGGTCCGTCGACCTGTCATGTCGCACTGTCGCTAGTTGACTGAGCATGCCGGTCCCATCGTGGTACCATTGCCAAACAATTCACTTATTATGTTTTATGGCACATATATCATGTTTATTTACGAGCTCCTGCTCATGCCAACTGGCCTTGGGCCCACTGTACGAGATTTTCAAAATCGGGCATTTAGCCCCCAAGTTCCAAAACCGAGGCCCCCAGCCTATCAGAGCTATTAGAGCTCCCATCGAGAAGGTCTCCCAAATTGTTTAAGCATTGGCACACAGTCAAGGGAGAGAACTTCCGACAAAACATATGTTTTCTCTATCCATTATACCGCCCGGGTATAAGGACACCTCCGTTCATAACCGATGAACGGGTTGTCAACTTCCTTCAGGGAAGTCTCATCATACCAATCGGGTATGATCTACTTACAACCGGTAAGTAGTTTTTCCGCATGATTTTCACATCAATTCCTCTAAGTAGTTATGATTAAAAATACCACTAAGTAGTGGATTTTTATACCAAGGTACTTATCATCCCCAACCAGGTATGATATAAAATTCCCACTCACAACTAGTAAGTGGTTTTTAAATTATAAGGTATGCTCATCATCCCAACTGGGTATAATGTTAGTAAACCCACTCACAACCGGTAAGTGGTTTTTAATTTTAAGTTGTACTTATCATCCCAACCGGGTATAATGTTAGTAAACCCACTCAGCCGTTAATGTCGTGAATTCCACTAGACCAGTTCTTGGTATTCACGCGAGCTTGTCCTTGCTGGCATTCCCGGTACTTCATGTTCCTACACGATATGAACATCTTGTTTCATTATCCTTTGGTCTAATTGCCTTCATTCATTCCAAATAAATGAGAAAGTCAAACTTTCATTTATTTGTAATTAGGTCACTAAAGTTATTTCTCTTTAACTTTAAGTCCCAAATGCTAGTTTTTCCTCAAATTGAGTCCCGAAACTTCTAAAATTTATCATAGGACCTCAATTTATTCCATTTCACAAAAAGGGGTTTAATTTCCCAAATTTTCAATTTGGTCCCCCCAACTTTTCCAAAATTACCATTTTGCCCTTCCTTTACAAAAATGGTAAATTTTGCCCCAAAAATTTCAAAATTCCTTAATTGGTCCTCCAACATTATTTTCATGCCCAATTGACCCTCAATTTCATAAAATTTCATTTTGGTCCTTTGAATTTCGAAAATCCCCAATTTTCCCCCAATTCCAACTTATTAACACAACCGCATTTGATTTCATCAAATTGACCCATCAAACGTTTCCAATTGTTGAAATTGAGTTTTTACATGTTCATACGATTCTTCAGAAATGTGAATCACAAGTTTTAATGTCAGGACGAGCTCAAATGGAGCTTCGCCAGAAAATGAACTATAAAGAGAGAAAGCTTCGATTACTCACCGATAAAGGCACGGCGGTTCGAGGTTTCGATTTGCGCAGATAGCTCTCATCCTGAGGTTCATCCTAGAATCAAGAATCACATCAATTGATGTGGAATTGGATTAGAATTTTGTCATTGAAATTTAGTCAACTCTCACTCTAGCACCGATCGAAAATTGTAAAGGGGAGCCGAATTGGCTTACCTTTCGGTCCTTATTTGGCCGTGCAAAGGTTGAGGAAGTGTTGGGAGGGCTTGGTTTGGCCTGAGTAGGGCTTGAAATGGTCGATTTCAGCTTGGCCTAAATGGCAATATAAGAAAGCATTGTTTGTGCATGCACTATGAGTATAGGATCATCAAGACGCCCATGAGGGGTAGTGATGCATCCTAAGGGCACTGCACGACCTGGTGGCTATAAGGGCAGTTTTTCGTTCCAAATGTCTATGCGAAATCTGGAGTAGCACCAAGCGGCTAAGACCGGGGTGGGGACAAGATGAGGTCTCTGTCCTCATACGGACACGAAGAAGTAATTTCGGGATTGTGGTCGGATGTCGCGTACATCTACTCATTCCCAAGGTAGAAGAGGTCGTGCTTCTATTCGGGAGGTAGGAAAAGTCGCTCCGAATCCACTAGTGGGTTCAGTAGTGATACTGACTTGCAAATGTGTGTTGGGTGATGACACACCGTTGTAACTAAGAAATAATGGAAAAACCCAAATTTTGAAATGAAGAGATTTTTTAAAAGAAAGGAGTCTAGCACACTCCATATAAATGTTTTTTTTAGTCAAAAGATTTGAATCCCATTTAGTGAGTAGTCGTACTCACCCCCTCCCTTATACCCCTTTCAGGAAATCCCGAAAAGCCTCCCCTTATGGGCTCTTGAAGGTCCCATAAACAGAGTGCATGAACAATCAACAATTTTTCATATAATGTCATATAATCTATGGTGTCACTGGTCCAACAGTCCGGACCCTCAACTCGACTTGCAATTGTTTGACTTGACTAGTCCGAAGACCTGTCTTGTCGCACTGCCGCTAGTTGATTGAGTATGTCGGTCCTATCTTGGTACCTTAGCCAAACAACTCATTACTTAAGTTTTCATGGCATGTTAATCATGTTTTTTAATGAGCTCTAGCTCTTGCCAACTGGCCTAGGGCCCACTATTCGAGATTTTCAAAAATCAAGCATATTAGCCCTCAAGTTCTAAAACCGAGGCCTCCGACCTAATAGAGCTATTCGAGCTCTCATCAAGAAGGTCTCCCAAAATGTTTAAGCAATGGTACATAGTCTGGGGATAGCACTTTCGACAAAATATACTTTTCAGCTATCCATCATACCAACCGAGTGTGAGGACATCTCCGCTCATAACCGATGAACATGTTTTCCACTTCCTTCGAGTAAGTTTCATCATACCAACTAGGTATGATCTACTTACAATCAGTAAGTAATTTTTCCACTTGATTTCCACATCATTCCTCTTAGGTGTGATGATTAAAATACCACTTAGCAGTGGGTTTTCATTTTCGAGGTGCTTATCATCCTAACCAAGTATGATATTAAATTCCCACTCACCCATTAATGCAGTGAATTACTCTCGACTAGTTCTTTGTATTCACATGAGCTTGTCCTTGCTGGCGTTCCTGGTACTTCATGTTTCTACACGATATAAACATCCTTGTTCATTATCCCTTGGCCTAATAGCCTTCATTTATTCCAAATGAATGAGAAAACCAGACTTTTCATTTATTTGTAATTAGGTTTTAAAGTGATTTTTCTTTAACTTTAAGTCTCTAATACAAGTTTTTCATCAAATTGAGTCTCAAAACTTTTAAAATTCACCTTGTGACCTCAATTTATTCAATTTCACAAAAAGGGGTTCAATTTCCCAAATTTCCAATTCGGTCCCCCCAACTTTTCCAAAATTACCATTTTGCCCCTATTTTACAAAAATGGTAAGTTTTGCCCCAAAAATTCCAAAATTTCCCAATTAGTCCTCCAACATCTTTATCATGCCCAATTGGTCTTTAATTTTATGAAATTGCACTTTAGCCCCTCGAATTATCGAAATTCCCAAATTTGTCCTACAATTTGTCCCAAGGTTCTTTTCCAAGACTTTATGTACCCTTTGGGTCACTCGGGTGTTGTGAATTTCCCAAATTGCCCATTCTCTGATGATCGAGTTTGTGAACCACTCTGGTTTTTCTCACTCGGTTTGACCGGTTCTTTTCCCGATTTTCCTTAACTGAAAAGGGAGGGGTTTACATGGCACACTTGCCATGTGTCACCCTCTCATTGGTCTATCTGACTGACGAAAATTTTCTTTAGTTATTCACTAACTAATGATAGGTGCCATGCCCCCATTTGTCAAATATTGATGACATGGAAATTATTTAGTTTCACCATTGATGAAGGACATGTGTCATGCTCTAATTGGCCAACTCTTCCTGATGTTGACCTAGAGGCTAACGAGGTGCGCTTCACCACGTGTCACGTGTTTATTGGTCACCCGTGTTGATTGAGTGTTTATCTGGCAGGTGTTCTGTTGACTCAGCTAGACCATTGACCAATTCGATTGGACCGTGTTCGGTGACTCGAAATAACAAATTAGTCAGTTCAGGACTGATTCAACCAGCTTTTTACTATTTTAAAATTTCTAAATTCATGTAAATTAATTTTCTACATGATAGTGGCTTCAATTTTCCAATTTGACATTTTAAAGTCACATCGAAAAATGAATTTTTGAATTGATTTTTCTTGATTCAATCTGATTTAATCTAGTTCGGTCAATGTTCGTCATGAACCGATATGGTTCTCCCTTCCAATTTACATTTGACTTATTTTCTTTGACTTTTGGAACCTCAATCATCACTCAGGATTACTCCAAGTCCCATTTTGATTTCTTTTCACAATTTCGGATCACTAAAACTTCAATTTTCTTTTGAAATTTTTCCAATTCTCTATTTTGGGTTTTCTTATTTAAGGAAATAGGGTTTTCATAATGTCTCTAGTTTGAATACTTGAGTCACTTTCTTGTAAAGCCCTTGAGATATCTGAGAATACAAAGTATGGCATCCTGGTGAGTAGTATGATGAGTTGACATAAACTTGCTTATCACACTCACTTGATAATAAATGTTAAGTAAAGTAATTGTTAGATAGTTCAATTTACCAACTTGTTTTTTATATTTCACAAGATCATGCAGTAATTTCCCATCTTCTAACATAAGTTTAGTGTCACGCCCTGACCTAGTTCAGTTGGAACCCCATGATCAACCCACCACTCTTCTTGACCTCGAGGAGTCGCTCCTTCCCCAGATTGTGAAGAGTCAGGTGTATTATCTGTCGTTGTACCCTAGAATGACATTATACAAAAGATATCATAAATCGTACATGGGTTTCAAGGCTTGGCGAGAGAAGTCAATGGGTGGCCGTCTCTTTCCTGAAAAATATTAAGGCAAGGGGATGAGTCTTACAACTTAGTGAGTGGGGATTCTTAAAGATAGAATTGTTTGGGCTTTCCCTTAATTCGTAATGTTCTATTATTTACCCTCCTCAAGTTGGCACAGAATCACACACCCTTTTTATCATAAAAAGGGATTATACATTTGTAGTCCTGTCCACGACGGTTCTACTTGTGGATCAGATCGCCTTTACCGTCCACCCCGATAGAAGTTCATATGTCTCTCCTCGACCTGGTTTGGTCGAAGTCATGTGATCAACCCGCCACCCTTCCTCATACTAATTTAGTATTTCTACGAAATAAACTGAGGAAGGTAAAGGCGTTGAGGTACACTTGTTTTCCATAACAAAATTTACAAAATATCTAAATAATGGATTACCTATTTGCGGTACCTTTGGCTTTCTACCCTAGCTTCTACTCTTCTTGGCGAGGTGTTTCTCCTGAAAAAAATTTAAGGGGAGGGGTGAGTTTTTACAACTCAATGAGCGGGGGTTGGGAAGTGAGTTTTCAAAATAATTAGTTTAACAAAACATTTTATACTTTTAGATTATTATAATATGAGTTCATCTCTTCTTTAACACTTTCTCTTGCTCGGGGGGTGCTTCAGCAAACAATCGTAAAACAGTCACCGAATGTTCCACTTGTGGTTCGGTGCATCATTACCATCCACTCGGATAGAGGTTAACAACCTCTAACCAGTGTTTGAGTGGAAATCATACGTCTGACCCTCAAACACTAATCCTTTCATCATGTCCGCTTTGTGGGATGAGACCTCATTTCTCCTCCGATCTCAGTCTCAGTGGGCAGGAAACTACCAGCTTCATGACTAAATGGCACGAAAAACCCGCTCTTATTGCATCCAGGTCGTCCAGCAGTCCTTGGGATACATCGACTACCCCTCTCGGGCATCTATATGCTTCTAGATTCTCATGCATGAATAACAACAGTTTTGAATCATTAACCATGATCTTTGGTTCCAACAGTCTAACGGCCCTGACACTCGACCTGGCCTGCAACTGTTTACCTTGACCGACCCATCGACCTATTCCTAGCGCACTACCACTAGCCCATCTAGCCTTGTTGTCCTGTCTTGGCCCCGTGAAAAGTGACATAACAATTCCAGTTTTATGGGATTTTTTATGGTTCTTATAATCATGTTTGTATACGAGTTCCAACCCATGCACACTGGCATTGGGCCCACTTCATAAGTTTTCCAAAATGGGGGCTTCGGTCCAATTATTTTCAAATTTGAGGCCTCGAGCCTGTTAGAGCACTTCTAGCTCCCATCAAGAATGTCTCCCAAAATTTTTAAGTAATTTCACGCAATTAGGGAAGACCATTCCTGGAAAATTAATTTTTTTAAATTTTAAATGTGATTCTCATCACCCCTAACCTGGTATGACGCTGAAAATTACACTCACCCGGTACTATGACAAATTCGTCCCAGCTGGATTCCAATCTCCAATGTGCTCCTTGGCACCCGTACTCATATGACCAATTCCTATATGGTTTGAGTATTTGCATTAGGATGGTTTGGCATAAAAGACCTCTAACTTCCATATATTACATATAGGTCCTTGATTTATGCCTTATTGCAATTAGTTCCCTAAAGTTCAAAAATTTTTACTTTAGGTTTCTAATGCTAGTACTTCCAATTATCCCTCATGGATCCTTAATTTTTCTAACATTACCAGTTGGTTCTCAATTTTCCCAAAATTGCCAATTGGTCCTTAATTTCCCAAAAATTGCCAAATGTACTTGAATTTTCAAAAATTGCGTATTAGCCCTCCATTTCATCCAATTTTCCAATTGGGTCCCAATTGGAGGTTAATTTCATGAAAATGCCACAATTTTCCTTAAATTACCATTTGGCCCCCATTTTTTCCAAAATCACCAAATTGCCCAATTTCTCAAAAATTGCAATTTGGTCCTCGAATCATAATTTCATCCAATTGATCCAAAAAAACTTGGTTAATTGCCCCCATTCATGATTGGAATCATCTTCCCTATGTTACCCTCATCATTTCAAGCTTTGAATCACTCGATTTGGCTCGGAAATGAGCTCAAATGGAGCTGCGCTAGAAAATGCAGTCTGGAGAGAGAAAGCTTTGATATCTTACCGGTGATAGTCCGACAAACGAAGCTCTTGCTTTCTCTAAATTGATCTCCTTTCGAGGATCATCTCTAGATCAAACAATTCCTCAATTGGTGGTCTGAGCAATGTAAATTGCTCAATTTATTTCTTTTGTAGAAGTGCACACTAAACAGTGTTTTCTGACAAAGGGACGGTAGAGGGGCTTACCATCTTAGCTCGGGGGAATGTCGGGGCACCTCTAGTGGAATTTGGCAGGCTTGGTTTGGCCGAAATTGGCCTAGGGAAGACTCGACAAAAGCTCGAGCAGCTCAGGCTACTAACAGTCGAGGAGTGGCAGCACTGTTTGAGTTTCCCTGCTCTTCTACGGTGATTCTCAGGCTGAAGGGAAGGTGCAGCTCGGTAGAGGAATTCTTCTCAGTTCTAATGACACCGAATGCAGCTTTAGAGGTGCAGAAAAGCCCCGATATCGGAGCTCTGCTTTGCTACTCACCAAAAAACTAAGCACTTCACCTTCTTCACTCAATTGTGGGATGCTGAGGACGAATGGATGGGTGCTCTTTATATAGGGAGCTCGGCAATTGACCAAGCTACCAGCCGGCATAGGACTCAGCCTCTGACTCGGCCATTAGCGATCATACATGGGCTTTTCCCAGGTCGCTGGATGAAGCGGCCTCTCTCTCTATTCTCTCTATTAGTGGAATGAGGTTGAAGATGATGATGTGGCGGGTGTGCCACGTGGCACGTTATGATTGGTCCATTTTTCTGACGTGCAATTCCTACTTAGTCGTTGTGTCAATTGTTGACCAGTTGATAGGACACGTGGTAGCCTACCATTGGCTGCTCATGTCTGCGTGGCAGGCTGACCGGTTGTCCGCTGACCGTTGATCGGACATGTGGTAGCCTCCCATTGACTACTTACTAGGCATCATTGAGCATTAACCGGTCCGGTCCATTGATTAGTTCGGTCTGACCGATTTCAGTTACCCGAATTCAAAAATTGGCCAATTTAGGCCCAATTCGACCGATTTTCTGAATTTTAATCATTTCTAAATTCATTTTCAACACCCCAACCAATTTTCTGAATTTCCCAAATTGGCATTTTTAAGCCACCTAGAAAATGAATCATTGAGTCGGTTCACTATGGTTTAGTCCGGTTGGGGTTTGGTTCGCCTCGAACCGGTCCGGTTCTCCCATCCAATTCACTTCATGGTTCTTCCTCATGATTTTTATTAATTTTTTGTCCCTTGGGATTTTCCAATTTCCCATTTTTAACCCTTCTTTGCTATTTTTGGTTCATCAATTGACTCGATTTTCTCAAAACCGTCGGTTCTTTCCACGATTTCCTTGTTCCGAGGGGACAAGTTTCATAACTCTCCCCTCCTTTTAGGAGTTGTCCCCAAAACTCAGTCATTCATCCTTTACATCGGGAATGAATCCACATACGGTCAACTTGCAGTTTGATTTGGTACCCTACCACTTCGGTTACCTTTTCACTCATTCATTCACTCCCTTGGACATAGTTCCTTTGACTGGTCTTACTCCCGTGTCCAAGTGGTTTCCTAGATCCCATGCTTCCCGTCATTTGGGGTAAGACCTTTCCTATTGGGGGTTTTTTCCGGAATTGGGAGTTCCAAAATCTTTGACTGTCCCTGGGTCTATTTACTCACTTGTTAGTTTAAACCCTTAGCTCAGTGTCTGTTCGAGCATTTCGTACTTGTTTTCACAGGTTTTGGTGTTATCCCCTTATTATCCTATATAGGTCCTTTATTTCGTTATTATACCACTTTCTTATTTGGCCTCTCCGTTTCCATCTATTGGGTTTCCCATCCATTCCTCGACTTACCGACATACTAGTGGGTTTCTTCCTTACTTAAGGACTTCTTTTCTCAGGTCCATCCTTACACGCTTGTGACCATTTCATGGTTCTTTAATCTAAGTTGATCCCTTATGACTGACTTGTCCATTCCTTGATGTCACCTGAAGGAGTTCCCTTCGTTGGTTTTATCTCCTACTCTCATACCTTGAAGCCGAGATTTTCCATCCTTTGAGTTGCGCATTCAACTTTCTCATAATTTCTTGAAGGTTTCCCTTAATCACCTTTTAGTTGAAGGGCGCATTCTCCAAGGTTTTTCAAGTATCCTTCCCTATGTTTCCTTATTATGGTTATTCCACCCATTCCCAATTGTTACGACATCATATGACGTAATCTTCCTACTACACGTTCCTTCGACTTTGCTTTGCCCTTTGGACTTTGGGTACACTTTCCTTTGCATTCGTCTTTGAGGGTATCAGACCTTTAATCAACTTCGTGACATCCTTTGATGTCATCCTTGTTTTCTTACCGTTCCTTTCTACCCTTTCCTTATTCCTACTTGTAATTATTACAAGTTTACTTGATTTTAGGGAAATTCCAAATCCTCTTTGTATCATGGCTTGAGGGTGGTTGTAAACCCTGTCCCTTTATAGATAAGAAAATTGGGAAAACAACCAGTCGTTCCAAAAGAGAAAACCGAGCCGATTCACAAACCATAACCGATAAGAAAAGGGTAAATTAGGAAATTAACAAATCCAAAATGACTTAAAGAGTCATAAAAAGAATGGAAAAGAACCTTAGGACAATTGGAAAGGGAAAACCAGACCCGTTCAAGGTGAACCGGACTGAACCGGTTTGAACTAGTTTCTAAATTCATTTTTCTAGGTGGCTTAAAATTTTCAAATTGGGGAATTGAAGCCACCATTAGATAGAGAATGGATTTAGATGAATTTAGAAATTTTTTATTTTGAGAAAACCGATCGAATCGGGCCTGAACCGGTCGATTTATGCATTGAACCCGGTCGTACGGGTCTGGTTCGGAACATTGTCATCTTCTTCCTTCATATGATAGCATTGTTCATTCAATGAAGAAATGGATAATGCCAATAAAGGAAAAATGGCTCCGATCAGTCATTTCAGGGTGAGGATAAGCTCAACCAAAAAGGAAAGTTGTCGAGTAGAGGGTCCCCAAGCTCTCTATATAAAGAGCTCATCTACATTCATCCTCTACACACTTGAAATCTCCATTCTCTATCAACTGCTCCATTTTCCGGTGAAGCTCGAACCAGAGCTCTGACATGGGCATTTTTCTTAGCCTAAGAAGGTGAGGTCAGGTTCTATAGATTCCGGTAGAAGTTAACTGCTTGACAACAACTTCCTTTTGACCCGAGGACCGCTGAAGAAGCACCGATGGAATCAAATAGTGAAGCAGCTCCAATGGACCGAACCTTCCCTATTTTGGTCGAGCTGAATTTGACCAAATTTAGCCCTCCTCCAACCAAAACAAGCCTTCCCAACACCCCTATAGCCCTCATACGACCTCAACTAAGATGAAATGTAAGCCAATTCAGCCATCCTTAGTCGTTGCAGATTGAAGTTAGAGAGAGAAAGTGCTAAACTTTACTGACAAAATTCTCCATCAATTCGATATCAATTGTAGCAATTTTTTATCCTAGAAGGAACCTCAGAACAAGAGCTACCTTCCCCAATCGAAAGCTCGAACCACCGCACCTCTAATGGTAAGCTTTCAAAGCTTTCTCACTCTACGAGTGATTTTCCGACGAGGCCCTGTTTAAGCTCAATTCGAACACAAATGATGTTGTTTAAAGCTCAATTGAAATGTATGTAACTGTAAGAACTGATCCATACCTTCAATTTGATCAAATAACCTCAATTGAATGGCCAATTTGAAGAAATTAAATTCGATCAGTTTGAAAGGGAGAAATTAGGGGAAATATTTTGGGAAAATTGTGAATTTCAGAAAATTGATGAACCTCTTTGCAATTTACCAAAATTGAAGGCCAATTAGCCATGAGAAAGATATTGAGGGACCAATTGGTCAATTTTTGGAACAATTGGGGTCAAATTGCCATTTTTTAAAGTAGGGGTAAAATTGTAATTTTGAAAAAGTTGCGAACCAAATTGGAAATTTGGAAATTTGAGCTCCTTATACAATTTTGAGTAAATTGAGGACTCAAAGGGAATTTTGGAAACCTTGGGACTCAAATTGGGGAGAATTGGCATTTGGAACCTAAAGTTAAGAAAAATGAACTTTATGGACCTAAGTGCAATTTATCTATAAATTGTGAGCATAGTTTGTTATGCCAAACTGTAATTGATAAGGCTGCCAAAATCGTGTAGGGACACATGTGATAAGAACGCAAGTAAGAGAAAGCTCGCATAGACTTGGCAAACTGACCGAGGATGAACACGTCATAGTCATCGGATGAGTGGGCATATTAACATAATACCCGATTAGGATGGTGAGCACTTTAGAAACAAAAAACCACCTGCAAGTGGGAATTTAACATCATACTCGTTTAGGGTGATGGGCGATTTAAGCTAAAACCTAGTTATTGGTTGTAAGTAGAGGAAATCATACCCGACTGATATGATGAACTTCCTGAATGAAGGAGAAACACACTTGCCAATTGTAAGCGGATGTATCATCACACCCAGTTGGTGTGATGAAGTGAAAATAGATTTTTGCCATAATTGTTCTCCCTTGACTGTATGTCAATGCTTAAATATTTTGGAGACCTTATTGATGGGAGCTAGAACAGCTCAGATAGGCTAGAGGCCTCAATTTTTGAACTTGTGGGGATAAATGCCCAGTTTTCGAAAAACACGTGCAGTTGGCCCAAGGCCAGTAGACACGGGCAGGAGCTCGTAAACAAACTTGAAATGAGAAAGTCATGAAACTTCTAATGAAATTGTTGTGTGATTTCACCATGGTACCAAGTCGGGATCAACAATACTTGATGGACTAGCGGCAGTGCGTCAGGGCCAGGTCGATGGACCAGTGGCACCAAAAATAAATGGCTATATGTGAAAACTGTTGTTTGTGCATGCACTTGTAGTACAAGACCATCAAGAAGCCCAAGAGGGGTAGTGATGTGTCCTAAGGGCTACTAGACGACCTGGTGGATATAAGGGCAGTTTTTCGTTCTAGTCAGTGGGAAAGCTCGGAGTAGCTTCTTGCGTATGAGACCGGGGTGGGGTCAGGATGAGGTCGCTGTCCTCATTCAGACATGGAGTAGTATTCGAGTATGAGGGTCGGATGTCGAGAACATACACTCAGACCCAAGGTAGAAGGGTATGGACTTCTAACTTGGTGGCTAGTAAAGATGCTCCGAGCCATAAGTAGGTGTAGTGGACGAGCTACACCTGCGAATGTGTGTTCCCTTCCTGATGAAGGGCGTGTGTTGTCTGCTAAACACACCAAATGGCAAATTTAAAGAGGTTTTGAAAAATTGGAATTTGAGGAAAGATCCTTCTTAAAAGAAATAAGAATTTTGGCACACTTTGAATAAGGTTGTTTTCTTAAAAACTCGCTCCCAACACCCATTCACTTTGAATAGGGTTGCTCATGGTGATTTGACCAAATTGGGTCGGGGCATGACAACTTGAGTGGTATTAAAACTTGCTTTCTCAAATGCATTATCAAGACTATATAACTTAGTAACTAAGAAAAATAAATCTTAACATTTCATATGTCTCCCAATAGAGTAACCAAGAGAACAAGAGCAGCAATTTCTTACATTTCTCAACAACCCCCTCCTGTGGAAACTCCTCGAGAAGCCCAAACAGTTCCATCTGGACTAAGGTTGGAACATCATAGATTGTACGAGGAGTTCACCTGAGTGTTTGGATGACCTAACCTCGCCCCTAAGGTTGACACCAACTCTCGAGCTAGGCCTGAGGAAGTACAATCTCATCCCCCTCCTATTAGAAACCCCCCTCCAGTTGACATCCCTAAATACCTCAAAAATCTTCGTCAACTAGGATGTAAGCCTTTCCTAGGAGAGAAAGATGCCAGGGATGCTATGGACTGGCTAGCCAACATCAAGAAGCATATGGGGATAGCAGGATTTCACTAGAGGACAAGGTGATCCTGACAGAATTTTTCCAAGAGGGTAATGCAAAAAGATGATGGGATAATGTCAGGAGCCTACATACCACCACCCTCACCTAGGAACAATTTGAGGAGAGGTACACGAAAGAGTACCTGGCTCTGCACCTAAAATCGACATCACCGGATGAAGCAGGTTAATCGGAAAGAGGATTAGGGCCAAGGCTATCATGGAGGAAGGAAGGAGCAAAATGGTCTGAGATGGGGAAATAGGGTAGGATTCCAAAAGATGAAGGACATACCACCACCCCCAAAAAGAGTGATCCCCACTTTACCACAAGAAAACCCTTGTTGCCCTAGATGCCAAAGGTACCACGAAGGAGCCTGTTTATCTTATTTTGAATGTGGGCAGGTGGGACACTTTACCAAGGAATACCCCACTCTTAGGGAGAATAACCAACAGAATACTCTTGGACCACCCCAAGGGTACCCAAGGACTCCCAAGTAGGACACCACAACCAGAATACCAATTAGGGTATACAACCTCATCCAAGAAGAGGCTAGAAAAGACCCTAGTACCGTAGAGGGTACTTCCCAAAACCACCCCAACTAAGATTGAGATAAATCCTATAATTTAAATTTTATTCAATAAAGGAATTTTTCTTCTAAAACATGCGTTCTTTTCAATCAGGGTACGTACACTTGTGGGGGAGAAAAGTCCACGCCCTCTTCGACTCGGGAGTAGAAAGTCTCAACATTCTCACACTTTTACGAGAAGGACTAAATGGGGACAAATATTTAAAGGAGTGTGAGATTGCAATTAGAGGAGTTAAACTGGAGGCAGATTTGATCCCATTACCTCTAAGGGAGGTAGAAATAATATTGAGAATGGAATGGTAAAGTACCCTTCAAGCCAAGATGGACTGTGGAAAGAAAGTAATAACTTTCCACACACCTGAAACACTCGGACTATGTTTCCAAGGAGACAAGAGGAAGGGAGAAGTATCAATAGTGTCCCACATAAGAGCTCAAAAGATGATACAGAAAGGTTGCGAAGCTTTTTTTGCAATGATCATCAACATGAAGTCAAAAGAAAATGGACCAGAAGGCATTCTGGTAGTTGAAAACTACTCAGAGGTATTTCGAGAGGAACAACACAGATTACCCCCAAGCTGACAATTGGAATTTACCATAGAGGTTATCCCCATAACACATCCCATATCTCAAGCCCCTTATCGCATGGCCCTAGTGGAGTTAAAGGAATTAAAGGAGCAGTTAGACGAGCTACTGGAGAAGGGTTTCATATGTCCTAGTCAGTCTCTATAGGGTGCAACAGTCTTGGTCGTTAAGAAGAAGGACGGGAGAATGAGGTTGTGCATTGATTATCGAATGTTGAACCAGGTCACTATAAAGAATAAATATCCACTTCCACATATAGATGACTTGTTCAACCAATTAAAAGGAGCAGCCTACTTCTCCAAGATAGACCTTTGGTCAAGATACCACCAACTCAGAATCCGAGAGGAAATATCCCTAATACTGCCTTTCGGTCCTGATACGGACATTATGAGTTTAGGGTGATGCTTTTTGGTTTTTCAAATGCTCCTGCAGCCTTTATGGATTTAATGAACCGAAAGTTCCAGCCACACTTGGACAAGTTCGTAATAGTATTTATAGATGACATTCTTATATACTCATAAACTAGGCTAGAGCACGAAGATTTGGGGTTTAATTTCCCAAATTTCCAATTTGGTCCCACAATTTTTCCAAAATTACCATTTTGCCCTTCCTTTACAAAAATGGTAAGTTTTGCCCCAAAAATTCTAAAATTCCTCAATTGGTCCTCCAACATTATTTTCATGCCCAATTGACCCTCAATTTCATAAAATTACATTTTGGCCCTTTGAATTTCAAAAATCCCCAATTTTTCCCCCAATTTCAACTCTTCAACACTATCGAATTTAATTTCATCAAATTGACCAATCAAACACTTCTAATTGTTGAAATTAGAGTTGAAATTGAGTTCCTGTATGTTCATACAATTCTAAGAAACTTTGAATCACAGATTTTAACGCCGGAACGAGCTCAAACGGAGCTTCGTCGGAAAATGAACTATAAAGAGAGAAAGCTTCGATTACTCACTGGTGAAGGCACGGCGGTCCGAGCTTTTGATCTAGGCAGATAACTCTCGTCCTGAGGTTCATCCTAGAATCAAGAATCGCATCAATTGATGCAGAATTGGATTAGAATTTCGTCATTGAAATTCGATCGACCCTCTCTCTAGCACCAATCGAAAATTGTAAAGGGGAGCCGAATTGGCTTACCTTTCGATCCTAATTCGGCCGTGGAAAGGCTAAGAAAGTGTTTGGAGGGCTTGGTTTGGCCTGAGGAGGGCTTGAAATGGCCAATTTCAGCTTGGCTGAAATAGGGCAGCTTCGATCCGCCAGAGCTGCTTCACTATTCCATCATGTCGGCGCTTCTCCAACGATTCTCAGATTGACTAGAGTTTGCTATCAAATAGCTGTTTTCTCCTCGGTTCTAAAAAGCCTGACCTCTCCTTTCAAGGTTAAGAAAAATGTTGAAGTCGAAGCTCTGGTTTAAGCTTCACCAGGAAATGGAGTAGTAGAGAGAGAGAGAGAAGTGTTCGGGTGTGAGGAGAAAGAATGGAGATGACCTCTCTTTATATAGGTGTAAAACCCATGTATTAAATGGGAGAGATTTATTACTAGTATTAATATTGCCATAAATTATTGGTATTAATTCCAATAATTTAATTTAGGTATTAAATTATTGGTATTAATTCTAATAATTAAATATATATTAATTTATGGTTATTTATGATAAGGCGCATAAAAATTTTTAACCAATATCTCGGGTTACAAAAAAATTCATACTTCCCAAGAGGTCACCCATCCTCACACTACTCTCGGGCAAGCACAGTTAATTTCAAAGTTCTTGTGGAATCTTGTTCACCTAAACCAATTTGGTTTTTGTCTTTTAATTTTTCCTAAATTTCTTTTCCAAGGTTTAATGAACCCTTTAGATCACCCGGAAGTTGTAAATTTCCATATTGCTTGTTCCCAAATGTAAACCGGCTCGGTTTTCTTACTCGGTTTGACCTGTTTTTTTCCCGGTTTTCCTTAACTTAAAAGTGTGGGGTTTACAACTCTCCCCTCCTTTTAGAAGTTTTGTCCCCAAAACTTAACCAATATATTCTACATCGGGAATAATTTCCCTTAATGTCAATTTGGATTTTCTTGACATGCTAACACTTTGATTGCTCTTTCGCTTAGTCCCCGTAATTATTCATCTAAGGAATTTCTTTTCATTTATCATGCTTACTCCCTCCATGGAGTTATAATAATGAGGCATGTATGGCTCATTAATCCTAATGTATATTCTTAGGTTCACATCTCCCTTTATTTAGGATAAGGTTCTTCCTTTTGGGGAGTTTACTCAAGATTTCAGGATTGGGAATTCCAAGGTGCTCAATCATTCATTTGTCTAGTTATTCTCTTCATTGTTGAAACCCCTAGCTTGACATTCTTCCAAGCATTACATACTTGTTTTCATAGGTTTTTGTGTTATTATTCTTTTGTCCCAATTTGACTCATCCTTCATCCGTTATTGATTACAACTTCAATCAAATTTATGTTTGACCTTGTTATGTTTACCAACTAACTCCTTCTTACTCGAGTTACATTTTACTCGGGATTGTTGGTGCTTATATGTCCCTTATGATATGACATAGTTCTAAACCTGTCTCAGTCCATCAGACTCCTACAACACCTCTTTTAGGGTTGTTTCCAACTTTCCAGCCTTCAAGAGACTATATAATTTCATCCCTCCTTTAATTGGGTAGTATTCCTCAACTACCTTTACTGTTACTGAATTATCATTTGTATCTTGACAACATGTCTTACATAACCGTGTCAGTTTACCTTACCCACTCGTCCTTTCCCAACTTCTTTATTGGGTTTTTCTGGTGCCAATTATTTGGTTTCCTAATAGTTTACCAACAAACTAGGATACTTTCCTTTTTAAATCCTTGGCATTCCTTATTCAAGGGTTTTCCCTTTTTCCTTAATCCACTTTAACTTACTCATAATCACTTCATGATTCTTCATTCTACAATAATTGCTTTCAATCTATGTGTCGATTACTTTGCTTGGGAAGGTTCCCTCCTTCCAGTTTTGTTCTCTACTATGTCCCTTACAATAGAGATTTCCATCTTTGGAGTTACATGCTCAACCTCCTTATCATTCATTGTATGGTTCTTTCTTCCTTTCTTCGCACCCTTATCTATGTTAGGGCATCTGTTTGTTTTGGATCCTTCTCTATCTACAACTTTTGTTTTATCCCTTATTCCTTAGATGGGATACTTCCGATTATTGGTTTTATTCCGTGCATTCCACCCTATGCTCGGTCGTCCACTCTTTAAGCTTCATATGCGCGTGTTGACTATGACCCATCTTACCAATTGCGGTTATTCCTCCTTAGCCTCATCTTATTTGGAGGACTTACTTTCCCAATTTGTCTCGAACATTCTTTACTTTATTACCTTAGTATGGGTTGTCCACTCATTCATACTTGTCATAACATCTTTTTTATGCTAACCCATTAACTTATTTCCGTTTAAGGAGGGTTCACATCCTTCTTGTTTCAAAATCTCTTGTTTATCCTAAAATTATTATTTGGTTCTCCTGCTCTCTCCAAGTAGGTCACACTGGGCCATCATGATACTTACTTCCTTTGAAACATTCCCCAATTAAGGGTTGGTTCCTTGCACTCCACATTATGTCCATCCACCCATCAAAATTCCTTCAATGGTAGTTAGTCGTATGCATCCCTCTAAAGTTTACTTTCATAGTGTATTTCTTTATGGAGCGTTAAATCATCTTTGTTTCAAGATTTCTTGATAATTATGTGAGAGGCTTGCCTATTTTTTTTTCTTGGTTAATTTGGCCTTTGGTCCTATTAAGGATTTCTTTCACCCTTCTTTTCCCGAGTATTTGGCCTTTTCACCCCTCTCTTCTTTGTTGGAACTCAAATTATGGTTTTCCCGTGTATTAGTTTGTTAACTGTCTCGCCTCCACCATTCCTTTGGTCTAAGTTTCTTAGGGCAGTTTTTTCTCGAGTACTCTTGTCCTTAACGTCCATCTCACTGACCTTTTTATGGTGTAGCCCCTTCTACTTCCCGGTCTTCCTCAGGGTGTCATTTGTTCCCTCTGACTATCTTGTTGTAACGACTTGCTTTCTCTTGTCCTGTTGGTCCGAACTTCCTATTTGGCATAGTTGCTTTTTCCAAGGTGATTTATTCATGTAATCCCAATACGTCTCGTTTGTCATCAAATGTTCGTCTTGTCTTCTCTTGTGGATGCACTCCTTTCTTTGCTCCTAAATTGTTTGGATTTTCTTCTTAAAGGAGGAATTCTCTTCAGCTATCCTCTGTTTCGTTTGTAGTTTTATTGAGGTCCTACATTTACCCCTCTTTCCTTCTTACCACTTTGCTAAGATTTTGAAGGGTTTCATGTTATATGTGGTTGCAAATGGAGTCATGTTTCTTGGAATGGCATCCTTTCGGATTTCCTATAGTTGTGGCGTGTTTATTCTTGGAAAATATTGCCCTGACTCCTGGCGATGTGGGACAGTTTTTCACTTCGTGTCCTATTCCCCTATAGGTTAACTTGATTCCTGTCCTTTGTAGGGTTGGGCACTTCTCCATGAAGTGTCCCTATCATTCATGCTTGTAATTACATGAACATAAGTGGTTCCTCTTGGAGTTTTCTTGGGAATTGTTAGTTTTGGTGCTCATTCGTCCTTAAGTTTGGATACCGGGAGAGTTTTTTTTTTTTAGTCTTCCTTGAAGATCACATCATTTGAGAGACAGGGTTTTTAGGAATTTGGAGTACTTCATTAATAGAGTAGTACAGTATGTTAGGGGGTTTTGGCCCTATTATAGAAAATGGTCACCAAATAACTAGGGAGCTACGAGATTCTTGATAAGCATCCTACTCTGTAAGGTTCTATGCCCCCTTTTATGATTTCACGTTTGGCTTCCTTTATACTTAGAGTTGTGACCTCAATAGGTCTTGTCACCATTCTCTAGGATACTTCCTAATTTGCTCTTTTGAGATTCATGCCATGCTTCAGGCATTTGGGAAGCTTCTAGGGTTGTCTTCCTATGAAGATAAGGTGTTGAGTAGAGCCATTCCTAGTTTTCTTGGTTTCTCTCCTAGGAGCCATCTGAAAATTTTAGGATAAATCCTATTAGTTACAATATTTTATAGTCTTGATTATGTATTCAAGGAAACAGGCTCTGATACCACTTTAGTTGTCATGCCTTGACCCGATTTTGGTTGGATCCCCGTGAACAACCCGCCACTCTCCCGGTTTACTAAAGGGTTTCCCCTTATCATAATCCACAAAGAATAAGGAGTCCTTTAAACCTGCACCATTTCCGGGAATAGTATAATCAAAATTGCATGAAATTTTAAACTTTACATACCTATCTTACAGGCATCTTAGTTGACGGTATTTAAGGGGAGGCTTTCCGGGATTTCCTGAAAGGGATATAAGGGAGGGGGTGAGTACAACTACTCAGTGAATGGGTTTTCAAAGGTCTACTTTTAACTTTTAAGAAAAACATTTATATGGAGTGTGCCATACTCCTTTCTTTTCAAAAATCCCTTCATTTAAAAATTTGGGTTTTTCCATTATTTCTTAGTTACTAGTGTGTCATCACCCAACACACATCCTTCATCATGAAGTTTACACACATTCGTAAGTCAATATCACTACTGAACCCGCTAGTGGCTTCGGAGCGACTTTTCCTGCCACCCGGATAGAAGTACGACCACTTCTACCCTAGGAATGAGTGGATGTACGCGACATCTGACCCACAATCCCGAAATAACTTCTTTGTGTCCGTATGAGGACAAAGACCTCATCTCGTCCCCACCCCGGTCTCATGCGCTTGGTGCTACTCCAAATTTCACACAAACACCTAGAATGACGATCTGCCCTTATACTCACCGAGTCGTCCAGGGCCCTTAGGACACATCACTACCCCTCATGGGCGTCTTAATGATCTCGTACTCACAGTGCATGCACAAACAATGTTTTCTTATATTGCCATATAATTTGTGGTTCCACTAGTCCAACGGCCCCGACTCTCAACTCAACCCGTAGTTGTTTGTCCTTACTGGTCCGTCGACCTGTCATGTCGCACTGCCACTAGTTGACTGAGCAGGTCTGTCCAATCTTGGTACCATGGCCAAACAATTCACTTATTAAGTTTTATGGCACAGATATCATGTTCATTTATGAGCTCCTGCTCGTATCAACTGGCCTTGGGCCCACTATACGAGATTTTCAAAATTGGGCATTTGGCCCCCAAGTTCCAAAACCGAGGCCCCCGGCCTATCAGAGCTATTCGAGCTCCCATCGAGAAGGTCTCCCAAATTGTTTAAGCATTGGCACACAGTCAGGGGAGAGCACTTCCAACAAAACATATGTTTTCTCTATCCATTATACCACCCGGGTATAAGGACACCTCCGTTCATAACCGATGAACGGGTTTTCAACTTCCTTCGAGGAAGTCTCATCATACCAACCGGGTATGATCTACTTACAATCGGTAAGTAGTTTTTCCACATGATTTTCACATCACTTCCTCTAAGTAGCAATGTTTAAAATACCACTTAATAGTGGGTTTTCATACCGAGGTACTTATCATTCCCAACCGGGTATGATATAAAATTTCCACTCACAACCGGTAAGTGGTTTTTAATTTTAAGTTGTGCTCATCATCCCAACCGAGTATGATGTTAGTAAACCCACTCACCCGTTAACGCAGTGAATTCCACTTGACCGGTCCATGCTGGCGTTCCTGATATTTCGCATTCCTACACCATATGAACATCATTTTTTATTATTACTCGGCATAACAGCCTTCATTCATTTCCAGTGAATGAGAAAACCCAAACTTTTAGTTATTTGCAATTAGGTCCCTAAAGTTATTTCTCTTTAACTTTAAGTCCCAAATGTCGGTTTTTCCTCAAATTGAGTCCCATAAACTTTAAAAGGGGTTTAATTTCCCAAATTTCCAATTTGGTCCCACAATTTTTCCAAAATTACCATTTTGCCCTTCCTTTACAAAAATGGTAAGTTTTGCCCCAAAAATTCTAAAATTCCTCAATTGGTCCTCCAACATTATTTTCATGCCCAATTGACCCTCAATTTCATAAAATTACATTTTGGCCCTTTCATTTCGAAAATCCCCAATTTCAACTCTTCAACACTATCGAATTTGATTTCATCAAATTGACCGATCAAACACTTCTAATTGTTGAAATTAGAGTTGAAATTGAGTTCTTGCATGTTCATACGATTCTAAGAAACTTTGAATCGTAGATTTTAACGCCGGCACGAGCTCAAACGGAGCTTCGTCGGAAAATGAACTATAAAGAGAGAAAGCTTCGATTACTCACTGGTGAAGGCACAGCGGTCCGAGCTTTCGATCTGGGTAGATAGCTCTTGTTCTGAGGTTCATCCTAGAATCAAGAACTGCATCAACTGATGCGGAATTGGATTAGAATTTCGTCATTGAAATTTGGTCGACCCTCTCTCTAGCACCGATCGAAAATTGTAATGGGGAGTCGAATTGACTTACCTTTCGGTCCTAATTCGGTCGTGGAAAGGCTAAGGAAGTGTTGGGAGGGCTTGGTTTGGCCTGAGGAGGGCTTGAAATGGCCGATTTTAGTTTGGCCGAAATAGGGCGGCTTTGATCCGTCGAAGCTGCTTCACTATTCCATCATGCCGGCGCTTCTCTAACGATTCTCGGATTGACTGGAGTTTGCTATCAAATAGCTGTCTTCTCCCCGGTTCTAAAGAGCCCGACCTCTCCTTTCAAGGTTAAGAAAAATGTTGAGGTCGAAGCTCTGGTTCAATCTTCACCGGGAAATGGAGCAGTAGAGAGAGAGAAGTGTTCGGGTGTGAGTAGAATGAATGGGGATAACCTATATATATAGGTGTAAAACCCATGTATTAAATGGGAAAGATTTATTACTAGTCTTAATATTACCATAAATTATTGGTATTAATTTCAATAATTTAATTTCGGTATTAATTCTAATAATTTAATTTCGGTATTAAATTATTTGTATTAATTCCAATAATTAAATATACATATTAATTTATGGTTATTTATGATTTCGCATAAAAATTTTTGACCGAAATTTCTTATTACAAAAAAATTCATACTTCCTAGGAAGTCACCCATACTCACACTTCTCTCAAGCAATCACTCTTAACTTCAAAGTTCTTATGGAATCTTGTTCACCTAAACCAATTTGGTTTTTATCTTCTAATTTTTCTTAAATTTCTTTTCCAAGGTTTAATGAACCCTTTGTATCACCCGGAAGTTGTAAATTTCCATATTGCTTGTTCCCAAATGTAAACTGGCTCGGTTTTCTTACTCGGTTTGACATGTTCTTTTCCTAGTTTTCCTTAACTCAAAAGTGTGGGGTTTACACTACGAGATAACCGCTTATATGTGAAATTCTCCAAGTGTGAGTGTTGGTTTCAGGAGGTAGGGTTCTTAGGGCGCATAGTGTCCAAAGATGGAGTCAAGGTAGATTCGGCAAAGGTGGAAGTCATATCCGATTGGAGGGCACCCAAGAATCTCTTTGAGATAAGCAGTTTCTTTGGCTTGGCAGGATACTACAGACGGTTTGTGCAGGATTTCTCTAAGATATTTGCCCCTTTGACTCATCTCACAAGAAATATTGTGTAGTATAAGTGGGAAGAAAGTTGTGAGAAATACTTCTAGGAGTTGAAGACACGTTTAACAACGGCACTTGTACTCTCTCCGTCGGACCCAGGTGTAGGAGAGTATACCATCTACAGTGATGCATCCGGACAAGGACTCGGATGTGTATTAATGCAACAAGGCAAGGTCATCACCTATGCCTCAGGACAACTAAAAGTACATGAGAGGAACTACCTTACTCATGATTTGGAGTTAGTTGCAATAGTGTTCGCCCTTAAGATTTGGTGATACTTCCTATACGAGGTTAAGTGTAGGATATATACTGATCACAAGAATCTCAAGTACTTCTTGAGTAAGGAGTTAAACCTTCATTAGAGAAGATGGCTGGAGTTAGTAAAAGATTATGACCTTGTGATAGATTATCACCCCCCCCCCCAAAGGCCAATGTGGTTGGAGACGCACTAAGTCGCAAGTACCAAACTGAGGTGGCGCAAATAAAGACAAGCTAGTAACCCTTATTGCTACAACTGGCAAGAATGGAAGTGGACCTTAAGGTGGACAAGAGAGAGAAATGTTTATTGGATTACATGGTGGTGAGACCCAGCCTAACGAAGCAAATTAAAATCCAGCAAAAAGGGGATAAGGAACTCCAGTCCTATTTGGACCCGATCCATGAATGGAGGAAACTGAACTACAACCTTCAAGGTGACGGAGTACTAACTTACAAGGGTAAAGTGTGTGCGCCTCAAGATAAGAAACTGAAGAGACTAATTTTAGAAGAGGCACATGACTCTATTTATGCGATGCATTCAGACAATACTAAGATGTACCACACCTCAAACAAGATTATTGGTGGAATGTGATGAAGAGGGATATTGCGAAATATGTAGCCCAATGTTTGTCATGTCAGTAGATTAAAGTTGAGCATTATAAACCTTTAAGACTGCTACAACCCTTGCCAATCCCAGAATAGAAATGGGAACACATCACTATGGACTTTGTCACGGGACTACCTGTGACTAGAAAGGTACGAGACGCAATATGGGTCATTGTTGATAGATTGACCAAGTCCGCCCATTTCCTACCCATAAAAGTGACGGATTCATTAGAACAACTAGGAGTCTTAAACATGAAAGAGATTGTGAGACTCCATGGCATCTCGGTAAGCATAGTATCAAATTTAGACCCTAGATTTACCTCAAGGTTCTGGCCTAGTTTGCAAAGTGCTTTAGGGACCAAGCTCCACATGAGCACGGACTTTCATCCTTAGACCGATGGACAGTCTGAGCAGATGATCCAAACCCTAGAGGACATGTTACGAGCATGTGTACTCACCATGAATAAGGGTTGGGAAGAATACCTGGGTCATGCCCTAACCCAGTTTGGTCGGATCCCCATGATCAACCCACCACTTTCCCGATTTACTAAAGGATTTCCCCTTGAATTAAAAACCATAATGAGTAAGGCATTCTTTAGACCTGCAACTTTTTCTAGGAATATCGTGATCAAAATTGCATAGTAATTTAAATTAACCATACCTATCTTGCAGGCGTTTAATTGCATACCTATCTTTTAAGGTTCGGCTTTCTGGGACTTCCTAAAAGGGGTATAAGGGAGAGGGTGAGTACAACTACTCAGTGAATGGGATTAAAATCATTTGACATAAAAAAAAACATTTATATGGAGTGTGCTGGACACCTTTCTTTTCAAAAATCCCGTCATTTAAAAAAATTCGGGTTTTTCCATTATTCTTAGTTACTGGTGTGTCATCACCCAACAGACATCCATTGTCATGAAGGTTACACACATTCGTAGGTTAGTATGACTACTAAACCTACTAGTGGCTTCGGAGCGACTTTATCTGTCACCCGGATAGAAGCATGACCACTTCTACCCTAGGAATGAGTGGATGTACACAACATCCGACCCTCAATTCCCGAAATCGCTTCTTCGTGTCCATACGAGGACAAAGACCTCATCCCGTCCCCACCCCGGTCTCAAGCGCTTGGTGCTACTCCAAATTTTGCACAGACACCTGGAACGACGATGTGTCCTTATACTCATCGGGTCGTCTAGGGCCCTTAGGACGCATCACTACCCCTCATGGACATCTTCATGATCCCGTACTCATGGTCATGCACAAACAAAGTTTTCTTAAATTACCATGAAATATGTGGTGCCATTTGTCCCAACGGTCCCGACCTTCAACTCAACCTGTAGCTATTTGTCTCGACTAGTTTGGAGACCCGTCATGTCGCACTGCTACTAGTTGATTGAGTATGTCGAACCTACCTTGGTACCATGACCAAACAATTCACTTAGTAAGTTTTACTGGCACATATATATATATATATATATATCAAGTTCTTTTATGAGCTCCTGCTCATGTCCATTGGCCTATGGCCCACTGTTCGAGTTTTTCAAAAACTAGGCATTTTAGCCCTCAAGTTCCAAAACCGAGGCCCTCGGCCTATAAGAGATATTCGAGCTCCCGTCAAGAAGGTCTCCCAAATAGTTTAAGCATTGGCACACAGTCAGGGGAGAACACTTCCGATAAAAATAGGTTCTTACTGTCCATTATATTGACCGGTATAAGGACATCTCTGTTCATAACCGATGAACGGGTTTTCAACTTCCTTCGAGAAAGTCTCATCATACCAACCAGGTATGATCTACTTACAACCCGTAAGTAGTTTTTCCACATAACTTTCACATCACTTTCTCTAAGTAGAGATGATTAAAAATACCACTAAGCAGTGAGTTTTTATACCGAGGTACTTATCATCCCCAACCGGGTATGATACATAATCCCACTCACCTGATAGTGTAGTGAAATTCCTCTTAGTCGGGTTCCATCCTTAGCAAGCTGGACCTCGACTAGCATTCCCAATGTCTCGTTCTCCTACACAAAATGAACATAATTGTTCATTATTCTTTGGCCTAATAGCCCTCATTTATTCCAAATGAATGAGAAAACCTAACTTTACATATATTTACAATTAGGTCCCTAAAGTTATTTTTCTTCAACTTTAAGTCCCTATTTCAGGGTTTTTCCTAAATTTGAGTCCCAAAACTTTTAAAATTTATCTTACGACCTCAAATTATTTAATTTCACACAAAAGGGTTTAATTTCCCAAATTTCCAATTTGGTCCCTCAATTTTTCAAAAATTACCATTTTGCCCCTTCTTTAGAAAAATGGTGAATTTTGCCCTAAAAATTCTAAAATTTCTCAATTGGCCCTCTAATATTCTTATCATGACCAATTGACCCTCAATTTTAGAAAATTACATTTTAGTCCTTCGAATTTTTTAAAATCCCCAAATTTCCCAATTTTTCGCCCAATTTCAATTCTTCAACACTGCCTAATTTGATTTATTGACTGATCAAACACCTCTAATTGTTGAAATTGGATTTGAAATTGAGTTCATACATATTCATACAATTCTAAGGAACTTTGAATCACAGATTTTAACGCCAAAACAAGTTCAAACAGAGCTTTGCCGGAAAATAAACTATCGAGAGAGCAAGCTTCGATTTCTCACCGGTGAGGGTGCGGCGGTTGGAGCTTTCTATCTGGGCAGGCAGTTCTCCTCCAGAGGTTCATCCTAGGATCAAGAATGGCATTAGTTGATGTCGAATTGGATTAGAATTTCTTCATTGAAATTCAATCGACTATCTCTCTAACAACGATCTAAAATTGTAAATGGAAGCCAAATTGGCTTACCTTTCGGTCCTAATTCGGCCGTGGAAGGGCTAAGGAGGTGTCGGGAGAGCTTGGTTTGGCCTGAGAAGGGCTCGAATTGGTTAATTTCAACATAGCCAAAATAGGGCAACTTTAGTCCGTCGGAGCTGCTTCACTGTTTGTTCACCCTGGCGCTTCTATGGTGACTCTCGGGACGAACGAATGCTACCACCGTGTAGCTGACTTCTCCCTAGTTCTAATGAACCTGACCTTGCCTTTTTTGGCTCAAAATTGACCCTATTTCAGAGCTCTGATTTGAGCCACGTCGGAAAACTAAGTAACTGAGAGAGACTAAGCTTTTCAGGTGTAGAGAGGATGAATGGAGAGGGGATCTTTATATAGGGACCTCGGGGACCTGTTGGCGTCCGTTTGGCACCGTTATGACAGGAATTGATGACCTGAAACATACCAAATAGAGGCATTTCTTCTTTGCCAGCATTTCTTCAGTTTCCCAGTGAGTGAACAGTGTTGTCATCCTAAGGAAGAAGATAACACTGTTCCAAACTGGACCGGACTGGTCCGAACCGGGTTCAATGCTAAAATCGGTCGGTTCACCCCTCATTCAACCAAATTGTCCCCAAGTGGAGACGGTGGCATGTAGGTTTCAGACATTGTCCCACCACCATCTAGCGCTTCCTTCCAGAAAGAATTCCATCAGGATCACCCTATCCTCTGGTAGTATCCGGACAATTCCCATCAACTTCATGATATTGGCCAGCTAGTCCATGGCGGTCCCAGCATCCTTTTCTCCGAGGAAAGGTTTACATCCTAGTTTTCGGAGAGTTTTGAGATTTCTAGGTATGTCTGTTGGAGTGGTTGGATTAGCAGGGGGAGGGTGGGATTGCACTTCCTCGAGCTTAGCCTGTGAGTTGGTGCCTGCCTCAGGAGTAAGGTTAGGTTGGCCAAATACATGGGTGAACTCCTCATACAATCTTTGATGCTCCTTGCTGAGTCCAGAGGAGTTGTCTAAGCTACTCTGGGAGTTTCTACCGGTAGGGGTGGTTGGGCGGTGTTGGAGACGGCAGCCCTAGTTCTCTTGGTTCCTTTCTTTGGAGCCATTCTGTCAAATTTAAAATAATCCTATTAGTTACTATATTTTCTAGTCTTAACTTAATATTTGAGAAAATAAGCTCTGATACCACTCTAGTTGTCACACTCTAACCCGGTTTGGTCGGATCCCCGTGATCAACCCATCACTCTCCCAATTTACTAAAGGGTTTCCCCTTATATTATAAACCATAAATAATAAGGCGTTCTTTAGACCTGTACCTTTTTCTAGGAATATCATAATCAAAACTTCATAGTAATTTAAATTAATCGTACCTGTCTTTCAGGCATTTAATTGTGCAAGTCTTTTAAGGTTTGGCTTTCTAAGACTTCCTAAAAGGGGTATAAGGGAGGGGATGAGTATAACAACTCAATGAATGGGATTCAAATCTTTTGAACTAAAAAAACATTTATATGGAGTGTGCCAGACTCCTTTCTTTTCAAAAATCTCTTCATTTAAAAAAATTTGGGTTATTCCATTATTCTTAGTTACTGGTGTGTCATCACCCAACACATATCCTTCGTCCTGAAGGTTACACACATTCGCAGGTCAGTATGACTACTGAACCCACTAGTGGCTTCGGAGCGACTTTACCTACTACCTGAAAAGAAGCACGACCACTTCTATCATGGGAATGAGTAGATGTACATGACATCCGACCCTCAATTCCCGAAATCGCTTCTTCGTGTCCATACGAGGACAGAGACCTTATCCCGTCCCCACCCCGGTCTCATGCGCTTGGTGCTACTCCAAATTTCGCATAGACACCTGGAACGACGATCTGCCCTTATACTCACCGGGTTGTCCAAGGCCCTTAAGACACATCACTACCCCTCATGGATGTTTTGATGATCCCATACTTATGGTGCATGCACAAACAAAGTTTTCTTAAATTACCATGTAATATGTGGTGCCATTTGTTCCAACGGTCACGACCTTCAACTCAACCTGTAGCTGTTTGTCTCGACTGGTCCGGAGACATGTCATGTCGCACTGCTACTAGTTGACTAAGTATGTCGGACCTGCATTGGTACCATGACCAAACAATTCACTTATTAAGTTTTACTGGCACATATATATATATATATATATATCATGTTCTTTTACGAGCTCCTGCTCGTGTCCATTGGCCTATGGCCCACTGTTCGAGTTTTTCAAAAATTGGGCATTTTAGCCCTCAAGTTCCAAAATCGAGGCCCACGACCTATAAGAGCTATTCGAGCTCTTGTCAAGAAGGTCTCCCAAATAGTTTAAGCATTGGCACACAGTCAAGGGAGAACACTTCCGATAAAAATAGGTTCTTACTGTCCATTCTACCAACCGGTATAAGGACATCTCCGTTTATAACTGATGAACGGGTTTTCAACTTCCTTCGAGGAAGTCTCATCATACCAACCGAGTATGATCTACTTACAACCCATAAATAGTTTTTCCGCATAACTTTCACATCACTTTCTCTAAGTTGGGATGATTAAAAATACCACTAAGCAGTGGGTTTTTATACCAAGGTACTTATCATCCCCAACAGGATATGATACATAATCCCACTCACCCAATAGTTCAGTGAAATTCCTCTTAGTCGGGTTCCATCCATAGGAAGCTAGACCTCAACTAGCATTCCCAATGTCTCATTTTCCTACATGAAATAAACATAATTGTTCATTATTTTTTGGCCTAATAGCCCTCATTCATTTCAAATGAATGAGAAAACCTAACTTTACAGATATTTGCAATTAGGTCCCTAAAGTTATTTTTCTTTAAGTCCCTATTGCCAGGTTTTTCCAAAATTTGAGTCCTTGAACTTTTAAAATTTATCTTAGGAACTCAAATTATTTAATTTCATACAAAGGGGTTTAATTTCCCAAATTTCCAATTTGGTCCCTTAATTTTTCCAAAATTACTATTTTGCCCCTTCTTTAGAAAAATAGTGAATTTTGCTCCAAAAATTCTAAAATTTCTCATTTGGCCCTCTAATATTCTTATCATGACCAATTGACTCTTAATTTTAGAAAATTACATTTTGGTCCTTCAAATTTTTGAAAATATCCCAATTTTTTCCCCAATTTCAATTTTTCAACATTGTCGAATTTGATTTCATCAAATTGACCGATCAAACACCTCTAATTGTTGAAATTGGATTTGAAATTGAGTTCCTGTATGTTCATACGATTCTAAGGAACTTTGAATTGCAGATTTTAACGTCAGAACGAGCTCAAACGGAGCTTCGCCGGAAAACAAACTGTAGAGAGAGAAAGCTTCGATTTCTCACCGGTGAGACTGCGACGGTCGAAGATTTCTATCTGTGCAGGTAGCTCTCCTCCAGAGGTTCTTCCTAGGATCAAGAATGACATCAATTAATGTCGAATTGGATTAGAATTTCTTCATTCAAATTCAACCGACTCTCTCTCTAACAACAATCTGAAATTGTAAAGGGGAGCCAAATTGGCTTACCTTTCAATCCTAATTCAGCCGTGGAAGGGCTGAAGAGGTGTCAGGGAGCTTGGTTTGGCCTGAGGAGGGCTCAAATTGGTCAATTTCAACTCAGCAGAAACATGGCAGCTTCGGTCCGCTGGAACTACTTCACTGTTTGATCAAGTCGGCGCTTCTCCGACAACTCTCGGGACGAACGGATTCTACCACCGTGTAGTTGACTTCTCCCCGGTTCTAAACCTGACCTCACCTTCTTTGGCTCATAATTGACCCTATATCGGAGCTCTGGTTTGAGCTTTTCCAGAAAACTAAGCAATTGAGAGAGAGTGAGCTTTTTAGGTGTGGAGAGGGGTTCTTTATATAGGGAGCTCGGGGGCCTGTTGGCCATCCGTTTGGCACCGTTATGATAGAAATTGATGACTTGAAACATACCAAATGGAGGTGTTTCTTCTTCATCGGCGTTTCTTCAGTTTCCCGACGAGTGAACAGTGTTGTCATCCTAAGGAAGAAGATGACACTGTTCCGAACCGGTCCGAACCAGGTTTAAAAATTAAACCGGCCGGTTCACCCCTCATTTGACCGAGTTTTTCAAATCTAAAAATTTCTATATTCATATAAATTCATTCTCTATCCAATGGTGGCCTCAAATCTCCAATTTGAATTATTTAAGCTACCTAGAAAAATAAATTTAAGATTCAGTTCATTAGTGGTTTAAACCGGTCTGAACCGGTTCACCAGAAACGATTTGGTTTTCATCCCCATTTCCTTCATAAGTCCATTTTCATGTCTTTTGTGACTCCTTTGGTCACTTAGGGTCCATAAGATTCCCGGTTTACCATCTCTTTATCGATTCTGGTTCATAAACCGACTTGGTCCTTAAACCGGTTCGGGTCCTGTTCACCCGAACCGATCTGATTTTTCTCTCCCACTTTGTTCTAGGGTTCTTTTTCAAGGTTTATAAATTTCTTTGGGGCACAAGGAAGTTGAATTTCTCTGATTTTCCCATTCTCTATCGGTTCCGGTTCATGAACCAACTTGGTTCATAAACTGGTTCTATCCAATTCAAACCCGGTTCTCTTGAACTACTTTGGTCTTTCTTCCTCATATCATCCTAGGGTTCTTTTCCAAGTTTATGAATATTTTTTAGTCACATGGGAGTTAGAAATTTTTGAATTTGCTTGTCCCCTAAAAGTTGGGCTTGCCGACCAATTCGGTTTAATGATCACATTGACCGGTTCTTTCCCAGTTTTTCTCATTACTAAAGGACGAGGTTTACAACTTGTGTCTAATGGAGTTCGCTTATAATAACAGTTATCAGACCAATATTCAAATGGCTCCTTAAGATGTCCTTTATGGACAACCATGTCATACTCCCTTATTTTGGGAAGAGGTGGGAGAAAGGAAGCTGAAAATGGCCAAATTAATCGAGGATGCCACGGAGAAAATTAAGATAATAAGGAGTCGACTTAAGGCCACTCAGGACATGCAAAAGAGCTATGTAGATAATCGGAGAAGAGATCTGGAATTTGATGTGGGAGACCAAGTGTTCCTAAAGGTATCCCCATGGAGGGGAATACTTAGGTTTCAACAACAGGGAAAGTTGAAACCAAGATACATCGGTCCTTACACCAAAGTCCAAAGGATAGGGCCGGTGGCATATAAACTAGAATTGTCTCCTGACTTACAAAAAGTACATAATGTATTCCATATCTTAGTACTCTAGAAGTACCAGCCTCATCCTAGCCATGTGCTGGACAGACCTCCACCAGAGTTAGAAGAGAACCTAACTTATCAAGCAGAACCGGTACAAATCATCGACTGGAGAGACAAGAACCTGAGGATCAAGAAGATTCCTATGGTCAAGGTTCATTGGCAGAACGGACTCGTGCAAGAGGAGACATGGGAAATAGAGAGCATTATGAGGCATGGGTACCCTCAGTTGTTGACATGTAATTTGTTTTGGTGAAGAGAGAGAGTTGTAAACACCATCCCTTTATAGATAAAAAAAAAACTAGGAAAAGAACCGGTCATTCCAAAAGAGAAAACCTAGCCGGTTCACAAACTATAACCAATAAGAAAATGGTAAATTAGGAAATTGACAAATCTCAAATGACTTAACGAGTCATAGAAAGAATAGAAAAAATCCTTGGGACAATTGGGAAGGGAAAACTAGACAAATTCAAGGTGAATCGAATTGAACTGGTTTGAACTAGTTTGAACCAGTTTGTAAATTCCTCATTCTAGGTGGTTTAAAATATTCAAAATGAGGAATTGCAGCCACCATTAGATAGAGAATGAATTTAGATGAATTTAGAAATTTTTAATTTTGAGAAAGCCGATCAAATCGGGCCTAAACAAGTCGATTTACGCATTGAACCCGGTCGAACCGGTCCGGTCAGGTTCGAAACAGTGTCATCTTCTTCCTTCATATGACAGCACTGTTCATTCAATAAAGAAACAGATAACGCTGATGAAGGAAAAACGGCTTCGATCATGCCGTTTCAAGGTGAGGATTAGCTCGACCAAAAAGGAAAGTTGTCAAGCAGAGGGTCCTTGAGATCCCTATATAAATAGCTCCTCTCCATTTATGCTCCACACACCTGACATCTCCATTCTCTCTCAACTGCTTCATTTTCCATTGAAGCTCAAACTAGAGCTTCGGGGGAAGTCAGCTACCTCACAACAACTTCCTTTCAACCCGAAGACCACTAGAGAAGCGTCGATGGAATCAAACAATAAAGCAACTTCGATCGATCGAAGCTGTCCTATTTTGGCCGAGCTGAATTCGTTAAAATTTAGCCCTCCTCCGGCAAAACCAAGCCTTCCTAACACCTCCACAGCCCTCATATGACCTCAACTGAGATGAAAGATAAGCCAATTTAACCCTACTCAGTCGTTGGATATCGGAGTTAGAGAGAAAGTTCTAAACTTTACTAACAAAATTCTCCATCAATTGTAGCAATTCTTGATCCTATAACGAACCTCAGGACATGAGCTACATTCCCCGATCGAGAGCTGGGACTACTGCACCTTCGATGGTAAGCTTTCAAAGCTCTCTTTCTATGAGTGATTTTTCGGCAAAGCTCCATTTGAGCTCAATTCAAATCTAAATGATGCGGTTCAAAGCTCAATTGAATCATATGGAAGTGTAGGAACTGATCCATACCTTCAATTTGAGCAAATAAACCTAATTGAATGGCTTATTTGAAGAAATCAAATTTGGTTAGTTTGAGTAGCTTTTCTGTGTCATTTTCACATCACTCCTCTAAGTTGTGATGTTTAAAATACCACCAACTAGTGGGTTTTCATTTCGAGCTACTTATCATCCCCAACCGGGAATGATACAAAATCCCACTCACAACCAGCAAGTGGTTTTTAGCTTTAAATTGTACTCATAATCCCAACTGGGTATGACGTTAGTAAGCCCACTCACAATGGCTTCCAATTTTTTTTAAAAAAAGTGCTAATCATCCCAACCGAGTATGATGTGAATAACCCACTCACCCATTAACTGTGGCGTGTTCGTCCACGATTGGTTTTCCAAGTTGACGCGAGCTTTTTCTTGCTGGCGTTCTGATCACACTTGTCCCGTCGGAGGTGCGACTGTCCGAGCTTTCTATTGGGAAAGGTAGCTCTCTTCCTAAAGTACCTTCTAGGATCAAGAATTCATACTATTGAGTTTTCAGCACCGTTGAGGTCGTATGAGGGTTGTGAGGATGTTGGGAGAGCTTGTTTTGGCTAGAGTAGGGTTGAATTTGGCTAATTTTAGTTAGGCTCAAACAGGTCAATTTTAGTCTACCGGAGCTGTTTCACTGTTTGACTATGTCGGCGCTTCTTCTACGATCCTCAGATCTAATGGAGGTTGCTATCAGATAGCTAACTTCCTCCGAAATCTAAAGAGTTCGACCTCTCCTTCTAAGGTTAAGAAAAATGCTCAAGTCGAAGCTCTGATTCGAGCTTCACCGGGAAATAGAGTATTAGATAGAGAGAGAAGTTTTAAGGTGTAAGGAGAATGAATGGAGATGCACTCTTTATATAGGAATAGAGTGTATTAAATGGGGAGGATTTATTACTATGATATTAATGTTGTCATTATTCTCAGTAAATTGATGGGCATTTATTAGTATTAATTCCTATAATTAAATATAGGTATTAAATTATGATATTAACTATAGGGATGTAGAATTAACATAATATATATATACATATATATTTATCTCATTATTTTTACCTAAAATAATTTACTAATTATTTATTTATCTTGGACTTTTAATAGGATCCGATTCATTAGTGCTAGTATGTTATTTAATTTTAGGTTTAAAAAACAATATGATTTGACAACTATTGAGAGAATGCAAAATAAATACTTGCCAAAAGGTCACTCATCCTAAGACTACTCTAGCCCAAGCACACTTAACCTTGGAGTTTTGATAGGATCAAATGTATTAGTCCTAGTATGTTATTTATTATTGGGTTACTAAATCAATATGGTTTAACAACTATTGAGAGAGTGTAAAATGAATACTTCTAACACTACTCTAGCCCAGGATCCAATGCATTAGTACTAGTATGTTATTTAATTTTAGGTTTCTAAACAATATAATTTGACAACTATTTAGAGATTGTAAAATGCATTAGTGCTAGTATGTTATTTAATATTGGATTACTAAAACAATATGGTTTGACAACTATTGAGAGAATGTAAAATAAATACTTTCTAGGAAGGTTACTCTAGTCGAAGCACACTTAACTTTGGAGTTTTGATAAGATCATATGCATTAGTGCTAGTATGTTATTTAATATTGGGTTACTAACACTACTCTTACGCAAGCACCCTTAACTTCAGTGTTCTAATGGGATATAGTTCATCTGAACCAATCTGATTTTTTTTCTAGTTACTAAAAACACGATGTTACAAGACGGCTTAAGAAGCATAAGGGAAGCTTTGTCGTGCCAGTATGTCAAGAAACTCTATGAGCTTCATGCGCATTGAGATTAAGAAAGAAGTGGAGAGGTCTCATCCCACAATAGCGAATACGAATGCTCAATCTATGTCTAGAGACTGGGCAATTAATATTCACACAGACTTGTTGTAGAAGGTATAACCTTCTGCCATGTTGGTTAGTAAAGTTGCTCCGGACCACAAGTGGAACAGTCGGGGACTATTTTACAAAAGTATGACCACTTTGATGATAAAGGGTGTGTGCTTGATTGTTAAACCAAATACATGTAGAAGAACCATAGATTTAACACTTTTAATAATAAAAAGAGTGTGGGAGTTTAACTATTCGTATTCCCTTTACCACCCACTCACTAAGTTGATCACGAGATTCCAACCAAATCAAGTTGGGGCGTAACAAGCACTATCAGGATACTTATTTCATGTGTTACTAACTTCGGATGGACATTTCATGTGTTAAGACCTACAAGAGAAAGTATATATGAAAATTTCACCTAGATTTGGTGCGATAAATACTCTAGGGAAGGTACTTAGGTTGGAAAAATCTCTATATGAACTCAAACAGTCATCGAGAGCATGGTTTGACCGATTTCGACGTACAATAATCAAAATGGGTTACCGAGAATCTAACGTAGACCATACGATTTTCTATCGACACACTAATGGTTGAGTTACTATTCTATCAGTATGTGTATGATATTATCATCACTAGGTATAATTGTGTTGAGATATTACAATTTAAAAAATAACTAAGTAAAGAATTTGAGATAAAAATTTGGATTCTCTAAAGTATTTTATCGTTATTGAGATTGTAAGATATAGGAAATATATAGTACTTTATTAGAGAATGTTTACATTGGATTTACATATTTAGACATGGATGTTAAGATTTTGAACAAATTCGACACCAATAGAACCGAATCATAAGTTTTGTGCCCAGTTAGTTGATCTGTGGATAATGAACAATATCAGAGTATTGTTGGACAATTGATATATTTATTTAATATAATGTCTTATATCACATATGTAAACCCCGCACTTTTGAGTTAAGGAAAACCGGGAAAAGAACTGGTCAAACCGAATAAGAAAACCGAGCCGGTTTACATTTGGGAATAAGCAATATGGAAATTTACAACTTGCGGGTAATCCAAAGGGTTCATTAAACCTTGGAAAAGAAGCTTAAGACAAACTAGAAAACAAAAACCAAATTGGTTCAGGTGAACTATATTCCATAAAAACTTTAAAGTTAAGCATGCCCCGAAATTTCGGTCAAAAATTTTATGGCTTATCATAAATAGCCATAAATTAATATATATTTAATTATTGTAATTAATACCAATAATTTAATACCTAAATTAAATTATTGTAATTAATATAAATAATTTAATACCAAAATTAAATTATTAAAATTAATACTAATAATTTATGGCAATATTAATACTAGTAATAAATCTCTCCCATTTAATACACGATTTTACACCTATATAAAGAGGTCATCCCCTTTCATTCTCCTCACACCCGAACACTTCTCTCTCTACTGCTCCATTTTTCGGTGAAGTTTAAACCACAGCTTCGACTTGAAGATTTTTCTTAACCTCGGAAGGAGAGGCCATGCTCTTTAGAACTGTGGAGAAGTCAGCTATCTGATAGCAAACTCCAGTCAATCCGAGAATCACTAGAAAAGTGCCGACATGATGGAATAGTGAAGCAGCTCCGGCGGACCGAAACTGCCCTGTTTTGGCTGAGTTGAAATTGGCCATTTCGAGCCCTACTTAGGCCAAACCAAGCCTTCCCAACACTTCCTCAGCCTTTCCACGGCTGAATTAGGATTGAAAGGTAAGCCAATTCGACTCCCGTCTGTAATTTTCGGCCGGTGTTAGAGAGAGAACCGACAGAATTTCAATGATGAAATTCTAACCCAATTCCGCATCAATTTATGCGATTCTTGATTCTAGGATGAACCTCAGGACGAGAGCTATTTGCCCAGATCGAAAGCTCGGACCGCAATGCCTTCACTGGTGAGTAATCGAAGCTTTCTCTCTCGATAGTTCATTTTCCGACGAAGCTCCGTTTGAGCTCGTCCTGGCATTAAAACTTGCGATTCACATTTCTAAAGAATCGTATGAACATGTAAAAACTTAATTTCAACTTTAATTTCAAAAATTGGAAATGTTTGATGGGTCAATTTTATGAAATCAAATTCGGTTGTGTTAAGAAGTTGGAATTGGGGGAAAATTGGGGATTTTCGAAATTCAAAGGATCAAAATGAAATTTTATAAAATTGAGAGTCAATTGGGCATGAAAATAATGTTGGAGGACCAATTGAAGAATTTTAAAATTTTTGAGGTAAAATTTACCATTTATGTAAAGGAAGAGCAAAATGGTAATTTTGGAAAAGTTAGTGGAACAGATTGGAAATTTGGAAAATTAAACCCTTTTTTATGAAATGGAATAAATTAAGTTTTTATGATAAATTTTAAAAGTTTCGGAACTAAATTTGAGGAGTTATTAAAACTAAGTGGAGTAAATAAGTAAATGATCCATTTTGCTCGAGTAGTATAATTAATTATTTGATAATCCTTTCAGTGTAGTAGATTTTTACAACTAACAATTAATTATTCAAGTTGTTTCACATTTTTATGTTAATTAACTTGCAAAGATAAACAAACAGAAACATTTGGAAATTTATGCTTGCGTGAATGTGTGATGGTAGCTCTTAATGATGAGACCATTATTTTTGTCACCCACAAAGTTGAGTTTCTTCCCCTTGGAGACCTTGTTATGGTAAAATACTATAACCTTCATTATTATCACGTAAAATGTTTTATTTAGAGAAAATGTTACTTGTCAAAACATTAATTTAAAATTCACTATATTTTTTTTTGGCTCTAGTGAAGCCCAAGATAATATTTTCTTGGTTTAACCTTTATTGCATACACAACCCTCTTACTTCACCTAAAATAGATTAATCTGATTTTCATAGATTATTAAAGACGGAATAGTTGAACAACTCATGAAGGAAACAAAGCAGCACCCTAAAACATTCAGCCACATTTTAACAAATTCAATAAAAGAATCCATCTGCAGCAGGAAGATACCATTACAGGATTTGAAATACATCCACCACAGGATGGCTAACTTACCTGCAGTTTCTATCATGTCATCCACAATAACACCGGCTTTCCCCTTCACATCAATTCATTACCTGCAGATGAAAATTAATCCCATCAAGATTTCTTGATAAGGCCACGTACAACACTTGATCTATATGACACTAGGATGACTTCTGAAGCTCCTTGACAATGACTCTAAAAATGATATCATATTTATACATGAAAAACAGTTCAGGATTTCAAATATGCAAATATGAATGAAACCTATTAGGACTGCCAAAAAGCCTATTAATTTGTCTAGCTTTCAAATTTGAGCTGTTTAAATTGGGAGCTACTAGGATACCTTTTAACTAGGCTACCTTGAAAATATTTCTATAAAACAGTTGATCATTTCATACATGGAAACATTGATGAAACAGATCCAAGGACTGCCTCAAAGCCTACTAGTTTATCAAAGTGGAAAGAAAGGACAGAGCCAGAGTACTTTATAATTTCTTTTTCTTTTTTTAATAACTAAGGAGGATGTAAAGCAGTTTTGAATAGTTATTTCATATCACCACATCCCAGCATGTAGTATTATGAGAAAATTAGACATAGAAGATAAATAAAAAAGAATGAGTAGACTAATTTCAAGGCAACTGTCTTCATTCTTGAAATGATGTCTAGATTTCTTGTGACTGACTATCAATTCCTCAAAAAATGTTTCTAATTGTACTGTTATTTTCATGATGTCATGAAAACAACACAAATAACTACCACTGCTACAGTGTGAGCATGCGGCCTCTTATCAACAAACGATAGTGGTGCATCAGACAACTTTTTTGCAAATGCACCTGCTCTTGCAACCCACCAACATCAGGTGAGACCACAACCAAATGATTGGAGCATATCATCTTGCTTGCAAGGTAATCAAGACTCTATATGGATACGGCAGTAATTTAAGTTACTAAAATACATTAAAGAAAATGTTAGAGGATGTATTGTGGACCGATAAAGGGTCGGACCCATGTCTACACCCTTCCAACTTTATAAACCCACAATACTTCTCTATTTTATCCAATTTGGGATCTATTATCAACAGAAAATAACATCTTAGAAATTTGAATTCAATGGCAATATATTTCTCCATTCCATGCCTTCAAGTTGTTGATTGTCTTAATTTGAATAGACTAAAACTTACATCTGAAATATGAGAGGATTGAAATTGCTCACTGGCCATATACATGATCCATAGGAATTTCACTAACCTTCCTATCAGCTCTGGCATATGCAAAGTATGGAATTACTGCAGTTATGTTCTTTACAGATGCCCTTCCAAATGCATCAATCATTATGAGTAGCTCCATGAGATTTTCATTAGCAGGTGGACATGTTGGCTGGACAAGGTATACATCCCATCCTCTTAACACTCTCTTGTGAATGTACATATATCTCACCATCAGCAAATCCCTTTATCTTAATTTTTCCCAAGCTCCAAACCCATGTAACAAACAGTTTCCTGTTAGAAAAAGACCAATAAAAAAGAATATAATTTATTTGAGTGTTACATATTTATTCCATTAAATTTCAATGACAGTAATCAAACAATAAACTACCAAAGACAGCTATTTTAAAAGCTTGCACTCAGTTGCTATATCCCCATTCATTGATGTTGTGACCTCTGGCTGACTATTTCCTTGTCACTAGTAAGAACAAGTCCAAAAGTATAGACTGAAATGCCTGTTTTGAAAACTCTCTTGCCGCCATTCTATCTCACATATTTAATGGGCAAATTTTTCTAGAAGTGAAAAATAATTTGGCCAAAGATACATTTTTAAATCAAATGAGAGCTATAAATGTAACTTGCTCTTATCATTGCATCTAACTCTATAGAACAATCAGTTACTTCATTATTTTTGAAATCACTAATGAAGGAAAAAATATAATCAATAAGTCTAGGAAGCAACAGGCCTCACTAAAGTGAATTCCTCAAATTATCTGGAGTTAAGAAACTGGGTATAACACCAAGGGTATCACGAAAGTGCATCTCTTCTAAAATGATCTTAATTCAGCTTTCTCTCCTTTTGAGAATTTCAGCATATTATAATTACTAATCACTTTACATGTCCCCTAAATTGGGATGAATATTCATATCTCTCACAACTATGTGTCTAGAGAGGAGCCCATACAAAGTTCAAAGTGAACTTCAACTTCTCTCATCAGCATAAGAAAGTGTATTGTACCCTAAGTTCTAGTTGAGATGCAATAAAATACATAAACATAATATCTCTCTATCTCTCGGTTAACCCAAAAAAATCCTTACTTTTACTTAAATTTGAGGGATTGGAAGAAATTAAGAGTGAAAAATTATAATAAGATACAATTATTTTATTTTTCTTAAGATTTGGAGGGTTATCCTATTTTATTTAAATGATTGTAATATCTTTTATATATAAATAGTATTCTTATTTTTTTTATATATAATTATATGATAAAATTACTGTACATAAAAATAATATATTATGTATGTATAATATTATTTATTATATTAATATATATTATTTTTATTAGAATTATATTATATATAACAATTATTATATTATTAATCTTAATTTATTTTTATTATAATAATAATTTAATTATATAATAAAATTTGATAAGTATAATTTATTATATATAATGTAATTCTATATTTTATTTTAATACTATATTTTATATTAAAATTTTATTATATCATACATATAATACAATTAAATTATACATTATTTAATAAATTATTATATTTAATTTAAAAACTAATTCATTTTTTTAAATTTTTCACTAAAAAACTGTCACATCCAACAATTTATTTGAATGATACAAACTATTCATTTCATCTATCAGCTATCCTCCAAATTCCTACAAATAATTTAATCCAAATAAAAGGATATTCCTCGTCAAACAATAAAATTATAAAAGGATGTGCAGGCCCTTTTATAAAATTGAAACTCCATAATTCAGGAAAGATATCTCCCATCAACCAAAAGTAGCAATCGAATACAAGATTAAAGGACAGCACTAAATCCAAATAACAAGAGGACGAAAGAAATTCAAGAGACCACCGCCGACAATAAAGTTTGCACAAACTTAGGGCGCCTATGCGGAGGCCAAGACGAGGCTGTTCGGCCGTGAAGAGACGAGGTGATTGGAGAGAGGAGCGACTGTAGGAGCTGGAAGGCCGCACATGGATTGCAGGAGCCATTAATCAACAGGCTAAAGGTGCCGGAGACAGAAATATCACAAAGCAGCCGTGAAACGGACGCAGCCAATCGACCACCTCCTCCTGAAAGCTCGAGACTCGAGTGTGTGCCGCGGTCTTATGTAGAATGTAGAGAGAAGACGGAGGAGAGAGAAAAGAAAAGACAATCCTTCCCTCTTGAACTCAACCAAGTACCTCTCTTTCTCATGTTTTCTTCCGTATTGAATTTAAATTCTCTATTTAAGAGAAAAATATCATACACAATTTTTTAATTATATTTTTGTGATTATAAGGCAACTATTATTTAAGAAAAAAATAAGTATAGATAAGTTGACTGGCTTGAAAATGAAATTGCCCTACATAAAATATGCTCGGCAGCTTGTTGATGGGAAAAGATATTAATGGTAACAATCATTACAAGAACAAATCAAGCAGTCTTCATGGACTGCCTTCCCGGGTATGACATTTTATGATAAGCTTAACTTGAGAATTTCGAGAATGTCACGACTTCCTCAAGCTTCATCGCCTAATTAATTACTTATTTCCACACATTTATCATCCATCCTGTATACACCCCGGTTTTTATTCACTGACCTTCTTCGTTTTCCTCTTCTCCATATTCGTTCTTCTTGCCTTGATTAGATCCCTACTTTCTAGACCCTTTGAGCGTTGGGGCCTAATTTGCTGGTACTGTCGTCCAGCTTCGTGCAGCTCATCTTCCTCTCCATCTCGATGTACCGATACCACCTCGCGGTTAGAATATAGACGGCAAGATCGGCCGTGGTTAGAACCGCCAGGAGGAAGAAGAACCGGTCGAGGTGGCCTCGGTTCAGGTCCCTGGGGATCCAACCGGGCATGTTGTCTCGAGCCGAGAACTTCATGACGATGGTGACCAGCAGGGTGCTGACGTAGTTCCCGAGAGAGATGGACGTCATGCAGAGGGCGCTGCCGATGCTCTTCAGGCCGTCGGGGGCCTGGCTGTTGAAGAACTCGAGCTGGCCCACGTACATGAACACCTCGGAAGCGCCGATCAGCACGTACTGTGGAACCTGCAGCCAGTACCGAATGTACGGGAAACAATGGTTATACCGTGAACCGCAAAATACATAGCAGATCAGTAAAAGATGACTGCCTTTATTTGTCTTATATACAATTGGATCAATTTTTTTAGATAAATTGATCAGTTTTATTTTTATTTTTGGTAATTATTAATAAAATATTTATATATTTATTTTTACTAAAACAGCCAAAACAACCCTACCTGCCAGAAAATGCTGAGGGAGCTGGAGCCCTCGCAACTGGGGCACTCCGTGGTGGCGTACTTGAGCCTGAAGACTTCCACGGTCCCGGCCGAGGCCATGGCCAGGATGGCGATCACGAGGCCGATCCCCATCCTCTGGAGCTCGCTGAGGCCCCCCCTGGTCTTAGACCTCAGCCTGGTCAGAACCGGGTCGAGGACCCTCCTGTAGATGAAGATGAAGGCTGCCACGCTGAGGATGTCGAAGCTTGACATGCTTGCCGGAGGGATGTGGAAGCCGCCGGAGACCGTGGACTGCATGGCGGCGCCCTGCTCCACAAAGAGCGAGGCCATTTGCGTGAACACCACCGAGTAGAGGATGGTGCAAAGCCAGATCGGAAGGAGTCTGAGGATGCACTTCACCTCCTCTACCTGGGTCACCGTGCAGAGCCGCCATGGGTCGGCTCGGGTCTGGACGTCGACCTCTTCTGTGATCGCTGCTGCCTTGTCCAAGAAACTTCACGAAAGGAAAATGCAGTGGTAATTAGTCGTGAAATCGCGAAGAGTAGTTCTTATATAGCTCTTTAGAAATTTTTTTTGGGGTGTGATTTATGTAGCCATACTTTAGTTCTTATAATACTTCATATATAGCTCTCTGGCCGGTGAACTGACCTAAATCCTCGAGTATGGAGAATCTTCCTCTCGCCGCTGGCGATGCGTTCCCGATCGTCAATCTCGTAGAGGTCCTCCTCGCCGTAAACCTCCACCTTCCACTTCCTCGATGCGGCCGCCACCACCTGGCAGAACCTGGAGAGCGGGTTGCCCCTGGGCCTGAAGTGGCGGTAGCGGTAGGTTCCGGAGAGGAAGAGGAGGAGAGCCAGGGCGGCAGAGGCGCTGGAGGCCCAGAAGCCGAGGGTCCACCTACCCTCGTCCTCGAAGTAGCCGAGGACGGTGTTGGAGAAGAGGGAACCGAGGTTGAGGGCCAGGTAGAAATAGCTGAAGAAGGCGATCTTCGAGTGACCCTCGGAGGGATCCTCCTCGTCGAACTGGTCCGCCCCAAAAGTGGCTATGTTCGGCTGGTAGCCGCCGTTCCCCAGGGCTACCATGTAGATGGAGACGTAGAAGATGGCCATCTCGAGGGCCGAATGGGGCCCGCATAAGGTCTCCTCATCTCCGCAGCCCCGAGGCTTCAGCAAGAAGATGTACGACGAGAGGGATAGCAATCCCAACCCCTACATACCATTACAACGCACATTTAATTAAGTGTGACAACCAATTTTACTGTCGTTCATTTGATGCAGGTGTAGCATAATAATTTACCTGAAAGTTAGTTCTAGAATTTCAATAAAAGTTGAAAGAGTCGGACAAACTTACGAGGACGAAGATGGATTGGAAGATTGCGCAGGTGTAGTATCTGCCCCAGTAAGAGTCGCTGAGGAATGCCCCGAGGAGGGAGAAGATGTAGACAGTTCCTGTCCACTTGCTGACATTATTAGCCGCGCTGGCGTTGTCTTGTCCGACCACCCTCGTCAGGAACAGCACCAGGTTCACGCCGACACCGAAGAATGCCAGCGTGGCCAGCCCCTGATTCACTGCATGAATCCACTCACGAGTTTTAAAAATGTTACTGCCTTGAACTTTTAATTAACTTCTAGTACTTCAATTTCTGAGAGTATTTTCTAATGGTTGATTACCCAATATAAGAGCCCCCGAAACCCAGCCGCCCGTTGTATTCCGTATCGCCGGGCGATTGTGCCGATCAACCGCTCCGTCCCCCGTGGCGATAAGCTCCTCCGCCTCATCCTCTTCCTCTCTGACCTTTCCGTCCACGGTTATAATCTTTCCCTGTAAAAGAGACCACCCGGAGAGTTGATTATATATTCTCTGGAGTATAAATTTCCAGGGATAGACACTCATATTAATTGAGTGATGTGGCCGGAGCAACTCCCAAACTGTGTCTTCAGACTATAGTGAAGAGAGTGATATTTTTTTGTTATATTAATATTTATTTAAATTTTCGAAAAATATAATAATTAGTATTATGATTAATGATGATAAATCATATACATTTTTTAGTGGAAAAATAAAATAGAATAAATTGAAATGTCAAGAAATAAATAAAGAGTTTGAGTAAAAAGATTAGAATTAAATATGTAATTGGAATACAAAATTCACTCAAATATATATATGTATATAAACTAGAGAGCATAGTAACCTCCATGAAAGTCCGGGAGCCCTCCATTGGATTTACAGGTGGGGAATTGATAATTGGGTCTCCTTGGAAGACGACGGTATTGTATATATGCAGAAAAGATCTTATGGGAAAAAGTTGTGGTGTAGACGCTCAAGCAAGAAAGTTGAGATAAGGGAGATGGATGTTGCAGATAAGCCAGATGTGCACCAATATATATAGGCAAATGAGGAGATGGATTGACAGCTTATATGTCGTGGGAGAGCAAGTAGGAGGAGAAAGAAGAGCTCAAGTGTCCTGGAAAGAGAAGAGAAGAAAAGATGAGAGGAAGAAAAGATGAGAGGAAGAAAAGAAAGGAGAAGACATTGAAAATGACATTAATAATGGAGATAGCACTTACCAGAGGCATGTCAAAATTGAGAATTTGCTCCATCCCAAAAAGAATGGTATAGTCAAAGTTGATATGTGCAAAATAATTTATAATATTTTTTTAACGTATAAGAATTTGTGTAGTAAAAATATAGGGAGAATATAATAAATAATTGAATACAAATGAGTTAAATAAATAAATAGTTATAATAGTACTGAAATATTTTACTGAATGGAAATTAGTTCACTAATAAGTCTTAACTTAATAAATAGTAAACTAGGGTTTCGACTTCCCTAAGCTATGCATAACAACTATTAAAGGGGTATACGTATACAATAAAATAATGTGAAGTATATCCCTTAGATTATGCAAACTTCCCGGAAAATATTATCACTAGTAAGACTTAAATCCAACTAGTGTTAATATCACAAAAAACCAATCTTGTATATAAATAAGAGTGTTGTAAATTCATATAATCGAAAATTTTATACTAATTATAATTAATTAATTTTAAATAAATATGAGTACAAGTATTTATCAGTTTACAGTACCTTATTTTTCATATATAATTAGTGGATAAAAATTTGTTATTCATCGATTGAACTTTAAGCAATCGAGATATAGGAGAAGTAAACATATGATTAAGACGTGGGATATATTTAATGTTAACAGAGACGTGAGTTGTACATCAAGAGGAGAAAATAGAGCAAGAAAAGGAAGGCTGAGTGTTGGAGAAAGTCATGCAAACAACAGGAGTGATGATCCAGGGCAGAAGCAATTTGGTGAAGATTGTATTAATTTAATGGCATATTTGTTGGGGGCTTGTCCCTTTCATTTCTGTGTATAACTGGGACGAGATTGTCTTCCAACGATTTCGATGTGTTCTAGCTAAATTGTTATTTCCATTCAGTACCATCAAGCTGATCATGATGGTGATTGTTTGATACTTCGACAGGCAGCAGTAGAAACTTCAATTGTGATACGCACACCACTACAGTATTGCACGTGCAACTATATCTAATTATTTCTATTTAATGGTATTCGTAAATTATAAATTAATTTTTGATATAATTATAAATTGACTATTATTAAAGCAGTCGGAGGAACTCAACGGAAATAAATCTCTCATAATTTTAATTTTTTTCATTCTTATAAACTCAAATTCAATATCTTGGAAATTAGTCAAATCTGCCTAACAAAATTGGACAAATTTGCTTTTGATCAATCAAGACACTCATGTGTTACATAGAGATAGAAAAATTAATTTCAAATTCTTATTAAAAACATGTTTGTTGAAAATTCTTATCAAATCAACCGTTCAATATTACTATAATCTGATAAATTAGAATGGAAGACATTGAATTAATAGAGTATAATAGTATATATATAAGTATTGTGCTCAAATTTATTTAATTATATTCTTAACCTTCATTAATATACTCTTCTCATTTATAATTTTTTTAAAATTTTTTAATCTCGAACAAATAGAATAACAAAATCAAAATTTATATTTTTTTACTAACGAAATTAATATTTAAATTAATTACTATATTTACTTAAAAATTAAAAATTAAAAATAATAAGATATTTTTAATCTATTAAATTTAACTCATTTATCAATTTTATCTAATTTATAATTATATTCTCCTTATAAAATACAAAATAAATAAGGAAAGCGTTTAATTTATTCCCAGTAACCTTTGATAATCTTTTACTTGTTGAAAAATAAACTGAAAATAAAACATGTTTTTTTTTTTGCAAAACAAAATAAAGCATGTGACGAAAATTCAACGACTATGCTGCTCTCCACTACTTGAGTGGATGACCAATTCCACGTCACTGCCACATCGGAGAGATTGGAAAGAATTTGCCTACTCAACTTTCCAACTGTCGCGCACAAATTAAAAGGACACAAAATCACCGATATGGGATCGGAATCATCTTTTCCTTTTAAACGAGGTATGAGATTCTAGTATCCTTTTGGAATTTATTGGGACTTTCATTCACAACCAGTGCTTTATACAACTATATGGGGATGGAAAGTTTGGCACTCAAAATGACTGTTCCTTTTATGTTTGTTAAAGTTAAAAATTAAGTCTATATGAATATATAATATTGATACAATTCTCTTTTTATAAAAAATTTAATGAAATGTACTCTTCCTATTTCTTATATTAATGTATCAAATTCAATTACTTATTATTTTTAATTTTCATTTTTTTCATCAATCGCGTTTTATAAAACTTTTGTGATTATCCTACTTGTTTCAAGAAGTAATTGATATTTTACTATCAAATGTTTACTAATATTAGTGATTATTACGCATCGTATTAATTAAAATATAGTTGAAAGTAAAAAAATTTTATTTAACATATCTTTTTCCTATACCTATTAATTTGATTGGACGGAGAAATTATATATTGAAAGAATATTTTTGGTTTTCTAATATTAATAATTTGATTGTTTGACTATTTTATTTTTTAAAAGGAAAATAAATTTTTAGATCTCTTTCATGATTCAAAATAGAGTACTTGGATTCTGCTAATAACAAAAGTGTATAATAACTAAATATAATTGAATAAGATTTCTTATAGATATATTCTATTTTGCTCGTTTTAACTAAAAAATATTAATTATATAAATTTCAATCTTAAATATTGATTATTAATTAATTATTAATTTTTATATTTTTTCCCACCTTCAAAAGAATAAAACATAAGTATTTTTACTCTAATTAAAATTTTTTTTAATGTTAATTATCTCGATTTCATAGATAAATATAGAATTTTAGAAAAAAAATTTTCTCAAAGGAATATGAAGTGATTAGTTTATATTTGTTATCAAACACTTCCAAATTAATTGTTTAAATGAATTATAAGTGCAAATTATTAAAAATAAAAATATATTATTATACATTAATTAAATATTTTAAAATAATTAAATATTTTTTAAAATATACTATTGTCTAATTTTTATATCCCTTATTCAATATTAAACATATATATTTATATTACACATATTTTAACAATAATAAAAATAATATTTAGATTAATAATAATTTACTTCCAAACTTGAGTTTCAAGATCCATACTTTATAAGTTGAATTTAATAAAAAAATTACCTACACCCCATTTAAAAATATCAAAATATTAAAAAAATATTATTTTAACACTTTTTAATAATTTTTAATATTATATTTATTCAATATTTTTTCAAATTTTAAATTTATGTAAGAAATAATACTATTATATTCAATAGTTATAAAAGTGTTGTTAACTCAATTTTCTATATTATATTAATACAATAATACATTTATAATCATCCTCCATTATACTAGTACACACTACATTTGAAATGATAAATTATTTCTTATTATTTTTATCATTAATATATAATAATATTATTTGTTATAATTTGTATATTTTAATATAAAAATATAATAATAATATAATATATATTCAAATAAATACACACTTACAAAATTATCAAATATTATATTAAATATAACAGTTGTAATAACAAAAAATAACTAATTTACAATACATAAAAATAGTCAATATAAACTAATTAATAAATTTAAAATATATTATAAACCCACATAATAACTCATAATAGTGAATATAAATTGAAAAATAAATCTAAAATATAGTATATAAAAAAATTATTAAACATAAATATTTGTAGATAAAATAAAAAAATTACAAATATATTTAAAAAATAGTTAATTAAGTTTATTTAATTAAAAATTAAAACTGATTTCAGATAGGAAGAAGAAGCATGAAGATGAATCATAAAGTAAATAAAAAATAAAAATAAGAAGAAAAATATAATATTTTGTATTATATATATAATAAATATAATACTATTAATATTATTTTAATTAAAAAAATATATTTGAGAAAGATCCTTATATTTGATGAACATCCTATTGTAATTGAAAATAAAAATAAATTTATATTTTTATAATTACTTTTAAATAATTTGTAAAGTATGGATTATGAAGGAAATATGAATATAAAGACACTAATGAATTTTGGGTCAATAAAATAACCATAAAAGTAGGTTTCCATGAAAATTTCCTATTAAATGAAACTAGCCAACAAGAAGTTAATTATTCATTATATAGTATTTTTTTATACTATACAACTTGTACTAAAATAAAGTCACAAAATTACATTCATAAAAAAAATACATAATTTAATTTTAAAAGACTATTAGAGAATAGAGTCCGTACATATTGTCCCCCTCTCCGTATGTTTGACTATCTATCGTATGAGACTATCCCTAGTCTATTCCTTCCACTCCATACCATATTATACTCCTATATAATTGAAAAAAATTATTATAAGATCGATCAAAGTTGTTTATCATAGAAAAGAAATACAGCAGTATTAGAAAATTAAATAACCAATACTAAATATTAGCCATGCTAACCTCATATTATCAAAGATCGAATATAGTACAAGAAGACAATATCATCCTAATCTAGGCTAAAAGTCATATCTATAGCATACTTTAGGCCAAAGGGAAATTATCTATGGCAGATATAATAAACAATCTATTAAAAGGAATTTGAACCGAAGATCTCCAACTCACGCTAAACCATATGAAATACTTTATCACCTAAGGAATACTTATACAGGAAAAAGCTTTTGGATGAAGGCTTAGTTCGGCGGCTAGGGAATGCTCGTATCATCTACCACCACCCCCACACTAATCACCAAAGATACTTCCTCTTATGGCGTCTGTATAGCGGCGGGCACGGGCACTCGAGTTGTTTAGCCAATTAAGTAAGTGGGTTACCTTTTTCAGTTTAAATCAAAAGGGTTTCTTTTTTCTTTGTAAAATATCTGCGCAAGCTTTTCCAACTATCGATAAGAGACATTGGGACATGTTCGATAAGGCAAGGATCCAACTTGTTGAGTTGGACGTAACTTTGTTCCTAGCTAGATCCATGTTTGTGAAAGAAGCGGATCTGGTGCAAGTTGCAGGTAAAATGGTAGGTCCCGGGCCTCTCCTTTTAGTCAAGCTGCTATTTCGTTTTCTTCCTTCCACTCAGCCGAGAGAATAGTATCCACCAAACGTGAAAAGCAGCAGCACGTATGCAAATCCCTTACGGCTCATTTATTTCTTGTTTCTTATCGCTTCCATATACAGTTATCTCTTTCTATATGTATGCAATAAGCGAAGGCGGATATCCATTTATTGGCAGACAAGGATCAACATCGCTTATCACTTGTCGGCAGCCCCAATTTGACTGACCACTTGAATCATAAATTCCCTCATCTCCTCCTCCCTACACACTATAAGTTATATTTCTTTAACCTTCGCATGCAGTACTTAAATTTCATTTGTTTTTCCAGAACGCATCCGTGTGAAAAGGGAGGAAGGAAGGACCCGTTTCGAGTTACAAGGAAACTTTTACGAAACTTTTCGAATTCATTCAAAATTCTACTCTAACATATGTCTTTGCCCTATATTTGGTGGAAGGATGCCGGGATCCCCTAATTGGTTAAGAAATTAAATTAAGCATGATTTGGGTCGTACATAAATTATTGCAAATATTACAAAATATTATATTTATTTCTCCTTCGTGTAAAAATAATTTAAAATGTTCCCTGCTAGTACAAATAGTCACTTTTGGTTCTCCTGGAAAATGAGCGGGTATATAAACAAACGAAATTTTTTACGGCCATACAAGTCCGCAAATTGCGCACACGAGTTCATTTCATCTGACACGATTTAATGGGAAAAGTGTAAGGTTAGATTAATGTAGGCACTACAATCCAACTCGTACTACGGTAATTTCAGCCTATGAGATCAGACCGGTGAACGACCCTCGACAATGTGTTAAAACGATCACATGAATCATTGCACCGCACACGTGCATAAAATGCATATATTGTGCAAGCCCTGCAAGCACGGGGCTAACTCAAGATCAACCCGCACCAGCTCGACCACACAACCAACATATAGGTCCAAACTTGTCCCACGCCATCAAACATTTGGGTCTAAACTTGTGGCACACGTGTAACAAATTTGTCACACCCTAATGATACTAACATTCTTTCATTACGCTAACTCGATTCTAGAGTGGTACTCACAATACCACCATCCCACACTTTCAATACTATAATGGCACTGCCCACGCTATTTTAGTAACTTAGTGTTATAAAACTTAGTTAATATAAAAACTTTCAAACTTCACAACTAATTAAAAATTTTAAAAATTAAATCCATAATATACAAAATATGTGCGTATTTTTTTTTTCCAAATGATATACTAATTGGATACTTGTTTAGTTGTAATTGAGATATTTAACTAGAGAACTTACTCTATTAGCTTTTTCTCGTTAAAGATCTGAAAGGGTTCATGAAGAGGAGCGATTTGACTCAATAAATGGGATACTTGTATCATGACGCAATGTCATGAGAACCTCTATGGAAATAACAAATATGGAGTAGTAAAATTTTCAAATAGTTTTACTATTAAAACTTATTATTATTGATATACATTTTTATTAGGAAAATCAACCTGTTCAAATAAAAATATCACATAATATCAATATTATCCAACATTTAATAGCATGCTCACGCTAGATTGTGTGGGAGGCACCATTCTCTATTAGTTTCTAATAGCGATTATACATCTCTCTACTAACCCCTCTTAATGTTGGACAAATCGACTCTTTAAAAATAATGCCATATTATATTTTTTATATGTTAACATACCTAACTCTTTTGGAATAGTGATCATATTTATTCTATATATTTTATAAATGCTGAACGACCAAGCTATTCCACTTCAATTACAATCAATATAACATGAAATCAACGTAGCAATAGAGGTTGAATTGCTACCTAACTAACCACTCTTATCATGTCCGGATCCGCTTTGGTCGGATCCCCGTGATCAACCCACTGCTCCATTGGTTTAATAGTGGTTTCCCCTTTTCTTTAATCAAGATAAGCCAGACGTAATTTAAACTTTGTTCCATGGAATAACATATATCAATAAAAATGCAAGCTTAAAAGAACTTTAAGCATATACAGAGTGTAGATTCTGATGTTTTATTTGGTCATGTTTCCCTATTCCTGAAAACGGATAAAAAAGGAGGGGGGGGGGGGAGTTTTTACAACTCACAGAGTGGAGATTGTAATTAACTTTTCAAAACAATTAGTTTTAACTAAAACTGTGCCAGTGTTGTTTTCTTTCAAAGAAAGTTTTCTTCTCACGTTTCGGTTTTCAAAACCTTTTTCCTCATTTCCATATTAGGTGTGTTTAACAAATAACATACGCTCTTCATCAGGAAGGGAACACACATTCGTACGTGCAACCCGTCCACTGCACCCACTTGTGGCTCAGAGCGTCTTTACTGACCACTAAAATAGAAGTCCGACCACTTCTACCCTAGGTTTGAGTGGATGTTTGCGACATCCGATCCTCAAACCCGAAAGCAACTTCGTGTTATATGAGGATAGAGATCTCATCATGACCCCACCCCGATCTCATGTGCAAGAAGCTACGTCGAACTTCCCGATTGCTAGCACGACGAACTACCCTTATCTCCACCAGATCATCCAGTAGCCCTTAGGATGCATCACTACCCCTCTTGGGCATCTTGATGGTACTGTACCTCAAGTGCATGCATAAACAACAGTTTTCACATAGCCATTAATCTTTGGTGCCACTGGTCCAACGACCCCAACCCTCAACCCGATTTGCAACTATTTGTCTAGGTCGATTCGTTGACCTGACTCTTACGCACTGCCGCTAGTCCATTGAGTATATTGGTATTGTCTTGGTACCATGGCGAAGTCACATAACCATTTCATTAAGAGTTTTCATGGCTTTCATATCTCATGTTTGTTTATGAGCTCCTGCTCGTGCCCACTGGCTTTGGGCCCACTACACATGATTTTTCAAAACCAGGCATTTAGCCCCACAAGTTCAAAAAGCGAGGCCTCTAACCTATCTGACCTATTTTAGCTCTCATCAAGAAGGTCTCCCAAAAAGTTTAAGCATTGGCACACAGTTAGGAGAGAACACTTCTAACAAAAATAAAGTTTCATTTCATCGCACCAATCGGGTGTGATGATATCTTCGCTTACAACCGGCAAGTGGGTTTCTTCTTTCGTTAAGGAAGTCCATCATACCAACCGGGTATGATTTTCTCTACTTACAACTGGTATGTAGGTTTTAGCCTAGTTCACCTATCATCCCATCTGGGTATTATGTCAAAATCCCACTTACAAGTGGCTTTTCATTTCTAAAGTGCTCATCATCCCAACTGGGTATGATGTTAATAAGCCCACTCACCCTATAAGTGTGGTGTATTCCTTTCTAGTCGGTTTTCACCTTTATGCTAGCTTATCCTTGCTAACGTTCCGGTCTCTCGTGTTCCTACTAGATTTGGACATCCTTATTTATTAAAATTTGGCAAATAGCCTTCGTTTCTCACATATGAATGACTAGCCTCAAATTTGTTAGTTAATTACACTAAGGTCCCTAAAGTTCATTTTCCTTGACTTTAGGTCCTTAATGCTAACTTTTCTCTAAATTGAGTCTTGAAACTTCCAAAAATTCTCTTTGGGTCCTCAATTTATTCAAAATTATTTAAGGGGCTCAAGTTTTCCAAATTTTCAATTTGGTCCTTAACCTTTCAAAAATTACCATTTTGCCCCTACTTTCCAAAAATAGCAATTTGACCCCAATTATTTCAAAAATTGACTAATTGGTCCTCCAACATCTTTTTCATGTTCAATTGGTCCTCAATTTTGGGAAATTGCAAAAAGGTTCCTCAATTTTATGAAATCCCCAAAATTTCCCAAAAAATCCCCCTTTCAAATTGGTCAAATTTGATTTCTTTAAATTGACAATTCAATTGGGGTTAATTGCTTCAATTGGAGGTGTAAATCAATTCCTACACTTCCATACATTTCAATTGAGCTTTGAATCACATGAATTGAGGCTGAAATGAGCTCAAACGGAGCTTCGTCAAAAAACTATGCGTAGAGAGTGAGCTTCAAAAGCTTACCATCGGAGGTGCATCAGTCCGAACTTTCTATCAGGGAAGGTAGTTCTCTTCTCGAGGTATCTCCTTGGACCAAGAATTCCTACAATTGACCTCAAATTGAGAGAGAATTTTGTCAATGAAATTTTATAGTTTCTCTCTCTAACTCCTATCGGGAATGACAGAGTGGAGTCGAATTGGCTTACCTTTTAGCTCAGTTGAGGTTGTATGAGGGCTGTGGAGGTATCGGAGGGCTTGGTTTGGTTAGAGGAGGGCTGAATTTGGCCGATTTCAGCTCGGCTAAAACATGTTAGCTTTGGTCCTTTGAAGCTGTTTCACTGTTTGATTCCGCGGACGCATCTCCTGCGATCTTCAGACAACTACCGATACTTGGGATTCTTTATTACTTATGTCCTTTACATCATCAACTTTTACTCAAGCGCTTTCCTTTCCTCCATCATTTATTACTTGCTTGTAACCATTTAGTAATTCTTATTTCGAGTTGACCCCTTTTTGGTTTATGTATTGATTTCTTGTTTGGGGGAGGTATCCCTTTTTAAGGTTTCCTTTCTTTACTATTTCCTTCAAGGTAAAGCCTTCCACTTTAAGGCTATACATTCGATCTTCTTACTTATTCTTGAAGGTCTCTTCTCTTTACTTCCTACACTACCTTTATTTTGGTACATGTGTCTGTTCTTAATCCTTCATTGTCTTGATTCAATTTCATCCCTTATCCCCTATCCAATGCACCTTGGGTTTTCAGGTCTTATTTCGTGTACTCCACACTATGCACAACCGTCATCCATTAGGCTCCATTAAGTAAAAGTGGACCACGACAAGGCTTGATGTCTATGATCATTTCATCTTTCACTTCTTTATTTGAGGCTTATTTCTCCTAAGATCTCTCATTTAGTCCTTCCTGTATGTCCTTTTTAATGCAATCCACCCCTTTCTTACTTATACGACATCTTTCGAGGCTATCTCCTTCTCTACCTATTTCCTTTGAGTTTTAGCTTACTCCCTTGAGTTTTTGGGTAACCTTCCCTTGCAACCGGTCCTTTATTACCAACTTGCATTCCATTGGAACCTTTTTCTTCTCTCTTCTACTTTAATTGGGTCCATTATTTTTCCCTTGGAATATGTATGCTTCTTCCGTGCTCCCTTCCTTGATGGGCTTCCTCTTCTTCCCCTGGATTTCCTCTTTCCCTTGTCTTCTTGGTTATCTATCTTTAAGTTGAGGTCATGAAACCCTTGATGTCATCCTATTAGACTTATCGTTACCTTGGGGGGTTTTGCTAGTACATCCCCTTCTACGAACTTACTTAATTCATTTTGTGGCTTGGGTTTGGTTGTCGACTCATTTATGGTGATTTGTTTCTTCGAGAATTTCTTCATTCCTCCTTTCCAATGTTTTGACCTCTACACCCCTTTCCTTCCTTGCTAGTGTCCAATTTATGGTCTTCTAGAGGGTTAGTTTGTTAACTGCCTCGTCCCCTCTATTTTCCTTATCCACTTATCTTGGAGCAGTTGTTCTCTGAGTATACTCATCCTCAATGTCTACCCCATTGTCCTTTTTAGGGTGTAATCTTTAGTATGTTTTGGTCCTTCATAGGGTGTCATTCATTCTTCTTGATCATTTCCTTGTTTCCAATCGCTTCCTGCTTGACCATTCTCTTGTTTCCAGATCAGGTCACATTTGCCATCCCCGGACATCCTTAACCGCCTTCATCCACCTTTTTAGGGTTCCTTATTTTGGGTTAAGCCACTTGTGATCCTCCTTTTAGTTCCTTAGCTTGGTAGTTTCTTTTCCACGGACTTATTTCCTACCTTTATCCTTTTCATCAGGGACTTCCTTCCTTGGTATTTCTTGAATGCTTTTCCTTCTTTCCTTTCTTACACCCTTCAACAATTATATGGTTATCCATCCTTAATCCTTCCCCGTCCTCAAATTCCCTTCTTGTTCCTTATCCTTCCTTAAGGAGTTACTGATTGGAGCGAGTTTCTAGCACTCTTTGTTTTTGTCCAACTGACTACAAGTAACTCTTTCGAGGGTACTTGTTCATTCCCCCAAAGTTCTCTTCCTAGCACACCTCTTTCCCACTTCTCTCTTACCATGTCTTATCCTAAAATTACATGAAGAGGTTTTCCGCTTCTCCCTTTTTGATGGGGTTCTTGTACCTTATTTCTCCTCTTGGTTATCTCTCATCCTCTTAGTTCTTCTTAGAGGTCACCCAATTCCTCTTGATTTCCTAACTCTCATATGCGGATTATTTCTCAATTCCTTATGGTCCTTAGGTTTTCCTTTACTACTTCAACACCTTTTTATGCTTACTTCCTTTATTCCGAACCTCACACTCTTTCTCTCCTTTCTACTCTTAGTTAGGGTACGTCCTTTCTAGTGACTATAGGCAGACTCTTGGTCCTTATCTAGAACTGCTTTTTCCAGTCATATTGCCTTGCTTACTCCACATTCCTAGTTATTTGTGGGAGATTTTATTTGACTATCTTAGGGTTAGTGTTATATAGAGGTGATCCGTAGTCTTCTTGCTTAGGTGGTCTTCTCTTCATTTACTACCTCGATTATGATTGCTATACTTTCAATTTGTTAGTTGTACTTGTCATTATCAGGGATATTAAATCTTAATTAAGGCAAACTGAGCTTTTATTCATTCAAAGAGGTAGTTTCTTGCTGTACTTGACTTATTACAGGAATTCACTACTTCCTAGTCCCATGGAGTCATAGGTTAGGAGTTAGCCTCTGAACAGTTGCGAGATTCATGGTCCGAAGGCTCTGATGAACTTGTTGAAGTCCATCCATATTCTCTTTGGATTTTCCTTAAAGGACGAACTTCATGAATGGTCTCGAGTCCGTACCTTCTCAATACCTCAGCCTCGCACTCATATGTTCACTTCATCCATTGGGAAGGATTAAAGTTGGATTGAGGTGGTGGGGGTACTTGGTGGACTTTCATAAAGGTGACATGGGCATCCCAATAATTGTCCTAGACCTCCTTCTTAGTAGGGGTCCTTTTTGGCTATTGTGGGGCTGGAGGAGGTGTTGGGCTCCTAATATAAAGTCTCACTCATAACCGGTAAGTGGTTTTTAACTTTAAACTGTACTCATCATCCCAACTGGGTATGATGTTAGTAAGCCCACTCACCGATTAATGCAGTGAATTCCACTTGACCGGTTATTTATATTCACGTGAGCTTATCCTTGCTGGCGTTCCCGGTACTTCATATTCTTACACAATATGAACATCCTTGTTCATTATCCATCGGCCTAATAGCTATCATTCATTCCAAATGAATGAGAAAACCAAACTTTCTATTTATTTGCAATTAGGTCCCTAAATTTATTTTTCTTCAAGTCCCTACTGCCGGTTTTTCCTCAAATTGAGTCCTGGAACTTTTAAAATTTATCTTAGGACCTCAATTTATTCAAATTCACAAAAAAGGTGTTTAATTTCCCAAATTTCCAATTTGGTCCCCCAACTTTTCCAAAATTACCATTTTGCCATTCCTTTACAAAAATGGTAAGTTTCACCCCAAAAATTCTAAAATTTCTCAATTGGCCCTCTAACGTTCTTATCATGCTCAATTTTATAAAATTGCATCTTGGTCCTTCAAATTTTTGAAAATCTCCAATTTTCCACCCAATTTCAACTCCTTAACACAGCCGAATTTGATTTCATCAAATTGACCGATAAAAAACATCTAATTGTTGAAATTGAAGTTAAAATTGAGATCCTATAGCTTCATACAATTCAATAGCACTTTGAATCGCAAGTTTTGATGCCGGAACGAGCTCAAACGGAGCTTCGTCGGAAAACAAACTGTAGAGAGAGAAAGCTTTAATTACTCACCGTTGGGGGCACGACGGTCCGAGCTTTTGATCTGGGCAGATAGCTCTCATCTTGAAATTTATCCTAGAATCAAGAATTGTTTCAATTGATATCGAATTGAGTTAGAATTTTTTCATCAAAATTTTACCGGTTATCTCTCTAGCACCAACTGAAAATTGCAGAGGGGAGCCGAATTGGCTTACCTTTCAGTCCTAGTTCAACCTTGGGAGGGCTGAGGAAGTGTTGGGAGGGCTTGGTTTGGCCTGAGGAGTGCTCAAATTAGCCGATTTCAGCTCGGCCAAAATAGGGTAGTTTCGGTCCACCGGAGTTGCTTCACTATTCCATCACGCCAATGCTTCTCCGGTGACCCTTAGAGAAGACGGAGACTACATGCATGTAGCTGACTTCTCTTCGATTATAAAGAATTTGACGTCACATTCTTTGGCTCAGAAATGACCCTATATCAGTGCTCTGGTTCGAGCTTCGTCGAAAAACTAAGTAGTTGAGAGAGAGTGAGCTTTTCAAGAGTGGAGTGGATGAATGGGTAGGGGCTCTTTATATAAGAAGTTCAAGGACTTCTTGGCCATCCGATTGGTGCCTTAATGATGGTCACTCATTGCTTGAAACTCGCTGGCCGGAGACTTTTCAGCTTCGCCGGTGCTGTGCGATTTTTCGGTGAGTGAATAGTGCTGTCATCTGAAAGAAGAAGACGACACTGTTCCGAACTGGACCGGACCGGTCCGAACCAGGTTCAAAGCTTAAACCGGTTGGTTCACCCCCCCCATTCGACTGAATTTTTCAAATATAAAAATTTATAAATTCATCTAAATTTATTTTTATCCAATGGTGGCCTCAAATCTTAAATTTGAAAATTTTAAGCCACCTAGAAAAATAAATTTAGAATTCGGTTCAATAGTGGTTCAAACCGGTCCAAATCAGTTCAATCTGGTTCGGGTATTGTTCACCTAAACCGGTTTAATTTTCACCTCCAATTCATTCTCAAGTCCATTTCCATGTCTTTAGGGACTCTTTGGGTCACTCGAGATCTATAAATTTCCCGGTTTGCCCTTTCTCTATCAGTTTCGATTCATGAACCGACTCAGTTCATAAATCGATTCAATCCAGTTGGATCTGTTTCATCTAAACTGGTCTGTTTTTCTCTTCAAATTTGTCCTAAGGTTCTTTTCTAAGGTTTTATGAACCCTTTGTTTCACCCAGGAGTTGTAAATTTCCCAATTGCCCATTCCCAAATGATCGGGTTTGTGAACCGGGGTGGTTTTCCGGTTCTTTTCTCGGTTTTCCTTAACTCAAAATTGCAGGGTTTACAAATATCCTAGTTTTAGGGTACGGTACATCTTAGTACTGCCCAGATGCATTGCACACACATAATCGTGTGCCTCTTCCTGGATTAATCTATTTAGCTCCTTATATTGAGGCACACATACCCTGCCTGTCACTCCCCAACCCGGTTTGGTCGAATCCCCATGATTAACCCGCCACTCTCCCAGTTTATTAAAGGGTTTCCCCTTATTATAGACCGTAAAGAGTAAGGCGTCCTTTAAATATGCACCTTTTCCAGGAATAACATAAGTAAAACTGCATAAAAATTTAGATTTATGATTCCTACATCACAAGCGTCTTAGTTAATGGTCTTTAAGGGTAGGCTTTCCAAAATCTCCTGAAAGGGATATAAATGAGGGGGTGAGTACAACTACTCAGTGAATGGGCTTTTCAAAATTTTTTACTTTTAAGAAAAACATTTAACATTGGAGTGTGCTAGACTCCTTTCTTTCAAAACCATTTCATTTGAAATCTTGGGTTTTTCCCCCATTTCCATATTTAACCACGGTGGGTCATCACCCAACACACATCCTTCATCTTGAAGGTTACACACATTCACAGGTTAGCACGATCACTGAACCCCCTAGTGCCTTCGGAGCAACTTTACTGGCCACCCGGATAGAAGCACGACCACTTCTACCTTAAGAATGAGGGGATGTACGTGACATCCAACACTCAATCCTAAAATTGATTCTTCGTGTCCGTACGAGGACAAAGATTAGTGCTACTCCAAATTTTGCACTGACACTTGGAACGACAAACTGCCCTTATACTCATCGAGTCGTCTAGGGCCCTTAGGACACATCACTACCCCTCATGGGTATCTTGAAGATCTCGTACTCATAGTGCATGCACAAAAAATGTTTTCTTATCAAGCCATGTAATCTGTGGTGCCATTGGTCCAACGGCCCCGACTCTCAACTCAACCCGCTGTTGTTTGTCTTGATTGGTTCATCGACTTGTCATGTTACACTACTGCTAGTTGACTAAGTATGTCGGTCCTATCTTGGTACCATGGCCAAACAATTCCTTTATTTAAAGTTTTATGGCATAAATTCATGTTTGTTTACGAGCTCCTACTCATGCCAACTGGCCTTGGGCCCACTGTACGGGATTTTCAAAATCGGGCATATTAGCCCCTAAGTTCTAAAACCGAGGCCCCCGACCTATCAGAGCTATTTGAGCTCCCGTCGAGAAGGTCTCCCAAATAGTTTAAGCATTGGCACATAGTCAAGGGAGAGCACTTCCAACAAAAAAATATGTTTTCACTGTACATTATACCGACCAGATATAAGGAAATCTCCGTTCATAACCAATGAACGGGTTTTCAACTTCTTTCGAGTAAGTTTCATCATACCAACTGGGTATGATCTACTTACAACCGATAAGTAGTTTTTCCGCATGTTTTTCACATCATTACTCTAAGTCGTGATGTTTAAAATACCAGATAGTAGTGGGTTTTCATTTCGATGAGCTTATCATCCCCAATCGGGTATGACATAAAATCCCACTCACAACCGGTAAGTGGTTTTTAACTTTAAGTTGTGCTCATCATCCCAACCGGGTATGATGTTAGTAAACCCACTCACCCATTAATGCCGTGAATTCCGCTAGATCAGTTCTTTGTATTCACGCAAGCTTGTCCTTGCTGGCATTCCCGGTACTTCATGTTCCTATAGGATATGAACATCTCAGTTCATTATCCTTTGGCCTAATAGCTTTCATTCATTTCAAATGAATGAGAAAGTCAAACTTTCATTTATTTTCAATTAGGTCCCTAAAGTTATTTCTCTTTAAGTCCCTAATGCCAGTTTTTCCTCATATTGATCGAAGGTTTATCTTGGAGAAGTGGATACTTGTTCTTGATCGTGACCTGGTTCAACTTCCTATAATCTATCCATAGTCTCATGCTCCCATCCTTTTTCTTTATGAATAGGACTAGTGCACCCCATGGAGACTGGCTAGGATGTATGAAGTCCTTTTCCAATAGCTCATCTAACTGCTCCTTCAATTCCTTTAGCTATGCTAGAGCCATGTGATAAGGGGCTTGGGATATGGGATTTGTTCTTGGGATAATCTCTATGGTGAACTCCAATTGTCGACTTGGGGGTAATACATGTAATTCTTTCGGGAATACATCTAGGTAGTGTTGAACTACCGGAATATCTTTGGATCCCTTCTCTTCAGACTTCTCATTGATAATCATTGCCAAAAAAGCCTTACAACCTTTTTGTATTATCCTTTGAGCTATTATACGGGACACCATCTGTACTTCACTCTTGCTTCAGTCTCCTTGGAATTTTAGTCGGATTGTCTTGGGAGTGTGGAATGTCACTATCTTCTTTCCATAGTCCATTCTAGCCTGATGGGCTCTTAACCAATCCATTCCAAGGATTATTTCTACCTCTCTTAGATGTAATGGAATCAAATCTTCTTCTAGTTTGATTTCCCCAATCCTTATCTCACATCCCTTTAGCTGTTTGTCCCAATTTAACCCTTCTCCTAAGGGTGTGAGGATGTTGAGACTTTTTCCTAGAGAGGTGCGTTCTAGGGGTAGACTTGAGATTAGATCCTCTTTGATGAAGGATCTTTCTGCTCTCGAGTCGAAGAGGGCGTAGAGTTTTCATCTCCATAATTGTTCGTACCCTAATTAAAGAAACACATGTTTAGAGAAAAATATTTCTTTTATTGACTAAAATTTCAAATTACAGGTTTTTTTCTTAATCAAGTTGGGAGGGTTTTGGGAAGTACTCGCTATGGTACTAGGGTCTTTCCTAGCCTCTTCCTAGGTGAGGTTGTATACTCTAGCCGGTACTCTGGCTGTGGCATCCTACCGAGGAGTCCTTGGGTTTCCTTGGGGTGGTCCAAGCGTATTCCATTGCTTGTTCTCCCTAAGAGTGGGGCATTCCTTTGCAAAATGCCCTACTTGTCAACATGCAAAACAGGACAAGCATGCTCCCTCGTGGTACCTTTGGCACCTAGGACATAGAGGGTTTCCTTGTGGTAGGGTGGGAATCATTCTTGGTGGTGGTACGTCCTTTTTCTTTTGGAAACCCACCTTGTTTCCCCACCTTGGGCCATTTTGCTCCTTCCATCCCTCATGACGGCTTTGGCCCTTATCTTCCTTTCGGGTCGTCTGCTCCATTCGACGGTGTTAGGTTTGCACCAATCGCTCACATCCGTGAGCCATACTAATCACCGCCACCAGATCTGTGGGGCATCCTAGTACTTCCATATGGTCTCGTATGTCCATATTGAGACCGTCCACAAACCGCTGACATATGTTTGCTGGTATAGCCAAGTCAGGAGCAAAAGGTCTTAACTCATTTAATTTGGTTTCATACTTTGATATAGAGTTAAGCCCTTGTCGGAGTTAGAGGAAATCCTCCTTCTTCTCATTAATCAAATGAGGGGCCAGGTACTCCTCCACGTACCTCTCCTCAAACTACTCCCAGGTAGGTGTAGAGGTATGCAGGCTTCGTACATTGTCCCACCTTCTTTTGGCTCTACCCTCCAAGAAACATTCTATCAGGATCACCATATCCTCTAGTGATATCCTGACTATCCCCATCTATTTCTTGTTGTTGGCCAGCTAGTCCATGGCGGCTCCCACATCATTCTCTCTGAGAAAAGGCTTACACCCCAGTTGACAGAGAGTCTTGAGATACTTAGGAATGTCAACTGGAGGGGGATGTTTAATAGGAGGAGGATGAGATTGTACTTCTTCTAGTTCAGCCCGAGAGTTGGTGCTTGCTTCATGGACGAGGTTAGGTTGCCCAAATACCCAAGTGAACTCCTCGTACAACCTCTGGTGTTCCGAGCTTAATCCAGGTGGGGCTGTCTAGGCTCCTTGGGAGTTTTCACAGGAAGGTGTGGTTGGGAAGTGTTAGAGATTGCAACACTTGTTATCTTGGTTCCTCTCTTGGGAGCCATCTAAAATTTTAAAATTATCCCTATTAGTTACTATGTTATATAGTTTTGATAATGTATTCAAGGAAATAGGCTCTGATACTGCTCAAGTTGTCACGTCCCGACCCGGTTTGGTTATATCCATGTGAGCAACTCGCCACTCTCTTAGTTTATTAAGAGTTTGCCCTTTTCTAAACTGAGTAAGGCGTCCTTTTCACCTTTAACTTTCCTGGAATAACATTAATCAAAATTGAATGCATTAAACCTTACATACATGTTTTGCATGTTCGGCTACATAAAGTTCTTTAGATTTATTTTCCGTTGGTTACCTAAAATGGGGTAAAGCGAGGGGGTGAGTTTGATAACTCAGTGAATGGGTGTTGCAAGAGAGTTTTCATAATTAAAACGTCTTTAATTAGAGTGTGCCAGACTATTTAATTCTTTTAAAAATATTCTTTTCTCAAACTCTCAGTTTTTTAAAACCATTTTCCTCATTTCCATATCATTTGTGTTTAATAATTAACACACACCCTTCATCAGGAAAGGAATCACACATTCGTAGAGCAACCCATCCAGTACACCCACTTGTGGTGTCAGAACAACTTTACCGACCACCTAGATAGAAGCTCGTCCATTTCTACTATGGGGATGAGTGTAGGTGACATCCGACCCTCAAATCCAAAAAGAAAAATTCATGTCCGTATTAGGATAGAGACCTCATCCCAACCCCACCCCGGTCTCATGTGCATGAAGCTATGTCGAGCTTCCCTAATTGCTGGCACAACAAATTGCCCTTATCTCCACCATGTTATCTAGTAGCCCTTAGGACGCATCACTACCCCTCATGGGCATCTTAATGGTCTTGAACCTCAAGTGCTTGTACAAACAATAGTTTTCCACAAAGCCATTTATCTTTGGTGCCACTGGTCTAATGGCCCCGACCCTCAACTCGACATGTAGTTGTTTGTCTAGGCCAGTCCGTTGACCTGACCCTGACGTACTGCCGCCAGTTCATCGAGTATATCGGTCCTATCTTGGTACCATGGTGAAATCACATAATCCATTCATTAAGAATTTTTAGAGCTTTAACATATCATATTTGTTTAGGAGCTCTTGCTCGTGCCAACTGGCATTGGGCCCATTATACGTGATTTTTCAAAATCGGGCACTTTAGCCCCACAAGTTCCAAAATTGAGGCCTCTAGCCTATCTGAGCTGTTCTAGCTCTCGTCAAGAAGGTACTCCAAAAATTTTAAGCATTGGCATATAGTCAGAGGAGAACAATTCTAACAAAATAATCATTACATTCATCACACCAATCAGTTGTGATGACATCTTCGCTTACAACCGGCAAGCGAGTTTTCTCCTTCCTTCCAGAAAGTCTATCATACCAATCAGTATGATCTCTCTACTTGCAATTGATAACTAGTTTTTTCACTAATTTCTCACATCACTCCAACCGGGTGTGATGTTAAAATCACACAAATAAGTGGTTTTTCATTTTCGAGGTGGTCATCATCCCAACCGAGTATGATGTAAATAAGCCCACTCACTCATTAACCGTGATGTGTTCGTCCTCGCTTGGTTTTTCCCAACTCAACATGAGCTTCTCTTACTGGCGTTCCGGTCCTTCATGTTTCTACACGATTTGGACAATCTCGTCTATTAATATTTGGCATAATAGCCTTCGTTCTTCACGTATGAATGACTAAACTCAAAATTTCTAATTAATTGCACTTAGGTCCCTAAAGTTCATTTTCTTTGACTTTAGGTCCCTAATGCAAGCTTTTCCACAAATTGAGTCATGAACCTTCCAAAATTCACTTTGGGTCCTCAATTTACTAAAAATTGTTTAAGGGGCTTAAGTTTTCCAAATTTCCAATTTGGTCCACAACTTTTCAAAAATTACCATTTTGCCCATAATTTACAAAAATGGCAATTTGACCCCAATAAATTCCAAAAATTGACCATTTGGTCACCCATATCCTTTCCATGGCCAATTGGCCCTCAATTTTGGGAAATTGCAATTTAGTCCCACAATTTTACAAAATCCCCAAAATTTCCCCAAAATTTCCCCCAATTTCTCCCTTTCAACCTAGCCGAATTTTATTTCATCAAATTGACCATTCAATCGGAGTTAATTGTTGCAATTGAAGGTATGGATCAGTTCCTACACTTCCATACAATTCAATTAAGCTTTGAACAACGTCATTTGGGTCCGAATTGAGCTCAAATAGAGCTTCACTGGAAAATAGAGCGATGAGAGAGAAAGCTTTGAAAGCTTACCGTCGGAGGTGCGGTAGTCCAATCTCTCTATCGGGAAAGATAGCTCTCTTCCTTAGGTATCTTCTAGGATCAAGAATTCCTACAATTGACCTCAAATTGAGGGAGAATTTCATCAGTGAAATTCTGTAGTTTCTCTCTCTAACTCCGACCTACAATGACTAAGGAGAGCCAAATTGGCTTTCCTTTTAGCTTAGTTGAGGTCATCTAAGGGCTGTGGGGATGTTGGGAGAGCTTGGTTTCGTAGGAGAAGGGTTGAATTCAGCTAAAACAGGGTAGCTTCGGTACGCCGGAACTGCTTCACTATTTGATTACGCTGACGCTTCTTCGGTAGTCCTCGGATCGAACGGAGGTTGCTATTAGATTGCTGACTTCCCCCAGAGTCTAAAGAATACAACATCACCTTCTAAGGTTGAGAAAAATGCCCAAGTTAGAGCTCTACGACTCGTGAACAGATCGAAAGGGCATAAACCATTATCAAGGATATACACTCTGGAGACTATTCTAAGCAAGGATAATTCCAGAACATATCATGCTGTAAGAAAACATGTAGTGCCAACAATTTTAAGAAAGGTGGCCCCAGGTAGGACCGAGACGATGGTCAAACCTAAGAGATAGAACTAGAATTATGCTAAACCAAAATGGAGTAAAGAACAAATGAAGTGTAGATAAATAATGGAAGAAGGGGATATAGACAATGTGTGTATAATATTGTTGTAATACTTTATTTCTTTTGTGTAAAATCTCATGGGTTTATATAGGCTTAATAAAGCCTTTACATGAAAAAAATCTAATAATATCTAAATAGAATATGATGGAAATGTAGCAGTATCTGAATATGATTATTTCTCTTAGTAATGCCCGTTAGGACTTGTGTCTCTTGACTTGTGTAGATTCATATCTTGTGATCGCTTAGTAATGCCTGTTGGGGCTTATGTCTCTTAACTTGTGCGGACTCATGTCTCGTGGTCTCTTGGTAATGCTCATTGGAGCTTGTGCAAACTCATGTTTTGTGGTCTTTTGGTATTGCACGTTGGTGCTTGTGTGTCTTGAGTTGTGGTGCCTTGTGGCTTCAACATAATTTATTGTCTATTACTCTCCCACAAACTCAAGTGGAGGACTGAAACTTGAGGTTGGATATAAATAAAATAATTGAATAATTAAGGTATAATGCATTATTGAATAAGTTCGCTAAGAAAAAAATGATAAAAAATCCATTGAAGGTAGAATGAGTGAAATGGGGGAAATGGTTTAAGAGAGTTGTGTATATATATATATATACACACACGAATAGACCATTTTTGTTAAGGTATGAAAAAAAATTGAGCTGAATTTTGGTAGATTGATCATAATTTTAATATAGATACTAAATATCAGAAATATTTTAAATGAGAAATATATCTGCTAGAATAAAGAGCCTGATATTAATATAAAAAAGAATAAACCCATTAAAAAAATAAAGAAATTGAGTCAATATTTGACTGAGTTTAGGTTAAATTGAAATTTTCTCAGAAATAATAACCTTTTTTTAAATATCATAAAAGATGATGGAAAAAATGAAGATTACAACTAAAGTGATAAAATGAGAGAGATCTCGAGTTGAGAAATGTTATATATAATGAAGACAGATGGATTTGGGGCCGGGTGAGGGCACCCAACCCCTTAGGATTGTATTTCAGGAGTTTTCCTCAATAATGCTCTAATACCATAAATAACAAAGGAGGAGTAGATAAATAATGGAAGAAGGGGAGATAGACAATATGTGTATAATATTGTTGTAATAATTTATTTCATTTGTGTACAATCTGATGGGTTTATGTAGGCTTAATAAAGCCTTTAAATGAACAAAATCTAATAATATCTAAATAAAATCTAATGAAAATCTAGCAGTATTTGAATTTGATCATGTCTATTAGTAATGTCGATTGGGGCTTATGTCTCTTGATTTGTGCGGACTCATGTCTTGTGATCTCTTGGTAATGCCCATTGGGGCTTGTGTCTCTTGACTTGTGCGGACTCATGTCTCGTGGTCTCTTGGTAATGCCCGTTGGGGCTTATGCAGATTCATGTCTCTTGCTAATGCTCGTTGGGGCTTGTGCCTCTTGACTTGTGGTGCCTTGTGGCTTCAACATAATTTATTGTCTATCATGGAGGAAGGACCAAAATAAGATAAGGAAGAAAGTATGTCCAAACCCATGTGATTAAGAATAGAGAGTTAGAAAGGATACTAAACTAAGAGCATCAATAATCTAGGAAATGAAGGAAAATAGGGACCACTGAATGTATATGGAACATCCCACCCAATGACACGGATAAAAACCCTTAAGAAGAAAAGTCATACCCTGAGTGGAGTAAGAATGAGACCTAAGGAGGTACATTGGGATAGGAAAATTGAACATGATCAGTCATGATACACTTCATGGAGTGAATGGAAGATTTAGAGGAAGAAAGACTTCTCAAGTACGTGGCTAAATGACTAGATGAAAGGAGTAGCCAAAGAGATAGCACACCGAGTAAACCCCAGGAAGATATTAAGAAAAGTCATTTCTAAAGAAAATGATGGCTGACTTAGTTTTGGGGACAAAACCCCTAAAAGGAGGGGAGAGTTGCAAATCCCGTCCCTTAAAGATAAGAAAAAATGGGGAAGGAACCGATCAACTCAAGAGAGAAAACCAAACCAGTTCATGAACCTTAACCAATAGAGAAAGGGAAAAATGGGAAATCGACCAACCCCAAGTGACTCAAAGAGACATAAAAGTGATGGAAAAGGACCTCGAGACAAGTTGGAAGAGAAAACTAGACCGATTTAGGTGAACCGGACTTGAACTGGATTGAACCACTTTGAACCATCATTGAACCGGTTGCTAAATTCATTTTTCTAGGTGGCTTAATATTTAAATTGGAGAATTGAAGCCACCATTGGATAGAGAATAAGTTTAGATGAATTTAGAAAATTTTAATTTTGAGAAAATTGGTCGAATTGGGCCTGAACCTGTCAATTTACGCATTGAACCAGTTGGACCGGTCCGGTTCGGAACAATGTCGTCTTCTTCCTTCAAACGACAGCACTGTTCATTCAATGTAGAAATAGATGACATCAGTGAATGAAAAACGGCTTCGATCAGGCCATCTCAGGGCAAGGATAAGCTCGACCAAAATGGAAAGTTGTTAGGGAGAGGGTCCCCGAGCTCCCTATATAAAGAACTCATCTCCATTCTTTCTCCTCACATATGAAGAACTCCTCTCCATTCATCCTCATCATACCTGAAATCTCCATTCTTTGTCAACTGTTCCATTTTTCAGCAAAGCTCAAACAAAAGATCTGACATAGGTATTTTACTCAGCCTCAGAAGGTGAGGTTGGGTTCTTTAGACTCCGGGGGAAGTCAGCTACCTGAGAGCAACCTTTGTTCGATTCGAGGACCATCGAAGAAGCGCCGACGAAATCAAATAGTGAAGCAGCTCTGAAGGACCAAAGCTATCCTATTTTGGCCGAGCTGAGTTGGCCAAATTCAGCCCTCCTATGGCCAAACCAAGCCCTCTCGACACTCCCACGACCCTCACACGACCGTAACAGAGCTGAAAGGTAAGCCAATTCGGCCCTTTCTGTCATTTTTGGTTGGAGTTAGGGAGAGAAACTACGAAATTTCACTGAGAAAATTCTCACTTGATTCGAGATCAATTGTAGAAATTCTTGATCCTAGAAGAAACCTTAGGAAGAGAACTACCTTCCCCGATAGAGAGCTCGGACCGTCGCACCTCCGATGATAAGCTTTCAAAGCTTTCTCTCTCTACACACAATTTTCTAGTGAATCTTCGTTTGAGCTCATTTCAGCCTCAATTCATGGGATTGAAAGCTCAATTGAATTGCATGGAAGTGTAGGAACTGATTTACATTTCCAATTGAAGCAATTAACCCTCATTAAATGGTCAATTTGAAGAAATCAAATTCGACTAGTTTGAAAGGTGGAAAATTTTGGAAAAATTGGCGATTTCATAAAATTGAGGGACCTCTTTGTAATTTCCCAAAATTGAGGGCCAATTGGCCATGAAAAAGATGTTGAGGACCAATTGATCAATTTTTGGAACATTTGGTGCCAAATTTCCATTTTGCAAAATGGTAATTTTTGAAAAGTTGGGGGACCTAATTGGAAATTTGGAAAACTTGATCCCCTTATACAATTTTGAGTAAAATGTGGACTCAAAAGGAATTTTGGAAATTTTGGGACTCAAGTTAGGAAAAAGTTGGCATTAGGGACCTATAGTTAAGAAAAATAAACTTTCGAGACCTAAATGCAATTTATCGATAATTTGTGAGCTTAAGCTTTTATGCCAAACTGTAAGAGATGAGGTTGCCCGAATCATTTAGAGACAAGTGTGACCGGAACGCAAGCAAGAGAAACCTCGCATCGACTGGGAAAACCAACCGAGATTGAACACGTCACGGTTATCGGGTGAGTGAGATTATTTACATCATACCCTGCTGGGATGGTGAGCACTTTAGAAACGAAAAGTCATGTGTAAGTGGGATTTTAATATCATACCCATATGCGATGATGGGCGATTTAGGCTAAAACCTACTTACCAATTGTAAGTAGAGGCACTCATACCCGGTTGGTATGATGGACTTCCTTGAAGGAAGGAGAAACCCATTTGCCGATTGTAAGCGGAGATATTATCTCACTCGGTTGGTGAGATGAAGTGAAAAACTTATTTTGTCAGTAGTGTTCTTCCCTAATTGTGTGCTAATGCTTAAACTCTTTGGGAGACTTTCTTGACAGGAGCTAGAACAACTCATATAGGCTAGAGGCCTCAGTTTTTGAACTTGTAGGGCTAAATGCCCGATTTTGGAAAATCACGTGTAGTGGGCCCAAGGCCAGTGGGCACGAGCAAGAGCTCGTAAACAAACATGAATTGATAAAGCCATGAAATCTCTAATGAAACTGATGTGTGATTTCACCATGGTACCAATTTAGGACCGATAATACTCAATGGACTGGCGGCAGTGTGTCAGGGTCAGGTCGACGGACCGGCCTAGACGAATAGTTGCGGGTCGGGTTAAGGGTTGGGGCCGTTGGACCAGTGGCACCAAAGATAAATGGCTATGTGAAAACTATTGTTTTGTGCATGCACTTGAGGTACCAAACCATCAAGACACCCAAGAGGGGTAGGGATGGGTCCTAAGGGCTACTGGACAACATGGTGGAGATAATGGCAGTTCGTCGTACCAGTCAGTGAGGAAGCTTGGAGTAGCTTCTTGTGAATGAGACCGGGGTGGGGTCAGGATGAGGTATCTATCCTCATACGGACACGGAGCTGCTTTCGGGTCTAAGGGTCAGATGTCGAGAACATCCACTCAGACTTAGGGTAGAAGTGAACGGACTTCAATCTTGGTGGTCGGTAAAGATGCTCCAAGCCACAAGTGGATGTAGTGGACGGGCTGCACCTGCGAATATTTGTTCCCTTCCTGATGAAGTGCGTGTGTTGTATGTTAAACACACCTAATGTGGAAATGAAGAAAAATGTTTTGAAAACTAGAACATGTGAAAAACTTTCTTTGAAAGAAAACAACAACCCTAACACAATTTAGTTAAAACTATTTATTTTGAAAATTCACTTGCAACCCCCACTCTTTGAGTTTTAGAACTTGCCCCCTCTTTTATATCCCTTTCTAGGAGTAGGGGAAAATATGACTAAAGAAAACACCAGGATCTCCCCTCTATTAGGTATGCTTAAAAGTTCTTTTAAGCTTGCATTTTATTGATTTATGCTATTCTCGGGAACAAGGTTTAAATTACGCCCGGCTCTTCTTGATTAAAAGAAGGGGGAAACCCCCTCTTAAACCAAGGGAGTGATAGGTTGATCACGGGGATCCGACCAAACTAAGTCGGGGCATGACAGGTTGAGCTTATCTTCTTCAGAAAATGCTCAAATAAGAGAGAATATTCCTTCTCTAGAGAAGGAAAGTTTTTCTTCCATATGAACAGTGTTGTCATCCCAAGGAAGAAGATGACGCTGTTCCGAACTGGACTGGATCGATCTGATTGGGTTCAATGGAAAAAATTGGTCGGTTCATGCCCGATTCAACCAGATTTCTCAAAATTAAAATTTTCTAAATTAATCTAAATTCATTTTCTATTTAATGGTGGCCTTAATTTTCCAAATTGAGATTTTTAATCTACCAAGAAAAATGAATTTAGAGACCGGTTCATGTATAGTTCAAACAGGTTCAATCCAATTTTAGTGTGGTTCACCCTAAATTGGTCTGGTTTTCCCATCCATTTTACTTCATGGTTCTCTCCCATGAATTTTATTACTTTTTGGTCACTTGGAATTTTCCAAATTCCCATTTTAGCCTCCATTTACCATTCTCGGTTCCTTAAGTGGTTCGGTTTTCTCATTAAATTGACTGGTTCTTTCCCGATTTTTCCTTGATCCGAGATGACGGGTCTAACATGGTTAGCCACCACTAGAGAAGGGTTTACTAGGAAGTTTGGTACAAAACACCTTAGCTCCAACCAACTATAGTGAGAATTTTTGAAAACTCCGTAAGTAGCTCTATTTCGGGAAGTTTTTGTACTTGATCAATTTCAATCAAATTCGTACAAAGTAAGACCCCCAACTCCCCTTATAAGTCATTAGGAGTATAATGAAGGTACTTGTGAGGGATTAGTAAAAATGGAACTTGGTTTAGTTGATTTTTAAAGTTCGAGGACTAAAGTGAAAATTTGGAAAAGTTTGGGGACCGATTTGCAAAAAGGAAAAACTTGTGAAAATAGTCCCCAAGGATAGCCTAAGGGCATGGGAGTGATATTTGGGACATACAGGAATGTTTAAAGTTGTTTTCGGAAGTTTAGGGGCTAAACCCTAATTCTTGGTAAATTAGGGGCAAAAGCATAATTTTACGTAAACGGGGGCAAAATAGCTAATTATTTCCAAAGTAGGTTTAAATCGTTCATTTTGAATCATGGAGGGCAAAAGTGGAATTTTTCAAAATAAATGAGGCAAAAATGGGATTTTTGTAAGTGAGGGATAAAATGGTAATTTTGCCCATTTTAGATACTCAAGTGTAAAGTCATAAATCTTGGGGCTCCATAAGTAATCTTTGAGAAATTAGAGACCGAAATAAGTGTAATGGAAAGTTGAGTACCCAAATGAGAGACTTGAAAAGTGTAGGGTCAAAAGTGAGAGGGCTTGGATAAGTAAGGACAAAATGGCAAATTTGCCCTACTTGCATACCAAAATGCAACTTTGGAAACATTAAGAATCCAAGTGGGAATATTAGAGACTTTAGGAATTTTGGCTAATAATACAAAATATGGATATACATTCTATAGGTGGAATGAAACCACAAAAGAGGGCTTAGTTAAAGTAGGCTCATCGACATGTGAGTCAAGCCTACTCGACCTAAGGGGCAAAACCATAATTTTGGAAACATTACAGGGTGACACTATAGTTAATGAGGAAACCAAATCAGACATTGTTCTTGTAACTTGATTTGTGTATTGAATTTTCCATCCAAGTGACACGGAGTACACACATCCAGAGGCATTCGAAAAAACCCTCTACGACGAATAAGTCCTGGATATAATTATGTGTGGGTTTATAGACAACAAGTCATATTGGGTCTATCGTGGTTCTTTATATATTTTGCATAAATATTAAAAAAATGTAGAAAGTATGATAGGGTTTCCTATGATAAGTAGAGATATGAAATGTGCATGTTAAGCCATGAATTAGACCAATGACCATGATGACACGAGAGAAAAATCGGGACTGTGTTCTATGGGTGATTTTCTAAATAAGGCTAATATGTCGAGATTTTTCTTAAAGAAAAAGGGGAGCTAGGCTCCATGCTTATCAATTAAGTAAATAAGGGAAATAAAGATAAACTACTCGAATAAAGTTAATGACAACATGATTAGTGAGGTCGGTCATATAGTATACCAAACCTTGTGAATAAAAAATACTATGATGTGTTGAATGTGAAGCATGAGTAAAAAATGATATTGTTATTTTTGTATCATATGTGTGATATGACTTGTTTGGGTAGATGAGTTATGACGTCAACATGACACCTCAAATAAGAGGTGGTGTTGGCATAGATAAAATAACAAAAGTGGGGATACAAGGGAAGAGTGGCACACAAGTGTAGGTTGGGTGGATCAAAGGTTGTTGAATGTCAGATGACACATCACCGACATTCGTATAAGGGAGACAATTCATCATGGATGTTCCAAGTGAGTGCATATATATAACGTACAATACCCTCAAAGCCCTAAATTGCTCGTGTGTGATATTTCAATCGATACAGTGGTAGGGCCACTCGGTGTGACATCAGAATGGCATGAGTCCCATCAATGACGACACGAGGGGAAGGCCATCTGGGATGAACCCATGAGTTTGGAATACGTACACACAATTACCCCTCCAACCCTGGGGTCGCACATGAGCAACCTCTAGTGGTCCTTTGTTTATAATTGCGATATAAATTATCAACATTGAGATAATTAAAATACCAAGTAATTGCATTAAGTAAAATGGGGAAACCCATGTACTTGGAAATAAGTCATAATAAGAAAATTTAATAGAGGCTGGGTTGTAAGATATGTCGTGTCTTAGCGTTGGTAAATCCACTCGCTAGGTTGTGGGCTCATCCGTCCCCCAAAATATTTTAGGTATGTGCAAAGGTGCACCGAGTAGTTTATGCTATCATCAACTTCAAAAACACACTAGCGAGATACATGACTCGAAGGGCGTGCACGAAGGATAATTTTTACTTATCAGTTGTACTATTACCGAGGGTAATTTGTAACTAATTTTGGAGCTCACTATATATTTTACAAAAGATTAAATTTCAGATGAAAATTTTTTATGTTTTTGTTATGAGCCTAATATCATGTTGGCTCTACTTTGGTGATGGTACCCTCCATTGTAATGTTGAAGGAATGTGGCGGTTGCCACGGGTACCCTACCTTGGGAATTCGGGTCGAGGTGTGAGACTTTAGGTATCTCAAAAAGATTACAATCACTCATTACAAACCTATTCAAAATATTATTTGCATGTCTTGATTGACAAAAAATATTTCTTATGAATCTTGTATTACCTCCACACCGAGGAAATGTTTCAGTTTTGCAAAACCAGTCATTTCTAACTATTTTTCCATTGTGTTCTTGAATTCTTTCAGTAATTGGTCATCTTCTCCTGTAAAAATTAAGTCATCAGCATATAAGCTGACCATCATTGCCATTACTGCTTCATTGTATTTAGGAAATATATTTGTGTTCATAGGAACACTTCAATAATCCTTATTGAAGAAAATAACTTTCAATACAACAATATCAAGCTTTTGGAGCTTGCTTTAACCTATATAAAGTTTTTTTTCAGCTTATAAACTTTTTTCTTCCTTCCCTTTAATATGAAAACCTTCAAGTTGTTTAACATAGACATCCTCCAAAACTCTTCATGTAGGAAAGCACTATTAACATCCATTTGGTAAACTATCTAACCTCAGGTTGCAACTATTGCAATCAAAGTTCTAATTATATTTCACCTTACCACTAGATCAAACACTTGAGTGTAATCTATTACATATTTTTTGGAAATACTCGTTCACCACCAGCCTTACCTTGTATTTTTCAACTTCTCCTAACTCATTCAACTTAGTTTTGTAAATTCATTTCAGTCCAATAGCCTTAGCTCCTTCTGGTAGGCTCGAACACAAACCATATATCATTTCATTCAATGGCATGAATTTCATCATCCATAGCTTTCTTCCATTTGCAATCAACATTAACTTCTTAAAAAATTATTGGATATTCAGTAACTGCAAGCATGACATTGTCTTGCATCCATATTAGATGTAAACCCCGCCCTTTTGAGTGAAGGAAAATCGAGAAAAGAATCGGTCAAATCGAGTAAGAAACACCGAACTAGTTCACAAACCGGTTTATTGGGGAACGGGAAAATTAGAGAAATTTCAACTCCTTGTGACCCAAAGAGATTTATAAACCTTGGGAAGGAAGCTTACAACAAAGTGAGAGAAAAACCAGACCAGTTCGGGTGAATCGGACCCGAATCGGATTAAACCGGTTTAAGAACCGAGCTGGTTTATGAACCAGAACCGATAGAGAGATGGTAAACTGGGAAATTTATGGACCCTAAGTGACCTAAGGAGTCATAAAAGAAATGAAAAAAAGACTTTAGTGTGAATTTGTGATGAAAACCAAACTGGTTTAGGTGAACCGAATCCAAACCGGGTTGAACCAGTTTGGATCAGTTTGAACCACTATTGAACATGATTCTAAATTCATTTTTCTAGGAGGCTTAAAAAATTCAAATTTGAGATTTGATGCCACCATTGGATAGGAAATAAATTTAAATGAATTTAGAAATTTAAAGATTTGAAAAACTCAGTCGAATGGGGGGTGAACCGGCTAGTTTAAGCTTTGAACCCAGTTCGGACCGAATCGGTCCAGTTCAAAACAGTGTCATCTTCTTCCTTCAGATGACAGCACTTTTGACTCATCGAAAAATCAAAGCAGTGCCAGCGAAGAAGAAACGTTTCCGTTCAGTACGTTTCAGTCCATCAATGTCTGTTATAAAGGTGTCAAACGAATGGCCGACGAGTCCCCGAGCTTTCTATATAAAGAGCCCCTCTCCATTTATCCTCTCCACTCCTGAAAAGCTCACTCTCTCTTAGGTGCTTAGTTTTTTGATGAAGCTCAAACCAGAGCTCCGATATAGGGTCATTTTTTAGCCAAAGAAGGTGAGGTTGGGTTCTTTAGAACCGGGGAGAAGTCAACTACATGCCTGGAGTCTCTGTTAGCTCTAAGGGTGGCCGGAGAAGTGCCCGCGTGATGGAATAATGAAGCAGTTCCGGCGGACTAAAGCTACCCTATTTTGACTGAGCTGAAATCAGCCATTTTAAGCCCTCCTCATGCCAAACCGAGCCCTCCCAACACTTACTCAACCCTCCCACGACTGAATTAGGACTAAAAGGTAAGCCAATTTGGCTCCCCTCTTTAATTTTCAATCGATGCTAGAAAGAGAACTAGCAAAATTTTGATGATAAAATTTTAACTCAATTCAGCATCAATTGATTCAATTCATGATTCTAGAATGAACCTAAGGATGAGAGCTATCTGCCCAGATCGAAAGCTCAGACTGCTGTGCCCCCAACGGTGAGTAATTGAAGCTTTCTATCTCTATAGTTTGTTTTCCAACTAAGCTCCGTTTGAGCTCGTTTCGGCATCAAAACTTGTGATTCAAAGTGCTATTGAATTGTACGAATATATAGGTTTTCAATTTTAACTTCAATTTTAACAATTAGATGTGTTTGAACGTTCAATTTGATGAAATCAAATTCATCCGTGTTAAGGAGTTAAAATTGTGGAAAAATTGGAGATTTTCGAAAATTCGAAGGACCAAGATGCAATTTTATAAACTTGAGGGTCAATTGGGCATGATAATAATGTTAGAGGGCCAATTGAGGGATTTTAGAATTTTTGGGGTGAAACTTACCATTTTTGTGAAGGAAGGGCAAAATGGTAATTTTAGAAAAGTTGGGGGACTAAGTTGGAAATTTGGGAAATTAAACCCCTTTTTGTGAATTTGAATAAATTGAGGTCCTAAGATAAATTTTAAAAGTTTCGGGACTCAATTTGAGGAAAAACCGACATTAGGGACTTAAAGTTAAAGAAAAATAACTTGAGGAACCTAATTGCAAATAAATAGAAAGTTTGGTTTTTTTCATTCATTGGAATGAATGAAGGCTATTAGGCCGAGGGATAATGAAGAAGGATTTTCATATCGTGTAGGAATACGAAGTACCAGGACCACTAGCAACAACAAGCTCGAGTGAATATAAAGAATCGGTCAAGTGAAATTAACTACATTAACGGGTGAGTAGGATTTTATATCATACCCGGTTAGAGATGATAAGTATCTCGAAATGAAAACCCACTACTTAGTGTTATTTTAAACATCACAACATAGAGGAGTGATGTGAAAATGATATGAAAATACTACTTACAGGTCATGAGTAGATCATACCTAGTTGGTATGATGAAGCTTCCTCAAAGGAAGCAGAAAACTCGTTCATCAGTTATGGGCGGAGATATCCTCATACCCGGTTAGTATAATGGATAGTTGAAAACTTATTTTTGTCGGAAGTGTTATCCCCTGACTGTGTGCCAATGCTTAAACGATTTGGGAGATCTTCTTGACGGGAGTTCAAATAGCTCTTATAGGCTGGGGGCCTCGGTTTTGGAAACTTGAGGACTACTATGCCCGGTTTTGAAAATCTCGAACAATGGGCCATAGGCCAGTGGGCATAAGGAGGAGCTCGTAAACTAACATGAGATATGTGCCATAAAACTTTAATAAATGAATTATTTGGCCATGATACCAAGACAGGACCGACAAACTTAGTCAATTAGCGGCAATGCGACATGACAGGTCGATGGATCAATCAAGACAAACAGCTGTAGGTTGAGTTGAGGGTCGAGGCCGTTGGACCAGTGGCACCACAGATTATATGGCATGATAAGAAAATACTGATTGTGCATGCACTGTGATTATGAGACCATCAAGCAGCCCAAGAGGGGTAGTGATGCGTCCTAAGGGCCCTGGACGACCTGGTGGGTATAGAGACAATTCATCGTACCAGGTGACCATGCGAAATTTGGAGTAGCATCAAGCATAGTAAAGGGCGTATAACCTTACCTAGGAGGATGCTTATCAAGAACCCTGTAGCTCCCTATTTATTTTGTGACCACTTTATGTAATAGGGCAAAAACCCCCAACATATTGTACTTCTCTATTAATAAAATACTTGAAATTCCTAAAATCCTATCTCTTGATGCAGTGATCTTGCTAGGAAGATGGTCCCAAGAATAGTAAATAAACAAACCCCTTCACCATTAAAATTAGGGAGAATCCCATCCCAGTTAAGTAAGCTGAATTAGGGAATGAAGAAATATAAGAGGACTCCTAGAGTGACCATTTGGCAAAGAAAACTTAATAAGAAAACTCTCAAGGTGTTTATACTCAAGGATGGCAAAGCACCAAACTACTAGTAACCCCAACAATGGCCCCACAACACCTGAAGGAAAGGAGGAACCACAACGGTCCACGCAAGGGAATAACCTATTAAAAGTGTGAACAATGGGGACACTACGTGAAGAAGTACCCAACTCTACTATGTACAAGTACCAAACCTGTCATAAGTGTCAGGGAATAGGACAGGTAAAGAAGGACTGTTCCACACCTCATAGATTTAGAACAATACCTCCTCAAAGGTCTCGAAAGACATGAAGGACTGGTGACCAAATCCATGGAGCAGGTTAAGTATGCTATTCACAAAGAGGACAAGAAATAGCTAGGTAAAGGAAGGAAATTTGAACTTCTTCTTAAGAAGGTCAACCATAGAAAAATACCACAAGAATAAAGGTAAGGTATATGGGAGGTACGCCTATAACCCCCTCAGAAAGGGGCAAACACAAAAAAATGCCCTCCGGAAATGTCAGGGTAGGATACAGTAAAAATGAAGAAGAGAAGAAAGGAGTTACAAAAAGGAACTCGGGAGGGATGCATACAATTAAGTACCCTCTTGAAGGGATCATTGGTTGGCGGATGGACATAACATGGAGTGCAAGGAACCAACCCATCATTAGAAGCTTCTTGAAGGAATGATGTATTAAAGGCCAAGTATGACCTTCTTTGGAAGAGTAATAGAGCCAAATAACGATTTTAGGAGAAACTAGTAGAAAAAAGTAACTAGTGAGAATAGGATGGGCATGAAAGACAATTGATACAACTATCTAGATAGTTGGATATTAAAAAATATATATAGCATGAATGAGGCAGTTAATAAATTGACCTTCGAGAGAACCATGGATTTAAACCACGACAAGGAAGGGAGATGTGAAAAGGCTAAAATGTTGAAAAAAAATGGAGAAAGGAAATCCTCAAAGAAATCTATGACCAAGAACGGATTTATTATCAAAAGGCCATGAGATGGTTAAGTGAGCCTCTCAAAGGATGATCAAGTGATTTTGAAACAAGGTGGATGTGAACTCTCCCTAAAAAGAAATAGACATGTACTGGGGTACGAGTGAGAATGAGGATGGAGTACGAAAGACGTACTTGTAGGATCTCAAGAGTAAAGGTAAGCATGAAAGAATAGCATCAAGGGACATCATTTAAAGTTAGGTGTCTTCAAGATGAATGAAAAAGAAATAATGGGAGAAAAGGGTAAGAATCCTCCCAAATAAGGAAATCTTGAGAAAGGATACATGGCCTAATAAAGAAGAAATGGAACTAGGTGACGAGAGGTGAGGTGACGAATTTGCAAATAGATTGCATGCTAAGGTGAAAGAAACCTAGGGAAGCATATTAAGAGAATCTAAGGAGTAGTTAAACTCAAGAAAAGTGTAAGTAGAGAGTTAGCATCAAGAGATGCTGTGACAAGTAAGAATGAGTGAACTATCCATAATAAGGTCATGAAGGAAAGAACGTCCGAGAAACGTTGGGAAAGTGAACCCTCCAAGTAAGATGTGGTTAAGGAGGAATAACCACAATTGGTAAGATAAGTCATAGTCCACACGCCCATACAAAGCTTAAAGAGCAGACAACTGAGCATAGTGTGAAGTGTACGGAATAAGACCGAAAATCGAAAGTATCTCTTGTAAGGAATAAGGGATGAAACAGAAGTTGTGGATAAAGAAGGATCCAATACGGGCAAATGCCCTAACATAGATAGGGGTGCCAAGAAAGTGAGAAAGAACCCTACAATGAATGATAAGGAGGTTGAGCATGTAACTCCTAAGATGGAAATCTCTATTGTGAGGGACATAGTAGAGAACGAAACCGGAAGAAAGAAACCTTCCCAAGCCAAGGAATCGACACATAGATCAAAAGCGATTATTGTAGAATGAAGTATCATGAAATAATTATGAGTAAGTAAAAGTGGATTAAGGAATAAGGAAAAAAATCCTTAGATAATGAAGGCCAAGGATTTAAGAAAGAAGGAATCCTAGCTTGTCAGTAAATTATTGGAAAACCCAATCATTGGAACCAGAAAGAATTAATAAGGAAGTTGAGAAAGGACAAGTGGATAAGGAAAACCAACACAGTGGTATAAGCTGATTTGGTAACAGTGAAGGTAGTCAAGGAATACTACAAGAAGAAAAGAGGGATGGTGTTATACAATCCCTAAGAGGTTGGAAAATTAGGAATAACCCTAAAGGAGGTGTTCTGGAAATCTAATGGACATAGAGACAAGGTCTAGAAAATGTTATGCTGTAAGGGGGCATGTAAACCCAACAGTCTCGAGGAAAAATATGACTCAAAATAAGGAACGGTCAATTAGTAAGCATGAAAAGGTCAAACATAAAATTTGGACTAAAATTATAATGAACAACTGATGAAGGAAGAGTCAAAATAAAATGAAAAGGTGATAACAAGGAAACTCGTGAAAATAGGTATGTAATGTTCTAAGGTACATCGAGCTAAGGGTTTCAAAGACCAAGAGGTTAATTTGACACGAGAATGGTTAGGTATCTTGGAATTCCCAAATCCTGAGTACGAGACCTCAAAGGAAAAAAATGTTGCTCTAAGAAAAGAAAGATGTGAATCTAAGAAATATACTGTCATGCCCCGACCCGGTTTGGTTGGATCCCCGTGATCAACCAACTACTCTCCTAGTTTATTAAAGGGTTTCCCCTTATTGTAAATCGTAAAGAGTAAGGCGTCCTTTAACCTACACTTTTTCCAAGAATAACATAAATCAAAACTGTATGATAATTTAGATTTATCATACCTGTCTCACAGGCGTCTTAGTTGATGGTCTTTAAGGATAGCCTTTCTGAAATCTCCTGAAAGGGATATAAGGAAGGGGGTGAGTACGACTACTTAGTGAATGGGTTTTTAAAACTTTTTATCTTTAGGAAAAAGATAAATTTTGGAGTGTGCCACACTCCTTTCTTTTAAAATCATTTCATTTGAAATCTCGGGTTTTATCACCATTTCCTTCTTTAATCACAGTGTGTCATCGCCCAACACACATCCTTCATCATTTAGGTTAAACACAAATTCGTAGGTCAGAATGTCCACTGAACCCACTTGTGGATTTGGAGCGACTTTACCGGCCACCCAGATAGAAGTACGTCCACTTCTACCCTGAGAATGAGCGGATGTTCGCGACATCCAACCCTCAATCTTGAAATCAATTATTCGTGTCTGTATGAGGACAGAGACCTCATCCTGTCCTCACCCCGGTCTCATGCGCTTAGTGCTACTCCAAATTTCGCATGGTCACCTGGTACGACGAACTGCCTTTATACTCACTGGGTCGTTCAGGGCCCTTAGGATGTATCACTACCCCTCATGGGCATCTTAATGATCCCGTAATCATAGTGCATGCACAAATAATATTTTCTTATCATGCCATATAATCTATGGTGCCACTGGTCTAACGACCCCGACTCTCAACTCAACCTGCAGCTGTTTGTCTTTACTGGTCCGGAGACCTATTATGTCGCACTACCGCTAGTTGACTGAATATGTTGGTCCTGTCTTGGTACCATGGCCAAACAATTCATTTATTAAAGTTTTATGGCACATATCTCATGTTTGTTAACGAGCTCCTCCTCGTGCCCACTGGCCAATGGCCCACTTGTTCAAGATTTACAAAACTCGGCATAATAGCCCCCAAGTTGTAAAACCGAGGCCCCTGGCCTATAAGAGCTATTCGAGCTCCTGTTAAACATTTAGCACACAGTTAGGGGAGAGCACTTCCAACAAAAATATATTTTCAACTTTCCATTATACAGACCGGGTATAAGGACATCTTCGCTCATAATCGATGAATGGGTTTTCAACTTCCTTCGAGAAAGTTTTATCATACAAACGAGGTATGATCTACTTACAATCGGTAAGTAGTTTTTTTGCATGATTTTCACATAACTCCTCTAGGTTGTGATATTTAAAATACCACTTGGTAGTGGGTTTTCATTTTGAGTCACTTATCATCCCCAACCGGGTATGATATAAAATCTCACTCACAATCGGTAAGTGGTTTTTAACTTTAAGTTATGCCCATCATCCCAATCGGGTATAACGTTAGTAAACCCACTCACCCGTCAATGCAGTGAATTCCACTAGATCGATCCATTTTTTTCACACGAGCTTGTCCTTGCTGGCGTTCCCGGTGCTTCGTGTTCCTACACAATATGAACATCTTGGTTCATTATCTCTCGGCCTAATTGCCTTCCTTCATTCTAAATAAATGAGAAAAACTAAACTTTTATTTATTTGCCATTAGGTCCCTAAAGTTATTTTTCTTTAACTTTAAGTCCCTAATGTTGGTTTTTCCTCAAATTGAGTCCCAAAACTTTTAAAATTCCATTGGGGCCTCAATTTATCCAATTTCACAAAAAGGGGTTTAATTTCGCAAATTTCCAATTTTCCCCCAACTTTTCCAAAATTACCATTTTGCCCTTCCTTTACAAAAATGGTAAATTTTACCCCAAAAAATTCTAAAATTCCTCAATTGGCCCTCTAGCATTTTTATCATGCCCAATTGACCCTCAATTTTATAAAATTGCATCTTGGTCCTTCAAATTTTTGAAAATCCCCAATTTTCCCCAATTTTAACTCCTTAACACAGCCGAATTTGATTTCATCAAATTGACCAATCAAACACATCTAATTGTTGAAATTGATGTTAAAATTGAGATTCTACAATTTCATATGATTCAATAGCACTTTTAATTGCAAGTTTTGACGCCTGAACAAGATCAAATGGAGCCTTGCCGAAAAACATACTGTAGAGAGAGAAAGCTTCAATTACTCATCGTTGGGGGTACGTCGGTCCAAGCTTTCGATCTGGGCAGATAGCTCTCATCCTGAGGTTCATCCTAGAATCAAGAATTGCATCAATTGATACTGAATTGAGTTAGAATTTCATCATCGAAATTCTACCGGTTCTCTCTTTTGCACTGGTTAGAAATTGTAGAAGGGAGCCGAATTAGCTTACCTTCCAGTCCTAGTTCAGCCGTGGGAGGGCTGAGGAAGTTTTGGGAAAGCATGGTTTGGCCTGAGGAGGGCTTGAATTGGCCGATTTTAGCTTGGCCGAAATAGGGCAGCTTCGGTCCTACTTCACTGTTCCATCATGCCAACGCTTATCCAACGATTCTTAGATTGACTAGAGTTTGCTATCAGATAGCTGACTTCTCTCCGGTTCTATAGAGCCCAACCTCTCCTTCCGAGGTTAAGAAAAATGTTCAAGTCGAAGCTCTGGTTCGAGCTTCATTGGGAAATGGAGCAGTAGAGAGAGAGTAGTGTTCAGGTGTGAGGAGAATAAATGGGGATGACCTCTTTATATAGGTGTAAAATCGTGTATTAAATGGGAGAGATTTTCTACTAGTATTAATATTAACATAAATTATTGGTATTAATTCCTATAATTAAATATATATTAATTTATGGCTATTTATGATAAGGCGTATGTTCGCATAGAAATTTTTTTGACTGAAATAACATACTTCCCAGGAGCACACTTAACTTTAGAGTTCTTATTGGATCTCGATCACTTGAACCAATTTGGTTTTTCTCTTATAATTTGTCTTTAGTTTCTTTTCTAAGGTTTAATGAACCCTTTGGATCCCCAACCGGGTATGATATAAAATTCCCACTCACAACTGGTAAATGGTTTTTATCTTTGTGCTCATCATCTCAACCGGGTATGATGTTAGTAAACCCACTCACCCGTTAATGCCGTGAATTCCACTAGACCGATTCTTTGTATTCACACGAGCTTGTCCTTGCTAGCGTTCCTGGTACTTTATGTTCCTACACGATATGAACATCTCGGTTCATTATCCTTTGGCCTAATCGCCTTCATTCATTCCAAATGAATGAGAAAGTCAAACTTTCATTTATTTGCAATTAGGTCCCTAAAGTTATTTCTCTTTAACTTTAAGTCCCTAATGCTGTTTTTTTCCTCAAATTGAGTTCCGAAACTTCTAAAATTTATCATAGGACCTCAATTTATTCCATTTCACGAAAAGGTGATTAATTTTCCCAAATTTCCAATTTGGTCCTCCAACTTTTCCAAAATTACCATTTTGCCCTTCCTTTACAAAAATGGTAAGTTTTACCCCAAAAATTCTAAAATTTCTCAATTGGTCCTCAAACATTATTTTCATGTCCAATAGGCCCTCAATTTCATAAAATTTTATTTTGGTCCTTCGAATTTTGAAAATCCCCAAATTTCCCCCCAATTTCAACTCTTTAACACTGTCGAATTTGATTTTATCAAATTGACCGATTAAACACTTCTAATTGTTGAAATTGGAACGAGCTCATACGGAGGTTCGCCGAAAAACAGACTGTAGAGAGAGAAAGCTTCAATTTCTCACTGGTAAGGGCACGGCGGTCTGAGGTTTTGATCTGGGCAGATAGCTCTCATCTTGAGGATCATCATAGAATCAAGAATCGCATCAATTGATGCCGAATTGAGTTAGAATTTCATCATTGAAATTCTGTCGGTTCTCTCTCTAGCACCGGCCAGAAATTGTAGAGGGGAGCCTAATTGGCTTACCTTTCAGTCCTAATTCGGCTGTGGAAGGGCTGAGGAAGTGTTGGGAAGGCTTGGTTTGGCTTGAGTAGGGCTCGAAATGGCCAATTTCAACTCGGCCGAAATAGGGCAGCTTCAGTCCGCATGAGTTTCTTCACTATTTTATCACGCCGGCAACCCTCGGAGTGAACGGAGACTACAGATGTGTAGCTGACTTCTCCCTGGTTCTAAAGAACCCGACCTCGCCTTGTTTGGCTTAGAAAAGACCCCATGTCGGAGCTCTGGTTCAAGCTTCACTGGACAATGGAGCAGTTGAGAGAGAATGGAGTTTTGAGGTGTGGAGTGGATGAATGGGGAGGGGCTCTTTATATAGGGAGCTTGGAGACCTGTTGGCTGTCCATTTAGCACCGTTATTGCTGATATTGAAGACCTGAAACGCCCCGAACAGAAGCGTTTCTTCTTTACTGGCATTTCTTCAATTTCCCGGCGAGTGAATAGTGTTGTCATCCTGAGGAAGAAGATAACACTGTTCCGAACTGGATCAGACCGGTCTGAACCCGGTTCAAAGTTTAAACCGGCTGGTTCATCCCCCATTTGATCGAGTTTTTCAAATCTAAAAATTTCTAAATTCATTCTCTATCCAATGGTGGCCTCAAATCTCCAATTTGAATTATTTAAGCTACCTAGAAAAATGAATTTAGGATTCGGTTTAATAGTGGTTCAAACCTGTCCGAACCGGTTCAGATCTGGTTCACCTAAACCAGTTTGGTTTTCATCCCCAATTCCTTCACAAGTCCATTTCCATGTCTTTTGTTACTCCTTGGGTCACTTAGGGTCCATAAAATTTCTGGTTTACCATCTCTTTTTCAATTTCGGTTCAAAAATTGACTCGGTCCTTAAACCGGTTCAATTCGGTTCTGGTCTGGTTCACCTGAACCGGTCTGGTTTTTCTCTCCCACTTTGTTCTAAGGTTCCTTCCCAAGGTTTATGAATTTCTTTGGAGTACAATGGAGTTGAATTCCTTTGTTTTGTCCGATTTCTATCGGTTCCGGTTCATGAACCGACTCGGTTCATAAACCGGTTCAATCCTGTTGGACCTAGTTCATCCAAACCAGTCTAATTTTCCTCTTCCAATTCATCCTAAGGTTCTTTTCCATAGTATTTTGAACCCTTTGGATTACCTGGGAGTTCTAAATTCCTAAATTGCCCATTCACAATTATCGGGTTTGTGAACCAATTCGATTTTCTCACTTGGCTTGACGGGAGCTCGAATTGCTCTTACAAGTTGGGGGCCTCGGTTTTGGAAAATCTCGAACAATGGGCCATAGGCTAGTGGGCACAAGGAGGAGCTCTTTAACAAACAAGAGAGATGTGCCATAAAACTTGAATAAATAAATTTTTTGGCCATGGTACCAAGACAGAACCGACATTCTTACTCAACTAGCGACAATGTGACATGACAGATCGATGGACCAATCAAGACAAACAGCTGCAAGTTTAGTTGAGGGTTGGAACCGTTGGACTAGTGGCACCACAGATTATATGGCATGATAAGAAAATACTGATTGTGCATGCACTGTGATTATGAGACCATCAAGCATCCCAAGAGGGGTAGTGATACGTCCTAAGGGCCTTGGACGACCTTGTGGGTATAGGGGCAATTTGTCATACCAGGTGACCATGCGAAATTTAGAGCAGCATCAAGCGCATGTGTCACGCCCCGACCCGGTTTGGTCGGATCCCTGTGATCAACCCGCCACTCTCTCGGTTTATTAAAGTGTTTCCCCTTATCGTAAACCGTAAAGAGTAAGGTGTCCTTTAACTTGCACCTTTTTCTTGGAATAGCATAATCAAAACTGTATGAAATTTAAAACTTTACATACCTGCCTTACAGGCATCTTAGTTGACGGTCTTTAAGGGGAGGCTTTCCAGGATTTCCTGAAAGGGATATAAGGGAGGGGGTGAGTACGACTACTCAGTGAATGGGTTTTTAAAAGCTTTTGACTTTTAAGAAAAATATTAATATGGAGTGTGCCAGACTCCTTTGTTTTCAAAAATCCCATCATTTAAAAATTTGGATTTTTCCATTATTTCATAGTTACCACGGTGTGTCATCACCCAACACACATCCTTCATCATGAAGGTTACACACATTCGCAAGTCAGTATCACTACTGAACCAGCTAGAGGCTTCGGAGCGACTTTTCCTGCCACCCGGATAGAAGTACGACCACTTCTACCCTGGGAATGAGTGGATGTACGTGACATCCGACCCATAATCCCGAAATCACTTCTTCGTGTCCGTATGAGGACAGAGACCTCATACTGTCCCCACCCCGGTCATGCGCTTGGTGCTACTCCAAATTTCGCACAGACACCTGGAACGACGATCTTCCCTTATACTCATCGGGTCGTCCAGGGCCCTTAGGACACATCACTACCCCTCATGGGCGTCTTGATGATCCCGTACTCATAGTGCATGCACAAACAATGTTTTCTTATATTGCCATGTAATCTATGGTGCCACTAGTCCAACGACCCTGACTCTCAACTCAACCCGCAGCTATTTGTCTTAACTAGTCCGTCGACCTATCATGTCGCACTGCCGCTAGTTGATTGAGCATGTCGGTCCTATCTTGGTACCATGGCCAAACAATTCACTTATTAAGTTTTATGGCACATATATCATGTTCGTTTACGAGCTCCTGCTCGTGCCAACTGGCCTTGGGCCCACTGTACAAGATTTTCAAAATCGGGCATTTAGCCCCCAAGTTCCAAAACTGAGGCCCCTGGCCTATCAGAGCTATTCGAGCTCTCGTTGAGAAGGTCTCCCAAATAGTTTAAGCATTGGCACACAATTAGGGGAGAACACTTCCGACAAAATAGGTTTTCACTGTCTATTATACCAACTGGTATAAGGACATCTCCGTTCATAACCGATGAACAGGTTTTCAACTTCCTTCGAGGAAGTCTCATCATACCAACCGGGTATGATCTACTTACAACCGGTAAGTAGTTTCTTTTGCATAATTTTCACATCATTTTTTCTAAGTGGTGATGATTAAAATACCACTAAACAGTGGGTTTTTATACCGAGGTACTTATCATCCCCTATCGGGTATGATATAAAATTTTCACTCACAACAGGTAAGTGATTTTTATCTTTAAGTTGTGCTCATCATCCCAACCGGGTATGATGTTAGTAAACCCACTCACAACCGGTAAGTGGTTTTTAAATTATAAGGTATGCTCGTCATCCCAACCGGGTATGATGTTAGTAAACCCACTCTCAACTGGTAAGTGGTTTTTAACTTTAAGTTGTGCTCATCATCCCATCCGGTTATGATGTTAGTAAACCCACTCACAACCGGCAAGTGGTTTTTAAATTATAAGTTGTGATCATCATCCCATCAGGGTATGATGTTAGTAAACCCACTCACAACCGGTAAGTGATTTTTAACTTTAACTTGTGCTCATCATCCCAACTAGGTATGATGTTAGTAAACCCACTCACAACCGGTAAGTGATTTTTAACTTTAACTTGTGCTCATCATCTCAACCGGGTATAATGTTAGTAAACCCACTCACCCGTTAATGCCGTGAATTCCACTAGATTGGTTCTTTGTATTCACGTGAGCTTGTCCTTGCTGGCGTTCCCAGTATTTAACGTTCCTACATGATATGAACAATCTTGTTCATTATTACTCGACATAACAGCCTTCATTCATTAATGAATGAAAAAACCCAAAATTTTAGTTATTTGCAATTAGGTCCCTAAAGTTATTTCTCTTTAACTTTAAGTCCCTAATGTCCGTTTTTCCTCAAATTGAGTCTTGTAACTTTTAAAATTTATCGTGGGACCTCAATTTATTCAATTTCACCAAAATGGGGTTTAATTTTCCAAATTTCCAATTTGGTTCCCCAATTTTTCCAAAATTACCATTTTGCCCTTCTTTCACAAAAATGGTAAGTTTTTCCCCAAAATTTCCAAAATTCCTCAATTGGTCCTCCAACATTATTTTCATGCCCAATTGACCCTCAATTTCATAAAATTGTATTTTGGCCCCTTTGAATTTCGAAAATCCCCAAATTTTCCCCAATTTCAACTCTTTAACACTACCGAATTTGATTTCATCAAATTGACCGATCAAACACTTCTAATTATTGAAATTGGAGTTGAAATTGAGTTCCTGTATGTTCATACGATTCTAAGAAACTTTGAATCACAGATTTTAACATCGGAACGTGTTCAAACGGAGCTTTGCCGAAAAACAGACTGTAGAGAGAGAAAGCTTCGATTACTCACCGGTGAAGGCACGACAGTCCGAGCTTTCAATCTGGGCAGATAGGTCTCGTCCTGAGGTTCATCCTAAAATCAAGTATTGTATCAATTGATGCGGAATTGGATTAGAATTTTGCCATTGAAATTCGGTCGACTCTCTCTCTAGCACCGGTCGAAAATTATAAAGGGGAGCCAAATTGGCTTACCTTTCACTCCTAATTCGGCCGTGGAAAGGCTGAGGAAGTGTTGGGAGGGCTTGGTTTGGCCTGAGGAGGGCTTGAAATGGCCGATTTCAGCTTGGCCGAAATAGGGCAGCTTCGGTCTGCCGGAGTTGCTTCACTATTCCATCATGTCGGCGCTGCTCCAACGATTCTCGGATTGACTGGAGTTTGCTATCAGATAGTTGTCTTCTCCCTGGTTCTAAAAAGCCCGACCTTTGTTCAAGTCGAAGCTCTGGTTCGAGCTTTACCGGGAAATGGAGCAGTAGAGAGAGAGAGAGAGAGAAGTGTTCAGGTGTAAGGAGAATGAAATGGGGATGATCTCTTTATATAGTTGTAAAACCCGTGAAATGCCATAAATTATTGTTATTAATTCCAATAATTTAATTTCGGTATTAATTCCAATAATTTAATTTAGGTATTAAATTATTGGTATTAATTCCAATAATTAAATATATATTAATTTATGACTATTTATGATATGCCGTACGTTCGCATAAAAAATTTTGACCGAAATTTCAAATAAGCACGCCTAACTTTGAAGTTCTTATGGAATCTAGTTTACCTGAACCAATTTGGTTTCTATTTTCTAGTTTGTCTTAAGTTTCTTTTCCAATGTTTAATAAATCCTTTGGATCAACCGAAAGTTGTAAATTTTCATATTTCTTAGTTCCAAATGTAAACCGGTTTGGTTTTCTTATTCGGTTTGACCGGTTCTTTTCCCGGTTTTCCTTAACTCAAATGTGCGAGGTTTATAGCATGAGATTGGGATGGGGATGAGATGAGGTCTCTATCCTCATACGGACATGGAGAATTGTTACGGGATTGAGGGTTGGATGTCGCAATCATCCATTTATTCTTAGGGTAGAAGTGGACGTACTTCTATCTAGGTGGTCGGTAAAGTCGCTCCGATGTCACATGTGGGTTTAGTGGACGTACTGGCCTATGAATGTGTGTTTGACCTTCACGATGAAGGATGTGTGTTGGGTAATGATACACTGTGATTAATAAGAAATGGTGGTAAAAACTGAGATTTAAAATGAAAGGATTTTGATAGAAACGAGTCTTGCACACTCCAGTACAAATCTTTTTCCTAAAAGTTAAAAGTTTTGAAAACTCATTCAATGAGTAGTCGTACTCACCCCCTCCCTTATATCCCTTTCAAAAAATTTCGGAAAGCATACCATTAAAGACCATCAACTAAGACGCCTATGAGACATATATGATAAATTTAAAGTATTATGCAGTTTTAATTTATGTTATTCCAGGAAAAGGTGCAAGTTTAAAGGACGCCTTATTATTTACGGTTTATAATAAGGGGAAACCCTTTAATAAACCGGTAGAATGGTGGGTTGATAACGGGAATCAGACCAAACTGGATCAGGGCGTGACATTAGAAGTTATCATTAGTAGCATGATTTTTTTCTTATTTCTCTAATTTTGCATATTTTGAGCTTATTTGCCATTTAGGACACTCTCTTATAAGTGTCTCATCTTGTGACATTTGTAACATTCGATATGTGATTTATTCAACATACTTCTCCCCTCATCTTTTCTCTTGCATGCACATGTCCTCTGAAACTGCCTCTACCTCCCATTCTAAACGTTACTACTTCTTCAGGATGACTCACCTTCAATACTTATTCATATTATCTTTGTCTTTTTTTTCTCATGAACTAATAAACTGTTCTTCATTGATTAAAATTGTAGTATCACATAACTCTTTAATAGCACTCTTTAATAGCACATATTATGTAATCTTACTTCTTAATTATAGACCTTAGAATATTTCCAACAATGACACAAAAATTCATTTTTTTTTCACCATACAATTTTATTTTATTAGCCACAACTAAAATTACAAAATACTACTTAACTCTCCCATTCTCTTTCATGTAAAATAGTTCAAAATCTCTAGTTACAATTCAATATATTCTTCATTATTGATTTTTCAATAACATTAGAAAGATAATTATTTACTATTAGTTTTTCCAAAAAAATGTATCATAATCTCAATTAATTTAGAAAAATTTCCAAAAATATTGATCAATATTTATAAATTTCCTCAAATTAGGAAATAGTGCACAAAAATTAAAATTTCATCAATTGCCATAGATTTTGAATATTAATACTTCCCACTTGTTATTATTTTATTTTTAGGAAATGTATGGACTTCATGATTTTCGTTCGTCCAACCTAATTGTATACCTAATTTATTGTTTATTTTATTTGATATATTATCCAAAATCCATAAAAAGAGAAAAATTATATGGGGAAAGCTTATGGGAGTTTTGTAACTTATATTAGTGTGCATCCATTATATTTATGCACATTTTGTGATTTCATCAAATGGAATTAGATTAGTCAGCCTCCAATATATTTATGCATATTATGTTATTTGACCAAAAAATAATAAGATATATGACCATTAGTTTCTTAAATGTGAAATCGTATTAAGAGTACTTAATAACTGAAATGATGTCACTAGTTGTTTGTAGTCTTTCAGTCACACCACAGCAACGTTAAATATATGCTTGTTTGTAGTACTACGGAGAGGAGTGACCACCAAGCATTGATAACAGTTGACTAGTTGTTCCTAGTCACTTAGAGAGGCTAGCTAAGAGCCCTACAAAGGGGGCCACGGTTGCGGTGGCTGGCTCAGCCTGCTGATAGTTTGACCTAATGTCGGTGTAGCTATCCTGCTCGTCTGGTCCACCCACGATGGCTCCATCCAAGACGTTTGGGTTCGATTCGTTCTTGGTGAACCAGTAGTCCATCCCTTCCTGGCAGCCCACTGGGGCTGAGCTTTTCTTGATGGACACGATTGAGGCCCCTCTGTGGTGGGGCTGCTTCGGGTAGCTCGACCCTATCCCAACCATGTAGCTCATTCCCTTTGGATTCTTTCCAAGTACATAATCTACCTGTTAAGGGTTTTATTTTAAATGTTAGTCATATCCAAATATAGGAGAATAATAATTAGAGGAATCGAATGAGGATGAGGTGTAGGGTACCTGAGAATGTGCTAGGGCATAGAGATCAGAAGGCGAGAGACTGCCGCCTGGGCACTGCATAGTGGCTTTCTTGGCCTCCAGATAGTTGGCGTATGTGACGGCAGCAAAGGAGGCTGAGCCGACGTACTGGAGGTTGGCCCATGGGAGGAACCACAGCAGCCCTCCGGGAGTCTTCCTGAAGTTACCGTTGCCCTTTTGGGCATAGTTGCAGAGGAAGGCTTCTGCATCAGACTTGTACTGCCCCCATGGTCCCGAGCTCCCCACTTCTCCATCCAGCACCAACTATTTAGAGGAGAGACATGGTGGGTTATATATAATCATTAATTTTTTTTTCTTTTTCTTCTTCTTATTCTTCCAAGTAATTAAGTCTGCCCCGTATGTGTTATGAATGGATTGAAAAGACATGTAGATCGAACCTTGGAAACGAGCAATTGTACGCCAAGGTACTTGTCGTCCCAGGAAAATACGGTCCGAACACCGCCCGTGTTGCCACGCTCCTGGAGAAAGTCGAGGTACTGTTTCTCGTTTGTAGCTCGGTAAAGCCATGCTGCCGCCCATTGCAGCTCATCCTGTTCAAATTTAAAACGACGTTGTCGAGTAAGCCCTAATTCACGCATGAGAAACAGTACACTTTTAATTTGAAGTCTAAACAAATGAACAATTTAGTACAACCATGTAATGATACCTCGTATCCGCTGCTAGCGTAGAAAGCGCCGGCAGTGGGAATGCTCGACTGATACTGCCCCGGGTGATTTCTTGCTAAGTCGAAGAGCTGGCCGAATCACAAACGTAGAAAAATAATTTATTCAATCTTAAAAATTGTGATGATATTAATTCGAAAATTTAGGATAAAATGCGTTATTTTTTTTACACAAAGATGATTTTTGGCACTTTTAATTCCAGCAAAATATCTCATCATACACGACAATTGATCTTAAGCTAGCAGGTTACCTCTTTGGAATGGCGGAGAAGTATTTGGGCGTAAGACTTGTTGACTCCTCCCAAAGCAATGGAACCAGCGGCCAAGGCAGCGGCACTTTCACCGGCAAGGTCGGCGCCTGGGCTCTGGTCGGAAATCATTTTGACGTTGCGAGGGGTAGTCATGTCCTCGGGACGCTGCCAGCATGCATGGTCGGAGTTTCCATCTCCTACCTCGCCGTAGAAAACGTTTGGCTGGGGATGAGCCTTTATGAGGTAGTCAGTGCCCCATTTGATAGCCTCTAAGGCGTGGGCCAACTCGCCCTTGGCCTTCAGCTGTTGACTGAACTCTACTACGCTCCACGCCAGAAAAGTTATAGTGTAGGCCATCGGAAACCCAAACTTAACGTTGTCGCCAGCGTCGTAGTAACCTCCCGTGAGATCAATCTGTACAGAGAACATGATCAAATTTATGTGATCATTAAGAATTTCTACAAGATTTTTTCATGTTATAAGTTTACTTAATACTGAATTTATCACATTAATTTATCAATTCATCACTCCCGGGCTAATTTCTTAGATCCATTCATGTAAGTACGAGTCTGAATGCAAGATCAACTATAGTGCACAGTCCCCAGGCCAGTTGACTCTCTGGTCAGACATTAGACCCTAGTAAATACAAAGACGTATAATATATTATATTGTATATGATCTGATAACCGCTAACTCCTTATAATTTTGGACTTTGGACATGGATCAAAAGGATACAGTTAAGGTGCAATGGTAGTGTTATGTTATTCAGGGATGTAATAAAAGCTTACGCGGGCATTGCCCCCATCTTTTAGGGCGGAGTCTCCACGCCATTCAACCCTCTGGTTGTCGGGCAACTTCCCAGACCTCTGGGCCTCGAAGAACAATAACGACTTGGTCAATGCTTCCCCATAATCAGCCGCAGCTTGAATGCCGATCACTCCGCAATAAAAACACAGAAACCCTAACAATACCATTGGCAGTTTTCTCGACATCTTTGCTCAGTGAATTGAAAGAAGGAACAACGAAGCAGTTAAGCTCTTCTGCCTACATACAATAATTGTACCAACAAGATTGCGACTTATATAACATGGCATTGATATGAGAAATGCGTGCCTTAAATATGGAAATAACAAAAATTTCGACAAAATGGAAATATATTAAATATATATATATATATATACATATATGCTAGTGGATTTCTATTGTGTAACGTGTAGGGCTAGTTATGTCTATTATATATGGTAAAAAGAAATGGTAGCTTAGGTATAGATTGGCTGTCATTCCAAATATAACAAGGGGTACATGCTAGCTTTTTTGCCTCCTTACTCGATGGAGGAATTTTTGTAAATACTTTAATCACATATGATCACAGAAATTTCCAAAAAAAAGAATATATACATAAAATTATAATTTTTCATATATATATATATATTTCCATATATATTGGATTTTGATGGTAGCGGATTTGGAGGTGATGATTCCACTTTCATACCTGTTGCATTTGCTTACCATATACTACGTATATGGCCCTATTATGTTATTGGTTTTGTAGATTAGCTATATCTAAGTATTTCAGTATATACACAAAATAGTGTATATATATATATCTCAATAAGTACATGATTGAATAATATGTTAAATTTTATTGATTTTACCAAATATTTTCAAAAATTGACACTTGATAAAGAAAATTAAAGGTTTTTATATCAATTATTTGGGATAAATTACATTGTTAATATGGAATGTTTACAAAAAAAATGGTAATTTTATATCAGATATTTAAAATATACATTTTGTGCAAGGGAGTGGTGGAATTTTTCTTGTTTGGAAAGAGGAAGTGATCATAAGTTAATATAAATATAAATAGATAATATATAAAATTTTAATTGACTTAAATAATTTGTTTTTTTGCTCATCACTTAAATAATCTGTTAAAGTATCTCATATGTATACATAATTACATTAAATTGTATTTTAATGATTATAATAAAATAAAATATTAACTCAAAATAAAATATATAGCATAAAAATATAATATCAAATAAAATATTTTTTATTATAATATAAAAATGTTCTATATGATAAGTATAATATATATGTATGGAAAAATTATATAATTAAAAAAATTGTCATATATTGTTAATGGTATATATAAATATAAAAAATTGTGTAACTAAGAATTTTATGATATCCAAAATTTATAACAAAAAATAAATCACTATTACACTAAAAAAATAAAATAATGTTAATTATATAATAATATTTTTATACAAGTAACTTATAATAGTAACAATATATATACAAAATAAATTATATTATATATGTATTATATACTTTTAAGCATACCATATAATAATTTTATAATATATGTTTTTGAATTATTTTTATCGTATACTTATATTATATAATAATTTTTAAACATATGCTTTTATTGGATATATTTTAGCAATACAAAATATGTATCATACAAAAATCACAATACTCCAACAAATTAATGAAAATATCACATATTTCTAATATGCCTAAAAGTTTCCTTAGAGATACACTTGCATATTTTTAATAGCTAATTTATAATCTACAAATTGTCATGTACACATATTCATAAGAATATATTTACATGCAAGTAAAATCTACTATCAACATGAATAAACATAAGTAATAGTAGAAATCTACAAAAAAAAATCTATAGAAATTATTATTTAACACCTAATTTTCTGTGAGAATATATAGGGATAAAAGTGAGATTGAGATGCAGTGAAAGAAGAAAGAGAAAAATAAAGAAAATGATGTATAATGGTCTTGTTATTGTTATTTGATATTATATTTTTTTGAAATAAAATATTCAATATACTTCAAAATTTGTTGTTTAACTTTAAGATTAACAATGAATTTGAAGGGTTTGGGATTGCTACATAAACAATTTATCAAATAAGTGACTGATATCTCTTTAGAATACCTCTCCATTTTAGGATCAATACAATTTAGTGTTGAATTATATTAAAATTATTCTTACTATAAATAATTTATTTTAAATAAGATTAAATCACAATATATAAGAGATTTGCAATGCAATAGTAGCACTAGTATATGTTCAACGCTCATTCCATCAATAATGCGCGCAAGTATGTGTTCCAAGGTTATATTATATTTTTGTAGCAAGAAAAAAAGTAATGTTGTTTATGAATGGATAAGATTAATTTAATTACAAGTAATTAAAATAAATTATGATAAACATTATATAGCTTAGTGCACGTTATATCATTTATAATACAATATTTATGTGTATAGAAAAAAAATAATGACATTAAATGTTGAAAAGTAAAATCACATGAAGTAAAGCAAAATATAGATGTTCATTCCTCTCTAATCCAAGTGATCTATTGGTAGATAATTATAACTTTGTATGTTTAGATATGTTTGTGTCCTATATAGTGAATTATATACCGTTGAATTCTAGAGATGAAGGCAAAATAATTACTGAAGTTGTACCTAATATCTAACAAGTTGTAATTCAAGTAAATATGTATGCAAGTATAGTTCTTCGACTATTAGAAAGAAATACAAAGAATTAGAAAGAAAAAGGTTAGCACGAACTTGTGAATCTCTCTCGAAGAGAGTTTGCATTTCCATCAATTGTACATTTCCACTCTTCTTATTGAGGAGTACATTTGACACTTCAATTCATCGATTTTCCCTGATATCTTTAGCATAATTAGCATAATTGAGCATCTTCTCCTTTGTAATATCTGAAAGAGAACAATACTTGTTAAAGATCAAGAAAATAAGTTATCGCACTAAACATTTCCAAACACTAAATCACACTTCCTCCAGAGGCATCGTCAGAGCGAAAGAGTAAACTTACTAAAATAGTAGAATAGTGTTGTAATGGTCAACTATTCGAATCTTGTATCATTCATTCATTCAGTTTGCAATAAGAATAACAGTGATATTTTCAATAAGAGTCAAATATCATAGTCATTAACACACAAGATTACTTCGGTATGGAATATGACTTCGGATGATGGTGATATCTACATGTAACTTATAGTATCTAGGTCTAATTGTTACTATGGGAATTTGTCTATACTTATGAAAACCTCCGGTAATTAAAACTTTGAATATGATTTACTTTGGTATATTTGTTCAAATTAGAATGAAGGAGATGAGAAAGTTATTCACTTGAGTAAACTATACTGGAGACTATTCTAAACTAAAACACATCCAAAAATATTTAATAAGCAATGAAAATCAAGTATCAATTATCATCAATAGTTTGACTAGCTATTCTACCAGGAATAAGAAGAGAATTTGAATGGCTAGGCATGGAAGAAAATGATGGGGTTAAGGACTATTTTGCGTGTAAATATTAGTAGTTAATAAAAATAAATTTTATGGAACAATATGTGACAAAGTATTATTGTGGAAAAAATTTTAAGATCAATAATTAAGAAATTAAAGTATATTGTATGTTCTAAGAGCAATCTAGTGACACATATAACTTGGGAATGAAAGAATTGTAAAGCACATGCTAGAACATGAAAGGAAGAGGTTAAAGCAAAGAGAAGCAAATAAAATTTTAAATGTGAGTAGGCTTGAAATACTAAAATCAACTAGTGTAAGACCTCCAAATTTAGAGGTAGAAGTACTAATGGGAGATATGTGCGTGAAAGAGGAAGGAACAAAAATCGACTAAGTGAAAATTCACTGCACGAACGGGTGAGTGAGATTTATATATCATACTCGGTTGGGATGATAAGTACCTTGGAAATGCAAACCCACTAATTAGTGGTATTTTAAATATCTCAACTTAGATGAGTGATGTAAAAATGACACGGAAAAACTACTTACTGATTGTAAGTAGATTATACCCGGTTGGTATGATGAAACTTCCTCAGAGGAAACAAAAAACCCGTTCATCAATTATGAGCGGAGATATCCTCACACTCGATTGGTATGATGGATAGTTAAAAATATAATTTTGTCAGAAGTGCTCTCCCCTTACTATGTGCCACTGCTTAAACGATTTGGTATACATTCTCTACGGGAGGTCAAATAGCTTTGATACGCTGGAGGCCTTGGTTTTAGAACTTGGGGGCTAATATGCCCGGTTTTAAAAATCTCGAATAGTGGGCCATAGGCCAGTTGGCACGAGCAGGAGCTCGTAAACAAACATGAGTATATATGCCATAAAACTTTAAATAAATGAATTGTTTGGCCATGGTACCAAGACAGAACCGACATATTCAATCAACTAGTGGTAGTGCGACATAACAGGTCTTCGGACTAGTAAAGACAAACAACTGCAAGTTGAGTTGAGGTCGGGGCCGTTGGACTAGTGGTACCACATATTATATGGCATGATGTGAAAATACTGATTGTGTATGTACTATGTTTACGGGACCTTTAAGACTCCCAAGAGCGGTAGTGATGTGTCCTAGGGCCCTGGACAACATGATGGGTAGAAACTCACCTATTCACCGAGTTGTAGAAACTCACCCCTCTTTTCTACCCCTTTTTAGGAAAATAGAAAATAACTAGGAATAATACTAAGCCTTACCCTTTGTCAGGTATGCATAAATTCTCTTAACTTTGCATTTTATTTGATATATGTCTTTCTAGGGAACAAAGTCGAAAATACGCCTGGCTCATCTCGAGTTAAGGAAGGGGGAAACTCCTCTTGAACCAAGAGAGTAGCGGGTTGTTCATGGGGATCTAACCAAACTGGGTTGGGGCATAACACGGTTGGTATGATGAACTTCCTAGAAGGAAGTAGAAAACCCGTTCATCAATTATGAGCAAAGATGTACTCACACCCGGTTGGTGTGATAGATGACTAAAAGATTATTTTGTCGAAAGTGCTCTCCCCTGAGTGTCTGCCACTACTTAAACTTTTTGAGAGACCTTCTTAATGGGAGCTTAAATAGCTCAGATAGGCCGGAGGCCTCAGTTTTTGAACTTGGGAGCTAATATACCCGATTTTAAAAATCTCGTATAGTGGGCCCAAGGCCAGTTTAAACAAACAAGAGTTTAAGCCATGAAAACTTTAAATAAATGATATGTTTGGCCATGGTACCAAGACAAGACCAACATACTCTATGGACTAGCGGCAGTGCGACATAACAAGTCGACGGACCAATCGAGACAACAGCTGCAGGTCGAGTTGAGGGTAGGGGCCGTTGGACTAGTGGCACTAAAGATTAAATGGCTTATGAGGAAAATTGTTGTTTTATGTATTCATTGAGGTACGAGACCTTCAAGATGCCCAAGAGGGGTAGTGATGCATCCCAGGGCTCTACATGACCTGGTGGAAATAAGGGTAGTTAGTCGTACTAGAAGTCTTGAGAAGTTCGACGTAGCTTCATGCGTATGAGACCGGGATGGAGATAGGATGAGGTCTCTGTCCTCATATGGACACAGAGTTTTGTTATGGGATTAGGGTCGGATGTCGTGTACATCCACTCATTCTTAGGGTAGAAGTGGATATGCTTCTATCTAGGTGGCCGATAAAGTCGCTACAATGCCACAAGTGGGTACAGTGGACAGGTTGGCCTACGAATGTGTGTTCCTTAATGACTAAGGGTGTCTGTTGTTTGATAAACACACTGTTGTGAATGAGAAATGGTTATGAAAACCAAGATTTGAAAATGAGAAAATTTAAAGGAATTAAGTAGTTTAGCAAACTCCAAATTTGAAAATTATTTTTACCGAAACTTCATTTTTGAAAATACCTATTCACTAAGTTGTAGAAACTCACCCCTCTTTTTTATCCCTTTTCAGGAAATAGAGAAAATGACTAGGGATAACACCAAGTCTTACCCTTTGTCAGGTATGCTTGATTTCTCTTAAGCTTGCATTTTATTTGATATATGTCTTTTCAAATAACAAGGTTGAAAGTACGTATGGATCCTCTTGAGTTAAAGAAGGAGGAAACTCCTCTTGAACCAGGACAGCGGCGGGTTGTAAACGGGGATTTGGCCATTATATCATTTATAATATAACGGGTTGTAAACTCCTCTTGAATGGATAAAATTGATTTAATTATGATAAACATTATATAGGCTAGTGCACGTTATATCATTTATAATACAATATTTATGTGTATAGACAAAACAATGATATTAAATGTTAAAAAGTAAAATCACATGAAGTAAAGCAAAATATAGATGTTCATTCCTCTCTAATCCAAGTGATCTACTTGTAGATAATTCTGACTTTGTATTTTAGATATGTTTGTGTCCTATATAGTGGATTAGATACAGTTGAATTCTAGAGATGAAGGCAAAATAATTACTGAAGTTGTACCTAATCTCTAACAAGTTGTAATTCAAGCAAATATACATACGTGTATAGTTCTGCGACTATTAGAAAGAAATACAAAGAATTAGAAAAAAAAGGTTAACACGAACTTGTGAATCTCTCTTGAAGAGAGTTTGCATTTCCATCAATTGTACATTTCCACTATTTTTAGTGAGGAGTACATTTGACACTTCAATTCATTGATTTTCCCTGATATCTTTAGCATAATTAGTGTAATTGAGCATCTTCTCAAATATTTGAAGGAGAACAATACTTGTTAAAGATTAAGAAAATGAGTTATCACAATAAACATTTCCAAACACTAAATCACACTTCCTCGAGAGGCATCCAAGTGTGAAAGAGTAAACTCACTCAAATAGTAAAAAAGTGTTGTAATAGTCAACTATTTAAATATGGGTCATTCATTCAATTTTCAATAAAAGTAATAGTGATATTTTCAATAAGATTAAGATATCATACTTGAGGTCATTAACAAACAAGATTACTTCGGTATGGAGTATGACTTTTGATGGTGGTGATATCTAGTATCTAGGTCTTATGGTTACTATGAGAATTTGTCCATACTTATGAAAAACTCTAATAATTAAAACTCTGAAATATGATTGATTTTGGTCTATTTGTTCAAATGGAAACCATTGAAGGACATGATAAGGTTATTACCAAATTGTATTTGTTGAGAATAACATCACACATTGGATAAAATAGAGAAGTGTTGTGGGTTTATAAGGTTGGAAATGTTTCATTATTTACAAGTTATGACTTTTAAGTAAACATGGGTTCGACCCCTTATCGGTCCACAATACTTTCTCTCACAGTATTGAAAATATTTTTGTTATTTTTATTGGGCCAAGAACTAATTTAAGAAAATGGTGAATTGATCAAAAATTTTACCGGAAATCGGTCATCTACAGTGCGAACCGGTCGGCATCACACCGCGCATGTGTCATCTCATTTAACCGATAAACAGTCCCAAACTCGGTAAAATGACCCAAATTCCCCCAACTAAATTCCAAAACCTATCGCTTGTGGAATTAATTCATTTTGGAGGCTACAAGCTATGAAAGGACGCTATAGTTGTGCAACCACCTAAATCTACAATTCAGGCATATAAAGCTTGAATGTTCCCCATCAATTTTAGAATCAAAATTTGCCCTAAACTTCGAATAGTTTTAGATTTCGGTGAGAGAATATTGTGCCTCCGTCCGACCACCAATCTCAAATTTCTAGGTGTTCCTGGAAAGTTGAGACCACTAACTTTTCAACGTCACCACTCTCGACCATCGACTACCACTCTAATGGCATTGGTGAGATCAAACAGTATCGGGTTGCCTTTGGTCAAAAACAAAAAAAACTATTTATGTGGCCATTTTTATCGATCCTGACGACCAACTAAGTCCAGAAAAAATTCAAGAGACTCCATTAAGTCTTAAGATTCCAAGGCCACTAACCTCACACATTTTGGGTAAGTGTAGAGGTAGAATTAAATAGTTAAAGCTCACATCTAATTTAGAAATAGCATAGTCTAGTAACATGCAAATTGCATGTAATTCATACCTCCGTTGGGAGCAAAGTTGGTGTCCATAAGCTCCTCTAGGAGTCAATAATCAAATGACAACGATGTGCGAGACACCATCTCTAGTGAGTTCCTAGCCATGACGTGATTTCGTTTCATTTTATCGAGTAGTTTTGGGACCCTTGGGAAAGATTGATGAAATTTTTGTTTATGCTTAGCATGTTTGAAATGCTTAAGGACCTAAAATGTAAATAAAGGAAAGTATAAGAGCTAAGGTGCAAATATAAGAGTTTGCATGCCTAGAAGTGAATTATAGGAAATCTAAGGACCTAGATGTGGTTAAAGGAAGTATAGGGACCCAATTGGGAGTTTTGAGAAATCTAGGATACCATAAAGATGGATTTAAAGAATAGGGGCAAAATAGTAATTTTGACCAAAATGAGGGACCACCTTGTAAATAGTAGAAAAATATGGCTATGGAAGGGTGCTAAGGTATTTGGAGAACCTAAATAGAGCCTAAGGAAACTTAGGGACCAAAATGAAGCTTTAGAAAATGTCTAAGGTCCGAAAAGGAAAGACTTTAAGGCCCAAAGAGAAAAATAATAATTTTGAAAAACTTAAGGACCAAAAGGTAATTTTGGGAAAGAGTCAAGTTCCTATGTGATAAATGAGGAAGCGCTAAGAACTTAGACAAACATAATCCTGAAGGCTTAAGATCTAGAACAAATAATAACTAACCTTAAAGGGAGTTTAGTTAATGAACGATATTCGACAATTCAGTTGAATAAACCAAGCCTAGGAGGCGGAAATCGTGACTCCTTAGGAAAGTTACGATTGTATCAATCATAAAGGAATTTAGGGTACTTGAACTAATCTCTGTGCTATACTCATACCTTTGTAGATAGACTAAGAGATCACTCAAGTAGGGACCTCGAGGAAGGATACATGGGAAATTGATTGGAAGATATAAGTTCAGGTACACACGGTGAGTGAGAGTAATGACGGCGGTTCTGATTGGGCTGACCAGAGTAACTTGGTTGTTTTCTGAATGCGATTATGAAAAGAGCATGAAGCTCAATTTTTGAAACTCATATAAGAAGTGTAAAATGACTTAATTGCATGTCCACTAATAAAAATAACATTTGAAGAGTAAGAAAATGAGAATAAGGTCTTAAGGACCGAATATGAGCTTGTAGTGGGCATGATAGGTTTGAGTGATTATGGCTATGTGCCCATTGTGTGTGATTGAGCAGAGTTTAGTCCAGAGATAGACCAAAACTTAGATTGATCGCTTATATGAATTTCTTAATGAGCTGAATAGAGATGGTCAGGATAAGACCATGCTCACAAGTGAATAAGAAAATGGCTAAAATACAACATGTGAATTTGATTTCTTTATTTCATTATGTTTTGATAATACTAGTATGAAGTGGCATGAACATTGACAGGACACCTACTAAGATAGTGTCAACATCAATGAAAATTTGAAGAGGAGTAAGGGGAGATTGAAATGAAACTTCTAGATTTCTTGGGATACTCGGTTGATGTACGTGTATCATACTAGTTACACCATTGTGATGAGAATGGGGCATGATTGAGTCGCATGTGTAAGGGGGAATGAGTAAGGTTGTAGGTGGGAATGTTGGTGTAAACCCTATCCCTTTAAAGATAAGAAAACTTAGAAAAGAACCGGTAGCTTCAAAAGAGAAAACCAAGCCGGTTCACGAACCATAACCAATAAAGAAAGGGTAAAATGGGAAATTGACAAATAACAGGTGACTCAAAGAGTCATAAAAATCATGTAAAAGAACCTTGAGACAAATGGAAAGAGAAAACCAGACCGGTTCAGGGTGAACCGAACTTGAATCTGATTGAACCGGTTTGAACCATACTTTAACCAGTTTCTAAATTCATTTTTCTTGATGGCATAAAATGTTCAAATTGGGAAATTGAAGCACCATTAGACAGATAATGAATTAAAATCAATTTATAAATTTTAAATTTTGAGAAAACTAGTCAAGTTGGGCCTGAACCAGCCAATTTTTGCCCTTGAACCCAGTTGGACCGGTCCGGTCCAGTTCGAAATAGTGTCATCTTCTTCCTCAGTATGACAACACTATTCACTAATGCAGAAAACCTCCTTCTCCGGCGAAGGTGTAACCGCTCTGATTAGGGCATTTTCGGGTGTAGATAAGCTTGACCAAAATGGAAAGTGGTCAGGAAGAGTGTCCCCGAGCTCCCTATATAAAGGGCTTTTCTCCATTCATCCTCCATACACATCAAATCGCCATTTTCTCTCAACTACTCCATATTCTGGTGAAGCTCAAACCAAAGCTTTGACTTGGGTAATTTTCTTAGCCACAGAAGGCAAGGTCGGGTCCTACAGACTTTGGAGGAAGTCAGCTACCTAACAGTAATCAAATTTCGACCCGTGGACAACCGAAGAAGTGACAATGGAGTCAAACAGTGTAGCAGCTCTGACGGACCGAAGCTGCCCTATTTTGGCTAAGCTGAACTCGGCCAAATCCAACCCTCCTACACCCAAACCAAGCCTCCTCGATACCCCCACGACCCTCACACGACATCAACAGAGCTGAAAGATAAGCCATTTCAGCCTTACTCAGCCATTGAAGATTGGTGTTAGAGAGAGAAAGTGCCAAATTTCATTAATTAAATTCACCCACAATTGGATTTCAATTGTAGTGATTCTTGATCCTAGAAGAAACCAAAGGACAAGAGCTACCTCCCCCGATAGAGAGCTCATACCGCTGCACCTCCGACGGTAAGCTTTCGAAGCTTTCTCTCTCTTCGAATAGTTTTCCAACAAAGCTCTGTTTGATCTTGTTCCAAACCCAAATAATGCAATTCAAAGCTCAATTGAATCGTATGGAAGTGTAGGAACTGATCCAAACAAACAATTGGAGCAATTAGCTTTGATTGAATGGTAAATTTGAAGAAATCAAATTTGGTTGGTTTGAAAAGGAGAAATTGTGGGGAAATTTTGGGAAATTTTGGGGATTTAAAAAAATTAAGGTACCTCTATGCAATTTCACAAAATTGAAGGCCAATTGGCCATGAGAAAGATGTTGGGGGACCAATTGGTCATTTTTTGAAAGATTTGGGGCCAAATTGTTATTTTTAGAAAGTAGGAGCAAAATTGTTATTTTTGAAAAATTATTGACCAAATTGGAAATTTAGAAAACTTGAGCCCCTTACACAATTTTGAGTAAATTGAGAATCCAAAGAGGATATTAGAAACCTTGGGATTCAATTTGGGGAAAAGTTAGCATTATGGATCTAAAGTTAGGAAAAATGAACTTTAGGGACCTAAGTGCAATAAATCTGAACTTTGAGCCTAATTGCTCATATGTGAGAAAACGAAGGCTGTCATTCTAAACCTTAATTAATTATGATACCCAAATCATGTAGGGACATGAGAGGGGTTTGAACGGAGAAGCTATCATAGACTTGGAAAATCAACTTGGGACGAAACGTCACTCTCATTGGGTGAGTGGGACCATTTATACTTCATAACTTGTTGGGATGATGAGCACTACTTTTAACGAATAAAACCTACTTATTGGTTGTAAGTAGAGATAATCATACCAGTTGGTATGATGAGTTTACTTGAGGAAAGGAAAAACCCACTTACCGGTTGTAAGTGGAGATATCATCGCACCCGGTTGGTGTGATGAAGTTAAAAATAATTTTTTTGTCAAAAGTGTTCTCCCATGACTGTGTGACAATACTTAAAACATTTGGAAAACCTTCTTGACTGGAGCTAAAATAGCTCAGATAGGCTAGGGGCCTTGGGTTTTGAACTCATGGGGCAAAATCAAAAAACCAACTCAATCCGAACTCTTGACATAGCCATAAACGGGTGAAGGGGAGGACACATCAGGTCTAAGCACGTGCAGTGGGCCCAAGGTCAGTGGGCATGAGCAGAAGCTCATAAACAAATTTGATCAAGAAGAGCCATGTAAATTCCTAATGAAATTAATTGTGTGATTTTGCCGTGGTACTAAGTCAGGACCAACAGTGCTCGATGGACTAGTGGAAATGCTCGATGGATCGGCCTAGACAAATAGCTGCAGGTCGGGTTGGGCATTGGTGCCATTGAATCGATGGTACCAAAGATGATGGCTAATATGTGAAAGCTATTATTTGAATATGCACTTGTGGTACGAGACAATCAAGATACCCTAGGGGTGGTGATGGGTCCTAAGGGCTACTGGATGACATGGTAGAGATAATGGCAGTTTGTCATGCCAGTCAGTCTTGAAGCTCGAAGTAGCTTATTGCGCATGAGATTTGGGTGGGGTTGGGATGAGGTCTTTGTCCTCATACAAACACGGAGTGACATTCGAGTCTGAGGGTCGGATCTCAAGAACATCCACTCAGACCTAGGGTAGAAGTGGAATTGCTTCTATCTTGGTGGATGGTAAAGACGCTATGATCCACAAGTGGGTGCAGTGGACGGGCTGTACCTATGAATGTGTGTACCCTTCCTTATAAAGGGCGTGCATTTTTTTGCTAAACGCCTTTCGATACAAGGGGAAGGGCTAAGATAGCTAAACACACCTAATATGGAAATGGAAAGGTTTCGAGGAAAATCCTTTTTAAAGGAAATGGTAACCTTGGCACGGGTTGGATAAAGCTATTTTTGAAACCTCAGTCCCTACACCTGCTCACTGAATTATAGAACTCACCCCCTCCCTTTTACCCCTTTCAGGTAACCAAGGAAACACCAATCTTAAAGATCCTCCTATATTGGAACTTAAGACATGTATGTCTGCTTTAAAATATTCAGTTTTGTATAAGGCTATTCTAGGAAAAATAGGAAAAAGGACGCCTTACTCCCCGCGGTTTAGAAAAGGGTGAAACCCTTAATGAACTAAAGGGAGTGGCGGATTGCTTATGAGGATCCGAACAAACCGGGTCGGGGTGTGACATCTTGAGTGGTATCAGAGCCTATTTCCTTGAATGCAATATCAATACTATATAACATAGTAACTAAGAGGAATAAATTTAAAAATTTACAGCTGGCTCCCAAGAAAGGAACCAAGAGAACTAGAGCCGCAATCACTAATACTGCCAACCACCCCTCCTGGTAGAAACTCCCCGAGAAGCCTAGATAGTTCCACCTAGAATAAGCTCAGAACATCAAAGACTGTATGGGGAGTTCACTCAAGTGTTTGGAAGGACTAACCTTGCCCTTGAGGTGGACACCAACTCTCGAGCTAAACCCGAGGAAGTATAATCTCATCCCCCTCCTGCTCACATTCCTTCTTTAGTTGACATCCCTAAATATCTCAAAACTCTCTGTCAACTAGGATGTAAGCTTTTCATAGGAGAGAAGGATGCTGGAGCTACTATGGACTGGCTGGCTAGAAAGAAGAAACTCATGGGGATAGTCAGGATTTCACCCGAGTATATGGTAATCCTGGCAGAGTTTTTCTTGGAAGCTAGTGCGAAAAGGTGGTGGGATTACATCATAAGCTTGCATACCACCACCCCCACCAGGGAACAATTTGAGGAGAGGTATACGAAGGAATACCTAGCTCCACATCTAATCAATGAGAAGAAGTAAGACTTCCTTTGACTCTGACAAAGGCGTAGCTCTATCTTGGAGTATGAAACTAAGTTTAATGAATTAAGACCCTTTGCTCCTAACCTAGCCGGACCTGTAGATATATGCCAACGATTCGTGGATGATCACACCATGGACATATGAGACCGGATGGGAGTGCTAGGATGCTAGGGAGTTTCAGGCAATGAATAACTGCCATTAAGGTGCCAATCGGATGACCAAGAAGTCCCCGATCTTCCTATATAAAGAGCCTCTCCTCATTCATCTTCTCCACACCTGAAAACTCCATTCTCTCTCAGCTGCTTAGTTTTCTGGAAAAGCTTGAACCAAAGCTCCAACATAGGGTCTTTTCTAAGCCAAAGAAGGCGTGGTTGGGTTCTTTAGAACCGGGGAGAAGTCAGCTACACACCTATAGTCTCCATTTGCTCCAAGAGTCACTAGAGAAACACTGGCGTGATTGAACAGTGAAGTAACTCAGGCGGACCGAAGCTGCCCTATTTTGGCCGAGCTGATTCAAGCCCTCTTCAGACCAAAGCAAGCTCTCCTAACATCTCCGTAGCCCTCCCACGACCGAATTAGGACTGAAAGGTAAGCCAATTTGGCTCTCATCTACAATTTTTGACCGGTGCTACAAAGAGAGCCGGTAGAATTTCAATGACAGAATTTTAATCCAATTAAGTATAAATTAATGCCATTCTTGATCCTAGGAGGAACCTCAGGAGTAGAGCTATCTGCCTAGATAGAAAACTCAGACCACCGCGCCCTCACCAGTGAGCAATTGAAGCTTTCTCTCTTTACTATCTATTTTTCGGTGAAGCTCTGTTTGAGCTTGTTCCGACGTTAATACTTACGATTGAAAGTACTATGGAATCGTATGAAGATGTAGAAACTCAATTTTAACTTCAATTTCAACAATTAGAAGTGTTTGACCAGTCAATTTGATGAAATCAAATTCAATTGTGTTAGGGAGTTGAAATTTGGTATTTTCAAAAATTCAAAGGACCAAAATGAAATTTTATAAAATTGAGGGCCAATTTGACATGATAAGAATGATAGAAATTTTGGGGTAAAACTTACCATTTTTGTAAAGGAAGGGCAAAATGGTAATTTTGGAAAATTTGGGGGCCAAATTGGGTATTTGGGAAACTTGAACCCCTTTTTATGAAATTGAGATCCCAAAAAAATATTATGCCAAGTTTACCACCTCTTCTAGTAGAATTCTTATCAATCTAATAAATATTTTGCTGCTGGCAAGCCAGTCCATAACAGCTTCTACGTTGTCACACCCCGACTCGGTTTGGTCGGAACCCCGTGAGCAACCTGCCACTCCCTTTGGTCTAAGAAGGGTCACCCCTTCTTATGACAATGAGAAGTTAGGTGTAATCTCTTATCATTGTTTCCTGGAATAACATTATACAAAACTTAATAATTTAAAAAGAATTATTAACATACCTGAATTAGGGTTCATCTTCAAGTATTCTTTTAAAGTTTGTTGCCTTTCCTAAAATAGGGTAAAGGGAGGGAGTGAGTTTCTATAATTTAGTGAGTGGGTGTTAGGGGTGATTTTTTTTTAAAACACATAATTTGTCAAATCATTCTTTTTTCACATGATTGTGGGCTTTTCTTTATCTTAGAAAAACATTTCAATGCTTCCTCTTGCTTGGGAGGCATTTAGCAAACATTCATACGCCCTTTATCACAAAAGGTACAAACGTTCCAAGGTGCAGTACTCCGATTGCACCCACTTGGGGATCAACGTGCCTTTGCCATCAACCTTAATAGAAGTTCTACCACTTCTACCTTGAGTTTGAGTGAACATTCACACGTCCGACCATCAGACCTGAAAGTACATGTCCAATATGAGGATAGAGGCCTTATCCTGACCCCGCCCTGGCCTCGGTGTGCTAGAAGCTACTCCGAGCTTCATGACTTGCTAGCACAACAAAACTGCCCTTATTGCATCCAGGTCATCCACCAGCCCTTAAGACCCATCATTACCGCTCTTGGACGTCTCGATGGTCCCAAATCATAGTGCGTGCACAAACAATAGTCTTAGAATCATTAGCCATTATCTTTGGTGCCAACGGTCCAATGACCTCGACACTCAACTTGGACCTGTAGTTGTTTGCTTGACTAGTGCGTTGACCTGGTCTCGATGCACTACCACTTGCCCATCAAGCCTTGTCAGTCCTAATTTGGTACCGTGGCGAGTCACACACAAAATTGCCAGTTATGAAAGTTTTCATGGCTTTCATCATTATGCTTGTCTACGGGTTCCAACTCGTGCCCACAAGCCTTGGGCCCACTTCACGAGTTTTTCAAAATTCGGCTTTGGGCCCCATAAGTTCCAAATTGAGGCATACGGTCTATTGAAGTTGTACCAGCTCTCATTAGAAAAGTCTCCCAAATATTTTAAGCATTAGCAAACAATCAGGGGAGATCATTTTTAGAAAAATAATTTTAAGCTTAAAATGTACTTATCATACTAATCGAGCATGATGATGGAAAATCCCACTCTTTGGTGGTTTTTCATTTTAGAAAAAGTGCTTATCATACCAACCGAGCATGATGTTTAAAATGTCCCACTCATAACTAGTAAGTGAGTTTTTTTTAGTTTTAAACTTGCTCATCACCCCAACTAGGCGTGACATTAAATAAGCCCACTCACAACCGATAAGTGGTTTTTGGCTTTAAACTTGTTCATCCCCCCAATCGGGTATGACATTAAATAATCCACTCACGAGTGGTTTTTCATTTCAAAATAGTGCTCACCACCCCAACCGGGTATGATGTTATTAAGCCCACTCACAAGTGGTTTTTCATTTAAAAATGGTGCTCACCACCACAATAGGGTATAATGTATAAATATGCCTACTCACCTGATGACTGTGTCGTGTTCATCCCTAGTTGGCTTTCCAAGTTTGGATCATGTTCCCTTGCTCAAATTCTTGTCCAAAGTTTGTCCCTACACAGTTTGTGTAACCTTATAAAGCAAGATTCAACATGAAAGGCCACTTGTTCTCACGTATTGGCAACTAGGCCCTAATTTTTGACTTATTGCACTTAGGTCCCTAAAGTTCATAATCTTTGACTTTAGGTCCCTAATGCTCAATTATCTTCAATTAAGTCCCTAGGATTTCCTATATCCTCCTTGGGTCCTTAATTTTCTCAAAATTGGAATTGGAACTCAACGTTTTCCAAAATTACTAATGATCCCAAATCATACAAAGATGACCAATTGGACCCATTTATTCCAAAAAGGACCAATTGGTCCTTCAATTTCTTCTACTTTTCCAATTGACCTTAAATATTGGAAAAATTACACACATGTCTAGAGCATGTTCTCTAAGGTCTAGATTGTGCACTCAGACTATTCATCCATCTGAGGATGGGAAGCAATGCTCATGTGGAATTTAGTCCCAGAGCATCCTACAGGCTAGACCAAAATTGGGAGGTGAACCACGAATCTCGGTCTGATACTTTGCTTATTGGGACCCCATGGAGCCTCACAATCTCCCCTACATACATGGCTACTAGTTTTTCCATGGAGTCAGTTAGCTTTATGGGCAGGAAATGGGCAATCATGGTTAACCAATCAACAATAACTCATATCGCATCTTGTCCCCTTTTAGTCACAGACAGTCTAGTCACAAAGTCCATGGTGATGTGTACCCACTTCCATTCGAGGATCGGTAGGGGCTACAATAGTTTGGAGGATTTTTTACGTTCGACCTTAAATTGTTGGCATGACAGGCACCTTGCCACGTATTCCGCAATGTCCTTCTTCATTCCCTTCCACTAGTACCCCGACTTTAGTGTACGGTACATTTTCATGCTAACAGGATGAATGGAGTATACCGAATCATGCACCTCCTCTAATATCATCCTCATCAACTCGTTGTTCGGTACACAGACCCTTCCTTTGAAGTCATCAACCCATCTTTTTTGACAACAATGTCTTGGGTTGGCTCGATGGTAGTCTGGTCCTAGTGCGGATTGAGATCCTTGTCTTCCTTTTGTAGGGTCCTTATTTGGTCCACTAGGATAGGTCATATAGTTACACTAGCCACTAAGCACCCTTGCCCCCATCCAAGCTAAGGTTCACCCTCAAGCTACATAGTTGGTTCAGCAAGGGCAAATAGTTGGTCCTTATCTATGTTACTCTCGTGTGATACTTGTGGCTAAGTGCATCTGCCACCACGTTGGCCTTGTCAAGGTGGTATTCTATCATTATATCATAATCCATTACTAACTCTAGCCACCTACTGTCATGCTCCGACCCGCTTTGGTCGGATCCCCATGATCAACCCGCCACTCTCCTGGTTTATTTAAGGGTTTCCCCTTATTATAAACCATAAAGAATAAGGTGTCCTTTAAACCTGTACCTTTCCTAGAATAACATAAATCAAAACTACATAATATTTAAAATTTATCATACCTGTCTCACATGCATCTTATTTGAGGGTCTTTAAGGGTAGGCTTTCCAGAATTTCCTAGAAGGGATATAAGGGAGGGGGTGAGTACAACTACTCAGTGAATGGGTTTTCAAAAATTAATTTTTAGGAAAAAGATTTGTATTGAAGTGTGCTAAACTCCTTGTTTTCTTTCAAAAATACTTTCATTTCAAATCTCTATTTTTATCACAATTTCTTATAAATCACGATGTGTTATCACCCAACACACATCCTTCATCATGAAAGTCAATCACACAATCATAGGCCAGCCCGTCCACTGAACCCACTTGTGGCGTCGGAGTAACTTTACCGGCCACCTAGATAAAAGCATGTCCACATCTACCTAAGAATGAGTGGATGTACACGACATCCATCCCTCAATGCCGAAATCAATTCTTTGTGTCCGTATGAAGACAGGGACCTCATCCCGACCCCACCCCTGTCTCATGCATAATGAAGCTACGTCGAGCTTCGCAAGGTCACCTGGTCCGACGAACTGCCCTTATATCCACCAGGTCGTCCAGGGCCCTAAGACACATCACTACCCCTCTTGGGTGTCTTGAAGGTCCCGTACACATAGTGTATACACAATCAATATTTTCACATCATGCCTTATAATCTGTGGTGCCACTGGTTCAACGGCCCTGTTGTTTGTCTTGACTAGTCTAAAGACCTCTCATGTCGCACTGCCACTAGTTGACTGAATATGTTGGTCCTGTCTTAGAACCATGGCTAAAAAATTCATTTGCTTAAAGTTTTATGGCATATATCTCATGTTTGTTTATGAGCTCTTGCTTGTGCCAATTGGCCTATGGCCCACTGTTTAAGATTTTCAAAATCGAGCATAATAGCCCCCAAGTTTCAAAACCGAGGCCCCTGGCCTAGAAGAACTATTCGAGCTTCTATCAAGAAGGTCTCCCAAATCATTTAAGTAGTGGCACATAGTCAGGGGAGAGCACTTCCTACAAAAATATGTTTTTAGTTGTCCGTCATACTGACCGGGTATAAGGATATCTCTACTCATAACTGATGAACGGGTTTTCCACTTCCTTCGAGTAAGTTTCATCGTACCAACCGTGTATGATCTACTTACAACTGGTAGTAGTTTTTTCGCGTGATTTTCACATCACTCATTTATGTTGTGATGTTTAAAATACCACTAAGTAGTGGGTTTTCATTTCGAGGTACTTATCATCCCTAACCGAGTATGATATAAAATCTCAATCACCTGATCATGCAGTGAAATTACAGTTAGTCGGTTTCCGTCCTTAGCAAGCATAACTTCAGCAGGCGTTCTCGATGTCTCATTTTCCTAGATGAAATGAACTTAGTTGTTCATTATTCTTTGGCCTACTAGCCTTCATTCATTCCAAATAAATGAGAAAACCAAACTTTCTATTTATCTGCAATTAGGTCCCTAAAGTTATTTTTCTTTAACTTTGAGTCTCTAATTCTGATTTTTTCTCAAATTGAGTCCCAAAACTTTTAAAATTTATCTTAGGACAACAATTTATTTAAATTCACAAAAAGGGGTCTAATTTCCCAAATTTCCAATTTAGTCCCCCAACTTTTCCAAAATTACCATTTTGCCCTTCCTTTACAAAAATGGTAAGTTTCACCCCAAAAATTCTAAAATTCCTCAATTAGCCCTCTAAGATTCTTATCATGCCCAATTGACCCTCAATTTTAGAAAATTTCATTTTTATCCTTCAAATTTTCAAAAATCCCCAATTTCCCCAAAATTTTTCCCCAATTTCAGCTCACTAACACAACCGAATTTGATTTCATCAAATTGACCAATCAAACACCACAAATTGTTGAAATTGAAGTTGAAATTGAGTTTCTACATGTTCATATGATTCCATAGAACTTTAAATCGTAAGTTTTAACGCCGGAACAAGCTCAAATGGAGCTTTGCCGGAAAATAGACTATAGAGAGAGAAAGCATCGATTGCTCACAGGTGAGGGTGCATCAGTCTAAGCTTTTTATCTGGGCAAGTAGCTCTCCTCCTGAGGTTCCTTCTATGATCAAGAATGACATCAATTGAAGTCAAATTGGATTAGAATTCTATCATTGAAATTTGGCCGACTCTCTCTCTAACACTGATTGAAAAATTGTAGAGTGGAGCCGAATTAGCTTACCTTTCTATCCTAATTCAGCCATGGGAGGGCTGAGGAAGTGTTGGGAGGGCTTGGTTTGGCATGAGGAGGGCTCGAATTGGCTGATTTCAACTCGACCGAAATAGGGTAGCTTCGGTCCGCCGGATTTCAACTCGACCGAAATAGCCAGTTCGATTACACCGGCGCTTCTCTAGTGACTCTCGGAATGAATGGATGTCACCACTATGTAGTTGGCTTCTCCTCAGTTCTAAGGAACCTGACCTCTCCTTCTTTGGCTTAGAAATGACTCTATATCGGGGCTTTGGTTTGAGCTTCATCGAAAAACTAAGCAGTTGAAAGAGAGTGAGCTTTTCATGTGTGGAGAGGATGAATGAAGAGCGGCTCTTTATATAGGGAGCTCGGGGACATCTTGGTCATTCGATTGGCACCTTAATGGTAGTCATTCATTGCCTAAAACTCCCTGGCCAGAGACTTTTCAACTTCGCCGGTGAACGAACGGTACTGTCACCTGAAGCATGAAGACAACACTATTCCAAACCAAATTGAACTGGTCCGAACTGGGTTCAATGCTTAAATCGGGCGGTTCACCCCCCATTTGACTGAATTTTTCAAATCTAAAAATTTCTAAATTCATTTTCTATCCATTGCTGGCCTAAAATATAAAATTTGAATAATTTAAGCCACTTGGAAAAATGAATTTAGAATCTGGTTCAATAGTGGTTCAAATCGGTTCAATCCGATTCAGATCTGGTTCACTAGAACTAGTTTGGTTTTCATCTCCAATTTCTTATCAAGTCCATTTTCATGACTTTTGGACTCTTTGGATCACTCAGGATCCATAAATTTCTCGGTTTACCCCTTTCTCTATCGGTTCCGTTTCATGAGTCGACTCAGTTCAAAAATCGGTTATATCTGGTTCGGACTTGGTTCACTTGAACCAGTTTGGTTTTTCTTCCCAATTCATCCTAAGATTCTTTTCCAAGATTTTTGAACCATTTTGAGTCACATGGGAGTTGTAATTTCTCAATTTGCCAGTTTCCTAATAATCGAGCTTGTAGACGGATTCAGTTTTAAAATTTGAAACTGACCGGTTTTTTCCCTGGTTTTTCTCATTATCAAAGGATGGGGTTTACATCTACTCTACCATAGGTTGAGCTCCTTTTGGGTCAGGAAGTACTTAAGGCTCTTGTGGTAGGTGTATATACGACACTTGACTCCATAAAAGTAGTGACGCCAAATCTTGAGGGTGAACACTTTTGCTGCCAACTCCAGATCATTGGTGGGGTAATTCCTCTCATGTGTTTTCAATTGTCGAGAGGCATACGGAATGACCCTTCCCTATTGCACTGGGACACATTGTAGTCCTTGTACAAACGCGTCGTTGTACACCGTATACCCCCCAACATTCGAGTCGAGTAATGGCAGCACTAGGGTTGTCGTCAAATGTGACTTAAGCTTCTGGAAGGACTTCTCACACTAAGCATCCCACTTGTATTCGATCCCCTTCCTTATGAGACGGGTCTATGGAGCCACAATTTTGGAAAAATCCTCTATGAACTTCCGGTAATATCCCACAAGTCTGAAGAAGCTATGTATCTTGGTTAGGCTGGAGGGTGTCTTCTAGTTGGATATTATTTTTATCTTTTCTAGGTCCACCTTTAATCCGTCCTTTGACATGATATGTCCTAAGAAGCCTACCTCTTGTTACCAAAACCCGTATTTTGAGAATTTAACGTAGAGTCTATTTTCCCGTAAAGTGCTTAGGGTGGTCTCTGAGTGTACCTTGTGCTCCTCTTCAGTTCAGGAGTATATAATGATATCATCTATAAATACTATCATGAAATTATCCAAATAAGGCTGGAATACCTAGTTCATTAAGTCCATAAAGGCTACGGACGCATTCGTCAGTGTGAAGGGCATCACCTTGAACTCGTAGTGCTCGTATCGTGATCAAAATGCTGCCTTTTGTATATCCTCCTCCTGAATCTTCAAATTGTGATATCTTGATCATAGATCAATCTTGGAAAAGTATGCAACTCCCTTTAGTTGATAGAACAAATCATCTATCCTCGAGAGAGGGTACTTATTTTCATGGTCATCTGGTTCAGTTTTTTATAGTCTATGTAGAGCCTCATACTCCCATCCTTTTTCTTGATGAATAAGACCAATGCACCTCATAGGGATTGACTCAGGCATATGAAACCCCTCTCTAGTAGCTCGTGCAACTGTTCTTTAAGCTCCTTAAGTTCTGTGGGCGCCATATGATAGGGGGCTTGCGACATGGGGTGTGTCCCTGACACTACTTCAATTACAAATTCTAGTTGGCAATTCGAGGGTAGTCCTAGTAACTCTTCAAGGAATACATTCGAGTAGTGGTTCATTACAAGGATCTCTTCTGATCCTTTCCCCTTTGAATCCTTGCTAGTGATCTATGAGAGGAACAACGTACACCCCTTTCGCAGCATGTCCCATGCCTTCATGCAGGAGACCAAGTGTACTCCTGCTCTCCCTTTGTCCCCTTCGAATAATGCCCCTTATTTCTCTAGAGTGTGGAACATTATTCACTTATTCCCATAATCTACTTTCACCTGGTGCATGTTTAGCTAGTCCATCCCTAGGATGACTTCCACTTCCTTTAGCAGTAGGGGGATCAGGTCTGCTTCCAAGGTTACTCCCCTACATGTATTTCGCATGCTTTAAAGGGTTCTTTTTGGGCTAACTCCTAATAGTTTGAGGATGTTGAGGGGTGGCATGAGAGGTGTGAGCTTCCTAGGAATGATTGGAACTAGGGTCTCCTTGACGACGGATCGTTCGGCCCCGAAGTCAAATAGGGCGTATTCCTTTTTTCTGAATATTTGTACATGACCTGAGTGAAAATTTAACAAAATTCCTTGAGTGAACAGGACTTTATTGATTCAAGAATAAGAACTACACAACTTAGGGTTACAGACTTATCTTAAGGGAGGGGTTGGGATGTACTAGCTACTACGCTAGGGTCCTTAGAGGCTTCTTCCTGAGTGAGGTTATACACTCTAGCCAGGACTTGGGTGGGTGCTTCTCTTCCTCTGTTGGGTGCCCTCTGATTCCTGGGCGGTGTTTGAGGGGGTACTTCACTGGGCATTGCTTCAAAGCACTGGGCAGTTCCTTACATAGTGCCCAAGCTGTCCGCACCCAAAACATGTTTGCACGCCCCTCCATGAGTCCTCTAGCACCTAGGGCAATAGAGGCCCTTTCTCTAGAGTGGTGTGTTCACCTCCCTTTGGTTTTGATAACTCTCCACTTTTCTCAGGAATCTCCCCTTGGTTTCCTACCTTGACCCGCCTTGCTCCCTTTAGCTTCTCCTACTACTCCGGCCCCGTTCTTCCTTTCGCCCCACCTGCTCCATTCGGTGGCATCTAGTTTACACTAGACGGTCGCATTCATGGGTCATGCCAATGATGGTGGCCAAATGCATGGGGCATCCTAGTACTCCCATCTGGTCCCTTACGTCCATAGTGAGTCCGTGTAAACGTTTAGATATGAAAAATTCGATCAAATCGGGGGGGGGGGGGGAACTGACCAATTTAAGCTTTGAACCCGGTTTGGACTGGTCTAGTCCGGTCTGGAATAGTGTCATCTTCTTCCTTTAGATGATAGCATTGTTCACTCGCCGAAAAATCAAAACAGTGCCATCAAAGAGGAAACGTTTCTGTTTAGTACATTTCAGGTCTTCAATGGCTATCATAAAGGTGCCAAACGGACGACCGACGAGTCCCTAAGCTCCCTATATAAACAACCCCTCTCCATTCATACTCTCTACACCTGAAAACCTCACTCTCTCTCAACTGCTTAGTTTTTCGATTAAGCTCGAGCCAGAGCTCCAATATAGGGTCATTTTTGAGCCAACGAAGGTGTGGTCGAGTTCTTTAGAACCTGGGAGAAGTCAGCTACACGGTGGTAACATCCATTTAGTTTGAGGTTTGTCGGAGAAGCGTCAGAGTGATCGAACAGTGAAGCAGCTCTGGTAGACCGAAGTTGGCCTGTTTTGGTCGAGCTAAAATTGGCCAATTCGAGCCCATCTCGAACCAAACCAAGCTCTCCCAAGACCTCCTTAGCCCTTCCATGACCGAATTAGGACTCAAAGCTAAGTTAATTCGGCTCCCCTTTGCAATTTCCGACTGGTGCTAGAGAGAGAGCCAACAGAATTTCAATGACAGAATTCTAATCCAATTTGACATCAATTGATGCAGTTCTTGATCCTAGGAGGAACCTCAGAAGTAGAGCTATCTGCCTCAATTGGAAGCTCGGACTGTCGTGCCCCTGCCGGTGAGCAATTGAAGCTTTCTCTCTCAACATTCTATTTTATGGCGAAGCTGTGTTTGTGCTGGTTCCGACATCAAAACTTACAATCCAAAGTGCTATTGTGTTGTATGAAGATGTAGACACTCAATTTTAACTTCAATTTCAACAATAAGAAGTGATTGATTGGTTAGTTTGATGAAATCAAATTCGGTTGTGTTAGTAAGTTGAAATTGGGGTAAATTTTGAGGAAAATTGGGGATTTTTGAAAATTCGAAGGACCAAAATGCAATTTTATAAAATTGAGCATCAATTGGGCATGATAAGAATGTTAGAGGACCAATTGAGCAATTTTAGAAAATTTGGGGTAAAACTTACCATTTTTGTAAAGGAAGGGCAAAATGGTAATTTTAGAAATTTTGGGGACCAAATTGGGAATTTGGGAAACTTGAACCCCTTTTTATGAAATTGAGTAAATTGATGTCCCAAGAGGAATTTAAAAAGTTTTGGAACTCAATTTGGGGAAAACGGGCAATTGGGGCCTAAAGTAAATGGAAAAATAACGTTAGGGAACATTTTGTAAACATGGGAAAAGTTGTGAATTAAGTCATTCATACTGAATGAGGTAATCAAGCCAGATGATAATGAACAACGATGTTCATTTCTTGTAGGAACACGAGACATCGGGAATGTCAGCCGAGGTTAAACTTGCAAGGGACGAAAGCCAACTAAGTGGAATTCACTACATTAACGCGTGAGTGAGATTTTTATATCATACCCGGTTGGGATGATAAGAACCTCGGAAATAAAAACTCATTGCTAAGTGGTATTTTAAACATCACACCTGAGAGGAGTGATTTGAAAATGACACGGAAAAACTACTGACTGGTTGTTAATAGATCATACCCAGTTGGTATGATGAAATTTTCTCGAAGGAAGTGAAAAACCCGTTTATCATTTATGAGTAGAGATGTTCTCATACTCGATTGGTATGATGGACAGTTGAAAATATATTTTTGTCAGAAGTATTCTCCCCTTACTGTCTGCCACTACTTAAACAATTTGGGAGACCTTATTGACAGGAGCTCGAATAGCTTTGTTAGGCCGGAGGCCTCAATTTTGGAACTTGGGGGCTATTATGTCCAATTTTAAAAATCTCGAATAGTAGGCCCTGAGTTAGTTGGCACGAGCAGGAGCTTGTAAACAAACATGAATTATATGCCATGAAAACTTGAGTAATTGAATTGTTTAAATATGGTTCTAAGACAGGATCGACATACTCTATCAACTAGCGGTAGTGTGACATGATAGGTCTTCGGACTAGTCAAGACAAACAGCTGCAGGTTGAGTTGAGGGTTGGGGCCATTGGACCAGTGGCACGATAGATTATATGGCATGATATGAAAATATTGATTATGCATTCACTTTGTTTACGGGACCATCAAGATGCCTAAGAGGGGTAGTGATATGTCCTAGGGCCCTGGACGACCTAGTGAATATAAGGGCAGTTAGTCGTACCAGGAGGCCTTGCGAAGCTCGACATAGCTTCAAGCGCACAAAACCGAGGTGGGGTCGGGATGAGGTCTCTGTCCTCATACAGACACAAAGAATTGTTATGGGATTGAGGGTCGAATTTCGTGAACATCCACTATTTCTCAAGGTAGAAGTGGACGTAGTTCTATATAGGTGGCCGGTAAAGTCGCTACGATGCGACAAGTGGGTTCAACGAATGTACTGGCCTGCGATTGTGTGATTGACCTTCATGATGAGTGATGTGTTTTTAAAAACTGAGATTTTAAAGGGGAGAAAATTTAAAGGAATTAAGGAGTCTGGCACACTCCAACTTGAAAACATTTTTTTGAAAACTCCATTTTTAAAATACCCATTCACTGAGTTATAGAAACTCGCCCCTCTTTTCTATCCTTTTTTATGAGAAAAAATGACTAGGAATAACACCGAGCCTTACCCTTTATCAAGTATTCTTAATTTCTCTTAAGCGTGCATTTTATTTGATATATGTATTTCCAGGGAACAAGGTCGAAAATATGCCTGGCTCCTCTTGAGTTAAAGAAGGGGGAAACTCCTCTTGAACTAGGAGAGTGGCGGGTTGTTCAGAGAGATCCGACCAAACCGGGTCAGGGCGTGATAGTCCGTCTATGAACTTTTGGCAGATATTTGCCAGTTCGACCAAGTCAGGGGTGAAGGGTTGTAGCTCATTAAACTTGGTCTCGTACTCCGATACCGTACTTGCTCCTTGTCGGAACCGAAAGTATTCTAGTTTCTTCTCGTTGATTAGGTGGAGGGGCCAGGTACTCCTCCTAGTGTCTTTCCTCAAACTCTTCCTAGGTGGGTGTAGCGGAGGAGAGGCTCCTCACGTTGTCTCTTGGTGCTGGACTCTAGAAAGAATTTGGCCAGAGTCACGATCCCTTTTGGGGGTGTCCTTATGATCCCCATAAACTTCTTAGGGCTGGCTAGCCACTCCCTAGCTACCCCAGCATCCTTCTCCCCTTGGAAAGGCTTGCACCCTAGCTATCAGAGTGTCTTCAAGTATTTTGGAATGTCAAAGGGAGGAGGGGTAGGGGTAGAAGTAGACTGTGACTATACTTCCTCGGGTTGAGTGTGGGACTTAGAGTCGAGGTTGGGATCTGTGTTGAGGTTGGGTTTTCCAAATACTCGAGTGAACTCCTTGTACAACTATTGGTGTTCCGAGCAGAGTCCTTATGGGGTTGGTTGGACCCCTTGGGGATTCTTCCTTTGGATGGGAATTGCTGGTGGTGTCTGCAACCACCGCCCCCATTCTTTTGGTTCCTCTTCTAGGTGTCATGTGTAGGCTAGAAGTTTTTGGATTAGTCTTTAGATTATAAAGTCTTGACAATTCATTCGAGGAGAGACATAGGCCCTAATACCACCTAAGTTTACACGCCCCGACCCGGTTCGGTTGGAACCCTATGATCAACCCGTCACTCTCCTTAACCTCGAGGAGTTACTCATCCCATAGATCATAAAGAGTCAGACATATTTTCTACCATGTTCCCTAAAATGACAATATACAAAACTGATAGTGTAAGCCATACTTGGGTTTCGAGGCTTGGTGATGGAAGTTCTTAGATGATCTTCTCCTTCCTGAAAAATGTTACAGAGAATAGATGAGTCTTACAACTCAACGAGTAGGAATCTTACAACTAGACTTGTTTGAGGTTTCCATTTATCCATAGTATTCCATTATTTACGCCTCCTAGGGTTGGCACACAATCACACACCCTTTTTATTATAAAAGGGATCACATGTTCACAATATCATCCCCGACAACACTACTTGTGGAGTGGAGCACCTTTATCGTCCACCCTAATAGAAGTTCCTAACTTCTACCCTAAGTCTAGTTGACATCAGTCGTCCAACCCTTAGACAATGTGGGACGAGACCTCTTCCCTCCGAGCTCGGTCTCAGTGCGCATGAAGCACACGGAGCTTCTTGACATACTAGATGACAGACCACCGTTATGCTCCCTGGGACGTCGAGCAGCCCTTAGAACCACCACTACCTCATATCGGGCATCTCGATGGCTCCGCATCTCATACATGCAAAATCAAGAGTTTTCATTTGTTATAGCTTTGGTCTTTAGTGTTACTAGCTCAACGGACCTGGCAACTTGGCTTTGGCTTCGTAACCACTAGCCCATTGAGTTTGATGACCCGACTTTGGCTCAGAAGCTACTAAACCAATAGGTTCGTCCATCTGGCTTTGTCACTATAACCAAATCACACACAATTCACTGATTCTTATGAGAGTTTTCAAGCACATCAACATTATCTTGTCTACGGGCCTACACCCATGCCCATTGGCCTTGGGCCCACTCGAACGGTATTACCCGACTATTGCTTGTTTCATGCAAGGTTAGGACAACTTTCCAAAAGTTTTAAGCTTGTTCAAATAGTTAGGGGAGGGCAGTCCTAGAAAATCAATTTCAATGATGTTAAACCCACTCACCTCATTAATGTGACTTATTTCTCCCAGTTGGACTTCTAGTCCTAGTTGTGCTTACTCGCACACGTTCCAGTGCAATATGTCCCTACAGGGTTCACACATTCAAATGAGGAAAGTTTTGGCATGAAAGGCATCTTTTTCCATGTATTTACAATTATGCCTCAACTTTTGCCTTATAATTGGGTCCTAAAAGTTCCAAATTTTCAATTAATTCCCTAGGATTTCCAATTATCCCTCACAGGTACTTAATTTTTCTAAAATCAGCAATTGGCCCTCAAATTTTCCAAAATAACCAATAGGTTCTTAAATTTCCAATAATTGCCAATTGGTCCTTAAATTTCCAAAAATTACCAATTGGTTCTCAATATCATCCAATTGCCCAATTGGACCTCAATTGGGAGTTTATTTCATAAAAATCTCACAATTTTCTTTAAATTACAATTCGGCCCCCAATTTTTCCTAAAATTGCCCAAAATTTCCCCAAAATTGCCATTTGACACCCAAAAATTTATTTCCTTCAATTGGCCACCCAAACGTGGGCAATTACTCCCATTCATAATCAAAATCATCTTCTGTATGTTCCATCATCATTTGAATCTTTGAAACGCTTCATTTTGCTCAGAAATGAGCTCAAACGAATCTTCATCGGAAAAGTTTTCTAGAGAGAGAGCTTGGTTTTCTCACAGGTGAGGGGCAGTGGTCCGAGCTCTGGTTGGAGGTGGCTGGTGCTCTTCGAGAGAGTCTTCCAAGATAAACTTCAGGTCAATTGGCTGCCTGAGCATGGAGAATTCAATGATAGAAGTTTCAATATTTCATTTTCTACAACATCACTTTTTCGATGAAATGGGACATAATTGGCTTTCATCAAAGGTTCCTAAAGGTCGGGGGTTGGTCCTGGGGAGCTATGGGAAGCTTAGCTCGGTCACCTAAGGTTAGAGGTGGCCGTAATTCAGATTGAGATTTTTTGCTATTTCAAGTACACCGGAGTGACGATATTGTACCGACTTCCCGAAGCTTTTTTGGTGAACCTTGGTCCGAAAGGAGGTGGTAGCATGGTAGGGGACCTCTTACGGGGTTCTACAAAGCCAGAATGCACCTTTTGAGATTGGAGGAAAGGTCCTTGTCGAAGCTCTGGCCTACATATCATTGGAAAATGGACCTCTTCAAGTTTTTTGATGGCTGGTGGAATGAGGAATGCGAGGGGAGGGGTGCTCTTTATATAGGGAGGTCGACAACTACCGGGCTACCTGTCGGTGTAAGACTCGACCCCCGACATGCTCGCCGATGACCAGATCAGAGCTTTTTCCAAGTTGGCTGAGACTTCCTCCCTCTCCCTTATCCTCTTCTCCCTATTAGCCAATTGAGGAAGACGACACTATGGCGTGTGTGCGAGCATCACACGTGTCAACTTGCCACGTGGTGCATCGTGATTAGTTGGCATTGCTGATGTAGCATCCTCAACAACATCCTAGTCAGCCTTCACTTGCTTACTAGACATGTGGTGTCCTCCCATTGGATGTTGACCAATTCTTGTCGACCATTGACTGTGACATGTGGCATCCTTTGATAGGCTATTTTTAAATGCATCAGATTTTGCACAGTGCCATAGCCACGTGTCAACCTCTGATTGGATGGGGTTATCCGATGTGGCACTACCACATGTCATTCTCTAATTGGTCGATCGTTTCCCAAACATCCTAGTTGGCATTTTTGCCACGTGTCAGCTGCTCATTGGTTGTTCTTTGTTGACGGGCTTTTCTTACATTGACCGTTGACCGGGACACATGTCACTCTCCTATTGGTCAATCGTCACTAATGTGGATTTTCCTCCTCTTACCGTTGACCAAGGATACATGTCACTCACTGATTGGTTACTTCTTCTAGGCATTGATTGAGCGACTGAGTGGGTGCATTTTGCACACGTCGCACACTGATTGGTCGCATATACTGACTGGGCATTTACCTAGCAACAGTCCATTGTCTAGTTAGACCATTGACTGGTTTGGTCTGACCAGGTCCTGTGACCAAAAATTAAAAAATAATTGATCAGTTTATTCCTAATTTGATCGGTTTTCTAAAAATTAAAAATTTCTAAATTCATTTTCTACCTGATGGTGGCTTCAATTTTCCAACTTGATGTTTTTAAGCTACCTAGAAAAATGAATATTTGAATTGTTTCAATCTCGTTCACCTTGAACCAATCTGGTTTTCAGATCCTATCCACTTCATGTTTCTCCTTCATGACTATTGTGATTTATTGGTCACTTGGGATGTTGAAATTTCCATCTTAAATCTTTATTTACCATTTCCGGCCCTGATGGATACTTAGTTTTTCTTTCGGAAATATTTTGGGGTTTTCCCCCAGTTTATTTCTTCAATTCAATGGAATGGGGTTTACAGTTTCTCTAAGTACTTTTCTGACTTTTAGCGAGGATGTGGCTATGGTGTTCGTCTTAGCCATTGACATCTCTGATATACTTATGCATTCCTCATATTTTCAAGCTAAATTTTTGTCGCGATTGTCACCTTCTAACCTTCGAAGATTATACAATTTGGTCTCTTGAGAGAGTTCAAACACTTAGCCATACCCACACATGGTTTATCCTATTCTAGCATCGTGATACTTCCAAAGGCAATGTGCACTTCTAGCAACTTCTCCTCCCTTGCCTCATAATATGAAGGTGTCATTTTCAAGTAATGTAGCAATATACCAAGAGTTCTTACATAATTGTAAAAGACTCTTATGTATTAGGATTTATCCACAAGCTCTATAAGTCATTTGACCCAACAACTCTGTGGTGCAGTCCTCTAGAGTTTTATGCTTAACGATAGTTGTGTGGTTCACGATCCTCTCTTAGAGGACATTGCTTACTAAAGTTTTATTTCCTCTTAATTCCTTTAAGTATTTACTTACCTTAAGTATGATTTCATGTTTTCATCGATGCTTTCAAATTAATGATTTTTCCCATTTGCCAATGTTTTTCAACATGTTCTTTTCAAAATTCTAGGTTTCGAAATTTGGATTATGATATCACTTAAGTTTCATGCCCTAATCCAATTCAAGAAAGGAGTTCCAATAACAACTTATCATATCCTCTCAATACTAAAGTAGTGGGCGCTTTCACAAATGTAGAACCAATAGGAGCACAAAGATTAAAATATAACAATAATATAAGTTTTGTAAACAAATTGAAAGTTTCATATCATAAGTGCAAAATTTACCAAACTTATTTGAACCCTTGCAGTAGATAGCACACAAAACTAAATGAAAAGTCATCGTACGATTCTTTTTGAGGTTATCCATCTCAATCTCGGCCTCTATTAGAGATGTTATCTGACTTTGTGGACCATCCTCATCACTTCCTATCTTCTCTATTCCTTGAAATTTCTTGGGGGAGGGGGTGATCAATGCTCATTGAGTGCAAATACCATTCATTGAGTCACACGTAACTTGATGTCGTCTCCTCTCAAAATGGATAATACAAAGCTTATAATACTTTCTTTTCGTTTTCAAAACTACAAGTCCATTGAAGCCACATCATAGTATTCTCCAAACTTCTTATCTACGAAAGTTCATCATTGAACCCAATATCGAAATATCAGACCAAATCATAGGCATATATATTCATACAAAGTTGAGCATGAATTTCCTTTTGTACCAACTATACGAGTGGTGTCCACTGACGCACACTCGTACAAATCCAATGGATATCATATTTGTATATGGTTCATATACAAAAGATTTATCTATGCTCAATTGCCTCATGTATTATGACTTAATACCCTACATAGGTGAGGCTCATACATGTATTCATTAATACTTAAATCAATGATGTTTATATGAAATTGAATTCTTGAGAAGAGTTGTGGCTCACAATAATGCAATGCAACCTTGATAACAAGGACCACCCTTATCTCCATTCTCATAAATAACAATTTTCTCCTCCTCGTGACCATTCCTTAGTGTATCTACTATCCCCCCCTAATACATACACCTCATACTTGGAAAAACTCCCCCTCCCATCACCATTCCTCAATGTAAATGATGGCATACAATATATAAATAAAGAAATAAGGATTTAGCTTGCTATCTAGCCAATCATTCTACTAGCATACACCACAATATCATAGGGCCTCCAAGATCTTTTTACCTCCATTATAGGCCCTATCCCTTTTATTAAAAACAACATGGTCGTTATCCATTTCATAAAAGTTGTCTATTATCCAATTTTATAAACATTGGGTCTTAAACTCTTTTATAAACACATGGTCTTATCCACTTTTATAAATGATGGATATTAGCCCATTTTATTAACATTGGGTCTTAGTCTATTTCATAAGTATTGATCCTTAGCCTATTTCATAAACATCGAGTCTTAGTCGATTTCATAAACATTAACCTTAGCCATTTTCATAAACATCAGGTTTTAGCCCATTTCACAAACATTGGGCCTTAATCCCTTTAATAAACAGTAGGCTATATCCCATTTCAAATATATCGAGCTCTAACACATTTCATATCTCATTTTGAAGGGTCAGGTTATCACCCATTTTCAAACCCTCGGGTCCACATATGTCATTTCTAGGTTATCGGGTCTCGATTTGCTATGTAAGATTTATTGGGATATTTCCAGTATTTGATAAAACCCCCCATATAGTTTTTTATGGATTTCTCAAAACCATTTAGCATTTAATGAGGTAGTAAGCATCAAATACATAAGTTCAATCATACACAAAGTAAAAAATTCAAATCATATGTTATTTGAAACATGTTCGGCCTAAATGTATTCCAAATTTTTTTCACCTCTTGTGTCACACCCCAACTTGGTTTGGTCAAGTCCCCTTGAGCAACCCACCACTCCCTTGGTTCAAGAAGGATAACCCTTCTTTTAGACAAGATGATCCATGCATAATTTCTGGACTTGTTCCTTGGAATAGCATTAATCAAAACTAAAGAACAGCTTAAAGAACTTTAAGTGTCCCTAACTTGGGGTTTATCTTCATGGGTTCTCTTGGTTTGGTTTCCTTTTTCCTAAAAAAAGGAAAAAGGGATGGGTGAGTTTCTACAACTCAAATAGTTGGTGTTAGAAGTGAGTTTTCAAACAGATTTAGTTTTCAAAATTATTCCTAAAATCTTTCATTTGTTTTCAAAGCCATTCACCATTTTCAATTATTATGTGTATTTAGCTCTTTTACCACATCCCCTTTCCTTGGTAGGCATTTAGTAAACATACACATGCCCTTTATTATAAAAGGTACAAACGTTCACTGATGCAGCACGCCCACTGCACCCACTTGTGGATCGGAGAGTTTTTATCATCTACCTTGATAGAAGTCCTCGACTTCTACCCTGGATCTTAGTGATGCCCTGAGCGTCAGGCCCTCAGAGTCAAAATATCTTTATGTTCATATGAGAATAGAGACATCATCCCACCCCCACCCTAGTCTCATGCACAAGAAGCCCAAACAAGTAGATTCGTGACTAACTGGTACGACAAATTGCCCTTATCACATCTGGGTCGTCCAACAACCCTTGGAACACATCACTATCCCTCTTGGGCATCTTGATGGTCCCGAATCATAGTGTATACCCAAACAATAATCTTAGCATATTAGCCATTATCTTTGGTGCCAACGGTCCAACGACCTTGACACTTGACTTGACCTATAGTCGTTTGCCTGACCAGTATGTCGACCTAGTCCTAGCACACTACCACTAGCCCACCGAGTCATGTTAGTCCTGACTTGGTACTATGGAAAATCACACAACATTTTTATTTTAATAAGAGTTTTCATGGCTATTTTTACTCATATTTGTTTACAAGCTCCAGCCCGTGCCCACTGGCCTTGGGCCCACTTCACGAGTTTTATTCAAAATTGGGCCTTGAGCACTATGAGTTCAAATTTGAGGCCCCGACTTATTAGAGTTGTTCTAGCTCTCATCAAGAAAGTCTCTCAAATAGTTTAAGCAATGGCACAAACTCAAGGGAGAATATTTCTAACAAAATTTCTTTTAGCTTAATGTACTCATCGCACCAATTGGTGTGATGATAGTGGTTGGTCACCTACAATCGGTACATGGGTTTTTCCTTTCATAAAAGTGTACCCATCATCCCAACCAATTATGATGTTTGAAAAGACCCACTCACAATGTTCTTTCAATTTAAAGTGTGCTGATTATCCCAACCGATATGATGTTTAAAGTTCCCACTCACCCGATAACTGTGATGTGTTCATCCTCAATTGGTTTTCCAAGTCTAAGTTGTGCTCCCTTTTTGGTTCACTTCCTAGTCCAATGTGTTTCTACATGGTTTGAGCATCCTTATAAGGAAAGGTTCGCCGTGAGAGCATTCTTTTTCTCACATATTTGCAACTAGGCCTAAATCTTGGTTTTATTGCACTTAGTTCCCTAAATTTCATACTTCTTGACATTAAGTCCCTAGTGTTTAATTTTTCCCCAATCAATTCTGAAGGAATTCCAATACACTCCATGGGTCCTTAGTTTTCTTATAATTGTAAACGGGGCTTAAATTTTCTAAATTCCCAAATCGGTCCCCAACTTTTCTAAAATTACCGTTTTGCCCTTAACTTTTCAAAAATGGCTAATTGGCCCCAATTCTTCCGAAAACTAACCAATTCATCCTCTAACATCTTTCTCATTGCCAATTCACCTTTAATTTTGTGAAATTGCATGGATTTCCTTCAATTTTTTGAAATCCCTAAAATTTACCCCTAATTTTCACCCATTTCTATTGATCAAATTTGATTTCTTCACATTGGCCATTCAAATAGGGTTATTTTCTGAAATTGGTGGCATGAATTAGATTCTATAGTTCCATACAATCCAATTGAACTTTGAATTACAGGATTTGGGTCTGAAACGAGCTCAAACGGAGCTTTGTCGAAACTCTAGACATAGAGAGAAAGCTTCGAAAGCTTATCGCCGAGGGCATGACAATCCATGTTCTTGATTTCGAAAGTTTGCTCTTATCCACAAGGTCCTTCTAAGATTAAGAATTGGAAAAATTGGAGTAAGGATCAATGGGAATTGATCACAGAAATCTGTCACTATCTCTCTCTAGAACTGAACTGTTCCGACGGAGGAGGGCTGAATTGGCTTACCTTTCACCACTAGAGGGGTCGTGTGATGGTCGAGGGGGCTATGGGAGAACTCAATTAGGTCATAGGAGGTCTAAATTGGTTGAATTTAGATCAATCAAAATAGAGCAGCTTCGGTCCGACGAAGCTGCTTCACTATTTTGGCTCATCGGCGTTACTCCGACGATCCTCGGGTCGGTTAGAGGTGGGCATCAAGTATCTGACTTCCTCCCATGTCTGTAGGACCAAAATTGATCTTCTAAGACGGAAGGAAGTGCCCAAGTTGGAGCTTTGGTTTGAGTTTCACTGAAAAATTGAGCACTTTAGAGGGAGAGGAGAATTGAGGTGTGTGGAGGATGAACTAATGGGAGCTCTTTATATAGGAAGCGTGGGCACCCTCTGCCCTACTAATTTCCATACTGGTCGTACTCATACTGATAAAAAATTTCCCCAATTGGAAAAAGTTTCCATTGTAGAAAAAGGAAAGAAAAGCTTTCCTCGATGGTCTAGCTAACATGGGGATCCTACTTAGTCGTCACGTCAGCTGTTGACTAGTTGATTGGACACGTGGCAGCCTCCCATTGGTTGTATGTGTCTGTGTGGATTATGATCGGGCATCCATTGGCCGTTGACTGTTGACCAGAAATGTATCTCTCCCTAATTGGTCAGTGCTTTCATGTGCTGACCAAGTGGCTCACTAGATGCTCCTTGCCTCACATCGAGCACTGATTGGTCGCACGTGCTCACTGGGCGCTGACCGGTCAGCAGTCCATTGACCGGTCTGGTCCGACCAAGTTCGGTGAACTGAAAACGAAAATCGCTTGGTTTAGGCCTAATTCGACCGGTTTTCTCAAAATTAAAAATTTCTAAATTCATTTTCTATTAAATTGTGGCCTCAATTTTCCAAATTGATATTTTTAATCCACCTAAAAATGAATTATTGATCTAGTTCACATCGATTTAATCCAGTTCAGGTCCGGTTCACCCATAAATGGTCCAATTTTCTCATCCAATTCAGATCATGGTTCTTTCCCATAATTCTTATGAATTTTTTGTCACTTGGGATTTTAAAATTTCCCCCTTTAACCTCTTATTTACCATTTTTTTGTTCATAAAATAGTTCGGTTTTTCCTTATGTAAGTCACCGATCCTTTTTCCTAGTTTCCTTAGTCTAAGAGGATGGGTTTCACAACTCTCCCCTCCTTTTATGGGTTTTGCCCCTAAAACTTAATTACATATCTTTTCCATCGGGAATAATTTCCCCTCGCTGTCCACTTGGGGTTTGCTTGACATTCTACCCCTTTGGTCATTCCTTCACTCAACCCTTTAAACATGCACTTAAGGAATTTCTCTTCCTTTCAATTATCCACTCTCTTCACGAAGTGTATCCCGGTTAGATATGTCTTACCCACTAGTCCAAAAGTACATCCTTAGGTTCACTTCTTACTTTGCTTAAGGTAAGACTCTTTCTCTTGAGGGTTCTTATCCAAGTCATTGGGTTGCATGTCCCATAAATGTTCGTTCGTCCCCATTTTTATTTACTTTCTTTATTCATTGGACTCCTTAGCTCTGTGTCCTTTCGAGCTCTTTGTCCTAAATCTCGTGGGCTTGGTATTATCCCCTTCTTATTTTGGTCCTTCGTCCATCCTTTCTGTATTATAATTTCAATCCACCCAAATTTTTATATTTGTCCTCGTCATACTTAACTAACTGACTATTTCTTACGCGAGTCACATTATTCTTGGGAAAATAGTGCCCCGCATATCCCTTGCAGTGAGACACATTCTAGCATTTGTCTTTTCCAATACAATTCTAGGTCACCCCTTGATGGTGGTTCATGCCTTTCCAACCTTCTAAGAGTGTTCCTTCTTGGATCTGGTAGTGTTCCTCAACTACCCTCGGTGTTATCTAGTCGTCTCTTTTTCCTTGATGTTATGCTTTTCAAGAGTGTTTGGATCACCTTATTTACTCATCCTTCCTCGTCTCCCTTATTGGGTTTCCCGGTTCCAACCACCGTGTTTCCTATCCACTTGTGGACTTGCTGACTTACCTGTGGTTTTTCTCCCTTATGTTTCCTTCTTTATGTCCAATGGCAACTTTGTATAAGGATTTTCCCTCCTTCCAGTCCATCCTTAACCACTTATGCCCCATTCGAGGTTCCTTATTTCGAGTTGATCCTCTTATGGTTCACCTGTCGGTTCCTTAGCTTGGGAAATTCCCTTTTTATGGTCTCATTTTCTACTTTTTCCTTCAACATAGGTACTTCCGTCTTGGGAGTTTCATGTTCAACATCCCTACCACTCTTTGAAGATTTCTCCTTCCTCCATTTTTTACACTCTATTATATTGGTGTACTTGTCCACCTTTAATCCTTCATTGTCTTCCAATTTCTTTTTCTATCCCTTATTCTCCCCTCGAGGAGTTCCTGATTATGGAGTTTGTTCCTTGTACTCCACATTATGTCAAGTCATCCATTTATGGTCCCCTCGAGTGGTCTTGAGCCATATACATCCTTTCAGGACTCCCTTTCCAAGCACATATCCTCCCTTATTTTCCTTTACAGATACCTACCCTAGAACAACTGGATGCCATTTTCTATGTCTACCCTTTATGGGGAAATCTTAGGGGTATGTCCTATGTACCCTATCCTTGTTATCAGTTATATTCCTTTCCAGTTGACCTCCTTAAGGAGAGTGTTCATATTTTCTTTACTTCGATACTTCTCGACCCCTTCGAGTGAGGCTTACTTAATCCGTTCCGCGGTTTGGGTTTGGTCACTAGTCCTTTTTGGTCATTGTATTTCTTGTCTTGGACATTCCTTCTACTTACCCTCTCCTTGGTTTTATCTTACCCCTTGGATTCTTAAGAATGTGGTTTCCCTGGGTTTGCTACTTTCCATCTTAACCTACACTTTGTCTGCCAATTTGTCTTCTCCTCCCAACTTAGTTAGGTCATCTACCTCTTTGTTGGATTATGTCCTTCCCATGACTCCCTTTCTTGGTAGGCTCCATGTTTTCTCGAAATTTATTTCTAAAGTTGTCTAACCTTTAATCTGACTTGTCGCCCTCCCCTTCACTTGTTTGTGGCAATCTTGAGGACTGTCCTTGGTGCCTCTTTTTCTCTATTTTATTTGTACCCCTTGAGGTTCCTTCCTACTTAATTAAAGTTCGGGTCTCTTTATGCTTTGAAGTTCCTTGACCCTATTTGAGACTACCTAGGCTTAAGTCAGGCAGTCCTAAAGTTAACATTAACTCCTTTGGTTCTTTCTGCTTTCGGGAAGGTTTTTCTTGGTGGTCCTTTCATGTACTATCTTTGGTTCATTTGTCTCACTGGGTCACTTTACTTTGGAATTTTTCCCTATCTCTTGATGTGCGTGTGATAACTTGCAAAAAGGAGTTGTTGTATAAAAAGAAAGTACGCATTTATTCTTATTCATTTAAGGAAGTAGTTCTTACCGTCTGTAGCTTATTACATGCATTAATTTCTATCATTATACTAATCCCTTGGGGTCATAGGTCGGAATTTTTTCTTCAAATTGTTTCAGAATTCGCGGTCCGAGGGCTCCAAAGGCATTGAGCTCATGAATGTCCATTTGTACTCTTGGTGGGCATCCCTACTAAGGCAAACTGTCATGCCCTGACCCGGTTTGGTCGGATCCCCGCTCCCATGGTTCAACAGGGGTTTCCCTTCTTTTAGTCATGTGGAGCCAGGCGTAATTTCAAATCTTGTTCCCTGGTATAGCATAAATCAAAACTAAAGAAAGCTTAAAAGAACTTTGAGCATACCAGACGGAGGATACATTTTTCTGAACTCTCTTAGTGGATCTCCTTACTCTTGAAAAGGGGTAAAAGAGAGGGGCGAGTTTCTACAACTCAATGAACGGGTATTGGGAGTGAGTTTTCAAACATGTATAATTATTAAACCATGTCAAGGTTTGACATTTTCAAAGTTTTTAAGGGTTTCCTCAATTCTCAAACCTCGTAACCTTTTTCCATTTTGATATTAGGTGTGTTTAGCTCTCCCAGCCCATCCCCTTGCCTTGGGAGGTGTTTAGTAAACAAACACACGCCCTTCATCAGGAAGGGTACACACATTTGTAGGGTAGTCCCAGACTGCAACCACTTGGGTATAAGCGCGACTTTGCTGCCCACCCAGATAGAAGTCCCAGACTTCTACCTTGAGTCTGCGTAGACATCCCAGATGTCCGACCCTCATACCCGAATTCCACTTCTTGTTCGTATGAGGATGGAGACCTTATCCTGACCCCACCTCGGTTGCATGCATAAGAAGCTCCCAAAGCATCATGACTAATAGGCACGATGATCTGCCCTTATCAACACCATGTTGTCCAGCAGCCCTCGGGACCCATTACTACCCTCTAGGGCATCTTGATGGTCTCGTACCATAAATGCATTCAATGACAATAGTTTTTCATGATTAAGCCATTTTCTTTGGTGCCAACGGTCCAATGGCCCTAACAATCAACTCGACCTACAGTTGTTTGTATAGGTTGGTGCTTCGACCTGGCCCTAACAAAGTGTCGCTAGCCCGTGGATCATTGTTAGTCTTGAATCGATATCGTGGCAAATCACATTATCAATATTCCATTATAAATAGTAGTTTTAATTGCTCTTCCTAATCATATTTGTTTATGGGCTCCAGCCCGTGCCCACTAGTGTTAGGCCCAGTCCACGTGTTTTTTTAAACTAGGCCTTGAGCCTTATGAGTTCAAAAACCAAGGCCTTGTCCTATTAGAGCTGCTCTAGCTCCTGTCAAGAACGTCTCCCAAATAGTTTAAGTAGTTGTCACATAGTTAGGGGAGAATACTTCTGACAAAACCACTTTTTAACTCATCACACCTACCGGATGTGGTGATAGGTTCGCCTACAACTGGAATGCGGGTTTCTCTTTACCTTAAGGAAGCTCATCATACCAACCAGGTATGATGTTTGTTTATTCTTATAATAAAATCGGTTAGTAGCTTTTAGCCATTAAAATAATGCTCATCATCCCAACTAATATGATGTATAAAAGTCCCACTCACATGGTGACTGCGAAGTGCTCGTCCCTAGCCGGTTCTCCAAGTCCGAGTCTGGCTCCCTTGTTAGCGTTTTGATCTCAAGAGTCCCTACAGAGTTTGACCACTCTTATACATTACGATTTTTGCGTAAAAGCTTCCTAGCTTTTCAGTATTGCCTACTAGGCCCACATTTCTGGTTTATTACACTTAGTTCTCTAAAGTTCATACTTTTTTACTTTAGGTCCCTAGGGTTAAATTTTCCTCAAATTAAGTCGAAAGGACTTCTAATATCCTTCTTGGGTCCTTAATTTATTTAAAATTGTGTAAGGGGTTCAAGTTTTCCAAATCCCCAATTTGGTCCATAACTTTTCAAAAATTCAAATTATGTCATAATTTTGAAAAATAGCAATTTGGCACCAAATATTTTGAAAATTGACCAATTGGTCCCCCATCAGCTTTTTCATTGCCAATTGGCCTTCAATTTTGAGAAATTGTATGGAGGTCCCTCAATTTTTTGAAATCCCCAATTTTCCCCTTTTCTAACAGAATTTGATTTTTTCAAATTGGTCATTCAATCAGGGTTATATCGTCAAATTGACCATATGCATCAGTTTTTACATCTCCATACAATTCAATTGCATTTTGAATTGAAGTATTTGGTTCTGAAACGAGCTCAAATGAAGCATCACTAGAAAACTAAATGTAATGAGAGAAAGTTTCGAAAGCTTACCGTTGGGGGCGCGACAATCCGAGTTCTTGATCGGCATAGACAACTCTTGTCCTTAGAGTCCTCGTAGGATCAATAATTGGGGCAATTGCTGTCAAGATTAGTGGAATTTGTTAGAATAATTTCATCACTTTCTCTCTCTAGAACTAGATTGTAATGACAGAGGAGGGTTAAATTGGCTTACCTTTTGCCTCTATAGAGGTCGTGTGGTGGTCGTAAGGGCTATGAGAGGGCTCAATTCGGCTGTAGGAATCAGAATTGGATGAATTTAGATTGACCAAAATAAAGTAGCTTTTAAAATTTATCATAAGACCTCAATTCATTCCATTTCACAAAAAGGGGTTTAATTTATCATGCCCAATTGACCCTCAATTTTATGAAATTGCATTTCGATCATTCGAATTTTTGAAAATCCCCAATTTTCCCCCAATTTCAACTCCTTAACACTCTCGAATTTGATTTCATCAAATTGACTGATCAAACACTTCTAATTGTTGAAATTGAAGTTGAAATCGAGTTTCTACATGTTCATACGATTCCATAACACTTTGAATCGTAAGTTTTAACGTCGGAACGAGCTCAAATGGAGCTTCGCCGGAAAATGGATCGTAGGGAGAGAAAGTTTCAATTACTCACCGTCGGAGGCATGGCGGTCCAAGCTTTCAATCTTGGCAGATAGCTCTCGTCTTTAGGTTCATCCTAGAATCAAGAATTGCATCAATTGCTACCGAATTAAGTTAGAGTTTTATCACAAAATTCTGTCGGTTCTCTCTTTAGCATTGACCAAAATTTGCCGAGTGGAGTAGAATTAGCTTACCTTTAAGTCCTAAAATCGTCCGTGGGAGGGCTGAGGAAGTATTGGGAGGGCTTTGTTTGGCCTAAGGAGGGCTCAAAATGGCCAATTCCAACTCGGCCGAAATAGGGCAGCTTTGGTCTACCGGAGCTGCTTCACTATTCCATCACGTCGGAGCTTCTCCGACAACCCTCGGAGCAAACGGAGACTACAGACGTGTAGCTGACTTCTCCCTAGTTCTAAAGAACCTGACCTCCCTTCTTTGGGTTAGAAATGACCTTATATTAGAGCTCTGGTTCAAGTTTCGCCAAAAGACTAAGCAACTGAGAGAGAGTGAGCTTTTCAAGTGTTGAGAGGATGAATGGGGAGAGCGTCTTTATATTGGAAGCTCGGGGACTCCTTAGCCATTCGATTGTTGCCTTTGTGACAAGCATTGATGGCTAGAAATGTATTGAATGGAGACGTTTCTTCTTCTCCAGTGCTGCTTCGATTTTTTGACAAGTGAATAGTGTTGTCATCTGGAGGAAGAAGATGACACTGTTCCGAACCGGACTCGATCGGTCCTAACCGGGTTCAAAGCTTAAACCCGCCAATTCACCTTTCATTCAACTGAGTTTTTCAAATTTAAAAATTTCTAAATTCATTTTCTATCTAATGGTGGCCTCAAATCTCAAATTTGAATTATTTAAGCCACTTAGAAAAATGAATTTAGGATCCGGTTCAATAGTGGTTCAAACTAGTTCAAACTGGTTCAATTCTGTTCGAATCCGGTTCACCTGAACTAGTTTGGTTTTCATCTCCAATTCACCCTAAAGTTCTTTTTTGCTGACTTTTATGACTCCTTAGGTCACTTAGGGTCCATAAAATTCTCACTTTACTATCTCTCTATCGGTTTCGGTTCATAAACCAACTCGGTTCTTAAACAGGTTTAATCCGGTTCAGGTCCGGTTCACCTAAACCAGTTTGGTTTTTCTCTCCCACTTTGTTCTAAGGTTCCTTCCCAAGGTTTGTAAATCTCTTTGGGTCACAAGGGGATTGAATTTCTCTAATTTTCCAGTTCCCCAAATAAACAGGTTTGTGAACCGGTTTGGTTTTCTTTCTTGGTTTCACCGGTTCTTTTCCCGGTTTTCCTTAACTAAAAAGGGTCGGGTTTACATAGCTGACTTCCTTCCAAGCCTGTCGGACCCAAATTTAGCCTCTAAGGCTAGAAGAAGTGCTCAAATTGGAGCTTTGGTTCAATGTTCATTGGAGAAAAGAGCACCTCAGAATGAAGAGAGAATTGAGGTGTTTAGAGGATGAACGGAGGAAAACTCTTTATATAGGAGTTTGGGGACCCTCTGCCCAACTAGTTTCCATACTGGTTGTGCTCATCCTAATTAGAAATTGCCCAAATTGGAGCAAATTTCCATTCATCGGAAAAGGAAAGATTTTCTTTCCTCGATGATCAATGTCATCAGATGGATGAGGAAGATGACACTGTTTCGCAAGTATGAGGCTTACACGTGCAGGCCGTCCACGAGGCAACACATGATTGGTCGGTCCTACTGACATGGTGGTCCAACTCAGTTACCATGTCAGTCGTTGACCGATTGACCAGGCACATGGTAGTCTATGAATGGTCGGTCATGCTAACATGGTGATCCGACTCAGCAGCCATGTCATCCATTGACCGTTGACCAGACACATGGCTGCCTCTCATTAGCTAGTCGTGTCTACGTGGTTACTAACTAGACACCCGTTGACCGTTGACCATTAACCGGTTGACAGAGCGTGCCTTGCCACATGTCGTGCTCTGATTGGTCGCACACATGCTGACTGGGCACTGACCAGTCAGTGGTTCGTTGTTTGGTTGTACAGTTTACTGGTCTGGTCCAACCGGGTTTAGTGACTAGAATGTGAAAATGGAATGGTTCAAGCCCGATTTGACCAGTTCTCTCGAAATTAAAATTTTCTAAATTTATCTAAATACATTTTCTATTCAACAATGGCCTCAATTTACCAAATTGATCATTTTAAGCCACCAAGAAAAATAAATATAGTGATAGGTTCATGTATAGTTCAAACTAGTTAAGTCTGGTTCACCCCGAACCGGTCCAATTTTCCTTTCCAATTCCCTTCATAATCATTCCCCATGATTTTGGTGACATCTTGGTCACTTGGGATTTCTAATTTCCCATTTAAACTCCGCTTTATTGTCCTCGATTCATCAAGGGAGTCTGTTTTCTCCTCCATTTAATTGGTTCTTTCCCAGTTTTTCCTTTACTCGGGGTGATGGGTTTTACACGAACCCCATGGAACACCTCGAGCTCGTACCTTCCCAGCATCTCGACCTCGCACTCATAGGCCTACCTTATCTACTTGGTGAGGTCTAAGTTGTTTTGGGCAGGTGGGGACTTCTAGAAAACCTTCATGAAAGTCGCGTGAGCTTCCTAGTAGTTGTTCCAGGCCTCCCTTTATGTCGGGGTCCTTTTCGGCTATCGTGGTGCTGGGGAGGTGTTGGGTCTCTTCGAGGAGGTATGGGCTCTTCTTGTCCTAGGGAAGTATTCAGTAGGTTGGTGTGTTTCAGTACCTTTCCGATAAGTTTCCTATAGTCTGCGACCATGTTCTTTGGTACTCTCATTTCTACCTCAGCAAGATTTTGGCTGATTGTCTTGCTTGAGGTAGGGACCTTCTTCAAAGGTCAGGGAGTGGGCCAAGTTCGAATGGCAAATTTCTTAGAGACTCTTCTTCCAACATGATAATTAAGTCTTATTAGTGTCAAGTTATAGTCATGACATTGCTTTCGAGAGAAACCTGGCTCTGATACCACTCAAGTTGTCATGCCCCAACCCGTGAGCAACTCGCCACTTCCTTAGTTCAAGAAGCATCACCCCTTCTCTTAGACAAGAGGAGGTAGACATAATTTTTGGACTTGTTCCCTATAATAGCATTAATAAAAACTTAAGAAAGGCTTAAAGAACTTTAAGCGTACCTAACTTGGGGTTCATCTTCATGGGTTCTCATAGTTTGGTTTCCTTTTGTCCCACCCCGACCCAGTTTGGTCGGATCCTCATGAGAAACGCACCACTCCCTTTGGTTCATGAATGGCTTCACCCTTTTCAAAACAATAAGAAATAAGGCATCCTTTTTCTAGTCTTTCCTGAAATAATGTTAATCAAAACTAAATAAATTTAACCTTACATATCTATCTTGTAGGTTGAACTACAAGTAGGTCTTTAAGTAGGTCTTCCCTCGGTTACCTAAAAAGGGGTAAAGGGAGTGGGTGAGTTCGACAACTTAGTGAATAGGTTTTGGGAGAGAGTATTCAAAACATCTTTAATCATAGTGTGCTAGACAACTCATTTCTTTCAAAAATATTATTTCCCTTAAATTCTCGGTTATTCAAAACCATTTTACTCATTATCCACAATCGATGTGTTTAATAATCAACTCATACACTTCGTCATGAAGGGATCACACATTCACAAGTCAACCCGTCCACTGCACCCACTTGTGGCGTCAGAGCAACTTTATCGACCACAAAGATAGAATCTCGTCCACTTCTACTCTGGGAATGAGTGGATTTTCATGACATCTGACCCTCAAACCCGAAAATCAACTCTGTGTTCGTATGAGGATAGAGACCTCATCCCAACCCCACCCTGGTATCATGTGCATGAAGCTACATCGATCTTCCCTAACTGCTGGAACAACAAACATCCCTTATCTCCACCATGTCATCCAGTAGCCCTTAGGATGCATCACTACACCTCATGGGCATCTTAATGGTCCCGAACCTCAAGTACATGCACAAACAATGTTTTCCATAAAACCATTTATCTTTGGTACCACTAGTCCAATGGCTCCGACCCTCCACTCGACCTGCAGCTATTTGTCTAGACCGGTCCGTCGACTTGGTCCTGTCGCATTGCTGCTAGTCCATCGAGTATGTCGGTCCTATCTTGGAACCAAGGCCAAATCACATAAATCATTCATTAAGAATTTTCATGGCTTATCATCATATTTGTTTATGAGCTCCGGCTCGTGCCAACTAGTCTTGGTCCAATTATATTTTATTTTCCAAAATCCGACATTTTAGCCCCCAAGTTCCAAAATCGAGGCATCTGGCCTATCTGAGCTATTCCAACTCTCGTCAATAAGGTCTCCCAAAATTTTTAAGCATTGGCACACAATCAAGAATGAACACTTCTGATAAAATAACTTTTCAACTCGTCCATCACACCAATCAGGTGTGATGACATCTGTGCTTACAAACAGTAAGCAAGTTTTCTACTTTCTTCGAGAAAGTTCATCATACCAACCAAGTATGATCTACTTACAATCGGTAAGTAGTTTTTCAGCGTAGTTCTCACATCACTCCAACTAGGTGTAATGTTAAAATTCCACTTAAAAGTGGTTTTTCATTTTCGAAGTACTCATCATCCCAACCGGGTATGATGTGAATAACCTACTCACATGATATCCACAATGTTTTCCTTCTTAGTTGGCTTTCTGCCTCCACACGAGCTTATCCTTGTTGGCATTTCAGTCCTTCATATTCCTACATGATTTGGACATCCTTGTTTATTAATTTTTGGCATGATAGCCTTCATTCCCCACATATGAACAAAAATGCCCAAACTTTTCTATTAATTGCATTTAGTTCCCTAAACTTTCCCATCTTTGAGTTAAGGTTCCTAATGCTAACTTTTCCCAAAATTGAGTCCTGACACTTGCTAAAATTCACTTTGGGTCCTCAATTTACTCAAAATCACTCAAGGGGTTAAAGTTTCCCAAATTTCCAATTTGGTCCCCAACTTTTCAAAAATTACTATTTTGCCCGTACTTTACAAAAATGGCAATTTGACACCAATTATTTCCATAAATTGACCAATCAGTCCTCCCACATCCTTTTCATGGCTAATTGGCGCTCAATTTTGGAAAATTCCAATTCAGTCCCCCAATTTTACGAAATTCCCAAATTCCCCCAAAATTTTCCCTTATTTTCCCCCTTTCAAACTGGCCGAATATGATTTCATCAAATTGGCTATTCAATTGGAGTTAATTGATCCAATTGAAGGTATGGATCAGTTCCTACACTTCCACGCAATTCAATGGAGCTTTGATTCATGCTATTTGTGTCCAAATTGAGCTCAAACGAAGCCTCGTCAAAAAACTAAACTTAGAGAGAGAAAGATTCGAAAGCTTACCATCAGAGGTGCGATAGTCCGAGCTTTCGTTCGAGGCAAGTAGCTCTCGTTCTAAGGATTCTTCTAGGATCAAGAATTGCAATAATTCATGTCGAATTGAGTTAGAATTTTGTTTGTAAAATTTTGTCATTTGTCTCTCTAACATTAATTGTAATTTATAGAGGGGAGCCAAATTGGCTTACTTTTTAGCTCTAATTTGGTCGTAAGAGGGCTGCGGAGTGTTAGGAGAGCTTGGTTTGGCCTGAGGAGAGCTCACTTTAGCCATTTTTTGCTTGGTCAAAACAGGGCAGCTTTGGTTCACCGGAGCGCTGGCACTTCTCCAGCAATCATCGAATCAAATGATGACCACCGTTGGGTAGCTAACTTCTCCCTGAGACTAAGGAACTTGACCTCACCTTCTTTGGCTCAGAAAAATGCCCAAGTTGGAGCTCTGGTTCAAGCTTCACCATAAATTAGAATAGTATGGAGAGAGGAGTTTTCATGTGTGAGGAGGATGAATGAGGAGGAACTTTTTATATAGGGAGCTCGAGAACTCCTTGGTTGTCCGATTGGCACCTTTATGACAATTATTCATGGCCTAAAACACCCTAAACGGATACTTTTAATCTTTGCTAGCGCTGCTCACTTTTCGAGTGAACAATGTTGCCATCTGAAGGAAGAAGACAACACTATTCTGAACTAGACCGGAACGGTCCGAATGCGCTGCCTCGGTTTGGTATTTGCGACTTAGGGCATCTGCCACAACATTTGCCTTTCCAGGGTGATACTCTATCATAAGGTCATAGTCCTTAACCAATTCCAGTCATCTCCTCTAGTAGAGGTTCAACTCCTTCTGAGTTAGAAAGTATTTAAGACTCTTGTGATCCATGGATATCCTACACTTAACCCCGTAGAGGTATTGTCGCCAAATCTTTAAGGCAAACACTATCGCAGCTAATTCCATGTCATCGATAAGGTAATTCCTCTCATGTACCTTTAGTTATCGCAAGGCATAGGTGATAACTTTTCCTTATTGCATCAGTACACATCCGAGTCCTTGTTCAGATTCATCACTATAGATAGTGTATTCCCCCACACTTGGGTCAGGAAGGGAGAGTACTAGTGCGGTTTTCAAACGAGTCTTTAATTCTAAGAAAGACTTCTCACAGCTTTTGTCCCATTTATATTCTACTCCTTTCCTGGTGAGCCGAGTCAAAGGGGCTGCTATCTTAGAGAAATCCCGCATATACCACCTGTAGTATCCCTCCAAGCCTAAGAAACTTTGTATCTCCAATGGATTCCTAGGTGCCTTCCAATCAAATATGGCTTCCACCTTTGCTGGATCTACCTTTACTCCACCTTTGGACACACACTGTCCTAAGAATCCTACCTCCTATTGTTAGAACTCACACTTGGAGAATTTTACATATAAGCGGTTTTCTCGTAGTATCTCGAAGGTGATCATTAAATGTTCTTCATGCTCCAACCTAGTTCATGAGTATATAAGAATATCATCTATAAATACTATCATGAACTGGTCCAAGTGGGAATGGAACACTCAGTTCATTAAATCCATGAAGGCTGCAAGGGCATTGGTTAAGCCAAAAGGCATCACCCTAAATTCGTAATGCCCATATCGAGATTGGAATGCAGTCTTAGGAATGTCTTCTTATCTGATCTTGAGTTAATGGTAGCCAAATCAAAGATCTATCTTAGAGAAGTAAGATGCTCCTCTTAGTTGGTCAAATAGGTCATCGATCCATGGAAGTGGATATCTGTTCTTGAGAGTGACATGGTTTAGCTTTCTATAGTCTCATGCTCTCGTCCTTTTTCTTTACGAATAGGACTGGAACACCCCATGGAGACTGGCTAGGACATATGATGTGCTTCTCCAATAGCTCATCTAGCTGCTACTTTAGTTACTTTAGCTCTATTGGAACCATGCGATAGGGGGCTTGGGATATGGGGTTTGTTCCTAGGATAATCTCTATGGTGAACTCCAATTGTCCGTTTGGGGGCAGTTCATGTAATTCTTCCGAAAATACTTCTGGATAGTGTTTAACCATCGGTATGTCTCCGGGCCCCTTCTCTTCAAACTTCTTGTTGATGACCAGGGCCAGAAAAGCTATACAACCTTTTTGTATCATCTTTTGGGCCTTGATATGGGACACCATATGTACTTGACTCTTCCTCTAGTCTCCTTGAAATTTTAGTCCATTTGTCTTGGGAATGTGGAAGGTTACCATCTTCTTTCCACAGTCCATCCTAGCCTGATGGTTACTTAACCAATTCATTCCAAGGATTACTTCTACCTCACTCAGAGGTAACATAATCAAATCTACTTCGAGTTTGACTCTTCCAATCTTTATCTCACATCTCTTCAGCTATTTGTTCCTATTTAACCCTTCTCCTAAGGGTGTAAGGGTATTGACACTTTGTCCTAGAGGGGTGAGATCTAGGGGTAAACTTAGAATTAGGTCCTCTTTGATGAAAGATATCTCTGCCCCTAAGTCAAAGAGGGCATAAACCTTTTGTCCCCATAAATACACATACCTTGATTAGAGAAACACATATTTTTAGAGAAAGGACTTCCTTTATTCAATAAAACTTCAATTACAGGTTTTCTTAATCTAATTAGGATGCTTTTGGGAAGTACCCACTACGGTACTAGGGTCTTTCCTAGCCTCTTCTTGAGTGAGGTTGTATACCCTAGCTGGTACTCTAGTTGTGGCGTCATGCCTGAGATTCCTAAGGTTCCCTTGGGGTGGTCTAAGCATATTCCTTTGCTTGTTCTACCTAAGAGTGATGCATTCTTTTGCAAAGTGCCCCATCTATCCACATGCAAAACAGGAAAAGCATGCTCCCTCGTGGTACCTTCGGCACTGAGGACAGTGGGGATTTCCTTGTGGCAGGGTAGGGATTACTCTCTCTGGAGGTGGTGGCATATCCTTCCTCTTTTGAAACCTCACTCTATTTCCCCATCTTAGACCATTATGCTCCTTTCGTCCTCCCTAACGGTTTTGGCCCTTGTCCTCTTTCCCAGTTGTTTTCTCCATTCGGCGACGTCGGGTCTGCACTAGTCGCTCACATTCATGAGCCATACTAATCACTATCGCCAGATCTGCAGGGCGTCCTAGCACTCTCATATGGTCTTGTATGTCCATATTGAGATCGTCCATGAAAGATTGGCATATGTCTACCGGTCTAGCCAAGTCAGGAGCAAAGGCACTTAGCTCATTGAATTTGGTCTCATACTCCGATATTGAGTTAAGCCATTACCGAAATCGGAGGAAATCCTGCTTCTTCTCGTTAATCAAATGAGGAGCCAGGTACTCCTCCACATACCTATACTCAAATTATTCCCAGGTGGGTGTGGAGGTATGTAGGCTTCGGACATTGTCCCACCATCTTTTGGCACTACCCTCCAAGAAGAATTCTATTAGTATCACCATGTCCTTTGGTGATATCCTGACTATCCCCATCAGCTTTTTGATGTTTTCTAGCCAGTCCATGGTGACACCAGCATCTTTCTCTCTGAGGATAGGCTTACATCCTAGTTGATGGAGAGTTTTGAGATTTTTGGGAATGTCAATTGGAGAAGGATGGTTAACATGAGGAGGATGGGATTTTACTTTCTCCGGTTCAGCTCGAGAATTGGCGCCTACCTCGAGAATGAGGTTAGGTTATCCAAATACTCAAGTGAACTCCTCGTACAATCTCTGGTGTTTTGAGATTAGTCCAGGTGGAATTGTCTGTGCTTCTTGGGAAGTTTCCACAGGGAGAGGTGGTTAGGTAGTGTTGGAGACTACCACTCCAGTTCTCTTAGTTCCTTTCTTGGGAGCCATCTGAAAATTTTAAAATTATCCCTATTATTTACTATGTTCTCTAGTCATAATAATGTATTCAAGAAAACAGGCTCTAATACCACCCAAGTTGTCACACCCCTACCTCGTATGGTCGGATACCCGTGAGCAACCCACCACTCCCTTTAGTTCATGAAGGGCTTCACCCTTTTCCAAACCACAAGGAGCAAAACATCCTTTTTCTTGTCTTTCTTAGAATAACATTAATCAAAATTGAATAAATTTATCCTTACATACCTGTCTTGCATGTTACACTATAGGGAGGTCTTTAAGTAGGTTTTACCTCGGTTACCTAGAAAGGGGTAAAGGGAGAGGGCGAGTTCGACAACTCAGTGAATGGGTGTTGAGAGAGAGTATTCAAAACATCTTTAATTAGAGTGTACCAGACTTCTTATTTCTTTCAAAAATATTCTTTCCCTTAAATTCCTGGTTATTCAAAACCATTTTATTCATTATCCACAATTGGTGTGTTTAATAATCAACACACACCCTTCATCATGAAGGTATCACACATTCGCATAGCATCCCATCCACTACACCGATTGTGGCGTCGGAGAGACTTTACCGGCCACCTAGACAGAAGCCCATCCACTTCTACCCTAGGAATGAGTGGATGTTCGTGACATCTGACCCTCAAACCCAAAAATCAATTCCGTGTCCGTATGAGGATAAAGACCTCATCTCGACCCCACCCCGGTCTCATGTGCTTGAAGCTACGTCGAGCTACCCTAACTGTTGACACAACAAACTGCCCTTATCTGGTCCCCAATTTTTTGTTCAAGTTTCCCAAATTTCCAATTTGGTCCCCAATTTTTTTGAAAATTACCATTTTGCCCCTACTTTACAAAAATGGCAATTTGATCCCAATTATTTCCAAAAATCGACCAATTGGTCCTCTAACATCCTTTTCTTGTCCAATTGACCCTCAATTTTGGGAAATTACAATTAAGTCCCACAATTTTATGAAATTCCCAAATTTCCCCAATTTCCCCCTTTCACACTGGCTGGATTTAATTTCATCAAATTTGTTATTCAATCGGAGCTAATTGATCCAATTGAAGGTATGGATCCATTCCTACCTTTCCACATGATTCAATGCAGCTTTGAATTGAGTCATTTGAGTAAAACATTGAGCTCAAACAGAGCTTTGTTGGAAAACTGAACTTAGAGATAGAAAGCTTCGAAAGCTTACCATCGGAGGTGCGACAGTCCGATCTTTCGATTGGGACAAGTAGCTCTCGTCCTGAGGATTCTTCTAGGATCAATAATTACAACAATTCATCTCGAATTGAGTGAGAATTTTGTCAGTGAATTTTCATTGTTTCTCTCTCTAACACTGATCAGAATTTAGAAAGGGAAGCCAAATTAGCTTAACTTTTTGCTCTAATTCGGTTGTATGAGGGTTGTGCAAGTGTTGGGAGAGCTTGGTTTGGCCTAAGGAGGGCTCAATTTGGTTGTTTTCAGCTCGGCCAAAATAGGCCAGCATCGGTCCGCCGGAGTTGGTTCACTGTTTGATTACGCTGGCAATCCTCGTATCAATTGATAACTAGAGTCGGGTAGCTAACTTCTCCCCGAGTCTAAGGAACCCGACCTCGCCTTCTTTGGCTCAAAAAAATGCCCAGGTCAAAGCTCTGGTTTGAGCTTTTTCAAAAATTGGAGCAGTAGAGAGAGAGAGAGGAGTTTTCAGGTTTGAGGAGGATAAATGAGGTGGAGCTCTTTATATAGGGAGCTCAGGGACTCCTTGGTCATCCAATTGGCACATTTATGGCGATCCTTCACGGTCTAAAATGCCATGAATGGAGACTTTTCATCTTCGTCGATGCTGCTCGCTTTTCCAGCGAGTGAACAGTGCTATCATTTGAAGGAAGAAGATGATACTATTTCGAACCGGACTGGATCGGTTTGAACCGTGTTTAGTGCTTAAACTGGTTGGTTCAGGCTCAATTCGACCAAATTTTTTAAAATTAAAAATTTCTAAATCCATTCTCTATCCAATGATGGCTTCAATTCTCTAATTTGAATAATTTAAGCCACCTAGAAAAATGAATTTAGAAATCGGTTCAATCCGGTTTAGGTCCGGTTCACCTAAACCGATTTGGTTTTCTCTTCCAATTCATCCCAATGCCCTTTTACATGACTTTTGTGACTCTTTAGGTCACTCGGTATATATAAATTTCTTTATTTGCCCTTTCTCTATTGGTTATAATTTATGAACCAACTCGGTTTTATTAGAAATTACTAGTTTTTTTTCCTGATTTTTCTTTTTATCAAAGGATGAGGTTTACACCTTTTTCCTAAAAAAGGAAAAAAGGGAGGGGTGAGTTTCTACAACTTAGTGAGCGGGTGTTGGAAGTGAGTTTTCAAATAGATTTAGTTTTTAAAATTATTCCCAAAATCTTTCATTTGTTTTCAAAGCCTTTCACCATTTTCACTTATTATGTGTGTTTGGCTCTTTTGGCATATCCCCTTTCCTCGGGAGGCATTTAGCAAACATACACATGCCGTTTATCAATAAGGGTACAAATGTTCGTCAATGCAACACTCCCACTACACTCACTTGTGGATCAGAGCATCTTTACTGTCAACCTTAATAGAAGTCCTTGACTTCTACCCTAGATTTGAGCGATGCCTTGAGCGCCAGGCCCTCGGACTCCAAATCTCTTCATGTCCATATGAGAACGAACACCTCATCCTACCCCACCCTAGTCTCATGCGCAAGAAGCCCAAACACAGTAGCTTTGTGAAGCCCAAACACATTAGCTTCATGACTAACTGGTATGATAAATAGCCCTTATCGCATCTGGGTCATCCCGTAGCCCTTAGAACCCATCACTACGCCTCTTGGGCATCTTGATGGTTCTGAATTAGAGTTCATGCACAAACAATATTCTTAGCATATTAGCTTGATCGGTCCGTCGACCTAGTCATGGCACATTGCCACTACCCCATCGAGCCTTGTCAGTCCTGACTTGGTACCATGGCAAATCACACAACATTTCCATTTTAATAAGAGTTTTCATGGCTCTTTTTACTCATTTTGTTTACGGGCTCCAATCGGTGTCCACTAACCTTAGGCCCACTTCACGAGTTTTTTTCAAAATTGGGCCTTGAGCCCTATGAGTTCAAATTCAAGGCCCTTAGCCTATTAGAGTTGTTCTAGCTCTCGTTAGGAAAGTCTCCCAAATAGTTTAAGCAATGGCATACAATCAGGGGATAATATTTTCAACAAAATTTATTTTAGCTTAAAGTACTCATCGCACCAACTAGGTGTGATGATAGAGGTAGGTCAACTTACAACTGGTACGTGGATTTTTTCTTTCATAAAAGGGAGCCCATCATCCCAACCAGGAATGATGTTTGAAAAGTCCCACTCACAATGGTCTTTCAATTTAATGTATGTTCATCATCCCAACCGGTATGATGTAAAAAGATCCCACTGACTCGATGATTATGATATGTTCATCCCTAGTCAATTTTCCAAATCCAAGTTATCCTCCCTTTTTGGTTTACTTCCTTGTTCAACGTGTTCTTACATGGTTTGAGCATCCTTATAAGGAAAGGTTCTATTCTCACATATTAGCAACTAGGCCCAAATCTTGGTTTTATTGCACTTAGATCCCTAAAGTTCATACTTCTTGACTTTAGGTCCCTAAAAAACCCTAAAATTGTAAATGGGGCTGAAAATTTTCAAATTCCCAAATCGGTCCCCAACTTTTTTGAAATTACTATTTTACCCCTAACATTCCAAAAATGGCCAATTGGCACCATTTTTTTTTAAAACTGACCAGTTGGTCCACCAACATCTTTCTCATTTCTATTTGACCTTCAATTTTTGAGAAATTGCATGGAGGTCCTTCAATTTTTCAAAATCCCCAATTTTACCCCTAATTTTCACCCCTTTCTACTTACCAAATTTGATTTCTACAAATTGGCCATTCAAATAGGGTTATTTTCTCAAATTGGTGGCATGAATCAGTTTATATACTAACATACAATCCAATTGAGCTTTGAATTGCAGGATTTGGGTACGAAATGAGGTCAAACGGAGCTTCGCCAAAAAATTGGACGTATAGAGTGAAAGCTTCGAAAGCTTACCGTCGAGGGTATGGTGATTCGAGCTCTTGATTTGAAAAGTTTGCTCTTGTACTCAGGGTCCTTCTAGGATCAAGAATTGGAATAATTGGAGTCAAGATCAATTGGAATTGATCAATGAAATTCATCACTTTCTATCTCTATAACTAAACTATGAATAATTGGCTTTCCTTTCACCTCTTGAGGGGTTATGTGATGGTCGTGGGGGCTATGAGAGGAAATATTTGGTTGTAGGAGGTCTGAATTAGTTGAATTCAGATCAATCGAAACAAAGCAACTTCGGCACGGCGGAGCTGCTTCACTGTTTGGGCTCGTCAATGCTTCTCCGACGATCCTCGGGTCGGTTGGAGGTGGGCATCACGTAGTTGACTTCTTCCCGAGTCTGTAGGACCCAAATTCATCTTCTAAGGCTGATGGAAGTGCCCAAGTTGGAGCTCTACTTTGAGCTTTGCTGAAAAACTAAGCACTTTAGAGGGAGAGGAGAATTGAGGTGTGTAGAGAATGAACGTAGGGGAGCTATTTATATAGGGAGATCGTGGACCCTCTGCCCTACCGATTTCCATATTGGTTGTGTTCATCATGATAAAAAATTTCCCAAATCGAAGAAAGTATGCTTCATTAGAAAAGGAAAGAAAATCTTTCCTCGATGAACATTATCACTGGGCGGAGGAGAAAGATGACACTATCCCGCACATGCAGGTCGGCCATGTGGTAGCACGTGATTGGCTAGTACATCTGACATGGTGATCTTACTCAGCCACCACAATAGCCATTAACTGGTTGACCGGACACATGGAAGCTTTCCATTAGCTATGTGTGTCTGTGTGGCTGTTGACAGGGCACCCGCTGATTGTCGACTAAACATGTGTCTCTACGTGATTGGTCAATGCTTTCAGGCGCTGACCTCGTGGTTGACTAGGTGCTCCTTGCCACACATTGCGCATTGATTGGTGGCATGTGCTGACTGGGCGCTGGCTGGTCAGCGGTCCATTGACCGGCTAGACTATTGACCGGTCCGGTTCGACTAGGTCGGGTGAGTAGAAAACAAAAATTGGCCAGTTTAGGCCCGATTTAACCAGTTTTCTCACAATTAAAATTTTCTAAATTTCTAAATTAATTTTCTATTCAATGGTGAACTTAATTTTTCAAATTAATCTTTTTAACCCATCTAAAAAAATAAATTATTGTACCTATTCATAACGGTTCACCCCAGTTTAATCCAGTTTAGATCTGGTTCACCTTAAGTGGGTCCGATTTTCTCATCCCATTCAGCTCATGGTTTTTATAAATTTTTTATCACTTTGATTTTAAAATTTCCCCTTTAACCCATTATGTACAATTTTTCAATTTATAAAACAGTTCAGTTTTAATTATTTAAGTCACCGGTCTTTTTCCTAGTTTTCTTACTCTATGAGAATAGGTTTCAAATCTTGCATGATCATTCGGTGTGTATATATTCTTACAACATTATTATAGTATTTAACATTATTCGTAGTTGGTCTATATTTATATGTTTTATATCACCCTCTAGTTTTTCTTAATTTTGGTTTTGCCCTATGATATGTTTCATCCCGGCATCGAAGAATATGTTTACAATATCATTTATTTGATCTCATTTAAATAATAATGTTTTTTACAAAAGATAATAAAATAACCATTATTCTCTTATTTTCCAAAAATCAAAATAAAATATTTAATTTTCTAAAATTACAATTTTACCCATTAATTTTAAAAAATTCTATTTTTACCTATTTACATTAAATATTTATCATTTTACACTAATTAGCTCAAAAATAATAATTTGACCGGCTATTAAAAATAAATTACCATTTTGTAAAAAAATATTATTTTGCTCCTTAATAGTAAAAAATACCATTTTTACTCTTTATTTTAGAAAATTGTCATTTTTCTCTCTTGTTAGCTTAAAAATAATCATTTTACCCTAAATTAGACATAAATGATCATTTTGCCCATTTTTAAGATATAATTATATTTTTTCCTCATTATAAAAAATTATAGCAGAAAATCACATTATATATTTTCGTTTGTCATAAAATCACATCATATCGTTATATTATATTATATGGGACTATTTTCATAAGTTTATCCATTAACCACAAACTTTTGAATGTTTTAACTTTCTTATCCAAATTTTAAAAATCAACAAAATTAGCTTCTATTTTCACAAAATCCCTACCAAGTATTTTAGTTAACCTCCTAAATGCATGTGTAAGGAGTAGGGTCTTATTCTTGTCAAATTCGTTCATTTTCCTAATGTTATCAAAATGGATGTACGAGAGCAAACCTGAGACATTTTGTAGCCAATTTTCAATGAGTATTTTTTTATTGGTGATCGAGCAAGTGATCGCCAAAGGTGGAAACATTTTAGTCTTGATTGATAGCAATCATGTGGAATGAAAAATTTTAGATTCACAATGATGATATTTCAAGATTATCATGTCATAATTATTTTATCGAGCATGATAATTTTCCATATAAAAAATTTTATATCCATAAACCTAATCATTCTTAATGTGAGGAAGATATGCATAAAAAAGGAGATTTTTCATAATACTTTATCAAATATACTAATCATACATTGCATTCCACGTACCCATAAAGTTCAACTTTCACACATTATAGCATTATAGTGCACCAAAGGCCCCCTAGTATGAAGATAGTGTTTACTTTGCTAGAGCTAGATTATGGGCAAAGGAGTAGATAACATAGCATGACACTCGCACATCATTTATTATTCATAACAAGTACCCATTCATGACTCAAACATTCAAATGAAGTACTTTGGGATGAGTTTGATCCTTAATAATTACTTGTCATCAATTGTCCACAACATTTCATTCTGGTAGATCCAGTGACAAACTTCAATCTTTCCAGGTCCAGGACCGAGCTCCACGAAGGAAATATGCTCCGGGCTCCATGCAGATGTATCCTCGTGACAGATTGCGATCGCGCTAGCAGCCATGTCCATGATGTTCACTTCGTAGATCCTCACCTTTGGAAATGAATGGCAATAATACAACAAATAAGGGTAGATCACCTGATGGCATGATAATGATTCCCTCGGCTGACTAATCTCTTTGACGGATTTAATTGTAACAGTAGGAGAATAGGAGGACTTGTTATTAATCTTGGTGGTGTGTACCACTAGTCTACGACTGCCCAGGGACGAGACAGCAAAATCCACCATGTCTTCCGCCTTAGCCAAGCAACGTTTGGTTTCTCCGGAGATTGGAGACCTCTCACAGTCATTCAGGGCATTGAGGATGGCGTGCTCTATGGTAGAATTCTTGCTAATATGGAATATTTCCACTATCTCGTCTAAACGAGACATGGAGAAAGGAATTTTGGATACGACTACTCGGGGCAAGAATAACCTTCGGGGTAGCTTATCTATGATATCGGGAAAGTACATTGCGTTCCCTTCGCGGAGCTCCGACTCCCTGAAAAATATCCCACTTCGGACCATATTAGCCCGGCCATTATTGTCTCGGTTCGTATAATGAGATCGGTACCGTGTGAATGAGATTGCTACGGATGACCCGGTGTTCTCGAGCGAGCAAGTGAGGTTTGCCATGACGCAAAAGTTAATGGTAGATAGTGAGTTGTGTGTAGCAAGCCTCGCCAAGTAGGTTGTCTCCCACGCGCTGAGGGTGGACACTTTCGAGAGCAGGAAAGGCGGCGGATGGACACAACTCCTACATGGTTCCAGTGGTCGATCAAGGCAGCTCTGGCAATTTGAGACTCGGCCGTGGAAACCTACGATACAGGAAATAAATACAATTAATAAGCCGTATAAAGAGATAGCTAATGGGATTTAGAGAAGATCCCTTACATGAGTAGTGCTTGACAGGAGCAAGAAGTAGAAAATCATATGGGAAAACATGTCCACTGAAGGAGGATTTAGACAACGATAGATGTGGTATGAAGTGAGATCGATGAGTGATTGTCACTCTTTTGAAGTATATATGTATATATAGGAAATGCTAGTACTAAGCTATAAGGGATGCTAGACTATAAAATATTATACATGCATCATTTATGAATAATGACCCAATAATATAACAACTTTATGTTTACCCACAATTTTAGCATAAATTAACTTTGATTTCAAACCAATTTTGATATTAAATATTAAATTTATATAAAATTAATATATACATCTAGAATATTTTTATATACTTGGTGTCAAATTTTTATGTAAAATAAAAATTCATATATTTTTAGACTACCAATCAAAGTTCAAACTAAAATTGAATCTACCCAAAGGATAAATTTTTTAGTGATGTCAAATAATGAATTGTTCACTTTAAAAGGTTAAATCAAAATTATATTATCATTCCGGTGTTGCCAATTATATTTGAATATTTCCATCATTAATATAGTGAGTATGTGTTTCTATATTTTTTAAAGGCAATTTTTTAGCATTAAATTTATGTCTATTGATAATTAATAAATGTATGAGCAAAAAAAGATCAGTTATAAATGTAAATGTTTATTTAATACAACCCCACAACACTTTGGATAACAATTAAGAGGTTATAGATTCAATTTGTAATATCTCATATTCCCTAATCTCTTAATCTCTTTTTTATCTTTTTTAAACTCGTACACTCATTTGAGCAAAAAAAAACTCATGTCTTCGTATTATAATTAAAAAAAATATAAAGAATGGTATATATATATATATATATAAAGCAATCCTATCTTATATTATATCATTATAGAAAAACTAATTAAAAAGGAAGAAAATTTACATATGTGAAAGCCGCCTTAATATATTTTATGAATTATTTTGATATATTATAAATTATTTGTCCCTGCATTATTTGATTACTTGCAACCCAACTTTTTAAATATGGCATATACATGCCATGGAACATGTCGATCCTACATTATTGGTTGCAATTATTTGTTCTAACATTATTTAATGTGGCCCCTTTTATTTGGATGTTTCTCTTTTAATCCGTATTGGTAAGTGAACTGTCTCCATTATTGATTGATAAGTGTTGTAGCATATATATTTAAAAAACTCTTGGAAAATAGTAAAATGGTTTAAAGAGATATAAAGTGGTTTACTAACAATATTACAAGTAAAGAAACATATTGTATTACAAATATCATATTTGTAATTGAGAGGGTAAGTAGTTTGGAATTTATATATACTCTGCATAAATATAATACAAATTGTTTACCTTAAACAAATATAAATTGGTCTTACCACAACTATACATGCGTGGTAAATATACTTGGTAGATATTATGATATGTTCAACGTACCTACCTCAAATATGACAAAAAATTTAATAATTTCACGATATAAATAAAAATTGATACATTATATTTTTTTACGTAAGAAATAAGTATTAAAAAACTTATAACTATTAAATTGATACATTAAAATGCTCTAATAATAACTATTAAAAAATGCTATTGATAAATATGATTATTTGAATCTAATATGTAAAAACTTAATAAATTTAAAAGTTATCCGAAGAGAAAAAAATAAAATCCTAACAATATTTTAATTACAAAAATATTTTATGCAAATTTTTAATCAACTAATACTATACTTATTTTAATCTTTTAGGCCATTTCAAGTCTCAAATTATTATTCTCATTTTGTGATAAATTATTCATTTTCATTCTAAGAATTCCAAGTTCGGTTGATTCAAATTATTCTCCCACTCTACAGAATAATTTGTCATCAAATTATTAATTTATTTATTACTTACATAAAAAAAATTAAATTAGAAATATAAAAAATATAGCTAATACTATACTTATCATATAATTTCAGAATATAAGTATTGTAGACAAGTTTTAACACTCAAAATAATCTCTTTAATATAGGAAAAAAATTTAATTATTATCTTTTTAAAAATTAATTATTCCTCATATTTAGCATGATCCAAATCACTAGATAGAAAACAACCATCTTAAAACACTTGTTAGCTAGATGTATATATTATTTAGTTTTATAACCAATGTATTAAAACCATAAATAATTTTAAATAGTAAAAATCTAGTGAAATAATAAATATAACCATTATATACAAACACAATATATAGTTAAGTTTTATTTCTAATTTATCCAATAAAATATTTTAAAAATAAACCAATAATTTTGATTCATGACCATATACAATAATTCTAGAAATATGGTGCAATATAACAAATTCTCTAAAATAATAAATAAACAACATTTGACGCATAATTAGTTTTATAACATTGAATGAAACGTGCAATTCTTGAAAATTGGTTAATCACCATAATAAAAAAAATATCTCCCCTATTATTCATATGTAATCCTTTAATAAAATATATGTAGATATCAATAAAAGGAGATGCACATTGAATTTGAACAGTAGCATACAATACATGAGATTGATACTTAAACTCAACTTTTTTATATGTAATGCATGGAAAATAAATTTTATCAACATTAATTTTTAAATGTGGACCAAAAGAATGCTAATACAATATTGCAAGAGTCTTATCTACCCCAAATTGTCCAGAAATATGTGTTTCCATAACAATAATTCACACAAAGAAAATTGAGAGATACATAATTTATTTTTCCAAAAATAAACTCATTTTACAAATAAAACTTTTAAACCTAGTTTGAATCACTTCACATAAATTATGATCCAATGCATATAATTTCTTAATATAATCAAAATCAAGCAATTTAGTATAAATAATTATAAGTAAAATGTATTTTCCAGATAATATATGAGTAACTATATTTTTCTTACCTTGTTTATACTTGATCATATATGAGAATGTCTTAATGAATTTCACCGACATTGCATGACTCTTATTAAAATTATATTGCCACTTGATGTGCTTAAAAGATTCATTATTTGTGTGAATCACAAAATCTTTCAGCCATAGATAGTGTGAATTATGCATTGCACAATCCAAAATTGCCTTAATTTCCTTGCTAATTTATCTCTTTGAACATACAACATATCCAAGAAATACAATCTTATCCGAACAAAATATACATTTTTCAAATTGGCAAACAACTGATATTTCCTAAAAACTTGTAAGACAATTCTTTGTTGGCTAGATTTACATATTCTCAAGTCAATCATTTTATAAATAATGTATTAAAACCATAAATAATTTTAATTGGTGAAAACCTAGTCATGTAATAAATATAACAATTATATGCAAATTCAACATATAGTAAACATATAGTTGAAAATATAAGTTTTGCTTCCAATTTACCTAATAAAATATTCTAAAAGTAACTCAATAATTTATAATCATGATCAAATACAATAATTCTAGGAATATCATGCAATATAACAAATTATCTAAAGAATAACTTAACAACATTTGACGCATAATCAATTTTATAACATTGAGAAAATGTGTTATTTTTGAAAATTGGTTAATCACCATAATCACAAAATTTCTCCTCTTATTATTCATAAATCATTGAACGAAATTTATGCAGATATTAATCAAAAGAAATACATATTGAATTTTAAGAATGGTATACAAATATGAGATTGTTGCTTAGACTCAACTTCTTTTCATGTAATGCATCGAAAATAAATTTTCTCAACATTAATTTTCATATGTGGACCAAAACAATACTAATGCAATATTATAATTGTCTTAGCTATCCCAAATTGTCCAAATTAGTCCAACAACATGTGTTTCATAACAAGTGACTCACACAAAGAAAATTGAGAGATACATAATTTATTTTTCCAAAAATAAATTCATTTTACAAATAAAACTTTTCAAACCCAGTTTAAATCAATTAACAGAAATTATGATCAATTGCATACAATTCCATAATATAATCAAAATAAAGCAATTTAGTATAAATGATTATAAGCAAAATGTACCTTCTATATAATGTGTCAACAACTATATTTTCCTTACATTATTTATACTTGATTACATATGGGAATGTCTCAATGAACTCCACCTACATTACATTATGCTTGTTAAACTTGTACTGCCCCTTGAGGTGCTTAAGATATTCATGATTTGTATAAATCGTAAAATCATTCGGCTAGAGATAGTATGAATTATGTGTTGCCTAATCTTGAATTATGTGTTGCCTAATCTTGAATTATATTGTAGTCGATACTTATCATTTTATAAAATGTTGGTGTGCATGATTTGGAATTATTTTTAAGAAATATGTAGAAAAACTAATACAGAGACTTAAGTGGTGAAACCATAAATATAACAATTATATGCAAATTCAACATATAGTAAACATATAGTTGAAAATATAAGTTTTGCTTCCAATTTACCTAATAAAATATTCTAAAAGTAACTCAATAATTTATAATCATGATCAAATACAATAATTCTAGGAATATCGTGCAATATAACAAATTGTCTAAAGAATAACTTAACAACATTTGACGCATAATCAATTTTATAACATTGAGAAAATGTGTTATTTTTGAAAATTGGTTAATCACCATAATCACAAAATTTCTCCTCTTATTATTCATAAATCATTGAACGAAATTTATGCAAATATTAATCAAAAGAAATACATATTGAATTTTAAGAATGGTATACAAATATGAGATTGTTGCTTAGACTCAACTTCTTTTCATGTAATGCATTGAAAATAAATTTTCTCAACATTAATTTTTATATGTGGACCAAAACAATACTAATGCAATATTATAATTGTCTTAGCTATCCCAAATTGTCCAAATTAGTCCAACAACATGTGTTTCATAACAAGTGACTCACACAAAGAAAATTGAGAGATATATAATTTATTTTCCTAAAAATAAATTCATTTTACAAATAAAACTTTTCAAACCCAGTTTAAATCAATTAACAGAAATTATGATCAATTGCATACAATTCCTTAATATAATCAAAATAAAGCAATTTAGTATAAATGATTATAAGCAAAATGTACCTTCTATATAATGTATCAACAACTATATTTTCCTTACATTATTTATACTTGATTAAATATGGGAATGTCTCAATGAACTCCACCTACATTGCATTATGCTTGTTAAACTTGTACTACCCCTTGAGGTGCTTAAGATATTCATAATTTGTATAAATCGTAAAATCATTCGGCCAGAGATAGTGTGAATTATGTGTTGCCTAATCTTGAATTGTATTGTAGTCGATACTTATCATTTTATAAAATGTTGGTGTGCATGATTTGGAATTATTTTTAAGAAATATGTAGAAAAACTAATACAGAGACTTTTAGTAAAAGATGACAAATGCCTCCAAAGGTTATTGAAAATCATGCCTAGATCTGATGGCCTAGAATAGATGAGTGTGATCGCAAGGATTTAAAAATATGTGTGAACCTAACCCTTTTAATATTTAGGAAAAGGGGTCAAGGCCCATGTTTAAAAAAAGGTTTAGGCCACTACTTATGAAATGGTTAAATGTCGAAAATTATAAATGACATATGTCAACATTTATGAAAAAAGATAAGGCACATGGTTATGAAATGGCTTATGTCAATACTTAGAAAAGGGCAATAAAAGTTGATATTTATGAAAGGGTCTAAGTACAATATTTATAAATGGCTTCGACTGATATTTATGAAAGGGCCTAATACTGTGATTATGAAATAATTTAGGACAACACTTATAAAAGGGCATATGACATAATTTTATAAATAAAAATATGTTAATGCCCATAATTATTGTTATAAAAAAATGGGCTAAGGCCTACACATATAATTTTATAGAGAAAATGGGCTAATGACCACAAATATAATGTTTATAAAGAAAACGAGATATGCTCCATAATTAATATCATAAAGAAAAATGGGGCTAAGGTCACATTGTTCAAATAGAAGTGGATTAAGTTTCATGTGAGTTATAAGTAGATGGTGAAAATTCTTTAGAAATATAAGTAGTGGGGCCAGTTAAATTATAAATTGAATCCCAATAAATCAAGAGTTATTATGTTGGTTTCAATTAATTATTTATTTTTGCATGCTTAATGAATATAAATACATTGTGTAATGGGGCATCAACGGGGCACCTATTTAGAGGTTGACTAGAAGTAGTGGATAATGGGGATGGTGTTTTAGCTTGCAAATCACCTAGGATCCGTGAGGGGGTCCAAGTATACCTTTGAGCAAAGAGGATGAGGACTACCTAGGTATACGAATAATTTGTGTAAGAAGCACAAACCGACCAATGTATATGGATGATCGATGGTTCTACCTCGACATCTCTATGAGGGGACGAGTTTTTATAGTAATGAGTGAGTGTGTACGTGCGACACACATGCCCTCCTAGCCCTAATTGCTCGTGTGTGAGGCACTTGAGGATATGGAAGAGCCATGATGATACCTTAGTTTATATGTGCATGGTTGGGCCATGACATTTTCTTTGCATATATGGCATTGTAATATATATAATCATGATAATTTGGAATTTAATAAGTAAACCCAATGATACTAAATTGTAAATGAATTATCTTTACCTTGAGAAAAGTGTTTTGAACCATTTTTATAAGTATCACACAAAGATGATTTTTGGCAATTAAGAATAGCCTTAAAGAAAAATATAAAATGAGCATTTATAAACTTCGTATAAACATTTTGTGTGGAGATGGCATTGTGGCTATGTGTGACTCGATAAATAGTTTTTGTACTCTCTGAGCATTACTAACCCCCTCCCCTAAGATATTTTAGGGAAGAGAGAATATAAGAAGACGTGAGTATGGTCCCAAGGGTCAGACTATGTATCCGGTGGAGACTGTGATGGAGGTGGACATCCTCGAAGAGCATTGTACTAAGGCTTTCCATTCAATATTTTATTATTTTACGAGGGTTATAAATGTGTTTGTAAATTTGTTTAATTGTATCAATGAATGGTTCAAATTTTTCTATAATTTGTGTTGTTTTATATTATGAGCTTTCTGTCCTATCTAATCTATAATGGTGAAGACACACATTATTGTAGCATAGAGAGGTCGTGACGAGTTCTTATTAGACCTAACCAATAAATTGGTCTGCAACATGACTTCACATGTAGGATCTTTACTTACAATGAGAGCTTACAGTATATTATGACCCATAATGTCACGCCCTAACCTGGTTTGGTCGGATCCCCGTGATCAACCCGCCACTCTCCTAGTTTATTAAAGGTTTTCCCTTTCTTTAAACCGTGAGTAGTAAGACATCCTTTAGACCTATACCTTTCCTAGAATAACATTAATAAAAACTATATAAAATTAAACTTACACACTAGAGTTTCTATAAAATAGTTTGAATTGGAGTGTGTCAGACTCCTTATTTTTTTAAAATCATTCTTTTCTTGAATTCCCAATTATTCAAAAACCAAATTCCTCATAATACGCGTGTTTAACAATCAACACATGCCCTTCATCATAAAGGGATCACACATTCACATGGCAGCACATCCACTGCACCCATTTGTTGTATAAAGCGACTTTACCGAGCACCTAGATAGAAGTCCATCCATTTCTACCCTAGGAATGAATGGGTGTTCATGACATCCGACCCTCAAACCCAAAAAGAAACTCTGTGTCCATATGAGGACAGAGACCTCATCCTGACCCCACCCTGGTCTCATGCGCATGAAGCTACATCGAGCTTCCCTGACTCCTAGCACGACAAGCTACCCTTATCTCCACCATGTCGTCCAGTAGCCCCTATGACACATCACTACGCCTCGTGGACATCTTGATGGTCTCGAACCTCAAGTGCATGCACAAACAAAGTTTTCCATATAAGCCATTAATCTTTGTTACCACTAATCCAATGGCCCCAACCCTCAACTCGACTTGGAGCTGTTTGTCTAGACCGATCCATCGACCTAATTTGGTTGCACTGCCGACATTCCATCGAGTATGTCAGTCATGTCTTGGTACCATGGCTAAATCACATCATTCATTAAAATTTACATACCTTAACATTATATTTGTTTAGGTGCTCATGCTCGTGCCAATTGGCCTTGGGCCCACTATACGAGATTTTCAAAATCGGACATTCTAGCCCCCAAGCTCCAAAACCTAGGTCTCCGGCCTATCTAAGCTATTCAAGCTCTCATCAAGAATGTCTCCCAAAATTTTTAAGCATTGGCACACAGTCAGGGGAGAGCACTTCTGACAAAATAACTTTTTTACTTGTCCATCACATCAACCGAGTATGATGACATCTCCGCTTAAAATCGGTAAGCGGGTTTTCTACTTCCTTCTAGGAAGTTCATTATACAAACTGGGTATGATCTACTTACAATCGGTAAGTAGTTTTTCTGCGTGTTTCTCACATCACCCCAACCGGGCATGATGTTAAAATATCCACTTAGTAGTAGTTTTTCTTTTTTGAGATACTCATCATCCCAACCAGGTATGATGTGAAAATTCCCACTAACCTGATAAGTGCTGTGCATTTTCCCTAAAGAGGCTTTTTGCCTCCACGCGAGCTTATTCTTGTCAGTGTTCCTGGTCCTTCATGTTCCTACATGATATGAACATACTTGTTCATTAACATTTGGCATAATAGTCTTCATTCCTCACAAATAAATAAAATGCCCAAACTTTTAATTATTTACATTTAAGTCCCTAAATTCTTTTTCTTTAACTTTAGGTCCCTAATGCTAATTTTCCCAAAATTGAGTTCCAAAACTTCTAAAATTTTCTTTGGGACCTCAATTTATTCAAAATCACAAAAAGGGTTCAAGTTTACCAAATTTCCAATTTGGTCCCTAATTTTTCATAAATCACCATTTTGCCCATACTTTACAAAAATGGCATTTTGACCCTCAAATTCCAAAAATTGATCAATTGGTCTTACAACATCTTTTTCATGGCCAATTTGCTCTCAATTTTGGGAAATTGCACTTTACTCCTTCAATTTTTCAAAATTCTCAAAATTTCCTCCAATTTCCCCTTTCAAACTGGCCGGATTTGATTTCATCAAATTGACCATCCAATCGGGTTTAATTGTTGAAATTGAAGGTAAAATTGAGTTCCTACACTTCCACATGATTCAATGGAACTTTGAATCACGTCATTTGAATCCGAATTGAGCTCAAAAGGAGCTTTGTTGGAAAACTGGACTTTGAGAGAGAGATTCGAAAGCTTACCATTGGGGGTGCGATAGTCCGAGCTTTCGATCTGGGTAGATAGCTCCTGTCTTGAGGTTCCTCCTAGATCAAGAATTGCATCAATTCATATCTAATTGAGGGAGATTTCGATCAGTGAAGTTTTGTCAGTTCTCTCTCTAACACTGATTGGAATTTACAGAGTAGAGCCAAATTGGCTTATCTTTCTGCTCTAATTCAGTCATATGAGGGTTGTGGAAGTGTTGGGAGAGCTTGGTTTGGCATGAGAAGGGCTCAAATTGGTTGTATTTAGCTCTGTTGAAATATGGCAACTTCGGTCTGCCAAAGCCGCTTCATTGTTTGATCACGTCGGCACTTCTCTAATGATCCTCTAAGCAAATGGAAACTACCATTGGGTAGCTGACTTCTCCCCAAATCTAAGGAACCTAACCTCGCCTTTTTTGGCTTAGAAAACCCCCAATGTCGGAGCTCTAGTTCGAGCTTCACCGAAAAATGGAGCAGTAGGGAGAGAGAGGAGATTTTAGGTGTTAAGAGGATGAATGAGGAGGGGCTCTTCATATAGGGAGCTCGAGGACTTCTTGGCTGTCCAATTAGGGCATTTATGGCGGTCATTCATTGCTTGAAACTCCTTAAATGGAGACTTTTCATCTAAACCGGCACTACTCAATTTTTCGGCGAGTGAACATTACTACCATATGAAGGAAGAAGACAACATTATTCTATATAGGACCAGACCAGTCCTGTAAACCTTGTCCTTTAGAGTTAAGGAAAATTGGGAAAAGAACCTGTTAAAATGAGTGAGAAAACATTACTGGTTTACAAACCCGATCATCCGAGAACGAGCAATTTAAGAAATTTACAACTCCTAAGTGACCCAAAGGGTCATAAAAACCTTGGAAAAGGACCTTAGAATAATTTGGGAGAGAAAACCAAACCAGTTTAGGTGAATCGGTCATTTCCAAAGAGAAAATCGAGTCGGTTTATAAATAAGAACCGATAGAGAATGGGCAAACCGAGAAAATTTGTGGATCTCAAGTGACCTAAAGAGTAAAAAAAAGTCTTGAAAAAGGACTTTAAGATGAATTGGAGGTGAAAACCAAATAGGTTCAGGTGAACCGGACCCGAACTAGATTGAACCGGCTTGGACCAGTTTGAACCACTATTGAGCTGAATGCTAAATTCATTTTTCTAAGTGGCTTAAAAAATTCAAATTGAAAAATTGAGGCCACCATTTCTTAGAGAATGAATTTAGATGAATTTACAAATTTTTAATTTTGAAAAACTAGGTTTAATTGGGCCTGAACCGGCCAATTTAACCATTGAACCTGGTTCAGACCTGTCTAGTTCGGTTCGAAACAGTATCGTCTTCTTCCTTCAGATAACAACACTGTTCACTAGCTGGAAAATCGAACCAGTGCTGGTGAAGAGGAAATGTTTCCATTCAATACGTTTCATGCCATCAATGACTATCATTAAGGTGCCAAACGGACGACCGACGAGTCCCTAAGCTCCCTATATAAAGAGCCCCTCTCCATTCATCCTCCACACACTTGAGAACCTCACTATCTCTTAGCTACTCAGTTTTCCGATGAAGCTTGAACCAGAGCTTCGATTTAGGGTCTTTTCTGAGCAAAAGAAGGCATGGTCGGGTTCCTTAGACTCGGGGAGAAGTCAGTAACACGGTGGTAGTCTCCGATTACTCTGAGGGAAGCCAAAGAAGTGCTGACATGATCGAACAATGAAGCAGCTCTAGCGGATTGAAGCTGTCCTATTTCTGTCGAGCTGAAATTAGCCAATTCGAGCCATCCTCAGGCCAAACGAAGCTTTCCCAACATCTCCTCAGCCCTCATACGCCGAATTAAAGTGAACCGAACTGAACCGACATTTACCATAAAGAATCGGTTCACAAATTCATTTTTCTAGGTGGCTTAGAAATATAAAATTAGAAAATTGATACTATCGTTAGATAGAAAATGAATTTAGATGAACTTAGAAATTTTTAAATTTGAGAAAACTGGTTGATTTTTGAATTTTAGACCACGAACCCGGTCGGACCGCACCGGTCAATGGTCCGACCAGTCTGGTCAATGGTCAACGGCCAAAGGACAACAACCAACTGGCACAACGTTAGCTGCCACATAGACACGGTCAACTAATGGGAGGCTACCACGTATCTGGTCAACGAGTTAATGACTGACACAATGGCCGAGCTGGCATTCTACATTAGAAACACTGACCAATCACAATGCATCACGCGGCACGATGCCACATCATCATCTTTAACCTTCAAATGTTGATAGTGAAGAGAGAGAAGAGATGGAGTCGCTAGAAAAGCTAGAGTCTCCAGCAACTCGAAAAATGCTCCGGTTAGGCCTCCAGCAGCCAAGTCGGAGGTCGAGTCTTACGCCGACAGGTAGCCTGAGTAGCTGCCGACCTCCCTATATAAAGAGCACCCCCTCATTCATTCTCAGCATCCCACAATCGAGCGAAGAAGAAGAAGAGTCAGTTTTCAAGTGAGCTACAAACTAGAGCTTTGATGATGGGACTTTTCTCGACCTTCGAAACTACATTGGGTGTCTTTGGAATTATGAGGAAGTCCTCTACCCACCCATAGCTTCCATTTAGTTTGAGAGCCACCAAGGAGGAGCGAGGAAGCTCAAACAGTGCTGCCACTCCTCGGCATGAAGCCAACCAGCTACTTGCCGCCAACTTTGAGCCTTTCCTTGGCCATTTGCGGCCAAGCCAGACCCCCTATGCCCCACTTGGAGATGCCCCAACCTCTTCCCGAGCTAAGCACGTAAGCTCCCTCGGCCACCCTTCACCGGAAAATACTGTGCACGGTCGAATTCTACAAAAATATTAACACTAAAATTTGCACTGCTCAGGTCATCAATTGAAGCGTAGTTTGATCTAGGAAGGATCCCTGTGATGATAGCAACACGGTGGTAACCCAAGCTCCGACCGTCAAACCCTCACCGGTAAGATATCGAAGTTTTCTCTCCCTAGGCTACATTTTCCAATGAAGCTCCATTTGAGCTCATTTTTTAGCCAAATCATGCAATTTAAAGCTTGAAATGATGAGAAAAATACAAAGGAGATGATTTAAATGAAGAATGAGGACAATTAACCAAGTTTCAGAGGACAATTGAAAGAAATTGTGATTCTGGGCCAAAATGCAAAATTTGAAAAGTTTGGGCAAATTGGGGACCAAATGGCAATTTGATAAAATTGATGGTCTTTTATGCAATTCCCTTCCAATTGTGGGTCCATTGGACAAATTGGATCAAATGGAGGACCAATTCGTAAAATTTGAAAAGTTGGGGTCAAATTACAATTTTGGGAAAGTTTGGGGTTAAATGGTAATTTTGAAAAATATAGGAACCCAAAGGTAATATTGATAAAATTAAGGACCCGAATGGATAATTAGAAAATATGGGGGATAGATTAAGGAAAAAGGGAGCAATTGTGGAGGTAAGGATGAATGCATAAACCTTGGGGACTAAAGTGCAATTAAGGCCAAACATGAAGGTATATATGCAAATACGCCAAGAAGTGTGATTCCTTAGTTCAACACTCTAACAATGGCATCTATGCCATGTAGGGACTAACTATTCGAGCGCTAGCTTCTAGAAGAGAAACTGCGAGGCCAGACTCTGCCGGTGCAATCCCACCAAAATCACCGAGTGAGTAGGTACAACTATGACATCAATTCTGATTGAAATGATGGTTTAAGTGTTGAAAAACTATTTTCTAGGAATTAGCATCCCCTGATTGGGTGACTCTGCTTAAAACATTTGGGTGCTAATTCTGAGCTTAGGCTCGAGATGCTAGTGGGCCCAAGGCCGGTGGACACGGGCATGGATCCGTCCAAAACAGTCATGTGATACATGAGGCTAAAAGATCTTAATAATGGAAACTTGCATAATACCAATCGAGCCAAGCTGAGTTGTCAAGCTTGTTGGGCCGAGCCGCTACTCTGCCAAAGCTAAGCTGACAGATCATTGTGCGAAAGGGCCAAAGATAATGGCTATAATTCGAAAAGATTGTTGATTGTGCATTCACCTTGATATTCGAGCCATCGGGACACCGAGCAAGGGGTAGTGATGGAACCTAAGGACTATTGGACGACCGAGGGAACATAAGGGTAGTATTGTCATTTAGTAGGTCGTGAAGCCGAGGAGCTTCATGCGCATGGAGACTAAGGCAGTAGGGAGATGAGGTCTCATCCCATTGAATGGACATGGTGGAGAAACTTGAGTTTGGGCCGGACTATTGATGTTCGCACAAACTCGGGGTAGAGGTAGCATCCCTCTATCAAGGTAGACGGTAAAGGCACTCCGGTCCATAAGTGAAGTGGTTGAGGACCATTCTGTGAATGTGTTATCCCTCCTATGATAGGAGGTCGGTTGTTGATTTTTGAAACCCAAGTAAATAAGTTGAATTATTAAATAATTGAAATTGATAGATTCAGCCTTAAGAAAAGAATTTTATCCCACTCACTATGTTGACGAACTCACCGCCTCCCTCTAAACATTTTCAGGAAGGAACACAACTGCGCTGGTTTTTCCCCTCAGACTCAAAACTAGGTACACAAATTTAAAAGTTTCAATTTTGTTAAATTTCATCCAGGGAAAGCATAGTAGGTAATACACCTGACTCTCTTGACCTCGAGGAGCCCTCCTTGAGGTTCGAGAGAGTGGTGGGTTGTCCATCAGACCCCGACCAAACCGGGCCCGGGCGTGACAACTTTGGTGGTATTAGAGCTTGTGTTTTCCTGAATACATTATCAAAACTTTATAACCTAAATAATAATTAAAGAAAACTTTAAACCAGTTATGGCACCCAAATGTGGAGTCAAGAGAACAAGGGCTACAACTGCTGATTCCATCGGAAACCCCGTCCTAGAGACAGAATTCCTAGGAACTACCTCAGCCCTATAGGGCATCAGTTCCGAACACCAGTGACTGTATGAGGAATTCACTAAGGTCTTCGGAGAACCCAACCTTAGTGACAAACCCCACCTGGATTCCGAGTCCCAGATCCACTAGTAGGAGGTACAATCCCAACCCCCTTTTGCACCTATTCCACCCCTCCTTGACATCCCAAGATACTTGAAGACCCTCCAACAATTGGGATGTAAGCCCTGCTACGGGGAGAAGGAGGTCGGGGCCACCATGGACTGGTTGGCAAGCCTCAAAAAGTTCATGGATATCATTAGGATACCCTTAGAGGAGAGGGTGACACTAGCTGAATTTTTCCTGGAGTCCAGCACGAAAAGATGGTGGGACAGCGCCAGAAACCTCTTCCCGACCTCACCTACCTAGGAAGAGTTTAAAGGGAGATACTCGGAAGAATACCTGGCTCCCCACCTCATTAATGAAAAGAAGGTGGAATTATTCCAATTCCGCCAAGGAGCTCACACGCTCTTGGAATATGAGACCAGGTTCAACGAGCTACGACCCTTCACCTCAGATCTAGCGGGACCAGTCGACCTCTGCCAAAAGTTTATTGATGGTCTCAATATGGATATAAGAGACCGAATGGGGGTTTTTGGACACCCCACTAACCTATCTACCATAGTGGGCATGGCCCATGTATGCGAGTGGTTAGTCCAAACAACGTGCTGTTGGATGAAAATGGAGGGACATAAAGAAGACCTCGAACAGGGTAGCTGAGGAGGCCCGAGGGAACCGGGTCGGCCCCGATGGAGGAACCCACCAAGATTCTCTCGGGGAAAGGAGGGCCATCGTGGCAACAAGGAAATGGATGCACTCACTCCAAAAAGAAGCCCCTATTGCTCTTGGTGTCAGAGGAACCATGAAGGACCATGTGCAATGTGCTATGGGTGCGGGCAACCGGGGCACTACATCAGGAGTTGCCCAAGGGCTCGAGAGAACGCCCCACGAAACAATGGGGGATAGGAAGCATCCACAAGAGTTCCAGCCAAGGTCTACAACCTGACCCAAGAAGAAGCCCGGAAGGACCCCAACATGGTGGTTGGCTTCGTCCAAGTATTTAGAAAGGAAAGGTATGCCCTCTTTGTCTCTGGTGTGGAACGCTCTTTCATCAAGGAAACCCTAGTCTTGGAACTCTCAAAGGAAACCTCTCCTCTCCGGCCACCCCTCCACATCCTGACACCGTTAGGCGAAACCATAGAAAGACACACGTATGTTAAAGCATGCGAAGTGCAAGTCAAAAGAACAACCCTGGAAGCAGACCTAATTCCTCTTCTGCTACAAGAAGTAAAAACCATTTTAGAGATGAACTGGCTAAGCATGCATCAAACCCAAGTAGATTGTGGGAAAAAGAGGATAACCTTCCATGGCTTGGGAAAGGAGGAAACTGTATTTGAAGAAGATAGAGGAAGAGCCAAAATACATTTGGTTTTCTGTATGGAAGCTCAGGACTTGCTAAGGAAAGGATGTAAGGTATTCCTCACGCAGATCATTTGCAAGGATACACTGGACAAGGGTCTAGCAGAAATTCTAGTGGTCAACCGTTATTCAGAAGTTTTCCTGGAGGAATTACCTAGTTTACCCCCAAACCACCAATTGGAATTCGTAATTGAGGCGGTGCCAGACACTCACCCTATATCCCAAGCCCCCTACCGTATGGAACCCACGTAACTTAAGGAGCTAAAAGATCAATTGGACGAACTTTTAGAGAGAGGATTCATATGCCCAAGCCAGTCCTCGTGGGATGCACCCATGCTATTCGTCAAGAAGAAAAACGGAAGTATGCAACTTGCATCGATTACCAAAAACTGAACTAGGTGACAATTAAGAATAAGCACACTCTCCGAGGATAGATGACTTATTTGATCAACTCAAAGGGGCCGCCTAGTTCTCCAAGATCGAACTAAGATTGAGGTATCACCAAGTGAAGATTCGTGAAGAGGACATACAAAAAACTACTTTTCGATCACGGTACGAGCATTATGAGTTCAGGGTAATGCCCTTCGGACTAACCAATGCTCCTGCGACTTTCATGGACCAGATGAACCGGGTGTTCCAGCCATATCTAGACAAGTGCATGATGATATTCATTGACGATATTCTCATATACTCCCAGACTGAAGAGGAGCATTAGACACACCTAGAGATGACCCTAAGTGCCCTGCGAGAAAACTGGTTGTACACCAAATTCTCTAAGTGTGAGTTATGGCTTCAAGAAGTAGGCTTTTTAGGGCATATAGTGTCAAAAGAAGGAGTAAAGGTGGATCCAACAAAAATATAGACCATATTAACTGGAAAGCCCCAACTAACCCAACAGAAATCCATAGCTTCCTTGACCTCGCTTGATACTACCGGAAATTTGTGGAGGATTTCTCCAGAATAGTGGCCCCCTTGACTCGCCTCACGAGGAAAGGAGTGGATTACAAATGGGATGTCAAGTGCGAAGAGTCCTTCCAAGAGCTCAAAACTCGACTCACGATGTCGGTACTAGCCTTACCCGACGTGGATGCTAGGGAATACACAATGTATAGCGATGCGTCTGAACAAAGACTAGGATGTGTACTGATGCAACAAGCAAGGGTTATCTTCTATGCCTCATGACAGTTGAAGTCCCATGAGAAGAATTACCCAACCCATGACCTCAAACTGGCCGTAATAGTATTCGCCCTCAAAATATGGCGCCACTATTTGTACGAGGTAAAGTGTTGTATCTACACTGATCATAAGAGCTTGAAATACTTCCTAACTTAGAAGGAGCTCAACCTATGACAGAGAAGGTGGCTAGAGATAGTAAAGGACTACAATCTAACCATTGAGTGCCACCCCAGTAAGGCCAACGTAATGGTAGATGCACTCCGTCGCAAATACCACAGGTGAGTGGCCTCCGTCAGTGCAAGCTATCTGCCTTTACTAAGCCTGCTATGATGTTTAAGGGTAGCCCTCCGTGTGGACAAGGGCTAAGGTCACCTAGTAGCTAGCCTAGTAGTACGATCCAGTCTATTGGACCAAATACAGGTTTTACAAAAAGAAGACGAGGAACTCCATCCCCATTGGGATCCAAATGAGAACAACTTAGCACTAGACATCGCGGTCAGGAAAAATGGGGTGATTACCTTCATAGGGAGGATGTGGGTACCAAATAACTGAGAATTAAAGAGGGGGGGTACTAGAAGAAGCCCACGACTCAATGTACACTATGCATCTGAGCAGTACGAAAATGTATCGCACCCTAAAACAGGGATATTGGTGAAAGGGAATGAAGAGGGACATCACAGAGTACGTTGCTAGATGCCTATCAGGTAAGCAAATTAAGGTCGAATATCAGAAACCCTCTGGGCTACTGCAGCCTCTCCCAATCCCAAAATGGAAATGGGAGCACATCACCATGGATTTCATGATTGGACTACCAGCAACAAGAAGGGGTTCGGATGCCATATGTGTCACGCCTTGACCCGGTTTGGTCAGATCCCCGTGATTAACCCACCACACTCCCAGTTTATTTAAGGGTTTCCCCTGGTTATAAACTGTAAAGGGTAACACATCCTTTAAACCTATACCTTTCCTAGAATAAAATAAATCAAAACTGCACAAGATTTTTAAATTAAGCGTACCTGTCTCATAGGTGTATTAGTTGGTGGTCCTTGAGGGTAGGCTTTCCAGGATTTCTTGAAAAGGGATATGAGGGAAGGGGTGAGTACAACGACTCAGTGAATGGATTTTCAAAATTTTAATTTAAAAAAAATCTATTTGGAGTGTGTCAGACTCTTTAATTCCTTTAAAAAATCCTTTCCTTTTTGTTTTCGATTTTTATCACCATTTCTCATTAATCATGGTGTGTTATCACCCAACACACATCCTTCATCACGAAGGTCAATCACACAATCACAGGCCAGTTCATCCACTGATCACACTTGTGGTGTCGGAGCGACTTTACCGGCCACCTAGATAGAAGCACGTCCACTTCTACCTTAAGAATGAGTGGATGTACGCAACATCCAACCCTCAATCTTGAAATCAATTCTCCGTGTCCATATGAGGATAGAGACCTCATACCAACCCCACCCTGGTCTCGTGTGCTTGAAGCTACGTTGAGCATCACAAGGTCACCTGGTCCGATGAACAACGCTTATATCCACCAGGTCATCTAGGGTCCTAGGACACATCACTACCCCTCTTGGTCAACTTGAAGGTCCCACACACATAGTCAATGCATAATCAGTATTTTCACATCATGTCATATAATATGTGGTGCCACTGATCTAATGGCCCTGACCTTCAACTCAACCTGCAGCTATTTGTCTTGACTAGTCTGGATACCTATCATGTTGCATTGCCACTAGTTGACTGAATATGTCGGTTCTGTCTTGGTACCATGGCCAAACAATTTATTTATTTAAAGTTTTATGGCATATAACTTATGTTTATTTACGAGCTCCTGCTCGTGCCCACTTGCATATGGCCCACTATACGAGATTTTCAAAACCGGGCATATTAGCCCTCAAGTTCCAAAACCAAGGCCTCCGGCCTAACAGGGCTATTCGAGCTCCCATCAAGAAGGTCTCCCAAATCATTTAAGCAGTGGCACACAGTCAGGGGAGAGTACTTCTTACAAAAATATATTTTCATCTATCCATCATACCAATCAAGTATGAGGATATTTTCGCTTATAACCGATGAATGGATTTTCCACTTCCTTCGAGGAAGTTTCATCATACCAACCAGGTATGATCTACTTACAACCGATAAATAGTTTTTCCGCGTGATTTTAACATCTCTCTTCTAAATTGTAATGTTTAAAGTACAACTAAGTAGTGGGCTCAAGTTTCCCAAATTTCCAATTTGGCCCCCAAATTTTCCAAAATTTCTCAATTGGCCCTCTAATATTCTTATCATGCCTATTGACCCTCAATTTTATAAAATTGCATTTTGGTCATTTGAATTTTTGAAAATCCCCAATTTCCCCCAATTTCAACTCTCTAACACAGCTGAATTTGTTTTTATCAAATTGGTAGATCAAACACTTCTAATTGTGGAAATTTAAGTTAAAATTGAGTTTTTACATGTTCATACGATTCTATAGCACTTTGAATGACAAGATTTAACGTCGAAACGAGCTCAAATAGAGCTTCACCAGAAAACAGACTGTAGAGTGAAAAAGCTTCAATTGCTCACCGGCGAGGGCGCGACAGTCTGAGCTTTCTATCTGGGTAGATAGCTATACTCCTAAGGTTTCTCCTAGGATCAAGAATAACATAAATTAATATCGAATTGGATTAGAATTATGTCATTGAAATTTGGCCAACTCTTTCTCTAACACCGTTCGAAAATTGTAGAGGGGAGCCAAATTGGCTTACCTTTCGGTCCTAATTTGACCGTGGGAGGGCAGATGGAGTGTTGGGAGAGCTTGGTTTGGCCTGTGGGGGGCTTTGGCCGATTTCAGCTCAACCAAAATAGGGCAGCTTCAGTTCACCGGAGCCGCTTCATTGTTCTATCACAACGATGTTTCTCCGGCAACTCTCGTAGCAAACGGAGACTACATGCATGTAGCTGACTTCTCCCTGGTTCTAAGGAACCCAACCTCGCCTTCTTTGTCTAAAAAATGACCCTATATCGGAGCTCTGGTTTGAGCTTCATCGAAAAACTAAGCAGCTGAGATAGAGTGAGCTTTTTAGGTGTGGAAAGGGTGAATGAGGAGGGGGTCTTTATATAGGAAGCTCAGGGACTTCTTGGCCATCCGATTGGTGCCTTAATGGCGGTCATTCATTGCCTGAAACTACCTGGTCAGAGACTATTCAACTTCACCGGTGCTGCGCAATTTTTCAGTGAGTGAATAGTGCTGTCATCTTGAGGAAGAAGACGACAATGTTCTGAATCGGACTGGACCGGTCTAAACTAGGTTCAAAGCTTAAACCAGTCGGTTCACCCCCTTATTCGACTAAAATTTTCAAATCTAAAAATTTCTAAATTCATCTAAATTCATTTTCTATCCAATGGTGGCCTCAAATCTCAAATTTAAATTTTATAAGCTACCTAGAAAAATGAATTTAGAATCCAGTTTAATAGTGGTTCAAATCGATCCAAACTAGTTCAATCCAGTTCACCTAAACTGATTTGGTTCTTATCCCCTATTCATCCTAAAGTCCTTTTTCATGACTTATATGACTCTTTAGGTTACTCGAGATCCATATATTCCTCGATTTACCCTCTCTCTATCGGTTCCGGTTCATAAACTGGCTCGGTTCATAAACTAGTTCTATCTGGTTAGGATCAGGTTTACTCGAATTGGTCCGGTTTTTCTCCCCCAATTTGTTCTAAGGTTCTTTTTCAAGGTTTATGAACCATTTTGAGTCACATGGGAGTTGTAAATTCTCAAATTTGCTAGTTTCCTAATAATCGAGCTTGTAAACTGACTCGGTTTTAAATTTGAAACTGACTAGTTCTTTCCCCAGTTTTCTCATTATCAAAGGACGGGGTTTACAAAATGGGTAATCGTAGATCGATTGACCAAATCTTCACATTTCCTACCCATACGAGTGACAGACCCGGTAGGAAAGCTCACCTCCCTTTATGTGGGGGGAGATCGTATGACTCCACAGAGTACCGGTAAGCATAGTATCAGACTGAGACCCAAGGTTCACCTCCCGATTCTAGCCCATCCTCTAGGCAGCACTAGGAACCAGACTCCACATGAGCACAACTTTTCACCCCTAGACGGATGGGCAGTCTCAATGAACTATCCAGACTCTAGAAGATACGCTACGGGCGTGTGTTCTGACTATGAAGCGAAATTGGGAGGACCATTTGTGCCTCATGGAATTCGTGTACAACAACAGCTACTAAGCTAGCGTCTAAATGGTGCCCTACGAAGCCCTCTATGGATGACCTTTTCTGCATGCCCTTGTTTTGGGAGGAAGTAGGATAAATGAAACTTGAGAGTGTAGAATTAATAGAAGATGCATCGGAGAATATCTAGATCATAAGGAGCCGACTCAAGGTAGCCCAAGATAGGCTGAAACGTGATGTCGACAACCGGAGAAAGTATCTAGAATTTAAGGTTGGAGACAAAGTATTCTAAAGGTGTCACCTTGGAAAGGGATACTCAAGTTTTAATAAAGAGGGAAGTTGAAACTCGGGTATATTGGCCCATACACCATCATTCGTAGGGTTAGACATGTAGCCTACCAATTGGAGTTGCCTCCAGACCTACGGAGAATCCACAATGTCTTCGACGTGTCCCTACGACGGAAGTAGGAACCCGATCGCAACCACATACTAGATGAGCTGCCACCAAAAATCGAGGAAAACTTGACATACTAAGTAGAACCTATCTGGATCCTCAAATGACATGAGAAGAACCTCCGAAAAAAGAATATTCCTTTGGTGAGCATACTATAGCAGAATGGCCAAGTAGTAGAAGAGACATGGGAGGTCGAGTCAATAATAAGGGACAAATATCCACAAATGTTTGATGTGTAATAATTTTGAGGACAAAACACCTAAACTGAGGGGAGAGTTGTAAAACTCGTCCAATTGGATCAATGAAAATTGGAAAAAGAACTGGTATAGGTTTATACAAGAAGAATCGAGTCATTTATTAAATGAAAAATACCTAACATGGGAAATTGAAAAAACCCCAAGTGACCAAAATTTATCAAAAAACTCCAAGGAAGAACCGGGAGTTGAATGGAAGAGAAAATCGAACCGGTTCGGGGTGAATCGGACCAATCAGAATGAACCATAGTGAACTGGTTCACAAATTCATTTTTCTAGGTGGCATAAAAATGTCAAATTAGAAAATTGAGACCACCATTAGATAGAAAATGAATTTAGATGAATTTAGAAATTTTTAAATTTGAAAAAAACTGGTCGAACCGGGTCTGAACCGGTCGATTTTCGAATTTCGGACCACGAACCCAGTTAGACCGGACCAATCAATGGTCCGACCAGTCCGGTCAACGGTCAATGACCAACTTGCACCACGTTAGCTGCCACATAGACACGGCTAGCCAATGGGAGGCTACCACTTGTCCGATCAACGGACAACTAGTGCCACGTCAGCATGTCATGTAGACACGAGCAGCCAATGAAAGGCTACCACGGTCAACGGTTGACGTAGCAGCTGAGCTGGCATTCCAAGTTAGAAAAATTGACTAATAAGAGCATATCATGTGGCACGACTGCAACGTCATCATCTTCAACCTTCAGACGCAGATTGAGAAGAGAGAGAGAGTGAGTCACTACAAAATTTGGAGTCTCCGACGACTCAAAAAATGCTCCGGTCAGGTCTCCGGTGGCCAAGTCTTATGCTGCTCAATAGCTGACCTACCTATATAAAGAGCACCTCCTCATTTGTTCTCAGCATCCCACAATCGAGCGAAGAAGAAGAAGAGTGAGTTTTCCAGCAAGCTGCAAACCAGTGCTCTAATGATAGGACTTTTCTAGACCTTTGAAGCTACATTGGGTGTCTTTAGAATCAGGAGGAAGTCCTCTACCAACCCTTGCCTTCCATTTAGCTTGAGTCCCACTGAGGAGGAGCGAGGAAGCTCGAACAGTACTGCTACTCCTTGGCCAGGAACCAGCCAACCCCCTGTCGCCCTCTTTGAACCTTTCCTCGGCCAATTGCGGCCAAGCCAGACCCACTACGCCCCACTTGGAGTTGCCCCGACCTTCCTCTGAGCTACATAGGTAAGCTCCCTCCGCCACCCTTCACTAGAAAACACTATGCATGGTTGAATTCTGCAAAAACTTTAAAACTAAAATTCACACTACTCATGTCATCAATTGAAGCATGGCTTGATCCAAGAAGGATCCCCATGATAAGAGCAACATGGTGGTTACACAAGTTCTGACTGTCAGACCCTCACCGGTAAGATATCGAAACCTTCTCTCTCTATGCTATATTTTATAGTGAAGCTCCATTTGAGCTCATTTTTTAGCCAAATTGAGTGATTCAAAGCTTGAAATGATGAGAAAAACACAGAGGAGATGATTTAAATAAAGAATGAGGAAATTAACCAAGTTTCATGGGTCAATTGAATGAAATTGTGATTCAGGACCAAAATGCAATTTTTGAAAAGGTTGGGTAAATTGGGGGTTTTTCAAAAATTAGGGAACAAATGGCAATTTGACAAAATTGAGTGTCTTTTTATGCAATTCCCTTCCAATTGAGGGTTCATTGGTCAAATTGGATCAAATGGAGGACCAATTTGTAAAATTTGAAAAGATGGGGTCAAATTGTAATTTTGGGAAACTTTGGGGCTAAATTGCAGTTTTGGAAAATAAAGGAACCCAGAGGCAATATTGATAAAGTTAAGGACCCGAAGGGATAATTAGAAATTCTACGGGCCGAATTAAGGAAAAAGAGGGCAATTGAGGAGGTAAAGATGAACGCACAAACCATAGGGACTAAAGTGCAATTAAGGCCAAACATGAAGGCCTATACGCAAATATGCCAAGATGTGTGATTCCTTAGTTCAACACCCTAACGAGGACATCTATGCCATGTAGGGATTGACTATTCGAGCGCCTGCTTCCGGAAGAGAAACCACGAGGCAAAACTCCGCGGGCACGACCCCATCAAATTCACCGGGTGAGTAAGAACCGCTATGAAGCACTTTGATCCATAAGTGGCTCGGTCGAGGACCGTTTTACGAATGTATGATCCCTCCTATGATAGGAGGGTGGTTGTTGATTTGTGAAACCCAAGAGTAAATAAGTTGAATTATCAACCAACTGAAATTGATAGATTCAACTTTCAAAAAAGAATTTTATTCGACTAACTGAGTTGTCGAACTCACTCCTACCCTTGAAACATTTTCAAGAAGGAACACAACTACGCTGGTTTTTCCCCTTAAACCCAAAACCAGGTACACAAATTTAAAAGTTTTAGTTTTGTTAAATGTTATTTAGGGAAAGTATGACAAGTAATACGTCTAACTCTCTTGACCCTAAGGACCCCTCCTTGAGGTTCGAGAGAGTGGCAGGTTGTCCATCAGACCCCTGCCAAACCAGGTCAGGGCGTGACAGAGGCCAATGAATTTACCATATGTAAGGATGAACTATTAACTTTAAAGGCTTGAGTGGTAGTACGTGATAATGCTCTCCTGAAGAGACCTGTATTAAAGGAACACCAAGACTCAGTATACAAAAATGTATCATACCTTGAATTAAGAATACTTGTGGTCAAGAATGAAATGGGAAATTGTGGTGGAGTACATGGCCAAATGCATATCATGACATTAAGTAAAGGCAAAGCATTAAAAGCCTAGATGGATGATGAAACTACTCCCCATTCCCAAATGGAAATATGAGAAAATAACTATGAATTTTGTGATTGGCCTAGCCACTTCTCATAAGAGGAACGACACCATATTGTTCATTATGGACTGACTCACTAAGGTATCCCACTTCTTACCCCTTCTATTGACAAACTCAGTGGAGAAGTTGGTTATACTATACATGGACTAGATAGTAAGGTTGCACGGGATCCCAGTGGCCATAGTGTCCATTCGAGATATCCGATTTACATTAGGATTTTGGCCTAGTCTCTAGAAATCCCTCGGTACTAAGTTGCACACGAGCACAACCTTCCATTTGTAGACCGACGAACCATCAGAATGGACTATACAAATGTTGGAAGGCATGCTTCATGAATGCATTTTGAATTTCAACAAAAGTTGCGACAATTATATGTGTTTGATGAAATTTACATATAATTATAATTATAAGCACAATATTCATATGACCCTACTAGAGGCCTTTTATGAGAGAAAATGTCAAACAACCCTATTTTGGATGAAGAAGGAGAACACAAGTTAGAGAAAGTCAATCTCATCAATGGTACCACTAAGAAGATTAAGATAATATGGGACCAGCTAAAAGCAACACAAGATAGACAAAACTTCTTCTCTTATAATCGATGCTAGGAATTATGCTTCATTGTGGACGATAACGTGTTTCAAAATGTATCCCCTTGGAAGGGAGTGTTATGGTTTCAACACAAGGGCAAATTGAACTCAAGATATATTGGACCATATTCGGTGGTGTAGAAAGTTAGCCTGATATCTTTTAAGTTGCAACTACCCACGGAGTTAGCAAGGATACGTGATGTGTTCCACGTGTCACTATTGAGGAAATATGAGCAAAATCTAAGACAAATATTGGACTAGCCTCCATTTGAACTAGACAGAGTGCTATCGTATAAGGCGGAACAAATACAAATCACTGACCTCCAAGAGAAACACATGTGAAGGAAAAAGATCAATAAATGATGGTTCTATGGTAGAATGATGAGGTGGAAGAGGAAACATGGGAACATGACACCATAATGCAAGCTAAATATCAACATTTATTTTAGTTTCCCTTATGTAAGAACATTCGATGATTAGATTAAGCATATCCGGTTTTCAAGACAAAATGCCTAAAAAGTTGAGGAGAAGTTGTATTACCCAATTTTTCATCAAGAAAGAAAGACTTTATTGAATGAATTACAAATTGATGTTAAACTTGTACTTTATGGATTAACTAGACTAAGAAACCAATGTGAATCAAGGGGCTAGATTGAGTTGGGGTGTAGGATGTGGGGAAATAATATAAATAAACACGTAAGGAACTCTCAAATCAACAATTGAGTATCAAGAAACATCTGATTTGAAAACCAAAGAGAATCAAACTCAACCGACTCGGACCATGGATTTTAGAACATTTTCAAGGAGTTTTGGGAATGGTAAAATGATGCTTATAAATTCAAAACTCAAGAAAATGAGAAGTATTTTTAGAAAATCAAATTGAATCAAGAATCGATCGAATTGAGAGAGAATCTACCAAGGAAATGGCAAAATTAGTCAAACTAACATATTTAATTATTATAAACCAATTCACTACCATGTGAACCAATCAACAAGTCAAACGGGCAAGGACACACATCGCACGAGCGGGTGTGTGACTCGACCATGCGATGCACTTGCGCACACACGTATCTCCTTCCCCGCTCAACTCGCAGCTCAAAAACCAAGGCAGGGCTAATTTTCCCCACCAAGTCTCAAAGGAAATCTAATTTACCACAAGCATATGTAACCCTAAATTGGATAGAGAAAAGCATGGACCGATGATCCTCGAGGTCATGGAGATGCCCATATAAGGTAGACCACCCCTCTCACTAGAGGCACATAAGAATTCCCTCTCCAACCTAGCCTACTCTATTTTTAAACAAGATTGTTACTAGGGAGCATAACTTTTGATTCTCACCACCAAATCAAGTGATTCAACTGCCATTAAAATTGTGCTTGAGCCACCTTTCTATTACCAGCTCCGCCTAAATTAGTGACCATTGTGTCAGTGCCACACAATCAAATAATGAGCATATTCATTAAGCAAAAAATATACTCGTCCACTTTCTAGCCATTTTCGATGCCCTCGACAGCCAACCATGAAGATGGAAATTTTCACATATCTCTCTCATTCCTAGCTAATGAACCCCTCTAGTTCCTTAGATAGGGTATGGAAATAGAATTAATTCATGAAAATTCTTACCAGCTTCTAGTCATAACCGAATTTCATAAAACTTCATTTCAGGAAACTCAAACCTTCATTTGAGGTGATTCAATAGTCGACAAACTACTTTTGAAGTCATTTTTCTAACACCACTGGTGCAATTAGTTGAATTACCATCTCCAATGAGTTTATGTTATTTTACCATTTTCTATAAGCTCTTCGACGAGCTTCAGATCACAACAAAAAATGCACTATTCCAGTCTACCCATGAAGTAAGGTGACCATGATAACCTATGTAAACCCCACCCTCGAAGTTAAGAAAAAACCAGGAATGAACCGGTCAAACCGAGTGAGAAAATCGAACCAGTTCACAAACTCAAACTAATAGAGAACAAGCAAATTGGGAAATTTACAACTCCTGAGTAACCGAAAGAGTCATATAAACCTTGGAAAGAGACTTTAGGACAATTTGGGAAAGAAAACTAGACCAGTTCAAGTGAACCAGATCCAAACTTGATTGAACCAGTTTGAACCATCATTGAACTGAATGCAAAATTCATTTTTCTAGGTAGCTTACAAAATTCAAATTTGAGAATTGAGGTCACCATTGGATAGAGAATGAATTTAGATGAATTTAGAAATTTTTAATTTTAAAAAACTTGGTCGAATTGGGCCTGAACAAACTGGTTTAAGCTTTAAACCTAGTTCGTACTAGTACAGTTCGATTTGGAATAGTGTTGCCTTCTTTCTTCAGATGACAGCATTGTTTACTCACTGGAAAATTGAATAGCACCGGCAGAAAAAAAAATATTTCTGTTCAGGTTATTTCAGGCCATCAATGACTGTCATTAAGGTGCCAAACGGACGGCCGGAGAGTCCCCGAGCTCCCTATATAAAGAGCCCATTTCCATTCATCCTCCACATACTTGAAAACTTCACTCTCTCTCAACTACTCAAATAATATGTGGTCGAGTTCCTTAGACTCGGGGAGAAGTCAACTACCCGACGATAGTCTCCAATTGCTCCGAGGATCACCGGAGAAGCCTCGGTGTGATCGAACAGTGAAGCAGCTCCGATGGACCGAAGCTGCCCTATTTCTGTCGAGTTGAAATCAGCCGATTAGAGCCCTCCTCAAGCTAAACCAAGCACTCCCAACACTCTCTCAGCCATCATATGACTGAATTAGAGTGCAAAGGTAAGCTAATTTGGCTCCCTCTGTAATTTCCAATAAGTGCTAGAGAGAGAACTGACGAATTTTCACTGACTGAATTCTCCATTAATCTGACATGAATTGATGTGATTCTTGATCCTAGGAGAAACCTCGAGACTAGAACTATCTATCCAGATCAAAAGCTCGGACCGTCGCACCCATAACGGTAAGCTTTGAAAGCATTCTCTCTTTAGGTCTAGTTTTCCGACGAAGCTCCATGTGAGATCGTTCCGGCATCAATTCATGCGATTCAAAGTTCAATTAAATCACATGGAAGTGTAGGAACTGAATTTTACCATAAATTTCAACAATTAAACTCAATTGATCGATCAATTTGATAAAATCAAATTCAGCTTGGTTGAAAGGAGGAAATTGGGGAAAATTTTTGGGGGAAATTGGGGATTTTGAAAATTTGGGGGACTAAAATACAATTTTCCAAAATTGAGTGCCAATTGGCCATGAAAAAGATGTTGTAGGACTAATTGGTCAATTTTTGGAATTTTTGGGGGTCAAATAGCCATTTTTGTAAAGTAGGGGGAAAATGGTAATTTTTGAAAAGTTAGGGACCAAATTGGTAATTGGGAAACTTGAACCCTTTTTGGAATTTTGGATAAATTGAGGACCCATAATGAATTTTTGAAAGTTTCAGGACTCAATTTGTGGAAAATTGTTATTAGGGACCTAGAGTTAAAGGAAAAGAACTTTTGGTACCAAAATGCAAATAATTAAAAAGTTTGGGTATTTTGTTCATTCGTGAGGAATGAAGGCTATTAGGCCAAATGATAATGATCAAGGATGTTCAAATCATGTTGGAATACGAGGGACCGGAAATGGTAGGAATGACAAGATCGCATGGAGGCAAAGAGGCAAATAAGAGGAATACACTGCACTATCTGGTGAGTGGGAATTTTTACATCATACCTGATTGGGATGATGAGTGCCTTGGAATGAAAAACCACAACTAATTGGAATTTTAACATCACACCTAGATGGGGTGATGTGGAAACTACACGGAAAAATGACTTAACGGTTGTAAGTAGATTATACCCGGTTGGTATGATGAACTTCCTAGAAGGAAGTGGAAAACTCGTTTACTAGTTGTAAGCGGAGATGTCATCACACCCCGTTGGTGTGATCGACGAGTGAAAACATATTTCTGTCAGAAGTGTTCTCCCCTGACTTTATGCCACTGCATAAATATTTTGGGAGATCTTCTTGACAGGAGGTCGAATAGTTCAGTTAGGCTAGAGGCCTTGGTTTTGGAACTTGTGGGCTAGAATGCCTGATTTTGAAAATCTCGTATAGTAGGCCCAAGGTCAGTTGGCACGATCATGAACTCGTAAGCAAACATAATATTAAGCTATGAAAAATTTTAATGAATAATGTGATTTGGCCATGGAACAAATATAGGACTGACATACTCGATGGACTGGCGACATTGCGACAAAACAAGGTCGATGGACCGGCCTAGACAAACAACTGCAAGTCGAGTTGAGGGTTGGGGTCGTTGGACCAGTGGCACCAAAGATTAATGGCTTATATGGAAAATTATTTTTTGTACATGCACTGAGGTTTGGGACCATCAAGACGTCTAAGAGAGGTACTGATGCGTTAGAGGGGCTATTGGATGACATGGTGGAGTTAAGGGGAGTTTGTCGTGCCAGTAGTTAGGGAAGCTTGACGTAGCTTTATGTACATGAGACCGAGGTGGGGTAGGGATGAAGTCTCTATCCTCATATGGATACGAAGTTTCTTTTCGAGTTTGAGGGTCGAATGTCACGTACATCCACTCATTCCAAGGGTAGAAGTGGATGGGCTTCTATCTAGGTGGCCGGTAAAGTCGCTCCAATGCCATGAGTGGGTGCAGTAGACGAGCTACCTTGCGAATGTGTGATCCCTTCATGATGAAGGGCATTTGTTGGTTGCTAAACACACCGTTTGTGTTTAATGATGAGTAATGGTTTTGAAAATCCAGAAATTGAGAAAGAAATAATTTTAAAGTAAATAAGATGTCTAACACACTCCAATTCAAAGAAACTATTTTATTGAAATTGTTTTTTAAATACTCATTCATTGAGTTGTAGAAACTCACCCAACCTTTTTATCCATTTTTAGGAATAGAGAAATGACTAGGTATTACACCAGGATTTACTCTTTGTCAGGTATGCTTAAATTCTTTTTAAGCTTGCATTTTGATTGATATATTTTATTCTAGGGAACATAGTTGTAAATTTCACCTAGCTCCACTTATTAAAGAATGGGGGAAACCTTTCTTGAACCAAGATAGCAGCGTGTTGATCACGGGGACCTGACCAAACTAGGTCAGGGTGCAACAACTTGAGTGGTATCAGAGCTAAGTTCCCATGAAACATTATCAATAATATGCACTAACTCTAATAAAACTTTAACTAACTTGTAGGAAGGAGAATCTCTAGGAAGTTCGCCGTGAAATCCAATCCTCCACACCTTACCATCAACCCCAGACAAGCAGCTATTCAACGATTAGTAAAGGTGAAAAGAGAGTACCCAAAGATATGGTGGAAGATTATCGGAAACTTGTGGGAGACTTACTAGAACTAGAAGGCATTACCTACCCTCCTACAAGGAAAGAGGAACCTATTCCTTCTCCTAGGAGTCCAATCCCTCCTCCAGCCCCACAACAATTGGAGAGAAATCTCACTAAGAAGGAGGCTTGGGACAACTATTGGGATGCGTATGTCACCTTCATGAAAGTCCACCAAGTACCCCCACCTACTTAGTCCAAGTGCAATCCCTCCAAATGGATGAAGTGGATATATGAGTGTGAGGTTGAGGTACTGAAGCGATACGGATTGGAGGCCATACATGAAGCTTATCCCATAAGGGAATACAGATGGACCCCAACTAGTTCATCAGAGCCATCTGATGAGGACTCCCACAACTGTTCCAAGGCTAACTCTCAACCCATTACTCCGAGGGACTAGGGGGCACAAAATCTCTATAATAAGCCAAGAATGGCAAGAAACTATTTCCTGAATGAATAAAAGTACAATTTCTCGTCAAAATTTTGTCTCTTGATAAATAAAACTAATGGAAATTTCGAAGTAATAGGTAAAAGAAAATTCAAGTTAACCCAACCTCTAAGTTAGCCAAGTAACTTTTCCACTCGGAGAAGGGAAAAAGACTTGGCAAGGAATCCTAAAAGAGCTTACTAAAGTTCACCAAGGAGGATAAATCTTAACTAAGGGAAGGAAGGAAAAGTCTAGAGTAAGGAAGGACAGCGTCAAAGAGCATGGGACGAGTGGAAGTCTAAGGAGCCAAGGAAAGACTCTATAGATAAAAGTAAGAAAACAAGAAGGATTAGACTATCCCAAGGAAAACCAAAGGAATGGAAGTTGGCCAAGGAGAGAGTAAGAAGGATATGGGAAGCACTCACAATGTTAAGACAATTAAGGCGGGACGAGGAGAAAGGAGAAAGGAAAGAGGTACAATAGAAAAGAAACCCTAGGAATAATACCAATACTTGGAAAAGAGTTAGGACACACATCCTTAGGAACTCGACAGTAATAAGGGACTTTTTTGGAGGTAAGGAGGTGGAACAATAAGGAATAGAAGATAAGGAAGAAATCCAGAGTGAATCACAATACAAAGGTGAGGAAGTATAAGAAAAGAATGAAGTAGGAACTTTCAAGGAGCAGTAGGGAGAATGAATGTGAAAATCCCAGGATGGAAGTCCCTAGATGAAGAATGAAGATAGAAAGTGGAATCGTGGAAAGGTGAAAGTTCTAAGCTAAGGTAATCAATAGATGAAACATCATAAAATAGAGCAGAAACTAGGATCTCATTAAAAGACATAGGTGACTAAGTAAATACCTAGAGGGCCAAGTGTGATCTACTTGCAAGAGAGTAGAGGAACCAAATAGGGATTTTAGACAAACCTAGTTGAAGAAAATAACTTATAACCACCATATCATCTAGGAGAATAAATGACATCCTAAGATGGACTAAAAATTAGTGAAAAGGGAATGAGATGGGTATTAAGGACAATGCAACTTAAGAGACGACAGTCTCAAAATCATATGACAAGGAGAATGATAAGAACGAGGTAATTAATGAATTGACCTATGAGATAATTATAAATTTGAACTCTAGTAAAGAGGGAGAGATGGAAACTTCAAACATTTGAGAATTTAAGATGAAGACAAAATCTTTAAAGAGATCAACGACCAAGACTGAGTTAACAATCAAATTCAAGACATGAGAAGATTAGGTAAGCCTTTCACAGGACAATTGTAAAATCTTAAAATAATGCTGATGTGAATCTCATCTAAAAGAAATGGATGGATATAGGAAAGAAAGGAGAATGAAGACGAAGTACATATAAGTTCTCAAGGGTAGAGTAAGTAGAAAAGGATGGCATCATGGAGTATCTTCTAAGTTAAAAAATAGCAAGACGGGAAGAGAACCCGAGAGAAAAGAACATAAATTGTGAAGGAATGAATCCTTGAAAGGACAAAAGTAAACCAATTAAAAGGAAATGGGATCAACAGAAATGAAGACTAGATAAATTCATCCAAGATATACTGGTCTAAATGAAAAGATCAAGTACAAATGAAAGGTACTCGAGAGGACCCGAGAAGCAAGTTAAGTCAAAGTAATGTGTAAGTAGGAAAACAAATCAAAGGATGTTGTGCGAGTAAGGAAGGGGTGGATTACCCGTATAAGAGGAAATAGAGTAAAACACATCTAAGAACTCTTGGAAAAGTTAAACCCTCAATTAGGAAGGGATTTAAGTAAGGGATAAGTGATGTTAGGATCGGTAGTGATCAACACTCAAGTTGATAGAGCCTAAGGAGAGAATGACCAGACATAGTATAGAGTACCCGGAATGGGAATGAGAGTTGAAAATGTCACGGGTAAAGAATAAGGAAGGAGACTGAAATTTCAGATAGAGAAGAATTTAAAAGAATGAATGCCTTATTATAGGAAGGGGTGTGAAGAAAGGAAAGGAATGCAAATTTCAAAGAAATGTAGAGGGGGTTTAACGTGTAAATCCCAGGGAAACGTCTCTGATGGAAGGGACAGGGTAAAGAACTGAAACTAAAGTAAAGGGGTGATCACAAGTAAGTAATTGATACATAAAATCGAAGGAGATTAACAGTTATAAGAATTTTCAAGTGATCACAAAAGAACAAGAGCTAACTAAAAGAAGAGAAAGTCCTTCAGAAAAGGGCACCACTAAAACTAAGAAAGGACATAGGAATGGTCAAAACTAGATTAAAAGTGTTAACACTGAAATCTAAGAAGTGAGTAGATGGTGCTCAAGAGGACCCGAACTAAGGGTTTTAATGACAACGGAAGTGATTACACACAGGAATGAGTGGGTATCTTGCAACTCCCAATCTTGAAATCCTAAGTAAAGAACCTCAAGAGAAAGAATTATGCTTTAAGGAAAAAGGAACGTGAATTTAAGGATATAGCCTCAAACCCTCAAGTAAGGTATTCTTAGCTTAAGTTAGCTCCATGGAATGGATAATGAGAAGGAAAATAAATTTATAAGTGTGTTATGCTGGGACTAAATGGAAATAACCGAGAAGGTTGTATGTCAATAAATAACAAGTTGATATCAAACGAAGTTCATTCCATTGTGAAGGATATTGAATAAGTTTTGGGGACAAAACTCCTAAAAGGTGGGGAGAGTTGTAAACTCCACCCTCCGAGTTAATGAAAAATCGGGAAAGAACCAATTAAACCGAGAGAGAAAACCGAATCGTTCACAAACCCCGACCACTAGAGAGCAGGCAAATTAGGAAATTTATAACTCCCGAGTGACCCAAAGAGTCATAAAAACCTTGGAAAGGGACTTTAGGTCAAATTGGGAAAGAAAACCAAATCGGTTAAAGTGAATCGGATCCAAACCGGATTGAACCGATTTGAACCATCATTGAACCGGATGCTAAATTCATTTTTTTAGGTGGCTTAGAAAATTCAAATTTGAGAATTGAGGCTACATTAAATAGAGAATCAATTTAGAAATTTTTAATTTTGAAAAACTCGTTTGAATCGGGCCTGAACCGACCGATTTAAGTGTTGAACATGGTTCAGACCGATCCGGTCCGATTCGGAATAGTGTCGTCTTCTTCCTTCAAATGGCCGCACCGTTCACTCGCCAGAAAATTGAACAGTGAAAAGGAAACGTTTCCATTCAGGACATTTCAGACCATCAATGACTATCATTAAGGTGCCAAACGAATGGCCGAAGAGTCCTAAACCTCCATATATAAACAGCCTATAAACCCCGCCCTCAAAGTTAAGGAAAATCGGGAATGAACCGGTCAACCCGAGTGAGAAAATTGAATAGGTTCACAAATCTCGACCACTAGAGAACGGGAAATTTGGAAAATTTATAACTCTCGAGTGACCCAAAAAGTCAAAAAAACCTTGGAAAGGGACCTTAGGACAATTTGGGAAAGAAAACTAGACTGGTTCAAGTGAACCATATTCAAACCGATTTGGATCTATTTGAACCACCATTGAACTGGATGCTAAATTCATTTTTCTAGATGGCTTAGAAAAATTCAAATTGGAGAATTGAGGCTACCATTGGATAAAGAATAAATTTAGAAATTTTTAATTTTGAAAAACTCGGTCGAATCGGGCCTAAACAAGCCGGTTTAAGCATTGAACCTTGTTCGGATCGGTCTAGTTCGGTTCGGAATAGTGTCGTCTTCTTCCTTTAGATGATAGTACTATTCACTCGCCAAAAAATTTTATAGTGCTTGTGGAAAGGAAAAGTTTCTATTCGGGATATTTTAGGTCATCAATGACTATCATTAAGGTGCCTATATAAAAAGCCCCTCTCCATTCATCATCCACAACTAAAAAATTCATTCTCTCTCAGCTACTTACTTTTCCGACTATGCTCGAACCAGAGCTCCGACATAGGGGTTTTTCTGAGCCAAAGAAGGCTTGGTCGGGTTCCTTAGACACATGGAAAGTGTAATCAAGAGATGAAATATCATAAAATAGAGCAGAAACCAAGATCTCATGAAAGGACATAGGTGACTAAGTAAATACCTATAGGGCCAAGTGTGATCTACTTGCAAGAGAGCAGAGGAACCAAATAGGAATTTTGTACAGATCCAGTTGAAGAAAATAATTTATAATCACTAGATCATCTGGGAGAATAAATGATGTCCTAAGATGAACTGGAAAGTAGGGAGGACTACACCCTAAAATGGAATGAGATGGGTATTAAAGGCAATACAACTCAAGAGACGACGATCTCAAAATCATATGACAAGGAGAATGATAAGAGCGAGGTTATTAATGAACTTACCCACACGAGAATTATAAATTTGAACTCCATTAAAGAGGTAGAGATGGAAAAGACAATCATTTGGGAATTTAAGATGAAGAAAAAATCTTTAAAGTGATCAACGACCAAGACTGAGTTAACAATCAAACTCAACATAGGAGTAGATTAGGTAAGCCTCTCACAGGATGATCGTAAAATCTTAAAATAAGGTTGATGTGAATCTCATCTAAAAGAAATGGATGGATATAAGAAAGAAAGGAGAAGGAAGATGAAGTACATATAAGTTCTCAAGGGTAGAGTAAGTAGAAAAGGATGGTATCAAGGAATACCTTCTAAGTTAAAAATAGCAAGACGGGAAGAGAACCTAAGAGAAAAGAAGATAAACTACCAAGAAAGGAAACCTTGGAAGGACAAAAGTGACCCAATTAAAAGGAAATGGGATCAATAGAAATGGTGACTAGATAAATTAGACCAAGATATGCTAGTCGAAATGGAAAGATCAAGTACAAAGGAAAGGTACTCGGGAGAACCAGAGGAGCAAGTTCAATCCAAGTAATGTCTAAGTTGGAAAACACATCAAAGGATGTTGTGCGAGTAAGAAGGGGCATCTAAGAACTCTTGGAAAATTCAAACCCTTGGTTAGGAAGATATTTAAGTAAGGGATCACTAATGTTAGGATCGTTAGTGATCAATGCTCAAGTTGATAGAACCTAAGGAGAGAACGACTACACATAGTATGGAGTACCCAGAATGGGAACGAGAGTTGAAAATGTCATGGGTAAATAATAAGAAAGGATTTCATATAGAGAAGGATTTAAAAGAACGAATGCCATATTATAGGAAGGGGTGTGAAGAAAGGAAAGGAATGAAAATTTCAAAGAAATGAAGAGGGGGTTTAATGTGTAAATCGCAAGGTAAACATCTCTAATGGAAGGGACAGGGTAAAGAGCAAAAACCGAAATAAGGGAACAATCACAAATAAGCAATCAATAATTAAAACTGAAGGACAATAACTGTAATATGAATTTTTAAGTGATCACGAAAGAATAAGTGTTGACTAAAATAAGAGAAAGTCCTTGAGAAAAGGACTCCACTAAAACTAAGGAAGGACATAAGAATGGTCAAAACTGGATAAAAGAAGTTAACATTGAAATCTATTATGTGAGTAGATGGTGCTCGAGAGGACCCCGAGCTAAGGGTTTTAATGACAAAGGAAGTGACTACACACAAGAATGAGTAGGTATCTTGGAACTCCCAATCCTGAAATCCAGAGTAAAGAACCTCAAGAAGAAGAATTATGCTTTAAGGAAAGAGGGACTTGAATTTAAGGATATAGCCTTAATCCCTCGAGTAAGGTATGCTTAGCTTAAGTAAGCTCCATGGAATGGATAATGAGAAGGAAAAGAAATTTATAAGTGTGTTACATCGGAACTAAATGGAAATAACTAACAAGGTTGTATGTCAATAAACAACAAGTTGATATCAAGGAAAGTTCATTCTAGTGTGAAAAATGTTGAATAAGTTTTAGGGATAAAAATCCTAAAAGGAGGGGAGATTTGTAAACCCCACCCTCGAAGTTAAGGAAGCTGGCAAAGAACTAATTAACTCGAGTGAGAAAATCGAACCGGTTCAAAAAACCCCGACTACTAGAGAATGGGCAATTTGAGAAATTTACAACTCCTGATTGACCCAAAGAGTGAAAAAAAAACCTTGAAAAGGGACTTTAGGACAATTTGGGAAAGAAAACCAGATCGGTTTAGGTGAACCAAATTGAACCAATTTGGACTGGTTTGAACCATCATTGAACGAGATGCAAAATTCATTTTCCTATGTAGCTTAAAAAATTCAAATTAGAGAATTTAGGCCACCATTGGATAGAGAATGAATTTATTTGCATTTAGAAATTTTTAATTTTGAAAAACTGACTAGTTTAAGCATTGAACCCAATCCGGTCCGGTTTGAAATAGTGTCGTCTTCTTCGTTTAGATGACAATACTATTCACTCGCCAAAAAATCGACCAGCATCGACGAAAAGGAAATGTCTTTGTTTAGGACATTTTAGGCCATCAATGACTGTCATTATGGTGCCAAATGAATGGCTGGAGAGTCCCTAATCTCCCCTCTCCATTTATCCTCTACACACCTAAAAACTTCACTCTCTCCCAACTACTCAGTTTTCCGATGATGCTTGATCTAGAGCTCTAACATAGGGTTTTTCCAAGCCAAAGAAGGTGTGGTCATGTTCCTTAGACTTGGGGAGAAGTCTGCTATCCCACAGTAGTCTACAGTTGCTACGAGGATCGCCAGAGAAGCACCAGTGTGATCGAACAGTGAAGCAGCTCTGGCGGACCAAAGCTACCCTATTATTGTCGAGCTGAAATCGACCGATTTGAGCCCTCCTCAGGCCAAACCAATCTCTCCCAACAGTTTCTCATCCCTCATACGACCAAATTAAAGATGAAAGGTAAGCCAGTTTGACTCCACTCTATAATTTCCAATCAGTGTTAGTGAGAGAACCAACAAGTTTTCACTAACCGAATTCTCCATCAATTCGACAGGAATTGATGTGATTCTTGATCCTAGGAGGAACCTCAAGACAAGAGCTATCTGCCCAGATTGAAAGCTCAGACCGCCGCACCCCTAACGGTAAGCTTTCAAGGCTTTCTCTCTCTAAGTCCAACTTTCTGGTGAAGCTCCGTTTGAGCTAGTTCTAGTGTCAATTCATGCGATTCAAAGATCAATTGAATCATATGGATGTGTACGAACTCAATTCTACCTTCAATTTCAACAATTAACCTTAATTCATTGATCAATTTGATATAATCAAATTCGGCCAGTTGAAATGGGGAAATTGGGGGAAACCTTCGGTAGAAATTTGGGATATCGAAAAATTGAGGAACTAAAGTGCAATTTCCTAAAAGTGAGGGCCAATTGGACATGAAAAAGATGTTAGAGGACCAATTGGTCAATTTTTGGAATTTTTGGGAGGCCAAATTTGCATTTTGTAATGTAGGGGCAGAATGGTAATTTTTGAAAAGTTAAGGACCAAGTTGGAAATTTGGGAAACTTGAACACTTTTTGGGATTTTGGATAAATTCAGGACCCATAATGAATTTTTGAAAGTTTTGAGACTCAATTTAGGGGAAAATTGGCATTAGGGACCTAAAGTTAAAGAAAACAACTTTGGGGACATAAACGCAAATAATTTAAAAAGTTTTGGTATTTTGTTCATTTGTGAGGAATGAAGTCTATTAGGCCAAATGATAATGAACAAGGATGTTCAAATCATGTAGGAATATGAGGGACCGAAAATGCCAACAAAGACAAGCTCGCATGGAGGCAAAGAGGCAAATAAGAGGAATACATTGCACTGTCTGGTGAGTGAGAATTTTCACATCATACCCAATTGGGATGATGAGTACCTTGGAGTGAAAAACCATTACTAAGTGGAATTTTAACATCACACCAAGATGGGGTGATATGGAAACTACGGGGAAAAACTACTTAACAGTTGTAAGTATATCATACCCGGTTGGTATGATGAACTTTCTAGAAGGAAGTGGAAAACTCGTTTACTCGTTGTAAGTAGAGATGTCATCACACACCGTTGGTGTGACCGAGTGGTGAAAAGATATTTTGTCAGAAGTGTTCTCCCCTTACTGTGTGCAACTACTTAAAAATTTTGGGATACCTTCTTGATGGGAGCTCGAATAGCTCAGTTAGGTCGGAGGCCTCAGTTTTGCATCTTGGGGGTTAGAATGCCTGATTTTGAAAATCTCGTATAGTGGGCCCAAGGCTAGTTGGCATGAGCAAGAGCTCATAAACAAACATGACATTATGCCATGAAGATTTTAATGAATGATGTGATTTGGCCATGGTACGAAGACAAGACCAACATACTAGATGGACATGCGGCAGTGCGACAAGACCAAGTTGACGAACCGGTCTAGACAAATAGCTGTAGGTCAAGTTGAGGGTTAGGACCGTTGAACCAGTGGCACCGAAGATTAATGGCTTATATGGAAAATTATTGTTTGTGTATGCATTGAGGTTCAAGACCATCAAGATGCCCAAGAGGGGTTGTGATGCGCCCTAGGGGCTACTGGATGACATGGTGGAGATAAGGGCAATTTGTCGTGCTAGTAGTTAGGGAAGCTCGACCTTGCCTCTACACGAGCTTGTCTTTACTAGCATTTCTGGTACTTCGTGTTCCTACACAATGTGAACATCCTTGTTCATTTACATCTGGCTTAATAGCCATCATCCATCATGAATGTATGAAATGCCCATCTTTTAATTATTTGCATTTAGGTCCCTAAAGTTCTTTTTCTTTAACTTTGGGTCCCTAATGCCATTTTTCCCCAAATTGAGTCCCAAAACTTCTAAAATTTACTTTGGGACCTCTATTTATTCAATATCACAAAAGGGGTTCAAGTTTGTCAAATTGGCCAAATTTGATTTCATCAAATTGACCGATCAATCAAGGATAATTATTGAAATTGAAGGTAAATTTGAGTTCCTACATTTCCACATGATTCAATGGAACTTTGAATTGCGTTATTTGGATACGAATTGAGTTCAAATGGAGCTTTGTTGGAAAATTGGACTTAGAGAGAAAAAGCTTCAAAAGCTTACCATTGGGGGTATGGTAGTCCGAGCTTTTGATATGGGTAGATAGCTCTCATTGTGAGGTTCCTCCTAAGAACCAAAATCGCATCAATTCTTACTGAATTGAGGGAGAATTTGATCAGTGAAGTTTCACCGGTTCTCTCTCTGGCACTAATCGTAATTTACAGAGGGGAGCTAAATTGGCTTTCCTTTCAGCTCTAATTCAGACATATGAGGGATGTGGAAGTGTTCAGAGAGCTTGGTTTGGCCTTAGAAGGGCTCTTATTGGCCATTTTTAGCTCGGCCGAAATATTGCAACTTCGGTCAGTCGGAGTTGCTTCACTGTTCTATCACGATAGCATTTCTATGGCTATCCTCGGAGCAAATGAAGACTACCGTCGGCTAGCTGACTTCTCCCTGAATCTAAAGAACCCGACCTCACCTTCTTTGGCTTAAAAAAACCCCAATGTCAAAGCTCTGGTTCGAGCTTCACCGAAAAAATGGAGCAATAGGGAGAGAGAAGGGTTTTCAGGTGCAAGGAGGATGAATGAGGAGGAGCTCTTTATATAGGAAGCTCGAGGACTTCTTGGCCGTCCGATAGGAAGCTCAAGATTTGTAAATTTCCCATTTTGCAATTTCTCAAATGTTTGGGGTTCGTGAATCGGTTTGGTTTTCTCACACGGGTTGATTGGTTCTTTCCTCAGTTTTTCTTGTCTTTAAGGGACGGGGTTTACAGGGGCTCTGTCACACCCTGACCCGGTTTGGTCAGATCCCCTTGATCAACCCACCTCACTCTTGGTTCAAGAAGGGTTTTCCACATTCTTTAAGCAAAATGAGCAAAGCGAAATTTACAACTATGTTCCCTAGAATAACATATATCAATCAAAATGTAAGCTTATAAGGAATTTTAGCATACCTGATAGAGGATAAATCCTGGTGTTATCCCAAGTCATTTCTCTATTCCTAAAAATGGATAAAAAGGGTGAGTGAGTTTCTACAACTCAGTGAATGGGTATTTAAAAAAATTTTAATATAATAGTTTTTGAATTAGAGTGTGTCAGACTTCTCATTTCCTTTAAAATTATATGTTCATCAATTTCTCGGTTTCAAAACCATTACTCATCATTAATCACAAACGATGTGTTTAGCAACCAACACACACCCTTCATCATGAAGGGAACGCACATTCGTAGGGCAGCCCGTCCACTACACCCATTTGTGGCGAGCGACTTTACTGACCACCTAGATCGAAGCCCGTCCACTTCTACTCTGGGAATGAGTAGATGTACGCGACATCCAACCCTCAAACTCAAAAAGAAACTCCGTGTCCATACAAGGACAGAGACATCATCCCGACCCCACCCCGGTCTAATGCGCATGAAGGAGCCAAATAAGAGGAATTCATTACACTATCGGGTGAGTGGGAATTTTCACATCATAGCCGGTTGGGATGATGAGTACCTCAGAAATAAAAACCCACTATTATTTAGAATTTTAACATCATACCTGGTTAGGGTGATGTGAGAAAACACATAGAAAAACTACATACCGGTTGTAAGTAGATCATACCCGGTTTGTATGATGAACTTCCTAGAAGGAACTAAAAAACCTGCTTATCGGTTATGAGCGGAGATGTCCTCACACCCGGTTGGGAAGATAGATATGTGAAAAGTTATTTTTGTCAAGAGTGCTCTCCCCTAAATATGTGCCACAGCTTAAACATTTTGGGAGACCTTCTTGATGGGAGATCAAATAGCTTAAATAGGCAAGAGGCTTCGGTTTTGGAACTTGGGGGCTAGAATGCCCGATTTTGAAAATCTCGTACAATGGACCTAAGGCCAGTTGCCACGAGCATGTGCTCGTAAACAAACATGATGGTAATCCATGAAAAATTTAATGAATGACATGATTTGGCCATGGTACCAAGACAAGACCGATATACTTGATAGACTGGTGGTAGTGCGACAAGATAGATAGATGGACCAGTCGAGACAAATAGTTGCAGGTTGAGTTGAGGGTTAGGGCCGTTGGACTAGTGGCACCAAAGATTAAATGGTTTTTGAGGAAAATTATTGTTTTGTGCATGCACCAAGGTTCGGGGCCATCAAGACACCCAAGAGGGGTAGTAATGTGTCATAGGGGCTACTAGATGACATGGTAGAAACAAGGGAAGTTTGTCGTGCCAGCAGTTAGGGAAGCTCGATGTAGCTTCATACACACAAGACCGGGGTGGGGTCGGGATGAGGTCTATGTACTCATATGGATATGGAGTTTATTTTTGGGTTTGAGGGTTAGATGTCACATACATCCACTCATCCCCAGGGTAGAAGTAGACAGGCTTCTATCTAAGTGGCCGGTAAAGTTACTCCGATGCCACAAGTGGGTGCAGTGGACGTGCTACCCTACGAATGTTTGATCCCTTCATGATGAAGGGCATGTGTTGATTGTTAAACACACTGGTTGTGGTTAATGATGAGTAATGGCTTTGAAAATTGAGGAATAAATGGTTTTAAAGAAAATAAGGATTCTGGCACACTCCAATTCAAACTATTTTTCTAAAACCCATGTTTCAAACACCCATTCACTAAGTTGTCAAACTCACCCCCTCCCTTTACCCCTTTTCAGGTAACCAAGGGAAAAGCCTACCTAAAGACATTCAGTTAGCTAAACCTGCAAGATAGGTATGTAAGTCTAATTTTATGCAGTTTTGATAAATATTATTCCAGGAAAGGTACATGTATAAATGATGCCTTACTCCTCACGATTTAAAATAAGGGGAAAACCCTTAATAAACTAGGAGAGTAGCGGGTTGCTCACGGGGATTTGACCAAACCAGGTCGGGGTGTGACAACCCTTCTCCATTCATCCTCCATAAAACTGAAAATTTCACTCTCTCTCAATTACTCAGTTTTCCGATTAAGTTCGAACTAGAGCTCCAACATTGGGCTTTTTCTAAACCAAAGATGGCATGGTTGGGTTCCTTAGACTTGGGGAGAAGTTAGCTACCTGACGGTAATCTCCAAATGCTCCGAGGAATGCTGGAGAAGCGTCGGTGTGATCGAACAATGAAGCAGCTCCAGCAGACTGAAGCTTCACTGTTTCTGTCGAGCTAAAATTGGCTGATTTGAGCCCTCCTCAGGACAAACCAAGCTCTTCCAACACTCCTTCAGCCCTCATATGACTAAATTAGAGCAAAAAGGTAAGCCTATTTGGCTCCCCTCTGTAATTTCCGATCAATGTTAGAGAGAGAACCTATAGATTTTCATTGACCAAATTCTCCATCAATTCAACATGAATTGATCTGATTCTCGATCTTACGAGAAACCTCAGGACGAGGGTTATCTGCCCAGATCGAAAGCTCAGACCACTGCACCTTTAACGGTAAGCTTTCTCTCTCTAAGTCTAATTTTCTGATGAAGCTCCATTTGAGCTCATTCTGGCATCAATTCATGTGATCCAAAGTTCAATTTAATCATATGGATGTGTAGGAACTCAATTTTACCTTCAATTTCAACAATTAAACTCAATTGATTGGATAATTTGATGAAATCAAATTTGGCCAAGTTGAAATGGGAAAGGAAATTGGGGATTACGAAAAATTGAGGGGCTAAAGTGCAATTTCCCAAAATTGAGGGCCAATTAACCATGAAAAAAATGTTGGAGGACCAATTGGTAATTTTTTTGGAATTTTTGGGTGTTAAATTGCCATTTTGGTAAAGTAGGGGAAAATGGTAATTATTTAAAAGTTAGGGACCAAATTGGAAATTGGGAAACTTGAACCCATTTTGTGATTTAATATAAAATAAGGACCCATTATGAACTTTTGAAAGTTTTGGGACTCAATTTGGGGAAAATTAGCATTAGGGACCTAAAGTTAAAGGAAAAGAACTTTAGGGACCTAAATGCAAATAATTAAAAAGTTTGGGTATTTTGTTCATTCATGAGGAATGAAGGCTTTTAGGCCAAATAATAATCAACAAGGATGTTCGATGCATGTAGGAATACGAGGGACTAGGAACGCTAGTAAAGACAAGCCCGCGTGGAGGCAAAGAGCTAAGTAAGAGGAATACACTGCACTATCGGGTGAGTGGGAATTTTCACATCATACTTGATTGGGAAGATGAGTACCTCAGAATGAAAAACCACTACTAAGTGGAATTTTAAAATCACACCTGGATAGGATGATGTGGAAACTACGCGGAAAAGCTACTTATCGTTTGTAAGTAGATCACACCCGGTTGGTATGATGAACTTTCTAGAAGGAAGTGGAAAACTTGTTTACCTGTTCTAAGTAGAGATGTCATCACACCTAGTTGGCGTGATCAATGAGTGAAAACATATTTTTGTTAGAAGTGTTCTCCCCTATCTGTTTGCCACTACTTAAAGATTTTGGGAAACCTTCTTGATGGGAGCTCGAATAGTTTAGTTAGGCCAGAGGCCTCGGTTTTGGAACTTGGTGGCTAGAATGCCTGATTTTGAAAATCTCATACAGTGGGCCCAAGGTTAGTCGGCATGAGTAGGAGCTCGTAAACAAACATGATATTAAGCAATGAATATTTTAATGAATGATGTGATTTGGACATGGTATGAAGAGAGTACCGACATACTCGATGGACTGGCGGCAGTGCAACATGACCAGGTTGACGAACTGGTCCAGACAAATAGCTACAGATCAAGTTGAGGGTCGGGGCCGTTGGATTAGTGGCACCTAAGAATAATGGCTTATATGGAAAATTATTGTTTGTGCATGCACTGAGATTCAGGACTATCAAGATGCCTAACAGGGGTTGTATTTCACCCTAGGGGCTACTGGATGACATGGTGGAGATAAGGGCAGTTTGTCGTGCTAGTAGTCAGGGAAGCTCGACGTAGCTTCATGTGCATGAGACTGGGGTGGGGTCGGGATAAGGTCTCTGTCCTCGTACGAACACAGAGTTTCTTTTTGAGTTTGAGGGTTGGATGTCGCGTACATCCACTCATTCCCAAGCTAGAAGTGGACGGGATTCTATCTAAGTGCCGGGTAAAGTCGCTCTGATGCCACAAGTTGGTGCAGTGGATGGGCTATCCTACGAATGTGTGATCCCTTCATGATGAAGGACATGTGTTGGTTGCTAAACACACCGTTTGTGGTTAATGATGAGTAATATTTTTAAAAATTGAGAAATAGAGTAAGAAATAATTTTAAATGAAATAAGGGGTATGACATACTCCAATTCAAAAAACTATTTTATTGAATTTATTTTAAATACCCATTCACTGAGTTGTAGAAACTCGCCCATCATTTTTTCTCATTTAAGGAATAGAGAAATGTCTAGGGATAACACCAGGATCTACCCTCTATCAAGTTTGCTTAAATTCTATTTAAGCTAGCATTTTTATTGATATATGTTATTACAGGGAACATAGTTGTAAATTTTGTGTGGCTCTTCTTGATTAAAGAATGGGGAAAACCCTTCTTTAACCAAGAGAGCAGTGGGTTGATCATGGGGATCCGACCAAATTGGGTGAGGGTGTGACAACCTAGGGGAGTTGTTTGGGGACCTAATAAAAGTTATTAAGAATTATTGAGACATATTTTGATGACATGTGAAGCTTGGGGACAAAAACTTAAATTTGACAGAGTTAGGGGTCACATTCGAGAATAAGAAATTTTGAGCAGCCCAATGAGGACCTAGGGAATGTTTAAAGAACAATGAGAAGTAATGAAAGACTTTTTAGTCTTAATTGAGTAGATTTTGAATATGAAGATCTATGCGGAAGTTTAACAAAGATTTAGGGACAAATAGTAAATATTAAAAAGTTCGGGAACTTGGGGACTCGAACAAGGATAAGAGAAATTTGTGATCCTATGATGAAACTTGGTGAAATTTAGAGATCCCAAGTACTTATAAGTCCAAAGGCAAAATCGTAAATTTGTAAATTTTTGGTCAAAGGATAATTTCATAAGAGAATATGTTCTTAAAAAGAAATAATGCAAAAATAAGGATGTAAAGGCGGATACACACTATAGATGAGGTACTTCAACAAGTACCAAAGGTTTATAAATGTCTACTAATGTGAAAAATCGTACAAACTAAATCTGAGGACACAACCATAATTTTTATAAATTACGAGGCATTCTATTTTAGTAACGACTTTAAGTACCTATATATGTGTGATTGACTGTATGGAAATAGATAGATTTGGTGAGGGAACTAGAGAAACTTGGATATTAGTGGGACAAACAAGTTAAAGATAAAACTATGAGTGAGTTTATTAACGATCAATCTAATTGGACCAACATGCACTTTACAACTTTATTAATATATATGTATGTGATTTGGAAAATATTTTGGAAATAGAAACTACATGGATGAAATTATCATAAAGTGATGATTTTAGAAATGGGCTTAAAACCATATTTTTTTTCAAAAAAGATGTTCAATTGTTCAAAAGTTTGAAAGTGGGCCAAGAGCTCAATATTTTGAAAAGAGACCCATAATCCATATGTTTAGAAACAAAACTTAGGTTGAACTCTTTATGAAAGAAGGATTAGTACACTTAATTTTTAAGAAAAGGTGTGTTTCTACCCAAAATGAACTCAAAAAGTGGGAATTTTTCCACCTTTTATTTACAATTGCATGTGATTTGTGTAAAGATTGTGGATAGATCTGATGTGGCCATGATGATTCATTTATTTATATGGGTGTTCTGATAAGATACCAACCCTTGATAATGATTTGTGTTAATTATTGATTTTGATGAATGCATGCATATGTGGTGGACGAGTTGGAGTCAACATACACCTAATACCTATTGAGAGGTGTAAATCTCGTTCTCTCAAAATAAGAAGCCAGAAATGAGAATTGGAAAATTTTGAGAGAAAGTTATGGTTCAAAGTGAACCGGAATTGGTAGAAAATCTAAAACGGGAATTGGAAAATCCCAAGTGTTCAATGAAGATCCAAAAATAATGGAAATGGATCATGAACTAAATTGTTAGTGAGAATTGAACCAATTCAAGGTAAATCGATCCTGAATCGGGTTGAACCGACTTGAACTTAAAGGAACCAGTTGAAAGATTCATTTTTTTAGTTGACATAAAAATATCAATTTCGAAGATTCAAGTAAGCAATGTGTAGAAAATTAATTTAGAAAATTTTAATTTTTAGAAAATTGGTCGAATTAGGCCTGAACCGACTAAATTTTTATTTGGAGTCACTCAACCTGGTCCAATCGAACCGGTCAACGGATCGCCAACTAAGTCAAAGCCCTGTTCGCACGCATGACCAATCAAAGCATGACATGTTGCAAAGCACGCACAGTCAGTGACTCAATCATCGTCTTAAAGTGATGACCAATCATAGTGTGACATGTGTCCCTAGTCAATGGCTAGATGAAGGAAATACACGTCACTAAAGACTGACTAATAGGAATGTGACATGTGTCCTTCATCAACGATCAACTGAGGAGAAACCTCATTAATAGGGCTGATCAATGAGAAGCTTACACGTGGCAAAGGTGCCAGGTTAGCTGTTGTCTAGGATGTCGGAGGTTGGTCTACCAAATAGAGGTCGACACGTGGCAAAGCCACGCCAAATGGCCAAAACTAATTAGAGGCTAACACATGGCATTGACACAGTGGGTCAGGTGGGAAAATTGATGAATTTAAATAAGCCAATCAAAGGACGCCATGTGTCATAATCAACTAATGGTCAAATTCGTCCAAACGCCACATCGAACAAAGCGACTAATGGGAGGTCACCACGTGTCTGGTTAACAAGTAAACAAATGACTTGGACACTGAGTAAGATGTCACGTTAGTAAAGCCAGCCAATCATAGAGCGCCACATGTTAACCAGAGGAGAAACCTCGTTAATAGGGCTGATCAATGAGAAGCTTACATGTGGCAAAGGTGCCAGGTTAGCTGTTGACTAGCATGTCGGAGGTTGGTCTACCAAATAGAGGTCGACACGTGGCAAAGCCATGCCAAATGGCCAAAACCAATTAGAGGCTAACACATGGCATTGACACAGTGGGTCAGGTGGGAAAATTGATGAATTTAAATAAGCCAATCAAAGGACGCCATGTGTCATAATCAACTAATGGTCAAATTCGTCCATACGCCACATCGGACAAAGCGACTAATGGGAGGTCACCACGTGTCTGGTTAACAAGTAAACAAATGACTTGGACACTGAGTAAGATGTCACGTTAGTAAAGCCAACCAATCATAGAGCGCCACGTGATAGCTCACACATGTGAAGGTTGCACATGCGCAAATAGTGCCATCTTCAACATCTAAACAGGCAGGGAAGAGAAAGAAAAAAATGGTCACCATTACTATGGTGGCCAATAAATCTCTTCGACAAGTCCTTAAATTAGAGAGTTAATTGTCAACCGATAGATGAATGGATAGAATAGTCAGTCCTCTAGCTACCTATATAAAGAGCTTCCCCCCTCCCCCCCACTCATCCTCTCCATCCCTCAAAAGACTGAAAAAGATGAACTGCTACAATTTTCGACCATCCCTAAACTAGAGCTCCGACATCGACCTAATTATTCATCTACGAATGTGAATTCAAGTTCCCTGGGAGGAAGTCCTCTACCTTGATACATACTCCTTTCAGGTCGTGGATCATCGAATATGTGTTAGCGAGCCCTCACAATATAGTCGCTCCAGTTGTCGAGTTTGAGTAGAAATTTGTGAGTTGAGTTCGGGCCACCCTCGAATGTCTTGAGGCTAGGTCGACCCTCCATGACTCTCCACGACTAAGATTTGTCCTCCCATACCAAGAGCTCCAAAAATCATGCCATTGCTAGTAAGAAATCGAACCTTTCTCTCTCTATAAAACATTTCTGGTGAAGTTTTGTTCTAGCTTAATTCTAGGGCAAATTGGATAATTCAAATCTTGAAATGATCGTGGGGAGTTATAGAAGTTTTTTAGCAGCATGATAGGAAGTAATTAGACATGTTTGATTGGTCAATTTGGTGAATTGTGATTTCGGGGCTAAATTACAATTTATGAAAAGATTGGACGACATGGGAATTTTTATACAATTGACATAAATTGAGGATCAATTGAGAATTTAGATTGGTCAATTTGGTGAATTTTATGCACTCTTTTAAAAAATTAATAACCACTTGCTGGTTGTGAGTTGAAATTTTCTAACGTCATCCCCAGTTGGGATAATGAGCACTTTTATTAAAGGAAAACCTATTTACCGGTTGTAAGTGAGATTATTTAAACATCATGCCTGGTTGGTATGATGAGCTTTTTTACTTAAAGGAAAAAACTCGTATACCAGTTGTAAGCGGGATCTATCATCACACTTGGTTGGTGTGATGTGTAGAAAGTAAGATTTTGTCAGCATCAATTGATGCAATTCCTCATTCTAGGATGAACCTCGGGAGGAGAGATACCTACCCATATAGAAAGCTCAAACCTCAAAGGGAAGAATGTGCTCTAAGCAAAGAAAGATATAAATCTAAGAATATACCCTGAAGTAAGGTATGTCTTGTTATGATAAAATCCATGGAGGGAGTAAATAATATAAAGGAAAAGAAATTCCTTAAGTGAAGGATGTAAAAAGGACTAATTGAAAGAACAAGAGAAGACTTTGCATGTTAAGCAAACACCAAAGGGGCATCAAAGGAAATGATTGCTCATGCAAGGATGTTAACTAAGTTTTTGGGACAAAACTCCTAAAAGGAGGGGAGAGTTGTAAGCCCGACACTTTTGAGTTAAGGAAAATCGGGAAAAGATCCGGTCAAACCGAATAAGAAAATCGAGCCGGTTTACATTTAGGAATAAGCAATATGGAAATTTATAATTTTCAGGTGATCCAAAGGGTTCATTAAACCTTGGAAAAAAAATTAAGACAAACTAGAAAATAAAAACCAAATTGGTTTAGGTGAACTAGATTCCATAAGAATTTCAAAGTGAAGCGTGCTTGCCCGAGAGTAGTGTGAGGATGGGTGACCTCCTTTGAAGTATGATTTTTTTGTAACCCGAAATTTCGGTCAAAAATTTTTATGCAAATTGTACGGCTTATCATAAATAGCAATAAATTAATATATATTTAATTATTGTAATTAATACCCAAAATTAAATTATTGAAATTAATACCAATAATTTATGGCAATATTAATACTAGTAATAAATTTCTCCCATTTAATACATGGTTTTACACCTATATAAAGAGGTCATCCCCAATCATTCTCCTCACACTCGAACACTTTTCTCTCTCTCTCTACTGCTCCATTTCCCGGTGAAGCTCGAACCAGAGTTTCGACTTAAACATTTTTCTTAACCTCGAAAGGAGAGGTCGAGCATTTTAGAACCGGGGAGAAGACAACTATCTGATAGCAAACTCCAGTCAATTCGAGAATCATTGGAGAAGCACCGGCATGATGGAATAGTGAAGCAACTCCGGTGGACCGAAGCTGCCCTATTTCAGCAAAGCTGAAATCGGCCATTTCAAGCCCTCCCAACACTTCCTTAGCCTTTCCACGGCCGAATTAGGACTGAAAGGAAAGAGAATTCGGCTCTCCTTTGCAATTTTTGATCGGTGCTAGAGAAAGGGTCGACTGAATTTCAATGATGAAATTCTAATCCAAATCCACATCAATTGATGCGATTATTGATTCTAGGATGAACCTCAGGACGAGAGCTATCTGTCCAGATCAAAAGCTTGGACCGTCGTGCCTTCACCGTTGAGTAATCGAAGCTTTCTCTCTCTATAGTTCATTTTCTGGCGAAGCTCCGTTTGAGCTCGTCCCGGCGTTAAAACTTGGGATTCACATTTCTAAAGAATTGTATGAACAAGTAGAAACTCAAATTTAACTTCAATTTCAACAATTGGAAATGTTTGATAGGTCAATTTGATGAAATCAAATTCGACTATATTAAGAAGTTGGAATTGGGGGAAAATTGGGGATTTTCAAACTTCAAAGGATCAAAATGAAATTTTATGAAACTGAGGGTCAATTGGGCATGAAAATAATGTTGGAGTACCAATTGAGGAATTTTGAAATTTTTGGGGCAAAATTTACCATTTTTGTAAAGGAAGGGCAAAATGGTAATTTTGGAAAAGTTGGGGGAGCAAATTGGAAATTTGGGAAATTAACCCCCCTTTTGTGAAATGGAATAAATTGAGGTCCTATGATAAATTTTAGAAGTTTCGGGACTCAATTTGAGGAAAAACCGGCATTTGGGACTTAAAGTTAAAGAGAAATAACTTTAGGGACCTAATTGCAAATAAATGAAAGTTTGACTTTCTCATTCATTTGGAATGAATAAAGGTGATTAGGCCGAAGGATAATGAACCAAGATGTTCATATCGTGTAGGAACATGAAGTACCGGGAATGGCAACAAGTACAAGCTCGCGTGAATACCAACAACCAGTCTAGTGGAATTCATGACATTAATGGGTGAGTGGGTTTACTAACATCATACCCGGTTGGGATGATGAGCACAACTTAAAATTAAAAACCAATTATCGGTTGTGAGTGGGTTTACGAATATCATACCCGGTTGGGATGATGAGCACAACTTAAAATTAAAAACCAATTACCGGTTGTGAGTTGGTTTACTGACATCATACCTGGTTGGGATAATGAGCACAACTTAAAGATAAAAACCAATTACCGGTTGTGAGTGGGTTTACTAACATCATACACGATTGGGAGGATGAGCACAACTTAAAATTAAAAACCACTTACCAGTTGTGAGTGGGAATTTTATATCATATCCGGTTGGGGATAATAAGTACCTCGAATTGAAATCCCACTATTTAGTGGTATTTTAAATCATCACTACTTAGAGAAAGTGATGTGAAATTTATGCGGAAAAACTACTTACGGATTGTAAGTAGATCATACCCAGTTGGTATGATGAGACTTCCTCGAAGGAAGTTGAAAACCCGTTCATCGGTTATGAACGGAGATGTCCTTATACCGGTCGGTATGATGGACAGTAAAAACCTATTTCTGTCGAAAGTGCTCTCCCCTAACTATGTGCCAATGCTTAAAAAATTTGGGAGACCTTCTCAACAGGAGCTCGAATAGCTCTGATAGGTCGGGGGCCTCGGTTTTGGAACTTGGGTGCTAAATGCCCGATTTTGAAAATCTCGTACAATGGGCCCAAGGCCAGTTGGCACGAGCAGGAGCTCGTAAACGAACATGATATATGTGCCATAAAACTTAATAAGTGAATTGTTTGGACATGGTACCTAGATAGGACCGACATGCTCCGTCAACTAGCAGTAGTGCAACATGACAAGTCGACGGACTAGTCAAGACAAACAGCTACGGGTTGAGTTGAGAGTCGGGGCCGTTGGACTAGTGGCACCACAGATTACATGGCAATATAAGAAAACATTGTTTGTGCATGCACTGTGAGTACGAGATCATCAAGACGCCCAGGAGGGGTAGTGATGCGTCCTGAGGGCACTGGACGACCTGGTGGCTATAGGGCAGTTTGTCGTTCCTGGTGTATGTGCGAAATCTGGAGTAGCACCAAGTGCATGAGACCGGGGTGGGAACAGGATGAGGTCTCTATCCTCATACGCACACGAAGAAGTGATTTCAGGATTGTGGGTTAGATGTCACATACATCCACTCATTACTAGCGTAGAAGTAGTCGTACTTCTATCCGGGTGGCAGGAAAAGTCGCTCCGAAGCCACTAGCGGGTTCAGTAGTGATACTGACTTGCGAATGTATGTAACCTTCATGATGAAGAATGGGTGTTGGGTGATGACACACCGTGATAAATAAGAAATGGTGGAAAACCCCAAATTTTTAAATGAAGCTATTTTTGAAAACAAAGGAGTCTGGCACACTCCATATAAATGTTTTTCTTAAAAGTCAAAAGCTTTTAAAAACCCATTCACTGAGTAGTCGTACTCACCCCCTCCCTTATATCCCTTTCAGGAAATCCCAACCTCCCCTTAAAGACCGTCAACTAAGATGCCTGTAAGACAAGTATGTAAAGTTTTAAATTTTATGCAGTTTTGATTATGCTATTCCAGGAAAAATGTGCAGGTTAAAGGACGCCTTACTCTTTAGGGTTTACAATAAGGGGAAACCCTTTAATAAACTGGGAGAGGAGCAGGTTGATCACGGGGATCCGGCCAAACTAGGTTGAGGCGTGACAGTCGTGCCCTCACCTGTGAGCAATAGAAGCTTTCTCTCTCTACAGTCCATTTTTCGACGAAGCTCCGTTTGAGCTTGTTCTAACGTTAAAACTTACAATTCAAAGTGCTATGGAATCTTATAAACAAGTAGAAACTCAATTTCAACTTCAATTTCAACAATTAGAAGTGTTTGATCGGTCATTTTGATGAAATCATATTCGGTTGTGTTAGGGACTTAAAGAAAAATAACTTTAAGGACCTAATTGGAAATAAATAGAAAGTTTGGTTTTCTCATTCATTTGGAATGAATGAAGGCTATTTAGCTGAGGGATAATGTACAAGGATGCTCATATCATGTAGGAATACAAAGTACTAGGAACGCTAGCAAGGACAAGCTCACGTGAATACAAAGAACCGGTCGAGTGGAATTCATTGCATTAACGGTGAGTGGTCTTACTAACGTCATACCCTGTTGGAATGATGAGCACAATTTAAAGTTAAAAACCCCTTACCAATTGTGAGTGGGATTTTATATCATACCCGGTTGGGGATGATAAGTACCTCGAATTGAAATCCCACTATTTAGTGGTATTTTAAACATCACAACTTAGAGAAGTGATGTGAAAATCATGCGAAAAAACTACTTACATGTTGTAAGTAGATCATACCCGGTTGGTATGATGAAACTTCCTCGAAGGAAGTGGAAAACCCTTTCATCTATTATGAGCGGAGATGTCCTCATACTCGGTTGGTATGATGGATAGTTGAAAACAAATTTTTATCGGAAGTGCTCTCCCTTGACTATATGCCAATGTTTAAGAGATTTGGGAGACCTTCTTGACGGGAGCTCGAATAGCTCTTATAGGTCTGGAGCCTCAGTTTTGGAACTTGGGGGCTATTATGCCCGATTTTAAAAATCTCGGACAGTGGGCCATTGGCTAGTGGGCACGAGTAGAAGCTCATAAATAAATATAAGATATATGCCATAAAACTTTAATAAATGAATTGTTTAGCCATGGTACCAAGACAGGACCGACATACTCAGTGAACTAGTGGTAGTGTGACATGACAAGTCCACGGACCAATCAAGACAAACAGTTGCAGGTTGAGTTGAGGGTCAGGGTCATTGGACCAATGGCACCATAGATTATATGGAATGATAAGAAAATACTGATTGTGCATGCACTATGATTACAGGACCATCAAGATGCCTAAGAGGGGTTGTGATGCGTCCTAAGGGTCCTAGATGACCTGGTGGGTATAAGGGCAGTTCGTCGTACAGGTGACCATGCAAAATTTGGAGTAGCATCAAGCGCATGAGGCCAAGGTAGGGATGGGATGAGGTCTCCATCCTCATACGGACACAGAGAATTGATTTCAGGATTGAGGGTCTGATGTGGACGTGCTTATATCTAGGTGGCTAGTAAAGTCGCACCGACGCCACAAGTGGTCTCAGTAGACATACTAGCCTACGAATGTGTGTTTGACCTTCATGATGAATGATGTGTGTTGGGTGATGACACACCATGATAAAAAAGAAAATGGTGGTAAAAACCGAGATTTGAAATGAAAGGATTTTTGAAAGAAAGGAGTCTGGCACACTCCAATACAAATCTTTTTTCTAAAAGTTAAAAGTTTTGAAAACCTATTCACTAACTAGTGATACTCATCCCTCTCTTATATCCCTTTCAGGAAATTGTGGAAAGTGTACCCTTAAAGACCATCCACTAAGACGCCTCTAAGATAGGTATGGTAAATTTAAGATATTATGCAATTTTAATTTATGTTATTCCAGGAAAAGGGACATGTTAAAAGGACGACTTACTCTTTATGATTTATAATAAGGGGAAACCCTTTAATAAATCTAGAGAGTGGCGGGTTGATCTCGGGGATCCGACCAAACTGGGTCAGGGTGTGACAACTAGAATGGTATCAAAGCTCGTTTTCTCGAATATATAATCAAGACTAGAAAATATAGTAACTAATAAGATTGATCTTAAAAGTTTCAGATGGCTCCCATGAGAGGAAGCAAGAAAACTAGGAATGACTCTATTCAATACATTGTCCTCGTAGGAAGAAAACCCTAGAAGCTTCCTAATGCCTAAGGTATGGTAGAAGTCTCAAAAGCCAAATGCGGAAGTATCCAAGAGGATGGTGCTAGGACCTATTGAGGTCACAGTTTAAAGTATGAAGGAAGCCAAGTATGAAGCCATAAACGCTAGCAAAGGGCATATAACCTTACATAGGAGGATGCCTATCTAGAATCCCGTAACTCCCTAGTTATTTTCTGATCATTTTCTGTAATAGGGCCAAAACACCCAACATATTGTACTCCTCTATTAATGAAGTACTCAATTCCTAAAAACCCTGTCCATCAAAGGATGTGATCTTCAAGGAAGATGGCCCCAAAGAAAGTGACCAAACAAGTCTGTACTACCATAGAAACTAGGTAGAATCACATCCAAGTTAAGCAAATCAAATTAGGGAATCGAGAAATCTAGGAGGACTCTTAGAGTGATCAATTAACAAAGAAGACTCCACAAGAAAATCTCTCAAGGTATCCAGACTCAAGGACGAAAGAGCACCAAAACTAACAATTCCTTAGAAAAATGCCAGGAGGAACCACTTATGTTCACGTAATTACAAGTATGAACAATACGAACACTGCGTGGAGAAGTGCCCAACCCTACTAAGGACATAAATCAAGTTAACCTATAGGGGATATAGGGGAATAGGACACTAAGTGAAAAACTGTCACACACCGCAAGGAGTCGGGATAATATTTTCCAAGAATAATGCCCCCACAGCTATAGGAAACCCGAAAGGATACCATCCTTAGAAATACAATGCCTACTCAGAACTTCAATTACATCCAAAAGTAAGCTCTTCAAGATTCTAGCATAATGGTAGGAAGAAAAAAAAAAGAGGGACTAAAGGTAGGACCTCGATAAACCACAAATGGAACAAAGAGAACTCTCCCTTCAAAGAAGAGAATTCTAAATATTGGGAGCAAAGAAGGGAAAGCAACCACAAGAGAAGACAAGACGAATACTTGACAACAAGCGGGATGTATTGTGATTACAGGAATGAATCACCTTTGAAAAAGCAATGAAGCCAAATAGGAATTTCAGACCAATAAGACAAATGAAAGCAAGTCATTACAACAAGATAGTCAAAGAGAATAAATTTCTCTTTGGTGCCATTGCTCCAACGACCCCGATCCTCAACCCGACCTACAGCTGTTTGACTAGGCCGGTTCGTCGACCTAGCCCTGATGCACTGCCGCTAGTCCATCAAGTACTGTCAGTCCTGACTTGGTACTATAGCAAAATCACACATCAATTTCATTAAAGATTTCATGGCTTTATCAATTCAAGTTTGTTTACAAGCTCCTGCTCATGCCCACTAGCCTTGGGCCCACTACAGGTGATTTTCAAAATTGGGCATTTAGTCCCACAAATTCAAAAACCAAGGCCTCTAGCCTATTTGAGATGTTCTAGATCATGTCAAGAAGGTCTCCCAAATAGTTTAAGCATTGGCACATAGTCAGGGGGAACACTTCTGACAAAATAAGTTTTTCACTTCATCTCACCAACTGGGTGTGTTGATATTTCCGCTTACAACTGGCAAGCGGGTTTCTCCTTCCTTCAAGGATATCCATCATACCAACTAGGTATGATTGCCTCTACTTACAACCGGTAAGTAGGTTTTAGCCTAAATCACCCATCATCCCATCTAGGTATGATAATAAAATCCCACTTACAAGTGGCTTTTCATTTCTAAAGTGCTCACCATTCAATCGGGGTTAATTGCTTCGATTGGAGGTGTAAATCAATTTCTACATTCCATATGATTTAATTGAGCTTTGAATCGCATGAATTGAGGTCGAAACGAGCTTAAATGGAGATTCGTCAGAAAACTATGCATAGAGAGAGAAAGCTACGAAAGCTTTCCGTCAGAGCGGCGGCAGTCTAAGCTCTCCATAGGGGAAGGTAGCTCTCTTCCTGAGGTACCTTCTAGGATCAAGAATTTCTAGAATTAACCTCGAATTGAGAGAAAATTTCTACAATTTGGTAGTTGCGATCATGTGAGGGTCGTGTGAGTGTCAAGAGGGCTTGGTTTTGCTAGTGGAGGGCTGGATTTGGTCGAACTTAGCTCAGCCAAAACATTGTAACTTCAATCCTTCGGAACTACTTAATTGTTTGATTTCGTCGGCGCTTCTTTGACGTTCCTTAGATTGAATGGAGGTTGCTATCAGGTACCTAACTTCCCCTGGAGTCTAAAGAAACTGACCACACTTTCTAAGACTAAGAAAAACGTATATGTCGGAGCTCTAGTTCGAGCTTCACCAGAAAATGGAGCAGTTGGGAGAGAATGGAGATTTTAGGTGCGGGGAGGATGAATGGAAAGGAGCTCTCTATATAGGGAGCTCGAGAACCCTGAAAAGGCCTGATCGGAGCCATTTTTCCTTTGTCGGCGCTATTCATTTCTGCATTGAAAGAACAATGTTGTCATCAGAAGGAAGAAAATGACACTATTCCGAACCGGACCGGACTAGTCTGTCTAGTTCAATGCGTAAATCAGCTAGTTCAGGCTCAATTCAACCAATTTTCTCAGAATTAAAATTTTATAAATTCATTCTCTATTCAATGGTGGCTTCAATTCTCCAATTTGAATATTTTAAGCCACCTAGAAAAATGAATTTAGCAATCTGTTCAATGATGGTTCAAACCGGTTCAATCACATTCAGGTTTGATTCACCTGAAACGGTCTTGTTTTCTCTTTCAACTTGTCTCGAGGTTCTTTTCTATCACTTTTATGTCTCTTTGAGTCACTTAGGGTTTGTCGATTTCCCATTTTGCCCTTTCTTTATCTGTTAAAGTTCATGAACGGTTCTATTTTCTCTCTTGAGTTGACGGTTCCTTCCCCGGTTTTTCTTATCTTTAAGGGATGGGGTTTACATTGCCAATATGGAAATTGGTAGGGTAGAGGGTCCTTGAGCTCCCTATATAAAAAACTCCCCTCCATTCATCCTCTACACACCTCAAATCGCCTTTCTATCTCAAGTTCTCCATTTTCCAGTAAAACTTGAACTAGAGCTCTGACTTGGGTACTTTTCTCAGCCTTAGAAGGCATGGTCGGGTCCTACAAACTCCACGGGAAGTCAACTACCTAACATCAACTCCCTTCGACCTGAGGACCGTCAGAGAAGCACCGGCATAATCAAACAATGAATGAGCTCTGACGGACTAAAGTTGCCCTATTTTGGTCGAGCTAAATTTGGACAAATTCAGACCCCTCTCCCCAAACCGAGACTCCCAACATCCCCACGACCCTCACACGACCTCCACAAAGGTGAAAGGTAAGCCAATTTGGCCCTCCTCAATCGTTGCAAATCAGTGTTAGAGAGAGAAACTACTAATTTTACTAACAAAATTCATCCTCATATGGACTTCAATTGTAGCAATTTTTTATCCTAGAAGAATCCTAAGGACGAGAGCTACCTCCCTAGATCGAGAGCTCGGATTGTCACACCTCCAACGATAAGCTTTCTCTCTGTACGAATAGTTTTCCAAAGAAGCTCCATTTGAGCTCATTTCAGACTCAAATTCTACAATTCAAAGCTCCATTTGATCTTATGGAACTGTAGGAACCGATCCATGCCATCAACTGGAGCAATTAACCCCAATTGAATGGCCAATATGAAGTAATCAAATTCGGTTAGAAAATGGGGAAGAAATTGGGGGAAAATTTTGGGGATTTCAAAAAATTGAGTGACCTAAATGCAATTTCTGAAAATTGAAGGTCAATTGGCAATGAGAAAGATGGTGGGGGGCCAATTGGTCAATTTTTGAAAGATTTGGGCCAAATGGCTATTTTTGCAATGTAGGGGCAAAACCATAATTTTTGGAAAATTGGGAACCAAATTGGGAATTTGGAAAATGTAAGCCCCCTTACACAATTTTAAGTAAATTAAGGACCCAAGGAGAATATTGAAAGTCCTTCGGGCTTAATTTGAGGAAAAATTAACATTAGGGACCTAAAGTAAAAAAGTATGAACTTTAGGGACCTAAGTGTAATAAACCAAAATATGGGCCTAGTAGCCCACACTGAAAAGCTGAGAAACTTTTATACAAAACCCTAATATATAAGAGTGGTCAAACTCTTGAGATCGAAACGCTAACAGGGAAGTGAGACTTGAATTTGGACAACTGGCTAGGGACAAACACATCAGGGTCACCAGATGAGTGGGAACTTTTATATATCATACCGTTTGGGATGATGAGCACTATTTTTAATGGATAAAACCTACTTACCGGTTGTGAGTGGAAATAAAAAAAAATATCATACCCGGTTGGTATTATGAGTTTTAAGTAAAGGAGAAAACTGCCTATTGGTTGTAAGCAAATCCATCATCACACCCGATTGGTGTGCTGAGATAAAAATATAATTTTTGTTAGAAGTGTTCTCCTCTGATTGTGTGACAACTGCTTAAAATATTTTGGAGACCTTCTTGATGGGAGCTAGAATAGCTCAAATAGGCCTAGGGCCTCGATTTTTTAACTCATAGGGCTCAAGGCCTAGTTTTGGAAAACACGTGCAATGGGCCCAAGGCCAGTGGGCATGGACCGAAGCTCATAAACAAACATGATTAGGAAAAGCTATGAAAACTCCTAATTAAAATGGAATTGTTTGTGTTATGCGCCACGGTATTGAGTCAGGACTGACAATGCTCAATGAACTGGTGGCAGTGTGTCAGGGCCAGGTTGATGGATCGGCCTAGACAAACAATTGCAGGTGAGGTTATGTGTCGGGGTTGTTGGACCATTGTCACCAAAGAGGATGGATAACTATATAAAAACTTTTGTTTATGCATGCACTTAAGTATCGAGACCATTAAGACACCCAGGGGGTAGTGATGGGTCCCAAGGGTTGTTGGATGACATGGGGGTGATAAGGGTAGTTTATCGTGCAAATCAGTCATGAAGCTCTGGGAGCTTCTTGCGCATGAGGCCGGAGTGGGGACAAGATGAGGTCTCGTCCTCATACAGACACGAAGTGGTATTCAGGTTTGAGGGTCTTACGTTTGGGACGTCCACTCAAACTTAAGGTAGAAGTGGACCTACTTCTATTAGGGTGGGCAACAAAGTCTTGTTGGTCCCCAAGTGGGTGCAGTATGAGACTACCCTGCGAATATGTGTACCCTTCCTGATTAATGGGTGTATTTCTTTTCTAAACGCCTCCCGGGCAAGGGGATGGGTTAAAACATACCTAATAATTTGGTAATGGAAAAAGTTTTTGGAGATTTGAATTTGACATAATCCTTTAAAAAGACAATGTTAACCTTGGCATGGTATTGATTAACTGAAAAATATTTGAAACTCACACCCAAAACCCACTCACTGAGTTGTAGAAACTCACCCCATCTCTTTACCCCTTTTCAAGGGTAAGGGAATAAATTAAAAGAGAGTGCAACGATGTACCCTCCGTCAGGTACGCTTAAAGTTTATTTTAAGATTGTTTTAGATTGATTTATGTTATTCCATGGAACAAGATTTGAATTTACACCTAGCTACTCTTGAATCAAGAAGGGGAAACCCCTCTTGAACCAAGTGAGCGGTGGATTGTTCACGGGGATCCGACAAAACCGGGTTGGGGCATGACAACTTGACTAGTCTCAGAGCTTGTTTTCTCAAATACGTTATCAAGACTATATAACATAAAGATTAAGAGAAGTTTTTTAAAATTTTCAGATGTCTCCCAAAGAGAACAACCAAGAAAACTAGGCTGACATCACCAACACCACCTAACACTCTGTCCTCGCAGGAAGACAACCCTAAAAGCTCTCTAATGCCTGAGGTATAGTTGAAGTCCCAAAGAACCAAGAGATAGAAGGGGGAAGTATCGAGGAGGATGGTGCTAGGACCTGTTGAGGTTACAGCCCTGAGTACGAAGGGAGCCAAGCTTGAAGCCAGTAACGTCAGCAAGGGCTTATAACCTTACCAAGGAGGATGCTTATCAAGAACCCCGTAGCTTCCTAAAGATTTCATTACCACCTTTTTGTAATAAGGCTAAGACCCCAACATATTATACTCCTTCTCCAATAATAAAGAACTCCAAGTTCCAAAAACCATATCTGTCAAAAATGATGTGATTATGCGCCTCTACTGTAGGAAGATTGCCCCAAGAAAAGTAACCAAACAAACCCGCATTACCCTAGACACCACGAGACCAAGGAGAATCCCATCCCAAATAAGGAAATGAACCAAGGTGACTAAAGAGTCTAGGAAAACTCTTGGAATAACTACGGGGCTAGGAAGACGCGACAAGAGAATTGTCAAGGTAATCACCCTAGAAAGGCTTCCCAATGCTCAAAGTATTGGAGGAACCACAGAGGACCACGCAAGGAAATGACTTGCTACAAGTGTAGATGATGGGGACACTATGTAAGAAAGTACCCATACTACTGAGGACATGCACTAAGATTAATCGTTATAGAAATAGGACATACGATAAAAGATTGTCCCACATCCCATAGATTTAGGGCAATACCTCCTAAGAACCATGTCGACTTCCGAGGACCAAAGGGAAGAAAGGCAATAAGGACCAAATGTAGGGCTTGGAGAAAAATCACAAATAGAGCAAAGTATAGATAAAAGGAAATTTTCCTTGAGGAGAGTTACAAGCTATCTGGGAACAAGGAAACACCTCTGAAAAAGAAGACCTAAATGTTGGATGCCAATGGAATGTTAGGGGATAGCAAGGTGTGACTTGCTTTGGAAAAATAGAGGAGCCAAGTAGGGTTACAAATGAACCTAACAAAAAGATATACCTAGTGACTACAGGATGAACCAGGAGATGCCATAGGAAGGACCGAAATGTAGTAAAGACTACACCCTAAAAAGGGTGACAGGATAGGCATCAAGGACGGGTGAACTAGAGGGACAACTGTCCCAAGACAAGTGAAAAAGGAGAGTAGTAGGGGCGAGGTAGTTAATGAATTAACCCTCATAAGAATTATGTATTTAAACCTAGATGAAGAAGGGAGAAGTGAAAAGGCCAAATGTCGGAAAAGGATAAAGAAGATCCTTAAAGAAATCAATGGCCGAAAAATGAATTGGCGACCAAACTCAAGCCATGGGAGGGATTAAGCAAGCTATCGAAAGAAGGTTAAGAAACCTTGAAAGAAAAAGATATCGAAATCCCTCCCTAATAAAATAAAATTAAGGTGATTATAAGTAGGGATAAAAACAAGGTACAAAGGAGGTACTAGCAAGATTCCCGAAGTTAGAGTCAAACAGGAGAGAGTGACATCAAAGGATGTCATGAGGTCAATTTAAAAGAAAGATACCTACAAATACGAATGAAAAAGGAAATTTTGAGAAGAGAAGGAACCTACAAAGGAAGGAAGTCACGGGAAAGATATATCCCAACGGAGAGGCGATGGATCTAATTCAATTGGAAAAAGAAGATAAGCTCGCAAATAAAACGCTGGTTGAGATGAAAAGAACAAGTAAAAAGGAAAAGTACTCATGAGGGCCCAAGGAGTAAGTTAATCCCAAGGAATGGGTAAGTAGGATGATAGCACCAAAAGATGTCGTACAAATAAGAAAGGGGTGGACTACCAATAATAAGGAAATAAAAGAAAGCACATCTGAGAAACCTTGGAGAAGTAAGCCTTCCAATTAAGAAGCAATTAAGGGAAACAACCACTGACATCAAAACTAGTTGTGGTCCACGTTCGCTTAAATGGAGCCTAAAGAGTGGACGGATGAGCATAGTGTGCAATACACAAAATAAGAGCCGATAATCGAAAGTTCTTTGGATAGGGAATAAGGGACAAAATGGGAATTTTAAGACAATAAAGGATTAAAAATGGGCAAATTCCCCAATAGTAAAAGAGTGTAAGGAGGTAAAGGAAGGGAACCTTTAAGGAATGACAAGAAGGTTGAATGTGTAGCTCCTAAGGTAGAAGACTCTACTATGAAAGACATTGTAGATACTGAAACCATAAAAGGGAACTCCCCAAAAAGAATCAACACGTAGACTGAAAGGGATCAACTTAGAATGAAGAACCATGAAATGGTCATGAGTGAGTAAGGAAGGAATGAAGAAAGGGAATCCTTGAGTAAAGGATGCCATTGGAGATATGGAAGGACATAAGGAAGGAAAAATCCCAACATGTAGGTAAGTCATGAAGTGATCAGGAAACCCGATGGTTGGAACGAGGGAAAAGCCAATAAGGAAGTTGGTAAGGGACAATTGGATAACGCCGAAGGTAGTTGGGGAACACTACCAGGTAAAAAGAAGGAATGAAGCCATACGACTCCTAACAGTGGGAAGGGCATGAACCGTTATCAAGAAAATGTTCTAGAACTATAATGGACAAAGAAAATTCTAGAACATGTCAAGCTAAAAGGGAGATGTAGGTCCAACAGTCCCAGGGAAAAATGTGACTCAAGTAAGAAGAGTTCGTTAGTTACACAAGATGAATGTCAAACCTAAAAACTGGGACTGGAGTTGTAGTAAACAAAAGATGGAGGAAGGACCACAATAAGATAAAAAGGGAATCCCATCAAAACCCACGATGTCATGTTTTCCCTAGATAACATTTAACAAAACTGAAACTTTTAAATTTGCGTACCTAGTTTTGTGTCTACGGGGAAAAACTTACGTGATTGTGTTCCTTCTTGAAAATGTTTAGAGGGAGGGGAGTGAGTTCGACAACTCAATGTGTGGGAGAAATTCTTTTCTGAAGGCTTATTCTATCAATTTCAATTATTTGATAATTCAACTTATTTCTTCTTCGGCTCCACAAATCAACAACCACCCTCCTATCATTGGAGGGATCACACATTCGCATAACGGTCATCGACCGGGCCACTTGTGGACCGGACCACCTTTACCGTCCACCCAGATAGAGGGATACTGCCTCTACCCAGAGTTTGTGCTGACATCAATAGTTCGGCCCAAAACTCAAGTTTCTCCACCATATCCGATCAATGGGATGAGACCTCATTCCCCCTACTGCCTCAGTCTCCATGAGCAGGAAGCTCCTCGACTTCACGACCTATTGAATGACCATACTACCCTTATGCTCCTTGGGTCATCCAACAGTCCTTGGGTGCATTGGTTAGTCCGAATGGGACAACAAAAGAAATCTCTTCCCGACCCGACCTACCTGGGAAGAGTTTGAAGAGAGATACTTGGAAGAATAACTAACTCCCCACCTCATCAATGAAAAGAAGGTGGAATTCTTCCAACTTCGCCAAGGAGCCCGCACGATCTCAAAATATGAGACCAGTTTCAACGAACTGTGACCCATCGCCCTTGACCTAGTGAGACCAGCCAACCTTTGCCAAAAGTTTATTGACGGTCTCAATATGGATATAAGAGACCAGATGAGGGTTTTGGGATGTCCTATTGACCTAGCCGCCATTGTAGGCATAGCCCAAGATCATGAGCAGCTAGTCCAGACAAGGCGCCATCAGATGGAAACGAGAGGACATAGAGAAGACAGGGGACAGGGCAGCCGAGGAGGTTCAAGGGAACAAGGTCAGCCCCGATGGAGGAACCCACCAAGATTCTCTCGGGAGGAGAAGGGCCTTCATGGCCACAAGGAAATAGAAACACTTCCTCCAAAAAGAAGCCTCTATTGCCCCTGGTGTCAGAGGAACCATGAAGGACCATGTGTAATGTGCTACGGGTGCAGGCAACTCGGGCACTACATCAGGAGTTGCTCGATGGGTTGGGAGAACGCCCCACCACCACCACCACCTAGGAACCCGATGCCAAACAACGGGGGGCAGGAAGCACCCACAAGAGTTCCAACCAAGGTCTACAACCTGACCTAGGAAGAAGCCCAGAAAGACCCCAGCATGGTGGCTAATACATCCCAACCCTCCTCCTCCTAAGTCAAGTCAGTAGCTAGAGTCTTGTAATCCCATTTTTGGAATCAATAAAATGAATTTCATAAAAATTTTCGTTAATTTCCACTCAAGCTTCATCCAAGTATTCCATAAGGCAAGGTACGCCCTCTTGGAGTCTAGGGCATAACGCTCTTTCATCAAGGAAACTCTATTCTTAGAACTTCCAAAGGAAACCTCTCTACTCTGGCCACCTCTTCACATCCTCACCCCATTAGGCGAAAGCATAGAAAGACACTTGTATGTTAAAACATGTGAAGTGCAAGTCAGAAGAACAACCCTGGAAGCCGACTTGATTCCTCTAACGCTACAAGAAGTAGAGATCATTTTAGGGATGGATTAGATTGGCTAAGCACACATCAAGCCCAAGTAGACTATGGGAAAAAGTGGATAACCTTCTAAGGCTTGGGAAAAGAAGAAACTGTATTTGAAAGAGATAGAGGAAGAACCGAAATACATCTTGTGTCATGTATGGAAGCTCAGGACTTGCTATCAAAAGGATGTAGGGTATTCCTCGCACAAATCACTTGCAAGAACACAGTGGAGAAGGGTGTTGCCGAAATTCCAGTGGTCAACCGTTATCTAGAAGTTTTCCCAAAGGAATTACCTGGTTTACCCCCAAATCGCTAACTAGAATTTGTAATTAAGGTGGTTCCAAGCACTCACCCTATATCCCAAGCACCCTACCGTATGGCGCCCGCGGAACTCAAGGAGCTGAAAGATTAGTTGGAAAAACTTTTAGAGAAAGGATTCATACGCTCAAGCTTGTCCCCATGGGGTGCACCCATACTATTCGTCAAGAAGAAAGACAGCAGAATGCAACTTTACATCGATTACCGGACACTGAACCCGGTGACAATTAAGAATAAGTACCCTCTCCCCAGGATAGACAACTTATTTGATCAACTCAGAGGGGCCGCCTAATTCTCCAAGATTGACCTAAGGTCGGTATATCACCAACTGAAGATTCATGAAGAGGATATATAGAAAACTGCTTTTCGATCACGATACGGGCATTACGAGTTCAAGGTAATGCCATTCGGACTAACCAATGCACCCGCGATTTATCTCTAAAATGAACTCAAACGGATCTTCGCTAGAAAATGTAGTCTAGAGAGAGAAAGGTTCGATATCTTATCGGTCAGGGTCCAGCAGTCGAAGCTTTGGTTACCATCATGTTTCTCTCATCGTGTGGACCATTCCTAGATCAAACTACACTTCAATTGATAACTTGAGTAGTGCGAATTTTAGTGTTAAAATTTTTTATAGAATTCAGTCGTGCACAGTATTTTCCAGCGAAGGGTGGCGAAGGGAGCTTACCTGCTTAGATTGAAAGGAGGTCGAGGCACCTCCAAGTGGAGCGCAGGGGATTTGGCTTGGCCGCAATTGGCAAAGGGAAGGCTCAAAATGGGTGATAGGGGGCTGGCTGGTTTCTATTCGAGGAGTGGCAACACTGTTCGAGCTTCCTCACTCCTTCCCAGTGTCTCTTAGGCTGAATGGAGGGTATGGGTGCGTAGAGGACTTCATCCAGATTCCAAAGACACCTAATGTAGCATCAGAGGTTGAGAAAAGTCCCATTGTCTAAGCTCTAGTCAGCAACTGCTCATGTCACGCCCCGACCTGGCTTGGTCGGATCCCCATGATCAACCTGCCACTCTCCCGATTTATAAAGGGTTGCCCCTTCCTTTAAAACCGTAAGGAGTAAGGCGTCCTTTAAACCTGCAACTTTCTTGGAATAACATAAATCAAAACTACATAAAATTTTAAATTTTTCATACTTTCCTTACAGGCGTGTTAGCTTGTGGTCTTTGGGTAAGCTTTCTAGGGTTACCTAAAAGGGATATAAGGGAGGGGGTGAATTCAATGACTTGGTGAATGGGTATTTAAAGTTTGACTTTTAGAAAAATAGTTTGAATTAAGAGTGTGCCAAACTCCTTATTTTTCTTTTAAAAATATTTCATTCTCAATTCTTGGTTTTCAAAACCATTTTTCATCATAACAGTGTGTTTATCAACCAACACATGCCCTCCATCATGAAGGAACACATAATTGTAGGCCAGCCCATCCACTATACCCATTTGTGGTGTCGCAGCAACTTTACTAGCCACCTAGATAGATGTATATCCACTTCTACCTCATAAGTGGATGTTCATGACATCTGACCCTTATTCCTGTAATAAAACTCCGTATCCGTATGAGGACAGAGACCTCATCCCGTCCTCACCCCGGTCTCATGCGCATGAAGCTACGTCGAGCTTCAGAAGACTTCTGGTACGACTAATTGCCCTTATTTCCACCAGGTCATCTAGAGCCCTAGGACGCATCACTACCCCCTCTTGGGCATCTTGAAGGTCATGTAACACAGGGCATGCACAAATCAACAGTTTTTAATATAATCCATATAATCTATGGTGCCACTAGTCTAACAGCCTCGACTCTCAACTAGACCTGCAGCTATTTGTCTCGACTAGTTGGTAGACCTATCATGTCACACTGCCGCTAATCCATCGAGTGTGTCGATCATGTCTCGTTACCATGGCCAAACAACTCATTTACTTAAATTTCATGGCTTAATAATCATGTTTGCTTACGAGCTACTACTTGTGCCAACTAGCCTAGGGCCTATTGTTTGAGATTTTCAAAATCAGGCATATTAGCCCCCATATTCCAAAACTGAGGCCTTTAGCCTAACAAAGCTATTCGAGCTCCCATCAAGAAGGCCTCCCAAAAATTTTAAGTAGTGGCACACAGTCAGGGGAGAGCACTTCCAAAAAAATAAACTTTTAAGTTGTCCATCACTCCAACCGAGTATGAGGACATCTCCGCTTATAAACGATAAGCGGGTTTTCCACATCTCCGCTTATAAATGTTATGGGACCTTTAAGATGCCCAAGAGGGGTAGCGATGTGTCCTAGGGCTCTAGACGACATGGTGGAGATAAGGGCAGTTAGTCGTACTGGCAGTCTTGAGAAGCTCTAAGGGATGGATGTCGCGTACATCCACTCATTCTCAAAGTAGAAGTGGACGTGCTTCTATCTAAGTGTCTGGTAAAGTCGCTCTGACGCCACAAGTGGGTACAGTGGACATGCTGGCCTATGAATGTGTGTTCCCTTCATGATAAATAGTGTGTGTTGGTTGATAAACACACCATTGTTATAAGAAATGACTATGAAAAACTGAGATTCTAAGAATGAGATATTTTTAAGAAATTAAAGAGTCTAGCACACTCCAATTTAAAAACTATTTTATCAAAACTTCATTTTTTTTAAAAATACCCATTCACTGAGTTGTAGACACTCACCCACAATTTTATCCCTTTTTAGGAAATAGAAAGATCACTAGGGATAACACCAAGCCTTACCCTCTGTCAGGTATACTTAATTTCTTTTAAACTTGCATTTTATTTGATATATGTTATTCCAAGGAACAATGTTGAAATTACACCTGGCTTACCTTGAGTTAAGGAAGGGGGAAACCCCTCTTGAACCAAAAGAGCGGCGGGTTGTTCATGGGGATCCGACCAAACCAAATCGGGGCATGATAACTTGAATGGTATCAGAGACATGTTCCCTTGAAACATTATCAATATTATGCCCTAACATTAATTAAACTTTAAACTATCGTGTAGGAAGGAGAATTCCTAAGAAGTTCACGGTGAAATCCAGCCCTCCACCCATGACCCTAAAAAAGACACCCAGCCTAAGGGAGGAAGCAGTACAAAGGTCCCTAAAAGGCTAGAAAATAGTACTCAAAGACATGGTGGAAGACTACCAGAAACTGGTAGGAGCCTTATTGGAACCAGAGTGCTTCAGATACCCTCCTCCAAGACAAGAGGAACCAGCATCTTCTCCTAGAAGTTCAATCCCTCCTCCAGTCCCACAACAACTAGAGAGGAAACCAACCAAGAAGGAGGCATGGGATAATTACTAGTATGCGTATGCCACCTTCATGAAGGTCCACCAAGTACCTCCACCTACTCAACCTAGTTTCAATCCCTTCCAATGGGTGAAGTAGACCTATGAGTGTGAGGTTGAGGTACTAAGGCAGTACGTATTGGAGGCCATACATGAGATTCATCCTATAAGGGAATACGAGTGGACCCCAACTAGTTCCTCAGAATCTTCTTATCAAGAATCCCATAATCGCTCTAGGGTTAACTCCCGGCCTATGACCCCAAGGGATTAGGGAGTAGAAAATTCCCGTAATAAGCCAAGTATGGCAAGAAAATATTTTCTTGAATGAATGAAAGTAAAATTGTTTTTGATAAAACTTATGAGTTCATTGATATAATCAAAGCAAGAAGAGTGTGATAATAAAGATTAAAGTACAAAGGTAGGAAATCATCTAAGGAAGAAAAGATTGGTTATTTATGGTTAACCTCAACCCTTAAGACTTTCCCTCAGGAGTATAATAAGGAAGAATTCATTCAAGAAAGATCTTAACTAAGGAAGAAGAAGTTGGAAGGAAGGGAAATGAACATCAAGGAGTATGGACTTATGGAGAGTTCAAGGAGTTAAGAAAAGGCTTAAGGAGTAAGAGTAAGAAAAAATAAGGAGTAGGATATTCAAAAGGGAACCCAAGGAATGGAAGCTGATCAGGAAGAAAGGAAGTTATGGGGAAACACTAAGGATGTCAAGACTACTAAGGCAAGATGAGAAGAAAATAGGATAACAAGGAAGCCCAGGTATAACACCTATTTGTAAAGAACTAAGACACAATTTCTTAGGAACTCCATGAAATAAGGAGACTTATGGAAAGCAAAGGCATGTAAATAAAAAAGGAAGAAAAGTCAGAGTGAATGAACCATACAAGATTCTTAAGTTTAAGTGATGACTAAAAAGGGGAAACTTCTTAGGAACGATAGGGAGATCAAACGTAAGAAGTCTAGAATGGGAGACATTAGAAGAAGGATGAGAATAGGAAGTTGGATCAAGGAAGGAGAAAGCTCCAGGATTAAGAAAATCAACCGAGGAAATGTCACAAAACTAGAGCCAACATAAGGACCTCAGTAAGAAGCACAAGTGGTTAAGTGAGTGTTTGGCGAGGTTAAGTATGACCTACTTGTAAGAAGACATGGACACTTAAATAGGAATTTTAAACGGTTGTGATTGAGGGAAATAACCTATAGCAACCATATCATTCAGGAAATAAACTACACTCCAAGAAGGATCAGAAAATAATAAGGATCATACCTAAAATAGGGCGAAGGGGTGGATACCAAAAACAACAAAATTTGAGAAATAATTCTCTCAAAATAAATAACGAAGGGGATAAAGCGAACGAGACAATCAATAAATCAATCCTTGTGAAGGTCATAGACCCAGCAAAGAAGGAAAGGATGGAAATGTAAAAACCTTTGAGATATGATGGTAGAGAAAAGCCATGAAGACACCCATGGATAAGATATGAGTAAATTTAACCAAAAACTACGAAAGAGTTAAATATGCACTAAGAAGGGCGATCGGGAGATGGGGGGAGTAAGGGAATGTGAACTCCACCACATAGAAATAAACTAAATACTGGAAAAATAAGTAAGAATGAGGATGATATATACAAGAAGTGTCCATAAGGTCACAAGGGTAAAGGTGAGTAAGAGACAATGGCATCAAGGTATGTCATTTAAGGCTCGACATTCACAGCGATAAAACTAGAAGGAGATTTTGGGAGAAAAGGAGTGTAGAACTTACCAAGGAAGGGAGATTTTGGGAGAAAAGGAGATGGGGGGAGTAAGGGAATGTGAACTCCACCTCAGAGAAATAAACTAAATACTTGAGAAAAGGAGATTTTGGGAGAAAGGGAGATGGGGGAGTAAGGGAATGTGAACTCCACCTCAGAGAAATAAACTAAATACTGGAAAAATAAGTAAGAATGAGGATGATATATACAAGAAGTGTCCATAAGGTCACAAGGGTAAAGGTGAGTAAGAGACAATGGCATCAAGGTATGTCATTTAAGGCTCGACATTCACAGCAATAAAACTAGAAGGAGATTTTGGGAGAAAAGGAGATGGGGGGAGTAAGGGAATGTGAACTCCACCTCAGAGAAATAAACTAAATACTTGAGAAAAGGAGATTTTGGGAGAAAGGGAGATGGGGGGGAGTAAGGGAATGTGAACTCCACCTCAGAGAAATAAACTAAATACTGGAAAAATAAGTAAGAATGAGGATGATATATACAAGAAGTGTCCATAAGGTCACAAGGGTAAAGGTGAGTAAGAGACAATGGCATCAAGGTATGTCATTTAAGGCTCGACATTCATAGCGATAAAACTAGAAGGAGATTTTGGGAGAAAAGGAGTGTAGAACTTACCAAGGAAGGGAATCTTGGAAAAATATAGGTGTACCAATTAGGAGGAAATGGAACCAACGGAATTGGAAAGAAAATAAGCTCCTCAAAGATAAGCTCCTCAAAGACAAGCTCCCAGAGATGAAAGGATCAAGTACAAGGGAAAATAATCATGAAGGATCCCAAGGGATAATTCAAACCCAATTAACGGGTAAGTAGAAAGACAACATCAAAAGAAGGAATACGAGTAAGAAAGAAATTAACTGGAATAAAGGATAGTGAAATGATCACGATATGAGTAAGAATAGATTAAGAATGAGAAGAGACCTTAAAAAGTAAGGACACCAGTGGGAATGAGGAATGAAGTAAGGAAGGAAGAGTATAATATTAAAGCATGACGAAGACAAGCGTTAAATTGTGAAATGAAGAATTGATAACCAAAGAAAGAGGAAAGGATCCATGCAGGATGGAAAGGTGATAACACCAAGAAGATAATAGGAACTCCTAGTCCTGAAATCTTAGGTAAATGAGTTTGGAATGGAGAAATGGTGCCTTGGAAAAGAGGGCTGTAAACTTAAGGATATTATTCTAAGTCTTCCAGAAGATACGCTTCACTAAAGTAAGCTCCACAGAAAGAGAAAGGGATGTGAATGAGGCAAAAATCTTAGGTACGTGATGTAAGGGATAAACGAAAACAACCGAGAAGTTTGTAGCCCGATAAACTAGAAAATTTTATATCAATGAAAATTTATTCCAGTACACAAAAAGTGTGAAATATATTTTGGGGACAAAACTCATAAAAGGAGGGGAGTGTAGTAAACCCCGCTCTTTGGAGTTAAGGAAACTAAGAAAAGAAGCAGTCAAACCGAGTGAGAAAACTGAACCGGTACACAAACCCAATCATCAGAGAATGGGAAATTTACAACTTTCGAGTGACCCAAAGGGTTCATAAAACCTTGGAAAAGAACAGTAGGACAAATTGGGGGAGAAAAACTAGACCAGTTCAGGTGAACCGAAACCAAGCTGGATTGAACTGGTTTATGAACCAAAACCAATAGAGGAAGGGAAAACCAGGAAATTTATCGATTTCAAATGACCCAAAGAATCACAAAAGTCATGAAAAAGGACTTTAGGATAAATGGGGATGAAAACCAAATAGTTCAGGTGAACTAGATCCGAACAAGTTTGGACCGGTTTGAACCACTATTGAACCGAATGCTAAATTCATTTTTCTAGGTGGCTTAAAAAATTCAAATTGGAGAATTGGGGGCACCATTTGATAGAGAATAAATTTAGATAAATTTAGATGAATTTAGATGAATTTAGAAATTTTTAATTTTGAAAAAATTGGTCGAATCGGGCCAAAATAGACCGATTTAAGCTTTAAACCCGGTTCGGACCGGTCCGGTAAGATTTAGAATAGTGTCATCTTCTTCCTTCAAATGACAGCATTGCTTACTCGCCAAAAAATCGAACCAGCACTGGTGAAGAGGAAACGTTTCTCTTCAGTACGTTTTAGGCCATCAATGATTGTCAAAAAGGTGCCAAATGGACGGCCGACGAGTCCCCAAGTTCCTTATATGAAGAGCCCCTCTCCATTAATCCTCTCCACACTTGAAAACCTCACTCTCTCTCAGCTACTCAGTTTTTCAGCGAAGCTCGAACTAGAGATCTGATATAGGATCTTTTTTGAGCCAAAGAAGACGTGGCTGGGTTCCTTAGAATCGGGGAGAAGTTATCTACACGATGGTAGTCTTCAATTGCTTCGAGGGTCACAGGAGAAGCACCAGCGTGATCGAACAGTGATGTAGCTCCAACGGACTGAAGCTGCCCAATTTTGGCGAAGCTGAAATTAGCTAATTTGAGCCCTACTCAAACTAAACCAAGCTTCCCCAACACCTCCTCAACCCTCATACAGCCGAATTAGAACTAAAAGGTAAGACAATTTGGCTCCTCTTTGTAAATTTCGATCGGTGCTAGAGAGAGAATTGGCAGATTTTCCATGACTAAATTCTCACTCAATTCTGCATCAATTTATACAATTCTTAATCCTAAGAGAAACCTTAGGATGAGAGCGATTTGCCCAAATCGAAAGCTTATACCGTCGTGCCCTTAACGGTAAGCATTCGAAATTTTCTCTCTTTAAGTCCAGTTTTTTGGCGAAGCTCCGTTTGAGCTCGTTCCGGGGTCAAATCGTGCGATTCAAAGTGCAATTGAATCGTATAAAGATGTAGGATCTCCAATTTAACTTCAATTTAAATAATTAAACTCGTTTGATCCGTCAATTTGAGGAAATCAAATTTGGATGTGTTGGGAAGTTTAAATTAGGGGAAATTTTGTGAATTTTGAAAATTCGAGGGACTAATATGCAATTTCATAAAATTGAGAGCCAATTGGGTATGATAAGGGTATTGGAGGACCAATTGCACAATTTTTAGAATTTTTGAGGTAAAACTTACCATTTTTGTAAAGGAGGGGCAAAATGGTAATTTTGGGAAAATTGAGGACCAAATTCGGAATTTGGGAAACTTGAACCCTTTTTTGTGAATTTGAATAAATTGAGGTTCCAAGGTGAATTTTAAAAGTTTGAGGACTCAATTTTGGGGAAAACCGACATTTGGGGCCTAAAGTAAAAGAAAAAGAACTTAAGGGACCAAACTGTAAACATTTGAAAAGTTAGATATTTTTAGTTATTTATAATGAATGAAGGCTATCAAGCCACATGATAGCCTTATTGGGAACGCTAGCTAAAAAGTTAGATATTTTTTTGTTATTTATAATGGATGTTCATACTGTTTAGGAACACGAGATATTGGGAACGCTAGTTGAGACAAAGCCCGCAAGGCACGAAAGCCGATTTAGAGGAAATACACTACACGATCGTGTGAGTGGGATTTAATATCAAACACAGTTGGGATGGTAAGCACCTCAGTAATAAAAACTCACTACTAAGTGGTATTTTAACCATCACACTTAAGAGGAGTGATGTGGAAATTACACGGAAAAACTACTTATCGGTTATAAGTAGATCATACCCGATTGGTATGATGATCTTCCTAGAAGGAAGTGGAAAACCCACTTATCGGTTATAAGCGGAGGTATCTTCATACCCGATTGGAGTGATGAACGATTAAAAGTTTATTTTTGTCAGAAGTGCTCTCCCCTGACTGTGTGTCACAGCTTAAATATTTTGGGAGACCTTCTTGATAATAGCTCAACTAGCTCAGATAGGCTGGAGGCCTCGGTTTTGGAACTTCATGCTAATATGCCCAATTTTAAAAATCTCGTACAACGGGCCCTAGGCCATTTGGCATGAGCAAGAGCTCGTAAACAATCATGATTTTAAATGAATGAATTGTTTTGCCATGGTAGCAAAACAGGATTGACATACTCGATGGACTGGTGGCAGTGCGACATGATAGGTCTACGGACCAGTCGAGACAAACAACTGCAGGTCAAGTTGAGGGTCGGGGCCGTTGGACTAGTTGTACCACAAATTATATGGCTTATGTGGAAAATTATTGATTTGTGCATGCACTGAGTTTACAAGACCTTCAAGATGCCCAAAAGGGGTAGCGATGTGCCCTAGGGCTCTATACGACATGGTGGAGATAAGGGTAGTTAGTTGTACCTACAATCTTGAGAAGCTCGATGTAGCTTCATGCGCATGACACCGGGGTGGGGACGGGATGAGGTCTCTGTCCTCATATGGACACAGAGTTTTGTTACGGGATTAAGGGTTGGATGTCATGTACATCCACTAATTCACAAGATAGAAGTGGACATAATTCTATCTAGGTGGTCGGCAAAGTCACTCTAACGCCACAAGTGGGTACAATCGATGTGCTAGCCTTTGAATGTGTGTTCCCTTCATGATGAAGGGCATGTATTGGTTGATAAACACACCATTATGATAAGAAATAGCTATGAAGAACCGAGATTCCATGAATGAGATAGTTTTAAGAAATTAAGGAGTCTAGCACACTCTAATTTAAAAACTATTTTTATCGAAACTTCATTTTTTTTAAATACCCATTCACTGAGTTGTAGAAACTCAACCACCATTTTTATCCCTTTTCAAAAAATAGAAAGATGACTAGGGATAACACCAAGCCTTACCCTCTCTCAAGTATGCTTAATTTCTTTTAAGCTTGCATTTTATTTGATATATGTTATTTTAGGGAACATGGTTGAAATTACCCCTGGCTTACCTTGAGTTAAGTGGGAAACCCCTCTTTAACCAAGAGAGCGGCCGATTGTTCACAGGGATCCGACCAAACTGGGTCGAGGTGTGACATAAGAAAAGTAAGAAGTGGACCAAAGGATATACTTTTGGACTTGTGGGTAAAACATACTAATCAGGATACACTCCATGGAGTGAGTAAACAATGGAAAGGAAAAAAATTTTCTTAAGCACGTGGTTTAAATGGGCTAAGTGAAAGGACAACCAAAGTAGTAGCATGTCAACCAAAGCCCTAGTTGACATGAAGGAAAATATATTCTAGATGCAAAGGATGTTGATTATGTTTTGGGGTCAAAACTCCTAAAAGGAGGCAAGAGTTGTGAAATCCGTCATCTTGGATCAAGGAAAAATCGAGAAAGAACCAGTCAATTTAATGAGAAAACAAAACCACTTAAGGAACCGAGAATGGTAAAGAGGGGCTAAAATAGGAATTTGGAAAATTAAAAGTGACCAAAAAGTCATAAAAGTCATGGCAGAGAACCAAGAAGTAAAATGGATGGGAAAACCAGACCGATTCGGGGTGAACCGAACCTAAACCGGTTTGAACTATACATCAACTAGTCTCTAAATTCATTTTTCTTTGTGACTTAAATTGGTAGGGTAGAGGGTCCTGAGCTCCCTATATAAAGAGCTCCCCTCCATTCATCCTTCAAACACCTCAAATTGCCTTTCTCTCTCATGTGCTCCATTTTCCGGTGAAGCTCAAACCAGAACTCTGACTTGGGCACTTTTCTTAGTCTCAGAAGGCAAGGTCAAGTCCTACAGACTCCGGGGGAAGTTAGCTACCGAACAGCAATCTCCATTCGACCCGAGGACCATCGGAGAAGTACCAGCAGAATCAAACAGTGAAGTAGCTTCAACGGGCCGAAGTTGCCATATTTTAGACAAGCTAAATTCAACCAAATTCAAACCCCCTCTGACCAAACCGAGCCTCCCCAATGTCCTCACTACCCTCACACAACCTCCATAGAGGTGAAAGAAAAGCCAATTTGGCCGTCCTCCATCGTTGCAAATCGGTGTTAGAAAGAGAAAGTGTCGAATTTCACTAACAAAATTCACCCTCGTATGCACTTCAATTGTAGCAATTCTTGATCCTACAAGGATCCTAAGGATGAGAGCAACCTCCCCAAATCAAGAGCTCGAACTGCCGCACCTCCGATGGTAAGCTTTCGAAGCTTTCTCTCTATACAAACAGTTTTTCGGTGAGGCTCCGTTTATGTTTGTTTTGGACTAAAATTCTGCAATTCAAAACTCCATTTGATCATATGAAAGTGTAGGAACCGATCCATGCCATGAATAGGTGCAATTAACTCTAATTGAACAGCCAATTTGAAGGAATCAAATTCAGTTAGAAAAGGGGGAAGAAGTTGGGGGAAATTTTGGGGATTTCAGAAAATTGAGGGACCTATACACAATTTTTCAAAATTGAAGATCAATTGCCAATGAGAAAGATGGTGAGGGACCAATTGGTCAATTTTTGAAAGATTTGGCGCCAAATGGCTATTTTTGCAAATTAGGGGCAAAGTCATAATTTTTGGAAAATTGTGGACCAAATTGGGAATTTCAAAAATCTGAGCCCCCTTACACAATTTTAAGTAAATTAAGGACCCAATGAGAATATTGGAAGTCATCGAGACTTAATTTGAGGAAAAATTAACACTAGGGACATAAAGTCAAAGAGTATGAACTTCATGCACATAAGTGTAATAAACTAGAAATATGGGCCTAGTAGCCCATACTAAAAAGCTAGAAAACTTTTATACAAAACCCTAATAAATAAGAGTGGTCAAACTCTGTAGGGACTCTTGAGATCGGAATGCTAATAGGGAAGTTAGACTCAAATTTGGAGAACTAGCTAAGGACAAGCGCGTAAGAGTCACCGGGTGAGTGGGAACTTTTATACAGCATACCGGTTGGGATGATGAGCATAGTTTTCAATGAATAAAACCTACTTACCGGTTGTGAGTAGAAATGAACAAACATCATACCTGGTTGGTATGATAAGTATCCTTAAGGAATGTAGAAAACCGCCTACTAGTTGTAAGTGGATCCATCAGCACACCCGGTAGGTATGGTGAGATAAAAATATAATTTTTATCACAAGTATTCTCCCCTGAAATTGTGACAACTGCTTAAAATATTTGGGACACCTTCTTGATGGGAGCTAGAACATCTCAAATAGGCCATGGGCCTTGATTTTTGATCTCATAAGGCTCAAGGCCCAATTTTGGAAAACACGTGTAGTCGGACTAAGGCTAGTGGGCACGGGATGAAGCTCGTAAACAAATATGATTAAGAGGAGCCATGAAAACTCCTAATTAAAAGGGAATTGTTTGTGTGATTTGCCACGGTATCGAGTCAGAACAGACAATGCTCGATGGACTAGCGACAATACGTTAGGGCCAGGTCGATGGATCGGCCTAAACAAACAGCTGCATGTAAGGTTGAGTGTCGGCATCAATTGATGCAATTCTTGATTCTAATATGAACCTCAGGATGAGACCTATCCGCCCAAATCGAAAGCTCAGACCTCTGTGCCCACACCGGTGAGTAATCAAAGCCTTCTCTCTCTATAGTCCGTTTTCCGGCGAAGATCCGTTTGAGCTTGTTCTGGCGTCAACACTTATGATTCAAAGTGCTATTGAATCGTAAGAAAATGGAGGAACTCAATTTTAACTTCAATTTCAACAATTAGATGTATTTGATTGGTCAATTTGATAAAATCAAATTAGGTTGTTCTAAGGAGTTGAAATTGGGGGAAAATTAGGGAAAATTGGGGATTTTTGAAATTTAAAGGACCAAAATGCAATTTTATGAAATTGAGGGTCAATGGGGCATGAAAATAATGTTGGAGGACCAATTGAGGAATTTTGGAATTTTTGGGGCAAAACTTACCATTTTTGTAAAGGAAGGGCAAAATGGTAATTTTGGAAAAATTGGGGGACCAAATTGGAAATTTGGAAAATTAAACCCCTTTTTGGTGAAATTGAATAAATTGAGGTCCCATGATAAATTTTAAAAGTTAAGGGACTCAATTTGAGGAAAAACCGACATTTGGGACTTAAAGTTAAAGAGAAATAACTTTAGGGACCTAATTGCAAATAATTAAAAGTTTGGGTTTTCTCATTCATTGGAAATGAATGAAGGCTGTTATGCCGAGTAATGATGAATAAGGATGTTCATATCATGTAGGAACATGAAATATCGGGAACACCAGCATGGACGAGCTCGCGTGAATACAAAGAACCAATATAGTGGAATTCACTGTGTTAACGGGTGAGTGGGTTTACTAACATCATACTCGATTGGGATGATGAGCACAACTTAAAGATAAAAATCACTTCCCGGTTGTAGGTGGAAATTTTATATCATACCCGGTAGGGGATGATAAGTACCTTGGTATAAAAACCCATTCTTTATGGTATTTTAATCATCACCACTTAGAGAAAGTGATGTGAAAATTATGCGAAAAAACTACTTACCGGTTGTAAGTAGATCATACCCGGTTGGTATGATGAGACTTACTCAAAGGAAGTTGAAAACTCGTTCATCATTTATGAACGGAGATGTCCTTATATCGGTCGGTATAATGGATAGTAAAAACCTATTTTGTCAGAAGTGTTCTCCCCTAACTGTGTGCCAATACTTAAACTATTTGGTAGACCTTCTTGATGAGAGCTCGAATAGCTTTGATAGGCCAGGGGCCTCGGTTTTAGAACTTGGGGGCTAAATGCCCGATTTTGAAAATCTCGTATAGTGGGCCCAAGGCACGAGTAGGAGCTTGTAAACAAACATGATATATGTGCCATAAAACTTAATAAGTGAATTGTTTGGCCATGGTATCAAGATAGGGCTGACATGCTCAGTCAACTAGCAACAGTGCGACATGCCAAGTTGACGGACCAATCAAGACAAACAATTGTGGGTTGAGTTGAGAGTTGAGGCCGTTGGAACAAATGGCACCACATATTACATGGCAGATTAAGAAAACTCTATTTGTGCATGCACTATGAGTATGGGATCATCAAGACGTCCATGAGGGGTAGCGATGCGTCCCAAGGACCTTGGACGACCGGTGAGTATAAGGGCAGATCATCGTTCCAAGTGTTTGTGTGAAATTTGGAGTAGCACCAAGCGCATGAGACCAAGGTGGGGACGGGATGAGGTCTCTATCCTCATACGAATATGAAGAAGTGATTTCGGGATTGTGGGTCAGATGTCGTGTACATTCACTCATTCCCAGGGTAGAAGTGGTTGTACTTCTATCCGGGTGGTAGGAAAATTCGCTCCGAAGCCACTAGCGGGTTCAGTAGTGATACTAACTTGTGAATGTGTGTAACCTTCATGATAAAGGATGTGTGTTGGGTGATAACACACCAGTAACTAAGAAATAATGAAAAAACCCAAATTTTTTTTAATGAAGGAATTTTTGAAAAGAAAGAAGTCTGGCACACTCCATATAAATATTTTTCTTGAAATTCAAAAGATTTGAATCCCATTCACTAAGTAGTTGTATTCACCCCCTCCCTTATACCCCTTTCAAGAAGTCCCGGAAAGCTGAACCTTAAAAGACTTGTGCAATTAAATGCCTATAAGACAAGTACAATTAATTGAGATTACTATGCAGTTTTGATTTATGATATTCCTGGAAAAAGGTGCAGGTCTAAAGAATGCCTTACTCTTTACGGTTTATAATATAAGGGGAAACCCTTTAGTAAATCGGGAGAGTGGTGGGTTGATCACGGGAATCCGACCAAACCGGGTAGGGGCGTGACACAGGGATTGAGTGGATGTTCACGACATCTGACCCTCAAACCTGAAAAATCAACTATGTGTCTGTATGAGGACAAATACCTCATCCCCACCCCACCCCGGTCTCATGCGCATGAAGCTACGTCGAGCGTCCCTGACTGCTGGCACTACAAACTGCCCTTATCTCCATCATGTCATCGAGTAGCCCCTAGGAGGCATCACTACCCCTCTTGGGCATCTTGATGGTCCCGAACCTCAAGTCCATGCACAAACAAAGTTTTTCATAAAGCCATTTATCTTTGGTGCCACTAGCCCAATAGCCCCGACCCTCAACTCGACTTGCAGCTGTTTGTCTAGACCGGTCCGTCGACTTGGTTTTGTCGCACTGCCACCAATCCATCAAGTATGTTGGTCCTAACTTGGTACCATGGCCAAATTGCATCATTCATTCATTAAAAATTTTAATGGCTTATCATCATGTTTGTTTACGAGCTCCTTCTCATGCCAACTAGCCTTCTGCCCACTTTACGTGATTTTCCAAAATCAGGCATTTTAGCCCCCAAGTTCCAAAACCGAGGCCTTTGGCCAATATGAGCTATTCCAGCTCTCGTTAATAAGGTCTCTCAAAAGTTTTAAGCATTGGCACATATTCAGGGGAGAACACTTCTGACAAAATAACTTTTCAACTTGTCAATCACACCAACCGTGTGTGATGACATCTCCGCTTACAACCTGTAAGCGGGTTTTCTACTTCCTTCAAGAAAGTTCATCATACCAACTAGGTATGATCTACTTACAACTATTAAGTAATTTTTCCACATAGTTCTCACATCACTCCAGCCAAGTGTGATGTTAAAATTCCAAATAGAAGTGGTTTTTCATTTCCGAAGTACTCATCATCCCAATCGGTTATGATGTGAATAATCCCACTCAACCGATAATGTATTCCTTTTATTCGGTTTTTTGCCTTCACACGAGCTTATCCTTGCTGGCATTCCAGTCATTGGTGTTCCTACACGATTTGGACATCCTTATTTATTAACATTTGGCATAATAGCCTTCATTCCTCACGTATGAACAAAATGCCCAAATTTTTTATTATTTGCATTTAGGTCACTAAAGTTCTTTTTCCTTAACTTTAGGTCCCTAATGCTAAATTTTCCCCAAATTGAGTTCTGATACTTTCTAAAATTTACTTTTGATCCTCAATTTACTCAAAATCACTTAATGGGTTCGAGTTTCCCAAATTTCCAATTGGTCCCCAACTTTTCAAAAATTACCATTTTGCCTCTACTTTACAAAAATGACAATTTGCCCCCAATAAATTTCAAAATCTACCAATTTTTCCTCCAACATCTTTTTCATGGTCAATTGGCCCTTAATTTTAGGAAATTGCACTTTGGTTCGTCAATTTTTTAAAATTCCAAAATTTCCCCAAAATTTCCCCCAATTTTCCTCATTTCACACTGGCCGAATTTGATTTCATCAAATTGGCCACCCAATCGGAGTTAATTGATCATATTGAAGGTATGGAACAATTCCTACACTTTCACACGATTCAATGGAGCTTTGAATCGGGTCATTTGGGCTCAAATTGAGCTCAAACAAAGTTTCGTTGGAAAAATGAACTTAGAGAGAGAAAGCTTTGAAATCTTACCATTGGAGGTGCGGCGGTCTGAGCTTTCAAACGGGGCAGGTAGCTCTCGTCCTGAATATCCTTCTAGAACCAAGAATTACAACAATTCATATAGAATTGAGTGAGAATTTGCTTAGTAAAATTTCGGTATTTCTCTCTCTAACCCTGATCGAAATTTATAGGGGGAGCCAAATTGGCTTACATTTCAGCTCTAATTCAATCGTATGAGGGTTGTGGAAGTATTGGAAGAGCTTGCTTTGGCTTGAGAAGGGTTCAATTTGGTCATTTTTAGCTCGGCTGAAATAGGGCAGCTCTGGTCCATCATAGTTGCTTCACTTTTTTATTATGCCGACTCTTCTTCAGCGATCCTCGGATGGAATGGTGACTACCGTCGAATAGCTGACTTCTCCTTGAGTCTAAGGAACCCGACATCGCCTTCTTTGGCTTAGAAAAACCCCAATGTTAGAGCTCTAGTTTGAGCTTCATCGAAAATTGGAGCAGTAGAGAGAAAGAGAGGAGTTTTCAGGTGTGAGGAGGATGAATGGGGAAGAGCTCTTTATATAAGGAGCTCACGGACTCTATGGTCGTCCAATTGCACCTTTATGGCGATCATTCATGGCCAAAAATGCCCTAAATGGAGACTTTTCATCTTCACCGACGTTGTTAGGTTTTTCGGCGAGTGAACAATGCTATCATTTGAAAGAAGAAGACGACATTTTTCTTAACCGGACCGGACCAAGTTTAATGATTAAACTAGAAGGTTCAGACCCGATTCAACCGAGTTTTTCAAAATTAAAATTTTCTAAATTCATCTAAATTCATTCTCTATCCAATGGTGGCTTAAATTCTCAAATTTAAATTTTGTAAGCCACCTAGAAAAATGAATTTAGAAACTAATTCAATAGTGGTTCAAACCTGTTCAAACCAGTTCAATCCGATTCAGGTCTGGTTCACCTGAACCGGTTTGGTTTTCTCTTCCAATTCATTCCAAAGTCCTTTTCCATGACTTTTTTTACTCTTCATGTAAAACCCGCCCTTTTGAGCTGAGGAAAACTAGGAAAAGAACCGGTCAAACCAAGTGAGGATTCAAAACCGGTTCACAAACCCGATCATTTGTGAATGGGCAATTTGGGAATTTACAACTCTCGGGTGATCCAAAGAGTTCATTAAACCTTGGAAAAGAAACTTAAGAAAAAATAAAAGACAAAAACCAAATTGGTTCAGGTGAACGAGATTCCATAAGAACTTTGAAGTTATGTGTCCTTACTTAAGAGTAGTGTGAGGATGGGTGATCTCTAGGGAAATATGATTTTTTTTAATTATTGGTAATTTCAATAATTATGTCAATATTAATACTAGTAATAAATCTCTCCCATTTAATACACGATTTTACACCTATATAAGGAGGTCATCACCATTTATTCTCCTCACACCTGAACACTTCTCTCCCTCTCTCTACTGCTCCATTTCCCGGTGAAGCTCGAACCAGAGTTTCGACTTAAAACATTTTTTTTAGCAAACTCCAGTTAATCCAAGAATCGTTAGAGAAGCGCCGGCATGATGGAATAGTGAAGTAGCTCCGGCGGACCGAAGCTGCCCTATTTCGACCAAGCTGAAATCAGCCATTTCAAGCCTTCCCAACACTTCCTCAGCCTTTCCACGGCCAAAATAGGACCGAAAGGTAAGCCAATTCGGATCCCCTTTACAATTTTTGATCGGTGCTAGAGAGAGAGTCGACCGAATTTCAATGATGAAATTCTAATCCAATTCTGCATCAATTGATGCGATTCTTGATTCTAGGATGATCCTCAGTATGAGAGATATCTGCCTAGATCGAAAGCTCGGACAGTCGTGCCTTCACCAGTGAGTAATTAAAGCTTTCTCTCTCTATAGTTCATTTTTTGACGAAGCTCTGTTTGAGCTCGTCCCGACGTTAAAACTTGCGATTCACATTTCTAAAGAATCGTATGAACATGTAGAAACTCAATTTCAACAATTGGAAACGTTTGATGGGTCAATTTGATGAAATCAAATTAGGTTGTGTTAAAAAGTTGGAATTGAGGAAAAATTGGGGATTTTCGAAATTCAAAGGACCAAAATGAAATTTTATGAAATTGAGGTTCAATTGGGCATGAAAATAATGTTGAGAAATTTTGAAATTTTTGGGGCAAAATTTACCATTTTTGTAAAGGAAGGGCAAAATGATAATTTTGGAAAAGTTGGGGCACCAAATTGGAAATTTGGGAAATTAAACCCCTTTTAGTGAAATGGAATAAATTGAGGTCCTATGATAAATTTTAGAAGTTTCGGGGCTCAATTTGAGGAAAAATCGGCATTAGGGACTTAAAGTTAAAGAGAAATAACTTTAGGGACCTAATTGCAAATAAATGAAAGTCTGACTTTCTCATTCATTTGGAATGAATGAAGGCAATTAGGCCGAATGATAATGAACCGAGAAGTTCATATCGCGTAGGAACACGAAGTACCAGGAACGCCAGCAAGGACAAGCTCGCGTGAATACAAAGAACCGCTCTAGTGGAATTTACGGCATTAACGGGTGAGTGGGTTTACTAACATCATACCCGGTTGGGATGATAAGCACAACTTAAAATTTTAAAACCACTTACAGTTGTGAGTGAAAATTTTATAACATACCCAGTTGGTAATGATAAGTACCTCGTTATGAAAACCCACTATTTTGTGGTATTTTAAACATAACTACTTAGAGAAAGTGATGTGAAAATCATGCAAAAAAACTACTTAACAGTTGTAAGTAGATCATACCCGGTTGGTATGATTAGACTTCGTCGAATGAAGTTGAAAACCCGTTCATCGGTTATTATATTGTATATGATCATACCCGGTTGGTATGATGAGATATTTTGCTGGAATTAAAAGTGCCAAAAATCATCTTTGTGTAAAAAAAATAACGCATTTTATCCTAAATTTTCGAATTAATATCATCACAATTTTTAAGATTGAATAAATTATTTTTCTACATTTGTGATTCGGCCAGCTCTTCGACTTAGCAAGAAATCACCCGGGGCAGTATCAGTCGAGCATTCCCACTGCCGGCGCTTTCTACGCTAGCAGCGGATACGAGGTATCATTACTACTAAATTGTTCATTTGTTTAGACTTCAAATTAAAAGTGTACTGTTTCTCATGCGTGAATTAGGGCTTACTCGACAACGTCGTTTTAAATTTGAACAGGATGAGCTGCAATGGGCGGCAGCATGGCTTTACCGAGCTACAAACGAGAAACAGTACCTCGACTTTCTCCAGGAGCGTGGCAACACGGGCGGTGTTCGGACCGTATTTTCCTGGGACGACAAGTACCTTGGCGTACAATTGCTCGTTTCCAAGGTTCGATCTACATGTCTTTTCAATCCATTCATAACACATACGGGGCAGACTTAATTACTTGGAAGAATAAGAAGAAGAAAAAGAAAAAAAAATTAATGATTATATATAACCCACCATGTCTCTCCTCTAAATAGTTGGTGCTGGATGGAGAAGTGGGGAGCTCGGGACCATGGGGGCAGTACAAGTCTGATGCAGAAGCCTTCCTCTGCAACTATGCCCAAAAGGGCAACGGTAACTTCAGGAAGACTCCCGGAGGGCTGCTGTGGTTCCTCCCATGGGCCAACCTCCAGTACGTCGGCTCAGCCTCCTTTGCTGCCGTCACATACGCCAACTATCTGGAGGCCAAGAAAGCCACTATGCAGTGCCCAGGCGGCAGTCTCTCGCCTTCTGATCTCTATGCCCTAGCACATTCTCAGGTACCCTACACCTCATCCTCATTCGATTCCTCTAATTATTATTCTCCTATATTTGGATATGACTAACATTTAAAATAAAACCCTTAACAGGTAGATTATGTACTTGGAAAGAATCCAAAGGGAATGAGCTACATGGTTGGGATAGGGTCGAGCTACCCGAAGCAGCCCCACCACAGAGGGGCCTCAATCGTGTCCATCAAGAAAAGCTCAGCCCCAGTGGGCTGCCAGGAAGGGATGGACTACTGGTTCACCAAGAACGAATCGAACCCAAACGTCTTGGATGGAGCCATCGTCGGTGGACCAGACGAGCAGGATAGCTACACTGACATTAGGTCAAACTATCAGCAGGCTGAGCCAGCCACCGCAACCGTGGCCCCCTTTGTAGGGCTCTTAGCTAGTCTCTCTGAGTGATGAGAAACAACTAGTGAACTGTTATCAATGCTTGATTACTCCTCTCGGTAGTACTACAAACAGGCAAGCATATATTTAACGACCTTATTATTAAGATAAAACTCTTCGATTTCACATTTAAGAAAATGGTCTTATTATTTGTGCATAAATATAATGGAAGCACACTAATATAACTTAAGTTACAAAACTCCCATAAGCTTTCCCCATATAATTTTTCTCTTCTTATTTTATAGATTTTGGATAATATATAAAATAAAGTAAATTTTAAAATAACTTATATTGAGTACCCAACTTGTATTGAGTGCATAAAACACATTATATACCAATATGTTTTTTCATAGGCAAAAAATTAGGTATAAAAAGGCATTCCATGATATCAATTGTAAAAAATAATGAAACAGATTTGAGTGCGGAGAAAAATGCATTCCCGCATTTCCTGATTGGTTTTTTTAGTTCTGGTCTTCATTAAAGAGAAGTGTAGGAAGTATTATTATTCAAGATAGCAAATGATGAAAATTTAATTTTTATGCACTATTTCCCAATTTGAGGAAATTTATAAATATTAATCAATATTTAAGGAAAATTTTCTATATTATTGAGATTATAAAATATGATTGATCCATGACTATTAATCGAAAACAAGAAATGTGAAAGTGATAATAAGTTTTTGGAAAAACTACATTTGAAAGACTTAATAGTAAATAATTATCTCTCATACTATTGAAAAATCAATAATAGACACTATATTTAATTGTAATACTTCTATGTATTTTTAATGCGAGCACACTTGTAGGGATTGATGAGAGATTTTGAACTATTTTTCACATGAAAGAGAATGAGAGGGGAGTATTTTACAAGAATTTTAGTTGATGCTAATAAAATGAAATTGTATGGTGAAAAAATAAATTTTTGTGTCATTGTTGGGAATATTCTAGGTCTATAACTAAGAAATATGATTAAGAGTTCTGTGATACTACAATTTTAAACAATGAAGAATTGCATAGCATTATGTTAATTTATGAGGAAAAAACATATTCGACAAAGATAATATTACTGAAGGTGAGTCGTCCCGGAAGAAGTAGTAACCTTTAGATTGGGAGGTAGAGACACTTTTAGAGGGCATCACTATGTTGAATAAATCATATATTGAATGCTAAAAATGTCACAAGATGAGACAGGTCCTAAATGACAAATAAGCTCAAAATATGAAAAATTAGAGAAATAAGAAAAAATGATGCTACTACTGACATTCTATGAATAAAAAATGCAGGGAGATGTATATGATAAGTGGTATTTGGATTCCGTTTGTAGCAATCATATGTCTTGACATCTCTAATGGTTCAAGACTTTCAACTGGAGTTTAAACTCAATGTTAATCTTGGTGATAATTCCAATATGGATGTAAAATAAAAGGGTCGGGTAAATCTGAAAGTGAATGGATGACTTATGACTCTTAGATAAGTTTATTTTGTTCTAAAATTGAATAGCATCCTTCTTAGTTTGAGACAACTCTTAGAGAAGAATATAAATGTCTTTTTCGAAGGAAATCTATGTCGGGTGATTAATGCTAGAGAAGGAGAATTAATTCGAATGAATATGTCTCAAAATATTATGTTCACATTTTATCCACAAGTGGAATAAGGAGTTGATTATTTTCTAACATCAGCAAATGAAACTCTTTAATTAGTCCATGTAGATATGTGAGAATCGATCCGTCGGAAGACCTGGGTTTATTTTTTAACTGAGAAATCAGAAGCTTTAGAGTGGTTTCAATTATTCAAAGCAAAAACAAATAAAGAAGTTGGTGAATATATCTCTTATTTACGAACTGATCGATGAGAAAAATTTACTTTTAAGGAGTTTTATAATTTATATTTTGAAAATAACATAAGAAGACGATTAATAGTGACATGCACTAGTCAACAAAATGGTGTAGCTAAAAGAAAGAATCGAACTCTAATGAACATAGTCAGAAACATTCTTATTGAAATGAAGGTTCCCAGGAGTTTTTTGTGCTGAAGATGCAAATTGGGTTGTCTATATTTTAAGTTGAAGTTATGCTTGAAGGATATGGCTCTGGATGAGGCATGATGTGAAATTAATCCTAATATGGAAGGCTTTTAGATGTGTAACCTTTGCACATACTTTAAAACAATATAGAGGAAAGTTGGAAGATCATATTATAAAGTATATTATGCTGGGAATTTATGAAAAATCTAAAGGGTACATACTTTATGATCAAGGTAAAAATAGGGTTTTTATTAGTAGAAGTGTGGTATGTGTAGAAAATGACAAGTGGAAATAGGAAGATGAAAAAAGTATTGTAGTTGAAGCACTAATATTAGAAGATATAGGAAATTATTGTGTTGTTCATCCTATATTTACTAAAAATGAAGAGAAATCACAAGATGATAATGATAGTGAAGTTGTTAATGAGACAAGTGATTTAAGAGAATAGTCCAACTGAAATACTTCATATTCAGTCAGATGATAACATAAGGAAAAGAGTTAGACAATTTCTAATATGGATGCAAGACTATGTCATGCTTGTAGATACTAAAGATCCAATAATTTTTTAAAAAGTTAATGTTGATTGCAAATGGAAGAAAGCTATGGATGATGAAATTCATGCCATTGAATGGAATGATATTTGGTTTTTGATCGAGCCTACCAGTAGGAGCTAAGGCTATTGGGCTGAAATGGATTTACAAAACTAAGTTGAATGAGTCAGGAGAAGTTGAAAAATACAAGGCAAGGCCGGTGGTGAAGGAGTATTTCCAAAAATATGGAATAGATTACACTCATGTGTTTGATATAGTGGCAAGGTGAAAAATAATTAGAACTTTGATTGCAATAGTTGCAACCTGAAGTTGGATAGTTTATCAAATAGATGTTAACAGTGCTTTCCTACATGGAGAGTTCTTGGAGGATGTCTATGTTAAACAACTTGAAGGTTTTCTTATTAAGGGGTAGGAAGACAAAGTTTATAAGTAGAAAAAAAGCTTTATATTGGTTAAAGCAAGCTCAAAAGGCTTGATATTGTCGTATTGAAAGTTATTTTCTTCAAGAAGGATTTTTGAAGTGTTCCTATGAACACACTTTATTTCCAAAATACAATGAATCAGTAGTGGCAATGATGGTCAATTTATATGTTGATGACTTAATTTTTACAGGAGAAGATGACCAATTACTGAAAGAATTCAAGAACTTAACGGAAAAAGAGTTAGAAATTATGAGTTTTGGAAAGTTGAAACATTTCCTCGGTGTGGAGGTAATACATGATTCATAAGAAATATTTTTGTGTGAATCAAGACATGCAAATGATATTCTAAATAGGTTTGGAATGAGTGATTGTAATCTTATTGAGATACCTATAGTCTCACACCTCGACCCGAATTCCCGGGGTGGGGTGCCTGTGACAACTGTCACATCCCTTCGACATTACAATTAAGGGTACCTTCATCAAAGTAAAGCCAACATGATATTAGACTCATAACAAAAACATACAATATTTTTAGCTAAAATTTAAACTTTTATAAAACATAGAGTGAGCCCCAAAATCAGTTATAAATTACCCTCGATAATAGTAAAATTGATAAGTAAAAATTATCCTTCATGCACGCCTATCGAGTCATGTACCTCGCTAGCATGTTATATAAGTTGAGTCTAGCGTAAACTACTTGGTGCACCTTTGCATGTACCTAAAATATTTTGGTTGAGGGGATGAGCTCATAACCTAGAGAGTATATTTACCGACGCCGAGCCACGGCATGGCTTACAACCCTGCCTCTAGTAAATTTCCTTATCATGGCTTATTTCCAAGTACATGGGTTTCCCCATTTTACTTAATACAATTACCTGATATTTTAATTATCTCGATGTTTATAATTTATAGCGCAATAATAAACAAAGGACCCCTGGAGGTCACCCATGTGCGACCCTAGGGTTGGAGAGGTAATTGTGTGCACATATTCCGAACTCATGGGGTCATCCCAGATGACCTTCCCCCTCGTGCCATCATTGATGGGACTCATGCCATTCTGACGTCACACCGAGTGGCCCTGCTAGTGTATCCATTGAAATATCACACACATGCAATTCATGGCTATGGGAATATTGTGCATTATATATCTGTACTCACTTGGAATATCCATGATGAACTGTCTCCCTTATACAAATGTTGGTGATGTGTCATGACATTCAACAACCTTTGATCCACCCAACCTACACTGAGATCACAAGTGATGCACGAACCCCAACCATAAACTTCCCCGAGTCTTAGGAACCTCCGGCAGCTACTCTTCAATTGTATCCCCACTTCCGTTATTCCATCTATGTCAACACTACCTCTTATTTGAGGTGCCATATTGGCATCATAACTAGTTCACCCAAACAAGTCATATCACACATATGATACAAAAACAACAATATCATTTTCTTACGCATGCATCACATTCAACACATTATAATATTTTTAATTCATGAGGCTTGATATACTATATGACCAACCCCACTACTCATGTTCTCATAAACTTTATTTGAATAGTTTATATTTATTTCCCTTATTTACTTAATTGATAAACATGGAGCCTAGCTCCCCTTTTTCTTTAAGGAAAATCTTGGCATATCAACCTTCTTTGGAAAATCACCATAGAACATAGTCTCGATTTTTCTCTTGTGTGATCATGGTTATTAGTCTAATTCATGTCTTAGAATGCACATTTCAAATCTCTACTTATCATAGGAAACCCTATCATGCTTTCTACATTTTGTAATATTTATGTAAAAGATATAAAGAACCACTATCGACCCAATATGACTCGTTGTCTATAAACCCACATACAGTTATATCCGAGGCTTATTCATCGTAGAGAGTTTTTCGAATGCCTCTGGATGCATGTACTCCCATGTCGCTTGGATGGAAAATTCACTGCACAAATCAAGTTACAAGAACAATGTATGATCTAGTTTCCTCATTAACTATAGTATCACCCCGTAATGTTTCCAAAATTATGGTTTTGCCCCTTGGGTCGTGTCACGCCCCGACCCGGTTTGGTTGGATCCCCGTGAGCAACTCACCACTCCCTTTGGTTCATAAAGGGTTTCGCCCTTTTCTAAACTACGAGTAGTAAAGCATCCCTTTCCTATATTTCCTAGGATAACATTATAAAAAACTGAAAATCTTTTAAACAAATATATTTGTCTTTATAGTTCCCATACAGGGAGGTCTTTAAGTTTGGTTTTCCCATGGTTACTTGAAAGGGTTAAAAAGGAGGGGGTGAGTTCTACAACTCAGTGAGCGAGTGTTGGGAGTGAGTTTTAAAAATAGCCACACTAAAGTTATTATTTCTTTAAGAAGGTTTCTCCTCAAAGTTTGGTTTTCAAAACCTTTACCTTACCAAGGGTGTCATTTTCTTTCCGAAGGATTTTTAATTTCTTTTCCAAACCTTATTCCAAGGTTTTACCATTTCTTTCTCCAAGGATTCTCAAATCATTTCCAAGGTTTTCTTAACTTTTTTTCACATTTCCCCATTAAGTATGTTTAGCAAACAACACATGCCATTCTTAGGACGGGAATCACATATTCGCAAGGCAGCCCGTCCACTACACCCACTTGTAGTGTCGGAAAGACTTTACCGGCCACCTAGATAGAAGCCCATCAATTCTACCCTGGGTCTGAGTGGATGTTCACGAAATGAACTCCGTGTCTATATGAGGATAGAGACCTCATCCCGACCCTGCCCCGATCTCATGCGCATGAAGCTATGTCGAGCTTCTCTAATCACTGGCACGACAAACTGCCCTTATCTCCACCATGTCGTCTAGTAGCCCTTAGGACACATCACTACCCCTCTTGGGCATCTTAATGGTCCCTAACCTCAAGTGCATGCACAAATAATAGTTTTCCACAAAGTCATTTATCTTTGGTGCCACTGGTCCAATGGCCTTAACCCTTAACTCGACCTGCGACTGTTTGTCTAGGCTGGTCTGCCGACCTAGCCCAGATGCACTGCCACCAGTCCATCGAGTATGTCAGTCCAGACTTGGTACCATGGCGAAATCACATAATCCATTCATTAAGAATTTTCATGGCTTTAACATATCATGATTGTTTACAATCTCCTGCTTGTGCTAACTGGCCTTGGGCCCTCTGGATGTGATTTTCCAAAACCAGGCATTTAGCCCCACAAGTTCCAAAACCGAGGCCTCTGGCCTATCTGAGCTGTTCTAGCTCCCGACAAGGTCTCCCAAAAAGTTTAAGCATTGGCTCACAAGTCAGGAGAGAACACTTCTGACAAAATATATCTTTACCTCATCTCTCCAACCGGGTGTGATTATATCTACGCTTAAAATCGATCAGCGGGTTTCTCCTTCCTTCCAAGAAGACCATCATACCAACCAGGTATGATCTCTACTTACAACCGATAAGTAGGTTTCAACTTAGTTCACACATCACTCTAACTGGGTATGATGTTAAAATTCCACATAGAAGTGATTTTTCTTTTCTATAGTGCTCACCATCCCAACCGGGTATGATGTGAATAAACCCACTCACGGTGGCTTCTAATTTAGAAAAGGTGTTCATCATTCCAAGAGGGTATGAAGTGTAAATTAGCTCAACTCACCTTTTATCCAAAGATATGTTCATCCTAGAGGGATTCCCATGTACCCGTCCCTGATTGGTCTTATTGGTGTTTCTATACTCCGATACTTCCCCATTTTCCTTAAATTTGGTTATTGCATGGTGGATGTCGAGATTGAGAATTTCATAGGTATGGAGTATTAATCTACTAGATCTAATGTGATAATGGCAAAAATGATGTTTGAGGTGTGAATAAGGACTAGTAGACCAAGTAGCTCTCTTCTACATGGAATTGCTCTCTTAGCTTGAGTTGGTGTCTCTCTGATAAATTGTTCTAAGCTCCTTATATAGCTCTAAAATTGTTTGTTAAATGATGAATATTTATTACTACATTATGGTATTATTGTTCTTAGTTATTTTCATTAAATTGGGAAATTGATGGGTATTTATAGGTATTAATTCTAATAATTGAATATGTGGGTATTAATTTATAGGTATTTATGGGTATTAATTCTAATAATTGAATGTATGTATTAATTTATGGGTATTTATGGTAGGGGTGTAAGACTAATACTACATGCTAATAGTTTCGTACTAAACCAAATTCACAAAATTATCTCATTATTTTTGCCTAAAGGAATTTATTAGGTATTTACCCTTTCCATTGAGTTATTTATTTCGGTTAAAACAACACTTTTAATTTTATTTTAAATCAAATTTATTCCAATTATATCAATTGAATTATAAATTTATAATACAATTCCAGAGAAATTTCTCCATTACTAAAAACATGGTATGACAACTACTCCCCACCTTTTTAGGAGTTTTGTCCCCAAAACTCATGCAACATTAGTCTCTACTTCTTGCCCTTTATGTGCACTTATGTGGTTTCATTTTCAATAACTTTCTACAAAGATATTTGTTTACCTTACCACAATAACTTCTTAAGATAATGTTATCTTTTCGCAAGACTATTTATTTTATTAGTAGAGAAATTTTCTCAGGTTCTCTTTTCTAATTCATCCAAAGAAAATTGGGTATTCAACCATACATTCTAATTGACTAAATTTCCCATTGGGGCTTCTTTATAAAGTTGAATTGCACACCAAGTTAATGGTATCTTCGAATCTTAATCGATCACTTAGTGTTTATATAAAACTTTTGCCCTCTTTAGCAAGTACTGTTTATTCCATTCAAAAGGAAATATCACCTTCAGTGTATTTTCAAATACCTATCTCTCATTAGAGAATTGATGTTCTATGATCACATTATCACACCTTGACCCAGTTTGGTTGGATTCCCATGAACAACTTGCCACTCTCTTGGTTCAAGAGAGGTTTCCCCCTTCTTTAATTCTAGAGGAGCCATGTGTAATCTCAACTGTGTTCCCAAGAATAACATATATCAAATAAAATGTAAGCTTAAGAAAGTTAAGCATACCTGACAAAGGGTAAGGCTTGGTGTTATCCCTAGTCATTTCTCTATTTCCTAAAAGGGATAAAAATGGTGGGTTAATTTCTACAACTCATTCAATGGGTATTTAAAAAAATAAACTTTCAATAAAATGGTTTTTAAATTGGAGTGTGCCAAACTCCTTATTTTCTTTTAAAAAAATTTCTTCCTTGTTTTTCTCAATTTTCAAAGCCATTTCTTTATCATCAACCACAAATAGTGTGTTTAGTAACCAACACACACCCTTCATCATGAAGAAATCACACATTCGTAGGGCAGCACGTTCACTACACCCACTTGTGGCGTCGGAGCGACTTTATTGGCCACCTAGATAGAAGCACATCAACTTCTACTCTGAGAATAAGTGGATGTACATAACATCTGACCATCAATCCCATAAAGGAAACTTCATGTCCGTATGAGGACAGAGATCTCATCCCGACCCCATTCCGATCTCATGCGCATGAAGCTACGTCGAGCTTCCCTGACTGCTGGCATGACAAACTGCCCTTATCTCCACCATGTTGTCTAGTAGCCCCTAGGACGCATCAATACCCCTCTTAGGCCTCTTGAAGGTCCGTGCCTTAGTGTATGCACAAAACAACAGTTTTCCACATAAGCCATTTAATCTGTGGTGCCACTAGTCCAATGGCCTCAACCCTCAACTTGACCTGTAGCTATTTGTCTCAACCGATCCATCGACCTGTCATGTCGCTCTACCACCAGTCCATCGAGTATGTCAATCTTATCTTGGTACCATGGCCAAACATATAATTCATTTAAAATTTTCATGGCTTAAACTCATGTTTGTTTACGAGCTCCTGCTCGTGTCAACTGGCCTTAGGCCCACAGTACGAGATTTTTAAAAACACATATATTAGCTCCCAAGTTCTAAAACCAAGGCCTCCAAACTATATGAGCATTTTGAGCTCCCGTAAAAAAGGTGTCCCAAAAAGTTTAAGCAATTGCACATAGTCAGGGGAGAGCACTTCCGACAAAATGAACTTTTAGCCGTCCATCACACCAACCGGGTGTGAGGACATCTCCGCTTATATTCGATAAGCGGGTTTTCTGCTCCCTTCTAGGAAGTTCATTATACCAACCGGGTATGATCTTTCGTGTAATTTCCACATCACCCTTATTTAGGTTTGATGGTTAAAATTCCACTTAGTAGTTGGTTTTCATTTCCGAGGTGTTTATCATCCCAATTGGGAAAGATATAAAAATCCCACTCACCCGATAACACAGAGATTTCCTCTTAACCGATTTTTGTCTCCTTGCGAGTTTTGTCTTAGCTGGCGTTCCCGATACCTTGTGTTCCTACTCGGTATGAACATCCTTGTTCATTATCATTTGCCTTGATAACCTTCAATCATTATGAATGATTAAAATATCAAACTTTTCAATTATTTGCAATTTGGACCCTAAAGTTCCGTTTCTTTTACTTTAGGCCCCAAATGCCGATTTTTCCCCAAATTGAGTCTCGAAACTTTTAAAATTCACCTTGGGACCTCAATTTATTCAAAATCATATAATAGGAGTTCAAGTTTCCCAAATTCCCAATTTTCGCCCAATTTCAACCTTCTAACTCAGCCGAATTTGATTTCATCAAATTGACCGATCAAATGAGTTTAATTGCTAGAATTGAAGTTAGATTGGAGTTCCTACACCTTCATACGATTCAATTGTACTTTGAATCACACAATTTGACGTTAGCTCAAATGGAGCTTCGCCGAAAAATTAAATGTATAGAGAGAGCTTCAAAAGCTTACCGACTGGGGCGCGACGGTTCTCTCTCTTGTCGATCTAGGTAGATAGCTCTCATCCTGAGGTCCTTCCTAGAATCAGTAATCACCTCAATTCATGTCGAATTGAGGGAGAATTTAGTAAGGGAAAATCTACCGGTTCTCTCTCTTGAACTGATCGGAATTTAGAGAGGGGAGCTAAATTAGCTTACCTTTCCGTACTAATTCGGCCGTAGGAGGGCTAAGGAGGTGTTGGGAGAGCTTGGTTTGGCCTAAGGAGGGTTAAATTAGCTGATTTCAGCTAGACAAAAATAGAGCAGCTTCGGTCCATTGGAGCTGCTTCATTATTCGATCACGCCAGCGCTTCTTTGGCGATCCTCGGAGCAATTGGAGACTACCACCATGTAGGTGACTTCTCCTCGAGTCTAAGAAACCCAACCATGCCTTCTTTGGCTCAAAAAAGACTCTATATCGAAGCTCTGGTTCGAGCTTCACCAAAAAACTAAGTAGTTGAGAGAGAGTGAGGTTTTCATGTGTGGAGAGGATGAATGAAGAGGAGCTCTTTATATAGGGAGCTCGGGGACTCATCGACCATCCGTTTGGTGCCTTTTTTATAGTAATTGATAGCCTAAAATGTACTGAATGGAAACATTTCCTCTTCACCGACGCTGGTTCAATTTTTCGGCAAGTGAACAGTGCCATCATTTGTAGGAAGAAGACGACACTATTTCGAACTGGACAAGACTGGTCTGAACTGGGTAACTGGCTGGTTCATGTCCGATTTGACCGAGTTTTTCAAAATTAAAAATTTCAAAATTTATTCTCAATCTAATGGTGGTCTCAATTCTCCAATTTGAATTTTCTAAGCCACCTAGAAAAATGAATTTAGCATCCAGTTCAATAGTGGTTCAAACCAGTCCAAACCAGTTCAATCTGGTTCGGATCCAGTTCACTTGAACCGGTTTGGTTTTCATCTCTAATTCATCCTAAAGTCCTTTTTCATAATTTTTTGACTCTTTAGGTCACTTGAAAGCCATAAATTTCCCCATTTGTCCTCCTCTTTCGGTTTCGGTTTATGAACTAACTCAGTTTTCTCTTTGAAAATGACTGGTTCGATCCGATTTAGATTCGGTTCACTTGAACTGGTCTGGTTTTCTCCCCCAAATCATCCTAAGGCCCTCTTACAAGGTTTTTATGACCCCCTTTGGGTCACTCGGGAGTTCTAAATTTCCCAAATTTCCCGTTCTCTAGTGATCGGGTTTGTGAACCTATTCGGTTTTCTCACTCAATTTGACCAGTTCTTTTTCCAGTGTCCTTAACTCCAAAAGGGCGGGGTTTACACACATGGTCTTTATATTTACTAGTTTTTCATTTGTTTTAGGAGGTTTGTCTGACACCTTTTAATCCAATGAAGGTTCTAAAAATCTTTAACAATTTTTCCTCCACCAGTTCATACATCCATCATAGGACTCTTTCCTCCCATTTCAGGGTCTTTTTTCCATAAAGATTGTATCAACTTATTGGGTCTACAATACCATGTACATTTTATTTACTCCATCGTTCATCATCATGCCCTTCCTCATGGCAAGACATGTTGGTATATCATTTTCCAAGATTTTCCATTATTCACATACTTTTGTATTAAGGTAATTGACATTTGAGTCTATTGCTTTAGAAAATTTTATATCGGTCATATGTCACCACCTTCCCTTTAATGCCCCCCCCCCCCCCCCCCCCCGAAGAATTTTTCACTTTATGAACTAATTTCAATGGTATTTGAGGATTCCACTCTCGTTCGAATTTGTTATTAGTTGCATCCATTAATCCAAATCAATGTACTCAATGCATATTGCATGAGTGTTTGATTTATTAAACCTTTGTCTCATATTTTCTAGAACCACTTATTTTAGACTCATGCTCTAGATCCGTTACATCTCATCAACTAGATTAGGCTCTTATAAGTTTTCCACAACATCCCTACGGTTATCATTGGTAGTCAAGCATGTTTCTTATTACTTGTAATAAAATTTCTCTTCATAGGTTTCATTTAGTACAAATTTTTGCTACTTCAAATGAAAGTACTTATATTTATAGCATTCCATATGTAAAGGTTTAAGGTAAGGAAATTACATATTCCTTTCTATTTCCTTCGGCTCCTTGGTCGAGTATCATTCATAAGGTTTCTTGTATATCTTTTCAGCTTTCCAAACTTTTGATGAATCCTTTATAAGGATATTTTATAATTTCTCCCTGAAATCCACATATCACATTCTTAATAACACTCATGTTACTCTTGTGGATGTTTTCCTACTATAGGTTTCCCGACATCCCTTTTCATTATCCCTTAAGGACATCCAACCTTAAATGACATCCTTTGATGCCATCCTCTCCTACTTACCTTTACTCTTGAAGCCTAGTGGGCACGTCCTTTGTACCCCATCCTCATTCCCACTTGTACCCTAGTACACGTCTATTTATTTTAGGGAGAGCTCAAATTTTCCTTGTTTCAAGATCTCTTAATCATCCTTCGAGAGGCTTACTTAACCTTCTCATTACTTGAGTTTGGTCATTAATCCGGTCTTGGCCATTGATCTCTTTAAGGATTTCCTTCATCCTTATTTACCAAATGTTTGGCCTTTCTACCTCTCCCTTCTTTGCTGGAGTTTAAATTTATGACCTTTCTGAGGGTTAGTTCATTAATTGCCTTGTCCCTACTATTCTCCTTGTCTAATTATCTTGAGAAAGTTGTCTCTCGAGTCTACTTGTTCTTAATGCCCATCCTATTGCCCTTTAGGGTGTAGTTCTCATTACTTTTCGATCCTTCTTAGGGCATCGTTTATTCCCCTTGACCATTCCGTTGTTACTAGTTGCTTCCTTCCACTAGGTTCGTCTGAAGTCTCTATTTGACTCCTCTGCTTTTTCAAAGTTGGTTACACTTAGCCATCCTGATACATTTTTAACCACTTATGTCACTTTATGAGATTCCTTATTTCGGGTTAAGTCTCTTATGATCCATCTGTCGGTTCCTTAGCTTGGGAATTTCCCCCTTTTTCATGGTCTCACTTCATACCTTTATCCTTCTACCTAAGGACTTTCATCGTGTGAGTTTCACATTCAACCTCCCTAACACTCCTTGAAGGCTTTTTCTTCTTTCCTTTCTTACACCCATCGATCATCCACCCTTAATCCTTCACTGTCCTCCAATTCCCTTTTTGTTCCTTATCCTTCCTTCGAGGAGTTCCTGATTATGGGTTGGTTCCTTGCACTCCACGTTATGTCCATCTGCCCATCAATGGTAACTTCAAGGGGTACTTAGTCATATACGTCCCCCGGAGTTCCCTTTCCAAGCTCATTTCTTCCCTCTGCACTCTTTACGTGTACTACCCGAAAGTTGTTAGAGGACATTTTTCACATTTGCCCTTTCTAAGGGGGTTCTAGATGTACTTTCCATGTACCTTACCTCAATTCTTATGGTATTCCTCTCTTGTTTGACCTTCTTAAAAAGAAGTTGGCTACACTAGTCCTAGTTTTCTTGGTTCCTCTCATGGGAGCCATCTAAAAATTTTAAAACTTTCTCTTAGTTACTATGTTATATAGTCTTTATAATGTATTCGAGGAAACATGCTCTCATACCACTCAAGTTGTCACGCCCCAACCCGATTTAGTTGGATCCCCGTGAGCAACCCGCCACTCCCTTTGGTTCATGAAGGGTTTCGCCCTTTTCTAAACTGCGAGTAGTAAAGCGTCCTTTTCCTGTATTTCCTAGGATAACATTATAAAAAACTGAAAATCTTTTAAACAAGCATACTTGTCTTTACAGTTCCCATATAGAGAGGTCTTTAAGTTTAGTTTTCCTTTGGTTACCTGAAAGGGGTAAAGGGAGTGGGTGAGTTCTACAACTCGGTGAGCAAGTGTTGGGAGTGAGTTTTAAAAATAGCCACACAAAAGTTATCATTTATTTAAGAAGAATGTATTTCCTCAAAGTTGGAAAGGGGTAAAGGAAGTGAGTGAGTTCTACAACTCGGTGAGCGAGTGTTGGGAGTGAGTTTTAAAAAAAGCCACACAAAAGTTATCATTTCTTTAATAAGAAGGTTTTTCCTCAAAGTTTGGTTTTCAAAACCTTTACCCTACCAAGGGTGTCGTTTCCTTTCAAAAGGATTTTTAATTAGTTTTCCAAACCTTATTCCAAGGTTTTACCATTTCTTTTTCTGAGGATTCTCAAATCCTTTCCAAGGTTTTCTTAAATTTTTTTCTCATTTCCCTATTAGATATGTTTAGCAAACAACACACACTCTTCCTCAGGAAGGGAATCACACATTCGCAAGTTAGCCCGTCCACTGCACCCACTTGTGGCATTGGAGTTACTTTAACGACCACCTAGATAAAAGCTCGTCCACTTCTACCCTAGGTATGAGTGGATATTCGTGACATCCGACCCTCAAACCTGAAATCAACTCCATGTCCGTATGAGGACAGAGACCTCATCTCGACCCACCCCGGTCTCATACATATGAAGCTACGTCAAGCTTCCCTAGCTGCCCATACGATAAACTGCCCTTATCTCCACCATGTCGTCCAATAGCCCTTAGGATGCATCACTACCCCTCTTGGGCGTCTTAATGGTCCCGAACCTCAAGTGTATGCACAAACAGTAATTTTCCACAAATCCATTTATTTTTGGTGACACTAGGCCAACGGCCCCGACCCTCAACTCGACCTACAGCTGTTTGTCTAGGCCGGTCCGTCGAATTGGCCCTAACGAACTACCACCTGTCCATAGAGTATGTTAGTCCTGACTTGGTACCATAACGAAATCACATAATCCATTAATTAAGAATTTTCATTGCTTTAACATATATTGATTGTTTACTAGCTCCTTCTCGTGCCAACTGACCTTGGGTCCACTATACCTGATTTTCCAAAACCGGGCATTGGAACTAGAAGGTTCCGTCTACCTGATACCTTCTAGTTCCAACTGACCTTGGGTCCCACAAGTTTCCGTCAAGAAGATCTCCCAAAAAGTTTAAGCATTGGCACATAAGTCAGTGGAGAATGCTTCTGAAAAAATATATCTTTACCTCCTCACTCCAACCGGGTTTGATGATATCTCCGCTTACAATCAGTAAGCGAGTTTCTCCTTCCTTCTAGGAAAACCATCATACCAACTAGGTATGATCTCTACTTACAACTGGTAAGTAGGTTTCAACTTAGTTTGCACATCACTCCAACCATGTTTCCACATAGAAGTGGCCTTTCTTTTCTATAGAGCTCACCATCCCAACCGGATATGAGGTGAATAAACCCACTCACGATGGCTTCCACTTTAGAAAAGGTGCTTATCATCCCAATTGCGTATGAAGTGTAAATTAGCCCACTCACCTTTTATCCAAAGATATGTTCATCCTGGGGGGATTCCCAGGTACCCGTCCCTGATTGGTCTTATTGGTGTTTCTCTGCTTCGATTCTTCCTTATTTTTCTTAAATTTGGTTGTTGCATGGTGGATGTCGAGATTGAGAATTTCATAGGTAGGAAGTATTAATCTGGTATATCTAATGTGTTCATGGCAAAGATGATGTTTGAGGTGTGAACAAGGACTAGTGGACAAAGTAGCTCTCTTCTACATCGAATTGATCTCTTAGCACAATTGGTGATTGTTCTAAGCTCCTTATATAGCTGTAAAATTGTTTGTTAAATTGGGAAGATTTATTATTACATTATAGGTATTAATATTGTCAGTTATTCTCATTAAATTGGGAAATTAATGGGTGCTTATGGGTATTAATTCCAATAATTTAATGTACATATTAATTTGTGGGTATTTATGGTAGGGAGTAGGACTAATACTAAAAAGTGCTAATAGTTGCTAAATTCACATAATTATCTTATTATTTTTACCTAAAGTAATTTACTAGATATTTAACCTATCCATTCCATCGAGTTATTTATTTCGGTCAAAACAACACTTTTCATGTTATTTTAAATTAAATTTATTCCAATTATATTAATTGAATTTTAAAATTATAATATAATTCTAGAAAAATTTATGACCAAAATTTTGACTTACTGAAAACACTATGTGACAGGTCGGGTATGCTCAACTCACATGTTGATGAGCCTACTTTAACTAAGCCCTCTTTTGTGGATTCATTCCACCTATAGAAAGTGTTTCCATATTTGATATTATAAGCCAAAATGCCTAAAGTCTCCAATATTCCCACTTGGATACTCAACGTTTCCAAAGTTGCATTTTGGTGTGCAAGTATGGCAAAATTACCATTTTGCCCTTACTTATCCAAGCTCTCACACTTTTGACACTATACTTTCCAAGTCTCTCATTTGGGTACTCAACTTTCCATTACACTTATTTGGGTCTCTAGTTTCTCAAAGATTAGTTATGGAGCCCCAAGATTTATGACTTTACACTTGGGTATCTAAAATGGGCAAAATTACCATTTTGCCCCTCACTTTCAAAAATTCCATTTTTGCCTCATTTTCTTTGAAAAATTCCACTTTTGCTCTCCATGGTTCAAAATGAACTATTTAAACCTACTTTGGGCATAATTAACTATTTTGTATTCTTTTGGGAAAAATTATACTTTTGCCCCTAATTTATCGAAAATTAGGGTTTAGCCCCTAAACTTCCAAAAACAAATTTAAAAATCCCCGTATATCCCAAATATCACTTGTTATTCCCTTAGGCTATACTTGGGGACTATTTCCACAAGTTTTTCCTTTATGCAAATTGGTCCCCAAAATTTTCAAAAATTGCACTTTAGACCCCAAACTTTAAATATCAATTAAACTAAGTTCCATTTTCACTAATCCCCCCCTCCCAAATACTTTCATTATACTCTTAATGGGTCATAATGGGAGTTAGGGGTCTTACCTCGTTCGAATGTAGTTGAAATCGGTCAAGTATAAAAACTTCCCAAAATAAAGCTACTTACGGAGTTATCAGAAATTCTCAGTATAGTTGGTCCGAGCTTAGGTGTTTTGTAACAAACTTCCTAGTGAACCCTTCTCTAGTGGTGTCTGACCAAGTGGTCGCCTAAGTTAGGAGAATTTGTCTATTGACTAACCGCGATTGCATGAAACCTAATAGACCCACCAATGGAAATTGGCTCATGGCGATAGATTTTCCCCTTGCTAGAGATCAACCCTTGCCATGAAGTGGTAAAGGGAAGGTAGACGGTCATTTTTGAACCAGTGTCAATCATACTGGTGGTTAGAGGTGTCCAAATTGGGCCTCGAAAGCTCGATGGTGCGACAACGATTTCCTATCCCAAGTTAGAGTTGGCTAAAATGACCTTCACATGACATTTTTCGGTCACTAATAGGTTGGGACCTAACCATAGAACTAAAGAGGAGTCTCGTAGCAGTATTTTGACACCAAGATCACTAAATTTGGTGGTTGGGTGTGGGAAAAGATTTTGGTGGAATAATTGGGTGATAGGAGAGAGTCTCATGATGAGTTTTTGAATGTCTCAAATTAAATTTGATCTGATGGGGGCAATGGAAATGTAATTAACATCACTTGTAGGTCACTTTCGGAGTTGCCTTTACAATGCCAGGTCTAATTGCATGCATTTTGATGAAAAAATGGGTCAATTAGACATTTTCCATAACTTGACATCTATAGAAACTATCCATAGTAGGTAATGGGGTGAGTTCGGGTGGATGACCACAAGTTGGGTTGGGTTGGCCAACCCAAGTTTAATCCGACCCGACTTGATCCCCTTTCATTATCAAACATTCCAAAATCCAAAATTACCTTCATGCCCTCTTTGTTCCCTTTGGTAATATAAACCAAAATCTCGGCCCCGTTCAAGTGTAAACGAGCTTATTCCAAGACTCCTAGTTTTTGTACTCGGAAATCCTAACCCTAATCTAATCGGATTCTTATTCCCAACAACGGGTTCCCTTTCCCACTTCCAACATTGGGTTATGATCCGTTTGACTTTTAAATCCGAACTCGAGTTGTAAAACCCGTCCTTTGGGACCAAGGAAAACTGGGGAAAGAACTGGTATAGATTTACATGCGACGAAATGAGCTAATTAATGAACAAAAAATAGCTAAAATGGAAAATTAGAAAATCCCAAGTGACCAAAAATTCAAAAAAAAAATTCAAGGAAAAAGCAAAAAGTGGAATTGGGAAGAGAATTGGACCGGTTCAGGGTGAACTAGACCCGAACCGAACTAAACCGGGATGAACCGTAGTGAACCACTTCACAAATTCATTTTCCTAGGTAGTTTAAAAATATCAATTTGGGAAATTGAGGCCACTATTAGATAGAACATGAATTTAGATATTTTTAAATTTTAGAAAATCGGTTGAATCGAGTCTTTACCGGCCAAATTTCGAATTCGGGTCATTGAACTCGATCGGACCGGACCAGTTAATAGTCTGATGGTCAACAAACAATAGACTATGGTCAACAGTATACAGTGCCCCGTTAGTTGCACGTAGACCCAAGCAGCTAATGGGAGAGTGCCACGTGTCCGACACATACATGAGCAACCAATGAGAGGCTGCCACGTGTCTGGTCAACGGGTCAACTGCTAACACGGTAGCCGAACACTACACGTCAGAAAAACTAACCAATCATAGCGCACCATGTGGCATGACCACCACATCATCGTCTTCAACCTTCAAACACTGACAAAAAGAATGGAGGAGAGGGAGACACCGGAAAAGCTAGAATCTCTAGCAACTCGAAAAACTCTATGGTCAGGTCACCGACAGTCGAGTCGGAGGCCGATCTTACGCCGGCAAGTAGCCTAAGCGGTTTCCAAGCTCCCTATATAAAGAGCACCCCTCCATTCATTCTCAACATCCCACAATCGAGCGAAGAAGAATAAGAGTGCATTTTCTGGCGAGCTACAAACCAGAGCTCCGATGACGGGTGAAATCTCCAACAAAGAAGCTCTGAAGAGTGGCATTGGAACTGAGGAAGAGTGTTCTAACTTCAGATACTCACACAACGACCAGAGGATGCCCCGAGAAGTGTACCAGGGATCGCACAATGAAGTCACTCTAGAGCTCAAAACAACGCTCGACCCAACCTCGACCCTCTCAGCCCTTTTGCCACCCACATTGGCCATCTTTGACCACCTAAGACCCTCCACAACTCCTCTACAGGCCCCGGTAAGCTCAATTTCTGCTTTCCTTATCGAAATTTCTAAGTTTCAGAGTTGTACCCCCCAAAACTTCTCACTTCAAATTCCCGCAAGTCAACAATGAATTGTAGTAGGATTCAGTCTTGCTAGGTTCTCCTCGACTTGCTCTAGTTGCCCCTCTTCAAGCTTTGACCATAACCCCTCCGTCGATAAGATACGTAAGCTTTCTCTCCCTATTGCAAATTTTTCGGCGACACTCCGACGAGGCATAAAACTCAACCAAATTCATAAATTCGAAGTGTAGGACGATCAAGAGAAGCTAAAGGAGATGAATAGAGGTAAGAATCAAAGAAACTAAGGACTTACAAGCCACCAATTAGACGAGGTAAGATCTGAAGATTCATATGCTTGAATTGGGGAAGAAGATGAAGTTCAATTTGGGGATTTTATTGCAATTTTTGAAAAATTAGAGGACTAAATGACAATTTCATGAAATTGAGGGTGTTTTCATGAAATTCACCCCAATTAAGGGTCAATTGGGTAATTTGGGCAAAATAGGGGGCATATTGGAAATTTTGAAAAGTTGGGGACGAAATTGCAATTTTTGGAAAATTAAGAACCAAAGGGCCATTTTGGTAAATTAAGGGCCAATTGGTGAAATTAAAAGAGTTAAGTACCCAAAAATAATAATTAGAAGGGCTGAATTTGGCTCGGCTAAAATAGTGCAGCTTCGATCCTTCGGAGCTGCTTCACTGTTTGATTCGGCCAGTGCTTCTCGGACATTCCTTGGGTCAAAAGGAAGTTGCTGACAGGTAGCTTACTTCCTCCAACCTTCCCTTCTAAGGCTGAGAAAAATGCCTATATCGAAGCTATGGTTCGAGCATCACTAGAAATTGGAGCAATTGAGACAAAATGGAGATTTGTGGTGTGTGGAGGATGAATGGAGAGTAGCTATTTATATAGGGAGCTCAGGGACCCACTACCTGACAACTTTCCATTTTGGTCAAGCTTATCCTCACCCTAAAATGACCTAAGCAGAGTAATTTAAGCTTCATTGGTGTTATCCATTTATGCATTGAATGAACAATACTATCATCCTGAGGAAGAAGATGACATTATTTCGAACCAGACCGGACAGGTCCAACTTGGTTCAATGCATGGTCGAGGATCGTTCTATGAAAGTGTGATCCCTCCTACGATAGGAGGGTGGTTGTGATCATGTGAAGTGTGTGAATAACGACAAATGGAAAAATTTAATGGATAGATAAATGAATTAAAGTAAATGTTATAGTAGTTTTCCTCACTGAGTATTATGTACTCATTCCCCTCCTCTCACCCTTTCAAGTCTAGCACCCAGACAAAAAGTTCCCGAACGCGCTTGGACCCTCAAGGTATGTTTTCTACCCCTAAAGTAAAGTAAGGGTTTGAACTTAAACATGCCTTCACCTTCCCTATCTCATTTGAGTAAGAATACCTGCATGATGCAGAAAAGGGTGGCGGGTTGATCACAGACCCTGATCAAACCAGATCGGGGTGTGACAGAGGGTTCCATTCTTAGTTTTGGTTCTCATTCTTAGCTCAAGATTCCATTCCTAGTTGAACCTTGGTTTCCTAATTCAATTCGACTCCCAGTCCCGTTCTAGGATTCCATTCCTAGCCCTTGTTGGGATTCCTAGTTCAGGATTTCATTCCTTGATCGATCTTGGTTTCCGGTCCAAGCAATTTGATCCAGTTTTCAAAATTTTTGGTGTTACAACTTCTCCCCTCCTTTTAATGAGTTTTGTCCTTAAAACTCTTATTTTCTAGGGAAGTGGATCCCATCGATGGCTCAGTTCATTTCACTTTTCCTCTAATTCACGTGGTTGGGATACTATCATGTATTCATTTTGTCTTCCATTTTATTCTTATGCCAATTCCCTATTGTCCAATTTTTCCTTATTAAACTTTAGCCTCGTCGTTTATCTTAGCCTTGGGGTAACTCTTTTATCCACCACGTCCATCAGGAATATCATGACATTCCCTACAAGACTTCTTCTAGAGTCCTTATCATCGATGGTTCTTGCCAATCATCCTCGATTGCAGATCACACCCCTTAGTTACCATGTCATGCCCTGACACGGTTTGGTCGGAACCCTGTGAGCAATCCTGCCACTCTCTTTGGTTTAGGAAGAGTCACCACTTCCCAAGATTGTGAAGTGTTAGGCGTATCTTCTGACCTTGTTCCCTAGAATGGCATTATACAAAACTTAATAGATTTAAAATTTTATAATACCTGACTTAAAGGCTGGTCCTCAAGATTTCTTTAGGGGTTGTCTCCTTTCCTGAAAAAAATTTGAAGGGAGGGGGTAAATTTCTACAACTCGATGAGCAGGTGTTAGGGTGAGTTTAAAAGAAAACAATTTTCAAATCATCATTTTAATTCATTGTTATGTGAGTTCAACTCTTTTAATACCCTTGCTCAAGAGGTATTTAGCAAACACTCACAAGTCCTTTATCATAAAGGGTACAAACGTTCATCGATGCAGAACTTCGACTGCACCCACATGTCGATCGGAGTGCCTTTACTGTCCACCTTGATAGAAGTCCTCGACTTCTACCCTTAGTCTAAGTGGATGTTACGTGTCCAACCCTTAGACCCAAATGTACTTCGTGTCTACTATGTGGGACGAGATCTCATCATGACACTGCCCCGGTCTTAGTGCACATGAAGCTAGTCTGAGCTTCATGACTCACTAGCACAACAAAACTGCCCTTATCGCATCTTGGTTGTCCAAAAACCCTTAGAACCAACACTACCCCCACAAGGCATCTCGATGGTCTCATATCACAGTGCATGCACAAACAATAATATTAGGATTATGACCCATTATCTTTGGTGCAAACGGCCACGACTCTTGGGTTTGGCTCCATAGCTGTTAGCACAACCAGTCTGTCGACCTAGTCTTGGCTCAACTACTACTAGCCCATCGAGCCTATCGGTCCGGATTCAGCACAGTGGAAATTCACAAAATTAGCCAATTATGAAAATTTCCATGGCTCTTTAATCATATTTGTCTACGGGCTCTAGCTAGTGCCCAGTGTCCTTAGGCCCACTTCACAAGTTTTTCAAAATTGTGCCTTATGCCCAATAAGTTCAAAACCGATGCCTCTAATCTGTTAGAGTTGTCCAAGCTCTAATTAGAAAAGTCTCACAAAATTTTTAAGTAGTTGCACACAGTCAAGGGAGATCATTTCTAGAAAAATACTTTTCAAATTTAAAATGTGTTCATCACCCCAATTGGGTATGATGCTAGTAAGCTCACTCACATGATGATTGTGATGTGTTCGTCCCAGTCGAATTTCCAATCCTTGTCATGCTCCCCTACACACGTTTTTGTCCATTTTGTTTCTACATGGTTCAAGTATTCTCATAAGGAAATCTCCAGCATGAAAGACCTCTGATTTCCATGTATTTGCAACTAGGCTCCAACTTTTGCATTATTGCTGTTAGGTTCCTAATGTCATAATATTTGAATTTAGGTCCCTAATGCTCAATTATTTTCAATTAAGTCCCTAGGATTTCCAATATTCCCCTTGGTCCCTTTTTTAAGAATCACTTATTGGGACTTAACTTTACCAAAAATTTCCAATTGGTCCCTTAATTTTCCAAAATTACCGATTTGCCCTAATTTTTCCAAAAATGACCAATTGGCCCCAAATTTTTCTAAAAATAACCAATTGGCCTTCAAGATTCCTCTAAATTGCTAATTGACCTTCAATTTTTGAAAAATTGCACAAAGGTTCCTTAATTTTCGAAATCACCAAATTTTCCCCAAAATTTTTCCCCCAATCCATCTCGTTTCATTAACCCGGAGTTGATTTCATCAAATTGACCTTTCAAATTGTGTCAATTATTCCCTATCAGGATGTTAATTGGTTTCCTCACTTCCTTACAATCTAATCAAGCTTTGAATAATTATTATGGGTCTAAAAGGAGCTCAAACGGAGTTTCACTAGAAAAATGTTCGTAAAGAGAGAAAGCTTTAGAAACTTACCAACAGAGTTGTGGAGGTCATAGCTCTTGATTTGGGATGAAAGCTCATGTTTAAGGGGTCCTTCGAGGAATATGATCATCTCCAATTCTCGTCCTGAGCAGTGGGAATTTGGTTAGTGAAATCAAGCACATTCTCTCTCTAAAACTAAGCTATTCCAATGAGGGGAGGCTAAACTGACTTACACAGTTACTTCGTGAGATTGAGTGTAGGCTGGAGAGACTTGAGGAGGGCTTTGTTCGGTCACAGGAGACCAAGGATAGTCGAATTGAGACTGAATTCACCTTCTAAAATGGAAAGAAGTGCCCAAGTCAAAGCTATGGTTTGAGCTTCATTGAGAAATCGAGCACTTCTTGTTCGAGTGTTTCAGGTGTGAAAAGAATGAATGAATGTGAGCTCTTTATATAGGAAGCTCGGGGACCCTCGGCTCTACCAGTTTCCATATTGGTTGAGCCAATCCTCTTCAGAAAATGCCATTGTCAGAGGGAATATTCCCTCGTCAGAAATGGAAGGTGGAAATCCTTCCATGAACAATGCCATCATGTGAAGGAAGGAGACAACACTGTTTTGTGTGTGCAAGCTTCGCACGTGCGAACTTGCCACATGGCGCTTCGTGATTGGTTTTCTTTGCTAACGTGATATTCTACTTAGTAGCATAGTCAGTCGTTGACCCGTTGATCGGACACATGGTAGCTTCCCATTGGCTGATTATGCACATGTGGATGTTGACCATGACAAGTGGCGTCCTCTAATTGGCTTATTTAAATATATCAGTTTTCCCACCTGATGCACATTGTCACTGCCACGTGTCACCCTCTGATTGGCTAAAGCCACCCGACGTATTGTGCCACATGTCGACCTTTGATTGGTCAGTCATTTCTCTAATATCCTTGTCGGATGCTGACGTGGCATCCTAATCACATGTCAACTCCTTGTTGGTCAACCTTGTTGATTGGGCCTTTTCGATATTGACTGTTGATCGAGACACATGTCACTCTCCTATTGGTTAGTAATCACTGGTGTGGGTTTTCTTCCTTTGACCATTGATCATGGACACATATCACCTCCTCATTAGCAAGCGCTTCTAGGCACTGACAACAGCTGACAAGGCACACATCACCACATGTCACGCGTTGATTGGTTGTGCTTGTCGACTGAGCGCTGACCTATCAACGGTTCTTTGAGCCACTACACCGTTGAAAGGTCCGGTCAAACCGAGTTCAGTAACCTGAAATCGAAAATCGACCAGTTCAGGCCCGATTCAACTAGTTTTCTAAAAATTCAAAATTTCTAAATTTATCTAAATTCATTTTCAATCTAATGGTGGCCTCAATTTTCCAAATTGACATCTTTAAGCCACCTAGAAAAATGAATTATTGAACTAATTCTTTATGGTTTAATCCGGTTCGAGTCCGGTTCACCCTAAATAGGTTCAGTTTTCACCTCAAATCTCTTCATGGTTCCTTTCCATGGTATTTAGGCATTTCTTGGCCGCATGAACTTTCAAATTTCTCAGTTTTGACCCTATAACTTTAGGTTCACAAATTTCCTAGTTTACTCTCAACAATTTTTGGTTTCCTTTCCGGGTTCCTTAGTTCGAAAAGATGGGTTTCACAACTTTCTCCACTTTTTATGAGTTTTGTCCCCAAAACTTATTTATGTATCCTTTACATCGGGAATAAATTTCCTTGATGTCAACTTGGGATTCACTTTGATATGCTATCACTTTGGTTATCCCTTTCACTTAGTCCCTTAGGCAATGTGTTTAAGGGATTTCCTTTCCTTTTGATTTATTCACTTACTCCCATGGAGTTATTACCATTGGCTTGTCTTACCCCCATGTCCAATGTAATATTTTAGATCCAATGCTTTATGTCACATAGGGATAAGACCCTTCCTCTTGAGGGTCTTTGTCTAGGTTATAAGATTGGAAGTTCCAAAATGTCCAACCATCCCCGTGTCTATTTATTCCCTTGGTCATTGAAACCCTTTAGCTTGGTGTCCTTTGGCACTTTTCAAACTTGTTTTCTTCAGAGTAGTGATTTCTGCCTATGAACCCACATACGAGATCACACACATGAACAAGGGGCTGAGCTCGAGGGAGGGGGAGTCGGGAACCACTACCCCTTTTGATATGTCCTTATGGTTTTAAAACCCTAGAATAAGTTTACAACCTTCTTTTTATGTCACCTTTCCAATTTATTCCTTTCTTTAGAATAAATGGGCTTATACTCTTCCATAAGGAGGTTCCTTGGCATTTTTGTGAGAGGCTTACTTGAGTCTTCCTATGCTTGAGATTGGTTGCCCCTATAGCTATCCATTAATACTAACCCTTCCTCACACTTGGTTGCTTTAAGGTTTTCCTTCATCCTTCCTTCTCTGTTTGTTGTCCTGACCACTCTTTCTTCCTTTCCCAAGGTTTAAATCCTTATCTCTCATGAGAATTTTTTAGTTAACCACCTCATCCCCTACTACCTTTGTTGCTCATTGGCCTCATGTTGTCATATGTTTGTGTCACTTCGACCTGAGTGTATTCCATGTCTCGTTTTAGTGTGCAAGTGCTCTTTACTACTTCCTAACCCTTTTTCATAGGCCATCATTTCATTCCCCTTGGTCTTCTCATGGTTACTAGTCATTCCCCAGTTTTATGTCTGTCCGAACTCTTACCTAACCTCTCTTCCCTTTGACTATTATGGGTGGTTCCTTCTTTATTAGTCTTTACTTCTGTATGTCGTCCCCGGGCCTTCCTTATCATGTTTAATGCTTCCCTTTCCTCCATTGTTTCTGCTAATTTTTTACCTTCTCTGACCCTTTTGTATTCCTTTTGTGATGGAATTTCAGTTTTCTATCATGAGTCAAACTTTCAGTTTTCTCGAAGAAGTCCTTGATAACTTGTTTTTTTTTAGGAAAGGCTAATGGATTTGAGACCTTTTTGTCTCATTGCAAGATTTAATCCTTAGGGAAACTTTTTGACATAAAGGATCTTTTATTTATCAAAGAAACTTTTCTTTTCGAAATTGGCTTATTATAGGCACTATCTCACTCCTTTCCTAGTCCTTTATGGTCATCAGTCGGGAATTTGCCTTTGACTTGTTCTAGGACTCCTTGTCTGATGGCTCTTAGGATGACGAGCTCCTATATGTTCCTTCACACCCCTTGTATGGGTTCATGTTAGGTTCCTTGGGGTGACCTCTAACTTCATGAGTTACTTCAAGTCCATATTTTTCTAGCACTACGACTTCATACTTGTATTCCCGTCTCATCATGTTCGTGGGTTCAGGATTTATTCGAAAGGGTGGGGACTCATGAGAAACCCTCACGTAGTTTGCATACACCTCCCAATAGCTCTTCCAGGCCACCTCATGTGTCGGGGTTCTTTCCGGCTATTTGTGGTGCCGAGGGAGGTGTTAGAGGAGGTGTAGGTCCTTCTCTCTCTTATGGAGGGCTTTGCTAGTTTATTATTTTCAGTATTTCTTCGTGGAGTGTCCTATAATCTACGAGCTTGTCGATGCTTCTACAGTAATCCTCAAGTTGAATGAAGGATGCCTTCATGTAGCTGACTTCCATAGGATTCCAAAGAACCTAAATTCTACTTCGTAGGTGGAGAAAAGTGCCCAAGTCGGAGCTCTGGTTCGTGCTTCATCGAAAAATGGACACTTCTTCTTCTCCAGGCGTTTGAGGGGTGAAGAGGACGGATGGGGAGGAGCTCTTTATATAGAGAGCTCGGGGACTGATCATTCCATCCATTACCCCACCAATTGGCCATTAACTCTCTGATTTATAGCCATCTTAGAAGAGTTTATTAGTCGCCAGAGAAGGGCGTCCATTTTTGGCCTTCCCGCTTCTACTCATCCAAAGGTAGACGATGACCCTATGCTGCATGTGCAAACTTTGCATGTGTGGAATTGCCATGTGACGCTCTGTGATTGGTTAGCTTTGCTGATGTGGCTTCCTACTAAGTAGCCTAGTCAGCCTTTGACCCATTGATTGGACATGTGGCAGCATCCTATTGACTGGACATGTGGCAGCCAATTGGGAAATTAACAACTCCCAAGTGACCCAAATAGTCATAAAAACCTTGGAAAGGGACCATAGGACAATTTGGGAAATAAAACCAGACCGGTTCAGGTGAACTAGATCCAAACCCGATTGAATTGGTTTGAACCACTATTGATTTAGGTGCTAAGTTCATTTTTCTAAGTAGCTTAAAAATTTTAAATTGGAGAATTGAGGCAACCATTTGATAAAGAATTAATTTACATGAATTTAAAAGTTTTTAATTTTGAAAACCTCAGTCGAATTGGGCTTGAACCGGCCAGTTTAAATGTTGAACTTGGTTCAGACTATTCCGGTCCAGTTCGGAACAGTGCCGTCATCTTCCTTCAGATGACAACACTATTCACTCGTCGAAAAATTCAACAGCACCGACGAAAAAGAAACATTTTCGTTCATTACATTTCAGTCCACCAATGACTATCATTAAGGTACCAAACGGACAGTCGGATAGTCCTCGAGCTCCCTATATAAAGAGCCCCTCTCCATTCATCCTCAATACAGTAGAAAACCTCACTCTCTCTTAGCTACTCAGTTTTTCGACAAATCTCGAACCAGAGCTTTGACATAGAGTCTTTTCGAAGCCAAAGAAGGTGTGGCCAGGTTCCTTAGACTCGAGGAGAAGTCAGCTACACGGTGGTAGTCTCCAATTGCTTGGAGGGTCACCGAAGAATCACCGGTGTGACAGAATAATGAAGCAACTTCGGCGGACCGAAGATGCCCTATTTCTGTCGAGCCAAAATCATCCAATTCGAGCACTCCTTAGGCCAAACCAAGCTCTCCCAACACTTCCTTAGCCGTCCTATGACCGAATTAGAGCAGAAAAGGTAAGCCAATTTGGCTCCCCTCTTTAAATGCTGATCGGTGCTAGAGAGAGAGAGAGAACCGGTCGATCTTTACTAACCAAATTCCCTCTCAATTTGACATGATTTGATTTGATTCTTGATTCTAGGAGGAACCTCTGGACAAGAGCTATCTGCCCACATCGAAAGCTCGGACCTCCCCGCCCCCGACAGTAAGCTTTCGAAGCTTTCTCTCTCTACGTTCAATTTTCTGGCGAAGCTCCATTTGAATTCATTCCAGCGTCAATTCATGCGATTTAAAGTGCAATTGAATCATATGGATGTGTAAGAACTCAAATCTACCTTCAATTTCAACAATAACTTTCATTGATTGGTTAATTTGATGAAATCAAATTCGGTCAAGTTGAAAGGTTGAAATTAGGGGAACATTTTGGGGAAAATTGGGGGTTTCAAAAATTCGAGGAACTATAGTGAAAATTCCTAAAATTGAGAGACAATTGGCATGGAAAAGATGTTGGAGGACCAATTGGTCAATTTTTGGAATTTTTGGGGTGAAATTTACCATTTTTGCAAAGTAGGGGCAAAATGGTAATTTTGGAAAAGTTGGGTACCAAATTGGGAATTTGGGAAACCTGAACTCCTTTTTGTAATTTTGAATAAATTGAGGCACCAAAGTAAATTTTGAAGTATTAGGACTCAATTTGGGGAAAAATCGGCATTATGGACCTAAAGTTAAAGAAAAACTTTAGAGACCTAATTGCAATTAATTGAAAGTTGGGTATTTTATTCATTCGTGATGAATGAAGGCTATCAAGCCAAAGGATAATGAACACGGATGTACATATCATGTAGTAACGTAAAGTATTGGGTACGCCAGCTAATACAAGCTCACGAGCAGACAAAATGCCAATTAAGAAGGATTCACAGCATTCACGGGTGAGTGATATTTTTACATAATACCCGGTTGGGATGACGAGTACCTCGAAAATGAAAACCCACTACTAAGTGGAATTTTAAGCCTCACATCTAGATCAAGTGATATGGAAATTACATGGAAAAACTATTTATCGGTTGTAAGTAGATCATACCCGGTTGGTATGATGAACTTCCTAGAAGGAAGTAGAAAACCTGCTTATCGATTATAAGCGGAGATGTCCTCACACCCAGTTGACGTGACGGATAGGTGAAAAAATTATTTTGACGAAAGTGCTCTCCCCTGACTATGTGCCACTACTTAAACTATTTAGAAGACCTTATTGACAGGAGCTCGAATAACTCAAATAGGCCGGAGGCCTCGGTTTTGGAACTTGGGGGCTTAAATGCCCGATTTTGAAAATCTCGTACAATGGGCCCAAGGCCAGTTGGCACAAGCAGTAGCTCATAAACAAACATGAGTTTAATCCATGAAAACTTTAAATGGATGATGTGTTTGGCCATGGTACCAAGACAAGACTGACATTCTCGATGGACGAGCGTAGTGCGACAAGACAGGTCAATGAACTAGTCAAGAAAAACAACTGCAGGTCGAGTTGAGGGTCGTGGTCGTTCGACCAATGGCACCAAATATTAAATGGCTTATGAAGAAAACTATTGTTTTGTGCATGCACTAAGGTACGGGACCTTCAAGATGCCCAAGAGGGATAGTGATGCCTCCTAGCGGCTACTGGACGACCTAGTGGAGATTAGAGCAATTTGTCATGCCGGTAGTCAGGGAAGCTCGACGTAGCTTCATGGCATGAGATCAAGGTGGGGTCAGGATGAGGTCTCTGTTCTCATACGGACACAAAATTTCTTTTCAAGTTTAAGGGTTGGATGTCGCATACATTCACTCTTTCCCAAGGTAGAAGTGGATGGGCTTCTATCTAAGTGGCCGATAAAGTCGCTCCAATGCTACAAGTGGGTGAAGTGGATGTGCTGCCTTGTGAATGTGTGATCTCTTCATGATGAAGGGCATGTGTTGTTTGTTAAACACACCGACTGTGGTCAATAAGAAAATATAAATTTTGAAAACTGAGAAATTGAGGGAAGGATTTTTTTTTAAAAAAATAAAGAGTTTGGCATACACCAATTCAAACTATTTTTATGAAAATCTTATTTCAATACCCATTTAATGAGTTGTAGAAACTCACCCACCTTTTTTATCCCTGTTCAAAAATAGAGAAATGACTAGGGATAACACCAGACCTTACCCTCTGTCAGGTTTGCTTGATTTTCTTAAGCTTGCATTTTATTTGATATATGTTTTCCAAGGAACAAGGTTGAGATTACGCCTGGCTACTCTTGGAATAGAGAAGGGGGAAACCCCTCTTGAACCAAGAGAGTGGCGGGTTGTTCACGGGGATTCGACCAAACCGGGTCGGGACATGACAACTTGAGTGGTATCAGAGCTAAGTTCCCTCGAAACATTATCAATATTATGCCCTGACATTAATCAAACTTTAACTCTCGTGAAGGGAGGAGAATCCCTAGGAAATTCACTATGAAATCCAATCCTCCACTTATAACTCTGAAAAAGACACCTACCCCAAGGGAGGAAGCTGTTCAAAGATTCTTAAAAGGTGAGAAAAGAGTACCCAAGAACATGGTGAAAGATTACTTGAAACTGGTAAGAGTCTTATTGGAACTAGAAGGTATCACATACCCTCCTCCAAGACAAGAGAAACCTATACCTCCTCCTATGTGCCCAACCCCTGCTCCAGCCCCACAACAACTAGAGAGGAATCCAACTAGGAAGGAGGCCTAGGACAACTACTGGTATGCGTATGCCACCTTCATGAAGGTCCACCAAGTACCCCCACCTACTCAATTTAGCTTTAATCCCTCCCAATGGATAAAGTGGACATATGAGTGTGAGGTAGAGGTATTAAGGTGGTATGGATTAGAGGTCATACATTAAATTTGTCCCATAAGGGAATAGGAATGGACCCCAACTGGTTCCTCAGAGCCATCTGACCAAGAGTCCCACAATCATTCTAAGGCTAACTCTCGACCTATGACCCCAAGGGATTCGAGTGTTGAAAAATTCTGTAATAAGCCAAGTATGGTAAGAAAATTTTTCTTGAACTCTAGATATAGGAATGATTGGGTATTTTGGAAATCCCAATCTTGAACTCTAAAGTATGGAATCTCAGACAGGAGAAATGATGCTTTAAGAAACAAAGGATGTGAATTTAAGGATATGACATTAAACCTTCCAAGGAGATAGGTTTAACGAAAATAAGCTCCATGGAATAATAAAATGATGGAAAGGAAAAGAAGATCTCAAGTGTATGTTATATAAGGGAGAGATGTAAATAATCAACAAGATTATATGTCGAGAAACTACAAGTTGATACCAAGGGAAGTTCACTCAGATACGAAAAGTGTGAAATAAGATTTGGGGATGAAACTCCTAAAAGGAGGGGAGAGATGTAAGCCCCGCCCCTTTGAGTTAAGGAAAATCGGGGAAAGAACCGATCAAACCAATTGAGAAATCCAAACAAATTCAAAAACCCCGAACACTAGAGAACGGGCCAATTGGGCAATTGACAACTCCCGAGTGACCCAATGAGTCATCAAAACCTTGGAAAGGGACCTTAGGACAATTTTTAAAAGAAAAATAGATCGGTTCAGGTGAATCGGATCCAAACCAGATTGAACCGGTTTGGACCAGTTCATACCACTAATGAACCAGATGCTAAATTTATCTTTCTAAGTGGCTTAGAAAATTCAAATTGGAGAATTAAGGCAACCATTTAATAGAGGATGAATTTAGATGAATTTTAAAATTTTTAATTTTGAAAAAATTGGTCGAATCGGGCCAAAACTGGTCGGATTAAGCATTGAATCTGGTTCGGACCGGTCCGGTCCGGTTCGGAACAGTGTCATCTTATTCCTTTAGATGACAGCACTGTTCACTCGCCGGGAAATTCAAAAACGCCGATGAAGAAGAAACTTTCTCATCCAGTACATTTCAGGCCATCAATGATTGTCATTAAGGTGCCAAACGGATGACCAGAGAGTCATCGAGCTCCCTATATAAAGATCCTCTCTCCATTCATCATCCACACACCTGAAAACCTCACTCTCTCTCAACTACTCAGTTTTTCGACAAAGTTCAAACTAGAGCTCTGACATAGGATCTTTTTTTAGCCAAAGAAGGCGTGGTCAGGTTCCTTAGACTCATGGAGAAGTTAACTACATGGTGATAGTCTCAAATTACTCCGAGGATCACTATAAAAGCACCGGCGTAATCGAACAGTGAAGCAACTCTAGCAGATTGAAGCTGTCCTATTTCTATCAAGCTGAAATCAGCCAATTTGTGCCCTCCTCAAGCCAATCCAAGCTCTCCCAACACTTTCTCAGCCCTCCTACGACCGAATTAGAATGGACTCCCCTCTTTGAATTCCAACCGATGCTAGAAAGAGAACTGACAGATCTTTACTAACCAAATTCTCCCTCAATTTGATATAAATTGAGGTGATTCTTGATTCTAGGGAAAACCTGAAGATGAGAGCAATCTACTCAGATCGAAAGCTCGGACTGCCACTCCCCGACGGTAAGCTTTTGAAACTTTCTTTCTCTATGTTCAATTTTTCGACAAAGCTCCATTTGAGCTCGTTCCAGTGTCAATTCATGCAATTCAAAGTGCAATTGAATCATATGGATGTGTAAGATCTCAAATATACCTTCAATTTCAACAATTAACTTTGATTGATCGGTCAATTTGATGAAATCAAATTCGGTCAAGTTGAAAGGTTTAAAATGGGGGGAAATTTTGGGGAAAATTGGGGATTTCAAAAATTCGAGGGACTAAAGTGCAATTTCCTAAAATTGAGGGCCAATTGGGCATGGAAAAGATGTTGGAAGACCAATTAGTCAATTTTTTGTATTTTGGGGGTGAAATTTACCATTTTTGCAAAATAGGGGCAAAATGGTAATTTTGGAAAAGTTAGGGACCAAATTGGGAATTTTGGAAACTTGAACTCCTTTTTGTAATTTTGAATAAATTGAGGTCCAAAAGTAAATTTTTGAAGTTTTAGGACTCAATTTGGGGAAAAATTGGCATTAGGGACCTAAAGTTAAAGAAAAAGAACTTTAGGGACCTAATTACAATTAATTGAAAGTTGGGTGATTTATTCATTCGTGATGAATGAAGGCTATCAAGCCAAAAGATAATGAACATGGATGTTCATATCATGTAGGAACACAAAGTACCGGGAAAGCCAACTAAGACTAGCTCGTGAGGAGACAAAAAGCCAATTAAGAATGATTCACGGCATTCACGGGTGAGTGGGATTTTCATATAATACCCAGTTGGGATGATGAGCACCTCAAAAATAAAAACCCACTACTACGTGGAATTTTAAACATCACATCTGGATGGAGTGATGTGGAAATTATGCGGAAAAACTACTTAGCGGTTGTAAGTAGATCATACCCGGTTGGTATGATTAACTTCTTGGAAGGAAGTAGAAAACCCACTTATCGGTTATAAGCAGAGATGTCCTCACACACAATTGGCATGACGGACATGTGAAAAGATTATTTTGTCTAAAGTGCTCTCCCCTGACTGTGTGCCACTACTTAAACTTTTTGGGAGACCTTGATGGGAGCTTGAATAGCTCAGATAGGCCAGAGGCCTCAATTTTGGAACTTGGGTGCTTAAATGCCCGATTTGCTCATCTATCTCATGTTTCATACCTAATCACTAGTAACCCTCCTTCAAAGTACAATACATGTTGGTGCTTCTTGGGTGTAAAACATAAACGAAGTCATGTGCATCTTCCAATGTTGCTTCCTTCAAAGAGGCATCATGTGACACACATAAACAACCCTTAATGGTTAGTAATTCATCTTCTCACATTATGAAGTTTGTAATCTTGACATTGGATATCTGGTTAACGTACTTTTTAAGATCGAGGTTAGTCTTTTGCTTTTCACGGATATGTTTGACTAGTGTTGGATGAATTGTAACATTAGCCAACAACCATGCATCTTCCATGTCTTTGTCGAGCGATATACAGAGGAAGCCCATTTGCTCAAGCTTTGGCTTATATGTCGTTCTAATATGAACTAGGTTAGCATTGGATTTCTAACTCAATGCATCAGGCACCATGTTAGCATTCCTTGGGTGGTAGTCTATTATCAAATCATTATCCTTAATCAATTCTAGCCGCTGCCTCTGCCTTAGATTTAATTCTTTCTAATTCATTATGTATTTTAGTCTCTTGTGGTCCATGAATATTACACACATGACTCTGTATAGGCGGTGTTGTAAAATCTTGAGAGTGAACATAATTACTACTAAATCAAGATCATGGGAAGAGTAGTTTAGCTTGTGATTCTTTAATTGACTTGAAGTATAAGCAATTACTTTACAATTTTGCACTTGCATACACCATAGCTCGTGTCCTGATATGTTGTTGTACACAGTTTAATCTCCACTGTCCAAGTTGGGGAGTGCAAAGATTGTGGCAATTGTGAGTCGTGTCTTTAGTTTCTTGAGGGCCATCTCATATTTATCAATCCATCAATATTTGATGTCATTTCATGTGGAAGTTCTCCATGAACTTTATGTAATACTCAAGCTACCCTAAGAAAATGTGTACTTTGGTGGGGTTTATGGGTTGCCTCGGTTAGAGACTACCTCGATCGTCGACTGACTGACCATTATACCTGCATCTAAGATGACATATCCCAAAAACTCCATTGTTTGTATCCAAAACACACATTTTGAGAACTAAACATAGAACTCGTTCTCCCTCAATGTTTGTAACCCTATTAAGAGGTGCGTTGTGTTCTGCTTTGGATCATGAATATATGATAATAGCATATATAATAACAATAACGAAATGGTCCAAGTACAGTTGAAACATCATGTTCATCAAGTCCATGAACGTAGCTAAGGCATTTGTTAAATTGAACGACATCACCTAAAAATCATAATGTACATAACGACTTCAAAAAGTTGTCTTCTAGATGTACTCTTCCTTTATCTTGAGATGATTGTACCCCAATTGTAAGTCGATCTTTGATAAGTATGAGGCTCCTAATAGCTAATCAAATAGATTATCAATCCTAAGAGTGGATATTAGTTCTTAACACTTGCATGCTTCAATCATCAATAATACATACATAACCTCATACTTATATCATTTTTTCTTCACAAATAGGACTATGGTACACTAGGGAGAATGACTCAAGCGAATGAACCATTTCTTCAATAGTTCTTCTAATTATTCTTTCAACCCCTTCAGCTCGGCATGGACCATTCAGATGACAGCACTGTTCACCAGCTAGAAAAATGAACAGTGTAGGCAAATGTGAAAAGTTTTCGTTTAGAGCATTTTAGGCAATAGAGTCCCCAAGCTCCCTATATAAAGAGCTCCTCTCTATTTCTTCTCCTCACACCTGAAAACTCCACTCTCTCTCAACTACTCAGTTTTTTGGTGAAGTTCAAACTAGAGCTCTAATATTGAGGTTTTTCTGAGTCTAAGAAGGCGAGGTCAAGTTCCTTAGGTTCAGGGAGAAGTCAGCTAACCGATGGTAGTCTCAATTCAATACGAAGATTGTTGTTAAAGCGCTGGCATAATCAAATAGTGAAGCAGCTCCAGCGAACTGAAGCTGCCCTATTTTGGCCGAGCTGAAAATGACCAAATTGTGCCCTTCTCAGGCTAAACCAAGCTCTTCCAATATCCCTACAGCCCTTAGATGACCTCAACTGAGCTGAAAGGTAAGCTAATTCGGCCCTGCTCAATCGTTGCAGGTCGAAGTTAGAGAAAGAAACTATAGAATTTCACTAATGAAATTCTCGCTTAATTCGAGGCCAATTGTAGGAACTCATGATCCTAGAATATACCTCAGGAAGAGAGCTATCTTCCCCGATATACAAATCGGACCGCCGCACTACCGACGATAAGCTTTCAAACCTTTCTCTCTCTTAGTTCAGTTTTCTAGATAAACTCTGTTTAAGCTCAATCTGGATCCAAATGATACGATTCATAGCTCAATTGAATCATATGGAAGTGTAGGAATTGATCCATATCTTCAATTGGATTAATTAACCTCAATTGAATAGTCAATTTGGTAAAATCAAATTCGGCAAGTTTGAAAGGAGAGGGGGGAATTGGGGAAATTTAGGGATTTCGTAAAATTCAGGGACCAAATTGCAAATTCCCAAAATTAAGGGTCAATTGGCCATGAAAAGGATGTTGGAGGACCCATTGGTCAATTTTTTTAAGTGATTGGGGTCAAATTGCCATTTTTGTAAAGTAGGGGCAAAATGGTATTTTTTGAAAAGTTAGGGACCAAATTTGAAATTTTGGAAATTTGAACCCCTTAAGTGATTTTCAGTAAATTGAGGACCCAAAGTGAATTTTGGAAGTTTCGGGACTCAATTTGGGGAAAAGTTTGCATTAGGGACTTAAAGTCAAGGAAAATGAACTTTAGGGACCTAAGTGCAATTAACTGTAAGTTTTGAGTTAGTCGTTCATACGTGAGGAACGAAGGTTGTTACGTCAAGTATTAATAGATAAGGTGGTCCGAATCGTGTAGGAATATGAAGGACCAGAATAACAGCAAGGATGAGCTAGCATGGAGGTAAAAACCCGACTAAGAAGGAATACACTGCAAGTATCAAGTGAGTGGGTTTATTCACATCATACCCGGTTGGGATGATGAGCACTTTGGAAATGAAAAATCACTTCTATGTGAAATTTTAAGATCACACCTATATGGAGTGATATGAGAACTATGCGGAAAAACTACTTACTTATTGTAAGTAGATCATACCTAGTTGGTATGATGGACTTCTTAGAAGGAAGGAGAAATCCCGCTTGCCGATTGGAAGCGGAGATGTCATCACACCCGGTTGGTGTGATGAATGCAAAGATTATTTTGTCAGAAGTGTTATTCCTTGACTGTGTGCCAATGCTCAAAACTTTTTGGAGACCTTCTTGACGAGAGCTAGAATAGCTCAGATAGGCTAGAAGCCTCAATTTTGGAACTTGAGGGCTAAAATGTGTGGTGTTGGAAAATCATGTACAGTGGACCCAAGGCCAGTTGGCACGAGCAGGAGCTCTTAAACAAAAATGTGATATTTATTCCAAGAAAATTCTAAATGAACGGAATGTGTGATATCACCATGGTACCAAGACAGGAGACTGACATTCTTGATGGATTGGCGGCAGTGCGTCAGGGCCAGGTCGACAGACCAGCCTAGATAAACAACTACAAGTCTAGTTGAGAGTCGGGGCCATTGGACCAGTGGCACCAAAAATAAATGGCATTGTGGAAAAATTATTGTTTATGCATGCACTTGAGGTTTGGGACCATCAAGACGCCCAAGAGGGGTAGTGATGAATCCTAAGGGCTACTGGATGACATGGTGGGGATAAGGGCAGTTTGTCATGCCAGCAGTCAGGGAAGCTTGGAATAACTTCATGCGCATGAGACTAGGGTGGGGTCGGGATGAGGCCTCTGTCCTCATATGGACACGAAGTATTTTGGGTTTGAGGGTAGGACGTCGAAGACGTTCACTCAAACTCCAGGTAGAAGTCAGGGACTTCTATCAGGTTGGATGGTAAAGACGCTCCAATCCACAAGTGGGTGCAGTCGGCGTAACTACATCTCACAAATATGTGTGTACACTTCCTGATAAAGGGCGTGTGTTGTTTGTGAAACACACCTAATATTAATATGGAAAAAGGTTATGAAAACCTTGGAAATGATTTGAGAATCCTTGGAAAAAGAAATGGTAAAACCTTGAAACAAGGTTTGGAAAATAAATTTTGAAAGAAAATGTCACCCTTGGCAAGGTAAGGTTTTGAAAACCAGAATTTGAGGAAAGAACAATATTAAAGAAAATAAGGAGTTTGGCACACTCTGATTAAAGATGTTTTGGTTTATAAAAACTCTCTCCCAACACCCATGCACTCTGTAAAAAAAGGTATTGTGGACTGATAAGGGGTCGAACCCACTTCTACTTAAAAGCCATGACTTGTAAGTAGTGGTACCTTTCCAACCTTATAAACCCACAACACTTCTCTATATTATCTCCAATGTGGGATCTTATTCTCAACACCCACCCTCACGTGCAACGTGGATACACTTGTCACGTGCAATTTTTAATTGCCCGCTCTCAACAACTATCTATGAGCCGAGTATTATTCTTCTGGTCTTGGACGAGGGGAAAGGGGAAGACGAGGGGAAATTAGAGGGTCTCATGCTCTCGTTGGAGAGACTTGGAAGGGTAGAAGAATCAAAGGAGAGACTATATGATAGAAGATTGATAGATAAGGGGAGAAGAGTCAGAACACGAGCTGAATTTTCAGACTCGGGTCAGGTACGGGTGCGAGCCTAGTGGCTCTGATACCATGTTAAAGAAGGTATTGTGGATCGATAAGGGGTCGGGCCCATGTCTACTTAAAACTCATGACTTTTAAGTAGTGATACCTTTCCAACCTTATAAACCCACAACACTTCTTTATATTATCTCCAATGTGGGATCTTATTCTCAACAACCCCTTTTCAGGTTACCAAGGGAAAACAAACTTAAAGAACTTTCTTATAGCCAAACCTACAAGACAAGTATGTAAGGTTTAATATATTCAGTTTTGATTAATGCTATTCCTGGAAAGATACAAGTAAAAAGGATGTTTTACTCCTCACGGTTTATAGAAGGGGAAACTCTTAATAAACTGGGAGAGTGGCGGGTTGCTCACGGGAATCCGACCAAACCGAGTCAGGGTGTGACAGCTTTGTTAACATCGTGACTTCATATCCACGATTCAGCTTGTACTCCAAATAGGGTTTCAAGAAGGTTTGATTGTACCTAAAATGAGCAACAACTCACACGTCTGAGTGTTCATACATACCACTTTTCCATAAATCCCTATTAATTGGGATTCCACTTAACAAGTCACCACTTGTTTGTTATTGAAAATCATTTCACACGATCCTAAGTTATCATTTCACCTTATATTTTATGTTTAGAACACACAATCATATGCCATTTATCATCAAAGGGATCACACATTCGCAGAACAATCCCCAATTATTCCACTTGTGGACCAGAGCGCCTTTACCATCCACTTTAATAGAGGTTAACATCCTCTACCCAGAGTTTGAGTGGACCTCACGTATCCGACCTTTAAACCCCATTCATAATTCATGCCCGCTTTAAGGGACGGGACCTCTTTCCCTCTACTACCTTGATCTCAGTGCACAGGAAGCTCCTAGAGCTTCTCGACATACTGGACGATAGATTGCCCTTATGCTCCCTAGGTCGTCCAGTAGCCCTTGGAACCACCATTACGACATACCGAGCGTCTTGATAGTCCTGCATATCATGCATGCACAATCAAGATATTTTATTCATTATGGCCATTATCTTTGGCATTATTGGCCCAACGGACCCAACAACCCGGCTTCAGCTTTGTAACTACTAGCATAATGAGTTCAATGACCCGGCTTCGGCTTAATAGCTACTAACCCAATGAATTTGTCTATCTAGATTCGGCAATGTAACTAAATCACACACAATTCTCCAATTTTTATGTGAGTTTTTTAGCACAAAAGCCTTATCTCGTCGACGAGCCTATGCTCGTACCCATTGGCCTTGGGCTCACTTTCACAAGATTTCCAAAACATGGCATTGGGCCCACTTCCCTTTAAAAACTATCGCCTTAGGCCCATTGTGACATTTTAATCCCTATAGATAATATATTTCCCCAAAATAATTTTATTAGCTTGGTTCACACAGTAATGGGGAAATATATTTTTTATAGAATATTTTGAGTACTATTGCATCATCAGTCCAATCAATACCGATGTTAGAAATCCCACTCACCTTTCATTCGAGGACATGTTCATCCCAAAGGAATCCTAAGTGCACATTGTTCCTCCTGCACCATCGTGTGTGAATGTTCTCCGTGTAACCCGTAAATATGTGTACAATATTAATAAGTTACGGGTATATTTGTAAATAGTGCAAATATACCCTTTATATATTCTTAATTTAATTTACTAGTAGAGTATTCTATTTTTCAATATTCAATATGGTATCAGAGCTAGGGTTTTCTAGTATTTTCAAGTTTTAGCGGATTTGAAGGACCAGATGAGCTTGAGACGACTCTAGATGTGAGGTAGTTGAATTGTTAAAGGAGACGAAAAGATATCTCTAAGATTTGTTGTCACCGGGAGCTGCGACCAGGAGACCCAGAAACTTGAAGAGATTCGAGGGAGATGGAAAATATGAATAGCAGATGTCTCATCATACTGGATTAGAATGAGATCAATTGTGGTAATCAGGTACAAATACTTTAATCTTCCATAGAATGGGTTATTGATTATGGTGCTTTAAGACATATGACAGGATCAATAAAAGAATTTAATACATATGATAGGTATCCTCAAACTCATAAGAGAATTATTCATACAGCAGATGGAACAGTAATATCTATCAAAGGGAAGGGCTCTATTAGATGTATTGATTTGATCACATTATCATCTATTTTGAATGTTTCCTCTTTTCCAGTTAATCTATTATTAGTTATTAGTATCATTGAGCAATTGAATTGACAAGTAATTTTTTTTGGGGACACTTGTATCTTTCGAGAGAGAAACACTACGAAAATATATGGAACTGGTAGCAAGCATGAAGGATTGTGGTATCTAAATAGAAGACTTGTGGATAAAAGTTTAAGTGTAACAATGAATAGTAAAGAAGAAGAAGAAGAAGCAATGTTAGAACATTGTCGGTTGGGACATCCATCTTTTGAGAGTTTTAAAAGGTTGAGACCATAGCTGATGAGTAAAGTAGAATGCAATAAGCTTATTTGTGATGCTTGTGAGTTTGGAAAACACACAAAAATAAGTTATAATTCTATCGGATTAAGAAGTATGGAGCCATTTTTATTGATTCACTCAGACATTTGGGGGCCTTGTCCGATTATCTCTACTAGTGGATTCAGATGGTTTATCACATTTATTAATTGTCACTCTTGGATGGCATGGTTATATTTGATAAAGCACAAAAGAGAAGCACTATTATGTTTCAAGGATTTTCTAGCTCTTGTTCAAACTCAATTTAATGATAAAGTTTGTACTCTTAGAACAAACAATGGCACTGAGTATGTGAATCGGGAAGTTTCATCTTATCAATCTAGTGAGGGAATTATTCATCAGACTATATGTCCAGATACCCCCCAACAAAATGATGTTGAATAGAGGAAAAATCATTATTTGTTGAAAGTTGCTTGTTCTCTTCTCTTCAAGATGAGTGTACCAAAGTATTTATGGAGTAAAGTTGTACTGACAGCAGCTTAGTTAATTAATCAGATGCCCTCGCAAGTGTTGAACTTTAGATCACCTTGTGAAGTATTGATAGGAAAAAAAACACATACATAGACCCTCCTTGTGTGTTTGGATGTATATGTTTTGTGAGAGATCATCATCCCTCGGTTAGCAAGCTCGATCCTCATGCATTTACATGTATTTATGTGGGTTATACCAGTACTCAAAAGGGATACAAATGTTGGAGTCCAAGTGAGAAAAGACTCTTTGTGAGTATGGATGTGACTTTTCATGAGAATGAACCATTCAATGAGAAATCAATGCAGTCTACAACCGTATTACAAGAGTTGTCAATTCCTGATATATGACAAACAAATGAAGAAATTGTCAATGATCAAAGTGCTGAAAATATTATTGTAGGAGTGAATCTGTGTCCTATAATTTGGAGTAACAAAGATGAAAAAAAGTACGAGCTTCAATTGAAGGCATATAGTAGGAGAAATAAGGCGGTGCTAAGGGGGAGAAAGATGAGTCAGGTGATGGTGAGACAATCCCAAGTATTAATCAACCCTCTAACGGTTCATCAACGTCACCCGAAGATAATGACTCTATACAACCTTCTAATGGTTCATCCACATCATCGGATGATAATGGTTCATTGTCTATTGCAATTAGTAGAGAACGTAGAGCTAATGCAGGGAAACCTCCAATTATATATGGTTTTGAGAATAATATATCTAATTATGTTTCATATGCATTTGTTTCACCTGCATACAAGTCGTTTATTGCATCACTATAGTTAGTACACATACCAAATAATTGGCAATAAGCTAAACGGGATCTGAAGTGGCTTAAAGCAATGCATGAGGAGATGAAAGTACTAGAGAAGAATAAAACTTGGGAACTTGCTCAACTTCCAATGGAAAAAAAGTTGTAGGATGTAAGTGGGTATTCAATATAAAATAGAATGCCAAAGGAGAAGTTGTAAGATACAAAGCAAGGTTGGTGGCAAAAGGTTATAATCAAACATATGAAATATACTATAATGAGAATTTTGCACCAGTAGCTAAGATGAGCACTGTCAGAATGCTTATTTTATGTGCTACTAATTTCATGTGAACATTACATCAAATGGATGTAAAGAATGCATTTTTGCAAGGAGACCTATAAGAGAAAGTATATATGGAGATTCCACATGGATTTGGTATGATGAAGACTGTGGGGAAGGTATGTAGATTGAAGAAATCTCTGTATGGACTCAAATAGTCACCAATAGCATGGTTTGATCGATTTCAACATGTAGTGGTCAAAATGGGTTACCGGCAGTGTAATAGAGACCATACAATTTTTTATCAATACTCTAATGGTTAAGTTGCTATTCTCGCAGTATATGTGGATGATATTATCATCACTATGGATGATGATATTGAGATATTGCAATTGAAAAAATAACTAAGTAAAGAATTTGAGGTAAAAGACTTAGTTCCTGTAAAGTATTTTCTCAGTATTGAGATTGCAAGATCTAGTAAAGGCATAGTATTTTCTTAGATAAAGAATACAATAGATTTACTCTCTAAGACGGGGATGTTAAGCTGTCGAACTACTTCAACACCAACATAATCGAATTATAAGTTATATGCTCAGTCAGGTGACCTACTGGATAAAGAACGATATCAGAGAATTGTGGGACGATTGATCTATCGATGTCATACAAGATCTGATATCACATATGCAGTCAGTATTGTGAGCATGCATAATATCAGGACAAATCATTGGGATGCTACCATGAGGATATTGATATATTTAAAAAGGAGTACGGGTAAGTGACTTTGGTTTAAGCCTCATAGTCACACTAGAGTGGAATGCTTTTGTGATTCAGATTAGGCTAGTTTTGTGGATGATAGGTGATCTACGTTTGGCTATTATGTGTTTGTTGGAGGTAATCTTGTATTATGTAGGAGTAAGAAACAAGAAGTAGTCACCCGATCATTAATAAAAGTAGAGTGCAAATCAATAGCTCAAACTATTTGTGAGATAATTTGGATAAAAAGCTTACTAATGGAGATTCGACTTTTTAAAAAAGAACCTATAAATTTGTGGTGCGATAACAAGTCTGATATAAATATTGCCAACAATCCAGTTCAACATTATAGGACCAAATATGTGGAAATTGATCGATTTTTTATCAAAGAAAAAATTGATATAAAGATTGTGAAATTACAATATATGAAGAACAGTGGACAACTAAAAGATGTGTTAACTAAAGGTTTAGGTTACAGAGAATGGAATAATATTTGTAATAAGATTAGAATGGTACATATCTACCGTCCATATTGAGTGAAAGTGTGCAATATTAATAAGTTAAATATATATTTGTAAATAGTATAAATATACCCGTATATATTTTTATTATAATTTATTAATAAAGTATTATATTTTCTAATATTTAATAATATGAATATAAGAACTTTATCTTAAAAATTATTTCTCATACAGCATGTATATATTAGTATTGCGCTGGTAAACCTCACGCTCTAATTTATACTTATTTTTATGTTGGTTTCTCTAGTCCTATCCCTTTTTCCTCTCCTTCTACTCTCACTAATCATTCTAACTATCCCTTCTTCCTCTCACTTCTACTCTCACTGAACATTCTATCTAATTCTTCGTTACTTTTGACATCTGCCCTATTCATACTACTCTCTTTTCTAAATTCCTCGTTTTATTCAAGTTAATAACTTTTCCCATACTACTCTCAATTTCGTTGATGATGGCATTTCCCAAATCGAACACGGTAACCTCCTCGCCAGGTGTAATGCACAAAGCATAATCATAGTCTATCCATATGCTCTTTGTGTAGGTTGTGGATTTTTGGCCTCCTCTCTCATACTTCTTGTGGCACGGTACCATGCGGACAAAGGGTTGTTCAGGACCATTTGTAAGGGTCAGCAATATTCGTCTCTCCTCAATGATAACGGTATGTTTGGTGCATATCCGATCAATTATATTCTTATTAATAGACTAAAGTTTATCCCACTCCATAAGATTGATATTTTTTGGATGCACCATGTTTGACAATAAATTGAATCAATACTTCAACCTTTAGCCCTCTACGCACAATCCCCTGGACGAAAATGAGGATCATCCCCTCCGTCAACTTTCCCATTTTGAACAAACCAGAGGAGCTTGCACATGCTAAACTCATGGATCTCAACTTTCAGAAGTTTCATATCCTCTTGAATACGGTAAACTGTGCATTCTGATCGTGGTAGAGTAGACAAAAGGACACGCAAAATCATAGGTTGGGTATAGACTATATTTATATACAATTCGATGGTGTGGGATGGGGTGGCATCGATAATAAACTGGGTCCCTCACAAACTTGCATGTTGAGCTTTCCGTGAAGACAGCACTGTAGACCCCTATCAAGTCCTGCAACCATTTCTTTCCACAACCTCATATTCTCCTCTCTACTGTTACTCCTGCATTTTGATTCAATTCTATCCATTCTTTCTTTCTGCATTTTCTCTCATGGCATGTCATCAACATATGTTTTTCCCTATTTGATCAATTTTTCAGCCATTTCCATCATTTGAGAAAAGTAATCAGCTGTGTATGTCACTTTCTCATAATTGATCCCTAGAGTCTCCACATCCTTTATAATGTTATCCACAAACTCATTGCTATCAGAGGAGTACTGATTCAGAAGTGTCGCTTTTGAGTGACCAATACGAAGGTACCCACTGGGCTCGGGTGCAAATCGGAGGCACACCTTCCCGACCTCAGCTCGAGGAAGAGCTACTTCACTAGTGGTCTTGTTAACTGATTTCCCTGAATTAGATGTATTTCCACTAATAGTCTTATTACTGGTGACAGCACCCTATTTGGAAGATGTTTGCTTCCCTGTGTCACCTTTCTTGCTCACATATTTTGTCAGCACCTCCCTCAAGACATTATCATACTCTGATGATATAGAATTGAACCACCGTACCATGTTCTGGTACTTCTTTGACTTCCTCAGACTTTCCCATCGTACCCCAACTCCAGCAAGAGAAGTCAAACAATGGCCCACAATCAAAGTTTGCATTTCCAAATAATCATTGATGTATTTGCATGCATTTTCAAACTCAGAACCAGAAGAAAGAACATGAGCATACTCCAGCCACTCATAGGTCTGACTAGATTCATATGTTGTGGCTCCATAAAAATTTGGCAGACTGGCTATGCGACCAATAAATCGAAGAAGTACATAAGTTCCTTGCAACTTTAACCCATCTATGAGACGAAGAAAGGAGTAAAACCCGGAGGGAGAGAAGAATCAGTCTCTAAAGAAACATTGGAAACCTCCGTTGCCACAATTACAGGCAATGGGGGGCAGTCGGCGGCGAAAGACAGTTGCATAATCCCCATTCCACCAGCGTGAAGACGGCGACGCCTCTCATTTTATAGACTAGGGAAGTAGGCGGCGGGGATGACAGCGGCAGTGGTCATCGGGAGGGACAGAGGATGGCTTAGTGGAAGAGAAGGCTAGGTGACGCTTGGACGGCTATAAGATCTGAGAGGAGAACGTAGCCAATGGTGGGCGAGTATGCCTTGAGACTCGAGGAGGTTTAAAGGCTAGTGTTCAGGAATAGGGATTTTTTTTAGAGATAGTGGGAGATGGAGGGGGTCGAGTAAGGGCTTGTACAATGAAAAAATAGTAGGATTTCATTATAATAGCGTATTTAGAGTTAGGCACAGTTGTGGTGGGCATAAATTTAGGCCTTATTTAATTTATTTTATATTTATTTAAAAATTAAAATGAGATATATATTATTTATAATTGATATGCCTTCATTTATCTACAAATATATTTACACATTTATATTTTTTTTAATTTCTTTTTATTAACCTAAAAAATATTAATTTTACAACTATTCACCACCATTTTAGAAGTTTTATTTTCAAAATTTTTGTAATACATATTTCTAATTTCTATAGTTATTTTATTCATTTTATTAATTTACTCATTATTTTTTTTTTTGCAGTGGTAACCATATCCTGTAATTATTATTCAATTATTTATATTTTATTTTTTTGAGTAGAATGTGCTTAGAAAACTCTATTGCCTTTTAAATTAACAAATATGCTCCTTTTATAGTATGTATTTAATACTTTTTATCTTTCATTTCATACTCTTTATAATAGCCATTTTATATTATTCACACATTTTTATTAATTAGTTCGTTCTTAGTTCGTTCAACAATGGTATAGTCAATTGTCCCCAAAAATATTAGCTATTATTTTGTATTGATTTTGACAATCTCAAAGTTATTCACTATAATTTAGGTTATTGAGTACTCATCTGTAAAAAAAAATTATTTCTTATTGTCCAATCGATTATCTATTAGTAAAATTATAAGATTAGCTATTGTTACCAACATGGGCCATTATTGATATGAGTATTGTTCATGTGTCCTATTAACACTAGTGTCATACTTAGTTGTTATTGACCAAGTTTTCCATCATTTGACTTCTTTGGAGTACCATCTTACTCCACCTCCTATTAGGTCAATACTCTTCTTTTCATCATACTCTTCATTTTGGGTAAATTTTCACTAAGTCTTATCATCAAAGAGACATACGTAAAAATTAATCTTTGGAATTATTGTTAGATGTTCAAACTCACGATAGACATTCGAGTTTCTCTTTACTACTCTAAACTCTTTCTCCTTTAGCATGCCATCATTATTTTTCCACCTCATTGGCATATTCCCCTAGGCAATACATGCTTCTCGGTTTTGTAGAAAAGAGGTTTGTCGAAAAGTTTTGCCCATATTTCACAATTTACTCTTTGGATATTCCCATATAGTTTATTTATGATAATATTTATACTTTATCCCTTACCATCATTTTTCTCTAATGATGTTATTTATTATTGTTTCACTAATCCTCATCATGGGTATCGAGAGGATTGTGCTCGAGACTTTATCTTGCACACTTCTTCCCTCATTCTCACTCCATGACGATTTCTTCAATGTCATAATTGGATTTCCATCCATTTAGTCTTTTTATGACCTCCTTTGATTTCTCATTCCACCTTACCTATTATTGAAATATGATCCCTTTGGGGTTTCTTAGGGGTGTACACATTTTTTTCTATGGGTACACTTACTTCCACCCTTTTTGTTATCCCTAGACATTTTCAAGTCAATATCCATTTGTGACCTTACTCTCTGATTATTTTCTAAAATCTTAGACTTAGATATTATCTCAAGAGTAAATTTTTCCTCTCCAATACTTGATATTCCATTGAAATTTTGAAAACCATTTCAAAAGATACTTGTTTGATTCCTCCTCGAGATCTTCATACTAGTTTCTTTAGTACTTCCCAAAATATTCTTGTAAAGGTTTTCCAATTTATATTTCTCAATATCCTTTAGTCAGTATTCCATTTTGACATTTTCTTCCAGGTCGCTCTCATACTAAGGTCATGGACCAAGTGCTCCATTTACTAAGAGTAGCCTCAATTTAAAGCTAAGGTTATTGAGATCTTTAGGTGATGACAGATACTTTACCAATGCTTTTGCTTTTCAAAAATATTTTCACTTCCCTAAAAACGAAGTTCGAAAAATCTTTTGCTCTGATACTAGTTAAGTTGTCACACCCCAACCCAGTTTCCCCAGTCGGACTTGCAGACAACCGCCACATCCTCACAGTTTTACAACGATGGGTACATCGTCATCGTAAAACCGACAGGGTGTAAGGCTCAAAACAAAATATCTCAAATTATTTTTTAAATTAATAAATTGAACTTTTGGAAAGTAAATTTTGGAAACCATATACTGTGACTATACACTAAATGTAAGACATACTTTTAGTTTAGTTTTGGCTTTCCCCATCAACACATGTCCTTTTTCACCATTTTTACCTAAAAGGGGTAATCGAAGGGGAATGAGTTTGACAACTCAGTGAGAGGGCTATGCTAACATCGTGACTTCATGTCCACGATTCAGCTCGTACTCCAAATAGGGTTTCAAGAAGGTTTGGGTAAAGCAAGGATCACCATCGGTAAGCTTATAGAGATTCAAAAAATTGACTTGTATTTGATAAGTTTCAAATCCATTCCTTTCATCAGAAGAAAGTTATAATCATGTCCAAAATAACGAGTCTCGAAGGTTTGATTGTACCTAAAATGAGCTAAGACTCACGGACACGAATGTTTATACATACCACGTTTCCATAAATCTATATTAATTGGAATTTCATTTAACAAGTCACCACTTGTTTGTTATTAAAAATTATTTCACGTAATCCTAATTTATCATTTCACCTTACGTTTTAAGTTTAGCACACACATAGGTCCTCACATTATGCCTTAATTATAATTAGGTCCTTAAAGGTGATAATTTTTCCTTTAGGTCCCTAATGCTCAATTTATCTTTAATTAGGTCTCTAAGGATTCTAATTTTCCTCTTAGGTCCCTAATTTTTTTTTTCAAAATAACCAATTTGTTCTTAATTTCTTCACAATTACCAATTGGTCCCCAATTTTCCTCAAATTCACCAATTGGCCCTTAAATTTCTTCCAAATTTCCAAATAACCCTCAATTTGGAGTCCATTTCATAAAATTCTCCCAAATTTCCCTCAATTACAATTCGGCCCCCAATTTTTCGAAAATCTCCAATTTGCCCAATTTTGCCAAAAATTACAATTTGACCCTCAAAATCTTATTTCATTCAATTAACCTCCTAAACTTGGTCAATTTCCCCATAACATGATTTGAATCATATTCTCCTTGTCCCCTGCTTCATTTCGAGCTTTTAAACGCTTAATTTGGCTCAGAAATGAGCTCAAATGAAGTTTTGCCGAAAAAACTTTTGAGAGAGAGAAAGCTTAGTTTTTTTACCAGTGGAGGGGTGGCAGTTGGAGCTCTAGGTAAGGGTGGCTAGTGCTCATCCAAGGGATCCTCCTATGATCAAAAGGTGTGTCAATTAGTGGCCAAATCTAGGAGGTGATGATGGTTCCTCTTGTTTAGGAGGAGGGTATATGATGCCTTTTGGTTCTAGTAATGCTCCAACTAGTTTCTGGTAGTCCTCTACCATGTCCTTGGGTACTTGTTTTTCGCCCCTTAGGAACCTTTGAACGGCTTCCTCCCTTGGGTTGGATGTCTTTTTCACTCTTATAGGGGAAGGACTAGATTTCTTTGTAAATTTCCTAGGGTTCTCCTTCCTACATGATATTTTAGAGTTTTATTAATATCAGGGCATAATATTGATAATGTTTCAAGGGAACTAAACTCTGATACCACTCTAATTGTCACGCCCCAACCCGGTTTGGTTGGATCCCCGTGTACAATCCGCCGCTTTCTCGGCTCAAGAGGAGTTTCCTCCGACTTTAACTCGAGATGAGCTAGACGTAATTTCAACCTTGTTCACTCAAAGACATATATCCAATAAAATGCAAGCTTAAGGAAATATAAGCATACCTGACAAAGGGTAAGTCTCGGTATTGTTCAGAGTTATTTTCCTTTTTCTTAAAAAGGGATAAAAAGGAGGGGGTGAGTACGACTACACAGTGAATGGGTTTTTCAAGAAAATATCTTTTAGGAAAATAGTTGTATTGGAGTGTGCCAGACTCCTTTCTTTCAAAAATCCTTTAAATTTCAAATCTTGGGTTTTTCCATCATTATCACGATGTGTCATCACCCAACACACATCCTTCATCATGAAGGTTTGATACACAATCACAGGCCAGTACGACCACTGAACCCACTTGTGGCTTCGGAGCGACTTTATCGACCACCTAAATAGAAGCACATCCACTTCTACCTTGGGAATGAGCAGATGTCCGCAACATCTGACCCTCAATCCCGAAATCGATTCTTCGTATCCATATGAGGATAAAGACCTCATCTTGTCCCCACCCCGGTCTCATACGCTTAGTGCTACTCTAAATTTCGCATGGTCACCTAGTACGACGAACTGCTCTTATACTTATTGGGTCATCCAGGGCCCTTAGGATGCATCACTACCCCTCATGGGCGTTTTGATGATCCTAAAATCATAGTGCATGGACAAACAATATTTTCTTATATTGCCATATAATTTGTGGTGCCATTAGTCCAATGGCCCCGACCTTCAGTTCAACATGCAGCTGTTTGTCTTGACTAGTCTATAGACCAATCATGTCGCACTACTGCTAGTTAACCGAGTGTATCGGTCCTGTCTTGGTACCATGACCAAACAATTCATTTATTAAAGTTTTATGGCATATATCTCATGTTTGTTTACAAGCTCCTACTCATGCCCACTAGCTTATGGCCCACTATTCAAGATTTTCAAAACTGAGCATAATAACCCAATTTCCAAAACCGAGGCCCCCGACCTATAAGAGCTATTCGAGCTACCATCAAGACAGTCTCCCAAATAGTTTAAGTATTGGAACATGGTCAGAGGAGAGCACTTCCGATAAAATATTTTTTATCTGTCCATTATACCGATAGGGTATAGGGACATCTCCGCTCATAACCGATGAATGGGTTTTCAACTTCATTCGAGGAAGTTTCATCATACCAACTAGGTATGATCTACTTACAATTGGTAAGTAGTTTTTATTCATGATTTTCACATCACACCTCTAAGTTGTGATGTTTAAAATACCACTTGATAGTGGATTTTCATTTCGAGGTACTTATCATCCCCAACCGGGTATGATATAAAATCCCACTCACCTATAAATGTCGCAAATTCCACTAGACCAGTTCCTTGATTTCACACGAGCTTGTCCTTGCTGGCGTTCCCGGTGCTTCATATCCCTACACGATATGAACATCTCAGTTCATTATCTCTCGACCTAATAGCCTTCATTCATTCCAAATGAATGAGAAAAACCCAAATTTTTATTTAATTGCAATTAGGTCCCTGAAGTAATTTTTCTTTAACTTTAAGTCCCTAAATGTCGGTTTTCCCTCAAATTGAGTCCCAAAACTTTTAAAATTCACCTTGGGACCTCAATTTATTCAATTTCACAAAAGGGGTTTAATTTCCCAAATTTCCAATTTGGTCCCCCAACTTTTCCAAAATTA